>CP106720.1:30081310-34881310 GCA_025503065.1 Gossypium bickii | reverse complement strand
AGCCTCATACTCAGAAACAGACTTACTCCCCTGAACAAGCCTCAAGAATGCCTTTCGCTGTGCATCGATGTAGCTAGCTCCAACGTACTTTTTCTGGTACGCCGCTCTAAAATAATCCCATGTCAGATCCTCTCGCCACCGCTGTCCCGAACCGTGAGCCACCAGCGGTATGACTCATCCCGAAGGAGCGATACAATCCTTAAGCTTCTCCTCGCAGAGAAGGTCCGAGATCATCCATGATCCGCTCCTCGCCGCCTCCGGCCAATATTCAAGCGATCTTTGAGAGCAACACGAAACTCCTCGAAAGAATTCGACTCCGTTTGCTCGAGTCGCTCGAGCACGATTTGCGAACTCCTCCTCCGCCTATCCGGCTACCGCTTTCCAAAACTCGCGCAGCGCTTCGTGACAGCTGACGCTGCATCCTCGGTCGATCACGAAACTCACCACCCCGGTGGTGGTGCGGTATCTCACTTTCGACCCACGACGGATCCTACGGGTTTGAAGCGTCATCCTACCTCGACCTCGACTACGAGTATTACGACCACGTCCACCTCGAGTACTCATGGCTAAACGCTCTACGTTTCTGATTAAGATGATTTTTATGCATTAGTATCGTTTCACTTTCTTAACCGCAAAAGAAATTTTTATGGATGGAGTTTAATCAGGGGTTCTTTCGAGCAAACAAGGTTTCAATCTTCTATTCTAATTCACACAAAGGAGTTCATGCATCCATTCCCTAATTCTTTCCATACCTATTCGCTCTTTGGACATTTCTGCCCATTTCTATCCCAGGGGTATTTTCGTCATTTCCCTACTGAGGGTATTTTCGTGATCAAAAGGTTGTAAAAACTTTCATAAAACATGTAAAATTCCCATAAGCTGGAGAGGTGTTTTAAAAATTTTGTAAAATACGCCGTTTTAGGAAACCAGGGGTATTTTAGTAATTTTCACAAAGCTGAGGCGTTTCAGTACATTTCAAAATCAAAATTCTCGATTGATATTTTGCAAAGCGAGTTTTGAAGTTTGTAACATCATTGGAATTTTGACAAAACCATTGAGTTGATATTTTATGAAGCGAGGGCATTTTAGTAAGTTTACCCCTAAGGGCATTTTTGTAATTTCCCACAAATCAGGTTTTTCGAGAAAATTGTTGTAAAAGTGACATTCTCAGTTTTAAAGAGTTTATTGCAAAAGTTTGAAAACATTAGGGTTGTTGTTTCATCCTTTTTGAAAATATGGCTAGTTCCTTTTTGGGTTTTAGTCATTATGTTAAACTATGGTGAGCCTTCACAGTCAGGGGAGGTGAGTCACGAGGACCGCTTAAATACCAAGCTCTTAGGATCTCTCTCCTAGACATGCGCATGAGAGGTTACCACACCCTAACTCAGTACTAAGTCATAGATTGGTTTAGTTCTTTAAGTCTTATGTTTTGGTTTGAGTGTTTGAGTAATCTAATCCTAGGGTTCAAGTCCTATAAATCTATCTACATTCCATACCACCTACCCTTCTACAAATAGTAATTCACAAAAGAGTTTAGAACTACTTACCTGGGCGAACTGGTGCCGGAGACTCGGTGCCATGCCTTATAAACCATGCATTTAACCCCAAAACACTTAAAACAAACTTTTTGAAAACAGTTTGGGCCTCAGGCCCACAGCCGAGCTTTTGAACTTGGCTCTGATACCACAATTGTAACACCCCAAACCCGGTCAACCACACCACGACCGAATCCGGTATGTTACGGGGAAAACGTGTTGGAAAGTTACGAGTTTCCACTTAATAAATTTGATAAAACTTTGTTCTGTTTAGAAAAACAAGTTGTCTAATATCGTTACTAAAACATTTAGACTTAGCAAAAATTTGATTTGAACATCATTGGAGTTTACTTAGTAACAAAACATTGTATGATACCCGATGGTATAGTTGAAAATATATCGTTTTGTTGGTTTGAAATCGTTGTCTTTTCAAGTTTTAGCAAATTAACCCAATTAATTTATTAAAGCATGTTGAAAATCTAATCAAGCATAAATAAAGTAAAACATAACCATAAAGACCCTCTTACAATCCAAAATAAAACCCAAATGGAAGTAATTAAACTAAAGTACCCAAATGATAGAGTCTGAGTAAAACTTTATTAAGCATGGCATGAGCACCCCGAGTCCATCCCGGCTCCATGTCCGCGTCTAAGTGTCACCTGAAATGTCAAAGGAGAGGGTGAGTCGAATGACTCAGTGCATAAATCCCGCTCCCGATAAAGCAACATGCTAACACACATCATACATAGCAACACAATTAATGCACCCCGACCCTAACCATCCGTATCTCCTTTTCTACCCTGTGTGGTACCAAACCACTGGTGGTGCCAAACCACTGGTGACCCAAAGTCACGATATCCATAAGTGTGGTGCCAAACCACTGGTGACCCAAAGTCACGAATAATCCGATGATGGGGCCAACCCATCGCGTGATACCAAATCACTAGCGACAATCCCGTATCTCACAAGTGGGGTCAACCCACGGTGGTGTCAAACCACGAGGGACGAGTCGCAATGAGGTGCCAAACTCTGCGGTGTCCCAAAACACATGTGGTACCAAACCAGCGGTGACCGCGATCCACAAATCCGATGATGGGGCTAACCTATCGTGTGATACCAAATCACCTGGTCAAATCGTATAATCAAGCGTGGGGCCCAACCCACCGTGGTACTAAGCCAGCTGGGCGACGGCGAGGTGCCAAACCTCTGGTGACCCAAAGTCACAATAGTCAATCTGTGGTACCAAACCACTGGAGGTGCCAAACCTCTGGTGACCCAAAGTCACAGTGTCCCAAAGACACGGATATCATATCCCCCTCCTCTCAAATCACCCAACAGGTCATATCGATGCAAATCATGTAATACATGCCAACATGCCCCAAAATGCATCTCATAGCATACATAGCATAAATCATACATCACAGGCATCACAATAGAACCCGTAATAAGATAGACTTACCCGGATCCGTGCACATACCCCATTTGGGTATCCAATTATCCAACACACTGTTATGATTTTTAATAGGCAAACAGGTTTATTAACAACATTACTATGTGTCAGTGTGTTAGTTTACACACCTGGTAAATCGCAAATCTAAATCCCAAAGAGCCCGATCTACCCCTCGATCACCTCGACAACCTTGATCCTATAATCGGCCAACATAGGGGTTAGGCACTAAGACCATTCGGCCAAACCATTTAAACCAAAGGGTACATCGATTAACCCTTACCTTGCAAACGTTTGGTTTCCTACCAAACCCGAACCACTATGGTTCCTCTTGTGACAAACGGCCACCCCTAGAATAATAACAGTCCCACCTTTAATAATTTGGCTTAACAAGGCCAAAGAGAATGGACTAATAGTAGCCCTTACCATCACTTACCAAACAGTTAATCGAAGGAAGGAAGGCTTCACTTGTCTCCTTCAATAATCCCGATGTCCTATAGCGAAAACGATTTACACAAAAGATTAGCACCCTTCAGCCAATAACGGAATCAGTCCTTACCCAAACCACCATACATAAAGACGAGAGAAAGACAGAATGGCCATTCGGCCAAGCCCTTACCTGATTCCAGACGATTGAAAATAAGCACCCAATCAATCACCAATGTTCGGCCAACAAAATACAAGGGGAGGGAATTCGGCTAAGACCTTGAACCAAAAGGGAAAAGAGGATTCGGTCTTGGTGTTTAACACTCACCTATGTTCGGCTTCCAATGGAAAAGAAAGAAGAAATAGAGGTGGAAAGAAATGGAGAAATCGGCAATTGGGTTTAAAGAGAAGAAGGGAAATAAAGATGGATAAGGGAGGGTACTTTCGGCTTGTCAATGAAAGAAAAAGAAGATGTGTTTTTAGAGAATAGAGTTTCAGCTATTATGCTTAAGAAAAGAAAATAAAATTTTGAGTAGCCGGGTGATTGTAGTTTCGGCACAAAGAAATGGGGAGAGCAAATGGGTAATTCGGCTATCAAGGAAAACTTTAGAGAAAAACTAAGCAATATTCGACTAGGTATGGTTGCCTGAAGCTTTTGATTTTCAAGGAAGAGAAATGAGAGACTTACTCTAGGAAAACTATTCGTCTTGTTTTTGTCAAAAAGAGAGGACTTGTTTGCTGCTCCCTAAGACCGAATATGCACCAAAAACTCCAAAAGAATTTCGGCACACCCCCAAAACCCCACTACCAAGCCGTCACTCCACCCCCCAAACTCTCCTAAAAATTCGGCCAAATCCCCAAATACACTCACCACCACTCATTCAACTTAGTTGAACAAGTCAACCTCCACCATTTACTCTCCACCCATCATTCGAATGAGTTGACAAAGTCTTAGGCAGAGTTTGAACTGCCACCAACTCCTCCCTCCATACCGTCCAAAATGGAAGCCCAAAATGAGAATTCCACAGCTTGAACTCTGGACCTCCACCCCATGTAGATGACGCCACACCTAGCTCCCCAAGTAGCGCATGCTTTGCCACCTTGCCAGCTCCTCTTTTGTGCAATAAAACTCTAAATTATTTTCTTAACCCCAACTCTTTCAGCTCCCTACACCTAAGGCTCAAAAACTAAATTTTTCCCTACCTACTCAAGCTCACTCCTAGCCTACAATTAAACCCCGCCACTACACAAACAACAACAAGACCAGCCAAACACATGCAATATCATGCAACAACAAAATAACCCCTAACCCGGGATATTACATGGGGGGTTAATTATAGTATTTTCTGAAAATCCCTGAATTATGCATTGATCTTAAAGTAAGTTTCTCATATTACGATTTGAATGAAATTTTCTTTGATTTATGATTTCTATTGATATGTTTTAGGTTAAGTCATTGATAATTGTGCATTGATAATTAAATTTGAAGAATACTAGGGTATCAAGCATGATAAGTCTAAATTTTCTAAAAATTAAAGTTTTAGGTTGCAACCGGAATTTGAATGTTATCTTGAAATTTGAAATTTACGAGGATGATGTCAAAACACCCATAATTCTTGTGAGATTTTGAGCCTTATTGAGTATATATTCTATTTCATGCTCACTTTATTGATTATGTGTATGTCAACATTGAACTGTTATTCTAGAACTTGCATTGATTATACATGACAAGACCACAGTTATGATTTGGTATACAAAGATGATAAAGGCAGCTAGGATTTAACCCACTCACTCCACTAAAAAGCCTACCTTCATAACAACCATTTTTATTGACTCACCTACTAATTTTAACCAAAAAAACCTTTGTATTTGTTATCACCATTTCTTTTAACTACCCTTTTTGTCGAGATTTGATTTTGAGCAGTTGCCTAACTATGTTCTATATTTCAGTTGTTAAAGTTCCTTCTTATTATTGTAACAAGTAGTTTGTTCTAAAAAAAAAAAAAAACCCCGAAGTATATTCATTTTTAAATTGTGATTAGGTGAGCTTACACATTAAAATTCAAAATTCTTGAAGAAAAAGCTCGTATTATTTGTATTATTATTTCTCAATTGATGTAATTATTTAAGATTAGTTATTTTTCTAGATAGGTAACTTGTCAAGACAATCTCGATTCTAACCCTCTAACTTAGCCTTTAACGACACCTTTAACCCTAGCCCCGTTACAACCCTGTTAAAGACCTTTTGATTTGTGTATCATCTCATTTTACAGTGGTGGAGATTTGATTTTCAGGCAAGCCTATGGGATTAACTTTTCATGTTCGACTTAATGAGTGCTTAAATGCTGACCCTCAAACACTTTGAGTGATTTGAGTGAATCTTTTTGTGAGGATGTCAATCCTTGTAGGTTTTGAATTAAAAGTAATTATTTAGATGAAGGGAAACACCTATGTTTTCGTGCTACAAATGTATGGCTTATCTTGTTTGAATCTTTAGGAATCTTTAAGTTGAATTATCCATATATAAATTATCTATGAATTAGGATAAGGCACTGTTGATAGAAATTGTGAATCATGGAAAGTTCGTTTTAATTGTAAGTTGAGAATTTTGCTTGAGGACAAGCAAAAGCTTAAGTGTGGGGGTATTTGATAAACCGTAAAAGTAACATATTTCAATCCCACATTTAGTATGCTTTTGGATGATTTATCCCTCGATTTATGTAAAAAGGTGCTTTTGATCCTTTCTTTTCATGTCTTATACCAAGGAAAGCACTCGAGGATAAAAAGAACGAGAAACGGGCCCAAAACGGACCAATTCGGGCCAAGAAAGAAATCGACACGACCTAGACTTAAGCCCACACAGCAGTGCCACGCCAATCATCTAGAACACGACCTTCTTCCGATTTACATGGCCGTGCCTCATTAAAGAAGTCCAAGCACGGCCTGGCCACGATCCACACGGGCGTGTACCATGGCCGTGTCCCTGTCGCTGGAAAGAGCAATTTCATTCAGGAAAGGATACTTGGAGGCAAAGAAACACATTCCAAAGCCTATTCACCCTAGTAGGAATTCTACTTAAATTAGGATACTTAGGAACCAAGTAAGGCATCTCAAAACCTATATAAACACCCAAGGGGGCAACTTGAAAGGGAAGTTCGACAGAAGCCAAAACCAGCGTCAAAGCTAGGCTAAGGAGCCAAGCCGAGAAGGTCAGAGTTAGGGAATAACGCGAAGATAGCCAGTTGATCCATCCCAAGAAGCCAGAATTATACTCAAGACGGTGGAATTCCCCTTCAATTCCTTCAGGGAGTTCTAGGATTTTCTTATGTTTTGTTTTATATTTTCTCTTGAGATGTTTTCTTGTTTAGTTATGAACTAAACCCTTCAGATACCTGAAGGGGATGAAACCTATATGGATATTTTTATTTGATTTTTAAGTTATATGATAAATTACTTGGTTTGTTCTTGATTATGTTGTTTAATCCAAATCTAACGTTAGGTGGAGGAGGAATAGACCCTGCCTAAGGGTAGATCTAACATAATTAAGCAGAGTTGATCGGGCGCCTAGAGATAGGGTTACGAGATTTTGCCGAATTAGGGTGAAACCTAATATGGGAGTCCATTGATTGATTTACTGCTTTCTTAGGGGGTTATTATAAGCGAACGAGAGTTCCACTAATTAACCTAGGATTAGACATTATTTGCTTCGAGAGAGGGTTTAACATAGGTTAGGAAGTCTCACGGATCAAGCTAAGTAAAAGAAATCATATAATTTAAAGGTTAATTAATAAGTGAAGTCTAGGTGGATTCTCCCTGAGGGTATCGTCGCAATCAATTGAGTTTTTCTTCAAAGTTATTTTCCTATTCGTCTTCTTTGTCTTTGTGTCCTTAGTTTAGTTTTCGTTAAAAGCAACTTCACTCTAATTTTAAGGCTAAATAATAAAAAGAAGGTTAGTATTAGTACTTTTAGTTCCTTTGGGTTCGATATCTGGTCTTGCCTAAGCTATACTACTGTTCGATAGGTACACTTGCCTTTAATCATTGACAGAGTTAGTCTCCAGGTTTGATCATTCTTTTATAAATATTTAAAAGTCTGATTTTACAGCAATCACCGGCAGATTTTCGTCGCCCTATTTCTAGGGTTGCAATCAACTCCGCTTAATTGTGTTGATCTTCTCTTAAACAGGGACTTTTGCTCTACTGAATAAGCACATTCGACTTTGAATTTATAACCTCAATTATCAAAACAAGAATAAGAACTCACAATTAAGAAAAAGAACAAGTATTTATCTTATAAATCAAATAATAATAAGATTCATCTTAGGTTTCATCCCTTTAGGTATTTAAGGGATTTAGTTCATACTAATAGAGGGAAACATCTTAAAATAGGGAAAACAACAAAACGTAAGAAAACCCAAAAACTTCTAAAGAACTTGATGGGAGATATTCAGTCTTGATGGAGATCCTTCTCTTAAGTTGTTACCGACGGCTATCTTGGAGTATTTTCTGCCTTCTACTCAGCGTCTACTCGACTTCCCCTTTTTAGGTTGCCCCTTAGGGTGTTTATATAGGCTTTGGAACGCCTTTCTTGTCCCACAAGTATCCTATTCCAAATAGAATTAAACTTGGGTTCGGCAAGGACACGCCCGTGTGACATGCCCGTGTGACAAGCCAGTGGTGGAAGTCTCTGGCCGTGCTCGCTTCTACTCGTCATACACGACCGTGTGGTCTGCCCGTGTGTGACATTCCAGGTCGTGTTGATCCTGCCTGTAACACACATCTGTGTTCAATTGTCCAGGCCGTGTTGATTTCCTAGATAGGCCCATTTTGCCCCTTTTTGGCCCGTTTCTTGATCTTTTTGACTCCCTAAGCTCGCCTAAGTATAAAACATGAAATTAAGAGATTAGGAATATCGAATTAATCAAATCTAATGAAAATTCACCCAAAAGTAAGCCAAGCATGGGGTTTTATCACATATCACAAATATGGTCTTACACGGGATCTCATATCTCGATGTCGATGCCATGTCTTAGACATGGTCTTATACGAGATCGTATATAGATGTCGATGCCATGTCCCAAACATGGTCTTATATTGGACCTATCTTATTCGGTGCCAATGCCACGTCCTAGACATGGTCTTATACGGGACCTTCCTTATCTCATGTTGTGATATAGGTATCATTATTATTCTGAACGTTCAACCGGGACTTCAACTTAACATGACCTAATTATAATTTCATTAAGTCATCATTAACCAACTTCACAGAAATAATATACATTTCTCATATTATAAAGCAATTAAAAACAAAATAACATTACGTAGCTTTAATATCACATAAACTTACCTCGGTACTCAAAATGTGTATAGGTATTCGATTTAGTCCACAACCTTGTTCTTGCCTCGATTTCGGTCCGAGCTTTGTGTTTCTTGATCTATAATAACAATTTCACTTGTTTAATGCTCACATTGACTAAATTGACCCATGAATCATATTTCGTCAAAATTACTATTTTCCCCCTAAATTTTCACATAACTACATTTTTTCCCTTAGGCTCGTAAAATGATTTTTATTCAACTTTCTTGTATTTTAAGCCTAGACAAATCATTTTCTTAACTACAACAACCCTTCATTTCCATTAATTCACTCATGTATGACCATTTTTATAACTTTTTACAATTTGGTCCTTTTATGCATTTTTCATGAAAGTCACTTAGAAAAAGATGTTTATCATACATCAAACTTTCATATTCTTCCATAAATCATCAAAATACATGTATGTCATACATGGGTAAATTTTTGAACATGAACCCTAGCTCAAAATATAGCTAGAAATAGCTAAATCGAGCTACGAGGATCTCAAAAATATGAAAAACATTAAAAACGGGGCTAGGATGCACTTACTATCAAGCTTGGAAGTTAAAGAAACCCTAGTTATGGTGCTCTTGTGATTTCCGACCAAGCTTGGAGAAGATGGACACCATTTTTGACTTATTTTCCCTTTTAATTCACGAATTTACCAAATGACCAAATTGCCCTTAAGGCTCCTTTCTTGAGATTTTTCCTTCCCATGCCCATTTTTTCCATCTTGATATTTAATGGTTTAATTGCTAAATAAGGACTTCTAATAATTTTTATAATTCTATATCATACCTAAATCTTCTAGAATCTCATATTTTCTAATCTTTGCAATTCAGTCCTAATAGGCAAATTGTTCACTAATTCATAAAATTTCTTCATGAAACAAATTGTTCACTAATTCATAAAATTTCTTCATGAAACTTTCTCACAATCATGCAAACATATCATAAACCTCATAAAAATAAAAAAAAACATATTTCTACTTCAGATTTGTGGTCTTGCAACCACTATTCTGACTAGACCCTAAATCGGGCTATTACAATTCTCCCCCTTAGGGATTTTTGTCCCCGAAAATTTTACCAGTAAAGAGGTTTGGATACTGGTTTCTCATAGCCTCTTCGGGCTCCGATGTAACCTCTTCTACCCCATGTCTTTGCCATAGTACTTTCACAAGGGCTATACTTTTATTCCTTAACTGTTTGACTTCTCGTGCTAAAATCTTAATTGGTTATTTGCCATAAGTCATGTTGGGTTGAATTTCAACCTCTGTCGGTGTGATCACATGAGAAGGATCTAACCGATATCGACGTAACATAGATATGTGAAACACATCATGAATCTTTTCCAATTCAGACGATAAAGCCAATTGGTAAGATACCGGCCTTATCATCTCGGTAATCTCGTAAGGTCTGATAAAATGCGGACTCAATTTGCCTTTCTAGCCAAATCTGAGAACTTTCTTCCATGATGACATTTTCAAGAATACTTTATCACCAACTTGAAACTCGATCTCTTTTCGTTTCAAGTCCGAGTAGGATTTTTTTCTATCAAAAGCAGCTTTTAAACAATCACAGATTATTTTTACCTTCTCTTCGATTTTTCTAACTAGATCGACCCTATGAATTTGATTTTCCTTGAGTTCAGTCCAATACAAAGGTGTTCGGTACTTATGCCCATACAAAGCCTCATAAGGCGCCATTCTCAAACTCGACTGAAAAATGTTATTGTAAGCAAACTCCACCAATGGTAAATACCTTTCCCAGCTACCCTAAAACTTAAGAACACAACACCGTAGCATATCCTCAAGTATTTGTCTTAATCTTTCCAACTGTCCGTCAGTTTGTGGGTGAAAAGCCGTACTAAAACTCAGCATTGTGCCCAAAGCTTCTTGTAACTTTTTCCAAAATCGAGATGTGAACGTCGGATCTCTATCTGATATAATCGACAAAGGCACTTCATATAACCTTACAATCTCTGAAATATACAAGTCTAACAACTTATCAAGTGAATAATCAACACGTACATGTATGAAATGGGTCGATTTCGTAAGTCTATCTACCACAACCCATACGGCATCTTTCTTGCTCGGTGTCAACGGCAAACCCATTACAAAGTCCATAGTAACACGGTCCCATTTCCACTCGGGAACCATAACAGCTTGAAGCAAAACCAAAGGTACTTGTTGTTCAGCTTTCACTTGTTGACAAATCAAGCATCTTGATACAAACTCAGAAATATCTTTCTACATACTCGGCCGCCAATACCATTTCTTCAAATCATTATACATTTTTGTGTTGCCCGGATGTACGATAGACATCTGCTATGTGCCTCTTGTAAAATTTTCTAAATAAGCTCATCATTCCTCGATACACAGACTCTGTCTCTGAACATCAAACATCCATAAGAATTAATTCAAAAGTCAGACTCAACACCCGACTCGCACTGAACTCTTTTGGCTTGCAAGTCACTGTCATCTTTCTGAGCCTCACAAATCTCTTGAAGGAACATCGGTCTAGCCCTCAACTCAGCTAGAATGGAACCATCTTTTGAAAAAGTCATCCGTGTATTCATAGCCCTCAATGCAAATAGGGATTTTCTACTCAAAACATCGGCGACTACATTCGCCTTCCCCGGGTGGTAGTCAATCACTAACTCGTAATCCTTTATCAACTCTAGCCATTTTTGTTCCCTTAAAGTCAATTCCTTTTGAGTCATCAAGCACTTTAGGCTTTTATGATCGGTGAATATCTGACATCTTTCACCATACAAATGGTGTCTCTATATCTTTAATGCAAACACAATTGTAGCTAACTCTAAATCATGTGTCGGGTAATTCTTCTCACGCCGCTTTAACTGTCTAGAGGCATATGCTATCACCTTGCCCTCTTGCATAAGTACACAGCCCAATCCATTCAAGGATGCATCACTATAAATCACAAATTCTTTTCTCGGTTCAGGTTGCACTAGAATTGGAGCCTCAGTCAACAATGCCTTTAGTTTCTCGAAACTCTGTTGGCACTTTTCTGTCCATTCAAACTTCACATCTTTTTGTAACAACCTCGTCATTGAAGTCGCTATCATGGAAAATCCCTTAACAGACCATCGGTAATAGCCAGTGAGGCCCAGAAAGCTTCTAGCATCTGATACATTTCTTGGCTGTTTCCAATCAATAATAGCTGAAATCTTGCTTAGGCCAACTCGAATTCCATCTCCCGAGACAATTTGCCCTAAAAACCCAACTTCCTTAAGCCAAAATTCACTTTTACTAAACTTGGTATACAACTAATTTTCTCATAAAATCTGTAAAACCGTCCTCAAGTGCTTGGCATGCTTATTCCCATCACGAGAATAAATCAGTATATCATCAATAAAAACCACAACAAACTTATCTAAATATGGTCGAAAGATGCTGTTCATTAAATCCATAAACACAGCAGGGGCATTTCTTAAACCGAAAGGCATGACTAAAAATTTATAGTGCCCATACCTTGTCCAAAATGCGGTTTTCGGCACATCTGAGTCTTTGACCCTCAACTGGTAATAACTGAACCTCAAGTCTATCTTGAAAAACATAGTGGCTCCCTTCAATTGATCAAACAAATCGTCGATTCTTGGCAATGGGTACTTTTTCTTCACTGTTACCTTATTAAGCTGCCGATAATCTATGCATAATCTCATGGAGCCATCTTTCTTTTTCACTAATAATACTGGAGCACCCCACAGAGAATAACTCGGTCACGCAAAGCCTTTGTCCGTCAACTCTTATAATTGTGCCTTTAATTCTTTCAACTCAGTTGGAGCCATCCTGTATGGGGCAATCGATATAGGTGTAGTACCAGGGGCTAACTCAATGCCAAATTCAACCTCTCTAATCGGAGGCAACCCTGGTAATCCTTCTAGCAATACATCTGGGTACTCACACACTATTGACACTGATTCAATTCTTAACTCAGTCTCTTTGGAATTCATCACAAAGGCAAGATAGGCTTCATACCCTTTTCTTACACATTTCTGGGCAGTCATATGAGAAATCACTACAGGTGATCTGTCTTGTTCATCATATTCAACATGAAGAGTGTCCCCATTTTCACATCTCAATTCAATGTATTTCTTTCCACAATTTACTTTCACATCATGAGTGGTTAACCAGTCCATACCAATAATTATATCGAATTCATCAAATGGCAATAGCATGAGATTCGCCTTAAAATAATGACCTCTAATCATCAATGGGCAATCTTTGCAGACCTTATCAACTAATACGCATTTGCCTAAAGGGTTGGACACTTTTATCACGAATTTTGTAGATTCTATAGGCATGCTCATTCTAGATACTAATTTCATGCAAATATATGAGTGGGTAAATCCCGAATCAATTAAAGCAACAACATTAGTATCATGAAGAGAAAATGTGCCTGTAGTTAAATCAGGGCATGACACCTCTTCGTGAGCTCGAATGGCATAAGTCTTCGCAGGTGCTCTACCCTCAGATCTCTCAGCCTGCTTTCTAGGTGTACTCTTACTACTCGTTCCACTTCTTGGGTTTCTCTATTGTCTCCCTCTAGTAGTGCTTCCCGATCTTGCACTCTGAATTTTCTCTTTCTCAACCATCTCGGGACACTCTCTAATAAAATGATCTTAGGAACCACACTTAAAACAGGCTCTCTCATGTGCTCGGCACTCAACGGGGTGACGTCTGCCACACTGTGGACATTCCGGTCTATTTGGTCAAGTGTTTCCAACACTAGCAACTGAAGTGGTTTGAGTCTTACACCTTGAGTACTGTATACCCTTACTTCTATTCGAAAACCCAGCTGAAGTAGCTGATCGGGTAGATAAGTCTCTTGACTTCTTGGATGAGGATTGAAACGACTTGTTCAGTTGCTTCTTTCTTGAGTCACGAGACTCCATTTCAGCTTTTCTTTTCTCTTTAACCAGCTCCTCGGCTTTGCAAGCTCGGTCCACTAGCACCACAAATTCCTTTAATTCCAGGATACCAACAAACAATCGGATATCTTCATTTAAATCATCCTCAAAACGTTTACACATAATGGCTTCAGTGGACACATATTCTCGAGTGTATTTGCTGAGCCTTACAAACTCATGCTCATACTCAATTACGATCATCCTACCTTGTTTCAGTTCAAGGAATTCCTTTCTCTTCTGATTAATAAATCTTTGGCAAATGTACTTCTTCCGGAATTCTACTTGGAAAAACTCCCATGTAATCCTTTCCCATGGCACAACCGACACAAGGGTGTTCCACCACTGATAAGCAGAATCTCTCAAGAGGGACACCACACATTTCATGCACTTTTCAAATGTGCAAGATAATTGATCAAATACCCTGATGGTGTTTTCAAGCCAAAATTCTGCCCTTTCCGGATCATCATCTTTACTAGCTCAAAATTCCTCAACTCCTTGTTTTCGAATTTTATCAACCGGAGGCTTTTCTCTTCTTACCACTTCCACTACTTGGGGAGCTACAGGGGTAGGCTGAGGAATACGTGGGGGTGGAGGGGGTTGCGCATTCGGGTTTACACGAACGAACTTCGTATACCATGCATTCATCATGTGGAGAAAGGCTTCTCTAGCCTATTCTCCTCTTCTCTGACTTACAGTCGTTGGTCTATTCTTATTTTCATTCGGCACCGTCCCTTCAGCAGGAGCTGGCGCGTTACTTTTTACATCATTCATTACAGCTCTATCGGGATCCATTTACTATATGAAAACACAATTTAAATCGTCAGGAGTCGTCACACTATCATTACATAAATACTCATATGTATGGCATGTATAGCTAGACTCATGCATACGCTACATTAGTCCGACAATCGACAAAACTGTAGCTCTAATACCACTAAATGTAACACACCTTACCCGTATTCAATGTTGAAATTGGGTACGGGACATTACTAAACTTAGCTTCTTCAAATATACAATATCGGGCCATAAAATTTCGTTCCAATTTAAACCTTCTTCATTCATATACATAACATCTCTATTATGGGCCTATGAGGCCCTAAACATACATACGGAAGGGTTCGGGATTAAACTGGAAACTTTTGCACACTTAGAAAAGTTTTGCTTAAAACAGGGCCACACCCCAAGTGAAATGGAACACGCTCTTGTAGGCAGGCCGTGTGGTCACACATGCCCCTATTCCTAGCCCGTATGGATTTTATTTTTCATTTTGAACCTACAAGGGTTTTCACACGGCCAGACACACACCCGTGTCTGTGGCCTGTGTCCCTCACACGGCCTAGACACGCCCGTGTCCTCACCCGCATGTGAAAGTCTTAGCATCTGTTTATGACATCAGCAGCCTCTTAAGGGCACACGGCCTAGGCACACACTCGTGTGTTGGCCCGTGTAATGAATCAAATTTCTCGAAAATTTGATGGAGGGGACACACGGCCTATCAACGCACCCATGGGGTTGACCGTGTGTCATACACGGCCTAGACACACGCCCGTGTGTCTACCCGTGTGGACAATTAGAAGGCTATTTACCAAGCCAATTGCCACCCTGAAACATAAATACACTTATACCACCACAAGCAACACATAACATGGCAATAATACACTATGAAGAATCACTAAATCATAATTCATACACTTCACATTTCAATCCATCAATTGCATGAACTTTCACCTTATAAAACTCATCATCATTAAATATATGAAAATTTACAAATATTGGCCAAACCCCAATGGCCATTTACAAAATGAGTGTATAACATTAATAGCCAACACTTTGGCTTTCAAATATGACATAACACAAGATGATCAAGTTCCTATACATGCCATACTCAAAATAAATCAACTTTACTATACCAAAGGAATGATTGATAGTGTGATCCGAGCACCGACATTCTACGATCCCTGAGCTAGCTTGGAGATACTACAAGGAAATTAGAAAAGGGAGACGTAAGCATATAGCTTAGTAAGTTTGCATTGTAACACCCCTTACCCGTATTTTACGCTGGAACCAGGTACGAGGCGTTACCATACTTAACTCACTCGGTCATACAACTTTAAGCTATAAAACTTCATCCCAACTTAACATTTCTCATTAAGGGCCTACGAGGCCTCAATCAAGCTTACGGAGGGTCTCAGAACCCAACCAGAAATTTTTGTGCATTTAAAAATTTTTGTCTAAACAGGGGCCACACGCCCGTGTGAAATGGGACACGCCCGTGTGGGCAGGCCGTGTTGTCACACACATCTATGCCCCTAACCCGTGTGGGATTTATTTTCATTTCGAACCTACAGGGGTTTGTACATGGCCGGACATAAGCCCGTGTTCTTGACCTGTGTGCTCCACACGACCACGACACGCCCGTGTCCTCCCCCGTGTATAAAAACTTGGGTATTCTGTTTGTGACGTCAGTAACCTCATAAGGGGCACACGGCATAGGCACACGTCCGTGTGGCTAGCCCCTGGTTGACACTAACTTGAAACACTAACATGCAAAGGACACACGACCTCGTCACACACCCATGGGACTGCCCGTGTGTCTTACACGGCCTAGACACACGCCCGTGTGCCTACCTGTGTAGACAAGAACAAGGCTATTTGCCAAGCTCTTTTCATCACCCTAGCTTACACAACACAATCCCATTTAACAAATCACTAAGCAACCCAAATTTGCAACATACACTTCCATGAATAACTTCATCTTTTCATAAATTAGTTATAATGAGCCATCAACTATGGCAATATACAAAAGAGTTCATCTTTAAAGGAGCCAATACATACTTGGCCAAAATAACAAAACAATTCACCTAGTCTAGCACCTATACATGCCATACTCAAAATACTAAGTCTAGATATACCGAAATGAGCTGATAGTGTGGGTGATCTTCCAATTATCTTCGTATCCCGACCCGACTCTTTGACACTATAAAACAAGGGAAAAGAAAGGGAGTAAGCTATAAGCTTAGTAAGTTTACATGTAAACAATAAACATCATAATATGTGCTAATCAATAAATAGCATTTCATAATAAGTAAGAACATTCCATATTCCAAGATGATGCTTACTCATTTCATCTCTTACCACATTCCAACCATATCACAAGCCAAATACTCATATTATTTAACATACATCCTTGCACTTATCACCACATGATCACATGAAACAACACATCACAATTTCATAATAAGACATTCACAGTAATACCAAACACTCGGTGGTTTCACACTCAGCCCACCATTAATCTTTAATAGGATGGTATCACACAAAGCCCACTAAATGTTAATATAAATGATGGTATCGCACACAGCCCATCGTGAATAAGTAGTAAGGTGGTATCGTACATAGCCCACCAACAAGAATATTTACGGTGGTATCGCACTAGCCCACCAAATGTTAATATAAACGATGGTATCACACACAGCCCATCGTGAATAAGTAGTAAGGTGGTATCGCATATAGCCCACCAACAAGAATAATTAAGGTGGTATCGCACATAGCCCATCATTAATTACTACGGATAATATTCCACATTTACATATCTATTTCAACGTTCATGCAAAAATTATTCATTATCTACCTTATTCAATCCATTTAAATCGTAAATGTTTTCAATCATACAGTGCACCAATAAGTAACAACATGTGTAACAACCCGATTTAGGTGCTAGCCGAAACAGTGGTTTGAAACCACTAATCTGAGGTTAGAGAAAATTACTTTTATGTTATTTTATAAGTTAGAGCATGATTATATAAGTACATGAAAATTTTGGTGTTTTAATTTTAGCAATTTCTTGCTTTTCGCGAAAAAATACTAAATCGCATAGTGCAAAAGTTCCATTTTATGAGCTAAAGGTGTTTAATAGCCATAGAATATTAATTTGAGGTCTTTAAAGGGCAATTAGCCCATTTGCTTATGGTTGGCCGGCCATAGGGGGACAATAGGACTCAAATTTGGTCAAAGTTGTTGAAGTTAAGTGGATAATTTGACTTGTATTAATAAAATAAAGAAAGGAAAAAGATATCATCTTTTTCTCTCTTTTTCTCCACCGAAATTGACAACAAACTAAGGGGTTTGAGAGCTCAAAATTTCAACAAGCTTCTCTCCTTACAAGTAAGTGCATTAGTGATCATTTCCTGATAAAAATTGTACATTTGGAACCCCTAGAGCTTAAGCTTTCTAAAGAGGGGACTAATTTGCAATATGGTGAAAAGTTTAGGGTTTTACTATGAGAGCTTGTATGTGATTTGTTTCATTTCTTATGGAAGAAAATGAGTCTTAGTTGTTAGATGAACAACTTTTGTGAAAGGTGTTGCCATGAAAACACCTAAATGAACCTTTTTTGTAAAGGTTGTAAAATTGGTAGTAAATGTGTAAAATGTTGGGTTTTGACGATAGCCATAAGAGAAATAAATGTTCACTTAGGCTCATTAAAGGTAGAATTTTTATTAGAATCGATTTCTAATCCTAAGGGTAAAATGGTCATTTTGCCAAAGTATAAGGGCAAAATAGTAATTTTGCCAAAGCATGATTATTAAAATGCTTTTATTAATTTGATGATTGAAATGAGCTAAATTCCTATTATAGAGCAAGAAGAACCAAGAATCAACCTTGACCGGGGCAAGAATAAAGTCTTGGACTAGATTGATGATCTAGCTTATTTTGAAATCAATGTAAGTTTGTATGTAATAATTTCAACATTTATGCTAGCATGTTTGAGAATGTTTGATGTTATAATGATATATGATGCTCAATGAAATTAAGTATTTGGTATTGAATGAGAAAGTTGAGATGAGTGAGGTCCCGTGTAAGACCATGTCGGGGACATGGCCTCGACACCGAATTGAGATCCCGTATAAGACCATATCTGGGATATGGCTTTGGCATTGAATATGAAAAATCGTATAAGACCATATCTGGGATATGGCATCGATATTGATGTGAGGTTCCGTATAAGACCATATCCAGGATATAGCATCGATATTCAGAGATGATACATGTGAGACTACATTCGGGATGTGGCATTGGCTTCGTGTTTATGCTAATGATAAGGAATATGCATCTTTGAGTATCCCTAATGATTCATTGGGATAAATAGATCTGCTTGGAAATAGAAATGAAAATTGTATTAAAGTTATGTGATTTGAGTTAACACAAGTACTCATGAGTAATTCACGAAGAATATTTACGATGTGTGCTAGATAAGGTTCAAGTATGAGTAAGTGTGGCAAGGAGCCTATGATTTTGTGTGTGGTTGTTTTATTCCATGGATGGACATTGTCCTGAGCTTATTGTTGCTATTTATTTCCATGCAAACTTACTAAGTTTATTGCTTGTCCTTTTTATTGCCCTTTCTCCTTGTAGTATTGCCAAGTTAACTCGAGAAGTTGCGGACGTCAGAGTTGGAGATCACACTACCGACCACTTTTTGGTATAGCCAAATCAGATTTATTTTGAGTATGGCATGTATAGGATTTGGGTATTTTGTTAGGTCGTATTTGTTAGCCAAAGTGTTGGCTATGTATGTTATCAAGGTCATGGTTGCTATGTAGGATGGCATTTGGCTTGGAATATAGCCTTTTTAATGTCCACAAGGGTAGCCACACGGGTGTGTGTCTAGACTGTGTTTGTAACACCCCAAACCCGGCCTAAAAGTTAGGCCCGAATCTGGCGTGTCACATGAAAGTGTTTTTCAACACCATATTTCTTGTTGTTGAAACTTGTTTGAAAGTTAAAACCTCTTTGTTAAAAAAAACTTAAGCAATTTTTATCCACTTGAAAATGTAACTACTTTTAAAACCTTATATGTTGCGGAAGCATATATAAAATAAAAAATATACAAATAGGTGATGTTTAAAAACTGAGTTGCAGAAGCATTTTGAAAACGTTGCGGGAAACGTAGTATTTTAAAGACAATTATCGTTTTGGAAATCGTATTCCACGTTTAGCAGTTAGAAAACATCATAAATAAATATCACAAATAATAAGTTAAAAATAGAGAGGCCTTATTACAACCCAAATAAAAATACTTGAATTTAAATGATCAAAACGAAAACCATAAGTAGTGTGTTGCCTTCTCCGAATCCCTCACAGCACCGATTCGTCTAAGGCTGAGGATTACCTGCACAGTTAAAAACAGGGTGAGTTTACAAAAACTCAGTGTGTAATCCCCTTACTAGTGTGTAACGATCGAGATATCTGAAAGCAGAACCCGAAATAGTGCGGGCCAAAGCCCCTTTGCAGCTTGATGCAGTCGAAGCCAGAGCATATGTGGGTCAAAGCCCACTACAATATCATTTGGGTCACAGCCCATAACAGAATCAATTGAGCCTAGCCCAAACCAATAGCAGAACAAATGGCCTAAGCCCAGTACAGTGGCAGATCTCATAAACAGATATGCAACAGTATAAGGATGCATCCCACCCCGATCCAGCCAACAAACCACTTGTATCAACCAACACACGCTATGGGGATAAAATCGACCCACCCAGCCAACACACCAAGCTTAGCACTGGTTGCGACACTATGTCAATAGAACGGCTCGGCGCCGTGGACAGAATGGCTAAAAGCCATAAATATCACAGCATCCTTGCCGGTTAACAGAACTGCTAAAAGCCATAAATATCGTAGAAAGGTTGAAAGCCTTGTATAGAACGGTAATGGGCCGTACACTTCCTCTGTAACTTTGTCCTAACCCCATGTAATATGTCGTGTATGTCATGCTCAATCATCACATGTGTATGCAGAATGACAACACTCAGTAATAGTCATTTAACATATATTACAAGCATATCAGTCACACGACCACAGTCAAGTCATGGCACAAAATCAGTCATTTATCCTTAGGGGCAAAACAATCATTTTACCCTATAAGGGTAATTCGGTAATCCTACCCTTCAGGGGTACTTCGGTAATTCTACCCTACAGGGGTAGTTCAATAATTCTACCCTACATGGGTATTTCGGTGATTTTACAAATCGAGGGTATTTCGGTAATTTTACAAATCAAGGGTATTTCGATAATTTTACAAATAGAGGGTATTTTAGTAATTTTACAAATCGAAGGTATTTCAATAATTTTGCAAATTGAGAGTATTTTAGCAATTTTGCAAACTGATGGTATTTTGGTAATTTTGTAACCCAAGGTATTCTAAACAAAGATAACGCTGCGAATGGGCCTAGGGCCCATCTTCGGCCCAAATGGGCCCACACACTTGTGTGGCCCATTTAGCCCAAATCTAGCCATAGATATGAGATTCACATAGTCCAGTCCAATATTTACTACACAATCATACAACTTATCCGATTGGGCCCACGGGCCCATTGGCCCTACATGGCCCCTTTCGGCCCATCGTGGCCCAAACAGCCTAAACCCACAAGAACACGCATGATGGCCTCAACTATCGCGTCAAAGCCCCCACACGTGCGCTCGTACGCTCGTGTGGCTACCATCGTTGAGTGATCGGCATTTCGGCATTTGCCGCTCTACAGCTAGAGTAGTGCGAAATACACACTTGATAGGAATTCTAGAGTTAATCCGCGCTCCGAACACTCCTATGCTCAAATGCCAACCAAGGTATGCTTACTCTCCTCATAAATTGCTCTATTTAAAGCCAGCTTCTCGCCTACTCTCTTGCTAGTTTCCCGATGTAGGATCCCTCCTTCAGCAGAGTTTAAATCTATCACAACCACTTGCCGTCCCAACTTAGCAAAATAAATATCCCTTTTTACTTGCAATGGGATTCGAACCCTTGCTCTCTCCTATGCTCCAGACGCTACATGCCACCACAACACAAGCTCCTTTTGTGACTTACAACATGCGCAACTAAATATAAGCCTATGGGCCAAAGTCTAAGTTTATTTAAAAAGAAATCAAAATGAAATGCAAGCGCCAAGACTTAAACCTTGGACCCCTTTCTTCCTCTATGGCGTCACTTCCTTGTCTCCCATGTGGCGCCATTTGCCACTAGACCACAACTCCTTTTTGTGTAATTTTTCTCCACATTTTATTCTTAAAGCCTACTTACTAACTCCCAGGGTTTTATTCATCTAAAACCAAAATTTTCCTAAAGCCCAAGTTTGAACCCGGGACTTCATAGAAGCCCCATAACCTTCCAAAATCACTCATCTAATAGGTCCAATTTGCATTAGTGGCATTCTCTTGTTCTCAAAAATTTTAAACGCTCCCGTGCCTAAGGCCCAATAGGCCCAATTCTAGTAGGCCCAAATTCAGGGTGTTACAAATCTACCCCCTTAAAGAAATTTCGTCCTCGAAATTTCCAACTATATAATAGCCGCACAACATAGGTTACACCACTACGCTGCCGCTACACACTCTAATTCTAATATCATATTTTAACTAGAATTTAGAACTCCTTACACCTACTCAAAACACCTAACCATTGAAGCAGACAGATATCTCATATGCAACCAATTTCTATCCAAACATCACATCCAAACAAAACACACACAGAATAAATACCAAAAATACAATCCAATAACTAAAGAAACCACCGTATTTCTAACTCACTATATTTAAATTTCTAAACAGAAAAAAGTATCCAGAAAACTTACGGATCCGGCGCCGGAGACTCGGTGTACCAAACTTTTACTAATATCATTACTTTCCAAACCAAAATTTAAACAAATCAGAAAATTTTCAAAACCCATCCCACAGTCGAGTTTTTCAAACCTAGCCTTGAAGTTAGGCCCGAATCTGGCGTGTCACATGGAAGTGTTTTTCAAAACCATATTTCTTGTTGTTGAAATTTGTTTGAGAGTTAAAACCTCTTTGTTAAAAAAACTTAAGCAATTGTTGTCCACTTGAAAACGTAACTACTTTTAAAACTTTATATGCTGCGAAAGCATATTTAAAATTGTAATAGGCCCATTTCACCCGACCCGTTTTATAACCAAAAAACCAAAAACAATAATAATAAAACACCACAAATTAATAGTCCAGTCAGTCCATTAAATTACAGCAGGCCCAATTGGCCTAGATGCTAAATAAACCATTACCCGATTTCTAAACCCAAATACCTAACCCACTTACAGACCCAATTACAAACCCAACTTACTGACCCAATTACAAACCTAACAGCTAGCCCAATGTGACCTAACCTACCCTAGCCCAAAACGAATCAAAAATCAAAGGAAACCCTAGAGGTTTCTAGATTATTCTAGCGCCGTGTCTCTCAATGATCGAGCCCCTAACCCTGGCCAGCTAAGGTGCACCGTAACAAGCCCTCACGCGCTCGCCACGTCTGCTCGTACAGTACCCACACAGCCATGCCCCCTTTCGTACCTGCAAACGAATAACAGAGAGATGACATCAAAAAGGAAAAAAAAATTGTATTTTGATTTTTTAGATTTTCGACTATAAAAGTCGAACAAAAAACAATTGTAATGGTTACGAAAATTACACATACAGAGAGTATAGATAAAAAACCAGAAACAGAGAAAAAAAGGTTTCTTTTTCGACTTCTTTCTTCTTTTTTTTCGAATCCAGTTCTATAGCATTGTTTCTCTATTCTTTTTGTATGAGAAATTAGAAAAGGGACTTACCTTCGAGAGTTGAACCTAAAAATCAAAGAGAAGGTGGTCGTCGAAGTTAGTATTCGAGTCTGGCTTAAAAGGGGGCAGTCGGTCGAGACTGAATCTGTCACTAATCACCAATTTCTATGGCATTGAAGTGGCCGGGTTTCTTTTTTCTTCTTTGCGGCTGAGAACGAAAGTAAAGAGGCTAGGGTTTCGTGCTTTAGGAAAAGGGGGGAACTGATCGTTAATCCCTTTTTTAGGGATAATATTGTTTTAGAGAAACGGTACCATTTAGGCTAATTTCGATAGCCTTAAAACGATGCCGTACAGGATATGCTCGATGACCCGACCCATATGCGGCTGAGATCCGCGCGTTTTGGTCCCGAGGGTATATTTGTGCATTTAGTCCCTACATCTTGCGCTATCAATTGATTGAGTCCCATTGTATTTCTTTCGTTTCTTTAATTTTGCCCAAGGATTTGTGTGCTTTTGCAATTTAGTCCAATTCGTGGCTGCATTTTGATTACTGGAATATTTGCTAGTTTAATCCCCGATTACTTGAGCGTTTTTAATCCAGTCCTAGGTTTTGTTAAACAAATGCTTTACAAAACAACATTTGAATTTCATTACTTTTTCAATTAAGTATTTTTTAAATCTTTGTTTAAATTACTATATGTATATTTAGTTTCTTTTAAAATTACTTATATATACATTTTTTTATTTAAAATTTAGTATACATAATTTATCACTTTGAAAAAAATCATATTTTATTGTATATTTTAATTTATTTCAGATATTTTTGTATACTATTACTTACATATGTTTATATATTTAAATTCATTCATTTTGTTTTTTTTAGATTTGTATAATTTATTTCAATTTATTTATCTTCTTTTACATATACATACTTCATAAATTCATTCACAAATAACCCTATTTTAAATAACTTCATGACTTGTAGATTTCAAACTTTACTTACTTTATTTTTTTAATCGATGTGTAGGCTTTCAAAACTTTGTTTTATATTAATTTGTTAATGTTGATTTTGTAGGATTATCGTATCGGTAGCTTGTTGTTCCTTATTCGTTAATATGCCTTTTAAACCATGTGATTATCGCTATTATATATTTGTGCGTTAAATTTTATCTACAATTACGTTCATTCTGTTAATGATTGAGTTCGTATATTACTTCATGCTTAATACTATGCTTGTTACTACTCGTTATTGTTTTATGTCTCAAATTCTAATGTGTTCGAGCCTTTACCCAATGTTTCATTTTTATTACATGTATATCAAATAAAATGCATTTAGTCAATTTTAAAATCGCATATTTGAAAATTTTTCAAAATAAGGTAATATTTGTGTGTTTGGGAATCCGAGAGATCGTGCCCTAACATGCTGGGTTTCGGTTTTTCGTTTGACCAAATAATCGAATATCCGTTTAAGATTTCATTCGTGTTTTTTCTTAACATTAAAAATAAGGCAATATTTCGTGTTTGGGAATTCAAGAAACCGTGCCCTAACGTGCTGGGTTTCGGTTTTTTGTTTGACCAAATAACTAAATATCCTTTTGAAATTTCATCCATATTTTCTTAAATTAAAAAGGCAATATTTTGTGTTTGGAAATTCGAGAGATCGTGCCCTAACGTGCTGGGTTTCGATTTTCCGTTTGATCTCAAATAATGAAATACCCTTTCAAAATCTCAATGCATGAGTTTTGAGAATTTTGGGATGATCTGGAATTCGAAGACTTAAATTGTTACATCCTAACGTGCTGGATGTGATATTTTATTCCTTCGGAAGTAGAGAATCTTAATATTCAAACTCGAGTATCTTCAAATGGGTCGAAAAAGGTTGCAGTTTTAAAATCTTTCAAATTATCGACGTTGGGACATTAATTAATCAATCCGGTACCAATTTTGGGCGTTGCGAGGGTGCTAATCCTTCCTCATATGTAACCGACTCCCGAACCTGTTTTCTTAGATTTCGTAGACCAAAATTACTGTTTTAATAAATCAAAATGTTTTATTAAAATAATCCATCTCAAGGTGATCCCATCACATCTCGAATAAAAGATTGGTGGCGACTCCATTTCCATATTTTTAAAGTCGATCCCCGTTTTTTTTTAACCTTAGAAAAAATGGTTTCGACAAAAATAAAGAATTTACAAATAGGTGATGTTTAAAAACTGAGTTACAGAAGCATTTTGAAAACGTTGTTGAAACGTAGTGTTTTGAAGACAATTATCTTTTTGGAAATCATATTCCACATTTAGCAGTTAGAAAACATCATAAATAAATATCACAAATAATAAGTTAAAAATAGAGAGGCCTTATTACAACCCAAATCAAAATACTTGAATTTAAATAATCAAAACGGAAACCATAAGCAGTGTGTTGCCTTCTCTGAGTCCCTCGTAGCACCGATCCGTCTAAGGCTAGGGATTACCTGCACAGTTAAAAATGGGGTGAGTTTACGAAAACTCAGTGTGTAATCCCCTTACTAGAGTAACAGTCAGTATACAGAAACAGATCCCGAAACAATCTGGGCCAAGGCCCTTTAACAAAGAATAAGACGAGTCGCCAGAGCATATGTGGGTCAAAGCCCACTACAATATCATTTGGGTCACAGCCCATAACAGAATCAATTGAGCCTAGCCCAAACCAATAGCAGAACAAGTGGCCTAAGCCTAGTACAGTGACAGATCTCATAAACAGATATGCAACAGTATGAGGATGCATCCCACCCCGATCCAGCCAACACACCACCCGTCCCAACCAACACACGCTGTGGGGATAAAATCGACCCACCCAGCCAACATACCAAGCTTAGCACCGGTTGCGGCACTAAGTCAATAGAACGGCTCGGCGCCGTGGACAGAACGGCTAAAAGCCAAAAATATCACAGCATTGCTGCCGGTTAACAGAACGGCTAAAAGCCATAAATATCGCAACATTGTTGCCGATTAATAGAACGACTAAAAGCCATAAATATCGCAGAAAGGTTGAAAGCCTTGTACAAAACGGCAATGAGCCATACACTTCCTCCGTAACTTTGTCCCAACCCCATGCAATATGTCGTGTATGTCATGCTCAATCATCACAGGTGTATGCAGAATGACCACACTCAGTAACAGTCATTTAACATATATTACAAGCATATCAGTCACACGACCAAAGTCAAGTCATGGCACAAAATCAGTCATTTACCCTCAGGGGCAAAATAATCATTTTACCCTATAAGGGTATTTCGGTAATCCTACCCTTTAGGGGTACTTCAGTAATTTTACCCTACAGGGGTAGTTCAATAATTCTACCCTACATGGGTATTTCGATGATTTTACAAATCGAGGGTATTTTGGTAATTTTACAAATCAAGGGTATTTCAGTAATTTTACAAATCGAGAGTATTTTAGTAATTTTACAAATTGAGGGTATTTTGGCAATTTTGCAAACCGGGGTTATTTCAGTAATTTTACAAACTGAGGGTATTTTAGTAATTTTGTAACCCAAGGTATTCTAAACAGAGATAACGATGCATAGACATGAGCGTGTTCCCAGGCCGTGTGAAGTCTGCACTTAAAATGTGGAATTTAATTCGACACATGGCCTAAGGACATAGGCGTGTGCCTTAGCCGTGTGACCATAGTGAGATGATGACATCATAAGCAGAATGCCAAGGTTTTGGCACACGAGCTGAGACACGGGCATGTCGAGGCCGTGTAAGGGACACGGGCCAAAGACACGAGCGTGTGTTTGGCCGTGTGAAATAATTCAGTGTCTACCTCGGGTGAAGAACACGGGCATGTCTCAAGGGCACACGAGCGTGTCCCTTGAACAACACGAGCATGTGGCCCCTGTTTAGGCAAAAATTTTCTAAGTGTGTAAAAGTTTCCGATTAATTCTCGAAACGTTCCGGAAGCATGTATAAGGCCTCATAGGCCTAGGATGAGTAGGTTATGAGTTTGAATGGAAAATTTTTAACCCAAAACAAAATTTTACAGCCTGGTTTGATATGTTTAAGCAGGTTGAGTTAGGTAATACCTCGTATCTGGTTCTGGCTTCGAACCCGGGTAAGGGGTGTTACAACATGTGTATTTAAGATGCATTGTTTACACGTAAACTTACCTCGGTGCAAAATGTGTTAATTTGCGATTTAATCTGAAACCTTACATTTCTCCGGTCAAGGTTAATTCCGCGCTCTTCTTGATCTATAACAACAAAATTCACTCGTTCAATCATTTTATAATCATAATACATCATAATCTCTACTTAGGCAAAAATGACCATTTTGCCCTTGTACTATGGCAAAGTTATGATTTTGCCCCTAGGCTCGTAAATCATTTTTCATCACATTTTCTCATTAAACAAGCCTATCTGAACATTTATTTCTCTTACAACTACTCATAATTCCAACTATTTCATGAATCTATTACACAATTTAACCTTTTACAACTTAGTCCCATTTAGATGTTTTCATAGTAACACATTTTCATAAAAGTTGTTCCTTAACTCACTAACATCCATTTTCTTCTATAAAAATTCAACAAACAACATAAACTCTCTCATGGAAAGTCCCTAGACTTTCAACCATATTGCAAATTAGTCCCCTTATTAGCTAGCTTAAGCTTTGGAGGTTCCAAAAGTACAAAAATTGTCAACTAAAACCATCAAAATTACTTACTTGTGTGAGGATAAGTTGCTGAAATTTCAAAGCTTTCAAAACCCCCCTTTATGCTGATATTTTCGATGGCGAAGGTGATGAAGAAAAATGGATGATATCATCTTTTCTTATTTTATTTATTTCCTTCAAATTAGTCCACGTAACCCACCCAATTTTGACCATTTTGAGTCTATTGTCCCCTATGGCCGACTAACAACATTAGGAAGGTCTAATTTCACATTCAAGACCTTCAATTTAAAGTTCCTTATCTATTTAATAATTCTAACTTGTAAAATGGAACTTTTGCACTTTATGCGATTTAGTCCGTTTTCACAATTAAGCCTTAAATCACTAAAATTAATGCACAAAAATTTTCATGCATCCTTATAATCATACTATAACACATAAAGTAATATAAAAAATAATTGTAACAGCCCGATTTAGACCCTAGTTAGAACAGTGGTTTCGAGACCACGAATCCAAGGTCAAAAAAATATTTTAATATTATTTTTGGTGTTTATAAAATATGATTGAGCATGCGTGAAAGTTCTGTGCGGAAATTTTATCGATTGTGTGCTTAATTTGTAAAAAGGACTTAATCGCATAAAATGTAAAAGTTGTGTGCTGTTTGTTAAAGTGCTTATTTGGCATGGCTTTTTAAGAGAGGAGTCCTTATGTTGTTATTATTCCACATACAAAATGGATGGACAAAAATGGGCTTTAGTTGGTGGATTTTAAATGAAATAATAAAAAGGACAAAAAGGTAAATGATGTATTAATGTGTAATAAAAAAATAAAACATGAAAATGGTCATTATCATCATCTTTGTTCCACCGAATTTAGAAAGAAAAGAATAGGGTTTAAAAGCTTTGAAGCATTCGGCCTTGGTTGAGCAAAATTAAGGTATGCTTTTGTTTCGGTTTTTGATAATTTCTACATTTTTATGATCGTTGATTAGCATACTATTAAGCCCATGCTTTAATTTTAGAAATTTATGGTGATTTTGAGATATGCCATTGATGAATGTTTGAGCTTTGTGATAGTTGATGATGAAATATGAAAGATATGTGAAAGATTAACATGTTTTGTCTTTGAGTTTTTGGTGAAATTGAGTAATTTGGACTAAATTGTGAAAAAAATATTTTGAGGGACTAAAATGTAAAATAATTGAAATATATGGGCTTGTATGAGACTAAGGAGAATTCACCCTAAGCATGGTGTAGTAAAATTTTGTGTATTTTGTGATTTTGTTAATTATGGACTAAAGTGTCGAAATGTGAAAATGTGAGGGTTATTTTGTAAAATGCCCTAAATATATGTGTTTGGACTAAATTGAATGAATTGGTAATTGAACGAGCTAAATTTGGATATTATAGACCAAGAAAGGAGAGATTCGGATCGAGATCGAGGTGAAGACAAAGTGCTCGATTGATTGGCTAGTATTGGTATTTCGACGTCCGAGGTAAGTTCGGATATAATACAAGCTGTTTAATTTATATCTATGTGATGAGAAACGAATGAATCGTATAGTTAATGAAATAGCAATGTTATATATGAAATTGAGTACTGAGGCACTATGTGTGCGAAATAATAGAAGCTACGGCTTTAATGATTGGCACTGTGTGTGCGATACTGAATTACGTTTGGTTTCATATTATGGCACTAAGTGTGCGATGTTATATAAGTTTCGGCTATGAATTGGGCACTAAGTGTGCGATTGAATTAAAGAGATAGGGAACGGTGAATAAGTTATGGTATCGAGCATTGAATAGCAAGAATGTTAGTTGACTAAGTGTTGGCAAAGGTATGTTTCAAACCTGTGTGGTTGATGATATTGTTTAAAGTTGAATAGATAGATGAATGAGTATATGATTGAGGATGACATTGTGTTTGGTTGAGAATCAATCTATGTGATGGTCTATTTAGTATATTGATTTGTATTATTGAGTTAAATGTATTGTATTACGAACTTACTAAGCTTTAAAAGCTTACTGTGTGATGTGTTTCTCTGTTTTACAATGTCAATAAAGCTAGCTCGGATTCGGGGATCGTCAGCGACTCAATCACACTATCGGCTATCTAATTTTGGTACTTTTAAAATATGCATATAGTTGGTATATGGCATGTATAGGCTAGTGGTTATAGTATGTTTTGTGATGTTTAGATCTTGCCATGTGATATGGCTTGGAAGTTGAATGTTGATGGTTCATAAGTGAACTATGAAAATGATGAATGTGGTATGCAATAGTGAGATTGGAAATGGTATATTTCATGCTTGAATTGGTTGATGAGATTGGTATTTTAAGTGTGAATTTACGGTATGATTAGATTATGCTTGGTTTATATGATTTGAGTTGTGAAGATGATGTTTTGGATGGATTTATTTGTGTAGGATTTGAGTATGGAAATAAATGATGTAATAGATGATTAGTTGTTACTTGTATTGGTATGTTTTAATTGCATTTGAGGCAAGAATTGATATTGGTTTGAAGCTTATAGGTGATTTCAAAGTGTGGATGGTAATTTGGCCTTGAAAATGGCCTATAATTGCCCACATGGTTGAGCACACGGGCATGTGGCTCGACCGTGTCTTTCGAGTTTGTAATTTGATTCAAGTCAGACTCGACCATGGGATGGACACAAGGGCGTGTGACTGGCTATGTGGTGCAAGTTAGTGTCAAGCACAGGTGAGGCACACGGGCGTGTCTCAGGCCGTGTGGAGGAGTCAGTATGTATGCCCTATTTTGCCACGGCTTGGACGCACGGGCATGTCCTAGGCCGTGTGAGGCACACGGCCTTCCCACACGGGCGTGTGACCACTACAGTTTTGAAAAATCTTTAAATTTCTGAAAATTTTTGTGTGTGTTTGGTTTAGTCACGACCCCTTTCTAACACGTGTTAAAGGTCTTGTTGACCTTTTTAAGGGACTCATTGAATGAGAATTGCTATGTTTGGATATGGAATGATATGAAATGTTCGGAAATGATTAGTAATGCCTCTTAACCCTAGTCCGACGAAGGATACGGGTTAGGGGTGTTGCAATAATTTTCTTCATCCTCGAATTAGCGGTCTCGAAACCACTATTCTGACTAGCCCCAAAATAGGGCTGTTACATGCATGAATTAAAATAACAACATAAGGGCTCATAATAACATTCATTCATCTCATTGAACAATAACAACGCAAGTTCTCAAGTACTTTGACATACTTACTCATACTTGCTCTTACCCATCACATATCACATTAAGGTTTCATAACTTGTATTTTACTCATGGGTACCTGTATCACTTCATCACATAATTTAGCACTTATGCTATCTTGAACATAAACTTAACTCATATTCATCATTAACTTAAATGTAGCTCTTTGCCCATTGAATTATTCGGAATATCGGAGGATACTCAATCTCATCATACATGTATTACAATGCCAATGCTATATCCCAGATATGGTCTTACATGGGATCACCTTTTGATGCCGATGCCATATCCCAGATATGGTCTTACACGAGATCTCATATCTCAATGTCGATGTCATGTCCCAGACATGGTCTTATATGAGATCATATATAGATGTCGATGCCATGTCCCAGACATGGTCTTACACGAGATCTTCCTTTGGTGCCGAGGCCATGTCCCGGACATGGTCTTATACGGGACCTTCCTTATTCGGTGCCGATGTCATGTACCAGACATGGTCTTATACGGGACCTACCTTATCTCATGTTGTGACATAGGTATCCTTGTTATTCCGAACGTTCAACAGGGACTTCAACTTAACATGATCTCATTATAAATTCATCAAGGCATCATTAATCAACTTAATGGAAATAATATACATTTCTCATATTATAAAGCAATTAAAAACATAATAACATTATGTAGTTTTAATTTCACACAAACTTACCTCGGTACTCAAAATGTGTGTAGGTATTCGATTTAGTCTACAACCTTGTTCTTGCCCTAGTTTTGGTCTGGGCTTCGTGTTTCTTGATCTATAATAAAAATTTTACTTGTTTAATGCTCACATTGACTAAATTGACCCATGAATCATATTTTGGGAAAATTATGATTTTGCCCCTAAACTTTCACATAATTACAATTTTGCCTTTAGGCTCATAAAATGATTTTATTCAACTTTCTTGTATTTTAAGCCTAGCCAAATCATTTTCTTAACTATAACAACCCTCCATTTCCATTAATTCACTCATGTATGACCATTTTTATAACTTTTTACAATTTGGTCCTTTTTTGCATTTTTCATGAAAATCACTTAGAAAAAGATGTTTATCATACATCAAAATTTCATATTCTTTCATAAATCATCAAAATACATGCATGTCATACATGGGTAAATTTTTGAACATGAACCCTAGCTCAAAATATAGCTAAAAATAGCTAAATCGAGCTACGAGGATCTCAAAAATACGAAGAACATTAAAAACGGGGCTAAGATGCACTTACTATCAAGCTTGGAAGTTGAAAAAACCCTAGTTATGGTGCTCTTGTGATTTTTGGCGAAGCTTGGAGACATTTTTTACTTATTTTCCCTTTTAATCCATTAATTGACCAAATGACCAATTTTGCCCTTAAGGCTCCTTTCTTGAGATTTTTCCTTCCCATGCCCATTTTTGCCATCTTGATATTTAATGATCTAATTGCTAAATAAGGACTTCTAATAATTTTATAATTCTATTTCATACTTAAATCTTCTAGAATCTCATATTTTCTAATATTTGCAATTCAGTCCTAATAGGCAAATTGTTCACTAATTCATAAAATTTCTTCATGAAACTTTCTCACAATCATGCAAACATATCATAAACCTCATAAAAATCATAAAACACATATTCTACTTTAGATTTGTGGTCTCGCAACCACTATTCTGACTAGACCCTAAATCGAGCTATTACAATTCTCCCCCTTAGGGATTTTCGTCCCCGAAAATCTTATCAGTAAAGAGGTTTGGATACTGGTTTCTCATAGCCTCTTCGGGCTCCGATGTAGCCTCTTCTAACCCCTTGTCTTTGCCATAGTACTTTCACAAGGGCTATACTTTTATTCCTTAACTGTTTGACTTCTCGTGCTAAAATCTTAATCGGTTCTTCACCATAAGTCATGTTGGGTTGAATTTCAACCTCTGTCGATGTGATCACATGAGAAGGATCTGACCGGTATCGACGTAACATAGATACGTAAAACACATCATGAATCTTTTCCAATTCAGACGGCAAAGCCAATTAGTAAGATACCGGCCTTATCCTCTCGATAATCTCATAAGGTCTGATAAAATGCGGACTCAATTTGCCTTTCTAGCCAAATCTGAGAACTTTCTTCCATGGTGACACTTTCAAGAATACTTTATCACCAACTTGAAACTCGATCTCTTTTCGTTTCAAGTCCGAGTAGGATTTTTTTCCTATCAGAAGCAGCTTTTAAATAGTCACAGATTATTTTTGCCTTCTCTTCGGTTTTTCTAACTAGATCGACCCTGTGAATTTGATTTTCCTTGAGTTCAGTCCAATACAAAGGTGTTCGGCACTTACGCCCATACAAAGCCTCATAAGGCTCCATTCTCAAACTCGACTGAAAACTGTTATTGTAGGAAAACTCCACCAATGGTAAATACCTTTCCCAGCTGCCCTGAAACTCAAGAACACAACACCGTAGCATATCCTCAAGTATCTATATTAATCTCTCCAACTGTCCGTCAGTTTGTGGGTGAAAAGTCGAACTAAAACTCAGCTTTGTGCCCAAAGCTTCTTGCAACTTTTTCTAAAATCGAGATGTGAACCTTGGATCTCTATCCGATATAATCGACAAAGGCGCTTCATGTAGCCTTACAATCTCTGAAATATACATAAAATTTCTTCATGAAACTTTCACATAATCATGCAAACATATCATAAGGCTCATAAAAATTGTAAAACACATATTTCTTCTTTAGATTTATGGTCTCGCAACCACTATTCCGACTAGGCCCTAAATTGGGCTGTTACACTTTATGGTAATTAGACCATTAAAGAAAAGTTAACAGATATTTTTGGTGATTCATCCATGGTAGAAAAGGTTAAGGACTAAAGTGGATATCAAAATAATTAAAGATGATAAATAATCAAATAGAAATATCATCTTATTTTATTATCATCTTAATCCCCAAATTTCATGGAAATCCTAGGAGAGAGAAAAGAAACTAATCAAGCTTAATTGGGTAAGTTCTTTTCCCATTTTTAGTAATTTTTATATTTTTGAGATAAGGATAGTCTAATCTATCTATTTTGGGGATTAATTTAAAAATTTATCAAAGTAAAAAGGTTTTATGAATATGTTGAAAATGTGAAATTTATGGTAGAAAATGAAAGGTTGTTGATAGATAAACAACTTTTACAAAGAGAATTTTGATGAAATCATGATTTAGGGACTAAATTGAAAAGTGGTAAAACCCATGGAAAAATTTTAATTTTTTGAAATTTAAGGGTTATTATTGTAATAAGTAAAATTTAGTTAGGCTTGGAATAAGGATTAAATTGCATGAATTTCATTTTTCAAGCCTAGGGACGAAATTAGAATTTATGGAAAGTTTAAGGGCAAAAATGGTAATTTTTTCTAGGGTGTAAATTGAATCCAATTGAATATGTAATGGATTAAATTGATGATTAAATTCATTTATATAGATCCGGACAATTCAAATTCGAAGCTAGATCGAGAAAAAAAAAAGTTTCGGATTAGTAGAATTTCTTGTACAGACGATTATTAAGGTAAGTTCGTGTAATGGAATTGTGTATATTTATATGCTTGTTTTGAATGTGTTATGCGATTGTATAAATTATAAATATTTAAAGTATGAAATAAATTATATGTCCGATATAGCTTGAATAAATGTTAAGTTTCGTTTGAATAATGAAATTTGATAGATATATGTAATTTCCAAATTTGAATGTGATCCTGCATATGTTGCAGATAGGATTTAGCTTGGACGAGTAATCCTAATAAAGCCTTCTCGAGCATCCTGATAAATAGTTCTTTCGAACATCTTGATCTGTAGTGATTTTGCATGTGTTGCACACTACCTCAGCTCTTTGTGAGCATCCTGTTTCATGACTTGATCAGTTGTGATCCAGCATATAATATGGACACAAACGTAGCTGTACATGAGCGTCCTGATATAAGCTCTTATGGTCTTTCCTGATATGGCTCACTTGAACTGTAACAGTCCGGTTTATACCCTAGTCGGAACAGTGGTTTCGGGACCACAAATCCGAGTCTGAATAATATTTTAATATTACTTTCTGTATCGTTGATATGTGACTTAGCATGTGCTAAATTGCCGCAAGATAATTTGTCTGTCTGTGTGTTTAATTTGATAAAGGATGAAATTACATGGAATGTGGAAGTTGTATGCTATATGTTAAAGTGCTTATATGTTGTGGTTTTATAAATGTGAGGATTTAATTGGCAAATTAGCCATTTCTTTAGTAAGTGGACGGTAAGATATATATCATGTATATTCATTATGTCTTTATTTGTTATATTATAAGTTAAATTCATATTATATTATACTATTTTATAAGTTATACTAATATAATAAAAGAAACATTAGTAAGTGGCCTTATTTTCATTATCTTCTTGCCGAATATTAAAGAAAGAAGAGAAAGTTTAAAGCTTGGTAATTTCGACTGATTACAAGCCAAAATTCAAGGTAATACTTCGATCGGTTCTTGATAATTTCTACGTTTTTGTAATCGTTGCTTCGTCTACTATCAAACCCATATCTCAATTTTGTGAATTAATGATGTTTGTGAGTTATGCCATTGTTGATATGTTGAGCTTTGTGATGCTTTAAGGTGTTAAATGATAAGTTGGTGGTAGATGAACATATTTTGTTCTTGAAGTTTTGATGAATTTAGCTAAATAGGGCTAAATTGAGAAAATGTTATTTTAGAGGACTAAATTGTCAAGTTGATGAAAAATGTGGGTTTGTATGTGATATATATATATATATTCGGCAAAGCTTGTGTATAAGTAGATTTTGTGAATTTGATGTTTGGTGAAAAATAGACTAAATTGATTAAGTGTGCAAATGTGAGGGCTAATTTGCAAATTGCCCTAAATGTGTGTCTTTGGATTGAATTGAATGAACTAGTGAATAAAAAGGTTAATTCTGAATATGTTTAGATCAAGAACCGAGGAAAACAGATTTAGATCGCGGGAAAGCTAAAGTAAACGAGTAGCCGTTTTCTATTCCGATAAACCGAATCCGAGGTCACTATACAAATGAATGATTATGTATGCAATTGTAATTGTTCACATGTTTAATGATGATAATGAATGCTTATGAGAAATCCTGTAATTGAATTCCGAGATGAGTTAGGTATATTGACTAAGTCTGAGAAGCCTCGTACGGACCTTGATAGAGGTATCTGTTCTGTTTTATCATGTAAGACCACGTCTGGGAAGTTGGCATTGATTTGAAATTCGTGTAAGACCTTGTCTGAGACAGTGGCATCGATATCCGATTATGTGTAAGACCACATCTGAGACGTTGGCATCAATATAAACTTTACGTATAAGACCACGTTTGGGACGTTGGCATCATTATGACACTTACGTGTAAGACCATGTCTAGGACATCGACATCATTTTGATTCGTATAAGACCCTGTCTGGGACAGTGGCATCGATATCCGAGTGCATGTAAGACCTCGTCTGGAGCGTTGGCATTGTACGATTATTCTGAGCTTTTTGAGTATCCCATTGGATTTATTACTGCTCAACGGGCAAGTCTATGATTCTGATTGCAAATCCGAGCTAAGAACAAATATGTGATAGTAAATTCAATTCAGGTATGTTGATTATAAACTAATTGTGTATACAAGGTCAGCATCAATATGATCTTATTATGATGCTATGAATATGGAATTGATGATATGTTGTATAAGGTTCTGATGAAATGAGATATGTGTTTATATGATCTTTGAATTGGGAATATGGCTAATGTGGTCAAAAGTGTATGAATCAAAGCAAACATATGCATTTTATACTAAGTTGTTGTATATTGACTTACTAAGCTTTTGAAAAGCTTACTCTATGTGTGTTTAATCTATTTTATAGGTCGTCAAAGCTATTTGAAGGCTCGGGGATGAGTCAAGGATAAATCATCACACTACTAATATCATTTTGGTACACCTTGGATATGTATATAGCTAGATATGGCATGTATAGGCTAATTCTTGTGATTATTTGTAAAGGGAACTTAGCTATGTGATTTGGCTAGTTATGTTTTGGTATCATGCTTAGATGAATGTGATATGTGAAGTTGTTATGATATGATTAGTTGATATATGGAATGGTTATGAGATGGTAAATATATAGACAAATGGTACATAGGTATAATTGAGTTTTAATTATGCAAATTGGTATGTTTAGTATTGGTTTTGAATGTATATATGGAATGAAAATTTAATGTATAGATGTGATTATCTTAGTGATCAAATGTGCATGATTTGGATGGCTATTTATATGTTTTTGGTTGCCATATATGCTTGATATGTGTTGGTAAATGATGCTTATAGGAATGAACCTTTTTGGTTGGCATTTTGGCCTTGTAAATGGCCTATAATGTCACATGGTTGTGGCACACGAGCATGCCTTAGACCGTGGGTAATTTGACAAGATGCAACCTAAAATCACACGGCCTCGGCACAGGCGTACTTGGTGGCCGTGGAGGGGAAGTCAGGATATGACCAAAAAGTACACGGCCATGGCACACGGGCGTGCCTAATGACCGTGTTGGTATAGTCAGTATAAACACGGATGGTTACACAGGAGTGTATAGAAGCCGTGGAGGGCACACGGTCTCCTCCCACGGGCGTGTCTCCCCTGTATTTTAGAAAAGTTTCAAATTTTCATGGAATTTCGTATGTGTTCAGTTTAGTCCCGACTCAGTTTATAAGCATGCTTAAGATCTCGAGGACCCAATTAAGGGGCATTATGTCTGAGAATGATGATTGAATGTATGATTTTGTCTATGAATGTTTTCGATCTGTCCAGTAACGCTCCTAACCTTAATTCGGCGACGGACTCAAGATAGGGGTGTTACATGAACTCTCTGATACCTTATTCGGTGCTCCCTGATATTAACTCTTCGAAGTTATCTGTTAAGCTCTATGAGCTCCTTGAGAAAAACTCTTATGAGTTTCTTGATTAGCCTAGATAAGTGTCCTGTTACATAGCTCATCTGAGCATCTTGATAAGTATCTCGAGAATGTGCTCCCTGATTAAGTGCCCTAATGGGTACCCCTGATTATGAGTTGACGGTTTACAGTTTTGTACACCTTGTGTGTACTACCTGAGTATCCGTCAAAATTTTAATGATTCAACGGACAAATTCCTGAAATAAAAAATTATGAGATTAAATGAATTATATCTCGAATGCGCCTGAAATACTTGAAGTTTGTAACATGATGAGCTCATCTATGCTTATTTGGTGTAAATGTGAATTATGTGACTAACATACTTGTTTGAGTGTATGTGATTAGGAAAACTTGTCAATTTGTTGGAAATCATGTTATCGTATGCTTATTATAATGAATGTAAATGGTAAGTTTAATTCTTGTTATACGAACTTACTAAGCATTAAATGCTTATTAGGTTTTATTTTCTCTGTTTTATAGTGCTCGGAAGCTCGTAAAGGTTGAAGATCGGTTGGAGCAAAATCACACTATCCTCTAGCTCGCTTTGGTATAAATAGTAAATTCGTTTTGGTATAATGGAACGTATAAGCTAACTTGGCCATTGATGGCATGTAAATGGTTGTATAAAATCTAGCCATTGGAATGGCTAGAGTGATATATTTTGGCATGTTTATATAAAGGTTATAATATATTCAATATGTTTGGAATGGTTAAATAGTAGATGGTATATATCTAATGCAGGGTAAATTTGACGAAGCATGTATGCTTACAAAAGATAAAAATTTTGAACATGAATGCATGAAAAGATATATCATTTAGATGTTAGAATTGGCTTGATTATAATGCTTGTATTGGTTGGTATATGTTTGCAATTGTTGATGTAGGTTGTTGGCAAATTTGGGTGAGAAATAAAGCCAGGAAATGGCTTTATTTTGTCCACACAGGTAGACAAATGGGCGTGTGTCTTGACCATGTGTGACACACGGCCTGGCACATGGGTATGTGGCTTGGCCGTGTGTCCCCTGCATCTTAAATTTGAGAAACAAAATGCTCAGAATTTTGTGCCTGGGCAGAGACACGGGCGTGTGTCTCAGCCGTGTGCGATACACGGCCTAGAACACGGGCATGTGTCTTGGCCGTGTGAACCTTGCACCTAATTTTTGAAAATTAAATTGATCACACGACCTACTCATACGGGCATGTGGCTGGCCGTGTGGTACAAGTCAGAGAGTTACACAGGGTCGAACAAGGCTTACAGCACGAGTGTGTCCCTTGACCACACGGGCGTGTGTGCCCTGCATCTAGGAAAAAAATGAAATTTTGCAAAAAAATTCTCTGAGTTCCTGATTTAGTCTCGACTCAATTCCAATGTTTTTATTGGTCCCTGAGGGTCCAATCAAGGGGCAAGATGACTAGTTTCAGAAATAAATAGTAATTAACATGAATTATCTGTAATTATTTTGTAAACTCCAGTAATACTCTGTAACCCTACTCCGGTGATGGATACGGGTTAAGGGTGTTACAAGTAGGCCCATTTCACAGCTAGTGTGAGCATTGATGTAAAGGAAATGTTACAGTTATATGTAAAGGCACACTATGTGTGACCTTTCCCGAGTATCCGATGTAAGTCTAGATGGTTCAACGGGTAAAGAAAAGGGAACGAAATGGTAAGTATGCAAATGGGTTGAATCATGACTTTATGTAAGGATTTAAGAACTAAATGATGTTAGTACTTATGGAAATTTACATATCGTATGGTTGATTTCATTTGTATCATGGACAAGTATACTAACTTATGAGTTGGTGATATTATTTAGGCTTTTACTAAGCTTATGGCATTGATGATGGATTATGTTTAATCTTTGAATTGTATAAATGACATGGTAAGTTATGTTTTAGTTTATATGAGCTTACTAAGCATTTGTTGCTTACGTAGTTTCTTTCATTTATTTTATAGTTTATCGGAAGCTCAATCTGTTTGGAAGCTCGTCAGAGACCTATCACACTATCCAACAATCCTTTTGGTAGCTTTTGTATACTTTTGGCCAAGGTTAATAATGGCATGTATAGGTCATTTTGAATGGTATTTAGTGATTGTATAAATGGTAATTTGGTATGTTTGTGCCTTGAAGTTTATGTATGGTTGATGGACTTGTAATGCTTGTTAAGTTAGGTCCTCTTGATCACTTTTAGGTAATTGATGTGCATGACCCTTTTGGTATATTTGTGATGGTTTTAAAAATGGTCATTTGTGATAGGTTTTGGCACTTATTTGAACTAGGTCTTTATGCATGATATAAGGCAATGTTAACTTATTTTGATATGTAATGTTTTGGTATATTTGTGGTGCCTTTGAATAGCATATTGGTTTGATGATTTAAGATATTTGAAATGGTACATTTATGTGTGTTTGGATGGTGTTGGAACCCCTTCAATGTATGCCTAAATGGTTTGAATGTTTAGGTATAAATTGGAGTAGAAATAGCTTATTTTTAGGTAAAATTTGGGTTCACACAACCTGGGACACGGGTTGTCACATGGCCGTTTGTTATTTGGGAGTTTCTTAGTATTCAAGTCAATGAGTTACATGGCCTGACACACGAGCTTATGTGGCAACTCAGAGAGTTACACGACCTAGCACACGGTCTGACACAATGGCATGTGGGGCATCTCAATGAGTTACACGGGGTAGGACACGGCCATGTGTCCCTTGAACGAAAGTTACACAGCCTGGGGTGATGTCACACGGCCATCTGACCCCCTTTTTTTAAAAAATTTTGCAACTTTTTCTTAAAACTTTTGTTTTGTTCCAAATTAGTCTCGAATTACTTCAAAGCTATTTTTAGGGTCTCGAAGGCTCGATTTAGGGACAAAATGCATGTGATTGGATAAATTATTATATGTTTAGTTTAGTTAAATTCTATGATGTTGAATGTTTTTTATTATACGGTAATGCTCCGTAACCCTAATCCGGTGAAAGAGACGGGTTAGGGGTGTTACATATTCCTTCTTCAAACTACTGGAGAGGATGAAGAACAAAAGAAAATGAAATAGATTCAGGAAGGAAAATCATCCTTGGGAAGCCATTTCCCAACTATTTATAGCCCTTCTCACATTATTACCAACCTTAAGAAAACCAGCCATTTCTAATCATGTTGTCCTCCCTTAAGGAACAAATTGGTTACATTCTAATCGAACCAGGTTTGGTTCTCAAACATGTCCAATTCAATTTCCAGTTATCTCATTTCTTTCAATAGAGGTTTCCAACTTGCGATCTCTTTCAATATAGTCCCCCAATTATTTCAAGTTTCTGAGTTAATTGGAAATTCGGGTGTTACAAGATTGTTAGTTGGGAGTAGCAACAATACAATTGAGATAGGTTTCTTAGTGTAGTTAATGATTAGCGAGTTAATCAACCGTCCTTTTAAGCATTCACATAGTTTTTAGTAAAATGAAAGAAAGTTTAATGTTTTTAATTGTTAATTTATAATAGTCTTAATACAATTTTTATATTTGGTTTGCACTAATAATTTATGATTTTATTAGATTAATAATTGTTTAGCTAGTCAATGGACTTGATAAACACGTTACTAATTTGACAATCCCTTCGATACGATCCCTTCGATATTTATTATTTTGCTTATTTCGGTGTTTGCACGCCGAGGGGGTCAAAGTTCTCGACTTTCTATTCATTGATGCGAGATAAAGTTCTTCCCCTCCCAGTACACCTTAAGTGTAACACCCTTTACCTGTATATGTCGCCGAATTAGGGTTACAAGGCATTACAGATCAAAATATAGTTCAGAACAGTCATTCATTACTATGCATGCATAAAGTGATATATTTTCCTTTACAATTTTTTTCCATACTCAAATTAATAACCATCTTCTTATCCATACAAGTCAAATTCATATATATAAAACACATAACCAATTAAAATTAAACATGCATTATTAATCATATTACATATACGAACCATGCTTCAAAATTCAACCATATCAATATCATGGATATAATCAAATTTTTGAACCAATTAACTTGCATCAAAACCATACTACATATGCTTTATAAATACATAATTCGAACCTTATAACCATCAAATTTCATAGCATGCAATGACTAAATCATTAATCAACATTTTTCATCTCATGTACTAAACATGCATTAATACTCCCATTAGTACAATTTCATTACTTTAACTAAATACTAAACATACCATTTTGCTTATCTATACACATCTGCATTTTAATCCATACAAACGATATCACATGGCATAATATTCATTAACATATAAGACTATAGTTAACATTACATCATGGCCAACTATACTTTTAATGCTTTCATATTATACGCATATCATCCTAAAAACAAAAGTCATTTCTAATCTCAAATACCAAGCCATAACTATCCTACTCTATTAACTATTTAATGAACAAACCAATTCGTATATTATGCACATTCACACATTAATCTAAGTTAGACTATCCACACGTCTTTATAGTCATACATATAGATAACACATAAACAAGCATCACTTAATAACCAAATACAATTATAATTATTGCCAACTCATGCGCATTACACTAAAGCCACATTACACATTTTTGAACACAATAACAAATCAAAGTACACTTAATTCGTAGACTAATTATCATGCCCAAAAATACATATTCCCAACCAATAAATTAGCTATCTATTCAGTCATCAAATTTAACATCATTAGGTTATACCATTTCATAGTTAATTAACATTATTAACTAGGCATATTATACTTGCTCAAATGACTGACCAAACATCCATAAAACATAGTCATCTTTTGCCACTAAATACAATACCAAATGACCATTTTCACAAGCAATCACTTATACAAGTAGCTTATAGGAACATATGCATTATATCAAAAACACATCCATCAACTAATCATTACTCAAGCCGAATCATATAACCAAACACACCATACATAAACATACTTACCAAAATGAGCTTATATCATGATCGAAAATACATCATATTGAACATCATTATCAAGCCATCTTCGCATGGCTATTTATAAACAATTCAAAACTAACCATAACAAAACTAGCCTATACATGCCATATGTCTTAGTTACAAACTTCAAAAGTACCGAATAATGGTCGATAGTGTGACGATGATCCTTGACGATCCCCGAGCTCAAAGTTAACTTTATATATCTATAAAATAGAGAGAGAATGCACAAATTAAGTTTTGAAAGCCTAGTAAGCCATAAGCAAATAATTCATCACAAGAACACATATAACACAATTCGAATAGGCCAAATTTTAGCTAATCTTATACACATATACAATCACTTCTCTCATATAATCCATATTACCACATCAATTAACTCTACTTACCTTAGTTTTCAATGAACATATAAACCTCATACGTACCTGAATTATTTAGATCAAATTCACCTTCGGTCTCAATTTGACATTGCCCGATGAACCATTCGGAATCGTGAAGGATACTCGGAAACACGTATATCATATACAATGCCATATCCCAGATATGGTTTTACATGTTATCACATATCGATGCCTCTGTCCCAGACAGGGTCTTACACCAATCATATACGATGCCAATGTCCCAGACATGGTCTTACACGTAAACTCATATCGATGCCAATGTCCCAGACATGGTCTTACATGAAATCACATCTTGAAAGTCTTAATGTCATGACATATGTATCCTATACTATTCCTAAGGCTTGTACGGAACTTTCGAACGTCGTAATTCAATCAATTCACGCTCGAAATAGGTCATCCCATGCTCAGTTCAGTTCAGCAACATATATATTTGTATATACAATTCAATTCAACACTATATAATATATACATTTGAATTTTAAGAACATTTATTTACTTATGAACTTACCTCGTTTGGAAACGAACGGATCGGAATGACTATTCAACAACTTTCGACTTCCCATGATCCAAATCTGAGTTCTTCCTTTCTTGATTTAAATCAATTTAAATTTAACTTATTTAATTACATATTCATTCAATTTCACCCAGTACACAAAATTTCAACATGCTCATGTTTGGCCGAATAGCAGCCCATTAATTTCATTTATTTCACATTTTGACCCCTCAATTTATAAATTTTACAATTTAGTCCTTAATAAGCATTTTTATCAAAAATCACTTAATAAACTATGATAATCTAATAAAAAAGTATTTATTTTTCATCATCAAACAACAAAAACATCAAGCTATCAACAATGACAAATCACAAATTCATCATTAAATCCAAAAATTAAAGCATGGGCTAGCTAGTATACGAAGCAACGATCTCAAAAATATAAAAATTATAAAAAATCAAGCAAAGAACATACATAATTTAAGACATCAAAGTGCCGAACTTGCAAGCTTCAAAATGGTTTCTTTTTCTTCTTAACTTTCGGCCAAAAGGATGATAATGCATGCATTTTATGTTTTGTTTTATTTTAATTACATATAATGCATGCCATTACCGTCCATTCATGTATTCAATTGCCTAATTTCATTTTAAGGACTTTAAAATCAAGAAACCATATCAAATAAGTACTTTAACAACTAGAAAGCCACTTTTACATTTTAAGCGATTTAGTTCTTTTTATCAAATTAAGCGCACAAATGGTAAAATTAAATCACGAAATTTTCACACATATCAAATAACATGCTGTATATACCAAAAATAATATTAAAATAATTTTACGACCTCGAATTTGTGGTTTCAAAATCACTATTCCGATTTAACTAAAACCGGGCTATTACATCAAGCTGAAATAACCTTTGCTTAAGGAAATGAGGAACAACCAGAGAATGAAGTTGAAAGTGAAGTTGATGTCGATGCTGATGCCTCTAACCCTGCTAACGATGTAATTAAACCTCTTATTGCTAAATCCCTAGTTGTGAATCATTTTGCTCCTTTCGAGAAGTAAGTATAGTTTGTATTTAAATTGTTTTTAATTAATGAACATAATGTAGTTTTTGAAACTTTTATTATTTGCTTATTATTTAGAATTATAATCAAATTGATAGAATATGTAAGTACTGAGGATTAAATGTGTTAATATACATATTAGTTAGAAAAATGTTACCTTATCACTCTAATTAATCATTTAACTGAAAGTGATCAAAATAAAAATAATTTAAAATTTTAATGATAAAATTGAAAATTTTTATAATTTGATGATGAAAACAAAACTAATAGTTAAGCGAATAATTCTACAATTCACTTTTTCTTTAAACGGCCCTCCATAATTATTATTATTTTTTAAAAAGTCACCTTTATTCAATTGTTATGAAAAAAAAAAAAAAAAAAAAAAAAAAAAGGTTTGGCGTGTGGGCACCGACGCAATCTGGTGCTAATCAAAGCTAAAAATATTAAATTAGAAGATAATTAAGAACAAAAAAACAAAAGAAATCCAATCAAACTATCAATGCTTCACACTACACTTCAATCTCCAAAAACCAAATCAAAGCGAAGCTCAAAAATGAGGTACGTCATTTCGAGGAGGAAGCGAGCTTTGCTACGTTGCTTATTCATTCTCTTCGCAGCTTTTACTTTCATTACCCGGCTCATGCTCACTCTAAGATCCCTCGATGCCCCGCCCACCACCACTACCACCACTTCTAACGGAGCGATGCTGGATTTGCCTGCCCAGCTCGAGCTCCTGGAACTCAAAAGGGTCGCCTTTTTGTCTTCGGCCGAGACGCCCATTCAAGCTGGGCCCAAGACCAAGAACTGTGCAACCGTGGACGAAATGGGCAAGGTTTTTAAGGGGAGGATTTTGAAGGACAGTCTTAGAGTTCGAAAGCTTATTCAAACTCACTTTTCTATCAACGGTAATCATATTTCTGTTTTGGGTCCCTTTTCAAAGAATTATTGTAATTTTTTTTTCCTATTTTCAGGCGCTCCAAGAATCCGTGAACTGCCTCCGGAGCAGTTTTGCAGACATGGGTTTGTGATAGGAAAAGCATCCGAAGCTGGTTTTGGGAATGAAATGTACAAGTTATTAACTGCTGCAGCATTAAGTGTAATGCTGAACCGGTCACTAATCATTGGGCAAACCAGGCATATTATTGGTTCTTTCTCAATCCTCTGTTTTGCGTTTTAAATGTTCTTATTTGTCCAGCAATTTACTTGGTTGCAAATGGTTCAGAATTTTGTTCTGATAAGTGCTTAGTCGTCTTGTAAAAGAAATCTGGGAGCTTTTATGCTGTAGGTTTGCTATAGTGTAAAGGTGCTTGCCTAGTTGTATTTTGGGTGTTCGAGTTTTTTTTTTTTAGTTTCATTTAGATGTGTTTTATGGTGTCCTGGATCAGGCGTGCTTGTTACTGTGTTTTAGACTTAGAAGAAAATAAATTGTTTAGAAATGAGAAGGCTATATTGGAAAGCAAGCATGGTAGTGTCATAAAAAACGTGTCTATGATTTTTTATGTCATTGCAGTTATGTTCTCATGCTTTTCTTGTGCTCATTTATGTTTATTTTTTCACTTCTCTTTGTTCAGGGGTAAATATCCTTTTGGGGATTACATTTTGTATTCCAATCTCACCTTTACACTGAGAGAAGTTAAGCATTTATGGAGACAAAATGGTTGTCTAAAGAAGTATGGAAGGCATCTTGTGATGAGGATTGATGATTTTGAGAAGCCAACAAAAACAAATGCTCTCTGTGGCAATTGGAGGAAGTGGCCCCAACCTATCATATGGTAGAGTGTCAACTATGCCAGTATAAATTGTGCTCGGATTTTTGTAGTTAAGGATGCATCATTACCTGCTACAATTCTTCAGGTATCAAGGCACCACGGATGCTGTAGCAGCTCAGTTTTTCTTGAAGAATGTACATCCTGATATGAGGAATGCTGCGTCTGAGTTATTTGGGAAGCCAGAATCTCTTCAATCGCGGCCTAATGTATTTGGAGAACTAATGAGAATTCTCATTTCTCCTTCAAGAGATGTTGAGGAAGCAGTAAATTGGGTTATTGGTAATGGTGGGAGAGATCCTGATATTACATTGCACATGCGGATGCTTATGAATAGGTATTCCAATAAACAATTCCAGTATTTATCGTATCTATTGGCTGACATTTTTTCTTGCAGAGAAATTTGATTAAAAACATTTGGAAACACCTAAATTCTAAAAACTGAATATCCTTACACAAATTATAATATCTAAACTGCATGTTTCACGTGCTCTAAAACCAACCGACATTCTTGAAGAGATAATTAAGCATCTAGCACTGATAGGAATTTTAACTGATTTGTGATTCTGGTTCTTGTGTAACATGTTCAGGTCGGTGAGAGCTGCACAGGCTGCATTGAACTGCCTCAAAAGAGCAATACGCAACTTACAGCAAGGGTCAAGACCCAGGGTGGTTGTAATATCTGATACCCCTTCTTTTATAAAAGGCATCACACCAAATATAAGTGAAGTTGCTGAGGTAATGTATACCCCCATCCCCACGTTTTTTCCCCCCAAACACACCATAAAAGAACCAAAAAAAATAAAAAAAATAAAAAAATAAAAAATAAAAAATAAAACCCAATGTTAGTGATAAATAACATTCATATATCCTATATAGGTAGAGATGCTGATGTATTTGCTTCCCCCTCCGCCATCTCAGGTTCTTCATTTTGATTATGAACGTTTCAGAGGTAAAGTCTCTGATGATATTAAATCATTACCAAGTTTGGAGTTTAGGGTGAAAGATTGGGGCCCGGCACCCAGGTGGGTTGCTTTTGTGGACTTCTTTCTTGCATCTCGTGCAAAGCATGCAGTTGTTTCGGGGGCTCACAGACGTGTTGGGACTACCTATGCTCAATTAATTGCTGCATTAGCTGCAGCAGACAGTATAGGTAATGCTGCTTCCTGTGTTCTTCAACTCATTTGTATGCTGTGTTATCTTATAGTTGGCTTGATCCTTTCAGGAGAAAATTCAACAACTTCGAGGTTTTCTTTTCTAAGCAGCTTCCAGGGTAATTTGTTGGCAGAAGGTTTGAAGCTTCAGGTGGGCTGGGGACATGTATGGAACCGATTTGCGGGGCCATTGAGTTGTCGGGGGCAGTCGAATCAGTGTGCTTTCACACCACTTCTTCCTCCTGCTTGGTGGGATGGCCAGTGGCAATCTCCAATTCCGCGCGATATTCATAGGTTGGAACAATACGGTATCCAACTCTCAGCCTTTGGAACAATAGATGAAAATCAGATGCACGCCTTTTGCAGTTCTAGGAAAAACATTGTGAAAACTGTTTCATTCATATAGAATAGATTTATGATGGATTACAACTTTATCAATCTATGAAGTGTTTATTCAGGTGATGCCTTCATGTGTGTGTCTCCAGCTATGTTTTGTGCGTTTAATTTTTCTCTTTTAGCTTAACATGTTAATGAGAAAAGTGGAAAAGGAAAAGAAAAGAGACGGGAATGGAATGGAATAGAATAAAGGAAAAAGGGAAGGCTTTTCCCAAACGCATCTTAAACTCAAATCACAGCTTGTTGTAAAAGGAAACGAGATCTTTATATCCACGGTCAGTTTTAAAACACAATTTGGCATTGGCATTGGCATCCCCCTTTCCTTTTCCTTAAAAGCACTATGCTTCTCTCTTTTCCAAGGGTTTAAATTCCAAGGTGCATTTTTTTTATTTATAAGAAGAGAGGAAAGCCTTCCTCCCAAGCCCTAAGATAATATAAGCACTGGTAGTGGCGTCAATGGAGGTAATCTTCTTCTATCTTCCAAGTCTATTCTGATCTGATGCTCTACTCGAATGTGAATCGATTTTATTCCTTCATATGCAATGATCGCTGAAGAGCGAACACACAGCCCCATGATTCCTGAAAAGCAAGGCTTGAATTCAAAACCTCTTAACATTAGAGGATTTTGAAGGAGCCATGGTAACACTTGAGACGCATATATCTTTTTCTTTTTCACTGAGCAAAGCTTCCATACGTAGACATTAGTGGTATGAAATAGCGGCCATGAAGAAAGTGAAGAACACAAAGTATTTGTTTCTATAACTATTCCTATCTCCTTGTAAAATAAATTGGCTTTCCTTTTCCATCTTTAAAAGAAATAGGAGATCCATCCCATCTCCTAAATTAATCTTATTTTACTGCTATTGGACTTCAAGCATTTTTTGGTTTTTTACTTCCGTGACCGTTATTTTCTTTATTATGTTTATCAGCGTGAAGTGTAGTAGTTGTTTAAGAATGGAATTGTCAATTGAAACATAAGATATTATTATTATTCATTCTACTCGTGATTGAATCGACAGTTATTTCATTATAAATAAATATGATTTCAATCCAAACAAAAAACCAAAAAGTTGAAAGACAAACAACCATAGCCTCAAAAGAAAAACAATGAAGAACCACTTGATTTTGACCGTCTTAATCAAACGAGGAAAGAATAAAACAAATAATAAATTTCTTTATTCCTTCCTTGCAAGTTACCTCAAAATCATTAATGGATTAAATATTTATGGCAACATATCTCATTAAATGGATTTTTATTTCTTCTGATTTAAACTTCATGATCCCAACTACAATTTTTCATTTCCATTTTCATGTTTAAAAATCATCCCAAAAATACAATTCAATATATTTACTCAAAAAACAAAAGAAATAAAATAAAAATGAGATTTTTTTTTTGTTTATTACATTAATTCTCTCATAAATGAGACAGAATTTAAAGATTATTGACAAAAACAAAGAAAAAATGTTAGTCTGTTATTATAGTAATGGCGTATTATTGGGAATGGTGTTTTTCTTCTGATGTTGTCATTTTCCATTCTCAATACGTATGAAAAAAGTGTTGTTTGTTGATGCTTGTTTTCGTGAAATCAACGCGGAGGGCCAAAACGCGGATCACTCTTTTAAAACTGTTCATTATCAACTTAAAGTCTTTCAAATTTCAAAGCTTTTTCCACAAGTTATAAAGAGAGAAACAGAGAGGGGAAAAAAACAAGGTAAAAGGTTTTCGTTTAATTGATCTGCAGGAAATGGGTTTTTGCCCTTGTTTTGGTTGGACCAAAGGCAAGAAGCTGAAGGGTGATGACAAGAAAGAACTTGGCAGAAAATGCAAGCCTCAATTGTGTTCTGGTTAGTCCCTTTCATGCAAGATGTTCTCTCTTCTTTTTTTTTTTTTTCTGGGTTATTTTTTGTTGCATTCTTTATTGCTGTATATATGCCTCAGTCTTGTTGTTCTTCAGTTTGATTTTTTGAGTTTTCATATCTTTGTCTTGATCTTCATTTCATATGCTTTGTTAAAGCAGTTTTTGTTCATTCTTTTTCCATGGAAACTGGTTAATGGGGGTTCTTTGGATCCAATTCATAATATGTTTCCATGGCACACTTTGATACTCCTAAATAATTTTCAATGTAAAAAATTTTCTGAAATTGGATGGTGATCATAGTGGAATGACACAGTTTAATCTGTGCCTTAAACAGGAGTAGGTTCAGTAGGATCAAAAAGCATTGCAGGCTTAAGAAAGGAGTCATCTGCTACAACTGATGAGCCTAATGATGACAAGAGGGCTCACACTTTCAACTATCAACAACTAGCAAACGCAACACAAAATTTCAGAAAAGAATCCTTGATAGGGCAAGGTGGATTTGGGGCTGTTTATAAAGGGCAATTAGAAAGTACTGGTCAGGTACATTCTTCTTTTCCTGGAACATTTTTCCCCATAATTTTGTTTGTATTTCTATCTTAATCACATGCATGCACTATGGTTATTAGCAGGTTGTAGCTGTTAAACAGCTTGATAAGACAGGGCTCCAAGGGGAAAAGGAGTTCCTTGTGGAGGTACTCATGCTTTCTCTCTTGCGTCACCCGAATCTTGTCAATTTGATTGGTTATTGTGCCGAAGGAGATCAACGACTTCTCGTATATGAGTACATGCAGCTAGGATCCTTGGAAGATCACCTCCATTGTAATACCTTCACAATGAAGCCGATCCTCTTGTTTCGATACCCTTGTTCTGCATATTTTCAGCAACTTAAATAGGATAAACAATGGTTTTTTTTTTTTTTTTTTTTTTTTTTTTTTTTTTTTTTGTGCAGATCTTAGACCTGATCAGAAACCTTTGGATTGGAATACAAGAATGACAATAGCTGCTGGTGCAGCAAAAGGCTTGGAATATCTTCACACTGAAGCTAATCCTCCTGTTATATATAGAGATTTAAAGTCATCTAACATACTATTAGGTGAGGGATTCAACCCAAAACTCTCTGATTTCGGGCTTGCAAAGTTCGGTCCGAGTGGAGATAAATCACATGTTTCCACCAGGATCATGGGAACCCACGGTTACTGTGCCCCTGAGTACCTCACTAGTGGAAAATTGACTATGAAGTCTGACATCTTTAGTTTTGGGGTAGTCTTATTGGAGCTGATAACGGGACATAAAGCTCTTGATGATAGCCGTGCTCGTGAAGAACGATTCCTTGTTGATTGGGTAATATTTTGATTACGATTTGGCTGATACTGTTTGATTCTCAAAGAAATGCCATTGATATATTCTAGTCTCTTTGAGGATCAATATCTAAATGAAGTATACCGATCCTAGGAACTCCATTACATCGATTTGTTTCTCTAAGTAACCGTTCATTCCATTTTTTTTTGCAGGCACGACCGATGTTGAAAGATGGAATGAACATTCTGAACTTAGCGGATCCATTGCTGAGAGGTCACTTCTCCAAGTCAACCATGAAGAAAGCTCTAGAGGTGGCCTTCCTATGCATCCAAGAAAATGCTAATTGCAGGCCCTCTATTGGTGATATAGTGCTTGCTCTTGATTATTTGACATCCCATCCATATAGCGCACATGAAGCTAAAAGGGTCAGTGTGAAAGGGCCGGAGAACAATGAGTCTCCGAGGGAAACAACCAGGATGTTAGACAGGGATTTTAACAGGGAACGAGCAGTGGCTGAGGCCAAGATGTGGGGGGAGAGTTGGAGGGAGAAAAGACTACAAAGCGCGGAAAATGGTTCGGATGGATCGAACAGGTAAAGGGTACTTTCATCTATAATGTTTTAGAACATGTCAAGTAGAGAAAGGAAGTTAGTAAGAGGAAAGACTTTGTATATTCAGTTGAAAGCAGCAATGGATTCCCAAAAACCTATATATAGTTTTTCCTTTAAAACAGCAATAATAATGAGTTTAGCATTTGTTTTGACAATGTGGTTCCTCCAGTTTGAAGAACAATGGAATATGGAAGAGTTAAATTGGGTGCATTTATAAAATCTGATATACACACACACTCTTCCATGTTTATACCTTTTTAATTTAAATCATCATATTAATATTATAATAGTTCGACTAAAATACATGTGTAATTCTAAAATAAAAACCCAAAAGTTGTTGCAAAAGAGGTCCCACCGGGAGTCGAACCCAGGTCGCTGGATTCAAAGTCCAGAGTGCTAACCACTACACCATGGAACCATCTGTGCTCAAGTTTATCTCACAAATTTGCTACTATTTCTAGTTTGAAGAACAAATAACTCGACCATCAATCGACGTAATCAGTTCACTGCGTAAAAAACACTTGAATAACCTTGCTTTCTTTTCATTTTCTTACCATGGCAAGAACCCTTCCAAAGCTTTCAATTTGATCTGCCAACTTAGTTGCTTTTTGTTTTCGATGGACGTTTGCAGCTAATTATGAGAAAGATATGATGCTAAATACAAATTGCACTTAAACTAAACCCTAAAGCAGAAATTAAAAAAAGCCCACTATTGAATTCAACACTTTACTTTTGCAAATTCCGATGCTTTTAATTTCTAAAAAATTCATTATTTTTTGTATTGGTTATTTAGGGTAACGAGGGTGCAATCATAATGTTGCATGCATTTTTTCTCCGAAAAAGGCTCTCTTTGATTTCATTAAATAAATTTTTTTTATCTCATAGGTGTTCGATTTTTTAAAAATATTTTTAGCATCTAGAGTTTTTAAAATGAGATTTTGTTTAAAGTATAAATTTTAGTTAAAAGGTTTAGTCGATCCAACAAGTATCCGAGATTTTTAATTAATTATTTTTAATGTAAAAACAGTGGTTAATGTAGAAAACTGGGACTTGTTGAAATCAAATTTATTTTTAATATTTTAATTTGTTTTTTAACGAAACCAATTCATTCTTTTGTTACTTGTGTTTCTAAAGAAAATTACTGCTTCCATTTAAATAACTAGGAATTAAACCCTCTTTTTAATATAATATTTTAATTTGTTGTTTATAAACAAAATAAAATAATGAGTAGTAGTCATTTTATATATTATATACTTATAATTATTAGTTTGGTGAAGAAATTTGAGCGTAATGCGATGCAACTCAAATTTCAACGAAGAAACAAAATAAAAGAAAAAGGAAGGGAAAACCCACATAGCCCCCAACCATCGTCCCTTTTCCTCTACTTTCAGTAATTTGTTGGAAAAAGGCTCATGCCTTGTCGCCTACCCTTCCCCGACTCGCTATTACTCAGTTAACTCGCCCTCCTCCCTTCACTCACTCCCACCATGGCTTTCCATTTTTCTGCTTAAAAGCTCTTTCCTTTTCTTTTTTTTTCCCTCAAATCTCATCTTTTGAAGTAAATTATTTTTATCATTATTCTTCAGAGTAAAAGGGAGAGTAAAAGGGAGAGATGTATGTGGTGCCGCCACCCCAGCGATCGGATCCCGGTTCCATCGGCGGCGGGTCGGGTGATTTACGGGTTTACCAAGCTTGGAAAGGCAGCAATGTAAGCTTTCCTGGTTTTATTCCTTTTTTCTAGACTTCAAAATCCTTCATTTCCCCTTTTCTATTCTATTTCTACTATAGTTTCCATCACAAGTAATAATTAAAAGGACTACATTTTTATCCATGAATTTCAAGGCATTAAACTTATGATTTCTTGTTTATTGTTTGCAGATATTTTTATTTCAAGGGAGGTTTATATTTGGACCTGATGTAAGATCATTAGGGCTGACTATTTTGCTTATAGTAGCTCCAGTTTCCATTTTCTGTGTTTTTGTTGCAAGGAAATTGATGGATGATTTTTCTCATCACTTGGGTAATTCAATTATGGTGGTTGCTGTTGTCTTCACTGTCTATGTAAGTCCCTTTACAAGTTTTTCATGTTTGAATGAATTGCTATCTTTGGACAAAAAAACTTTTGATTACATGTTAGGAAGATGATGGTATATGGTGAGTCCCACTGAGGTGGGATTTCTATGAGGGATGAACCGTGAATTATCTTGCCTTTAACATTATTTATATTTTCCATGTAGTGTTAATTCATGATGTTTACCATTGTTAAGGTTGGTGATAAACCCCATTTTGTTCTTGGCTAGATATCAACTCTGAATTCGTCATTTGCTATGGTCATAGCTTATATGGTCTCTTTTCCTCCGTTTGCGTACTCTTATGGCAGTTTAGTATAGAATTAATAGTAGGATTGCAGCATCGATCAAGATGGCATTTATGAATGTTTTGGAAGATCCAAAATGGTGTCTTGCTTGTAGGAAACAAATCCCCCATGGCATTTATTGGAGTTTTGGAGAATCTATATGATTTCTTTAAAACAGATCTTGAAGCTCATACATGTGTTTGTTTCTTCTTTCAGGATTTACTTCTTCTATTGCTAACATCCGGAAGAGATCCTGGTATAATTCCGCGCAATGCACACCCTCCTGAGCCAGAAAGTTTTGATGGAAATGTAGATGTTGGGGCTGGTCAAACTCCACAGTTACGATTGCCACGCATTAAGGAAGTGGAGGTCAATGGAATCACTGTGAAGATCAAATATTGTGACACTTGCATGCTTTATAGGCCTCCTCGCTGCTCACACTGTTCAATCTGCAATAACTGTGTAGAACGATTTGATCACCACTGTCCTTGGGTTGGGCAATGTATCGGACTGGTACGTCACCATTTTCTTTAGGCTACATGGATATGAAGCCTAAACCATGATCTTCATAGTTCATATCCGTCTAGGAACTTAAATTAGCATGTACCTGTTCTTGGCTGCATAATTTTCATATTAAGAGTGGTTGGAAATTGAAATTGCTGTGAAACATGTTTTCCGATTTCCTCTTTTTGGTACTGTAAACTTATCTCACGTTTTTTGTCTGCAGCGAAATTATCGATTCTTCTTCATGTTTGTCTTCTCAACAACCCTTCTGTGTATATATGTTTTTGCATTCTGTTGGGTCTACATTAGAAGGATCATGGCATCAGAGGAGACAACAATTTGGAGAGCAATGATTAAAACCCCAGCTTCCATTGTTCTAATAGTTTACACTTTCATCGCAATGTGGTTTGTTGGTGGTTTGACTGCCTTCCATTTGTATCTGATCAGTACAAATCAGGTATGATGCTCATCCTTCTTTTGTCATAATAACGTTGCGAAAAGAGTCCATTAATATATTGTTACATTAGTGCATTTGTTAAATTGATGTGAGACTGTTTGTCTTGCTTCTGCAGACGACATATGAGAATTTCAGATATCGATACGATCGTCGAGCAAACCCCTATAACAAAGGAGTGGTTGATAACTTCAAGGAGATATTTTGCTCCAGTATTCCATCATCCAAGAACAACTTCAGGGAAAAGGTGCCCAGGGAACCTGTGCTACCAACACGACCAGGTGGTTTTATGAGTCCAAATATGGGGAAGGCTGTGGACGACATAGAAATGGGTAGGAAGACAGTGTGGGGTGATATTGGTGCTGGCACTGATAATTGTGAAGGGCAACTCATAAGTGACCGAGTAAATGTTAAGGAGGGTGAATTAGGAGATTTATCTCCAGATATTAGAAGTACAGTAGATGACACAGGTGACCGTTCTGGTATACATCCCAGGCGGTCTAGTTGGGGTAGAAAAAGTGGTCGATGGGAAATGTCACCTGAAGTTCTTGCTTTGGCAGCTAGAGTGGGGGAACCAAACCGAGTCGGTGGAGGTAGCAGTAGCAACAATTTGACAACCGAAAGCCGCCCGACATGACCAATGTGGTGATATTGAATGTAGGATATGGAAAAGGGATTGACTGCTAAGGTTCCGTTTTCTTGTTTCAATCATGTGTAATATGGGGACATATGTTTTTGGGTTTGGCAGGGCATTTGAAGGTGTTGGTTTGGCCCTCTGTGCTTTGGGGAAGAACTGGTGTGTAGTATGTTGTATGAGAGTGAGGTTTTTCAATTTGATTTGTTAGTATCTAATTGTAGTGACCTTTTCGGATTCGTTTTAGTGTCGTATAATATCCTCATTTCACCTCTCTGGTCTCTGGACTTTCACAAGGCAGTTAAATTCGGATTCCAATATCAGTTCTAAGGGTGGAAGTGAGCTATTAATATTCTTTTTTAGTTGAACTGTCAGCATCTTCATCGAAGGCCATATGCTATTTCTGGTGCTTAGCTCCACAAACAAAGATGCCTAAGCCAGGGAGAAGTGAATTCCATTAATCTATGAAGTCATATTTATCAATTCTATAGAAAGGAGGGATTCACTTCTAAAATTAATCAGTTTTTACGCACTTTTATATTTTTTTATGATAAATAGTTTAAACAATGATGTTATATTTCATATTTGGTTGACATAAATTATTCATATCAACCTTTGATTATAGATTAAATTAATAGTACTTGTTTTGTTGGATAAAAAATATTTATTTTGTAAAAAGCTATTGATCGTTAAATACATAGGCATAATATTAAATTTAACTTTTTTTTCTTTTATCAATTTTTTTTTTTGAGTTAAATTTGGTCATTAACTTTATAAAGAGTTAAATCGCTTTAAAGTTAAAAACAAAAATGTGGACTAAAACATTAATCTTTTAAGTATATTGGCATGACAACTTGTGTGGTAGTTAAGTATGGTTCATATTGATATGACATTATTTGTTTGATACATTAGTAAATAATTTAAAAGTTAAAAAAAATTTAAAATTTAAAAAATTAATTTTTTTTAAAATTTAACAAAATAGCATGAAGTATACATGACTTGCCATGCGAGATGATAAAATTTTAACATTTTAATCAGCATTTCTATTTAGAAAACAACAATTCAACCATTTTTTCAAAGTCTAATGGTCAATTTCAATCTTTTTTTAAAAGGTCAAAGTCAAATTTAGCTTTAAAAAAAGTTAAATGTTTTAGTCAATCCTATCTTCTTTTTTATGTTTTAGTCAAAAAATTTAAAATTTTAATTAAATGTTGACATGTCATCCACGTAAAAATGTCACGTACATGCAACGTCAACAAAATTAAAAAAATGATAACTTTTTCATTAATTTTGAATGATTTGACAAAACATGAGTTTAAAAAAGAAAAATAAAATAAACAAATATTGAATTGCTTTAAAAAAAGATTTATCTTACCCTCTGTTTGTACTTGGAAACCATTTATGTTAAAACCTACAGCTTTATCTCTTAATTAACCCTCCCAAAGTACAATAACTAATTACAAATTAAATCATTACTTATTACCTGTCTGCTTTAAGCATTATCCTTTCTAGCCTGCTCTGCTGCCCAATAATTAAAACAAATTTGTTTTTATTTGTTATATCAACTCTAATTTGTCATTAACAACTAAAAACATAAAAGATGGAAGGTTGTGATGAATGACATAGTTAATTGCAACACCACACTGTTGCAAATCCCTCCATTATCGTTGGGCTTTTTTCTTTCTTTCCATGCAAACATATATATGTGCATGTAAATGTAAAATGCGAAAAAGAAAGCAGATTGGTTCATGTATTTGTTGGTTCGATGGGTTGTGGTATTTCAAGGAGTAAGATTTCGCAAGAGGGAACAGCGCCAGCAGGTCACCATTTTAGGATAGTTCATCGAAAGAACGATGAGCGAGCTGTTGCGGATAGTGTCCTCCTATTGTCGTCCAAGCCGTTGGTTCAAGGAGAAAACCATGCCAAGGCTGATCATAAGATGGTGAATTCGGAGAGGAAAGAAGGGCCTGAAAGTGAAAGGGTTGAAAATGAACACAAGGATGAAGAAGAAGAAGAAGAAGAAGATGGACATGAGAGAGATGAAACCATGTTGTGTCCTCCCTCCCCAAGTTTCAAGGATTTTTGTACTACATCTTCCTATCACGATGATGACAACACTCGAGGTGACTTCTTTTTTGTTACCACCTATTTTAAATTCATCTCTAATTTCAGTTCATTTTTTAAAGCATCTATAATGCCATTATTGTATATAAAGGCATCCTTTATCGTCGAACAAGGGAATTCAGCATAATCAAGAAAGGATTATAAGATAGGAACATAAAATTCCTAAAAACTAAGTAAAATTGAGCATAATCAAAAAAGGATTATTAGATAGGAGTACAAAATTCCTAAAAATTATGGTTTCCCGTCTTTTGTCAAAAATCTTATGTTATAGGAGTTTTAGTAGACAAGAAATTGTTCTCGAATAGCACTTGCTCCGGTAAAAATTTCGCAATTTTAAAATGTATCGAAACCTTGGATAGTAAAATGAAAGTGAGATATTATATTTTCAAGATTTAATTTTATATTCGAATGAACCTTGTAATCGTAAGAAAGTAGGAGAAAAGAACTTAGTCATAATATAAAAATGGATTGTGCAAAAAATCTATAACTTATTATTATTATTTATTCTAGTAAAATATAAAATAAATGGAAATAAAAAGAAAAGAAAGAAAGGAAAAGAATAGAAATAATAGTTGGATTCTATATTATAGGATTGGAAATAAGACTTCTTTTTATTGATTATTGATTTAATGCAATAATAAGATTTGTTTTTTGCTACAACAAGAAAGATTGCAAAATTATAGAAAAAAATGAGTTATTTAGTTAAAAAAAGAAGAAGCTTGGCCAGGTATTGATCAAGTCGGTCCGTGGAAATTAGAAATAGAAAGTCTCTTTTGAGTGAATCAAAGCCATATTATTTCTTTGCTACAATGTTAATGAAGTTTTTTCATTAATTTAGTTATTAATTTGGTGTTAAATTTCAACTTAAATATGACTTAAATCATATTTAAAATAGGTTAATCAAATTGTAAGTGGATTGACACTTTGGATCTTAGTTGTTAAAAAAATCACCTTTAACAGTTTGTTGTTTATAATATCATGTATGTATAAAATAATATTTGATGTATCGTCGGTGTATATATAAAAAAAAACTTAATAATTTTATGGGAAAACTAAACCAAAGTTCACTAAATTATTAGTAAGTTTAAATTTTAGTCACTTAACTTCAAAAAGTTACAAAATGGTCACTGGATTATTCGAAAGTTTTCATTTAAATCGCTGAACTATTCAAACTTTTTTATTTAAATCACTAGGTTGTTAAAATTTAAAAAAAAAAAAAATCTGACTAGTGAGTTGCAAGAGATAATTCGAGGATTGGTAGGGTGGATTAATATCCCTCAATGATTTAAAAAACATACTTTAGGTTCAAGTCGATCTAGCGATCAGTGTCGGATATCAGAGAAGAAAGCTGTTTGGATTTTGATTCGTAGATTCATGACGTTCAAAGTTATTTCATGAAAAAAGTTGAATTGTAGAAGAGAAGAGGAATGAGAACTTTCAATTAGTGCAATCAGTGCAAACAAAGAAGGTCATACAATAGTGATTTTAACAGTACTTAATTGAAAACTTTCGAATAATTTAGTGACCATATTATGTCTTTTTGAAGTTGAGTGACCAAAATATAAATTTACTAACAATTTAGTGACATTTGGTGTAGTTTACCCTAATTTTATTTAAACATAATTAAACATTCATCTTAACTATTATAGATAAATATTAATAACTCTTAGTTTTAGGATCTTAGTTTAAAGTCTAGGGTCTCAGGTCTCAAGTTTAAGGTTTTAGCATTAAAAATGAATTATTTTGTTTAAATAAAGTTATCAATATTTTATTTGTAAGTCTCCCACTATTTTTTTGTTGTATTTAATGATGAGGTGTCATATTATTATTCATTGATTGCACATGAGACTTATACACCAATATTGCATCAAATATTTTCTCAGTACAATTTAGTTCTACTGTTTTAAATATACTCTAAATCGGATTAGAATTGGAATTTAACATCTAAATTGATGTTTAGATTGAGGAATGTACATGAATGATAAGACATTTACACTGCAATTCAAATGTTTTCAAGTTTAAAGATAATTTAAAATTTAGACGACAGTTAAAGAATGTTTTGTGGTATTAACCCCATTCATTTTTCGCTTTTGGGTTTTGAATTATATTCATATATGTTAGCAATAGAGAATTAAATACAACGTTGTGTTCAACTTCTATAGGTTATGATAATACAGAGAAAATAAAGGCCAAACAACTGTGTGATGTTGAGAATAACAAGAAGAAGGTACATGAATTTAGTTTTTTTTTTTTTTTTAATTTATTTAAACTCAAATTTTCTAAGTTGTTGCATCAACGAAAAAATCAATTGAGCTAAAGCAATATGAATTTAATTTATTCGCACTAAAATGCTAACAAACAATTATAGCTTTCATATGTGGAAATGCAACAATTTCATGTTAAAAAAGTAACTAAATATTCTTTGATTTGTTTTTTTATACAAATTATAGAATTATCGATAATCCTTCTCTAACCATTAAATAAAATATTTTATTTGATTTGTTGAAGTAGGGATCAAGTGGTGGACTGAGGAAGAGAGGTAGAATAACAAAAGGAATTAAAGATACTGTTCAGCACAAGTTTAAAGTATTTTAAGAGTGGAGAAGTAGAGGTGTTCATGTGCCGAATAGTTTGTTTGGCTCAATCGACCCGACCTGTTTTAGGTCGGCTTTGAATTTATGTTTTTGACTCTCCAGTTTGATTAGTATTGCCCGTTTTACTGTTAAAATAACAAAAAATTTAAATTAATATGATGTCCACGAAACTAACTAAAAATCTTACTAAGGCAAACAGTGGCGAAGCCAAGGGAGCTGGCATGGGCCCCGGCCCCCCTAAAAGGTAAAATTTCTATTTAGGCCCTTAAAATTTTTAAGTAAAGGTAAAATTGTTCTTTGGCCCTCCTAAAATTATAAAAATTCAATTTAATCCTTTACAAATTAGAAAGATATAAACTATAAAAAATTAAAATTTCATCCGGCCCCCCCTAAAAAGTTGTCCTGGCTTCGCCTCTGAAGGCAAATGCACCTATCAATTAATCTTATAGTTACAGTGAGCAAAGACATCGTTCCCACGAGGACTAAAAGTACTAGTAATTACTGCCTTTCTATTATTTAACTGAATAATTGGAGTGATTGATTAACTAAATTAATTAACTATGTACGCGATAAAGAATAAATCAGGAAAATAATCGAGTAAACAACCAAGAAGTGAAATAATATATAGAAAAGAATTCACCTAGATTTCATCTATCATTATCAATCTAAATTACACAATTTCTTCATTTAGTATCTTGATATGTAGAAATCCTTAAATTATGCTAATATCTCTCTTCAAGAATAAGAGCAACTGACTCTAGGTTGATAAATTGAAATTTCTTTCTAATTAAAACCCCTATTATTGCATTAACTTGATCTATGAATTCCTCTATTAGATTTGACTCTAATCCGGTAGATTTATGTCGACCTATTTCTAGGATTGCATGCAACTCCACTCAATTACGCTAGATCTGCTCTTAAATAGGGTCTATTCCTCCTCTGATTTAAGTACATCAAACATAGATCAATAATCTAGAAATATCAAACTAAGAATTGAGCACGCATAATTGAGAACAAGATCTAAGTCTTTATTGCATAAAATAAAAATCAAAAGGCATAATTCATCATACGGTTCATCTCCCCTAGGTATTTAGAAAATTAGTTCATGCTTGCAAATAAAAAAAATCCAAAACACAGTATATCCGAACGAAACAAAGAAATTCATGATAATCTCCTAAGAAATCAACTGGGAGTCTTCAATCTTGACAAAAATCTACTTCAGAATCAACTTCAATGGTATTTTTGGAGTTATTTTTTTGAGTATTCTATGACGGATCTCTCATATATTCCATTTTTGTCATATATAGGTTTTAGAATGTCTGAAAAACCTAAAAATTGTGCTTCCCCACAGTTCAAAGTCCAAATTTGCGAAATTGACACGACCTGTCACATGGCCGTGTGGCCAGGCGACCATGTGGAATGGGTTAACCCATGTGGCTCCTGTAACTTGCTCCGATTTTCCAATTTTCGCTTGTTTTTCACTCCTTTTACTCCCACATGCTCTCCTAAGTATAAAAACATAAATTTAAAGGATTAGGAGCATAATTTTCACTATTAACATTGAGTAATCACCCAAAAACGCATTAAGAATGATGATAAAACATGTTACTTTTATCACCTATAAAATATTCCCACACTTAAGCGTTTGCTTGTCCTCAAGCAAAATCCTTAACCCATGTTCAACTTAACTTCCATCAATTTATTGTTTTCACCAATAATGTTTTAGGATAATCTACAGATAATCATGCATTGGAAATTCACACTAAAATGACACTAAACAACACAAGCAATCCAAGCAAAGAATTTTAAGCTTCAAAAACATTAGGCATCTTCCTTATCTCAATAATTACTTGAAATTCAAACTAAAAAAGAAATAACATCTTCACTAAAGATTCACTCAAAGCACTGAAAGTGTTTACGGTTCAAATAATATGCACTCAATAGTCGAATGAGAAATGTTATTAAAATAGGCTTTCTTGAAAATCAAATCTCCACCATTATAGAGTGAGATGACACACCAATCAAGAGGTCTTTACAAGGTTGTATTGGGGTTTAGGTTAAGGGTATGGAAAATGTCAGAAAAGTTGGTTAAAATCGAGAGTCGAGTTGATAAGTTACCAAATTAGAAAAAGTTGTTGAATTAAAATAATTCAAATAAGTTACCAAATTAGAAAAAGTTGTTGAATTAAAATAATTCACATCAACAAGAAATAAATAATAAAAATAATCTTTTCAACACAATATGAAATTAACGATTCAAGCTCAATATTTTTTTTTTGATTTCTTGATTTTTTTTTTGGAGAATAAAGTCAAATTCAACAATGCAAATAATAAAACATAGTCAAGCAACTAACTAAATTAAATTTTAACAAAAAAGGAGTCAATAAAAGGGATAATTTACAACATAGATATGGGTTACGAGTTAACATTAACAGGTGATAAAAATGTGTTAAGATCAACGGGGTTTACTAAGGGTTAATACAACATGTAAGTTGTTTAAAGGTTAAACATGTTAAATCCTAAGTGCCTCTATCATCTCAGTATGTCAACTCAATAATGTGATATCGACATGTATAACTGAAGCAAGTTCTAGAATAACAAATCAAGTTGACATATGAACAACCAAAAATAATGTAACAGCCTGTTTTTGGTCAAATCAGAACAGTGGTTTCGGGACCACAAATTCGATGTTAGAAAATTATTTTAATATTATTTTTGGTATTTACAGCATATTTGATATGTGTGAAAATTTCGTGAGATAATTTTATCGATTGAGTGCTTAATTTGATAAAAAAGACTAAATCGCATAAGATTAAAACGTGCTGTTCTATTCACTAAAGGAGTCAAATAGCTATAGAACCTTAATGTTAAGGTCCTTTTGTTGAAATTAGATCATTAAATTTGTGAGTGGACATATATGGACATTTAATGGATGTTTTAAATGGTTTTTCATTAAGGTTATTATGGTAATTAGTATAATTATCATATGTTAAATAAAACAAAACAAAATTTTACCTTCATTATCATATTTCTGGCCGAATATTGAAGAAGAAGAAAGCTTCTTGTTGTGTTTTAGGGTTCGGCATCTTCATAGCTTAATTGGTAAGTATTTTAAGCTCGGTTTTTTATTATTTCTATGTTTTTGTAATCGTTGTAGCTCAATCTAGCTAGCCCGTACCTTAAATTTTGAAACTGTTAAATATTTTGAGAGTTTCGATTGTTGAATCTATGTGTTCTTTGATGTTTAATGTTGAAATATGAAAGCTTGATGATAGTTTTACATGTTTTTGTTAAGTGATTTTTGATGAAAATGCATAATAGGGATTAAATTGTGAAATGTGCAAATTGTGTGGTTGAAATGTGAAATAAATGAAAGTTTTGGATTGCTAGGGACCTATATATAATTCGGCCAAGCATGGGTTTTGTTGAATTGTGTGAATTTTGTGTATTTGTGAAATAAGGACTAAATTGATTAAATGCGAAAGTTTAGGGGCTAATGTGTAAAAATGCCCAAATGTGTATCTTTGGATTAATTGAATGAGTAGATGAATAATAAGTTAGTTTTGAATTCATATAGATCAAGAAAGAAAGAATTAGGATTTAGATCGGGGGAAAAGCAATGTTATCGAGTAGTCGACCCGATCCGTCAATTTTGAATATGAGGTAAGTTCGTATGTGATGATTACATTATAAATGTATGTTAAAATTCTTTAATATTGTATAAATTGTTAAAACAGGATTATGGATAATGTATGAATTGTGAAAATGACTTTACGGATGCATTCGATGATAGAAACGAAAAGTGTGAAAGCCCGGTTGAACCTTAAGAATAGTTTTAGATACTATTGACATGTCAGTAAGTGATACGTTGAGTTGCTTTGGGCCATGATATTAGCACTTCGGGTGCGTATTTTACCGATTTGGCTTCGAGCCATACATATCGGATGATTTGGCTTCGGCCATGATAATAGTTCTTCGGATAAGTTACCTTGAGTTGGCTACCGGCCATGGTATAGGTACTTATCATACGAGACTCCTGAGTATCCGATTTCTATTTCGAATGGTTCAATGGGTAAACGAATGATGTAGTTGAGAAAGAGGTTAGTACGAGGCGATACAGGTATGTACAGACCTATTCGAGTATTAAATAGTGAAAGTTCAATGAGTTTGTATTTGATCATGTTTTGAGACATGAGAAAGGTTTGTAGTTAATGTGTATATGGGTTTGTCATGTGTAATTGGTTGATTTGCATTTATTCGATGAAATAAGTTATTCACATACGAGCTTACTAAGCTATGAAGCTTACTTCGTGTTATTTTTCTATGTTTTATAGTGAATAAGGCTAGCTCGGATCTGGGAGTTGTTGGAAACATCATCACACTATAAAACATTTATGTCGGTATTTTTGAATTATACATTTATGGTATATGGCATGCATAGGCTAGATGTGGTATTTGGTTGTGATCATAGCCATGAGATTTGGCTTGTAAATGATGTTAATATTGATGTGTGTTTGGCTATTAGAAATGGCTTGTAAATGTATATGTTTTGGTTTATATATATAGCCATGAGTGATGGCTTATTTTGGTATGTTTGGTATGAATGTGGTTATGGTTTTATAGTTGCTCAAATGGTTAATTGATTTGTGGAGTATAAATTCTTGAGAAATGCCTTGATGAGGTATGATTTTAGATGTTGTGTTGGTTATTTATAGGGTAAGTTATGTATGTGTGAATTTTGGTAAATGAACCATATTGTTTGATATTGTTTTGGCATGTAATTGGCTAAGTAAATGGTAGTGATTTGAGAATTGGAATAGATGAAATTATAATGGTATGAATTGTGCATTTGATTGATGATTTTGGCTGCCTAATTGTATGATGAAATGGTACCATTTTACCTTATGTAGGTACATTGAAGTTAGGTGTAACACCCATTACCCGTATCTGTCACCGGAATAGGGTACGAGGCATTACTGGACTTAATCACATATAACCGATCATTTTCGAGTCACAAATTTCCATTCAAATTTAAAACTTTTCATTCATAATCATATTGTCCCTATTACGGGCCTACGAGGCCCAAAATATACTTTGGAAGTGGTCCGAGACTAAACCGAGAACTTTAAAATACTTAGAAAATTTTACCACAAAAAAAGGCTACACATCCGTGTGGCTTGAGACACGCCCGTGTCCTCGACCCGTGTAACTCTCTGTTTATGACATCATCAACCATTTAGGGTCGCACGGCCAAGTCACATGCCCGTGTGCTAGGCCGTGTGGCCATCCTTGTGGATGAAAGTTAGGCTATTTACCAATCCTTTTTCCATCCAAAAACTCTTGCACACTTATACCAAGTTTATCAACACACACATGACATTTTTTTAGGCATCCCAATAACCACATCATGGCATTGGCACACCATTTATAAATCACATTCATCATGCAAAACCACACAAACACTTAACTAATCACAGCATATAACTTACTTAACCATTCACATTTAGTATTTTCCACACATAATTATCACACATTCACTTATCCAACCCAAACAACCATGCACATCCATGTAATGCTTCATCATAGACTTATAACATAACAAATATTGGCCACATCAAATGGTCTTATACAACAATGACCTTCAATTAGCATAGGCCAATATTCTAGGCCAACTCATAATAACATGTACACAAATGACCAAGTCCCTATACATGCCATAGACTTAAAAAGCTAGAATAAAAATCATCGATACCAATCCATAGCTTCTTAGTGTGATAGAATCTCCGACGACCTCCAACTCGAGCTAGCATCTATGACACTCTAGGAAAAAGAAAGGAAGGGGTGTAAGCTATATAGCTTAGTAAGTTAGCATGTAAATAATAAGAAATTAATTAATATGTTTTTACCAATCCTCACAATATGTTCTCAAGATAATACAATCATAATTGCACATAGTTCCATTATTTATTCATGTACATCTCAAGCTGTCTACTCAAGTCACAGTCACTAAATTATTTATATCTTGAGCTACAAAACTCCAAATTAAGATCCGCCAATTTTTCCTGAAACTAAATTCACATATCTTCTTACCATAAAAGTTTCAGAATTTTTGGTTTAGCCAATAAGTACAGTTTATTCATTAAAGTCATCCCTGTTCCGCTGTCTAACAGTTTCAACCCCTCTTCACTAAAAAATAATTATCCCCTCATATGAGATTCAGATGATGTCCCTGTTTATTTGTTTTAAAAATATACTCATTAAGGATTTTAAGAATATAAATTATATCTCATAATTATTTTTATAAAAGTTTTAGTGATTTTCCAAAGTCGGAATAGCAGATTCTGAAATCATTCTAACCCTGTCTCACAAAAATTCAAATATCTCAGAATATGAAATTCTTTCGGTTACACCGTTTCTTTTATGAGAAAATAGACTCAATAAGATTTAATTTCATATCTTATACAACTTCTAATTTCAATTTTCACCATTTTTTGGTGATTTTTCAAAGACACATAACTGCTGCTGTCCAAAAAATTTTTTATTGCAAATTTTACTCTATCATGTTTTCTTTGTATTAATTCTCATTTACACACATATAACATTAAAGTATATCCATAGTTAGCCATTCTAATAGCTAGTCATCATCAAATATTTACAAGTATTCATTGTAACACTTACTCCATATCAACCTTACCAAAGTTCGATCACATATCGAGCACATTGCTCATGAATATATATACACATGTACCTGCACTTGTTCATCACATAATCACATTCAATTACACTTAGTCATTTTCCCGTTGAACATATCAGAATATTATTGGATACATCAGAAGTTTGCACATAAGTGCCACACTTGTAGCCAAAGCTACTTCACATTACTTTTCACATAGAGGCTCATTCTCGAGCTAATTCACTTTCACGGGTCTGCTCACACAAGCTGTAGGTCATTCGTTACTACTCAGTGCTGTGCACACAAGCTGTCAGGTATCCGCAACACATACCAGTATACCCAGCCACTGTAGAACTTAAGACCAGCACCCAGATTCACTTAGTCACAATTTCACATATATTTCACATAGGTCTCTAGTGACATGTCACTTGTATCCTATTCTATTCTAAGGTTCAACTAAGAAATTTCTCACTTGTCGATATTTTGTCAATTACATCAAATATTCAGCCACAATTCATACCATTTATCAAATATGAAAACGTAAGTAAAAACGATACATTATTTACATACAAACTTACCTCGATAGCATAATCGGTGAAAAGGACTTATTTGTCATATTCTTTGTTTTCCTCCGTTCTAGGTCTGAACCTTATTTTCTTTGATATATAATATCACATTTAGTCTATTTATTAGTCACATTATTCAATGTGATCCAAAAATCATATTATGGAAAATTACATTTTTGCCCCTAAAGTTTCACATATTTACACTTTTGCCCCTAGGCTCGTAAAACCGTTTTCATTCAATTTCTTTGTATTTTAAAACTAGACGAACCATTTTCATAACTACAACAGCCCACAATTTCTGTAACACCCCAAACCCGGCCTAGAAGTTAGGCCTAAATCTAGCGTGTCACATTGAAGAGTTTTTCGAAAACCATGCTTTCATTAGAAACCCTTCTTAAAGAATTTAAAACTTTCTGCTATGTAAAACCTCAGATTTCACTTGCTTATCTTCAAAACATAGTTTATTAAGAGTCATTCTCTTACAAAATCATTATTACTTTCAAAATCTTGATTGTTGCAGAAGTTTGATCCAAACATTTGCGAATACGTGATATTTTGAGCTTGATGATTATAGTTTAAAAACCCGTGTTTAATGGATCAAAGATTTGTAAGTTAAAGAAATACCAAATAAAAGTTAAAAAGAAAAACCTAATGACCTTATTACAAAAATTATTAACCTAATAATTTAAAATAACTAAAGTAAACTAAAATCTACTGTAGCTCCAAATCCTCTAAGGCTAGGGATTACCTGCACAGTTAAAAATGGGGCGAGTTTATGAAAATTCAGTGTGTAATCCTCTATTACGGCCACAATCTGGGCCCGAGCCCATACGGTATCAATCTGGGCCTAAGCCTTATTCGGTAACAGTCTGGGCCTAAACCCTATTCGGTAACAATCTGGGCCTAAGCCCCAAAATCATATCAATGCAATGAACATGTACCCAACCCATACCAACCAAACTTTCCACCCGTACCAACTAGTCTCTCCATGTGGGGACCATGTCAACCCACCCAGCCAACACACCAAGCATAGCACCGATTGCGGCACTAAGTCAATAGAATGGCTCGACGCCATAGACAGAATGGCTAAAAGCCATAAATATCGCAGCATCACTGCTGGTTAATAGAACGGCTAAAAACTGTAAACAGGATGGTTATAAACCATAATCAGGATGGCACAAAGCTATCGGTGACTGTAGTAAGTTTGGCACATAGCTATCAGCGATAGTATTATAATCGGCACACAGCCACGGGTAATTATGATCGACACAGAGTCATCAGTATATATGTTAGGCACATAGCCACGGGTAAATACGTTGGCACAAAGCCATAATCAAGATGGCACAGAGCCATATTTATCACAGAAAGGCTGAAAGCCTTGTACAGAACGGAAATGGGCCGTACGCTTCCTCCGTAACTTTGTCCCAACCCCATGCAATATGTCGTGTATGTAATGCTCAATCATCACAGGTGAATGCAGAATGACCATACTCAGTTACAGTCATTTAAAACATATATTACAACCATATAAGTCACACAACCACAGTCAAGTTAGTTAAAACACAGTCATACGATGACAGTCAAGTCATGGCACAAAATCAGTCTTTTACCCTCAGGGGCAAAATAGTCATTTTACCCTATAAGGGTATTTCGGTAATCCTACCCTACAAGGGTAATTTGGTAATTTTACTCATAACTAATCCATGTATGCAGTGCATCTCAAACATAATCAATCATACAATTAACACATACAATACTAGTACTACCACGAGGGTACAACAATCATTTAATCGGTTAGGGGTAAAACAGTCTTTTCGCCTTGTAAGGGCATATCGGTAATTTTACCCATCGAGGGTATTTCGATAACTTTACCCATAAAGGGTATTTTGGTAACTTTACCTATAGAGGGTATTTTAGTAATTTCGCAAACCAAGGGAATTTTGGTAATTTCACAAATCGGGGTATTCTGATAATTCTGTAAACAAAAGGTATTTTAGTAATTTTGCAATCCGAGGGTATTTCGATAATTTCACAAATCAGGGGTTTTTCGATAATTTCACAAATCAGGGGTTTTTCGATAATTTTGCAATTCGAGGGTTATTCGGTAATTTTGCAATTCAAGGGTATTTTGGTAATTTTTCAATTCGATGGTATTTCGGTAATTTCACAAATCAGGGGTGTTTCAGTAATTTCACAAATTAGGGGTATTTTGATAATTTTGCAATCCGAGGGTATTTCGGTAATTTCACAAATTAGGGGTATTTTAGTAATTGTGTAAACCAAGGGTTTTTTCAGTAATTTTGTAAACCAAGGGTATTTCGGTAATTTTATAAACCAAGGGTATTCTAAACAGACACAACGATGCGAATGGGCCTAGGGCCCATTCTCGGCCCAAATGGACCTACACGCTCGTGTGGCCCATTTAACCCAAATCTAGCCATAGATACGAGATTCTCATAGACCAGTTCAATATCTACTACACAATCATACAATTTATTCATATGGGCCTACGGGCCCATTGCGTCGAAGCTCCCACACGTGCGCTTGCATGCTCGTGTGGCTACTATCGTCGTGTGATCGGCATTTCGGCATTTGCCGCTCTACAGCTAGAGTAGTGCGAAATACACACCTGATAGGAAGTTGGAGTTGATCCGCGCTCTGAACTCTCCTATGCCCAAACTCCAACCAAGGAATTCCTACTCTTCTCATAGATTGCTCTATTTAAACCCAGTTTCTCACCTTCCCTCATGCTAGCTTTCCGATGTGGGATCCCTCATTCAGCAGAGTTTAAATCCATCACAACCACTTGCCGTCCCAACTTAGCAAAATAAATATCCCTTTTTGCTTGCAATGGGATTCGAACCCTTACCTTCACCTATGCTCCAGACGCTACATGCCATCACAACACAAGCTCCTTTTGTGTCTAAAAGCATGCGCAACTAAATATAAGTCTATGGGCCAAAGTCTAAGTTCATTTAAAAGGAAATCAAAATGAATTGCAAGCGCCAAGACTTGAACCTTGGACCCCTTGTTTTCTCTATGGCGTCACTTCCTTGTCTCCCATGTGGCGCCATTTGCCACTAGACTACAACTCCTTTTGTGTCATTTTTCTCCACATTTTATTCCTAAAGCCCACTTACTTACTCCCAGGGTTTTATTCACCTAAAACCAAAATTTTTCCTAAGGCCCAGATTTGAACCCGGGACTTCATGGAAGCCCCCTAACCTTCAAAAACCACTCACCTAATAGGTCCAACTTGCATTAGTGCCGTTCTCTTATTCTCAAAAATTTTAAACGCGCCCATGCCCAAGGCCCAATAGGCCCAATTCTACTAGGCCCAAATTCAGGGTGTTACAATTTCCACTAATTCAAACTTTTATGACAAATTTTATAACTTTTCCAAATTAGTCCTTTTTAGCATCTTTATCGAAAATCACTTAGTAAAAATTGTTTCTCTAACCATAAACATGCATAATCTACCTTTAAACATCAAAATACGCACATATTCATCATGGGTAAAAACCCTAGACTTCAACCATATCTTAAAATATTGGTAGAAATAGATAGATCTTGTTACGAGGGTTTCAAAAACGTAAAAATCATTAAAAACGATGCTAGAACGGACTTACAATCGAGCTTGGAAGCTTGAAAAACCTTAGCCATGGTTTCTTTATGCAAGTCGGCCATGGGTTGAAGATGAACAAAAATTTGGCTTTATTTTGTTTTTTATGTCATTTAATCACTAAATGACCAAAATGCCCCTAACTTAAAAATAATCTATTTCACTTATTTCAAATCCATTTTTGTCCAACAAAATATCCAATGGTCTAATTACCATTTAAGGACCTCAAGTTTAAAATTTCATAATAATTGGATACCTCTAACATGTAGAACTTAACTTTTGCACTTTTTACAATTTAGTCCTTTTAACTAAATAAAGTGCCCAAACATCGAAATTTTCGAACGAAATTTTCATGAAATCATTTCGTGAAATCATAAACCATAAAAATGTAATAAAAATAAAATTTTCCTCATCAGATTTGTGGTCCCGAAACCACTGTTCTGATTAGGCCCAAAATCGGCTGTTACATTGGGGTGGCAAATTGGCCTTGCAAATGCCCTATTTTTGTCCACACGGCTAGAGACACGGGCGTGTGTGTAATGCCCCAAATTTGGGCCTAGTAGAGTTGGGCACATTGGGCGTTGGGCGTGAGAGCTTTTAAAATTTTTAAGAACGAAAGAACGACACTAATGCAAGTTGGACTATTAGATGAGTGATTTTGGAAGGTTAGGGGGCTTCTATGAAGTCCCGGGATCAAACTTGGGCTTTAGGAAAATTTTGGTTTTAGGTGAGTAAAGCCCTGGGAGTTAGTAAGTAGGCTTTAAGAATAAAGTGTGGAGAAAAATTACACAAAAGGGGTTGTGGTCTAGTGGCAAATGGCGCCACATAGGAGATTAGGGAATGACGCCACACAAGGAAGCAATGGGTCCAAGGTTCAAGTCTTGGTGCTTGCATTTCATTTTGATTTCTTTTTTTAAAGGAACTTAGACTTTGGCCATAGACTTATATTTAGTTGCGCATGTTTGAAGACAACAAGGAGCTAGTTGGTAAAGTGGCTAGCAGCGTGGATTATGTCACAAGGGAGCCTGAGTTCGAATCCCATTGCAAGCAAAAATGGGATATTTATTTTGCTAAGATGGAGCGGCAAGTGTTTAAGATGAAATTAAACTCTGCTGAAGGTAGGATCCTACATCGGAAAGCTAGCATGAGGGAAGGTGAGAAACTGGCTTTAATTAGAGCAATCTATGAGGAGAGTAAGGATACCTTGGTGGGCGTTTTGGCATAGGAGTGCTCGGAGCGCAGATTAGCAACTTTGGATTCCTATCAAGTGTGTATTTCGCCCTACTCTAGCTGTAGAGCGGCAAATGCCGAAATGTCGGTCACACAGCAATGGTAGCCACACGAGCGTACGAGCGCATGTGTGGGGGCTTCGACGCGATAGTTGAGGCCATCATGAGTGTTCTTGTGGGTTGAGACTGTTTGGGCCAAGTGGGCCCATATGAATAAATTGTATGATTGTGTAGTAGATAGTGAACTGGTCTATGTGAATCTCATAACTATGGCTAGATTTGGGTTAAATGGGCCACACGAGCGTGTGGGCCCATTTGGGCTGAGAATGGGCCCTAGGCCCAATCGTCCTCGGCCCAAATGGGCCCACAGGCATCACTATCTTTGTTAGAATACCTTGATGTACGAAATTACTGAAATACCCCTGATTTGGAAAATTACCGAAATACCCTTAATTTGTAAAATTATTGAAATACCCCCGGATTGTAAAATTATCGAAATACCCCTAGTTTCCAAAATTACCAAAATACCCCTAGTTTATGAAATTATCGAAATACCCTCAATTTGTGAACTTACCAAAATACCTTTGTTTTACAAAATTACCGAAATACCCCCAATTTGTAAAATTATCAAAATACCCCTATAAGGTAGAATTACTGAAATACCCCTATAACGTAGAATTACTAAAATACCCCTGTAGGGTAGAAGTATCGAAATACCCCTGTAGGGTAGAATTACCGAAATACCCTTGAAGGGTAGGATTACCGAAATACCCTTATAGGGTAAATGACTGTTTTGCCCTTATGGGTAAATGACTTATTTGACTGTGATCGTATGACTGTGTTTTAACTAACTAACTTGTGGGCGGGGGCGTGTGGTGATATATGCTGTTAATATGTGTTGAAATGACTGTTACTGAGCATGGCCATTTTGCATACACATGTAATGATTGAGCATGACATACACGACATATTGCATGGGGTTGGGACATTAATACAGAGGAAGTTCTGATAGGGTCGCACGAGTCGTATGACGACTGTGGATCTAGTATTTATTTGTTAAGGTCGCACGGGTCGCACGACGACTATGGACCAACGGACGGCTTAAAGCCGCGTAATCTGAATATGGCTCTGTACCAACCTAAATATGGCTCTGTGCCATCTTGATTATGGCTTTGTGCCAATCGTATTTACCCGTGGCCATGTGCCCAACATATATATCGATAACTCTGTGTTGATCATATTTACCCACGGTTGTGTGCCGATTATATTACCGTCGCTGATGGCTTTGTGCCAAACATAATACAGTTACTGATGGCTTTGTGCCAATTGTAATACCGCTACTGAAGGCTTAGAGCTGTATATATATGCTTAGCCGCCTTGCTGCAACATTTGAGTACTGCCACTGTTGGTGCTACCTTTGGAGTGTTGGGATGGGTGGGTTGATATTCATATCCCCACAGGAGTGTAGGGTTGGAAGGGAAATGGAGTGCAGGGTTGGATTTGGGATGGATGCATCCTCATACTATTGCATATCTGTTATGATATCTGTTATGGGTTGTGACCCAAATGATATTGTAGTGGGCTTGGCCCACGTATGCTCTGATTTGTACTGTACTGTTACTGTTAAAGGGCTTTGGCCCAAACTACTTCGGGTTCTGTTTCTGTATACTAACTGTTAATCTAGAAAGGGGATTACACATTGAGTTTTCATAAACTTATCCCGTTTTTAACTGTGCAGGTAATCCCCAGCCTTAGACGGTTCGGAGCTGCAAGGGACTCGGAGAAGACCACACATTACTTATGTTTTCTGTTTTAATTATCTACTTTGAAATATTTTGATTTGGGTTGTAATAAGGCCTTTTAGAGTTTTCGCACTTTAAATTTTATACTGGTTTTATTTTAATTTATATCTGTTAGAAGTAAATCGCAGTTTTTTGAAATGTTAACTGTTTTAAAACAACACTACGTTTTCGCAACATTTTTTAAATGGTTTTACGACTTAATCTTTTCATAAATCAATTACTTTCAAAATTAGCTTCCGTAACTGAAAAAAAGTTTTGGGAATAAAAATAACGTAACTGGGATTTTACTTAAGCTTTTAAACAAGAAGGGTTTTCAATGAAAACATGGTTTTCAAAAAACACTTCAAAGTGACACGCTAGATTCGGGCATAACTTCTAGGTCGGGTTGAGGTGTTACAGTGTGTCTCAGCCATGTGTGACACCCAGTCATGTTATACGGCCGTGTGTCCCCTGGTGTTGAAATTGAATTGAAGTCAGTATGCTCCACACGGTCTCACACACGGGCGTGTGATTGGCCGTGTGGTACAAGTCAGTATACTCCCCCTAATTGGCACACAACCTAGCACACTGCCGTGTGACTTGGCCATGTTGCATAAGTTAGTATATCCTACAAGTTTGGCACGGCCTAGCACTCGGCCTAGCACACGAGTGTGTGTGGCCACTTCGAAGGGCACACGGGCTAGACACACGGGCGTGTGGTTGGCTGTGTGACCAAGTTAGTATGTATGTCCTATTTCCACACGGCCTGAGACACGGGCGTGTTTGGAGTCGTGTGAGGCACACGATTTGTTCACACGGGCGTGTGACCCCTGTATGGTTGAAATTTTTCAATGTTTCCAAAAATTTTCATATGTTATCGGTTTAGTCTCGAACCACTTCTAAAGCATGTTTAAGGCCTCGTAGGCCTTTATAAGGGACAATGTAATAGTGTTGAATGATTTATGAGAATGAATGCTTTATGTTTGATAAAGTATGCTATATGTTGTGAATTGATAGGTAAAACCTTGTAACCCTACTCTAGCGACAGATACGGGTTAGGGGTATTACAAATAAAATGATCACGAAATAACATATATGCTTTATTGCTCAAAAGCTTACAAAAAATTATGGTTTTGATGTTAAACTTGTAAATTTAAAATTTCAAGATAATACTTCAATTTAGGGAGACAACCTAAAATAATATTTCTGAAAAATAGCTTATCATGCTTGACTCTCTATGACTTAAAGTATAAATAAAATAATGCATAAAAATCCACAAATTATTCCAAAACAAAATCAATAAAAACTCCAAATTAAAAAAAATAACTTTAATGGTAGGTGTATGAAATTAGTTAAGCACAAAAAATAATTCAGGGATTTTATCGCATAAACATATAAATAACCTCCCCACACTTAAGATGTACATTGTCCTCAATGTACAAACAAATAGAAATAGAATAAGCAAAATATCATAAAGGAGGAAGAGAACTGAAATTGCCTTGAATTTAGATAAATTCACCGAAATAGTGAAAACTGAAATTGTAGGCGACTCTAAATGAAGTATATGTTTCCGAGCATACTAATAAGAAAATAGAAAAAATAAATAAGATAAAGAGATTACAAACTAGAAAAACAATTGAAAAAACATAACAAAAAAATGCATAATAAAATAAAATAAAAGATATAAATAAAGAAAATAAAAATATATAAATCTAGAAAAATAAATAGGGATTAGGATAGGGAGGAACAAAGGAATAAAAAGACAAAAGAAAAAAAACTTTAAAAAGGAAAAAAAAAGTATATGGCCATGTAAGCCACATGACTGTGTGGCCAAGCCATGTGAGCCACACAGCTATGTGCCAGGCCGTGTGCGATGATCGTTCGCTTCTCTCATGCCCATGTGCGAGGGTGTGTGGGTCACATGATCTACCACACGCCCGCGTGCTAGGTTGTGTGTCTCACATGACCATGTCTACAGGCCGTGTAACTCACTGATGCTGTGTGTGTCGAAAGAAAATTAGAAAAATTAGCTCTAATATGCACACGACTGTGTGGATCACCCGAGACCGTGTGGGTCCTATTTAAAAAAATTTTCATTTATTTTGAATTATTTTATTTTTTCAAAATTTTTTTAAAGTAATAAAAATAAAAGTAAATGTACTACATATATATTTAAATTTTTTGAATTTTTTAAATAATAAAAATAAATGTACTAATTTCTTTTTGAAATAACATGAAAGTAAAATAAATAAATAAAATTTAACACCCGGGTTGCCTCCCAAAAAACACTTATTTAGAGTCTAAGCTCGACTTTCCTTTTTAGCTAACGGTTAAGACGGATCTTAGAGCTAAAGTTCCTCTCTCTCGTTGTCACTATTACCACCAAAATAAAGTTTGAGACGAAGTCTGTTTACTTTGAATGTGTTGTAATCAGGGTGTGTTACCTCAATGGTTCCGTATGGGAATACATTCTGTACCACAAATGGGTTTGAACCTCTTGACTTAAGCTCTGTAGGGAACATTCATGGATCTGACTTGTCTAGCAGCACTTTGTCCCCAACTTTGAATTGGTTCGTTCTCTTTACATGGACATTATGGCATTGCTTCGTTATTTCTTTGACCATTCTTGGGTTGTTATCAGCCTTTGTTCACCATTCATCTAGTTCATTGAGTTGCACCATGCTCTCTTTACTTGTCCCTTGGTTTCTGTCACCTTGCAATAGATGTTGTTTGAACACATATTCGTTAGTGATTTCCTATAAAGAATGTCGAGCAGCATGATTAATAACATTAACAGAATAACAAGTATCATCTCACTCATTAGGAACTCTAACAAAATCACATGCTTGAAGAGTAACTTTTTCATGACCTACACTCAACATAAGTTCACTATTACCCACGTCAATAACAGTTCTAGTAGTGGCTAAAAAGGGTCGACCTAAGATCATGGGTACCTCAATATCCTCATCCATGTCCAATATAAAAAAATCAATAGGGAATATAAATTTATCGACTTTAAAAAGTGCATCTTCAACAATACCCTTAGGATACCTAATTAATCTGTCAGCTAAATGAATATTCGTCCTAGTGGGTTTAGGTTCCCTGAGACCAAGTTGTTTGAACATTTTATAAGGCATAACATTTATAGTAGCCCCCAAATCAACCAAAGTTTTTTTAACATTTAAACTACCAATAAGATAAGGAATAGTAAAACTCCTTGGATCTTTAAGCTTGTTGGGTAGTTTGTTTTGGAGAATGACCGAGCAATCCTTATTAAGCCCTACAGTTGACAAGTTATCTAACTTCCTTTTATTTGTTAACAACTCCTTCAAAAATTTTGCATACTTTGGCATCTATGAAAGGGCTTAAAAAAGGGTAAGTTAATATGCATAATATTCAAAATTTCAAGATATTTACCATATTGTTCTTTTATGCGGTCTAACTTCAATGCTGCCGGATACGGGATTCGTGGTTTGTATTCTCTAACCACCAACTTATGCTCTTTCTTGCTTTCCTCAACCCCATCATTTTTTTTCAACGGCTTCTATATTTAGTTTACTTTTTAGGCTCGACTAACCCTTCCACACTTTGAATAGTGATTGCGTGGATTTGCTCCTTTGGGTTAGCTTCAGTGTTACTAGGTAAACTACATTGCTGTCTTTTTGAAATCAATTTAGTAACCTGTCCAATCTAAATTTCGAAGTCCTTGAATTGATGCTTGCTAATTTTTTAAAGCTGTCTCAGTGTTATGAAATCGAGTTTCAAACATCGAAATAAATTAGCTAATATCTCCTCAAGGTTCGATTTCTTTTCTTGCTGATAAGGTTGCTTAAAATTGGAGGGGGTTGTGACCTTTGATTACCTTTACCACCCCAAGAGAAATTTGAATGATTCCTCCATCTTGGATTATAATTATTACTATAGGGGTTACTTTGAGGTCTAGAATTGTTACCCATAAAGTTGACTTGCTCATGCTCCATGTTAGAACCAAAGGGTAAAAATTTTGGATTAATTGTCCCCGCTCTAGTTGCATCACACTGCATTACTAGATTCATCGTGTTGTTGCAACTCTGTAACACCCCAAACCCGGCCTATGCGTCAAGGCCAGATTAGACATGTCACATGAAATAAAAATACTTTAAGTCTTTTCTTTTTTAAATTTAAGTAAAACAGATTCCAAAATTTTGACGAAGTATTATTGAATAAAAGATTGATTGATAAATCGATAAATTTGAGATGTAAGATCTTATAAACCGTAACTTTGAAAATATCGTTAATAGTTCGAGAAGATTTAAAAGAATTTAAAAATATTTTTCGAAAAGTGTTGATGAAAATTTTAAGAGAAAATTTCCGAGTTAAAAATATATTTATGAAAGTTTATTATGAAACCCTTCTTGTATATCCATTTTAGAAAAACGTTTATTTTAATTTTTTTAAGAAAAATCTCAATTTGAAGTACTTAGAGCAAATTATAAATTCGCCAAACAATAAACAAAACAAAAATTAATCCAGAGGCCTTATTACAATCTTAACTCAAAATAGTAAAGTAATTAAATGTGCTAGAAAAAAAACCAATTTCCAAATTAAACCGTTTTTGTAGTATGGCCTCCACCGAGTCATCCATGGCCCAAGTCTCCATCACTGATCATATCCTGAAAGGGGTAAGGAAAAAGGGGGTGAGTTACTAGAACTCAGTGTATAACCCCCTTACCTTTGTCCATTGGGCCTAAATCCCATTAAGCAATAATTTGGGCCTAAACCCATTTAAAGTAATAATAATGTATCAATTATATCATGTGTTGAAATGCAATTCCCAAACCAAACCTAGTAATCCATCCGCTACACACCACCCGTACCAACCAGCACACCTCTGGAGATCAAGTCAACCCACCCCGTCAACACACCAATCGCAGGCATTAAGCCATTTATAACAAATATAATTGTGGACAAGCCACCAGAATAACAGAATTTACGTGGTATTGCCACTATATAGATTTGTGGTAGAACCACCAAAATATGTGGCAGAGCCACCAGAACTTCTCTTCAATAATATCCCATCCCATGCAAAATCATGTATATAATGCATAACAGTTCATGATTTTTACAATATAACAACAGTAATTTATTTGGATATTCATTATAAAAGTACGACCCATTAAGCAAAATATCAAATTGGCCCATTTAGCAAAATATCAGATCGACCAATTTAGCAAATATCAGATCGACCCATTTAGCAAAATATCAGATCGGCCCATTTAGCAAAATATCAGATCGACCCATTTAGCAAAAATATCAAATTGGCCCATCTAGCCATAATATTAGATTAGCCCAATTATCAATATGTCCATTCGGCCCTTAAGGCAGTATGTCAACTCGACCCATTAAGCAATTTCATATTTCGACCCTTTAGGGGTATTTTCACAATTTGCACAATGATACTACCAATTTCGTCAAATTTATCAAAAAAATATATCTTAGGCCAATTTTTCCGATTTACGCCCTATTACGATTTTAGTCATAGCGATTTGTTTCCGATACTATATCTACCTTAAGCCCACGAAAAATGGTGTGAGATTACACACCTGATTACGGTAAGCACTAAGCTTTCTTGATCGTCAACACCTAAAATATTATAACGCTTGATTAGTCAACATACGCGATTTATTAATCAACTCTAAAATGAACGATCTACGGTGCTTACCCTTGGAATCGTGAATGACCACGATTTGTCGGTTTTCCCCGGATGATGGTCCACAACCCGGTGGAAAATCCTAAACCACCGATACCACCCTTCGCTTGAATTTAGGAGTAGGGATCGCTAATCCGCTCTTTTTGAGTTCTCCATTCGACTTTCCTTTCGAATCGGTACCACAAGCCTCCATTCGATTAGATCTTATATAGATCGATATTACGATAAAATATGGATTGTCAAAGGGTAAAGATCGACTTACCACTAATTCTGAGTGATCAACGGTTGGATAGATCGAGCGGTTTAATCCCTATAATTATAATCAGTTAATCATTACTATTCCAATGACATCTTAACGAATAAAGAACGATTTCATAGAATCCTTGAAGAACTCCTTACCTTAAAGATTTTTAGGACCGATTCCCAACGATTTTATGATAACTTCAGAAGAATCAAAGTTTCGGCCTTCCACTATATCACTAGGAAGAAGAAAATGATCTCGAATGAGAGAGAATAAGGTGATGGTCTCGGTCAATATGACCATCCCAAACCAAAGCATAAATTCGGTCATTTAAGAGAAAGAAAATAAAGTGTTAAGAAGAACCCTTACCGATTGATCAAGAAATGAGTGTTAATACGGATGAGAAGAAAAGATAGAGAAGAGATGAAAGTTCAGTTATAGAGGAAAAGGTATATTGATATTCGACTATGGGGGATAATCAAACAAGAAGACGTGATCTTATGGTGGTGTTGATTTAGAGAAGAGGAAAGATTGAAGGAATGTTTAAAAGAAAAGAATGGAATGTTGGATGGAGGCTAGGTGATTTGGCTATGAAAGGAAGATGAATAAGAGATGAATGTTTTGACCAACAAAAGAGGAGAAAAATGAACAAATGTGCTAGGAGGATTCGACAAAGAGAATAGCAATTGGAGAAAATGACACAATTGATGCTAAAGGAATTTGACCAAAACAAGAACTAAAGCTTTACCAAAACACCAAGAAAAATTCGGCTACCTCTCTTACACCCAAAACCGTCCACATTCATGACAATAATGGTCAAAAATTGGCCAACCACACTTTCCATAACACTTCCCTTGAAAAAGGCCACATGTTCCCTCTTACTTGCCCTTTTTCTTTTGATTCCTTACCTTACCTTCACCCTTTCCTTAATTCCTTAGCCACCTTACAAAAAATAAAAAGTCCACTTTGCCATATATACATCTTGGCCGACACTTAGGGAAAATATACAAAAAAATAGTCAAAATTTTCACACTATGGGATTTGAACCTCCTCCCTCAAAGTCCTTCACTTGATGCCATAACCTCTTTACTAATTGCTCATTTATGCTAGCAATTTACTCATTTATTTCCATAAGCTTTGAGGTCACTAACTATATCTCCTTAAAGTGCTAAATACCAAAATTTTTACTAGGATCGAAAAACCCCGAGCCTTCTCAAGATCCTCTAAACATACACAATTAATAATTTAACTAGCTTAACACCAGAAATAATGCAACACATAAAATTTCAAATTTTAGGATGTTACAAACTCAAACCATCAATCTTCTTACTCATTGCTTCCACCTGACTTGTCAATGTAACAATTGCATCTATATTAAAAACACTGGCTGCCTTGATCAGTTTTGTTCTCATGACTTGCCACTGATAATTATTCAGTGTCATCTTTTCAATAAATTCTTGATGTTCCGCTAGCTGCTGCATCAATTAGTTGCCTAGTCGAGGGATTTAAACCGTTGTAAAAGGTTTTAACTTGTAACAAAAAATGTAACCCATAGTGAGGACACCTTCTCAAAAGATCCTTAAATCTCTCTCATGCATCACATAATGTCTCCAAATCAATTTGAGAAAAAAAAGAGATGGCATTCCTCAACTTAGCTATTTTAGCCGGTGGGAAGTACTTCAACAGAAACTTCTTAGTCATCTGATCCCAAGTTGTGATAGAACCTTGTGGAAGTAAGTTCAACCACTATTTTCCCTTCCTCCTCAAAGAGAATGGGAACAATCGTGAGCGTATGACATCATCAGTAATGCTATGAATCTTAAATGTGTTGCAAATCTCTAGAAAGTTAGCCAAATGAGCATTCGGATCTTCATGTTACAACCCATCAAACTGAACATATTGTTGTACCATCTGAACTGTGTTCGGCTTTATATAACATCCTGAATTAATGGGTCTATGCGTTTAGTATAGGAATATGTTTAATATGTTAACTTAGGTAAAAGGGGTCTAAATTTGGGCTTAGAATAAATTATTTTATGGTGGCATCATTAACAATTAAAAAGGAACAAGTTTTTGGTCGCAAGGAGCCCATATTTTTAGGCCAATTTCTGCACTTTAAATGAAGATAAGGGTGATGCCACACACAACGAATTAGGGGCCCAAATATTAAGTTTAATGAGGCCCAAATCTTTTAATTTAAGTGAGTTAAATTTTGACACTAGGGTTAGTAGAGGTGGACGACTACAAGGCTCAAAAATAGGAGAAATTATGTGGATTTTATAAGTGATAATATCATAGATAAAAAGGAGAAAAGTTAGGAGCTTATCTTCAAGGGAAGAGTTGGCCGAAAATTCACCACCTAGACGAGTGTAAAATTCGGCTACTGCATGCCAAAGAGGGTGCCGAATTTCCCCTCTCTTTTAGCTTGAATTTTAAGGGCGTTTTCGGTTGTTAGCAGTAGGTGCCGAAATATCTATAAATAGTGGGGTTAGCTCCATGATTCTGACACTAAAAACCCTAAATTCCTCTCCAATTGTGTCGAAATTCCCTAGCCTCTCCCTCTTTAATTTCTTTTCTCCAAATTTCTTCAAAAGCCGAAACTCTTCTCCACTTTTTCCTCCTTGTGCTAATTTCTTTAAAAAGCCGAAGCATCCAAAGTCTTTTCTTCTATTCATCCTATTTGAGAATTAGTTCTACACTTCCGGCATTTAAATCTTCCATTGGTATTGTCGAATCCTCTCTTTAGTGCTAGCCAAATCTCCTATGCTAAGGTATGTGTCGATTTTTGATTAGTTTTCATGATCTATTCCCGGTTTTTGAAAAGCAAAAGCCGAAAGCTAATAGTTTAGTGGTTTTATGATGGGCGGCAATTCGGGATTTGAAGGAAGCTTGGTCAATTAGATCTAAAAGCCGAAAATAGCTAGTGTCCACTTTCGAGATTTTTAAGGTAAGAAGATTTCCCTAGATTTCTATTAGATTTCGTCATTATATACAAGATCTTAATGTGATAATGAGGATTAACAATTAAATATTGTGATAGTAGTTCTAACAAGGACTTGTGATGGGATTAAATATGGATCAGCCAAAGGAGAGAATCCCTAAGTTTAAGAAACGAGCGGTATCTGCCGTTCGAGATTGGCCAGTTGGTTGTGGACCGGCTTCTGAACAACACCTTAGGCAGATAGCAATGGTGCTGGCTACGGATAGCGTCAAACTTAAAGGGTCTCGTTCTAATGGTAATCAGGTGTGTAGATCCTTATCACATAAGTTTTATTTTGTATTATACCTGTTAGGGGCTGAAAAGCTGGAAAATGAGGCTGTATGAACAGTCGTGTGTAAATCTCTAACACACTAATAATATGAATGAATATATGTATGTTTATGTTATGGGCTAAAAAGCCGGAAAGTGGCTGTGTAGACAGTCGAATGAAACCCAAAAAGGGTTAGGCAAGGAATGCCAGGTACGTAATCATAGAACTTCTCTATGTGTATCGGTGTATGTGAAAGACTGTAAACTCTTAGGTAGCAGATTGTTTGATTTTGCATGAATGTATGCATGGGATGGGTTTGTTATGAAAAGGGGAAGAGAATGATTGGTCACATGATGATTGGTGGTAGAAAACCCACCTAATGAAATGTTAGATGACATGGTGATCGGTGGTAGAAAACCCACCTAATGAAATGCTAGATCACATGGTGATCGGTGGTAGAAAACCCACCTAATGAAATGTTAAATCACATGGTGATCGGTGGTAGAAAAGCCACGAAATGAAATGTTAGGTCACTTGGTGATCGGTGGTAGAAAACCCACGTTAAAATTCCTGATTGGTAAGGAATAGGCAGTATGACTGTCGATATGGTGTGTAGCGGTTGGCGGGTTGATTGTAGAAATCCCCAAGGTGTGATGGTTGGTACGGGTTGGTGTGTAGAGGATGGAATTCTAGGATGGGTTGGGCTATGCATCATTTATTATCTATCACGTAATTATGATTGTTGCCATTGTGTATGGGCCAGGGCTCATAATGTGTTTGTGGGCCCAAGCCTTTTATGTGTTTTCGGGATTTGCACACTGAGTCTTGGTGGCTCACCCCTTTATTTCCCTAACTTTTCAGATGAGCAGTAGATCGTGGACATGGGAGCCGAGACGGACTCGAGGGGCCATCAAGTTTTTATTTCTTTAGACTATTTTTCGGTTTTCTTTAAGTTTTTGGTTTTTATTTCGCGAATATTTATGTAATAAGGCCCCATAGTTTATACTCACCTAAGTAGTTTTTAATATTTGCAACTTAAGAAATTTTGACAAAAGGTTTAATTATTCAAAATAATAATAATACAAGGTTTTATTTTCAAAAGGTCACCTATTTATTTAAATATTATCTAATTAACTTACGATTTCCGAAACCAACGAAGCAAAAGTTTTCAATGTACAACCCGTAGGATACCAGATCTGGTCGAAACGTGTGGGCCGGGTTTGGGGTGTTACAATTTGGTATCAGAGCCTAGTTCAAAACTCGGGCTGTGAAATGGGTCTAGTAGTGTTTTGAAAAGTTGATATGAATTTGAAAAAAAAATGTTTTGGATGAAGATATGGCCTTCGAGTCTACTGGCACCCGATCCACGCAGGTAAGTATTCTAAACTCTTGTTGTGATATACATGTGGTCTTAATGGGCTTGATGGACGTAGACTAGTATGATAGTATTGATGGACCTTAGGCTTAGTCAAACAACTCATCAATTCCATAAGATTTAATCCAACTAAACAAAACCCGTGAACGAGTCAATGGGTTAAGGTGTGGCAACAAACATACGCATGTCTAGGATTGGTTCAGGAAGAGCTTGGTACTTAAGCAGTCCTAGTGACTCACCTCCTCTTCGTTGGAATCCTACCTGATGCATAGTGACTGTTCACCTTAGCCACAAGGATTTGTTGACGGGCCAAAATCTATAATTAAAACCCGAAAGAGACCAGCCATCCTATTCTACAAAATTACTAAATTACTCTTGATTTGTAAAACGACCAAAATATCCCTGTTTTGTAAAATTACTAAATTACCCCTAATTTGTAAAATGACCAGAATACCCCCAAGATTTATGAAATTTCCAAAATACACTTGATTTGTGAAAATTTCCCAGAATACCCCAGAACTGTCAAACTACCAAAATTCGTGAGAATTACTGAAACACTCCGATTGGAAAATTTCCAAAATACTTTTGGTTTGTGAAAATTTCCAAACAACCTTGATTTTATAAAATACCCATGTTTTGCAAATTTACCCGAAAACCCCTAGATTTACAAATGTGACCCGGTTTGAAAAATTAAATTTTCCAAAATACCCCTGCTAAAAAAAACACAACAACAACACCAAGATACCCTTTTTTGAGAAATCACCAAGATACTTTATTTTGGAAAATACCCTGTAGGGCAAAACTACGAAAATACCCCTAGGTAGAGGAATGACGAAAAAAAACCCTTATGCGATGAATGTGTGTGCACGGATGCTACTTGTGTGATTGATGTATGCTGGTTGATATATGTGGTTTCTAGGATTAGGAGATAAACTTGAGACTAAAACTGTAGATAGGTTCGAATTCAAAAGAACCACTCTTAAAACTACTTTCCATAAGATTGTTCGTGGTTAATCAGTGAAAGAAATTAATAGTTCATAAAGTTTCTAATTCAGATAATACGAGAATCAATGATGAACGCTAGAAGAGGAAGAAGAGGTTACGGCCGACGCCATGGAAGTTTTAGGACTGATGTGCTAACTCAGCTAGTTAGGGAGGTACTGAAGGAGGTTAAAGAAATCGGTGAAACACTTCGGTTTGGGTTCGTGGACTGTAAGAAAAAAAGAGATCGTAGTTTTCTAGGGTTGCAGTCTCGTTTTGTGAAGCATGTTAAGGTACGTCCAAACCTTCGGGTTTGCGAATATTGCAGAAGGCGTCATCCGGGTGAATGTTGGAGGAAGTCGAAGCGTGTTTGAGATATGGTCCGAGGAGCATAAGGCTCGGGATTGTTCAATCACCATTAAGTCGGGTATGTTTTGTGTGGATGCTATATTTTTGGGTATAGAAAGCGTATGCGTGCAATGTTTATATATTATTAAATTAGAGTCTTGCTTGTGAAAGCATAGTGGTGAGACTTGGGTAGTACGATTAATAGTTAGTTGGAAATTTTGAGGACGAAATTTCTTTAAGGGGGGTAGAACTGTAACATCCTGAATTAAAGAGCCTATGCGTTTAGTATAGGAATATGTTTAATAAGTTAACTTAGGTAAAAAGGGGTCTAAATTTAGGCTTAGAATTAGGTAAAGGCCCAGATTAAATTATTTTAAGGTGGCATCATTAACAATTAAAAAGGAACAAGTTTTGGGTCGCAAGGAGCCCATGTTTTTAGGCCAATTTCGGCACTTTAAATGAAGATAAGGGTGACGCCACACACAAGGAATTAGGGGCCCAAATATTAAGTTTAATGAGGCCCAAATCTTTTAATTTAAGTGAGTTAAATTTTGGCACTAGGGTTAGTAGAGGTGGACGGCTACAAGGCTCAAAAATAAGAGAAATTATGTGGATTTTATAAGTGATAATATCATAGATAAAAAGGAGAAAAGTTAGGAGCTTATCTTCAAGGGAAGTGTTGGCCGAAAATCGACCACCTAGACGAGTGTAAAATTTGGCTACTGCATGGCAAAGAGGGTGCCAAATTTCCTCTCTCTTTTAGCTTGAATTTTAAGGGTGTTTTCGGTTGTTAGCAGTAGGTGCCGAAATATCTATAAATAGGGCGGCTAGCTCCTTGATTCTGACACTGAAAACCCTAAATTCCTCTCCCATTGTGCCAAAATTCCCTAACCTCTCCCTCTCCAATTTCTTTTCTCCAAATTTCTTCAAAAGCCGAAACTCTTCTCCACTTTTTCCTCCTTGTGCTGATTTCTCTAAAAAGTCGAAGCATCCATAGTCTTTTCTTCTATTCATCCTATTTGAGAATTAGTTCTACACTTCCGGCATTTAAATCTTCCATTGGTATTGCCGAATCCTCTCTCTAGTGCTAGCTGAATCTCCTATGCTAAGGTAAGTGTCGATTTTTGATTGGTTTTCATGATCTATTCCCGGTTTTTAAAAAGCAAAAGCCGAAAGCTAATAGTTTAATGGTTTTATGATGGGCGGCAATTCGGGATTTGAAGGAAGCTTGGTCAATTAGATCTAAAAGCCGAAAATAGCTAGTGTCCACTTTCGAGATTTTTAAGGTAAGAATATTTCCCTAGATTTCTATTAGATTTCATCATTATATACAAGATCTTAATGTGATAATAAGGATTAACGATTAAATACTGTGATAGTATTTTTGACAAGGACTTGTGATGGAATTAAATATGGATCAAGCAAAGGAGAGAATCCCTAAGTTTAAGAAACGAGCGGTATCTACCGTTCGAGATTGGCCAGTTGGTTGTGGACCGGCTTCTGAACAACACCTTAGGCAGATAGCAGTGGTGTTGGCTACGGATAACGTCAACTTAGAGGGTCTCGTTCTACTTGTAATCAGTGTGTAGATCCTTATCACATAAGTTTTATTTTGTATTATACCGTTAAAAGTGAAAAGCTGGAAAATGAGGCTGTATGAACAGTCGTGTGTAAATCTCTAACACACTAACAATCTGAATGAATATATGTATGTTTATGTTATGGGTTAAAAAGCGGAAAAGTGGCTGTGTAGACAGTCGAATGAAACCCAAAAAGGGTTAGGCAAGGAATGCCAGGTACGTAATCATAGAACTTCTCTATGTGTATCGATGTATGCGAAAGACTGTAAGGTAGTAGATTGTTTGATTTTGCATGAATGTATGCATGGGATGGGTTTGTTATGAAAAGGGGAAGAGCATGATTGGCCACATGGTGATCGGTGGTAGAAAGCCCACCTAATGAAATGTTAGATCACATGGTGATCGGTGGTAGAAAACCCACGAAATGAAATGTTAGGTCACTTGGTGATCGGTGGTAGAAAGCCCACATTAAAATTCCTGATTGATAAGGAATAGGCAGTATGTCTGTCGATATGGTGTGTATCGGTTGGCGGGTTGATTGTAGAAATCCCCAAGGTGTGATGGTTGGTACGGGTTGGTGTGTAGAGGATGGAATTCTAGGATGGGTTGGGCTATGCATCATTTATTATCTATCATGTAATTATGATTGTTGCCATTGTGTATGGGCCAGGGCTCATAATGTGTTTGTGGGCCCAAGCCTTTTATGTGTTTTCGGGATTTGCACACTGAGTCTTGGTGACTCACCCCTTTATTTTCCCTAAATTTTCAGATGAGCAGTAGATCGTGGACATGGGAGCCGAGACGGACTCGAGGGGCCATCAAGTTTTTATTTCTTTAGACTATTTTTCGGTTTTCTTTTAGTTTTTGGTTTTTATTTTGCGAATATTTATGTAATAAGGCCCCATAGTTTTTACTCACCTAAGTAGTTTTTAATATTTGCAACTTAAGAAATTTTGACAAAAGGTTTAATTATTCAAAATAATAATAATACAAGGTTTTATTTTCAAAAGGTCACCTATTTATTTAAATATTATCTAATTAACTTACGATTTCCGTAACCAACGAAGCAAAAGTTTTCAATGTACAACCCGTAGCATACTAGATCTGGTCGAAATGTATGGGCCGGATTTGGGGTGTTACACTTCATACCAAAATTGTTTGCAGCAATAGTCGGTCTGACGCATAGTCATACATAGTACGGGGAGTAGGAGGTTGCTGAGTATTTTGATTATTTTCCATCTCCGCAATAATATCCTTTTCCTCTTGATCGTTTATTAAAATTTGTTGACCTTGGCTTGCTTCTCTAACTTCTCTCCAATTTCTACGAGCAGTTTTCCTGATCTCATTATCATAAACTAATGGTTCAAACGTGCTTCCTCTAATCATAAACCAAAAGAACCTATCATAATCAAATAAACGAAAAATTAGAATGTAAAAATTAAATTTAAAACAAAAATATTAATTAAAAAAATGGCTAAACTAATAGAAATAAAGTTTTCATAATATTTTAGTCCTTGACAACGACGCCAAAAACTTGATGTCCACGAAAAAAACTAAAAATCCGAATAAGGCAAGTGCACCTATCAATTAATAGTATAGCTATGGTGAGCAAAGATATCATTCCCATGAGGACTAAAAGTACTAGTAATTACTGTCTTTCTATTATTTAACTGAATAATTGGAGCGTTTGATTAACTAAATTAATTAACTACGAATGCAACAAAGAACAAATTAGGAAAATAATCGAGTAAACAACCAAGAAGTGAAACAATACCCAGGAAAGAATTCACTTAGATTTCATCTATTATTATCAATCTAAATTACACAATTTCTTCACTTAGTGTCTTGATCCGTAGAAATTCCTAAATTACACTAATATCTCATTTCAAGAATAAAAGCAATTGACTCTAGGTTGATTAATTAAAATTTCTTTCTAATTAAAACCCCTATTATCACATTAAGTTGATCTATGGATTCCTCCATTAGATTTGACTCTAATATGGTAGATTTATGTCGACCTATTTCTAGGATTACATGCAACTCCACTCAATTACATTAGATCTACACTTAAACAGGGTCTATTCCTTTTTTGATTTAAGCATATCAAATTTGGATCAATAATTTAGAAATATTAAACTAAGAATTGAGCACACATATTAAGAACAAGATCTAAGTCTTTATTGTGTAAAAGATTAATCAAAAGACAAAATTCATCATAGGGTTCATCTCTTCTAGGTATTTAGAAAATTAGTTCATGCTTACAAATAAAAACATCCAAAGCATAATATATCCAAAAGAAACAAAGAAACTCAAGATAATTTCCTAAGAAATCAACTGGGAGTGTTCAATCTTGATGGAAATCTTCTTCAGAATCGGCTTCAATGGTGTTTTTCGAGTTGTTTTCTTGAGTATTCTATGACGGCTCTCTCCCATTTTCTTATTTTTATCATATTTAAGTCTTAGAATGCTCGAAAAACCTAAAAATTGTGTTTCCCCATAGTTCAAAGTCCAAATTTGTGAAATTAACATGACCTGTCACATGGCGTGTGGGAGGGGTCAACCGTGTGGCTCATGTAACTTCTCTGATTTTTCGATTTGGTCTTCTTTTTTTTTTGCTCCTTTTGCTCCCTAATGCTCTCCTAAGTTTACAAATATGAATTTAAAGTATCAGGAGCATAAAATTCACTATTAATATCGAATAATCACCCAAAAAATGCATTAAGAATGAGGCTAAAACATATGAGTTTTAGCACTTATCATAATATTTATTTATTTTAATAATTAAATATAAATAAAAATTTATTTTTATTATTTTTAATAGTGAAACGGGTCATTTGGGCAGATTTGAACCTGTAATTTTTTTTCGAAATCGAGCCTCAGCTTGACTCATGAACCCCTTTAATGGAAAGAGTTATTTTTATTTTTATCTAATTTGTAAATCATACATCTCCTTTAGAATCACGTTTTCATTTCTGATTCCATTTATGTTATTACTTTATTTCTCTTTGGTTTTGTTCTTTCAATTATGTTAAAAATTGAGATTTAATTTTTATATTATAATTTTATTTAACATAGTTAATTATTTCCATCAAAATGAAAAGTATTTTAAGAATACAAATATTAGTGACTAAATCACGGATAAAATGATCAAGTATTGATGTTCAAGTCTTCAGTTGACGTCAATTTTGATTTGTATTCATGGACAACAACTCCTACATCTATTGGTTATAAGAAATACAAGAACTATATATATTTTATTTAATTTGTAAATCATATACCTCCTTTAAAATCAAGTTTTTATTTTCAACTTAATTTTTTCTCTTATTAATTTTTTGGTCAGAATATAATATTTAATTCATTCATTATGTTAAAATTTGAGATTTAGCTTTAATACTTTAATTTGGTATAATTTGATCTTCCTAAATTTATGTTGCATTTAATTTCTCTAAATTCTTAACATCATTACTTGTTCATGTTAAGGTTTTGACTTTTAAAGTCATATTTCAATTGAATGTTTTTTTTTTTTGGGTAAAATAAACAGCATAAGCAAAATAAAATAGAACACCCTAACTAAATGAAGAAGTGTAACACCCGAAACCCAGCCCAAACACTACAACCGGATCTGGTATGTCACTTGTGCGATTTTACAAAAAGATATAGCACTTTGGAAAGAAAAACAGTTATCAGGTTTAAATATTTTTACCGAAAACTATACAATTTAATAATTCATATAAGATGTAAATTTTTATAAAATGCCTTGGTAAATTTTTATTAAAAAACTAAATTTGATTCATGTCTTAACTAATTTTAAACATAAAATTTAAATGCCTATTAATAAAAGCCCAACATAAAACCCAAAACATGAATAATAGTCTAGTGGCCCATGGCCTTATTACAACGTGGTTTAAAACCCATTAAATAAGAATAATAATCTAAAGTCTTTTTGCTGAATCCAAATGTTCTTTTGCATGGTCACCTTGCTCTCCTCTCCAGCCCGGTCCGATGCACTAAGTGCTACCAGAAATTGTTAAAAAAATAAGGTGAGTCGCGAAACTCAGTGTGCAACCCTTGTGCACCATCAGACTGGGCCTTAGCCCACAGATCAGAAAATAAAACATAATATAAAAGATAACATACATAGAATCCAACCCAATCATAGGTTTCCATCCACTACACACCACCCTTACCTGCCAATCACACCATTACGGATTTCTACAATCAACCTACACCGCTACACACCATCGATGGCAGTCATGCTGCAGTTAGCTGCTCATCATCAAGTTGTAACAGAGTCACCAGGCTGAAATGGCAAAAGCCACCAGAAACAGAGTTGTGACAGAGTCACCATGCTGAAATGACATATGCCACCAGAACAGATCACTTCCCCTATCATCAATCACCCAACCCCCAAACATACATAGAGATCGACATATAAAACATATTGTTTTTAACAGAGCATTCACTGATGAATGGTAGAAATCACTAAGTTGATATTTAGCCTTTACCCTTCTTGGGTTTTCAAACGTTATGCCGGGATTTCGGCATTTAACAGAGCATAGTAGAGTTATTACATATATATATATATATATTAGCAAACAATCTAATGGTGTGAGAAGTTACACACCTGATATCGCGTAGCTTTATACCCTTAGTCAGTGCCCTTACTATCCAGATCTACAACCTTAGTCTAAATCCTTGCTCAAAAGCCGGAAGAACCCGAAGATTTGGCCTCCCCTATAATCGGCTGAAGGTTAGTAAATCCCGAATTTACCCGCTAAAATCAATAAATCTCCTTACCTTGAAATTTTGAAAGTAACACGATTCGAGTATTACTGAACTTATGACTTAGAGATCCACACGATTGACTCCTCTTTAGATCCCAGAATGCCGAAAAAAAGAGAGAAATAAGAGATTAGTTTCTAAATAGCCATTCGGTTAGGGACTTTGAAAAGCCGAAAAAGATTGAAATCCTATGAATCAATACTTACCTTCAGCTTCATTCGAGATTCGGCACAAGCAGATACCCCAGAGAGAATTCGACAAACATAGGAGAGGAGATCTAAGGATTTCGGCTTTTATGGAATTCCCGAAAAAGATGAACTGATACGTTTTCGGCTTTTAGAAGATTCAAGAATTGAAGAGATGGCTAAGAGAGATTCGACCAATGAATATTAAGGAGAAGAATGGAATAATAGGGATGTAGTTTCGACTTTTAGAGATTAGAAGAAGAATAACAATAGAGGTTAGAAGATTCGGCTAACCAGGAAATTTCAGAGAGGAAGAAAGGGTGAAGAAGGTGATGGTTTTCAGCTTTTGAGAGGAAGAAGATGAGAAAAGAAAATAAAAGAGAGGCTTCAAAATTTCGGCACCCTCCTTGCATATAGAAAACCAATTTCTCCCCTTAGCAGAGATTGATTTTTGGCCAACACTGCAACACCTGATAGCTCCTATCCTTTTCCCTTATCTTAATATGTTATCTCCTAAAAATAGCCCCTAATTATCACCAACTCCTCCCACCTTTATCAGCATAATATCCACATAATAAAAATATTAAAAATCCTACAAAATAGCCCTGTACCATCCCCCCTAGCTCCTCTATAAGTGTCGAATTTGGCCTATCTTGCTGGGCTCCAAACGGCCACAAATTGGGCCTCTCCCCTTGCCTCTTGACGCCATCCATAATTCCCCTTTACTGCGCCCCTTGCTGCTGGGCCACAAGCCCAGTAGGCCAATTAAACTACCATTACTTTATTTCAAGTCCTTGAGTGCCTAACAGAATATTTCATCAAGGCCTCAGCCCATTCTTGAGCCCAACTGAACCTCTAATTCTCAATCTAACATATTTAAGCATACATTACACAAAATGCATAGGCCCATCATTCAGGATGTTACAGTTCTACCCCCCTTAAAATAAATTTCGGCCTCGAAATTTACCTGATCAAAAGAGATGGGGATACTGTTGTCGCATAACATCCTCTGGCTCTCACGTCGCCTCCTCTGCTCCGCGATTTCACCATAAAACTTTGACCAAAGGGACGGGCTTCCTTCTCAACACTTTTACATCTTGATCCAAGATTTGCACTGACTCCTTCTCAAAGGACAAATCTGACCATACTTCAATCTCTTCCACCGGCACAACGTGCGATGGATCAGAACGATAATGTCTTAGCATCGAGACATGGAACACATCATGTATTTGCTCCAACTCCGAAGGCAACTCCAAACAATATGCCACTGGGCCACCCATTCTAGAACCTGATAAGGCCCAATAAACCGAGGACTTAACTTACCCTTCCGTCCAATCCTCATTACCTTCTTCCATGGAGATACCTTCAAAAAGACTTGATCTCCTACTGCAAATTCCATCTCCTTCCGCTTTAGATTCGTATAAGACTTTTACCGACCAGACGCTTCCTTTAACCGAGCCCGTATTAACTTAACTTTCTCCTCCGTTTTCGAGACTAACTCTGAACCCAACACGGACGTTCCCGACTCGAGCCCAACGTAGAGGGTACGACATCTCCTTCCATATAATGCTTAAATGCGGCGCCATCCGAATACTAGCTTGATAGCTATTATTGTATGCGAGTCGCCAAAGGTAAATGCTCCTCCCAACTGCCCTTAAAATCGATGATGCAACCCCTTAGCATATCTTCTAAGATCTGGGTTACCCTCTCAGACTGACCATCAGTCTGTGGGTGAAAAGCGGTACTAAAGTCTAACCTTGTTCCCATTGCTTGATGAAGAGCCTTCCAAAATCGTGACATGAACCTAGGGTCCCTATCTAACATGATCGACACAGGTACACCATGTAATCTCACAACCTCAGCCACGTACAACTTAGCCAACCTTTGCAAGGAGTAGTCAACACGAATCGGTATAAAGTGAGTAAATTTCGTCAGTCGATCCACAATCACCCATATTGAATCCTTCTTAGTGGGCGTAAGGGGTAACCCACTTACAAAATCCATCGTGATTCTCTCCCATTTCCACTGCAGAATCTTCACCAGTTGCAACAATCCCGAGGGCACTTGGTGTACAGCTTTGACCTGTTGGCACGTCAAACACTTCCTCACATATTTCGTAACTTCCCGCTTCAAACCTAGCCACTAGAATTGCTCTCGTAAATCCTCCAGGATGCATAGCATAAGGACTACTATGCGATTCCTGAAGAATCATCTACTTTAACTCCCCATCTTTTGGCATGCAAACCTTCCCACGAAAACACAAAACTCCATCATTGTTCAGACTATAATCGTCCATTCCACCATCTCGCACTTGCAAGAGTCGAGCACTCAGGACATCATCCATTAACTGTTTCTCTTTAACCTAACTCACCCATGTCGGTTTTACTTGCAACTCAGCTAACAAACTCCCATCGTCAAATAAACTCAGATGGGCGAACATCACTCTTAGTTCCGATACTACCTTACAGCTTAACGCATCTGCACCACATTTGCCTTACCCGAATGGTATTCAATCGAGAAATCATAGTCTTTTAAGAGCTCGATCCACCTACGTTGTCTTAAATTTAACTCCTTCTGGGAGGGAGATACTTTAGACTTTTATGGTCGGTGTAAATTACCAGCTTCTCCCCGTACAAGTAGTGCCTCCAAATCTTCAGAGCAAACACTACCGCCTTTAATTCCAAATCATGCGTAGGGTAGTTCAATTCATGCGGTCTCAACTGTTGAGACGCTTATGCAACAACTTTTCCATCTTGCATCAGCACACACCCTAATCCTGTGTGTGATGCATCACAGTAGAAGGTAAATTCTTTTCCCACCTCTGGCTGAATTAAAACTGGCGCTTTTGTCAAGATTCTCTTCAGCTTCTCAAAGCTCTCCTGCTGTTTGTCAGTCCATACAAATGATACTCCCTTCCATAACAACTTAGTTAAAGGTGCCGCTATTAACGAGAACCCCTCAACGAACCTTCGATAATATCCTGCTAATTCTAAGAAACTTCGAATCTCCACCATAGACTTTGGCGGTTTCCAGTCCAATACAGCTTCTATCTTTCAGGGGTCTACCCTAATTCCCTCTGTGGAAACCACATGCCCTAAGAAAGTCACTTCCTTCAGCCAGAACTCACACTTGCTGAACTTCGCAAACAACTGCTTTTCCCTCAAGGTTCGCGACACTACACGAAGATGTTCGTCATGTTCCTTCTCAGACGAAGAATAAACCAGGATGTCGTCGATGAACACCACCGCAAACCGATCAAGGTAGGGTTGAAACACTCGATTCATCATATCCATAAAGGCTGCTGGCGCGTTCGTCAACCCGAACGGCATCACCAAGAACTCATAATGACCGTAGCGTGTTCGAAACGCCATATTATGGATGTCCCCTTCCTTCACTTTCAACTGATGATAACCCGACCTTAGATCAATCTTAGAGAAAACTGAAGCTCCTTTGATCTGATCGAACAGGTCATCAATTCTTGGCAATGGGTACTTGTTCTTAATTGTCAACTTATTCAGTTGATGATGGTCCACGCACATACGCATAGATCCGTCCTTCTTTTTCACAAATAGGACCGGCGCTCCCCATGGAGACACACTCGGTCGAATAAACCCTCGATTCAACAGTTCCTGGATCTGAGCTTTGAGTTCCATCAACTCTTTTGGCACCATTCGATAAGGAGCAATGGACACCAGAGCTGTACCCGGAAATAGCTCTATTCCAAACTCCACTTCGCGATCCGAGGGCAATCCTGGCAACTCCTCTGGAAAAACATCCGTGAAATCCTTAACTGTTCAAACCTCATCGACAGTCACCTCCTTAGCATCCAAAGCATTGATAAAAGTGAGAAATGCATTGCATCCCTTCCGAATCATCTTAATAACTTTCAACGCAGATACCATGTTGGACAAATAATTCCTTCCTTCTCCTAACACAACCACCTCCCCGCTTTCCAGGGTACTTAACACCATACGCTTAGTCTCACAATCCAACTTAGCACGATGCTTAGTCAACCAATCCATTCCTAGGATAAGATCAAACTTTCCAAATGGTAATCCCATTAATTCTGCCAAAAACACTACCCCTTGAGTTTCTAAAGGTACATCCTTAAATAGTTTGTCCACTACCCTCGATTGTCCTAGGGGACTAACCACAGTCATCTTCCTAGTGGTTGTTTCAGAGTCTATACTTAGGGTCTCAGATACCGAACATGCAACATAGGAGTGGGTTGACCCAATATCAATCAAGGCATAAACAGGGTTACCAGCAATAAGAAACGTATTGGTTATGACATCCGATGCGTCACCATCCTCCTGTCGATGAATTGCATAAACTAGGCCCGGCTGCCTCGCGTCTATATTACCTGCACCCCTACCAGGTGCTTCACGACCTCGACCAGCCCCATTTCCTCCTCTACCTGGGCCACGACCCCTCTGTACTGGCTGACCACCTCTCTCAGCCTGTTCAAAACCTCGTCCAATTGGCTGTACCTGATCCACTTGCGGACAGTCCTTAATCAGATGCTCCGTGGATCCACACCTGAAGCATCCACTGGTTCTTCTTTTACACTCCCCGGAATGTTCTTTCCCGCACCAATTACATGATCGATTCTGACCCGTCGGAGCATGAGCTGGCCCATCAGTCCTAGGCCTTTTCTAAAAATTCCCTGATGCTCCTGACTGCCCAAAACTTCTCTTATTCTTACCCCGTTCCTTATCCCTTTCCTGTCTTTCAATCCGTTTTACCTCCTCAGCTATCTTAACCTTCTCCACCAGAACAGGAAAATCTCTCTCTCTCTCTCTCTGCGATGCTATCAAAATCCTTAACTCATTCCGCAATCCATCCTCGAACCGAACACAATATTCATATTCGGTTGCTACCATTCCTCGAGCGTAGCGGCTCAAACGTAGAAACTCCGCCTCATATTCAGATACGGACTTACTTCCCTGCACCAAATTCAGGAATGCTTTCCTCTGTGTATCCACATAGCTGGCCCCAATATACTTTCCTTGAAATGATTCTTTAAAGAAATCCCAGTCAATATGGTCTGCGGCAGTACCCTCTTTCACCGTGAGCCACCACTGATAGGCCTCGTCTCGAAGAAGAGACACAACCCCTTTTAGCTTTTCCTCCACCGTGAAATCTAAGTCATCCATTATACGCTCAGTCGCTTCCAATCAATACTCAGCTGTGTTAGGGGCTACGCCAGAAACTCCCCTAAACACTTCTGCCCCATTGGCCCTAAGCTGCTCCGGCACAGATTTCCGGGCTTCTGTGCCCATGCCTACTCCAGCAACCCTCTCTAAAACCCTCAACATCGCTTGAGATACAACATCATCTTCGGGCGCCTCATCCCGAAATTCTCCTTCTACAGCCGACAGATCTGGCATCTCGTTTCTTGACCCGTGGCCAAACCCTACTGGCTCTGACACGGTTCTCTTACCCCTACCGCGTCCACGCGGCGGACGTCCTCTACCCATTGTACTCATTCTTCTATTTGTCTTTTATCTGATTAAAAATTTTATGAATCATTAATTCTTCCCACTGATTTAACCACGGACAGTCTTATGAATAGAAATTTTAAAGGTAGTTCTTTTGAATTCGAACTTATCTACAGTTTCAGTCTCAAGTTTACCACCTAATTCCAGGAAGCACACACATTCAATCATCAAACCTTGGCATACAAGTACCTACATTCTTCGCATAGGGGTATTTTCGTCATTTCACTACCTAGGGGTATTTTCGTAATTTATCCTATAGGGGTATTTTCGTAATTTTCAAAAATAGGGTTCCTTGTGGTTTTGTGAAATAAAGGTATTTTGGTAATTTTGTAATCCGGGGGTATTTTGGTAATTTTTCAATTCGGGGGTATTTTGGTAATTTTGCAATTCAGGGGTATTTTGGTAATCTTTGAAATTAGGGGTACTTTGGTCATTTTACAAATCAGGGGCATTTTGGTCATTTTGTAAATCAGGGGTAATTTGGGTAATTTTTACAAATCAAAAATATTTTTAAAAATTTTACGAAACTAAGGTTTTTTTTTTAAACAGGGGTATCTTAGAAAATTTGATTTCAAAGGAATAATAGTGGTGTTCAAGTGTTTGTGGTTTTTGATTGATGTTGTGTGTTGTATTTTTTTTAAAAAAAAACCGTTGACTTTTTAAATCAGGATATTTCTGTAAATCTGGTGGTATATTTACAAATCATAGGTATCTTGGTAATTTTCAAAATAAGGATATTTTATCAGTGTTGTGAAAATAGGGTGGCTGGTGCCTTTCTGGTTTTAGTTATGGATTTTGGCCCATGAACAAATCCTCGCGGCTAGGGTGAACAGTCACTACGCACCAGGTAGGATTCCATCGAAGAGGAGGTGAGTCACTAGGACTGCTTAAATACCAGGCTCTTCTAGATCCAATCCTAGACATGCGCATGCCTGTTGCCACACCCTAGTCTTGCGACTCGTTCATGGGTTTATTTAGTGAATTTAAGTCTTATGAGATTTAAGGAGTTGTTTCAGGTAAGCCTAAAGTCCATCAAGTTCTAATCTAACTAATCTACGTCCCATAAAGCCCATCAAGCCCACATATAATTCACACAATGGTTTAGAATACTTACCTGGCGGACTTGGGCCGGAGATGCAGGTGCCATGCTGAGAAAACCCTCCTTTATGATTTATACATATACATGTTTCAAAAACGTATTTTTAGAAAATATTTTGAGCCCAAAACCCCAAAGTTGAGTTTTGAATTGGGCTCTGATACCAATTTGTAACACCCCAAACCTGGCCCAAATACTACAATTGGATCTGGTATGTCACTTGTGCGATTTTACAAAAATATATAGCACTTTGGAAAGAAAAACAGTTACCAGGTTTAAATATTTTTACCGAAAACTATACAATTTAAAAATTCATATAAGATGTAAATTTTTATAAAATGCCTTGGTAAATTTTTATTAGAAAAACTAAATATGATTCATGTCTTCACTAATTTTAAACATAAAATTTAAATGCCTATTAATAAAAGCCCAACATAAAACCCAAAACATGAATAATAGTCTAGTGGCCCACAGCCTTATTACAACGTGGTTCAAAACCCATTAAATAAGAATAATAATCTAAAGTCTTTTTGCTGAATCCAAATGTTCTTTTGCATGGTCACCTTGCTCTCTCTCTCGGCCGGTCCGATGCACTAAGTGCTACCGAAATTGTTAAAAATAAGGTGAGTCGCATGAAACTCGGTGTGCAACCTCGTGCACCATCAGACTGGGCCTTAGCCCACAGATCAGAAAATAAAACATAATATAAAAGATAACATACATAGAACCCAACCCAATCCTAGGCTTCCATCCGCTACACACCACCCTTACCTGTCAATCACACTATTGGTATTTCTACAATCAACCCACACTGCTACACACTATCGATGGCAGTCATGCTGCAGTTAGCTGCTCATCATCAAGTTCTGACAGAGTCACCAGGCTGAAATGGCAAAAGCCACCAGAAACAGAGTTATGACAGAGTCACCATGCTGAAATGACATACGCCACCAGAACAGATCACTTCCCCTATCATCAATCATCCAACCCTCAAACATACATAGAGATCGACATATAAAACATATTGTTTTTAACAGAGCATTCACTGATGAATGGCAGAAATCACTAAGCTGATATTTAGCCTTTACCCTTCTCGGGTTTTCAAACGTTATGCCGGGGTTTCGGCATTTAACAGAGCATAGCAGAGTTATTACATATATATATATTAGCAAACAATCTAATGGTGTGAGAAGTTATACACCTGATATCGCGTAGCTTTATACCCTTAGTCAGTGCCCTTACTATCCAGATCTACAACCTTAGTCTAAATCCTTGCTCAAAAGCCGGAAGAACCCGAAGATTTGGCCTCCCCTATAATCGGCTGAAGGTTAGTAAATCCCGAATTTACCCGCTAAAATCAATAAATCTCCTTACCTTGAAATTTTGAAAGTAACACGATTCGAGTATTACTGAACTTATGACTTAGAGATCCACACAATTGACTCCTCTTCAGATCCCGGAATGCCAAAAAAAAGAGAGAAATAAGAGATTAGTTTCTAAATAGCCATTCGGCTAGGGACTTTGAAAAGCCGAAAAAGATTGAAATCTTACGAATCAATACTTACTTTCAGTTTCCTTCGAGATTCGGTACAAGCAGATACCCCCGAGAGAATTCGGCAAACACAGGAGAGGAGATCTAAGGATTTCGGCTTTTTGGAAATCCCAGAAAAGATGAACTGATACTTTTCGGCTTTTAGAAGATTCAAGAATTAAAGAGATGGCTAAGAGAGATTCAGCTAATGAATATTAAGGAGAAGAATGGAATAATAGAGATGTAGTTTTGGCTTTTAGAGATTAGAAGAAGAATAACAATAGAGGTTAGAAGATTCGGCTAACCAGGAAATTTCAGAGAGGAAGAAAGGGTGAAGAAGGTGATGGTTTTCGGCTTTTGAGAGGAAGAAGATGAGAAAAAGAAAATAAAAGAGAGGTTTCAAAATTTTGGCACCCCCCTCTGCATATAGAAAACCGATTCTTCCCTTTAGCAGAGATTGATTTTTGGCCAACACTGCAACACCTGATAGCTCCTATCATCTTCCCTTATCTTAATCTGTTATCTCCTCAAAAATAGCCCCTAATTATCACCAACTCCTCCCACCTTTATCAGCATAATATCCACATAATAAAAAAAATTAAAACTCCTACAAAATAGCCCTGTGCCGTCCCCCCTAGCTCCTCTATAAGTGCCGAATTTGGCCTATCTTGCTGGGCTCCAAACGGCCACAAATTGGGCCTCTCCCCTTGCCTCTTGACGCCATCCATAATTTCCCTTTACTGTGCCCCTTGCTGCTGGGCCACAAGCCCAGTAGGCTAATTAAACTACCATTACCTTATTTCAAGTCCTAGAGTGCCTAACAGAATATTTCATCAAGGCCTCAGCCCATTCTTGAGCCCAGCTGAACCTCTAATTCTCAATCTAACATATTTAAGCGTACATTACACAAAATGCACAGGCCCATAATTCAGGATGTTACAAGAAGCATTATAATCCACCAAAAGTAGCCCCTTAATAGAAAGCGGAGGCTCCTCAAATAGATGAAATCACAACAGCTCTGGAACATCAATTTTAGCAAAAATAAATTCACAATTGCATTCTACGCTAGTGATACATGTCTAACATGAACCTCCCAGTTTCGAGTAAGCATTTGATGGATCAGTCTAAGCTTCTACAACCTATTATCTGTAGCTCCACTAGCTAGAAATAACCTAACCAATAAAGCATTATCACACTCTAATTTAAACTTTCTAAATCCCTTATTCCAAGCTAAGTGTAGCCCTTCAAGCATCGCTCTTTTTTCAACTTGAAATATTGTCCCCTCCCCAGTCGACATTGAAAACCCACATAACCACAACCCATTATAATCTCTGAGAACATGTCTAATAAAAGCACAAGCCCTTGATGAAAACATAACACTGTTAGTATTAAGTTTAACATAGCCCTCATCTATAGGAGACCAATGTGAACCTACTACCCAGGGATGAAAGTGACAAGATTTGGATAATGTTGATAAAACACTTCTCGTCCAACTTGTGCCTATATCCACTATTTCTTAAACACAACTACTACCATCTAAGAAAACAAACATATTCTAACTCTTCCATAGTATCCAACAAAAAATGGGAAAGAGAGTTTGCCAATTGATCTTATCGTTAACACAAAAATTAACATTTTTGAAATTCCACGTCAGCTAATCCTCCAAAGGTAAAGAAAAGAAATTTACCTGGTTTTGAGCTGAAACTAACGCCCACCAAACAGCCTTTGAAAAAGAGCAATTCTGCACTGCATGGATTCCTGACTCAACCCCCACAACCACACCTCAAGCAATGGCTATCCATGGTCATATGGCTTCATAATCACTCTCTATTTGTCAATACCTTATTCCGCCATAGAAGTCACAGAAACACCCTTACTCGCTGGGGCACCTTAACCTTCCAAATTAGCTCCCATGAGTAGACAATCCATTAGGCTCAAACTGGCATCAATTCTTATAAGTTTCCTTGGACAAAACTTATCACTCATCATCCATTTCCAAATCAACTAATCAGGTGCGATTGTTGGTGATGGAGGAATTATAGCTTTAATGTAAACCAAAATCGAGCTAGGAAGCCAACTCCTCAGCCTAACCCAACCTCATCCTCCTGAAGCATCCACTAGATCACACAGACGTACTGTGTTATTTTGCTAACCTATACCAATATAGAAATCTCTAAGAGGTCTATGTAGTCTGAGCCAAATATTATTCCAAAAATTGGTCATCCTACCATCACCAATAGACCAAAATACATTATCAAGAACCTTAGTCCACACCTTTGATAGAGATCCTCAAACATAAGAGTAATTACTTCTTGAGAAAAAAACCAGTAACACCCCATCAATCCTATACTTCTTTTGCAACATTTGTACCGAAATGACCTATTTATTTGTCAACAATTGGTAACCTAGTTTGAGCAGAAATACTTTGTTCTAATCAACTAAATTTCACAACCTAAGACCCCTACATCCATAGTAGGACAACATTTTTCCCAAGATAAAAGTTTTGGCTTACAATCCAACGAAGTTGAACCCCAAATAAAATTTTGAGCTAACTTCTCAATCTCCCGAAAAATAAAAACTGACGCACGAATTATACCTATAAAATAATTGGATATAGACAACAGAACAACCTTCGCTAATGTTTCTGCCTGCTAGAGCAAGTTTCTTCATGTCCCATCCATTAAGCTTCATTTGGACTTTATCCACAACAAAGTCAAATGTCTGCGGTCCAACTTTCCCATGCATCAAAGGCATGTGCAAGTACACTCCCAAATTGTCCACATGTTTGAAACCTACTATATTACAAATATCACCCACTATCTTAAATGGGACATTGGAAGAAAAGAAGATCTGAGACTTATTCCGATTCACTTTCTACCTTGAGAAATGGTAGAAGGTATTCAATAGGTCATTAACTAAACAACATTAGCCCCTATCAGCCTTCTTGGATAAAAAAAAAATTATCTACAAAAATAGATATGTCAAAGCCGGGCCTCTCTTAGATAACCAAAGAGGTTTCCACCGCCCTTGTTCCGTGGCCTCTTCAATTAAATGACCTAACCTCTCCATGGAAAGCAAAAAAGATATGGCAACATTGAATCACCCTACCGAATTCCCTATGAAGGCCTGAATTCATTCGTAAGATTACCATTCCAAAATACATGGAGAAAGGATGAAAACACACAATGTACATTGCCCCTAATTAACAATCGTGAAAACCCCGCCTCTATTAAAGTATCCTCCAGAAAATCCCACAAGATTCGGTCATAAGCCTTCCCTAGGTCTATCTTCATCACCATTTCAAACTTTTTTCCCTTGAAATTTGTTAAAGAGTGAATCGCCTCCTATACAACAATAATATTATCCGTGATACTACGTCCCATCACAATACTAGCCTAATTAGGACTAGTGAGTTTCCCCATTAACAACCTTAATCTATTTACCATCGTCTTATTAGTGATCTTATAAAGCACAGTACATTAATTGATCAGACAAAACTGCATAATCCTTTCGGGTCCAAGAACCTTAAGAATCAACACCAACAAAATTCTATTAAGTCTAGGATCCATCATCTGTGTAACAGCCCGATTTTAGGGCTAGTCGGAACAGTGGTTTTGGGACCACTAATTCGAGGTTGAAGAAAATTATTTTAATATTATTTTATGTGTTATAGCAAGATTATAAGGATGCATGAAAATTTTGGTGCCTTAATTTTAGCGATTGTATGCTTAATTGAGTATGTGTGCGAAAGCTCCATTTTACAAGCTAGAGGTGTCTAATAGCTATGGAATATTAAATTGGAGGTCCTTAATGTGCAATTAGGCTAAAAATAAGGTGTTGGCTGGCCATAGAGACAAGAGTATGAATTTTGGTAAAAAATTTGGTGAAATTAGGTGACTAAAAATGAATAAAAAAAGATAAATGAAAGAGATATCATCTTTTACTATTCACACTTCTTCTCCACTGAAAATTGAAGAGAAAATAAGGGAATTTGGAGTTCAAACTTTTAGCCAAGCTATTCTCTTACAAGTAAGTGATTTTAGAGGTCTTTCTTGATAATTTTTGTACTTTTGGAGGCACTAAAGCTTAAGCTAGCTAATAAGAGGACAATTTTGTTAAATGGTTGAAAGTTTAAGGACTTGCCATGAAAGTATTCATGGTGTTTGCTGAGTTTTTATTGAAGAAAATGAATGTTAGTGGGTTAAGGAACAACTTTTTTGAAAGGTGTTTCCATGAAATCACCTAAATGGGACTTATTTGTAAAAGACGTAAACGAGTAATAAATGCATGAAATGATGGGTTTTATGAATTGTTATAAGAGGAATAAATTTTCAGATAGCATTGTTTAATAAGATAATGTGATGAAAAACAATTTACGAGCCTAAGGGCAAAATGGTCATTTTTGCCTAAGTAGAAATTTTGATGTATCATGAGGTATGTAGTGATTGAATGATTGAATTTTATTATTATAGATCAAGAAAAGTGCGAAAAAAACCTTGACCGAGGAAAAGGCAAGGTTACAGACTAAGTCGTCGATTAATACATTTTGCACCAAAGTAAGTTTACTTGTAAACGATACATCCTTAATACTTATGATGTTTCCTATTGATTCATTTTTTGGATGCAAATACTTATTGGTGAGATTGATTGAAAATGTTAGATAATGAGTAATTCTCATATGAACCTCGGAATAGAAATGTAAGTACGGACAAATATCCGTAATTATCATTTGGTGGGCTGTGTGCGATACCACCGTAATTATCATTGTTGGTGGGCTTAATGAGGATATCAGACTACTAGTTGGGATCTTGGAATTGAAAGAATTTGTAGTGTTGGTTGATAGGGCATGCAAGGCCGAGGAGCTGAATAAAGAAAAGAGAAAAGCCATGAGTGAGGCCCGAGATGCAAGAAAGAGGCCAATGAGTAAATCATTTCAAACGCAACCAAAGAGGTCCAAGGAAATAAACCCTCAGACGACTACGAAGGTTGGATATTCATACCGAGATTGAGGTAATACATACTCGGGCTCGAGAGTTCAAGCCACCTCGATGGCAAGTGTGGGCAACCCAAAGTCTAATAAATCGGAGTGCCCAGATTGTGGTAGGCAGCACATTAGAGAGTGTTGGAGGAATAATCGTAATTGTTACAAGTGTGGTCACGACCATTTTATTCTAAATTGTCCAGAGAGGGATGAGAAGGAAAGAAAGCAATAAGTAAGATCAAGCAATGTATTTTCGAGGGGTAGACCACAAAAGAACCCGGGAGGTGGGACTAGTAGTAGAAGTGCGCCTAGAGACTCTGTTGTGAGATCAGAAGGTCGAGCACCTGCAAGGACTTATGCCATTTGCGCTTGCGAAGAGGCATCATCCTCATATGTGATAACGGGTACATTTACTTTTCACGATATTTCTATTATTGCTTTGATTGATCCGGGGTCTACCCATTCTTATATTTGCATGAAATTAGTACCTAGCATGAGTATGATTTTTGAGTCTACGGAATTTATAGTAAAAGTGTCAAACCCATTAGGCAAATATGTGCTAGTTGACAAGGTGTGTAGAAAATGTCCTTTGGCAATTAGAGGTCATTGTTTTCCGGCTAACCTTATGCTGTTGCCATTTGATGAATTTGACTTGATTCTTGGTGAATAGCACGGATAAGGGTTTTGCAAAACTGAGCTATTCACCATAGGGTGCTCTGGTACTTTTTGTTAAAAAGAAAAATGGGTCAATGAGATTGTGCATACACTACAGACAACTCAACAAGGTGACGGTGAAGAATAAGGATCCTTTGCCAAGGATAGATGACTTGTTTGACCAACTGAAGGGAGCTACGGTGTTCTCTAAGATAGACCTAAGGTCTGGCTATTACCAGTTAAGGGTTAAGGAGCAAGATGTGGCGAAAACTACATTTCGGATGAGACATGGCCATTATGAGTTTATTGTTAGGCCATTTGGCTTAACGAATGCTCTTGCAATTTTATGGATTTAATGAACCGTATCTTTCGACTGTATTTCGATAAGTTGTGGTTGTTTTTATCAAAGACATATTAATTTATTTCCAAGATGGGAGTGAGCACGCAGAGCACTTGAGAATTGTTTTGCAAAATTTAAGAGACAAGCAGTTGTATGCTAAAATTAGCAAGAGTGAGTTTTGGCTCCGAGAGGTCTGATTCTTATGACACATTGTGTCAGGTGATGGCGTTAGAGTTGATCTGAAAAAGATCTCGGCTATTGTGGAGTGGAAACAACCGAGGAATGTGTCAGAGATTAGGAGCTTTTTGGGTTTAGTGGGGTACTACAGACATTTTGTAAAAGGGTTCTCCATGATTGCTACCCGATGACAAAATTGTTGCATAAAGATGTTAAGTTTGAATGGACCAAGAAGTGCCAATAGAGTTTTGAGAAACTGAAAGCATTGTTGACTGAGGCACCAGTTTTAGTACAACCTGAGTCGGGGAAGGAGTTTGTGGTCTACAGTGATGCGTCATTAAATGGTCTTGGCTGTGTGTTGATGCAAGAGGGAAAGGTGGTAGCTTGTGTGTCGAGATAGCTAAAACCACATGAGAAGAATTATCCGAATCATGACTTGGAGTTGGCTGTGATCGTTTTCGCTTTGAAGATTTGGCGTCATTATATGTATGGTGAAAAATGTCGAATCTTCACTGATCACAAGAGTTTGAAGTACTTGATGGACCAAAAGGATTTGAATTTTTGACAACGACGGTGGCTCGAATTATTGAAGGATTATGAGTTAGTAATCGACTAACATCTGGGGAAAGCTAATGTGGTTACGGATGCCTTGAGCAGAAAATCCCTGTATGCTTTGAGAGCTATGAGTATGAGTTTGGCGTTGTCTGATGATGGTGCTATATTGGCCGAGTTGAGGGCTAGACCATTATTTATTCAGCAGATATGTGAAGCTCAAAAGAATAATAGTGAGATGCAAGTTAAGAGAGCTCAGTGCGATTTGGGGAATAACTCTGATTTTCGAGTTAGTTTAGAGGATTGTTTGATGTTTCATGATAGAATTTGTGTACCAAAGGATGATGAGTTAATCCAAAAAATATTACATGAAGTACACAGTGGTTGTTTGTCAGTACATCCGGGCAGTACAAAAATGTAACATCAAGTACCTTCGGGATTACTTCAACTAGTGATGGTTCTCAAATGGAAATGGGATCGAATCACAATGGATTTTGTGACGGGGTTACCTTTGACTTCGAAACAGAAAGATGCTGTATGGGTTATTCTGGACAGATTAACAAAGTCGGCTCATTTTATACCGGTGTGTGTGGATTATTCACTTGATAAGTTGGCCGAGCTATATACTGTTGAGGTGGTGAGATTACATGGGGTGCCTATATCCATTATCTCGGATAGAGATCTAAGATTTACTTCGAGGTTTTGGAAGAAGTTGCAGGAAGCCTTGAGTACAAGATTGAATTTTAATACTGCATTCCATCCTCAAACCGATGGCCAGTCAGAAAGAGTAATTCAAGTTCTTGAGGATATGCTCCGATACTGTGTTTTAGAATTTGAAGGTAGTTGGGAAAAATATCTACCTTTGGTTGAGTTTGCCTACAACAATAGTTATCAATCGAGTATATGGATGGCACTATATGAAGCTTTATATGGTCCCAAGTGTTAGACTCCCTTGTATTGGACCGAACTTAGTGAGAAGCAAATTCATAGGGTTGATCTAGTTAAAGAGACCGAGGAGAAAGTGAAAGTGATCCGTGATAGTCTGAAAGCTGCTTCAGATCGACAAAAGTCGTATTCAGATTTGAAAAGGAAAGAAATCGAGTTTTAGGTGGGTGACAAAGTATTCCTGAAAGTATCCCCGTGGAAGAAAATATTGAGATTTGGTCGAAAGGGCAAATTGAGTCCATGATTCATAGGGCCGTATGAGGTTATTGAAAGGATTGGGCCAGTAGCCTACCGGTTGGCTTTGTCGGTAGAGTTAGAGAGAATACACAACATGTTTCATGTGCCGATGTTGTGACGATATCATTCCGATCCTTCGCATGTGATTCCTTCGACCGAAATTGAGATACGACTGGACCTGACTTATGAAGAGGAACCAATTAAGATTTTGGCTCGAGAGGTTAAATAATTTAGGAATAAGAGCATAGCCTTAGTGAAAGTGTTATGGAAACAACGGTGTAGAAGGGGCTACGTGGGAACCAGAAGAAACCATGATAGAACAGCACCCAAACCTTTTTACCAGTAAGATTTTCGAGGACGAAAATCTCTAAAGGGGGAAAGTTGTAACAGCCCAATTTTGGGGCTAGTCGAAACAGTGGTTTCAGGACCACTAATCCGAGGTTGAAGAAAATTATTTTAATATTATTTTATGTGTTATAGCAAGATTATAAGGATGCATGAAAATTTTGGTGCCTTAATTTTAGCGATTGTATGCTTAATTGAGAAAAAAGACTAAATCACATAAAGTGCAGAAGTTCCATTTTACAAGCTAGAAGTGTCTAATAGCTATGGAATATTAAATTGGAGGTTCTTAATGTGCAATTAGGCCAAAAATAGGGTGTTGGCTGGCCATAGAGACAAGGGAGACAAGAGCATTAATTTTGGTCAAAATTTTGGTGAAATTAGGTGACTAAAAATGAATAAAAAAAGATAAATAAAAGAGATATCATCTTTTACTATTCACACTTCTTCTCCACCGAAAATTGAAAAGAAAATAGGGGAATTTGGAGTTCAAACTTTCAGCCAAGCTATTCTCTTACAAGTAAGTGATTTTAAAGATCTTTCTTGATAATTTTTGTACTTTGGGAGCCCCTAAAGCTTAAGCTACCTAATGAGGGGACTATTTTTTTTAAATGGTTGAAAGTTTAAGGACTTTCCATGAGAGTGTTCATGTTGTTTGCTGAGTTTTTATGGAAGAAAGTGAATGTTAGTGGGTTAAGGAACAACTTTTTTGAAAGGTGTTACCATGAAAACACCTAAATGGGACTTATTTATAAAAGATGTAAATGAGTAATAAATGCATGAAATGATGGGTTTTATGAATTGTTATAAGAGGAATAAATGTTCAGCTAGGCTTTTTTAATAAGATAATGTGATGAAAAATGATTTACGAGCCTAAGGGCAAAATCGTAATTTTTACAAAGTATAAGGGCAAAATGGTCATTTTTGCTTAAGTAGAAATTTTGATGTATCATGAGTTATGTAGTGATTGAATGATTGAATTTTATTATTATAGGTCAAGAAGAGTGCGAAAACAACCTTGACCTAGAAAAATGCAAGGTTACGGACTAAGTCGTCGATTAATACATTTTGCACCAAGGTAAGTTTACTTGTAAATGATACATCCTTAATACTCATGATATTACCTATTGATACATTGTTTGGATACAAATACTTATTGGTGAGATTGATTGAAAATGTTAAATAATGAGTAATTCTCGTATGAACCTCGGAATAGAAATGTAAGTATGGACAAATTATAAACTGTAATATGAACATATTTTAATCCCACATTTAGCATAATTTTGGATGATTTATTCCTTGAATTGTGGAATTTGGTGCTCTTAATCCTTTAATTTCGTGTTTTATACTTATAAAAGCACTGGAGGATGAAAAGAACGAGAAACGGGCCTAAAATGGAGTAAATGGGCCAAATCACGAAATCGACACGGCCTGGGCCCAAGACCACACGGCCGTGCCTCATTAACAGACCCGAACACGGCCTGGCCACAATTCACACGAGTGTGTGCCATGGGCATGTCCATGTCGTGACAAAGAAAAGTTTCATTCAGATTAGGGTACTTAGAGGCAAAGAAAGCCATTCCAAAAGCCTATATAAACACCTTAGAGGCCAACCTTCAGGGGGCGTCAAGTTAGGCCGAAGAGCCGAGCCAGAGAGGCCAGAATTGTGGGATTTACTCAAAGAAAGCCAGTTGATTCATCTCAAGAAGCCGGAGTCATACTCAAGACAGAAGATCATTCCTTCAATTTCCTTCAGGGGGTTTTAAGGTTTTTCTTATGTTTTGTTTTATATTTTCTTCTGAGATGTATTATTTTATTATTATGAACTAAACCCCTCAAATACCTGAGTGGGATGAAACCTAAGACAGATCTTGTTATTGTTTTCTAAACTATATGATAAATACTTGATTTGTTCTTAACTATGTGTTCTTAATTCTTGTTTCAATATTTCAGGATATTGATTCAAGTGTTGTTAGGCCTGCTATTGCTGCAAATAATTTTGAACTGAAACCTAACACTATTTAGATGATACAGCAATTTGTTCAGTTTGATAGTTTGCAGGATAAAGATCCAAACAATCACTTGGCGCATTTCCTAGAATTTTGCGATACCTTCAAAATAAATGGCGTCTCTGATGATGCCATCCGCCTTCGGTTATTTCCCTTTTCATTGAGGAATAAAGCCAAACGGTGGTTGAATTCTCTTCCATGAGGGTCAATTACTACATGGGAACAAATGACCAAAAAATTTTTATTAAAATATTTTTCGCCGGCTAAAACGGCCCAGTTAAGGAATGATATCTCTTCTTTTGTGAAAATGGATTTAGAAACACTTTACGATGCATGGGAAAGATACAAAGATGTATTGAGAAGGTTTCCACAACATGGATTACCCTTGTGGCTACAGGTCCAAACCTTTTACAACGGTGTGAACCCCTCAACAAGACAATTGATTGATTCAGCCACCGGTGGAACATTGAACAACAAAACTCCTGAGGCTGCTTACAAATTCATTGACGAGATGCCACTGAATAACTATCAGTGGCAAGTCACAAGGACCAAGCCACTGAATAACTATCAGTGGCAAGTCACAAGGACCAAGCCAACAAAAGCAGCTAGTGTTTTCAACCTCGACACAGTAACCATGCTATCAAACCAGGTAGAACTGATAAATAAAAAGATTGATGGCGTATGTGATTCTTTGTAGGTACATCCAGTCATGCAGTGCGATACGAATAGAGGAGGGATGAACAACACAGACCATCCACTTTACAACCCGAGCGCTGAGAACGAGCAAGTTCACTATATGGGTAACAATTTTAAATCTCAAAATAACCCTTATAGTAATACTTATAATCCAGGTTGGAGGAACCACCCCAATTTTTCATGGAGCGGTCAAGGAAATCAGAGACAACAACCCCTCCAAACTTCCAACAATAGCCCTACCCATAGGAAAAGAAGCCGAACCTTGAGGAGATGTTGACAAGATTCAATGTAGTGATAGAAACAAGTTTGTAAAACATCAAAACAACACTTAAAACTCAACAAGCATCGATTCAAGGGATCGAGAACCAATTAGGGCAACTCGCTAAGCTGATCTCTGAATGTCCACAAGGCAGCTTGCCAAGCAACACAGAGACTAACCCAAAGTAGCAACTTCAATCCATAACAGCTCAGGATAGTGTAAGGTTAGATGAGCCTATGGTAAGCCAAGAGAATATGGTAAAGGAAGGTAAAGATGAGGTAAACCATGATAAGCCAAAACTGGTAATTAAAGAGTACTAACCACGTATACCATACCCCGATGCGATGAAGAAGGACAACACAGGCGAACAGTTCGGTAAATTCCTTAAACTCTTAAAGAAATGACATATTAACTTACCATTTCTCGAAGCTCTTTCGCAGATGCCAGATTCAAGGAAATTTTTAAAAGAGATGTTAACAAATAAACGGAAGTTAGACGAGGAATTACATGTGGAACTAAACGCAGTGTGCTCAGCAATGTTGCAAAACAAACTACCACAAAAATTAAAAGATCCAGGGAGTTTTACAATTCCATGTTTAATTGGTAGCTTATTTGTTGATAACGCTTTAGCTGATTTAGGAGAAAGCATCAATTTTATATGTTATAAATTGTTTAAACAACTAGGTCTAGGGAAACCCAAACAAGCTAGGATGAGCATTCAATTAACTGATAAAATTGTTAGAATTCCTAGGGGTATAATTGAAGATGTTCTTGTGAAAATTTATAAATTCGTATTCCCAGTAGACTTTGTCGTTTTAGACATGGATGAGGACAATAGTATCCCTTTAATTTTAGGAAGGCCCTTTTTAGCAACTGCTAGGACTGAAATTGATGTCAGTGCAGGTGAACTCATACTTTGCGTAGGTGACGAATCAATCAATCTCCAGGCTCTTGACTTAGCTAGGACATTGAGTAGTCAATGTGAGAACATAAATTCTATTAATAACCACTCGGTTAAACCTTCTTTTCAGGAAGCACCACGAAACTACACAACTGAGCCAGATCCTTGACCTCATAACAACAAGGAAATAACTCATGAGGTACGAAGGCTTCAGATCGATGAACTAGATGAGTGGAAGACACACTTCAAGGAGAAATTAGGAATACACAAAGCAGAACCAACACCATTCCGTGGGACAAACGAATTTAAGATCGGAGATTAGGCATTGTTAGATAAGGTAGACCCTCGAATACCTCCTCCTGACCCTAATACAAATGAAGAAATCACTTTTAGGGTATTCAATGTTTTCCCATACAAAACAGTCGAGGTAAGTAATCTTATATTCGACACTTTTAAAGTAAACACTACTCGACTTGAACTATATACTGATAATAGGACTGATAGCAAGAGGAAGGACTTTCAACTCCTCAAACCACCATGAGTGTGCGAATGAGAGGTAAGTCTAGCTTAAGACTATAAACGAGCGCTTCTCGGGAGGCAACGTGAGCACTAACCCCATTAATTTTCACATTTTTATTTTTACTTTTACTTTTCCTTTTTAGCACCTAACTATAAACTAACCAAAGTGCAAATTTCCACACCACACGGCCTTGCACATGGTCGTGGCCTTGGCTGTGTAGAGGCTATGGATGTACGTACTGACATGGCAGAGATAGTATGACACAGGACAAAAAATATCTTCAAGCCACGGGCCCCAACTGAACACCACGGCCATGCGATGCGGCCGTGGCCGACACTATTTTAGCAACATGGGCTTGGCGACCTGCACATGGGCCTGGGAGAAATGAACGGAGTATGACACAGCCATGCGACACGGCCGTATGACTCGACAACCCACAGTACATGGGTGTGGGGATGTACCAGATTTGAAATCTCTATTTAACACACACACTTCTCCCCTTCTTACCTACTCCCCACTTCCCTTTTCTTCAAACACACTCTTAACTCTTCATTCTCAAATTTCTTCATTCCCCCTAACTCTGGATCTAATCACATCCATGTCGAAGAAACGGAAGGATCCTAGCACAGTCTCCTTTTGTGAGACCAATCTACATAAGTTCTTGCCGGATGCTTCATTAACTCGACAGGAAAAGGACCTTTGAGCCCATTTAACTTTTCTTTTCATTTTCACTTCTACTTTATTTTTCTTTTCTTTATTTTTCTTTTACTTAGTTTAATCTATTTTATTTAGTTTTCTTTGATTTAGGTTCTAAAGGCTGCTTGGGAATCACCACACCACGACCATAGTCATGACACCATAGCCTTAGAAATCACATTCACCCCGCTAACCATCTAACGATAAGGACTCTCCGGTCCATTAGTCTTTTCTTTTGATTTCATTTTAATTTCTATTTACTTTCTCTTTATCTTTCTTTTCTTTATATATATATTTAGTATATTTTGAATTATTATTATTTCCTGACTAATTCTTCACGAGCTTCCCAATGTCTTCATCTAACGCAGAGATTGTCGGCGGCCACCACCCCACGACACTTCCAACTCAAAGAAGCCATCCAAATTTAGGAAGTTTCACCTCTCCCTTTCTCTTAAATTTCATATATATCTTTTTACATTGAGGACAATGTACATCTTAGGTGTGGGGGTGAATGTTTATTTCGAGAAAGTGCCTAACTTTCTTCATTATTCTCAAATCCCTGAATTATACCTTAAATTATGTCTTGTTCTTAAGTAATTTTCTCATATTATGATTAGAATGAATTTCTTTTGATCTATGATTTTTATTGATATGTTTTGAATTAAGTCATTGATAATTGTGCAGTGATGATTTAAACTTTAGTAGACTAGAGAATCAAACATGATAAGTCCATTTTCAAAAATTAAAATTTGTTAGGTTGTCTACCTTAATCTAATTATTACCTTGAAGTTTGAAATTTACAAGGTTGATATCAAAAATCCATAATTTTTTGTAAGATTTTGAGTCTTTTAGAGCATACATTCTTTCGTGCTCACCTTGTGATTATGAGTGTGTCAACATTGAGCTGTTATTCTAGAACTTGCTTCGATTATACATGTCGAGACCACATTAATTGATTTGATATACTGAGATGATAAAGGCACTTAGGGTTTAACCCACTCACTCTACTAAAAAGCTTACCCTTACAATTAACCCCTAGTGAACCTCTTTGATCCTAACAACCCTTTTTATTGACTCACCCACTAATATTAACCCAAAAACTCGATCTGTATTTGTTATCACCAATTCCCTTGACCACCCTTATATCGAGATTTGATTTGATCAGTTGCCTAACTATAATATTTAATTCAGTACTTAAAAAAATTGTATCCATCATTAGTGAGCTTATGCATTTAAATTCCACATACTGAAGAAAAAGCTCGTTTTAGAAGTATTACAAGGTTTTAATTGATGTAATTAGTTAGGACTAGTTCATTCATTTTTCTAGTTAGGTAACTTGTCAATTCAATCTCGATTCTAACCTTCTAATTCAGCCTTTATCCACACCTTTAACCCGAGCCCCATTACACCCTTTTTTAAAGACCTTTTGATCTGTGTATCATTTCATTTTATAGTGGTGGAGATTTGATTTTCAGGCAAGCCTATGGGATTAACTTTTCATGTTCAACTTTTCAGTGCTTAATTTTGAACCTTAAACACTTTGAATGATTTGAGTGAATCTTTAGTGAGGATGTCAACTCTTGTCGATTTTGAATTAAAGGTGATTATTTAGGTAAAGGAAAATGCCTATATTTTTCGTGCTACAAAACTATGACTTTGATTGTTTGAATCTTTAAGATCTTTTTATTTAAATTATCAATGTATTAGTTATCTTTGAATTGTGATGGAACATTATTGATGAATATTATGAATCAAGGAAGTTCATTTTAATTGTGAGTTGAGAATTTTGCTTGAGGACAAGCAAATGCTTAAGTGTGGGGGTATTTGATAAACCGTAATATGAACATATTTTAATCCCACATTTAGCATACTTTTGGATGATTTATTCCTTGAATTATGGAATTTGGTGCTCTTAATCCTTTAATTTCATGTTTTATACTTAGGAAAGCACCAGAGGATGAAAAGAATGAGAAACGGGCCTAAAATGGAGTAAATAGGCCAAATCACGAAATCGACAGGGCCTGGGCCCAAGACCACATGGCCGAGCCTCATTAATAGACTCGAACACAGCCTGGCCACGATTCACACGGGCGTGTGCCATGGGCGTGTCCCTGTCGTGACAAAGAAGAGTTTCATTCAGATTAGGGTACTTAGAGGCAAATAAAGCCATTCCAAAAGCCTATATAAACACCCTAGAGGCCAACCTTCAGGGGGAGTCAAGTTAGGTCGAAGAGCTGAGCCAGAGAGGCCAGAATTGTGGGATTTACTCGAAGAAAGCCAGTTGATTCATCTCAAGAAGCCGGAGTCATACTCAAGACGAAAGATCTTCCCTTCAATTTCCTTCAGGGGGTTTTAGGGTTTTTCTTATATATTTTCTTCTGAGATGTATTCTTTTATTATTATGAACTAAACCCCTCAAATACCGGAGGGGGATGAAACCTAAGACAGATCTTGTTATTATTTTCTGAACTATATGATAAATACTTGATTTGTTCTTAACTATGTGTTCTTAATTCTTGTTTTAATATTTCAGGATATTGATTCAAGTATTGATGTGCTTAGGTAGAGGAGGAATAAACCCTATTTAAGAGTAGATCTAGCATAGTTAAGTGGAGTTGATTGCAACCCTAGAGATAGGATGACGAAAATCTGCCGGATTAGGGTCAAACCTAATATGGGAGTCCATAGATCGAGTTAATGCAATTCTAGGGGTTTTAATTAGAAAGATATTTTAATTAATCAACCTAGGGTTAGACGTTAGTAGCCTCGAGAGAGGTATTAATATACATTAGGGAATCCTAAGGATCAAGTCAAGTGAATAAATTGTCTGGTTCAGAGTTAAATAACAAGTGAAGTCTAGTTGGATTCTTCCTCAGGTATTGTCTTAATCAATTGGTTTTTCCCACAAGTATTTTCCCAAATTCGTTCTCTTTGTCTTAGCATCTTTAGCTTAATAGTTAGTTAATTTTAGATTAAATAAACAACTCACTCTTATTTTAGGTTAAATAATAAAAAGAAAGTTAGTATTAATACTTTTGGTTTCTTTGGGTTCGACAATCCGGTCTTGCCACTAAACTATACTACTGTTCGATAGGTGCACTTGCCTCAATCGTTGTCATAGTTAGTTTCTAGGCTCGATCATTCTTTTTATAAATTTTTAAGACTCTGACACACGATCAACAAATATCCGTAATTATCATTTGGTGGGCTATGCGATACCACCGTCATTATCATTGTTGGTGAGTTACGTGCGATACCACCTTATTATTTATTCACGAACGGTTGTGTGTAACACCATTGTTTATATTATCATTTGGTGGGATATGTGCATCGACTTTTCAACCTCTACCTTTTCGGCCATTCATCGAACCTCTTCCTCTCCTTCTTTGCCGATGCTCCACTAACATCCATGGCTAAAATTACTCCTCCTCCACCAAGTTTTGCATATCGAGTTGCACCACCTCTGGTACCCGATTGTTAGATTCATCTTCTTTAGGAATCATTTTGGTTCCTTGACACAACTCAGAACTATTCCCATAAAATCCACATCTGAAGTAAATGTTCGACAGCCCTTTATATTCTAATGTCTATAACCTTTCCTCAATCCTGATCTTAGAAATCAAAGGCCACTTTAGATCCACACACACGACCAGGTGAGCAAACTGCCCTCACATTTCCAGCATCATGTTCTTATCAATTCTGACCACCGGTCCAACAAGTTGGCCAATGGCCTTGAGAAGACACTTTGAATAGAAATATTCTGATAACCTTAGAAATCTGATCTAGACCACTTGGTTGTCAACAACATCACTGGAAGTGGAAAAAGAGGACGACCATGGCTGGACGAATAAATAATGTCTAAACACCATCCATGACCTACCTATAATAACATTACCAAAATCGCTCTTGTCATGAAAGCGAACAAGGTAAAAAATACTCTCTAAGTCTATTAGTTGAAAACTGATCTTAGGTTTCCATAACCTCGTTACCTTGTTAAGAAGAACATTTAAACTGATGCTTCTCCCATGTAGCTTAATCACGATAGTTCTCTCCATTTTCTTCTCTATAAAATTATGTACTAAATTATAAAATTTTAACAATGGAGTTTCATCCTGTTACATCCTAAAATTGGATCTAGAAGTTTTGAAGGTAAAATGATAATTTTGGCTAGGAATAGGTTCAGAATTTTTGAATTGTGGAAACCTGAAATTGTTTTTGACTATGGTTTTTGGAAATTAAATCAATTTTTGAAAATAAAGTTGAAAATATCTTTAATTTTAAATAAGGATTGTTTTGAAAAAGGGTCAAAGGTAGGAGTGATTCAAAAGTAAATAACCCAAAACTTCAAAATCAACCTAATATTTCCCTCACCTACAAGAAACCACGATAGTTCTTCCCCTTAAATTTTTGTTTTTCCATCCCTTACATTCCCAAGCTCTATTTGTTCAATTTTGGTTTCCGAAATTCAATCCTTTGATTTCTACCATCATCCTAGCATTAAACCTCAATAGAATTCTATAAAAACCATCAAAAACACCATTGATTTTGTTATTGCTCAACTTTTGGGATTTTCATTTCAAAAAAACCATTGATTTTGTTATTGCTCAACTTTTGGGATTTTCATATTTTTAATTAAAAGATAATTCCATATTTAGCTAAGGTAATATTTAGATTTCTTATTATTTTTTAATGTTATCTAGCCTTTAGAACTGAGATTTTATCTATTAAATCAAGGGTTTTGAATAAATACCAAAAATTGGGTTATTACTGGTGAAATTTAGGATTTTGTATAAAATTGATGTTTAAAAATGATTTTCAACTTTTTTTGATGTCATTAATAGGCTTCTAAACTTTCCCTAAATTTTAATCAAGAGATTCTAAGGTTGTAATTAGTTTTCATGGAAAATGACTATTTAACGTCAAAATTTTGGAACCACGAATCTATGTAATTTTGTATAGTTTGAAGGTTGAGAACCTTGCGTAGATGAATAATTAGATGATAGAATCAATTTTAGGCCAGAGGAATTAGTAGAGATTGAGATATTTGAATTTCAAGTTTGTATCAAAAGTTTTAGTTACAAGAGGGAGGAACCTTGGACTTGTGCTTTTGATAGTTTGAGTTAGTTTCTAGCTGTATATTAATCATGTTTATTGTATGGTTAATTGTGGTAAAGATATACAACCATTGGATCCTTCGACGAGCAAGGCGAAGGCAAGGAAAAGTTGGTTTAGACTTTCGGTGATTAGGTGAAAGTGCAAACGTTGAGTGTTCAAAATTGCTGCTTGTAGATACGATTCATAGCCTAAATCGAGAGATTAGGTATAGCCTAAACCCCTATCCTATGTTCTGATTGTAAGCTCTCTCGTACCCCTCATTAACTTGTATGATATGTTATTATGTGATATGGTTTGTGAACTATGATATGCGAATATGATATGCGACATATGCTTAAGATAGAGTTTGTAGAATATGTTGATTGTGGCCATTGAATACATGTTGGATAACAGTGATAATGTTGCGTTAATAATTGAAATATGCAGTGAAAGTGTGAAGCAAATCAATAAGTAATTTTGTGGTTTATTCTAGATAGTTTGGCGTTGTGACTTTATGAGACTGTTGGATGTAGTTGGCATGCCATAGGATTTGTGAGTACTCACCTATATGTTGTGTTTTTGGGGCATTAAGGCCTCAAGAGAGTTTTGGAGAGATAAGGGAATGTGAGCTAAGCTCCATTCATCGGGAGATGTTGGTGTGTTGGAGAGTGTTAGCTAAATGCTATGCTTTTGGGATATGCTCGACTGTACTAGTCTTTGGTGTGTTAGAGATCCATGTATCTGATGTGTGGTGATAGTGCCCACTTTTATGTTTCATAGCCTAAAGTGCCAATTTATCATTGAGTGATGCATATATTACGGACACAAATACAGCTCTTTATGAGTGTCCTGATATAGGCTCTTCTTGAGCTTCCTGATATAGTTTGCTTGAACATCCTGTTATATGGCTATCCTGAGCTTCTAATAATAGCTCTTCAGAGTTACTTGTTAAGCTCCATGAGTTTCCTATTCTAAACTCTTATGAGTTTCCTGTTTTAGCCCGGATAAGCTTCCTGTTACATGGATCACATGAGCATCCTGTTATATGGCTCGAGAGAGTGCTTCCTGATTATGTGCCCTAATGGGTACCCGTGGATATGACTTGACTGATTTTTAGTTTTGTACATATTAAGTGTACTACATGAGCTTATCCATCGATATTTCAAGTAAATTCAATGGGAAGAGGTCTGACATGGTTAAATTGAACTTAAGATGATTAATTATGGAAATGCACATGTTATATGGAAGTATGATATGAAAAGTACATGTTTATGAGAGTTAATACATGATGGGCTCATCCTTGATTATTAATGTTTACATGATATACATGACTAACAAGTTTCATGAGATCATATGTGTTTAGGCAAATGGCCATAATGATTTGGATGCATGTTTTTATACTTATTTTGAATGTACATGATTGGTAAGTTAAATTCTTATTATATGAACTTACTAAGCATTTGAAATGCTTACTCGGTTTTTTTTTCTCTATTTTATAGTGCTCGGAAGCTCATAAAGGTTGGAATCGGTCGGAGCATCATCACACTATCCTTCAGCACGATTTGGGATAATTGGTAAACTTATTTTAGGTATAATGGCATGTATAGGCTAACTTGGCCAATGTTGGCATGTAAATGGTTGTTTGTAATCTAGCTATTGGGATGACTAGTAATGGTATATTAGTGAACAAATATATATGAGGTTATAATATGGCAAATATATTTGTCTCACAAAATGTGAGTTTGAATACATATGATGATATATCAAATATAATGATAATGTTGGCTTGGTAATTGTATGCAATTATTAGTGTATGTACAATGCAAAATTTGGGTGAGAAATAAGGCTTGGAAATGACCTTATTTTGTCCACACGAGCAGACAATTGGACGTGTGTCTCAATCATCTGTGACACACGGCCATTTACACGTGCGTGTGGTTTAGCCGTGTGTCCCCTGCATCTTAAAAATTGAGAAACAGAATGCTCAGAATTGATCACACAGGCAGAGACACGGGCGTGTGTCTCAGTCATGTGAAACACACGGCCTAGCACATGGGTATGTGTCTTGGCCGTGTGAATCCTACACCTATTTTTGAAAATTTAATTGTCCACACAGCCTAGTACACGGGTGTCTGGCTGGTCATGTGACCCAAGTCAGTGGCTACCCTAATTTGAACACGAGCTGTGACACGACCGCGTGCCTCACATCGAATGCTCAGACGACTGTGTGAGCCACACGACCTGACCACACGGGTATGTGTCCCCTGCACCTAAGAAAAAATTTGAAATTTTTGCAAAAAATTCTACGAGTTTCCGATTTAGTCCCGACTTGTTTGTAATGTATAAATTGGGCCTCGAGGGTCTATGTAAGGGACAACATGATTGAATTATGATATGTTTCGAATATGAATAATAAAAGACAGGAATTAATTGTAATTGATCTATAAAATTTGGTAATGGTCTGGAACCCTGTTCTAGCAACGGATACGGGTTAGGGGTGTTACATTTATTGGTATCAGTCCCCTGCACCTAAGAAAAATTTTGAAATTTTTGTGAAAAATTCTCTGAGTTTCCAATTTAGTTTCGTCTTATTTCTAATGTATAAATTAGGCCTCGAGGGTCTATTTAAGGGACAACATGATTGAATTATGATATGTTTCGGATATGAATAGTAAAAGACATGAATTAATTGCAATTGACCTGTAAACTACGATGATAATGCTCTGTAACCCTATTTTGGTGATGGATACGGGTTAGGGGTGTTACATTTATTTATATTAGAGCTACGGTTTAGCCGATTCTCGAAATAACGTAGCAAGTACGAGTTTAGCTATACATGCCATTATATAATTTGTGATAGTGTGATATCTCCTGACCATTTTAAATGTGCTTTTCATATAGTAATGTCGTCCAACCGAGCTAGAGCTGAATTTGAGGAAGTTGAGAGCAATGCTCCTGCTAAAGACCTGCATCTACTAGTAGTAGAAGGCCCGAATCTGAGGGTCGAGGTGATGAGGCAAAAGAAGCCTCCTTTCAAATGATGAATGAGTGGTTCATAGAATTCTTAAGAACAAATCCTGTTGTACAACAACCTCCCCCTCCTGCTCCTCAACCGGTTCCCGATATGCCACAAGGTACTGAATTTGTTAGAACTGGTAAGCCTCTGGTAGATAAAATTTAGAAATATGGGGCAGAAGAATTCAGGGCTACTGCTGATGATGATCCGGAATGGGCTAAATTTTGGTTAGAAAATACTATCAAGGTTCTAGATGAATTGTCTTGTACACCAGCAGAATGCCTGAAATGTGTTGTATCTCTGCTAAAAGATTCAGCCTACTAGTGGTGGAATACCATAATTTCTGTTGTACCAAGGGAAAATGTTACATGGGAATTTTTCCAAACAGAACTGAAAAAGAAGTACATTAGCCAGAGATTTCTTGATCAGAAAAAGAAGGAATTTTTAATGGTTAAACAGGGAAATATGACTATATCTGAATACGAACATGAATTTGTTCGTTTAAGCAAATATGCCAGAGAGTGTATCTCGACTGAAGTTGACATCTATAAACATTTTGAAGAGGGACTGAATGAAGACATCAACTTGTTAGTTGAGATTTTGGAATTAAAAGAATTTGTTGTACTGGCTGGCCGAACACATAAAGCTGAAGAATTAAATAAAGAAAAGAAGTATGCAGAGATGGAAGCCCAAACATCAAGTAAAAGATTTATGGGCAAGCCACAATTATCAACTTTAAAGAAATCAAAGAAATATTATGATCGTTCTGTCTCATCTGTGAGGTATTTTGGAAAAGACTGAGGCTCTCAACGCTCTAATCTGAGATCTCCGGCACCATCAATAGCAAGTGCTGGAAGTTTTGATACTCCCAAACCTAGATGTAAACATTGTAATAAATTTCATTTTTGAGAGTGCCGTATGAAAAGTGGACTTTATTATAGATGTAGTTCTCTCGACCACTATCTTAAAAATTGTCCAGAAAGGCTTGAAAAAGATATTGTTCAGACTTTGAAGCTAAGTAACCCTGCCTCGAGAGGTCCACCACCTCGTAACCTCAGTAATATGAGATAGCTGAGGTACAAGAAAAGATTCAACTGTTAAATCAGAAGCAAGAGCACTAGCCAGGACATATGCTATACGTGCACGAGGGATGCTTTTGCACTAGATTTTATTACTGGTATATTTTCTCTTCTTGATACTGATATTACTGCTTTAATTTATCTTGGTTCAACACATTTATACATATGCACGAATTTAGTGTCTGTTAAAAATTTATCTATTGAGTCCACTAAATTCGTGGTTGAAGTTTCAAATCCCCTAGGCTAGTTTGTGATGGTAGCTAAAATCTGTAAAAATTGTCCATTAATGGTATGGGGTTATTGTTTCTCGACTGATTTAATGTTGTCTCCATTTGATCAATTTGATTTAATTTAGGGTATGGACTGGTTAACTCAGTATGATGCAATGGTAAGTTGTAAACATAAGTACATTCTGTTAAAATGTCAGAATGGTGAATTTACTTCGTGTTGAATCTGATAAACTGGAAGGGTTGTCCAATGTAATATTAGCTATACCAGCACAGAAATACGTCAAAAAAGGGTATGATGTTTATCTTGCATTTGTGTTGGGCACTAAGTATCTGAATCAAAGATTAAGTGTGTAACACCCCTATCCCGTGTCCGTCGCCGGATTAAGGTTAGGAGCGTTACCGGACAGATCAGAAATATTCATAGACAAAAATCATACATTCAATCATCATTCTCAGACATAATGTCCCTTAAACGGGTCCTCGAGAACTTTATCATGCTTAGAAGTCGAGTCGGGATTAAACTGAAACACATATGAAAATTCATGAAAATTTGAAACTTTTCTAAAATGCAGGGGAGACACGCCTGTGGGAGGAGACCGTGTGCCCTCCACAGCTTCTATACACCCCCGTGTGTCCTGTCGTGTCTATACACTGACTTGGTCCCCACGGCCACCAGGCACGGCCGTGTGTCCTGACCGTGGTCCTATACTGACTTCCCCACCACGGCCACCAAACACACCCGTGTAAAGGCTGTGTTATTTTTAGGCTACATTTTGCCAATTTACCCACGGTCCAAGGCACGCCTGTGTGCCACAACCGTGTGACATTATAGGCTATTTTGCAAGGCCAAAATGCCACCCACTTAGGGTCAAATCTACAAGCAACACATCCCAAAACATGTCATGAACATAAGGCAACCAAAAACTTACCAAAATGACCATTCAATCTATGCATTCAATTCCCATTCCAATCGTAACAAATTCAATACCAAAACTTATCTCATCACAAGCATAATACATTCAATACCAAACATCATTCCTTCTCAATTCACTAATTCATATTAGCATTTTATCAACACCAAGTTACCATTTATAAGTCAACTTCTCAAACCACAAACTATGCCAAAAGATGCATCACATATATCAAGTTCATTCATGCTAAAACTAACACATAACTAGCCACATCTCATGGCTACTTACAAACTATCAAACATGATTCAAATAACCAGCCTATAAATGCCATATTTTAACTATGTACATCTTTCCAAAATACCCCAAAATAGATTGCCGATAGTGTGATTGAGATGCTGACGATCCCCTAATCCGAGCTAGCTTTACTGGCACCGCAAACCAGGGAAACAAATCACACAGTAAGCTTTATAAAGCTTAGAATGTTCTTAACATAATACATAATATCATCAATTCAAATCAATGTATACAATAGCCATCACATAGGTCATTTCTCATATACTCATACCATATCATCTATAATACTCATTTCTTAAATCATAGCTCGATTATACTCATCAACCACAAAGGTTCAATACGTACCTTAGCTATACATAGTTGTTAAACCACCAAACTATTCAACGCTCGATAATACTTGTTGATCATCCTTTAATTTTCATTCAATATAATCGCACACATAGTGCTATATGCATAATCGTAACATTTTTGTCATCACACACTTAGTGCCTATTCTATTAACCGACCTGTCTCGGTGTCGCACACACAGTGCCAAGCAAATAAGCCGTAACTTTTATATCATCGCACACCCAGTGCCTCTCATTTCTGTTTCGATTTACATTTTCGCACACTTAGTGCCATCAACTAAATCTTGCACATAGCCTCTCAATTTCATACACATTTACATATTCAATTCATAATACTAAAACATATCTCATCAACATGTATTATATCCAAACTTACCTCGGACGTCGACTATCGATATGGTCGATTAATCGAGCACTTTATCTTTGCCTCGATCTCGATTCGAACCTCTTCTCTCTTGGTCTATACACATTTAAATTCAATCCATTCAATCACCATTTCATTCAATTTAGTCCACACACACACATTTAGGGCATTTTGCATAATAGCCCTCATATTTTCATATTTCGACACTTTAGTCCCTATTTCACAAAATCATCAAATTCACATAATTTCACTTAGCACAAGTCTAACTGAATTTTACTAGTATCTATACAAACCCATACATTTCATTTATTTCACATTCTAGTCCTTTAAAAATTATTTTCACAATTTAGCCCTAATTAGCTAAATTCATCAAAAATTCAAGAACAACACATGTTCATTAAACACATATCTTTCATTTAACACCATGAATCATCACAAAATATCTCATCAATGGCATATCTCACAAACATCATTAATGTATAAAATTTGAGCATGGGTTTTGTAAAGCACAAAGCAACGATCACAAAAACGTAAAAATTATCAAAAATCGAGCTCAAACATACCTTAAATTAAGCTAAATATGTGCCGAAAATCACAAAGCTTCAATAGCTCTTCACTTTTTCTATTTTTCGGTGGAAGAAAGATGAAGAAATGGCCATCAAATTGTTTTGCTTTTCATTAATAATAATTTATTAAACAATTACCAACTTTGCCCTTTTATAAAACATATAAAACAAATAAAATTTAAGGCTATTATGTCATTTTGCCATCGACTATCTTAAAATGGTTTATTAACAACATAAGGCCTCTACTTTAAAAAGCCAACAACACTTAAGTATTTAGAATTCAGCACATAGCTTTTACGCAATATGCGATTCAATCCTTTCTCTTAATTCGACACACAAACGATCAAATTATCACACAGAATTTTCACAGAGACTATATCACATATCATTCACATAGAAAATATCATTAAAATATTTTTACGACCTCGGATTTGTGATCTCAAACCACTGTTCCGACTAGGGTCTAAACCGGGATGTTACAACTCTCCCCCCTTAGGGATTTTCGTCCCCGAAAATCTCACTAGTGAATAGGTTTGGATATTGCTTTCTCATAACATTCTCAGATTCCCACGTAGCCTCTTCAATCCCGTGTTTATGCCATAATACTTTCACTAAGGAAATTCTTTTGTTTCTCAACTTTTTAATCTCTTGCGCCAAAATTCGGATCAGTTCTTCACTATACGACAAGTCTAACTGAATTTTAACCTCAGTTGGAGCAATCACATGAGACGGATCTGATCTGTACCGTCGAAGCATTGACACATGAAACACATTATGAACCCTTTCTAACTCAGATGGCAATTTCAATCTATAAGCAACCGGCCCAACTCGTTCAATAATCTCGTACGGTCCGATGAACCTCGAACGCAGCTTGCCCTTTCGGCCAAATCGAAGTATTTTTTTCCACGGAGACACTTTCAAAAACACCTTATCACCAAATTCAAACTCAATATCTTTTCGTTTCAAATCTGCATAAGATTTCTTACGATCTGGGGCTGCTTTTAAACTGTCACGAATTATCTTCACTTTCTGTTCGGTCTCTTTTATCAAATCAACCCCGTGAATCTTATTTTCACTTAGCTCGGTCCAATACAATGGAGTTCGACACTTCCGACCGTAAAGAGCCTCATATGGTGCCATTTTAATACTAGATTGAAAACTGTTGTTATACGCAAACTCAATCAAGGATAAGTGCTTTTCCCACGTATTGTCAAATTCAAGTATGCAACATCTCAGCATGTCTTCAAGAATCTGAATGATTCGCTCTAGTTGACCATCTGTTTGCGGATGAAAAGCAGTACTAAAATGCAATTTCATGCCTAAAGCATCTTGCAATTTCTTCCAAAATCGCGAGGTAAATCTGGGATCTCTATCAGACACTATAGATAATGGTACTCCGTGCAATCTCACAATCTCATCAATATACAGTTCAGCTAACTTATCTAAAGAATAATCAGTTTTCACCAGAACAAAATGAGCTGATTTCGTTAATCTGTCCACTATCACCCAGATCGCATTTTTCTTACTCGGAGATAAAGGCAAACCCGACATAAATCCATTGTGATTCTCTCCCATTTCCACTCAGGAATCATAATGGGTTGTAACAAACCAGACGGAACTTGATGTTCAGCCTTAACTTGCTGACAAACTAAACACTTCGACACAAAGTTAGAAATATCCCTTTTTATGCCATGCCACCAATAGAGTTGTTTCAGATCATTATACATTTTCGTACTCCCCGGATGTAGAGTCAAATAACTATGGTGAGCTTCATTCAAAATCATTTGAATCAACTCCGAATTTCTTGGAACACAAATTCGATCTCTGAATCTCAAACAGTCATCATTATTGATTCGAAATTTCGATACGGCATCCGACTCATATTAAACTCTTTTTGCTAACAACTCATTATCACTCTTCTGAACTTCAAAAATCTGTTGTAAGAACAATGGTTTTACTTTCAATTCAACTACCACCGCATTATCATCACACAGATCTATCTGATTACTCAAAGCTCGCAAAGAATATAACGATTTTCGGCTCAAGGCATCAGCTACAACATTAGCTTTACCCGGTGGTAACCTATCACAAGTTCATAATCTTTCAACAACTCTAACCATCTTCTCTGTCGTAAATTCAAATCTTTCTGAGTCATCAAATACTTTAAACTCTTATGGTCAGTATAAATGTGACATTTTTCCTCAAACAGATAGTGACGCCAAATCTTCAATGCGAATACAATCGCAGCCAGTTCAAGATCATGCGTTGGGTAGTTCTTTTTGTGCGGCTTTAACTGTCTCGAAGCATATGCAATGACTTTCCCTTCTTGCATCAGCACACAGCCCAAACCATTCAACGATGCATCACTATAAACTATGAACTCTTTGCCTGACTCAGGTTGAATCAACACTAGTGCTTCTGTTAACAACACTTTCAATTGCTCAAAACTCTGCTGGCAGTTTTCTGACCACTCAAATCTAACATCTTTCTATAATAACTTTGTCAACGGAGTCGCAATCATCGAAAAACCTTTCACAAATCGTCTATAATATCCCACTAGTCCTAGAAAACTATGGACTTTCGACACACTTCTCGGAGGTTTCCATTCCAAAATAGTAGAGATTTTACCCGGATCAACTCGTATTCCAGCAGCTGATACAACATGTCCTAGAAAACTAACCTCACACAACCAAAGTTCACATTTGCTAAACTTTACATACAACTGTTTCTCACGTAGAGTTTGTAGCACCGTTCTCAAATGTTCGGCATGCTGCGCCTCATCACACGAATAAATCAAAATATCATCAATGAACACCACAACAAAGCGATCCAAATACGGTATGAATATCTTATTCATCAGATACATAAACACTGCAGGAGCATTTGTTAATCCGAAAAGCATCACTAAGAGTTCATAATGTCCATACCTCATTCTAAAAGCAGTTTTCGGCACATCGGATTCTTTAACTCTCAACTGATAGTAGCCCGATCTCAAATCTATCTTTGAAAACACTGTAGCCCCATTTAGCTGATCAAACAAATCATCGATACGAGGCAAAAAATATTTGTTCTTTATCGTCACTTTGTTCAACTTTCGATAATCAATACACATTCTTATAGTTCTGTCCTTTTTTTTCAAAAATAACACAGGAGCTCCCCAGGGTGAGAAACTCGGTCGTGCAAATCCTCTATCAATCAACTCTTGCAACTGCGACTTTAGCTCTTTCAATTCTGTTGATGTCATTCTATACGGAGCTATAGAAATAGGAGTAGTCCCCGGCACTAATTCGATACCAAATTCCACTTCTCGGATCGAAGGTAATCCCGGTAGCTCTTCAGGAAACACATTTGGAAACTCATATACCACATACACGGATTCCACTTTCTTTTCCATCACCTTTGTATCAATCACATATGCCAAATAAGCTTCACAACCCTTTTTCACATAGTTCATGGCTTTCATCGCAGATACAACAGCTGGTAATCCTTTCATATCACTGGATTCAATTCGAACTAGCTCACTGTTCTGACTTCTCAATTCAATACTCTTTCTTTTACAATTCACGATGGCATTATGTAGAGTAAGCCAATCCATACCCTGAATTATGTCGAATTCATCAAAGGGAAGTAACATCAAATTAACCGAAAAACATATATCACGAAACATCAATGGGCAATTCTTACACACCTTATCCACCAACACATATTTGCCTAAAGGGTTCGACACTCTAATCACAAATTCAGTAGACTCAACAGGTAGAGTCTTATTCAAGACTAAATTCATACACACATAGGAATGAGTTGACCACAGATCTATCAATGCCATAACATCAGTATCAAATAAAGTGAAAGTACCGGTGATGACGTCTGGAGATGATGCTTCCTCTCGTGCATGAAACACCCCAAACCCGGCCTACGAGCCTCGACCGGATCTGGTATGTTCCTTGAGTAAAACCGTTCAAAACTTGTTTGTTATTTTGAAAATTTGAGTGGTTTTGAGGACTAGATTTTTATTAAATCAATTTTTTTTATTTGTACTTGAAATCATTAAGTTAAAAGTATTATCGAGTTTTTAGGGTTTAACATTAAATTGAAAATCGCCTGTGTTTGGGTGTCGAAACATTTAAAATATATTTTAAGAAAATTTATTTAATCTTGATTCAAAAATAATCATATCATAATAAATCAAATAAAAATGCATGTTTAAAACAGTTAAAAGTAATGGCCTTATTACAACTGAAAACTACCAAATAAATCCCAAATAATAAAATAATAAGAAAACGCAATTTCAACTAATCGAAATCCCGAAAATATTCAGCATGGCCACCACATAGTCTCCGCTGACCCGGTCCATCTACTGAGTGTCACCTGAAAAGATATCCCACAGCGGGGTGAGTCAACAGACTCAGTGTGTAACAGCCAACATGAAGTCCGAAAAGATTTAGGCATATAAAATCATACATGTATAACAAATAAAAATAATGATGCAATCCCAAACCCAAACCTAGATATCCATACTCTACACATCACCCGCACGCCATCACACCGTGGGATTACTAAATCGACGCTCCATCCGCTACACATCATCGAAGCGATCATTTGCAGACGACTAGCACATCGCCCTTATAAATTTATGGCATAGCCACCAGATAATATTTTGTGACATAAGTCACCATATTCAGATTATGTGACATGCGTCACCAGATATTGTGGTAAAAACCACCAGATCACTTCCCCTTAAATAATCACCCAGATGCCCATCCACAATAAAACATGCAGCAATCATGCCATATTCCTTATTCTGTATTCATATCAATATTCACATACGTGCCATATTCCAAATGTTCATAACATTTATTAACATAATGTTAAGATTACATCCCTGAGTACTTTGTACCATTGCATGGTACCTTTGCCCACTTTTCATATTATTATTAACATACACATAATATTAGAACCATAAATCTATCGGGAATTAGTGTAGGGCTACACACCCGGTTACTTAACGCTTTTACTGAAATCCTGATAGTCTATTGAACAGATTGTACTCCTCCCTAAAAAGTCAAAGTCAAAATCGGCTAGTCACCAATGCTTAATCTGGCCTTGGCCGAATGTTCATACCTTCTTACCTTGTGGGTCTCAAATCCCAAAATTGCTACTTGGTTGTGGTATATGTCGAAATTCCTATAGACATATGTTAGATCCAATTCTAACATTAATCACAATAAATGGCCTTTGGCCGAATACCACTCATGACTTACCTTAGATCTTTAAAATCCCGAAGATCTCCTCCCTCGTAATCGACAATAGCAGAATCCCAAAACCCTCCTTCAGAGTTTCAGCCAAAGTACATTAACTAGGATTAGTTCTTGAGTTTCGGTTAAAAGAAAAAGAAAGGGAATCGAATAGCATTTAATCTTACTCTTACAACAGAAGTCGACTGCACCTTCGCTTGAACTCTCAGGGATATTCGGCTATAGACTAGATGTTGACTACTAAGTTTGAGCTTTTGAAAACTGATGGAAGAAGAAGAGAATGGAGTGCAAAGAGATTCGGCAATGGGGTGGTTTTGGGTTGAAGATGTTGCGGCAGGGGTGAAATAGATAGAAGAAGATTTCGGCTTTTGGAAGTGAGTAACAAAAAGGAAGAAAAGAAAAGAACACAAGTTGATCTCTTTGGGATTTTTGGCACAAATGAAAAGATGAGAAGAGGAGCAATTTTGGCACACCTACCTTACTATCAAACTGAAAATGTCATCCTTCTGTGCCCCATATTCGGCCAACTCCCCTTCCCTTATCAACTCCTTCTTTTTCTCCCTTCTTTCCTCTCCCTTACCCATTTAAAATAATTTAAAATAAACCATCATTTATCTTCTACCTTAGCCGAAATTTTAAAAAGATTTGACCACATCTTAAACTCATCCATCCAGTCTCCCTATGCCGTCCACCTCTGTCTTTCCCTACTGTAAAATAAAAGCTCCCTTTTTGCTTCCCTTGTGGCTCGAACCTAAGCCCTTTTACCCTGCTTGTGGCGTCACTTACTAAGGCCCTAAGTGGCGCCTCCTTGCCACTTTAACAAGCCCATTTTTATGTCCTATTTCCCCTACTAATTTTCTTAAGGCCTCCCTTGCTTAGCTCCCTCTTCGAAACTTAAATTCGAATAATTTCTAAGGCATTCTCCTACATTCTAATATTCCCGAAATTCATAAAACACATTCACAACACACATAGGCATGCTACTTCATACAATTAAGCAATAATGCACAAGCTCAAAATCCCGGATATTACAGTTCTACCCCTTTAAAATAATTTCGACCTCGAAATTACCTGGCTAAAATAGGTGAGGGTATTGCTGTCGCATTGTTTCTTCTGGCTCCTACGAAGCTGGCCTTAATTCCACTTCCTCAACTGGCACTATATAAGATGGATCCGATCGGTAACGATGTAGCATCGAAACATGGAATACATCGTGCATCCGCTTCAACTCCGGAGGCAACTCCAATTGGTATGCCACTGGTCCAACTCACTTCAATACCCGATAAGGTCCTATAAACCTGGGACTTAACTTCCCTTTGTGACCAAATCTCATCACCTTCTTCCAAGGTGAAACTTTAAGAAACACTTGATCTCCTACATCAAATTCTATTTCCTTTCGCTTAAGATCTGCGTACGACTTCTGCCTATCAGATGCCTCCTTTAACCGTGCCTGAATTACCTTAACCTTTTCCTCAGATTCTGCCACAATCTCTAGACCCAAAACTCGACGTTCCCCTAATTCCGTCCAACATGTAGGAGTGCGACATTTCCGTCCATACAGCGCTTCATACGATGCCATCCGAATACTGGCTTGATAGCTGTTGTTATACGTGAATTCCGCTAACGGAAAATATTCTTCCCAACTTCCTCTGAAATCTATCACACATCCCCTCAACATATCCTCTAACACTTGGATCACTCGCTCAGACTGGTCGTCTGATTGCGGATGAAATGCCGTGATGAAATCTAATCTGGTGCCTAAAGCCTGATGTAGCACTTTCCAAAACCGAGACGTAAACCTTGGATCCCTATCTGAGATAATTGACACCGGCACTCCATGCAACCTCACAATTTCTGCCATATACAACCTTGCCAACTTCTGCAAAGAATAATCAACCCGTACTGGAATAAAATGCACGGACTTTATCAATCAGTCCACTATCACCCATACCTAGTCCTTCTTAGTAGGCGTAAAGGGAAGCCCACTAATGAAGTCCATGGTGATTCTCTCCCACTTCCACTGTGGAATCATTATCGGCTGAAGCAATCCTGACAGAACTTGGTGTTCAGCCTTAACTTGCTGACATGTTAAGCATTTCCCTACAAAATCTGTAACTTCCCGCTTAAGACCAGGCCACCAGAACTGTTCCCTTAGATCCTTGTACAACTTACTACCTCCAGGATGCATAGCATAAGGGCTACTATGCGATTCCCAAAGAATTCTCTGCCTTAACTCCTCGTTCTTCGGCATACATCTCATTAATACCATAATCTTCCAACTCCCCACTCTGCACTTGCCGTAGCTTAGCACTTAAATCATCATCAGCCAATTGTCTTTCTTTCACCTCATTCAGCCATGTCAGCTTAACTTGTTATTCTGCCAACAAACTTCTATCGTCATACAAGCTAAGGTGTGCAAACATCGCCCTCAGATCCGACACAACTTTCTGACTTAGGGCATCTGCCACCACATTCGCTTTGCCTGGGTGATACTCTATGGAACAATCGTAGTCCTTCAATAACTCCACCCACCTTCGCTGTCTCAAGTTCAGCTCTTTCTGAGTCAGCAGATACTTAAGGCTTTTATGGTCTGTGTAGATCACTGACTTTTCTCCATATAGATAGTGCCTCCATACCTTAAGAGCAAAGACCACTGCCGCCAATTCCAAGTCATGCGTGGGGTAGTTAACCTCATGAGGCCTTAGTTGTCGAGACACATAAGCAACCACCTTCCTGTCTTGCATCAGAACACATCCTAACCCCATGTGAGAAGCCTCACAATACACCACAAAATCCTTTCCTGCCTCCGGCTGAATCAAAACCGGAGCTTCGATCAAAACCCTCTTAAGCTTCTCAAAGCTCTCCTGTTGCTTATTTGTCTATACGAAAGGTACTTCCTTTCTCAACAACTTCGTTAAAGGTGCGGCTATTGAGGAGAACCCTTCCACGAACCTTCTGTAATAGCCTGCCAACCCTAAGAAACTATGAACCTTAGCCACAGACTTAGGTGGTTTCCAATCTAGCACTACTTCAATCTTCCTAGGATCCACCCTTATCCCTTCTGCAGACACCACATGCCCTAAGAATGCGACTTCCTTAAGCCAAAATTCACACTTGCTGAATTTGACATAGAGCTTCTTCTCCCTTAATACTTGCAACACTACCCGAAGATGCTCATCATGTTCCTCCTCAGACTTGGAATACACTAGAATGTCGTCGATGAACACCACGACGAATCGATCCAAGTAAGGTTGAAAAACCCGGTTCATCTTATCCATGAACGCGGCTGGGGCGTTTGTCAATCCAAACAGCATTACCAAGAACTCATAATGCCCGTATCTTGTCCGGAAAGCTGTCTTATGGATATCTGCTTCCTTCACCCTCAACTGATGATATCCAGACCTTAGGTCGATCTTTGAGAATACCATGACCCCGCTAGGTGATCGAACAAGTCGTCTATCCTAAACAGCGGTACTTGTTCTTGATGGTCAGCTTATTCAACTGACGATAATCTATGCACATACGCATAGTTCCGTCCTTCTTCTTTACAAACAAGACCGGTGCTCCTCACGGAGACACACTGGGTCGGATAAACCCACGATCAAGCAACTCTTGGATTTGAGCCTTGAGCTCAACCAACTCTTTTGGTGCCATTCTATACGGAGCTATTGACACAGGAGCTGTTCTAGGTAGCAAATCAATTCTGAACTCCACCTCCCTATCCGGGGGTATTCCAGGTAGCTCCTCCGAAAAGACATCCACAAATTCCCTTACTGTTCTAACTCCACTAACTCCCCCTTCTTTTGCATCCAGCGCACTAACGAGGGCCAAAAATGCCTTGCACCCTTTCCGAACCATCTTATCAGCCTTTAGAGCGGAGACCACATTAGACAGATAGTTTCTCCTTTTTCCTATCATAATTATCGCCTCATCCTCAGGCGTCCTTAACTCTATTCGCTTAGCTGCACAATCAATATAGCCCGATGTTCCACTAGCCAGTCCATGCCCAGAATGAGATCAAATTCTCTTAAGGGTAGTTCCATCAAGCTGGCAGGGAATATCACTCCCTGAATCTCTAAGGGTACATTCCGAAATATCTTGTTCACCACTATAATTTGACCTACCGGGCTTACTACAGTCATCTCCCTATTAGACAGTTCAAAGGCTATGCCTAGTGTTTCAACTACTCTGCATGCAACATAAGAATGGTTCGAGCCAACATCAATTAAAGCAAAGTAAGGCTTGTCAGCTATAAGGAACGTACCAGTTATGACATCCGGTGTATCTCCATCCTCTCTCCGGCGAACTGCATCCACTAGCCCTGGCTGCCTTGCATCTGTGTTACCAACACCTCTGCCCGGTGTTCCACGTCCTCTTCCAGGACCATTACCTATACCATTTGGACCACGACCCCGCGGTGGCTACTGTCCACCTCTTCTAGCCTGATTAAAACCACGACTACTTTGGTGGCTCCGTCTATTCTTATAGGACAGTCCTTAATCATGTGATCCTTGGACCCACACTTGAAACATCCTCCTGTCTTCTTCTAACACTCTCCTAGGTGCATCTTCCCTTGACCGAGCACAAGTACAGTGATCGCCTCCTATCACGGCCTGACACGACCTCGCGGCCCATCAACTCTAGGCCTCTTTTGAATGTTTCCGGATGACCCTAATGATCCAAAACCTCCCTTCTACCTGTTCCGATCCGTATTCTGTCTCACAAAGTCTTTAATCCCTTCAGCTACCTTAGCCTTTTCTACCAATACGGCAAACTCCCGCTCCTGCCGTGGAGCTATCAACAACCTCAGGTCATCCCTCAGTCCGTCCTCGAACCGGACACATCGTTCATGCTCCGTAGCCACTATTCCTCGAGCATACCGACTCAACCTTAAAAATTCAGCCTCGTACTCCGCTACGAACTTGTTCCCTTGAACCAGCCCCAGAAATGCCTTTCTCTGCGCATCAATATAGCTAGTCCCAACATACTTCTTTTGATACGCCGCCTTAAAATACTCCCAAGTGAGTTCCTCAGTGGTAGCACCATCCCAAACTGTGAGCCACCGTTGATATGACTCATTACGGAGAAGCGACACTATTCCCTTCAATTTCTCCTCAGTAGTCAGATCCACCTCATCCATAATTCGCTCTGTCGCCTCCAACCAATATTTAGCGGTACTGGGAGCCACACTAGATGCACCATGAAACACCTCAGCTCCATTGGCTCGGAGTCGCTCGGGTATAGATTTCTGAGCTCTCATACCTCCACCTGCTCCAGCCACCATCTTAAGAACCCGCAGCACCGCCTGCGATACTGCATCATCCCCCGTCTGATCTTACTACTCAACACCAATAGATAGTGGTGGGGGTGGTGGTGGTACCTCATTCTCGGACCCTTGACCAGACCTAATGGGTTCCGATACGGTCATTCTACCTCTACCACGTCCTCGCACATTACGAACACGTCCCCTAGAACTCATTTCTACGATCGCGTTTTAATCTGATTTAAGAAATTTTATGCATTAGTATTTCGTTCCACTGATTATCCGCGACGAGATTTTATGAAGAGCAGCTTAGTAGTAGTTCTTTCGATCATTCCAAAGTTTTCGTTTCAAGTTTTCTACCCTAATTCAAAGAAATACATCCATTCAGTAGTATCTACCACACACATTCACCATTCAAACATTTTTGTCTGCTCCTATCCCAAGGGTATTTTCATAATTTGTCCTACAGGGGTATTTTGGTAAATTTCCAAATCAGGGTATCTTGATATTTTGCAAAATAGGGTTTTTGGATATTTTTGTAAAGTAAGAATATCTTTATAAAAATTGAGGGTAGTATGGTAATTTTTTACAAACCAAGGGTATTTTAGTAATTTTTCAACCAGGGTGTTTGGGTAATTTTGTAAATCAAAAATATTTTGGAAAATTTTCAAAACAATTTTTCCCTAAATCAAAGGGGTAACTTGATGATTTTTTTTTAAAAAAAACTAGGGTTTTTATAAAACAGTATGGCTAGTCCCTTTCGGGTTTTAATTACTAAGTTTAGCCCGGGAGTAAGTCCTCTTGGTTAGGGTGAACCGTTACTACGCACCAGGTAGGATTCGAGCGAAGAGGAGGTGAGTCACTAGGACTGCTTAAATACAAGGCTCTTCTTGAATCCAATCCTAGACATGCGCACAATGGTTGCCACACCCTACTTGGCGACTTAGTCACAGGTTTGTTTTAATTAGGCTTTAAATTTTATGTAATTCTTGTATTGAGGTAGCTAATCCTAGGGTTCAGTAACTTAATATACTAATCTATGTTCCTGTTATACCCACATGCAAATCATAATACAAATCATACAATAGTTAGGGATACTTATCTGGTGGACTTCGGGTCGGAGACCTAGGTGCCATGCCAGAAGACCTGCTCAATTCCAAAAATTTTCACAAAGCTTGTTTGGGCTCAATTTTGAAAACGTTGTGGGCTTTAAACCCAAGGCCGAGAGTTTAAAAACTGGGCTCTGATACCAAATTGAAACACTCCAAACCCGGCCCATGACCCTTGACAGGATCTGGTATGTTCATTGAGTAAAACCATTCAAAACTTGCTTGTTATTTTGGAAAATTTGAGTGGTTTTGAGGACTAGATTTTTATTAAATCAATTTTTTTATTTGTACTTGAAATCATTAAGTTAAAAGAATTACCGAGTTTTTAGGGTTTAACATTAAATTGAAAATCATCTGTGTTTGGGTGTCGAAACATTTAAAATATATTTTAAGAAAAGTTATTTAATCTTGATTCAAAAATAATCATATCATAATAAATCAAATAAAAATGCATGCTTAAAACAGTTAAAAGTAATGGCCTTATTACAACTGAAAAATACCAAATAAATCCCAAATAATAAAATAATAAGAAAACGCAATTTCAACTAATCGAAATCTCGAAAATATTCAGCATGGCCACCACATAGTCTCCGCTGACCCGGTCCATCTACTGAGTGTCACCTGAAAAGATATCCCACAACGGGGTGAGTCAACAGACTCAGTGTGTAACAGCCAACATGAAGTCCCAAAAGATTTAGGCATATAAAATCATACATGTATAACAAATAAAAATAATGATGCAATCCCGAACCCAAACCTAGATATCCATCCTCTACACATCACCCGTACCTGCCATCACACCGTGGGGATTACTAAATCGACCCTCCATCCGCTACACATCATCGAAGGCAGTCGCTGCAGACGACTAGCACATCGCCCTTATAAATTTGTGGCATAGCCACCAGATAATATTTTGTGACATAAGTCACCATATTCAGATTATGTGACATGCGTCACCAAATATTGTGGTAAAAACCACCAGATCACTTCCCCTTAAATAATCACCCATATGCCCATGCACAATAAAACATGCAGCAATCATGCCATATTTCTTATTCTGTATTCATATCAATATTCACATACGTGCCATATTCCAAATGTTCATAACATTTATTAACATAATGTTAAGATTACGTACCTGAGTACTTTGTACCATTGCATGGTACCTTTGCCCACTTTTCATATTATTATTAACATACACATAATATTAGAACCATAAATCTTTCGGGAATTAGTGTAGGGCTACACACCTGGTTACTTAACGCTTTCACTGAAATCCCGAGAGTCTATTGAACAGATTGTACTCCTCCCTAAAAAGTCAAAGTCAGAATCGGCTAGTCACTAATGCTTAATCTGGCCTTGGCCGAATGTTCATACCTTCTCACCTTGTGGGTCTCAAATCCCGAAATTGCTACTTGGTTGTGGTATCTGTCGAAATTCCTATAGACATATGTTAGATCCAATTCTAACATTTAATCACAATAAATGGCCTTTGGCCGAATACCACAAATGACTTACCTTAGATCTTTAAAATCCCGAAGATCTCCTCCCTTGTAATCGACAATAGCAGAATCCCGAAACCCTCCTTTAGAGTTTCGGCCAAAGTACATTAATTAGGATTATTTCTTGAGTTTTGGCTAAAAGAAAAAGAAAGGGAATCGAAGAGCATTTAATCTTACTCTTACCATAGAAGTCGACTGCACCTTCGCTTGAACCCTCAGGGATATTCGGCTATAGACTAGATGTTGACTACTAAGTTTCGGCTTTTGAAAACTTGTGGAAGAAGAAGAGAATAGAGTGCAAAGAGATTCAGCAATGGGGTGGTTAGGTTGAAGATGTTGCGGCAAGGGTGAAATAGATAGAAGAAGATTTTGGCTTTTGGAAGTGAGTAACAAAAAGGAAGAAAAGAAAAGAACACAAGTTGATCTCTTTGGGATTTTCGGCACAAATGAAAAGATGAGAAGAGGAGCAATTTCAGCACACCTACCTTACTATCAAACCGAAAATGTCATCCTTCTGTGCCCCATATTCGGCCAACTCCCCTTCCCTTATCAACTCCTTCTTTTTCTCCCTTTTTTCCTCTCCCTTACCCATTTAAAATAATTTAAAATAAATCATCATTTATCTTCTACCTTAGCCGAAATTTTAAAAGGATTTGACCACATCTTAAACTCATCTATCCAGTCTCCCCATGCCGTCTACCTCTGTCTTTCCCTGCTGTAAGATAAAAGTTCCCTTTTTGCTTCCCTTGTGGCTCGAACCTAAGCCCTTTTACCCTGCTTGTGGCGTCACTTACTAAGGCCCTAAGTGGCGCCTCCTTGCCACTTTAACAAGCCCATTTTTATGTCCTATTTTCCCTACTAATTTTCTTAAGGCCTCCCTTGCTTAGCTCCCTCTTCGAAACTTAAATTCGAATAATTTCTAAGGCATTCTCCTACATTCTAATATTCTCAAAATTCATAAAACACATTCACAACACACATAGGCATGCTACTTCATACAATTAAGCAATAATGCACAAGCCCAAAATCCCAAATATTACAGTGCACGTATAGCATAGGCTCGGGCAGGAGCTCTCGCCTCCGATCTCACAGCTGTATCAGTTGTCCCTCTTTGGCTATCATTCACATTTCTGGTGTTTCTGGGTGGTCTACCTCTAGCCATCACATTACTCTGTTTTTCATTCTGAACATTTTCCTCTTCGACCATTTTCGGGCAATCTCTAATAAAATGATCTCGGGATCCACATTTGTAACAATCTCTATTGTTGTACTTGCCCCAACACTCTCCTACATGTCGTCTTCCATACTGTCTACACTTAGGCTTGTTACTCTTAACACTGCCAACACTTTATTCATTCGGAGCTTGAATTCGTAGACCAGTACTCTGTCTCAAATGATCTCTACTTAGATGTCCAAACGAAGCATTGGAACGGTTACCTGTATCTCTGTATCTCTTAGTAGAAGGTTGGGAAAATTTATTCATTGATCTCTTTCTCTCATCACGAGCTTCTGAATCAGCTTTCTTCTTTTCCTTACTGAGCTCTTCAGCTTTGCACACTCTTTCTACTAACACAACAAATTCATTTATATCGAGTATCCCAACCAATAACTTGATGTCTTCATTCAATCCCTCTATGAAACATTTGCACATAGTAGCTTCAGTCGAGACGCATTCTCTCGCATATTGACTCAATCTAGCAAATTCTCGCTCGTACTCAGTAACAAACAACCGGCCCTATTTCAATTCTAGAAACTCTTTACGTTTCTGAACAACGAAACGTTGACTGATATACTTCTTTCTGAACTTGGCTTGAAAGAAATCCTAGGTAATTCTCTCTCTCGGAACCACAGATATCAACGCTTTCCACCAGTTGTAAGCCGTGTCTCTCAACAAGGAAACTGCACACTTAATAGACTCATCAGGGTCCAACGACATCTCATCAAATACTCTGATTGTATTCTCAAGCCAAAACTCAGCTCGTTCAGCATCGTCATCTGATGTGGCCTAAACTCTTTAGCCCTGTACTTATGAATTTTATCCACAGGAGGCTTATTCAATCTGATCGGATCTACAACTTGAGGCACAACAGGTACTTGCGGGGGTAGAGGTTGAGAAGCGGCCGGATTCGTTCGAACGAACTTCGTAAACCACTCACTCATCATTCAGAAGAACGCTTGCTTAGCCTCTCTTCCCTCACCACTATTATTTGGCCTTGAAGTGGCTGGCGCTGTCCCTTGAGCGGGAGCAGGCGCATTGCTTTCTACATCTTCAGTAACTGCTCGGTCGGGATCCATTACTATAGAAAAACACATTTTTAGCTGTCAGTATTCATCACACTATCGCAAATTCAAATATGGCATGTATAGCTAGACTCATACACGCAATGTTAGTCCAAGAATCGACTAAACCTGGCTTTGGTCCCAACCAAATATAACACCCCTATCCCGTGTCCGTCGCCGAATTAAGGTTAGGAGCATTACCAGACAGATCGAAAATATTCACAGACAAAAATCATACATTCAATCATCATTCTTAGACATAATGTCCCTTAAACGGGTCCTCGAGACCTTAATCATGCTTAGAAGTTGAGTCGGGATTAAACTGAAACACATATGAAAATTCATGAAAATTTGAAACTTTTCTAAAATACAGGGGAGACACGCCCGTGGGAGGAGACCGTGTGCCCTCCACGGCTTCTATACACCCCTGTGTGTCCTGTCGTGTCTATATACTGACTTGGTCCCCACGACCACCAAGCACGGCCGTGTGTCCTGACCATGGTCCTATACTGACTTCCCCACCACGGCCACCAAACACACTCGTGCCAAGGCCGTGTTATTTTTAGGCTACATTCTGCCAATTTACCCACGGTCCAAGGCACGTCCGTGTGCCACAACTGAGTGACATTATAGGCCATTTTGCAAGGCCAAAATGCCACCCACTTAGGGTCAAACCTACAAGCAACACATCCCAAAACATGTCATGAACATAAGGCAACCAAAAACTTACCAAAATGACCATTCAATCTATGCATTGAATTCCCATTCCAAACGTAATAAATTCAATACCAAAACTTATCTCATCACAAGCATAATACATTCAATACCAAGCATCATTCCTTCTCAATTCACTAATTCATATTAACATTTTATCAACACCAAGTTACCATTTATAAGTCAACTTCTCAAACCAAAACTATGCCGAAAGATGCATCACATATATCAAGTTCATTCATGCTAAAACTAGCACATAACTAGCCACATCTCATGGCAACTTACAAACTATCAAACATGATTCAAATAACCAGCTTATACATGCCATATTTTAACTATGTACATCTTTCCAAAATACCCCAAAATAGATTGCCGATAGTGTGATTGAGATGCTGACGATCCTCTGATCCGAGCTAGCTTTACTGACACTGCAAAGCAGGGAAACAAATCACACAGTAAGCTTTATAAAGCTTAGTAAGTTCTTGACATAATACATAATATCATCAATTCAAATCAACGTATACAATAGCCACCACATAGGTCATTTCTCATATACTCATACCATATCATCTATAGTTAAAATAATCATTTCCTCAATCATAGCTCGATTATACTCATCAACCACAGAGGTTCAATACGTACCTTAGCTACACATAGTTGTTAAACCACCAAACTATTCAACGCTCGATAATACTTGTTGATCATCCTTTAATTTTCATTCAATATAATCGCACACATAGTGCTATATGCATAATCGTAACATTTTTGACATCGCACACTTAGTGCCTATTCTATTAACCGACCTGTCTCGGTGTCGCACACACAATGCCAAGCAAATAAGCCGTAACTTTTATATCATCGCACACCCAGTGCCTTTCATTTCTGTTTCGATTTACATTTTCGCACACTTAGTGCCATCAACTAAATCTTGCACATAGCCTCTCAATTTCATACACATATACATATTCAATTCATAATACTAAAACATATCTCATCAACATGTATTATATCCGAACTTACCTCGGACGTCGACTATCGATATGGTCGATTAATAGAGCACTTTATCTTTGCCTCGATCTCGATCTGAACCTCTTCTCTCTTGGTCTATACATATTTAAATTCAATCCATTCAATCACCATTCCATTCAATTTAGTCCACAAACACACATTTAGGGCATTTTGCATAATAGCCCTCATATTTTCATATTTCGACACTTTAGTCCCTATTTCACAAAATAATCAAATTCACGTAATTTCACTTAGCACAAGTCTAGCCGAATTTTACTAGTGCCTATACAAACCCATACATTTGATTTATTTCACATTCTAGTCCTTCAAAATACTATTTTCACAATTTGGCCCTAATTAGCTAAATTCATCAAAAATTTAAGAAAAACACATGTTCATTAAACGCATATCTTTCATTTAACACCATGAATCATCACAAAGCTCAATATCTCATCAATGGCATATTTCACAAACATCATTAATATATAAAATTTGAGCATGGGTTTTGTAAAGCACAAAGCAACGATCACAAAAATGTAGAAATTATCAAAAACCAAGCTCAAACATACCTTAAATTAAGCTAAATATGTGCCGAAAAGCACAAAGCTTCAATGGCTCTTCCATTTTCTATTTTTCGGTGGAAGAAAGATGAGGAATGGACATCAAATTGTTTTACTTTTCATTAATAATAATTTATTAAACAATTACCAACTTTGCCCTTTTATAAAACATATAAAACAAATAACATTTAAGGCCATTATGTCATTTTTCCATCCACTATCTTAAAATGGTTTATTAACAACATAAGGCCTCTACTTTAAAAAGCCAACAACACTTAAGTATTTATAATTCAGCACATAGCTTTTACTCAATACGCGATTCTGTCCTTTCTCTTAATTCGACACACAAACGATCAAATTATCACACAGAATTTTCTCACAGACTATATTACATATCATTCACACAGAAAATATCATTAAAATATTTTTACGACCTCGAATTTGTGGTCTCAAACCACTGTTCCGACTAGGGTCTAAACCGAGATGTTACAAAGTGAGTGCCGGCTGTTTGTGAATTTCCTGATGTGTTTTCAAAAGAATTACTTAGTTTACGGCTAGTCAGAGAGGTAGAATTTTCTATGGATCTTGGTCCAGGGACAACTCCAATATCTATAGCTCCTTACAGAATGGCTCATACTGAATTAAAAGAATTAGGAGCACAGTTGTAAGAATTGACTAATAGAGGTTTTGCTCAACCCAACTCATCACCATGGGGTGTGTAACGCGTAGGTTTCTGCAAGTGTACACAGTCGTTATCAAGTAATAAGTAAGTATTGAGTTATCGTCTCCACAGGGATTGTATTTGTGCTAAGTCACTTAATTTGTAAATTATATTAACAATTTGGTAAATAAAAACACAATATAGTTGAGAAGTGGTGATTAAAATATATTAAACTAAATGCAATGATCCCCAATGCAAATTATCCTAAATGTGCAAACTATATGAATGAAATAGATTTTAGTAAAATTAAACACAATTTGCAACAATTATAACATAAATAAACATGGACAATTACTTTAATTAAACTCAATTTATTAACAACATGCTTAATAACATTGGGAAAAACACTCCATGGCAACTTGATCTTTCATGAGTTTGGAAACCACATTAGGTCCTTTCGGAATCCTTTACTTAGTAAATACGCATTTTACTGATCCTTATTTACTAAGAGTTTCTTAGCATTCATGTGAGGTAACAGGGACGTGTCAGGTTTGAAACAGTTTAATCACACAAATAAAAAACTAAGCAGATAACAGAGCTTGGTCAAAGTTGTTATGCAACCTACAATTTAATCGGGTCAGGATCTAAATTAAGCATGCAGATTTCAATTATGTGTCCATTAGCCGTGATCTGGTCAGGATCACTTAGCTAATTCAGGTGCATTTCAATCACGTATGAACGAAATACAAACTTGATTTTAATTGAAAACATGATCGATTGAGGCACAAAACATTATAAGCATGAATCAAATAAGTATTATTTAATCAAAGCAATCATCCTAGCTTAAATAAAATTAAGCTAACATTGTTGTAAACAAGAACAAAGAACACATAGTAGACATCTTTAGATTAAATTAAAGAAAAGAAAGATTAAACCTAATTCAGAGTGGCTGTCACCCAAGACTCTGACTGGCGAGGCTCCTTCGTTCCTCTGCTGATGGCTCTCCAAGGTGGTCGACCAAGGGTTCTTTAAGAGACTTAATTGCTAAAATCTCTATGAAGAGATGATGCTAGGCGTGGGAATGGAAAAGGCGAAGAGAATTTTGAGAGAAGAGAGAATGATGAATGATGAGAATGAATGAGGAATGGTTGAGGGATGATTGAAGGATGATAAATGAGAGAATAAGAGGCTCTTATTTATTAGTGAGGAGATGAGGATAGTTTGCTAAAAATAGTGGATGTTAACCTCTTCAAATCTCCTCAAATTGTGTCTGGCCATGCTTAGTGGATTTTGACTTGATTTTTGCTTGATTTCTAAGCAATTTTGGATGTCACACAACTCAGGACTGAGACTCGGTCAATTGTAAATCTTCGGGCAAATCTCTAATTTCTTCAACACTGCAAGGACCTTGTGTAATTAAACCAAAGAATGGTTTAAATGGACAACCATGTCTAGCCGAATATTGGGTTGACTTGGTCTCCAATTTGGACGATTTTGTAATCCAACAAAGCTATCAAACCTGTCCAGAATAAATCAACAAGTTAGAGAACCAAAGAATAAAATTTATCTAATTTAATTAATTAATTAAAAGCCCAATTATTAATGAAATATTTAAAAATAAATTATTAAATATAAACCATAAAATCACATTTTAATAATTTCTGTCCTAATTTCATATTTTCACATATTTCATTAATTTATTAAACTATTACTTAGTTTTAACAATGGATTTAAGTAAAAAGGTGATAAAATACATAGGAAAAATCCTATATATTTTCCATTTACACACCCCCAAACTTATATCATTGCTCGTCCTGAGTAATGTTTATGCACAGCAAAAGGTCTTGCTAAGGAAAAATTGCTAATTGTGTAAGCAGCATCAATCTTTGTCCCATAATCATGCATTAATAACTTCATGCTTATCGATCTTCTTTTTTAACAAGTAATTCATATGCAAAATTCCTTAAGATTATACTAAGCTTCAAAATATGTAACACCTCTTACCCGAGACCGTTGCTAGAGTCGAGCACGAGGAATTACTAGGCTTAACTACTAATTCGGGGCATAAAAATTGAAACTGTCCATCTGCGTCATGTTGACTAAATTGACTATAACTCGAGTTACGAAACTTGAAATTTTGATCCGTAAATGTCTCTAGAAACTAGACTCATATATTGTCTTATTTTAATTTTTCCCGAATTTTTCATGTGGCCAATTAGTACAGTTTATTCATTAAATTTTCTCCGGTTTCACTGACCAACAGTTCTGACCTCTCTTAACTTAAATTCAAATATATCATTGTACAGATTTCATATGTTGTTCCCACTTGTTTATATTGAAAATAGACTCACTACGGAATCAGGAATATAAATAATAACTTATAAATCATTTAGTACAATTTTCAATGAATTTCTAAAGCTAGAACAGAGGATTCCGAAATCATTCTGACTCTATCTCACCAAAATTCAAATATCACAGTATATAAAATTCCTTTGCCTGCTCTATTTCTTACATATAAAACTAGACACAATAAGATTTAATTCTATATCTTATTCACTTTCTAATTCTAGTTCTCCTATTTTTGGTGATTTTTCAAAATCACGTCACTGCTGCTAACGGAAAACTGTTTCATTGCAAAATATGGTTAACTAGTTTATAACATGACCGAATATCCACAAACATTAACATCTTGATCAAACATTACCAAATCAAACCCAAGCATAGTAATATAGCCATTTTCGCATGGCATATATGTACATCTCATTCATAATGAATTCAAAAGAGTAATATAGCCTATACATGCCATAGTTTCAAAAGTTCAACTAATAAAAGATACCAAAGTTTAGTTGATAGTGTGATAAACTTTGACGATGATCCCCGAACTCGTAGCTAAACTTCAAAACCTATAACACCATACAAATAAAACACATACAGAGTAAGTTATCATAGCTTAGTAAGTTATAAGCAATTACAATACAATGAATTAGATATTTTAATGATCAACCCACACATTCCATAACCTTTAAAACAAACTATCTCAACATTCTGTAATAGCATTCATGTAAGTTTATAATCTTCTTACCTCAAGCAATTTCATGCATAGATGCATACATATATATATATATATATAAAATACCCAAATTCACTCTCACATTCAATTCTTATAATCTTCATATAAACATACATGATACATCATTATCATTTTAACCATGAAACTTACTTACCATCCAAAAGATAGTTTATCTTTGCATACCTGATCTTTATACTTACTCTTTTGTACATTTGATAAATATTACAATTAAGAAATAGGCAACCTGTACACTTCACACCAAAACATAATAACAATCACGTGCTTAATATTGACATATTAATTCCTTGCACATATAATACCGGAATCCTCGTAACGTATCGCACACTTAGTGCCGTTACCTTAATTTCTCATATTAATAGTGATATATGACCGATTTCGCACACTTAGTGCTCAGTATTTAAACTCGCACACTTAGTGCTCATTGACCGATTTCGCACACTTAGTGTTCGATATTTAAGCTCGCACATTTAGTGCTCTTTGACCGATTTCGCACACTTAGTGCTTGGTATTTAAGCTCAAACATTTAGTGCTCATTGACCGATTTCGCACACTTAGTGCTCGGTGTATAAGTTCGCACACATAGTACTCAATTTCAAATCTCCTCCTTATTCATATAAACACATATGATCTCATTTCCATTCATATATACACATATATTTATATATGTTCCAACCAACCTATTCATCCTATAAAACATCATCACATTCGGCAATATCAAATAAATATGTATACCCACCTATTCAAATACAACCATCTCCATTTCAATTTCGCATTTAACAATCTCTTAATATATATAAATATTCATTCCTATAAAACATCATCACATTCGGCAATATCAAATAAATATGTATACCCACCTATTCAAATACAGCCATCTCCATTTCAATTTTGCATTTAACAATCTCTTAATATATATATAAATATTCATTCAACTCAAATAAATCAAAAGCTTATATATATATATACCAACCTTACATTCGGCTAGTATATATTTCATTCAATGTCACATTCGGCACTACGAAATTAAACATACTTACTTCTATTTAACATATACACATTAATATAGATTAAAATTCAATTCAACCAATTGCTTAAAAACTTACTTCAGATATTGACGAACTTTGTTTTCTGGCTATTCAATTATTTTCTCCTTTCCCCGATCGAATCTCGATCCTTTTTGTTCTTGATATAAATCAAGTTCAAATTAAACTCATTCAACATATATTCACTCAATTTAGTCCAAAAAGATATAATCTAGTAAATTACATTTTTACCCCTGACATTTATAATTTTTACAATTTAGTCCCTATTGCATAAAACACAAAATATGCAAAATTTGAACACACTCCTTTAGGGCCGAATGTTACTCATGTCCATACCAATCCATACATTCCATTTATTTCACATTTTAACCCTTCAATTTACAAATTTCACAATTTAGTCCTAATAACTCAAAATCATTAAAATATCCAATACAAAACATGTAAATCTAAAACATATCTTTAATATATAGTCATCAACCATCACAAAACACAAATTTTCATCAATGGCTGAATTCCAAACATGCATCAAAATAAAAAATTCTAGCATGGGTCGGATAGTATTCGAAGCAACGATCTCAAAAACGTAAAAATTATCAATAGCGAGCTAAACACATACCTTTAATCAAGCTCCAAAGATGGCCGAACCTAAGGAACTCTTGTTTATTCTTTCTTTTCTTTTTATTCGATCATGCAAGAAAAATGAGAAAACCATGGCTTTGTTTTTTTATTATAATACGTTTTTATGTTATAAAAATTTATTAACTAAATTATATATTTAATAAACCTTTATAAAATAATAATAAAACATATAGTGGTTGTCTTTCACCGTCTACTACAAACTATCATGGGTAATTTACCAATTAATAGAACAATCACTATTCGGCCCTTTTTACTAATAACCGCTAAACTTTCATTTTACGCGATTAAGTCCTATTATTAAATTAAGCATACAAACAATCAAATTTTCATATGAAACTTTCACATATGCAATTTCACATAGAAAAAACACAAAAAATAATATTTAAAATTTTTTTTGACTCAGATTCGTGGTCCCGAAACTACCGTTTCGATTAGGGCCAAAATCGGGCTGTTACAACTCTCACCCCTTAAGGATTTTCGTCCTCGAAAATCTTACTAGTGAATAAGTTTGGGTATCGTTCTTTCATCGAATCCTCAAGCTCCCAAGTTTCTTCTTCGACCCCGTGCTTATACCACAGTACTTTTATCAACGAACTTTTCTTATTGCGTAACTCTTTCACTTCACGAGCCAAAATACTAATCGGTTTTTCCTCATAAGTCAAATTAGACTGAATCTCAATTTTTGATGGACTAATCAAATGAGAAGGATCGGGTCTATATCGTTGAAGCACCGAAACATTGAAAACATTGTGGATCTTTTCTAATTAACGTGGCAACATCAACCTGTACACAACCGGCCCGATACACTCAATAATCTCGTACGGCCCAATAAACCTCGGACTCAGCTTTCCTTTACGACCAAATCTAAATATCTTCTTCCACGGTGAGACTTTCAAAAATACTAGATCACCCACTTGAAACTCTATATCTTTACGTTTCAAGTCCGCATATGATTTATGACGATCTGACGCAGCTTTTAAACTTTTTCGAATCACTTTTACTTCCTGTTCAGTCTCTTTGATTAAATCAACCCCGTGTATCTTGCTTTCACTTAGCTCGGTCCAATATAAAGGTGTACGACATTTACGACCATACAAAGCTTCATAAGGTGCCATTTTGATACTCGATTGAAAGCTATTATTGTACGCAAATTCAATCAAAGGCAAGTATCGTTCCCATGTACCCTCGAACTCAAGAACACAACATCTCAACATATCCTCGAGTATTTGAATAATACGTTCGGATTGACCATCCGTCTGAGGGGTGAAAAGCAGTACTGAAATGCAATTTAGTACCTAGAGCATATTGCAATTTCTTCCAAAACCGTGATGTAAATCTCATATCTCTATTCGAAACAATAGAAATAGGTACTCCGTGCAATCATACGATCTGAGAAATGTACATTTCAGCTATCTTATCAAGCGAGAAGTTCGTACGTACCGGAATAAAATGGGTCGATTTTGTTAATCTATCAATAATAACCCAGATTGCATCTTTCTTGCTCGGTGTCAACAGTAACCCAGCTACGAAATCCATTGTAACTCGATCCCATTTCCACTCAGGTATCATAATCGACAGAAGTAATCCTGATAGCACTTGATGCTCAGCTTTTACTTGTTGACATATTAAACACTTTGACACAAAATCTGAAATATCTCGTTTCATACCGTGCCACCAGTAATGTTGTTTTAAATCATTATACATCTTCATGCTACCCGGGTGAATAGACAATCTACTATTATGAGCTTCATTACAAATCGTTCGAATCAACTCAGGGTTCTTTGGTACACATATTCGATTTTTGAACCGTAAGAATCCCTCAGCATCAATATGAAATTTTGAATCAGTATTCGAGCCACAATGATTTCTTTTTACTAATAAATCATTATCAACCTTTTGAGCTTCGCAAATCTGTTGAATGAATAATAGTTTGCATGTATATCACAGCCATAGATAACATTCTTCATTCAACATAATTTCCTATCAATCAAGCAAACAATCATAAGGCTTATTTATGATCTTCATATGTTGAACTCAGGACTTCCTCTCCACTAATGTAGGTGACATAATCATCAAATCTATAGGTCTTTTATAAGGTTGTAATGGGGCTCGGTTAAAGGTAGGAATTTTAAGAGATGGGACATTTCGGTTTTAAAAATCTTAACCTTTAACTTTGTCTTGGTTTTCTTTTAATACAACCTTTTTCTTTAAGTGAACCTTTGGAACACCCCCAAACTTATTTTGAACTCAAGCTCATACATTTTTCCTTTTTTGGAGATTGAGAAAACTTTTCTTCGCTCTCTTTTTTGAAAGCATGAGCACATACATCTTTATGAAAATTTCCTCAAATGTTGATTCCCAAGACAACTTTAGTTAAGATAGGTGCACAAAATTAGGATAACTTTAAAAAGATGGTATTTGGCTTATAATGTAGGTTCATTGTAAAAATTAGGCCGTTAAGCTCAAAATTATAGTTTCAAGGGTCTAATATCATAAGGTTGGTTTGAGAAAGGCTCAAACGGTCCAAAGAAATAGTGCCTATATCATTTTAGATTTTTATGTTCCTTAGGATTTCGCCTCAAGAAAGTTACTAACTCAATTCTAAAGATATAAACCTTCATGCATGTCTAATCTTAAAAGAAACTAAGTTTTCATGGCAAACATTACTAAGGCTAAGATCATACAAGCATTCCATTCTTCATGATAACATACTTTCACTAAGATAAAATCATCATTCATACTTGCATACAAACTATCTCAGTAACAAAAAAATATCTCTAAACATTCATTTATTAAACATAATTATGAAAGAAATGATTAAAACATACTTGAAAAATTTAAAAGTTTGAGCAATTTATTTGCCTTACCCCCTTTAAAAAGAAGAAATGTCCTCATTGCAAGAACAAAGCAATGTCCTCATTGCAAGAACAAAGTAATGAATGAAAACTAAACACCAGGTAGGGTTGTAAAGAAAGAGAGGTGAGTCACTAAGACTTCTTAAATACCAAGTTTTCCCTAATAACCCAATCCTAGACATGTTCATTCCCACTACCACATCACTTAGTCTTATTCTTTCTAAAGAAGTGTTAAGTTTGTTCATGCTTACTATGTTTTATTCTGCAGAAATTAAATCCTAATTATGAAAGAAATAAATTCATAAGGACCTAAAACTAATTAAATAAATAACAAGACAAGAATCTCCCCTTTTCTTTTTCTAACTCATTTCCCTTGTATTCTTTAGCTCCATCTCTGCTTACATCATCAGTATCTTTCGTCCATGTCTCAAAGATAACATCTGGGAACTCAGGAACAAAAGTATTAGAGATATTTTTAAAAGTATTTCGAATTGAGTCATCTCTAATTTTTGCAAATTTCTAGTAAGTTTGTTGTTGATTGTGCATGAACTTGCACATATCGATCAAAATTGACAACTCCGATTTCCTTGAAGTATTTGTAGAAGTTGGCTTGGGAGTTGTATATTCAGGTTCAACACTTAGCTTGACTGGTTCTTCTTTTGGCTCAACCCTTGGTTCAGGAATATTTGGTTCCTTATCAAATTCTTCCTCTTTAGTGTCTATAACTGAATTAGCTTCAGTTTCAGTTCCATCTATTCTGCTCGGTTGGCTCTTCTTGCTCGCCTTGATTCAGCTCATGCACCCTCTCTACTAATCTTTCAAGATCATAATTTGTAATGCACCCTCGAACTTATCGCCCCTTCAGATTTGCTTTTGTTTTAACACGGGCCTTTAAGAAAAGTGAAGTGATTAATGATGGGAAATAAACACTTCCTGCCTTTTTTTAGGACAATCGTGAATCTCCTTGAGGATAATTTTCCCAACATTAATGGAATTTTCTGTCAAAATTGGATATAACAAAAGCATCCGTTCCATTGAGATGGTGGAACTATGTGAGATATGCATAAAATTGTAGAAAATGAAATAAAACCATAACTTTGCTACTTGTTTTAAGTATTCTCTTCGACAATAATGGCTCCCATACTTTCTTATAATCCATTGGTATCCTGGATTTGTCACAACATCAAGCACTTGTTGAAGAAAATCCGAATTGATATTGTTCATCATAGGGTAGTACTCATCTTCTTCAACATCAGGTAAATTAAACAAATCATTGATGGACTTAGAAATAAGAGGTACCTTTTTCTTTCGAACGATGACTTCAGTAGGATCTTGCATAGTCAAACTAGCATAGAATTCTTGAACTAGTTCATCATCGGGAAGTGAACAATCTCCACAAAATCGTTCCCACTTGAGAGCATTGATTTTCTTTCTAATCGGTATAGGAACAACCATCAAATCATTACTCCTCAACTCAAAACCTTTTTTTGGCACCATAGGTTGATGCTTGAAGATTGAATCAAATCTCTCTTTCACTTTTTCATCGATCAAAATCACGTTTTCAGGAGTAGTCTTTGAAGATCTGGTTCTTTTACGAGACATGGTACCTTTTCCCGAAAATTTAGCAAAGTTTCTGTACAAGAGAGAAAAGAGAAATCGGCAAAGTGGGTAGAACTTGCTACGAAAAAAATCTTACGATGGCAAGGATGGTGCTGCGGTGACGATGATGTGCGATAGCAACGGTAGTGCTTCAACAATCTCTTTACAACAGTCATAGGGAATTTCGGCAAAAAGGGAAGAGAACTAGAGTTTTTTTTTGGGATTTGAGGTTGACGGCACAAAAAAGAGATTTAGGGATTTTTAAGGTGTAAGTAAATTGCTTTGAACGATAGGAAAATTAGTAGAATGGAGAGGGATTTATATAGGGTAAAAATTAGGGCAACATATAGCAAAAAATTAGCTACATTAGGGTTACTTGGGTGGCAAGCAATAGGTCTGAAGGCAAGGCATGGATATTTCCCTCCTTTTTGTTGTCTTGGACCTCAAACTCAGACTGTATTTTACTAAAAAAACTGATTAGTACGTGGGCCAAATTTGACCCCCTTTATTAACGTAAAAATTTAAACATAACAAATGAAACTTAAAAATTTTAAATCTTAATTAAAGAATTTCTTCTTAACAAATTACATTAAATTAATTCCCAATAAAAGATTGGAGGGTTCACAGTGGCCCCGCTTAAGTTCCAATCTCCTTAGACAGAATTAATTAAATGTAATAAGTTATGAAAATAAGTTCTAATTAATTATTTATTTACAAAATGAGTTCATGAAAAATTAAGGGTCTATTATTTTGAACGAGGACTCAACTCGCTCAACTTCACCATCCCAGTAGTTTTTAAGACATTGACCATTAACTTTAAATGTAATATCCTAAAAATTGAGTATCGATATGTTGTATGTTTTTGGTGCTTAGTTTGTGAATGATTCAATTTGTGTGTTTAATATAGTCTTGAGAAGGCTCGGGATTTATTCGGAATTAGAATAAATTTTAGTAATGAGTACTTTATTGAAGTGGAACAAGTGACCTTGTTGTTTAAGGAAATGAAATGACAAAAACTAGCATAAGATGAGCTAGTAGTAAAGTGGAGTTGGCGCCATAAGTGTTGCTTGAGGGAAGAGGTTCGAATCCTTTGGAATGCATTTAGTGACTTTTATTTTTGCACTCCTCTAGCATGTGTCGGTCAAGCCTTATTTTTGGTAGGTTGGACTTTATTTTTATGGTATGATGGCTAAGAGATATGGTAAGAGTGAACTTAAGGTAAAGAATCATAAGGAAAAGGCAAGTAAAGGGGGACATAAGGCATGAAATAAGGGTGATGTTTTGGAAAGTTTGGAATGGCCAAACTTTGTCCATGAACTTGGACGATTTTGGGGGCTAGGGGGGTGGCCGAATGTTGTTGGAGGTATTGGTAAGAATGTGTAGCAAGTTTGGTCACTTTCATTTTGGTCATTTTGTGCTTTTCACAAAATCTTTTCTTTTCATCTTTCTCTCTCTAGCCGAATGCATTTTGTGCATTAGTGAACATTTTGTTTTCTTCTTTTGGTCATTTCTTTTTGACCATTTGGTCATATTTTGCCAAACCTCTCAAGTTCTTTTCTTCTAGTGCCGAAAATACCAAAACACAAGAGCCATTTCTTTTTCTTTCTTTTATTCCCCAATGCCAAATGCTCCCTTGTCCCAACCCTTTCTCTTTGCTCTTTTCTCACCTTTGAAAACCAAATCACAAACCTCTCATCTTTTATCTCTTTCTTTTTCCATTTTGTTCACTCTTACAAACACATTGTCTCCCTTCTCTTTTCCTCCATGGCTGAATATTGCTAGCATCATCTTCATCAAATTTTTCTTCTTGGCCGAACTTCTCTCTTCACATATATTTTATTATCAATCGTTTTTTTTTTTTTGCACTCGTTTTGAATAATCGGTAAGAACCCTTTTCAAATCTTTATTCTCTTCTTTTCTCTAGTGGAATATATATATTAGTTTGGGAGGGTCTTTTGACCGAAAATAGCATTCTCTATCCCTTTTTCTTAGGCAATCTTCTCGTATTTATAATGATAAAGTGACGGCCGAAACTCGGAGTATTCGTAAGCATCGTGAATCGCTAGGATTCGGTTCAAAGTGTTAAGGTAAGGGATTCTATCAAGGACTTCCATATTACTCGTTATTTCGTTAAATATGGAGTTATTAATCAATTTTATCTTAGGGACGCTATCGCTCGATTTTTCATTCCGTGAACGTAAGATTTAGTGGTAAGCCAATTTCACCCTTAAAACTTATAGACTAAAATTTCGAAATATTAGTTGGACTAATATTCTTCTATCAATGAAGGCAAACAAGATAGGGTCGAAAAGGGTGGTGAATAGTGTTCGGAAGAGGGCGAATTCACTATTCCCTCTAGATTCGAGCAAAAGGCTGTTTCGGCAATCCGAGACTTTCCACCGGGTTGTGGACCCTCATCCAAGGAGAATCGATTATTCGAAGTTGTTCGTAGTTCGGAGCCATTAGCTGTTCGGGATTTCCCATCAGGTTGTGAACTGTCAACCGAGGAGAACCAAGAAATAGTTGTTGTTCGAGATTCCGAGGGTAAAGATCTAGATCGCTTATCTTTAGTATAGAGTTATATTAAGTATTAGTGTTCTAATTAAGCGTGACACGTATTTAGGTATTGATAAGTGGGAAAGTATAGTTCTCACCGTAATCAGGTGTGTAATTTCACACTTATCTCATGGGTTAGATTTTATACAGTTATTAAGCATTAGACTAATAATCGCAAAGTTGGTAAAATCAGAAAAATATGATTTATTAACACTTTAGTGTAAGTGCATGAAATCGATATTAAAATTGTGAAAGTTACGAAATCGCTCTTAATGGGCTAATTTGATAAAAAGTGATATATGGGCCTCATGTGTTAATGGGCCATTTCAATAGATTGCTTAATGGGCCGTTTCGATATATTGCTTAATGGGCCGTTTTGATAGATTGCTATATGGGCCAATTTGTTATATTGCTTAATGGGTCAAATTGTGCAATGGGCCAAATTTTATTATGGGCCTGATGTTAAAATTATCATATGAATAAATTATTGCGCATTGTATAAACATGATTGCATGGGTTGGGAGATTTTGATGAAGAGAAGAAGGCTTTGTGCCCAGTTTAAATGGCTTAAATGCCTGCGTATTAATGGCCACTGACCTGCGAATCATTGTTTTAAATGGCATTTTGCCTACGAAATAAATGGCTTAATGCCTGCGATTGGTGTGTTGGCGGGATGGGTTAACTTGATCCCCACAGGTGTGCTGGTTGGTACGGGTGGTGTGTAGTGGATAGAAATTTAAGCTTGGTTGGGAATTGCATTTCATATGCATTTTTATTTATTATATTGTTATATTCGTAAATGGGCTCAAGCCCAATTAAGTGCTTTAATGGTTTGGCCCAGTGAACTTGGTAAGTGGGTTACACACTGAGTTCTAAGTAACTCACCCCGTTTCCTTACCCTTATCAGGTAATGATCAGTAATGGAAGCTTGGGCCGAGGATGACTTCGTGGAGGCCATACTTTAAATAATGGTTTTTATGAGCTTTGAACTACTCCTAAGTATTTTTATTTAATTAATATTTCAGTTGTGATGTAATAAGGCCTTTGGTATTATTTTTATGGATTTTATTTCGTGGATGGATTTTAATTACATTTTTGATACTTAAATGAAACTATTTTATTTTTATAAATTTTCTTTAATTTATATATATAAAAGGGGTTTTTCTTAAATGTCATTATCTTGTAAAATTTTCTGTAAAAACTCTTTTATGAATTTTGGTTTCAAATTATAAACTCCTATATTTAAAATCATAGATTTTAAATTAACCTCGGTTTTTGATAAACTTCATTTCCAAAATAGTTTTGAGAATCTGCTTTCTTTAAATCATTAAATGGCTAGATGTATGTTCGTTTTGTGGCATACCAAAACTGGTCTTAACGCCTAGACTGGGTTTAGGGTGTTACATTAAACATACCTCCATAATTGTTGTATAATTCAATAGCTCAATAAGGATAAACTCGGTAGATGGTATAAGGTCCTTTCCATCGGGATTTAAGCTTCCGAGGAAATAACTTCACCCTTGAATTAAGCAACAAAACCTTCTGACCTTCTTTAAACTCGCGAGGTTGTTTATGACTATCATGCCATCTCTTTGATTCTTATTTACATATTTTGGCATTCTCATAGGAAAACAACCTCAGCTCCTCCAACTCATCAAGTTTTAACATCCTTCTCTCACCAGCTTGCTTAAGATCAAAGTTCAACTGCTTCCTTTTATTTTATCTTCTTCCTTGAAACCCTCAATAGCTGAACCTCCTCAAAACCGAACCATATTGCTTTTCTTCTTCCATTCGAAACCATCACCCTCCCTCTCATTCAACTTCTTTTCTTCTCTCAATCCCTCTGTAGTGCCAAAATACATAAATCTTCCTTCTCTTCTCATTTTGGTCATAGCCGCAACTAGTATTCTCATTTTTCTTAATCTCCCTAAGAGCCGAAAACTACCTCCTCTTTTCATCACTTTCAAGCCGGAGCTATTTGCTCTTCCCCATTTCTTTCGGGTCGAGATTGAAGCACCATCAACATTCATTATTGGTAAGATCTCACTGAGTTCTTCGTACTCTTTTTCTTTTCTTCCTTCTCTTATGTCTCTGTGGCTGAATCTTCTCTCATCTCTACTTTCTTCCCTTTGTCATTTTCTATAGGGAGAAAAGCCGGGATTTGGCAATTGTGTGGGTAGTGCTTAAGCCGAATACCCTTGGTTCTCATAATCGATCTTCAGTTTTTGTAGCAGTAGATCATCATCATCCATCCACTCCCAATCGGTTTCGTTAAGTGTTGTGGTAAGGGTTCCTGCCAATTCAATCTTTTCTTATTACGTTTAATGCCGAAGGCAGTAGTTGATCATGTAGGATCTTGGCCGATTGAAGGGTGATAAGGGAGCCTTGGCATTAGTCGACTGAGTATTTGAGTAGCGCGTTGGTCTAAGCCACTGAAACTTCGGGATCTGTTGATTTAGGTAAGAAGCTACTCTTTCGAGTTTGATATCTTTATGTATCGTTAGTCACTGTATTAATCTGATTTAGTGACCAAAGGTTTTATGGACCCTAATGCCAGCCAATTGTTAGGTGGGGTTAGATCTGAGACCCCAGCCCCTAAGTTCAAAAAGAGGGCAGTGTCGGCTGTTCACGATTGGCCACTAGGGTGTGCGCCTGCATCCGAGCAAAGCAGTAGACAGATAGCGGTAGTATTGAGTAATGACAGTACCGACATAGAGAGTGTCGTATTACGGGTAATTAGGTGTGTAACTCTTACACACTTCATTAGTTAATATGTTTATCATGTATATTGTCAAAAGCTGGATTTATCGATGAAACTGTTACATTACTCTTGTGGGTAAAAGCGAAGACTTCGGGTAAGTCCACTATTGATTGATTAACGATAAATGCCTCTATAATATTGGCATATGCCATGCCATGTGATGTTAGTATGTTAAGCATGTTTGGTATGCCATGAAAAGTATGTTCATAAAGTTGGGTATGGTGAGAGGAGGGGGAAGGCATGATTCTAGACTGTCACCAGTGGTTTTGACCACACAGTGGGTTGGCCCCGCTTTCTATAATATTATTGTGACTAAGTCCCAGTGGTTTTGACGACCAGTGGTTTTGTCCACATATTTCTATCTCTGTGACTTGTTCCAGTGGTTTGGTACCACAGTGGGTTTGCCCCACATATCGATATACGAGATTGTCACCAGTAGTTTTGACCACAATATGGGTTGGCCCCACACATATTGGTTGTGACTGCGATCACCAGTGGTTTTGACCACATACATATTATTTGTGACTACGGTCACCAGTGGTTTTGACCACCAGTGGTTTGGTACCACACGGGGTAGATATAGGAGTTCGGATGGTTAGGTTGGGTTGCATGACTTGCATATTGGCTTATGAAATGGTGTAAGGGAACTGATATTATCGGGATGGGGATTTATACACCGAGTCTCAGTGACTCACCCCTTCCTTTACATTTTGCAGATGATTTGTAGATCGCAGATACGGAGCCGGGCCAGACTCGAGGTGGCCATGCGCATTCTTTTTGAGTTTTGTTTTAAATTACTATCTTGGTTTTACTTTACTTTAAAATTTGGTTTTTTTTCGGGTTGTAATAAGGCCACTAGGTTTTGATTTTGGGGTTATTTATCTGCTTTGAATTTTCATTATATTTTGCTTAAGTTAAACAAAACGGCATGCCTAATAAATCTATTAATAAATGTTGTCTAAACTTTTTACAAAGCATCGGGTTTTCTAAAACTTTACCATCGGATAACGGCAAACAAGTAATATTAACTAACTAACGAAAGTTACTTTAAAAACTACATTTTTCCTAGAAGTCTAAAGTTAAATGGTTCCTTTGTTTTAGGAACATTACTCATACTAACTCAGCTTTTCATTAAATCAATAGTTTTCCTAAAATAAGAGACGACAAACGGTTTTTCCCGAAACTGTTCTTCTTTTTTCCAAATTTCAAACGACAAGATGTTTCTAATAACATTTCTTCACAAAATGAAACCAACAACTTGTTTTCTTCAAAAACGTTTGTCATGTGACATACCGGATTCAGTCGTAGCGTGTTGACCGGGTTTGGAGTGTTACAATTTTGGTATCAGAGCCAAGTTCAAAAGCTCGGCTGTGGGCCCGAGGCCCAAATTGTTTTCAATAATTGGTTACAAGATGATTTTGATGGAAAATGCATAATTTGGGAAAACATGGCACCGAGTTTCTGACACCGATCCGCACAGGTAAGTACCCCTAACTGCTGTTTATATGATTGCGATAATGGTGATATGGTTGATAGTAATAGGAAATTACTTTAGAGACTGAAACCTGTAGGATTGTGTGAACTTGCGGAAACAATCCCTATAATAAAATGTTCATAAAACTGTGCTTAATAGCAGTGGAACAAACCTAATGCATAAAATTCTTAATTCAGATTAATTCGAGAATGGTAGTCATGAGCGTACGAGGACGTGGGCGTAATACACGTGGACGGTAGAGGTAGGATGATTGTGTCGGAATCGGTAGGGTTTGGCCATGGGTCAGAAAATGAGGTACCACCGCCGCCAGCTGTGGGCGCGGAGTTTCAGGATCAGACGGGTGGTGACGACGCAGTTGTCACGCGGGAATCTTTGCGGGTTCGAGAGAGTCGCAGTGCGCAGTGTCGAAGCGGGAGTTCAGAAATCTGTGTTCAAATAACTCCGGGCTAATGGCGCAGAGGTATTTAGGGGTGTATCCAGTGTGGCTCCCAATACAGCTGAGTATTGGCTGGAGGCGACAGAACGTATAATGAAAGACTTGGATTTTACGGCTGAGGAGAAGCTGAAGGGGATAGTGTCCTTTCTCCGACATGAGTCTTATCAGTGGTGGCTCACGGTCAGGGAAGGAGCAATGGTCGATGACATCACCTGGGATTTCTTTAAGGTAGCTTATCAGAGGAAGTACGTCGGGGCTAGTTACATTGATTCACAGCGCAAGGCGTTCTTGAATTTGGTCCAGAGGAGTAAGTCAGTATCGGAGTATGAGGCAGAGTTTCTCCGGTTAAGTCACTATGCTCGGGGTATTGTGGCTACAGAACACGAGCGCTGTGTCAGATTTAAGGACGGGTTGAGAGATGAGCTGCAAATGTTAATTGCTCCACAGTAGGAGAGAGAATTTACGGTCTTGGTAAAGAAGGCCAAGATTGCGGAGGAAGTGAAACAGTCGGTGAGACGGAACCAGGATAGGAATTAGACTAAAAGGAGTTCTGGGTCATCAGGGTCTACCGGGAATCTACAGAAAAGGGCTAGATATGGTGGGCCAAATCAAGCTGCAAGGCTTGCTGCTACTACTCAGTGGCCGCCACGGTGTGCTCAGTGTGGGAAGTCTCATTCGGGAGAGTGTTGGACTGGAAACAGAGGGTGCTTCGAGTGTGGGTCAATGGGGCATCGAGTAAGGTATTGTCCGCAGAGGTCAGATAGGATCGAGTCTGAGGGTTAAGGTCGTACACAATTCAGGAGGGATGGTCAGCAACCACAGAGGGGTCGCGGTTCAGCCAGGGGAGGTAATGGTTCTGGACGAGGCTGTGGAGCATCGGGTAGAGGTGCTGGGAGCTTGGAGGCAAGATAGCCTGGGTTGGTCTATGCAGCGAGGCGTCGAGAGAAGGGCGACGCATCGGACGTCATAACCGATGTGTTCTTAATTTTTGGACTGCCTTATACTGCTTTGATAGATGTTGGTTCGACGCACTCTTATGTTGCAAGGAGTATAGTGGGTACTATGAACTTAGCCTTTGAGATTTCTTCTAGGGAGATGATAGTAATAAGCCCTCTATGTCACTCTGTAGAAGTAAACAAACTGTATAGGGAAGTACCCCTAGAACTTCAAGGGGTAGTGTTTTTGGCCGATCTGATAGAACTGCCATTCGGGGAGTTCGATTTGATTCTTGGGATGGACTGGCTATTGAAGTACCAAGAAAGTTTGGACTGCGTAGCTAAGCGCATGGTATTGAGAATAGTTCAGGGTGAAAAGGTGGTGATGATAGGTAATAGGAGAGATTATCTATCCAATGTTGTATCTGCTCTGAAGGCCGAGAAAATGGTGAGGAAGGGTTGTGAGGTGTTCATGGTTCATGTTTGTGCACTGGAGGCCAAGGAATCAACTGTAGAAAATGTCCGAACAGTGAAGGAATTTACTGATGTATTCCCAAAAGAACTTCCAGGTCAGCCTCCGGATCGTGAAGTTGAGTTTGGCGTAGATCTATTACCCGGAATCGCGCCCGTATCTATTGCTCCATATAGGATGGCACCGAAGGAGTTGGTGGAATTGAAGCACTGATCCAGGAATTTTTGGATCGGGGTTTTATCCGACCGAGTGTATCACCTTGGGGAGCGCTTGTGCTTTTTTGTTAAGAATAAAGACGGTACAATATGGATGTGCATAGATTACCGTCAGCCGAATAAGTTGACGATCAAGAACAAGTACCTGTTACCGAGGATAGACGATCTGTTCGATCAACTTAAGGGTGCATCAGTCTTCTCTAAGATTGATTTAAGGTTGGGGTATCACAAGCTTAAGGTAAAGGAGGCCGATATCCATAAGACGACGTTTCGCACTCGTTATGGGCACTACGAGTTCTTAGTAATGCCGTTTGGGTTGACCAATGCGCCGGCAGCGTTCATGGACATGATGAATAGGGTGTTCCAGCCGTACTTGGACCGGTTCGTCGTAGTGTTTATAGACGACATATTGGTGTACTCAAAATCTGAGGAGGAGCATGATGCACATCTACGTGTGGTTTTGCAGATTATGAGGGAGAAGCAACTATTTGCAAAGTTTAGTAAGTGCGAGTTCTGGCTTAAGAAAGTAACCTTCTTGGGTCATGTGGTGTCAGCTGAAGGGATTAGAGTAGACCCTTGGAAGATTAAGGCGGTGTCTGGAAACCACCTAAGTCAGAGCGTAAATTCGAGTTTTTCAGGGTTGGCAGGATATTACAGAAGGTTTGTGGAAGGGTTTTCTTTGATTGCAGCTCCGTTGACCATGTTACTGAAGAAAGGGGTTCCATTTGTATGGTCAGATAAGCAACAGGAAAGTTTTGACAAGTTAAAGAGGATTCTAACAGAAGCTCCACTTTTGATTCAACCTGAAGCGGGAAAGGAGTTTACGGTTTAGTGTGATGCATCGCATACCGAATTAGGATGTGTGCTGATGCAAGAAGGGAAAGTAGTGGCATATGCATCTCGACAGTTAAGACCTCACGAAGTGAACTACCCGACACATGATCTGGAGTTGGCTGCAGTGGTTTTCACCCTGAAAATTTAGAGGCATTACTTGTATGGGGAGAAGTCTATAGTTTACACGGATCACAAGAGTTTGAAGTACCTCTTGACTTAGAAGGAATTGAATTTAAGGCAGCGGAGATGGATCGAGTTGTTAAAGAACTACGACTGCTCGATTGAGTACCATCCAGGTAAGGCTAACGTAGTGGCTGACGCGTTGAGCCGCAAGGTGGTAGTAGACTTAAGAGCAATGTTTGGCCATCTTAGTCTGTATGATGATGGGTGCCTGTTAGCGGAATTGCAGGTAAAGCCGACTTGGGTAAATCAGGTTAAGGAGAAACAACTAGTGGATGGGGTCCTAAGTGCTCGGAGGTTAGAAGTGCAGAATGGGGGATTGGAGGGTTACAGCTTGAGCAGCGATAGAGTGTTGTGTTTCCAAGGGAAAGTTTGTATGCTGAAAGACGTTGAGTTAAGGCAGAGGATTCTTCAGGAAGCTCATAGCAGCCCATACGCTATGCATCTTGGAGGTAGTAAGATGTACCTGGATTTACGGGAACAGTTCTGGTGGCCGGGTCTGAAGCGGGAGGTAATAGAATTTGTAAGTGTCTTACATGTCAGCAAGTCAAAGCTAAACATTAGTTACCATCGGGTCTGTTGCTACCGGTAAAGATTCCGCAGTGGAAGTGGGAAAGGATTACGATGGATTTTGTCAGTGGGCTACCCCTTACGCCTAGCAAGAAAGATTCAGTCTGGGTGATTGTTGATCGTCTGACAAAATTAGCTTATTTTATACCGGTTCGGATTGATTACTCACTCCAAAAGTTGGCTAAGTTGTATGTAGTGGAAATAGTGAGGTTACATAGAGTGCCGGTGTCGATTATTTCAGATAGGGATCCCAGATTCACGTCAAGGTTTTGGAAAGGGTTGCATCAGGCATTAGGTACAAGGTTGGATTTCAGCACGGCATTTCATCCGCAGTCGGTTGGGCAATCTGAAAGGGTGATTCAGATCTTGGAAGATATGTTAAGGGGTTGTGTTTTGGATTTTAGAGGTAGTTGGGAAGAATTCCTACCGCTGCCGGAGTTCACGTACAACAATAGTTATCAGGCCAGTATCCATATGGCACCGTATGAAGCATTATACAGACGTATGTGTCGTACCCCTACGTGTTGGACAGAGTTGAGTGAACGTCAGATGTTGGGTCCAGAGTTGGTTGCTGTGACAGAGGATAAGGTTAGGGTGATTCGAGCTCGTCTATAGGAAGCTTTGGACAGGCAGAAGTCTTATGCCGATCTCAAGCGAAGGGATATAGAGTTCGCTGTGGGTGACAAGGTCTTTCTGAAAGTGTCGCCATGGAAGAAGGTGCTGAGGTTTGGTCGGAAGGGCAAGCAGAGCCCTAGGTTTATCGAGCCTTATACGGTGTTGAAGAGGGTAGGACCAGTAGCTTATCAGCTCGAGTTGCCATCAGAATTGAGTGAGATTAACGACGTATTTCATGTCTCCATGCTTAGGCGCTATCGTTCAGATCCATCATATGTTGTGCCAGTGGAGGAGATTGAGGTGAGCCCAGATTTGTCTTTTGAGGAAGAACCAGTGCAGATTCTGGATCTGGATTTCAAAGTCTTACGTAGGAAATCGATTCCTTTCGTGAAAGTGTTATGGTAGAATCACGGAACGAAAGAGGCCACGTGGGAACCAGAGGATGTGATGCGGCAGCAATACCCTCAACTCTTTTGACAAGGTAATTTCAAGGCCGAAATTATTTTTAAGGAGGGTAGAACTGTAACATCCTCAAATCGGGGTCTTTGTATTTTTGTGTGTTTGCATGTGATAGTATGATTGTTGTGCTAGTGTAGGGTGTTTTGGGGTCCAGGCATGACCTTGGGGTAGGTCTGAGCCATAGCAAAATTTTTTTTTTTTGGGTACTTGGAAGGGAGAGCTGAGTAAGTTGGGTGTTAAGGGAAATTGTGGGAGTGCTTTGACACAAGTATCCCAGTGGTAAAGTGGCAAGGGAGGCGCCACTTAAGCACAAGGAGAGTGACGCCACATGCAAGAGGGAGAGCCTTGGTTCGAGCTGTAGGGATTTCTTTCTGCTTATTCTTTCTGACGCCAGGCCTTGGAGGAAGTGTTCTCAAGATGGACTCTGATGGATAGCTGTTGAAAGAGTCAACAGATTCAAATGGGTGGAGGAGAGAAATCTGAGGAGTTTAACTCATTCAAATCGGTTTGAATGAGTGGCCAGGAGAAAATTTAGGAGATGGACATGGGAGCTAGAGTTGGCCGAATTCTAAACTCTGCATAGGGAAGGGGGAATCAGTTTTGTGTTGGCAGGGAGTGAATGTACCGAATTTGGTTAAGGTGCAAGTGGTTTCGGTTCTTTCTTTCGGCATGTAGAGTTGTGCTTAGAACTCTCTCTCAAAACCCCTCTATTTTCTTCTTTACTGAAAGTTGTCTAGGGAATTCTGGTTCTTCATCTTTCTCCATCTTAGCCGAAACATTAAAAGACCATTAGGGTCACTTTGGTGTATTGTTTCCTTCTCATCTTCAAAAGCCGAAAACACCATACCTAACCTTTCACTTTTGTTTCATCTTATTCCTTGAAACCCTCAATAGCCGAACCTCCTCAAAATTGAACTATCTTTCTTTTCTTCTTCCATTTGAAACGATCACCCTCCCTCTCATTCAACTTCATTTCTTCTCTCAATCCCTCTCTAGTGCCGAAATACATAAATCTTCCTTCTCTTCTCACTTTGGTCATAACCGCAACTAGTATTCTCATTCTTCTTAATCTCCCTAAGAGCCAAAAACTACCTCCTCTCTTCATCACTTTCAAGCCGAAGCTATTTGTTCTTATCTATTTCTTTCGGGTCGAGATTGAAGCACCATCAACATTCACCATCGGTAAGATCTCACTGAGTACTTCGTACTCTTTTTCTTTTCTTCCTTCTCTTATGTTTCTGTGGCCGAATCTTCTCCCATCTCTACTCTCTTCCTTTTGCCGTTTTCTATAGGGAGAAAAGCCGAGATTTGGCAATTGTGTGGGTAGTGCTTAAGCCGAATACCCTTGGTTCTCATAATCGATCTTTGGTTTTTGTAGCAGCAGATCATCATCATCCATCCACTCCCAATCGGTTTCGTTAAGTGTTGTGGTAAGGGTTCCTGCCAATTCAATCTTTTCTTATTACGTTTAGTACCAAAGGCAGTAGTTGATCATGTAGGGAGCCTTGGCATTAGTCGACTGAGTATTCGAGTAGTGCGTTGGTCTAAGCCACTGAAACTTCGGGATCTGTTGATCTAGGTAAGAATCTACTCTTTTGGGTTTGATATCTTTATGTATCGTTAGTCACTGTATTAATCTGATTTAGTGACCAAAGGTTTTATGGACCCTAATGCCAACCAAGCGTTAGGTGGGGTTAGATCTAAGACCCTAGCCCCTAAGTTCAAAAAGAGTGCAGTGTCGGCTGTTCGCGATTGGCCACCGGGGTGTGGGCCGGCATCTGAGCAAAGCAGTACACAGATAGCGGTAGTGTCGAGTAATGACAGTACCGACATAGAGAGCGTCGTATTATGGATAATCAGGTGTGTAACTCTTACACACTTCATTAGTTAATATGTTTATCATGTATATTGTCAATGACTTATTTCTCGATGAAATCAAGCACGTTACTCTTGTGGGTAAGAGTGAGGACTTCAGGTAAGTCCACTATTGATTGATTAACAATAAATGCCTCTATAATATTTGCATATGCCATGCCATGTGATGTTAGTGTGTTAAACATGTTTGGTATGCCATGAAAAGTATGTTCATAAAGTTGGGTATGATGAAAGGAGGTGGAAGGCATCATTCTAGACTGTCACCAGTGGTTTTGACCACACAGTGGGTTGGCCCCGCTTTCTATATTATTATCGCGACTAAGTCTCAGTGGTTTTGACCACAAATGGTTTTGACCATATATTTCTATCTCTGTGACTCGTCCCAGTGGTTTGGTACCACAGTGGGTTGGCCCCACATATCGATATACGGGATTGTCACCAGTGGTTTTGACCACAATGTGGGTTGGCCCCACATATATTGGTTGTGACTACGGTCACCAGTGGTTTTGACCACATACATATTATTTGTGACTACGGTCACTAGTGGTTTTGACCACAAGTGGTTTGGTACCACACGGGGTAGATACAGGAGTTTGGATGGTTAGGTTGGGTTGCATGACTTGCATATTGGCTTATGAAATGGTGTAAGGGCACTGATATTATCGGGATGGGGATTTATACACTGATTCTTGGTGACTCACCCTTTCCTTTACATTTTGCAGATGATTCGTAGATCACGGATACGGAGTCGGGGCGGACTCGAGGTGGCCATGCGCATTCTTTTTGGGTTTTGTTTTAAATTACTATCTTGGTTTTACTTTACTTTAAAATTTTGTTTTTTCCAGGTTGTAATAAGGCCACTAGGTTTTGATTTTGGGGTTATTTATCTGCTTTGAATTTTCATTATATTTTGCTTAAGTTAAACAAAACGGCATGCCTAATAAATCTATTAATAAATGTTTTCTAAACTTTCTACAAAGCATCAGGTTTTCTAAAACTTTACCATCGGGTAATGGGAAACAAGTAATATTAACTAGCTAACGAAAGTTACTTTCAAAACTACATTTTTCCTAGAAGTCTAAAGTTGAACGGTTCCTTTGTTTTAGCAACATCACTCATACTAACTCGACTTTTCATTAAATCATTAGTTTTCCTAAAATAACAGACAACAAATGGTTTTTCCCGAAAGTGTTCTTCTTTTGTCCAAACTTCAAATGACAAGATGTTTCCAATAACGTTTCTTCATAAAATCAAACCAACAACTTGTTTTCTTCAAAAATGTTTTTCCTGTGACATACCAGATTCGGTCCATGTTGACCGGGATTGGGGTGTTACAGTACCTATAAGACTTTGACTCGAATAGGTGTATGTTTAAATGTGAGAATGAGAATCTTAAAATGATGAGTGTGGCAAATGTGGCCACAAGTATGTGAAACAAAGTATAATTGTGATATATGCTAAATGATTGGAGTGTGCCTATGTATCTATTTGCAATATATGCATTTTATGCTAAGTTTTTGTATATTGACTTACTCAGCTTTTTGAAAGCTTACTCTGTGTGTGTTTTCTCTATTTTATAGGTCGTCAAAGCTATTGAGGGCTCAAGACTGTCACGTATTGTCATCACACTAATAAACTCATTTTGGTACATTTTGGGAATGGTTATAGCAAGATATGGCATGTATAGACTAGTTTTTGGTACAAGTTGATGTATATTCTTAGTCATGAGATATGACTATTTTGGTTAATATTATGCCTTGATGAATGTGGTTTATGTATGGTTTTCGTATGGTTTAATGCCCATGAAATAGTCAAGTTTTTGGTTGGTTAAATGATGAAGATATGCTTTGGTTATATATATGTTTTGTCTTGAAAGATGGCATGAATGAATTAGATATTAAATGCATAGATTGAATGGACAAATTGGTTTGTTTTTGGTTGCTTTATGTTTAGGATATGTCTTTGATTACGATGCTTGTAGGTTTGACCCTTATGGATGGCAATTTGGCCTTGTAAATGGCCTATAATGTCACACGGTTAAGGCACACGGGCGTGCCTAATGACCGTGGGTGTATAACAGGATGTAGCTTAGTAATACACGGCCTCGACACGGGGGTGTCAGCTAACCGTGGTGTACAAGTCAGTAGCTAGCTAAAAGTACACGGCCATGGCACACGGGCGTGCTTGGTGGCTGTGGTGAGGAAGTCAGTATATGGCCTAAGAATACACGGCCTGATCACACGGGCGTGCCTGGTGGCCGTGGGGACCAAGTCAGTATAGGTCCACGGGGAGGACCCACGGGGGTGTCTTGAAGCCGTGGGAAGCATACGGTCTGCTTACACGGGCGTGTGACCCCTGTATTTTAGAAAAGTTTTTAATGTTCATGAAATTTTGTATGTGTTTCAGTTTAGTCCCGACTCGATTTATAATCATGCTATTAGTCTCAAGGACTCATTTAAGGGACATTATGTTTGAGAATAGTGAATGAATGTATGAATTTCTGTTAATGCTTTCTGATATGTTCGGTAACGCTCCTAACCCTAATCTAGCAACGGACTCAGGATAGGGGTGTTACATTTGGTTGGTATCAGAGCTATGGTTTAGCCGATTCTTAGACTAATGTAGCGTGTCAAAGTTTAGCTATACATGCCATATATTTGAATTGGGATAGTGTAATGAATCCTGACGTATAAAATGTGATTTTCGTATAGTAATAGATCTCGAAAGAGTCCTAGCTGATGACGTAGAAAGTAATGTGCCTGCTCCCGCGCAAGGGACAGCGCCCTCTGAGTCGAGACCGACTACGAGCGATCAAAGGGGAGAAGCTAAGCAAGCTTTCTTCCAGATGATGAGTAAGTGGTTCACTCAATTCAAAAGAAATAACCGACTGTTTCATAACCCCCACCCCCGGTTAATCCCCCTCAGACATCTGATATGCCTCCAACTGCAAATCTGAATCTGTTTAGTAAGCCCCCGGTTGACAAGATCCGTAAGTATAGGGCCGAAGAATTCCAGGCTACTAAAGATGAAGATGCTGAAAAGGCCGAGTTCTGGATTGAAAATACTATCTGAGTATTCGATGAAATGTTTCTAACTCTGGAAGAATACATAAAATGTATGGTATCTTTGCTTCAAGATGCAGCCTATCAATGGTGGAAAACCTTAATTTGTGTTGTTCCGAGAGAACGAGTTACATGGGATTTCTTTCAGATCAAGTTTCGAAAGAAATATATCTGTGAGAGATTCATTGATCAGAAACAAAAGGAATTTCTGGAACTTAAATAGGGCCAAATGATTGTTTCTGAGTTCGAACGAGAATTCGTGAGACTGAGTCACTATGCTCGAGAATGTGTATCTTCTGAAGCTATAATGTGCAAGAGATTCGAAGATGGTCTTAATGAAAACATTTGTTTGCTAGTCGAGATTTTGGAAATAAAAGAGTTTCTTGTACTTGTTGACCGAGCTTGCAAAGCTGAGGCACTCGGGAAAGATAAGAGAAAAGCTGAGTCTGAAGCTCGAGATGTAAAAAAGAGATTTCAGAATAAATCATTTCAGTCTGCTCTGAAAAGATTCAGAGATAATCAAAGTCATTTCAGAGATAACGTGGGACATTCGAATAGAAATCAATCTAGACCACAAATGAGTTCCAAAACTTTAGCAACTTCATTGGCCAGCATTGGTAATGTTCGATCTGAGAGACCAGAATGTAAAAATTGTGGAAAAAGACATCCGGGAAGTTATAGATTAAACGACAGAGCTTGCTTCAGATGTGGATCGCTTGATCATTTTATTCGTGATTGCCCTGCATCTGTCGAGCCAGAGACTGTTCAGAATCTAAGATCTGATAATGCACCTGTGAAAGGTAGATCATCAAAGAATGTAAGAAATGTTAGTGGCGGTCAGAGGACTACGAGAGACAATGTTGTCAGATCTGAAGCTAGAGCGCCAGCCAGAGCGTATGCTATTCGAGCTCGTGAGGAAGCTTCATCACCTGATGTTATAACTGGTACTTTTACTCTCTATGATACTTCTGTGATTGCATTGATATACCCTGGTTCTACACATTCATATATATGCATGAATTTAGTACTCAGCAAGACTTTGCTTGTAGAGTCTACTGAATTTGCTATAAAAGTATCGAATCCCTTAGGTAAAAGTGTCCTTGTTGACAAAGTATGCAGGAATTGTCCGTTAATATTTCGAGATACCTGTTTCTCTATTGATCTGATGCCTTTGCCATTTGGTAAATTCGATATTATTCTGGATATGGATTGGTTGTTTATGCATGATGCTGTTGTGAACTGCAAAAGAAAGACTATAGATTTGAGATGTCCGAATGATGAGATTATACGAATTGAGTCTAATGATTTGAATGGATTGCCTGCTGTGATATCTATTTTGAAAGCTCAGAGTTATGTGAAAAAGGGTTACGAGGCATATTTTGCTTATGTGATTGATTCAAAAGCATCTGAGAAGAAAGTTGAATCACTGCCTATAGTTTATGAGTTTACTGATGTATTTCCTGAAGAGTTACCGGGTTTGCCTCCGATTCGTGAAGTTGAATTTGGTATTAATTTGTTGCCTGGTACTACACCTATTTCGATAGTTTCGTTTAGAATGGCACCAACAGAGTTGAAAGAGTTAAAGTCACAATTGCAAGAATTAACTGAAAGAGGGTTTGCTAGACTGAGTTTCTCGCCTTGGGGTGCTCCTGTTCTGTTTGTGAAAAAGAAGGATGGCACGATAAGGATATGTATCGACTATCGCCAGTTGAATAAGGTAACAATAAAGAATAAATATCCGTTGCCCCAGATAGACAATTTATTTGATCAGTTAAAATGAGCTACTGTGTTTTCAAAGATTGATCTGAGATTGGGATACTATCAATTGAGAGTTAAAGATTCAGACATTCTGAAGATTGCTTTCAGAACAGGTACCGGCATTATGAGTTTTTAGTTATGCCATTTGGACTAACCAATGCTCCCACTATTTTTATAGATTTGATGAACAGAATTTTTAGACCGTACCTAGATCAATTTGTTGTGGTATTCATAGATGACATTTTGATTTATTCGCGTAATGAGGCTGAACATGCTGAGCATTTGAGAATCATTTTGCAAAATTTGAGAGAAAAGCAATTGTACGCGAAATTCAGCAAACGAGAATTTTGGTTACACGAAGTTAGTTTTCTGGGGCATATTGTGTCAGCTCTGGAATCCAAGTAGATCCAAGCAAGATTTTTGCTATTCTGAACTGGAAACCTCCGAGAAATGTATCTGAAGTCCGTAGTTTTTCGGGTTTAGCTGGTTATTACCGCAGATTTGTAAAAGGGTTTTCAACTATAGCTACTCCGTTGACTAGATTACTTTAGAAAGATGTCAGATTTGAATGGTCGGATATATGTCAAAAAACTTTTGATCAGTTGAAAACTCTGTTAACAGAAGGTCCAGTGTTAGTACAGCCAGAATCGGGTAAAGAATTTTTTGTATACAGTGATGCCTCGTTAAATGGTTTTGGGATGTGTTCTGATGCAGGAAGGCAAAGTTGTAGCTTATGCCTCGAGACAATTGAAGCCTCATGAAAAGAATTATCCGACACACGACCTTGAATTAGCTGCAATTGTGTTTGCACTTAAGATTTGGCTCCATTATTTGTAAGGTAAAAAATGTCACGTGTTTTTAAATCATAAAAGTTTGAAATATCTGATGACTCAGAAAGATTTGAATTTGCGACAGAGAAGATAGCTTGAGTTGTTAAAAGATTACGAGCTTGTGAGAGATTATCATCCGGGTAAAGCAAATGTTGTTGCAAATGCTCTGAGTAGAAAATCATTGTTTGCAGCACGTGCTTTGAGTACTCAGTTGGATTTGTCTGATGATTGTTCTGTGTCAGCTGAATTAAAAGCAAAACCGTTGTTTTTACAACATATATGTGATGCTCAGAAATCTGATAATGAATTGCTAGCGAAACGAGCTCAGTGTGAAATAAATTATGAATCAGAATTTGAAATGGTTGATAATTGTTTGAGATTCCGAGATCATATCTTTGTTCAGAGAAATGCAGAGTTGATTCAGTTGATTTTGAATGAAGACATAATAGTCATCTATCTGCTCATCCAGGAAGCACTAAAATGTATCAAGATTTGAAACAACATTATTGGTGGTCTGGTATGAAACGAGACATTTCTGACTTTGTTTCGAAATGTTTAGTCTGTCAACAAGTGAAAGCTGAACATAAAGTTCCGTTTGGGTTGTTACAACCAATTTTGATTCCTAAATGGAAATGGGATAAAGTGAAAATGGACTTTGTTTCTGGTTTGCCCCTGACTTTGAGAAAGAAAGATGCGATTTTGGTTGTAGTTGATTGATTAACTAAATCAGCCTATTTTATTCCTGTAAGATCTGATTATTCACTTGACAGATTAGTCGAGCTTTATATTTCTGAGATTATGAAATTGAATGGCGTGCCACTACCTATTGTGTCAGATAGAGATCCAAGGTTTACGTCGAGATTCTGGAAGAAACTACAAGAAGCTTTGGGCACGAAATTACACTGCAGTACAGCTTTTCATCCGCAAACAGATGGTCAGTCTGAACAAATTATTCAAATTCTTGAAGACATGTTAAGATGCTGTATACTTGAGTTTGATGGTTTGTGGGATAAGTATCTGCCATTGATCAAATTTGTGTATAATAATAGTTTTCAGACAAGCATCAAAATGGCACCATATGAAGCTTTGTACGGACATAAATGTCGTACACCTCTGTATTGGACCGAGCTCAGTGAAAATAAGCTTCACGGGGTTGATTTGATAAAAAACACAGAATAGAAAGTGAAACTGATCCGAGATTGTTTGAAAGCAACATTTGATCATCAGAAGTCTTATGCAGACTTGAAAGGAAAAGATATAGAATTTGAAATTGGTGACAAAGTATTTCTGAAAGTGTCTCCGTGGAAGAAAGTGCTTCAATTCGGACGTAAAGGCAAATTAAGTCCAAGGTTCATCGGACCGTATGAGATTATTGAACATGTCGGACCTGTTGCATATAGATTAAAGTTGCCGTCTGAGCTAGAAAAGATACACAACGTATTTCATGTTTCGATGCTCCGTAGATACCGATCCGATCCGTCACATGTGATTGTCCCATCTGAAATTGAAATTCAATCTGATATGACATACGAAGAGGAACCGATCTGTATCTTAGCTCGTGAAGTGAAAGAGTTGAGAAAGAAGAAAATTTCGTTAGAAAAATATTAAGGAATCGACATGGAATTGAAGTGGCTACATGGGAGCCTGAAGATTCAATGAGACAACAATATCCGAATCTGTTTAACAGTAAGATTTTCGGGAACGAAAATCCCTAAGGGGGAGAATTGTAACAGTTCAATTTCTACCCTAGTTAGAACAATGGTTTCGAGACCACAAATCTGAGTCCGTATAATAATTTAATATTATTTTCTGTGCCATTCATATGTGGCTAAGCATGTGTTAAATTTCCGTAAGTTAATTTGTCTGTCTGTGTGTTTAATTTGACCAAAGGACTAAATTGCATAAAGTTTAAAAGTTACTTTCCATATAGTTAATGATTCAATTGTGATGGCTTTATTAAAGTGAAGTCATTAAAGGACAATTAGTCCATTAATATTCATAGTGGACGACAACATGGTTTTATAACATGTTTTTATATGTTATTTTTATTAGTTAAAAGTTATGTTATATATATTATAAGTTATTATATTATATCAATAAAAAGAAAACAAAAGATAGTGGCCTTTGTTCATCCTACTTTTGGCCGAATATCAAAGAAATAAAAAGAAAGAAACTTTGGCTAGACATTCGACACTTGCAAGCCAAAAATTCAAGGTAATACTTTGATCGGTTTTTGATAATTTTTACGTTTTTGGAATCGTTGCTTTGAGAGCTACAAAACCCATGTCTCAATTTTTTTGTATTGATGATGTTTGTGAGCTATGCCATTGATGATATGTTGAGCTTTGTGATGTTTTTAAGGTGTTAAATGATAGGTTGGTGGTAGATGAACATATTTTGCTCTTGAATTTTTGATGAATTTAGCTAATTAGGGCTAAATTGAGAAAATATTATTTTGAAGGACTAATTTGTGAATTTGATGAAATATTTGGACTTATATAGTCCTTAGGGAGGTTCGGCTATGCATATGTGTGAACAAAATTTGTGAATTTGATATTTTGAGAAAAATGGACTAAATTGATAAAGTGTGCAAATTTGAGGGTTAATTTGCAAATAGCTGTAAATATGTGTCCATGGAGTGAATTGTGTGAATTAGTGAATAAAAGGGTTAATTTTGAATATGTCTAGATCAAGAACTGAGGAAAACGGACTTAGATCGCGTGAAAGCGAAAGTTATCGAGTAGCCGTTTTCATTCCGATATATCGAACCCGAGGTAAGTCACTATGCAAATAAACGTACTTGTATGATATTATAATTGTTCATATGACTAATGTTGATTACGGATACTTATAAGAAGTTATGCATATGAATTCCGAGACAAATCCGATATAGTGACTAAGTCCGAGAAGTCCCGTGTGAACCTAGGAATAGATAGGATTTGCTATGTCATGACATAGGTATCTGTTCTGTTTTATCTTGTAAGACCACGTCTGGGATGTTGGCACTGCTTTGAAACTCGTGTAAGACCACGTTTGGGACGTTGGCATCGATAAGAGCATTACGTGTAAGACCATGTCTGGGACCTTGGCATCATTATGATCCTTACGTGTAAGACCATGTCTGGGACATCGGCATCGTTTTGATTCGTATAAGACCCTGCCTGGAGAAGTGGCATCGATATTCGAGTGCAAGTAAGACCTCATCTGGGACGTTGGCATTGTACGACTATTCCGAGCTTTTCGAGTATCCTACAAAATTCCTTATGGTTCAACTGGCAAGTCTGTGATATGAATTGTGAATCCGAGCGATGATCAAACAAGTGAACGAATGTCTGTTTCAGGTACGTTTGGTATATATATATACACAAGTGTGTATAAAAAGGTAAGTACCTATAAGACTTTGACTCGAATAAGTATATGTTTAAATGTGAGAATAAGAATCTTAAAATGATGAATGTGGCAAATGTGGCCACAAGTATGTGAAACAAAGCATAATTGTGATATATGCTAAATGATTGGAATGTGCCTAAGTATCTATTTGCAACATATGAATTTTTTATGCTAAGTGTGTTTGTATATTGACTTACTAAGCTTTTTGAAAGCTTACTCTGTGTGTTTTTTCTCTGTTTTATAGGTCGTCAAAGGTACTGAGGGCTCGGGACTATCAGGGATTGTCATCACACTAATAAACTCATTTTGGTACATTTTGGGAATGGTTATATCTAGATATGGCATGTATAGTCTAGTTTTTGGTACAAGTTGATGTATATACTTAGTCATGATATGACTATTTTGGTTAATATTATGCCTTGATGAATGTGGTTTATGTATAGTTTTGGTATGGTTTAATTCCCATGAAATAGTCAAGTTTTTGGTTAGTTAAATGATGAAGATATGCTTTGGTTATATATATGTTATGTCTTGAAAGATGGCATGAATGAATTAGATATTAAATGCATACATTGAATGGACAAATTTGTAATATTCGGGATTTAGGGCTTGTGCATTTTTGCTTAAATATATGTGGAAGCATGCCTGTGTGTATTTTGAATGTGTCTTGTGGATTTTGGGAACTTTAGAGTGTAGGTGAATGCCTTAGAAATTATTTGATTTTAAGTCTTAAAGGGGGAGCTAGGCAAATGAGGCCTTAAGAAAATTTATAAGGGAAATTGGACATAAAAATGGGCTTGTTAAAGTGGCAAGGAGGCGCCACTTAAAGCCTTAGTAAGTGACGCCACAAGCAGTGTGCAGGGCTTAGGTTCGAGCAGCAAAGGGAGCACTTTTGGAGTGTTTTTGCGTCAAGCTAAGAGGAGAGTTGGACGGCACTAAAACACTAAGGAGATGAGCACTAGATGTGGTCAAATACCTTTTAAAATTCGGCTAGGGGCAAAGGATAATTGTTGTTTTGTTCGATTTATTTTGAATGGGTAAAGAAGAGAGGAAATAAGAGAAAAATAAGGGAGCTGATAAGGGGAAGAGTGTTGGCCGGCCTAGGGACTCTCTTGAGGTGATTTTTGGCCAAGTTAGTAGGGGGAGGAGTAGCCGAATTATGTTAAGGGGTTTTATGTTTTCTTTGCCGAAAGTTAGCTCTTCTCTTCACTCTTTTCTTTTCCATACATGAACCACACCAAAAACGCCTCTCTTCCTCACTTGATCATCATTGCCGAAACTTCTAAGCTTCACACTCTCCCTCTCTATATTTTGATAAAGGCCGAACCACAGTACCATTCTCTCTTTTCCATTGAAGCTGAATCTATAACCCCTTGCTATCCTCTTCTAAAGCCGAATACACAAGTGACTCCTAGCCGATTATTCATTAAGCCTCAAAACCGAATCTCTCTATGGTGTCAGGCAAAGGTGCAGTCGATTTCAGTATTAAGGGTAAGATTAATTGTTATTCGATTTTCAATCCTTTCTCTTTTAGCCGAAAGTTTGAACCTAATCCGATTAATGCACTTTGGCCGAAACTCTGAAGGAGGGTTTCGGGATTCTGCTATTGTCGACCATAAGGAGGAGATCTTCGGGATTTTAAAGATCTAAGGTAAGTCATGTGTGGTATTCGGCCAAAGGCCATTTATTGTGATTAAATGTTAGAATTGGATCTAACATATGTCTATAGGAATTTCGACAGATACCACAACCAAGTAGCAATTTCGGGATTTGAGATCCACAACGTAAGAAGGTATGAACATTTGGCCAAGGCTAGATTAAGCATTAGTACAGAATAAAGAATATGGCATGATTTCTGCATGTTTTATTGTGCATGGGCATGTGGGTGATTATTTGAGGGAAAGTGATCTGGTGGTTTTTACCACAATATCTGGTGACTCATGTCAGATAATCTGAATGTGGTGACTTATGTCACAAAATATTATCTGGTGGCTATGCCACAAATTTATAAGGGCGATGTGCTAGTCGTGCTGCAGCAATGATCGCCGATGATGTGTGTGTAGCGGATGGAGGGTCGATTTAGTAATCCCCACGGTGTGATGGCAGGAACGGGTGATGTGTAGCGGATGGTTACTTAGGTTTGGGTTCGGGGTTGCATCATTATCTATATTTGCTATATGTATATGTATGATCTGACATGCCTAAATCATTTGAACTTGTGTTGGTTGTTATACACTGAGTCTGTTTGACTCACCCCGTTGTGGGATATCTTTTCAGGTGACACTCAGTAGATGGACCGGGTCAGCGGAGACTATGTGGTGACCATGCTGAATATTTTTAGGATTTCAATTAGTTGTTTCTTATTATTTTATTATTCGGGATTTATTTGGTATTTTTTAGTTGTAATAAGGCCATTACTATTAACTGTGTTAAGTATGAATTTTATTCGGTTTACTGTGATACGAATATTCCTAAACCAAAATTAAATATCTTTTCTTAAAAATAAATTTTAAATGTTTTGACACATAAACACAAATGATTTTCAATTTCACGTTAAACCCTAAAAACTTGGCAAAACTTTTAACTTAATGATTTCAAGTACAAATGAAAATTGTTTTAATAAAATCCAGTCTTCAAAACCACCCAAATTTTCCAAAATAACAAACAAGTTTTGAACGGTTTTAGTCAAGGAACATACCAGATCCGGTCGAGGCTCGTGGGCTGGCTTTGGGGTATTTCAAAATTGGTATGTTTTTGGTTGTTTTATGTTCAGGATATGTCTTGGATTATGATGCTTGTAGGTTTGACCCTTATGGGTGGCGATTTGGCCTTGTAAATGGCCTATAATGTCACACGGTCGAGGCGCACGGACGTGCCTAATGACCGTGGGTGTATAACTGGATGTCGCTTAGTAGTACACAGCCTTGACACGGGGGTGTCAGCTAACCATGGTGTACAAGTCAGTAGATAGCTAAAAGTACATGGCCATGGCACACGGGCGTGCTTGGTTGCCGTGGTGAGGAAGTCAGTATATGGCCTAAGAGTACACGGCCTGAGCACACGGGCGTCCCTGGTGGCCGTGGGGACCAAGTCAGTATAGGTCCACGGGGAGGACACACGGGGGTTTCTTGAAGTCGTGGGAAGCACACAGTCTACTTACACAAGCTTGTGACCGCTGTATTTTAGAAAAGTTTTTAATTTTCTTGAAATTTTATATGTGTTTCGGTTTAGTCCCAACCCGATTTATAAGCATGCTATTAGTCTCAATGACTCATTTAAGGGACATTATGTTTAAGAATAATGAATGTATGTATGAATTTCTGTAAATGCTTTCTGATATGTTTGGTAACGCTCCTAAACCTAATCCAACAATAGACTCGGGATAGGGGTGTTACAGCCAGGCCGTGTTCGAACCTATTGAATGGGGCACGACTGTGTGGATTTCGTGATATGGCCCATTTACTCTGTTTTGGGCTTGTTTTTTGTTCTTTTCGTCATTGGGTGCTCTCTTGAGTATAAAACATGAAAACAGAGGATTAAGAGCACCAATTTACACAATTCAGGGCTTAAATCATCCAAAAGCAGGCTAAATGTAGGCCTAAAATATGTTACTTTTACGGTTTATCAAATACCCCCACACTTAAACATTTGTTTTTCTCAAGCAAAATTCTCAACTCACAATTAAAATGAACTTTCGTGATTCATAATATTTATCAATAATGCTTCATCATAATTCAAAGATAATTCACATATGGATGATTCAACTTAAAGGGTCCTAAAGATTCAAACAATCAAAGTCATACATTTGTAGCACGGAAACATAGGCGTTTCCCCTTATCTAAATAATTACCTTTGATTCCGAACTGGCAAGAATTGACGTCCTCACTAAAGATTCACCTAAATCACTCGAAGTGTTTAAGGTTTAGAATTAAGCACTTAAAAGTCAAACATGAAGAGTTAATCCCATAGGCTTGAATGAAAATCAAGTCTCAACCACTATAATATGAGATGATACACAAATCAAAAGGTCTTTAACAGGCTTAGGTTAAGGGTATGGATATAGGCTGAATTAGAAGGTTAGAATAGAGATTGACCTGACAATTTACCTAACTAGAAAAAATGAACTAATCCTAATTACTTACATCGATTGAAACTTCATTACTAATAATATGAGCTTATTCTTCAAGATGTGGAGTTTTAAACGTATAAGCTCGATTCATAGGACAAATACTGAATATACTTTGTTTTTTTTTTAAGAACAAGTCAAGTACATCATAAGAAAGAACTTTAACAACTGAAATATAGAACATAGTTAAGAAATTGTTCAAAATCAAATCTCGACAAAAAGGTAGTCAAGGAATGGTGATAACAAATATAAAGTGTTTTTGTTAATATTAGTGGGTAAGTCAATGAAAAGGGTTGTTAGGATCAAATGGGTTCACTAGGGGTTAATTATGAATGTAGGCTTTTAATGGAATAAGTGGGTTAAATCCTAAGTGCCTTTATCATCTCTGTATATCAAATCAAAGGTGTGGTCTCGACATGTATAATCGATGCAAGTTTTAGAATAACAAATCAATGTTTACACACTCATAATCAATAAGATGAGCAAGAAAAAGAATGTATGCTCTAAAAGGCTCCAAGTCTCACAAAAATTATGGGTTTTTTCATGTCAACCTCGTAAATTTCAAACTTCAAAGTAATAATTAGATTTAGGTAGACAACCTAGAAAAAAATTTTAATTAAATGAAAATTAGACTTACTATGTTTGATTCCCTAGTATCCTTCAAATTTAATCATCAATGCACAATTATCAATGAATTAATCCAAAACATATCAATAAAAATCATAAATCAAAGGAGATTTCATTCTAATTGTAATATGAAAAACTTACTTGAAGACAAGGCATAATTCAGGGATTTGAGAATAACGAAGAAAGTTAGGCACTTTATCGAAATAACTATTCACCCCCCACACTTAAGATGTATATTGCCTTCAATGTACAAAGATGTATATTATATTTAAGAGAGAGGGAGAGGTGAAACTTCCTGAATGTGGATGGTTTCCTTGAGTTGGGAGTCTCGAGGTGTGGTGGCAGTTACCTAGCTCTACGCTAGATGAAGAAATTGGGGAGCTCGTAGAGAATTAGTGAGGAATTATTAAGACACATTTAAAATAAACTAAATATATAACTAAAGACAAGAAAGATAAATAGAAAGAAAAATATAATTGTAAGTAAAATTAAAATGAAAGATGAATGGACCGACGAGTCCTTATTGTCGGATGGTTCGCGAGGTGGGTGTGACTTCTAAGGTTGCGGTGGTGCTAGCGGTGGCGGAAGTGCCGTGATTCCCTAGCAGCCTTTAGAACCTGTCACTAAGAAACTAAAATAAAATAAACTAAATTAAGCATAAGATAGTCAAAGAGAAGGAAAATAAAGGAGAAGCTAAAAGTAAAACAAAAGATAATTGGTCTCAAAGACCTTTAGCTTGTCAAGTGGATGAAGCGGCCGGCATGAACTTATGTAGATCGGTCTCCATGAGGGAGATTGTGCTGGGATCCTTCCGCTTCTTCGACATAGATGTTGTGTAGCTCAACGGTTGTGGGCAAAGGTTAGAGAAGGGAAGTTGGGAGAAGTTTGAGAAAGCAAAAGAAAATTAAATGGGCTGAATGGGTGAGAAGAGGGAAGGGTGGATGGTTTAATAGAATTTTCAAGTCAGGTACATTCACATGCCCGTGTCTCATGGGCGTGGCATGTCACATAGCCGCATCGCATGGCCGTGGTGGGCTTCGTTCGTTTCTCTCATGCCCATGCTCAGGTCGCCACGCCCGTGTGTAATCTAACAATGTTGACCATGGCCGCATCGCACGGCCGTGGGGTTTTGTCGGTGCCCTTGGTGTAGTGGTTGGAGTCCGTGACTTGAAAACTGATTTGCTCTGACTCGTACCATCTCTGCCATGTCAGTTTGGGGATTCGGCGTTTCCACACAGCCACGGCCATGACCGTGTGGCTTGAAATTTTGTATTTTTGGTTAGTTTATAGTTAGGTGCTATAAGGAAAACATAAATAAAATAAAAATGAAAAAAATATAGAAGTTAATGGGGTTAGTACTCGGGTTGCCTCCCGAGAAGCGCTCGTTTATAGTCTTAAGCTAGACTCTCCTCTTATTTGTATATTCATGGTGGTTTGAGGAGTTGAAAGTCCTTCATCGTGCTAGCAGTTCCATTATCATGATAGAGTTTAAGACGAGTAGCGTTTATTTTTAAAGTGCCGAACATAGGGTTACTTACCTCGATTGTTCCATACGGAAAAACATCGATTACCTTAAAAGGGATTTTCTTGCTGGTGTTAGGATCAGGAGGGGACAATCATGAATCTGCTTTATCTAGCAATACCTGATCTCCAATTTTGAACTTGTTTGTCTCGTACGGTGGCCTTGGTTCTGCTTCGTGTATCCCTAGTTCTTTGCTAAAATACTTCTTCCCCTCTTCTAGTTCATCAATCTGAATCTTTTTTCCTCATGAGTTATTTCTTTGTTAGTACAGGGTTTAGGATCGAGATCATGCTGTGGTGTCTCATAAAAAGAATGGTTAACTGAATGTTTATCAATAGAATTTACCTTCTCACCTTGGCTATTCGATGTTCTAGCTGAACTGAGGGCTTAAAGAGTGACTGTCTCGTCACCTACACAGAGTATAAGTTCGCCTGCATCAACATTGATTTTAGTTCTGGCAATTGCTAAGAATGGTCTTCCTAAAATTAGGGGGATCGTGTTGTCCTCATCCATGTCTAAAATGACAAAGTCTACTAGGAATACGAATTTGTTAATTTTCACGAGTACATCTTCAATTATACCCCTAGGAACTCTAATAGTTTTATCAGCTAATTGAATGCTCATCCTAGTTTGTTTAGGTTTCCCTAGACCTAGTTGTTTAAACAATTTATAAGGCATGACATTTATGCTTACCCCTAAATCAACTTACGCATTATCAATAGATAAACTACCAATTAAGCATGGAATTGTAAAACTCCCTAGATCTTTTAATTTCGGTGGTAGTTTATTTTGCAACATTGCTGAGCACACTGCATTCAGTTCCACATGTGATTCCTCATCTATCTTTCACTTATTTGCCAATAGTTTCTTTAAAAATTTCCTGGAATCTGGCATCTGTGAAGAGCTTCAAGAAATGGTAAGTTAGTATGTAATTTATTTAAAAGTTTTAGAAACTTACCGAACTGTTCCTCTGTGTCGTCTTTCGTTATTGCCTCAGGATATGGTATGCAAGGTTTGTACTCCTTAATTACCAGTTTCGGCTTGTTATTGACCTCAGTCGTATCTTTTACTACTACCTTCTTTTGTTTTGAATTAGGCACGTCTAACCCTTCACTATCTTCAGCTGTTATGGCTTGAACTTGATCCTTGGGTTAGTCTCGGTTTTGCTCAGTTGTCTTCCCTGTGGTCTCTCAGACATTTGCTTAGCAAGTTCCTTGAACTCTTGTGTCAATGCCTCAAGTTTTGTTTCTATCTTTTAGAAATGTGTTTATGTATTTTGAGACTGTATTTCTGAGGCTGCTATGAAGTTTGTCAGCATCTCTTCAAGGTTCGGTTTCTTTTCCTATGGGTAGGGCTGTTGTTGGAAGTTTTGGGATGGTTGTTGCCTTTGATTTCTTTGACCGGCCATGAGAAATTGGGGTGGTTCTTCCAACCTGGATTATAAGTATTACTATAAGGGTTATTGTTAGATCGAAAATTGTTACCCATATAGTACATTTGTTCGCTCTCCATGCCCTGTTCGTAGGGTGGGTACTCAGGATTCGCTACTCCTTCACTTGCGTCGCACTGCATAACTGGATGAGCCTGCGAAGAACCATATAAACCATCAAATTTTTTATGTAGCAATTCGACCTGATTTGATAGCGCGGTTACTGCATCAAGGTTGAAAACTTCGGCTGCTTTAGCTGACCTTGTCCTTGTAAGTTGCCACTGATAGTTATTCAGTGACATCTCCTCTATAAACTCGTAGGCTGCTTCAGGACTTTTGTTTTTCAGGGTTCCACCGGTAGCTGAATCGATTAGTTTCCGTGTTGAAAGGTTCACACCATTGTAAAAATTTTGGACCTGTAGCCACAAAGGTAATTCGTGGTGTGGACACCTTCTCAACAAATCTCTGTATCTTTCTCATGCATCATAAAGTGTCTCTAAATCCATCTGCACAAAAGAAGAGATATCATTCCTCAACTTGGTCGTTTTGGCTGGTGGAAAATATTTTAATAAAAATTTTTCGGTCATTTGATCCCATGTAGTGATGGACCCTTGTAGAAGAGAATGTAACCACTGTTTGGCTTTATTTCTCAAAGAAAAGGGAAATAACCGAAGACGGATGGCATCATCAGAAAAGCCATTTATCTTGACGGTGTCGTAAAATTCTAGAAAATTTGCTATGTGTGTGTTAGGATCCTCATCCATCAAACCATCAAACTAAACAAACTGTTCTATCATCTGTATAGTGTTAGCTTTCAGTTCAAAATTGTTTGTAGCAATAGTAGGCCTAACAATACTAGACTTAGTTCCTGTTAAACTAGGTTTAGCATAATCATACATAGTACGAGGAGCATGATGTTCGGCCATCTCTAGAGGTGGCAGATTATTCTCTGCCATCTCTTCGGTAGTATTTTTTTCGGCTTCTTGCACTTCTTCTGCGTAGTTTAAGCTTCGCCTTATTTCTTTGCGATTTCTGCGAACGATCCCTTCAATATCACTGTCATAAAGTAGGGGTCCTGTCGGGTTCCTTCTAGTCATAAACTAGAGGTACCAGAAAGGAACAAAAGAAAGAAAATTTAGAAAAGCAAAAATAAAATTTAATTGTAAAAAATAAAAATAAATATGGCTAAAGTAATAAAAATTAAGCGTTCTTAATATTTTAGTTCCTCGACAACGGTGCCAAAAACTTGATCGTTGTTTTCGCGATGTCAAAGTCTTAAAATTTATAAAAAGAATGATCAAACCTGGAAACTAACTATGACTACGATTTGAGGCAAGCGTACCTATCGAACAATAGTATAGTTTAGGCAAGACCGGAATGTCAAACCCAAAGGAACTAAAAGTACTAATACTAACTCTCTTTTTATTATTTAGCCTAAGAATTGAATGAATTGGTTATCTAATCTAAATTAACTAACTACTAAACTAAAGACTCTAAGACAAAGAAGAATGAATTTGGGAAAATACTTGGGAAGAAAAACCAATTGATTTAGACGACACCGAAGGAAGAATCCACTTAGACTTCACTTGTTATCTAACTCAGAACCAGACGATTTATTCACTTGACTTGATCCTTAAGATTCCCTAAGTTATATTAATCCATCTCTCGAAGCGACTAACGTCTAACCCTAGGTTGATTAATTGAAATCTCTTTCTAATTAAAACCCCTAGAATCGCATTAACTCGATCTATGGACTCCCATATTAGGTTTCACCCTAATCCGGCAAAATCTCGTCACCCTATCTCTAGGCGTGCGATCAACTCCGCTTAATTATGCTAGATCTACTCTTAGGCAGGGACTTTTGCTCCTCCACCTAAGCACATCATACTTGAATTAATATCCCGGAAATAACAACACAAGAATTAAGAACACATAATTAAGAACAAGTCAAATATTTATCATTTAGTTCAGCAAACGTTAACAAGATTTATCTTAGGTTTCATCCCCCTCAGGTATCTGAGGGTTTAGTTCATAACAATAAAAGAAAACATCTCAAAAGAAAAGATAAAACAAAACATAAGAAATCCCTAAAACCCCTTGAAGGAATTGAATGAGAGATCCTCCGTCTTGAGTATAATTCCGGCTTCTTGAGATGGATCAACTGGCTATCTTCGAGGAAATCTCCACAAATCTACCTTCTCTGGCCTAGTCGGATGCCCCCTGACTAAACTCGTGGGTTCCCCCTTTTCTGGTCATACTTAGGTGTTTATATAGGCTTCTGAATATGTTTCTTTGCCCTTAAGTATCCAAATCTGAACGAAACTCTTCTTTCCTGCGACAGGGACACACCCTTGGCACACGCCTGTGGAAGTCGTGGCCAGGCCGTGTTCGAACCTGTTGAATGGGGCACGACCGTGTGGTCCTGGGCCCAGGCTGTGTGGATTTCGTGATATGGCCCATTTACTCCGTTTTAGGCCAGTTTTCCATTTTTTTTGTCATTGGGTGCTTTCCTGAGTATAAAACATGAAAACACCAATTTATACAATTCAGGGCTTAAATCATCCAAAAGCATGCTAAGTGTGGGCCTAAAATATGTTACTTTTACGGTTTATCAATTTTATACACTGAGATGATAAAGACACTTAGGTTTTAACCCACTTATCCCATAAAAAGCCTACCTATATAATTAACCCTTAGTGTACCCCGTTGAGCCTAACACACTGTTACTTAAATTACCCATTAATGTTAACTCATAACTCAATTTTTGTTCGTTGAGAATTTTTCCCGTTTTATTAACTCCCTTTTTGTCGAGATTTGATTTGGTTAGTTCCCTAACTATGCTCTTTTGTTTGAATTGCTGAAATATTTCTTATTGTTAAAAAGAAATAAAAAAAAAGAAACTGAAAACATATATATATTTACATTTTGATTATTATTTCTATGAGTTTGAACAATTAAATTCATATTTTGAGAAGAAGCTTTTTATCTTATTCTTGAATAGGTCTTGATTTATGCACTTGTTTTAATTCAGTATTTGTTATTTTTCTAGTTTGGTAATTTATCAATTCGATTTCGATTTTAACCATCTTTTTCGGCCTTTCTCTACACCCTTAACCCAAGCCCCATTACAACCTCTTAAAGACCTTTTGATTTGTGTATCATATCATTTTATAGTGGCAGAGATTTGATTTTCATGCAAGCCTATGGTAATGAGTTTTCATGTTTGACTATTGAGTGCTTATTCTTGAACCTTAAACACTTTGAGTGATTTGAATGAATCTTTAGTGAGGATGTCGATTCTTGTCGATTTTGAATTAAAGGTAATTACTTAGAAAAGGAGAAACACCTATGTTTTCGTGTTTAAAATTTTTAGCTTAGATTGTTTGAGACTTTAGTGCTCTTTTAGTTGAATTGCCAATGCATGCTTATTTATGGATTATTTTGAGACATTATTTATGGGAATTACAAGTTGAGAAATATTATTTTTAATGTGAGTTGAGGATTTTGCTTGACGACAAGCAAAAACTTAAGTGTGGGAATATTTGATAAGCTGTAAAAGTAACATATTTTAATCCCATTCTTAATGTATTTTTGGATGATTAATTATGTAAATTAGTGAATTTGATGCTCCTAATCCTTTAAATTCATGTTTATATACTTAGGAGAGCAAAAACGAGCCAAAATCGGACAAATAGAGTTGTTTCCAAGATCCACACAGGCTGGCCACACGCCCATGCGCCAGCCAGTGTCGATATCGTACCCTGCTTCCCAAATATGCGGAAAAACCCAATTTTTTGGCTTTTTGAGCATTCTAAAGTCTATAAATACCAATTAGAGGAAGACCTAAGGGGGCACTCAAAAAAGATCGAAGAAAGCACTCGAAGAATGCCATCGGAATCAACTCGGAAGCGGATCTCCCTCAAGATCGAAGATCTCCATTTAATTTCTTTCAAAGTTTTATTGAGTTTCTTTATGTCTTATGGTTATTCTGACTTTGAGATGTTTTCATTCAGGATTATGAACTAAATTCCCTATATACCTAGAGAAGATGAAACCTATGATGGATCTTATTATTTGATTTACTTGATTCTTGTTCTCAATTATGTATGCTTATTTCTTGTTTTAATATTTCTGAGATATTAATTCAAGTTTAAAGTGCATATTTCAGTTGAGCAAAAGTCCATGTTTAAAAGTAGATCTAGCATAATTGAGTGGCGTTGTATGCAATCCTAGAAATAGGACGACATAAATCTATCAAATTAGAGTCAAATCTAATAGGGGAATCCATAGATCGAGTTAATGCGACAATGGAGATTTTAATTAGAAAGAGATTTCAATTAATCAACCTAGAATCAGTCGGTCTTACTCTCGAAAGAGATATTAACATAATTTAGGGATTTCTACGGATCAAGACAAAAGTGAATAAATCGTTTAATTCAGATTCAGAATAATAGGTGAAGTCTAGGTGGATTCTTTCCTGGGTATTGTCTATCTCATTGGTTATCTTTGATTATTTTCCTATTCCATTTTCTGTTGTGTTCTTAGTTAGATTAGTTTAGTAATTTTAGATTAAAAACAATCACTCTAATTTGTTGGCCAATGAAACACCCCAAACCCAGCCCACGAGCTTTGAACAGATTTGGTATGTTCCTCAAGAAAACCGGTTTCAAATTCTTTTGTTACTTAAAGAAAACTTGTGCGATTGAAAAAAAAATATTGGTTGGGTTGGGCTTGTGTTGAAACAGACTCGATTTTATTTTGGAAACCCCTTTTTAATATTAAGTGATAAAACATTTAGGATTTAGTTTAAAGAAATTTTTACTTAAACTTTAATAAATAAGGTTCCTAAACATAATAAATAATATTAAATGTAAAATGATTCAACTATGGCCTTCTGGCCTTATTACAACAAATAATTTCCAAATAATTCAAGTACATAAAAACTAATAGTTCCATAAAATAAAGACTTCATGTTGAGCATGGCCACCACAAGTTCTGCTGTCCCGGTCCATCACTGTTCATCACCTGAAATATGGTCCCACAACGGGGTGAGTCAAACAGACTCAATGTGTACACGACACTAAATCATAATAGAATTAGGCATATAAGAGTTACACATTCAGAACAATGGATACAAGTTATGATGCATTCCCAAACCTAAACCTAATTGTCCATCCGCTACACACCCCCGTACCTGCCAGTCACACCGTGGGGACTACTAAGTCGACCCTCCTTCCGCTACACACCAAATTGCGGTCTTAGGTCACCGCATTCGTGGTCTTAGGTCACCACGTTCAGATTATTGTGGTCTTAGGCCACCACTTTCAGATTACTGTGGTCTTAGGTCACCACTTTCAGATATCACGGTCTTAGGTCACTGTGTTCGTGGTCTTAGGTCACCACATTCACTTCCCCTTTCAAACAAACCTATATGCCCTATGTAATAATAATATGCATAAATATGCCAGAGTTCACATTCTTATCATATTCTCATGTTACTAATAGCATTTTTCATATTCCTAGTAGGAGTAGGAAACGTACCTGAGTACTTAGTACCATAACATGATACCTTAGCCACTTTCATAATCTTAATGTCACATATTTTACTTAAACATGCCATAAAACGTATTATGAAGTAGTGTGGGGTACACACCTGATTCGCTTAAAATTTCCTTGAGATCCCGAAAAGCTTGATCTAATGCTTAGATCCTTAATCCCTACATTGATTTATCACTTATTACCTTAATAAAAAGCCATTCGGCCAAAATTCCAAATCCTAGTAGGATTAGTATTCTTACCTTGTTGCCGATTGGAACACCAACAAATCCCGAAACTGTTCCTTGTTTCCCTAGGAATGTTGAAATCCCTAAAACCTTACGTTAGACTTAATTTTAATCATCGAAACATAAATCAAGGCCTTTGGCCGAATATTCACATGTCTTACCTTAATCTTAGAAATCCCGAATACTCCTCCTTTTAGTCGACTACTCTGATAATCCTGAAAGATCCTTCCACATTCGGTAACCATAATATGTATGGGGTTAGATTATCTCTCGGCTAATTTAAAAGAAAACAATGGAAATCAAACTTGTTCTTACCTTTGAAGAAATCGACAACACCTATTCTTGAAGCCCTTCCAAGATTCGGCTTTTGAATGGGTTGGTAAGAAGAAATAGGAAGAAAAGAAAACTTGAGAATTTTGACAATGGTGGACTATAGATTCAGCTTGACAAAAGAAGAAGAGAAGAGAGCACTCAGAAATTTGGCAGAGAGAAGAGGAGGAAGAAAAATTAATGAGTAGCCCTATTTTCTTCCTTTTATAGCCGAAACTACTACTCAGAATCCCTTACTTGGCCACCAGTCTTCTTTATTGATAAGTTTATCTCCTTAATTTAAAATAATTAGACAATAATCCTTTATTATCTCTTCAAAAATAATCCAAATTAAATCTCTTTTTTATCACCTTATTAATCGAATATTTATGAAAATAAAACTCCTCCTTTCTAGAAGGCTTGTGCAGTCCACCTCAAAGCCTCGGAAGCAAAAATAAAACTTCCTTTATTTGCTTCCCAAGTGACTCGAACTCAGGCCCAACACCTTGCATGTGGCGCCATTTCCAGAGGCCCTAAGTGGCATCTTCAGGCCACTTTTCCAAGCCTGTTTGTGTGTCAAATTTCACCAACTTTTTCTTTTAAGGCCACCTTGCCTTAATTTCCTCTTTTAAACTTTAAAACTCGACATTTCTAAGTCATTTCTAAGTTTCCAAAAATTTTCGTTTGGGTCTCAGAACTTGACATTTCCTTACATTTCCAAGTTTCAGAAATGTTCACTTCCTCTCTTTGAATCATTTCCTTACATTTCCAAGTTTCAGAAATGTTCACTTTCCTCTTTGAATCATTTCTAAATCATGTCCATACATTTTCGTGTTTCCAAAAATGTTCATTTCCAGATCATTTCCATACATTTTCAGGTTTCCAAAAATGTTCATTTCCAAATCATTTTCATTCATTTTCGGGTTTCCAAAAATATTCAAAATTTATTCTTAGTACATAAAACATGTCACTTCGTACAATTAAACCGAAAATGCATAGGCCCTTTTCAGGATGTTACAGCTAAATAATAGGAAAACAGTAATTACTAGCACTTTTAGTCCTCGTGGATACAATATTCCCTACTCACCATAGCTATACTATTGTTTGATATATGCACTTGCCTTTGTCGTAATTATAGTTAGTTTAGTGGCCATCATCTACAGGCTCTACGGAGTGACACCGTGTAAATGGTCTACAGGCTCTACAGAGTGACTCTGTGTAAACAGTCTATAGGCTCTACAGAGTGACACCATGTAAATGATCTATAAGATTTATTGAGTGACACCATGGAAATGGTCTACAGGCTCTACATGATGACACCTCTATAGAGGTTAATTGATTCTTCAGAGTTGAAAGTCCATGGTTAGCCATGGCATGATCCAATAAAGGACAGGTTCACTTTAAGGCAAAAATAGAGTCTGTCAGAGCAGTAAACAAAGAAGCCTATCAGGGCATGAAAGTGGAAGTCACTATATGACTCGTGTATTGAGAAGTCTGACATATCAAGTGTGGGCATTGAGAATGCTGGCAAGCGTGCTAATAAGAGGCCGAACCAATATGTGAAGATAGAAGAAATATATTAATGCGCCTTGAGTGAGGTTATACGTGGGTAAAGAGGTATTTTCCTTCAAGGTATTTGCGAATAAGAATCCGCCATTAAGAGGTCACCAGAGGAGACGAACAAGCCAACATGGGTTATAAGAAAGCAAGATGACTCTCAGATCCTATTTCCAAGTATTTATTAGAAAAGAGGTAGCTAGAAAAGCGAAAAGTCCGCCAAGGTGGTAAGTCCACCAATGGCTATCTTAAGTGGAATGTCCATTAGGGACTAACAAAAGAAGAGGATGACCGTTGGGATTGTCTAGCGTGAAAATTCTACTAGGAACTATCTTATAAAAGGGAAAGTCTGCCTTACACGATCTAGCGAACAAATAGTCCGATGGGGAATATCGGTGACTGGGAAGTACATTAGGACTATCTAATTAAGGAATTATCGATTCAAACTATCTTGAAGGGGGATAGTATAATTGGTCTATATTACAAGTTCAACTCTGTAAGAAAAGCGTAGTGTTTAATATCTGCCAAATCTTATAATCGACAGTCTTATAGGAGGATGTGGGTAAATGGATTTTCCTTTAGAAGGGTATATTGCACGAGATAAGTTATAAGAAGGAAAATGTTGGGATAATACAGTAAGACGATATCGAGTTCGAGGCGGAATGAAAGGATCGGGCAAGAATCTGCCGTTGTGGTGAAATACCTGCAAGTTTACCAAAGGTATTTGACACTCCGTATATCCATTTGCATGGTTGTCTTTTGATTAGTCAAACCAGTAACGTAAAATGAACATCTGAAGATGAAGATAGGCAACATCAAGTCTCAAATAGAGTATCAGAAAAATGATAATTACATCTAAATTCGCCGACAAGTCTCAAATGCAGAATCTCCTATGATACACAGGGAGTTTAATTTTGTGTATTGGTTATTTACCTCTCGAAACCTCAAAATTCACTTGTGAACACTGTTGTATAGATTCTCACTAAGTTCAAGTGAGCTTATGAGTGTTTTGCCTTGAATGTAGGTTCAAAAGTCGTTATGGAATCTATGAGAAGGGACCAAGCTAGACCTCGCAGGATCCATGCGGGTTTCTTCGAAGCAGTATCGTACATATAAAGGGGCACCCTTAGAGGCTACACCTTAGGGTGTGAATGTACAATTAAGTAAAAATTCATCTTGTTCAATATTGCGCATATAAGTAATTTTAGTAGATAGGTACGTTGTACAAAACATTTTTTTTGATTTGTCATTCATTTAATAAGAGATCTCTTGTGATGAGAATTTATAGAAATGTTTTGGGTAGTCAGTTAATTGGATTAAATCTGTTAGTGAATGTTGCATTAAGTTTGGAGGGAAATTAAACAAATTAGAGGTAAGCTGAATAAGTAATTCGGGTCAATTGTGACATTCGGTACCTAGACCTGACAATAAGGTCGGGTACAGTGTGTTATAGTTCTGGAGGTGGTTGCTCAAGGAGATGTTCAGATTCACAAGATTGGCATAGAAAACAACCCAGCTGGCATGATGACGAAAAATCTTCCAATTTCCAAGTTGAAGCACTGCTTAGACTTGGTAAGTATTCGGCAAAAATCAAGTTAAGCCCATAACAGGGCTCTAGAAAGAAGGCATTTCTAGAAATATGTGTCAAGGTGGAGATTTGTGGAGTGTGCCTCACTTTTTTGATAAGATAGAGCCGACGACACAACAACACGACAACAGCGTCTCGATGAGAAGAACCGCCTTGTCGCGATGACCTGAAGAATGACGTCCCGTCGAGGCAATATGCCACATCACGACGTGACGATGTGTACTCAACTTAAATCTGATTTCTTCTCCTCGTTAAACACTGATATTTTTTCCAGTCGAACTTTGACAACTCTAGGGATATTCTAATCAGATTAGCCACGAATTTTAGTATATAAATATGGCATTTAGCAACCCTAGAGAATTTTTATTCAACAACATAATTAAGAGAGAGTTTTGTGGGAATCTCGAGAGAACTTTGTGTTTTTTGGTTTGAGTTTGTTTGTTTCTTCCATCCTGTACTCCTCTTCAGTTTTTTGTCGTTTTAGTGAATTTTTTTACTTGTGGTTTTTTATCTTCTTCAGAAGAGTTTTTCGATATAAATATTTTTATCCAGTTTTATCGTTTTTCATTCTTGTTCATTGCATAATTCGAGTTTAACCCAATAAAAATAAAACAAGTCACAAATGCCACAAAACTTACAGTAATTTACCTATCCCAAACTTGTTGCCTAAGGGATGTTCAACCATTTCATGCAACAACTAAAACAAAGACATTTATAAGTCCCAGCACATATATTAATAATTCATATTATATATATATTTTAACGCATTTTATTTGTACATATTATTTTTTTGCATCATATATATGTAACATTTTGAATTTTTTATGTAACAGTTAAAAATTCCTTCATTGACTACCTACTACAATTAATAAATGGGTATAGGAGAGTGGAAAAAGAGTATCCCTAGCAAAGTACTTGAATGAATAAATTTCCTGGTTACTATTCAGAGAGTGAACTGGAGTTGAGGAAACGTAGAAAATGAGCAAGTAAATATAGGAGCAAGTACCATAAGTCAGTGCAATAAGTTCAACCTAAGAGGAGAGTAATGGTAGTGTAGGACTAAGTCAAGTCTAGCAACTGGCAGAAAGTCAGAACTCTTAAGCTGAGGTTTTTAGTTTTTCTGCCTGTTGCCTAACAGCTAGCCATTAGCACTAAGGAAGGCCGACGATTTAAAGTAGAATGCTATTCCTACGATAGCAAGCGAAGCACACGTACGTATTTTATACATATAACACCATCAGATGTAATAGACCTATTATAACTATATTATGATGATTACAGTACACAATTTAAATTTTTATTATAAGATTCTGATAATCTATGTTTCTTCTATCCCATTAAATATGTTACATTTTGATTTTTAGAGGTAAAAAATTTTCGAACTTCAACTTTTTAGTTTTTTTTTTTTTAATATTATAGATAAAATATCAAAATATATATTATAAAATCTAATTTTAAAATTTATTATGAATGGTAAAATCAATATAAAAAATACCAAAAATAAATAATTAATATATCTGAAATAATTAAGTAAAAGTTAATCTAAAAAATATCAACTAAAACATTCTTCCTTTTGTTAAGCCAATGAAATTTGTTGATTAAAAATTCCCGAATTAGGAACACAAAAGAGGATATCAATCACACACCATAGATATCCCGGAAAACATTAAAAAATAATCAAATACAAAACTCGCCTAAAAACAACTCATAGACAATGAACGACTAAATTGTTTTGCCTACAAAATACATGCAATAAAATTTAACTGGACCAAAACAGTCACAATTCAAAATCAAAATCACTAGACGACTGTTATCAACCCAAACAAACACCGTAGACGGTAAACTCCCACATGAACGAGTAACAATGTCCAGCCCAAGCAAAAGATTGATCCTGTTGCAGTTGAGCCACAACTCCCGATCAAATCAGAACACTCAAACATTACATTCATTTCCAAGGAATGAATAACCACAAATAAGAAGACCAAAAAAATCCATTGAAGACAGTCCATAACGTAACCAAAGCATCTCCAGCAAACAAGGAATCTCAGGACAAGAAGATAACCAATATCGAATCAGGAAGTACCTCATCTTCCGCTAAGCTACGACTAGTCAATAAAATCGAACACTTGAATAATATTGGATAGACTCAAATGAGCTCCAAACTTAATTAATTCTAGTAACATTCTCCACCTCTGATATTCTTTTTAAACAGTGAAATTGATACATACCATGAAAAGTGATCCTCAACAACACTAAAGAAATTCAACTTGAATCACCAAACCTTCATTTATTAAGGAGCTGCCATCTCAACTCATTTTGTTCTTCAACTTGATTCATGTAAATTATTCTCCCAATGGTAGATTGATGAAATCAACAACACTATTAAACTCGTTTAATTCAAACCACAAACCCTTGTACAACTAACAATACCTTTTCCGTCCTCCATTGTACGAACAACAATGTCGTCTCTTCTGGCTCCCACAAAAGTCTCCTTATTATTTAAAATCTCCTCACGCCCAATAACTTGATCCACAGCGTTACGAAGCAAAATTTTGAAGAAAAACATGATAATTATTCACCCACATACCCTCATCACTCGCAAAAATAATTCAAAACCATGTTTTCTTCATTTTGAAACAAGCTTAATTCAATTAGAAACATCCCCCTATCAACAACAAACTGACATAAGCAAACTCGAACAAAAATCAACAGACCAAAGATTTTGAATTACATGGACACTGACCACCTCAGATTGCTGATTTGATTACCCAGAATAATCTCCTAGAAGCTGCCTTCAGTGACTAGAACCTCAAAACTCCGGTCATTTCTTTCACTATCCTCTTAAACCTCCATTCGGATTCTATTGAGTTTCATGGATACTAAATAATCTCCTTGTCTCCACCTATTGATATCAATCCTAATCTTTTCCCCAGATTCAAGGTCCCCTCTGCCTCTTTGGTAATCATTTTCTTTCGGTTTACAAAGTCTGAATCAGTTAAAGATTGGTTAGCAAATCTGTTGTCTGGCGTTTTCACCTGCGTTTTCAGCTATAAAATATTTATTAGGATAGAGGAAGTATAACTTTTTTATTATTTATTTAAGCTATTATTATGTACTTAAAAATAAAAGGCTATTTTAATCTTGAAATTTTGAATAATTAATTTAAGAAATTTATATATTGTTATGTAAATAAAACAAACTCATGAAAGAATACAACAAACTCGCTATTTATCTATCAAAGGATTTGGTATATTGAAAAATATTGAGTCTTAGCTTAATTAGTATAGGTATAGTTGTTAATAGAAGAGGACGTGGGTTTATGCGTGTAACAGCTCAAAAACGTCCCTAATCGGAAAGGTAGTTTTGGGACCACGAATCCGAGTTAGAAAAAAATTATTATATTTTATTTTATATTTACGATATATGTTTAAGTATGTGTTAGAATATCATGAGATAATTTGATTGTTTATATACTTGAATTAGGAAAGAGGACTAAATTGTTGAAGTGGTAAATGTAGCTTTTATTGAAGTATGATGGTTTAATTGAATTGTATTCATCTTGGTGTGGACTTGCATGTCAATTAATCCTAAAACAAGGTGGGTGGACGGCATGATGATGAAACCATATATTAAACTATTTTTTTTTATTTAATGGAATTATATTAGTAATATAATTTTGATGAAATAATAATAATAAAGAAAAGAAAAACATAAAGAAATTAACTAAGTGGGGGATGTTCATCTCTTACCTTTGGTCTCACATTGCCGAAATAAGAAGGAAATAAATAAAGAAGCTTGAGTCTCCATTTTCGGTTCTTGCATGCTTAAATAAGGTTAGCATTTGATCTTAATTTTTGAAAGTCTTTGCATTTTTGAGTTCATTTCCATGAGTAGTATCGAACCCATGTTAAAATTTTTAATTTTTAAGCATGCCATAGATTCGGTCATTGTTGAATAAGCTATGAATTGGTATGCTTGATGGATAAATATTGAATATATGTTTGGGATTAATATGTTTTGAGTAGGAACTGTGAATGAGATGGAGTATGGTGATTTAAATTATGAAAATAAATAGTTGAGGGACCTAAATGCTAAATAAATGATTTGTAGGGACTTAGATAAGCATGGGGAGTATTCGGCCCTAAAGGACTATGTCCAAATTTTGTATAATTTGTGTCTTATGCAATAGGGACTAAATTGTAAAAATTTCAAATGTTAGGGGTAAATTGGTAATTTGCCTATTTATATGATTTTGGATTAAATTGAATGAAAATGTGTTGATTAAGCTTAAATTTAAATCCATTAGATCAAGTTCACAAAGAAAAGAGCTTAGATCGGGGGAAATCGAAATGGGACGAGTAGTCGGGGAAAAACTTAGTTCGACAATTTCCGAGGTAAGTTCTAAACAATTGAAGTATATTAAAATTTTAGTTATATTATTGGAATATGCTAATAGTTTTAAGTAAGTTAAATGATGTTTAGCCGAATGTGAGGAAAAGTTTACCATGTAATAGTCGAATGTAGTATTGAACTTACTTGGATGGTTAATTTGGTTCATATGTAATAGAGAGTAGTAATACTTTGAAAATGATACGATGAATGGTTATGTGAATTTGATTACTATACGAATAAGGTATAGTGAGTGTATGCCGAATGAGTAGAATACATGTGTTATATCTTTGTGACTCAAATATGGAATGGTAATGTATCAGTGTACAAGCAAATACGCCGAGCACTGTGTGTGCGATATCGGTCGTAATGCATTATGTGTGCGAGCAAATATACCGAGCACTGTGTGTGCGATATCGGTTACCATGCACTAAGTGTGCGATTTATCAAATTACCGAGCACTAAGTGTGCGAGATCGGTCGATAAGTATGGAAGATACGAATAAATGTTCCGGGCACTAAGTGTGCAAAACCGGCAGAAAGGTACTAAATGTGGGATCAAAATTTTATATCAAAGGTGGTAATTCGGTAAGCTAGTTCTATCAAATGTTATTATCTAATTTTTAACTTATATTCATATAAGTGTATGTGTTTATGAGAAATGTGAGTGGAAGGTAATGTTATATTTGCACCAAATTGGAAATTGAGTATTAAGTTGGTAAGAATTATACTTCTTACAATATAGGAGATGTGCTTAGCCATTGAATTATTCGGTTTTGGTATGGTAAACATATCAAAGCTAGATGCTACGGTTTGTAATACTTTCTATTTGATAATGATTATTGATAGGTGTATATTACAAAAGTATTTGGATATTAAATGTGGGAGATAACGGGGTATATATATATATTTCAAATGGTTGCCATGAGTAGTATATTTTAATGCTAATTTTTGTGGATAATATTAGTTTAAGTAAGATATTTCTCACATCTTACAGTGTTTAGAACTTACTAAGCTAATTTGCTTACTTGGGTGCTATTGTGTTGTTGTCGTTGTTTCATAGACGTTGAGGGGAAAGTTTGAGCTTGGGGGTCTTCTTGAAGTCAATCACATTATCATCAAGACTTTGGTATCTTTTGTTTTTTTGTTTTTTGTTTTTACTTAAGGTCTATGGCATGTATAAGCTAAGTTTCTCTTTTGATAGTTTGTATATTCTGTATGTATGCCATACGAAAATGGCTTACTCCTTTTTTATAAGCTTGATAGTACATGTTTCTTTAGTTGTGATGGTTTGCGTTTATTAAATCATGAATTTATTATGGGAGTAATTTTATATATTTATAATATAATGATTTTTGTTGGAGAACAAATGCCTAACGGTAGTATATTAATTTTGAGATTTTAGTAAGGGATTGAATATGGTTTAAGAGTTATGTGACGTTGAAATAATGATGATTTATCTCAGTATGAATTTTAGATTATATCAATGTGACTAGATATAGATGGTATAAATTGCATTTTGTGTATGTATACAACCTAAGAGAAGTAGTAATGAGTAGATGGTATGTATTATAGTGTGCATTCGGTTATGGCCTATTTGCGCATATAGTCTAAACTTTATTCTTGAAATGATATTATAGGTGTGGTTATGGAACCTAAATAGCTCAAATATGACATCTAGGGTTTAAGAGAATTTGGTCATGTTAATATGTGATTATGTGCATGTGATTGAAGTTTGGGTTATAAGAATGAATGAGTGAAATAATATTTGGTGCATGCATATTTGATCTTAGTTATGGTTGATTCATTTTGGTGAAGTGATTATAGCATGTACTCATTTAGATGATGGAAATTCGGTGGCTTAATGAATTGAGCCCTTATAATGTAGTGAATCGAAAATGCCTTATACATGGAATGGTTATATGATTTTGTAAGATGCAAGAAAGATTTAAAGCATGCTAGAGAAGTTCATTATTATTTTAATAGACACTTACCAAAGACCAAATGAATAGTAGATATATATATATGTGTATAGTCATCTTGCTCAAAATGTATATACATGCCTATACTATTCAACCTTGCTATATATATATATATAAATAATTCAGCTCATAGTTAAATTTTATTCTGTGCTAGTTGAATCAAATATTTGATTAATCAAATGATAACTATAGAATAATTTAATTATTTGTAAAAGCTCGTTTGAGGTTACGTAATGCTAGGTGTTGCCCGTAACCCTATTCCGGCGATGGATATGGGTTAGAGGTGTTACATTAGATTGGTATTAGAGCTACGATTTAGTCGGTTCTCGGACTAACGTAGCGCGTGAGAGTCTAGCTATACATGCCATATTTTGTATTGTGATAATGTGATTGATTTCTGATAGTGAAATGCTTTCGTTTCTGTATATAGTAATGGATCCTGATCCTGAGCGAGCCGTAGCGGATGACGTCGAGAGCGCGGCGACTGCTCCCACGCAAGGGACCGCGCTAGAGGAATCTCGACCGACTACGAGCAATCATGAGGAGGGGGCTAAACAAGCCTTCTTTAGCATGATGAATGATTGGTTCAGCCAATATGTACGAACCAATCCGGCTGTTCAACCACCCTTGAATCTGAATAATTCCCTGGCAGTACCGGTGGTACCCTCGATCGTAAATCCTGACCCCGGTTGATTGTATTAGAAAACATGGAGCTCAAGAATTTAGAGTCGAAGATGACGATGATGCAGAGCAAGCTGAATTCTGGCTCGATAACACTGTTCGAGTTTTTGATGAGCTATCTTGCACACCCGATGAGTGTCTGAAGTGTGCCATTTCATTATTGTGGGACTCAGCCTATTATTGGTGGAATACACTGGTATCAGTTGTTCCAAAAGAGAAGATTACTTGGGAATTCTTTCAGACGGAATTCCGTAAGAAGTATATAAGCCAGCGCTTTATAGGCTCTAAGCGTAAAGAATTTCTTGAGCTTAAACAGGGTCGTATGACCGTATCTGAATACGAGCGCAAGTTTGTGCGACTCAGTTGCTATGCTCATGAATGTGTGTCATCTGAGGCTGCTATATGCCGGAGATTTGAAGATGGGTTAAACGTGGACATAAAGCTGCTGATCGATATTTTGGAGATTAATGAGTTCGTCGAGCTGGTTGAACGAGCTTGTAAAGTTGAAGAGTTGGGGAAGGAAAAGCGGAAAGCTAAATTCGAATCTAAAGATTTTCGAAAGAGATCTGCCAGTAAATTTTTACAGTTGGCAACGAAGAAGTTCAAAAACGATGGTAGCCGTTCCAAAACTAATACCGGGATTTCTATACGAGAGCGACCACCAGTGAGTTCTCGGGCTACATCAGTGGTAAGTGTTGGCAACGCTCGATCGAGCAAACTTGAGTGTCAACAATGTGGCAGACGACATTTTAAAAAGTACTGGGGTAAATCTGTTAATCGCACTTGTTATAGATGTGGTTCGCATGACCATTTTATTCGGGATTGCCCGAAGACCGTTGAGAAAGGTACTACTCAGAGCGCGAGACCGAGCGATACTACAGCTAGTGGCAGACCTTCTCGGGTTGGAGGAAGTAGGAGTGCACACAGAGGTGAACTTCAGATACGGCTATTCGATCAGAGGCCCGTGTACCGGCTAGAGTTTACGCCATCCGTGCTAGAGAGGAGGCCTCATCTCTCGATGTCATTACCGGTATTTTCACTCTATTTGATACTAGTGTGTTTGCTTTGATTGATCTCAGTTCAACTCATTCATATGTGTGCGGGTCATTAGTATTCAGTAAGACTCTACCTGTTGAGTCTACTGAATTTGTGATTCAGGTTTCGAACCCCCTAGGTCGGTGTGTGCTTGTTGATAGGGTATGCAAGAATTGTCCTTTAATGATTCGAGACTCATGTTTTCCAGTTGATTTGATGCTGTTACCATTTGATGAGTTTGATATCATCCTCGGTATGGATTGGTTGACCTTGCACGATGCAGTAGTAAATTGCAGACGAAAGACTATTGATTTGAGGTGTCAGAATAACAAAATACTTCAGATTGAATCTGCTGATCTAAGTGGGTTATCGGCGGTGATATCATCAATATTAGCTTGGCAGTATTTGAGAAAGGGTTGTGAAGCTTATCTTGCGTATGTGATTGATAACAAAATAACAGAAAAGAAGATTGAATCTGTGCCAGTTGTTTGTGAGTATTCAGATGTGTTTCCAGAGGAATTGCCCAGATTACCACCTGTTCGTGAAGTAGAGTTTGGGATCGAGCTAGCTCCAGGAACCACCCCAATTTCGATAGCCCCATACAGAATAGCACCGACTGAGTTAAAAGAATTGAAACTTCAGTTGCAAGAATTGATGGATAAAGGTTTTGCCAGACCGAGTTTCTCTCCCTAGGGTGCGCCCGTGTTATTTGTGAAACAAAAGACGGAACCTTAAGAATGTGCATTGACTATCGACAGCTCAATAAGGTGACTCTAAAGAACAAATACCCATTGCCACATATTGACGATTTGCTCGATCAACTCAAAGAAGCTTCAGTGTTCTCAAAAATTGATTTGAGATCGGGATATTATCAGCTACGAGTTAGAGAATCGAATATACCAAAGGCTGCTTTTCGGAGAAGATATGGTTACTACGAATTTTTGGTATTGCCGTTTGGGCTCACTAATAGCCCTGCTGTTTTCATAGATTTGATGAATCGGGTGTTCAGATCGTATTTAAATCGATTTGTGGTTGTATTCATAGATGATATACTGATCTACTCCTGTGACGAAATCGAACATGTTGAGCATTTGAGGTTGGTGTTACAGATTTTATGTGATAATCAATTATTCGCGAAATTCAGTAAATGTGAGTTTTTGTTGAATGAAGTCAGCTTTTTGGGGCATATCATTTCAGCATCGGGTATTCGGGTTGGCCCAAGTAAAATTTCGCCTATACTCGATTGGAAACCTCCGCGAAATGTTTCTGAAGTTCGTACCTTTCTGGGATTGGCCGGGTATTATAGACGTTTCATGAAAGGGTTTTCTATGATAGCATCCCCGATGACAAAACTATTACAGAAGAATGTAAAATTTGACTGGTCAGAAAGGTGTCAAAAGAGTTTTGATCAACTGAAGACCTTATTAACGGAAGCTCCAGTACTCGTTCAGCCAGAGTCGGGTAAAGAGTTCGTTATTTTTAGTGATGCATCTTTAAATGGACTCAGTTGTGTATTGATGCGGGAGGGTAAAGTTGTAGCCTATGCCTCAAGACAGTTGAAACCGCACGAGAGAATTTACCCAACGCACGACCTTAAGTTGGCTGTTATAGTCTTTGCTTTAAATATATGGAGTCACTACCTCTTCGGCGGGAATTGCCACATCTTTTCAAATCATAAGAGCCTAAAATACTTTATGACTCAAAAGGATCTAAATTTGAGGCAGCGACGATGGCTAGAATTGTTGAAAGATTACGAGCTCGTTATTGATTATCACTCGGGAAAGGCTAATGTAGTTGCAGATGCATTTAGGCGAAAATCACTTTTTGCTCTACGCGCGATGGATGCGAATATGACTATGACTGAGGATGGTGAAATTATTACTGAGTTGAAGGTGAGACCATTGTTTGAGCAGCAAATTCGAGAAGCCCAAGATGTTGATGATGATTTAAAAACAAAGAAAAGTCATTGTGGCTCGTGCACAGATTTAGACTTTCAGATAGATGCTGAGGGATGTCTACGATTCAAGAATCAGATCTGTGTACCGAAGAATCCTAAATTGATTCGAATGATTTGTGAAGAAGCTCATAATAGTAAATTGTTGATTCATCCGGGTAGCACAAAAATGTATAACGACCTAAAATAATTTTACTGGTGGCACGGTATGAAACGTGACATCTCGAACTATGTGTCAAAATGCTTAATATGCCAACAAGTAAAAGCCGAGCATCAAGTGCCATCGGGGCTACTTTAGCCGATTATGATTCCTGAGTGGAAGTGGGATCGAGTCACTATGGACTTTGTATCGGGTTTGCCTTTGATGCCAAGTAAGAAAGATTCAATCTGGGTCATTATTGATAGATTGACGAAATCGGCTCATTTCATTCCAGTACTTATGGATTTCTCACTTGATAAGTTGGCGGAGTTATACATATCGCAGATCGTACGGTTGCATGGGGTACCTATTTCTATTATATAAGATAGAGATCTGAGATTTACATCGAGGTTTTGGAAGAAATTGCAGGATGCTTTAGGTACCAAATTACACTTCAGTATAGATTTTCACCCTCAGTCGAATGGTCAATCCGAACGTGTTATTCAGATACTCGAAGATATGTTGAGATGCTGCGTTCTTGAGTTTGAGGGTACGTGGGAACGGTACTTACCCTTGATTGAATTTGCTTACAACAACTTTCAATCAAGTATCAAAATGGCACCCTATGAAGCTTTGTACGGTCGTAAATGTCGTACACCTCTTTATTGACCGAGCTAAGTGAAGGCAAGATACACGGGGTTGACTTGATCAGGGAGACGAAACAGAAAGTTAAAGTAATTCGTGAAATCTTGAAAGCTGCATCAGATCGTCAGAAATCCTACGCATATTTGAAACGAAAGGATATAGAGTTTCAGTTGGGCAACCGTGTATTTTTGAAAATCTCGCCAAGGAAAAAGATACTCAGATTTGGTCGTAAAGGGAAACTGAGTCCAAGGTTTATTGGACCGTATGAGGTGATCGAGCGTATCGGGCCAGTTGCATACAGACTGAAGTTGCCGCATGAGTTAGACAAGATTCATAATGTTTTCCACGTGTCAATGCTTTGGTGATATAGATCTGATCCTTCTCATGTGATCAATCCATCAGAAGTGGAAATTCAACCCGATTTGACTTATGAAGAAGAACCAATTCGCATCTTAGGTCGTGAAGAAAAAGAGTTGAAAAATAAGAAAATATCTGTGGTTAAAGTATTGTGGCATAAGCACGGGGTTGAAGAAGCAACTTGCGAAACCGTAGAATTAATGAATGAACATTACCCACACCTTTTATTGGTAAGATTTTCGGCGACGAAAATTTCTTAAGGGGGGAGTTGTAACAGCCCAAAAACGACGCTAATGGGAAAGGTGGTTTCGGGACCACGAATTCGAGTTAGAAAAAAAATTATTATATTTTATTTTATATTTACTATATATGTTTAAGCATGTGTTAGAATATCATGAGATAATTTGATTATTTATAAATTTGAATTAGGAAAAAGGACTAAATTGTTGAAGCGGTAAATGTAGCTTTTATTGAAGTATGATGGTTTAATTGAATTGTATTCATCTTGGTGTGGACTTGCATGTCAATTAATCCTAAAACAAGGTGGGTGGACGGCATGATGATGAAACCATATATTAAACTATTTTTTTAAGTTAGTGGAATTATATTAGTAATATAATTTGATGAAATAATAATAAATAAAAGAAAAACATAAAGATATTAATTAAGTGGGGGATGTTCATCTCTTACCTTTGGTCTCTCATTGCCGAAATAAGCAAGAAAACAATAAAGAAGCTTGAGTCTCCATTTTGGTTCTTGCATGCTTAAATAAGGTTAGCATTTGATTTTAATTTTTGAAAGCCTTTGCATTTTTGAGTTCATTTCCATGAGTAGTATCGAACCCATGTTAAAATTTTTAGTTTTTAAGCATGCCATAGATTCGGCCATTGTTGAATAAGCTATGAATTGGTATGGGAATGGATAAATATTGAATATATGTTTGGGATTAATATGTTTTGAGTAGGAAGTGTGAATGAGATGGAGTATGGTGATTTAAATTATGAAAATAAATAGTTGAGGGACCTAAATGCCAAATAAATGATTTGTAGGGGCTTAGATAAGCATAGGAAGTATTCGGACCTAAAGGACTATGTGCAAATTTTGTATAATTTGTGTCTTATGCAATAGGGACTAAATTGTAAAAATTTCAAATGTCAAGGGTAAATTGGTAATTTGCCCATTTATGTGATTTTGGATTAAATTGAATTAAAAATGTCTTGATTGAGCTTAAATTTAAATCCATTAGATCAAGTTCACAAAGAAAAGAGCTTAGATCGGGGGAAATCGAATTTGGACGAGTAGCCGGGGAAAAACTTAGTTCGACAATTTCCGAGGTAAGTTCTAAACAATTGAAGTATATTAAAATTTTAGTTATATTATTGGCATATGCTAATAGTTTTAAGTAAGTTAAATGATGTTTAGCCGAATGTGAGGAAAAGTTTACCATGTAATAGTCGAATGTAGTATTGAACTTACTTGGATGGTTAATTTGGTTCATATGTAATAGAGAGTAGTAATACTTTGAAAATGATACGATGAATGGTTATGTGAATTTGATTACTATACGAATAAGGTATAGTGAGTGCATGCCGAATGAGTAGAATACATGTGTTATATCTTTGTGACTCGAATATGGAATGGTAATGTATCATGTGTACAAGCAAATACGCCGGGCACTGTGTGTGTGATATCGGTCGTAATGCACTATGTGTGCGAGCAAATATACCGAGCACTATGTGTGCGATATCGGTTACCGTGCACTAAGTGTGCGATTTATCAAATTACCGAGCATTAAGTGTGCGAGATCAGTCGATAAGTATGGAAGATACCAATAAATGTTCCGGGCACTAAGTGTGCGAAACCGGCAGAGAGGTACTAAACGTGGGATCAAAATTTTATATCAAAGGTGGTAATTCGGTAAGCTAGTTCTATCAAATGTTATTATCTAATTTTTAACTTATATTCATATAAGTGTATGTGTTTATGAGAAATGTGAATGGAAGGTAATGTTATATTTGCATCAAATTGGAAATTGAGGATTAAATTGGTATGAATTATACTTCTTACAATATAGGAGATGTGCTTAGCCATTGAATAATTCGGTTTTGGTATGGTAAGCATATCGAAGCTAGATGCTACGGTTTGTAATACTTTCTATTTGATAATGATTATTGATAGGTGTATATTACAAAAATATTTGGATATTAAACGTGGGAGATAACGGGGTATATATATATTTCGAATGGTTGCCATGAGTAGTATATTTTTATGCTAATTTTTGTGGATAATATTAGTTTAAGTAAGATATTTCTCACATCTTACAGTGTTTAGAACTTACTAAGCTAATTTGCTTACTTGGGTGCTATTGTGTTGTTGTTTCACAGACGTTGAGGGGAAAGTTTGAGATTGGGGATCATCTTGAAGTTAGTCACATTATCATCAAGACTTTGGTATTTTTTTATTTTTTGTTTTTACTTAAGGTCTATGGCATGTATAAGCTAAGTTTCTCTTTTGATAGTTTGTATATTATGTATGTATGCCATACGAAAATGGCTTACTCCTTTTTTATAAGCTTGATAGTACATGTTTCTTTAGTTGTGATGGTTTGAGTTTATTAAATCATGAATTTATTATGGGAGTAATTTTATATATTTATAATATAAAGATTTTTGTTGGAGAACAAATGCCTAACGGTAGCATATTAATTTTGAGATTTTAGTAAGGGATTGAATATGGTTTAAGAGTTATGTGACGTTGAAATGATGATGATTTATCACGGTATGAATTTTAGATTATATCAATGTGACTAGATATAGATGGTATAAATTGCATTTTGTGTATGTATACAACCTAAGAGAAGTAGTAATGAGTAGATGGTATGTATTATAGTGTGCATTCAGTTATGGCCTATTTGCATATATAGTCTAAACTTTATTCTTGAAATGATATTATAGGTATGGTTATGGAACCTAAATAGCTCGAATATGACATCTAGGGTTTAAGAGAATTTGGTCATGTTAATGTGTGATTATGTGCATATGATTGAAGTTTGGGTTATAAGAGTGAATGAGTGAAATAATATTTGGTGCATGCATATTTGATCTTAGTTATGGTTGATTCATTTTGGTGAAGTGATTATAGCATGTACTCATCTAGATGATGGAAATTCAGTGGCTTAATGAATTGAGCCCTTATAATGTAGTGAATCGAAAATGCCTTATACATGGAATGGTTATGTGATTTTGTAAGATGCAAGAAAGATTTAAAGCATGCTAGAGAAGTTCATTATTATTTTAATAGACACTTAGCAAAGACCAAATGAATAGTAGATATATATATGTGTATAATCATCTTGCTCGAAATGTATATACATGCCTATACTATTCAACCTTGATATATATAAACAATTCAGCTCATAGTTAAATTTTATTCCGTGCTAGTTGAATCAAATATTTGATAAATCAAATGATAACTATAGAATAATTTAATTATTTGTAAAAGCTTGTTTGAGGATATGTAATGCTGGGCGTTGCCCCGTAACCCTATTCCGGCGATAGATATGGGATAGGGGTGTTACAGTACGTGTTGAAGCGCATTATCCTCCTACTTGTGGGTTGGAGATGAAACACCCCAGACTCGGCCCACGAGCTTCGACCGGATCTGGTATGTTCCTTAAGTAAACCAGTTTCAAATTCTTTTGTTACTTAGAGAAAAACTTGTGTGATTTTAAAAAAAATATATTGTTTGGGTTAGGCTTGTGTTGAAAACAAACTGGATTTTTATATTAGAAAACCCTTTTTTTAATATTAAGTGATAAAACATATAGAGTATATTTTAAAATAAAATACTTAGTCTTTAACTTAATCAAAATTTGTAACACAATAAAACAACAAGTAGAAATAAAATCGTTCATCATGGCCTTATGGCCTTATTACATCAAATAGTTTCCAAAATATTTCAAAGTACTAAAATAAATTCAAGAGTCCATAAAAATATAAACTTCATGTTGAGCATGGCCACCACAAAAGTACGCCGTCGGTCCATCATCACTCATTCATCACCTGAAACATGGTCGCACAACGGGGTGAGTCAAACAGACTTAATGTATACACGACACTAAATCATAATAGAATCAGGCATACAATAGTTACACATTCAAAACATAAAATACAAGTTATGATTCATTCCCAAACCCAAACCTAATTGTCCATCTGCTATACACCCCCGTACCTGTCAGTCACACCGTGGGGACTACTAAGTCGACCCTCCTTCCGCTACACTCCAAATTGCGGTCTTAGGTCACCGTATTTGTGGTCTTAGGTCACCACGTTCAGATTACTATGGTCTTAGGTCACCACTTTCAGATTACTGTGGTCTTAGGTCACCACTTTTCACTTCCCCTTTCAAACAAACCCATATGCCCATAACATATTATGCAATCACATGCCAAAGTTCACATTCTTATCATATTCTCATGTTACGAATAACATTTTTCATATTCCTAGTAGAAGTAGGAAACGTACTTGAGTACTTTGTACCACAACATGGTACTTTAGCCACATTCTTTTCATATTCTTAATTTCACATACAAATATATATTACATGCCATAAAACATATTAAGAGTTAGTGTGGGGTACACACCTGATTCACTTAGCAAATTCCTTGAGATTTCGAAATCTGGTCTACCGCTTAATTCCTTAATCCCTACATTTGATTAATCACTTACTAATTTAATAAAAAGCCATTCGGCCATAAATCCAGATCCTAGTAGGATTAGTATTCTTAAACTTACCTTGTTGCCGATTGGGACACCAACAAATCCCGAAATTGTTCCTTGTTTTCCTAGGAATGTCGAAGTTCCTATAACCTTGCGTTAGATTTAATCTATCCATTAAAACATAAAACATGGCCTTTGGCCAAATATACATGTGTCTTACCTTAATCTTAGAAATCCCGAAACTCACCGAATAACTAGGGATCACGTGGCCTATGGTGTACCTTCGGGAAAAGATCTTCTCCTTCCTTGTAGTCGACACTTAGTAAATCCCGAAAGATCTCTTCAAAGTTTCGGCAACAAGATATTAATGGGGTTAGTCCTAGATTTCGGCAAATCTTAAAAGAAAAAGGATGAAACCGAATGAGATCTTACCCTTACTTGAAGAAATCGATTGCACCTTCACTTCAACCTTCAGAGATTCAGCTATGGCTAGATGATGATCTCACAACTTTTGGTTTCGGAGGGATTAGAAAGAAAAGTGAAGGAAGAATAAAGATGGAGGATTCGCTAGCACACAAGGTATTTCAGCTTGGCAAAAATAAAAGAAAAAGAAGATTTGGTGAAGAAAATTCGGCAGAGGCTTTCAAAGAACAGAAAATAATGCAGAATGGCCTCTCTTTTCCTTTTATAGCCGAAATTACTAACTTAGAATCCCTTACTTGGCCATCACTCTTCTATTTTAATAGCTTTATCTCTTTAATTATCACTAAAATAAAAGATAATTCAGCAACTATCCTTACTTAGCCGAAATTATTAAACTCAAAGTCCTTTACTTGGCCATCACTTCTCCCTTGTTTTCCTAATTAAAGAATAATTCCTCATTTATCTCTTTATTCAAATTAAAAGAATTTAATCCAACAATTATCTCTTGAAAATAATGATAAATAAATCCATTATTTATCCCTTATTTATCCACTATTTATCTCTTAAAAATAAAAGAATAAATGCTCCTAAATTATAACCCATGTGCCGTCCACCTCTGTCCATCCTTGTAACAAAATAAAACTTTTATTTTGCTTCCCCTGCAGCTCGAACCTTGGCCCACTACCCCTATATGTGGCGCCATTTCCAGAGGCCCTAAGTGGCATCTTCAGGCCACTTTTCCAAGCCCGTTTGTGTGTCAAATTTCACATACTTTTTCTTTTAAGGCCACCTTGCCTTAATTTCCTCTTTTAAACTTTAAAACTCGACATTTCTAAGACATTTCTAAGCTTCCAAAAATTTTCGTTCGGCTCTTTAAACTTGACATTTCCTTACATTTCCAAGTTTCCAGGAATGTTCACTTTCCTCTTTTGAATTATTTCCAAATCATTTCCTTACAATTCCTAGTTTCCAAAAATGTTCACTTTCCATTTTTAAACTTAACATTTCCATACATTTTTAGGTTTCCAAAAATGTTCATTTCCACATCATTTCCATTCATTTTCGGGTTTCCAAAAATGTTCAAAATTTATTCTTAGCACATAAAACATGTCACTTCGTACAATTAAACCGAAAATGCATAGGCCCTTTTCAGGATGTTACAGTACTACCCTCCTTAAAGATAATTTCGTTCTCGAAATTACTTACTAACGGTCGTACAATCTTTCTCACCGCACTATGCTTACGCTGCGCACTCTGATCTTAATAGAACCATCATACTTTCTAGGCACTATCTCTAAGTTCATGTCCATTAGAACTCATTTTCTAACGCCGCGATTTAATCTGATTTAAGAGTTTTATACATTAGTACGTTTGTTTCACTGATTAACCGCGAACAGTTTTATGAAAAGAGATGTTTAAAAGTGGTTCTTTCGATCAAACAAAGTTCTCAGCTCAAGTTCACTATTCAGAAAGTCACGTTCACATTCATCAACCAATTATGAACTTTCGTTCATTCAGAGAAATGTTGTAGTTTTCATTGTTGTTGTTTTTCCACTACCCAGGGGTATTTTCGTAATTTGTCAAAATAAGGTTCCTTGGTGATTTTGTCAATAAGGGTATTTTGGTAATTTTGAAATCCCGGGGCCTTTCGCTAATTTTGAAATTCCAGGGGGTACTTCGGTAGTTTTTTTACAAACCAGGGTAAATTTGTAAAGTTTAATAAATCAGGGATATTTCAAAAGTTGCAAAACTTTGAGGGTTCTTTTTGAGAATTGTTCTTTCCAAAACGGTGATGTTGCAAAAAAAAAAATTTGGAAATCAGGGTCATTTTGGTAATTTTGTAAGTTAGGGGCAATTTCGTAATTTTCCAAAATCAAGGTATTTTTGATAATTTGCAAATTAGGATTTTTGAACATTTTATAAAGTAATGAAATCTTTATGAGAACTGTGGGTATTTTGGAAATTTCATAAACCAAAGGCATTTTTGTAATTTTACCACTAGGGGTATTTTAGTAATTTTACAATTCAAAAATATTTTGGGAAAAATTTTCCATACTAAATTCTGCTATACTTTAAAAGGGTAATATGGTGATTTTAAAACTAGGGTTTTCATAAAAACACGGCTAGTCCCTTTCGGGTTTTAGTTATTGTGTTTAGCCTATGACCGAGTCCTCTTGGTTAAGGTGAACCGAAGCTACGCACCAGGTAGGATTCCTGCGAAGAGGAGGTGAGTCACTAGGATCGCTTAAGTACTGTGCTCTTAGGATCAAATCCTAGACATGCGCACAATGGTTCCCACACCCTAACTCGGCGACTTAGCCATAGGTTTGTTGAGTGCATTAAGTCTTATGTATTTGTGTTTGAGTAGACTAGTCCTAGGGTTTGAGTTCCTATCATGCTATTCTACGTTCCATGCCTTTTCTACCCTTCTAATATTCATAACATAATTCACATAATCACCCAAATAGTTAGGGGTACTTAACTGGTGGACTGCGGGTCGGAGACTTGGGTGCCATGCCAGAAAACCTGCTCATCTTCAAAAATACTTTCATAAAACTCATTTGGGCTCGATTTGAAAACGTTTTGGGCCTTAGCCCACAGGCTGAGAGTTTTAATACTGGGCTCTGATACCAAACTGAAACATCCCAAACCTGGCCCACGAGCTTTGACCGGATCTGGTATGTTCCTTAAGTAAACCGGTTTCAAATTCTTTTGTTACTTAGAGAAAAACTTGTGTGATTTTAAAAAAAATATATTCTTTGGGTTGGGCTTGTGTTGAAAACAGACTGGATTTTTATATTAGAAAACTCCTTTTTAATATTAAGTGATAAAACATATAGAGTATATTTTAAAATAAAAATACTTAGTCTTTAACTTAATCAAAATTTGTAACACAATAAAACAACAAGTAGAAATAAAATCGTTCATCATGGCCTTATGGCCTTATTACATCAAATAGTTTCCAAAATATTTCAAAGTACTAAAATAAATTCAAGAGTCCATAAAAATATAAACTTCATGTTGAGCATGGCCACCACAAGTCATCGCTGTCCCGGTCCATCACGGTTCATCACGAAACATGGTCCCACAACAGGTGAGTCAAGCAGGACTCAATGTGTACACGACACTAAATCATAATAGAATCGGGCATACAATAGTTACACATTCAAAACATAAAATACAAGTTATGATGCATTCCCAAACCCAAACCTAATTGTCCATCCGCTACACACCCCCGTACCTGCTAGTCACACCGTGGGGACTACTAAGTCGACCCTCCTTCCGCTACACTCCAAATTGCGGTCTTAGGTCACCGCATTCGTGGTCTTAGGTCACCACGTTCAGATTACTGTGGTCTTAGGTCACCACTTTCAGACATCGTGGTCTTAGGTCACCACTTTTCACTTCCCCTTTCAAACAAACCCATATGCCCATAACATATTATGCAATCACATGCCAAGGTTCACATTCTTATCATATTCTCATGTTACGAATAATATTTTTCATATTCCTAGTAGAAGTAGGAAACGTACCTGAGTACTTTGTACCACAACATGGTACTTTAGCCACATTCTTTTCATATTCTTAATTTCACATACAAATATATATTGCATGCCATAAAACATATTAAGAGTTAGTGTGGGGTACACACCTGATTCGCTTAGCAAATTCCTTGAGATTTCGAAATCTGATCTACCGCTTAATTCCTTAATCCCTACATTTGATTAATCACTTACTAATTTAATAAAAAGCCATTCGGCCATAAATCCAAATCCTGGTAGGATTAGTATTCTTAAACTTACCTTGTTGCCGATTAGGACACCAACAAATCCTGAAATTGATCCTTGTTTTCCTAGGAATGTCGAAATTCCTATAACCTTGCGTTAGATTTAATCTAACCATTAAAACATAAAACATGGCCTTTGGCCGAATATACATATGTCTTACCTTAATCTTAGAAATCCCGAAACTCACCGAATAACTAGGGAACACGTGGCCTATGGTGTACCTTCGGGAAAAGACCTTCTCCTTCCTTGTAGTCGACACTTAGTAAATCCTGAAAGATCTCTTCAAAGTTTCGGCAACAAGATATTAATGGGGTTAGTCCTAGATTTCGGCAAATCTTAAAAGAACAAGGATGAAACTGAATGAGATCTTACCCTTACTTGAAGAAATCGATTGCACCTTCACTTCAACCTTCAGAGATTCGGCTATGGCTAGATGATGATCTCACAACATTCGATTTTGGAGGGATTAGAAAGAAAAGAGAAGGAAGAATAAAGATGGAGGATTCAGCTAGCACACAAGGTATTTCGGCTTGGCAAAAATAAAAGAAGAAGAAGATTTGGTGAAGAGAATTCGGCAGAGGCTTTCAAAGAACAGAAAATAATGCAGAATGGCCTCTCTTTTCCTTTTATAGCCAAAATTACTAACTTAGAATCCCTTACTTGGCCATCACGCTTCTATTTTAATAGCTTTATCTCTTAATTATCACTAAAATAAAAGATAATTCAGCAACTATCCTTACTTAGCCGAAATTGTTAAACTCAAACTCCCTTACTTGGCCATCACTTCTCCCTTGTTTTCCTAATTAAAGAATAATTCCTCATTTATCTCTTTATTCAAATTAAAAGAATTTAATCCAACAATTATCTCTTGAAAATAATGATAAAGAAATCCATTATTTATCCCTTATTTATCCACTATTTATCTCTTAAAAATAAAAGAATAAATGCTCCTAAATTATAACCCATGTGCTGTCCACCTCTGTCCATCCTTGTAACAAAATAAAGCTTTTATTTTGCTTCCCCTGCAGCTCGAACCTTGGCCCACTACCCCTGTATGTGGCGCCATTTCCAGAGGCCCTAAGTGGCATCTTCAGGCCACTTTTCCAAGCCCGTTTGTGTGTCAAATTTCACATACTTTTTCTTTTAAGGCCACCTTGCCTTAATTTCCTCTTTTAAACTTTAAAACTCGACATTTCTAAGTCATTTCTAAGGTTCCAAAAATTTTCGTTTGGCTCTTTAAACTTGACATTTCCTTACATTTCCAAGTTTCCAGAAATGTTCACTTTCCTCTTTTGAATCATTTCCAAATCATTTCCTTACAATTCCTAGTTTCCAAAAATGTTCACTTTCCATTTTTAAACTTAACATTTCCATACATTTTCAGGTTTCCAAAAATGTTCATTTCCACATCATTTCCATTCATATCCGGGTTCCCAAAAATGTTCAAAATTTATTCTTAGCACATAAAACATGTCACTTCGTACAATTAAACCGAAAATGCATAGGCCCTTTTCAGGATGTTACAGGAGGGGCTATAGATAATTCGAGGCATTGTGCCAAAAAGAACATATATAATTAGAACATATAATGAAATTGTTAAAAAAATATTAAAATAAAACAAAACTTTAGGCACAAATATCCTAACACTATATATAACAACACTAGTTTGATATTGGTGTGACATTGATTAATTTTAATTTTCAGATAATATAAATACATAATCTTTAATATATTCATGGAATAATATACATATATTTGATGCAGAAATAAAATGTTAGATAATATTGCCAATGAAGCTTTGATAATATTGGCAAAGGCTAGGGGCGTTCAAATCATAGCAAAAGCTTTGATAATAGTGGCAAAAGCTTTGACTCTCATCATAGCAAATACACATGTGTGTCTTAGTCTTATTATGCATAATTTCGCATGTGTGGGGGTTTTAGGTCAAATTATTTTTCGACCCTTTGTCCATCTATGAATTGTAATGGTTTAATTATATATTGTAATTGTTTGAGCATGTACTTGTGTCACAGGATGCACAAAAAAAGCCCGCAACCTAGGTACTCTTGGATGTTCCCTCTTTTCCATTGGGGTTTTTCGACCCAACAAGGTCCATCTATTTGGATCCTGGTTAAATTGTAAACATCGTATTTTACCAGGGTAATTGTTGTAAATCCTAAAGGATAAACATGTATAAAATTTAAATCCCTTAGGACTTTCTTAGTGTAGATTAAAAATAATCTCAACCATTCATGTAATTCGATCTATACTGTTGGATCTGAGGGAGATCAACTATAAGTAAAGTCATCCCCTTCATTTGTAATCACTTAATTCTTTATGAGTTAGAAAATATATTGAGAGCATTTTCGCAAACACATTGTGTCCATCACTTTCCCGTGGCTTTTCAATTCTTTTGTTTCTCTTTCATTTCGAGTTTCTTCTGCTATATTTTTCGGTGCCTTAGAGAATCTCCAAGAGAATTCTCACTTTTCGAGTGTTAAGTTGACTTAGGAAAATTTAAAGCAAAGAAATCGCTTAAGGCCACGCAATTTGCTAGACTAAAGTTGTTGCTCGTAATAGTTAGTATCTGAGTCAATTTTCGAAGGTGTCATTTCATATGTCAAAAAAGAGTAGATGAGCAAGTTGAGCCAATGGAAAACCGTAGGAGGGGAAAGAAAGCTAACAACTCGAGGGATATGTTGTCAACTTTAGATGGAAGGGTGGCCAAACTTGAGGGTTCCGTGGATGATATGAAAGAGACCTTCAAGGAAGTTTATTGGCGTACAAAAAAACTAGAATCGAGGCAAGATCAACTCAAGGACCAAATGGCGGAGACCCTCTATGATAATATGGATCCGGTGCAATGGGTCTTTAATATCGTTGTAGGTGAGCTAGCTGGTAATAATGATTCTCTCAAGGCTTTGTTGTCCGCCCTGAAAACACAGATTGAGGAGCTCAATATCTGTAAAGCTGCTTTGGGAAATGGGGTGATGGTTGTGACACCTAAGCTTAGTGTAGATGTTCGAAAGCCGAAAGAGTTCAACAGGACATGGTCCACAAAAGATGTGGACAACTTTTTATGGGGAATAGAGTAATACTCTATTCCAAAGGCATCATGGATGATGCTAAATATTGTTGTCATGTATTTTACTGATGTCGCTTTGTTATGGTGGTGATGTAGTGTAACACCCCTAACCCGTGTCCGTCGCCGGTGTAGGGTTAAAGTCGTTACCAAACAGATCGAAATTCTTTACAGAAATTTCATACAAACATTCATCAATCACAGTCAAAGAGTCCCTTACAATGTTCATTGAAACCTTAATCATGCTTTAGAGTAGGGCCGAGACTAAACCGGACACTTACGACAATTTTCGGGAACTTAAAATTTTTAAAAGTATTAGGGGTTACACGCCCGTCTGAACAGGCTGTGTTCCTCCCACGGCTGCTAGACACGCCCATGTGTCTTTCCCCTGGTCGAATCTGACTTTAATCCACGGCCATCGAGCACGCCGGTGTACCTTGGCCGTGGTCAATTCTGACTTGGCTCCACAGCCACTCAGCACGTCCGTGTGCCAAGGCCGTGGTCGATTCTATTGAAATCACACGGCTACCAGGCACGTCCGTGTGCCAAGTCTGTGTACTCTTAGCTAGCTACTGACTTAACCCCACAGTCACTAGGCACGCCCGTGTGCCATAACCGTATGACATTATAGGCCATTTGTAAGGCTAAAATGCCATTCAATAAGGGGTCAAACCTACAAGCAAATACCAATACAATCCATGCACATTTAATAACCATGAACATGTCAAAATATTCATTCAATCTCTACATTCAAATCCAATTCTATTCATACCAAATTACAAGACTAAAACTTATGAATTCACAAGCATAATTCATCCAAATACTTACCTTAAACTTATCCACTTCATATACTACCAAACTATACCAAAACATACATCACATATCACATTCATCAAAACATGTTACCAATATATAACTAGCCAAATCACATGGCTAAGTTCACATCTCATACTTATCCAGATAATTAGTCTATACATGCCATATCTAGCTATATACATTTCCAAAATGTACCAAAATAAGTTGAGTAGTGTGATGATGATCCTCGACGGTCCCTGAGCCTTCAGTACCTTTGACGATCTATAAAATAGAGAAACACACACACAGAGTAAGCTTTCCAAAAGCTTAGTAAGTCATACAAATAAACATAACATACAATAAATAAAACTAATTCAATACATTGGTACTTATAGTTCTCATAACCAATTCATCATATGATCTTTGGCACATTTGTTTACACAAAGCTTACCACAACTTCAATTCTTATATCACATAAGTACTTGGCTCATTCAAGCATAATTTCATATATCATCTCATTAATCCATTATACATAATCATCTTAGTAAGATCATATAGATAGTTACCTTGTACATACACTTAGCGTATTAATCAACGTACCTGAAACGAATTTACAATTTACATATCCATTCGTATCACATACTTGCCTATTGAATCGTTAGGAACCTAATAGGATACAGAGAAAGCTCGGAATGGTCGTACAATGCCAACGTCCCAGACGAGGTCTTACATGTACTCAGATATCGATGCCACTGTCCCAGACATGGTCTTACATGAATTAATACGATGCCAATGTCCCAGACATTGTCTTACACGTGAGTCTCATATCAATGCCAACGTCCTAGATGTGGTCTTATACGAAATCTTAAATCAACGCCAACGTCCCAGTCGTGGTCTTACATGATAAAACAAAATAGATACATATGTCATGACATAGCTAATTCTATCTATTCGTAGGTTCGTACGGGACTTCTCGGACATCGACACTAAGTCAACCTTATCTCAGAATTCATGTACGGATCATATCATAAGCATCTTTAGTTAACAATAATATATGAATATATAAATAGTTCGATATAAATACATTTATTTTCACAATGACTTACCTCAGATTTGATTTAGCTGAACGGAAATGGCTACTCGGTTATTTTTGTTTTCCCGTAGTCTAAGTTCATTTTCCGCGGTTCTTGATCTATACATATTTAGAATTAACCCTTTTATTCACTAACTCATTCAATTAAATCCAATGAGACATATTTAGGGCTACTTGCAAATTAACCCTCACATTTGCACAATTTATCAATTTAGTCTATTTTTTTCAAAACATCAAATTCACAAAATCATCTTTTAACCATACTTAGCCGAATGTTCATACATCTCATACAAGCCCACATTTCCCATCAAATTTACAATTTAGTCCCTCAAGTTACTATTTCCTCAATTTAGCCCTAATTAACTAAATTCATCTAAAATCCAAGAACAAAGTATGCTCATCTAGCACAAATCTTTCACTTAACATCATAAAACATACCATTTCATCAATGGCACAACTCACAATTATCATCTTTACACAAAATTGAGACATGGGCTTGATAGTAGACTAAGCAACAATCTCAAAAACATAAAAATCATCAAAATCCAAATCAAAATCATACCTTAATTCAAGTTTACAATGGCCGAATAACCTAGCTTCTTTCTCCCTTCTTTTCTTTGATATTTTCGAAACTCATAAAAGATGATAACATTCATCTTTTCATTAGTTATTTTATTACAAACATAATAATGTGCATTTTACCAAATTAGCCATTTAATGAACATTTAGAACAATTATACAATAAGGGCATATTTGGCCATCTACCATCCACTATCTTATAAGTGGTCTAATTGCCTATTAAGGCCTCCTCTTTTAAAAGTCACAACATATAAGTGCTTTAACAGATAACATGCTAGTTTTGCATTTGATGCAATTCAATCCTTTTATCAAATTAAACACACAGACAGATAAATTAACTTACGAAAATTTACCACATGCTTAGTCACATATCAACGGCACAGAAAATGATATTAACATATTATACAGACTCAAATTTGTGGTTTCGAAACCACTGTTTCGAATAGGGTATAAACCGGACTATTACATGTAGGTCCATAGGTGAGATGATATGGTATCGCTATTAGGACATAGGAGGAGTTCCAAAGTGAATTTAAATGGCAATTTTACCTAGAATATGTTGAGGATAAAGTTCGGGCTAAGTTACGTCAGCTTACACAATAAGGCACATTGAGGAGTATAATCGAAAGCTCAATGAAAGGGTTGATGTTTGTAGACATCATGGTGGCAAGCAGAAGATTGAATGCCCTTGTTGACATGGAGCTTTAGATCTATTCATGTCTAAAGAGACTACTCAAGGTCTTGGTCTCAAGGTTGAGAAAAAGCTAGGGTGGATCAAGATAGTAAATTCCAAAAAGGTTTCAACAATGGGTGTTGTAAGAGAAGTTGAACTCACACTTGGTAGTTGGACCGGTAAGGAAATAATTGAGATAATACCACTTGATGATTATGACTTTGTGGTTGGATTAAAATTCTTTGACCAGGTTAATGCACTTCTTGTCTCTTTTTCTGATTGTATATGCATTTTGGATCCACCCCACCAATGTTTGGTGCCAATTAAACGAGACGAGGTTATGGGAGAAGGGTACTACCGATAATCCAGTTTGCTAAGAGGGTATGTAGAGATGAAGTTTCATACTTAACGACCTTGAAAGCTGACGATTTTATTGATCTCATTGGTGAAATTTCGAAGAAGGTGGTAGAGTTATTGCAGTCTTTTCGGGATGTGATGCCTTCTGAGTTGCTAAAAATGTTACCACCCAAGAGGGAAGTGGATCACAAGATCGATTTGATACCCAATATTAAGTTTCCAGCTTGGGCCCCATATTGAATGCCTTCGCTGGAATTAGAAGAGTTATAGAAATAGTTGAAAGAGCTTTCAGATGTTGGGTTCAATAAACTATCTAAAGCCCCATTTGGTGTACTAGTTTTGTTCGAGAGAAAGCATGATAGGTCATTAAGATTGTGCATTGATTATTGGGCATTGAGAAAGATCACTGTGAAGAATAGGTACCCAAATCCACTCATTGCACATTTATTTTATCAGGTTGGTAGCGCAAAGGGGTTTACTATGTTGGGTTTGCTATCGGGGTACCATCAAGTTAGAGTAGCTAAAGGGGACGAGCCGAAGACAACTTGTGTGACCATTATGGCTCATATGAGCTCCTGGTTATGCCCTTCGGTCTGACTAATGCTCCAACTACATTTTGCAGCCTCATGAATAATGTACTTCAAACTTTTCTAGATCATTTTGCGGTTGTATACCTTGACGACATTGTGCTGTACAACAAGGCACTTGAGGAGCAAGTGAAGCATTTGGGGGAATTGTTCCAAGCCTAATAAGAGAATTATCTTTATGTCAAAGAGGAGAAATGCTCATTCACTCAACACAAGGTACCGTTCTTTGGCCACATTATGGGAGGTGCCAAAATCCAAATGAATGCAGGCAAAATTCAGGCAATTTTTTATTAGGAGCTACCAACCAATGTGACTGAGTTACGGTCTTTCCTTAGGCTAGAAAACTATTATTGAAGCTTCATTGAAGACTACTGCAAAATCACTACGCCTTTAACAATTTTATTGAAGAAGGGTAAGGTGTTAGATTGGATCGAACAGTGTAAAAAAACCTTAGATCAAGTAAAGTAGGTGATGACAGAAGAACACATACTTGCCTTACCATATTATACCAAACTATATGAGGTACATACGGACACATCAGAATATGCCATTAAGGGAGTACTGATGCAGAATAGGCATCCAATTGCTTTCGAGAGTCAGAAGTTTAATGATACTGAGCAGTGGTATACAATTGTAGAAAACGAAATGACTGCAGTGGTGCATTGTTTGTGCACAAAGAGTGTTGGATCTGGCGCCTTGAGTGTAGTATATTCATTTGTACACTTGTAACTTTTTCAAACGGATTGGTTAATAAAACAAATTCATTCATTACATTAATTTACTTTGTAAAATTGTCCTCATGTGGTCTTTTGCACACAAAGAAAAATAGAAGCAAATATTACTCACTAGTTGTCTAATGTTTAAACTAATACTAAGCGGTATTATTTGATTGGATCATAAAATGGAAGGACAACTTGTATTATTAGATGAACCTAAACATGTCCTTAGTCTAATCGAAAATGAAGAAACTGATTAAAGGACTAAAATTTCATCTATCAAGTCCAATTGGGGAGATGTTTTGTCTTGGGCACCGGAGCAGATGACTCCCAGAAGATAGAGACATATATGTGACAGACTAGACTGACAGTACATTGGGCAAGACCCAAGAAGAATAGATCCTAAATCCGTTTATTGATTTATTCACTTGTCATGTTCATAGTGTGGTATACCTAAATCCCGAGTGGATGATAGGCTATGTATGTGTGACTTGTATACTTTGATGTAAGTAAAAGCTTGAGTTCAAATAGATATGGAAACAAAATCTGATGTGTTGGGTATATGACTTCTATAGTATGTAGCTTCATTCACAATAGTGGAGATCATAACTCGAGACACGGGTAAATGATATCCTCTCATTGCCATTACATGGTTGATAAAAAGTAAATATGGTCACGAGTTATTCGTCTTTGTGATGAATGACTTGATTAATATTTGATAGTAATTGACTTTTCATGAATGAAGATGTAATGGTTACCATGAGATAAAATAGGATCATATTTGGAGAACGAATATTATCCCAAAGAGATTAAGGTTACCATGAGACAAAAGGTAATTGGATGGGGAGAGCTTAGTTAAGATACTATACTGGAATGACTTCATGACTAAATGAGTTTATAATTAATAGGAGAAAATCTAGAAGTTAATTATAAATCATTTGAGCCTTAATTGCATATGTCCAATCGGCCCCTCCGCTAGCTCATTGAAACCAAAAATGAGTTTCATGTTGAATAAAATGAACAGAAATGAATAGAAATTGTGAAAATGGAGAAATGGGAAACATTTGGAAATGATTATGGTTTTCTCCAAAATGAAAATGAAAATGGAGAAATGGAATCATTTGGAAATGCATGTGATTTTCTCTAAAATGAAAATGAAAATGACTTCGAAATGAAATTAAGTTTTTTGAATTAAATTAAGTTCAAAAATGAAAATACATCATTTGGACATAGTGAACCTTTGAATGTAGAAATATTAAATATATTTTCTCATATATTCTTTTACGGTAAAGTTGTCATGATTTTAAAGGAATTAGAATTGGGCTTTAAAGGTTATTTAATTGGAAATATATTGAGATGTTTATTTTAGAAATAGAAAAATAAATATCGAGTTTGATCGAATTATAAAATATTGGGTTAAAAACCTAGGAAATCCTTGTAATTTGACCTGATATTGGAGAGGCCCAAAAGCCCCTAATGTTAATGAGTGGGACGACAAACCCTAGTATTATTAACTAGGGTTGTTGACCCCTATACTCCTAGATAGACTAGGATTTCATTTTTCTAGTTGAAATTCAACAAGGTTTGTTGCCCTCTATACCCCTATAGTTCAACAAGGGTTCTACCTCCTCTCCCTATAAATAGATGACACCTGTAGTGCTATTTACACAACTTTAAACTATGGTTACTCTAACAAAAAATATATAGAATTTATTCTAAACTATTAAATCTATTTTTTGGAATAACAATTTATGTCGGTTTCTATTTAAGAAAATATTTTTCGTTTTCACACTTAATTAAAGAAAACTATTTCTAATTTTCTGTTTTGATTCAGATTGTTTGAGCCTACACTCAAAGCAGTTCACAGTATGAGAATAGCGAAGAAGGTGATTTGGTTGAAAGCTAGGAATGACAAGGATTCGTTTATCCGAAAACAAGGGTGCAATTTTGGTTTAGGATTTATTGCTATAAATATCATAAATCGACTTGGTTTTCAAAATATCAATTTTTTGTTATGCAAGAAAACTGTGCTTGGATTGGATTTTTTCCAACAATTAGCATAAGAGAGCCAGGTTGTGCTATGTTTATAGTATAAACCGAGATCAAAATGATCTCTCTTCTTCATGTGTGATTGTATTTGATAAGATGTGACATTATTGTAATTGTATGCATGTTTAGGGAATGTATGGAAATGAATGTATGATATTATTTTATTATATATGCCAAAGTTGTAGTTCCTAGAAAAATAAATGTAATTTTTTATTTTATCGAGCATGTATAGGTTAGATCTTGGACTATCATCTTTATGCAAATTTTTATTTTATTATTTATTTTAGAATAAAATATGTAAGCTGGGAGGGGACATAGGAAGTTTGTAATATTTTTTCCGGATGGAACCCAGAGAATCGAGATGCATATAGGCGGATCGAGACAATGCAAATCCGACCTAGCCAAAATGAAGGCTAATGGTTGTTCAGTGGTGATGATCGATGGGAAGGCCTGCCAGCAGTGGCCGATAGTGGTGTCTGGCGATGGTCGAAGGTGGCCAATGATAGTCTGATGGTGGTCTGGTAGGCACTAGCATTGGTGACCGGCGGTGGTCGCAATGACAGTGACACGACAACAATGGTGGAAAGGCAGCGACACTAGAAACATAAACCGGTACCACAACAAAAGTCTGTGGTGGCAACATTGAAGACCTAAAGTATGCTTTGGGTGAATTTTGTAATTTTTCAATTTTTATTTTTCTATGATGGAATTATGGAAACTTTTGTTGGTTAGAGTCATTTAAATTATATGTTTTTATTTATGAGATAAGCATGATGATATTTATATTATTACGAATGTATGTTCATGCATATGTATGATAAGCATGCCATATAGTTTAGGAAAGAGTGCCACATGTACTTGTCAGTATATATTGATCATTCATGATTGAAATCGAACATTAAAAACCTTGCATGTTTTAAAAAAATTGTGTGGGAAAAGGTCCTTAAACAAGACCTACTACCTCCACCAATAAACTATTGTGATGGTATGACAATTTAACTACCCAATAGTAGGATTATATGTGCACCTAATTGAGGAGATTTCCTAAAAGTAAGTAGAACCCTATTGTGATCGTATGATAGTTGGATCTGCCATCGTGGTAGGTACTATCATGCGATATTTCAAGAAATTTTGTCTTCAAAGAGGATAGCTAGTCACAACATGCTACTCACTAGGATTATGTCACGATGACTCATTTGTGGTACATGATGCGATAGGTGTTGAGTTGATGTTATACACTCAAGATATTCTAGTTAAGTAACTTTCCATAGAGCTCTACTTATGTTAGAATGATGGCCAAACATTACACGGTTATTAGTATGTGTGAATTCCTAAGGAATTAGGTTCATTTACTAATTGATGGTAATCCATGTTCTTACTAGTTTATTCTGATCACCCCACGGTGGCTTGACTCATTGGGTGTAGGAATTATCGTTGCAATGACTTAAAACTATTTTCAAGGTTTAATGTAAAACGCATGCATCGTCTTAATGCATATCATAATTTTGCAAAATTTTTTGAAACATTTGCTTAATACAAAGATATTAATGAATGGAATTTTAGTTTTTAGTTCAAAAATGACACCTACTCCCTTATTAAACATACTCATTAGTAACAAATTGAACGAAAACAACTGTAAGGAATGAAAAAGGAACCTGATATTATCCTAAGCTATGAAAACCTTGAAATAGTTCTTGATAATAATTTCCCTTCGGCCACTCAAGCTGAGGCTAGAAAATGCTGGGAGGAGTCTGATGAGATAGCTCGTTGCTATATGCTGGTAAGCGTGACCACCACCCTTTATAAGTAATTAGAGATTTGTAAACTGCCAAAGCAATTCTAGAAAAACTAGAATACATGTTTTGAGGCTAAGCTACCTTGGATTGATAGGTTGCTCTTACTATTTTGGTGAATGCCCAACAAAATTCTGACACTGATAAAAGACTATATGGTTACTGTTATGGAATACTTTGTTGAGGAACACTTAGATTAAGATGGTGTTCAAAAGTTTGTCCAAGGATTTTGCAGGCTTTCAGGCCACATATAACCTTAGGAACAAGCCCCTAATTCTTACATAACTCATGAAGAAGTTACAATCCAATGAGTGATGTTAAATGGTGGTCAACTAGTCCGAAGAGCAGAAGAAAACATAGTCTTTGCTTCTTCCTCAAAAAACAAGTGAAATCTCACTAAAAAAAGGAAAGGCTAAGGTCTCTAAGCCACCAAAAGTGGAAAGGAAGAGATCCAAAAAGTCTAAAGACTTATCTAAGTCTAAATGCTTTTACTACAGTAAGAAAAGGCACTTCAATGTAAACTGTAAAGGGTGGAAGGAATACCTAGCCACTACAGGCAAAGGTATGGAAATCTTAACGATAGAAGCTTGTTTAGTGGAGGATTCAATAGTCCATTGGGTCATTGATTAGGCAGCCACTAATCATTTTTGTGTTTATTTACAAGGGTCCAAGGAGACGAAAGAACTTAGAGATAAAAGTCTATCGTTGCGGGCCAGAAACAGGACAACTATGGGAACTGAAATAATGGGAGATGTACATCTTTATTATGATAATTTTAAGAAGATTATTTTGAGAGACATTTTTTTGTACCAAGTTTCAAAAGAAACTTAATTGTTTTTGCATGTTTATATAAAGACGGCTTGACCGTGACATTTAACAATAGTATTGCAATATTTAGAAATCCCTTCTACAATTCTAAAACAACTTCAATGTCACTTATATCATGATTTCGTTGTGAGGTTATGGCATCGTGAAATCCCTCATCACAAGGTCTTGTTGTGATGTTAATGTTTGTAGCATTGCGACGTACCATCTATTTTCAACTTTGACTCCACCCATCCCGGGGCACTCTACTTCATTTTTCGTTAAGAGCAGATGGCTCCTTTCTTGGATGAAACATTGCAATTTCATTATGTAACATCCCACCTGAAAAAGTCCTAATGTTCGAATACTATTTATAGAAGTAAGGCATATAGAGTAAGTTTAGAGTAGGTAGGTATTAAATTCGACTAAGTATATGAATTCTTTGAAGGCGCATCCGGGCAAAGTCTATATAAGGCAAGCTTGGTGGTTTTGTGGACTCTTTTAAAGAGTGTACGCCACCCTAGTTGTTCGATGAAATGTTAAGACTTAGTGTTAAGAACTTATTTTGAAAGAATGATATGTTTTATTATTTTATTATCCTGGTTGAACAATTTGGTTAGACAAACAGGAATTTGGTTAGTATAGGACTAAATTTCTGTAACCCATCAGACCCACATTTATGAAGAGAGAGACACTACAGCAAAACAGGCTTTTAGCAGTGTTATGCGTCGCAAAAAAATCCGCTATAGCTAGCGCCGCTAAATTTTGCGGCATTTATGTGGGAAAATGTATAAGTGCCACAAAAACTACCGATATAGATAACGCCACTAAATTTTGCGTCATTTATGTGGGAAAATGTCGCTATAGAACATTATCTTTAGCAGTGCTTTTTTTACAAACGCCGCAAGAGACTCAAGCATGTTGTTGCATTTGTAGCTGGAATCGCCGCAAAAGATCATGTTCTTTAGTGGCGTTTGTAGTAAAAGCGTCGCTAAAAATCATGTTCTATAGCAGTATTTGTGGGAAAATGCCACTAAGACTAACATATTTTACAAACCCATTTTATTTCATAGAAAACCCGAATTTTCAACATATTTTCCTGTAACTTGAAATCCAACCAAAATCTTCTAATCTAAATGATACTATCACGGAAGAAATATGTATATGGTCTAAATTAATAAATGAAATAACAAAATATATTCAAAAGTTATATTGTTAAGATATTCTCACAATAAGAAAACAAAATTCTAAGATGACGAATTCTGCAATTGATTCTGCTGAAACATCTTCATCATATTTTGAAGTCGTAGCTAGAGTTCGTCATATTTTCTTGTTGCCTCTACTGCCCTTGCTGCTACCTCTGCTTCCCTCGCTGCTACATCCGCTTCAAGTTGTAGCTAGAGTTCATCATTTTTTTAGCCTCTGCTTCTCTCGATGCTGCTTCTGCTTTAAGTTAAGCAATTTGCTCAATTGTGCTCGCTTGCATCTGAGCCATTTGGTCTCTTAACCTTTGAACTACAGCTTGAGTCTGATTCGCTCAAGGCATGTATTGCTGCAAGTTGGATCCAAAATATTGGGTTGGGCTAACGAAAGATCCTTGAAATCGAACCCGACCATACCTTTCAGCACCCAAAACTTCAGTAATAACTCGATTATCAATGTCGTCCAGATTAACAGAACTATAACTTAAAGCCATCGCTTCACACTCAACCTTTTTATCCTTTAATTTCTCATAATAAATCAATTAAGGAGTTAGAAACGAAATGTATAATCAAGCAAATGCAATATAACTTGGCATTATTTGCATTACAAACGAAAAATTACCATTATAATTAAACATGATAAATATTTAAAATAATTCAAATTTTATAAAGTAAATATACCATAACTTCTGCAGCTTCAGTAGTCATAAGAGATCCATCTTTCTTTCTATGTGTAATGTCAAAAAGCTGAAGGCATCCAACTTTTTGACCAGACGATAGTTCCTACAATATAGTAGGAAAAATATTATTTAGTATAAAGTAACTAATATTTGACACAATTAATAAATTCAAAATACATCGTCATCAGCTACACAAGAAAAAATTGTCGACCCAGCTGTGTGCGTGAATTTGTTTTTTTGCCTACTTGTTGTTCCAACTCGCTCACGATCCTACATTATGAAATTATTATTATGTATATAGTAAATACTATAAACCGAAATAATTATAAGAGTTTTGAAGTACGCAATACCTCTCCTTTCTTTGAACTCCAAAATCTAACTACATCTTCCCATTGGTACCTCAGCATTCCCAGTGGGACATTTCACAATTTCTCTTCGAGGCTTATATTTTTCTTAAAATATTCCTTTTTTAAAGTACTTTTATGGCCTCTCCATTTCTTTGCTAATGCTTTCTTCACATAATTATTTGAGACCTCTAAATCAAATCTCTCCTACAAATAACAAAAGTTTAGAAAGTAAGTATAAATAAAAATTAAACCAAATTATTATAAATTACATTCACGTTATTACCTTAATATTATCCAGAGCATGATTTTTATTACTATCAGACATATGATGCCATGATTCGTAGTTGATTGGCAACAGATTGGCATTTCGTGCTATGATTCATAAGTATCCTGCTAAAAGTCGAGCTTTTGATCCAATAGGGTAACCATGACTATTAATAGATACTTTGACACGCTTTAAAGAATTTAGATTGTATAAATCCTTTAATAGCGTACGTCCTCGAGTTTTGCGCCTCCCACAATTTTTAGCTAAAAAAATTATACATGATAATATAAGAATTTGAAACAAAATCAATAATAAAAGTTAACATGTATGTAAATTAAAGTTAACATTACTTTGAATTTTTATAGGTTCGTCAACTATATTCGAAACATTCAAAGATCCAATAGCAGTCTGTTGATCACTATTTGTTTCTTCTGAATTTGAGGTTAATACAGATACTTGAAGATATGCTCCGACGTTGCGTTCTTGAGTTTTAGGATAGCTAGGAAAAGTATTTACCGTTGGTAGAGTTTGCTTATAATAACATCTTTCAGTCGAGTTTGAGAATGGTGCCTTATGAGGCTTTGTATGGGCGTAAGTGCCGAACGCCATTATATTGGACCGAACTTAAGAAAAATCAGATTCATAGGGTTGACCTAGTTAGAGAAGCTTAAAAGAAGGTAAGAGTAATTCGAGATTGTTTAAAAGCTGCCTCGGATAGACAAAAGTCCTACTCGAATTTGAAACGAATAAGAGATTGAGTTTCAAGTTGGTGATGTAACACCTGACGTGTCACATCAAAGTGTTGTTTTGAAAACCGGTCTTGTCGGTGAAAATTCGTGACTAAAGTTTTAAATCCTTTTTAAATTCCATTGCTATTGAAAATGTTGGGGTTGTAAAATCAAAACTTGTTAATCGCTTATTGATCATATCATTTATTACAAGTTTATTAATCTGGATTAAAAATCGTTAAAACTTTTCTAGTTGTAAACTTTACAGTCTGAAGTGAATGATTCCCTTTGGAAACAGTTATTATTTTTAAAACCCGTGTTTCCTAATCTAGCAAGTTGAAGTAAGAAGTCAAAACCAAATAAAAGTTAAAACCTCAAATGGCCTTATTGCATAAATATCAACCCCTAAAATAAAATAGTTAAAAAGCTAAGTATAAATTAAAATACTCGCGAACATGTCACCACCTCCGAGTCCCTCGCAGCTCCAAGTCATCTAAGGCTAGGGATTACTTGTACAGTTAAAAGGAAAAGGGTGAGTTTGCGAAAACTCAATGTGAGCCTAAGCCCTATACAGTAACAGATCAGTCTGGGCTTTAGCCTTATACAGTAACAGAGTGTAACACCCCTCACCAATGTCCGAAGCCGGAATAGGATACGAGGTGTTACTGTGCATAACTTTACTTGAGCATGTACTATTAGGCTGTAAAATTTTGTTTCGACTCAAAGCTTGTCTTTCTTACTTGTAATGTGCATATCATGGGCCTATGAGGCCTAAAACATATAACCGGAGGGTTCTGTAGATCAATCAGGAGCTTTAACACTCTTTGAAATTTTTTGCCTAAACAGGGGCCACATGCCCGTGTGCCCCTAAGACATGCCTGTGCTCGACACCTGTGGTCGACACTGACTTACTTCACACGGCTGAGCACACGCCCATGTCTATAACCCCTGTCCTTCACACAGCCTTGACACACCCTCATCCTCTACCCGTGGAGCTCTCTAATTATGATGTCATCAACTCACTATGGTCACACGGCCAAAGCACATGCTCGTGTCCCTAGCCCGTGTATCGGATTAAATTCAACAATTAATGTGCAGACTTCACAGAGCTTGGGCACATGCCCATGAGGCTGACCATGTGTTACACACGGCCTAGATACACGCCCGTGTGTCTACCTGTGTGGACAATTATAAGGCTATTTTCCAAGCCAATTGCCACCCTGAAACATAAACACACTTATATTATCTCAAACAACTCAATTATTCCATCAATTGCAATAACTTAAATGCATAAACTTATCATCATGAAAAGGTATATAACTTACCAAATATTGACCAATTTCTAATGGCCATATACAAAAGAATGCACAATCTTACTAACCAAGCCTTTAGCTCACAAAATGACATGACCAAAATGATCAAACATCTATACACGCCATACTCAAAATTTATTTAACTTTGCTATACCAAAATAATGGCTGATAGTGTGATTCGAGCTCCGACTTCTTTAATCCCCAAGCTAACTTGGCGAATCTACAAGGAAAAAGGGAAAGAGAAGGGTAAGCTTTTTGCTTAGTAAGTTTGCATGAAATTTATATAACAACATACATACTTAAAAATAAACTCATCCATCTTAAGACTAATGTAACATAAATTTCAAGTGCTTGAACTTACTTACTCTTTCTTACTCTTCCTCATCAGTTACCACAGTATAATTTCATACTTATAATTAAATTAGGGTACTTGTATTACTTAATCACATAGATTAGCACTTTTGCTAATATAATATGAACATCAAATCATTATCTTCCTTAACTCAGGTAGAATTCTTTATCATTCTTGAATAACTTATCTTGTATTAATTTGCTTACTCAGCTTTCTTGTTACTTCTTTCATATTTGTCGCTTTTGCCTGTTGAATTACTCAGAATGTTGGAGGATACTCAATCTCATCAAACATGTATTTCGATGCCAATGCCATATCCCAGATATGGTCGGTAACACCCCAAACCCGGTCAAAACGCTACGACCAAATCTGGCGTGTTACAAGAAAGAAAATTTAGAAAATTCAAAGTTAAAACCATGAGTTGAGAAAATTTTGCATATCACTTTGCCTTTGGTGAAGATTTAAAAACAATTGCTTAACTTAAGCCGTAATACAGTTCAGATTTCCTAATCCAAAGCCTAATTTTAAGAAAAATTTCATCAAGCGATCAATTGAAAACAATATTGCGGTCTTAGTTGAAAATTTGAGTCAATTTATTACTAAAACCTGATTGTAATTAACCAATTATAAAATCTTAAATTCAAAGTTTTTAATTTTAGAAAAACACCCGCTTAGGTAATTTATGAGGCAAGCCATAACAATTTCATCAGAAAACCCAAGTTAACATTTAATTGGCCTTATTACAACACCCAAAATCCAAACTAAAATAGTAATAATCTAAAATAAATATTAAAATAAAATTACTTAAAGCATTATGCATGGCCACATCGAGTCCACCTCAGCTCCATATCTGCGGTCTAGGGATTACCTGTAAAATTTAATGGGGGGTGAGTCATCGAGACTCAGTGTGTAAATCCCCGTCCAAATGAGTTTTGGGCTCTCACACAAATTCATATATTAAGTATGGATGTAATGCAACCCAACCAACCTATTATGTCCATCCACCATATCTCTTGAATCTACCCAATATCTGTGGCACCTAGCCACTAGTGGTACCTAAGCACTGGTGGTTCCAAACCACTGGTGACAAGAGTCACAATAATGATATGTGGGGCCAACCCCCTTGTGGTACCAACCCACTGGTGACAATCCCTAATGAATATATGTGGGGCCAACCCACTGTGGTACCAAACCACTGGGACGAGTCACAGGAATAACGTATGTGGTACCAAACCACTAGTGGTTCCAAACCACTGAGACATAGCCACGAAATATAATATGTGGGGCCAACCCACTTGTGGTACCAAACCAGTGGTGACAGTCTAGAAATCATATTTTCTCCCTCTTCACATCATACCCCAAGTCCATGCCATGTTTAACAGTTAATATGATATGATCATGATTTCAAATGCCTAACAATCAACCATTTCATTCATACATACCTTCGCTAATAACAGAGCATAATGGAACTTACCCGAAGTCTTCGATCTAATCCCTCAAAGGTAGTTTAGTGACCAATATCGTCACTTCAGCTTTTAGTCATAACAGTTAATAACATAAATAATATATGAAGTGTGTGAGAGTTATACACCTGATAACACGTAACACAATGCTTTCTATGTCGACACTATTGCTAATAGGAACTACTTCTATCTGTGTACTATTTTGTTTGGAAGTTGGCCCACAACTCGGTGGCCAATCCCGAATAGCAGACACCGTGCGCTTCTTATACTTTGGGGCTGGGGCTATGGGTTTAACCCCTTCCTTCGTTTGGCTAACATTTGGGTCCATGAAAAGATCTTGTTCAATAGATGGGATTAAAGCATTGAACAGAAAACAAATAAGAGTATATGCTGAAAACACAAAGATCCCTTACCTAGATCGATAAATCCCGGAGATTAACACACTTGGGTTAAGGCACCGATTGAATACCAGAATTGACTAAAACTGAGTATTTCTTAACACCCTTCAATCACAGATTAGATGCCAAAAGAACACGAAGACAAAGCCCCTCCTTCAATCAGTCAAGAATCATAAGATAAGATTAATGCCCTCAGCATCAAAAAGGAGGGAAAAGAGAATTGAAACGAATAGGGAACACTTACCATGATCAAAGAGAATCCGATTGACAAAGTTGTGGAATAGAGAGAGACGACGATTCACTGAACAAAGATCGAAAGAAGAAGATGAGCACTCAGGGATGATTCGGCAAAGAAGAAATATAGAAGGTATAAGAATGACTCAAGAAGAAAGGAGAGAAGATAGGTTTCGGTTCATGAAAGAGCAAAGAGAAAATATGAAAAGAAATTGGCTATAGAGGTTCGGCTAAACAAGAAATAGAAGAGATGAAAAGAAGAAATGAATAATGGAGTTTTGGCTTTTTGATGATGCAGATGAAAAGAAAGAAAAAGAGAAGTGGTAAGGTGGTGGAAGGGTTCGGCTAAAAGAATGAAATGGGATTTTTGGCTTTTGATGGTAAGGCAGAGAACCTAAAGTGTCGAAACACAAAGAGAAGAAGAGAGAAAAGAATTAACTTCGGTTGAGACTGAAGAAGAATGAATGACACTCGTAGGACTTTCGGCTACCCAAAGAAAAGACCACACTACTCGAAATGCACTACACTCAACTGCCGAAACAACATCACAAAAGAGTTTAACACTTAAAGCTAACCCCTCTTGAATTTTCGGCACACACACACACCCTTAAAACCGAATGCCCAACATCACCTAGCCCCTTTCAAAATTCGGCTAGCACCCCACACCACCTTCAATCCCTTGATTTTCTCCTAATTTCACTCACAACCTCCTATTCAAAATAATTTGAAAGTTTCAAATCCCACTTTTACTCTTGTCCATTCATTTGAAATATTTGACTCAATCAACTCTCCCCTCTTCAAGGTCCCTAGCCGAATCTACCACCTCCCATTTGACTTAAAAAAAAAAAAATCCAAAATGCAACCCATGCTACTCGAACCTGCTCCCTCTCCTTGCGGCGTCACCTACCTCCACCTTAAGTGGCTCCTCCTTGCCTCTTTACTACTCCAACTGTTATGTCATCCAATATAAACAATATCTCTTAAGGCCCAACTCAGCTAGCTATCCCTTAAAGTGCCTAAAACAAAAATTTTTAACAAGGCTCAGGCTTAACCCCAAATCTTCCCGGGACCCTCAAACACACCAACACAACACACAGCACAAGCATACACACAAAAACACATCAAATGCACAGCCCCCAAATTCAGGATGTTACATGGTCTTACATGGGATTGGCTTATGATACTGATGCCATATTCCAGATATGGTCTTACATGGGATTCCTTAGCTTGATGTCGATGCCATGTCCCAAACATGGTCTTACACGAGATCTTCCTTATATGTTTCATTGGAAACTTACCATTGCCATGACTTGAGATGGTCTTACGTGGTATCCTTGCCTTATAGACTCACCAATGCCATGCCTTGGCATGGACTTACACGGGACCTTCCTCATATGGTGTCGATGCCATGTCCCAGACATGGTCTTACACGAGACATTCCTTATTCGATGCTGATGCCATGTCCCAGAGATGGTCTTATACAGGATCTACGTTCGGTACCGATGCCATGTACCAGACATGGTCTTACACGAGACCTACATTCCTTGATGTCGATGCCATATCCTAGACATGGTCTTACACGGACTTTCCTTATCTCATGTCGTGACATAGGTATTCTCGCCATTTTGAATTTTCAATCGGGACTTTTACTTACTTATTCTCATTGATCTCCTTATTAGGCATTGTCAATCAACTTCATGAAAATAATGTACATTGTACGACATAGTAAGTAATTTAATTATAAAAGTAATATGTAGATTAAAATTCATACAAACTTACCTCGGTATTCAAAATGTATGTAGATATGCAATTTAGTCCTTGACTTTGTTCTTACCTCGGATTCGATCTGCGCTTCGTATTTCTTCATCTATAATAACAATTTAGCTCATTTTAATCATCACATTAATAAAAGCATTTCGATAATCATGCTTTGGCAAAATTACTATTTTGCCCCTAGACTTTGGCAAAATTACTATTTTGCCCCTAGGCTTTGGCAAAATGACAATTTTGCCCCTAGGCTTGGAAATCGTTTTTCAACTCACTTTCTCATTTAACAAGCCTAGCTAAACATTTATTTCTCTTACAACTACTCACAATTCCAATTATTTCATGCATTTATGACACAAATTTAAATCTTTGCATTCAAGTCCTATTTAGGTGTTTTCATGCTAACACCTTTCACAAAAGTTGTTTCTCATCTCCTTAACATTCATTATCTTCCGTAAAAAATCAGCTAACAACATAAAAACGCTCATGGAAAATCCCTAGACTTTCAACCATATCACAAATTAGTCTCCTCATTAGCTAGCTTAAGCTTTGGGGACTCCAAAAGTACAAAAATCATTAAGAAAAACCTCAAGAATCACTTACTTGCTAGGGAATATGTTGGCTGAAATTTTAAGCTTCAAAACCCTTATTTTTCTCTTTAATTTTCAGTGGATGAAGGTGAATGAATAGTGAAAGATGAGAACATATTTCATTCATCTTATTTTATTCATTTCTATCACCTAATTCCCACCAAATTTGACCAACATTAAAAATCTTGTCCCCTAGCTCCTATATGGCCGACCATCACACTCCAAAATGGCCTAATTGCACTTTAAATGTGTCCAAGTTACATTCTATAGCTATTAGGCATCTCTACCTTGAAAAATAGAACTTTCGCACTTTATTCGATTTAGTCCTTTTTTCGCGATTAAGTAAGAAATCGCTAAAATTAAAGTGCCAAAATTTTCATGTAATTCTAAAATTATGCTCTAACACATAAAATAAAATCAAAATAAATTTCCCTAACCTCGGATTAGTGATCCTGAGATCACTATTCTGACTAGCTCCTAAATCGGGCTGTTACACAGAGTGGGTCTAAGCCCAAGTAATAACTGTAACAGACCAATTTTGACCCTAATCGGAAGGGTGGTTTCGGAACCACGAAACCGAGCTTGAGAGTTATTTTTTTTATTATTTGTTTATTTAAATATTATGTTTTATGTCTGTTATGTGTGATTTAGTAAGAGTAAAAAAAAAAAAATCTCGTGGAAAATCTTAGTCATCTAAGTGTTTAAATCGCTAAAGGTCTAAATTGCAAGAAGAACCAAAGTAGTGGGCATTAATAAAAAAAAAGGGGGGGCTAAGTAAATTGTCCATTAAACATGGGGATTTGCATGTCAAATTCCCCATCTTTAAACAAGGTGGACGGCAAGCATGCATATATGTTCTTTTTTTTATTTTTGTATGATATTTAGGCATTATTATATTAAAGCATGCTATGAATATATGCTTTTTAATTATATATATTGATTTTAGTAATATTATAAGAAAAGCATGCTATAATTTATGTTAAAAAAATAAAAACAAGAGAACAATTCTCTCATCCTTCATTCATTCTTGCCCGATTTCTACCTTGAAGAGAAGAGAAGAACTTCATCTTCCCCATTCGGCCTTGCATGCACTAGATTAGGTAAGAATTGAACTTGATATGGCTTAAGTTCTTGATCCTTTTTTTCTTTTAAAACAAGCAAAATTTGCTAATGTTGGTATGATGAGATTCGGCCATGGATGCTAATGTTGTAGTTTGTATTGATAATGAGTTAGATGGTATGAAAAGAAATGGCATGGACTTGTAAGAAGATTTGGTTGTTTTGGCTTGAAGGTACCCTCATAGTTGGCCGAATAATAGGATGGATATTCATGAAAACATCTCTTCTTGTGTTTTGATGTTCGGCCATACCCTTATAATGAAATTAACCATATAAGATTGTTATATGATGTTTAATTATTGGGTGAACTAAGTTTAAGACTTGATTACTTGAAGTAAATTAGTGCAAGGGGTAAATTTGATGGAAGGAAGAGTTATAGAGAATCCTAGGAACCTAAGGGCCATTCGGCCATGGAGAAGAGATCCAAATGGGTTGAAAATTTTATTGTGGTGTTCCATAGGTTAAATTGGATTAGTTAAATGCTTGAATTAGGTGTGGTTATTAGCTTGTTACTTGGTTGTATGTTGAAGAAAATGCATGGGTATGGAATTGGCATATTCGGCCATAAGAGAAAATGAATTTGAGCTAATGTATTTGATTATATATGTGTAATTATATAAAGTTAAGGTACGGCTATAGATAAGAAGGTAAGTTGTAAGTTAAAACACATCAAGGAAATTATTACCAAAGTGTTCCCTAACAATTTGAATGCACTTGAACAAAGTAGAGGATGAATGCCGAATGTAAATGTTTATGTTTTGAAATTATGTATTTTATGATTTTGCTTTTGAATTGAATGGAAGTGTAGTTTAATTGGTTAAAGTTGAACCAAATTAGATCGGGAACAAAAAGAGAAAGATCAAGATCGAGGAAAAACAAAGATTATCGAGTAGCCGATTTGCACGGCTTATCGACAACTGAGGTAAGTCCTAAAACTAAATTATATTGAAGAGTTAATTATGAGCCTATTATACGATATAGTTTGATAAGTCTTGAGTAGGTATTCATGCCATAGCCGAATGTACATAAGTCTATTAGAATGATTTTGAGTAGTTGATGCAAATAAACCAAAGTACTTTCATTAAGTGATATTGTATAAAATGATATTAGAAACGATTGATTTCTTAAATGTGTTTCGGGCTTTAAGCCTAGCAGGCCTAGTGCCGGTGATATAATTCGGGCTATTACGCCTAGCGTGCCTTGCGCGGTGTTATTTATCGGGCTATTACGCCTAGCGTGCCTCGTGTGCAGAGTGTTATTTATCGGGCGATTATGCCTAGCAGGCCTTATGCCGGTGTTATTTATCGGGCTTTGGTGCCTAGCAGGCTAAATGCCGGTGTATTACTTCACAGACTAGAAACCGAAACTGAGTTCAAGGTGAGTTATAGCAAATTTACCGAATTAACGGCTCAGGTGAGTACGTAAAGTTGGAATGAGCTTCCTATTTAATTAAGACAAGGTAAACTAGTGAGTTAGTGATCTATCGCTAATGGTATGTTTTCTTGGTATAATGATGAAAGATGTGGTATAGAGATTTTGGTCATTTAAGTATATGAATGTTGTACCTACGTTTACATGATAACCCCTTAATAGGAAATACGAGTGCAAGCCTACTAGTTGAATAGTAGAAATTTTAATTGTTGAGAATTGTGGGTTATTTTATGTTTGTATTTTGGACTTACTAAGCTAGCAAGCTTATCGTGTGAAATGTTTTCTTTGTTTTATAGATTAGGAGCAGGCTCATCGGGATTGTTCGGAAAGCCACTCACACTATCAATCTACAATTTGGGTACCCTTCCATTTTGGTTTTTTTTAAACAAAGGCATGTATAGGGAAGACTTAGTCCTTGTTTGATGAACTCTTAAGGCACTTGTATTAAATAGCCATGCGAATATGGCTAAAATTTTTAGTTAAGAATGCTATTGTGTTTTGTTTTGTACGATGAATTATGATGGCAAGGTTTATGCATTCTTAATCGGAGTTAAAACGTTTTTATTAAGAAAATGTGATCAATGAAATAGATTCTTGAGTTAGGGGTTATGTATGTTTGATTAGAAACTAGTATCTCATAAATTACAATGAAACAGCATGCAGTAATAGCAGTGATGTGATTTAGAAAAATCACCAAAAATAGGGTGCATTGAATTAGAAGGTGAATAAGATGTGATATCAAACCTTATTGTGTCTATTTTTACATGAAACAATCAGTGTAGGCGAAAGATTTATATATTATGAGAAAATCAAGTTTTAGTGAGATCTGTCCTGACTGAATTCGGGAGTCACTGTTCTGTTTTGTAAAAATTGTTAAAAATTGTACAAAAATTATTAGGAATCATGGTTTATATGTGTAGAAACCTTAACGAGTCTAATTTTGATTGATTTAAATAAGAACAGTGTATGAAAATTATACAATGAGATAACTACATTTTTGTAAAGACAGGTCAGAATTAGCGAGCTGTGTAATAGGGGTAACTTTGATGAATAAACTGTACTAATTGGCCACATGAAAAATTCTGGAAACATTATGGTAAAAACCTATATGAGTCTAGTTTCAAGGAAAATTTACGGAACTAAATTTTGAGTTTTATAACCCGAGTTATGGTCAAATCATTCGGCATGACGCAGTTTGACAGCTTTTAATTTTATGTCCAGAACTTGTAGTCAAGTAAAGTAATGCCTCTTACTCGACTTCGGCGACGGTCTCGGGTAAGGGGTGTTACAATTATTGGTATCAGAGCTTACGGTTTAGTCGATTCTAGGACTACCGTAGCGCGTGTGAGTCTAGCTATACATGCATTTATTATATATTGATAGTGTGGTGACTTCTGACAGCCTGAACTTTGTTTTATATAGTAAATGGACACGATCTGAAAAGAGTCAGTAGGCGATGATGTGGAGAGCGTGCGCGCTGACCGTACTCCACGGATCAGCGCGCCGATGAGACTCTCGACCTGTTTGGGTAGCCACGAAGGAGAGACTAAACAAGCCTTTTATCGGATGATGAATGATTGGTTTGTCCAATTCATTCAAAATAACCCGGCTATGCCCCAACCTCCACCCCGAATAATCCAACCCCGATTCCTTGGCTCCCCAATGACGGATCCAATGAGATCTAGTAGGCCCTGATTGATAAAATTCAAAATATGGGGCGAAGAATTTAAAGCCAATGACGATGATGATCTTTGAGAGAGCCGAAATGTGGCTTGATAACACTATTCGGTACTTGGTGAGTTGTCTTGTACTCGGAAGAATGCTTGAAGTGTGCTATATCTTTACTACGGACATTTGCATATCATTGGTGGAATACCTTAGTATCGGTGGTTAGAAAGAAAAAGTGACGTGGGATTTCTTCCAAACCGAGTTTTAAGAAGTATATTAGCCAAAGATATATTGATCAAAAGCGAAAAGAGTTCCTTGAAAGGTGAAACAAGGACGAATGATCAGAATCTGAGTATGAAAGAAAATTTGTCGAGCTCGGCCGTTATGCTAGAGAGTGTGTCTCTCTGAAGCCATTATGTGTAAAAGATTCAAGACGGCCTAAACGAAGATATAAAGATGTTTGTTGGCGTTCTTGAAATCCAAGAGTTTGTAACTTTAGTTGAGAGAGCACGCAAAGTCAAGAGCTCGGGAAAGAGAAAAGAAAGGCGATCTGAAGCCGAGACATCCGAAAAGGTCTTGGGTAAAGTCTTTCATTCCACGAGCAAGAAGCCGAGAGATGACTACGATCGATGTAAAGCTACTACAGATCGGCCTGAGACGGGATCGACCTCCTATGAGCTCCCGAGCTACCTCGATAGCTTGATGTTGGTAACATTCCACAAAATAGAGTCGAATGCAAAATCTTGTGGGAAATGGCACTCGGGAGTTGTAGATTCCGTGATCGGTCTTGCTATAAATGTGGATCGTCCGATCATTTTATCGAGAGTGTCCGAAGTTAGGTGAAAGGGAATGCAAGTCGAACACTACACCGAGCAACGTGCCAATGCGAGGTAGACCACCCAGACATTCGGGCAATGTAGGTGGTAGTCAGAAAGGAACAAAGAACACTACAGATCGATCTGAGGCTAGAGCTCCGGCTAGAGCATATGCTGCGCGAGCTAGAGAGGATGCTTCCTCCCCCGACGTCATTACCGGTACTTTCACTCTTTTTGATACTACTGTGATTGCACTAATTGATCTGGTTCGACTCATTCTTATGTGTGTGAAAATTTAAAATTTGGCAAGACTCTGCTAGTTGAGTCCACCGAGTTTGTGATCCGTGTGTCCAACCCTTTGGGTAGATGTGTGCTTGTTAATAAAGTGTGTAGAGATTGCCCGTTGATGATTCGGGATTATTGTTTCCCAGCTGACTTAATGTTGTTGCCCTTTGACGAATTTGATATAATCTTGGGTATGGATTGGTTAACTTCACACGAGGCGAAGAGTGACCGTAAAAGGAAGTCGATTGATTTGAAATGTCGAAAGCGGTGAGACCATCGAATTAAATCTTGTGATACAAATGGTTGCCTCTACAAACAATATCCTCACTGTTAGCCCAAAAGTATGTAAGAAAAGGGTGCGAAGCTTATTTGGCTTATGTATTGGATAATAAAATGTCCGAGAAACTAATGGAATTGGTACCAGTTGTATGTGATTTCGCAGATGTGTTTCCTGAAGAGCTACCCGCTTACCCGAGAAGAGAGATTGAGTTGGTATTGAGTTAGTGCTAGGATGCGACTCAATTTTGGTAGCTCGTGCATCGAATGGCGCCACTCGAATTAAAAGAATTGAAAGCGCAGATTGCAAGAGTTGTGAGATAGGGGTTTCGCACGACCGAGTTTTTCCTCGTGGGGTGCACCAGTCTTATTTGTGAAAAAGAAAGATGGGACAATGCGAATGTGTATCGACTACCGGCAACTAAATAAGGTAACTATAAAGAATAAGTACCCGTTACCTCGGATTGATGATTTATTTGATCAGTTAAAAGGGGCTTCAGTGTTTTCGAAGATAGATTTGAGGTCGTTATTATCGATTTGCGAGTTAGAGATTCAGATGTGCCAAAGACTGCATTCCGAACGAGGTACGGACATTATGAGTTTTTGGTTATGCCTTTTGGACTCACTAATGCACCTGCTGTCTTTATGGGTTTAATGAACCGAGTCTTCCGACAGTTTTTAGATCGGTTTGTAGTAGTGTTTATCGATGATATATTAATCTACTCCAAAAATGAAGCGGAACACGTTGAGCATTTGAGAGTAGTACTACAAACCTTGAGAGATCATCAATTATACGCAAAATTCAGTAAATGTGAGTTTTGGATGAACGAAGTCAGCTTCTTAGGTCATGTGGTTTCGGTGTCAGGTATTCGGGTGGATTCAAACAAAATAGCAGCCATACTTGATTGGAAACCACCAAAGAATGTTTCTGAGATCCGAAGTTTTCTAGGCCTTGCGGGATATTATAGAAGATTTGTAAAAGGTTTTTCCGTAATAGCTACACCCCTTGACGAGACTACTACAGAAAGATGTCAAATATGAGTGGTCGAAAAATTTCAAGAAAAGTTTCGAGCGGTTGAAAGCTCTTTTAACCGAGGCTCGGTGTTAACTCAGCCCGAATCGGGTAAAGAATTTACTATTTTTAGTGATGCATCTTTGAATGGGTTGGGTATGCGTTCTAATGCAAGAAGGCAAGGTGATAGCCTACGCTTCAAGACAATTGAAGCCTCATGAAAAAAATTATCCAACTCACGATCCAGAGTTGGCAGCCATTGTGTTCGCATTGAAAATTTGGTGTCACTATTTATTCGGTGAAAAATGTCATGTTTATTCAGATCACAAAAGTCTAAAATATTTAATGACTCAGAAAGATCTAAATTTGAGACAACGCCGATGGTTAGAATTGCTGAAAGACTATGAATTAGTGATTGACTACCATCCGGGGAAAGCTAATGTTGTTGCGGATGCGTTGAGTCGAAAATCATTATTTGCTCTTCGTGCATTAAACGCACGGATGACTACGTCTGAAGATGGTTCGATCATAGCCGAGTTACAAGCAAGACCGATGTTTATTCAGCAAATTCGTGATGCACAGAAAGTTGACGAAAAGTTAGTTGCTATTCGGATTCAGTGTGAAAATGCTACCAAATCAGATTTCCAGATAGATGCAAATGACTGTTTGAATTATAAAAGTCGATTGTGTGTTCCGACGAACTCAGATTTGATACAGATGATCCTGAATGAGGCCCATAATGGCCGAATGTCGATGCACCCGGGTAGCACAAAGATGTATAATGATTTGAAACAGTTCTATTGGTGGCCTGGTATGAAACGAGATGTATCCGAATTTGTCTCCAAGTGCTTAATCTGTCAACAAGTGAAAGCTGAGCATCAGGTACCCTCCGGATTACTTCAGCCGATTATGATACCTGAATGGAAATGGGATAGAATTACCATGGATTTTGTATCCGGTCTCCCTATGACACCGAGTAAGAAAGATGCCGTATGGATTATCGTCGATAGACTGACTAAATCTGCTCATTTTGTACCAGTACGTACCGACTATTCACTGGATAAGCTTGATGAACTGTATGTATCACAGATCGTAAGGTTGCACGGGGTACCAAGTTCCATAGTTTCAGATAGAGACCCAAGATTTACATCGCGATTTTGGAAAAAGTTGCAGGATGCATTAGGTACTAAACTTCATTTTAGTACAGCCTTCCATCCGCAAACAGACGGTCAGTCCGAGCGAACAATTTTGATACTTGAGGACATGTTGAGGTGTTGCGTTCTCGAGTTTAAGGGTACGTGGGAACGATACCTACCGTTAGTTGAATTTGCCTACAATAACAGTTTTCAGTCTAGCATAAAAATGGCGCCTTATGAAGCCTTATACGGTCGAAAATGTCGCACACCATTGTATTGGACTGAACTCAGCGAGAATAAGATACACGGGGTTGATTGGATTAAAGAAACTGAACAGAAGGTGTACATGAATCGAAGTAATTTGAAAGTCGCCGGATCGTCGGAAGTCCTATGCCGATTTAAAATGCAAGGACATTGAATTTCAGGTCGGAGAGCGGGTGTTCTTGAAAGTTTCTCCGTGGAAGAAAATACTCCGATTCGGTCAGAAAGGCAAGCTGAGTCCGAGATTTATCGGACCGTATGAAATCATCGAGCGTATAGGGCCTGTTGCTTATCGATTGAAACTGCCCCTTGACTTGGAAAAGATACACAATGTATTTCACGTTCGATGCTTCGCAGATCTGGATCGGATCCGTCCCATGTGATCACCCCGTCGAGATTGAAATTCGATCCGATTTGACCTATGATGAGGAACCAATCCAGTATCTTAGCTCTGGGAAACCAAAGAGTTAAGAAATAAGAAGGTTCCATTAGTAAAGATTCTATGGAATCGTCACGGAGTTGAAGAGGCTACGTGGGAGCCTGAAGAGTCAATGAGGCAACAATATCCGAACTTATTTAACGGTAAGATTTTTGGGGACGAAAATCCTTAAAGGGGAGTTGTAATGGACCAATTTTGACCCTAATCGGAAGGGTGGTTTCGGAACCACGAAACCGAGCTTGAGAGTTATTTTTTTATTATTTGTTTATTTAAATATTATGTTTTATGTCTGTTATGTGTGATTTAGTAAGAGTAAAAAAAAAAAAATCTCGTGGAAAATCTTAGTCATCTAAGTGTTTAAATCGCTAAAGGTCTAAATTGCAAGAAGAACCAAAGTAGTGGGCATTAATAAAAAAAAAGGGGGGGCTAAGTAAATTGTCCATTAAACATGGGGATTTGCATGTCAAATTCCCATCTTTAAACAAGGTGGACTGACAAGCATGCATATATGTTCTTTTTTTATTTTTGTATGATATTTAGGCATTATTATATTAAAGCATGCTATGAATATATGCTTTTTAATTATATATATTGATTTTAGTAATATTATAAGAAAAGCATGCTATAATTTATGTTAAAAAAATAAAAACAAGAGAACAATTCTCTCATCCTTCATTCATTCTTGCCCGATTTCTACCTTGAAGAGAAGAGAAGAACTTCATCTTCCCCATTCGGCCTTGCATGCACTAGATTAGGTAAGAATTGAACTTGATATGGCTTAAGTTCTTGATCCTTTTTTTTTCTTTTGAAACAAGCAAAATTTGCTAATGTTGGTATGATGAGATTCGGCCATGGATGCTAATGTTGTAGTTTGTATTGATAATGAGTTAGATGGTATGAAAAGAAATGGCATGGACTTGTAAGAAGATTTGGTTGTTTTGGCTTGAAGGTACCCTCATAGTTGGGCGAATAATAGGATGGATATTCATGAAAACATCTCTTCTTGTGTTTTGATGTTCGGCCATACCCTTATAATGAAATTAACCATATAAGATTGTTATATGTGATGTTTAATTATTGGGTGAACTAAGTTTAAGACTTGATTACTTGAAGTAAATTAGTGCAAAGGTAAATTTGATGGAAGGAAGAGTTATAGAGAATCCTAGGAACCTAAGGGCCATTCGGCCATGGAGAAGAGATCCAAATGGGTTGAAAATTTTATTGTGGTGTTCCATAGGTTAAATTGGATTAGTTAAATGCTTGAATTAGGTGTGGTTATTAGCTTGTTACTTGGTTGTATGTTGAAGAAAATGCATGGGTATGGAATTGGCATATTCGGCCATAAGAGAAAATGAATTTGAGCTAATGTATTTGATTATATATGTGTAATTATATAAAGTTAAGGTACGGCTATAGATAAGAAGGTAAGTTGTAAGTTAAAACACATCAAGAAAATTATTACCAAAGTGTTCCCTAACAATTTGAATGCACTTGAACAAAGTAGAGGATGAATGCCGAATGTAAATGTTTATGTTTTGAAATTATGTATTTTATGATTTTGCTTTTGAATTGAATGGAAGTGTAGTTTAATTGGTTAAAGTTGAACCAAATTAGATCGGGAACAAAAAAAGAAAGATCAAGATCGAGGAAAAACAAAGATTATCGAGTAGCCGATTTGCACGGCTTATCATTAACCGAGGTAAGTCCTAAAACTAAATTATATTGAAGAGTTAATTATGAGCCTATTATACGATATAGTTTGATAAGTCTTGAGTAGGTATTCATGCCATAGCCGAATGTACATAAGTCTATTAGAATGATTTTGAGTAGTTGATGCAAATAAACCAAAGTACTTTCATTAAGTGATATTGTATAAAATGATATTAGAAACGATTGATTTCTTAAATGTGTTTGGGCTTTAAGCCCAGCAGCCTAGTGCGGTGATATAATTCGGGCTATTACGCCCAGCGTGCCTTGCGCCGGTGTTATTTATCGGGCTATTACGCCTAGCAGGCCTCGTGCTGGTGTTATTTATCGGGCGATTATGCCTAGCAGGCCTTATGCCGGTGTTATTTATTGGGCTTTGGTGCCTAGCAGGCTAAATGCCGGTGTATTACTTCACAGACTAGAAACCAAACCGAGTTCAAGGTGAGTTATAGCAAATTTACCGAATTAACGGCTCAGGTGAGTACGTAAAGTTGGAATGAGCTTCCTATTTAATTAAGACAAGGTAAACTAGTGAGTTAGTGATCTATCGCTAATGGTATGTTTTCTTGGTATAATGATGAAAGATGTGGTATAGAGATTTTGGTCATTTAAGTATATGAATGTTGTACCTACGTTTACATGATAACCCCTTAATAGGAAATACGAGTGCAAGCCTACTAGTTGAATAGTAGAAATTTTAATTGTTGAGAATTGTGGGTTATTTTATGTTTGTATTTTGGACTTACTAAGCTAGCAAGCTTATCGTGTGAAATGTTTTCTTTGTTTTATAGATTAGGAGCAGGCTCATCGGGATTGTTCGGAAAGCCACTCACACTATCAATCTACAATTTGGGTACCCTTCCATTTTGGTTTTTTTTAAACAAAGGCATGTATAGGGAAGACTTAGTCCTTGTTTGATGAACTCTTAAGGCACTTGTATTAAATAGCCATGCGAATATGGCTAAAATTTTTAGTTAAGAATGCTATTGTGTTTTGTTTTGTACGATGAATTATGATGGCAAGGTTTATGCATTCTTAATCGGAGTTAAAACGTTTTTATTAAGAAAATGTGATCAATGAAATAGATTCTTGAGTTAGGGGTTATGTATGTTTGATTAGAAACTAGTATCTCATAAATTACAATGAAACAGCATGCAGTAATAGCAGTGATGTGATTTAGAAAAATCACCACAAATAGGGTGCATTGAATTAGAAGGTGAATAAGATGTGATATCAAACCTTATTGTGTCTATTTTTACATGAAACAATCAGTGTAGGCGAAAGATTTATATATTATGAGAAAATCAAGTTTTAGTGAGATCTGTCCTGACTGAATTCGGGAGTCACTGTTCTGTTTTGTAAAAATTGTTAAAAATTGTACAAAAATTATTAGGAATCATGGTTTATATGTGTAGAAACCTTAACGAGTCTACTTTTGATTGATTTAAATAAGAACAGTGTATGAAAATTATACAATGAGATAACTACATTTTTGTAAAGACAGGTCAGAATTAGCGAGCTGTGTAATAGGGGTAACTTTGATGAATAAACTGTACTAATTGGCCACATGAAAAATTCTGGAAACATTATGGTAAAAACCTATATGAGTCTAGTTTCAAGGAAAATTTACGGAACTAAATTTTGAGTTTTATAACCCGAGTTATGGTCAAATCATTCGGCATGACGCAGTTTGACAGCTTTTAATTTTATGTCCAGAACTTGTAGTCAAGTAAAGTAATGCCTCTTACTCGACTTCGGCGACGGTCTCGGGTAAGGGGTGTTACAATAACAGTGCAGAACAGAGATGAAACCCAATCCAAATCCAGCCAACACACCACTCGTACCAACCAACACACCATGTGGGAACTAAGTCGACCCATCCAGCCAACACACCAATATCGCAAAGATAGTCGCTAATAATAGTAACGCAAAGAAAGTCGCTAGTAACAGTAAACGTGGCCAAGCCACTAAAATCAGAATATGTGGCGAAGCCACTAGAATAGTAAAAATGTGGCAGAGTCCCTAGTACAGTACTTCCTCCAAATCAAAATCCCAACCCCAATGCAGAATGTCGTGTCATAAATTTTGCGTGTATGCAGTTTGTCATATTCATAACTAGTCATATAGATATCATACACACATCAGCTAAGCTACCACTAGGGGTATAATGATCATTTTGTTGGTTAAGGGTAAAACGGTAATTTCACCCCTTAGGGGTATTTTGGTAATTCTACCCTACAAGGGTATTTCGGTCATTTTACTCACTAGGGGTATTTCAGTCATTTAACTATATTTGGGGTCTCGGCATAGATGACGACCCTTCAGAAGGTCTAGAGTTGTCCCGAACGACTCGGATACCTATATGGTCAAAACAGTGTGAATGGGCCCGAAGCTCAATATTCGGCCCAAGTGGGCCCACACACTCGTGTGGCCCATTCAGCCCAATTTCAGTCATGGCTATGCGAACTTCGCAGCCCAATCCATTATTATTCGCTTACCGTGGATTCTAACCATGTGGGACCCAAGAGCCCATTGGGCCCATATGGCCCATCTCGGCCCATTACGACCTAAGCCCACGAGAACGCTCGTGGTGGCTTTTACAGTCTAGCGCCCATGTTCATGGGCTCGGTTTACCACACGCATGATTGCACACTCGTGTGTCATCATACTCCTTATTTTTGGCTTTTCGGCATTTTACCGATCTACAATCATAGCAGTGTCAACATTACATACTTTTGGCATTTCAACCGACCATTGAATACTACATACGATTACACACCTGTTCGCGGAACTAGTTAAGACCCACGCATTCTGAATCCTATAATCAACCAACATATCGTATCAGATTTACAACCAATAAAGTTAATAACTGTCCAAGCCCAAAACGACAATCCCCACTTACCTTGACTGATCGCTAATTGGTTTATTTCCCTTAGATCACAGGCTAGAGTTGATCACACTCTTCTTTGATGATTAACTGCATTACAAATACAACCTATCAATCATGTCGAACTAAAACCATGGTTTAGCACACATCAGTCCAAAGAAAGTACACGCAACCTTTCCCCTAAAAAAGGAAAGTAACATTCGGCCAAACACTTCTCGAATCCCTCAGAACCAAAAGCTGACTTAAAAGAATGTCATACATGGGTGGAGTATTGTGTTCGATCTAAAAGAGAGTAAACCTAAAGAAGATTATTGAATAACAGCAACGATGATCCTAAAAAGGAAATCGCAAAGTACAAGGACAACCCAGGCACTTACCCTAATATTTGGCTTGTCAGAGTTAGAAGATGAGAGGAGGAGGCAGGGTATTCGGCCACACTCAAGAAGAGAAGAATAGCAGCACCTGATTCGATTTAGCCCAGAGAGAAGAAGAAGAGAAGAATGCCGAATCGGCAGAGAGAAAAATGAAGAAGGAAGAAGGGTTCCAAGGAAGAGTTCGGCATTTGATGTTTATGTTTCGACAAATGTGGATAATAATTAAGGAATAAGGATGAAAAGAAAAAGACCCGAATGGTAAAAAATGTTGCATGAGATGCCACAAAGAGAGTAAATCCCAAAACTCAAGAAAAAAAGATTCCAAGATAACAGAGAGAAAAATAGCTTCTACCTTCTCCCCAAATGCTGAAAATGTACCAAATGACATGCCCCTAGCCGAATTTTCCTTACTAAAGCTTCCCCATTCGGCCAAGACTCCCCTCACATCCTAATTCCTTAGAAATTTCCATAGATATCTCCTTGATTCACTCCCAACCTCCCATTCAAATCCATTCAAATTTGATGACCAAGTCTCCAACCTCCTCTGCAGAGTTTGAATCAAACTCTACCTCTCATGCCACAGAGATATAAAATAAAACCCCATCTTTACATGCCATGCGATTTGAACCCACTCCCTCTTAAAAGCCCAACATGCCACTTGCCACCACAACACAAGATCTTTTGTGTCATAAAACAAACCCAACTTAATATATGCCCTTCAGGCTAACATCCAGGTTTCCAAAAGAGCAAAAATCAAAATTTTTCCAGTGGCCATACTTGAACCTAGGCTTCCTAAATACCCCCAAACATACCCAAATCACTTATCCATTGAAGCAAACAAGTAATTTTGTCAAAACATGAAAAAATTAGAGACTCTATATTTTTCGGGCATTACAACTCTACCCCCTAAAAGAAATTTCGACCTTGAAATTTACCAGGTCAGAATAGGTGAGGATATTGTTGTTGCATCCCTCCTCAGGCTCCCACGTGGCTTCCTCGGTACCGTGATTACGTCAAAGCACCTTGACCAATGGAACAGATTTCCTCCTTAATACCTTAACATCATGATCCAGTATCTGTACCGGTTCTTCCTCAAAAGACAGGTCAGGTCTAACCTCGATCTCCTCAACCGGCACTATATGTGAGGGATCAGAGAGGTATCACCTTAGCATGGAGACATGGAACACATCATGTATCCTATTTAACTCAGGAAGTAGCTCAAGCTAATAACGACTGGTCCCACTCGCTTTAATATTCGGTAAGGTCCGATGAATCTAGTGCTCAGTTTGTCGTTCCGTCCAAATCTCAAAATCTTCATCCATGGTGAGACTTTCAAAAAGACATATTCCCCCACAGAGTACTCTATCTCTTTACGCTTTAAATCTGTATACGACTTCTGCCTATCGATGCTTTCTTTAACCGATCTCAAATCAACTTTACTTTTTCGTTGGTTCCAGAAACTAACTCTGGCCTCAAAACTCGCCGCTCACCCAGTTCTGTCCAACACGTAAGGGTGCGACACCTACGACCATATAATGCCTCGTACGGTGCCATCTGAATACTGAATTGGTAGCTGTTGTTATATGCAAACTCTGCCAGCAGTAAGTAGTCTTCCCAACTGGCTTTGAAATCAATTACATAGATATTTTGTGTCATAAAACAAACCCAACTTAATATATGCCCTTCAAGCAAACATCCACGTTTCTAAAGGAGCAGAAGTCAAAAGTTTTCCAGAGGCCATACTTCAACTCAAGCTTCCAAAATACCTCCAAACACATCCAATTCACTTAGCCATTGAAGAATACAAGCAATTTTGTCAAAACATGAAAAAATTAGAGACCCTATATTTTTTGGGGCGTTACAAGTGATAAGGTATTCTTAAAAGTGTCACCATGGAAGAAAGTTCTCAGGTTTGGCCAGAAAGGAAAATTGAGTCCGCCTTATATCAAACCATATGAGATTACCGAGAGGATAGGGCCGGTAGCCTATCGATTGGCTTTGCCGTCTGAATTGAAAAAGATTCATGATGTATTCCACGTGCCTATGCTGCAACGCTACCGATCAGATCCTTCGCATGTGATTATACCGACATAGGTTGAGATTCAACCCGACATGACATATGGCGAAAAATCGGTTAGGATCCTACTATGGGAAGTTAAATAGTTAAGATATAAAAGTATAGCCCTTGTGAAAGTATTGTGGCAAAGACATGGGGTACAAGAGGCTACAAGGGAGCCCGAGGAGGCTATGAGGAACCAGTACCCAAACCTTTTTACTGGTAAGATTTTCGGGATGAAAATCCCTAAGGGGAGAGAATTGTAATAGCCCAATTTAGGCCTAGTCAGAATAGTAGTTGCGAGACCACAAATCTGAAATAGAAATAGGTGTTTTATGATTCTATGAGGCTATTTAAGTGCTTGCATGATTGTGTGAAAATTTCATGAAGAAATTTTATTTATTAGAGATTAATTTGTCCATTTGGACTAAATTGCAAACATTAGAAAATATGAGATTCTAGAAGATTTAAGTATGAAATAGAATTATAAAAATTACTAGAGGTCCTTATGTAGTAATTAGACCATTAAATGTCAAGATGGATAAAAATGGACATGGGAAGGAAAAATCTCAAGAAAAGGCCTTAAGGGCATTTTAGACATTTGGTTAATTAATGAATTAAAAAGGGAAAAATAAGCCAAAATCTTGTCAATCTTCTTCCTCTAAGTGTCAAAATTTGTAAGGAGACATAACTAGGGTTTCTTCAACTTTCAAGCTTGAAAGTAAGTGCATCCTAGCCCCGTTTTTAATGTTTTCTGTATTTTTTAGATCCTCGTAGCTCGATTTAGCTATTTCTAGCTATACTTTGAGCTAGGGTTTATGTTCAAAAATTTACCCGTGTATGATATGTATGTATTTTGATGTTTTATGGAAGAATATGAAAGTTTGATGTATGATAAACATCCTTTTTCTAAGTAATTTTCATGAAAAATGCATAAAAGGACCAATTTGTAAAAGTTATAAAAATGGCCATACATGAGTGAAATAGTGGAAATTAAGGGCTGTTGTAGTTAAGAAAACAATTTGACTAGGCTTGAAATACAAGAAAGTTGAATAAAAATCATTTTACGAGCATAGGGGCAAAAGTGTAATTATGAGAAAGTTTAGGGGCAAAATTATAATTTTTCCAAGGTGTGATTCATGAGTCAATTTAGCCAGTGTGAGTATTAAACAAGTGAAATTGTTATTATAGATTAAGAAACATGAAGCCCGGACCGAAACTGAGGCAAGAACAAAGTGTTAGACTAAATCGAACATCCACACACATTTTGAGTACCGAGGTAAGTTTGTGTGAAATTAAGGCTACATATGTTTTTATGTTTAATTTAATTATTATTATGAGAAATGCATATTATTTCCATAAAGTTGATTAGTGATGCCTCAATGACAAAATGATGAGAACATGTTAAGTTGAAGTCTCGGTTGAAGATTCGGAATAACGAGGATACTTATGTCCCAACATGAGATAAGGAAGGTCCCGTATAAGACCATGTCTGGGACATGGCTTCGGCACCGAATGTAGATCCCTATAAGGCCACGTCTGGGACATGGCATCAGCATCGAATAAGAAAGGTCCCGTATAAGACCATGTCTAGGACATGGCTTCGGCACCAAAGAAAGATCTCGTGTAAGACCATGTCTGGGACATGGCATCGAGATCCATGTACAATCTTGTAGAAGACCATGTCTGAGACATGACATCAACATCGAGTTAAGAGATCCTGTGTAAGACCATATTTGGGATGTGGAATTGACATCAAGAGGTGATCCCATGTAAGACCATATCTGGGATATGGCATTGGTATCGTGATACATGTATGATGAGATTGAGTTTCCTCTGATATTCCAAGTAGTTCAGCGGGCAAAAGAGCTAAATATGTAAAGATGAAAATGAGTTAAGTTATACAAGGATGACAAAGAGTTGCATTTATGTTAAGGATGATAATGATTTAAGTTTATGTTCAAGTTAGTATAAGTGCTAAATTATGTGATGAAGTGATACAAGTACCATGAGTAAAATACAAGGTATGAAACCATATTGTGATATGTGATGGTAAGAGTATGTATGAGTAAGTATGCCTAAGCACTTGAGAACTTGTGTTGTTATTGTTCTATGAGATGAATGGATTTTACCATGAGTTCTTATGTTGCTATAGTAATTCATGCAAACTTACTAAGCTATATGCTTACCCCTTTCTTTTCCCTTTTCCTTGTTGTAACACCCCAAACCCGGCCCATGCGGTATGACCGGATCTGACATGTCACATGAAGAAAACATATAAAAATCATGTGATTCTTACTAAAGTAGGAATTATTTGGTTATGGTTAAGAAAAACAAGTTTGGATGTAAATATTTGATAAAATACAACTATTTTTGAGTGGTTGATTGATGAGTTGAAAATCGAGGTAGTGAACTTTAAAACCATGACTTTTGAAAATGACGTTGAAAATTTTAAAGAGAATCCGAGTCAAATTATTTGTACATATTTATTATGAAAACCATTTATTAATCAATTTTGGAAAACCTTTATTTATGATTTTAGAAAATTCCCATTTAAAATAAATCAAGCAGGACAATAAGTATGTCAAATATAAAACAAAAATAAAAATATTCCAGAGGCCTTATTACAACTTTAAAATCCCAAAATAGTAATGAAATAAAACGGAAAAGTAGTTTACTAATATTCAAAAATATTATTTCCAAAGTATGGCCTCCACCGAGTCATACATGGCCCCAAGTCCTCGTCATTGATCATCACCTGTAAGGGTTAAGAAAAAGGGGTGAGTTGCAAGAACTCAGTGTATAATCCCCTTACTGTCATCCACTGGGCTTGAACCCGTATAGCAACATCTTGGACCGAAGCCCATTTACATAACAATATTTAAATGAAGTAAATGTATGCAACCCAACCCATCCATCCATCACACCCCCGACCAGCCAATCACATCTGTGGGGATCAAGCCAACCCACCCCGCCGCTCACACCAAAATTTGCAGTCAAGCTGCTATCATATAGTATTTTTGTGGTCAAGCCACTGAAATTATAATTAAGCACAAATATCAATAAATTGTGGCAATGCCACCTAGCTACACTGCTCTCCATACAATTTTCCCATCCCATGCAATATGTAAAAATGCAACATACGTAGTAAAATAAAATCTCCACATATATATATAATAACCAATATAACAACCATTAATCGTATAAATTATTTCGGTGAATAAACCTATTAAAACACTTTGATAGTTTGGCTCACTAAGGCATTCTAGCAAATCAGCCCACAGGGGCGTTTTCGTAAATCGGCCCATAGGGGTATTTTGGTAAATTGACACTTTAAAGGCATTTAAGAAATTCGGCCCGTTAAGGAATTTTGATAAAAACAACCTATTGAAGGTATATTCATAATTCGGCCTATAAGGGCATTTTGGTAATTTTAACAATATTGTACCGATTTTAACAAATTTTAGACATAATGTTGTTTAAGCCAATTATTCAGTTCATGCTATATTACGGTTATTAGACTTGTAAAACAACAACGATCTAGTCGTCCAATCATAATAGGGAATCAAGAATCTACGGGATTTCGGTGTGAGATTACACACCTGATTATGGTAAGGACTTAGCCTTCTCGATCGTCAGCACTTATGACACCATTACACTCGATTAACCAACAAACGAGATTTTATTAATCCAAATCTAAATCAGACGGTCTAATGAAATGCTTACCCTTAGTATCGTGAGTGACCACGATTTGCCTATTCTCACCGGATGATGGTCCACAACCCGGTGGGAAATCCCGAACTGCCGATACCACCCTACGTTTGAACTTAGGAGTAGGAATTGCAATTCCACTTCCTTTTTGTCCTCCAATCGCTTTTCCTTTAAAATCGCTACCACTTGCCTCCATTGGAAAAAGTCTCAGTTAGAAAATACTATGATGAGTGAAAGTAGTTGTTTAGGGATAGGATTCGGCTTACCACTACTTCTTAAGGACCAATGAATAGAGAAGAACGAGCGATTAGTCCCTAGAATAAACATTTAAACATAATCATCGATCTGTTTTAACAGAATAACCAAGTATTGAGAGATATCAAGATGAACCTTGAAGAAATCCCTTACCTTGACAATAATATATCCAACTACCACCGATTGGGCTTAAGGATAGAAATAAATCAGCTAGGATGTGGTATTTGGCCACCCACTAGAACACTGCGAAAAAGAGTTAATCACAATATGAGAGTGTAGGAGAGAGCGTAGGAGAGAGTGATGTTTCAATTTAGAAACAAAGTGAAATAGCCGTATAGTGATGGACATACATATTCGGCTAGGAAGAAAAGAAAATGGAAATGAAAAGAGGAGAATGGAATCACTTATCGATTCGGTCAAAGAAGAGAGTACCCAATACGAAAGAAAAAGAAATAATGAAGAAGAGATTAAGTGTTAAAAGATTCGGCTATTGGAGAGAAAAGAGAAAAAGAGATGGAAAAGAAGTGTTAGGGAGTTTTGGCTAACACCAAGGAGAAGATGATCAAAATGAGTTGAGTGCTTCGGCAACAAAGGAAGAATGAACAAAGATGGATTGAGGGTCACGGCACAACAAGGGAATAAGATGAACAATGGCTAGAGTGTTTCGGCCAAAACAAAGGAAAAAGGTGCACAACATTGGCTTTAGAGTTTCGGCAAGTGAGGGAAGAAATTGGAAAAGAAAATATCAAAAAATGCTAAAAAGAAAACAAATTTTACATGCACCAAAATTGCAAAATGATAGGAAATTTGGCTCCCCATTTTCTCCCTTACCAAAACTGTGTATCATCTTTACCAAAAAGATAAGTGTTGACCAAAATTCTTTCCCTTAGGCAACTCCTAATATTCGGCAAACATGTCCCCCTCCCTTATCCCTTTCCTTTATTTCTTTCCTTCATTTTCCCTTCTTTTCTTCCTTACCATAATCCTTAGTCTTCTTTCCATCATTAGAAAAGTCTTCATTTCCATATTTATAGCCATGGCCGACACTTTGGAAAGAAGCACAAAAATTAAACAAAATAATTTGCACTAGGTGGGATTCGAAACCCTTCCCTCCATGCTCTCCACTTGACGCCACACCACTCCACCATGTGCTCCATTTATGCTAGCAAAATACACTATTATTTCATTATGTCTTGTCACCATTTACCTTCTTTCCTTAAAGTGCTTAAACACAAAAACTTTGCTAAGGCTCAACTCAACCCCAAGCCTTCTTAAGACCCCTAAACATACACAATTAACACTCTTAACTAGCCTAACACATGAAATAATACAAAACATAAAATCCTGAATTTCAGGATGTTACACTTGTAGTATCCCCAAGCTAGCTCAGGGATCGTAGAACATCGGAGCTCGGATAACACTATTAATCATTCTTTTAGTATAGTGAAGTTAATTTATTTTGGGTATGGCATGTATAGGAACTTGGTCATTTTGAGTTATGTCATATTTGAAAGCCAAAGTGTTGGCTACTAATGTTATACACTCATTTTGTGAATGGCCATTGGGAATTGGGGAATATTTGTCAACTTTCATATTTTAATGATGATGAGTTTTATGAAGTGAAAGTTTCATGCAAATGATAGAGTAAAATATGGATTGTATGAATGATGATTTAGGGATTTTTCATAGTGTATTATTGCCATGTTATGTATTGATTGTGGTGGTATATGTGTGTTTATGTTTCTAGGTGGCAAATGGCTTGGAAACTAGCCTTCTAATTGTCCACATGGGTAGACACACGGGCATGTGTGTAGGCCGTGTCTGACACACGGTCAAACCCATGGGTATGTTGATATGTCGTGTGTCCTCTGCATCAAATTGTGAGAATTCGATTCGTCACACGGGCCAGCACACGAGCGTGTGCCTAGGCCGTATGCCCCTTAAGAGTTTGCTGACATCATAAATAGAATGCTAAGGTTTTCACACATTGGCGAGGACACGGGCGTGTCTAGGCCGTGTGAGGAACACGGGTCATTGACACAGGCGTGTGTCCTACCGTGTGAAAACCCTGTAGGTTCAAAATGAAAAATAAATTCCACACAGGATAGGAACATGGGCGTGTGTGACCATACGGCCTGCCTACACGGGCGTGTTTCATTTTACACAGGTGTGTGGCCCCTGTTTAGGCAAAAATTTTCTAAGTGCACAAAAGTTTCTGGTTTAATTTCAAAACCTTTCAGATGTATGTTTAAGGCCTTGTAGGCCCATTATAAGGATATTGTGTATATGAATAAGAGGTTTTAAAGTTGAAAAGAAATTTTATAGCCCAAGTTGTATGTTCAAGCAAGTTAAGTCCGGTAATGCCTCGTACCCGATTCTGGAGTGGAATAAGGGTAAGGGGTGTTACATTTAGTGGCATCAGAGCTATTGTTTAGTCGATTCTCGAACTAACGTAGCGTATGCGTGGGTCTAGCGATACATGCCATACATATAAGTATTTATATAATGATAGTGTGACGACTCATGATGACTTTAATGCATATAGTAAATAGATCCTGATAGAGCTGTGGCGGATGATGTAGAACGTAATGTACAGACTCCCATCGAAATGATGGTGCCAAATGAAAATGAGAATAGACCTACGACCGTGAGTTAGAGATGAGGAGAAAAGGTTAGGGAAGCCTTCCTCCACATGATTAATGCATGGTATATGGGTTCGTTCGGTGAACTCGAATGCACAACCCCCTCCACCCCAACTATTCCTCAACCTACCAGTAGCTCCTTAAGTGGTAAAAGTGGTAAGAAGAGAAAAGCCTCCGGTTTATAGAATCCAGAAGCAAGGAGTTGAAGAATTCTGGGCTAGCAAAGATGATGACCCGAAAAGAGCAGAATTCTGTCTTGAAAATACCATCAGGGTATTTAATGAGTTATCGTGCACACCTGAAGAATGCATGAAGTGTGTAGTTTCTCTTTTGAGAAATTCTGCTTATCAATGGTGGAACACCCTTATATCGGTTGTACCAAGGGAAAGGATCACATGGGAGTTTTTCCAAGAAGAGGTCCGGAAGAAGTATATTAGCCAGAGGTTTATTGACCAGAAAAGAAAGGAATTCATTAAACTGAAACAAGGTAGGATGACAATAACTAAATATGAGTGTGAGTTTGTAAGGCTTAGCAAATATGCTCGAGAGTGTGTATCCACTGAAGCCATTATGTGTAAATAGTTTGAGGACGGATTAAATGAAGATATCAGATTGTTTGTTGGTGTCCTCGAGTTGAAGAATTTGTTGTGCTAATGGATCGGGCTTGTAAAGCCTAGGAATTGGTGAAAGAGAAAAGAAAAGCTTGTAATTACGGGTACATTTTCTCTCCATGATACTAATATTGTTGCTTTTATTGATCCGAGATCTACCCACTCATATATTTGCATGAAATTAGTATCTAGAATGAACATGCCTGCTGAGTCTACAGAGTTTGTGATACAAGTGTCCAATCCTTCAGGCAAAAGTGTATTAGTTGATAAGGTATGCAAAGATTGCCCATTGATGATTAGAGGTCATTATTTTAAGGCAAATTTCATGTTACTACCATTTGATGAATTCAATATAATTCTTGGTATGGACCGGTTAACCACTCATGATGTGATAGTAAATTGTGGGAAGAAATATATTGAATTGAGATGTGAAAATGAGGACACTCTTCGTGTTGAATTAGATGAACAGGACATATCGTCTGTAGTGATCTCTCATATGTCTACTCATAAGTATGTAACAAAGGGATATGAAGCATATCTTGCCTTTGTTATAAATGCTAAAGAAACTGAGTTAAAGATTGAATTAGTGCCGATAGTGTGTGAGTACCCAAATGTATTCCCAAGAGAATTGCTAGGGTTGCCTCCAGTTAGAGAGGTTGAATTTGGCATTGAGCTAGCTCCTGGTACTGCACCGATATTGATTACTCCTTACAAAATGGCTCCAACTGTGTTGAAGGAATTGAAGGCACAGTTGTAAGAGTTGACGGATAAAGGTTTTGTAAGACAGAGTTATTCTCCGTGGGGTGCTCCAGTGCTATTTGTGAAAAAAAAGATGGTTCCATGAGACTATGCATAGATTATCGACAACTTAATAAGGTAACCGTGAAGAACAAGTATCCATTGCCAAGGATTGATGATCTATTTGATCAATTAAAGGGAGCCACTGTATTTTCCAAGATAGACTTGAGGTTGGGATATTACCAGTTAAGAGTAAAAGACTCAGATGTGCCGAAGACTGCATTTCGGATGAGGTATGGGCACTATGAATTTGTAGTCATGCCTTTTGTTTTAACCCTGCGGTGTTTATGGATTTAATGAATCGTATATTTCAGCCATACTTGGATAAATTTGTTGTGATTTTTATTGATGACATAGTGATATATTCTCGTGGTGAGCATGAGCATGCCGAGCACTTGAGGACGATTTTACAAACTTTACGAGATAACCAGTTGTATGCCAAGTTTAGTAAAAGTGAATTTTGGCTCAAAGAGGTTGGATTTTTGGGGCACATTATCTCAGGAGATGGAATTCGAGTCGACCCAAGTAAGATTTTAGCTATTGTTGATTGGAAACTGCCTAAGAACGTTTCAGAGGTTAGAAGTTTTCTGGGCCTAGCTGGCTATTACAGACGGTTTGTCAAGGGATTCTCCATGATAGCTACTCCTATGCCGAGGTTATTACAAAAACACGTAAAGTTTGAATGGACAGAAAAGTGTCAACAAAGTTTCGAGAAACTAAAGGCATTGTTGACAGAGGCTCCAATACTAGTGCAACCTGAACCAGGAAAAGAATTTGTGATTTATAGTGATGCATCCTTGAATGGATTGGGTTATGTCCTTATGCAAGAAGGCAAGGTGATAGCGTATGCTTCTAGATAGTTAAAGCCACACGAGAAGAATTATCTGACACATGATTTAGAGTTGGTTGCCATTGTGTTTGCATTGAAGATATGGAGACACCATTTTTTATGGTGAAATACTTGATGACGCAAAAGGAATTGAACTTAAGGCAACAAAGATGGCTAGAGTTGATAAATGATTATAAGTTAGTGATTGATTACCACGCGAGAAAGGCGAATGTAGTCGCTGATGCTTTGAGTAGAAAATCCTTATTTTCATTAAGGGCTTTGAATACTCGGGTGACCCTGTCAGAGGATGGTTCTAATCTAGCTGAGTTGAGGGCTAGACTGATGTTTCTCCAAGAGATTTGTGAAGCTCAGAAAGATGACAGTGACTTGCAAGCCAAAAGAGTTCAGTGCGAGTCGGGTGTTGAGTCTTACTTTCGGGTTAATTCTGATGGATGTCAAATGTTCAAAGATAGAGTCTGTGTACCAAGAAATGATGAGCTTATTCGGAAGATTTTACACGAGGCACATAGCGGATGTCTATCTATACATCCGGGCAGCACAAAGATGTATAATGATTTGAAGAAATGGTATTGGTGGCTGAGTATGAAGAAAGATATTTCTGAGTTTGTATCAAGATATTTGATTTGTCAACAAGTGAAAGCCGAACACCAAGTACCTTCGGGTTTGCTTCAACCTATCATGGTTCCCAAATGGAAATGGGACCGTGTTACTCTGGACTTTGTAACGGGTTTGCCATTAACACCGAGCAAGAAAGATGATGTATGGGTTGTGGTAGATAGACTTACGAAGTTGGCCCGTTTCATACCTGTACATGTCAACTATTTACTTGATAAGTTGGAAAACTTGTATGCTTTCGAGATTGTAAGGCTTTATGGAGTGCCTTTGTCGATTATATTGGATAGAGATTTGAGATTCACCTCCCGATTTTGGAAAAAGTTGCAAGAGGCCTTGGGCACAAAGTTTAGTTTTAGTATGACTTTTCACCCCCTAAATCGATGCACAGTCGGAGAGGTTAATACAGATACTTGAGGATATGCTCCGATGTTGTGTTCTTGAGTTTCAGGGCAGTTGGGAAAAGTATTTACCGTTGGTAGAGTTTGCTTATAATAACAGCTTTCAGTCGAGTTTGAGAATGGTGCCTTATGAGGCTTTGTATGGGCGTAAGTGCCGAATGCCTTTATATTAGACCGATCTCAAGAAAAATTAGATTCACGGGGTTGATCTAGTTAGAGAGAGAAGGTAAGAGTAATTTGAGATTGTCTAAAATTTACCTCAGATAGAAAAAAGTCCTACTCGGATTTGAAATGAAAAGAGATTGAGTTTCAAGCTGGTGATAATGTATTCTTAAAAGTGTCACCATGGAAGAAAGTTCTCAGATTTTGCCGGAAAGGCAAATTGAATCCGCGTTATATCAGACCATATGAGATTACATGGGAGCCCTTGTGAAAGTATTGTGGCAAAGACATGGGGTAGAAGAGGCTACATGGGAGCCCGAGGAGGCTATGATGAGCCAGTACCCAAAGCTTTTTGCTGGTAAAATTTTCGGGGACGAAAGTCTCTAAGAGGGGAGAATTGTAACAACCCGATTTAGGCCTAGTATGAATAGCGGTTGCGATAAAACAAATCTTAAATAGAAATATATGTTTTATGATTCTATGAGGCTATTTATGTGCTTGCATGATTGTGTGAAAATTTCATGAGGAAATTTTATTTATTATATATCAATTTGTCCATTTGTACAAAATTGCAAAGATTAGAAAATATGAGATTCTAGAAGGTATAAGTATGAAATAGAATTATAAAAATTACTAGAGGTCCTTATTTATCAATTAGACCATTAAATGTCAAGATGGACAAAAATGGACATGGGAAGGAACAATCTCAAGAAAGGGCCTTAAGGGCATTTTAGTCATTTGGTCAATTAATGAATTAAAAAGGGAAAAATAAGCCAAACTCTTGTCCATCTTCTTCCTTTAAGTGTCGAAATTTGCAAGGAGAAATAGCGAGGGTTTCTTCAACTTTCAAGCTTGATAGTAAGTGCATCCTAGCCCTGTTTTTAATGTTCTTCGTATTTTTGAGATCCTCGCGGCTCGATTTAGCTATTTCTAGCTATATTTTGAACTAGGGTTTATGTTTAAAAATTTACCCATGTATGACATGCATGTATTTTGATGTTTTATGGAAGAATATGAAAGTTTGATGTATGATAAACATCTTTTTCTAAGTGATTTTCATGAAAAATGCATAAAAGGACCAAATTGTAAAAGTTATAAAAATGGTCATGCATGAGTGAAATAGTGGAAATTAAGGGTTGTTGTAGTTAAGAAAATGATTTGACTAGGCTTGAAATACAAGAAATTTGAATAAAAATCATTTTACCAGCCTAGGGACAAAAGTGTAATTATGAGAAAGTTTAAGGGTAAAATCGTAATTTTGTCAAGGTGTGATTCATGAATCAATTTAGTCAATGTGAGTATTATACAAATGAAATTGTTATTATAGATCAAGAAACACGAAGCTCGGACTGAAACTGAGGAAAGAACAAAGTGTTGGACTAAATCAAACATCCACACACATTTTAAGTACCGAGGTAAGTTTGTGTGAAATTAAGGCTACATATGTTTTTATGTTTAATTTACTTATTGTTATGAGAAATGCATATTTTTCCATAATGTTGATTAGTGATGCCTCGATAAGAAAATGATGAGAACATGTTAAGTTGAAGTCTTGGTTGAAGATTCGGAATAGCGAGGATACCTATGTCACAACATGAGATAAGGAAGGTCCCGTATAAGACCATGTCTGGGACATGGCATCAGCACCGAATGTAGATCCCATATAAGACCATGTCTGGGACATGGCATCAACATCGAATAAGGAAGGTCCCATATAAGACCATGTTTGAGACATGGCATCGACATCGAGTTAAGAGATCCCGTATAAGGCCATATTTGGGATGTGGCATCGGCATCAAGAGGTGATCCCATGTAAGACCATACCTGGGATATGGCATTGGCATCGTGATACATGTATGATGAGATTGAGTATCCTCTGATATTCTGAGTAGTTCAACGGGTAAAAGAGATAAGTATGTAAAGATGACAATGAGTTATGTTATACAAAGATGACAAAGAGTTCCGTTTATGTTAAGGATGATAATGATTTAAGTTTATGTTCAAGTTAGTATAAGTGCTAAATTATGTGACGAAGTGATACAGGTATCATGAGTAAAATACAAGTTATGAAACCATAATATGATATGTGATGGTAAGAGTAAGTATGAGTAAGTATGCCTAAGCACTTAAGAACTTCTGTTGTTATTGTTCTATGAGATGAATGGATTTTACCATGAGTACTTATGTTGCTATATTATTCATGCAAACTTACTAAGCTATATGCTTACCCCTCTCTTTTCCTTTTCCATCTAGTATCGCCAAGCTAGCTTGGGGATCGTAAAATGTCGGAGCTCGAATAACACTATCAATCATTCTTTTGGTATCGTGAAGTTAATTTATTTTGGGTATGGCATGTATAGGAACTTGGTCATTTTGATTATGTCATATTTGAAAGCCAAAGGGTTGGCTACTAATGTTATACACTCATTTTGTACATGGCCATTGGGAATTGGCCAATATTTGTCAACTTTCATATTTTAATGATGATGAGTTTAATGAAGTGAAAGTTTCATGCAAATGATGGAGTAAAATGTGGATTGTATGAATGATGATTTAGGGATTTTTCATAGTGTATTATTGCCATGTTATGTGTTGCTTGTGGTGGTATATGTGTGTTTATGTTTCAGGGTAGCAAATGGCTTGGAAATTAGCCTTCTAATTGTCCACACGGGTAGACACACGGGCGTGTGTCTAGGCCATGTGTGATACACGGTCAACCCCATGGGTGTGTTGATATGTCGTGTGTCCCCTGCATCAAATTGTGAGAATTCGATTCGTCACACAGGCCAGCACACGGGCGTGTGCCCCTTAAAAGTTTGCTGACGTCATAAACAGAATGCTAAGGTTTTCACACACGAGCGAGGACAACGGCATGTCTAGGCCGTGTGAGGGACACGGGTCATTGACACGGGTGTGTGTCCGGTCGTGTGAAAACCCATGTAGGTTCGAAATGAAAAATAAATTCCACACGGGCTAGGAACATGGGTGTGTGTAACCACACGGCCTGCCCACACGGGCATGTTCCATTTCATACGTGCGTGTGGCTCCTGTTTAGGAAAAAAATTTCTATGTGCACAAAAGTTTTCGGTTTAATTTTGAAACCTTTCGGATGTATGTTTATGACCTCGTAGGCCCATTATAAAGATATTGTGGATATGAATGATAAGTTTTAAAGTTGAAAAGAAATTTTATAGCCCAAGTTGTATGTTCAAGCAAGTTAACTCCGGTAATGCCTCGTACCCGGTTCAGGAGTTGAATACGGGTAAGGGGTGTTACATTGGATGGATATGTGAATCACCATATTATGAAGTTTGTGGAATTGGTACCTTGATTGTGAATTGGTACAAAAATGAGGCATGTTAGGTAATGGTTAAAATAATTTATTGGTATATGTATTTGAGTAGGTTTTTGGTTGAGTTAAACTTAGATTATCAGCATGTTGGTTATTAATATTTGAAATGGTATGAAATTGTATTGAATAGGGTTAAAATAGATGTCCTATTATGCTATGAGTTGGTGTCATTTAGGTTGTTTAGGTACATGATATTTTAGGTGGTAAATTGGCTTTGTAAATATCCTATTTTTGTCCACATGAGCAGAGACACGGGCGTGTGTCTCAGCCATGTATGACAAACGGTCATGATACACGATCGTGTGTCCCCTGGTGTTGAAATTGAAATGAAGTCAGTATGCTCCACACGGTCTCACACACGGGCGTGTGATCGGCTGTGTGCTACAAGTTAGTCCCCTAATTTGCACACGACCTAGTACACGGGCGTGTGACTTGGCCATGTTGCACAAGTCAGTATACCCTATAGGTTTGGCACGGCCTAACATATAGCCTGGCACACGGGCATGTGTGGCCAATTCGAAGGGCACACGGGCTAGACACACGGGCGTGTGGTTGGCCGTGTGACCCAAGTCAGTATGTCCCCACTGTTTTCAAACTGCCTGTGACACGGGTGTGTCTGGTGGCCGTGTGAGACACACAGCCTAGCCACATGGGCGTGTGTCCCTTGTTTGAAGCAAAATTTGCTAAGTGTTGAAAAATTTCCTGAGTTATCGGTTTAGTCCTGAACCATTTTTAATACATGTTTAAGGCCTCGTAGGCTTGTTTAAGGGACACTATCATTGGTTGTGATTGAATTGTATTTGAAATGATAATTTTTATATGAAATGTGTGTTTTAAAGTGTTGTAAGTTCGGTAATGCTCCGCAACCCTATTTTGGCGTTCAATACGGGCGAAGGGTGTTACATTAATTGGTATCAAAGCTACGGTTTAGTCGATTCTAGGACAAACGTAGCATGTGTGAGAGTCTAGCTATACATGCCATATATAAACTGTGATAGTGTGATGACTCTTGACATTTGAAAATGTGTTTTTATATAGGAAATGGATCCCAATCGAGTGATAGCTGATGAGGTTGAGAGTAATGTGCTTGCTCCCACGCAAAGTACAGCGTCGTCTAATTCTTGACCTATGACGGGCAGTCAGGGAGGAGAGGCTAAAGAAGCCTTCTTCCAAATAATGAATGTAACAGCCCGACTTAGGGCCTAGTCGGAATAGTCATGCGAGACCAAAAATTCAAAGTAGAAATGTAAGTTTTTATGGTCTTTATGAGGCTTATGAGGTGGTTGCATGCTTGTGGGAAAATTTCATAAAGAAATTTTATTAATTAGTGAATTAATGGTCCATTAGGACTAAATTGCAAAGAATGGAAAATGTGAGATTTTAGAAGATTTAAGTATGAAATAGAATTATGAAAATCACTAGAGGTCCTTATTTAGCAATTAGACCATTAATGATGGAAAAAAATGGGCATGGGAAGGAAAAATCTCAAGAAATGGTCATTAAGGGCATTTTTTTCATTTGGTAAATAAAAGATTAAAAAGGGAAAAAAAATTCAAATTGTGTCCATCTTCTTCTTGCCATGGCCGAATTTTGCAAGCCCTCCATAGCTAGGGTTTCTTCAACTTTTAAGCTTGATTGTAAGTGCATCCTAACCACGTTTTTAATGTTCTTCGTATTTTTGAAACCCTCGTAGCTCGGTTTAGCTATTTCTAGCTATATTTTAAGCTAGGGTTCATGTTCAAAAATTTACCCATGTATGACATTCATGTATTTTGATGTCTTATGGAAGATTATGAAAGTTTGATGTAGGGTAAACATCTTTTTCTAAGTGATTTTCATGAAAAATGCATGTAGGGACCAAATTGTAAAGGTTATGAATATGGTTATACATGATTGAAATAGTAGAAATTGATATGAATATGATTCGGATAGGATTCAAATACAAGAAAGTTGAATGAAAATCATTTTTACGAGCCTAGGGGCAAAAGTGTACGTATGAGAAAGTTTAGGGGAAAAATTGTAATTTTTCCAAAATATGAATTAAGAGTCGAATTAGTCAATGTGTGATTTTAACAAGTACAATGGTTGCTATAGATCAAGAAACGTGAAGCCCGGATCGAAACCGAGGCAAGAACAAAATCGATGACTAAATCGAGCATTAATAAACATTTTGAGATTCGAGGTAAGTTTGTATGAAGTTAAAGTTTCATAAAGTTTCGATATTTGAAAATGTATGATATTACGTTAATGTATGTCATTTCTATGAAATTTGAGTAAGGGAACTTCGATGAAGAATTGGTAAGTATAAGCTAAGCTAAAGTCCCGGTTAAAGTTCCGGAATAAGAATGATATCTATGTATTCACAAGAGATAAGGGAGGTCCTGTATAAGACCATGTATGGGACATGGCTTCGGCACCAAAGAAAGATCTTGTATAAGACCATATCTGGGATATGGCATCGACATCCATGTACGATCTCGAATAAGATCATGTCTTGGACATGGCATCGACAACGAGCTTTGAGATGCCGTATAAGACCATATTTGGGATGTGGCATCGGCATCAAGTAGTGATCCCATGTAAGACCATATCCGGGATATGGAATTGGTATCAATATTTATACAAGGTGAATTTGAATATTTTACGATAATCCAATTAGTTCATGGGTAAATGAGCTAAGTAAGATGGTATATAACTAAAACTATCTAATTATAACCTTGAGGTCCATTCATGTTATGAATGATGAAGATTTGAATTTATGCTCATGTTAGTGTATGTGACAAGTTATGTGATAAGTGATACAAGTACCATGAGAAAATACACGTTATGAACCCATAAAGTAACTTGAGATGGGTAAGAATAAGTATGAGTAAGTATGGATGAAAATGTTAAGTATTTGAGACTTGTATGGATGTTGTTTCAATGGATAGATGAATTTTATGAAAGCACTTATGTTGCTTTATAATTTCATGCAAACTTACTAAGCTATATGCCTACTCCTCTCATTTCCCTTCCTCCTTGTAAATTTGTCAAGATAGCTCGGGGATCGTAGAAAGTCGGAGCTCGAATCACACTATCAACCATTCCTTTGGTATAATAAGGTTAATTTATTTTGAGTATAGCATGTATAGGAACTTGATCATTTTGTGTCATGCTGTAATGGAAGGCCATAGGGTTGGCTATTAATGTTTTTATACTCATTTTGTAAATGGTCATGGTGAATTGGTCAATGTTGTCAAGTTCATGTTATAAGATCAATGAGTATGATAAAATGAATGTTCATGCAAGATATTGAGTAAAATGTGGATGAAATGAGTGGTAATTTAAGGGTTTTTCCTAGTTTGCTATTGTCATAATATGTGCTTCTTGCGATGAATGAGCGAATTTAAGTTTTAGGGTGGCAAAGAGGCTTGGGAAATAGCCCTTAATTGTCCATACAGGTAGACACACGGGTGTGTGTCTAGACCGTGTGTGACACACGGTCAACTCATATGGGTGTGTTGATAGGCCGGGTGTTCCCTGCACTATTTACTAGGATTTGATTTGTCACACGGGCCAGCACACTGGCGTCTGCCCTGGCTGGGTGCTATTAAGAGTATGATGATGTGATAAACAGAAAGCTCTACAGGTAGAGGACACGGGTGTGTTAAGGCCGTGTGAAGGGCACGGGTTATAGACACGGATGTGTGCTCAGCCGTGTGAAGTAAGTCAGTGTCGACCACGGATGTCAAACACGGGCATGTCTTAAGGGCACACAGGCGTGTCCCTTGGACAACACGGGCGTGTGGCCCCTATATAGGCAAAAATTTTCAAAGAGTGTTAAAGTTCCCGATTGATCTACGGAACCCTCCGATTATATGTTTAAAGCCCATAAGCCCATAATATGCATGTTATGAATAAGAAAGACAAGTTTTAAGTTGAAACAAAATTTTACAGCCCGATATTACATGTTCAAGTAAAGTTATGCACAGTAACACCTCGTATCCTGTCCTGGCGTTGGACACAGGTAAGGGGTGTTACATTTAGTTGTATCAGAGCTACAGTTTAGTCGATTCTCGGACTAACGTAGTATAAGCATGATTCTAGCTATACATGCCATACATATGAATATTTATATAATGATAGTGTGACGACTCCTGACAACATAAATTGTGTTTTTATAAAGTAAATGGATCCTGATCCCAATCGAGCTGCAGCTGATGATGCTGCAAGCAATGCGCCAGCTCCCACGCAAAGGATCGCGCCAGTAGAGAGTAGACCCGATACTTTGGGTCCGGGAGAAGAAGCCCGAGAAGCCTTTCTCCGTATGATGAGTAATTGGTACACAGAGTACATCCGAGCAAATCCTAATGCTCCACCTCCTCCACCCCCGCCTATTCCTCAACCTACCCATGTAGCTCCCCAAGTAGTAGAAGTGGTAAGAAGAGAAAAGCCTCCGGTTGATAGGATACGGAAACAAGGAGCCGAGGAATTCTTGGCTAGTAAAGATGACGAACCGGAAAGGGTAGAGTTTTGGCTTGAAAATACCATCAGGGTATTTGATGAATTATCGTGCACACCTGAAGAGTGCATGAAGTGTGTAGTGTCTCTTCTGAGAGATTCCGCTTATCAGTGGTGGAATACCCTTGTGTCAGTCGTACCAAGGGAAAGAATTACATGGGAGCTTTTCCAAGAAGAATTTCGGAAGAAGTATATAAGCCAAAGATTCATTGACCAAAAGAGAAAGGAATTCCTTGAACTGAAACAAGGAAAGATGATGGTAACTAAATACGAGCGCGAGTTTGTGAGACTCAGCAATGACACTCGAGAATGTGTGTCCTCCGAAGCCATTATGTGTAAGAGATTTGAGGACAGACTAAATGAAGATATCAAATTGTTTGTTGGTGTCCTCGAGTTAAAGGAATTTGTTGTATTAGTAGACCAGGCTTGTAAGGCCAAGGAATTAGTGAAAGGGAAGACTTAAGAAAGAGACAATTGAGTAAGTCATTTCAGTCCTCGTCTAAGAAGTCGAGAGCTCTTCCTACCCAATTAGCTACTTCAGCCGGGTTTTCAAACAAAAGTAAGAGTAAACAGTACTTAGGGTCTAACGCTCAGACCACATCAGTTGCTAGTGTTGGCAACACCCGACCGAGTAGACCGGAGTGTCACAGTGTGGTAGACGTCATTCTGGCAAATGTTGAGCAAATGAGAAAGCCTGTTTCAGGTGTGGGTCTCCAGACCATTTTATTAGAAATTGCCCCGAAGTGGATGAGAAAGAGAAGCCACAGGATACGAGACCGGGAGGCACTGCTAGAGGAAAACCACAGAGAAACCTGGGAAGTGGAACAAGTAGTAAGAATATGCCCAGAGAGCAGGTTTCGAGATCTGAGGGTAGAACGCCTACGAGGACCTATGCCGTTCGCGCTTGCGAAGAAGCATCGTCTCCTGATGTGATTACAGGTACATTTTCTCTCTATGATACTAAAGTTTTTGCTTTAATAGATCCGGGGTCTACCCATTCATATATTTGCATGAAATTAGTATCTAAAATGAGTATGCCCTTAGAGTCCACAGAATTTGTGATAAATGTGTCTAATCCTTTAGGCAAAAGTGTATTAGTTGATAAGGTATGTAAAAAGTGCCTATTGATAGTTAGAGTATAATGTTTTAAGGCAAATCTCATGCTATTGCCATTTGATGAATTTGATATAATCCTTGGTATAGACTGGTTAACCACTCATGATGTGAAAGTAAATTGTGGAAAGAAATATGTTGAATTGAGATGTGAAAATGGGGACACTCTTCTTGTTGAATCAGACGAACAAGATAGATCGCCGGTAGTGATCTATCCTATGTCAGCTTAGAGATATGTAAGAAATTGGTATGAAGCATATCTTGCCTTTGTGATGAATGCCAAGGAAACCTAATTAAGAATTGAATCAGTGCCGGTAGTGTGTGAGTACCCAGATGTGTTTCCAGAAGAATTGCCAGGGTTGCCTCCGGTTAGAGAGGTTGAATTCGGTATTGAATTAGTTCTTGGTACGGCACCTATATCAATTGCTCCATACAGAATGGCTCCAACCGAGTTGAGGGAATTGAAGGCACAGTTGCAAGAATTAACTGACAAAGGTTTTCCTAGACCAAGTTATTCTCCATGGGGTGCTCCCGTACTATTTTTGAAAAAGAAAGATGGTTCCATGAGATTATGCATAGATTATCGATAGCTTAATAATGTAATCGTGAAGAACAAGTACCCTTTTCCAAGGATTGATGATCTGTACGATCAATTGAAGGGAGCCACCGTGTTTTCTAAGATAGACTTGAGATCGGGATATTGCTAGTTGAGACTAAAAGATTCAGATGTGCCGAAGACTGCATTTCGGACGAGGTATGGGCATTATGAATTTTTAGTCATGCCTTTTGGCTTAACAAATGCCCCTGTTGTGTTTATGGATTTAATGAACTGCATCTTTCAACCATTTCTGGATAAGTTTGTAGTGGTTTTTATTGATGACATACTGGTGTATTCACGGGATGAGCATGAGCATGCCAAGCATTTGAGGACAGTCTTATAGATTTTGCGAGATAATCAACAGAATGCCAGGTTTAGTAAAAGTGAGTTTTGGCTCAAGAAAGTTGGATTATTGGGGCACATTGTCTCAGGAGGTGGAGTCTGAGTTGACCCAAGCAAGATTTCAGCTATTGTTGATTGGAAACCGTCAAAAAATGTGTCTAAGGTTAGAAGTTTTCTGGGCCTAGCTGGCTATTATCGACGGTTCGTTAAAGGATTCTACATGATAGCTACACCGATGACGAGATTATTATTGAAAGATATAAAGTTTGAGTGGACAGAAAAGTGCCAGCAGTGTAATATCCTGGATTTATGGCTTATGCATTTTTGCTTGACTAAATGTGAAAGCATGTTTATATGTATGAGAATGTGTTTATAAACTTTGGGGAACTCTACAATGTAGATGAATGCCTTAGAAATTATTAGATTTTAAATCTAAAAGAGGAAGCCAAGCAAGGTGGCTTTAAGAAAATTTGTAGGGGAGATACGACATAAAAATCAGCTTGTTAGAGTGGCTTGGAGGCGCCACTTAGGGCTTTAGTGTGTGACGCCATATGCAAATTGCATGGGCCTAGGTTCGAGTAGCACAAACAACATTATGGGATTTTTTTTATTTTTATTTATTTTCGGCAAGGAGGGGAGGTAGTGGACGGCATGGGGACTTTGGGAAGATAAAGATTAGGCTTTTAAAATTTCGGCTAAAGTAGTAGATAAATGAGGATTTATTTTGAATAGATAAAAGAGAGAAAAGAGGAGAAAAATGAGGGAGTTGATAAGGGGATGTGTGTGGCCGGCCTAGGGACTCTTTTGAAGTAATTTTCGGCTAAGCTAGTAAAAGGGGATAGCCGAACTTCATTCAACACTTTTGCCTCTCTTTCAAGTACTCTTTTCTCTCCAAGCTATCACTTTCTTCTTCTTTTTTCTTTTTATCTGTTCTAGCCGAAATCTTCTTCCCCCTATTTTCACCATTGCCGTAACCCCTAAGGTTTCATACCTCTTTTCTTTTTCTTTCCCTTGTTGAAGCCGAAACCTTCTAAGTGTTCATCAAAAGCCGAAATCAATCTAGGCCATAGCCGAATAGCGTGTGGATTCAAGTAAAGGGATTGCCGATTTCAATATTGAGGGTAAGGATTCTATTGTCATCATTCTATTTCCTTTCTTTTAGCTGAAATCAAGATTCTAACTCCTTAGTGATATTTAGCCGAACCTTTGAAGGAGGATTTTCGGGCTTTCTCCTAAGTCGACTACGATAGAAGAATCATTCGGGATTTAAGGTAAGTCATGTGGTATTCGGCCAAAGGCCATGTATGGTGATTAAATGTTAGTTTTGGATCTAACACATGCTATGGTGATTTCGACAGATACCCAATGAAATAGCACTTTTCGGGATTAAAATCGCAAGGTGAGTACATAGGTACATTCGGCTAAGGCCATACTTAGGGATTTCAATCTGTTGCTTAAATGGTTAAAAGCTGAAACTAACCTGTAAAGTGATCCAGTGCTAGCCGATTTTAAGGAAGAAATATCACAAGACTTCGGGATTTGATTAGTAGTCAAATCGGCAGAAAGGTAAGGAGTTGGTTGCGTTAATCCTCCGGGATTTGATTTTATAGCCGAATAGGCTTTTGTTTAAATATTAAATGTTGGCCGAATGTAGGGATTAAAGATCTAAAGAGATAGATCAGGTTTCAGGATTTCAGTAAATTCCCTAGGTGAATCAGGTGTGTAGCCCTTCCCTAAGTCTTAATAGATTTAAGGCATTAAAATTTAATATATGTGTTATAATAATGTGCAAAGCGGGCTAAGGTACCATGCAATGGTACAAAGTACTCAGGTACGGTAATTTACTACTACTGTAGTTATCTTATTATGAATATACAATATGGCACATACGTGAACAATGATAAGAATGTGGAATAAGGCATGATATTGCATGATATGTATGACATGGGCATATGCGTGATTATGGAAGGGGAAGTGAATTGGTGGTTTTATACCACGATATCTGAATGTGGTGACTTCGGTCACATTATCTGAATATGTTGACTCATGTTACAAAATTGTATCTGGTGGCTATGCCCCAATATATAAGCAGCGACTGCCTTCAATGATGTGTAACGGATGGAGGGTTGACTTAGTAGTCCCCACGGTGTGATGGTTGGTACGGGTGATGTGTAGCGGATGGCATCTAGGTTTGGGTTCGGGTTTGTATCACTACTTTTATCTGTTATATATTTGTATGATATGTTATGACATGCCGAATTGTTGAGATTTAGTGTTGGTTACACATTGAGTCTGTTTGACTCACCCCATTAGGGAATATTTTCTTTCAGGGACACTCAGTGATGGACCGGGTCGGCAGGAGCTTAGTGGTGGCCATGCTCAGCTCAGGATTAAATTTCAATTTGGACTTTCTATTTTCTTTTAAGTATTTAGTCTTATTTTCGTATTTTTTTCAGTTGTAATAAGGCCAATAGTACTTAATTGTTTAATGCTTGCTTTTACTTGTTTTATTACGATACTATTATTATTTAGTCAAAGGTTATCTAAATTGTTTTTTTTTAAATAAATCTCCAAATGTTTTATCACCTAACACAGATGATTTTCAATTAAAATGGTAAACTCTAATAACTCGATTTTTTTTTACCTTTAACTTGTAATTTCGAAATTCACAGTGAAGTTTTATAAAACCTAGATTACAAAGAATAAACTTGTTTTCAACTCGAGCCCAACACAAAGTAAAATTTCTTTCAAAACCATCCGAATTTTTCCAAAGTAATCAAGAAGTTTTTGAACCGTTTTGCTCGAGGAACATACCAGATCCGGTCAAGGCTCATGGGTTGGGTTTGGGGTGTTTTAGCTTGGTATCAGAGCCCAGTTTTAAACTCTCGGCCTTGGGTTTAAAGCCCATAATGTTTTAAAATTTAGGCCCAAATGAATTTTTGTGAAGGTTTGTGAAATTGAGCAGGTTTTCTAGCATGGCACCCAAGTCTCCGACCCGAAGTCCACCAGGTAAGTACCTCTAACTGTTGTGTGAATTATAGTATGGCATGTAGAATGGTATAAATGGAACGTAGAATAGTGTATTAAGTACTTGAACCCTAGGACTAGTTACCCCAACAATTGCATAAAACTTTAATGCCTAATTAAACCAACCTGTGGCTAGGTCGCCGAGTTAGGGTGTGGCAACCATTGTGCGCATGTCTAGGATTGGATCAACAAGAGCCTGGTACTTAAGCAGTCCTAGTGACTCACCTCCTCTTCACTGGAATCCTACCTGGTGCGTAGCTACGGTTCACCCTAACCATGAGGACTTACTCACGGGCTAAACTCAATAACTAAAACCCAAAAGGGATTAGCTGTACTTTCATAAAAACTTCGGTTTTAAAATCACCAAATTACCTCTTTAAATGGTAGCAAAACTTAGTTTGAAAATTTTCCAAAATATTTCCGACTTACAAAATTACCTAAATACCCATAGTGGAAAAAAATTACTAAAATGCCCTTGAATTTCAAAATTTCCATACTACCCCTGATTTTAATAAAATTTTCTGATTTTGCAAAAAAGTCCAAAAACCTTATCTTTGCGAAATACCAAGACACCTTGATTTGAAAAATTTACGAAATTACCCCTGATTTACAAAATTACCAAAATGACCCCGATTTTTAAAATTTCTGCCATACCCCTAATTTGAGAAAATTTACGAAAGTACCCCTGAGTTTTGAGAATTTCAAAGTGCTCTGATTTATTAAGATTTTCAAATTGACCCCGATTTATTACAAAAATACCCCTGTAGGACAAATGACGAAAATACCCTTGGGGTAGGAACAGGCAAAAATGTTGGAATAGTGAATGTGTGTGAATGGATGTGTTTCTTTGAACTAGGATAGAAGACTTGAAACTTTGAATGATCGAAAGAATTACTTCTAAACTTCTTTCATAAAACTTCTTCGCGGATAATCAGTGGAACAAGGACTAATTCATAAAATTTCTTAATCAGATTAAAGCACGATCATAGATATGAGCTCTAGGGGACGTGGTCGTAATGTGCGAGGACGCGGTCGAGGTAGAATGACCGTGTCGAAACCCGTTAGGTCGGGTCAAGGGTCTGAAAATGAGGTACCATCACCCCCACCACCAGCTATTGGTGTTGAGCAGGAAGGTCAGACGGGTGATGATGCTGTATCGCAGGCTGTGCTGCGAGTTCTTGAAATAGTGGCTGGAGCAGGGGGAAGTATGGGAGCTCGAAAATCTGTACCAGAGCGACTCCGAGACAATAGAGCTGAGGTATTTCGTGGGGTGTCTGGGGTGGCACCCAGTACGGCTGAGTATTGGTTGGAAGCGACTGAGCGGACCATGGATGAGCTCGATCTAACCGCTGAGGAAAAGTTGAAAGGGTTGGTGTCGCTTCTTCGCGATGAGTCATATCAATGGTAGCTCACAGTTCGGGATAGTGCTACGACTGAGGAGCTCACTTGGGAATATGTTAAAGCGGCATATCAGAAGAAGTATGTTGGAACTCATTACATTGATGCACAGAGGAAGGCTTTTCTAGGGCTGGTTCAAGGGAATAAGTCCGTAGCAGAGTACGAGGCTGAATTCTTAAGGTTGAGCCGGTATGCTCGAGGGATAGTGGCTACGGAGCATGAGCGGTGTGTCCGATTTGAGGACAGACTAAGAGATAATCTGAGGTTATTGATAGCTCCGCAGCAAGAGCGGGAATTTGCTGTGTTGGTGGAGAAGGCTAAGGTGGCCGAAGGAATCAAGGACTCTTTAAGTTAGAACTCTGATCAGAATAGACAGAAGAGAGGTTTTGGGTCGTCTGGATCATCAGGAAATGTACAAAAGAGGCCTAGAGCTGATGGGCTGCGAGGTCAGCAAGTGGGTTCAGGAGGGCAGTATCGTACTCGTAATCAATGTGGAAAAATGCACTTAGGGGAGTATTGGAAGAAAACGGGAGGATGCTTTAAGTGCGGGTCGAAGGATCATATGATTAAGGACTGTCCAATAAAGATAGATGGAAGTCGACCAGCAGGCCAAGGTGCTAATCAGGCTGGTAGAGGTGGACAGCAGCCTCAGCGAGGTCGTGGCTCGAATGGTAGAGGTAACGATGCGGGAAGAGGATGTGGAACACCTGGCAGAGGTGTTGGTAATACAGAGGCAAGACAGCTGGGTCTAGTGTATGCGGTTCACCGGAGGGAGGACGGAGACGCACCGGACGTCATAACCAGTACGTTCCTTATTTTTGGCAAGCCTTATTTTGCTTTAATTGATGTGGGCTCGACCCACTCTTATGTTGCATGTAGTGTAATGGAAACTCTAGACATAGCCTCTGAACTATCTGATAGGGAGATGACTGTAGTAAGCCCACTAGGTCAAACTGTAGTGGTGAACAAGATATTTCGGAGTGTACCCCTAGAAATTCAGGGAGTGAACTTTCCTGCCGACTTGATGGAACTACCTTTCGGAGAATTCGATCTCATACTTGGCATGGATTGGCTAGTGGAACATCGGGTTGTGTTGGATTGTGTAGCTAAACGAATGGAATTAAGGACCCCGGAGGATGAGGTGATAATTATGATAGGAGAATGAAGAAATTACTTGTCTAACGTAGTTTCAGCACTAAAGGCTGATAAGATGGTTCAGAAAGGGTGCAAGGCATTTTTGGCCTTCATAAGTGCGTTGGATGGAAAAGAAGGGGGAGTTAGTGGAGTTAGAACTATAAGGGAATTTGAAGATGTGTTCCCAGAGGAATTACCGGAATACCCCTGGATAGGGAGGTGGAATTTGGAATTGACTTGCTACCGGGAACAGCTCCTGTGTCAATTGCCCCATACAGAATGGCACCAAAGGAGCTGGTTAAGCTCAAGGCTCAGATCCAAAAATTGCTGGATCGTGGGTTTATTTGACCCAGTGTGTCTCCGTGGGGAGCACCAGTCTTGTTTGTGAAGAAGAAGGACGGAACTATGCGGACGTGCATCGATTATCGTCAGTTGAATAAGATGACCATCAAGAACAAGTACCCATTGTCAAGGATAGATGACTTGTTTGATCAGCTGAAGGGGGCAACAGTGTTCTCAAAAATCGATCTAAGGTCTGGATATCATCAGTTGAAGGTGAAGGAGGCAGATATCCATAAGACAGCCTGTAGGACAAGATACGGCCATTATGAGTTCTTAGTAATGTCGTTTGGATTGACGAACGCCCCAGCCGCATTCATGGATATGATAAACCGGGTCTTTCAACCCTATTTAGATCGGTTCATCATGGTATTCATCGACGACATCCTAGTGTACTCCAAGTCTGAAGAGGAGCATGATGAGCATCTTCGGGTTGTGTTGCAAGTGCTAAGGGAGAAGAAGCTTTATGCCAAATTCAGCAAGTGTGAATTTTGGCGTAAGGAGGTGGCATTTCTAGGGCATGTGGTGTCTGTAGAGGGAATAAGGGTTGATCCTAGGAAGATTGAGGCAGTGTTAGATTGGAAACCACCTAAGTCTGTGGCTGAGATCCGTAGCTTCTTGGGATTGGCAGGCTACTACAGAAGGTTCGTGGAAGGATTCTCATCAATAGCCGCACCGTTGACAAAATTGTTGAGGAATGAAATGCCTTTTGTATGGACAGATAAGCAATAGGAGAGCTTTGAAAAGCTTAAGAGGGTTTTGACTGAAGCCCCAATTCTAATTCAGCCTGAGGCAGGATAGGATTTCGTGGTGTATTGTGACGCTTCTCATACAGGATTGGGATGCGTATTGATGCAAGACGGGAAGGTTGTCGCTTATGCGTCTCAATAATTAAGGCCTCACGAGGTTAACTACCCGACGCATGATTTGGAATTGGCGGCAGTGGTCTTTGCTCTTAAGGTGTGGAGGCACTACCTTTACGGAGAAAAGTCAGTGATTTACATAGACCACAAGAGCCTTAAGTATCTGTTGACTCAGAAGGAGTTGAACCTGAGACAGCGAAGGTGGGTGGAGTTGTTAAAGGATTACGACTGTTCAATAGAGTACAACCCGGGAAAGGTGGTGTCGGATCTGAGGGCGATGTTTGCACATTTGAGTTTGTATGATGGTGGAAGCTTGTTGGCAGAGTTACAAGTCAAACCAGCGTGGTTGAATGAGGTAAAAGAGGGTCAGTTGGCAGATGAGGATTTAAGTGCTAAGATGAGGCAAGTTTAGAATAGAGAGTTAGAGGATTATGGTATTAATGACGAGGGACTATTGTGTTTCAAGGGTAAGGTCTGTATGCCAAAGAATGAGGAACTTAGGCAGAGAATTCTTCAGGAATCGCATAGTAGCCCTTATGCTATGCATCCCGGAGGTAGTAAGTTGTACAGAGATTTAAGGGAACAGTTTTGGTCGCTTGGTCTTAAGAGGGAAGTTACAGAATTTGTCGGCAAGTGTTTGACGTGTCAGCAAGTGAAGGCTGAACACCAGGTTCCGTCAGGGTTACTTCAACCAATAAAGATTCTGCAGTGGAAGTGGGAGAGAATCACCATGGACTTCGTTAGTGGGCTTCCCCTTACACCTACTAAGAAGGACACGGTATGGGTGATAGTGGATCGGTTGACAAAGTCCGCACACTTCATTCCGACAAGAGTAGATTATTCTTTGCAGAAGTTGGCAAAGTTATATGTGGTAGAGATTGTAAGGTTGCACGGAGTGCCGGTGTCGATTATTTCAGATAGGGACCCAAGGTTTACGTCTCGGTTCTGGAAAGCACTACATCAGGCTTTAGGCACCAGATTGGATTTCACTACGACTTTTCATCCACAGTCTGACGGGCAGTCTGAACGAGTAATCCAAGTGTTGGAGGATATGTTAAGGGGCTGTGTGATAGACTTCAAAGGAAGTTGGGAAGAGTATTTGCCTTTAGCAGAATTTGCATACAACAACAGCTATCAGGCCAGTATTCAGATGGCACCATATGAAGCGTTGTGTGGTCGGAAGTGTTGCACTCCTACGTGTTGGGCGGAATTGGGGGAACGTCGAGTTTTGGGTCCAGAGATTGTAGCGGAATCTGAGGAAAAGGTTGAGGTAATTCGGGCACGGATGAAGGAAGCATCTGATAGGCAAAAGCCGTACGCTGATTTGAAACGAAAGGAAATAGAATTTGATGAGGGAGATCAAGTGTTTCTTAAGGTTTCGCTATGGAAAAAGTGATGAGGATTGGTCGCAAAGGGAAGTTAAGTCCAAGGTTTATAGGACCTTACCGAGTATTGAAGCGAGTTAGTCCAGTGGCATATCAGCTAGAATTGCCTCCGGAATTGAAGCAGATGCAAGACATATTCCATGTTTCCATGCTACATCGTTATCGATCGGATCCATCTCATGTGGTACTAGTTGAAGAGGTGGAGTTAAGGCCAGATTTGTCCTAGAGGAAGAGCCGATTCAGATCTTAAAACGAGATGTGAAAGTGCTACGAAGGAAAACAGTTCCTTTAGTCAAAGTGTTATGGCACAATCATGGATCAGAAGAAGCTTCGTGGGAGCCGAAAGAAGCAGTGCGACAACAATACCCTCACCATTTTAGCCAGGTAATTTCGAGGACGAAATTATTTTAAGGGGGTAGAACTATAATATCCTAGATTTATGGCTTATGCATTTTTGCTTGACTAAATGTGAAAGCATGTTTATATGTATGAGGATGTTTTTTATTAACTTTGGGGAACTCTAGAATGTAGATGAATGCCTTAGAAATTATTAGATTTTAAATATAAAAGAGGAAGCCAAGCAAGGTGGCTTTAAGAAAATTTGTAGGGGATATACGACATAAAAATCAGCTTGTTAGAGTGGCTTGGAGGCGCCACTTAGGGCTTTAGTGTGTGATGCCATATGCAAATTGCATGGGCCTAGGTTCGAGTAGCCCAAACAACATTATGGGATTTTTTTTATTTTTATTTATTTTCGGCAATGAGGGGAGGTAGTGGACGGCATGGAGACTTTGGGAAGATAAAGATTAGGGTTTTAAAATTTCGGCTAAAGTAGTAGATAAATAAGGATTTATTTTGAATAGATAAAAGAGAGAAAAGAGGAGAAAAATGAGGGAGTTGATAAGGGGATGTGTGTGGCCGGCCTAGGGACTCTTTTGAAGTAATTTTCGGCTAAGCTAGTAAAAAGGGATAGCCGAACTTCATTCAACACTTTTGCCTCTCTTTCAAGTACCCTTTTCTCTCCAAGCTATCACTTTCTTCTTCTTTTTTTTTATCTGTTTCTAGTGAAATCTTCTTCCCTATTTTCACCATTGCCGTAACCCCTAAGGTTTCATACCTCTTTTCTTTTTCTTTCCCTTGTTGAAGCCGAAACCTTCTAAGTGTTCATCAAAAGCCGAAATAAATTTAGGCCATAGCCGAATAGCGTGTGGATTCAAGTAAAGGGATTGCCGATCTCAATATTAAGGGTAAGGATTCTATTGTCATCATTCTATTTCCTTTCTTTTAGCCGAAATCAAGATTCTAACTCCTTAGTGATCTTTGGCCGAACATTTGAAGGAGGATTTTCGGGCTTTCTATTAAGTCAACTACAATAGAAGAATCATTCGGGATTTAAGGTAAGTCATGTGGTATTCGGCCAAAGGCTATGTATGGTGATTAAATGTTAGTTTTGGATCTAACACATGCTATGGTGATTTCGACAGATACCCAACCAAATAACACTTTTCGGGATTAAAATCGCAAGGTGAGTACATAGGTACATTCGGCTAAGGCCATACTTAGGGATTCCGATCTGTTGCTTAAATGTTTAAAAGCTGAAACTAACCTGTAAAGTGATTCAGTGCTAGCCGATTTTAAGGAAGAAATATCACAAGATTTCAGGATTTGATTAGTAGTCAAATCGGCAGAAAGGTAAGGAGTTGGTTGCGTTAATCCTTCGAGATTTGATTTTATAGCCGAATAGGCTTTTGTTTAAATATTAAATGTTGGCCGAATGTAGGGATTAAAGATCTAAAGCGATAGATCGGGTTTCGGGATTTCAGTAAATTCGCTAAGTGAACCTGGTGTGTAGCCCTTCCCTAAGTCTTAATAGATTTAAGGCATTAAAATTTAATATATGTGTTATAATAATGTGCAAAGCGGGCAAAGGTACCATGCAATGGTACAAAGTACTCAGGTACGTTAATTTACTACTACTGTAGTTATCTTATTATGAATATACGATATGGCACATACGTGAACAATGATAAGAATGTGGAATAAGGCATGATATTGCATGATATGTATGGCATGGGCATATGGGTGATTATGGAAGGGGAAGTGAATTGGTGGTTTTATACCACGATATCTGAATGTGGTGACTTCGGTCACATTATCTGAATATGGTGACTCATGTCACAAAATTGTATCTGGTGGCTATGCCACAATATATAAGGGCGATGAGCATGTCGTCTACAGTGATTGCCTTCGATGATGTGTAGCGGATGGAGGGTTGACTTAGTAGTCCCCATGTGTGATGGTTTGTACGGGTGATGTGTAGCGGATGGCATCTAGGTTTGAGTTCGGGTCTGCATCACTACTTTTATCTGGTATATATTTGTATGATATGTTATGACATGCCGAATTGTTGAGATTTAGTGTTGGTTACACATTGAGTCTATTTGACTCACCCCGTTGGGGAATATTTTCTTTCAGGTGACACTCAATGATGGACCAGGTCGACAGGAGCTTAGTGGTGGCCATGCTCAGCTCAGTATTAAATTTCAATTTGGACTTTCTATTTTCTTTTAAGTATTTAGTCTTATTTTGGTATTGTTTTCAGTTGTAATAAGGCCAATAGTACTTAATTGTTTAATGCTTGCTTTTACTTGTTTTATTACGATACTATTATTATTTAGTCAAAGGTTATCTAAATTGTTTTTTTTAATAAATCTCCAAATGTTTTGTCACCTAACACAGATAATTTTCAATTAAAATGGTAAACTCTAAGAACTCGATTTTTTTTACCTTTAACTTGTAATTTCAAAATGAACAGTGAAGTTTTATAAAACCTAGATTACAAAGAATAAACTTGTTTTCAACTCGAGCCCAACACAAAGTAAAATTTCTTTCAAAACCATCCAAATTTTTCCAAAGTAATCAAGAAGTTTTTGAACCGTTTTGCTGGAGGAACATACCAGATCCGGTCAAGGCTCGTGGATCGGGTTTGGCGTGTTTCAAGCAGAATTTTGAGAAATTAAAGGCATTGTGATCTACAGCGATTCATCCTTGAATGGATTGGGCTGTGTGCTTATGCAAGAAGGCAAGGTGATAGCTTATGCCTCTAGACAGTTAATGCCACAAGAGAAGAATTACCCGACACATGGTTTAGAGTTGGCTCCCATTGTCTTTGCATTGGAAATTTGGAGACACCATTTGTATGGTGAGAGTTGTCGGATATTCACCAATCATAAAAGCCTAAAGTACTTGATGACTAAAAAGGAGTTGAACTTAAGGCAGCGGAGATGGTTAGAGCTGATAAAAGATTATGAGCTGGTTATTTATTACCACCCGGGAAAGGCAAACGTGGTCGCTAATGCCTTGAGTAGAAAGCCCTTATTTGCTTTGAGAGCTATGAATACATGGGTAGCCTTGTCGGACGATGGTTCTATTCTAGCTGAGTTGAGGACTGGACCAATGTTCCTTCAAGAGATTTATGAGGCTCAGAAAGGTGACAGTGAATTCCAAGCTAAAAGAGTCCAGTGTGAGTCAAGTGTTGAGTCCAACTTTCGGATTAATTCTGATAGGTGCTTGATGTTCAGAGGTAGAATCTATGTGTAGCAGGCCCAATTTGCCCGGCCCATTAACCAAACAAATAACAAAGCATTAAAACCAGTTAAAAAAACCAATAATAATAGTCCAATAAAAAGTCCATTTACAATAACCCAAACCACTCATCCTAGCCCAAATTAGCCTAACAAACCCAATATCCAGACCAACCCGATTGACCCATTTAGCCAAAAACCAAAAGACAATAAAATTTGATCCAAAACAATCCATTAAATTACAGCCCAATAATCCATTTACAACCCGTTTACAAGATTTCAGCCTAGGATAATAAAGACTATCCTGATTCCATTACATGGCCTAATACCCAAATGGCCCAAACATTTCAGGATTTTAGAAAACCCTAGTGACCTTCTGGAAGATTCATGCGCCGCAACCCTGCTGACGGTTGGGCTATCAAGTGCCTCCACACGGGCGACTACACGTATTCTCGCACTCCCACGCACCTCCGTACGCCACGTCCACACCATCCGTACCTGCAAAACAGAGGCTCCAATAACAGAGAAACAGCAAAAATGTATAGAAAAGAAAAGAGAGAGAATAGATTTATATTCGGATTTTCTTTTGTTTCGAAAAAAAAAAAAGGAGAAAGGCCATCACTGTATTTTTTTACGCATATAACAGAGCAATACGAAAATCAATAGTGGAGATTCAAGAAAAAGGTTGTTTTTTTTTTCCATCTTTTTGATTGTTTTTTGAATCCATTTATATATCTCTTTCTTTTCTTCTTTGGTATACAATAAATAAAAGAGAGGGAAGCGAGTTTACCTGGGCCGAACGCTCAATCTTAATCTGCTCTGTCACAATCGGAGTTAGATGTGGGTTAAAGTGCGAGGATTTAAGATCGTTATCCTCGAAGTGAATCGAAGCACTCGTGCACTGCTTTTCACTGGTTATAATAGCGATTTGATGGTGAACGGAGGAGGGTTTTTCATTCGCGTTTTGCTCTTCACTGGTCACGATGGCGATTGGGTGGTAAACGGAAAGGTTTCCTTTGCGGCAGGGAACGAGAATGAAGATAAAAGGGGCTTAGGGTTTCGGTTTTAAGAGGGGCAAATGAAACCTAATCCGTTTTAATTAACTTTTAAACCTGTTAGTAAAACGGTGCCATTTTGGCTTATAACGGTAGCCTCTAAATGACACCGTACTGGTCCAAACCCAGTGACCCGACCCGAATGCGGCCAAGATCTGCACGTTTTAATACTCAGGGGATACTTACGCGTTTAATCCTTCCCTGTTTCGTCGCATTTTAATTTAGCCACACAGGCATTCTTATTTTCTTAATTTTGTACCCGAAACTTGTTTGTCTTTTCAATCTAGTCCGTTTTAAATGCTGAGTTCAAAGGATTTGAATATTCGTGCTTTTGGTCCTTATATTTCGAGGCTTCTTTCATTCTGGTCCCAAATTTTAAGTTATTAATTTTAATAAGTTGCAAATTATTCATTGAATTTTAAATTTGTCTCAATTAAGTCTTGTTTTAATGCGTGTAAAAAAAATTTATTTGTTGTTTGTTCCTTTGTGAAATTTCGTAATATTGTTGATGTATGTGTTTTATTATTCTTATTATTTTGCTTATCATTGATCTAATGTTTGATAATTATTGCTATTACGTATGTTTTAATTCTCGTTTTATATTTATTCGTTGCTTGACATTCAATAGCATTATATTTAATTTGGGAATATTTCTCGATTAATGTTTGTACATTTGGTATTATAGCATGCTTCAAATTCCAATATATATGTATGTCTTTTTCAAAAATTTTGTATATATTAAGTTTATTTTACAAATATCATACATAAAAATCTTTTCAAAAAAATAATAAGGCAATGTTTGTATGTTTGGAACTATGGGAAAATGATGCCCTAACGTACTGGGTGTTAATTTCCTATTCAACCAGATAGCCAAATACCTTTTTTATTTAAATATCTTGAGGATCAAAGATGATCTCGGTGTCGAGATATAAAGTTATTATGTCCTAACGTACTGGATGTGATATTTTTATTCTTTCAAAACGAGCTAATCATGAAGTTCAGGATTCAATATAAACTAACTTTCTTTAATAAAACTTGCATTTTGTAGCATGTTGTTAATACGATCTGTAATTTGTATATATTTCATGATTAATGTTTATGCATTCTATTACTGTTACGCCTCAAATTCTAATATGTTCTAGTTTTTATTAAATGTTTTTATTTTATTTAAATGCATTTTAAGCCTAATATAAAATTTTGTTTTTCTCCAAAATAAGGCAATGTTTGTGCGTTTGGAAAGTCAAAAAATTATGCCCTAACGTACTGGGTGTCAATTTTCTGTCCAACCAGATAAACAAATACCCTTCCTTAATTTCACATTTTGAATATCAAAGATGATATCGGTGTCGGGGTATAAAGGTGTTATGTCCTAACGCACTGGATGTGATATGTTTATTTCCTTCGAAACGAGTTAATCTTGAAATTCAAATTCAATATTGATTAATTTTCCTTAGAAAATTTATAATGTTTCCAAATTTTTAACGCAAGGAAATTAATTAACCGATTTGGTACCCGTCCAGGGGCGCATGGGGTGCTAACAATTCCTCGTGCGTAATCGACTCCCGAATCTGTTTTCTTGAATTTCGCAGACCAAAACATTTTTATAGGTGACCCAATCGTACCTAAACAAAAAGGATTGGTGGTGACTCTATTTCCATATTTTTAAAGTCGATCCTCATTTTTTCAAATTCAAAATAAAAATGGTTTCGACAGCTTGGCAACTCCACTGGGGACTGGTTGAGAGTTAGGCCATAAATTGATAATTTTTTGTCCTTTTGATTGAAATTTTGGAAAATTATTTTGAAGAATCATGTTTCTTTTGATGCATTTTGTTTGTGCTATAATTACAATGATGTCGAGTCTAATAAAATACTTTGACATTGCATTGCATGACTGTTGTGGTCGCACCTTTAAGTGGGAGTGAGAAGCTCTGCTTTCGTGAGGTTTTCACCTCCACATGGGCTAATGGACTGCTTCCGGGACACATCTGTACCTATGTGCTTCGTGAGGTTTTCACCTCCGCATGGCCATAGGGAAATGTGTTCCCCTAAACTGAACTCGATCCATATGAGCCTATAACGGGTGAGGATTGAGGAATTTGCTAGTTTGGGTACCCTCTCTTTAGAACCCAAACCACATATAGTAAACCCTAAGAGTCTACCCTAGGTAGAATGCCGAAGCTTTAATGGTTACCCAGATAAGTGTTTGATAATATTTTACTTATTCTGATTTTTATTATGCGATACTGACTTGTTTTGATCTGTTTGTTATTTGCATGTCATTTCACATTAAAGAGGTGTCGATTCCTGTTCGATTGCTAAGATAGAAAGTTTGCCATGGAAAATGAATTTCTTGCTAAGGTAGAAGACAATGCGGTTGTTTTAGCATGGTCAGAAGGATTGCAATTGGAAAAGGGGGATAGTCTAGTGGAAGGATATGTTTCCGAGTCATGGGATTACACTCGCATTAGTGTAACACAAAATAAGCTTCAAGAATTAAGGGATATTTGGACTCACTAGGAGGATGATACTAAATAGATGTTCTGTTGCAATTATGGTGATATCTCTAATTTGCTTGATGTCAGAGTGGATCGACACTTATTTCGGGCTATGGTTCAGTTTTGGAATTCAGCATATAGTTGTTTCACCTTTGGGAAAGTAAATCTGGTGTCTACTATAGAAGAGTACACTACTTTACTTCGTTGTCTGGGGATCCAAGCTAATAAAGTTTATACTAGGATTGCTAATGTTCCTTCTTTCGTGAAAAGGTTGATGAGTATTACCAGAATGAGCGAGCAGTGGGTTTCAGCTCGGATGCAGCAAAAGGGTGAGGGAAGATGCATTCCTTGGGAAAATTTAAGGGACTTAATTTTGGCGCACCCCGATGTAAAGAGGAAGGTGGATATTTTTGCTTTGAGTATTTACGGATTAGTAATTTTCCCTAGAGTTCTAAGGTACGTAGATGAAGCAGTGGCAGATTTGTTTGGTCGATTGAATAAGCAAGTTACACCAATTCCTGTGATTCTTGCCGAGACCTTTAGATCTTTAAATGCATGTCGGAGAGCCGGAGAAGGTAGGTTTATTGGATGTGCACAATTATTGATAGTATGGTTTCATGGTCACTTTTGGAAGATAGATAAATTTCTTACCAGCCTTTCTGTGAGAATTATTCACCTTTGAAGGAAGAATTGGCTGCACCAAGGCAGGAGGATATATCAGAAGAAAGGTGGATGATAATTTTGCAGAATCTAAAAGAAGAAGACGTCGAGTGGAGAGCTCTGTGGATGGTGCCCAACGAGATACTATATAGATGTGGAGGTTTTAATTGGGTCCCTTTACCGGGAATTTGGGGAGCCATTGGGTATGCTCCGTTACTTGCAGCAAGACAGTATAAGTGTAGGCAGTTTATATCGATGACGCATGGGTTGGCCCAAAGCAAATTTTCTTATAAAGTGGAAAATTACAAGAAAAGGAATCGGGAAATTACTAATGCTTGGATACAACCTCGTCGGATGAAGAGAGTAAGCGTGGGTGAAATGGCGGCTGCTGAGTCGCTAATTCTAATGATGTACAAAGAGATGTATCAAACCCTATTCGACGCGCATCTTGTGTCTCCTTACCATCTAAAACCAATGCAGCCTCCATATCCCAAGTGGTATGACTCGAATGCACAGTATGTGTATCATGCGGGGATCACAGGGCACTCAATAGAAAATTACCTTGCCTTCAAGAAATTGGTGGAAATATGTATCAATATGGGTGTCGTGAAGTTAGAGGACATGCCAAACGCAGAAAATCCACAACCCAATCATGCTAACAACGGGGTCAATGCAATTACCGGAAGTTCGGAGAGAAGAATCAAAGCAAGTATCACGGAGTTTAAGACTCCCCTAAGATTGGTCTGGAAAGAAATGATCAAGCAGGGACTAATTATTGCGGAAGAGAGTCGGGGAAAGCTGATAAATTATTGTAAGTACCATCGGGAATTAGGGCATAAGATTCAGAATTGTGGGGAATTTAGAACATTGGTACAAAATTTGATGAACAACAAAGAGATTGAGTTTTGTGAGGAGGGTGCAGAAGAGAAGAGCATATGCGCATCAGAATCAACAACAAATAGCCCAAAACTCAACCTTCCTGTGATCATTATTTCGCGACCCAAAAACAATGGAGCTGGAATACAGGCAGCCCTGAAAGTGATAATACAGAGGCCTGCGGCATTCGCTTATTAGGTTAGTAAGAAGGTTCCCTGGAACTACGAGTGTAATGTGGCTGTCCCAGGGAAGGAGAATTCAGCTAGTGCTTCAAAGGAGGATCTAGGTGTAGGTTCTCATACTCGTAGCGGGAGACGCTATGATTTGACAAAAGGGAAAGCTCCAATGGTAGAGCAGGAGAAGGAAAAATCAGCCGAGCTTGAGTCGCCTATCAAGGAACTAGTAAAAGAGGAAGAAGCTAAAGAGTTCCTAAAATTTCTGAAACACAGTGAATATTGTGTGGTAGAGCAGTTGCACAGGCAACTAGCGCGCATATCTGTGTTGGCTTTGCTTCAGAGTTTGGAGGTACACAGGAACGGGTTGATGAAAGTTTTAAATGAGACCTACGTCGCCAATGATATTTCGGTTAATAAACTGGATCGATTGATCAGAAACATAAGCACTGACAACTTTATCTATTTTAACGACGACGAGATACCACCAGGTGGTAGAAGATCCACCAAAGCTGTGCATATTACCACTAGATGCAAAGGGTACACGTCACCAGGAGTCTTGATAGACAATGGGTTGGCGTTAAATGTATTACCCTTATCCACTCTAAATAGATTACCGGTGGACAGTTCGCACATGAAAGAGTGCCAGAGCATAGTGAAGGCATTTGATGGCACACAAAGAAAAGTGTTGGGAAGAATTGAGATACCCCTATTGATCGGCCCGACTACTTACGAGGTGGATTTTTTGGTAATGGACATCAAGCCTTCCTATAACTGCCTACTAGGGAGACCGTGGATACATTTGTCAGGGGCAGTGCCCTCATCATTACATCAGAAAGTAAAGTTGGTAGTGGATGGTTGGCTAATAACAATAAAGGCTGAGGAAGACATTATTGCAGCTGTGACTAGTGATATGCCGTACTTGGAGATAAACGATGAGACAACCAAATGTTCTTTCCGGTCTCTCGAGTTTGTGAATGCAACTTTCATCATGGAAGGAAATAGATTCCTAATACCAAGAATCTCTAAAACTACAAGAATGGGGCTGAAAATGACCGTAGAAAAAGGAGCTTTACCGGGAAGAGGATTTGGAAGGTATCTTCAGGGGAGAGTTGTGGCCCCGACGTTGAAAGAAAAACAAGATCACTTTGGTTTAGGATTTAGGCCAGATGCAAAACAAAAAAAAGAAAGAACTAGAAAGGAGACAATAAAGAAGACGTCCTCGTTTGAATGGCGAGGAAACCAAGTGGGAACCCATGATAATTCCACACATATCCAAAACCTTTGTGTCAGGAGGGGTAATTCATGCTGAGCCGAAGACACTGAAGGGAGAGGACATCGTAACAATGTTAGGTAATGTCTGCATTAATGCCATATTTGAGGAGGCAGTTGAAGAGGAAGCCTTATCAGATATTCGACCTTATGAACTGGCAAGCGTTTTGGACAATTGGACTGCAGAGGAAATTCCTGTAATATATAAAGCTTATTAAGAGTAATGTTCAGAATGCACTTATTACTTTAAGCCTAGAAGCGATAAGATTTCTTTTGTGAAATAGGCGCATGTTTAAACATTATTATATTAATGAAGTACATTCTTGCTGTCATTTGAAGCAAACATTCTTCCATTCTTTTCTTATTATTATTATTATTTTTATTATTCCTTCAAATCATTCTTTCATAATTATTATACATACAAATAACCATTCACAAATTCATTCATTCTTTCAATATTCTTTTGAACTACAATAGGTCCCCAGATATCAATGATGTGAGCAATGCTGCCAGGGGTTTAGAATATCCGTTTGAACAAGACATGTGTCTAGAAGGATCACAGGATTTTGAAGATGATATGGACAGTGACTTATCTCCTGACTTGTTAAGAATGGTAGAACAGGAGGAGAAACAAATTCTCCCTCATAAAGAAACAGTAGAGAATGTGACATTAGAGGAAGGGAAAGTAGTAAATATTAGAATTTGTATAGCCGAAGAAACAAGACGCGGTCTTGTCGAGTTGCTATGGGAATTCAAGGATGTCTTCGCATGGTCATATAAAGATATGCTCGGTTTAAGCATCGACATTGTAGTACACTGCCTGCCCATAAAACATGATTGCAAGCCAGTTCAGCAGAAGCTCCGAAGGATGAGACTGGATATTGTGCTAAAAATAAAGAAGGAAGTTAAAAAGTAGTTTGATGCCGGGTTCTTGCAAGAGATCAAATATTCGGAATGAGTAGCCAACATCGTGCCTATCCTTAAAAAAGATGGGAAGGTACGAATGTGTGTAGATTACAGAGACTTAAATAAAGCTAGCCCAAAGGATAACTTTCCTTTACCTTATATTGATACTCTAGTGGACAACACAACAGGATATTCGTTGTTTTCATATATGGACGGATTCTCGGGGTACAATCAGATAAAAATGCATCCTGAAGATATGGGAAAGACTACCTGCATAACATTGTGGGGTACATTCTGCTACAAAGTAATGCCGTTTGGATTAAAAAATGTGGGGGCTACATACCAAAGAGCTATGGTGACCTTGTTCTATGACATGATGCACAATGATATTGAAGTTTATGTCGACGATATTATTGCAAAATCCCAAACAGAAGTTGAACATATCCAAGTATTGAGAAAATTGTTCTTAAGACTGAGGAAATTCCAGTTAAAGCTCAACCCTACAAAATGCACTTTTGGAGCTAGATCAGGCAAATTGCTAGGCTTCATAGTCAGCGAGAAGGGAATCAAAATTGACTCAGATAAGGTCAGGGCTATACAAGAATTTCCCCCACCACGCACTCAAAAAGAAGTTTGAGGTTTCCTTGAAAGGTTAAATTACATTGCTCGGTTTATTTAACAGTTAACCAAAAAATGCATCCTATATTTCGTCTTCTGTAGAAACATAATCCAGGTGTGTGTGATGATGAATGCCAGAAAGCTTTCGGTAGGGTCAAATGGTACTTATCGAATCCTCTAGTCTTATCACCTCCTTGTCCAGATAAGCCGCTAATCCTGTACTTGACAGTGTTTGATCACTCTATGAGGTGTGTGCTGGGGCAGCATGATGATTCGGGGAGGAAAGAAAAGGCGATATATTACCTCAGCAAGAAATTCACCGGGTGTGAGATGAGATATTCGCCAACTGAGAAATTGTGTTGTGCCTTGATTTCGACGACTCGGAGATTGAAGCAATATATGCTGCACCACACAACCTGGTTAGTCTCAGAATTAGACCCCCTCAAGTACATGATGGAGTCAACCGCCTTGAATGGAAGAATGGCTCGATGGCAAATATTGCTCTCAGAATTCGACATAGTCTATGTGAGCTAGAAAGCTGTGAAGGAGAGCGCGATAGCAGACTTTCTTGCCAGCAGAGCACTAAACGATTACGAACACTTGAATTTCAACTTTCCTAACGAAGATCTGATGTTTGTAGCGGTTAAGAGGAAAATACTCTGGAAGATTTCCCTTGGAAATTGAACTTTGATGGAGCATCAAATGCCGTTGGGAATGGAGTTGGGCAGTCCTGATATCCCCAAATGGAGATCATTACCTATTCACTTGGAAGTTGGATTTCGATTGCACAAATAATATGGCATAATACGAAACTTGTATCATGGGAATTCGAAAAGCCACAGGCCGCAAAGTCAAGGTGCTGGAAGTATATAGAGATTCTGCATTAGTGATCTATCAGCTCAAAGGAGAATGGGAAACGAGGGATCCCAAATTGATCAGTTATTGAAAATTAATTTTGGAGTTAATTGAGGAGTTTGATGATATCACATTCTTTTACTTCCCGCGTGATGAAAACCAGATGGCTGACGCTTTAGCCACATTAGCTTCTATGATCAGAATAAATGACCAGAAAAATATGATGCCCATCTAGATAAGTATTTGTGAGGCTCCGACTCACTGCTGTAATGTTGACGAAAAGGAGAGAAGAGATGATCATCCTTGGTATCATAACATTCTGCGATATGTGAAGAACCGAGAATACCCTGCCCAAGCAACAGAAAATGACAAAAAGACCTTGAGAAGGTTAGCCTGTGATTATGTCTTATACGGGGAGATCTTATACAAAAGAAGAAAGGATCAAGTACTTTTGAGATGTGTGGATGTTATTGAAGCTAAGAAAAATTTTGTAAGAAGTCCATGAGGGTGTTTGTGGGACTCACGCTAACGGCTTTACAATGGCCAGACAAATTATGAGATTCGGATACTATTGGTCTATCATGGAAGGAGATTACATCAATTTTGCTAAAACATGTCACAAATGCCAGATATATGGAGATAAGATTCATGTACCTCCTTCACCTTTGCATGTCATGACTTCCCCGTGGTCCTTCATGGATGTCATTGGGCTAATCTCTCCAAAACCTTCGAATGGGCATCGGTTCATCTTTGTGGTCATTGATTACTTCACCATATAGGTAGAGGCTGCTTCATATGCCAGCGTTACCAAGGCGGTAGTCAGCAGGTTCCTAAAAAAGGAAATCATATGTCAATATGGAATGTTAGAGAGAATCATATCAAACAATGCACTAAACCTGAACAACAGCACGATTGCAGAGGTTTACAGTTAATTTAAGATCAGACACCACAATTCGTCACGGTATCGTTCAAAAATGAATGGTGCAGTACAAGCAGCCAATAAGAACATTAAGAAGAGTATGGGAAAAATGGCTGAAACCTATAAAGATTGGCACGAAAAGTTACCATTCGCTCTCTATGCTTACTGAACATCAGTCAGGACCTCTATCGGGGCAACTCCTTTCTCACTAGTTTACAGAATGGAGGCAGTGCTACCCATAGAGGTTGAAATTCCTTCCCTTCGAGTCCTGTCAAAGCTAAAGTTAGATGAAGCCGAGTGGATCCAGTCTCGATATGATCAACTGAACTTGATTGAGGAAAAAAGGCTAAGGGTCATCCGTCATGGTCAGATATACCAAAAGAGGATGATGCAAGCTTATGACAAAAAGGTTCGCCCAAAAGAATTTTATAAGGGAGACCTGGTTTTGAAAAAGGTCCTCCCCATGCAAAAGGATTTCAGAGGTAAGTGGATGCCAAATTGGAAAGGACTTTATGTGGTGAAAAAGGCTCTCTCCAGAGGAGCATTGATCCTGGCCGAGATGGATGGGAAAAACTTACCAAATCCTGTAAATTTGGATTCTGTTAAGAAGTACAATACTTGAAGAGGAAAAGGAACCAAAGTGAAAACCCACAAAGGGCGTTTTGAGACTTTCTCAAAAAAAATGAAAAATGAAAAATAGAGAGGCTAAGGTGAAAACCCGCAAAGGGCGCCTTGAGACCAACGGGGTTTTGGGTCGAAAACTAAAAAAGGCGGCTCAAATTGTGATCGGATTATAATGGGGCATGCGGTGATCCTGCTATACTTGAATTAACAAGGGAAGGGTATTTTGCGTCTTGGTGCATCAACAAAGTACTCAAGATCTCCTAAACACATGTCGAACTCAAAATAGTCCTTCAGACACTAGGGCAGAGAAGCTCAGACTGCGATATCTAGAGGTCGCATAGTATTCATTTTTATTCACATTAAATGTGCTATCTTTGAATACTTTGTTTTTTTCAAGATGTACATTTTTTGTTAATTTGTTTTGTTAATCTTAAGCTTTACTTCACACCAATTTTATTCTCATTACCCCTATGCAAGCATGTTGTATTGAAATAATGATGGATGAACTAGTAATGTTTTTATAAAAGAAGTTCTGCGTATTACTCTAGAGGTTTCTAAATAATACAAGAGCCCAAAACAGGACTATCATTCAGAACTCACCAGGTCTAATGGCTTCATAATTTTTGAAGGAGGTGCCTAAAAAGTAGTGATATCTTCGTTTTCAAAGTACCACGGTAGAAATGAAGCTTTAACAAATTCTAAGTTCAGGCTTAACATTTCGAGAATAGTGTAATAGTACATTCTGGAGCCCACGCAGTTGAGTCAACAATGCAAACCTTGTGCCTTCAGGATATGATGGAATGGACCGTGAAGTTACAATAGAGGGTAAATCAGTTGAGCAAAGTAGTGGTTCCTTCGAGTTTTGGGGTCAAATTACCAGCCAAACAAGGACAAAATGATGCGAGAAAGGATACCCTTAAACATTTGAAAAAGATCATTCTCATGACATTCTGCATTCATACAAATGTCATCCATGAGACACATCTATTTAGGGGCATTTGATTCATTCCAATCATTCCATTTTAATCTTTGTAAAAGACCATTCTCATGACATTCTACATTCAGGCAAATGTCGTCCCTGATACATTTAGTTAGGAGCATTAGATTCATTCTGATTGCTGCATCCTAACCATTTTTCATAAGCATAAACACAAAACGGATATTACAGCACAGGTCCCCTAGAAGACGTTGTCGCAACATCGGTGAATTCGAAGGTCTTGCCTTCCTGAGCGAAGCGGATCGAAGACAGCAGATCTGGCAATCCTGAAGTTGCAGGAGTAGATCGAAGCCGTACAAGTCTTATTTCCTCTAAGTTCCAGCGGAGAAGGTCGAAGTTACAAATCCCTCCTCCCTGAGGGTATCGAGGACCCACCTTCATTTTCAAGAAGTTCCAGTGAAAAGATTGAAATTACAAATCTCTCCTCTCTGGATTCTTATCACCTTAAAGCCTAGTGGAGTAGGTCGAAGCTACAAATCCCTCCTCCCTTAGGGTATCGAGAACCCACCTTTATTTTCGAGAAGTTCCAGTGAGAAGATTGAAATTACAAATCTCTCCTCTCTGGATTCTTATCATCTTGAAGCCCAGTGAAGCAGGTCGAAGCTACAAATCCCTCCTCCCTAAGTGTATTGAGGATCAACTTTCATTTACGAGAAGTTTCAGTAAGAAGATCGAAGCTATGAATCTCTTCTCTCTGGATTCTCATCTCCTCGAAGTTCCAGTGAAGTAGATCGAAGTTACAAATCTCTTCTCCTTGGAATTACATTGGAGCAGATCGAAGTGCTAGTTCCTATGCCCTTGAAGATGCAGTGGGGTAGAATGAAGCTACTTGAAGAAAAGAAGTGCCAAGAAGTCAAGATTCAGCGAGACCGGGCAAGATTAACCCTTCTTATAAGTCTTTGCTCCATTCTCGTTACACGATAATGAGCAAAGAGGGGAAGCTATAGCAGGCCCAATCTGCTCGGCCCATTAACCAAACAAATAACAAAGCATTAAAACCAGTTAAAAGAAACCAATAATAATAGTCCAATAAAAAGTCCATTTACAATAACCCAAACCACTCATCCTAGCCCAAATCAGCCTAATAGACCTGATATCCAGACCAACCCGATTGACCCATTTAGCCAAAAACCAAAAGACAATAAAATTTGGTCCAAAATAATCCATTAAATTACAGCCCAATAATCCATCTACAACCCGTTTACAAGATTTCAGCCCAGGATAATAAAGACTATCCTGATCCCATTACACGGCCCAATACCCAAATGGCCCAAACATTTCAGGATTTTAGAAAACCTTAGAGACCTTCTAGAAGCTTCATGCGCCGCAGCATTACTGACGGTTGGGCTACTGCGTGCCTCCACACGTACGACCACACGTATTCTCGCCTGCCCCACGCGCCTCCGTACGCCACGTCCGCATCATTCGTACCTGCAAAATAGAGGCTCCAATAGCAAAGAAACAACAAAAATGTATAGAAAAAAAGAGAGAGAATAGATTTATATTCGGATTTTCTTTTGTTTCGAAAAAAAAAAGGAGAAAGGCGATCACTGTATTTTTTTTACGCTCATAACAGAGCAATACGAAAATCAATAGCGGAGATTCAAACAAAAGGTTGTTTTTTTTTTCCATCTTTTCGATTGTTGTTTTGAATCCATTTCTATATCTCTTTCTTTTCTTCTTTGGTATACGATAAATAAAAGAGAGGGAAGCGAGTTTACCTGGGCCGAACGCTCAATCTTCATCTGCTCCGTCGCAATTGGAGTTAGATGTGGGTTAAGGTGTGAGGATTTAAGATCGTTATCCTCGAAGTGAATCGAAGCACTCGTGCACTGCTTTTCATTAGTTATAATAGCGATTTGGCGGTGAACGGGGAAGGGTTTTTCATTCGTGTTTTGCTCTTCCCCGGTCACGATGGCGATTGGGTGGTAAACGGAAAGGTTTCCTTTACAGCAGGGAACGAGTATGAAGACAAATGGGGCTTAGGGTTTCAGTTTTAAGAGGGGCAAATGAAACCTAATCCGTTTAAATTAACTTTTAAACCTGTTAGTAAAATAGTGCCGTTTTGGCTTATAACGGTAGCCTTTAAATGACACCGTACTGGTCCAAACCCAGTCACCCGACCCGAATGGGGCCAAGATCTGCGCGTTTTAATACTCAGGGGATATTTATGCGTTTAATCCTTCCCTGTTTCATCGCATTTTAATTAAGCCACACAGGCGTTCTTATTTTCTTAATTTTGTACCTGAAACTTGTATGTCTTTTCAATCTAGTCCGTTTTAAATGCTGAGTTCAAAGGATTTGAATATTCGTGCTTTTGGTCCTTATATTTCGAGGCATCTTTCATTCTAGTCCCAAATTTTAAGTTATTAATTTTATTAAGTTGCAAATTATTCATTGAATTTTAAATTTGTCTCAATTAAGTCTTGTTTTAATGCGTGTAAAAAAACTTTTATTCATTGTTTCTTCCTTTGTGAAATTTCGTAATATTGTTGATGTATGTGTTTTATTATTCTTATTATTTTGCTTATCATTGATCTAATGTTTGATAATTATTGCTATTACGTATGTTTTAATTCTCGTTTTATATTTATTCCTTGCTTGAGATTCAATAGCATTATGTTTAATTTGGGAATATTGCCCGATTAATGTTTGTACATTTGGTATTATAGCATGCTTCAAATTCCAATATATATGTATGTCTTTTTCAAATATTTTGTATATATTAAGTCTATTTTAGAAATTTCATACATAAAAATCTTTTCAAAAAAATAATAAGGCAATGTTTGTATGTTTGGAAGTATAGGAAAATGATGCCCTAATGTACTGGGTGTTAATCTCCTATTCAACCAGATAGCCAAATACCTTTTTTATTTAAATAACTTGAGGATCAAAGATGATCTCGATGTCGAGATATAAAGGTATTATGTCCTAACGTGCTGGATGTGATATTTTTATTCTTTCGAAACGAGCTAATCTTGAAGTTCAGGATTCAATATAAACTAACTTTCTTTAAGAAAACTTGTATTTTATAGCATGTTGTTAATACGATCTTTAATTTGTGTATATTTCATGATTAATGTTTATGCATTCTATTACTGTTACACCTCAAATTCTAATTTGTTCTAGTTTTTCTTAAATGTTTTTATTTTATTTAAATGCATTTTAAGCCTAATATAAAATTTTGTTTTTCTCCAAAATAAGGCAATGTTTATGCGTTTAGAAAGTCAGAAAAATATGCCCTAACGCACTGGGTGTCAATTTTCTGTCCAACCAAATAAACAAATACCCTTCCTTAATTTCACGTTTTGAAGATGAAAAACAATCTCAGTGTCGGGTATAAAGGTGTTATGTCCTAACGCACTGGATGTGATATGTTTATTTCCTTTGAAACCAGTTAATCTTGAAATTCAAATTCAATATTGATTAATTTTCCTTAGAAATTTTATAACGTTTCCAAATTTTCAATGCAAGGACATTAATTAACCGATTTGGTACCCTTATAGGGGCGCATAGGGTGCTAACCCTTCCTCGTGCGTAACCGACTCCCGAACCCATTTTCTTGAATTTTGCGAACCAAAACATTTTTATAGGTGACCCAATCACACTTAAACAAAAAGGACTGGTGGTGTCATTTTTCCAAACTCAAAATAAAAATGGTTTCGTCACTATGTATCGAGAAATGAAGAGCTCATTCGGAGATTTTTGCATGAGGCACATAGTGGATGTCTATCTGTCCACCTAGGCAGTACAAAGTTGTATAAAGATTTGAAGAAACGGTATTGGTGGCCGAGTATGAAGAAAGATATTTTTGAGTTTGTTTCAAAATGCTTAATTTGTCAACAAGTACAAGCCGAACATCAAGTACCCTTGGGTTTGCATCAACCTATTATGGTACCTGAGTGGAAATGGGACCAGTTACCATGGATTTTGTAATGGGTTTGCCGTTGACAGTGAGCAAAAAGGATGCCGTATGGGTTGTAGTCGATAGACTTACGAAGTCAGCCCAATCTATACCTGTACGAGTTGATTTCTCACTTGACAAGTTAGCAAACCTGTATGTTTCAGAGATAGTAAGGCTTCATGGAGTGCCATTATCAAACATTTCGGATAGAGATCCGAGATTTACGTCCAGATTCTGGGAAGAGCTGTAAGAGGCCTTGGCACCAAGTTGAACTTTAGTACAGCATTTCACCCCTAAACTGACGGTCAGTCAGAGAGATTGATACAAGTACTTGAAGATATGCTCCGATGTTGTGTTCTTGAGTTCCAAGGCAACTGGGAAAAGTATCTACTTTTGGTGGAGTTCGCTTACAATAACAGTTTTCAGTCAAGCTTAAAAATGGTGCCTTATAAGGCTTTGTATGGGCGTAAGTGCCGAACGCCTTTATATTGGACCAAGCTTAAGGAAACTCATATTTAAGGGGTTGACTTGGTTAGAGAAACTGAAGAAAAAGTAAGGGTGATTCGAGATTGTCTAAAAGCTGCTTCTGATAGACAAAAATCCTATTTGAATTTGAAAAGGAAAGAAATTGAGTATCAAGTCGGTGATAGAGTATTCTTGAAAGTGTCGCCATGGAGGAAAGTTCTTAGATTTGGCCGGAAAGGCAATTTAAGTCCTCGTTTTATCGGACCATATGAGATCTCCGAGAGGATAGAGCTGGTAGCATATCGATTAGCCTTGCCATCTGAGTTAGAGAAGATTCACAATGTGTTTCATGTGTCTATGTTGCGACGCTACTGATCAGACCCTTCGCATGTGATCACACCGATAGAGGTTGAGATTCAACCCGACAAGACATATGGTGAAAAACCGATCAAGATTCTAGCCCGAAAAGTCAAGCAGTTAAGAAATAGAAGTATAGCTCTTGTGAAAGTTTTATGGCAGAGACATAGGGTAGAAGAAGCTACATGGGAGCCCGAGGAGGCTATGAGGAATCAGTACCCAAACCTTTTTGTTGGTAAGATTTTCGGGGGCAAAAATCCCTAAGAGGGAGAATTGTAACAGCCCGACTTAGGGCTTAGTCAAAATAGTGGTGCAAGACCACAAATCTGATGTAGAAATATAAGTTTTTATGGTATTTATGAGGCTTATGAGGTGGTTGCATGCTTGTGTGAAAATTTCATGAAGAAAATTTATTAATTAGTGAATTAATGGTCCATTAGGACTAAATTGCAAAGAATGGAAAATGTAAGATTTTAGAAGATTTAAGTATGAACTAGAGGTCCTTATTTAGCAATTAGACCATTATATTGAATGATGGACAAAAATACAGATGGGAAGGAAAAATCTCAAGAAAGGGTCATTAAGGGCATTTTTGTCATTAGGTAAAAAAAAGATTAAAAAGGGAAAAAAGAAGTCAAATTGTGTCCATCTTCTTCTTGCCACAGCCGAATTTTGCAAGCCCTCCATAGTTAGGGTTTCTTCAACTTTCAAGATTGATTGTAAGTGCATCCTAACCCCGTTTTTAATGTTCTTCGTATTTTTGAAACCCTCGTAGCTCGGTTTAGCTATTTCTAGCTATATTTTGAGCTAGGGTTCATGTTCAAAAATTTACCCATGTATGACATGCATGTATTTTGATGTCTTATGAAGATTATGAAAGTTCGATGTAGGGTAAACATCTGTTTCTAAGTGATTTTCATGAAAAATGCATGTAGGGACCAAATTGTAAAAGTTATGAAAATGGCCATACATGAGTGAAATAGTAGAAATTGAAGGTTTCTATAGTTATGAATATGATTTGGCTAGGCTTGAAATACAAGGAAGTTGAATGAAAATCATTTTTGCGAGCCTAGGGGAAAAAGTGTAATTATGAGAAAGTTTAGGGGCAAAAATTATAATTTTATCAAAATATGAATTATGAGATGAATTAGTCAATGTCTGATTTTAACAAGTGAAATTGTTGCTATAGATCAAGAAACGTAAAGCCCGGATCAAAATCGAGGCAAGAACAAAATCGAGGACTAAATCGAGCATTGATACCCATTTTGAGATTCGAGGTCAGTTTGTATGAAGTTAAAGTTTCATAAAGTTTCGATATTTGAAACTGTATGATATTACGATAATGTATGTCATTTCTATGAAATTTGAGTAAGGGAGCTTCGATGAAGAATTGGTAAGTATAAGCTAAGCTAAAGTCCCAGTTAAAGTTCCGGAATAAGAATGATATCTATGTATTCATAAGAGATAAGGGAGGTCCTGTATAAGACCATGTCTGGGACATGGCTTCGGCACCAAAGAAAGATCTCGTATAAGACCATATATGGGATATGGCATTGACATCCATGTACGATCTCGTATAAGACCATGTCTGGGACATGGCATCGACATCGAGCTTTGAGATCCCGTATAAGACCATATTTGGGATGTGGCATCGGCATCAAGTAGTGATCCCATGTAAGACCATATTCGGGATATAGCATTGGTATCAATATTTATGCAAGGTGAATTTGAATATTTTATGATAATCCAATTAGTTCATGGGTAAATGAGCTAAGTAAGATGGTATATAACTAAAACTATCTAATTATGACCTTGAGGTCCATTCATGTTATGAATGATGAAGATTTGAATTTATGCTCATGTTAGTGTATGTGACAAGTTATGTGATATGTGATATAGGTACCATGAGAAAATACACGTTATGAACCCATAAAGTAACTTGAGATGGGTAAGAATAAGTATGAGTAAGTATGGATGAAAATGTTAAGTATTTGAGACTTGTGTGGATGTTGTTTCAATGGATAGATAAATTTTATGAAAGCACTTATGTTGCTTTAGAATTTCATGCAAACTTACTAATCTATGTGCTTACTCCTCTCTTTTCCCTTCCTCCTTGTAGATTTGTCAAGATAGCTCGGGGATCGTAGAAAGTCGGAGCTCGAACCATACTATCAACCGTTCCTTCGGTATAATAAATTTAATTTATTTTCAGTATGGCATGTATAGGAACTTGATCATTTTTGTGTCATGTTTATTGGAAGGACATAGGGTTGGCTATTAATGTTTTTATACGCATTTTGTAAATGGTTATCGTGAATTGGTCAATGTTAACAAGTTCATGTTATAAGATCAATGAGTATGATGAAATGAATGTTTATGCAAGATATTGTGTAAAATGTGGATGAAATGAGTGGTAATTTAAGGGTTTTTCCTAGGTTGCTATTGTCATATTACATACTTCTTCCAATGAATGAGCGAATTTGAGTTTCAGGGTGGGAAAGAGGCTTGGGAAATAGCCTCTAATTGTCCACACAGGTAGACACACGGGCGTGTGTCTAGACCGTGTGTGACACACGGTCAACCTATATGGGTGTGTTGATAGGCAGTGTGTTCCCTGCACTATTTTACGAGAATTTGATTCGTCACACGGGCCAGCACATGGGCTTGTGCCCTGGCCGTGTGCTATTAAGAGTATGATGACGCCATAAACAGAGAGCTCCAAGGGTAGAGGACACTAGCGTGTTAAAGCCATGTGAAGGACACGGGTTATAGACACGGGCGTGTGCTCAATCATGTGAAGTAAGTTAGTGTCGACCACGGGTGTCGAACACAGGCATGTCTTAAGGGCACACGGGCGTGTCCCTTGGACGGCATAGGCTTGTGGCCCTTTTTTAGGCAAAAAGTTTCAAAAAGTGTTAAAGTTCTGATTGATCTATGGGGCCCTCCGGGTATATGTTTAAGGTTCCATAAGCCCATAATATGCACGTTATGAATAAGAAAGAAAAGTTTTAAGTTGAAACGAAATTTTATAGCCCGATATTACATGTTCAAGTAAAGTTATGCACAGTAGCACCTCGAATCCTGTCCTGGCGTCGGACACGGGTAAGGGTTGTTACAATGAACGAGTGGTTCATTCATTACATTCTTATCAATCTGACTGCTCAACAGCCCCCACCCCCTCCTAATTCCCAAAATGTACCTGTAGCTCCTCAAGGAGTCTAGCTTTTAGGGTTGAATAAGAATAAGCCTCTAGTTGATAAGATTCGTAAACACGGGGCTGAACAATTCAGAGCCAATGTTGATGATAATCTGAAAGAGCCAAGTTTTGGCTTGAAAATACAGTTGAATGTTTGATGAGCTATCTTGTACACCGGTAGAATGTTTAAAGTGTACTATATCCCTTCTGGAGACACCGCGTATCAGTGGTGGAATACGTTAGTATCAGTGGTGCTGAGAGAGAGTCACTAGGGAGTTCTTCCAGACCGAATTTCGACGGAAATACATTAGTCAATGGTTTTTGGATCAAAAACACAAAGAGTTTTCAGAATTGAAACAAGACTATTTTACTGTAACCGAGTATGAGAGAGAATTTTTGCTGTTAAGTAAATATGCTCGAGATTATGTTTCTATTGAGGAGATAATGTGTAAGCGATTTGTTGATGGGTTGAACAAAGACATTAAACTTCTAGTTGGGATTTTAGATTTAAAAGAATTTGTTGTGTTAGTCAACCGGGCTTGCAAAGCTGAATACTTTAGCCGAGAAAAGAAGATAACTGATTCAGAGGCTAGATATTCGAGGAAAAGACCGATGAATAAACCTTCTCATTCTTTATCAAAGAAATTTCGAGATTCATTTAGTCGATTGAATGCATCAGTGGGATATCAGAATAGTGATCATGGAAATTTACTTGTGAATCCTAAAGGTCAAGCTATATTCGTTCAAGTGTTGGAAGTGTGAGAAATAACAAACCCAAGTGTCAATAGTGCAGGAGAAGACATTTTTGTGAATGCTAGAATAAGAGTACTAAAGCTTGCTTCAAATATGTTTAGCCAGATCACTTTATCTGAGATTGCCCAAAGTTTTCTGAGAAAGAAAAAGTTCAAAATGTAAGATCGAGTAATACGACTACGAGAGGGAGACCACTGAGAAATACGAGAAATGTATCTAGTGGTAGATGTATAACTAGGGACTCAGGTATGAGATCCGAGGCCAGAGCACCTGTTAGAGCCTACGCTATTTGTGCTCGCGAAGAAGTGTTTACCGGTACATTCTCTCTTTATGATACTAATATGGTTGCTTTAATTGACCCTGGATCGACATTCGTATATATGTATGAATTTGGTGTTTAATAAGAGTTTGCCTGTTAAGTCTACTGAGTTTTTGATTAAAGTATCGAACCCCTTATGCAAATTTGTTTTAGTTGATAAAGTTTGCAAGAATTGTCCTTTAATGACTCGAGGTTATTGTTTTCTGGCTGACTTGGTGCTTTTACCATTTGATGAGTTCGACGTGATTTTGGGAATGGATTGGTTGACTCTACATGATGCTATTGTGAACTGTAGACGATAGACTATAGAATTGAATTGTCAGAATAATGAAATTCTTCAGATTGAACCTGATGAGTCAAATGGGTTGCAAATAGTGATTTCATCTATGTCAACTCAGAGATGTGTGAGAAAAGGTTGCGAAGCCTATCTTGCTTATGTTTTGGATACAAAAGTGTCTGATTCAAAGATTGAATCAGTGCCAGTTGTCTGTGAATATTCGAATGTGTTTCCTGAAGAATTACCGGGGTTGCCAGCTATCAGAGAGGTTGAATTTGCTATTTAATTAGTACCAAGAACTTCACCGATATCTATAGCTCCATATAGAATGGCTCTGATAGAGTTGAAAGCTCAGTTGCAATAGTTAACAGATAGATGTTTTGCACTACCGAGTTTTTTGCCCTGGCGTGCGCCAGTATTGTTTGGTAAGAAGAAAGACGGGTCAATGAGGATGTGTATTGATTATCAACAGCTCAATAAGGTTATGATAAAGAATAAGTATCCATTGTCGAGAATAGACGATTTATTTGATCAGTTGAAAGGTGCAACTGTGTTTTCAAAGATTGACTTGAGATCTTGCTATTATCAGTTGTGAGATAAAGAGTCGGATGTGCCGAAAATTGCATTCAGAACGAGGTACGGACATTACGAATTCCTTGTTATGCCTTTTGGACTAACTAACGCTCCTGCCATTTTTATGGATTAGATGAATTGGATATTTAGACCATATTTAGACAAATTTGTTGTTGTGTTCATTGATGACATTCTGATCTATTCACGAGATGAATTTGAGCATCCCGATCATTTGAGGATTGTGTTGCAGACCTTGAGAGATAAGCAACTGTATGCTAAATTTAGCAAATATGAGTTCTAGCTCTGGCAAATCAGATTTTTGGGGCACATTGCTTCTACGGAAGGTATAAGAGTTGATCCGAGCAAAATATCTGTAGTTATTAATTGGAAACCACCTAGAAATGTATCCGAGGTTAAAAGTTTTCTGGGATTGGCTGGTTACTATCGACGCTTCATTAAAGGGTTCTCGATGATTGCTACACCGATGACCAGATTGTTTTAGAAAGATGTAAAGTTTGAATGGTCTGAGAAATGTCAACAAAGCTTCGATCAATTGAAAACATTGTTAACTAAGGCACTGGTGTTAGTTCAACCAGAGTCAGGTAAAGAATTTGTGATTTGTAGCAACGCATCATTGAATGGTTTAGGTTGTGTGTTGATGCAAGAGGAAAAGTGATAGCTTATTCTTCCAGACAGTTGAAACCGCATGAGAAGAACTATCCGACACACGATTTGGAGTTGGCTGCTATTGTTTTTGCATTGAAACTTTGGCGACATCATTTGTACGGTGAAAATGCAACATCTTTACTGATAATAAAAGTCTAAAATATATTCTGACTCAGAAAGATTTGAATTTGCAACAACAGAGATGGCTCGAGCTAATAAAAGATTATGATTTGGTGATTGATTATCACCCGGGGAAAGCGAATGTAGTCGCGGATGCTTTGAGTAGAAAGTCATTTTTTGTCTTAAGAGCAATGAACACACAGTTGACATTACTTGATGATGGTTCAGTTTTGGCTGAATTTAAAGTAAAACCAGTATTTCTTTAGCAAATTTGTGAAGCTCAGAAATGTGATAGTGATTTGCAAGCTAAAAGAGTGCAATGCAAGTAGACTAGTGATTTAGAGTACCAAATTGGAGCCGATGATAGTTTGATGTTCCAAGATAGAATCTGTGTACTGAAAAATCCAGAGGTTATTTAGAAAATTTTACACTAGGTGCGTAGTGGTTGTTTATCCGTTCATCCTGGAAGTACTAAAATGTACAATGATTTGAAACAACTGTATTGGTGGTCGAGTATGAAACGAGACATTTTTGAATTTGTAGCGAAATGTTTAGTGTGTCAGCAAGTTAAAGCTAAACATCAAGTACCATTGGGTTTGCTTCAACCTGTGATGATACCAGAGTGGAAGTGGGACAGAGTTACAATGGATTTCGTATCGAGATTACCCCTATCTCTGAAGAAGAAAGATGCAATTTGGGTTGTCGTTGATCGACTAACGAAATCAGCACATTTCATCCTAATACATACTAATATTCACTTGATAGATTAGCTGAATTGTACATTGCTGAGATCATTAGATTGCACGAGGTTCAATTTCGATTACTTCAGATAGAGATCCGATGTTCACATTGCGGTTTTGGATGAAATTGCAAGAAGCTCTGGGTACAAAGTTGAATCTTTTCATCTGTAAACTGACGGACAGTCTGGACAAGTAATTCCGATCCTTGAAGATATGCTCAAATGTTGTGTTTTAGAGTTTGAAGGCAATTGGGAGAAATATTTTCTGTTAGTTGAATTTGCATATAATAACAGCTTTCAATCGAGTATAAAGATGGCACCGTACAAAGCTTTGTATGGTCGTAAATGCCGAACTCCATTATACTGGACTGAACTAAGTGAGAAAAAGATTCACGAGGTTGAATTGATCAGAGAAATTGAAGAAAAAGTGAAAACGATTCGCTACAATTTAAAAGCAACTTCAGATCGACAGAGATCATATGCGAATTTAAAACGTGAAGAAATTGATTTTCAAGTCAGGGACCAAGTGTTTCTAAAGGTGCCACAATTGAAAAAGATTCTTCTATTCGACAGTAAAGGAAAGTTGAATCTGCGACTTATCTGACCGTATGAGACCGTCGAAATAAGAGGGCCTGTAGTGCATCTGTAACACCCCTAACCCGAGATCATCGCTGGAATAGGGTTAAGAGGTATTATCAATCAATGGAAACATTTCATAACTTTTTACAACACATAGTCAATCATCATTAAAACTTATCACAACATAAACATATAGTCCCTCATTGAGGTCTACGAGACCTTACTTACATGCTAGAAAGGGATCGGGACTAAACCGAACACTTACGAAAATTCTCGGAAATTTAAAACTTTTTCAAAGTTACAGAGGTCACAAGCCCGTGCGGTCAGGCCGTGTGCCTCACACAGCTACCAACACGCCCATGTGTCCAGGCCGTGTCAAAATAAGGCATACATATTGACTTGTCCACACGGACACCAGATACCCCTGTGCCTTGGCCGTGTGAAATTAAGCTAGCTACTGAGTTGGTCACACAACCACCAGGCACGCCTGTATGCCACGACCATGTAACCTACCCAGACATACTTCAAAGTGACTCTTGAGTCACACGGCAGGGACACACGCCTGTGTCCCTTAGCCATGTATGCAAAATAGGCCATTTGCAAGGCCAAAATACCACCCATACTTGGGTCATACCTACAAGCACATACAAGCCTATTTTCATACACAATTTGACAACCAAATACATGTCAAATGACCAATATATCATCCCATCCAAGGCCATTTCTAATCATGTCAACTTATATACCAAATTGTACAACTAAAACACATACATAACCATGCATGATTCATCCATAATAACATTATATCACTATGGCATCAATTCATCACTAAGCATACCATTCTTAAGACCATTTCGTTGCCATCAAGCCATACCAAAACATATTTCATATACCATAATCATATCTCATTCATAAGTTTAACATCATTCAACTTCCAAGCGAAATCACATGGCAAGGATTAAACATTATAAAACATGCCATAACTTCTAGCCTATACATGTCATATTTCAACTATATACATCTTTCCAAAAGTACCAAAATGATTAGCCGATAGTGTGATTTAGTCGTTGACTATCCCCTGATCTGAGCAAGATTTACTGACACTGTAAAATAGAGAAACATATCACACAGTAAGCTTTAAAAGCTTAGTAAGTTCGTAACATAATACATTCAAAATAACAAACTAAACTCATTATACAAGTACACCCATCACATAGATCAACTCTCAACTATTTTTACCATTTCATCCATAGAGAAAATACTCATTCAACCATCCATAAAATCATATACAATCTCATCAACCATAAAGGTTCAACACATACCTTAGCTAAATTATACTCGATATTGCATTTCGATCGACCTTTGTTATTCATTTGATTTAATCGCACACTCAGTGCCAAATTTATAGTCGAAGCATAACTGTCATCACACACTTAGTGCCCATACATTAAACCGAGTTCATACCGGTATCCCACACACAGTGCCAATCATTATAGCCGAGGCTTCCATAGCTTCGCACAGAGTGCTATTCATATCTGTTTCGATTTCAATTTCGCACACTTAGTGCCATTCAATTCAATTCCACACATAATATTTCTAATCTCATAATCACATGTATATTCATTTCATGATATTAAAACATTATATAACAACATGTATTATATCTGAACTTACCTCGGACGTCGAAATATCGAAATGGTCGATTAATCGAACACTTTGTCTTTACCTCATTCTCAATCCAAACCTCTCCTTTCTTGGTCTATATACATTCAAATTCAACCCATTTAATCACCATTTCATTCAATTTAGTCCACACACATATATTTAGGGCATTTTACAAAATAGCCCTCACATTTTCACATTTCAACACTTTAGTCCCCATTTCATAAATTCATCAAATACACACAATTTTCTATCACCCATGCTTAGCCGAATATTCACTATGATCAAACAAGTCCACACATTTCATTTATTTCACATTTTAGTCCCTCAATTTACACTTTTCTCAATTTAGCCCAAATTACTTAAATTCACCAAAATTTCAAAGACAAGATATGTTAATCCAACACCAAGCTTTCATATTTCATCATCAACTATCAAAAAGCTCAAGCATTCATCAATGACATATCTCAAAATCACCATTAATTTCTAAAATTAAAACATGGGTTTGATAGTACACTAAGAAACGATAGCAAAAACATAGAAATTATAAAAAATCGAGCTCAAAACATACCTCAATCAAGAACTTAATGTGCCGAAACCTTCAAAGCTCTTAACCCTTTCTTCTTTTCTAATTTCGGTGGATAGAAGATGAGAGAATGGCCATTTCATTTGTTTTGTTTTAATTATATTAACTTAATAACCTATTTACCACTTTAACCATAATGAACTTTAATAATTACAACTTATGCCATGCTATCATCATCCATTAACAATTTAATGGGCTAATTGCAACATAAATCCTCCAAATTATAAAGACAACAACAATTTAGCACTTAACAATAAGCACACAGCATTTTACACTTTATGCTATTAAATCCTTTTTGCTAATTAAGCATACAATCGATAAAATTTTCACATTGAAATTTCACACAGGCTAATTCACATAGTGTAAACACAGAAAATAATATTAAAATATTATTACGACCTCGAATTTGTGGTCTCAAAAGCACTGTTCTGGCCAGGGTCTAAATTGGGCTATTACAACTCTCCCTCTTAAGGGATTTTTTGTCCCCGAAAATCTTACCAGTGAATAGGTGTGTGGATATTGCTCTCTCATAACGTTCTCAGGCTCCCACGTAGCCTCTTCAACACCGTGTTTGTGCCACAACACTTTCAGCTGGAGAATTCTTTTTTTTTCTCAACTTTTTAATCTCTTGGGCCAAAATTTGAATCGGTTCCTCACTATACGACAAGTCTGATTAAATCTCAACCTCAGTAGGAGCAATCACATAAGACAGATCAGATCTATACTGTCGAAGCATCGAAACATGAAACATGTTATAAATCTTTTCTAACTCAGGTGGCAACATCAATCTATAAGCAACTGGCCCAACTCGTTCAATGATCTCGTACGGCCCAATGAACCTCGGACATAGCTTACCTTTCTGGCCAAATCGAAGTATTTTCTACCACGGAGGTACTTTTACAAACACTTTGTCATCAACTTTGAATTTAGTATCTTTCCGTTTCAAGTCTACATAAGACTTCTGACGATCTATGGCCGCTTTCAAACTATCACGAATCACTTTCACTTTCTGCTCAGTCTCTTTTATAAGATCGACCCTGTGAATCTTATTCTCACTCAGCTCAGTCCAATACAGTGGAGTTTGTCATTTTCGACCATAAAGAGCCTCATATGGTGCCATTTTGATACTAGATTGAAAACCATTATTATACGCAAATTCAATCAACGGTAGATGTTTTTCCCACTTACTCTCAAACTCAAGTATACAGCATCTCAACATATCTTCGAGAATCTGAATAATCTGCTCGGACTGACCATCTGTCTGCGGATGAAATGTAGTACTAATCTGCAACTTTGTGCCTAAAGCCTCTTGCAATTTCTACCAAAATCACGAGGTAAATCTCGAATCTCTGTCAGATACAATAGATAGTGGCACCCCGTGCAATCTCACAGTCTCAACGATATACAACTCAGCTAGCTTGACAAGTGAATAGTTTGTTCTCACCGGAATGAAATGAGCTGATTTCGTCAATCTATCAACTATCTCCCAGATTGCATCTTCCTTTCCCGGAGTTAAGGGTAGTCCCGACACAAAGTCTATCGTGATTCTCTCCCATTTCAACTCAAGAATCATAATCGGTTGTAACAAACCGGACGGAACCTGATGTTCAGCTTTAATTTGCTGGCATATTAAACATTTCGACACATAATTAGAGATGTCCCGTTTCATACCATCCCACCAATAAAACTATTTCAAATCATTATACATTTTTGTACTCCCCGGATGCATAGTCAAATGACTATTATGAGCTTCATTCAAAATCAACTGAATTAACTCTAAATTCTTCGGAACACAAATCTGATCTTTGAATCTCAAACAATTGTCACTATCAACTCAAAATTCTGAATCAGAATTCAATCTACATTGAGCTCATTTTGCCATCATCTCATCATCACTTTTCTGGGCATCACAAATCTGATGTACGAATGTCAACCTCACTTTCAACTCAGCCAAAATTGAATCATCATTACATAGATCTATCTGAGTATTCATAGCTTGCAAAGCACATAGAGATTTTCCACTTAAGGCATCCGCAACAACATTAGCTTTGCCCAGATGATAATTAATCACAAGTTCATAATCTTTCAACAATTGTAACCATCTTCTCTGTCGCAAATTCAATTCTTTATGAATCATCAAATACTTCAAACTCTTAAGATCGGTATAAATATGACATTTCTCACCAAATAGGTAGTAACGCCAAATCTTCAGCGCAAACACAATCATGGCTAATTTAAATCATGCGTCGGATAGTTCTTTTCATGTGGTTTCAATTGCTTCAATGCATAGGCAACGACTTTGCCTTCTTGCATCAGCACACAGCCCAAACCAGTCAACTATGCATCACTGTAGACTATGAATTCTTTACCTGATTCAGGTTGAACTAACACGAGTGCCTCTATCAACAACGATTTTAACTGCTCAAAACTCTATTGGCATTTTTCTGACCACTCAAATTTAACATCTTTTTGTAGCAATTTTGTCAACAGAGTCACAATCATCGAGAAGCCTTTCACAAACCGTCTATAATATCCTGTTAGTCCCAGAAAACTACAGCCTTCAGACACATTTCTCGAAGACTTCAATTCTAAAATAGTTGAGATCTTACTCGGATCAACTTGTATTCTCGCAGCTGATATAATATGTCCGAGAAAACCAACCTCATGCAACCAAAACTCACATTTGCTAAACTTAGCATACAATTGTTTTTCACGCAGAGTCTGTAACACAACTCTCAAATGCTCGGCATGTTGTGTCTCATCACATGAATAAATCAGAATGTCATCAATAAACACTACAACAAAATGATCCAAATACGGTCTAAATATCCGATTCATCATATCCATAAACACTGCAGGAGCATTCGTTAGTCCAAAAGGCATAAATAAGAATTCATAATGTCCGTACCTCGTTCTGAAAGTAGTCTTCGGTACATCTGAATCTTTTACTCGTAGCTGATAGTAGCCCAATTTTAAATATATGTTAGAAAACATTGTAGCTCCTTTCAACTGATCAAACAAATCATCAATACGGGGTAACGGATATTATTCTTTATCATCACTTTGTTCAACTGCCTATAATTGATACACATCCTCATAGTGCCGTCTTTCTTTTTTCACGAACAACACAGGAGCACCCCAGGGCAAGAAACTCGGTCGTGCAAATCCTTTATCAGTCAACTCTTGCAACTGAGACTTTAACTCTTTCAACTCCGGTGGTGTCACTTTATATGGAGCTATTGAGATAGGAGTAGTCCCCAGCACTAATTCAATTCCAAATTCAACTTCTTGTATTGCAGGTAATCCCAGTAACTCTTCAGAAAACTCATCTGGAAACTCACAAACCACAGGTACCGATTCAACTTTCTTTCCTGACACCTTTGTATCAATCGCATATGCCAGGTAAGCTTCGCAACCCTTTCTCACCTAGTTCAAAGCTTTCATCGAAGATACAATAGCTGGTAGCCCATTCAAATCACTGGATTCAATTCGAACTATCTCACCATTCTGACTTCTCAATTTAATACTCTTTCGTTTACAATTCACAATGGCATTATGCAAAGTGAGCCAATCCATACCCAGAATTATATTAAATTCATCGAATGCTAGCAACATCAAATTAGCAGGAAAGCATATATCCCAAAACATCAATGGGCAATTCTTGCACACTTTATTCACCAAAACACACTTGCCTAAGGGGTTCGTTACTCTAATCACCAATTCAGTAGACTCAATAGGTAGAGTCTTACTTGATACTAGATTCACACACACATAAGAATGAGTAGAACCTGGATCTATCAATGCAATCACATCCGTATCAAATAGAGTAAACGTACCAGTAATAACATCTGAAGATGACACCTCCTTTCGTGCGCGTATTGCGTAAGCTTGGGTAGGTGCTCTCGCCTCCGATCTCATAGCTGTATCGGTAGCCCCCCTTTGACTTCCACTTACATTCTCGATATTTTTGGGTGGTCTACCCTTAGCCGTCACATTGCTCGATCTCACATTTTGAATATTTTCTTCTTCAACTAACTTTGGGCAATTTCTAATAAAGTGATCTCGTGATCCACACTTGTAGCAAGTTCTATTGTTATTCTTGCTCCATCATTCTCCTACATGTCATCTACCACACTGTCCACACTCAGGTTTGTTGCTTTCGAAACTTCCAACACTTGATTCAATTAAAGCTTGAGTTCGTGGATCAACACTTTGTCTCGAACGATCTCTACTTGGATGTCCAAACGAAGCATTTGAATGATTACTTGCATCTCTAAATCTCTTCGCCAAAGGTTGAGAAAACTTACCCATCGATCTTTTTCTTTCATCACGAGCTTCAGAATCAGCTTTCCTCTTTTCTTTACTGAGCTCCTCGGCTTTATAAGCTCTTTCTACTAACACAACAATTTCATTTATGTCAAGTATCCCAACCTACAACTTAATATCCTCATTCAGCCCTTCAATGAAGTGTTTATACATAGTGGTTTCGGTCGAAACACATTTCCGTGCATATTGACTTAATCTTATAAACTCCCGTTTATACTCAGTAACAGCCATAAGACCTTGTTTCAGCTCTAAAAATTCTTTACGTTTTTTGATCTATGAACTGTTGACTAACATATTTCTTTCGAAATTCAGCTTGAAAGAAATCCCAGGTGATTCTCTCTCTTAGAACCACTGAAATCAACGTTTTCCACGAGTTATAAGTCGTATCCCTCAACAAAGAAACTACACATTTTATACATTCGTCAAAAGTCAACGACATCTCGTCAAATACTCAAATGGTATTCTCGAGCCAAAACTCAGCTCGCTCAGCATCATCATCAGTTGTGGCCCTAAACTCTTCGGCCCTATACTTATTGATCTTATCTATAGGAGGTTTATTCAGTCAGATTAGATCTATCGCTTGTGGCACAACAGGTACTTGTAGGGGTGAAGGTTGTGGATCAGCCGGATTCGTTTGAACGAACTCCAAAAACCACTCAATTATCATTCGAAAGAAGGCTTGCTTAGCCTCTCCTCCATCACTACTATCACTCGGCCTAGATGTGGCTGGTGCTGTGCCTTGAACGAGAGCTGGCGTGTTACTCTCTTCATCTTCAGCACCTTCTTGATCGAGATCCATTACTATATGAGAACACATTTCTAATTGTCAAGATTCATCACACTATTCCAATTATTTATATGGCATGTATAGCTAGACTCACACATGCTATGTTAGTCCGAGAACAGACTAAACCGTAGCTCTAATACCAATAAAATGTAACACCCCTAACCCGAGACCATCATCGGAATAGGGTTAAGAGCTATTACCGATTAATCAAAACATTTCATAACATTTTACAATACATAGTCAATCGTCATTAAAACTTATCACAACATAAACATATAGTCCTTTATTGAGGTCTACGAGACCTTAATCACATGCTAGAAAGGGGTCGAGACTAAACCAAACACTTACAAAAATTCTCGAAAATTTAAAACTTTTTCAAAGTTACAGAGGTCACACGCCCGTGCGGTTAGGCCGTGTGCCTCACACGGCTACCAGACACGCTCATGTGTCCAAGCCGTGTCAAAATAGAGCATACATACTAACTTGTCCACACGGCCACCAGATACGCCCTTGTGCCTTGGTCGTGTGAAATTAAGCTAGCTACTGACTTGGTCACACGGCCACCAGGCACGCTCGTATGCCACGGCCGTGTAACCTACCCAGACATACTTCAAAGTGACTCTTGAGTCACACGGCAAAGACACACGCCCATGTCCCTTAGCCGTGTATGCAAAATAGGCCATTTGCAAGACCAAAATACGACCCACACTTGAGTCATACCTACAAGCACATACAAGCCTATTTTCACACACAATTTGACAACCAAATACATGTCAAATGATTAACATATCATCCCATCCAATCTCATTTCTAATCATGTCAACTTATTTACCAAATTGCACAACTAAAACACATATATAACCAAGTATGATTCATCCATAATATCACTATATCACTATGACATCAATTCATCACTAAGCATACCATTCTTAAGACCATTTCATTGCCATCAAGCCATACCAAAACATACTTCATACACCATAATCGTAGCTCATTCATAAGTTTAACATCATTCAACTTCCAAGCCAAATCATATAGGAATGATTAAACATTATAAAACATGTCATAACTTCTAGCCTATACATGTCATATTTCAACTATATACATCTTTCCAAAAGTACCAAAGTGGTTAGCCGATAGTGTGAATTAGTCGCTGACGATCCCCTGATCCTAGCAAGCTTTAGTGACACCGTAAAACCGAGAAACATATCACACAGTAAGCTTTAAACGCTTAGTAAGTTCGTAACATAATACATTCAAATTAACAAACTAAACTCATTATCCAATTACACCCATCACATAGATCAACTCTCAAGTATTTTTACCATTTCATCCATAGATAAAATTCTCATTCAACCATTAATAAAATCGTATACAATCTCATCAACCACAAAGGTTCAACACATACCTTAGCCAACACATAGTTATTCACCATCCATGCTAAATTATACTCGATATTGCATTTCAATCGACCTTTGTTATTTGTTTGATTTAATCACACACTCAGTGCCAAATTTATAGTCAAAGCATAACTGTCTTCGCACACTTAGTGCCCATACATTAAACCAAGTTCATATCGGTATCGCACACACAGTGCCAATCTTTATAGCCGAGGCTTCCATAGCTTCGCGCACACAGTGCTATTCATATCTGTTACGATTTCAATTTCACACACTTAGTGCCATTCAATTCAATTCCACACATAATATTTCTAATCTCATAATCACATGTATATTCATTTCAAGATATTAAAACATTATTTAACAACAAGTATTATATCCGAACTTACCTCGAACGTCGAAATATCGATACGGTCGATTAATCGAGCACTTTGTCTTTGCCTCGATCTCGATCCGAACCTCTCCTTTCTTGGTCTATATACATTCAAATTCAACCCATTTAATCACCATTTTATTCAATTTAGTCGACACACATATATTTAGGGCATTTTACAAAATAGCCCTCACATTTTCACATTTTGACACTTTAGTCCCTATTTCATAAATTCATCAAATACACACAATTGTATATCACCCATGCTTAGTCGAATATTCACTATGATCAAACAAGCCCACACATTTCATTTATTTCACATTTTAGTCCCTCAATTTACAGTTTTCTCAATTTAGCCCTATTTACTTAAATTTACCAAAATTTCAAAGACAATATATGTGAAACCAACACCAAGCTTTCATATTTCATCATCAACTATCAAAAAGCTCAAGCATTCATCAATGGAATATCCTAAAATCACCATCAATTTCTAAAATTAAAACATGGGTTTGATAGTACACTAAGCAACGATAGCAAAAACATATAAATTATAAAAAACCGAGCTCAAAACATACCTCAATCAAGAACTTAATGTGCCGAAACCTTTAAAGCTCTTAACCCTTTCTTCTTTTCTAATTTTAGTGGATAGAAGATGAGAGAATGGCCATTTCATTTGTTTTGTTTTAATTATATTAACTTAATAACCTATTTACCATTTTAACCTTAATGAACTTTCATAATTACAACTTATGCCATGCTATCATCATCCATTAACAATTTAATGGGCTAATTGCAACATAAATCCTCAGAATTACAAAGACAACAACAATTTAGCACTTAGCAATCAGCACACAGCATTTTACACTTTATGCGATTAAATCTTGTTTGCTAATTAGGCATACAATCGATAAAATTTTCACACAGAATTTTCACACAAGCTAATTCACATACTGTAAACATAGAAAATAATATTAAAATATTTTTACGACCTCAGACTTGTGGTCTCGAAACCACTATTCCAACCAGGGTCTAAACAGAGCTGTTACAGTATCGACTAGCTTTACCGGTAGAACTTGAAAAGATTCATAATGTCTTTCACATTACTATGATACATCGATACAGATCCAATCTGTCAGATTTGATTTCTTTGGTAGATGTTGAGATACAGACTGGTTTAACGTATTGCAAAGAACCGATCAGGATTTTAGCTCATGAAATCAAAGAATTGAGAAATAAATCCATAGCTCTAGTGAAGATTCTTTGGCATAAACAAGGGATCGAGGAAGCTACGTGGTAAGATTTTTGGGGACGAAAATCCCTAAGGGGAGAGAGTTGTAACAACTCGTTTTTGGTTAAATCAAAATAGTTGTTTTGGGACAACAAATCCAAGGTAAAAATTATTATTTTATTATTATTCCAAGGTTTACAGTATGATTGAATTATTGTGTGAAACTTTCGTTTAGAAATTTTATCGTTTGACTAGTCAATTTGATGAAAAGGACTAAATCGCGTAAAGAGTAAAAGTGGAGTTCTATTAACTAAAAGTATCTAATAGCTATAGAACCTTAAAGTTAAGGTCCTTATGAGGTAATTAGACCATTATTTGTGTAAGTGGTCTTTTATGAACATAATATATGTTGTTTTAGTGGTTTATTAACAAGGTTAAAATGGTAAATTATAAAATAACTTAAGTTAAAATAAAACAAACATAATATCATCATCTTCATTAAGCTCCCACTACCAAAATTTAGGGTTTGAAACACCATTAAAAAGCTTAGAGCATTCGGCCTAGTCTTCTTAAGCATGTAAGTCCATTTTTGTTCGATTTTTAAAGATTTCTATGTTTTGATATCGTTGAAGCTAGTACTAGCTAGCCCAGGGACTAATTTGCAAAAATGTTAAAGATTTTGAAAGTTTCCATTGATGAATATATGTGTTCTTTGATGTTTTATGATGAAATATGAAATATTGTTGTTAGATACACAAGTTTTGTAAAGTGATTTTTAGTGAAAATGTAAAATAGGGATTAAATTGAGAAATGTGTAAAGTTAGTGGTTAAAATTTGAAATAAATGAATATTATGGGCTGCTAGAGGTATTATGGTCATTCAACTAGCATGGGTATATTTTGAATTTCACTAATTTGTGATTTTATGCAATAAGGACTAAATTGTAAAAAAATGTGAAAGTTTAGGGGTAAAAGTGTAAATGTGCTTTAAAGGATTTTTTGGACTAAATTAAATGAATAGATGATTAAATAAGTTAATTTTGAATATATTTAGATCAAGAAAAGAGAAATGCAAACTTGGATTGGGGAAACGATAAAGTTATCAACTAATCGACTAGATTCTTTGTTTTCTCATCGAAGGTAAGTTCGTATGTTATAAATTAATTTCAAATGTGTTTTATAGGCTTCAATATAGCATGAATTGTGTTTATGTGATTACGAAAGAGTTCAAAAATGATTCGATGAAGATTTGATAGTTGGTAACGCGATTGAACCTTAGGAATAGTTTAGGATGCTAGTGACATGTCATTAGGTATACTTGAGTTGGTTTCGGGCCATGATATAGCACTATGTGTGCGAGATAAACTGATTTGGCATCGGGCCATGCATATCGGCTGATTTGGCTTCAGGCCATGGTATCAGAATTTCAGATAAGTTACCTTAATTTGGCTTCAGGCCATGGTATAGGTACTTATCGAGTGAGACCTTAAGTATCCGACTTCTATTCCGAATGGTTCAATGGGTAAAAGAAGAATGTGGTTGATTATGAGATTAGTATGAGATGGTACAAGTACATATGAAAATGAATTGAGTATTGAAAACTATGAAATTGATTCTTTCCTTGGTAAGTATATGAATGATCATTTGATAGCTTGAGATTTATTAGAATTGTTGTACATTGTCTTCCATTATATGAATGATTAATGAATGATGATAGTTTTTCATTGTTAACATATGAGCTTACTAAGCTATATAGCTTACTTAGTTGTTTTTCCATGTTTTATAATGATTTCAAAGCTAGCTCAGATTCGGGGATCGTCGGAGACTTCACCACACTATCTACTGAATTTTTGGTACTTTTTAAACTATGTTTTAAGTATATGGCATGTATAGGTATTTGAGTCATGTTGATTATGTTTTGGTAATGATGTTGGCCAAATGAATTGGCATTGTAAATGTATATGTTTTGGTTTGTAAATATAGCCATGAGATTTGGCTTAATTTAGTGAATTTGGTTATGTGCTTATATTCTTGGATGCATATGTTAATGACCATATTATGAAGTTTGTGGAATTGGCACCTTGATTGTGAATTGGTACAAAAATAAGGTATGTTAGGTAATGGTTAGAATAGTTGATTGGTATTTGTATTTAAGTAGGATTTTGGTTGAGTTAAACTTGTGTTATAAGTATGTTGGTTATTAAAATTTGAAATGGTATGAAATTGTATTGAATATGGTTAGAATAAATGTTCTATTGTGCTATGAATTGGTGTCATTGGGTTGTTTAGGTACATGAGATTTTGGGTGGCAAATTGGCTTGGTAAATAGCCTATTTTTGTCGATACGGGCAGAGACACGGGCGTGTGTCTCAGCCGTGTGTGACATACGATCATGAAACAAGGTCGTGTGACCCCTGGTGTTGAAATTGAAATGAAGTCAGTATGCTCCACACGGTCTCACAGATGGGGGTGTGATCGGCCGTGTGCTACAAGTTAGTATAACCCCTAATTGGCACACGACCTAGCACACGGGCATGTGACTTGGCCATGTTGCATAAGCTAGTATACTCTACAGGTTTGGCACGGCCAAACACACGGCCTAGCACACGGGCGTGTGTGGGCACTTCGAAGGGCACACGGGCTAGACACACAGGCGTGTGGTTGCCCGTGCGACCCAAGTCAGTATATACCCCCTGTTTTGACACGGACGTGTCTAGTGGCCGTGTGAGACACACGGTCATGCCACACGGGCGTGTGTTCCCTGTTTGAAGTAATATTTGCTAAGTGTTTAAAGTCAAATAACAAGAGCATTCAGGACTATTACAGTCAGTGATAATATTGGTGTGTTGTGAGATAGAGTTACTATATATTTCATATCATGATTATCTTTATCGCTGAAAAAGGAAAATGTTATTTGGATTGTGGTAAATCGTTTGTTAAAAGTTTGCATCATCATTTTGGCATGTACGGATTCCATATTTTGACAGATCGATTGAGTATATGTGTTTCTGAGAAAGTAATCTAGACCTTTGTTAATATGCTCCGACACTCTGTGTTAAAGTTCAAAGATGATTTGTAACACCCCAAACCCGGCCCAGAAGTTAGGCCTGAATCTGGCGTGTCACATTGAAGTGTTTTTCAAAAACCATGTTTTCATTGAAAACCCTTCTTAATATTTAAAAACTAAAGTCTCAGTTTGTGTTCGTTCAATTTCAAAACGTGGTTCATTGAAAAGTTAATCCCTTTTAAAAATGTTATTAACTTCGCTAAAAATCTCTTTTAGTTGCGGAAGCTAACTTCAGGTAAAGAAGTTTAAAACGAATGTTTTTAAAAACAGTAATTGGGTTGAAAACTCATCGACGTCTAACAGATATAAATGTAACAATCCCAAATTTAGAATTAAATCTAGAGAGACCTTATTATAGAAATTAAAACCCAAAACAAATTTAAAACATATATAAAGTCCAAAGCATAATAGCCGCAGTCATGTGGTCACCTCCGAGTCCCTCGCAACATCGATCCTCCTAATGCTGGGGATTACCTACACAGTTAAAAAAGGGGTGAGTTTACAAAAACTTAGTGTGTAATCCCCTTACTAGAGTAACAGTCAGTATACAAAAATAGAAACCGAAACAGTCTGGGACAAAGCCCCTTTAACAGTAATAGTACAGTCCAGTTTATAGCATACGTGGGCCAAAGCCCACTACACTATCATTTGGGTCACAGCCTATAACAGAATCAAGTGAGCCTAGCCCAAACCAATAACAGAACAAGTGGCCTAAGCCCAATACAGTGACAGATCTCATAAACAGATATACAACAATAGGAGGATGCATCCCACCCCGATCTAGCCAACACACCACCTGTACCAACCAACGCACCATGTGGGGATAAAATCTACCCACCCAGCCAACACACCAAGCTTAGCACCGGTTACGGTACTAAGTCAACAGAAGAGCTCGGCGCTGTGGACAGAATGGCTAAAAGCCATAAACATCGCAGCAACATTGCCAATTAACAGAACGGATACAATCCATAAACAGAATGGTTATAAACCATAATCAGGATGGCACAGAGCCATAATCAGGATGGCACCAAGCTATCAGTAACTGTAATAAGTTTGGCAATAGTCATCAGTGACGGTAATATAATTGGCACACAGCCACAGGTAATTATGATCGACACGGAGTCATCAGTATATATGTTAGGCACATAGCCACGGGTAAATACGATTGGCACAAAGCCATAATCAAGATGGCACAGAGCCATATTTGGGTTGGCACAGAGCCAAAATCAGACTATGCGGCTTTAAGTCGTTTATCGGTCCACAGTCGTCTCATGTGACCCGTGCGACCTTAACAGATTAATACTGGATTCACAGTCGTCTCATACGACCCATGCGACCCTATCAGAACTTCCTCCGTATCAGTGTCCCAACCCATGCAATATGTCGTGTATGTCATGCTCAATCATTACACGTGTATGCAAAATGGCCATGCTCAGTAACAGTCATTTAGACATATATTAAAAGCATATCAGTCATACAACCACCGTCAAGTCAGTTAAAACACAGTCATACAATCCTGGTTAAATCAGTCAAATTCATAATCTAAGTCAGTCATTTACCCACAAGGGCAAAATAGTTATTTACCTTCTAGGGGCATTTAGGTCATTTTACAAACCGGTGGTATTTTGGTATTTCACAAATTGGGGGTATTTCGGTAATTTCACAAATCGGGGGTATTTCGGTAATTTCACAATTTGAGGGTATTTCGATAATTTTACAAATTGGGGGTATTTCGGTAATTTCACAATCCAAGGATATTTCGATAATTTACAAATCGGGGGTATTTTGATAATTTTACAATCCGAGGGTATTTTGATAATTTTACAAATCGAGGTCTCAGGGACCCAACAAAAGGTCCACCGTCGCCTCGAGCAACTTAAGTAACCTAAATAGTCCTAACGGTGTAAATGGGCCTAAGGCCCATTACTCGGCCCAAGTGGGCCCACACACTCGTGTGGTGCATTTAACCCAGAAACAGCCATAGTTATGCAAACGTCACAGTCCAAACAACACTTACCACATCACATACATTTTATTCGTGTGGGCCCACAAGCCCACTGGGCCCACACAGCCCATTTTGACCCAACGAGGCCCAGAAAAGTCCAAGACCACGAGAGCGCTCGTGGTGGCCTCTATAGACTAATGTCCATGTTCAGGGGCTCGATTCACCACACGAGCATTTGCACGCCAATGTGGCATCAATCACCGTATTTCCAGCTTTTCGGCTTTTTTCGTGCTACAGTCATAGTAGGGCAACAACACATACTTTCGACTTTTCAGCCAATCATCGAATACCGCATACAAATACACACACTCTATCGGTTTTCTTGCCGACTATTGAATATAGGGTACTGTTACACACACTCTATCGGCTTGTCTGCCAACTATCGAATATAGGGTACTGTTACACACACTCTATCGGCTTTTCGCCGACTATCGAATACAGGGTACTGTTACATACACTCTATAGGCTTTCTCGCCAACTATCGAATACAGGGTACTGTTACACACACTCTATCGGCTTTCCCGTCGACTATCGAATACAGGGTACTGTTACACACACTCTATCGGTTTTCTCGTCGACTATCGAATACAGGGTACTGTTACACACACTCTATCGGTTTTCCCGCTGATTATCGAATACAGGGTACTGTTACACACACTCTATCGGCTTTCTCGCCGACTATCAAATACAGGGTACTGTTCTACACACTCTATCAACTTTCCCGCCGACAATCGAATACAGGCTACTATTACACACACTCTATTGACTTTCCCGTTGACTATCGAATATAGGCTACTGTTACACACACTCTATCGGCTTTCCCGCCGACTACCGAATACAGGGTACTGTTACACACCTGTGTTGCAAAGAAAATAAATAATCCTTGAGCACCAAGACCTATATCGATTCCCAACACACGATTAATCACATTTTGATAGGGATACAACCAACCTTAATAGTCACATAAACATACCACCTTCTTAATACTTAGCCCCAAAACATTCACCACCCTTACCTTGATTAAGTGAGTGCCTCCAGTCCTCTAAGATCGCTAACTATGATAGACCACACACCTACCCGCCAAACTGTACTACGATAGATCTCTGTTAGGTAGTACCACTCATAGATGCAGCCTATAACCCAAATTTTACTTTGCAAACCCATAGGGCCTAATCGGTCTATACCCAAAGAGTAAGATAACAAATTACCTTAATCGGATGATAAGAGAAAAACCTCAACAGCCTTAACACTCTAAAACTTCTTCGCTCATCGGATTTGACTAGCCCCCAATGAGCATCATATCGCACAAGAGAATCAAGAGCGTAATTAGAGTCCAAAAGAACAAAAGCATTCGACTTCCAAAGAAATACTAAAAGAGATCAAATTTGAGTGTAAAGGAGAAAGTATAAACACCTACCCTTTAGTCAAGAACACTTGCAGAACCTATTAACAATACAAACAGTGGAGCCTAGAAATATTCAGCCAAGGATTGGGAGTGAAGAAGGTTGAGTACCTTCGATCTACCAAACAGAAGAAAGAAAAGAGGGAAGAAGGAATAGAGAAGGAGTAATCGGCTAGGCTAGAAACCGAAAAGAAAGAATGACATAGTTTTTCCCAAATAGTCAATTTCACAACCCTAGTAACAAAAGTGCAAACAGAAAGTGAACTAATACTGTAACACCCCAAACCCGGACAAGACACCACGTCCGAATCTGGTATGTTACGGGGAAAACGTACTTAAGAGGTTTAGATTTTTCGTTTTAAAACTGGATGAAAAACTCTCCACCATGAAGTGTATTTGAAGAACTTAGAGTAGACTTGTTTGCAATCAATGGTGTATTTGAAACCCGGAATTTTTTTGAAAACTTAGTCAACATGTGTAGTTAGAACGAGTTTATTCCATTTAAAACTTCAATAGTTTCTTAGTGTTACATAAAACATTTTTTTGAACTTAACAGAAAGTCGTGTTTGATTTGAAAATCATTTGAGTTCACTTTATATCAAAACGTAGTGAGGTACCCGATGGTATAGTTTAAAACACATTGCGTTAAAATTTTGAAAACATCATCTTTCCCAGTTTTAGTAAAAATTTCAACCCAATTATTTTGATAAGGCATATTAAAATCTAATTTAAAACATAAACATCATAAAACATAATTTAAAGGCCTTTTACAATCCAAAGTAAGACCCAAATAAAAGTAATAAAACTAAGTACCCAAATGATAGAGTCTGAGTAAAACTTTATTAAGCATGGCATGAGCACCCCGAGTCCATCCCGGCTCCATGTCGCGCGTCACGAGTCACTGAAATGTCAAAGGAGAGGGTGAGTCGAATGACTCAGTGCATAAATCCCGCTCCCGATAAAGCAACAGGCTAACACACATCATACATAGCAACACAATTAATGCAACCCAATCCTAACCATCCGTATCTCCTTTTCTACCCCGTGTGGTACCAAACCACTGGTGGTGCCAAACCACTGGTGACCCAAAGTTACGATATCCATAAGTGTGGTGCCAAACCACTGGTGACCCGAAGTCACGAATAATCCAATGATGGGGCCAACCCATCGCGTGATACCAAATCACTAGCGACAATCCCGTATCTCATAAGTGGGGCCAACCCACGGTGGTGTCAAACCACGGGGACGAGTCGCAATGAGGTGCCAAACCTCTGGTGTCCCAAAGACACAATGTGGTACCAAACCACTGGTGACCGCAGTCACAAATCCGATGATGGGGCCAACCCATCGTGTGATACCAAATCACTAGCGTCAATCCCGTATAATCAACTGTGGGGCCAACCCACCGTGGTACTAAGCCACTGGGACGAGGCGGTTTGAGGTGCCAAACCTCTGGTGACCCAAAGTCACAATAGTCAATCTGTGGTACCAAACCACTGGAGGTGCCAAACCTCTGGTGACCCAAAGTCACAGTGTCCCAAAGACACGGATATCATATCCCCCCTCCTCTCAAATCACCCATCATGTCATATCGATGCAAATCATGTAATACATGCCAACATGCCCCATAATGTATCTTATAACATACATAGCATAAATCATAATATCACGATATCACAATAAAACTCATAATAAGATAGACTTACCGGATCGCGTACATACCCCATTTGGGTATCCAATTATCCATCACATCTTTGTTATGATTTTTAATGAGCAAGCGAGTTTATTAACAACATTACTAAGTATCAGTGTGTTAGTTTACACACCTGGTATATACGAGTCTAAAGATCCCAACGAAACGATCTAAGTCCCTCGATTATCTGGCTCCTATAACATTCGGCCAACATAGGGGGTTAGGCACTAAGACCATTCGGCTATAGCCATTTAAACAAAAGGTTCTATCGAATAACCTCACCTTGCACACCTTTGGTTTCGTACCAACCCGACCCAACAATGGTTCCTCCTTCAACAATCGGCACCCTATCAAAATAGTTAAATACAAATCACCTTTGACTTAATCGAAATCATAAGATTGGACTAACAATAATATATCTATCACTTACCCAACCAAGGATCGATCAACCAAACAAAATCCCCCTTCACTAATATTCGGTCACCACAGCACTTCTAAAAAAGAGAGGGGAGTTTGGCCAAGGCTTCAAAAGAAAGAAAAGGATTAAACTTATAGGTGTTCAACACCCTTAGGTTGACTTTAAGAGAGAAAAAGAGAATAAAAATTTGTGAGATGAGAATGGAATTTCGGCAGTGGGATATTAAGAAGAAAAGAAGTGGATAGAATGAAAGTATTTTCAGTTTAGAGAAGGTGTGTTGGAGAATATAGTTTCGGCTAAGGTGTTTTCAAAAGCCAAACGAGAAAAGAAAATGTGAGAGAAAAAGAGAACTATCTTTGGTTTACACAATTGAAGAAGAAAGGGAAGTGAAGATACTTGAGCACTTTCGGCCACACCCCCTCAAAAGGCAAAACAAATTCGGTACATGGGAGCTTTGAACTTTCGGTTTTCCAAGAAGAAAAGAATGAGAATTTTTGACAAAAAGAAAACTTTGTTTGACACCAAAAAGTGACCGAAAATACACCAAGTAACCTAAATGAAATTCGGCACACTCCTACTCCCCCATACCAAGCCGTCACTCCCCCTCCAACCTCCCCTAAAATTCGGCCATAATCCCACCAATTGCTCACCTCCACTAATTCAAAATGGTTGAACTAGTCAACCTCCTAAACTCACTCTCCACCTATCATTCAAATAGGAAGACTTAGTCTTAGGCAGAGTTTGAACTGCCACAAACTCCTCCCTCCATGCCGTCAAAATGAGTGCCAAAAAGTGGCCACTCCGCAGCTCGAACACAAGGCTTACACCCTTGCATTAGGCGTTACCCACACAAAGCCTTAGTGGCGCCTAGCTTGCCACTACACCAGCTCCCTTTTTGTGATAACTCCTGCCAATTAAAACTCTTAAGCCCCAACTACCTCTGCTCCTCATACCTTAGCTCAAAAACTAAAATTTTTCCACCTATTCCGGCTTACTTCTAGCTCACAACTAAGCCCTTAAAACATAGAATCAGCAACATAGCACACCAACACATGTTATTTTATGCAACAATAAAATAACCCCCTAACCCGGGATATTACAAATACAACACTTTAGAGCTCAAAACAACTCGACACAGAAAGGAGATTTTCCCAACTCAAAAAGTGACCAAAAACTAAACCAAATGGGAGAAAATCCCTCTTGGCCAAATTTCCCTAAGCATAACACCCAAATTTGGCACAACTTCACTCTATAACAAACACCCCTTTTTCCTCCCCCTTATCCCTCTCCTAAAATCTCTCCACCTTATTCTACTCAACCACCTATTCAACTCCTTTCAAACTCCTCCAAGTCCATATCCCATAAATCTCTCCCCCATGACCAATTCCACAACCACTTGAACAAAATTCAATTCCAACACAACCATTAGGCGGCACAGCTGTAAAATAAATAACCCATAGCTTACTCTAAGTCTCGAACCTTTGACCTCCTTGCTACACTTGTGTCACCACCTTCCACCACACCACCAGCTCATCTTTTGTCACCTTCCACCACATTTTATTTATAACCCTACTAACCAAAGATAGGGGTTTTGATCACTTAAAACACAAAATTTTTCTAAAGCCTAGGTTTGAACCCAAGGCTTCCCCAATACTTCTCAGGACCCTTAATCACCAAAGCAGACATACTTTTGTTTTATTCAATTGCATAACTAAATTCCAATTCCTCCGATATGCGAAGCCCATTTCTTATAGGCCCAAAAGTCATGGCGTTACATGATTAGAAAGAGATTTATAAAGTTTATTTGATTCGTGATTTTGAGAAAACTGAAAGAAATTTGTGAAAGTTGAAAATACCGACAAGATGGATGTGGAGATTGGAAAGTTTAGGATTTTAGATATCATATCCGAAGACAAAGAGTTTATAAAATATACTACCTTGAAGGAGAATCTTCGATGAGTTAGACAAATCTATGAGTAAGATGCTCTAATCTCTTGTCTGATAATATTTTCGGGGATGAAAATCCCTAAAGGGGGAGAGTTGTAACAGCCTCATTTTGGGCCTAGTCGGAACAGTGGTTTCGAGATCACAAATTAAACATAAGAAAATTTATTTTTATTATTTTTTTATGGTCTCCGATTTCACCTAACGATTTCGTGAAAATTTCGTTCGAAAATTTTGACGTTTGGGCACTAAATTTAGTCAAAAGGACTAAATTGTAAAAAGTGTAAAAGTTGAGTTCTACATGCTGGAGGTGTCCAATTGTTATGAAATTTTAAATTGGAGGTCCTTATATGATAATTAGACCATTTTTTAAGTTGGTGGACAAAAATGGACATGGTTAGGCATGTTTCCAAAGTTTTTCATTAAGCGCATTTTGGTCATTTAGTTATTAAAATGAATTAAAAACAAAATTAAAACCCAATTTTTGTCCATCTTCAACCCCTTGGCCGAAACCTGCATGGAGAAACCATGGCTAGGGCTTTTCAAGCTTCTAAGCCTGATTGTAAGTCCATTCTAGCCCCGTTTTTATTGATTTTTACGTTTTTGAAATACTCGTAACAAGATCTATCTATTTCTACCACTAATTTGCGACATGGTTAAAGTCTAGGGTTTTGAACCATGATGAATATGTGTGTATTTTGATGTTTAATGGTAGAAAATGCATGTTTATGGTTAGAGAAATGACTTTTACTAAGTGATTTTCAGTGAAAATGCCTAAAAGGACTAATTTGTAAAAGTTATAAAATATGTCATAAAAGTGTGTTTTAATGGAAATTGTGGGATGTTATAGTTATGAAAATTGTTTGGCTAGTCTTAAAGTCAAAGAAATTGAATGAAAATCATTTTACGAGCCTAGGGGCAAAAGTAAAAATATGAAAAAGTTTAAGGGCAAAAATCTAATTTTTCCAAATATGATTTTTGGGCTGAGTTGATTAGTACAATGATTAAATACGTTAAATGTGATGTTCTAGATCAAGAAAAGCAAGGTTCAGATCTAGATCGGGGAAAAACAAGTAATTGACGTATAAGTCGTTTTCACCGATTTTGCCTTCGAGGTAAGTTTGTATGTAAATAATACATCTTTTCTACTTATGTTTTTATGTTTTGATATATTTTATGAGATTTGGCTGAATATTGAATGAAATTGACAAAGTATCGAAATGTGAGAAATTTCCCTATTTAACCTTAGGAATAGAATAGGATACAAGTGACATGTCACTAGGGACCTATGTGAAATCTATGTGAAATTGTGACTAAGTGAATCCGGGTGCTGGTCTTAAGTTCTACCAGTGGCTGGGTATGTTGGCATTGTTGCAGATACCTGACAACTTGTGTGAGCAATGCTGAGTAGTAACGAATGACTGACAGCTTGTGTGAGCAAACTCGTGAAAGTGAATAACTCGAGAACGAGCCTCTATGTGAAAAGTGATGTGAAGTAACATTGGCTACAAGTGTGGAACTTATGTGCAAACTTTTGATGTATCGGATAATATTCCAATGTGTTCAATAGGAAAATAATTAAGTGTAATTGAATGTGATTATGTGATGAACAAGTGCAGGTACATGTGTATATATATTCATGTGTAATGTGCTTGATATGTGATCGAAATTTGGTAAGGTTGATAAAGAGTAAGTGTTACAATGAAGACTTTTAAATATTTGATGATGACTAGCTATTGGCATGGCTAACTATGGATATAATTTAGTGTTATATGTGTGTAAATGAGAATTAATACAAAGAAAACATGATAGAGTAAAATTAGCAATAGAACAGTTTGGACAGCAGCAGTTGTATCACTTTGAAAAATCACCAAAAATGGTGTAAATTGAATTATAGGTTGAATAAGATATTAAATTAAATATTATTGAGTCTATTTTCACATAAAAGAAACTTTCTAAGCAAACAAATTTCATATTCTAATATATTTAAATTTTTGTGAGACAGAGTTAGAATGATTTTAGAATCCCCTGTTCTGACTTGGGAAAATCATTAAAAATTTTAAAACAATAATTATGGGTTATAATTTACATTATTAAAATCTTTAATGAGTATACTTTCAAAAGAAATAAACTAGAACATCATCCAAATCCCGTATGAGGAGATAATAAATTTTTAGTGAAGTGGGGTCAAAACTGTTGGACAGCAGAACATAGGTGAATTTAATGAATAAACTGTACTTATTAGCTAAACCAAAAATTTTGAAATTTTTTTGGTAATAAGATATATGAGTCTAGTTTCAAGATAAATTAACGGATCTTAATTTCAAGTTTTTTATCTCAAGATATAAATAATTTAGTAATTGTGATTAGTGTAGACCGCTTGAGATGAACATAAGTAAATAATGAAATTTTGTACAATTATGGTTGTATTACCTTGAGAACATATTGTGAGAATTGGTGAAAGCATGTTAATAAATTTCTTATTATTTTCGTATGGACTTACTAATCTATATAGCTTACCCTTTTCCTTTCCTTTTTTTTTATAGTGTCACAGAGGCTAGCTCGGGTTGGAGATCGTCGGAGATTCTATCACACTATCAAGCTCTTGACTGGTATCAATGCCTTCAAGTAATTTAAGTCTATGGCATGTATAGGGACTTAGTAATTTTGTATATGTGTTATTATTTTTTTCCAAATGTATTGGCTTGTAATGGTTAAAGGTTATTGTAGTATGTAGCCATGCTAATTGGCTTATATTGGCTAATTGATTGTAAGCGTATATATATTATTTATATGCCAATGGTTTGTGATGTGAGCTGTGTTTGCATGATACACGATGAGTTGTGGGTTATGGCCTAAATACCTAATGGTTGAATGTGCCAGTATTCTTGATGTCGAATGGCTAAGTTTGGCTCAATGGTATGGTATGAAAATTACATATAATTATGCATGTATAAGAGTTGTTGAGGATGCATATTGAGCGTGACACTGTTTTGAAGAAAAAATTTCTAACTGTTGTGAAATTTTCCAAAGTTCTCGGCTTAGTCCCAAACCACTTCCAAAGCATGTTTTGAGCCTCAAAGGTCCATATTAGGGACTCTATGATTGAATATGAAAATTTTTAAATTTGGATGGAAATTTCTGACTCAGAAATGATCGGTTATAGGTGATTATGTCCGGTAATGCCTCGTACCGTATTCCAATGACGGATACGGGTAAGGGGTGTTACAAGGACACTATCCTTGGTTGTGATTGAATTGTATTTGAAATGATAATTTGTATATGAAATGTGTGTTTTAAAGTGTTGTAAGTTCGGTAATTCTCCGCAACCCTATTCCGGCGTTGAATAAGGGTGAGGGGTGTTACAGAATGAATGAAAACTGTGCAAATAAATTAGCATCTCTCTATATGATATATCCACCGATAAAAAATCAGTGTGCCATGTTTTGCTTCATGAGGGAGATGGATTAGCAAGTGCACCATAATAGTGAAGAACGAAGGTGGAAAGATCTTCTCCAAGTTGCTTAAAGTCAAGGTAGCTCGATCTTGTACTTTCACAAGTTCTTCAACAATCAAAACTTTGCAACAAATATATTTCATTATATTGGATAGTTCAATTATACAAGATGTCACCTTTTTTGACATATAATAGCGTAAAGCAACTGGCAGTAAATCTTGCATCAAGATGTGATAATCATGTGATTTTAGGGAATATAGTCTTTGATCTTTAAGATTCACACATCGAGATATATTTGATGCATATGCATCTAGGACCTTTCTATCCTTCAACACTGCGTGGAACACTTCATTTTCTTTCTTCGACATTGCAAAAATAGAAGGCGCCAACTGAGATTTTCCATTCAGAAGTAATTGGGGATGAAGATCACGCCAAATTCCCATGTCAACTAGATCAAGTCGACTCTTAAAATTGTCTTTCGATTTTCTATCGACATTGAGAATTGTCCCAGTGATGTTCTCGCAAACATTCTTTTCAATATGCATGACATCAAGATTGTGTCACAAAATGTGATGATCCCAATAAGGCAACTAAAAAGATACTTCTTTTTTCCACAAGTTCGCCTCATTAGGATCATCAGTTTCATTAGATTCATCATCACTCTGTTGGCCAACATCGCTAACATACGCCTCCCTCGGTCTTTTCTTTGTTTGCGTTTGGGTGGTTAATTCATCTTCCCATAACTGAAATTGATATCTTTTAACATGAACAAGATTTCAAATCCAATGGTCTGCTTAGGAGCTTCTCTGAACTATTCAGTACCATCAAATAGAGCCCTCCGAAATCTAAATCTATTATTTCCATCTAACCACCAATGATGCCCCATATAAGAGAACTTCTTCCCATTATATAACCACTTCGAACATGTTTGCACAATACAACAAGGACAAGCATAACATCATTTGGTACTCCAACTAGATAAATTGGCATAAACAAGGAAATCATTAATAGTCCACAACAAAGCTGGACATAAATAAAAGTTCTCATTTCTTAAGACATCATATGTTTGAACACCCGATCATTACTGTTTCAACTCTTCAATAAGTGGCATAAGCCAGGAAATCATTAATAGTCCACAACAAAGCTGGACATAAATAAAATTTCTCATTTCTCAAGACATCGTATGTTTCAAACCCCGCACATAACTACTTCAACTCTTCAATAAGTGGCTGCATATAAATGTCAATATCATTCCCAGAACCTTTCTCTCCAGGGATAATTGTAGATAAGATAAAAATAACATTGCTTCATACAAATCCACAGAGGCAAATTGTAAGGAACAAGCACTACAGGTTAAGTACTGTACAAAGTACTCATGATTTTAAAAGGATTAAATCCATCAGATGGTAGCCTAAGCCTCACATTCCAAGGATCGCTTGCAAAGCTTGGAAATGTATTGTCAAATGATTTCCAAGCTAAAGAATTCGTAGGATGCCTTAATAATCCATCATTGGTTCGTTGATCATGATGCCACCTTATAGACTCGGCTGTCTTTGCTAACATAAAAAGCCTTTGAGGCATTGGTATTAGTAGACAATATGGCAAAATCTCTACCGGCTTCTTTCTTGATTGTGTCTCACCTATATTTTCATTCAAATCTTCTGCATTCCTATTCATCCAATGATATTTACAACATACATGACAAGACTATTAGTTTTTTCGATCACCCTAATACAACATGCAGTCATTTGGGAAACTATGAATTTTTTCGTACCTAAGGCCTAAATCATTTATCAGATTCTTCATATCTTTGCATGAATGAGGAATTTTTACAAACGGAAACATATCTCTCAAAAACTCTAATAGCAGCGTAAAAGAGGTTCCGGTCCACCCTCCTATACATTTTAAGTGAAAAAGATGAATGCAGAAGGACGGTTTTGAAAATTTTGATCCCTCATAAAGTTCTTCATTTATTTCATTAAGTAACTTGTAGAACTTCGCTGCTTCTCCATTTGGCTCTTCATCAGGTGCACTTCTTCCCATTTTGGTAAAATCATTTCCACTAATATCACAATCATCGGATGTAATAATTTCAGGTGAAAATGATTACAAACCATGACTGTGCATATTAAATGCATCCCACAACATACCTTCCATGTCATCTTCTCTAATAGACTAATGGTGAGCAAATGGCTTATTTTGGTTCCTTAAGTTGTGTTTATAATTGTGCAAATGGCTTATGTTATGAGTTGATGAATGAAATAGTGATGCTTGTTGATGATAGGTATTATGATATCAAATAGTAGCATTTTGAGTATTGATATGCTAGTGAAAGAAGGCAAATAATGCATATTTGATGGTAACCACATTGAAGGATAATGATGATGAGTTTTTTGTATGAATTTGAATGGCCTAATTTTGCATTTAGATACTTGCATTTTTATATTGGGAAAGCATGTTTTGATCTTGATTTGGTTGCTTGGACTGTCCAATTATGCTATTATTATGTGCCATGTGAGTTATGTAGGTGGATGGTAATTCAGGGTGGCAAATTGGCCATGCAAATGGCCTATTTTTGTCCACACGGGCAGAGACACGGACGTGTGTCTCAGCCGTGTACGACACACGGTCATGTTACACGGCCATGTGTCCCCTAGTGTTGTTATTAAAATGAAGTCAGTATGCTCCACACGGTCTCACACGAGCATGTGACTGGCCATGTGGCACAAGTCAATACCCCTAAATGGCACACGGCCTAGCACACAGGCATGTGACTTGGCCGTGTTGCATAAGTCAATATACCTTACAGGTTTGGCACGACCTAGTACATGACCTGGCATACGGGCGTATGAGACTAATTCGAAGGGCACACGGGCTAGACACACGGGCGTGTGGTCAACCGTGTGACCCAAGTCAGTATGTATTCCCTGTTTTCACAAGGCCTATGACACGGGTGTGGCTGGAGCCGTGTGTGGCACATGACCTGTTCACACGGGCGTGTCACCCTTGTGTGTTTGAAATTTTTATAAGTTTCTAAAATTTTCATATGTTATTGATTTAGTCCTGAACCACTTCTAAAGCTTGTGTAAGGCCTCATAAGCCCTATTAAGGGACATTTTGATGATATTGAGTGATTTATGAGAATGAATGCTTTATATTTGATAAATGCATGCTATATGTTTCCAATTGACATGTAATACCTTGTAACCCTATTCTGATGGTGAATACGGGTGAGGGGAATTACAAGGTAGCTACTGACTTGGGTCACACGGTCAACCACACGCCCATGTGCTAGGCCGTGTGGACAATTTAATTTTCAAAAATTAAGTGCAGGATTCACACGGCCAAGACACACGCCCGTGTGTTGGGCCGTATGGTTCACACGGCTGAGACACACGCCCGTGTCTCTACTCGTGTAACCAATTGTGAGCATTCTGTTTCTCAATTTTTACGATGCAAAGGACACACGGCCAAACCACAGGCCCGTGCGTATGGCTGTGTTTCACACACGGTTGAGACAGACACCCGTGTGTCTGCCCGTGTGGACAGAGTAAGGCCATTTTCCATGCCTTATTTCTCACCCTTTTTACCTTGCACCTATAACAACACTTCAATATATTCATCAACCAATTCAAGGCATATAAATCAATCAAATGATCAAGTTTTATGCATGACACATTTACTCATGCTTTCAAGTATCATCTTTACATTTAAATTATATACTTACCCAAACTTAATTGCATCTAATATATTAAACCAACATTCATATACTAATTAAAATAAACCTCATGCATAAGAATGCATCAAATTTACTATCACTAGCCATTCCAATGGCTAGTTACAACAAAAACATTTACATACCCTCATTTATTATAAGTAAGCATTTATTGCTTAGTAAGTTAGTATAATATGAATTTAACTTACAATGTATTTACATTTAAGATTATCATACAAAACATGCATCCAATCATTTTGGCCAATTGCCTAATCACATATACTCATCAAAACAGTTAGTCATGTAATTCACATGAATTTTAAGAAAATAGAGATGAGCTCATCAAACATAGATTTACAAGTATTTTAGGAATTTTCGAGCTATAATCCATTTAGTTCTTATATTTTTTTCACATTAGAAATTTTGGTCGTTGAATTATTGAAATGTTGATGGATACCTTGGTAGTATACTCGAGGTATACAAATAAATGATCTGTCAACTCATGTTCAGGGGTACCCATAACGGCACATAATCAAGAAGCACACTTTCGAGCCATATATCCGGATGCTCATGTGAACCATGTAACAGGAAGCTTATCCGAGCTAAATCAGGAAACTCATAAAAGTTTAGAACAGGAAGTTCATTGAGCTTAATAGGTAATATTAACAGGGAGCTCCAGATAGCATAACAGGAAGTTCAACCGAGCCATATTAGGAAGCTCATAAGAGCTTGCGTTTGTGTCAGCAATATATGCAGGGTCACAACCGATCATGTAATCGGATGCTCACAAAGAGCTGGTGTAACACCCCAAACCCGGTCCAAACGCCACGACCGAATCTGGTATGTTACGAGGGAAACGTGTTTGAAAATTTCGAATTTGTACTAAATAGATTTGATAAAACTTTGTTCCCTTTTGAAAACAAGTTGTTTAATGTCGTTACTAAAACATTTAAACTTAGTAAAAATTGGATTTCACGTTAGAAAACAATTGATCCTTACTGGTTTATAAAATCAATGTGATACCCGATGGTATGGTTGAAAACGTATCGCTTTGTTGGTTTGAAAACGTCGTCTTTCCAAATTTTAATAAAATTCGTACCAAGTTATTTTCGTTACAGCATATTAAAATCCAACGTAAAGCATAAACATTATAAAGCACATCTTAAAAAGGCTTTTACAAATCCAAGATAAAACCCAAATAAAAGTAAATAAACTAAAGTACCCAAATGCAATAACTGAGCAAAGCTTTTATTAGAGCATGGCATGTGCACCGAGTCCATCCCGGCTCCAAGTCGCGTCTCACGAGTCACCCTGAAATGTCAAAGGAGAGGGTGAGTCGAGTGACTCGATGTGTAAATCCCGCTCCCGAATAAACCACATGCTAACACACATCATACAAAGCAACATAATTAATGCAACCCGATCCTAACCATCCATATCACCTTTTCTACCCCCGTGTGGTACCAAACCACCGGTGGTGCCAAACCACCTGGTGACGTATAGTCACAATGTGTTACCAAAACACCGTGTCCCAAAGACACATTATCCATCAATGTGGTCCCAAACCACCGGTGTCCCAAAGACACAATTGTGCTACCAAAAGCTTTGGTGACCAGAAGTCACAAATCCAAAGATGGGGCCAACCCATCGCGTGTTACCAAAACAACACTGCAGACGATCCCATATCTCAAGTGGGGCCAACCCACGGTGGTCAAACCACGGGGACAAGTCGCAATGAGGTGCCAAACCTGCGGTGTCCCAAAGACACAATGTGCTACCAAAGCAGCGGTGGACCGTAGTCACAAATTAGGTGATGGGGCCAACCCATCGTGTGTTACCAAAACATCAAGGCGTCAATCCCTTATAATCATCTCGTGGGGCCAACCCATCGTGGTGCTGAGCCACTGGGACGAGACGCTGAGGTACCAAACCTCTGGAGGTGCCAAACCTCTGGTGACCCAAAGTCACAAAGTGTGCTACCAAAGCACTGGTGCTCGTCAGCACAAAATATCACTGCTCCCTCCTCTCATATCACCCATACATGACATCCTGACTCATGTACAATATGCAAATCATGTAACTCATGCAACCATGTCCAACATAGCATCTCATAGCATATACATATATAGCATAGATCATCATACCCAAAGTATCCATAATAGGACTGGTAAATAAAATAGACTTACCCGGATCCGTACACATACCCCATTTGGGTATCCAATCATCCATCATACTGTTATGGTTTTTAACAGGCAAACAGGTCTATTAATAACATTACCAAGTATTAGTGTGTTAGTGTACACACCTGGTAACTACGAGTCTAAAAATCCCAATCGAAACGATCTAGGTCCTTCGAATACTGACTCCTACAATCGGCCAACATTAGGGGTTAGGCATCTAAGACATTCGGCCAAAAACACTTAACCAAAGGGGTTAATATCGAACCCTTACCTTTACGATGATTTGGTTTCCTACCAAATCCGAATCACCCAATGATTCTCCTTAGCAATCGGCCACCCCTAAAATAATAACAATCCCACCTTTAGCAATTTGGCTTAACAAGACCAAAGGGAATGGACTAGTAGTAGCCCTTACCATCACTTACCAAACAGTCAATCGAAGAAAGGAAAGCTTCACTTGTCTCCTTCAATAATCCCGATGCCTATAATGAAAACGATTTACACAAAAGATTAGCACCCTTCAACCAATAACTGAATCGGTCCTTACCCAAACCACCATACATAAATATGAGAGAAAGGCAGAATGGCCATTCGGCCAAGCCCTCACCTGATTCCAAACGATTGGAAGCCAGCACCCAAAAATCACCAATGTTCGGCCAACAACAACAAGGGGAGGGAATTCGGCTAAGACCTTGAACTAAAAAGGAAAAGAGGATTCGGTATTGGTGTTTAACACCCACCTATGTACGGCTTCCAATAGACAAGAAAGAAGAATTAGAGGTGAACAGAAGTGGAGAAATCGGCAACTAGAGGCTTGGACTTTCGGTTTTGAGCAAGAAAAGGGATGGAGAAAATGCTTTGGAAGGCAAGTTTCGGCTCAACAAAATGGGAAGAAAGAAAATAGCATAGAAGAGAGCATTCGGCTGTCACAAATCAAAAGAGCAAGGCAATTTCGGCTACCAAGGTTTCAAGAGAAGAAAGGAAGAGAGTATGAAAAGAATGGGTGCTAGTTTCGGTTTCTAAAAGAAAATAGAAGAATTGCTTTTGACAAAGAGTGGCCGAAATCACCAAAAATGCCAAATGCATTTTCGTCACACACACCTTCCCTTACCAAGCCGTCATTCTCCCACTCCACACTCCCCCAAATTCGGCCATAACCCTCCAAAGGCTCTCCACCACTCATTCAAACTTGGTTGAACAAGTCAACCTCCTAAAATTCCTCTCCACCCACCATTCGAATGTGAAGACCAAGTCAAAGGCAGAGTTTGAACTGCCTACAAACTCCTCCCTCCATGCCGTCAAAAAGAATACAAAATGTGGCCACTCCGTAGCTTGAACATAGGACCTACCCCCTTGCACTTTGACGTCACACCCAAGCTCAATGTGGCGCAAGCTCTGCCACCTTACTAGCTCCTCATTTGTGCAATAAAACTCCAATTTATTTTCTTAAACCCCAACTCTATCAGCTCCCTACACCTAAGGCCAAAAATTAAAATTTCCTACCTACTCAGGCACACACCTAGCCTACAAATAAGCCCCGATACAATACCAACAACAACGCAGCATACCAAACACATGCAAAACATGCAACAACAAAAATAGCCCCTAACCCGGGATATTACAGCTGGGGTAGTGTGCAACACATGCAGGATCAATAACGATCAAGATGCTCGCAAGAACTATGTAACAAAAATGCTCGAGAAGGCTTTTAACAGGATACTCGTCTGAGCTATAATTTCTGCAACATATGCAGGACCATAATCAATACGGGAAAATACTGTATCCATCGCATTTCATTATTCAAACGGAACTTATCATTTATCGAGCAATATCTGGCATGTGATTAATTTCATACATTAAACATTTATGCAATTCACACAAATACAACATTCAGTTCAAACATATTAATACACATAATTAAGTTACACGAACTTACCTCATTACTTATTCGTATACAGAAATCTACTAATCCGGCACTTTTTCTTTTCCCTGATCTAACTTCGTATTTGAGTTTTTTGGATCTATATAAATGAGTTTAACATCAGTTTAACCCATTTCATACTCAATTGAACTCAATTAACTTCTTAGGCAAAATTACTATGTTGTCCCTATACTTTTCATAAATGACAATTTTGTCCCTACGCTCGAAAAATAAAATTCATGCAATTTAATCCTTATTCCAAGCTTAGCCGATTTTTACATGTCTTAATAACAGCCCATGAATTTCACAAAAATTAGAATTTTTCCACAGGTTTTACAATTTTTTAATTTAGTCCCTAAACCACAATTTCATGAAAATTCTTTTTGTAAAAGTTGTTTATCTATTAACAACCTCTCATTTTCTACCATAAATTTCAAAATTTTAGCATTTACATCCATGGAAAAATTTCTATATTTTGATATCTTTACAAATTAATACCCAAAATAGATAGATTAATATATTATGAACACAAAAATATAAAAATTACTAAAAACGGGACAAGAAAACTTATCTAATCAAGCCAAGAAAGTTTGCTTGAACACTTTCCTCTTTCCTAGGGTTTCCATGTTTTAATTTGGGAAAGATGATGAAAATAAGATGATATTTTCTATTTAATTTAATTATCATCTTTTAATTTTTTTCACTTTCCAATTTAGCCCTTTTCTTTTTCTAATTTTCCATGGATGATTCACCAAAAATATCTACTAACTTTTCTTAATGGTCTAATTACCATAGAAGGACCTGAAGTTTTGAATTCCATAGCTATTTGATACTTATAGCTACTAGAACTCAACTTTTGCATTTTATGCAATTTGGTCCTTTCCACAACTAAACATGAAATCAGCAAAATTTTCTTCATGAAATTTTCATACATCATTTCTATCATAATGCAATTAATGCAATAATATTAAAATAAATTTTCTTTCTGACTTGGATTTGTGGTCCCGAAACCACTGTTCCGATTTCAATGAAAATGGGCTATTACAACTCTCCCCCTTAAAACTTTTCGTCCTCGAAAATCTTACCAGTAAAAAGGTTCAGGTATTGCTTTCTCATGGTATCCTCCAGTTCCCAAGTAGCCCCTTCTATACCATGTCATTTCCAAAGAACTCTTTCGTCTCACGTGCTAAAATTTTGATCGGTTTCTCACTGTAAGTCATATCAAGCTTAATTTCTACTTCTATCGAAGATATAACATGTGAAGGAGGTGACTGATACCGTCACAACATAGACACATGGAAAACATTATGAATTTTATTAAGCTCTGGTGGTAATGCCAATCGGTACGCAACAGGTCCGATTCTTTTTGTAATCTTATAAGGTCCGATGAATCATTGACTCAATTTTCCTTTACGACCAAACTGGAGAACTTTCTTCCAAGGTGATACTTTCAAGAATACCTTATCACCGACCTAGAATTATATCTTTTTCTGTTTAAGATCAGCATAAGACTTTTGACGATCAGAGGCTACTTTTAAACTATCCTGAATTACTTTCACCTTTTCTTCAGTCCACGGACTAAATCAACCCCCTGTATCTTTTTCTCACTGAGTTCTGTACAGTACAATAGAGTTTACATTTACGACCATACAGAGCCTCATACGTGCCATTTTAATGCTGGACAGATAACTATTATTGTATGCAAATTAAACCAAAGTCAAATGCTTCTCCCAATTACCTTCAAATTCTAACACACAACACTGAAGCATATCTTCTAAAATTTGTATCACACGTTCTGATTTACCGTCAGTCTGAGGATGAAATGCAGTACTGAAATGTAACTACGTACCTAGAGCTTGTTGCAATTTGCTCCGGAATTGAGATGTAAACCGGGGATCTCTGTCTAAAATAAAAAATGTGCAGGCTTTGTTAAACGGTTGACTATTACCCAAATGGCATTTTTCTTTTTCGGTGATAAGGGTAATCCCGATACAAAATCCATAGTAACTCTTTCCCATTTCCACTCTGGTATAGTAACTGGCTATAATAATCCCAAAGGCACCTGATGTTCAAATTTTACTTGCTGACATATCAAACATTTATAGACAAATTAAAAAATATTTCGTTTCATTCCCGGCCACCAGTACATCTTTTTTAAATCACTGTACATTTTGTTACTACCAGGATGAATAGACATTGTACCCTTATGAGCTTCATACAAAATCCTCTGTACAAGTTTTGAATTCTTCGGTACACATATTCTGCCTCTGAATAATAAGTAGTCATCTGACCCAATCTGCAATTCTGAATCAGAATTTGACTCACATTGTACTCGTTTAACTTGTAATTCATCATTACTCTTCTGAGCTTCACAAATCTATTGCAGGAATATTGGTTTAGCTTTTAACTCAGCTACGACTGAACTATCATCAGAAAAAGATAATCGGGTATTCATTGCTCGCAAAGCAAATAGAGATTTCCTACTTAGAGCATCAGCAACCATATTGGCCTTTCCCAGATAATAATCAATAACCAAATCATAATCCTTTAATAACTCAAGCCACCTGCGTTGTCTCAAGTTCAAGTCTTTCTGCATCATCAAATACTTCAAGCTCTTGTGATCCGTAAATATGTAACAATTTTCACCAAACAAGTTCTAACACCCCTTACCCGTGTTCAACACCGGAATCGGGTACAAGGCATTATCGGACTCATCTTGCTTGCACGTACAACTTTGAATTATAAATTTCATTCCAACTTAAAGCTTTTCAAACACATTCATATCATCCTTATTATGGGCCTTCGAGGCCTTAAACATGCAAACAGAGGGTCTTAGAATCAAAACAGATACTTTTGTAGACTTAGAAAAAATCTTGACTTAGCAGGGCCACACGCCCATGTGAAATGGGACACGCCCATGTGGGCAAGCCATGTGGTCACGCACGCCTATGTCCCTAGCCCGTGTGGAATTTATTTTTCCTTTCAAACCTACAGGTGTTTTCACACGGCCGGACACACGCCTGTGTCTTTGGCTTGTGTGCTTCACACTGCCTAGACACGCCTGTGTCCTCACCTGTGTATGAAAACCTGGGTATTTTGTTTATGACGTCAGCAACCTTACAAGGGGCACAAGGCCTAGGCACATGCCCGTGTGTCTAGCCCATGGTCGACACCGATTTGCAACATTAACATGCAGGGGACACACAACCCAGCCACATGCCCATAGGACTGACCGTCTGTTACACACGGCCTAGACACACGCCCGTGTGCCTACCCGTGTGGACAAGAACAAGGCTATTTGTCAAGCTCTTTTTATCACCCTAACTCATACAACATAAATCCCATTCAACCATTACCAAGCGACCCAATCATGCATCATACATATTCATGAATAACCTTATATTTTCATAAATAAGTAATAATGAGCCATCAAATATGACTATTTACAAAAGAGTTCATCTTTCAAAGAGCCAACACACTTGGCCAAAACAACAAGACATTTCCCTATGTCTAGCCCCTATATATTCCATACTCAAAATGCTAAGTCTAAATATACTGAGATGAGCTGATAGTGTGGGTGATCTTCCAATTATCTTCGTATCCCGAACCGACTTTTTGACACTATAAAACAAGGGAAAAGAAAGGGAGTAAGCTTTAAGCTTAGTAAGTTTACATGTAAACAATAAGCTTCATAACATATGCTAATCCATCAATAACATTACATACTGAGCAAGAACAATGCACATTTCCATAATCATGCTTACTCATTTCATCTCTTACCACATTCCAACCACATATCAATTATATTGCTTACAATTACTTGTACACATTCCCTGCACTCATCACCACAAAACAACATGAAACATTTACTTAAATAATTTCACGATGAACACCTCAGAATAATACTAAATACCGGTGGTTTCGCACACAGCCCACCATTAATCAATGATCGGGTGGTATCGCACATAGCACACCAAATGATAAAATAACCGATGGTATCGCACAGCCCATCGTGAATAAGTAATAAAGTGGTACCGCACACAGCCCACCCAGTAATTATTACGGATATTTTTCCACATTTACATATTTATTGTTAGGTTCATACGAGAATTAATCACTATCTACCAATATCAATCAATATCACTCATAATTGATATCATTTATACGATGCATCAATAAGTAATAACATATGTATTAAAGATTTATCGCTTACACATAAACTTACCTCGGTGCAAAATGTATTAGTCGACGGTTTAGTTCGTAACCTTGCTTTTTCCTCGTTCAAGGTCGTTTCCGTGCTCTTCTTGATCTATAATAATAAAATTTACTCATTCAATCACTTTATAACTCATGATACAGTAAAATTTACACTTAGGCAAAAATGACCATTTTGCCCTTATAATTTGGCAAAATTATGATTTTGCCCCTGGGCTCGTAAATCATTTTTCATCACATTTCCTAATTAAACAAGCCTAGCTAAACATTTATTTCTCTTAAAAGAACTCACAAAACCAATTATTTCATGCATTTATTACACAATTGCAACCTTTACAAATAAGTCATATTTAGGTGTTTTCATGATAACACCTTTCACAAAAGTTGTTCCTTAACCCACTAGCATTCATTTTCTTCCATAAATACTTAGCAACAAACATGAACACTCTCATGGAAAGTCCATAAACTTTCAACCATTTAGCAAAATAGTCCCCTCATTAGCTAGCTTAAGCTTTGGGGGTTCCAAAAGTACAAAAAATATCAAGAAAGACTTCTAAAATCACTTACTTGCAAGAGAATAGGTTGGCTGAAAGTTTGAACTCCAAAATCCCCTATTTTCTCTTCAATTTTTAGTTGAGAATAAGTATGAATAGTGAAAGATGATATCTTTTTTATTTATCTTATTTTATTCAATTTTTTATCACCTAATTTCACCAAATTTTGACCAAAATTTAATGTTCTTGTCTCCTTGTCTCTATGGCCGAAAAACACACCCTTAATGGCCTAATTGCACTTTAAAGACCTCCAATTTAATATTCTATAGCTATTAGACACTTCTACCTTGTATAATAGAACTTTCGCACTTTATGCGATTTAGTCATTTTTCATAATTAAGCATGAAATCATCAAAATTAATGCACCAAAATTTTCATACATCCTTATAAACATGCTATAACACATAAAATACTATCAAAATAATTTTTTTCAACCTCGGATTAGCGATCCCGAAACCACTGTTCTGACTAGCCCCAAAATTGGGCTGTTACACAAGTAATGCCGCCAGATTTTCAATGCAAATACAATAGCTGCTAAATCCAAATCATGTATCGAGTAATTTCTTTCATGTGGTTTTAGCGGTCTAGAAGCAAAAGCTATTACTTTGCCTTCTTACATCAAAACACAACCTAAACCATTCAACGATGCATCACTGTTGTAACAGCCCAATTATGGGGCTAGTCGGAATAGTGGTTTCGGGACAGCTAATCCGAGGTTGAAGAAATTAATTTGACAATATTTTATGTGTTATGGCATAATTATATGGATGTATGAAAATTTTGGTGCTTTAATTTTAGCAATTGTATGCTTAATTGTGAAAAAGGACTAATTCGCATAAAATGTGAAAGTTCTATTATACAAGGTAGAGGTGTCTATTAGCCATAGAATATTGAATTGGAGGTCCTTAAAGTGTAATTAGCCCATTAAGAGGGCGTGGCCGACAATGGAGACAATTTTGGTCAAATTTTTGGTGAAATTATGTTATTAAAAATGAATAAAATAAGGCAAAGAAAGAAGATATCATCTTTCACTATTTATCCTTCTTCTTCCATCAAAAATTGAAGAGAAAATAGGAGATTTTGGAGTCCAAACTTTCAGCCAAGTTATTCTCTTGCAAGTAAGTGATTTTAGAGGTATTTCTTGATAATTTTTGTACTTTTGGAACCCCCAAAGCTAATGAGGGGACTATTTTGCTAAATGGTTGAAAGTTTAAGGCCATTCCATGAGAGTTTTCATGTTGTTTTCTAAGTTTTTATGGAAGGAAATGAATGTTAATGAGTTAAGGAATAACTTTTGTGAAAGGTGTTACCATGAAAACACCTAAATAGGACTTATTTGTAAAGGTTGTAATTGTGTAATAAATGCATGAAATAATTGGTTGTGAGTTTTAGTAAGAGAATTAAATGTTCAGCTAGGCTTGTTTAATGAGAAAATGTGATGAAAAAAACGATTTACGAGCCTAGGGGCAAAATCATAATTTTGCCAAAGTATAAGGGCAAAATGGTCATTTTTTCCTAAGTAGAAATTTTGATGTATCATGAGTTATAAAGTGATTGAATGAGTAAATTTTATTATTATAGATCAAGAAGAGCATGGAAACAACATTGACCAAGGAAAAGGCAAGGTTACGGACTAAGTCATCGATTAACACATTTTGCACCGAGGTAAGTTTATATGTAAACGATACATCTTTAATACATATGTTGTTACTTATTGGTGCATTGCATGAATGAGATCAATTATGAGTGAGATTGATTGAAATTGGTAGATAGTGAATAATTCTCGTATGAACCTCGGAATAGATATGTAAGTATGGAAAAATATCCGTAACAATTATTTGGTGGGCTATATGCGATACCACCGTAATTATTCTTTTTGGTGGGCTGTGTGTGATACCACCTTATTATTTATTCACGATGGGCTGTGTGCGATACCATTGTTTGTATTATCATTTGGTGGGCTTTGTGCGTAACCACCGTAAATATTCTTATTGGTGGGCTATGTGCGATACCACCCTATTATTGATTAATGGTGGGCTGTGTGCGAAACCACCGGGTACTTAGTATTATTCCGAACGGTTCATCGAGAAATTGTCTAAGTAAATGTTCCATGTGGCTTTGTGGTGATGAGTGCAGGATATGTGTGCAAGTAAATGTAAGCAATATATATGTTATACAGTTGGAATGTGGTAAGAGATGAAATGAGTAAGCCTGATTATGGAAATGTGAATTATCCTTGATTAATATGAAATGTTATTGATTAATTAGCACATGCTATGATGTTTGTTGTTTAGATGTAAGCTTACCAAGCTTAAAGCTTACTCTCTTTCTTTTCCCTTGTTTTATAGTGTCAAAGAGCCAGTTTGGGATACGAAGATAATCAGAAGATCACCCACACTATCAGCTCATCTCGGTATATTTAGACTTAGTATTTTTAGTATGACATGTATAGGGGCTAGACTTAGTGAAATTTCTAGTTGTTTTGGCCAAGTGTGTTGGCTCTTTTAAAGATGAACTCTTTTGTAAATAACCATAGTTGATGGCTCATTATTACTCATTTATGAAAAGATGAGGTTATTCATGAATGTGTATGATGCATGATTGGGTTGCTTGGTAATGGTTGAGTGGGATTTATGTTGTATGAGTTAGGGTGATAAAAAGAGCTTGGCAAATAGCCTTTATCCACACAAGTAGGCACACGGTCGTGTGTCTCGCCTTTGTGTGACACACGGTTAGTCCCATGGGTGTGTGACTGGGCCGTGTGTCCCTTGCATATTGGTGTTGCAAGTCAGTGTCGACCATAGGCTAGACACACGGGCGTGTGCCTAGGCCGTGTACCCCTGTAATATCCCGGGTTGGGGGCTATTTTGTGTTGCATGATATTGCATGTGTTTGGTGTGCTGTGTTGCTATCTCGGTGTTTAGGGGCTTAATTATAGGCTAGGTGTATGCCTGAGTGAATGGGAAAATTTTTGTTTTTGGGTGTTAAGTCAGGGGAGCTGATGGAGCTGAGGGTTGTGTATTTTAATTGGTGTTTTTAGCACAAGCAAGTGAGCTAGTAGAGTGGCATAGTGTGCGCCACTTGGAGTTTGTGTTTGGCGTCATAGGCAGGAGGGGGAGGTCCTGAGTTCAAGTTGCAGGATGCTCACTTTTTGGATCCCATTTTGACGCCAAGGTGGTTGGGCATGGACCAAGTCAAACGTTTGAATGGTGGGTGGAGAGTGAAATTAGGAAGTTGACTTGTTCAAAATTTTTGAATGTGTGGCTTGGAGTGTTTTGGGGTTCATGGCTGAATTTTTGGGGATTTGGAATGGGGGAATGGACGGTTGGTAGTGGGAAGTAAGGTGTGCTTGAAATACACTTCCCATCTTGTGCATTTTCGGCCAAAAAGGAATTGGTAGGCCAAAGTTCTTCATTTTGTCAAAACAAGCCGATTTTTTTCCAAAGAGTTTCTCTCAATTTCTTCTTGAAACCAAAAGTACAAACCCTTAGAGCTTATAGAAATTAGCTTTGATCCCTTGTGTTCATTTGGTAGCGAAATCCTATTCTTTCAAGCACTCTCTTCTCTTCTTAAACTTTCTTCTTCTTCTGAAACCTTGTGTCGAAACTTCATTCCAAAACACCTCTTCATTTCTTCTTTTTGCAAACCGTAAACTCCACCCCTTCTATACAATTTCTTTTCTTCTTCTTTTCTTTTCATTCTTGTTGTTTGGCGAATATTAACCCCATTCTTTCGCACTCCATTTCTTTCTTTTTCTCTGACCGAACTTTGGTGGTTGGATACACCACTTGGCCGAATCCTCTTTTCCTTTTAGTTCAAGGTCTTAGCCGAACTTCCCCTCCCCTAGTGGTGTTATTTCGGACGAATATTGGTGTAGTGTTGGTGTTCACCTTGTGTTGTGCAAACGGCTAGAAAGGGGTAAGTGTTGGATATTATTATTGTTAGTTTAATCTTGGTTTCGATTAAGTCAGAGGTGATAAAGGACTAACAGTTATTCTCTTTTAAGGTGTAGCCGATTGCTGATTAAAGAAGGAACCATTGTGGTTCGGGTTTGGTAGGAAACCAAACGTGTGCAAGGTAAGGGTTCGATATTAACCCCTTTGGTTAATGGTTGTTGGCCGAATGTTAGTGATGCCTAACCTTATGTTTGGCCGATTGTTATAGGAGTCAGATTTGAGGGACTTAGCATTCGTTCTCGTTGGGATTTCTAGGCTCGTAGTTATCAGGTGTGTAAACTAACACACTAATACTTGGTAATGTTGTTAATTAAACCTGTTTGCCTGTTAAAAACCATAACAGTATGATGGATGATGGGATACCCAAATGGGGTATGTGTACGGATCCGGGTAAGTCTATTTTATTACCAGTCCTATTACGGATACTTTGGGTATGATGATCTATGCTATATATGTATATGCTATGAGATGCTATGTTGGACATGGTTGCATGAGTTACATGATTTGCATATGGTACATGAGTCAGTATGTCATGTATGGGTGATATGAGAGGAGGAGCGGTGATATTTTTTGGCCGACGAGCACCGGTGCTTTGGTAGCACACTTTGTGACTTTGGGTCACCAGAGGTTTGGCACCTCTAGAGGTTTGGTACCTCGGCGTCTCGCCCCCGATGGCTCAGTACCACGATGGGTTGGGCCCCACAGATGATTATACGGGATTGACGCCGGTGTTTTGGTAACACACGATGGGTTGGCCCCATCACCAGATTTGTGACTACGGTCACCAATGCTTTGGTAGCACACTGTGTTTTTGGGACACCAGAGGTTTGGCACCTCATTGCGACTTGTCCCCGTGGTTTTTGACCACCGTGGGTTGGCCCCACTTGAGATATGGGACCGTCTGCTAGTGTTTTGGTAACACACACGATGGGTTGGCCCCATCTTTGGATTTGTGACTTCGGTCACCCGGTGCTTTGGTAGCACAATTGTGTCTTTGGGACACCGGTGGTTTGGGACCACATTGATGGATAATGTGTCTTTGGGACACCAGTGTTTTGGTAACACATTGTGACTATACGTCACCAGTGGTTTGGCACCACCAGTGGTTTGGTACCACACGGGGTAGAAAAGGTGTATGGATGGTTAGGATCGGGTTGCATTAATTATGTTGCTATGTATGATGTGTGTTGGCATGTTGTTTTATCGGGAGCGGGTTTTACACATTTGAGTCACTCGACTCACCCCTCTCCTTTGACATTTCAGTGACTCGTGAGACGCGGACTTGAGCCGGGATGGACTCGGGGTGCTCATGCCACGCGGAATAAAAGTTTTACTCAGATATTATGCTTTGGGTATTTTAGTAATTTACTTTCAGTTGGGTTATTTCAGGATTTGTAAAAAGCCTTTAAATTCTGCCTTTTTATATTATGTTTTGAGTTTGATTTTAATATGCCTTAATAAATAAGTTGGTATGAAGTTTGCTAAAACTTGGAAAGATAATGATTTCAAATTATAACGCCAAATTATAACGCAAAGTGTTTTTACACTATACCATCGGGTATCGCACTGATTTTATAAGCATATGAAAATCAATGGTTTTTCAAACTTGAACGCAAATTTTACTAAGTCTAAATGTTTTAGTAACAATATTCAACAACTTGTTTTCCGCAAAAGAAACAAAGTTTTAGCAAATCTATTTAGTACAAATTCGAGATTTTCAAATACGTTTCCCTCGTAACATACCAGATTCAGTCGTGGTGTTTGGACCGGGTTTGGGGTGTTACAATTGTGGTATCAGAGCTAAGTTCAAAAGCTCGGCTGTGGGCTTGAGGCCCAAATTGTTTTCAAAAGTTTGTTTTAAGTGTTTTGGGATTGGATACATGGGTTACAAGGCATGGCACCGAGTCTCCGGCACCAGTTCACCCAGGTAAGTAATTCTAAACTCTTCTGTGAATTATCATTTGTAGAAGGGTAGGTGATATGGTACGTAGTTAGATTTATAGGATTTGAACCCTAGGATTAGATCACTCAAACACTTGAACTAAAGCATAAGACTTAAAGCACTAAACCAATCTATGACTCAGCCATGGGGCTAGGGTGTGGTAACTCCTGTACGCATGTCTAGGAGAGGATCCGGAAGAGCTTGGTATTTAAGCAGTCCTCGTGACTCACCTCCTCTTCGCAGGAATCCCACCTGGTGCGTAGCTCGAGTTCACCCTGACCAAGAAGGCTCGGTCATAGACTTAACCTAATGACTAAAACCCGAAAAGGGAATTAGCTATGTTTTCAAAAATACAACAACAACCCTAATGTTTTCAAACTCTTTGCAATAAACTCTTTCAAAACCGAAAATGTCACATTTACAACAATTTTCTCGAAAAACCTGATTTATGGGAAAATTACAAAAATGCCCTTAGGGGTAAATTTACTAAAATGCCCTCGGTTTATAAAATAGCAACTCAATGATTTTTGCCCCAAAATTTCAATGATGTTACGAAATTCAAACATTCTGTTTTACAAAATATCAATTGAAAATTTTGATTTTGGAAAATTTACTAAAACGCCCTCAGTTTGTGAAAATTACTAAAATACCCCTGGTTTCCAAAACGAAGTATTTTACAAAATTTTCAAAGAACACTCTCAAATTTGTGGAATTTCAAATGGATCGGTTTTACGAAAGTTTTAAAATATCTTTTATTACGAAAATACCCTGTAGGGAAAATGACGAAAATACCCTTGGGCTAGAATGGGCAGCAATGTCCGAAGAGTGAGTAGGTAGGGAAAGGCTTAAGGAATGAATGTATAATCTCTTTTGGGTGAATAGGATAGAAGACTGAAACCTTGGTTGCTCGAAAGAACCCCTGATTAAACTCTATTCATAAAATTTCTTTGCGGTTAAGAAAGTGGAACGATACTAATGCATAAAAATCTTTTTAATCAGATACGTAGGAAGATTAGACATGAGTACTCGAGGTGGACGTGGCCGTAATACTCGTGGTAGAGGTAGGGGTAGAATGACGGTTTCTGAGCCCGTAGGATCTGGTCAAGGTTCAGAAAATGAGATCTGGGATTCCGCCACCAAATTTGGAGGTGGTGAGTTCCAAGATCAGACTGGAGACGATGCAGTGTCACAGGCGATGCTGCGGGTGTTGGAAAGAGTAGCTGGTGTAAGTGGTGGTGCGGGAGTTAGGAAATCTGTTCCTGAGAGACTCCGGGCTAATGGGGCCGAATTTTTCCGAGGTGTATCGGGTGTTGCTCCTAGCACTGCTGAATATTGGCTAGAGGCAACTGAGCGGATCATGGATGATCTGGATTTGACTGCTGAAGAGAAGTTGAAGGGTATCGTATCGCTTCTCCGGGATGAGTCATACCAGTGGTGGCTCACGGTTCGAGACAAAGTGTGGCAGCTGAGGATCTGACATGGGATTATTTCAGATCTGCATACCAAAAGAAGTACATCGGGGCTAGTTACATCGACTCCAAACAAAGGCATTTTCGAGGCTTGTTCGGGGAGCAAATCAATTCTTTGAGTACGAGGTCGAGTTCTTGGTGAGTAGGTATGCCCGGGCATTGTAGCCACCGAGCATGAGAGGTGTGTTCGTTTCGAGGATGGTGCGAGACGAGTTGAGGCTCTTGATTGCTCCACAGCAGGAGCGCGAGTTCATTGTCTTAGTTGAGAAGGCTAAGGTAGCGAAGGTGTTAAGGAGTCGGTAAGAGCGAGCATGGGACAGGAGTAGGCTTAAGAGGAGCTTTGGGTCTTCGGGATCGCCGGCAATCCGCGAGAAGAGGCTAGACCGAGTGGGGCGTAATCGATCCGCTAGGTTCGTTCTTCGCTAGGGGGGACCGCCGTGATGTAAATCGATCGCGGGAAATCTCATTGGGGTGGTTGTTGGGTGGTGGAAAAGGTTGCTTCGAGTGTGGTTCTCTCGGATCATCGCATTAGGGACCGCCCGCGTAGGATGGCCGTGGATTGATCGAGAGTCGGGCGTGTCGATTCAGAGGTAATGGACCGCCACCACGAGAGGGGCCGTGGTAATGGGCAGCAGGTGGTAATGGATTTGGTCGAGGTCGTGGAGCAACAGGGCAGAGGTGCGGGTAGTTTCGAGGCACGACACTGAACCGTGTATGCAATGCTAGGCTAGGCGCGAGGAGGGCGACGCACCGGACGTAATCACCGCAGACGTTTTTGATTTTTGGTTCTCCCTACACTGCTTTAATTGATTTGGGTTCCACGCATTCGTATGTTGCTAGTAGTATAGTTGAGACCATAGACTTAGACTCGAGATATCTTCTAGACGGATGACCTGCATTTAGCCTTCTAGGTCACTCTGTAGTGGTAGATAAGTTGTATAAGGATGTACCCCTAGAACTCCAAGGGGTCATTTTTGCTGCTGATCTGATGGAACTGCCGTTTGGGGAGTTCGATCTGATTCTCGGGATGGACTGGCTGGTGAAGTACCAGGCCAAGGTGGATTGCGCGGCCAAGCGCATGGTTCTATCGACGGATAAGGGAGATGAAGTGATTATGATAGGTAATAGGAGAGATTACTTATCCAATGTGGTATCGGCACTAAAAGCTGTAAAGATGGTCAGGAAGGGCTGTGAAGCGTATGTGGTTCATGTGTATGCCTTGGAGGCTAAGGAGTCTGCTGTTGAGAAGGTTCGTACTGTTAAGGAATTTGTGGATGTGTTTCCAGAGGAGCTTAGGGTTTGCCACCCGATCGTGAGGTAGAGTTTGGGATAGATCTCGCTACCGTGGATCGCGCCGCTGTCTATTGCTCCATATAGGATGGCACCAAAGGAATTGGTGGAGCTTAAGGCTCAGATTCAGGAGCTGTTGGATCGAGGCTTCATTAGGCCAAGTGTTTCACCGTGGGGAGCGCCGGTATTATTCGTCAAGAAGAAAGACGGTTCGATGCGGATGTGTATCGATTACCGCCAACTGAATAAGCTGACGATTAAAAACAAGTATCCGTTACCACGGATAGATGACTTGTTTGATCAGCTGAAAGGTGCATCGGTGTTTTCGAAGATCGATTTGAGGTCTGGGTACCATCAGTTGAAAGTTAAGGAAGCGGATATCCATAAGACAGCGTTTCGGACTCGGTACGGGCACTACAAATTCCTGGTAATGCCGTTCGGGTTGACTAACGCTCCGGCAGCTTTTATGGATATGATGAATAGGGTGATTCAGCAGTATCTGGATCGGTTCGTCGTGGTTTTTATTGACGACATCTTGGTCTACTCAAGGTCGGAAGAAGAGCATGATGCACACTTGAGAGTGGTGTTGCAGATTTTGAGGGAGAAGCAACTCTATGCTAAGTTCAGTAAGTGCGAGTTCTGGCTTAGGGAAGTGACGTTTTTGGGTCATGTAGTATCAGCTGAGGGGATTAGAGTAGATCCTCGGAAGGTTGAGGCGGTTTTGGATTGGAAGCCTCCTAAGTCAGTGGCTGAGATTCGGAGTTTCCTGGGTTTGGCAGGATACTACCAAGATTTGTTGAGGTTTTCGCATTGCAAAGACCGATGACTAAGTCTGTTAAGGAAGGGAGTTCCGTTTGTTTGGACTGAGAAACAGCAGGAGAGTTTTGATAAGCTGAAGAAAATCTTGACAGAGGCTCCTGTTTTAATTCAACCCGAGGTGGTAAGGAATACACGCTCATCGCGACGCATCACATACGGATTGGGTTGTGTCTTTGATGCGGGAGGAGGGTAAGGTTGTGGCTTACGCTTTCGGCAGCGGTGAGGCCACACGAGGTTAGCTATCCGACGCACGATTTAGAGCTAGCAGCTGTTGTCTTCGCTCTAAAAATCTGGAGGCACTACTTGTACGGGGAAAAGTCAATAGTCTACACAGATCATAAGAGTTTGAAGTACCTATTGACTCGAAGGATCCGAATTTGAGGCGGCAGAGATGGGTTGAATTGCTCAAGGACTACGACGCTCGATCGAGTATCATCGGGCAAGGCTAACGTGGTGGCGACGCGCGTTGAGCCGTAAGGTTGTTTCGGACTTAAGAGCTTTGTTTGCCCATTTGAGTTTGTACGACGACGAGAGTATTCTCGCGCAGTGCGAGTTAAGCCTACTTGGGTTGAGCAGATCAAAGAGAAGCAGATTGGAGGATGAGGTTACGAGTGCGCGAAGGTTACAAGTGCTGAGTAATGGTGGTTTGGAGGGTTACTGACTTGTCTAGGGATGAGGTTCGTGTTTTCAAGGGAAGGCTTGTATGCCTAAAGATGTTGAGTCGAGGCGAGAGGATCCTTCAGACGCACATAGCGATCCTTATGCTATGCATCCCGGAGGTAGCAAAATGTATAGGGATCTTAGAGAGCGATTTTGGTGGCCTGGCTTGAAGAAGGAGGTGACCGAATTTGTTGGTAAGTGTCTGACTTGTCAACAGGTTAAGGCTGAGCATCAGTTGCCGTCGGGTTTGCTTCAGCCTGTGAAGATTCCTCGATGGAAATGGGAAAGGATAACTATGGATTTCGTCGGTGGTTTATCGCCACGCCAAGCAAGAAGGATTCAGTTTGGGTTATTGTGGACCGTCTGACTAAATCGGCCCATTTCATTCCGGTGAGAGTGGACTATTCACTTCAAAGATTGGCGAAGCTTTATGTGTCAGAGATAGTGAGGCTGCACGGTGTTCCAGTTTCGATTATCTCGGATAGGGATCCCAGGTTTACGTTGAGGTTTTGGAGAGCGTTGCATCAGGCTCTGGGTACGCGCTTGGATTTCAGCACGGCTTTTCACCCGCAGTCTGACGGTCAATCAGAAAGGGTTATTCAGATCTTGGAAGACATGCTGAGAGGTTGTGTTCTGGATTTCAGGGGCAGTTGGGATGAGTTTTTGCCGTTGGCCGAGTTCGCCTATAACAACAGCTACCAAGCAAGCATCAAGATGGCTCCATATGAGGCGCTGTATGGTAGGAAGTGTCGCTCACCTACTTGTTGGACAGAGTTAGGTGAACGTCAGTTATTGGGACCTGAGTTGGTTGCTGAGACGGAGGACAAGGTTAAGTTGATTCAGTCTCGTTTGAAGGAAGCTTCGGACCGGCAAAAATCTTATGCCGATCTTAAGCGAAGAGATATAGAGTTCGCTGTGGGGGATCGGGTTTTCTTAAAGGTCTCACCTTGGAAGAAGGTGCTGAGGTTTGGCAGAAAAGGCAAGCTAAGTCCGAGGTTTATTGGGCCGTATAAGGTATTGAGGCGAGTTGGACCAGTGGCGTATCAACTTGAGTTGCCAACGGAGCTTAGTCAGATTCACGATGTTTTTCATGTTTCGATGCTTCGGAGGTATCGTTCAGATCCGTCGCATGTGGTAGCAGTGGAGGAGATTGAGGTAAACCCAGATATGACCATAGAGGAAGAACCAGTGCAGATTCTAGATTGAGATGTCAAGGTTCTACGTAGGAAGTCTGTGCCTTTGGTTAAGGTACTTTGGCGGAATCATGGCGTGGAAGAAGCCACGTGGGAACCCGAGGATGCGATGAGACAGCAATACCCGCAACTCTTTTGATCAGGTAATTTCGAGGCCGAAATTATTTTTAAGGGGGTAGAACTGTAATATCCCGGGTTGGGGGCTATTTTGTGTTGCATGATATTGCATGTGTTTGGTGTGCTGTGTTGCTATCTCGGTGTTTAGGGGCTTAATTATAGGCTAGGTGTATGCCTGAGTGAATGGGAAAATTTTTGTTTTTGGGTGTTAAGTCAGGGGAGCTGATGGAGCTGAGGGTTGTGTATTTTAATTGGTGTTTTTAGCACAAGCAAGTGAGCTAGTAGAGTGGCATAGTGTGCGCCACTTGGAGTTTGTGTTTGGCGTCATAGGCAGGAGGGAGAGGTCCTGAGTTCAAGTTGCAGGATGCTCACTTTTTGGATCCCATTTTGACGCCAAGGTGGTTGGGCATGGACCAAGTCAAACGTTTGAATGGTGGGTGGAGAGTGCAATTAGGAAGTTGACTTGTTCAAAATTTTTGAATGTGTGGCTTGGAGTGTTTTGGGGGTTCATGGCCGAATTTTTGGGGATTTGGAATGGGGGGAATGGACGGTTGGTAGTGGGAAGTAAGGTGTGCCGAAATACACTTCCCATCTTGTGCATTTTCGGCCAAAAAGGAATTGGTAGGCCAAAGTTCTTCATTTTGTCAAAACAAGCCGATTTTTTTCCAAAGAGTTTCTCTCAATTTCTTCTTGAAACCAAAAGTACAAACCCTTAGAGCTTTAAATTAGCTTTGATCCCTTGTGTTCATTTGGTAGCCGAAATCCTATTCCTTCAAGCACTCTCTTCTCTTCTTAAACTTTCTTCTTCTTTCTGAAACCTTGTAAGCCGAAACTTCATTCCAAAACACCCTCTTCATTTCTTCTTTTTGCAAACCGTAAACTCCACCCTTCTATACAATTTCTTTTCTTCTTCTTTTCTTTTCATTCTTGTTGTTGGTGAATATTAACCCCATTCTTTTCGCACTCCATTTCTTTCTTTTTTCTCGACCGAACTTTGGTGGTTGGATACACCACTTAGCCGAATCCTCTTTTCCTTTTAGTTCAAGGTCTTAGCCGAACTTCCCCTTCCCTAGTGGTGTTATTTCGGACGAATATTGGTGTAGTGTTGGTGTTCACCTTGTGTTGTGCAAACGGCTAGAAAGGGGTAAGTGTTGGATATTATTATTGTTAGTTTAATCTTGGTTTCGATTAAGTCAGAGGTGATAAAGGACTATGATTATTCTCTTTTAAGGTGTAGCCGATTGTTGATTAAAGAAGGAACCATTGTGGTTCGGGTTTGGTAGGAAACCAAGCGTGTGCAAGGTAAGGGTTCGATATTAACCCCTTTGGTTAATGGTTGTTGGTCGAATGTTAGTGATGCCTAACCTTATGTTTGGCCGATTGTTATAGGAGTCGATTCGAGGACTTAGCATTCGCTCGTTGGGATTTCTAGGCTCGAGTTATCAGTGTGTAAACTAACACACTAATACTTGGTAATGTTGTTAATTAAACTGTTTGCTGTTAAAAACCATACAAGATATCTTTGGATGATGGGATACCCAAATGGGGTATGTGTGCGGATCCGGGTAAGTCTATTTTATTACCAATCCTATTACGGATACTTTGGGTATGATGATCTATGCTATATATGTATATGCTATGAGATGCTATGTTGGACATGGTTGCATGAGTTACATGATTTGCATATGGTACATGAGTCAAGTATGTCATGTATGGGTGATATGAGAGGAGGGAGCAAAGTGATATTTTGTGTTGACGAGCACCGGTGCTTTGGTAGCACACTTTGTGACTTTGGGTCACCAGAGGTTTGGCACCTCCGGAGGTTTGGTACCTCGTCTCGTCCCCAGTGGCTCAGCACCACGATGGGTTGGCCCCACAGATGATTATACGGGATTGACGCCGGTGTTTTGGTAACACACGATGGGTTGGCCCCATCACCGCATTTGTGACTACGGTCACCGGTGCTTTGGTAGCACATCTGTGTTTTTGGGACACCGAGGTTTGGCACCTCATTGCGACTTGTCCCCGTGGTTTGACCACCGTGGGTTGGCCCCACTTGAGATATGGGACCGTCTGCTAGTGTTTTGGTAACACACGTTGGGTTGGCCCCATCTTTGGATTTGTGACTTCGGTCACCAGTGCTTTGGTAGCACAATTGTGTCTTTGGGACACCAGTGGTTTGGGACCACATTGATGGATAATGTGTCTTTGGGACACCAGTGTTTTGGTAACACATTGTGACTATACGTCACGGTGGTTTGGCACCACCAAGTGGTTTGGTACCACACGGGTAGAAAAGGTGTATGGATGGTTAGGATCGGGTTGCATTAATTATGTTGCTATGTATGATGTGTGTTGGCATGTTGTTTTATCGGGAGCGGGGTTTACACACTGAGTCACTCGACTCACCCTCTCCTTTGACATTTCAGGTGACTCGTAGACGCGGACTTGGAGCCGGGATGGACTCGGGGTGCTCATGCCACGCGGAATAAAAGTTTTACTCAGATATTATGCTTTGGGTATTTTAGTAATTTACTTTCAGTTGGGTTATTTCAGGATTTGTAAAAAGCCTTTAAATTCTGCCTTTTTATATTATGTTTTGAGTTTGATTTTAATATGCCTTAATAAATAAGTTGGTATGAAGTTTGCTAAAACTTGGAAAGATAATGATTTCAAATTATAACGCCAAATTATAACGCATAAAGTGTTTTTACACTATACCATCTGTATCATGACCGATTTTATAAGCATATGAAAATCAATGGTTTTTCAAACTTGAACGCAAATTTTACTAAGTCTAAATGTTTTAGTAACAATATTCAACAACTTGTTTTCCGCAAAAGAAACAAAGTTTTAGCAAATCTATTTAGTACAAATTCGAGATTTTCAAATACGTTTCCCTCGTAACATACCAGATTCGGTCGTGGTGTTTGGACCGGGTTTGGGGTGTTACAACCCCTTATGAGGTTGCTGATGTCATAAACAGAATTGTAACTATAAGGCCCCAAATTTTAGGCCTAGAAGTATTGGGTCTTGTGTATGGAGTATTTAATTGTGCAAGAAAATAACACAAATATCTGTCTGCTTCAGTGGTTAAGTGCTCTAGGAGTGTGTGAGAAGCTTGGGTTCAAGTCTTGGCTCTTGCAATTTATTTTGGTTTTTCTTTTAAAGGAACCTAGATTTTGACCTTTAGACCTCTTAATTAATTAAAGGTAAAATGTGACATAAAGAACCTGTTGGTGTAGTGGTGGTGGCGCTACATGTGTGGCAATGAGTCTGAGGTTCGAGGCTTGGCATACGTAACTGTATATTTATTTTGCTGCTTGTGCTGGGGAGGTGTTGGAACTGGACTGGAACTCTGTGGTTGAATTGGTCATAGGAATTTGAATTGAATTTGAATGGGGAGTGGGAGTAAATCAAGGAGAAAATTCGGTGGAGGGATTGGTGGAGTTTTTGAAGGATTTTGAAATAGGGGAAGTTAGAGCCGATTGGGGGGAGTTTTTGTAACATCCTGAAAAGGGCCTATGCATTTTCAGTTTAATTACACGAAATGGCATGTCTTATGTGTTATGAATATATTTTGAACATTTTTGGAAACCTGGAAATGTATGGAAATGTTAGGTTTAAAAGAGGAAAGTGAACATTTTTTAGAAACTAAGAAAATGTAAGGAAATGATTTAGAAATGATTCAAAAGAGGAAAGTGAACATTTCTGGAAACTTGGAAATGCAAGGAAATGTCAAGTTTAAAGAGGCAAACAAAAATTTTTAGAAACTTGGAAATGTAAGGAAATGTCATAGAAATGTTAAGTTTTAAAGTTTAAAAAGGGGAAACTAAGGCAAGATGGTCTTAAGAAAAAATGTGTGTGAAATATGACACACAAAATAGCCTTGGTAAAATGGCTACAAGGCACCACTTAGGGCCTAGCAAGTGACTCCATGTTCAAGGAGGAAGGGGCCAAGGATCGAGTCACATGGGAAGCAAAATAAAGTTTTATTTTTGCTTCCAGAAGCAGAAAAGTGGACGGCACTAAGGAACTCAAGATAGGAGTTTAAATTCTCTTTAAATTTCAGCTAAATAGGTGGATAAATGAGGGATAATTATTGGTATTTTAATTAATAGATAATTAAAGGATTATTTCTTTTAATTTTAAATTAAAGGGATAAAGCTATCAAAATAAGGAAGAGTGGTGGCCAAGTAAGGGACTTTGAGTTTAATAATTTCGGCTAAGTAAGGATAGTTGCTGAATTATCTTTTATTTTAGGAGATAATTAAAGAGATAAAGCTATCAGAATAGAAGAATGATGGCCAAGTAAGGGATTCTAAGTTAGTAAATTCGGTTATATAAGGAAAAGAGGGCCATTCATCATTCTTTCTCTCAACCCTTCTCTCTGCCGAATTCTCCATAGCAAAATCCTCTCTTCTCTGCTATTTTGCCAAACCGAAAACTCTAGCAAAGCAAGCCAATTTCTTCATCTTTCTTTTCTTCCTATTCCTTTTCTTTCCAATCCATCCAAAAGCCGAAGTTGACCCACAACAAGCTAGTCTCCATAGCCGGATATTGCTAAAGGTTCAAGCAGGGGTGCCATCGACTGTGGTATTAAGGTAAGAATAATGGATTTCTTGTTGTTTCATCTCTTTTAATCAAGATCTAGGAATTTATTCTCTTGTTGTCTCTTGGCCGAATATTCAAGGAGGAATTTTGGGATTTTTTTTTTTTTTGGATAGTTGTCAACTACAAGGAGAAAGGTTTCGGGATTTAAGGTAAGCTATAAAGTGATATTCGGCCATAGGCCATTAGTATGATTTCAAGTTAGACTAAAATCTAACATATGTGTATAGGTATTTCGACAACATTAAGGAAGCAAGGATCCAATTCAGGATTTAAGATTTGGAAGGTAAACACATAGGTAGGTTCGGCCAAGGCCTGTTTCGATATCTAGATCTATTTCATAATCGTTTAAAAAGCCGAAACTAATTTGTTTAAGTGATTCAATGCTTGGCCGAATGCAAGAAGAGTATAGCAGAGATTTTGGGACTTGATTCTTAAGTCAATCGGCAACAAGGTAAGTTTTAGTGTACTAATCCTACTAGGATTTGGATTTATGGCGGCATGGCTTTTTATTAAATAGTAAGTGATTAATCAAATGTAGGAACTTGAGATCTAAGGTGGTAGATCAGATTTTGGGATTTTCATTGAAGTTGTTAAGCAAATCAGGTGTGTACCCCACACTAATCTTAATTGATTTATGGCTTAAACTTGATATATGTGTTAATATGAAAGTATAAGAATGTGGCTAAGGTACCATGTTATGGTACAAAGTACTCAGGTACGCTTCCTACTCCTACTAGGATTATGAAATATGTTATATTTAACATGTGATAAATGATAAGAATGTGAAATTTGGCATGTTAATGCATAATATGTATGATATAGGGCATATGGGTTATTGAAAAGGGGAAGTGAAAGTGGTGACCTAAGACCACAAAATCTGAATACGGTGACCTAAGACCGCGATATCTGAATGCGGTGACCTAAGACCGCGATATCTGAATGTGGTGACCTAAGACCACGATATCTGAATGTGGTGACCTAAGACCACGAAACTATAAGGGCGATAAGCACGTCGACTGCAGCGACTGCCTTCGACGGTGTGTAGCGGATGGAGGGTTGAATTAGTAGTCCCCACGGTGTGCAGGTTGGTACGGGGAAGTGTAGCAGATGGCTATCTAGGTTTGGGTTCGGGTTGCATTATTTTAATTTAATGATATATGAATATGTATGCTATGAAATGCCTAAATTTGTTAAGACTTAGTGCTGTGTTACACATTGAGTCTGTTGACTCACCCCGTCGTGGGAACATTTTTCAGGTGATGAACAGTAACGGAACGGGTCGGCAGGAGCTTAGTGGTGGCCATGCCCAACAAGGAAATTATTATGTGGACTCTTTATTTCTCTAAGTACTTTAAATTTCATTCTGTGTTTTATTTGATGTAATAAGGCCATAGTGATGATTTTATTTTTGTTTTATTTACTATGTTACGAAATTTTGTTAATTAAAGATTAAGTCAATTTAATTCAAAATAATCTTTAAATATTTTATCACCTGAAATAAATGGGTTTTCAATATAAAATAAACTTGTTTTCAACTCGAGCCCATCCCACAAAGAATTTTCTTCAAAACACACAGTTTTCCAAAGTAGTGAAAGAATTTTTGAACCGGTTTTCTTCGAGGAACATACCAGATCCAGTCAAGGCTCGTGGGCCGAGTCTGGAGTGTTTCAGTTTTGTTTAGGCAAAACTGGCTAGGGAGTGCATCTGAAGCATTTTCGGCGATTGCTTTCTTCTATGCCGATTTGTTTTAGTTTCTCTCTTCTATCTATAGTGCCAAATATTGCCATAGACCTTTTTGTGTTTTTTCCATTTCGATTTTCTTTATTCTCTTCTTTATGTTTCCTATTCTTCTTAATATGAGCCGAATTCAACCACTCTTTCTCTGCCTTTATTCTTTTTCTCTTCTCTATCGATCAAATGTTTCGACCTACATGCATTTTGACAAATCTTTCTCCAACCTCTGAAGTGTCAAATCTACTCTTCTCGTATGGGTTGATTGAGTTCAAATTATTTGGTTGGCCGATTGTTAGGGGTAAGTGGTTATGTGCTTTCAAATACTGGTCGAACGTGTGTTTTCCTCAGGATAGTAATTGTTTAACGTTTGTTATTGATATTGATGCTTAATAGATAATGTTGTGGTACAGAGAAGCCACAAGGAGGTGATATCGACTCATAATCAAACGGCTTAGGAAGTATAAGCCGATCCAGTCAAGGTTCTACGCTTGTGGGCTACTACGTTTCTCTCCATCAAGGTGTGTACACACACTATTCGCGTTATAGAACGGCAAATGTCGAAATGCCGGGATGCCAAAATGCCGGAAAGCCGACGATACGGCAATTGTTACTATACGGGCGCATGGACACTCGTGTGGGGGAGTCGACATATTGACAAAGGCCGCCATGAGCGATATCGTGGACTTGGCCGTTATTAGGCCTAATGGGCCGATTTGGGTCAAGTGGGCCCGCGTGGGTAAATTTCGCTGCTAAGTGGGAAATCAATAGACTTGTCATGTCGCGCACATGACTTAAGTAGTTCTGGGCCTCGTTGGGCCAAAATGGGCCGTGTGGGCCCAATGAGAACGTGGGTCCCACACAGATGAAATTCGCGGTAAGTGACTATTAATGAACCAAGTTATGGTGTACACATAGCCGTATCTAAATTTGGGCTGAATGGGCCACCCGAGCGTGTGGGCCCACTTGGGCCGAGTAATGGGCCTTAGGCACATTTACACCGTTGTATCTATTTAGGTTACTTAAGTCGCTCGAGGTGACGGTGGGCCTTCTGTTGGGTCGTTAAGCCCGGTTTGCAAAATTACTGACATACTCTCAGTTTGCAAAATTACCGAAATACCCCCGATTTATAAAATTATCGAAATACCCCTGATTTGTAAAATTACCGAAATACCCCTAATTTGTGAAATTACAAAAATACCCTTAATTTGTAAAATTACTGAAATACCCTCGATTTGTGAAATTATCGAAATACCCCTAATTTGTAAAATTTACTGAAATACCCTCGGATTATGAAATTATTGAAATACCTCCGATTTGTGAAATTATCGAAATATCCCTGATTTGTGAAAATTCTAAAATACCCTCGATTTACAAAATTACCGAAATACCCCTTGATTTTGAATTTATTGAAATACCCTAATTTGTGAAATTACCGAAATACCCTGATTTGTGAAATTACCGAAATACCTCAATTTGTGAAATTACCAAAATACCCCAATTTGTGAAATTATCGAAATACCCCCGATTTGTAAAATTACTGAAATACCTTTAGATTGTGAAATTATTGAAATACCCCCGGTTTGCAAAATTACCTAAATACCCCTGTAGGGTAGGAGTACTGATATACCCTTATAGGGTAAAATGACTATTTTGCCCTTGTGGGTAAAGGACTGACTTGTGCAATGATTTGACTGGGATTGTATGACTGTGTTTTAACTGACTTGACGGTGGTTTTATGTCTGATATTCTTTTAATATATGTTTAAATGACTATTACTGAGCATGGCCATTTTGCATACACGTGTAATGATTGAGCATGACATACATGACATATTGCATGGGGTTGGGACATTGACATAGAGGAAGTTCTGTAGGGTCGCAGAGGTCGCATGAGACGACTGTGGGTCCAGTATTGATATGTTAAGGCTGCACGGGTCGCATGAGACAATTGTGGACCGACGGACGACTTAAAGCCGCGTAATCTGATTATGGCTCTGTGCCAACCTAAATATGGCTCTATGCCATCTTGATTATGGCTTTGTGCCAATCGTATTTACCCGTGGCTATGTGCCTAACATATATACTGATGTCTCTGTGTCGATCATAATTACTCATGGCTGTGTGCCGATTATATAACCATCGCTGATGGCTATGTGCCAAACTTATTACAGTTACCGATAGCTTTGTGCTATCCTGATTATGGTTTATAACCATTCTGATTATGGCTTTTAGCCATTCTGTTAACTAGCAGCATTGCTGTGATGTTTATGGCTTTTAGTTGTTCTGTCCACGGCACCAGGCAGTTCTGTTGACTTAGTGCCGCAACCAGTGCTAAGCTTGGTGTGTTGGCTGGGTGGGTCGATTTTATCCCCACGTAAGTGTAGGGTTGGTACGGGTGGTGTATTGGTTGGATCGGGGTGGGATGCATCCTCATACTGTTACATATCTGTTTATGAGATCTGTCACCATAATGGGCTTAGGCCACATGTTCTGTTATTGGTTTGGGCTAGGCCCAATTGATTCTGTTATGAGCTATGACCCAAATGATATTGTAGTAGGTTTCGGATCACATATGATCTGATCTGGATTTAATTTCGTTCTTGGTTTTAATTTTTATAATAAGGCCTCTATGGATTTAATTCTGAATTTGGGATTTTGTTACGCTTTATATCTGTTAGACGTAGATGAGTTTTCAACCAATTACTGTTTTTAAAACTTACGTTTTAAACTTCTTTAACTTAAGTTAGCTTTCGCAACTAAAAGAGATTTTTAACGAAGTTAATAACATTTTTTTAAAAGTGATTAACTATTCTATGAATCACATCTTGAAATTGAACAAGCACAAACTGATACTTTAGTTTTTAAATATTAAGGAGGGTTTTCAATGAAAACATGGTTTTCGAAAAAAACTTCAATGTGACACGCTAGATTCAGGCCTAACTTCTAGAATAGGTTAGGGGTGTTACAGTAACGTCGCAAATTTGGGCCCAAAAGGAATGGGCGTTGAGCGTGGGATCAGCTAGGAGACTGCACATAAATATTTATGTGTGCAAGAAAATCACACAAATTGCTTGTTTGCTTTGATGGTTAAGTGATTTAGGAGTGTTTGGGAGTGTCTGAGAAGTCCTAGGTTCAAGCCCTGGCTTTTCCAAAATTTTGGTTTTCTCTTAAGTGAACCTTGGTGTTAGCATGTAGGCTTTGAAAGAAATTATGGTGGAATTATGGAACAAGTTGAGCTTGTAGGCTAGTGGCAGTCCCGTGTTTAAGGCTGCAAAGGAGCTCAAGTTCGAGTCCCATAATGCGCAAGGGAATTTTTATTTTACTTCCTTGCAATAGGAGAAGTGGAGTCTGACTGGAACTCTGCAAGTTGGAATTTGAATTAGTCATGGTGAATGTTGAGGAGGGATTTGTGGAGGTAATCTGGTTGTTAGGGAGAAAATCAATGTAATTTTGAAAAAAGGGGAGAGTTTGATGGGTGAAAGTCTTTGTGCCGAATTTCAACTATTGGGAGTGAGAAATTCGGCTAGGGGAATATTGTGGACATTTTTCGGTTTTGGGGTATTGTTCTTTGCTCATTTGTTCGGTTTTGGTTTTTTGTTCTTGAAGACCAATTGTAGGGTAGGTGCTTTAGTGGTTTTTCTTTTCCTTCTCCTTTCTATTTTTTGTGTATTCTTGATCGCCGACCTTTTGTGCTACTTCTGCCAAAGTCTATCTCTATTCTTTCTTTGGCATTAACCTTAACCAAAATTTCCCTTCTCTACTCTTTCAATTTTGTCAACCTTGGCCGAATATCCTGAGCATCTCTGCTCCATTGATTAATTTCTTTTGGCCGAACTCACCATACCTTCCCCTCTCTATTTGTTTGGTGTTTTAGTGCTTCTGCTAATCCTTGGGGCGGCCGTATACTATACTGTGGTATATTATTTCGGTTCTGCAGGGATTCCTGACAAGCGGTAGGAGTTCATATCTCCTTTTCTCGCTCAAATCTGTCTCTCTTACTTTTACTAAAAAGCCGACTATTTCCTTTCTTACATTCTCTATTTGCGTTTCTTGCCTTTCATCATGAGGTTATGTTCGTTGGGGGGCTAGGTGTTTTTAGAGTAGTAAAGGTGTGCAAGTGTTTTGGAAGCGATCAAAACCTTTCCTCCTACTTCCAACCAAGGTAAGTGCGTTACCTTATTTCTTGGGTATGGGCCGAATTTTCCCGAGGACTCTATAAGGTGAGGCGTGTGGATCTGAGCCACATCTATAGTTGATCCTAGCTGACAAGATTTGTTGTTATGCAGTGAATCGGGAAACGGAGTGCGATTTATTTTAGTCAGCAACTTAAGTGAAATAAATCGCATATCTTCTATCAAGGTAGGTGGTGATTACTGATTTGAGAATTAAGTGTTGTTGAACGCTAATGAATTGAGAAACTGATTGAGTGCTTGGGATGATTGTATGTTGGGCTCAAAGGGTGTTCGTAGCCTTTCGGAAAAAGGTGTGTAATCACACTATCTCTGCTGTGAATCGGCAAAAGCTAAAAAGCCAAAAAGCCGAAACTTCGGCATTCGAGGCCTCACGAGCGTGCTATCGCTTGTGTGGTAAACCTAGCCCACAAATCATGAGCGATAAATTGTGGAGGCCACTATGAGCGTTCTCGCGACCTTGGGCCTTGTTTGGCAAAAATGGGTCGTGTGGGCCCAATGGGCTCGTGGGCCTCACACAGATAAAATCCATGTTAAGTGGAAAATACTGGACTTGGCTATGTAGTTCACATGTTGTGACTGAATTTGGGCTAATGGGCCACACGAGCGTGTGGGCCCACTAGGGCTGAATATTAGGCCTTGGGCCCCTTTACACCGTAATGGCCGTAATACCCCTGTAGGGTAAAATGACCATAATGACTGTAATACCCCTGTAGGGTAAAATGACCGTAATGGCCCTGTAAGGTAAAAGGACCGTAATGCCCCTATAGGGAAAAATGACCGTAATGCCCCTGTAGGATAAAATGACCGTAGTATCCCTGTAGGGTAAAATGTCTGTAATGCCCCTGTAAGGTAAAATGACCGTAATGTCCCTGTAGGGTAAAATGACCTTAATGCCCCAATAGGGTAAATGACTATTTTGCCCCTCGAGGGTAAATTACTGACTTGTGCTATGATTTGATTGATTTGAATATGATTGTATGACTATGATTTGATTGACTTAGCTATGAATGATATGATGATTGTGGGCCAGACATTCTGCATATATGACATACTGCATGGGGTTGGGATATTGGTTATGGAGGAAGTACTGTTCTGATAGGGTCGCACGGGTCACACGAGACGGCTATGGACCTACCAATGGCTTTAAGCCAGTCAATATGATTATGGCTCTGTGCCAACCAAACTATGGCTCTATGCCGTCTTGATTATGACATGTGTCGATCATATTTATCCATGGTTGTGTGCTGATCGTAATTATTGATAAATTTGTATCAATCATACTTACCCATGGCTGTGTGCCGGTTATATTACCGTAGCTGATGGCCATGTGTCGAGCTTATTACTTTTACCGATGGCTATGAGCCAATTATGAGATCGCATGGTGGCTTTGCCACATATATCATGCATCGCACTCTCATCGCTTTATTATTCGCGCGATTATCTTTTGCAATATTGGTGTGTTGGCTGAGTGGGTCGATTTTATCCCCACATGGTGTGTTGGTTGGTACGGGTGGTATGTTGGCTGGATTGGGGTGGGTTGCATATTTACACCATACTGATACTGTATTGGGCTTAGGCCCACATTGATTACTGTATTGGGCCGAGGCCCACACTGCATCATTCATCGAATAGGGCTCTGTGCCTGCATCATTCTTGCATGATAGGGGATTGCACACTGAGTTCTTGTAACTCACCCTTTTCTTTTAACTGTATAGGTAATCTCCAACCTTAGATGATTTGGAGCTGCGAGGGACTTGAAGGTGGCCACACATATGCTAATATTTTATTTTAGACCTAGTTATTTAAATTCTTATATTGGGCTGATATTTATGTAATAAGGCCTCTAGTGATTTTAATTTCTTTTAATTATGTTTAATTTCTTATTTTGAAACTGCCAAACTGATACAAACACGTTTTCAAAAATAATAACTGTTTTAAAAGACAAGCACAAATTTTCAAACTTCAAAATAACAATCATTAGAGTAGTTTCCGCAAGTTTTTAACCAACTAAGAAACCAACAGTAACAAACATGGCAATCGTTTAAAAACAGTTTTCTATCAACAAGCCTAATTTCGAAAAACACTTCAATGTGACACATCAGATTCGGTCGTAACGTCTAGGCCAGGTTTAGGGTGTTACAAGAATACCTAGATTTTCATACACGGATGAGTCTAGGCAATGTGGAAGACACGGGCGTGTGTTTGGCTGTGTGAAAACCCCCTGTAGGTTTGAAATGAAAAATAAATTTCACACGGGCTAGTGACATGGGCGTGTGTGACTACACGACTTTCCCATACAGGCGTGTCCCATTTCACACGGGTGTGTGGCCTGTTAAGGAAAAATTTTTCTAAGTATACCAAAGTTCTCGGTTTGATTCCGAAACCCTATACCAAAGTTCCCAGTTTGATTCTGAGACCCTCCGTTTGCATGTTTATGGTGTCGTAGGTCCATAATAAGTAATTGGGAAGCATTAAGTTGGAATGAAATTTTATAGCCCAAAGTTTTATGTTCAAGCAAGTTAAGTTCGGTAATGCCTCGTGCCCGGTTCCGGCGTTGGATATGGGTAAGGGGTGTTACAACTGTAATTACAAATTCTTTACCCGATTCAGGATGGATTAACACAGGTTCTTCAGTCAACAAAGTTTTCAATCTATTAAAACTCTACTGACATTTATCAGACCACTCGAATTTTACTCTTTTTGTAATAGACAAGTCATCGGAGAAGCTATCATTGAAAACCCTATTACAAACCTTCGATAGTAACCGGCTAATCCCAGAAAACTTCTAACTTCATACACATTTTTCGGTGGTTTCTAGTTAACAATAGCTGAAATTTTATTCGGATCCACTCTGATGCCTTCAGCAGATACTATATGGCCAAAGAAACTAACTTCCCGAAGTCAAAATTAACATTTACTGAATTTGGCATATAATTGTTTCTCACACAAAGTTTGCAACACAATTCTCAGATGATCAGCATGTTTATTTTTATCTTGACAGTATAGCATAATATCATCAATAAACACCACTACAAATGTCGAAATATGGTTTAAAAATTTTATTCATCAAATCCATAAATACCGTAAGTGCATTCGTCAAACCAAACGGCATCACAAGGAACTCATAGTGTTCATACCTGGTTCTAAAAGTTGTCTTCGGTACATCTGAGTCTTTCACTCGCAACTAATAGTATCCAGAACTAAGATCTATTTTAGAGAACATAGTGGCACCTTTCAGCTGATTAAACAAGTCATCAATTCGAGGCAATGGATACTTGTTCTTGATTGTAACCTTATTGAGCTGCCTATAGTCAATAGACAACCTTAAATATCCATCTTTCTTCTTTACAAATATATCCGATACACCCCAAGGTGAATGACTAGGTCGAGCAAAGCCCCTATCTATCAGTTCTTGCAACTGTGCTTTCAACTCTTTTAACTCTGTTGGGGCCATTCAATAAGGTGTTATAGATATAGGAGTTGTTCCTGGAATAAGATCTATAGAAAATTCCACCTCTCTGACTGGCAATAATCCGGGTAATTCTTCCAGAAACACTTTAGGAAACTCACAAACAACTGGCATTAACTTAATCTTCAATTCAGATACTTTAGTGTCCAAAAAATATGCAAGATAAGCATTATATCATTTTTTGACATATTTCTATGCTGATATAGCTGAGATTACATTAAATAACCCATCTAGTTTATTAGATTCAACATGAAGTAATTCACCATTCTGATATTTCAATACAATGTATTTTCATTTACAATTCACCACCGCATCATGTTGAGTCAGCCAGTCCATTACCAAATTACATCAAATTCATCAAAAGGCAATAGCATAAAATCAGCCAAAAAGCAATAACCATTTACCATCAATGGACAGTTTTTACAAACTTTATCCACCATAACATACTAGCTAGAGGGTTTGAAACTTTAACCACAAATTCAATGAACTCAACAGGTAAATTTTTAACAGTCAAAAAATTTGTGCAAATGTATGAATATGTTGAACCAAGATCAATCAAAGCAGTAATATCAGTATCAAGAAGAGAAAATGTACTAGTAATGATGTCTTGTGTAGAGATATCCTCTCTTGCACATATAGCATACGTCCTTGTCGGTGCTCTTGCTTCAGATTTAACTGTTGAATCTTTTGTAGCACTTCGGTTACCACTAACATTGCCAGAGTGTCAGGGTGGTCTACCTCTCGAGGCGGGGTTACTCGACTTCGAAGTCTGATCAGTATCTTTGTCAATCCTTTGTAGACAATCTTTAAGATAGTGGTCAAGAGAACTACATTTATAGCAAGCTCCACTTCTAATACGGATATCCACAAAATGAAATTTATTACAATATTTACACCTCAATTTGGGGTTACCAACACTTCCAACACTTGTTACAGATGGAGACAAAGATCTCAGGTTAGAGCGTTGAGAGCCTCATTGTTTTCTAGAATATCCCACAGATACGGTAAAACGATCATGGTATTTCTTTGATTTCTTTGAAGTAGATAATTGTGATTTACCTATAAATCTTTTACCAGAAATTCGGGCTTCTCTCTTTGCTTGTTTCTTTTCTTTACTTAATTCCTCGGCTTTATATGCTCGACCAGTCAGTACTACAAATTCCCTTAATTCAAGAATTTCAATCAATAGCTTGATGTCCTCATTCAATCCTTCTTCAAAACGTTTACACATAGCAACCTCAGTCGGAACACATTCCCTGACATACTTGCTCAATCTAACAAATTCTCGTTCATACTCAGATAATGTCATATTTCCCTGTTTGAGCTCTAAAAATTCCTTCTTTTTTTGATCCATAAATCTCTGACTAATATACTTCTTTCTAAATTCCGTTTGGAAAAACTCCCATGTAACATTTTCCCTTGGCACAACAGTAACCAAAGTATTCCACCACTAATAAGCTGAATCTTTTAACAATGATACGACACATTTTAGTACTCAACTGGTGTGCATGACAATTCATCTAAAACCCTAATAGTTGTAACACCCTTTACCCGAGTTCCACACTGGAACCGAGCCCGAGGTATTACCCAAACCAACGCCACTTAAACACCACTTAGGCTCAATGTGACTACACTCCTACATTACTCTGGCAGCCTTATTCTAGACTTAGTAGACTATTTTGACCATATCGGAACTATTTTGATTCCTAAAAATTTTCTCTTTTCTATACAGGGATCACACGCCCGTGGGTTTACACCCACGCCCATGTCCTTAGCCCGTGCCTAAAACTCCAACATTCTATTTTAACACCACGGTTAGGGCACACGCCCATGTGAAATGGGACACACCCGTGTACCCTCACAACATGCCCGTGTCTTCAAACCGTGGGAGGTTACTGACTATATTCGCACGGCCTTGACATGCCCATGTGGATAACCCGTGGTCTACCCTAATTTAAAATGCTAACATGTAGGGGACACACGGCCAAGTCGCACGCCCGTAGACTGACTGTGTGTCACACATGGTCTAGACACACCTCCGTGTGCCCATCCATGTGGACAGAACAAGGCTAATTGCCCAACTTCTAGCACCCCTAAGCCTTACACTACATGAGTCCATTCAACATACTAATAAAAATCTCATAATTCAACATGTACTCTCATTTATAACCTTAAAATTTCATAAACGATAATGTATGCCATCAATCTTGGCAATTTACAAAATAAATATCTTAGCAAGAGCCAATACACCTTTGGCAAAAATAACAAAATAATCTATCTAGTCTAGCCCCTATACATGACATACACAAAATCACTAAGTCTATTTATACCAAAGTGAGCATATAGTGTGGGTGGTCTCCTGGTTATCGGCGTATCCCGGCTCGGCTTTTAAACTCTATAAAACAAGGGAAAAAAAAAGGGGAGTAAGCTTTAAGCTTAGTAAGTTTACATGTAAACAATATAGCATTTTAAACATGTATTAATACAATTTCATAGCATTATGCACTAATCAAGAAACAATCTACATACATGATTATGCTAACTCATTTCCTCCATTCACACACTCCAATTACATCACAAGCATGATACATACATTCATTACCAGTTTCCCTGCACTTAACATCGCAATGTCACATAACACAACACATCCAAATCCATTACTCGTAATTAGATTACTTAGTGGATTTGCACTTAGCCCACCGTCAATCTTTATTAGGGTGGTATCGCACATAGCCCACCAAATAGGTTAGTCACGGTGGTTTCGCACATAGCCCACCAAAAGATTAGTAGACGATGGTATTGCACAAAGCCCATCGTAATTAAATAATAAGGTGGTATTGCACTTAGCCCACCAAAAGATAAATAGACGATGGTATCACACAAGCCCATCATAATGAAACAATAATTATTCAATGACGACCACATTCAATTCACTTGAATCACATATGTTCTCAATCAGGTCATACACCAATTAGCAGCACAATGTATATAAATGTAATTGTAATGTTTACACATAAACTTACCTTGATGCAAAACGTGTTAACTAGCGATTTACTCAATCACCTTGCCTTTCCCAAGGTCAAGGTTGATTCCGCATTCTTCTTGATCTATAACAATGAAATTCATTCATTTAGATCATTCTATGAAATTCTACACTTGGGCAAAAATAACCATTTTGCCCTTGTACATTGGAAAAATTACGATTTTGCCCCTAGGCTCGTAATTTATTTTTCATCACATTTTCTTGATAGACAAACATAGATGAACATTTATTTCTCTTACAACTACTCACCATTTCAACTATTTCATGCATATATGGCACAAATTAAATCTTTGCATTCAAGTCCTCTTTAGGTGTTGTCATGAAAACACCTTTCACAAAAGTTGTTTCACAATTCCCCAACATTCATTTTCTTACATAAAATTTTGCTTAGGTGCAGGGGACACACACCCATATAGTTAGGCCATGAGGCTCACACGGCCAAGTGACACACTCGTGTCTTAGGCCGTGTGGGCATTTGAGTTGAGGCACACGGCTGTGTCCCAGCCCATCCTCAAATTAGGGTAGCTAATGACTTGGGTCACACAGCTAGACATATGCCCGTGTGCTAGGCCGTGTGGGCAATTTAATTTTCAAAAATTAGGTGCAGGATTCACACGGCTAAGATTGTAACAGCCCAATTTCGGTAAGATCAGAACAGTGGTTTTGGGACACAAATCCGAACCAAAAATAAAATTTTATTTTATTTTATTTTATTTTATTTTATGCTTGGTATCATGATAGGAAGGTCACATGAAACTTTTGATACGAAAATTTTACCGATTGTGTGTTTAATTAGGGAAAGAACTAAATTGCATAAATGAAAAAGTTGGGTTCTACTAGCTATAGGTATCAAAAAGCTATGGACTTCAAAAGTTAAGGTCCTTATATGGTAATTAGACCATTGAAGAGTAGTTAGTAGATATTTTAATGACTCATCCATGGAAAAATTAGAAAAGGATTGGGACTAAATTGGAAATCAATAAAATTAATATATGATAATTAATTAAAAAGAAATAAATCATCTATTTTCATATCATCTTCCCTAATTTTTCTATGGAAATCCTACGAGAGAGGAAGAAAACTCTTCAAGCTTAATAATTTCTATATTTTTTAGAATTGGGATAGTCTAATATTTCTATTTAGGGGATTTATTTCAAAAGTTATCAAGGTATGAAATTTGGGTCATGGATGAATAAGATGAAAATTGGAAATTTATGGTAGAAAATGAAAATTTATTCATAGATAAACAACTTTTACAAAGCAATTTTTGATGAAAACTCGATTTAGGAACTAAAATGAAAAAGTGGTAAAACCCTTGGAAAATTCTGAAATTTGTGAAATGTATGTGCTGTAAATGTAATATATGAATTTCGGCTAGGCTTGGAAAGAGGGTTAAATTCCATGAATTTCATTTTTCGAGCCTATGGACAAAATCAGAATTTTTGAAAAGGATAGGGGCAAAATGGTAATTTTGCCTAGGATGTAATAGAATGCAAATGTAAATGAAATGTGATAGATTAATAGTTAAATTTATCCATATAGATCCTGAAAGACCAACTGCGGAACTAGATCGAGGAAAGCAAAAGGTTTCGGATTAGTTGAAATTCAAAAACGAACTATTTTCAAGGAAAGTTCGTGTAACCTAAATATGTATGTTAATGTGCTTGAATTGAATTGTATGTTTTTGTTGATATGTATGAGAATATATACATTATGGAACGACCACAAATTGGAAAATAATGATAAAATGTTATGTCCCGATTGAATGTTGAAATTCGATGGAATAAGGTGATTTCTCGAAAAGAGTATAATACTGCATGTGTTGCAGATAGGATTTAGCCTGGACGGGTAATCCAAATCAAGCTCTTTAGAGCATATGCTATAAAAAGGATTTAGCTTGGACAGGTAATCTTGTTATAAAATATGTGCCTTGAGAGTATGCTATATGACCATGTGCTAAATGGGTTCTTTTGAACATGAATTGACGGATAATTGATATGTAAACTTTATGTATACTACCTGAATGTCCATCGAAATTTCAATAGTTCAACAGGAAAGATTCATGAAATACAGAAAGGTGAACTAAATAGAATTTTATAATGCGATGAGCTCATCTATGCTTATTTGGTATTCATATGAAATTATGTGACTAACTTGTTTGAATAAGGGTATGTGCATAGGTAACCTACCTAAAATCGATGGATTGTGTATTTGTGTATGCTTGTAGTAATAAATATAACAGGTAAGTTTGTTTCCCGTTATACGAACTTACTAAGCATGAAAATGCTTACCCCGTTTAATTGTCCCTGTTTTATAGTGCTTGAAATCTCGCTAAGGTTGGAAGTCGGACGGAGCAATCATCACACTATCCACTATCACATTTTAGTATAATTAGAAATCTCATTTTGGTATAATGGCATGTATAGGCTTGTTTGGCCAAATGATATTTTGTAATCTAGTCATTGGTATGACTAGTAATGGTTAATTGGTATATTATATAAGGTTATTTCATGTTTATTTCGTATGTGTTGAGTATGGTTGATTAGGTGATGCTTAACTTATAAGGTCACTAATAGCAAGACAATGAATATGACATGCATGTGGTAATGAATCATGATGGATGTTAGAATTGGCTTGATTTATAATGTTTGGTTTGGTTGATATATGTTTGCATGATTTGGTGTAGGTTTGTGGTAAATTGGGTGAGAAAATAAAGCTAGGAAATGGTTTAATTTTGTCCACACGGATAGATACGGGTGTGTGGCATTGCCGTGTGTTCCCTACATCTTAAAATGAGAAACAAAATGCTCAGAATTGGGCACACGGGTAGAGACACAGGCGTGTGTCGTAGTCGTGTGGTTGACACGGTTATGAACACGGGCGTGTGAAAAGTGCACCTAAATTTCGAAAATTAAATTCGCCAGACGGCCTAGCACACAGGCGTGTGACTTGGCCGTGTGACTTCAATTTCCTCATGCTTGCAAGTCAAAGAGTTACACGGGTTAGGGACACGGGCGTGTGTGGCCACATGGCTTGACCACACGGGCATGTCCCTAGACCACACAGGCGTGTGAGGTCTATAACTCAGAAAAATTTTGTAATTTCGCTTAAAATCCTTAGGGGTTCCGATTAAGTCTCGACTTGATTCTAATACTCGTATTAAACCTTGATGGTCCAATTAAGGGACGTTTTGAATGATCTCAGTAAATGAATAGTAATCTACATAAATTATTTGTAAAATGTTCTAAATATTCCGGTAATACCCCGAAACCCTGTTGCAACGACAAATACAAGTTAGGGGTGTTACAAAGACACATGCCCATGTCTCTGCCCTTGTGACCAATTCTAAGCATTCTGTTTCTCAATTTTTAGAATGCAGGGGACACATGGCCAAACCACATGCCCATGCGTATGGTTGTGTGTCACACACGGTTGAGACACACACCCGTGTGTCTACCTATGTGGATAGAATAAGGCCATTTTCCAAGCCTTATTTCTCACCTTTTTTACCTTGCACCTACAACAACACTTCAATATATTCACCAACCAATTCAAGGCACATAAATCGATCTAATGATCAAGTTTTATGCATGACACATTTACTCATGCTTTCAGGTATCATCTTTACATTAAAATTATATACTTACCCAAACTTAATTGCATCTAATATATTAAACCAAACACATTCATATACTAATTAAAATAAACCTCATGCATAAGTATGTATCAAATTTACTATCACTAGCCATTTTAATGGCTAGTTACAACCAAAAAATTTACATTCCCTCATTTATTATCATTAGCCTATACATGCCATTACACCAAGGTAAGATTCCTATTTATACCAAAACGAGCTGGAGGATAGTGTGATGATGCTCCGATCAATCTCAAACCTTTACGAGCTTTGGAGTACTATAAAATAGAGGAAAATAAAATAGAGTAAGCATTTATTGCTTAGTAAGTTCGTATAATAGGAATTTAACTTACCATGTATTTACATTTAAAATTATCATACAAAACATGCGTCCAAGTATAGAGATGAGCTCATCAAATGTAGATTTGCAAGTTAGTCATGTAATTCAACATTTAGTTATGTAATTCACATGAATTTCAAGAAAATAGAGATGAGCTCATCAAACGTAGATTTGCAAGTATTTCAGGAATTTCTGAGATATAATCCATTTAGTTATTTTATTTTTCTCACATCAGAAATTTTCTCTGTTGAATTATTGAAATGTCGATGGATACCCAGTAGTATACTCGAGGTATACAAATAAATGATCCATTAACTCATGTTCAAGGGTGCCCCTAAGGGCACATAATCAGGAAGCACACTCTCAAGCCATATATCAGGATGCTCATGTAAGCCATGTAACATGAAGCTTATCTGGGCTAAATCAGGAAACTCATAAGAGTTTAGAACAGGAAACTCACTGAGCTTAATAGGTAACACTGAAGAGTTATTAACAGGGAGCTCCGGATAGCATAACAGGAAGTTCAAGCGAGACATATTAGGAAGCTCATAAGAGCTTATATCAGGACATTCACGCAGAGCTGCGTTTGGGTCTGCAATATATGCAGGATCACAACAGATCATGTAACAGGAGGCTCACAAAGAGCTGCAGTAGTGCGCAACACATGCAAGATATGTAACACCCCCAAACCCGACCCACAAGCCTTGACCGGATCTGGTTATGTCACTGCGGAAAGACGGTTGAAAATCTTTTGAAATTTGAATAAGACATGAAAATTTGTTAACTTTTGAAAACCATGTCCACTTAAAATTATAAGTAAAACTTTGTTATTATAAAATATCCATATTAAAACTTTAGTGTATATATAAAACCAATATGAATAAATAGGTTGCTAAAAATAATTTCATCTTCACGTAATAACTCAATTTAATTAAGCCATAATTAAAAATAATACCAAAAATAATAATAAGGCCCTTATTACATCAAATAAATTCCCAAAATATTGATAATTTAAAAATCATTATTATATAACTAAAACAAGTAAAACATCTTCTTCTGCATGGGCCACCTTGTATCCTCTCCAAACCCGGTCCAAACATCACGCTTCACCTGAAATGGTTGAGAAAAATTGGGTGAGTCCACAGACTCAGTGCATAATCATCACACATGCCTCCACTTATGGGCTTGGCCCATATCCACATAGATCATATAAATAAACATGCAATTACGAAACCCAACCCTACCTAGGTCCATCCGTTACACCAACCTTACCAGACTCCCTACTCAAGGCCGTGGCTAATCCACCGATCACAACCGAGTGATCCCACAACTTACCTCGGCGGACTGCCAGACAAAAAGCCGTGGCCGAGCCACCGATCACATCGTGATCCCATCATAAATCCGTCTACGGTGATGCACTCAGCTATCAACCGCCGAGATGGGCACCTAGCCAACATCTCCCTTGATGAAGCACACAGCTAACCATCAAGCGCTAATGTAGCACGAAGCTGACATTAGACCACGTACATAATATGTACTCCCCGTCCTTCTTTGCTCAAATCCAATCCCCATGCACATATGTCAATGTATCAAGTCAATCAACACATAGAGTGAGTATAATAGCATGCTCATTACCATATCACACGTTACATCATAAATAATTAAATAACACAACTACTAACTTTGTTAGCCGATTACCCCAAATATGGGTATCCACCACTTTAGCCTTTATCGTGGCTATCACACATCATACACAAATATATATATAAATATATAAAGCAGAGAAAGCAAGATGCGATAATTACGCACTGTTAGATCTGATTGACTAAACCCGAAATCACACGTGGCACCTAAAAGTCTACCGAAATCCTAAGAAAATAGCACCACATTAATTCGGCCTCACCCCTTAAACATCAAATAGTGGCCTTTGGCCGAACACCTACCACCTCTTTACCTTGATGAAACGAACCTTAAAGATCCTTAGCGCTCCACTCCTTTGGCTACATATGAAAGAAACAATATCAAGGCCATAAAAATAATATTCGGCCGACTCCAAATGCTAAGACCACCCTTTGGTTTCGGCACCCCACAAGAGAAAAACAAAACCGACTACTAAAGTGGAGAGTACTTACTACCAAACGCTCCAAAAGACTAAGGGAGAGTATCTGACAGCCTCACGACTTGGCTTTAGCAAGATGTCAAGAGAAGAGAAGGTTTCGGCTAAGAGTGCTTTCGGCTTAGATGAAAAATAGGAGAAGGAAATGGAATAATAATGGCGTAAAGGGGTTCGGCTATTGATAGGTAAAGAAGAGAAAAGCAAGAGATGTTCAAAGGAGAAATGGTTTCAAAAGAACAAGTAGAGAAAAGAGTTACGTTTTGGTGTAGGTAGTATTTGAGAAGAAAAAGTGAAAGTTTTAGGAGCACAGAGCTAAAATTCGGCTAAAGGAAGAGCACACCCCTTTAAATAGAATTCGGCCACGCCCCCAAACCCTTCATGGACGAAAATGTCAACAAAAGAACCCCCTAGCCGTCCAACACCTTTACCTCTCACCCAATCCCTTGATTCCCTCCAAAAAACACTCTACACCACCCTTTCAAACAAGTTCAAACTAAAGCCAACTCATCTCTTCTCCTAGCCACTCATTCAAAATGATTTGAACAATTCAAAATCCTCCTTTTAAGGTGCCAAAACCGAAACCAACTCCTCCCCCTTGCTCATGACGCAAAAACAAACCAAAATGCTGCCCTTGCAGCTTGAACCTGAGACCCCAAAGCACCTTTGAGGCGTCACTTCTCCATGCCTTATGTGGCGTCTCCTTGCCACTCTACCAAAGCCAATTCTTGTGTCTTAACCTCCCAATTATTCCTCTTAAGACCCAACTTTGCCAAGCTCCCTTCTTAATACTCAAAATTTCAAAATTCCTTAAGCCATCACCTACCTTCCCGGGGTTCTCTAATCCCCTCAAAACTTGCCCAAACACACCAAAAGCCTACCAACACCCGAGATATGCACTTATTGCATAACCCCTAGAACCAGGGTGTTATAATTCTACCCTCCTTAAAATATTTTCGTCCTCGAAATTACTTGGCTAAACTAAACAGGAATTACTGCTGCGCACTCTGATCTTAAAGAGCTAACATATTTCTAGGCACAGTTCCTAAGTTCGCACTTAAGGTTCTAGATACTTCACTAGCAACAAAACAAACTGCCACTATAGCAAACAAAACAATAAGGAATATCCCAGGCATAAGAAACTTACCCGCTGACATATTCGGCACATCATTATCCTCCCTTCGGCGAACTGCATAGACTAGACCTGGCTGTCTTGGCTCAGTGCCACCGTTACCGCGGCCTAATGCTCCACGACCTCGGCCGGAACCATTCCCTCCATGGTTCGGACCACGACCCCTTGTTGCTTACATCGACCACCCTCGCCCATTTGCACATAACCTTGGTCTTCTATCAAGAGCCCTATTCGGATCCACGAGGACAATCTTTAATCAGGTGAGACTTAGACTTACACCTAAAGCATTCTCGATCCCGATTCTAGCACTCGCCAACATGATACCTTCCGCACCGAGCACACGGACGATCTGAATTTCCAGTAGCTGGCTTAGGATTACGAACAGAAGTCTCAACCCTCGGTCTTTTCTGAAATCTCTCAAACAATTCTGGTGATCCAGAACTCCTCTTATCCCGATTTCTTTCTCTATTCTGCCTCTCAGTCCTCTTGACCTCCTTAGCTATCCGAGCTTACTCCACTAAAATGGCGAAGTCTCTTTCTCGTTGCGGAGCAATCAAAACCCGCAATTCATCTTGCAGCCCATCTTCAAATCTGACGCATCTTTCATAATCGGTAGCCACGATGCCCCGAACATACCAGCTCAACCGCAGAAACTCAGCCTCGTACTCCGCTATTGACTAGCCACCTTGCACCAAATTGAGGAACGCCTTCCTCTGAGTGTCCACATAGCTCGCTCCGACATACTTCCCTTCAAACTTGATCTTAAAGTAACCGAGTCCACTCGATCCGCAGGGTACTTTCCTTAATGATGAGCCACTTTGGTAGGCCTCATCCCGTAGCAACGAAACAGCACCCTTAAGATTTTCCTCAGCAGTTAAATCCAAGTCATCCATAATCCTTTCAACTGCCTCAAGCCAGTATTCAGCTACGTTCGGAGCTACCCCAGACACTCCTCTGAAAACCTCGGCTCCATTCGACCTAAGTCTTTCGGGCACTGACTTCCGAGTCCCGTTGCCCACATTGGCTCCTGCCACTCGCTCAAGCACCCGCGCGCACGACTGCGCGATCTTTGCGTCATCTCCTTCTGGCCCGATCGATGTTCAACCTCAACAGCTGGTGGTGGCGGCACATCATTTTCTAACCCATGGCCAGACCTAACCGGTTCCGATACGGACATCTTGCCTCTACCACGTCCACGAGTATTGCGACCACGCCCCCTAGAACTCATATCTAGCGTCGCAATTTAATCTGTTTAGAAAGTTTTATGTATTAGAAATTTTGTTCCACTGTTTATCCACGAGCAAATTTTATGAATAGAAGTAGAAGTGGTTCTTTCGATCACGCAAAGGTTCAGTCCAAGTTCTCTATTCTAATTCAGAGAATCATATTCATTCATCAACACATTCATTTAGTGGTATCTACCACCCACATTCGCTATTTAGACATTTCTGCCTATTTCTATCCCAAGGGTATTTTCGTCATAAATCGAAGAAATTTTTAAAACTTTCGTAATTCAGAACATTTTGAAATTTCCAAAACTAGAGGGTTCTTTTCAAAAATTTCTCAAATTAAAGGTATGGCAGAATTTTGGAAACCAGGGGTATTTTGGTAATTTTGTCAATCAGGGGTAATTCTGTAAATCTCCAAATCAGGGCATCTTGAATTTTCGCGAAATAGCGTTTTTGTACACTTTTGCAAAGTAGGGAAATTTTATTAAAGATTGGGGTTAAACCAGAAATTTTGAAAGTCAGGGGCATTTTAGTAATTTTCAACATAGGGGTATTTTTGGAAACTTTCCCAAATCAGAGTACCTTATTATTTTGAAACTTGAGATTTTGATAATTTGCAAAGTAAAATCCTTTTAACAAAAGTTGAGGGTAATATGGAAATTTTACAATACAGGGGCATTTTTGTAATTTTGCAAGTAGGGGTATTTTTGTAATTTTGTAAACCGAGAAAATGTCTCTCAAAATCAGATTTAGGGTTTACAAACCAAAGGGGTAAATTTGAAAATTTTAAAACTAAGGATTTTAAAACAGTAAGGCTAATCCCTTTCGGGTTTTAATAATCGGTTTAGCCCATGAACAAGTCCTCTTGGTTAAGGTGAACCGTAGCTACGCACCAGGTAGGATTCGAGTAAAGAGGAGGTGAGTCGCTAGGACTGCTTAAATACCAAGCTCTTACTGAATACCAATCCTCGACATGCGTACAGTGGTTGCCACACCTTAACTCGGCGACTTACTTCACAGGTTTGTTTAATACTCACTTAAGTCTTATGCATATGTTTGAGTAGACTAGTCCTAGGGTTCATCAGATCCTAGTTCACTAATCTACGAGCCCAACTAAGCCCATAACAGTTCATAATAACAAATCACTTCAAGAGTCCGAAGTACTTACCTGGTGGACTTCGGGTTGGTGATACAGCTGTCATGCCAGAATAACCTGAAAAGTTTCTTAAAAGCCCATATTTTTGAAAAGCTCATTTTGAAAATGTTTTTGGGCCCAAAACCCTCAAAGCCGAGTTTTGAACCGGGCTCTGATACCAATATGTAACACCCCCAAACCCGACCCACGAGCCTTGACCGGATCTGGTTATGTCACTGCAGAAAGACGGTTGAAAATCTTTTGAAATTTGAATAAGACATGAAAATTTGTTAACTTTTGAAAACCATGTCCACTTAAAATTATAAGTAAAACTTTGTTATTATAAAATATCCATATTACAACTTTAGTGTATATATAAAACCAATATGAATAAATAGGTTGCTAAAAATAATTTCATCTTCACGTAGTAACTCAATTTAATTAAGCCATAATTAAAAATAATACCAAAAATAATAATAAGGCCCTTATTACATCAAATAAATTCCCAAAATATTGATAATATAAAAATCATTATTATATAACTAAAACAAGTAAAACATCTTCTTCTGCATGGGCCACCTTGTATCCTCTCCAAACCCGGTCCAAACATCACGCTTCACCTGAAATGGTTGAGAAAAATCGGGTGAGTCCACAGACTCAGTGCATAATCATCACACATGCCTCCAGTTATGGGCTTGGCCCATATCCACACAGATCATATAAATAAACATGCAATTACGAAACCCAACCCTACCTAGGTCCATCCGTTACATCAACCTTAGCAGACTCCCTACTCAAGGCCGTGGCTAATCCACCGATCACAACCGAGTGATCCCACAACTTACCTCGGCAGACCTGCTGCACAAGGCCGTGGCCGAGCCACCGATCACATCGTGATCCCATCATAAGTTCGTCTACGGTGATGCACTCAGCTATCAACCGCCGAGATGGGAACCTAGCCAACATGTCCCTTGATGAAGCACACAGCTAACCATGAAGCGCTAATGTAGCATGAGGCTGACATTAGACCACGTACATAATATGTACTCCCCGTCCTTCTTTGCTCAAATCCAATCCCCATGCACATATGTCAATGTATCAAGTCAATCAACACATAGAGTGAGTATAATAGCATGCTCATTACCATATCGCATGTACATCATAAATAATTAAATAACACAACTACTAACCTGTTAGCCGATTACCCCAAATATGGGTATCCACCACTTTAGCCTTTATCGTCGGCTATCACACATCATACACAAATATATATATAAATATATAAAACAGGAGAAACAGTGCGATAATTACGCACCTGTTAGATACAGTTGACTAAACCCCGAAATCACACGTGGCACCTAAAAGTCTGCCGAAATCCTAAGAAAATAGCACCACATTAATTCGGCCTCACCCCTTAAACATCAAATAGTGGCCTTTGGCCGAACACCTACCACCTCCTTACCTTGATAAAACGAACCTTAAAGATCCTTAGCGCTCCCCTCCTTTGGCTACATATGAAAGAAACAATATCAAGGCCCTAAAAATAATATTCGGCCGACTCCAAATGCTAAGACCACCCTTTGGTTTCGGCACCCCACAAGAGAGAAACAAAACCGACTACTAAAGTGGAGAGTACTTACTACCAAACGCTCCAAAAGACTAAGGGAGAGTATCTGACGGCCTCACGACTTGGCTTTAGCAAGATGTCAAGAGAAGAGAAGGTTTCGGCTAAGAGTGCTTTTGGCTTTAATGAAAAATAGGAGAAAGAAAAGGAATAATAATGGCGTAAAGGGGTTCGGCTATTGATAGGTAAAGAAGAGAAAAGAAAGAGATGTTCAAAGGAGAAATGGTTTCAAAAGAACAAGTAGAGAAAGTGTTACATTTTGGTGTAGGTAGTATTTGAGAAGAAAAAGTGAAAGTTTTAGGAGCACAGAGCTAAAATTCGGCTAAAGGAAGAGCACACCCCTTTAAATAGAATTCGGCCGCTCCCCCAAACCCTTCATCTCCGAAAATGTCAACAAAAGAACCCCTAGCCGTCCAACACCTTTACCTCTCACCCAATCCCTTGATTCCCTCCTAAAAACACTCTACACCACCCTTTCAAACAAGTTCAAACTAAAGCCAACTCATCTCTTCTCCTAGCCACTCATTCAAAATGATTTGAACAAGTCAAAATCCTCCTTTTAAGGTGCCAAAACCGAAACCAACTCCTCCCCTTGCTCATGACGCAAAAACAAACCAAAATGCTGCCCTTGCAGCTTGAACCTGAGACCCCAAAGCACCCTTTGAGGCGTCACTTCTCCATGCCTTATGTGGCGCCTCCTTGCCACTCTACCAAAGCCAATTCTTGTGTCTTAACCTCCCAATTATTCCTCTTAAGACCCAACTTTTCCAAGCTCCCTTCTTAATACTCAAAATTTCAAAATTCCTTAAGCCATCACCTACCTTCCTGGGGTTCTCCAATCCCCTCAAAACTTGCCCAAACACACCAAAAGCCTACCAACACCCGAGATATGCACTTATTGCATAACCCCTAGAACCAGGGTGTTACAAGATAACTACCGATCAGGATGCTCGCAAGAACCATGTGACAAGAATGCTTGAGAAGGCTTTTAACAGGATTCTCATCCAAGCAATAATGTCCGCAACATATGTAGGACTACAACCAATACGAGAAAATACTGTATCCATCGCATTTCATTATTCAAACGGAACTTATCATTTATCGAGCAATATCGAGCATGTGATTAATTTCATACATTAAACATTTATGCAATTCACGCAAATACAACATTCAATTCGAACATATTAATACACATAATTAAGTTACACGAACTTACCTCGTTACTTGTTCGTTTATTGAAATCTACTAATCCGACACTTTTTTTTTTCCTCGATCTAACTTCGTACTTGAGTTTTTTGGATCTATATAAATGAGTTTAACATCAATTTAGTCCAATTCATACTCAATTGAACTCAATTCACTTCTTAGGTAAAATTACTATTTTGCCCTTATACTTTTCATAAATGACAATTTTGTCCCTAGGATTGGAAAATAAAATTCATGCAATTTAATCCTTATTCCAAGCCTAACTAATTTTTACATGTCTTAATAACAGCCCATGAATTTCACAAAAATTAGAATTTTTCCATGGGTTTTACATTTTTTCAATTTAGTCCCTAAATCACAATTTCATGAAAATTCTCTTTGTAAAAGTTGTTTATCTATTAACAACCTCTTATGTTCTACCATAAATTTAAAAATTTCAGCATTTACATCCATGGCAAAATTTCTATACTTTTATATCTTTACAAATTAATCCCCAAAATAGATAGATTAAGCTATTTCGAACTTGAAAATATAAAAATTACTAAAAGCGGGACAAGAAAACTTACCTAATCAAGCCAAGAAAGTTTGCTTGAACATTTTTCTCTTTCCTAGGGTTTCCATGTTTTAATTTTAGGAAGATGATGAAAAGAAGATGATATTTTCTATTTAATTTAATTATCATATTTTAATTTTTCACTTTCCAATTTAGTCATTTTCTTTTTCTAATTTTCCATGGATGATTCACCAAAAATATCTACTAACTTTTCTTAATGATCTAATTACCATATAAGGACCTCAAGTTTTGAATTCCATAGCTATTTGATACTTAAGCTACTAGAACTCAACTTTTGCATTTTATGCAATTTGGTCCTTTCCACAATTAAACATGAATTGGGTAAATTTTTCTTAATGAAATTTTCATACGTAATTTATATCATAATGAAATTAATGTAATACTATTAACATAAATTTTCTTTCTAGCTCGGATTTGTTGTCCCGAAACCACTGTTCTAATTTCACTAAAAATGGGTTGTTACAGGCAGCTGGAACAAATTATCCCGAGTTCAACAAAATTTGGTCTCATCTATTATTAAACCTCCAAAATTAGAGTTGAAGTTGTTACCTACACATTTAAAATACGGTTATCTGGGAGAATAAAATACTCTGCCAGTGCTTATTGTTGTAGGTTTAGAAGAAAACCAAGAAGAGGCTCTACTAAGTGTCTTGAAAATGCATAAAAAAGCGATAGGATGGACGATCGCTGATATTAAAGGAATTAATCCTACATTTTGTCAACATATGATCAGATTATAAAAGGGAAAAATACATATAGTTGATGCTCAGCGTAGACTTAATCCACCTAATAAGGAAGTGGTAAAGAAGGAATTACTTAAATGGCTAAATGCATGTATTGTTTACACCATTTCTAATAATGAATGGGTTAGCCGTAATTAGTGTGTTCCAAAGAAGGGACATCTAACTATAGTTGAGAATGACAAAAATGAGTTAATTCCAACACGAATGATTACTAGTTGGAGAGTATGTCTTGACTACCGAAAATTGAATGATTCAACCAAAAAAAAAATATCATTTCCTATTGCACTTTATTGATCAAATGCTCGATCATTTAGTAGGTAAAGATTACTATTGTTTCGTTGATGGATATTCAGGGTATCATCAAATCCCAATCCACCTAGATGACCAAGAGAAAACTACTTTCACATGTCCTTTTGGTACTTATGCTTTTAAAAGAATGCCATTTGGTCTATGCAATGCCCCAACAACCTTTATGAGATGCATGACTTCTATCTTTGCTAATATGTTTGAAGAGGGATTAGACGTACTCATGGATGAATTATCTGTCTATGGAGACTATTTTCAAAAATGTATGTGTAACTTTGAGAAAGTTCTAAAAAGATGAGAAATGACTAATTTAGTGCTTAACTGAGAAAAATGTCATTTCATGGTAAAATAATGATTGGTATTGGGACATCAGATATCACGACAAAGTATGGAAGTAGATAAAGCCACAATCTCTAAACCTCCGAAACAACTCCTTCAAAAAGAAACACCTTTCATGTTGGACTGAAGCTGCGTCAAAGCCTTTGAGGTGATAAAAGACAAAAACATATCTGCTCCAATAATCATCCCCGAACTGGTCAGAACCTTTTATTATTATGTGTGATGCTAGTGATTATGTGGTACATGCAGTTTGAGGAAAAAAGCAAAAAAAAATATATATTTCTGGCTATTCACTATGCCAACAAAATGCTAAATTTGGCCCAATGTAACAATACTACAACTGAAAAAGGGATGCTAGCAGTAGTGTTCACTTGTCAAAAATTTTGACCCTACTTAATGGCGAACAGATTATATATGTATACTAACCACTTTGTGTCAAAATATGTCATGAAGAAAAAAGAGACAAAGACCATAATGATGAGATGGGTTTTACTGCTTTTGGAATTCGATATATGGATAATGGATAGGAAGGGGACTAAGAACCAAATTGTAGATCATTTATCCAAAATCGAGAATAATTTAAAACCAGAGAATATTAAAGAAATTATAAACTTCTGTAGATGTGCAATTATTTAGAGTGGATATTCGTCAGACCAGGCCTGGCAAACATATAACACCATGGTTCGCAAACTATGTCAATTATATTGCAAGAAGAGTCTTTCCAGCACACGTATTCTAGAAACAAAAGAAGAGGATAGCCCATGAATCAAAAAATTACGTTTAGGAGGAGCCATACGTGTTTCGACAATGTGTGTATCAATTGGTCTAAAGGTGTGTAGTTAAAGAAGAGATATATAAAATTGAACAAAGATGCCATACATCTCCATGTAGAGGGCATTTTGGTGGAAAAATGATAACCTAAAAAATGCTACAATTAGAATTTTATTGGCCAACTATGAATAGAGACGCCTATGAATCCATACAAAGGTATGATAGATGTCAGCTAATTGGGAATATATCAAAAAGGTATGAAATGCAGCAAATAGGGATAATTGAGGGTTAACTATTTGAGGTTTGGGGGATTGATTTTATGGGACCGTTTCTAAGTTCTTTCAAGAGTCAATACATTCTTCTGGTTGTTGATTATGTTTCAAAATAGGTTGAAGTTGTCGCTCTACCTACCAATGATACAAAATCAGTAGTGAGATTCTTGAGAAAAAAACATATTCGCTAGGTTTGGTACATCATGTGCATTGGTCAGTGATGAAGGATCTCATTTTTGTAACAAGCAATTTGAAGCAGCTTTGGCTAAATACAACATAAGACACCAAATGACAATGGCCTATCACCTACAAGTTAATGGGCAAGGAGAAGTGCCTAATCATCAAATAAATGAGGTAAAAGAAAAACCAAGTCGAAAAGATTGGTAGCAAAGCTAGACAATGCATTATGGGCTTACAGAACAACATATAAGACTTATCTAGGTACGTTCCCATATAAGATAGCTTATAGTAAAAACTGACACCTACCAATTGAATTAGAAAAGAATGCATATTGGGCGATCAAAAAAATGAATTTGTATTCAAAATTAGCTATGAAATAAGACTATTTCAACTCTAGAAATTGATGAATTTCATTTTATGGACTATGAAAATACTAAAATGTATAAGGAAAGGATTAGACTTCGACACAATGCGAAGATCAGAAAGCGTGAATTTCTACCTGGATAGAAAGTTCTACTATTGAACCTAATATTAAATTTATTTCCTGGTAAGCTTAAATCAAGATGGATAGATCCATGCACCATACACCAAGTGACTCGTCATGGAACAATAGTGCTGATTGAAAAAGGGGGACAACTTTTTCTTGTAAATGGCCAAAGAGTAAAACATTATTTTGAAGGAATAACCAACATAGCAATCAATGAACAAATCTTGCAATGTAACACACTATGGGATTTACAAGGAATCAAGGGGAAATCAACAAACAAAAATAGTGATGATAAAGAAGGTGACCAAAGTGTTGATTCCACAACACTTGCGGAACATAGGGGAATCTAGCTTGCAGGTTGCAAAACCTCTCTTGAATGTCATGACAATGAAAAACATTCAGATCATGGAACCTACTCTCGATGTTGCGACATCATTGAGGGATGTCACGACACCACTATGTAAACTCTATTTTCTAAACTAATATTAACTGCTGACATTTTTATAGTTTAATTATATTTGGGTTCTTATTCTTTAACTTCTTGCTTAGAAGAAATAAAGCGTAACTCTTAAATATATTATTCTTTTCTTCTAATGCATAAATAGGTCACATTGATCCTCTTGTCTACCATCAAAAAGAAAGAAAATAGAAATCGAATTGCAAACGTAAAACATTGTGCAGGGGATTTTAGAAAAAATAGATTATTAGCTGTTAAATTCCAAGAAGGCGACATGGATAAATATTTGCAATAACTACAGTCGTACACTTTTATCCAAGAGCAGGGATTTGATCCTCTAATGAGGAATTGGAAAGGAATATGGGAGAATGCAACAGAAAGAGAGTGGACAAAATTTTGTTTGTCGTTTGAAGAGCCTACAATAATTCCTATAGTGCAATATTTTTTTCTAGTATTAAAACAAAGAGAAGCAATCAGCCCAATCTATGAGATGCGATCTTTTGTGAATGCTAGGGGGTTAATGTTCTAGTAACTGAGATGAGTATTTGCCAATTTTATGATGTGTCATATTATTACCTCAACTATATTTATAAAATAGATCTAAACGAATTCAAAATATAGATATGGAATAAATATTGAGATTTTTAACGGAAGGGAAAGAGATGTGGACATATCGAATAGGAATAGCAATACTTGAAACATTCAATCAATAACTAATGACACCAAATGCCAAGATGTGGATGAAGTTTGTCTGTTCAAAGATAGAGATGTCCAAGATTGGCCCAATCCATGGTATCATAACATATGGAATCCTCCAAAAGAAACAAGTATGTATTAGTACATGGGTATAGAAGAATATGGTTGAGTGCACAAGAAATTTAGGGAAGGGAATATTTTTCCCTCATTTGATTACAGAGTTGTGTAAAAGAGCAAGAGTCCCTACCGAATGGATGGATAAGACCATGAATCCCTCAAGAAAACTATTCGGAGATAATGTATTCAAGCAATTCATTCTTCTGTAAACAAAACAGAAAGAGGAAAGGAGGTTAAGAGGATTTCAAGAAGATGATGAATAATATTTAAAGTTAATTTAGTAGGATTTTGATTTTTAATAGATGGATTTCAGAAAAATTAAATGAGTTTCTTATTATTAGGGATTTGTATTTTTTAAATTGCTGAATTGGATATTTCTTTTATGGATTGTATTAATCTTTTTAAGGATGAATTCAATTTATTTTTAGGATTAGGAATAAATATAAAACTAGTAGTTGTTTTATAGTTTGTTCAAAATAATCTTTGTAGGAACCCAACACAAAGGAGACACAACAAATTGAGCTTTACACAAGCAAAGGAGAAAGCACCCACCATTAGCAATTGGAGCAACCACGATCAATCGGGTAACTCATTTCCTTATCTTTTTATGGGCTACACATTGAGTACAATGTGTCTACTAAAGTGTGGGGAGTAACATAGAAAATTTGTTTTCTTTTCTCTTGATTTTCCTTGTCATATGTGTGCTTGAGCTTGTAGAAATACAAGTGATTGGTTAGGAGCATGTACATACGTTGCTTGTGTTTACAAATAAATTTGGCATGATGATAAGTGATTTTCAATTTTTTATTATTAGACTACTAAGTTCTACATGTTACACTGTAAATAGGCATTAAGCAATCAACTATACCAAATGATATATAAAATACAAGGAAACGAGCATGCTAATATGAATGATAAATGGTTGAATTTGAATTTGTTTGGTTGATCAAATTTGTGCATATTAAGGAATTTAAGAGATGACCTAAGGCATTGTTCGCAACATATCTAGAGCCAGAAAGCTGACCTATACTTATTCACCTTTAGTACCAATTTTTTAGCCCTGTTAACACTTCTTGATGAAAACTTGAGTCTAAAACGTTAATTTGTATTTGTTTTCTTTCTTTGTTCCTGCACTGCACGATTGTAGCCTAGCCATACGTATTGAGGGTTAAGTAGATATATCACGACAGATTTAAAAAAAAAAAAAGAAGAGTGAAATAGGAAAGATTAGTGTGATATAAGAACTGTAGGTTAGCCTGAAAAATGCAAAACAAAAGAACAATTCAAAAAGAAAATTAATACGAGTAGAAAAAGTTCTTGAAACGTAAAAGGCATTCGTGAGTGAGATGAACTGAAAGAGAAAGTGATAAAGTCACACAAAAAATCGTAGGCTAGCCATAGTTACTATGTCATGATATGATCTCCTACATGGAGAAACTAGGAAGGTGAGAGAAGGAGAAATAATGTAACACCCCATACACGGCCTGGATGCCAAGCCTAATACAGAGATGCCACACCACTATCTCACGTCGATTTCATTATAATTATCAGAGTTGAAATGCATGCAGTTTCATTTTACTCTAATTATTTTAGCATTTATGAGAATATTAAGTCATGCAAGCTTAGTTTATCATTTAATTATACTAACATACAACAAATAAACATAAAATGTACATATCTCAAGCTTTTGACCACTTAGCAAATTTTTCTAAAAATGTTACATAGGTATTGATACTGCCTCTATGGTATCGATATTTCCTTTAGGTGGTATCGATACCACCTAAAAAATCGATACCAAACCAGCATTAAGTTTCTTCGCCAAACTTCAAAACATCGAAAAATATCGGTACCTATCCCAAGGTATCGATAATTATACCACGAGTATCATTACTCGGCACAAGGTATCAATTCCAAATCACTATTTTGACTTCTTGCACATCTCGAATCACAAAGATATCAATTTTAAACCCCAAATATCGATACCTCTACCCATGGGCATAAAAATATAGCATACATATGCAATTAGCTCATTCCAAAATGGTTCATAGGCATCATGTGACAATACTTTGATTAATACTCATTCGATGGCTAAATTTAACAGTTCAAATCAACAAAATGTGGCCAAGCAAGAAACATTATGCCAATGTTTATGTTTATAGTCCTAAGCAAATATATATGCACTTATATAACAAAGAACAAGAGCAACTTGGTAAATAGTCCAAATACATCATAGAAACAACCAATCATAAATTTACCACATTGCCTTATTCCCCAAATGCAAATAATCAAATGAATAAACATCTACAGAAATAAACGAGACTCCCTTGGATCACTCCATTGGACAACCACACCTCTCAAACTGGCACATAACTAATCTGTAATGGTTAAAGAAGGGAGTAGGTGAGCTTAACAAGCTTAGTGAATGCCTAGAACAACTACCACGCAAACAGTTTATCAAGCATTAACGAAACAACCATATAGCATAACCTTAATAGTTCCAACTTTAGTGTCATAATATACTTACTCATGCATTATTATTAGTTCTTTTACATGGTAAACATATTCATTTTTAGGCATGTATATTATTACACATATAATCACCTAACGTTCAAGCATATATCATAATATTCAAAAATAGGTTTATAAATAAATTGCATATGGTCACACGTCATATAAACACATATCACAATGCGCACATTCATAATTTAATATAATTTGGCACTTGAGCTATAAAACATAAAAGTGAGGTCTATCATCACTCATTGGATACACAGATCTTTAACACACCAAACATAGACCCATAGAGTCAAACATGTCCTAAAAGAGAAGCATAAAGTTAACACTCTCCTTGTAAAACACCTAACCCGTAACCATCGCCAGTTTAGGGTTAAGAGGCATTACTAGACAATCAGAAACTTTTACGGACATTTCATAACTAATTCAAAGAATCCAATCCAAGTGTCCCTAGAATAGGTCAACGAGAACTTTAACATGCTTTAGGATAGGGCCATGACTAAACCGAACACATACAAAAATTCTCAGAAATTTAAAAATTTTTCAGAGTTACAGAGGTCACACGCCCGTGTGGACAGGCTGTGTGCCTCCCACGGCCTCAGACACGCTCGTGTGTCTAAGCCGTGTCAAAACAAGGCATACATTCTTACTTGTCCACACAGCTGCGAAAACGCCAGTGTGCCTCACCCGTGGTCGCTACTGACTTGCACCACACGGCCAGTCACACGCCCGTGTGTCCAGCCCGTGGTCGAGTCTGACTGGTTTTGAATTGCAACCTCGAAGGACACGATCGAGCCACACGCTAGTATGCTCAACCATGTGGGCAATTATAGGCCATTTGCACGGCCAAATTGCCACCCATACATTGGATCATCCCTACAGGCAACATACCAATACAATTCATATCAAAATAACAAACTTTTCCAAGCATTCAAAACCATCTCAAGCACAACATCCCATACAACAATTAGCTCAATCAATTCACAATCATTTCAAGTATAATTCATCACAAACATACCATTTCCTTATAACAACCATAATATATGCTTAGCTTGCATAAATGAGCTTACCATTATTATGACCATTTCTTAACCATGAAACCATGCCAAAATCAAGAATCGTATAGCATAAGCTACTCATTCATAACACAACCATTTATTTAGCCATATCACATGGCTATATACTTATCTTAAACATACTCCAAAACAACTAGCCTACACATGCCATACTTTAATATCTATACATTTTCAAATGGTACCAAAATGTGATTTGAGTAGTGTGATGACAGTCCTCGACAATCCCCGAGCCTTTCGTTGCTTTAACGATCTATAAAACAGAACAAACACACACGAAGTAAGCTTTCAAAAGCTTAGTAAGCCATATACAAATAAACTTAACATAAATGCATATAAAAACATTAATACAACGTCATTAATATTTTCCAATTGTAAATTCATAATATTCTCTTTGGCTTATTTGCTTAGCCATAGTTTACCAAACATATCTTATCTCAAGCATTTCATTTGCTCATATCACAAACATACATATATCATCTTTTATCCATTGTCTTTAAGCACATAATTGCTCACCTTTCATGCTTATACAAAACATACATCAAACGTACCTGAAACAATTATTCCATTCACGTAGTCATTCATCTCTCAAACTTGCCCGTTGAATCGTTCGGAATTAAATAGGAAGCTCGGAATACTCAGAATAGTCATATAATGCCAACGTCCCAAACGTGGTCTTACATGTACTCAGATATCGATGCCACTGTCCCAGACAGGGTCTTACTCGAATCAATACGATGCCAATGCCCTAGACATGGTCTTACACGTAAATCTCAAATCGATGCCAACATCCCAGACGTGGTCTTACACGATATCACATATCGGACACCTATGTCATGACATATGCAATCCTATTTATTCCTAGATTTGTACGGGACTTTTTTGGATGTTAACACCATGTCGATACTATCTCGGATTTCATGTACTCATCATCTCATATACATTCACCATTATAAATTTTCATATAAACATACGTATATCAATGTAAATACATTTATTTTGTATATCGACTTACCTCAAATTTGGATAAGTGATCGGATTCGACTATTCAATTACTTTCGACTTTCCGCGATCTAAATCTGTTTTCTTCGGTTCTTCATCTGTACATATTCAAATTTAATTCATTTATTCACCAAATCATTCAATTCAATCCAAAAATACATATTTAGGGCAATATACAAATTAGCCCTCACGTTTTCACATTTTGACATTTTAGTCACTATTTCACAAAATCACAAAATACACAAAATTTGCACACATCATCTTAGGCCGAATATTCCCATGCTCAATACAAGTCCATAAAATTCATTAATTCACAATTTAGTCCTCCAAAATATTATTTTCTCAATTAAGTCCAATTTACTCAAAATCATCAAAAATTGAAAAATAAACTATATTAATCTATCACATATCTTTCATATTTCATCTTCAAGCATCACAAAACTCATGAATTCATCAATGGCATATTTCAAAATCTTCATCAATTCACAAAATTGAAACATGGGTATTGAAAAACACTAAGCAACGATTACAAAAACGTAGAAATTATGAAAAATCAAAGCAAAACATACCTTGAATCAAAGAACATCCATGGCCGAATGTTTGAAAGCTTTAAAACCTTATTATCTTTTTTGATTTTCGGCAAGAATGATGAAAAGATGAAGGAAAAATCACGTTTTGTTTATTTAATTAACATTAATTATTCATTTCCATTTTTTCCCTTAATGAAACATTAACGGCTTAACATTTAAACTATGGATATAATTGTCTATCAACTTAATAATGGCATAATAACATCATAAAGACTTCATATAATAAAAGTGTAATGCCCCAAATTTGGGCCTAGAAGAATTGGGCCTATTGGGCTTAACATCTCATAAAATTTTTAAGTGAGCAAGAAAATGAAAAATGACATGACGACTTTAAAGGTTTAATGAATTTGGAGAGTCTAGGTGTGTTGGAGAAGCTTTGGGTTCTCGTTTTGTGGTGGAGGATTCTTAATTTAATTAATTAAAGAATCGGGGTTGTGAGTAATGGGCTTTTAAATAAAAAAAATAAGTGAAAAATGGCATAAAGAAGCCTGTGGTGAAGTGGCTAAGTGATGCCACTAGGTTGTAGAAAGGTGGCGACATATGCATGCAGGGAGGTCTGAGGTTCGAGTGCTAGCTTAGTTTTATTTTGGAGTTTAATTTTAGGCTTTTAGAAGGCTGGAAGTGGCGTGTAAAGGGACTCTAAGGATAAGTGATCAGTAGAGATAATTTAGGAGAAGGATAAGGATAAGGGAGATATCATGGAGAATAATTAGGAGATGAGCAGTGGATGAAGTGGTGCCGAATTGGACTTTAGGGGTGGCTAAGTTTTGGCTATAGGCTATATAGATGTGTGTGTGCCGAATCTGGGGTCCTAGGTAATGTCATATTTTCCATTCTTCTTCTTTTCTTTGCCAAAACCTTATTTTTTCACAACCAAAAATACCTTGCCTTGTTGCCGATATCTCCTAAATCTGAATCCTTTTTTTGCCGAATTCTCTCATATCCAAACTCTTTTATTGCCAAAGTATCTTCATATTCTCTTGCCGAAATCCCTATTAGTGCCGAGTCTTTGTCGTTTTCCTCCACAAAAATCGATTGTTATCTACTATCAGTCAAGGTTAAAAGCTGAATCTCGTTCAGTAGTTATCTAGGCTGCAGGATCAAAAGTGGATTCGGTAAGTATTCAGTTAACCCCTTAGTGTGTTTTGTTAAAAGCCGAAGGGCTATCTAACTTCTCATTATCGTTAATCTTTTATCAACAAGGGTAAGCTTTAAAGATCACAGGTGTGGTAATGATCGTTAGCAAAGTGTAAGTGTACTCAACTCGATTATGGTTTAAGTAAATGGCCGAATGTGAGTATGATCTAGAGGGGTGACTTGTGTGGATTATGAGTCACTCGAAGTTTGATGGTGTATGTGTGAGTGCAGATCTAGGGGATACTCGTGATTAGTAGCTAAGGAAGGGCTATTAGAACCCGGTGGCACATGGTAAGGATACGATAAGGCTTCGGCTTTTGGTAAATATTTTAATGAAGTATGGGTGATTGAAGGTTGGTTGGTTGTAGGTTCAAGACCAAATATAGTATAGCACGTCCCAGTAACCAGGCGTGTACAAACACTACACACACATGATATCGGCAATGCCGGAAAGCCGAAAGTGGCTAAATAGGCCCGGTGGGCCCTAGGCTAAGTTTGATGAAATTGATTGATTTGGTTATATGAATTGAGTTAGTCATGCATGTTACATGATCTAGCATTGTTTTGGGCCTAATAGGCCATATGAATGAGATCTGGGCCTAATGGGCCGTAAGGATGTGATTTGGGCTTAATGGGCTATATGAATGTGAAATGGGCTTGATGGGCTTTATGGGGACGTAGACAAGTATGATAGGGTTTAATGGACTTTAGGCATAGTTCTGAACAACTCTTAAACCGCATAAGACTTAATTTAATAATCAATATGTCCAGGGACAAGTCGCTGGGTTAAAGTGTGGCAACGGACATATGCATGTCTAGGATTGGATCTAGGGAGAGCTTGGTACTTAAGCGGTCCTAGTGGCCCACCTCCTCTTCTCTAGAATCCTACCTGATGCATAGTGTCTGTCCACTCTAGCCGCAAGGACTTGTTAATGGGCCAAAGTTCATAACTAAAACCCGAGAGGGACCAAATACCCCTGATTTGAAAATTACCAGAATACCCTTGATTTGAAGAATTACAAGAATATCCCTAATTTACAAAATTTCCAAAATACCCCTGTTTTTCAAAATTACCTAAATACCCCTGTAGGGTAGAATTACGAAAATAACCTTGGGTAGTGAAATGACTAAAATACCCTTAAGTGCTTAATGTGTGAAATTGTGTATGTTGCATTCATGAAATATATGTTGCATTTGGTTGGGTTTGATGATACGGAGGAAGATTTGAGGATCGCATAGTCGCTTGACGACCGTGGATCCACCGGTGGCTTTAAGCCCATTATAGCAGCTTTAATGCAACGTTTGAGTAGTGCCGCTGCTGGTGCTACCTTTGGAGTGTAGGGATGGGTGGGTTGATATTTATATCCCCACAGGAGTGTAGGGTTGGAAGGGAAATGGAGTGCAGAGTTGGATTTGGGATGGGCGCATTGCATTCATGTGATACTGATGAGATGTGAGGTCATTGCGGGCTAAGGCCCAAGACCACCGAAGCTGATAGGACTTAGGCCCAATGTGATATTTGCATGTTGATTGGTTACCAACGGTTGTACACCCTGAGTTTCGAAACTCACACCCTTTTATTAAATGTTTCAGGTGACCCTCAGTAGACGGCTCGACATGGGAGAGGACTCAGAGATGGCCACACTACAAGATACTTAGGAGTTTTGTTTATTTGTTTCAAAGGACATGATTTTAATTACTTTATTTTTGCTGGTTGTAATAAGGCCTTGTACTCCGATTTGACTTTAGATTTTGTATTTTGTTACCATTGTTCAAACTATTTACTTAATTGTTAAACTTAAATAAATTTTCTTAAACATGGTTTTCGAAATACCTAAAAATATGGGCTTTTATCATTACTTAACAAGATTCAAGGATTTTGAGCTTTTAGGCCTTAAATTTTAAATTAGCAAAATCGTTTTGAATTATGCCTTTGATGTGACATTCCCGGATTCGGCCATAACGTCTGGGCCGGGTTGGGGGTGTTACAAAAAGCCACAAAAAGTAGATACCTTTTCATATGACATGCTAATTTTGCATTTAATGCAATTTTGTCCTTTTCCCAAATTAAGCACACAAATAATCAAATTAAATCACAGAAATTTCACACATATTAATTCACATGCTATAGACTCAGAAAATAATATAAAAATATTTTTCTAACTCAGATTTGTGGTCCTGAAACCACTATTTCGACTAGGGTCTAAATCAGACTGTTACACTCCTTATTTCCCCTCACATGTCCCTCTGGATAGAGCTTAGCTCACATTCCCTTATCCCTCCAACATGTCCCAGGGCCTCAATGTAACACCCCTTACCCTTTTTCGACGCCGGAACAGGGTACGAGGCATTACCAGACTTAAACACAAGCAAACATACAAAATCGAGACGTAATTTCCATCCAAATTTAAAACTTTCCACATACATTCATATCATCCCTAAAACGAGCCTACGAGGCCCAAAACATACATTGGAAGTAGTTCGAGACTAAACTGAGAAATTTAGAAAATCACACAACACTTAGAAAATTTTTCACGAAAACATGGCTCACACGCTCGTGTGGTCCAAGGGTCGCCCGTGTGACCCTTAGAAACGCTTGTGCTACGGGCCGTGTGCAAAATAGGGTGCTCTCTGACTAGTGCCATACGGCCATGCCACATGCCCGTGTGCTAGGTCGTGTGGTCGATTTAATTTTTATAATTTTTCATAAATTAGGTGCAGACTTCACACGGCCAGGGCACACGTCCGTGTTCAAGGCCGTGCCGTCCACACGGCTAAGACACACACTTGTGTGCTCGACATTGAACATTCTATTTTGTGACAATTAAGGTGCAGGGGACACACGGCTGGAACACACACCCATGGGGCAAGTCGTTTGTCACACACGGCCTAGACACACGCCCTTGTGTCTACCCGTGTGGAAAAAAATAAGGCTATTTACCAAGCCTTTTTGTCACTCTTCCATGCACAAATCTACACCACAAACATAGAACCATTCCAAGCATATACCATCAACCAAATCAGCCACAACTAAGGCATCAACAGCTCATTCACATACTATCATTTATCATACACAAACATCACATATATCTTGACTTAAATCATGCAATTTCCTATATCCATGAAAAGCATCATCGTATGCATATATATTTATATATATACTTAAACCAATATTAGCTAATTTCAATGGCCATTTACGAAAAAATGAATTATCAACCAACATAAGCCAACACATTTGGCTATATCAATTGTGACACATAGAAAAATGACCAAGTCCCTATACATGCCATAACTCAAAATGTTAAAATCAATGGTACCCAAAATATTAAGTTGATAGTGTGAATGGATCTCTGACAGTTTTCGATCCCTGAGCTGGCTTGGTGACACTATAATACAAGGGAAAAGATAGAGGAGTAAGCTATATAGCTTAGTAAGCTCTTATGAAAATAATAAGCATTATAATCACACATGTATCATACAAATAAACATGATGAACTTGGCATAAATATTATTAAGATCTTCTATTCATAACTTACTCATTCATAACCTTACCGAGGGATTCATCACATATCGAGCTCATTAGTAAATGAGTTTTACGTACGTACCTGTACCAACTCAAAACCTAACCATAACCTTTCACAACTTTGACATAGTCGTTGAATTTCCCGTTGAACTACTTGGGATACTAAAGGATACTCGAGAATCTCGCACACACAATATCATACCAAAGCCATATCCCGAATATGGTCTTACATTGGATCTCTTATCAATGCCAATAGCCTAGCTATGGTCTTACACGAAGTCTCATATCGATGACATATCCCAGATATGGTCTTACACGTATTCTCAATTAACCTTAATGTCATGACATTCATATCCTACCTATTCCTAAGGTTCAACTGGGATTTTCGTGTGAAAATTTATCGATTACATCCAAGGTGTCAATCATAATACATACAATATTAAAACATCTAAAACATAAATAAAACAATGCATTATTTACATACGAACTTACCTCGGTACAAAAATAGTAGAAAAGGATTTAATCATCAAACACCTTATTCTTTCCCCAGTCAAGTTCTGAACTTCGTTTTTCTTTATCTATAATAGAAAATTTAGCTTATTTAATATTCACATTACTCAAATCAGTCCAATCATCACATTATGGCAAAATTACTTTTATGCCCCTAAAGTTTCACATTTTTACAAATTATTCCTTAGGTTCGTAAAATGAAATCTATTTGATTTCTTCAAGACCCAAGCCTAGCCGAACCTCTTTCATGCTTATATCAGCCCACATTTTCCATTTTACAACTTTTTACAAATAGGTCCATCTTAGGTGTTTTCATGAAAAATCACTTAGTAAAAGTTGTTTATCTAACGTTAAACTTGCATAATCTACCATTAAACATCAAAACACAAATATGTCTAGCATGGGTCAAGCCCTAGACATCAACCATAACTCAAGTTAATGGTAGAAATAGATAGATCGGATGATAAAGACTTAAAAAATGTAAAGATCATTAAAAATGGGACAAGAAAGGACTTACAATTGAGCTTGAAAGTGGCCAAACCCTAGCTATTGATTCCCTTCTAATTTTCGGCACAAGCATGAAAAAGATGGACTAAATTTTGGCTTGATTTTTTTGTTTTTAATTCATTTAATTACCAAATGACCAAAATGCCCTTCACTTAAAACTTTGAAATTTTATCTCACCATGTCCATTTTTGTCCACTAACTTAACAAATGGTCTAATTACCATCTAAGGAACTTCAATTTAAAATTTCATAGAAATTAGACACCTCTATCATGTAGAACTCAACTTTTGCACTTTTTACAATTTAGACCTTTTTACTAAATTGAGTGCTCAAACGTCAAAATTTTTGAACGAAATTTTCATGAAGTCATTTCGTAAAACTGTAGACCATAGAAATGTAATAAAAATGAATTTTACTATTTCAAATTTGTGGTCCCAAAACCACTGTTTTGACTAGACCCAAAATCGGGTTGTTACACTCAATGCCCAAAATCACTATACATATAGGTGAGTACTCAGAATCCTATGGCATGCCAACTATATCCAACGATTTCAATATTCACAAGGCCAAAATATCTAAAATCAAACACATATCACTTACCGTTTATCCGTGCACAATCATTGCATATTTTCATCTTTAGCAAAACACTGTCACTAACATTTAGCATATACATAACATGTACATATTTGCACTTTCACAACAGTTATCATAATCACATATCACATGTTATAGCATCTCATCTCAATTCACAAACAAAGAAGCACTTTATTCACAAGATAACATAGGTATGAGAAAGCTTACACTCAGAATTTAGAGTAGGGGTTTAGGCTACTACTAAATTCCCAAATAATGTACTGAATCATGTCCACAAGTAATTATTCCAAACACTCACCAATTAGTTTTTGCCGAAAATTCGAAAGCTCGAACTAGCTTTTCCTTGCTTTTATCTCTACTCGTAAAAAGTTCTATCGAATTTGGAACTTCAACATAACAAATTCACACAACAATACATCCAAAAATCAACCAAGGATTCATTACAAGCATACAAAACATAAGCCTAAACTAAGTTCTCATGTAATCGAAACTTATAACATAAAAATCATAAAATTTGAATAACTCATACTACGCTTAATCTTTTCGCATGAAATGAATTCCATTCATCTATGACTAATTCCTAACCTTTAAACTACACAAAACTATACTTTTTAAGGTATCAATATTTTTTGACAAGTTTTGGCCATTACAACGAAAATTCATTAAAATCATTGAAATCCTTGACGAAACTTCAAATTTACTTTGAAAAGCTCTAATCATGTTAAAATAAGTTGAAAAACACTTTAAAATCAAGCTTTCATCCACAAACCCGAAATTCACCATTAAAGACATGATTTTTAGCTTTTATTTAAAACATGTGTTTCAATAGCTACAAATTTAGCTTACTAGATATCATTTAAAACTCATAGTGTAACACCCCTAACCCGTATCCATCACTGGATTAAGGTTAAGAGGCATTACCAGACAATTGAAAACTTTTACGGATGATTCAAAACATAATTCATGGATTCACAATAAAGTGTCCCTTAAATAGGTCAATGAGACCTCAAACATGCTTCAGGGTAGGGCCAGGACTAAACCGATCACATATGGAAATTCTCAAAAATTTAAGAATTTTTCTAAGTTACAGAGGTCACAGGCCCGTGTGGGCAGGCCATGTGCCTCCCACGGCCTCAGACACGCCCGTGTGTATAAGTCGTGTCAAAACAGGTCATACATACTGACCACACGGCCGTGGACACGCCCGTGTGTATAAGTCATGTCAAAACAGGGCATACATACTGACCACACGGCCGTGGACACGCCCGTGTGCCTCACCCGTGGTCGCTACTGACTTGCACCACACGGCCAGTCACACGCCCGTGTGTCTTGCCCGTGGTCGAGTCTGACTTGTTTTGAATTTCAATCACTTGGGACACGGTTGAGCCACATGCCCGTGTGCTCAACCGTGTGGGAAATTATAGGCATTTTAAGGACAAAATGCCACCCACACATTGGGTTATCCCTACAAGCATCATACCAATTTAATTCATACCAAAATAGCCAACTTTTCAAAGCATTCAAGGACATCTCAAGCATACTATTTCAGACAACATTTAACTCAACTTATACCAAAGCATTTCCAACATGATTCATTCACAATTTTACCAATTTACTATGGCATCAATTTATCAATAAGCTTACCATTCATATGATCATTTCCTTGCCATCAAGCCATACCAAAACATACATCATATATCATAATCACTCATGCATATTACCAAAATTTATCTAGCCACATCACATGGATATTTACAACCCAAACACATTCCAAAATGACTAACCTATAAATGCCATATTTAGCTATATACATTTTTCAAAAGGTACCAAAGAGTAGTGTGATGATGATCCTCGACAGTCCCCGAGCCTTCAGTAGCTTTGACGATCTAAAACGGATATACAACTCACATAGTCATTCATTTCTCGGAGTTGCCCATTGAACTATTCGAAATCTAATAGGATACTCAGAATGATCGGAATAATTGTACAATGCCAACGTCCCAGACGTGGTCTTACATGTAATCAAATATCGATGCCACTATACCAGACAGGGTCTTACACGAATCAATACGATGCCAATGTCCCAGACATGGTCTTACACGTAAATCTCATATCAATGCCAATGTCCCAGACGTGGTCTTAAACAAAATCTCGAATCAATGCCAATGTCCCAGACGTGGTCTTACATGATATTACATATCGGACACCTATGTCATGACATATACAATCCTATCTATCCCTAAGTTCAAACGGGACTTCTCAGACATTATCAACTTGTCGATATAAATATACCCTCGGATTTCACATACATTCCATCTCGATTTTTATTTATAGCAATCCAAATTTCATATATGCACAAATAACTCAATTCAAATATATTTATTTGTATATCTACTTACCTCCGATTTGGATAAACGATCAGATTCAGTTATTCGACCACTTTTGATTTTCTGCGATCTAATTCCGTTGTCTTCAGTTCTTGATCTATACATATTCAAATTTAACTCATTTATTTAACAACTCATTCAATTCAATCCAAACACACATATTTAGGGCAATTTACAAATTAGCCCTCACATTTTTACATTTTGACATTTTCGTCCTTATTTCATAAAATCACAAAATACACAAAATCACTATATACCCATGCTTAGCCGAATGTTCACGTATCTCAAACAAGTCCATACTTTTCATTTATTTCACAATTTAGTCCCTCAAAATAATATTTTCTCAATTAAGTCCAAAATACTCAAATTCATCAAAAACTCAAAGACAAACTATGTTAATCAAACACATATCTTTCATAATTCATCCTCAAGCATCATAAAACTCATGAATTCATCAATGGCTCATTTCAAAAGCATCATCAATTCACAAAATTGAGGCATGGGTTACAAAAACGTAGAAATTATCAAAAACCGATCAAAAACCATACCTTAATTTAGCTTTAAAGCTGGCCGAACCCTTAAAGCATTTCTTCCTTCTTTTTCTTCACTATATTCGGCCAACAAGGTGAATAAATGGCCATGTTTTTATGATTTATTTTATTATAAAAGCTTTAACACATATTTTACTAATTTAACCTTTAATACATAATATATATAACATATAATATAAGGTCATTCTTGACCATTGCCATCCACTATCTTTATTAATGGGCTGCCTATTAAGGACTTCACATTTAAAAGCCACATCAATTTGACCATTAATCAAATAGAAAGCTACTTTTATGCGTTGTGTGATTTAATCCTTTACTCAAATTAAGCACACAGACAGACAAATTAACTCACGAAACTTTAACACATGCTTAATTATATACTACAGACACAGAAAATAATATTAAAATATTATTCCAACTCAGATTTGTGGTCCCAAAACCATAGTTTGGACTAGGGTCTAAACCGGACTATTACACATAGAAAGTCGAATGGTTACCTTCAATGGAAGAAAAATAAACTTTGATGGAAATCCAAAAAAAAAAACCCACGTTTGGAGAAGATGATGTAAATGATGAAGTTTTTGAGTGATTTTATTGGTTTAAATGGAGATTTATACTTCAAGGGATGTTGGAAATCAAGAGTAATTAGGATTTAGAGATAAAAAATAAGTAGAAGAGACTTGGGAGAATAATAAACGACACAAGCAAAGGGGAGAGCAATTATCGTGAAAACAAGGCTATAGCTTGGTTTTTTTAGGTTCAATTTCAAATTCTAGGCAATTTGCTTCATAAAAACTTTCAGTTTTGACTCTTTTACAAATCAGTCCTAATTTCAAAATTAAAGGTATTTTAAACTCATTCTCAGAAACTGATTCAATTTTCTACAAACCATAGTCAAAAACATTATCGATAAACCATGTCGCAAAATTTCAAACACTCTAAGGCTAAAATTCCTAAAATACCCCTAAAACTCCTAGGCCCTATTTTGGGGTGCTACAAATAAGGCGGTGAGTGGGTAAGGGTCACTAAGGGGGAAGAATAGGGGTCAATACGATGTGCCAAACTATCTTTGTGTTTTTAACCCTTTTGATGCTTATTGTTTTTAAATTCCATATCTATCTTAAGCTTCAAAACATTACAAGATGAAAAGTCCTATGTGACCTAAATATCCTTAAGCATGAATAGACATTACATTGAACAATCGCAAAAATGACTATTTGTATTCTACTCGAATAATAAAACTACTTGTATGATTTGTTGATGGACCTCTACAAGTGAGACCCTTAATACTTGTATACTTTGTAATGCACCGAACTTAGATGTTTGAGGTCAAAAGTGATAAATCAATTATCCATCATGTCAAAGTTATTTGTGAATATGAAATGCCTAGTTATATGCTCTAAAGTCGATACTTGTATTATATTTGCTCAAGGGTCGTCTCTCTTTTATTTCTTGTTTTTGTTTGTGTTGCTTGAGGACAAGCAATTACTTAAGTGTGGGAGAGTTTGATCTTCCACAATTTGGTGTAGCAAATTAAACTAATTTTTGCAATTTAGGAGCTTGAATTTAAACATTATCATTAGGATTTAAGCATGTTTTTGTAAGTTTTGTTAAATTTAATAAAATGTGTGAATTGAGTCTTTTATTGACCTTAGGGGCTGAATGAGGCCTAAAGGTGAGCTAATGAACTTTATAAGTGTAACACCCCTACCCCGTATCCATCTCCGGAGTAAGGTTACAGAGTATTACCGAAATGTTTCATAACATTTTCAGATAAGTCATGTAATTCTCTATTCATTAACCGAGATTGTTAAGAATGTCCCTTAAATGGACCCTCGAGTCCTAATATGAGCATTAAAATCAAGTTGGGACTTATTTGGAACATCTAAGAATTTTTTGCAAAATTTAAAAAATTTTCTGTGGTGCAGGGCTCACACGCCCATGTGACCCTTAGACACGCTCGTGCCTCAGGCCGTGTCCAATTTAGGTTGCTTTTTAACTTGCGCCACATAGCCATGCCACACGCCCGTGTGCTAGGCCATGTGGTTAATTAATTTAATTTGATTAAGTGCAGGTTTCATACAACCATGACACACGCTAGTGTTCAAGACCGTGTCACCTACACAGTTGAGACACACGCCCGTATCTCTACCCATGTGCTTAATTCTGAGCATTCTATTTTTCAAAATTAAAATGCAGGGGACACATGGCCAGACAACATGCCCATGTACCAGGTCGTGTGTCATACATGACCTATACACACGTCCGTGTGTCTACCTGTGTGGACAAAATAAGGCCATTTCCTAGCCTCATTTCTCACCCAAATTTCCATTTTTTTTGCACCAATACTTACAAGTGTAATCCAACCAATTGCAAGTATAATTCAAGTCAATTTTTATCATCCAAAACTAATACATTTCATTATATATTTGTGTTAAATGACTTACCTTTATGTAATATACATAATTTGCAATATTAGATGTTCATACTTATCATTTTAGTTAATGTATTGATTCAACCATAACATATATGAAAACATAAGTGTATTAGCCATTCCAATGGCTAAGTTTCATTCATCACTTACACAATATCTTTTGATTTAGTAGTGTAACATCCGAGAGTTAGGGGCTCTGCATTTGTATGTTTCTGTGTGTTTAGTATGCTGTATCTATTAAATTTGGTATGTTTGGGGGTCCTGGGAAGGCTCAGGATTAAGCTTGGGAACTTTTATTTCTAGGCTCTGTAGGGGAGAGTCAGCTGAGGCAGGTCTTAAAAGTAATTGCTTGTGTTTGTTGACACAAGAGGTGATGTGGCAAAGTGGCATGGAGACGCCACTTAGAGTGCTTGGAGGTGGCGTCACAAGGGGAAGCAGCAAGGAGGAGGTTCGAATCGCATCTGCAGCACAATCTGCTCAATTATTTTTGTGCTGGTCAGGTGTAGGTGGGAGAGTTCAGCTGGGACTTTGGTGGTGGAGTTGAAGACTCATTCAAATGTGTTTGAAAGAGTGATGGAGAGGGGATTAAGGAGAGAATGAAGAAGGAAATAAGGGGATTGAGGTAAGAAGGGGTGTTGGCTGATTTTTGCGAAGTGTTGGGAAGTTGGAATTCGGTCAAAGTGAGGTCTTTTGGATAGAGAGGGCATTTGGTTTTGGTAGGGGTTGAGGTGCCGAATCTCTAAGTGTGCTTAGCAAAATCTTGAGTGTTGTGAGCCTTCCCTTTTTCGGCATTTGGTGCTTCTTTTTCCTCTCAACTTTGTTTTCTCTGTGTGCCGCAAATTCCCAAGATCATTTTGGTTCATCTTTTATTTGGTAAAAGCCGAAACCTTTTGACACTCTTTTTCCTTCTCATTTGTTTTGGTTTTCAAGCCTCATTCTTTTGCTGAATTCTCATGTCACTATTTCTCTTTTCTTTTCATCTAATACTTGTGCCTTGTGTAGCCGAATCTCCCTAGATCATATTCTTCTTATTCTTCTGACTTAATCAAAATTGTAAGTGCTATAGCTGAACTTTATTCCTTATTCTATCTTCTTTTCTCTTCTTTATTTCTTATTTTGTGAAGGCCGAATCTTTATCTTGTTTCTGGAATAGGCACTTTCTTGTCGATTTTTGCTAATAGCCGAATATAGACCCTCAATTCGACAATTTGTTGCTTCGGTAAGGAGTCTTCTTCTCTGTTGTTCCTCACTTGCTTTCTTTTTTCTTTTGGTTTGGTTAAATCGAAATCTTGACTCACTTCCTTGGGCACCGACCGATTGTAGAGGGGTGCAGGATCATCTCTTCTTCTTGGTGTGGCCTACTTTCGAGAAGATTTTAGATAAGTGGTGGTTGGTCGAATGGATGGTAAGGGATTTTTTTCTTATTCGGTTGGCTGAAAGGCCACTTCCTTTATTCTATCTCTAAGAATCGATTTAACGTGGTTCAGTTAGGGGTTTAATCAGTTTCTAAAGACAAGTCTACTAGCATTCGGCTTTTATTGATCAAGGTAAGGGACTTCATCGATTTAAGTTCTTAGTCTTTCTATATTCTGTCAATGCCTTAACCCTTCTTCCTGATCAAGTCTCTTCATGGATCCAACTGCTAGTCAATCCAAGGAAGGGAGCGAACCCCCAGTTTCGGCTCCTAAGTTTAAGAAGCGTGCAGTGTCAGCAATGTGAGCTTTTTCGCCGGGCTGTGGTAGAGATCCTACGTCCGTCTGGGATAGACAGATAGTCGTCGTCCCTACTAGTGGAAGCGTCAACGTAGAAGGTACAGTCTTACGCGTTACCAGGTGTGTAATTCTCACACACTCTGTATGTTAATTATGTTGTTAACTGTGTTAGTTGAAAGCCGAAATGACTGACTTGGCAATCAAGATACCCTTAGAGACACCAGGTAAATTCAATTACCACTTTATGTTTGAAATATGTGTATGAATGAATTAATTGGCTGTTTGCATCCAAAACATGACCATTCATTTCAGTATGCTAGCATATGCATGGACTAGGGATATGTTGCAAAAGGGGAAGTGCGAAATTAGAGACTGTCACAGTGGTTTGGTACCACAGTGGGTTGGCCCCACGTATTTGATTCAGTGACTATGTCTTAGAGGCTTGGTGCCACGATGGTTTAATACCACGTATATATTATTCAGTGACTCGTCTCAATTGTTTGGTACCAGAGTGGGTTGGCCCCACGTATATTGATTCCAGGATTGTCACAATGGTTTGGTACCACGGTGGGTTGGCCCCATGTATATTATATTTAGTGACTCTGTCACAGTGATCTGGTATCACAGTGGTCTGGAACCACAGTGGCTTGGTGCCATAGGCGATTGGTTGATTCAGGTGTTGTAGAGGATGGTAAATAGGTGGATTGGGCTGCATTGTATACATATGTAATATGTTCTATTGTGTGGGTTAGGGTCCAATGGGCCTCAGTGGGCGGCAAGCCCAGAGTGTCCAAAGAGAATTTGCACACTGAGTCTTGGTGACTCACCCTTCTGCTAAATTTCGCAGGTAATCAGTAGATCGCGGATTGGGAGCCGGGGCTGACTCGAGGTGGCCATGCATAATGCTTTTAGTATTTTCATTTTCATTATGCTTTACATTTCACTACTAAGTTTGGGTTTTGAGATTGTAAGAAGGCCATTTAAACTCTAACTCGGGTTTTATTGTTGGAATTGATATAGCATGCCTATTGGACAAATTAAAGTGGGAGTTTTCTAAGATTAAAATGTTGAACCAACGATTTTCAAACGATTAATGAAAGATGAGTAAATAGTAACAAACTGATTAAAGTTTTCAATTAAAGATCGCAACCTGTTTTCAAACTGATAGCCTTGTGAAATTTTTTAAAATTCGACTTTCGTTAGATAATCCTGATTTTATAACCAAGTTCAATTTGAACAGCTACTTTAAATTTTCCCTAAAGCAAGGTAACGCAATGCAAAGTTTTTCAAATCTCGATATTTAGTTAATCTTTTCCAAATTTTCTTTCCTGTAACATACCAAATTCAGTCGTAGCGTTTGACCGGGTTTGGGGTGTTACAATTAGCATATAAATTCCATTAACAAAATAGGATTTTTCATTTATACCAAAACAATAGGTTGATAGCGTGATGATTTTGTAATATCTTGGATTATGGCTTATGCATTAATACTAAATTAGATGAAGTAGCATGTTAATGAATATTCTGAACGTGTTCTATGAATTTTGTGAACCCTAGAGTGTAGTGAATGCCTTAGAAATTATTCGATTTTAAAGTTTTAAAAGAGGAAGCTAAGCAGGGTGGCCTTAAGAAAAATTGTAAGGGAAATATGACACACAAATAGGCTCGAAAAAGTGGCTTGGAGGTGCCATTTAGGGCCTCTGGAAATGACGCCACATGCAGGGGTAAATGGGCCAAGGTTCAAGCTACAGGGGAAGCAAAATAAAAGTTTTATTTTGCAGCAGAGGTTAGCAGCAAAGGACGGCACTAAGGCTATATTTTAGGAGCTTTAATCCTTTTATTTTTAAGAGATAAATGGTGATAATTAAGTAAGGTAAAAGATAAAGGATGGATTATTATTATTAATTTTAAATAAAGGGATAAGAGAAAAGTAAGGGTTATGATAGTGATGGCTGAATAGGGGACTCTAGGCCTAGTAATTTCGGTAAAAGGAGGAAAAGTGAGGCCATTTGACATTCTCTTCTTTTTCTTTGAAGCCTCTGCCGAATTCTCTCTGCAACTTTTCCCTTTTTCTTTTCAATTCTCCAAAAACCTATCTCATCGTTTTCATCTTTTTCTTTTATTTGTTTTAGCCAAAATCTTTCGCTCCCTAAAGATTACCATTTCCGATTCCTCCTTGGTCCTATACTCTTCCATTGTAGCCAAATACTCATCATCAATCCTCCTCTTCTACTTTTCATAATATTTCAAAAAAGCGAATTTGAGTGCTCAACAAGTAGTCTTAGCCAGAATATCACTTTGTGGGTTTTGGCAGAGGTGCCGTCGACTACAACATTGAGGGTAAGGCATCCTATTGTTGTCATTCTATTTCTTTTCTTTTAACCGAAATTAAGGTACTAATCCTATTAGTGATCTTTGGCCAAAACTTGAAGGGTTTTCCGGGATTTCTGCTATTGTCGACTATAAGGAGGTTTTTGGGATTTCAATATCTAAGGTAAGGCATGTGTAATATTCGGCCAAGGGCCATTTGTTATGATTAAATGTTAGAAATTGATCTAACATATATCTATAGGGATTTCGATAAAGATTACAAAAAAGTGACAATTTTTGGGAATTAAGATTCATAAGGTAAGTGAATCGACATTCTGGCCAAGGCCCTATTTTGGTATTTGGATCTATTTCTTATTTAGTTAAACCAAAACTAATCGAGTCAATGGATCTAGTGATTAGCCGATTACAAGAGGAAAGCATCACAAGATTTGATTGGTAATCAAATCGGCAACAAGGAATTAAGGATCTAAAGCATTAGATCGGGTTTTCGGGAAATCAGTGAACCGATAAATATATCAGGTGTGTACCTTTCCCTAAGACTTAATAGATTTAAGGCATTAAATTTAATATATGTGTTATAAAGATGTGAAAGCTATGGCTAAGGTACCATGTTATGGTACAAAGTACTCACGTACGTTTCCTACTTCTACTAGGAGTATCATATGATCTGTTAGGGTATATGTGAAACTATAAGAATGTGAATATGTAATATGACATGGCTTATGCATATTTGTATGACATGGTGGCATATGGGTGATTATGAAAGGGGAAGTGAATGTGGTGTTTTTATTCCACGATATTTGAATGTGGTGACTTCGGTCACATTATCTGAATGTGGTGACTCATGTCACAAGTATTTTATCTGGTGGCTATGCCACGAATTTTATAAGGGCGATGAGCACGTCGACTGCAGCGACTGCCTTCGATGGTGTGTAGCGGTTGGAGGGTTGACTCAGTAGTCCCCACGGTGTGCAGGTTGGTACGGGTGATGTGTAGCGAATGGCATCTAGGTTTGGGTTCGGGTTACATCACTATTTCTATCTGTTATATGTATTTATATGTGATATGATAATGTATGCCAGAATTGTTGAATCTTAGTGTTGGTTACACATTGAGTTTGTTTGACTCACCCCGTTGGGGAATATTTTTCAGGTGACGATCAGTGATGGACCGGGTCGACAGGAGCTTAGTGGTGGCCATACTCAACTCAGAGTTTTATTAAACTTCGAACTTTTTTTTATTTAATTCTGGACGTGTTATATTTTAAATACTTTGGGTTTATTTTGGATTTTAAATTTTGATGTAATAAGGCCATAGTTGAACTATTTTATTTTTTTTATTCATTATGTTACGAATTGCTATCAAATTAAAGATTAAATTAATTTTAAAAATAACCTCTAATTGTTTTGGACACCCTAAAACAAATGGTTTTCAATATAAGATAAACTTGTTTCCAACTCGAGCCCAATCCAAAAATAATATTCCTTTCAAAACCACAGAGTTTTTCCAAAGTAACAAAAGAATTTTGAACCGTTTTACTCGAGGAACATACCAGATCCGGTCAAGGCTCGTGGGCCGGGTTTGGGGTGTTTCAAATTTGCCTCTGACTAATCTCCAACCTTCCCGAGCTTTTAGTACTATAAAACAGGGGAAATAAAACCTAATAAACATATTATGCTTAGTAAGCTCGTATAACATAAACTAAGCCTACCATTTCATTCAATATAGTAACCATACAAAACATGCTTTCCAACTATTTGGCAATTTTCCTATTCATATACGTTCAACCAACATGTTAATCAAAAATATACCAATATGCATAGATGAGCTCTTCATGCCATATGCATATTTTATCCGTTGAATCATTGAATTTCCGATAAATATTTCAAGTAGTACACTCAAGGTGTACAATTTCATTATCCGTCAATTCATGTCTAGTAGTACCTTATAGGTACACTCTCAAGCCACATATCACACAGTAGAATTACCAGTCTAGGCAAAATTCTAGCTATAACATATACTCTAGGGTCTTTGTCGGATTACCAGTCCAGGCTAAATCCTTTATATGAAAAAGAATTTCCTACAGAGTTCATTCTGGATTACCAGTCCAGGCTAAATCCGATTAATTAAGATTACCGGTCCAAGCTAAATCCTAATTGAAACATATATTCGAGAGTCTCATTTTATATTACCCGTCTAGGCTAAATCCATTCTGCAACACATGTAGTTTCATCAGGGAAATCACCTTTTTATCCATCGAAATTCAATATTTAAGCAATTCAATCCTTTTTCAATAATTTTCCAAATATGTATCATTTCAATCATTTCCATATCTAAGTAATTCACATACATGATTTCATATAATATAATCAATATAATATAACATTCAACTCAATACATTTCTATACTCATTTAAGTTATACGAACTTACCTTGATATTTGTTCGTATCTAAAATCTACTAATCTGAAATCTTGTCCTTTCCTCGATTTAGCTCTTTGTTTGGTACTTCTGGATCTATATAAATGAATTTAATCATCAATTCAATCCATTTTGTATTTTATTGTACTCAATTTACAATCTAGGCAAAAGTACCATTTTGCCCCTATACTTTTGATTAATTCCAATTTCGTCCCTAGGCTTGGAAACTAAAATTCATGCAATTTAATCCTTATTCCAAGCCTAACCAAAATTCTAATATAACTTTTACAGCACATGTATTCTCAAAATTTTAGAATTTTTCATGGGTTTTACCATTTTTCAATTTAGTCCCTAAATCAAATTTCCCTTTGTAAAAGTTGTTTATCTATTAAAAACCTTTCATTTTCTACCATAAACTTTTAAGTTTTAGCATATTCATCAATGGAAAATTTTCTATACTTTGATATCTATTCAAATTAACCCCCCAAATAGAGAAAATAAGCTCCCTCGATCTCAAAAATATAAAAATTACTAAAAATGGGACATAGGAACTTACCAATTTATGCTTGGGGTTTCCATGGATTTTAGGTTGAAGAAGATGATATAAATTGAATATATTTCATTTTAATTTAATTATCATCTTTATAATTTTTCTATTTCCAATTTAGTCTTAGCCTTTTTTTTAATTTTTCCATGGATGATTCACAAAAAATATCTACATATTTTTCATCAATGGTCTAATTACCTTTTAAGGACCTCATGTTTTGAATTCCATAGCTATTTAATCCTTATAACTACTAGAATTGAAATTTGACATTTTATGCAATTTAGACCTTTCTACAATTAAGCACCTAGTTGATAAAATTTTCTTATCAAAATTCTCATGCAATCATTCTATCACATTATTAACTTTTTCATAATATTAAAATATTTTATCTTTTCGGCTCAGATTTGTGGTTAGGAAACCACTATTCTGACTTCACTGAAATTGGGTTATTACAATAAGTGTGCAGGAGACCATTAGAAGACGTACTAAACTGATACTAGTCACTATGTCACAACACGTAATGATCAATGCCGCAACATAGGGAGCAGAAAGGAAAATCATGAGACTACCTTTGATTTCGTGACACAGCATAATAGTGTCGTGACATACCCCTGAAGATATCCCAAGAGGAGTATACTAACTCTTGTGTTGCAACATAGGTCCTAGTCTGTCAGGACATCGACTCTAGACTATAATTAAACATGATCCAAGGGACGTTTTCATCTGAACAATCAAGCTTAAAGCCCAAGAACGTCAGCTAACCTAGGGTTAAGGATGACGACCACCTAAAATCTATAAATAAGCTCCTTTGTCACATGTTTTGAAGATGAATTTCTTAGTCTCGTTTTCTGCTCTTAAATTCAGTTTAGTTTTTCTTTCTTTTTAGGTTTTAGATTTATTTTTAGTTATTATTTGTTCCATCTCAAGAGGGTTGATTTGTGGAAACAATCAAACTTGTGGGTTCACTTCATTCTTAATACAAATAAGATATTTTCTTAAACTCTATACTTTGACTCATTCTTTATGTTCTATCTTTATACTGTTTCTATATTGTTTATGAAAACCATGAGGAACTAATCCTTCTATAGGGGATTATCAAGTCGAGGTATGATCTGTTAACTATTTTGTAGGTTTATAGACAACAAATCAGCTGTTTGAGAAATGAAGAACCTAAAACCCTAGGTCTGTAACATCCCGGTTTAGGGCCTAGTCAAAATAGTGGTGCGAGACCATAAATTCGAGGTCCATGTATGAGTTTTTGAGGTCCATAAATTGCAAAATGTGAGATTCTAGAAGCTATTTGTGTGAAATGGCTTTAGAATATTTTTTAAAGGTCCTTAAATAGCAATTTTCCCAATTTTTAATTTTTGGACAAAATTGGGCATGGATGAGTTAAAATAGAAAGTTTGTCAAAAAAGGCATTTTGGTCATTTGGCAATTAAATGAATAAATAGGAGAAAAAGATGACAAAATTCATTCATCTTCTTCTCCAAGTTGCCGAAATTTGAAGCAAGCCATTGTTAGGGCTCTTCAACTTTTCAAGCTAGCTAGTAAGTGTATTCTAGCCTCGCTTTTGATATTTTTCGTATTTTTGAAGTCCTAGAAGCATGAGTAAGCTATTTTTAGCTATTTGATGAGCTACGATGGATGTTCAAAAATGTACCCATGTATGACATGCATGTATTTTGATGTTTTATGGAAGAACATGAAAGCTTGATGTGGTAGAAACATCTTTTGCTAAGTGATTTCCATGAAAAATGCATGTAGGGACTTGTTTGTGAAAGTCTTTAGTTTGGTCATACATGTGTGATTTGGTGAGAATTGATGAATGCTTTAGTTGAGTAAATGGTTCGGCAAAGCATGAAAGGCTAGAAAGTGGAATACAAATCATTTTACGAGCCTTGGTGCAAAAGTGTAATAATGAGAAAGATTAAGGGCAAATTGGGGATTTTGCTAAAGTATGAGATAAGAGTCAATTTAGTCAATGTGTGTATTGAATGAGTTGATTTATCATTATAGATCAAGAAATACGAAGCCCGGATCAAAACCAAGGCAAGAGTAAGGTGGTGGACTAAATTGCATGTTTTTATACTTTTGAGTAACAAGGTAAGTTTATGCGTAATCAATGCATTTGTACTTACACATTCTTAATGCTAGCTAGTGTGTAGCATGAATGGAAATGATTGAGAATGATTGAGAACCTATGTGGTTCAAGTGGAATGAATGTGGTAGATATCAAGAATGAATGAATAAGTAAGTAGATATGTGGATTAATGTGTAGTGATAATAATTGTTGGTAGGCTAAGTGCGATACCACCTTAATACTTAACAACGATGGGCTATGTGCGATACCATAGTTAAGTATATTATTCAGTGGGCTATGTGCGAAACCACTATGAATACCTTTGTGGTAGGCTAAGTGCAATACTACCTTATTAATTGATTGTGGTGGGCTAAGTGCGAAATCACCGAGAAATTAGCTGTGTGGATTAGCTATGTGGTTGTATTATTGAGTTAATTAGTTGTGTGGATGAATTATCGAGAAATGATATTGTGTTGTATATTGTGTAAATGTGATATTAAATGCAGGGGTTCATTTCAATGGTTATGAGTATGTGACTCATGATGTGTTGGGAATGTGGTAAGGGATAAAAAGAGTAAGCAAGTTGTACCTTATATGTTAGTATAATGCTAATTGTTGTTTAGCTTAGACTATGATGTTTAATTGTTTATGTGTAAACGTACTAAGCTCAAAACTTGCTCCATTTCTTTTCCCTTGTCTTATAGAGAAAGAGTTAAATCGAGATACATGAATCAATTGGAGGATCACCCACACTATCAGCACACTTTGGTACATTAAAATCAGTGTTTTGCAGATGGCATGTATAAAGGTTAGACAAGTTATTGAATTCTGTTGTAATGGCTAAGATGTATTGGCCTTTAGATGGATAATCTATTTGTATAATATCATAGTTGTTGGCTACTTTATTATACGAAAAGAGGTAGATATCCATGCGAGTTTCTGTTTCATAATGAGTTGATTATGGATGTGTTGAATGAGTATACGTTGTAAGAACTTGAGGGATGAGAAGAGCTTAGCACATAGCTTTGTTCTTGTTCATGTGGATAGACACACGGACATGTGTGTAGGCCATGTGTGACACACGGCCAGCCCATGGCCGTGTGCCTTGGCCGTGTCTCTTTGACAGTTTCAAGTAGTGTAGACCACGGGCTAGCCACAAGGGCGTGTGTCTAGGCTTTAGGCCGTGTGAGTGAAGTCAGTGTTCACCACAGGTGGTAAGCACGAGCGTGTGCCCTAGCCATGGGGCATTGGCAGAATGCTTGGGCTTTTTTGCACGGGTTGAAGGCATGGGCATGTGCTTCTACACATGGCCGTGTCTCATCTTGCACGGGCGTGTGAGCCCTGTATAAAAGAGGAAAATTTTTAAGATTGGAAAAAGTTCTGATATAATCTCGGGAGCCCTCATGTGTATGAGTAAGGCCTCGTAAGTCCAGATTGAGGTTGTTGAGGTTACTTAAGAGAGTAGTCACATTGAGCCTAAGTGGCGATCAAGTGGTTTTATTACGGTAACGCCTCGGGCTTGGTTCTGGCGTAGAACCCGGGTAAGGGGTGTTGCATTTAGTTGTATCAGAGCTATGGTTTTGTCGGTTCTAAGACTACCGTAGCGGGTGTAAGAGTCTAGCTATACATGCCATAAGTGTACAAGGATAGTGTGGTGGTTTCTAATGATTTTAAATTTCGTTTGATATGGTATATGGATTTCGATCCATCGACTGCTGATGAAGCAGTTAGTAATGCGCCGGCTCCTGTACAAGGAATCATGCCTCTTCAAGTGGACCCAAGGTTAGGGGTCGTGGGGAAGAGGCGTGAGAAGCCTTTCTTCAGATGATGAGTATTTGGTACTTGGAGTACGTTCGAGCAAACCCTAAAGCTCAACCTCCTCCACCCCCTCCTATACCTCAGCCAATTCAAGTGGCTCCTCAAGGTATTGATGTAGTGAGGATATCGAAACCCCGGTGGACAAGATTAGGAAACACGGGGCTGAGGAGTTTATAGCTAAGGTAGATGTTGACCCTGAGAGGGCAAAGTTCTGGCTAGAGAATTCAACGATGGTGTTTGATGAACTCTCATGTACACCTGATGAGAACCTGAAGTGTGCTGTATCTTTTCTAAGGGATTTGGCATACCATTGGTTGAAGACGTTGACGTCAGTGGTCCCGAAAGAGAGGGTGATATGGAACTTCCTTTTGGAAGAGTTCCAGAAGAAGTATATAAGCCAGTGATTTACTAATCGGGAAATGAAGGAATTCATTGAGTTGAAGCAAGGAAGAATGTCAGTAGCAGAATATGAAAGCAAGTTAGTTAGGATTAGCGAATATGGTTGCGGATGCCCTGAGTAGGAAATCCTTGTGTGCTCTAAGAGTTATGAGCACGAGTTTAGCATTGTCTGATGATGGTGCTATTTTGGAAGAGTTGAGAGCTAAGCCACTATTTGCTCAACAAATATGTGAGGCTCAGAGAAATGACAGTGAGATGCAAGCTAAGAGAGCTAAGTGCGGATTAGAAAGTGATTCTGACTTTTGAGTGAACTCGAATAGTTGATTGTTGTACCATGACAGAGTTTGTGTACCAAGAGATGAAGACTTAATACGAAGGTTTTGTTTGAGGCACATATTGGTTATTTGTCAGTACACCCCAGTAGTACGAAAATGTACGATGACTTGAGAAAGTTTTATTGTTGGCCGGGTATGAAAAAAGACATTTCAGAGTTTGTGGCAAAATGTCTGATCTGTCAACAGGCGGAAGCTGACATCAAGTGCCTTCGGGATTGCTTCAGCCAGGGATAATACCCAAATGGAAATGGGATCGGGTTACCATGGATTTTGTGACGGGGTTACTTTTGATTCCAAAAAAGAGAGATGCTGTGTGGGTTATTGTGGACAGATTAACGAAGTTGGCTTATTTATTCCAGTACATGCTGATTATTCACTGGATAGGTTAGCTGAGTTGTATGTGGCAGAAATAGTGAGATTACATGATGTGCCTGTGTTTATAATATCGGATAGAGATCCAAGGTTTACTTCAAGGTTTTGGAAGATATTGCAAGAGACCATGGGTACGAGGTTCAATTTCAGTACTACGTTCCATCCGTAAACTGATGGTCAGTCTGAAAGAGTGACTCAAGTTTTTGAGGATATGCTTCGATGCTGTGTGTTATAATTCGAAGATAGTTGGGAGAGATATCTACCTTTGATCAAGTTCACCTACAACAATAGTTATCAGTCGAGTATACGGATGGCTCCGTATGAGGCTTTGTATGGTCGTAAGTGTCAGACTCCTTTGTATTGGATCGAGCTTAGTGAGAAGCGGATCCATGGAGTTGATCTGGTAAAAGAGACCAGAGAGAAAGTGAAAGTTATCCGTAATAGTCTGAAAGCTGCTTCGGATCGACAGAAGTCGTACGCGAATTTGAAAAGAAAAGAGATTGAGTTTGAGGTAGGTGACAAAATGTTTTTGAAAGTGTCCCCATGGAAGAAGATTATGAGATTTGGACGAAAATGGAAATTGAGTCTAAGATTTATAGGGCCGTATGAAATTACAAACAGAGTTGGGCCAGTAGCTTACTAGTTGGCTTTACCGGTAGAGTTGGAAAAGATTCATAAATGTGTTCCATGTATAGATTTTGCGACGGTATCGCTCCGATCCATCACATCTGATTCCTCTAACTGAAATTGAAATAAGACCTGATATGTCTTATGAAGAGGATCTGATTAAGATCTTGGCTCAAGAAGTGAAACAATTGAGAAATAAGAGCATAGCACTAGTGAAAGTGTTGTGGTAGAAGCACAGTGTGGAAGAGGCTATGTGGGAAACGGAAGAATCTATGAGACAGCAACATCCAAACCTCTTTACTGGTAAGATTTTCGAGGGCGAAAGTCTCTAAAAGGGGGAGAGTTGTAACATCCCGGTTTAGGGCCTAGTCAGAATAGTGGTGAGAGACCACAAATTCGAGGTCCATGTATGAGTTTTTGAGGCTTATACTATGTTTGCATGTTTGTGTGAAAGTTTCATGAAGCAATTTTGTGAAATTGCGGTTGAATTATCCAAAAGGACTAAATGTAAAATGTGAGATTCTAGAAGCTATTTGTGTGAAATGGCTTTAGAATATTATTTTTAAGTCCTTAAATAGCAATTTTCTCAATTTTTAATTTTTGGACAAAATTGGGCATGGATGAGTTAAAATAGAAAGTTTGTCAAAAAGGGCATTTTGGTCATTTGGCAATTAAATGATTAAGTAGGAGGAAAAGATGACAAAATTCATTCATCTTCTTCTCCAAGCTGTCGAAATTTGAAGGAAGCCATTGTTAGGGCTCTTCAACTTTTCAAGCTAGCTAGTAAGTGTATTCTAGCCCCATTTTTGATGTATTTCATATTTTTGATGTCCTAGTAGCATGAGTAAGCTATTTTTAGCTATTTGATGAGCTATGATGGATGTTCAAAAATGTACCCATGTATGACATGCATGTGTTTTGATGTTTTATGGATGAATATGAAAGCTTGACGTAGTAGAAACATCTTTTACTAAGTGATTTCCAGGAAAACTGCATGTAAGGACTTGTTTGTGAAAGTCTTGAGTTTGGTCATACATGTGAGATTTGGTGAGAATTAATGAATGCTTTAGTTGAGTAAATGATTCGGCTAAGCATGAAAGGCTAGAAAGTGGAATAAAAATCACTTTATGAGTCTTGGGGCAAAAGTGTAATTATGAGAAAGATTAGGGGCAAAATGGGGATTTTGCTAAAGTACGAGATAAGAGTCAATTTAGTCAATGTGTGTATTGAATGAGTTGATTTATCATTATAGATCAAGAAAGACGAAGCCCGGATCTAAACCGAGGCAAGAGCAAGGTGGTGGACTAAATTGCACGTTTTTATACTTTTGAGTATCGAGGTAAGTTTATGCGTAATCAATGTATTTATACTTACATATTCTTAATGCTAGCTAGTGTGTAGCATGAATGGAAATGATTGAGAATGATTAAGAACCTATGTGGTTCAAGTGGAATGAATGTGGTAGATATCAAGAATGAATGAATGAGTAAGTAGATATGTGGATGAATGTGTAGTGATAATAATTGTTAGTAGGCTAACTGCGATACCACCTTAATACTTAACAACGATGGGCTATGTGCGATACCATAGTTAAGTATATTATTCAGTGGGCTATGTGCGAAACCACTATGAATACATTTGTGGTAGGCTAGGTGCGATACTACCCTATTAATTGATTGTGGTGGGCTAAGTGCGAAACCACCGAGAAATTAGCTGTGTAGATTAGCTGTGTGGTTGTATTATTGAGTTAATTAGCTGTGTGGATAAATATTCGAAAAATGATATTGTGTTGTGTATTGTGTAAATGTGATATTAAATGCAAGGGTGCATTTCAATGGTTATGAGTATGTGACTCATGATGTATTGGGAATGTGGTAAGGGATAGAAAGAGTAAGCATATTTGTACCTTATATGTTAGTATAATGCTAATTGTTGTTTATCCTATACTATGATGTTTAATTGTTTATGTGTAAACATACTAAGCTCAAAACTTGTTCCTTTTCTTTTCCCTTGTCTTATAGAGAAAGATTTGAATCGAGATACGTGAATCAATTGGAGGATCACCCACACTATCAGCACACTTCGGTACATTAAACTCAGTGTTTTGTAGACGGCATGTATAAGGGCTAGACAAGTAAGTGTATTCTGTTGTAATGGCTAAGATATATTGGCCTTTAGATGGATAATCTATTTGTATAATATCATAGTTGTTGGCTACTTTATTATACGAAAAGAGGTAGATATCCATGCGAAGTTATGTTTCATAATGAGTTGATTATGGATGTGTTGAATGAGTATATGTTGTAAGAACTTGAGGGATGAAAAGAGCTTAGCACATAGCTTTGTTCTTGTTCATGTGGATAGACACATGGGCATGTGTGTAGGCCATGTGTGACACACGGCCGGCCCATAGGCGTGTGGGTCATGTCTCTTTGACAGTTTCAAGTAGTGTAGACCACGGGCTAGCCACACGGGTGTGTGTCTAGACTCTAGGCCGTGTGATTGAAGTCAGTGTTCACCACGAGTGCTAAGCACGGGTGTGTGCCCTACCCGTGGGGCATTGGCAGAATGCTTGGGTTTTTATGCACGGGTTGAAGGCATGGGCGTGTGTGTCTACACACAGACGTGTCACATCTTGCATGGGCATGTGAGCCCTGTATAAAAGAGGAAAATTTTTAATATTGGAAAAAAGTTCCGATATAATCTCGGGATCCCTCATGTGTATGAGTAAGTCCTCATAAGTCGAGATTGAGGTTGTTGAGGTGACTTAAGAGAGTAATCATGATGTGCCTAAGTGGCGATCAAGTGGTTTTATTCCGGTAATGCCTCGGGCCCGGTTCTGGCGTAGAACCCGGGTAAGGGGTGTTACAAGGTCTAAAAACCCTAGGAAGTCATCAAGGTGGGAATTAACCCAAAATCGGTATAGCCTATCCATGAACCCCTTCACCCCAAATTGGTCCGAACTATGAGATCGGAAGATAAGTAGTCCTTGCCAACTCGTTATTTGAATGGAAGATTGAAAAAACCTCTTGGGATAATGACTAGTTGATTGATGATAACCTAAAGGAACAGACGATGGTGATTACTAAAGCGAGCTCATTACCCATAATCAGATTTGATTTATTCTACTTTTTGATCGCTTGACATTTATTTATTTATGTTATTTTATCATTTTTGAAATATGAGAAACACCTTTTATTTTTACTTTCGTACCATAACTGATTTAGAGTACTAATTAGAGCACATTACCATGCCAACCAAGTATGTGTGACACATGATCGTGTGGCAAACCGTGTGTGTACGAAAAGGCATCTAATGTACAATTTAACTCAACCTTACATAAAGGCCCATAACGCACTCATTAACCAGCATCAACACTTGTTCAAATATTCACATTCCATACCCAAAATATAACTTATAAAGTGTTACTAAATGTCTAACCAATATGCCACCATTAGCACCGCAATCAACTAAACTATTTCAGTCCATTTACTCATAATTTATGCATTTATCCAACTATCACATTCTAAATCACTTAGCACACATTCTAGCTAGTCATACACTACTTCATGCCATACGAGCATAAGTATAATTCAACTTACCAAACAATCTCATAACCTTTCTTTAATACAATACCCAATTAAACATACCAAAATGGGCAAGTTCATAAATTTCAACATCAAGCACATATATATCTCACACCTATTACATACCACTTATAATCGAACCAAGATGAACCAAAGATTACCAAAAGAGACGTTGGATAATGTGAGCCTAAGTGATTTGATAGCCAAGTTACGCAAATGAGTAACTAGAAGAAATAGATAAATGGAACGGAGTAAGTATTAACATGCTTAGTAAGTTCATAGGTATTTAGACAGTTCTTACATCAATTTACAATTAAGTAAACAAATATAACTAATTTAATACGATTTCATGTCAAGACATTTACAATAACAATGTGAGCTTTTCAAGTATCAAACATATAAACCTTTCAATCATTAGTACATCATTTTTCAGTATCATTCAATAGGAAATATTTATCATATGAATCATATTAACCAATTGATTGTACCAATTCATATTCACAATCAAATAACATTTCTTTTAAATTTATAGTCATGTCACCACATATCACATTTTTAAAGCGAGCCTTTCATACATATAAACTATAAAATTTCCAGTCATTTTGATATCGTTTCCAAACAACTTTTAAACACATACTCATCATTCAATCAATTTCATCAGTTAATATTTCAATAGTCGTACCAACATATCATTTCCAAGCAGCTCATGAAATCAATCAATATACTTTCTTTTAATAGTTAGCCCGATGAACTATAACAAAATAATTTGGATACTTAGGTAACTACACCACACTAGGGAGCATCGTAATGCTATACAGAGGCATCATAGTGCAAACAAAAGCACCAAAGAATAAACCCATACAAGCGTGCATTCCAACCCTATTGGCATGTCAATTGTATCCTAATTGTTTACTACATTCAAACAGACATTTACATAATATTTGTAATATTTATAAATCAAGGGAGCTTCATGATTTCAGGATACATGTTATAACCAAATCAGAGTCATTTAACACAACACACAAATCATATTTCCTCAGAATTACAGAGCTTTCAAATAGACCTATAGTTCTTTTTCACCTTCAGTACCAATTATCAACAATTTATAAGTTCAATATAATATTATATATTTATTCACAATTCAACCAAAATCAATTCATAACAGCACAAAATATATACTATGAACTTACCTAATACAACCAGCAAGCAAATTTGTTTGTAGGGACTATTTTGTAATTTTCTTTTTTCCTTGATTTTTCCTCTGTTCAAGTTAATCCTTGATCTATATAATAATTCATTTCACATTATCAACTTTTATTACTTTAAACCATATAAATTCATGAATATAACATATTTTATTCATTTTGGGCAATTTCCCTAAAATTTTATTTTCAATCCAATTACAATTTCATCACTATAATGTAACACCGCAAACCCGGCCTAGACGTTATGGTCAGATCTAGCATGTCACATCAAAAGGTAGTTTAAAAGCTAAGCGTTCGTTAAAAATTTTGCATCCTTTTTGAAACTCTGAATTTTGTTGTTTGTTTGTAAAAGCAAGATTCACTTAATGTGCATTCTTGTAAAAATGTTATTATTTTAGAAAACTATGTTTGTTGTGAAAATCGAACTTGAATAGTTACGGAAATGTGATATTTTGAAAACGGTTATGAATATTTTAAAAACCGATGATTAACTGATTAATAGATTAACAATTCATAATTAACAGGATTACCAAATGAAAGTTTTAAAAGAAATTCCCAAAGGCCTTATTACAACAAATACGAACCCAAATAAAGAAAATAATATAAAATAAGTTAAAATTGAATTTACTAAGCTCTGTATGGAGCAAATCCGAAGTATGGCCACCTCCGAGTCCTCCGCAGCTCCAAATCCTCTAACGTTGGGGATTACCTGCATGGTTAAAAGAAAGGGGGTGAGTTACGAGAACTCAATGTGTAATCCTCTATAACGGTCACTATCTGGGCCTGAGCCCTTACGGTATCGGTCTGGGCCTGAGCCCTATAAACATGATAAAGCAAACAAAAATGATGCAGCCCGACCCAATCCAACCATCACACCACCCGTACCAACCAATCGCACCATGTGGGGATCAAGTTAACCCACCTCGCCAAACGCACCAATATTGCAGTCAAGCTGCTAATCACGGTATATGTGGCTGAGCCACCAAAACGGTATGTGGCATAGCCACTAAAACGGTATGTGGCAGAGCCACCAAAACTGCACTTCCTCCAATCATCAAACCCAACCCATGTAACATGTTATGAATGCACTGTATTACATGTATAAACAATATCAATAAAATCACATACACGATATTTAACCACAATCGAGGGTACAACGGTCATTTTCTCACATAAAGGTACAACGGTAATTTTCTCACGTAAGGGTACAACGGTAATTTTCTCACGTAAGGGTACAACAGTAATTTTCTCTCTAAGGATATTTTGGTAATTTACCCACTAAGGGTATTTTGGTAACTTTACCCATAAAGGGTATTTCGGTAATTTTGTAAACTGGGGTATTTTGGTAATTTTGCAAATCGGGGTATTTTGGTAATTTCGTAAACTATGGGTATTTCAGTAATTTTGCAATTTGAGGGTATTTCGATAATTTCACAAATCAGGGGTATTTCGATAATTTTGCAATCTGAGGGTATTTCAGTAATTTTAAACCAAGGGTATTATAAACAGAGATAACGATGTGAATGGGCCTAGGGCCCATTCTCGGCCCAAATGGACCCACACGCTCGTGTGTCACATTTAGCCCAAATCTAGCCATAGATATGAGATTCACATAGACCAGTTCAATATCTACTACACAATCATACAATTTATTCATATGGGCCCACGAGCTACCATATCGTAAACACGCTCGTGTTGCTACCATTGTCGTGAGATCGGTATTTTGACATTTGTCGCTCTACAGCTACAGTAGGGCGAAATACACACCTGATAGGATTCTGGAGTTGATCCACGCTCCGAACACTCCTATGCTCAAACGCAAACCCAGGTATGCCTACTCTTCTCATAGATTGCTCTATTTAAATCCAGCTTCTCACCTTCCCTCTTGCTAGCTTCCCGATGTGGGATCCCTCCTTCAGCAGAGTTTAAATCCAACACAAACTATGGCCGTCCCAACTTAGGAAAATAAATATCCCCTTTTGCTTGTGATAGGATTCGAACTCAGGCTCCCCTGTAACTTAATCTACGCCGCTAACCACTAGGCCACAAACTCCTGTTGTGTCTAAAATCATGTGCAACTAAATAAGTATATGGGCCAAAGTTTAAGTTCACTTAAAATAAATCAAAATGAAATGCAATCGCCAAGACTTAAACCTTGGACCCCTTACTTCCTTGTGTGGCGTCACTTCCTTGTCTCCCATGCGGCGTCATTTGCCACTAGACCACAACTCCCTTTGTGTCATATTTCTCCACATTTTATTCTTAAATCCTACTTACTAACTCCCAGATTTTATTCTCAAAAAACCAAAATTTTCCTAAAGCCCAAGTTTGATCCAGGGACTTCATGGAAGCCCCCTAACCTTCCAAAATTACTCACCTAATAGGTCCAACTTGCATTAGTGCCGTTCTCTTGCTCTCAAAAATTTTAAACGCTCCCCTGGTCAAGGCCCAATAAGCCCAATTCTACTAGGCCCAAATTTGGGTCATTACATGTAAAGCCCTCTAAAAACATAATTTTCAAAAATTTCATGACAAAATTACATTATTACAATTTGGTCCTTACACTCAAAACTAACAAAACTTACTTAACAAAATAGTATTTAAACATATCTAAGCTTATAATCAAACTATTAAATATCAAAAATTTCAATATTCATCAATAGGAACTTTAAAAATCTTTAACAGTTTTGAAAATGGAGATGCGGGTTAATTGGACCTAGTTGCAACGATCTACAAAACATGAAAGTTATGGAAAACCAACTTTGGAAAGCTTACCATGCAAGAAGAATTGCTTTACAGAAATGAGAACCTCCAAAAATGGCTATTCAGTTTGGAGAAAAGAATGTAGTAGATGACTTCATTTGTTTATGTTTTTAATCTTTTAATTTATTTAATAACTTAATTTAACTAATATTTAATTATAAATCTTCAATTATCACATACATTATCCGACCACTAAGACAAAAATGGCTTAATTGCCATATAAAACCTTCAATAAATGTTAATTATGCCTATTAATAAATAATAATCAATTCTGATTAACTTTTGCGATTTTTACTATTTAGTATTTTTTTCCTTAATTAACTAAGAAATCATCAAAATTACCCAACCAAACCTCAATTTACCTATACAAAAACTCTATAAATATTTAATAACAACATTTACAGGATTGATTTACAGGAATGAGGTCTCGATACTTCATTCTCCAAAACCACTGACTTTTGGTACGCACCCCTTGTATTATGACTAATTGACCAATTAATAAAATATATTAAATCACGATTCACTATTATAATATTTTTAACTCATAAATTTAATTAATAATATTTTCAAATTCACTCGTCAGAATTGTGGTCCCGAAACTACTATTTCTGACACCACTGAAAAACTAGTAGTTACACCATAAACTAGAATCTATTATTCCATTGAACCTCTCGATATCGTATCTCATTAACGCCATCTCTGAATGGGTTGAATATAGAATCCAAACCAAGCTCTCATACCATTTTGTTGGGGTAAACTCGAATTAAACAACGAAGAAGACTGAATAGGGAAAAAATAGACAGGAATATTTATGTGGAAAATCTCCTCTAAAGGGGATAAAAAACCATGAGCAAATAAAACTTCACTAGAATTAAAAATATTCGAAGGATAGTACAAGATGGAGAAACAAAAACCAAACCCGAACCCAAAATATAAAGCTTTCCCGGAATTCCCACAAAACTCTCTCTAATTATGTTGTTGAATCATTCTCTCTAGGGTTGCTAAAAGCCCTATTTATAGCCTAAAATTCGTGGGCTAATCTGATTAAACTCTCCCTAATATTATTAGAATTTGACTGGAAAAGATAGCAGAGTTCAATTAGAGGAAGAAACCCAATTTAGTAGGGAATACATCGCTATGTCGTGACGTCGTTTATCGACTCGTCGAGACGTTACCCAACGATGTCACACGTCGCATCGTCGGGACATCATTTTCTTCTTGTAGGGACATCATGTGTCGCATCATCGAGACATTAGCTCTTCCTTATCACGACGTTGACTCTGTTTTATGCAATATGTGAGGCACACTTCACAATATATATGTATGTTTAATGACTTGGACTTTATGGTGTTGTTTGTCATTGGAATCTTTGCTGATATAGTTATTTTACTGTAGCTATTCCAACTGTTGTCACTATAGATGAGATCTTGGAGTGAAATGGATTTGTAATCCAGAAAGGTAATAGAAGCCTTTAAGTTTTCTTTCTTAAATTACGTCCATGACGTTTATCTTGATTGCAAACATAATGAAATGTTATCACAAAGTAGAGGGCATTAAATCTGCAAAATAACAACCATAACATCATATTATCATTGTTGTTTAACTACCTACTCGGTATGTTGTCACTAATTCTAATTGTTTGGCAATGAAAATAGGGATAATGGCATCAACTATTGTAACACCCCTAACCCGTCTCCCATTCTGGATTAAGGTTACGTGATATTACAATAGTTAACAAGATCGATTATATAGTAACACAATTCAAATATTAATTTAAACATCATAAGTTAATAAAAATCATCATTCATAGCATACATTTGAAACTGAGCAGTTGAAACCCTAAAATTAGTTTAAAAATTAATATGGACTAATATGAAAAAAATGGAAAAATATGGGAAAAAATAAAAATATGGGTCACACAGCCGTGCGGCCAAACCGTCTAATAACTTGAGTCAGTGTAACTTAGGGGCACACAGTCCTGTCGCCATGCCATGTAACTCTCTAAGACCGTGTGGGCAATCCTACACAAAAAATCAAATAGGCGATATGGCCATGTGGGGTGACCGTGTGTGTCACACGCTCGTGCGGTAAACTGTGTTCTGGGCAATGTGCACGTAAAATAACTTCAAAACCAAGTCATTTCAACTACCATCTCATAGGTTACAAGCCATGTAACACCTCTTAACCCTTATCCGTCACTGGAATAGGGTTATGGAGCATTATCAGACATTTCAAAACAAATGTGAAGAATCATATATTAATATAACATACACATCATAATCTAATCATAATGTCCCTTTATTCAGCCCTCGAGGCCCAAATCACGTATTAGAAACGAATCGGGGACTTAATTAGAAATATAGAAAATTTTTCATGAAATTTCAAAATTTTTCGTAAGTACAGGGCTCACACGCCCATGTGGTTCAAGGACACGCCCGTGCTTCAGGCCGTGTCTAACCCTGTGTAAGTCTCTAACTTAAGCCACACGGCCAGCCACACGCTCGTGTGCAATTTCCTGAGCATTCTGTTTAAAACGTTTAGGATGCAGGGGACACACGACCAAATCACACGCCCATGTGATAGCCGTGTGTGTAACACCCCTAACCTGTATCCAACACCGGACTAGGGTTACAAGGTATCACCGATCAAATCATAACATTTAAACATCCATAACTCATACATCATTAAATCATAATTAATCATTGACATGAAGTCCCTTAAGAAGGTTTACGAGACCTCAAACATGCTTTCGGAAGGAGTCGAGACATACCGAACACATATAAATATTTTTCGAAAATCAAACATTTTTCAAAGTTACAGAGGTCACAGGACCGTGTGGATAGGCTGTGTGCCTCACATGGCATTTGACACACCCGTGTGTCCAAGCTGTGGCAAAACAGGGCATACATACTTACTAGTAAACACGGCCAAAGACACACCCGTGTGCTTGTCCCGTGGGCAACATTGACTCAATTCACATGGCTTGTCACATGCTTGTGTGTTTAGCCCATGTGCGAGTCTGACTTATTTCGAAATGCAACCTTAAGTGACACAGTCGAGACACACGCCTGTGTGCTCAACCATGTCTGAAAATATAAGCCACTTGCAAGCCAATTTGCCACCCAAATTTTTGGTCACACCTACAAGTATCAAACCATTCTAAATTCATATCTCAAATGTATCAAAAACATACCAAAATATGCACCATTTAACCTTTAACTATATCGTCTATTTCCACATTCAATTCCAGCTTAATCCAAAGTATCAACTTTACATCAAAAACATGTATTCCATACATCATTTAATCCTTACTAATTCTTAGCATGAAACATACCACTTATATATCACCAAAACTATAACACCCCTTACCCGTATTCGCCACCTGAACCAGGTGCGAGGCATTACCATACCTAACTTGCTCACTCATACAATATCAATCCTTATGAACTTCATTCAAAATTAAAACTTTTCATTCGAGACCATAATGTCCTTATTATAGGTCTACGAGACCTTCAACTTGCACCCAGAATGATTCAGGACCAAAATGGAAACTTTTGAACACTCAAAAAATTTTGCATAAAACAGGGCCACACGCCTATGTGGCATATCACATGCCCGTGTTCCACACCCGTGTGGATTTATTTTTCAATTCAAACCTACAGGGGTTTTCAAACGGCCGGACACACGCCCGTGTCCCTCACACGGCCACGACACGCCCGTGTCCTCCCCTGTGTGTGAAAACCTTGGCATTCTGTTTATGACATCATCATCCTAATATGGTCATACGGCCAAGGCACACGCCCATGTCCCTCACACGGCCACGACACGCCCGTGTCCTCCCCCGTGTGTGAAAACCTTGGCATTCTACTTATGACATCATCATCCTAATATGGTCACACGGCCAAGGCACACGCCCGTGCCCTTAAACCTTGTGTCGAATTAAATTCCTAATTTCAGGTTAATACTTCACACGGCTTGGGCACACACCCATGTCCATGGTTGTGCCTTCCACACGGCTGAGATACACGACCGTGTCTCTGCTCGTGTGTTTACTATTGAGCATACTGACTTGAAAACATAGCATGCAACGGGACACATGGCCAATCAACACGCCCATGGGGCTGACCGTGTGTCACACACGGCCTAGACACACACCCCTATGTCTACCCGTGTGGACATTGGAAAGGCTATATTCCAAGCCAAATGCCACCCTACATAGCAACCATACTTATACCAATTCAATTCAACATATATTATGATCATAAGGCACTTCTAAGAACTCACAATCAAGACCTCCACACTAGCATACACTTCATGAAATTCATCATCATTGAATGTATGAACTTGTCAAGTATTGGCAAATTTCCAAGGACCATTTACAAAATGAATTGAGCAACATTAATAGCCAACACTTTGGCTAATAAATATGACATAACAAAAAGACTTAGTCTTATACATGCCATACTCAAAATAAATCTAGCTTGCTATACCAAAAAGAAGTTGATAGTGTGATTTTCGAACTCCGACGTTCCACGAATTCTCGAGCTAGCTTGGCAATACTACAAGGACAAGGGAAATGAGAGGAGTAAGCATAAAGCTTAGTAAGTTTGCTTGAAATAAATAACAACATAAGGCTCATAATGTCATCCATCCATGGCATTGAATAAAACACAAAGTCTTAGGCACATTGCCATAACTTACTCATGCTTACTCTTACCAATTACATATCATATCTCAAATCGTAAACATTTCTCATGAATCACTCACATGTACCTGTACCACTTCATCACATAGCTTTAGCACTAATCTCATCTCTATTACAAGCTTAATTATTACCCCATTAAATCACATGGGATACTCGAAGGTTCATAATCATCATCATTTACATAAATACGATGCCAATTCCATATCCCAGATATGGTCTTACATGGGGTCACCTCTAGATGCCGATGCCATATCCCATATATCGTCTTATACGATTCTCATATTCGATGTCGATGCCATATCCCAGATATGGTCTTATACGGGATGTCAATTCGATGCCGAGGCCATGTCTCGAACATGGTCTTGTACGGGACCTTACCCTTCTCAAGTCTTGATAATATTATTCTCTCATTTATTAAAGTTCAACCGGGACTTCCACATCAAAATTCTCAATATTTTCTCATTCAACATCATTACTCAAATTCATAGAAATATTATACAACATCACCAATATCAACATTTAGAAACTTAAATAACATGATGTTGAATTTATTGCACACAAACTTACCTCGATTTCAAAATAGGCCAAATTATCGATTTAGTCCGATACCTTGCCCTTTCCTCGATCAAGGTTAATTCGTCATTCTTCTTGATCTGTAATGACAAATTAGCTCATTTAATTATCACATTAATCCACACATTTCAATAATCATACTTTGGCAAAATTACCATTTTGCCCTTAGAGTTTCACAAAATGACCATTTTACCCCTAGGCTGGCAAATCAATTCTAATCAAATTTCTTCCTTTAACAAGCCTAGGTGAACATTTATTCCTCTTATAACCACCCTTAATACTCATTATTTCACACACTTACCACATGTTTTACAAGCTTCACAATAAGGTCTTTTTAGGTGTTTTCATGGTTACACCTTTCACAAAAGTTGTTTGTCTAACAACTAAAACTCATTCTCTTCCATAAAAATGCAGCAAACAACTTAAAAGCTCACATGGAAAAGCTCTAAACTTTCAACCATTTTGCAAAATAGTCTCCTCTTGAGCTAACTTAAGCTTTAGGGGTTCCAAAAGTACAAATATTATCAAGAAATGATCACTAAAACACTTACTTGCAAAGAGAAGAGTTTGCTGAAATTTTTGAGCTTTCAAACCCCCATTTTCTGCTAATTTTTGGTGGAGGAGTGAAGGAGAAAAAGTGATATATTTTCTTTCTTTTTTTTTAATATAAAACCTCAATTTAGTCCACCTAACTTCAACAACTTTGGCCATTTTTGACATTGTTTGTCCCCTATGGCCGGCCAACCATTACTAGAAGGCTCAATTGCACTTCAAGGACCTCTAATTAATATTCTATAGCTATTAAACACCTTTTGCTTGTAAAATAGAACTTTTACACTTTATGCGATTTAGTCCTTTTTCGCAATTAAGCATGAAATCGCTAGAATTAAAGCACCAAAATTTTCATGCACCTATATAATTATGCTCTAACTCATAAAATAACATAAAAATAATTTTCTCCAACCTCATATTAGTGGTCCTGAAACAACTGCTCCGACTAGCCCCTAAATCGGGTTATTACAATTCTCCCCCCTTAAGGATTTTCATCCCCAAAAATCTTACCGGTGAAAAGGTTGGGATATTGGTTTCTCATAGCCTTCTCGGGCTCCAATGCAGCCTTTTCTACTCCATGTATTTGCCATAGCACTTTCACAACAGCTATACTTTTGTTTCTCAACTATTTGACCTCTCCAGGCCAAAATCTTAACCGGCTCTTCGCCATAAGTCATGTCCGGTCGGATCTCTACCTCTGATGGTACAATCACATGTGAAGGGTCCGAATGGTATCGGCGTAACATGGATACATGAAAGACATCATGAATCTTTTTCAACTCCGGTGGCAAAGCCAAATGATAAGCTACCGGCGCTATCCTCTCGGTAATCTCATATAGTCCGATAAAGTATGGACTCAATATGCCTTTTCGACCAAAACTGAGGACTTTTTCTCCATGGTGATACTTTCAGAAACACTTTATCACCTACTTGGAACTCAGTCTTTTTCCATTTTAAATCCAAATAGGACTTTTCTCTATTTGAGGCAACTTTTAGACATTTATGTATCACTTTTACCTTCTCTTCAATTTCTCTAACTAAATCGACCTTGTGAATCTGATTCTCTCTGAGTTCTGTCCAATATAAGGGCGTTCGGCATTTACGCTTGTACAACGCCTTATGAGGCGCAATCTTCAAACTCGACTGAAAGCTGTTACTGTAAGCAAATTCCACTAATGATAAGTATTTCTCCCAATTGCCTTGGAATTCCAAAGCACAACATCGAAGCATGTCTTCAAGTATCTGTATTACTCTCTCCGACTGCCCGTCGATCTGTGGATGGAAAGTCGTACTAAAACTCAATTTTATGCCTAAGGCCTCTTGCAACTTTTTCCAAAACCGTGACATAAATCTCGGATCTCTATCCGAAATAATCGACAATGGTACTCCCTGAAGTCTTACTATCTTTGCCACATACAAATCTGTCAACTTATCAAGCGAGTAGTCGACCCGTACTGGTATGAAATGGGCTGACTTCATGAGTCTATCAACCATGACACACATAGCATCTTTCTTTTTCGGCGTCAACGGTAAACCCGTCACGAAGTCCATAGTAAAAACCATAATAGGCTGAAGTAGACCCGAAGGTACTTGGTGTTCATCCTTCACTTGTTGACAAATTAAGTATCTCGAAACAAACTCGGAAATGTATTTTTTCATACTCGGCCACCAATAATGTTTCCTCAAGTCATTATACATCTTCGTGTTGACTTGATGTATAGACAAACATCCACTATGTGCTTCATGCAAAATTTTCCGAATAAGCCCAGCATTTCTGGGTACACAGACCCTATCTCAAAACATCAAACATCCACCAGGACTTATCAGAAAGTCCGACTCAACATTTGACTCACATTGAACTCTTTTAACTTACAAATCATTGTCGCCTTTCTGAGCTTCATAAATCTCTTGGAGAAACATTGGTCTAGCCCTCAACTCCGCTAGAATAGAACCATCATCTGACAAAGCTATCCATGTATTCATTGCTCTTAACGCAAACAAGGATTTCCTGTTTAAGGCATCGGCAACCAGGTTCGCCTTTCCCGGATGGAAGTCTATTACTAACTCGTAATCTTTTATCAACTTTAACCATCTTCGTTGCCTGAGGTTCAGCTCCTTTTGAGTCATCAAGTACATTAAGCTCTTATGATCCATGAACACCCGACATTTCTCACCATACAAATGGTGTCTCTAAATCTTTAATGCAAATAGAATTGCAAGTAACTCCAAATCTTGAGTCGGGTAATTCTTCTTGTACGGCTTTAATTTTCTAGAGGCATATACTATCACCTTGCCCTCTTACATGCTTACACAACCCAATCCATTTAAGGATGCATCGCTGTAGACTACAAATTCTTTTCCCGGCTTAGGCTGCACTAAAATGGGAGCCTTAGTCAACAATGCCTTTAGTTTCTCAAAACTTTGATGGCATTTTTCTGTCCAATCAAACTTTACATCTTTTTGCGATAGCCTCGTCATCGGAGTAGCTATCATGGAAAACCCCTTGACAAATCGTCTATAGTAGCCAGCAAAGCCCAAAAAACTCCTAACCTCGGTTACATTACTTGGTGGCTTCTATTCAACTATCGTTGAAATCTTACTCGGGTTTACTCTAATTCAATCACCTGAGATAATGTGCCCCAAAAATCCAACTTCCTTAAGCCAAAATTCACTTTTACTAAACTTGGAATTCAATTGTTTATCTCTCAAAAATTTGCAAAACCATTCTCAAATGCTCAACATGCTCGTTCTCATCCTGAGAGTAGATCAATATATCATCAGTAAAGACTACAACAAATTTATCCAAATATGGCCTTAAGATACGATTCATCAAATATGGCCGAAACACACCAATTGAAGCTTCAGCTTGCCAAACCTAACTAGCTCTTTTTCTTTTCTTTTTCTTTCAATTTCAGTGAAAGATGATGAGAAATAAGCATGAATTTGTCTTCATTTTATTTATTTTGACTTATTATACTAATTACCATTTTGCCATTCAATTAATTCATTTAAATTTCCACTAACTTAACCCATTTTGTCCATCCAAACTATTAATGGTTTAATATCAACATAAGGACTTCTCATTTAATAAGCCATGACAATTAAGCACTTCAACAATTAGTACACAGCTTTTGCATTTTATGCGATTAAGTCCATTTTCGTAAATTGACACACAAACGATAAAATTTTCTTACAGAATTTTCACACGTGCTTAATCACATACTGTAAACACAAAAAATAATATTAGAATATGTTTTTGACCTCAAATTTATGGTCTCTATACCACTATTCCGACTAGGGTCTAAATCGGGCTGTTACAACTCTGCCCCTTAGGGATTTTCGTCCCCAAAAATATTACCAGGGAATAGATTCAGATATTGCTCTCTCATCACATATTTAGGCTCCCACGTAGCCTCTTCAACTCCACGCTCATGCCACAACACTTTCACTAAATAAATTTTCTTATTTCTCAACTCTTTGATCTCACGTGCTAGAATTCGAATCGGTTTTTCGTTATACGATAGATCAGACTGAATCTCAACCTCAGTAGGGGCAATCACGTGTAAGGGATTGGATCTGTATCGTCTAAGCATCGATACGTGAAACACATTATGAATCTTCTCTAGCTCAAGTGGCAACAACAATCTATAAGCAACCAGCCTGATACGTTCGATAATCTCATACGGCCAGATGAACTTCGGACTCAACTTGCCTTTTTTGCCAAAACGGAGTACTTTCTTCCACGGAGACACTTTCAAAAACACTTTATCCCCAGTCTCGAACTCAATATCTTTTCATTTCAAATCTGCATAAGACTTTTGATGATCTGACGCTGCTTTCAAACTGTCACGAATCACTTTCACTTTCTGCTCAGTTTCTTTAATCAATTCAACCCCGTGAATCTTATTCTCACTAAGCTCAGTCCAATATAATGGAGTTCTACATTTATGACCGTAAAGAGCCTTATATGGTGCGATTTTAAAGCTTGATTGAAAACTATTACTATAAGCGAATTCAATCAATGGCAAATGCTTTTCGCATGTATATTCAAACTCAAGAATACAACATCTCAACATATCCTCGAGAATCTAAATAATCTGCTCAGATTGACCATCCGTTTGTGGATGAAATGCAGTACTAAAATGCAACTTTGTACCTAGATCCTCTTGCAGTTTCTTCCAAAATCGCGAAGTAAAACTCGAATCTCTGTCAGACACAATAGATAATGGTAGCCCATGCAATCTCACAATCTCAGAAATATACAATTCGGCTAACTTATCAAGCGAATAATCTGTTCTCACCAAAATAAAATTAGCTGATTTCGTTACTCTATCAACTATCACCCAGATTGCATCTTTCTTTTTTGGAGATAAAGGCAACCCCGACACAAAGTCCATTATGATTCTCTCACATTTCCACTCAGGAATCATGATCGGTTGTAACAAACCGAATGAAACCTGGTGTTCAGCTTTGGCTTGTTGAGAAACTAAACATCTTGGAACAAACTTTGAGTTATCCCGTTTCATACCATGCCACCAATAAAACTATTTCAGATCATTGTACATTTTCATACTTCTCGGATGAATAGATAAACGACTACTATGAGCCTCGTTCAAAATCAACTGAATTAACTCTGAATTTCTTGGAATACAAATCCGGTCTCAAAATCTCAAGCAACCATTATTATCAACTCGAAATTCTGAATCAGAATTCAAACCGCACTAAACTTGTTTTGCCATCATCTCGGCATAAATTTTTTGGGCATCACAAATCTGATGTACAAACATTGGCCTCACTTACAACTCAGCCAAAACTGAACCATCATCACACAAATCCATTTGGGTACTCATTGCTTGTAAAGCAAACAAAGACTTTCAGCGCAAAGCATCAGTAACAACATTAGCTTTTCTCAGTTGATAGTCAATTACTAATTCATAGTCTTTTAGTAATTCTAACCATCTCCACTGTCTCAAATTCAATTCTTTCTCAGTCATCAAATATTTCAAGCTCTTATGATCAGTATAAATGTGACATTTCTCACCAAATAAATAGTGATGCCAAATCTTCAATACAAATACAATAGCTGCTAATTCAAGATCGTGTGTCGAATAGTTTTTTTCATGCGATTTTAACTGTCTTGAAGCATAGGCTATAACTTTTCCTTCTTACGTCAACACACAGCCTAAACCATTCAACGACGCATCACTGTAAACTATGAATTCTTTACCCGGTTCAGGTTGAACTAACACTGGTGCCTCTGTCAACAATGCTTTCAACTGTTCAAAACTCTGATGACACTTTTCTGACCACTCAAATTTAACATCTTTCTGTAGCAAATTCGTAACAGAGTTGCAATCATTGAAAAGCCTTTCACAATTCGTCTATAATATCCTGCTAGTCCCAAAAAATTGCAGACTTCAAACACATTTCTTGGAGGTTTCCAATCTAAATTTACTGAAATCTTGCTCGGATCAACTCGTATCCCTGCAGCTGACACTATATGCCCCAAAAAACCAACCTTACGCAACCAAAACTCTCATTTACTAAAGTTTGCAGACAATTGTTTCTCATGCAAAGTCTGTAACACGATCCTCAGATGCTCAACATGTTGCGTCTCATCACAAGAATAAATAAAAATATCATCAATAAATACAACGACAAATTGATCCAAATACGATTTGAATATCCGATTTATCAAATCCATAAATACTGCAGGAGCATTCGTTAGTCTGAAAGGCATAAATAAGAATTCATAATGTCCGTACCTCATTCTAAAAGCAGTTTTCGACACATCTGATTATTTGACTCTCAACTGATAATATCCCAATCTTAAATCTATTTTTGAAAACATTGTAGCTTATTTTAACTGATCAAACAAATCATCAATTCGCAGTAGAGGATATTTATTCTTTATTGTCATTTTATTCAACTGCTGGTAGTCAATACACATCCTTATAGTACCATCTTTCTTTTTCACAAACAACACAGGAGCACCCCAGGGCGAGAAACTTGGTCGAGCAAATCCTCTATCGGTCAACTCTTGCAACTGAGACTTCAACTCTTTCAATTCTGTCGGTGTCATTCTATACGGAGCTATTGAGATGGGAGTCATCCCCGGCACTAAGTCAATACCAAACTCAACTTCTTGTATCGGAGGTAATCCCCGTAGTTCTTCAGGAAACAGGTTAGGGAGTTCACAAACCATAAGCACAGATTCAACTTTCTTTTCTGTCACTTTTGTATCTATCACATATGCAAGATAAGCTTCGCATCCCTTTTCCAAATAATTCAAAGCTTTCATTGAAGATATTACAGCCGGTAGCTCATTTAAATCATTAGATTCAATTAGAACTATCTCACCATTCTAACTTCTCAAATCAATATTCTTTCGTTTGCAATTCACAATAGCATTATGCAAAGTTAGCCAATCCATACCCAAAATTATATCAAATTCATCAAAGGGTAGCAGTATCAGATTAGCTAGAAACCAAATATCCCTAAACATCAACGGAAATTTCTTGCACACTTTATCAACCAGAACACACTTGCCTAAGGGGTTCATACCCTAATTACAAACTCGGTAGACTAAATAGGTAGAGTCTTACTAGATACTAGGTTCACACACACATATGAATGAGTAGATCCTGGATCTATCAATGCCATCACATTAGTATCGAAAAGAGTAAAAGTACTAGTAATGATGTTTGGAGATGACGCTTCTTCTCAAGCACGAATAGCTTATGCTCGGGCAGGTGCTCTCGCTTCAGATCTCACAGCTGTATCTGTTGTTCCTCTTTGGCTACCACTCACATTTCCAATGTTTTTGGGAGGTCTACCCCTAACTGTTGTGTTACTCGGCCTCGCACTCTAAACATTATCTTTCTCAGCTAACTCTGGGCAATCCCAAATAAAGTGATATCGTTACCCACATTTATAGCAAGCTCTATTATTATACTTGCTCCAGGATTCTCCTTTATGACGTCTCCCACACTGTCTACACTCAGGCTTATTGCTTCTGACACTTTCAACACTTGATTCTATTGGAGTTTGAGATTTAGGACAAGAGTTTTGTTTTACACGATCTTTACTCGAATGTCTATATGAAACATTTGAGCGATTTTTTGCATCTTTAAATCTCTTTGATGAAGAATTCATCGACCTTTTTCTTTTGTCTCTAGCTTCTGAATCTGCTTTCTTCTTTTCTTTACTGAGCTCCTCGGCTTTGCAAGCTTTTTCAACCAGTACCACAAATTCATCCAAATCAAGGATTCAGACCAGAAGTTTTATGTCTTCGTTCAATCCTTTAATGAATCGTTTACACATAGTAGTTTCTGTCAAAATACATTCTCGCGCATACTGAGTCAATCTTACAAATTCCCGCTTGTATTCTGTAACAGACATACAGCCCTATTTCAGCTCTAGAAATTCTTTACATTTCTGATCTATATATTGTTGACTGATATATTTCTTCCAGAATTCAGCTTGAAAGAAATTCCAGGTGATTCTTTCTCTTGGAACCACAGATATCAATGTTTTCCACCAATGATATGCCGTATCTCTCAATAATGGAACAACACATTTTAAGCATTCATCAGGAGTAGGTGATAATTCATCAAACACTCTAATTGTATTCTCAAGCCAAAATTCAGCTCGCTCAGCATCATCGTCAACTGTGGCCCTCAACTCTTCGGCCCCGTATGTGACAACCCGATTTAGGGCCTAGTCAGAATAGTGGTGCGAGACCACAAATCTGAAGTAGAAATATGAGTTTTAATTATTTTTATGAGGCTTATGAGGTGGTTGCATGATTTTGTGAGCATTCCATGAAGACATTTTATTAATTAGTGAATAAATTGTCCATTAGGACTAAATTGCAAAGGCTAGAAAATATGAGATTTTAGAAGATTTAAGTATGAAATAGCATCATAAAAATTAATAGAGGTCCTTATTTAGCAACTAGACCATTAAGTACTATGATGGACAAAAATGGACATGGGAAGGAAAAATCTCAAGAGAGGGTCATTAAGGGCATTCTTGTCATTTGGTTAATTAAAGAATTAAAAAGGAAAAATAAGCCAAAATCATGTCCATCTTCTCTCTTCTTGGCTGAAAATCACAAGGAACCATAGCTAGGGTTTTGTCCAACTTTTAGGCTTGATAGTAAGTGCACCCTAGCCCCGTTTTTACTATTCTTTGTTTTTTTGAGATCTTCGTAGCTCGGTTTAACTATTTCAAGCTATATTTTGAGCTAGGGTTTATGTTCAACAGTTTTCCCATGTATGACATGCATGTATTTTGATGTTTTATGAAAGATTCTGAAAGTTTGATGTAGGATAAACATCTTTTTCGCAGTGATTTTCATGAAAAATCCATGTAAGGACCCAATTGTAAAAGTTATGAAAATGGTCATACAAGAGTGAAATGGTAGAAATCAAAAGTTGCTATAGTTGAGAATATGATTTGGCTAGGCTTGAATTACAAGAAAGTTGAATGAAAATCATTTTACGAGCCTAGGGGAAAAAGTGCAATTATGATAAAGCTTAGGGGAAAAAATGTAATTTTTGCCAGAGTATTAAATATGAGTCAATTTAGTTAATGTAAGAATTAAACAAGTTAAATTGTTATTATAGATTTAGAAACACGAAGCCCAGACCTAAACTGAGGCAAGAACAAAGTCAGGGACTAAATTGCACATCTACACATATTTTGGAGTACCGAGGTTAGTTTGTATGAATTTAAGGCTACATATGTTTTTATGATTAAATGTTTTATAATGTACATTACTTCCATGAAGTTCATTATCAATATCTAATAAGGAAATCAATGAGAACATGTAACTAAAGTTCCCGATTGAAGATTCGGAATAACAAGGATATCTATGTCACAACATGAGATAAGGAAATCCCATGTAAGACCATGTCTAGGACATGGCATCGGCACCCAAGGAATGTAGCTCTCGTATAAGACCATGTCTGGAACATGACGTTGGCACTGAACATAGATCCTGTGTAAGACCTTGTCTAGGACATGGCATCAGCATTGAACAAGGAATGTTTTGTGTAAGACCATGTCTGGGACATGGCTTCAGCACCAAAGGAGGATCTCGTGTAAGACCACGTCTGGGACATGGCATCAACATCGAGTTAAGAAATCACGTGTAGGACTATATCTGGGATATGGCATCGGCATCATGAGGCGATCCCATGTAAGACCATATTCGGGATATGGCATTGGCATTGAGACACATGTTTGGTGAGATTGAGTATCCTCTGATATTCTGAGTAATTCACGAGCAAAAGAGCCAAGCATGAAAGAGGTGACAAGACAGCTAAGCAAGTAAAGATAGTAATAAGTTAAGTTATTCAAGGTTGATAAAGAGCTTTATTTAAATTAAGAAAGATGTAGACTTGAGTTTATGTTTATATTAGCGAAAGTGCTAATCTATGTGATTAAGTGATACACGTACCATGATTAAAATACAAGTATGAAATTATTATGTAATATGTGATGAGAAAGGGTAAGCATGAGTAAGTAAGTTCAAGCACTTGAGATTTATGTTGTTTTTGTTTCATGATGGATGAGTTTATAATGAGCAAATATGTTGATATATGAACTTCTTGCAGACTTACTAAGCTATATGCTTACTTCTCTCTTTTCTTTCTTCCTTGTAGTTTTGCCAAGCTAGCTTAGGGATCATAGACGTCAGAGATCGGATCACACTATCAATCATTATTTTGGTATAGCCAAGTTGTTTTATTTTAAGTATGGCATGTATAGGGATTATGTCATTTTGAGTCATATCATGTTGGGAGCCAAAGTGTTGGCTATTAAGGTTACTATCCTTTTTGTATATAGCCAAAGAAATTGATTAATATTTGTTAAGTTTCATATCTTATTGATGATGAGTTTCATGAATTCTACAAGTAATGTTTCAAGGGTTATTCATAGTGTATAAAGGCAATGTTATGTATTACTTGAGTTGGTATAAGTGTGTTGATGTTTCAGGGTGACAATTGGCTTGGAAAATAGCCTCTAAGTGTCCACACGGGTAGACACCCAGGCGTGTGTCTAGGTCGTGTGTAACACACGGTCAACCCCTATATGTGTGTTGATAGGCCGTGTGTCCCCTGCATTTAATTGTGAGAATTCAATTTGTCACACGGGCCAGCACATGGACGTGTGCTTAGGCTGTGTGCTCCTTAAGAGGTTGCTGACGTCATAAACGGAATACCCCTAGTTTTTACACACGAGTGAGGACACGGGCGTGTCTAGGTCGTGTGAAGGACACGGGCCATTGACATGGGCGTGTGCCCGGTCATGTGAAAACCCTGTAGGTTCGAAATAAAAATAAATTCTATGCGAGCGAGGGACATGGGCGTGTGCGACCACATGGCCTCCCCACACGGGCGTGTCCCAAGGCACACGGGCGTGTGACCCTTGTATAGGCAAAAATTTTCAAGGAATATAAAAGTTTTTGGTTGAACTCTGAAACCTTCTGGATGTATATTTAAGGCGCGTAGGCCCATGATATTTATGATATGATTAAGAAGGAGAAGTTTTAAGTTGGAAGGAAATTTATAGCTCAATACTTCATGTTCAAGTAAGGTTAAGTACGGTAATGCCTCGTATCCTGTCCCGGCGTCGGACACAGTTAAGGGGTGTTACACCATACTTTTGAATTTTATCCAGAGGAGGTTTACTCAATCGAATTGAATCTGTAACTTGTGGCACTATAGGAACCTGCAGGGGTGGAGGTGGTTGAACAGCCGAACTCATTCGAACGAACTCCGTAAACCACTCACTCATAATTTGAATGAAGGCTTGTTTTGCCTCTCCCTCATGGCTACTAGAAATCGGCCTAGATTCAGCCGGCATTGTCCCTTGAGCGGGAGCAAGCGTATTACTCTCAACATCATCAGCATTTGCTCGATCAGGATCCATTTACTATACGAAAACACATTTTTAACTGTCAGGAATCATCACACTATCACAGGTATATATATGGCATGTATAGGTAGACTCTCACATGCTACGTTGATTCTAGAATCAACTAAAGCATAGCTCTGATACCAAAAAATGTAACACCTCTAACCTGTATCCAACAGCGGACTAGTGTTACGATGTATTACAGATCAAATCATAATATTTAAACATCCATAACTCATACATCATTACATCATAATTAATCATTGACACAAAGTCCCTTAAGAAGGTTTACGATACCTCAAACATGCTTTAGGAAGGAGTCGAGACATACCGAGCACAAATAAAATTTTTCTGAAAATCAAACACTTTTCAAAGTTACAGAGGTCACACGCCCATGTGGATAGGCTGTCTGCCTCAAACGGCATCAGACACACCCGTGTGTCCAAGCCGTGGCAAAACAGAGCATATATACTGGCTTGTGCACACGGCTGAAAACACGCCCGTGTACTTGACCCTTGGGAAACACTGACTTAATTCACACGACTTGTCACACGTCCGTGTGTTTAGCCTGTGTGCGAATCTGACTTATTTCAAAATGCAACCTTAAGAGACATGGTCGAGAAACAAGCCCGTGTGCTCAACCGTGTGGGTAAATATAGTCCATTTGCAAGGCCAATTTGCCACCCAATTTTTGGGTTACACCTACAAGCATCAAACCGTTCTAAATTCAAATCTTTAATGCATCCATAACATACCAAAATGTGCACCAGTAAACCTTCAACTATATCATTTATTTCCATATTCAGTTCCGACTCAAACATACCAATCCAAAGTATCAACTTCACATCAAAAACATGTATTCCATACATCATTTAATCCTTACCAATTCTTAGCTTGAAACATACCACTTATATATCACCAAAACATATCATTTTCACATATTCAAAACACATACTAAAGTCATTCAAATATCAAGCCATATCACATGGCAAGAACTATACATCTGAAAACATTCCATAATCACTAGCCTATACATGCCATATACCAAATATACAACTTCCAAAGGTACCAAAATATGTGGCCGTTAGTGTGATTGAGTCGCTGACGATCCACGAATCTGAGCTAGCTTTCATGATACTATAAAACAGAGAAAAACTTACACAGTAAGCTTTAAAGCTTAGTAAGTTCATAATATAATACAAGTAGCTCAACCTTTTACATTTAATATCAAAATTTAACAAACACATAGATCAATTCTCATCACCATTCAATTTCATCCAAGGCCATTACTAACATTCATACCACATCTCAAGATTTATTTACAAGCATTTATAATGCTTCATAATCTGATCCTCTTTGACATTTCATTCACATATTCATCCATCTATTTCATATATGAAATAATCAACCACATAGGTTCTATACGTACCTGTTCCATCACATATTTAGTTATCACATATACCACATAATACTCGATGCCATAAATCATTCGATCTTCTTTAACCATATGGATTACTCGCACACTTAGTGCCAATTACTTAACCGAGTTGTTAATATCATCGCACACTTAGTGCATTTACATTAAACTAAATTTGACTCGGTATTGCACATACAGTGCCAACTAATATCGTCGATGCTTTCTTTATCTCGCACACATAGTGCCATTCACCACTGTATCAATTCTATTTATGCACACTTAGTGCCATATCTCTTCAAACTCACTTTTAGCATTACTAACTTATCAACCACATTTTCATTCATTACATAACATGTGAACATAATTAAAATAATTCGTATTATACATGAACTTACCTCGGATGTAGAAATAACAATTCAAGTTGATCAATCGAGCACTTTGTTCTTGCCTCGATCTAAGTCTGAATTTCTCTTTTCATGATCTATACATATTCAAATTTAGCTCATTCATTCACCAAATCATTCAATTCAATCCACAACACATAGTTAAAGCATTTTACATATTAGCCCTCAATTTTGCACATTTTGACATTTTCGTCTCTATTTCATAAAATCATCAAATACATAAATTTTAATTATACACATGCTTAACTGAATTTTCCCTAGCTCATATAAGCCCACATATTTCATTTATTTCACATTTTATGTAGCAACCCGATTTAGGGGTTAGTCGGAATAGTGGTTTTGGAACCACTAACCTGATGTTAGAAAAAATCATTTTTATAACATTTTATGTGTTATAGCATGATTGCAAGAGTGCATGAAAATTTTGATGCTTTAATTTTAGCGATGCATGCTTAATTACGAAAAAGGACCAAATTGCATAGGGTGCGAAAGTTCTATTATACAAGCTAAAGGTGTCAAAACGCCATAGAATATTAATTGGAGGTCCCTAATGTGCAGTTAGGCTTGTTTAGGATGCTGGTCAGCCATAGGGACAAAGAATTAGAAATTGGTCAAAGTTGGTGGAAATTAGGCGACATAATTGACTTGTTGAAATAAAATAAAGAAAGAAAATATATCATCTTTTCTCTTCATCTTCTCCACCGAAAAAATACAAGAAAAATAGGGGTTTGAGAGCTCAAAATTTTCAGCAACTTCTCACCTTTGAAAATCAAGAAGAATGAGGAATTAACCTTGACCGAGAAAAGGGCAAGTTATCGGAACAGATCGGCAAATTGACCTATTTTGAAATAGAGGTAAGCTTGTGTCTAATAAATTCAACACCATGCTAGTATGATTTAAAATGTTGATAATTGTGAAGATGTATAATATTTCTATGAATTTGAGAAATGAGGTTGAATGAGAATGATGAGAATTGTGACGTTGCAGTCCCAGTTGTACTTTAATAAATGAGAGAATAATATCAACAAGACTTGAGATGGGTAAGGTCCCGTATAAGACCATGTCCGGGACATGGCCTCGGCACCAAATTAAGATCTCGTATAAGACTATATCTAGGAAATGGCATCGGCATCGAATATGAGAATTGTATAAGACCATAACTGGATATGGCATTGACAATCAATATGAGATCCCGTATAAAACCATATCTGGGATATGGCATCGGTATCTAAAGGTAATCCCATGTAAGACCACATCTGGAATGTGGCATTGGTGTCGTATTTGTGTGAATGATGATAATATGAAATTCCCTGTACTCCAAGTGAATTCAATGGGTAAATAGCTAAGCTCATAATGTTGGTGAGATTAGTGCTAAAGCTATGTGATGAAGTGATACAGGTACACGTTAGTGATTCATGAGAAATGTTTACGATTTGAGATATGATATGTAATTGGTAAGAGTAAGCATGAGTAAGTTATGGAAATGTGCCAAAGAATTTCTGTTTTATTCAATGCCATGGATGGATGACATTATGAGCCTTATGTTGTTATTTATTTCATGCAAACTTACTAAGCTTTATGCTTACCCCTCTCATTTACCTTTTCCTTGTAGTATTGCCAAGCTAGCTAGGGATTTTGTGGAACGTCAGAGTTCGAAAATCACATTATCAACTTCTTCTTGGTATAGCAAAGTTAGACTTATTTTGAGTATGGCATGTATAGGACTTGGTCATTTTCTTATGTCATATTTTTTAGCCAAAGTGTTCACTATTAATGTTGTTAGATTTATTTTGTAAGTGGTCAATGGAAATGGGCCAATACTTGATAAGTATATATATTAAATGATGATGAAATTCTTGGAGTGTATGCTTGTATGGATGTCTTGATTTTGAGTCCCTAGAAGTGCCTTATGGTTATGATATATGTTGGATTGAATTGGTATAAGTATAGTTGCTGTATAGAGTGGCATTTGGCTTGGTAGATAGCCTTTCAAATGTCCACATGAGTAGACACACAGGAGTGTGTTTAGGCCGTGTGTGACACACGGTCTGCCCCATGGGCATGTTGAGAGGCCGTGTGTCCCTATGCATGCTAGGTTGGCAAGTCAGTATGGTAAGTAGTAAACACAAGGGCAGAGACACGGTCGTGTGTCTCGACTATGTGGGAGAAACGGTCTAAGGACACAGGCGTGTGCCTTGGCCGTGTGACCCTATTGAGATGATGACGTCACAAACAGAATGCCACGGTTTTCACACACGGGCGAAGACATGGGTGTGGAACACGGGCATGTGATATGCCACACAGGCGTGTCCCACCTTTCACACCGGTGTGTGGCCATGTTTTATGTCAAATTTTTTTAAGTGTTCAAAAGTTTCCAATTTGGTTCTGAATCATTCCAGTCGTAGACCTGTAATGAGGATATTATGGTCTCGAATGAAAATTTTTAATTTGGAATGAGCAAGTTAAGTATGGTAATGCCTCGTACCCAATTCAGGTGTCGAATACGGGTAACGGATGTTACATTTAGTAGTATTAGAGCTACAATTTAGTCGATTCTGGGACTAGCGTAGCGTGAGTATGAGTCTAGCTATACATTCCATACGTATGAGTATTTACATAATGATAGTGTGACGACTCCTGACGATTTAAATTGTGTTTTTATATAGTAAATGGATCCTGATTGAGCTACAACCGATGATGCTGCAAGTAATGCACTGACTTCCGCGTAAGGGACCACGCCAGTAGAGTGTAGACTCGAGACTTTGGGTCAAGGAGAAGAGGCTCGAGAAGCTTTTCTCTATATGTTGAGTAACTAGTACACAGAGTATATTCGAGCAAATCCTAATGCTCAACCCCCTCCTCCCCCACCTATTCCTCAGCCTACAAGTGTAGCTCCCCAAGTGGTAGAGGTAGTAAGAAGAGAAAGTCATTCGATTGAAAAAATTCGGAAACAAGGAGCTGAAAATTTTTGGGCTAGTAAAGATGATGATCTGAAGAGGGCAAAATTCTAGCTTGAGGATACCATCAGAGTATTTGGCAAGTTATCATGTACACCTGAATAATGCATGAAGTGTGTGGTATCTCTTTTGAGAGATTCAGCTTATCAGTGGTGGAACACCCTTGTGCCGGTGGTACTAAGGGAGAGAGTGAACTGGGAATTCTTCCAAGGGGAGTTCTGGAATAAGTTTATTAGTCAAAGGTTCATTGACCAGAAAAGAAAGCAGTTCTTAGAGCTCAAGCAAGGTCGAATGACGGTGACTGAATTTGAGTGTGAGTTTGTAAGGCTCAGCAAATATGCTCTAGAGTGTGTATCGACAGAAGCCATTATATGCAAAAGGTTCGAGGACAGGTTAAATGAGGATATCCATTTATTTGTTGGTGTCCTAGAACTGAAGGAATTTGTTGTGTTTGTGGATAGAGATTGTAAGGCCAAAGAACTGGTCAAAGAGAAAAGAAGAGTTGAAATCGAGTCTCACGACTCGTGGAAAAAAACAGTTAGGCAAGTAATTTCAATCTTCATCTAAAAACTCAAGAGAGTTTACTGCTCGATCAGCTACCTCGGCTGGGTTTTCAAACAAAAGTAAGGGTAGACAGTACCTGAGGTCTAAAGCTCAGACTACTTCAGTTGCTAGTGTCAGTAACGTTCAACCAAGTAAACCGGAATGCCCGTGATATGGCAGACGTCATTCTGGGGAGTGCCAAGCAAATGAGAAAGCTTGTTTCAAGTGTGGATCCCTAGACCATTTTATTAGAGATTGCTTTAAGACGAGTGAGAAGGAGAGACCTCAGAATGCAAGACCGGGAAGTACTACTAGAGGAAGACCACAAAGAAACCCGAGTAATGAAACAGGTAACAAGAGTACACCTAGAGAGTAGACTATAAGATCTGAGGGTAGAGCACTGGCGAGAACATATGCCATTCGTGCTCTCGAAGAGGCGTCCTCCCCTGACGTGATCACGGGTACATTTTCTCTCTACAATACTCATGTTATAGCTTTAATTGATCCGGGATCTACCCACTCGTATATTTGCATGAAATTAGTCTCTAGCATGAACATGCCTGTAGAGTCTACTGAATTTGTGATAAGAGTGTCAAATCCCCTAGGAAAATGTGTAATGGTCGATAGAGTATGCAAAGGTTGCCCTTTGATGATTAGGGGTCATTATTTTTCGGCTAATCTCATGTTATTGCCATTTGATTAATTCGATGTCATCCTTGGGATGGATTGGTTAATTGCTCATGATGTGATATTGAATTGTAGAAGGAAGTTTATTGAGTTGAAATACGAAAGTGGGGATCTTATTCGTGTTGAATCAGATGAGCAAGACAGATTGCAGTAGTGATATCTTCCTTGTCGACTCAGAAATATCTAAGAAAGGGGTGGGAAGCATATCTTGCTTTTGTGATGAATACTAGGGAGACTAAGTTAAGAATTGAATCAGTGCCCATAGTATGTGAGTATCCAAATATTTTCCCAGAGGAATTGCCAGGGTTACCTCCAGTTAGAGAGATTGAATTTGAGATTAAGTTAACTCCTAGTACTGCCCCCATTTCTATTGCTCCACACATAATGGCTCCAACCAAGCTAAAAAAGCTGAAGGCACAGTTATAAGAGTTAACGAATAAAGTCTTCCCAAGACCGAGTTATTCTCTGTGGGGTGCTCCCATTTTATTTATGAAAAAGAAATATGGTTCCATAAGGTTATGTATAGATTATCATCAACTCAATAAGGTAACCGTTAAGAACAAGTACCCGTTGCCGAGAATCGATGATTTGTTTGATCAATTGAAGGGAGCCACGGTGTTTTCTAAAATAGACTTGAGGTCTGAATATTATCAGCTGAGAGTCAAGGACTCGGATGTGCCGAAAACTGCATTTCGGACAAGATATGGCCACTATGAATTTTTGGTCATGCCTTTCGGTTTAACCAATGCCCCTATAGTTTTCATGGATTTGATGAATCGTATATTTTGGCCATATTTGGATAAATTTGTTGTAGTCTTTATCGATGATATATTGATCAACTCTTGGGATGAGAACGAGCATGTCGAGCATTTGAGAATGGTTTTGTATATTTCGAAAGATAAAAAATTGTATGCTAAGTTTAGTAAAAGTGAATTTTGGCTTAAGGAAGTTGGATTTTTGGGGCACATTGTCTCGGGAGATGGAATCAGAGTCAACCCAAGTAAGATCTCAATGATTGTGGATTAGAAGCCACCAAGGAATGTAATCGAGGTTAGGAGTTTTCTGGGTCTAGTTGGCTACTATAGACGATTTATCAAGGGATTTTCCATGATAGCTACTCTGTTGACGAGGCTATTGCAGAAAGATGTAAAGTTTGAATGGACAAAAAAGTGTCAACAAAGTTTTGAGAAACTAAAGACGTTGTTGACTGAGGCTCCCGTTTTAATGCAGCCTGTGCTGGGAAAGGAATTTGTAGTCTACAGTGATGCATCCTTGAATGGATTGGGTTGTGTACTCATGCAAGAGGGCAAGGTGATAGCATATGCCTCTAGACAATTAAAACCACACGAGAAGAATTACCCGACTCTCAATTTGGAAACACCATCTGTATGGTGAGAAAAGTTGGGTGTTCACGAATCATAAGAGCTTAAAGTACTTGATGACTCAAAAGGAGCTGAACCTCAAGCAACAGAGATGGTTAGAGTTGATAAAAGATTACGAGTTAGTAATAGGCTACCATCCGGGAAATGCGAACGTGGTCGCCGATCCCTTAAGCAGGAAATCCTTTTTTTGTGCTAAGAGCCATGAATACACGGAGAGCTTTGTCAGGTGATGGTTCTATTCTAGCCGAGTTGAGGGCTAAACCAATGTTTCTTCAAGATATTTGTGAAACTCAGAAAGGCAACAATGATTTACAAGCTAAAAGAGTTTAATGGGAGTCAAATGCTGAGTCGTATTTTCGAATAAATCCTGCTTGATGTTTGATGTTCCGGGATAGGGTCTGTGTACCCAGAGATGATGAACTTGTTCGGATGATTTTGCACGAAGCACATAGTGGATGTTTGTCTGTACATCCAGGCAGCACGAAGATGTATAATGACTTGAAGAAAAGGTATTGGTGGCCGAGTATGAAGAAAGACATTTCCGAGTTTGTATCGAGATGACTAATTTGTCAACAAGTGAAAGCTGAGCACCAAGTACCTTCAGTTCCACTTCAGCGTATTATGGTTCCCGAGTGGAAATGGGACCGAATTACTAGGGACTTCATGACGGGTTTACCGTTGACGCTGAAAAATAAAGATGTCATGTGGGTCGTGGTCGATAGACACACGAAGTCTGCCCATTTTATACCAATACAGGTTGACTACTCGCTTGATAAGTTGGCGGATTTGTATGTAACAGAAATAGTGAGACTTTACGGAGTACCGTTGTCGATTATTTAAGATAGAGATCTGAGATTTACATCACGGTTTTGGAAAAAGTTGCAAGAGGCTTTAGGCACAAAAGTAAGTTTTAGTACAGCTTTCCATCCGTAAACCGACGGGCAATCGGAGTGAGTAATTCAGATACTTGAAGACATGCTTCGATGTTGTGTTTTGGAATTCCTAGGTAATTGGGAAAAATACTTAACGTTGGTGGAATTCGCCTACAATAACAGCTTTCAATCAAGTTTGAAGATGGCGCCTTATGAGGCATTGTATGGGCGTAAGCGCCGAATGCCTTTGTATTGGACCGAACTCAGAGAGAATCAGATTCACGGGGTCGATTTAGTTAGAGAAACTGAAGAAAAAGTAAAGGTGATACGCGATTGTTTAAAAGCTGCCTCAATTAGACAAAAGTCCTACGCTAATTTGAAACGGAAAGAGATCGAGTTTCTAGTCGGTGATAGGGTGTTTCTAAAAGTATCACCATGGAGAAAAGTCCTCAGATTTGGCCAGAAGGGCAAATTGAGTCCGCCTTTTATCGGACCTTATGAGATTACCGAGAGGATAGGGCCGGTAGCGTATCGTTTGGCTTTGCCATCGGAGTTGGAAAAGTTTCATGATATCTTTCACGTATCTATGTTGTGTCGCTACCGATCAGACCCTTCGTATGTGATTGTACCATCAGAGGTAGAGATCTGGCCGGACATGACTTATGGCGAAGAGCCGGTTAAGATTTTGGCACGAGAAGTCAAACAGTTGAGAAACAAAAGTATATCTCTTGTGAAAGTAATATGGCAAAGGCACGGGGTAGAAAAGGCTACATGGGAGCCCGAAAAGTCTATGAGAAACCAATATCCCAACCTTTTCACCAGTAAGATTTTCGGGGACGAAAATCCTTAAGGGGGAGAATTGTAACAGACCGATTTAGGGGTTAATCGAAATAGTGGTTTTGGAACAACTAATCTCAGGTTGGAGGAAATCATTTTTATCATATTTTATGTGTTATAGCATGATTACAAGAGTGCATGAAAATTTTGGTGCTTTAATTTTAGCGATTGCATGCTTAATTGCGAAAAAAGACTAAATCGCATAAGGTGAAAAAGTTCTATTTTACAAGCTAAAGGTGTCTAAAGGTCATAGAATATTAATTGGAGCTCCCTAAAGTGCAATGAGGCCTTGTTTAGGGTGGTGGCCGGCCATAGGGACAAAGAATTAGAAATTGGTCAAAGTTGGTGGAAATTAGGTGACTTAATTGACTTGTTGTAATAAAATAAAGAAAGAAAATATATAATCTTTTCTCTCCATCTTCTCCACCAAAAAATACAAGTAAAATAGGATTTTGAGAGCTCAAAATTTTCAGCAACTTCTCACCTTTGAAAATCAAGAAGAATGAGGAATTAACCTTGACCGAGGAAAGGGCAAGGTATCGGACTAGATCGGCAAATTGACCTATTTTGAAATAGAGGTAAGTTTGTGTCTAATAAATTCAACACCATGCTAGTATGATTTAAAATGTTGATAATTGTGAAGATGTGTAATATTTCTATGAATTTGAGAAATATGGTTGAATGACAAAATGATGAGAATTGTGATGTTGAAGTCCCGGTTGGACTTTAATAAATGGGAGAATAATATCAACAAGACTTGAGATGGGTAAGGTCCCGTATAAGACCATGTCTGGGACATGGCCTCGGTACTTAATTAAGATCCCGTATAAGACCATATCTGGGATATGGCATCGGCATCAAATATGAGAATCGGATAAGACGATATCTGGGATATGGCATCGACAATCGATATGAGATCCCGTATAAGACCATATCTGGGATGTGGCATTGGTGTCGCATTTATGTGAATGATGATAATATGAAATTTTGAGTATTCCAAGTGAATTCAATGGGTAAATAGCTAAGCTCATAATAGAGGTGAGATTAGTGGTAAAGCTATATGATGAAGTGGTACAGGTACACGTGAGTGATTCACGAGAAATGTTTACGATTTGAGATATGATATGTAATTGGTAAGAGTAAACATGAGTAAATTATGGCAATGGGCCTAAGACTTTGTATTTTATTCAATGCCATGGATGGATTACATTATGAGACTTATGTTGTTATTTATTTCATACAAACTTACTAAGCTTTATGCTTACCCCTCTTATTTACCTTTTCCTTGTAGTATTGCCAAGCTAGCTCGGGATTTTGTGGAACGTCAAAGTTCGAAAATCACACTATCAACTTCTTCTTGGTATAGCAAAGTTAGACTTATTATGAGTATAGCATGTATAGGACTTGGTCATTTTGTTATGTCATATTTGTTAGCTAAAGTGTTGGCTATTAATGTTGTTAAATTCATTTTGTAAGTGATCATTGGAAATGGGCCAATACTTGACAGTATATATGTTAAATGATGGTGAAATTCTTGAAGTGTATGCTTGTGTGGATGTCTTGATTTTGAGTCCCTAGAAATGCTTTATGGTTATGTTATATGTTGGATTGAATTGGTATAAGTATGGTTGCTGTGCAGGATGGCATTTGGCTTGGTAGATAGCCTTTCAAATGTCCATACAGGTAGACACACGGGTGTTTGTCTAGGCCGTGTGTGACACATGGTCTGCCCCATGGGCATGTTGAGAGGCTGTGTATCCCCATGCATGCTAGGTTGGCAAGTCAGTATGCTCAGTAGTAAACACATGGGCAGAGACACGACCGTGTGTCTCCACCGTATGGGAGACACGGTCTAAGGACATGGGTGTGTGCCTTGGCCGTGTGACCCTATTGAGATGATGATGTCACAAACTGAATGCCAAGGTTTTCACACACGAGTGAAGACACAAGCGTGTCATGGCTGTGTGAAGGACACGGGCTATGGAAACGGCTGTGTGTTAGGCCGTGTGAAAACCTGTGTAGGTTTGAATTGAAAATAAATTCACACGGGTGTGGAACACGGGCATGTGATATGCCACACGGGCGTGTCCCACCTTTCACACATGCATGTGGCCCTGTTTTATGTCAAATTTTTCTAAGTGTTCAAAAGTTTCCAGTTTGGTCCCGAATCATTCCGGGTGCAATATTAAGGTCGTGTAGACCTATAATAAGGATATTATGGTCTCGAATGAAATTTTTTAATTTGGAATGAAGTTCTTAGGGATTGATATTGTATGAGTGAGCAAGTTAAGTACGGTAATGCCCCGTTCTCGATTTAGGTGTCGAATATGGGTAAGGGGTGTTACATTTTAACCCCATCAATTTACACATTTCACAATTTAATCCATTTTTGAAATTTTTGTCAACAATCACTTTAGAAAACATTAAAATCTATCAACAATTATTCATTATTCATCATCAACTATCACAAAGCTCAAACATTCATCAAAAATTAGGGCATGGGCTAGCTAGAACACGAAGCAACGATCACAAAAATGTAGAAATCATCAAAAACCGAGTTAAAAACACATACCAATTGAAGCTTGAGCTTACCGAACCTAACTAGCTCTTTTTCTTTTCTTTTTCTTTCAATTTCAGTGAAAGATGATGGGAAATAAGCTTGAATTTGTCTTCATTTTATTTAATTTAACTTATTATGCTATTTACCATTTCGCCCTTTTATTAATTCATTTAAATTTCCATAAACTTAACCCATTTTTGTCCATCCAATCTATTAATGGTTTAATATCAACATAAGGACTTCTCATTTAATAAGCCATGGCAATTAAGCACTTCAACAATTAGCACACAGCTTTTGCATTTTATGCGATTAAGTCCTTTTTCATAAATCGACAGACAAGCGATAAAATTTTCACGTAGAATTTTCACACATGCTTAATCACATCCTATAAACACTAAAAATAATATTAAAATATTTTTATGACCTCAGATTTGTGGTCTCAAAACCACTATTTCGACTAGGGTCTAAACCGGGCTATTACAGTGTGTCCCACACGATCTGGTCACTTGCCCGTGTGCCAAGCCGTGTGGACTCAAAATGAGCCTTACACATCAAGTATACCATTCCTGCAAACCTTGAATACCAAGCAATTCAAAAATCAATCTCTCAACCAATTCAAAACACATTCAAACACATCTAAAACATGTCAAATAATCAACCTAATGACTTAATCAATGTACGAACATAGGTATTTTACAAATACTTACTAACTCAATTAATTTAACTTCATTTAAACCAATTCAACTTTATACCAAATTTCAACCTAAAATTTGCATATGTTAAATTCATTTATACTTCAACAAAAATATATTATTTTATAATCTCAATATAACTCATAAACTTATATATATATATATATATATAACCAACTAATATCACCTTATATCATCACTTACAACCATTTCTCAAAATAACATACATATGACAACCTAGGTACATGCCATTACTAAAAGAAATATACTTCACCACTATGAGTTCAGGATCGGCTTTGGATGCTGATTCAACAATCTGATTTTAACCTAACCTGCGCACAGAAACAAACCATACGCTGAGTATAAACTCAGTGGTATTTCTATAGTCTGAATACTTTATAACAAAATAATTAAACATGCACATTTAATTCATACAATTTTCAAATCCATTCAATTAATCAATTTATATATAGAAATCATTATCACACATTTAATTTTCATCAATAACTTTTCTCAACTTTGATTCTCACATCCATTTTTCGATGTCAATTTCTATTTCATGAATTTCTTGATTCAACCTTCTATTTGTATAATTCAGTTCATTATCCTTTCCACTTCACATACAATGTCTTTCAATATCAATCTTATTGTTAATTCATTCATTTACCTCTAGTAACACGACTCGAACTTTGGCGGATACATGGATCCAACCAAAACACACCAGTATGGCACTCAGTGCCTCATCGAATAATTTGAAGTAATAAGTTGGCACCCAGTGTTTCATCAGCCATGCCGAAAGAAGTTGGTACCCAGTACCTCATCGAATTTATCTGAAGTAATAATATGAAACCCAATGTCTCATCGACTCATGGTCGAAGTATCCTTGAACTCTTCAAATCCTATGGCATGCCAATTATATCTGACTCAGACCGATACAGTTAATAAGGTTTCAAATCACATTTCAATTTCCAATCGATACACATTTCAAATAATCACATATACTCATAATTCAATTCAATTCAACTCAATACCAATACTCACATCAATTCCACTTACTATATATATATATATATATATTAATAAATATAACAATTAGTAATTAGCTTCGGATTATAGAAATACAAACTGTAGTTTCGGAGCTAATCCTCGTTGACTTTGTCTTTTCCTTTCCTAACCGAGGTTTTCGGCTCAACGTTAGCTACGAAAATCAAAACAATTAAAATTTATCAATACAACACAATTTCACATTGAATACTTCAATTTATACTTGTAACAGCCCAATTTCGGTGAAATCGGAATAGTGGTTTCGGGACCACAAATCTAAGCTGAAAATAAAATTTATTTTTTATTTTATTTTATGGTCCTTAATATGATAGAAATGTCATGTGAAAATTTTAATAAGAAAATTTTACCGATTATGTACTTAATTACGAGAAGGACTAATTTGTATAAAATGCAAAAGTTGTATTCTAGTATTTATAAGGATTAAATAGCTATGGAATTCAAAACTTAAGGTTATTATATGGTAATTAGACCATTAAAGAGAATTATGTAGATATTATGGTGACTCATCCATAGAAATTTAGAAAAAGGGTAAGGAGTTAATTAGAAATTAAATTATTTTAATTAGTTAAAAGATAATAAAAAGAAATATCATCTTATTTTATCATCTTCTTCCCCAAAAATACATGGAAACTCTAGAAGAGAGAGAAAATTTTCATGGCCAAATTTGGTAAGTTTCATTGTCTCGTTTTTAGTAATTTTGATATTTTTGAAACTGGGATAGCTTAATCTGTTTATTTGGAGGATTAATTTGAGAAGCTATCAAAGTATGGAAAATGGGTCATGGATGTATATGCTAAAATTAGAAATTTTTGGTAGAAAATCAAAGGTTGTTGATAGATAAACAACTTTTACAAAGTGATTTTTGATGAAAATATGATTTAGGGACTAAAATGTAAAGTTGTGAAAATTGATGAAAAATTCTTAAATTTATAGAAAACATGTGCTATAAATTTTATGATGGAATTTTGGTTAGGCTTGGAATAGGGAGTAAATTGCAAAAATTTCTTTTTTCGAGCTTAGGGACGAAATGGGAATTTATGGAAAAGTTAGAGGCAAAATGGTACTTTTGCCTAGGATGAAAATTGAGTCCACTTGAATATGAAATGTAATAAATTGATGTTAAATTTACTCATATAGATTTGAATAGACCAAATTCAAAGTTAGAATGAGGAAAAGAGGAAAATGTTGCATTAGTAAAATTTACATACACGAACAATTATCGAGATAAGTTCGTGTAACTAAATTGTGTATTTTATATGCTTGAATTAGATGTTGTGTTTGTGAATTGTATAAATATAATATATGTATATGACATTGAAAGTATATCTAACACAGCCCGATCAACGATAATGCCCGATAAAGGATAAACGATAAAAATGGTACTTTTATGCTTGGAATGAATGTGGAATGTGATTATTTGAATTATATGAATGTTATAGATATATGAAATAATCACATGCGGGAAATGCTTGAAAATGTTAAATCTTTTTAGAATAAATGAAAATCAATGGATATGTGATTTCCCGAAATGAATGAGGTCCTGCATTTGTCGCTGACGGGATTTAGGTCGAACGAGTAATCCTATTGACCTCATTTATGAAAGGATTTAGCCCGGACGGGTAATCCTGATATAAGTCCTCTCGAGCATATGTTATGTATTGGATTTAGCCCGGACGAGTAATCCAGATCAAACACTTTAGAGCATATGTCATAAAAAGGATTTAGCCTGAACTGGTAATCCTGTTGTTTATATATATGTGGCTCGAGAGTGTATTCTCTGAAATTGTACCATATGGGTATCATTGAATATGAATTGACGAATCCTTATTTGTACACTATGAATGTACTACCTGTGTATCCATTGATATTTCAAATAAATTCAACGGGTAAAAGTTCTTGACATGAGAAGATATGAATAAGAAATGAGTTATTACACATATCAGCCTGAAATACGTGAAAATGACGATACGTGATAATTGATTTATGGAAATATGAAATGATGATATTGTACATGGAATTTATTTGATGTGTATGTACATCCTTGATTATAGACTTGTACACCTTGAGTGTACTAATCGTGACCTTGATATTCTGTGTAATATGGGTAAATTTCTGATATGAAATTATTTGAACTCGAGATGAGCTATTATGAAGTTATACTTGTAATATAAAGAGATGATTTATACATGTTAAATGAATACATGTTGTAGAAAGCATATGTGCATGGAAACTTGATTGTTGTTGAGCCCATATATGTTTGTGATGTTATTATGGAATATATGACTAACAAGGGCAATAAGAATATGTGTACGGCTTGAGGGCAAATTGATTGAATATGTCTTACATAGTTACCTCAAAATAGAATGAATGGTAATGTTATACGAACTTACTAAGCATTTTATGCTTACTTAGTTATATTTTCCTAACTTAGAGTAAATCGAAAGCTCGTTGGATTGGAAACTTGGCGGAGATCACTCACACTATCCATCAGCCTATTTTGGTGAATATGGTAAAGCAATTATGGTTATAATGGCATGTATAGGTTATATTGGCCATATTTGCATGCAAATGTAAATGATTATTGTAATCTAGCTATTGGAATGGCTAGTGATGATTATGTTTTGGTACATATATATATGTTTAAGTTTATCTTATGGAGATAACATAAGTGTTTATTATTGATTGATTGAGAACGGTTAAATGAGTATGATTATAAAAGGTAAGATTAAAAGCATAAATGCATGTAACAATATATCATGTTAGATGTTACAAATTGCTTGAATTCCATGCTTGGAATGGTTGGTATTTGGATGTAAGTTTGGTGCAGGATTTTGGTCTGATTTTGGGTGAGAAATGAAGCTAGAAATGGCTTTATTTTGTCCACACGGGCGTGTGTCTAAATCGTGTGTGACACACGGCCTGGTACATGGGGGTGTAGTTAGGCCGTGTGTCCCCTACACCTAAATTTTGAGAAACAGAATGCTCAGAATTAAGCACACGTGTAACACCCCTTACCCGTATTCAACTTCGGAATCGGGTACGAGCCATTACAGGACTTAACTTGCTTGAATATACAACTTTGGGCTATAAAATTTCCTTTCAACTTAAAACTTGTCATTCGTATTCATATCATCCTTATTATTGGCCTACGAGGCCCTAAACATGCATACGGAGGGTTTCGGAACTTAACTGGAAACTTTTGCGCACAAACTTTTACCTAAATAGGGCCACACGTTTGTGTGAGATGGGACACGCCCGTGTGGGAAGGCCGTGTGGTCACATACGCCCATGTCCCTAGCCCATGTGGAATTTATTTTTCATTTCGAACTTACAGGGGATTTCACACAGCCGAGCACACGCCCGTGTCCTCACCCATGTGTGAAAACCTAGGTATTCTATTTATGACGTCAGCAACCTCTTAAAGGCACACGACCTAGGCACACGCCCGTGTGCTGGCCTGCGTGACAAATCGAATTCTCGCAAATTTGATGCAGGGGACACACGGCCTATCAACACACCCATTGGGCTAACCGTGTGTCACACACGGCCTAGACACACTCCCGTGTGTCTACCCATGTGGACAAGTAGAAGGTTATTTTCCAAGCCAACTGCCACCCTGAAACATAAACACATATATACCAACACAAACAACACATAACATGGAAATAATACACTATGAAGAACTACTAATTATCATTCATACACATCACAAGTTACTCCATCATTTGCATGAACTTTCACTTCATAAAACTAATCTCCATTAAAATATGAAACTTGACAAATTCGGGCAATTCCTAATGGCCATTTACAAAATGAGTGTATGACATTAGTAGCCAACACTTTGGCTTTCAAATATGACGTAACACAAGATGACCAAGTTCCTATACATGCCATACTCAAAATAAACCAACTTTACTATACCAAAAGAATGATTGATAGTGTGATCCGAGCTCCGATGTTTACAATTCTCGAGCTAGCTTGGCGATACTACAAGGAAGAAGGGAAATAATAGCACAAATTAAAATAGCAACGTAAGTACTTATGGAAAACTCTATTCATCTCATAGAGCAATAATAGCACAAATTCTCAAAAAACTTAAACATACTTACTCTTACTTATTCTTACCCATCACATATCACATTACAGTTTTCATAATTCGTAATTTTACTCATGGTACCAGTATCACTTCAACACATAATTGAGCATTTATGCTATCTTGAACATAAACTTAATTCGTTACAATCCTTAACTTAAATGGAACTCTTTGTCATCCTTGTATAACTTAGCTCCTTATCATCTTTACATACTTAACTCTTTTGCCCGTTGAACTACTTGGAATATCAGAGGATACTCAATCTTATCATACATGGATCATGATGCCAATGCCATATCCCAAATATGGTCTTACATGGGATCACCTCTTGATGCCGATGCCATATCCCAAATATGGTCTTACATGGGATCTCTTAACTCGATGCCGATGCCATGTCCTAGACGTGGTCTTACACGAATCTTCTTTTGGTTCTGAAGCCATGTCCCAAACATGGTCTTATACAGGACCTTCCTTATTCGATGCCGATGCCATGTCCCAAACATGGTCTTATACGGGATCTACGTTCGGTGCCGATGCCATGTCCCAGACATAGTCTTAAACGGGACGTACATTTGGTGCCGATGCCATGTCCCAGACATGGTCTTATACGGGACATTCCTTATCTCATGTTGTGACATAGGTATCCATGCTATTCCAAATGTCCAACTGGGACTTCAACTTATCATTATCTCATTATAATTTTATTGAGAAATCACTAATCAATTTCATGGAAAATAATATACATCTCTCATGTATATAAGAAATTTAGAACATTTTGTAACATATGTAGCTTTAACTTCACACAAACTTACCTCGGTACTCAAAATATGTGTTGGTATTCTATTTAGTCAGAAATATTGTTCTTGCCTCGATTTCGGTCTGGGCTTCATGTTTCTTAATCTATAATAGGAAATTCACTTGTTTAGTACTCACATTGACTAAATCGACCCATGAATCATACTTTCACAAAATTATGATTTTGCCCTTAAATTTTTACATAATTACACTTTTGCCCCTAAGCTCATAAAATGATTTTTATTCAACTTTCTTGTATTTCAAGCCTAGTCGAATCATTTTCTTAACTACAACAGCCCCTAATTTCAACTATTTAGCTCATGTATGACCATTTTTATAACTTTTACAATTTGGTCATTCTATGCAATTTTCATGAAAATCACTTAGAAAAAGATGTTTATCATACATCAAAATTTCATATTCTTCCATAAAACATCAAAATACATGCATGTCATACATGGGTAAATTTTTTAACATAAACCCTAGCTCAAAATATAGCTAGAACTAGCTAAATCGAGCTACGAAGATTTCAAAATACGAAGAACAGTAAAAATGGGGCTAAGATGTACTTACAATCAAGCTTGAAAGTTGAAGAAACCCTAGCTACAGAGGGCTTGTAAAATCCAGCTATGGTGAAGAAGTTGGACACTCATTTTTGACTTTTTTTTCCATTTTAATTCATTAATTAACCAAATGACTAAAATGCCCTTAAGGCCCCTTCCTTAAGATTTTTCCTTCCCATGTCCATTTTTGTCCATCTTGACATTTAATGGTCTAATTGCTAAATAAGGACCTTTAGTAATTTTTATAATTTTATTTCATACTTAAATCTTCTAGAATCTCATATTTTCTAACCTTTGCAATTTAGCCTTAATGGACAGCTTGATCACTAATTAATTAAATGACTTTATGAAATTTTCACATAATCATGCAAGCACATCATAAGCCTCATAAAAATCATAAAACACACATTTCTACTTCAGATTTGTGGTCTCACAACCACTATTCTGACTAGGCCCTAAATAAAGCTATTACAATTCTCCCCCTTACGGATTTTCGTCCCCGAAAATCTTACTTGCAAAAAGGTTTGGGTATTGGTTCCTCATAGCCTCTTCGGGCTCCCAAGTAGTGTAACGACCCGAATTTGGGCCTATTGGGCCTTGGACTTGGGAGCGTTTAAAATTTTTGAGAACAAGAGAATGGCACTAATGCAAGTTGGACCTATTAGGTGAGTGATTTTAGAAGGGTAGGGGCCTTCTATGAAGTCCCGGGATCAAACCTGGGCTTTAGGAAAAATTTTGGTTTTAGGTGAATAAAACCCTTGGAGTTAGTAAGTAGGCTTTAAGAATAAAATGTGGAGAAAAATGAAAAAAAAAAGGAGTTGTGGTCTAGTGGCAAATGGTGCCACATGGGAGACAAGGAAGTGACGCCATAGAGGAAGCAAGGGGTCCAAGGTTCAAGTCTTGGCGCTTGCAATTCATTTTGATTTCCTTTTTAAATGAACTTAGACTTTGGCCCATAGACTTATATTTAGTTGCGCATAATTTTAGACACAAAAGGAGCTTGTGTTGTGGTGGCATGTAGCGTCTGGAGCATGGATCAACTCCAGATTCCTATCAGGTGTGTATTTCGCACTACTCTAGCTGTAGAGCGGCAAATTTCGAAATGCCGGTCACACAGCAATGGTCGCCACACGAGCATGCGAGCGTACCTGTGGTGCTTCGATGCAATAGTTGAGGCCATCATGAGTGTTCTTGTGGGTTTAGGCTGTTTAGGCCTCGATGGGCCAAAATGGGCCATGAGGGGCCAATGGGCCCGTGGGTCCATATGAATAAATTGTATGGTTGTGTAGTAGATATTGAATTGGTCTATGCGAATCTCATATCTCTGGCTAGATTTGGGCTAGATGGGCCACACGAGCGTGTGGGTCAATTTGGGCCAAGAATGGGCCATAGGCCCGTTTCCATCGTTATCTTTGTTTAGAATACCCTTGGTTTAAAATTACTGAAATACACTTGGTTTACAAATTACTGAAATACCCATGGTTTACATATTAGTGAACTACCCTTGGTTTACAAAATTACTGAAATACCCTTGGATTGCAAAATTACCAAAATACCCCTAATTTGTGAAATTACTGAAAGACCCCCTAAGTTGTGAAATTATTGAAATACCCTCAGATTGCAAAATTATCGAAATACCCCTAGTTTACAAAATTATTGAAATACCCTAATTTACGAAATTACCAAAATACCCATGGTTTACGAAATTACTAAAATACCCTCTATGGGTAAAGTTACCGAAATACCCTTTATGGGTAAAGTTACCGACATACCCTCGACGGGTAAAATTATTGAGATGCCCTTACGAGGCGAAATGATCGTTTTACCTCTAACCAATTAAGTGACCGTTATACCCTCGTGGTAGTACTAGTGTTGTATGTGTTAATTGTATGATTGATTATGTTTGAGATGCACTGCATACGTGGATTAGTTATGAGTAGAATTACCAAATTACCCCTGCATTGTAGGATTAGCGGAATACCCTTATAGGGTAAAATGACTATTTTGCCCCTGAGGTTAAAAGACTGATTTTGTGCCATGACTTGACTGTGATCGTATGATTGTGTTTTAACTAACTTGACTGTGGTCGTGTGATTGATATGCTTGTAATATATGTTTTAAATGACTGTTACTAAGTATGGTCATTGTGCATACACCTGTGATGATTGAGCATGACATACACGACATATTGCATGGGGTTGGGACAAAGCTACGGAGGAAGTGTACGGCCCATTGCCATTCTGTACAAGGCTTTCAGCCTTTCTGCGATAAATATGGCTCTGTGCCATCTTGATTATGGCTTTGTGCCAACCGTATTTACCCGTGGCTATGTGCCTAACATATATATTGATGACTCTGTGTCGATCATAATTAACCGTGGTTGTGTGCCGATTATATTACCGTCGCTAATGGCTTTGTGCCAAACTTATTACAGTCACCGATAGCTTTGTGCCATCATGATTATGGCTCTGTGCCATCCTGATTATGGTTTATAACCATTCTGTTTACGGCTTTTAGCCGTTCTGTTAACCGGTAGTGATGCTGTGATATTTATGGCTTTTAGCCATTCTGTCTACGGTTCCGAGCCATTCTGTTGACTTAGTGCCGCAACCGGTGCTAAGCTTGGTGTGTTGGTTGAGTGAGTTGACATGGTCTCCACATAGAGCGACTTGTTGGTATGGGTGGAGAGTTTGGTTGGTATGGGTTGGGTACATGTTCATTGCATTGATATGATTTTGGGGCTTAGGCCCAAATTGTTACCGAATAGGGCTTAGGCCCAGATTTTTACCAAATAGGGCTTAGGCCTAAAAATCATACTCGAATAGGTCTTAGGTCCGGATCGATGTCAGATATGGGCTCGGGCCTGATCAGGATTGTAATAGGGGATTACACACTGAGTTTTCGTAAACTCACCCCGTTTTTAACTATACAGGTAATCCCCAACCTTAGAGGATTTGGAACTGAGGAGGACTCGAAGGTGGCCATACGTCAGATATGGTTTAAAGACTAAACTTAGCGATTTTAGTTTAATTTAGTTATTTTAAATTATTGGGTTAATAATTTTTGTAATAAGGCCATTGGGTTTTTCTTTTTAACTTTTATTTAGTATTTCTTTAAATTACAAACTGGTGGTCTGTTAAACATGGGTTTTTAAAACTATAACCACTGTTTTCAAAATATCACGTATTCACAAATGTTTGAATCAAACTTCCGCAACAATCAAGGTTTTGAAAGTAATAATGATTTTGCAAGAGAATGACTTTTAATAAACTATGTTTTGAAGATAAGCAATGTAACATCTCGAAATAGGGCCTAAATAGAACAGTGGTTGCGAAACCACGAATTCGAGATAGAAAAATTTATTTTGATTTTTTTTTTTATGATTTACCAATTGATTGGGTGCATGTGTTAAAGTATCGATAGAAAATTTAATGAATTTCATGTCTAATTTGCTTATTAGGGCTTAATTGTGAAAGTTGGTAAATGAGAGTTCTAGATGCTAAAGGATTAAATTAAAGTGTATATCTAAAGTAGGGGTCCTTAAATGGTAATTAGACCATTATATTTTCATGGAAAAATGAAACACCCCACACCCGGCCCACGAGCCTGGACCGGATCAGGTATGTTCCACGAAGTAAACCGGTTAAAAATCCTTTTTGTTACTTTGGAAATCTGTGGGTTTTGAAGATAGTTTGCTGATGGGTTGGGCTTGAGTTAAAAACAAATTCGTTTTGATAATGGAACCCTTTTAAATTCTTAAAAAAAATAAAACATATAAAGTACATTTAAAATTAATTACTTAATATTTAACTTAATTAAATTTGTAAACATAATAAATAAAAATAATGTAAGTTTATTGGTGGCCTTATTACATCAAATAAAAATCCAAAATCCAAAATAAAATTTATGAAGTACTTAAATGAAATAGAATGTCCAAATTAAATAAAACTTCAAAGTGAGCATGGCCACCACAAGTTACTGCGCTGCTCGGTCCATCACTGTTCATCACCTGAAACATGTTCCCACAACGGGGTGAGTCAACAGACTCAATGTGTAGCCAACACTAAAATTTAATAAATCAAGCACACCATATCATATCACATGCATATTCATATACAGATAAAATAATGATGCAACCCGTACCCAAACCTAGTTGCCATCCGCTACACATCCCCGTATCAACCTGCACACCGTGGGGACTACTAAGTCAACCCTCCATCCGCTACACACCATCCATCGGCGCGATCAGCTGCACGACGCGTGCTCATCGCCCATATAAAATTTGTGGCATAGCCACACGATAATTGTGTCATGAGACACCACATTGATAATGATAATGTAAAGTTACCACATTCGGATAATGTGATCGAAGTCACCACATTCAGATAGTGAGACCGAAGTCACCACATTCACTTCCCCTTTTTCATATAACCCGAATGCCCCATATTATTCATATCATGCATATCATACTTAAATTCACATTCATGTCACTTTTCTCATGTTAAATATAAAATATTTCGTAATCCTAGTAGGAGTAGGAAACGTACCTGAGTACTTTGTACTGTAACACGGTACCTTAGCCATATCCTTATATTTTCAGATTAAAACTTATATTAAGTTAAAACCATGAATCTATCAAGATTGCTGTAGGGTACACACCTGATTCGCTTAGCAATTTCCTTGAGATCTCGAAATCTAATCTACCGCTTAGATCCTTAATCCCTACATTTGATTATTCACTTACTAATTTAATAAAAAGCCGTTCGGCCATAAATCCAAATCCTAGTAGGATTAGTACACTAAGACTTACCTTGTTGCCGATTTGAAATAAGAATCAAGTGCCGGAAACTTCGTATTCCTCCCCTTTGAAATCGGCTAAACACTAGATTACTCCATGGGTTAGTTTTCGGCTTTTGAGAAGATAGTAAATAGATCTATATATCAAAATAGGCCTTGGCCGAATTTACTTTGGTACTTACCTTCTAAATCTTGAATCCCGAAAAGTATCCTTGCCTCCCTAGGGATGTCGAAATTCTTATAATCATGTGTTAGATTTAATCTAATATTAAAACTTAAAACATGGCCTTTGGCCGAATCTTATAGTTTCTTACCTTGAAGCATTAAATCCCGAAAAATCCTCCTTTTAGTCGACAGTTGCTGAACCCCGAAACACTCCTTATAATTTCGGCCACCAAAATAATAATAAATTAGATCCTATGTTTCGGCTTAAAGAATTGAATAAATCGATAACCACAAGATTCTTTCCTTTAGTATTGAATTCGACAGATCTCTCTTAACACCACTTCAGAGATTCGGTTTAGAAACTTGATGAACAATCGGCTGTGAGCCCTCTAGGTATTCGGTTTCAAGGATGAAGGAAGATAGAGAAATATTAGGCTTTAGAAAGGATCGACCCTGATGGAATTTGAAAGGAGTTTCGGCTAGAACATAAGGTGTATTTTCAGCTTGGAGAAAGAAAAGAGAAGAGAGGATTTTGCTAGGAGAATTTCGGCAGAGACAATGAATGAATGAATGGCCTAATTCTCCTCCTTGTGCCGAAATTACTAGGCCAAGAGTCCTTTGCTTGGCCACCACTCTTCCTTATTTGATAACTTTATCTCATTAATTTAAAATAATTAAAGAATAATCCTTATTATCTCTTGAAAATAATCCAAATTAAATCCTTTATTTATCCCCTAATTAGCCGAATTTTAAAGAGAATAAAACTCCTCTTTTGCAAGCCTTGTGCCGTCCACCTTTGTGCTTCTTGAAGCAAAAATAAAACCTCTTTTATTTGCTCCCCATGTGACTCAAACTCAGGCCCAATACCCTTGCATGTGGCACCATTTCCAAAGGCTCTAAGTGGCATCTCCAGGCCACTTTTCTAAGCTTGTTTGTGTGTCAATATTTCACATACTTTTTCTTTTAAGGCCACCTTACCTTAATTTCCTCTTTTAAACTTTAAAACTCGACATTTCTAAGTCATTTCTAAGTTTCCAAAAATTTTCGTTTGCCTCTTTAAACTTGACATTTCCTTACATTTCCAAGTTTCCAGAAATGTTCACTTTCCTCTTTTGAATCATTTCCAAATCATTTCCATACATTTTCAGGTTTCCAAAAATGTTCATTTCTAAATCACTTTCATGCATTTTCAAGTTTCCAAAAATGTTCAAAATTTATTCATAACACGTAAGACATGTCATTTCGTACAATTAAACCGAAAATGCATAGGCCCTTTTCAGGATGTTACAGTTCTACCCCCTTAAAATAATTTCATCCTCGAAATTTCCTAGCTAAAATAATTGAGGGTATTGCTGTCGCATTGCCTCTTCTGGCTCCCACGAAGCTTCCTCCGATCCATGATTGCGCCATAACCCTTTGACTAGAGGAACTGACTTCCTTCGTAGCACTTTCACATCACATTCCAATATCTAAATCGGCTCTTCCTCGTAGGATAAGTCTGGCTTTAGCTCCACTTCTTCAACTGGTACCATATGAGATGGATCCGATCGGTAGCGATGTAGCATGGATACATGGAATACGTCGTGCATTTCCTGCAACTCTGGTGGCAACTCTAACTGGTATGCCACTGGTCCAACTCGCTTCAATACTCGATAGGGTCCTATAAACCTTGGGCTTAACTTCCCTTTGCGACCAAACCTCATCACCTTCTTCCAAGGCGAGACCTTCAGAAACACTTGGTCTCCCACTTCAAACTCTATTTCCTTCCGCTTGAGGTCTGCGTACGACTTCTGCCTATAAGAGGCTTCCTTTAACCGTGCTTGGATTATCTCCACCTTCTCTTCAGTTTCAACCACTAACTCCGGACCCAAAACTTGACGTTCTCCTAACTCAGTCCAACAAGTAGGAGTTCGACACTTCCGACCATACAATGCTTCATATGGTGCCATCTGAATACTAGCCTGATAGCTGTTGTTGTCGGCAAACTCAGCTAAAGGCAAGTAATATTCCCAACTTCCTAGGAAATCCATCACACAGCCTCTCAACATATCCTCCAACACTTGTATAATCCGTTCAGACTGCCCATCTGATTGTGGATGAAAAGCCGTTGTAAAATCCAACTTGGTGCCTAAAGCTTTATGAAGTGCCCTCTAAAACTGAGACGTAAACCTTGGGCCTCTATCGGAGATGATTGATACTGGTACTCCATGTAACCTCACAATTTCCGCCACATATAACTTGGCCAACTTCTAAAGAGAATAATCAACTCTTACCGGGATAAAGTGCGCGGACTTAATCAAACGGTCCACTATTACCCATAGCAAGTCCTTCTTACTAACGAAGTCAATGGTAATTCTCTCCCACTTCCATTGTGGAATCTCGATTGGTTGAAGCAATCCCGATGGAACTTGGTGTTCAGCCTTAACTTGCTGACACGTCAGACATTTCCCCACGAACTCAGTAACTTCCCGTTTAAGATCAGACCACCAAAATTGTTCCCTTAGATCTCTATACAGCTTAATGCCTCCGGGATGCATAGCATAAGGGCTACTATGCGCCTCCCGAAGAATCCTTTGTCTTAACTCCTCGTCTCTCGGCATACTCGGCATACAGACTTTTCCCTTGTAGCACAATACTCCTTCATCATTAACGCATAGTCCTTTAATTCTCTGTGCTGTACTTGCTGTAACTTAGCACTTAGGTCCTTATCAGCCAACTGTCCCCTTTTCACCTCATTCAGCCATGTGGGCTTCACTTGTAATTCTGCCAACAGGCTTCCGTCATCATATAAACTTAAGTGAGCGAACATAGCCCTTAGATCCGACACAACCTTTCGACTTAGGGCATCAGCCACTACATTTGCCTTGCCCGGGTGGTACTCTATCTAGCAATCATAATTCTTCAATAACTCCACCCACCTTCACTGCCTCAAGTTCAACTCCTTCTGAGTCAACAGATACTTAAGGCTCTTGTGGTCTGTGTAGATCACTGACCTTTCTCCATAAAGATAGTGCCTCCACACCTTAAGGGCGAAAACCACTGCTGCCAGTTCCAAGTCATGAGTTGGGTAGTTAACCTCATGAGGCCTTAGTTGCCGAGACGCATACGCGACCACTTTTCCATCTTGCATTAGGACACATCCTAATCCCGTATGCGAAGCATCACAGTACACCACAAAATCCTTTCCTGCCTTCGGCTGAATTAACACTGAAGCCTCCGTCAACACCTTCTTAAGCTTTTCAAAGCTCTTTTGTTGCTTATCTGTCCATTCAAAGGGTACTTCCTTCCCTAGCAACCTTGTCAAAGGCACGGCTATTGACGAGAACCCTTCTACAAACCTTTTGTAATAGCCTGCAAAACCTAGGAAACTTCGGATCTCAGCCACGAACCTAGGTGGTTTCCAATCCAACACTGCTTCGATCTTCCTAGGGTCCACTCTTATTCCTCCTGCGGATACCACATGCCCTAAGAATGCCACCTCTTTAAGCCAAAATTCACACTTGCTGAATTTGGCATAGAGCTTCCTCTCCCTTAACACTTGCAGCACAACCTGTAGGTGTTCATCATGCTCCTCTTCAGACTTGGAGTACACCAAGATATCGTCGATGAATACAACGACGAACCTATCCAAGTAGGGTTGGAAAACTCGGTTCATCATATCCATAAACGCGGCTGGAGCGTTCGTCAACCCAAACGGCATTACTACAAACTCAAAATGGCCGTATCGTGTCCTAAAAGCAGTCTTATGGATATCTGCCTCCTTCACCTTCAACTGATGATATCCTAACCTTAAGTCTATCTTCGAGAATGCCGCGGCCCCGTTCAACTGATCAAACAAGTCATCGATCCTTGGCAAAGGATACTTGTTCTTAATGGTCAGCTTATTCAACTGACGGTAATCTATGCACATCCGCATAGTTTCGTCCTTCTTCTTTACAAACAGGACCGATGCTCCCCATGGAGACGCACTGGGTCAAATGAACCCACGATCCAGTAATTCTTGGATTTGAGCCTTGAGCTCAACCAACTCCTTTGGTGCCATTCGATACGGGGCAATTGACACAGGAGCTGTTCCCGGTAGCAAGTCTATTCCAAATTCCACCTCCCTATCTGGGGGTATTCCTGGTATTTCCTCCTGAAACACATCTTCAAAGTCCCTTACCATTCTAACTCCACTAACACCTTCTTCCTTTCCACCCAATGCACTCACGAAGGCTAAAACCGCCTTGCACCCTTTCCTAACCATTTTCTCAGCCGTCAACACCGAAACTACGTGGGACAGGTAGTTTCTTCTTTCTCCGATCATTACTACTACTTCATCTTTCGGAGTCCTTAGTTCCATTCGTTTAGCCGCACAATCCAATACGGCTCGGTGCTCTACTAGCCAGTCTATTCCAAGTATAAGTTCAAACTCCCTAAAGGGTAGTTCCATTAAGTCAGCCCGAAAGTTTACTCCCTGAATCTCTAGGGGTACATTCCGAAAGATCTTATCCACCACTATAGTTTGGCCTAATGGGCTCACTACAGTCATCTGCCTATCAGAAAGTTTAGAGTCTAGGCCTAATGTTTCCACTACACTACATGCAACATAAGAATGGGTCGAGCCCACATCAATTAAGGCATAATAAGGCTTGCCATAAATAAGGAACGTACCGGTTATAACATCCGGTGCGTCTCCATCCTCCCTCCGACGAACCGCATAAACCAAACCCGGTTGCCTTGCCTCAGCATTAGCAGCACCTCTGCTCTGTGTTCCACGTCCTCTCCCAGCACCATTACCTCTGGTATTCGAACCACGACCACGTTGAGGCTACTATCCGCCTTTACCAGCCTGGCTAACATTTTAAGCTGCTGATCGACTTTCATCCGGTTTCTTAGGACAATCCTTGACTATATGGTCCTCGGATCCACACCTAAAACATCCTCTCGTCTTTTTCCAGCACTCCCCTAAGTGCTTCTTTCCACAATGCTCACAAGGACGATACTGCCATCCTGTACCAGCTTGCTGACCTCGCGGCCCATCAACTCTAGGCCTCTTTTGAACCTTCCCAAACGACCTAAAACCTCTTTTTGGCCTAATCCGATCCATAGTCTGCTTTGTAGCATCCTTAATTCCCTCGGTAACCTTGGCCTTTTCCACTAATATAGAAAACTCCCGCTCCAGATGCGGTGCTATCAACAACCTTAAATCATCCCTCAAACCGTCCTCAAATCGGACACACCGCTTATGCTCGGTTGCCACTACTCCTCGAGCATACCAGCTCAACCTCAGAAATTTAGCCTCATATTTTGCCACGGACTTGTTCCCTTGAACCAGCCCCAGAAATGCCTTCCTTTGCTCATCCGTATACCTGGTTCCAACATACTTCTTTTGATACGCTTCCTTAACGTAGTCCCAGGTCAGATCCTCCGCTGTGGCACCATCCCGAACAGTTAACCACCATTGATACGCTTCATCGCGTAACAGTGCCACCATTCCTTTTAACTTCTCCTCAGGGGTTAGGTCAAGCTCATCCATGATGCGCTCAGTTGCTTCCAACCAGTACTCAGCTCTACTGGGTGCCACACCCGATACTCCACGAAACATTTCGGCTCCATTAGCTCGGAGCCGTTCGAGCCTGAACTTTTGATTTCCTGAATTTTCTCCCGCACGACCACCAACTCCAAAACTCGCAAAGCCTGACCTACGACCACAAAGCATCATCCCCGTCCCGAGCTTGCTGCTCAACACCAACAGCTGAGGGTGGTGGTGGCGGTGGTATCTCATTGTCAGACCCTTGACCCGATCTAACGAGTTCTGACACGGTCATCCTTCCTATACTGTGTCCTCGACAACCACGTCCTTTAGAGCTCATTTCTAACGTCGTGATCTGATTAAGAAGTTTTATGAATTAGTCATTGTTTCACTTGTTTACCCGCGAAGGAGTTTTATGATAAAGAATTTAGGAGTGGTTCTTTCGTATACATCCATGCACACAGTCTTTTTATTCATTCATATATCCATCAATCAATTATGAACTTTCGTTCATTCAGAGAAATGTTGCAGTTTTCATTATTGTTATTTTTTTCCACTACCTAGGGGTATTTTCGTAATTTGTCCTACAGGGGCGTTTTCGTAATTTTTCAAAAGAAAGAGTTCCTTGGTGATTTTTTCAAAAAGTATTTTGGAAATTTTGAATTTCTGGGGTATTTTGGAAATTTTCGAAATTCGGGGGTATTTCGGTAATTTTTCACAAACCAGGATAAATTCGTAAAATCTAATAAATCAGGGATATTTTAAAAGTTGCAAAACTTTGAGGGTTCTTTTTGAGAATTGTACTTTCCAAAACAGTGATGTTGCAAAAATTTTGGAAATCAGGGTTATTTTGGTAATTTTGTAAGTTAGGGGCAATTTTGTAATTTTCCAAAACCAAGGTATTTTGATATTTTGCGGATTAGGGTTTTTGAGCGTTTATAAAATAATGAAATTTTGGTAAGATTGTTGGGTGGTTGGACATTTTATAAACCAAGGGTATTTTGGTAATTTTACCACTAGGGGCATTTTTGTAATTTCATAAATCGGAAATTTTTCGAAAAATTTTGTAAAGATGGTTTTCACAAATTTAAAAGAAAGTTTCAAGAGTTTTTTTTATAAAAAAAACTAGGGTTTTGTTGTTTTTATAAAAACATGGCTAGTTCCCTTTCGGGTTCTATTTCTTGTGTTTAGCCTAGGACCGAGTCCTCTTGGTCAGGGTGAACCAAAGCTATGCACCAGGCAGGATTCGAGTGGAGAGGAGGTGAGTCACGCGGACTGCTTAAATACCAAGCTCCCACCGAAACCATTCCTAGACATGCGCACAGAGGTTGCCACACCCACTGAGCTCTCTGGGTTAGGGTGAATCGAAGCTACGCACTAGGTAGGATTCTTGCGAAGAGGATGTGAGTCACTAGGACTGCTTAAATACCAGGCTCTTCCGGATCCAATCCTAGACATGCGCACAGGGATTACCACACCCTAACTCGGTGACTTAGCCATAGGTTTGTTTAATGGAATTAAGTCTTATGTGTTTGTGTTTGAGTAGACTAGTCCTAGGGTTCAAGTTCCTATCATGCTATTCTACGTTCCATTCCCTTTCTACCCTTCCATAATTCACACAATCACACAGATGGTTAGGGGTACTTACCTGGTGGACTGCGGGTCGGAGACTTAGGTGCCATACCGGAAAACCTGCTTCACTCCAGAAATAATTTTCATAAAACTCATTTGGGCTCGTTTGAAAAATGTTTTGGGCCTTTGCCCACAGGCCGAGAGTTTAAAAACTGGGCTCTAATACCAAACTGAAACACCCCACACCCGGCCCACGAACCTAGACCGGATCTGGTATGTTCCTCGAAGTAAACCGGTTAAAAATCCATTTCGTTACTTTGGAAATCTGTGGGTTTTGAAGATAGTTTGCTGATGGGTTGGGCTTGAGTTAAAAACAAATTCGTTTTGATAATGGAACCCTTTTAAATTCTTAAAAAAAAATAAAACATATAAAGTACATTTAAATTTAATTACTTAATATTTAACTTAATTAAATTTGTAAACATAATAAATAAAAAATAATGTAAGTTCATTGGTGGCCTTATTACATCAAATAAAAATCCAAAATCCAAAATAAAATTTATGAAGTACTTAAATAAAATAGAATGTCCAAATTAAATAAAACTTCAAGCTGAGCATGGCCACCACAAGTTCTGCCGTCCTGGTCCATCATTGTTCATCACTCAAACATGTTCCCACAGCAGGGTGAGTCAATGAGACTCAATGTGTAACCAACACTAAAATTTAGTAGATCAGGCATACCGTATCATATCACGTGCATATTCATATACAGATAAAATAATGATGCAACCCGTACCCAAACCTAGTTGCCATCCGCTACACATCCCCGTACCAACCTGCACAATGTGGGGACTACTAAGTCAACCCTCCATCCGCTACACACCATCGGCGAAGCGATCGCTTTGCGGCGGCGTGCTCATCGTCCATATAAAATTTATGGCATAGCCACCAGATAATTGTGTCATGAGACACCACATTCAGATAATGTAACCGAAGTTACCACATTCAGATAAAGTGATCGAAGTCACCACATTCAGATAGTGAGACCGAAGTCACCACATTCACTTCCCCTTTTTCATATAACCTGAATGCCCCATATTATTCATATCATGCATATCATACTTAAATTCACACTCATGTCACTTTTCTCATGTTAAATATAACATATTTCGTAATCCTAGTAGGAGTAGGAAACGTACCTGAGTACATTGTACCATAACATGGTACCTTAGTCATATTCTTACATTTTCAGATTAAAACATATATTAAGTTAAAACCATGAATATATCAAGATTGGTGTAGGGTACACACCTGATTCGCTTAGCAATTTCCTTGTGATCTCGAAATCTGATCTACCGCTTAGATCCTTAATCCCTACATTTGATTATTCACTTACTAATTTAATAAAAAGCCATTCGGCCATAAATCCAAATCCTAGTAGGATTAGTACACCAAGACTTACCTTGTTGCCGATTTGAATTAAGAATCAAGTGCCGGAAACTTCGTATTCCTCCCCTTTGAAATCGGCTAAACACTAGATTACTCCATGGGTTAGTTTTCGGCTTTTGAGAAGATAGTAAATAGATCTATATATCAAAATAGGCCTTGGCCGAATTTACTTTGGTACTTACCTTCTAAATCTTGAATCCCGAAAAGTATCCTTGCCTCCCTAGGGATGTCAAAATTCCTATAATCATGTGTTAGATTTAATCTAACATTAAAACTTAAAACATGGCCTTTGGCCAAATCTTATAGTTTCTTACCTTGGAGCTTTAAATCCCGAAAAATCCTCCTTTTAGTCGACAGTTGCTGAACCCCGAAACACTCCTTATAATTTCGGCCACCAAAATAATAATAATAATATTAGATCCTATTTTCGGCTTAAAGAAGAGAATAAATCGATAACCACAAGATTCTTACCTTTAGTATTGAATTCAACAGATATCTCTTGACACCACTTCAGAGATTCGGTTTAGAAACTTGATGAACAATCGGCTGTGAGCCATCTAGGTATTTGGTTTCAAGGATGAAGCAAGAGAGAGAAATATTAGGCTTTAGAAAGGACCGGCACTGATGGAATTTGAAAGGAGTTTCGGCTAGAACATAAGGTGTATTTTCGGCTTGGAGAAAGAAAAGAGAAGAGAGGATTTTTGCTAGGAGAATTTCGACAGAGAGAATGAATGAATGAATGGCCTAATTCTCCTCCTTGTGCCGAAATTACTAGGCCAAGAGTCCTTTGCTTGGCCACCACTCTTCCTTATTTGATAACTTTATCTCCTTAGTTTAAAATAATTAAAGAATAATCCTTATTATCTCTTGAAAATAATCCAAATTAAATCCTTTATTTATCCCCTAATTAGCCGAATTTTAAAGAGAATAAAACTCCTCTTTTGCAAGCCTTGTGCCGTCCACCTCTGTGCTTCTAGAAGCAAAAATAAAACCTCTTTTATTTTCTCCCCATGTGACTCGAACTCAGGCCCAATACCTTTACATGTGGCGCCATTTCTAAAGGGCCTAAGTGGCATCTCCAGGCCACTTTTCCAAGCTTGTTTGTGTGTCAATATTTCACATACTTTTTCTCTTAAGGCCACCTTGCCTTAATTTCCTCTTTTAAACTTTAAAACTCGACATTTCTAAGTCATTTCTAAGTTTCCAAAAATTTTAGTTTGCCTCTTTAAACTTGACATTTCCTTACATTTCCAAGTTTCCAGAAATGTTCACTTTCCTCTTTTGAATCATTTCCAAATCATTTCCATACATTTTCAGGTTTCCAAAAATGTTCATTTCTAAATCATTTTCATGCATTTTCAAGTTTCCAAAAATGTTCAAAATTTATTCATAACACGTAAGACATGTCATTTCGTACAATTAAACCAAAAATGCATAGGCCCTTTTCAGGATGTTACAAAAAAAATGGACATGCATAGGTAGAAATAACTAAAATTTTAATGAAGGGTTTTTTAGTAAAATGTCAAAAAAAAAGAAATTAAATAAGAAAACGATGGAAAAAGGTTGTCATCTTCTTCATTAGGCCGAAACTTCAAGGGGGACTCCATAGATAGGGTTTTCAAGCTTCCAAGCTCCATAATTGAGAAGAACGTGGAATCGACCTTGAACGAGGTAAAGGCAAGGTTAATGTAACACCCCAAACCCGGCCCAAACACCATGACCGGATCCGGCATGTCACTAAAGAGATTTTAAAAGATGTCACAATTTCAGAAATTATTCTTCTTGATTTTAACATCTTATTCGGGAAACTAAATGGTTGAATAATTTGTAAAAGATATACATTTTATATTAATGCCTTAGTGAATTAAGAACCGAAATTTGATACATGCCTTAACTTAATTAAAACGTAAAATATAAACGTCTAGTAATAATAAAAGCCCAAAACAAATGAAAATATAAAGCTAGTGGCCCATGGCCTTATTACAATGAAATTTAAAACCCACTAACTGAAAATATTAAAAATTAATAAACTAGTAAAGTCTTTTGCTGAATCAAAATAATCTCTCGCATGGCCACCTTGCGCTTCTCTCCATCCCAGTCCGATGCTTTAGGTGCTACCTGAAATATGTTAAATAATGGGGTGAGTCACGAGACTTAGCGTGCAACCCTTATGCACCATCACATTGGGCCTTAGCCTCACAAAACAGATAATAGAGTATAATATATCAGAAAATATGCAAAGCCCAACCCAATCCTAGGTTTCCATCTGCTACACACCACCCTTACCAGCCAATCACACCATTGGGGATTTCTACAACCAACCTACACCGCTACACACCATCGATGGCAGTCATGCTGCAGATAGCTGCTCATCGTCAGATCATGGCAATAGCCACTACAACAGATCATGGCAAAAGCCACTACAAAAGAACACTTCCCCTTTCATCAATTACCCTACCCCGTGCAATCACAGAAATCAGCATACATGTTTATCATATCAAATTGACGGAAACATTCACTTTAGAATGACAGAGATCACTAACCTGGTGATTCGCCTTTACCCTCCTCAGGTTTTCAACAGCCATGCCGATATCTCGGCATTTAACAGAATATATCAGATTTATAAGCATATACTAACAGGCAATCCAAATGGTGTAGAATGTTACACACCTGATTAATGCGTAGGACTACCCTTTATGTCGATACCCTTGCTAATCGGATCTACTGACTTCTGTCTACAACTTTGCTCAAAAGCCAGAAGAACGTGAAGATAAGGCCTCTCCTATATTCGGCCAAGGGTTAGTGTTTACTCGAATTTATACGTTTAAATTAACAGATCTCCTTACCTTGAAACCCCGAAAGTAATACGATTCAACCGCTACTGAACTCTGGCTTAGAAATCTAAGCGGTTGAATCCCCTTCAAATCCCGGAATCCACAAATGAGAGAAAACACCCGATTAGTTAACCATATAGTCATTCGGCTAAGATCTCTAAAGGCCGAATAAGATTTAAACCTCACGAATTGACACTTACCTTTAGTTTTCTTCAAGATTCGGCACAAGCAGACACCACAGAAAGAATTCGGCAATCACAGGAGATGAGATCCAAGGATTTCGGCTTTTGAAAAAATCTCGGAAAAGATGAACGAGAGAAATACTGATGCGTTTTCTGCTTTTGGAAGAACTAGGAATTGAAAAGATGGGCAAGGAAGTAGATAGAAAGATTCGGCCAAAGAGTTTGAAAGAGAAGAGAAGGTAAATTGCAGGGGTTTCGGTTTCTAACAGAGAGAAAATAAAAAGAAGAAAAGATGATTCTAGTTGCCGAAAAAGAGAGAAAACTTGAGGCTATTTTCAGAAAACACAATGAAAAATTCGGCACACCCCCATTGCCTATACTGAACCGATTTCCCCCTCTCCTGTGTTTGATTTTCGGCCAACTCTGCAACCAAGAGATCACTCTTATCATTCTATCCCTTATTCTTAACAGAACACTCATCCAACAGAGACCTATACCACATCACTACTTCCCCTTTATCAGCATTATATCCACATAATTTAAAACATAAAATCCCCTATTTTGTAGCCACATTACCGTCCCCCCTAGCTCTCCTTGGGCTGCTGAAATTAGCCCAATTTCTCGAGCTTCAAGCGGCCACACTGAGGACCCCTTCTTTTGCCTATTGGCGCCACTTATAGCTCCCTCCTACTGCGCTTCTTGTTCCCGGGCCACAAGCCCATTATGCCTATTTCACTCTTAGTATTTTATTTAAACCCCATAGTCCCTAAATAAAATATTTAGCCAAGACCTCGGCCCATTCCCGAGCCCAATTTGCACCTCTATTTCTCATATTAACCCATTAAACATGTCTACACATTAAATGCATAAGCCCATTGATTCGGGATGTTACAGTTAAGGACTAAAATGCATATTTGGCCATATTTTGCACCGAGGTAAGTAGTATGTAAATAATTCATTACTTTTATTGACGTTTTTTATAATTTAGCATATTTTATGTATTGTAATTGATTTTTGAATCAAAATTGACTATTGAAGGAATGAAATAAATTATTAGAAAGTGAAGTACTCCCCATTTGAACCTTCAGAAAATCAGAGATACAGACAATATGTAGCTAGGTCACATGAGTGATAAGGGACCTCCACCGTGTGCATAATAAAGCTACGAGATGGCAAAATTTGATATGTAGCTAGGCCACATGGATGATAAGGGACTTTCACCATGTGTGCAAGAAAGCTACGGGTTATGAGTAGCTATGTCGCATGAGTGGTTCCTAGTGTTGGACGCCATGTAGACAAGAAAGCTACGAGATGGCTAGGTCACATGAGTGGTACTAAGTGAAGGCCACTATGTGTACAAGAGAGCCAGAATTATGTGTACAATCGAGCTAGGTCACATGATTGGTTCTAAGTGGATGCCACTATGTGTACAAGAGAGCTTCAAATTCAAAGGTGGGCTATGTGCGAAACCACCGTGTATCTGTTATTATTCCGAAGCGTTCAACGGGAAAATCGATTAAGTGAAATTATGTGTGAATTTTTAGTAGTGAGTGTGGGTATATGCATGTATAATTATGAGAAATATGCTCGATATGTAATAGGAAATTGATAATATTGGTATAGGCAAGTGATGAACACAACTAAAGTGAGAGAGAGCAAAAATTTACAATAGAACTGCTTTGGACAGTAGCAGTGATGTGAATTTGAAAAATCACCAAAAATAGTATAAATTGAATTATAAGTTGTATGAGATATTGATTTAAATCTTATTGAGTCTATTTTTATATAAAAGAAACATAGCAAAACAAATGATTTGTATATTTTGAGATATTTGAATTTTTGTGAGACTGGTTTAGAATGACTATGTGATCCCTGTTTTGTCTTGCAAAAATCATTAAATATTGTAAACAAATAATTATGAGATATAATTTATATTCCTGAAATCTTGAATGAATTTAGTTTCAAATGAACTAACCAATAAGGTAGTCTGAATTCTGTACGAGGAGAAAATTGATTCGTAGTGAGAAGAGGTCAGGATAGTCGAAAGTTAAATAGGGGAAATTTTAATGAATAAACTGTACTTATTGGATACACCAAAACATCTGAAAATTTTATGATGAGAAGATACATGAGTCTAGTTTCAGGGAAAATTAACGAACCTTAATTTGGGGTTCGTAGCTCTAAATAAAAATAATTTAGTGCCTGTGACTCTAATAAACAACATGCTTCGAACTTGAATAAATAGTAAATTTGAATGTAGATATGATTGTGTTATTTTGTAAACATGTTAAATCCATTATTTATTATTTATATACTTACTTACTAAGCTATATGCTTACTCTCTTTTCTTTTCCTTGTCCTATAGTGTCACCAAGCTAGCTCGGGATTCAGTGATCGTCGGAGATCCATCCACACTATCAGCCTTCTTTTGGTATTTTGAAAACAATATTTTAGGAATTATGGCATGTATAGAAGGCTTAATTGTTTTGTTACTTGTAGTCACGAATTAGGCTAAAATACTGGCCTTTAAAAATTTGATGTTTTATTTTGTTTATGGGTATTGATAGTGTTCAATATTAATCAAGTTATATGTTTATAATAATGCTTGAATTGGTCGAATGAGAGTGTGATGACTATGTATGGAAAAGTTTTAATTTATACGGATTTTACATTTTAAATTTTGTGAAATTGCTTGGCATGTTCGTTAATGCCTCGTACCCTGTTCCAGCAACGGACCAGGGTGAGGGGCGTTACAAGCAAACAAAATCTAAGGTTTTACATGGCAAAAAGTTTTAAATTCTTTAAGAAGGATTTCTAATGAAAGCATGGTTGTTGAAAAGCTTTTCAATGTGACACGCCAGATTTAGGCCTAACTTTTATGCCGGGTTTGGGGTGTTACATATATGGTATCAGAGCCAGGTTACAAAACTTGACTGTGGATTAGGTTTACAAAATTGAATTTCTTAAAGTATTGTTTCAAAAAGGCTTGAAAACAAAAAAGGCTTGAAAAGATTTGATGTTCTGAAATTGGATTGACTGTTTTCCGAAAGTGTGGTACACCGAGTCTCCGGCGCTGAATCTGTAAGTTTCTGAATACTTTTGACTGTTTAAAAATTTAAATACAGTAAGTTATAAATACGGTAGTTCTTTAGATATTGGACTGTATTTTTTTATTTATTTTGTGTGTGTTTTGTTTGGATGTGATGTTTAAATATAGAAATTTTATGCATGTGTGATAAATATCTATTTGTTTCTGTGGTTAGATGTTTGGTTGCGTGTTTGAGATTTCAAGGTTAAGTTAAAAGTGTATTAGTGTTATTGGGATGAGAGTGCGCAGCGGCAAAGTAGTAGAGTAGTCTGTGTTAAACGACTGTTAAGTAGTTCGAAATTTTGAGGATGAAATTTCCTTAAGGGGGTAGAATTGTAACGACCTGAATTTGGGCCTAGTAGAATTAGGCCTATTGGGCCTTGGGCCTTGGGCTTGGGAGTGTTTAAAATTTTTGAGAACAAGAGAACGACACTAGTGCAAGTTGGACCTATTAGGTGAGTGATTTTGAAAGGTTAGGGGGCTTCTATGAAGTCCCGGTATCAAACCTGGGCTTTAGGAAAAATTTTGGTTTTAGGTGAATAAAACCCTTGGAGTTCGTAAGTAGGCTTTAAGAATAAAATATGGAGAAAAATGATACAAAAGGAGTTCTGGTCTAGTGGCAAATGGTGCCACATGGGAGACAAGGTAATGACGCTATAGATGAAGCAAGGGGTCCAAGGTTCAAGTCTTGGCGCTTGCAATTCATTTTGATTTTCCTTTTTAAATGAACTTAGACTTTGACCCATAGACTTATATTTAGTTGTGCATGATTTTAGACACAAAAGGAGCTTGTGTTGTGGTGGCATGTAGCGTCTGGAGCATAGGAGAGGGCAAGGGTTCGAATACCATTGGAAGCAAAAAGGGATATTTATTTTGCTAAGTTGGGACGGCAAGTGGTTGTGGTGGATTTCAACTCTGCTGAAGGAGGGATCCCACATCGGGAAGCTAGCATGAGGGAAGGTGAGAAGCTAGGTTTAAATAGAGCAATCTATGAGGAGAATAAGCATACCTTGTTTGGAGTTTGGGCATAGGAGTGCTCAGAGCGCGGATCAACTCCAGATTCCTATTAGGTTTGTATTTCGCACTACTTTAGCTGTAGAGCGGCAAATGCTGAAATGCTGATCACATGGCAATGGTAGCCACATGAGCGTGCGAGCGCACGTGTGGGGGCTTCGACGCGATAGTTGAGGCCATCATGAAATGGGCTGAAATGGGCCATGTGGGGCCAATAGGCCCATGGGCCCATATGAATAAATTGTATGATTATGTAGTAGATATTGAACCGGTCTATGTAAATCTCATATCTTTGGTTAGATTTGGGCTAAATGGGCCACACGAGCGTGTGGGTCCATTTGGGCCGAGAATCGGCCCTAAGCTCGTTCGCATCGTTATCATTGTTTAGAATACCCTTGGTTTGAAATTACTGAAATACCCATGGTTTACAAATTACTGAAATACCCTTGGTTTACAAAATTACCGAAATACCCCTAATTTGTAAAATTACCGAAAGACCCATGATTTGTGAAATTACTGAAATACCCTCAGATTGCAAAATTATCGAAATACCCCTGATTTGTGAAATTACCGAAATACCCCTAGTTTACAGAATTATCGAAATACCCCAGTTTACAAAATTACCAAAATACCTCTGGTTTGTGGAATTACTAAAATACCCTCTATGGGTAAAGTTACCAAAATACTCTTTATGGGTAAAGTTACCGAAATACCCTTAACGGGTAAAATTACCGAAATGCCCTTACGAGGCGAAATGACCGTTTTACCCCTAACCGATTAAGTGATCGTTGTACCCTCGTGGTAGTACTAGTGTTGTATGTGTTAATTGTATGATTAATTATGTTTGAGATGCACTGCATACATGGATTAGTTATGAGTAGAATTACCAAATTATCCCTGCATTGTAGGATTATTGAAATACCCTTATAGGGTAAAATGACTATTTTTCCCCTGAGGGTAAAAGATTGGTTTTGTGCCATGACTTGACTGTGATTGTATGAGTGTGTTTTAACTACCTTGACTGTGGTCGTGTGACTGATATGCTTGTAATATATGATTTAAATGACTGTTACTAAGTATGGTCATTCTGCATACACCTGTGATGATTGAGCATGACATACACGACATATTGCATGGGTTAGGACAAAGTTACGGAGGAAGTGTACGGCCCATTATCGTTCTGTACAAGGCTTTCAGACTTTCTACAATAAATATGGCTCTGTGCCATCTTGATTATGGCTTTGTGCCAACCATATTTACCCGTGGCTATGTGCCTAACATATATATTGATGACTCTGTGTCGATCATAATTACACGTGGCTGTGTGCTGATTATATTACAGTTGCTGATGGTTATGTGCCAAACTTATTACAGTCACCAATAGCTTTGTGCCATCATGATTATGGCTTTGTGCCATCCTGATTATGGTTTATAACCATTCATTTCTGACTTTTAACCGTTCGTTGCTTGGCGGCGATGATCTTTGCGATATTTATGGCTTTTAGCCATTCTATCTACGGCGCTGAGCCGTTCTATTGACTTAGTGCCGCAACCGGTGATAAGCTTGGCGTGTTGGCTGGGTGGGTTGACATGGTCCCCACATGGAGAGACTGGTTGGTATGGGTGGAGAGTTTGGTTGGTATGGGTTGGGTACATGTTCATTGCATTGATATGATTTTGGGGCTTAGGCCCAAATTGTTACCGAATAGGGCTTAGACCCACACTGTTATCGAGTAGGGCTTAGGCCCAGACTGATACCGTATCGGCTCGGGCCTAGACAGTGACCGTAATAGGGGATTACACACTAAGTTTTCATAAACTCACCCCATTTTTAGCTGTGTAGGGAATCCCCAACCTTAGAGGATTTGAAGCTGCGGAGGACTCGAAGGTGACCACACGTCGGATATGGTTTAAAGACTAAACTTAGCGATTTTAGTTTAATTTAGTTATTTTAAATTATTGGGTTAATAATTTTTGTAATAAGGCCATTGGATTTTTCTTTTTAACTTTTATTTGGTATTTCTTTAAATTACAAATTGGTGGTCTATTAAACGCGGGTTTTTAAACTATAACCACTATTTTCAAAATATCATGTATTCGCAAATGTTTGAATCAATCTTCTGCAACAATCAAGGTTTTGAAAGTAATAATAATTTTACAAGAGAATGACTTTTAATAAACTACGTTTTGAAGATAAGCAAACGAAATCTGATGTTTTACATAGCAGAAAGTTTTAAATTCTTTAATAAGGGTTTCTAATGAAAGCATGTTTTTCGAAAAACTCTTCAATGTGACACGCCAGATTTGAGCCTAACTTCTAGGTCGGGTTTGGGGTGTTACAAGTAGCCTCTTCTACCCCATGTCTTTGCCATAATACTTTCACAAGTGCTACACTTTTATTCCTTAACTGTTTGACTTCCCGTGCTAGGATATTAATCGGTTCTTCGTCATATGTCATGTCGAGTTAAATTTCAACCTCTATCGGTGTGATCACATGCGAAGGATCTGATCAGGGACGACGTAACATAGACACATGAAACACATCATGAATCTTTTCTAATTCAGACGACAAAGCCAGTTGGTTGCCTACCAGCCCTATCCTCTCGGTGATCTCATATGGTCTGATAAAACGCGGATTTCATTTGCCTTTCCGACCAAATCTAAGAACTTTCTTCCATGGTGACACTTTCAAGAACACCTTATCAGCAACTTGAAATTCGATCTCTTTTCATTTTAAGTCCGAGTAAGATTTTTGTCTATTGGAAGCAGCTTTTAAACAATCTCGAATCACCCTTACTTTTTCTTCGATTTCTCTAACCAGATCGACCCCGTAAATCTGATTTTCCTTGAGTTCAGTAAAATATAAAGGCGTTCGGCACTTATGCCCATACAAAGCCTCACAAGGTGCCATTTTCAAACTCGACTGAAAACTGTTATTATAGGCAATCTCTACCAATGGTAAGTACTTTTCCCAACTGCCCTAAAACTCAAGTACACAACACCAGAGCATATCCTCAAGTATCTGTATTAACCTTTCTGATTGCCCATCGGTTTGGGGGTGAACAGCTGTAATAAAACTCAACTTTGTGCCCAAGGCCTCTTGCAACTTTTTCCAAAATCGGGATGTGAATCTCGGATCTCTATCTGATATAATCGACAAAGGCACTCCATGAAGCCTTACAATCTCGAAAACATACAAGTTTTCCAACTTATCAAGTGAATAGTCAACACGTACAGGTATGACATGGGTCACCTTCATAAGTCTATCTACCACAACCCATACGGCATCTTTCTTGCTCGATGTTAACAGCAAGCCCGTTACAAAGTCCATGGTAACTGATCCTTGTTTTATGCGATGTCAAAGTCTTAAAATTTATATAAAGACCAGAATGTCGAACCCAAAGGAACTAAAAGTACTAATACTAACTTTCTCTTCATTATCTAGCCTAAAAATTAAGGGAATTGCTTAACTAATCTAAAATTAACTAACTACTAAACTAAAGACTCTAAGACAAAGAAGAATAAAATTGGAAAAATAAGTTCGAGGAAAAACTAATCGATTAAGACGACACCCAAGGAAGAATCCACCTAGACTTCACTTGTTATCCGACTCTGAACCAGACAATTTATTCATTTGACTTGATCCGTAGGATTCCCTAAGTTATATTAATCCCTCTCTCGAGGCGACTAACGTCTAACCCTAGGTTGATTAATTAAAATCTCTTTCTAACTAAAACCTCTGGAATTGCATTAACTCGATCTATGGACTCCCATATTAGGTTTCACCCTAATTCAGCAAAATCTCGTCACCCTATCTCTAGGTGTGTGATCAACTCTGCTTAATTATGCTAGATCTACTCTTAGGCAGGGACTTTTCCTCCTCCACCTAAGCACATCATACTTGAATTAATATTCTGAAAATATCAACACAAGAATTAAGAACACATAATTAAGAACAAGTCAAATATTTATCATATAGTTCACTAAACGATAACAAGATTCATCTTAGGTTTCATCCCACTCAGGTATCTGAGGGTTTAGTTCATAACAATAAAAGAAAACATCTTAGAAGAAAAGATAAAACAAAACATAAGAAATCCCTAAAACCCCCTGAAGGAATTGAAGGAGAGATCATATGTCTTGAGTATGACTCCGGCTTCTTGAGATGGATCAACTAGCTATCTTCGAGTAAATCCCCAAAAATCTACCTTCTTTGGCCTAGCTGGATGCCCCCTGACTCAAGCCTTGGGTTCCCCTAACAAAAGCCCTAGTAGAAGGCTTCTGCCAAACTCCCCCTTAAGTTGCCCCCTAGGGTGTTTATATAGGCTTTGAGATGCCTTACTTGGTCCCTAAGTATCCTAATCCAAGTGAAATTCCTACTAGGGTGTTTGAATAGACTTTGGAATGTGTATCTTTGCCTCCAAGTATCCTATTCCGAGTAAAATTCCTCTTGCCTGGGGCAGGGACACGCCCATGGCACACGCCCGTGTAAGTCGTGGCCAGGCCGTGTTCGAGACTGTTGAATGGGGCACGACCGTGTGGTCTTGGGCCCAGGCCGTGTGGATTTCATGATATGGCCCATTTACTCAGCTTTGGGCCCTTTTTTCCATTCTTTTCGTCATTCGATGCTCTTCTGAGTATAAAACATGAAAACAAAGGATTAAGAGCACCAAATTACATAATTCAAGGATTAATTCATCCAAAAGCATGCTAAATGTGGGCTTAAAATATGTTACTTTTATGGTTTATCAGTAGCACAGCCCATTTCCACTCAGGAACCATAATAGGTTGAAGCAAACCTGAAGGAACTTAGTGTTCGGCTTTTACTTGCTGACAAATCAAGCATCTTGATACAAACTCAGAAATATCTTTCTTCATACTCGGCCAGCAATACCATTTCTTCAAGTCATTATACATTTTCGTGCTGCCCTGATGTATGGATAGGCATCCACTATGTGCCTCATGTAAAATCTTTCGAAAACGCTCATCATTTCTCGGTACACAAATTCTGTCTCTGAACATTAGACATCCTTCAGAATTGATTCGAAAGTTGGACTCAACACCCAACTTGCATTGAACTCTTTTGGCTTGCAAGTCACTATCATCTTTCTGAGCCTCGTAAATCTCTTGAAGGAACATCGGTCTAGCCCTGAACTCAGCTAGAATGGAACCATTGTCTGACAAAGTCACCCGTGTATTCATAGCCCTCAATGCAAATAGGGATTTCCTACTCAAAGCATCGGCAACTACATTCACCTTTCCCGGGTGGTAATCAAGGACTAGCTCATAATCCTTTATCATCTCTAACCATCTTCGCTGCCTTAAGTTCAATTCCTTTTGAGTCATTAAGTACTTTAAAATTTTGTGGTCGGTTAATATCTGACATCTTTCACCATACAAATGGTGCCTCCATATCTTTAATGCAAACACAATGGCAGCCAACTCTAAACCATGTGTCGAGTAATTCCTCTCATGTGGCTTTAATTGTCTCAAGGCATATGCTATCACCTTGCCTTCTTGCATAAGCACATAGCCTAATCCATTCAAGGATGCATCGTTGTAGATCACAAATTCTTTTCTCGGTTCAGGTTGCACTAGAATTGTAGCCTCTGTCAACAACGCTTTTAGTTTCTAGAAACTCTGTTGACACTTATCTATGTAACATCCCGAATTAATGGGCTTATGCGTTTAATGTGTAGACAAGTTTAATGTGTTAATTTGAGAATTAGAGGTCCGGATTAGGCTCAAGGATTGGGCCGAGACTTTGACTAAATATTCTGTTTAGACACTCTGGGCTTAAAATATAGTAGTTATTGTTTAAGTTAGCAAATTGGGCTTGTGGCCTAGTAACAACAAGGGCGTGAGAAAGGGAGCTTTAAGTGACGTTTTGGGCAGGTGAGGAGGCCCAAGTGTGGCCGCATGGGGCCCAAGAAATTGGGCCAATTTTGGCACTTAAAAGGAAGCAAGGGAGGGGACGACAACAAGGCTAAAATTTAGGGATTTTTAATGTTTTATTTAAGTGGATAATGAGCAGAAAAAAAGGGGAAGGAGTGGTGTGATGTAGGACTCTTTTGGATGTGAGTTCTAATAAGGATAAGGGAAAAGATGAGAGGCTATCCAGGAGGCTAGAGGTGGCCAAAATTTGGATTGTGTGTGTAAAGGGGGGGACGGCTAGTTAGGGGGAGTAAATGCCGAAATTTTGTGAGTTTTTCTGAAAGCTTTCTCTCAGTTTCCTCTGCTGCCTAAATCTATTTCCATTCTTTTTCTTCCTAGCTGAAATCTCTAAGCCTCTTTCTTGTTTTCTTTTCTTCTTCTCTTTTTCTGCCAGAAACCGAAACTCCTCACTCAATTCTTCTAAAAGACGAAAAACACATCAGTCTTTTCTTGTTCATCTTTTCGGGATTTTCTTAAAAGCCAAAATTTCCTAGATCTCTAACCTTCTACGCTTTGATCTTCTTCAGTGATTGCCGAATCCTTCTGCAAGGGGTAGCCAAAACTTTCTGTAGAGGTAAGTGTCGATTCGTGTGATTTCAATCTTTTTTCCGGCTTTTGGGAGACCATAGCCGAATGGCTACATGGTGGACTGATCTTGTGTTTTTTTTTTTTTGCGGCATTCCGGGATTTGAAGGAGAGCTAATCGCTTAGGTTCCTAAATTAGTAGCACTCGAATCACCCTACTTCCGGGATCTAATCAATTTAGGTAAGGAGATTTGTTTATTTAAACATATAAATTCAGGTAAAAAATAATCCTTGGCTGAATGTAGGGGAAGCTTTATCTTCGCGTTCTTCCGACTTTTAAGCAGAGTTGTAGACAAAGAGCAGTAGATCCGATTAGTGAGGGTATCGACATAGAGTGTAGTACTACGTGTTATCAGGTGTGTAATTTCTCGCACCATTTAGATGGTCTGTTGGTATGTGTATATAAATCTGTTTATATTCTGTTAAATGCAGGAATCCCGGCATAACGGTTGAAAACGTGATGAGGGTAAAGGCAAATCACCAGGTTAGTGGTTTCTGTCATTCATAAGTGAATGTTTCTGTTGAGATGATATGTTTTATATGTATACCAATTTCTATGAATGCACGGGGTTGGGTGATTGATGAAAGGGGAAGTGTTCTGTTGTAGTGGCTCTGCCACGATCTGTTCTGGTGACTATGTCACAAATCTGACGATGAGCAGCTAACTACAGCTTGACTACCATCGGTGGTGTGTAGCGGTGAGGGTGATTGTAAAAATCCCCAATGGTGTGATTGGCAGGTAAGGGTGGTGTGTAGCGGATGGAAACCTAGGATTGGGTTGGGCTTTGCATAAATTCTGTTATATGATATTCTGTTATTCTGATCTGTAGGGCTAAGCCCAATCTGATGGTGCACGAGGGTTGTGCACTGAGTCTCGTGACTCACCCCGCTGTTTAACATTTTTCAGGTAACACTTAGTGCATCGGACCGGGCTGGAGAGGAGCGCAAGGTGGCCATGCAGGAGTTTGTTTGATTTAGAAAAAGGGCTTGTTAAAATTATTTATTCTTAATATTTCTAGTTACCCTGGTTCATTATTTCATTGTAATAAGGCCATGGGCCGTTAGCTTTATATTTTTGGTTTTTGGGCTTTACTTTCAGACATGTGAAACATCCGATAAAATTGAAACCAGGGCATGTACTAAGTTTCGATTTTTAATTCATAAAGGCATCGTATAGAATTTATATCTTATATAAATTATCAAATTATTAAGTTTTCCGGTATAAATGTTTAGACTCAACCAATGTTTTTTTTCCAAAAATGCGACATGTTTTACTAAATCTTCTTAGTGACATGCCAGATCCGGTCGTGGTGTTTGGGTCGAGTTTGGGGTGTTACAATCTATCCATTCAAACTTTACATCTTTCTGTAATAGCCTTGTCATCATTGTAGCTATCGTAGAGAATCCCTTAACAAATCGTCTGTAATAGCCAGCTAGGCACAGAAAACTTCTGACCTCGGATACATTCCTCGGCGGTTTCTATTCAACAATAGCTGAAATCTTACTTAGGTCAACTCGGATTCCATCTCCCGAGACAATATGCCCCAAAAAACCAACCTCTTTGAGCCAAAACTCACTTTTGCTAAACTTGGCATACAGCTGATTATCTCGCAAAATCTATAAAACCATCCTCAAATGTTCGGCATGTTCATGCTCATAACGAGAATATATCAATATGTCATCAATAAAAACCACAACAAACTTCTCCAAGTATGGCCAAAATATACGGTTCATTAAATCCATAAACACAGCAGGGGCATTTGTTAAGCCAAAAGGCATAACTAAAAATTCATAGTGCCCATACCTTGTTTGAAAAGCAGTCTTCGGCACATCTGAGTCATTTACTCTCAACTAGTAATATCTCAACCTCAAATCTATATTGGAAAACACAGTGGCTCCCCTCAATTGATCAAACAAATCATCGATCCTTGGCAATGGGTACTTGTTCGTCACGGTAACCTTATTAAGCTATTGGTAATCTATACACAATCTCATGGAACCATCTTTCTTTTTCACAAATAGCACTGCAGCACCCTATGGAGAATAACTCGGCCTGGCAAAACCTTTATCCTTTAACTCTTGCAACTGTGCCTTCAATTCCTTCAACTCAGTTGAGCCATTCTGTATGGAGCAATCGATATAGGTGCAGTACCAAGAGCTAACTCAATGCCAAACTCAACCTCTCTAACAGGAGGCAACCCTGGCAATTCTTCTAGGAATACATTTGGATTCTCACATACTATCAGCACTGGTTTAATCTTTAACTCAGTTTCTTTAGCATTCATAACAAAAGCAAGATATGCTTCATACCCCTTTCTTACATACCTTTGAGCAGATGTATGAGAGATCACTGGCGATCTTTCTTGTTATCTGATTCAATACGAAAAGTGTCCCCAATTTCACATCTCTATTCAATGTATTTCTTTCCACAATTTACTGTCACATCATGCATGATTAACCAGTCCATACCAAGAATTATATCAAATTCATCAAATGGCAATAGCATGAGATTTACCTTAAATTAAGACCTCTAATCATCAATGGGAAATCTTTGCATACCTTATCAACTAATACATTTTTGACTAAAGGATTGGACACTTTTATCACAATTCTGTGGACTCTACAGGCATGCTCATACTAGATACTAATTTCATGCAAATATATGAATGAGTAGTCCCCAGAACAACTAAAGCAACAACATTAGTATCATGGAGAGAAAATGTACCTGTAACTACATCAGGGGATGACGCCTCTTCGTGAGCGCGAATAACGTAAGTCCTCGCAGGCACTCTACCCACAGGCCTTGCAGTCTGCTCTTTGGGTGAAATCTTTCTACTCGTTTCGCTTCCTGGGTTTCTCTGCGGTCTCCCTCTAGTAATGCTTCTCGATCTTGCACTCTGAATTTTCTCTTTTTCAACCATCTCAGGGCACTCTCTAATAAAATGATCTGGGGAACTGCATTTAAAACAGACCCTCTCATGAGCTCGGCACTCACCGGGGTGATGTTTGCCACACTATGGGCATTCCAGTCGATTTGGTCGTGTGTTCCCAACACTAGCAACTGAAGGCTTTAGACCCTGAATACTGTTTACTCTTACCTTGGTTTAGAAACCAAGCTAAAGTGGCTGATCATGTGGTAAAATCTCTTGACTTCTTAGATGAGGATTGAAATGACTTACTCATTTGTCTCTTTCTTAAGTCACGAGACTCTATCTCAGCTTTTCTTTTCTCTTTAACCAACTCTTCAGCTTTGCAAGCTCGATCTACTAGTACAATGAATTCCTTCAATTCCAAAACCCCGACAAACAATCGGATATCTTCATTTAATCCATCCTCAAACCTTTTACACATGATGGCTTCAATGGATATACACTCTCTAGTATATTTGCTGAGTCTCACAAACTCGCGCTCATACTCAGTTACTGTCATCTTACCTTGTTTCAGTTCAAGGAATTCTTTTCTCTTCTGATCAATGAATCTTTGGCTAATGTACTTCTTCCGAAATTCTTCTTGGAAAAACTCCCATGTAATCCTTTCCCTTAGTAAAACTGACACAAGGGTGTTCCACCACTAATAAGTGGAATCCCTCAAAACAGACACTACACACTTCATGCACTCTTCAGGTGTGCAAAATAACTCATCAAATACCCTGATGGTATTCTCAAGCCAAAATTCTGCCCTCTCCAGATCGTCGTCTTTACTAGCCTAAAATTCCTCGGCTCCTTGTTTTCGGATTTTATGAATAGGAGGCTTTTCTCTTCTAACCACTTCTACCACTTGGGGTACAGGGGTAGGCTGAGGAATAAGTGGGGGTGGAGGGGGTTGTGCATTCGGGTTTGTACGAATGAACTCCGTGTACCATGCATTCATCATGTGGAGAAAGGTTTCCCTAGCCTCTTCTCCTCATGTCTGACTTATGATCGTAAGTCTATTCTCATTTTCATTCAGCATCGTCCCTTCAGCGGGAGCCGGCGCGTAACTTTCTACATCATCCGCCACAGCTCTATCGGGATCCATTTACTATATGAAAACACAATTTAAGTCGTCAAGAGTCATCACACTATCATTATATAAATACTCATATGTATGACATGTATAGCTAACCACATGCATACACTACGTTAGTCCGAGAATCGACTAAACCGTAGTTCTGATACCACTAAATGTAACACCTCTATCCTGTGTTCATCGCCGGATTAGAGTTAAGAGCATTACCTGACAGATCGAAAACTTAATCAGACATTTCATCACGTATCTCATTAGTTACAAACATAATGTCCTTTTTTAGTAGGTCATCGAGACCTAAAACATACTAAGAAGTATTGTCGGGACTAAACCGAAACATATACAGAAATTCTGATAAATTTAAAACTTTTTAAAGATTCTGGGGTTGCACGCCCGTGTAGGCAGGCCGTGGGCCTCCCACAGCTGCTAGATACCCCCGTGTGTCTACCCCGTGGTCGAAATTGATTTTACTCCATGGCCACCAAGCATGCCCGTGTACTCTGGCCGTGGTCAATTCTGATTGGCTACACAGCCACCAAGCACTCCCGTGTACTCTAGCCGTGGTTGATCCTGTCAAAAATCACACGGCTACCAGGCACATCCGTCTGGCAAGACTGTGTACTCTTAGCTAGCTACTGACTTAGCCCCACGGTCGCTAGGCACGCCCGTGTGCCACAACCGTGTGACATTATAGGCCATTTGCAAGGGCAAAGTGCCACCCAACCAGGGTCAAACTTACAACCAATTTACTAAGACATTTAATGCATATTTGGTAACCAAGAACTTACCAAATTAACCATTCAATCAATACATTCAAATCCAATCTCATTCATAACAAATCCACAAGACTGAAACTATATAATCACAAACATTATTCATTCATACTTACACAAAAACTTAACCATTTCATGTACTTCAACCATACCAAAGTATGCATCATATAACACATTCATTTGATACATATCTTCAACTCATATCTAGCCAAATCACATGGCTAAGCTCGTATAACAAACTTATACCAAATACTAGCCTATACATGCCATATCTAGCTATATACATTTCCAAAATGTACCAAAACAAGTTGAGTAGTGTGATGACGATCCACGATGGTCCTCGAGCCTATAGTAGCTTTGACGACCTATAAAACGGAGAAAACACACGGAAAGTAAGCTTTTCAAAAGCTTACTAAGTCATATACAAATAAACTTAATATGTAAAGCATATAAGCATATAGAAACATTGGCACAATTCATATTTATAGCAAATTTCTCACATATATGATTTGGTCCATATTCTTGGCCATATTTGCCATAATCATCAATTCAAAAGTCATATATATATTCATAACTCTTTCATCACCATTCTTGCATCTCAGTCACATTCTCATATTCTATCTTACATTTCTTCAAATCAACAATGACATAGGTACTTACCTTTTATACACATTTAATGTGCATACTAAACGTACCTGAAACGAATATACATTTACGTAATTGATCATAGCTTGAATTTGCCCGTTGAACCGATAGGAATCTAATAGGATACCCAGAAAGCTCGGAATAGTCGTACAATGCCAACGTCCCAGACGAGGTCTTACGTGTACTTAGATAATGATGCTACTATCACAGTCGAGGTCTTACACGAATCAATACAATGCAAATGTCCCAGACATGGTCTTACACGTAAAGCTCATATCGATGCCAATGTCCCAGACTTGGTCTTACACGCGATGCCGATGTCCCAGACATGGTTTTACACGTAAAGCTCATATCGATGCCAACGTCCCAGACGTGGTCTTACACAAAATCTCGAATCAACACCAACGTCCCAGACGTGGTCTTACATGATAAAACAGAACAAATACCTATGTCATGACATAGCTAATCCTATCTATTCCTAGGTTCGTACGGGACTTATCGGACATTGTCACTATATAGATCTTATCTCGGAATTCATATACATAGCATCTCATAAGCATATAAATATGTACAATTGAATACAAATACATTTATTTGCATAATGATTTACCTCAGATTCGATTTAACGGAAATGGAAACGGCTACTCGATTACTTTCGTTTTCCCACGATCTAAGTCAATTTTCCTCGATTCTTGATCTATACATCTCTTTTATTCACTAACTCATTCAATTCAATCCAAGGACACACATTTAGGGCAATTTACAAATTAGCCTTACAATTGCACATTTTATCAATTTAGTCTATTTTTCCCAAAACATCAAATTCACAAAATTATCACATACTCATGCTTAGCCGAATGTTCATACATCTCATACAAGCCCATATTTTCCATAAAATTTGTAATTTAGTCCCTCAAATTGCTATTTTCCCAATTTAGCCCTATTTAGCTAAATTCACCAAAACTTCAAGAACAAAACATGTTCATCAAATACATATCTTTCATATTTCACTATTAAACATCATAAAGCTTACCATTTCATCAATGGAACAACTCACAAATATCATCAATACACAAAACTGATACATGGGCTTGATAGTAAACTAAGCAACAATCTCAAAAACATAAAAATCATCAAAATCCAAATCAAAATCATACATTAATTCAAGCTAACAATTGCCAAATAACCTAGCCCCTTTCTCCTTTCTTTTCTTTAATATTTTCAGCACTCATAAAAGATGATAACATTCATCTTTTCATTAGTCTATTTTATTACAAACATAATAATATGCATTTTACCAAATTAGCCATTTAATAAAAATTTAAAACAATTATACAATATGGGCATTTTCGGCCATTTTCATCCACCATCTTAAAAGTGGTTCAATTGCCATATAAGGCCTCTAACTTTACAAAGCCACTACACATTGATACCTTAACAATTAACATGCTAGTTTTGCATTTGATGCAATTCAATCCTTTTATCAAATTAAACACACAGACAGATAAATTATCACACGAAAATTTAACCATGCTTAATCACTTATAAGAGGCACAGAAAATAATATTAAAATATTATACGGACTCGGGTTTTTGGTCCCAAAACCACTATTCCGTCTAAGGTATAAACCAAACTGTTACAATTCTCCCCCTTAGGGATTTTTGTCCCTGAAAATCTTATCGTTAAATAGAGCCGGATATTACAGTCTCATTGAATCTTCGGGCTCCCACGTAGCCTCTTCTATTCTATGTCGATTCCATAATACTTTCACTAACGATATTTTCTTATTTCTCAACTCTTTCACTTCACGAGCTAAAATACAGATCGGTTCTTCTTCGTATGTCATATCAGATAGGATTTCAATTTTAGATTGGACAATCAAATGTGATGGATCGGATCTATATTTACAGAGCATCAAGACATGAAATACATTGTGGATCTTTTCTAGCTCAAAGGGCAACCTTAATCTATATGCAACAGGCTCGACAAGTTCAATGATCTCATACGGTCCGATAAACCTCAGACTTAACTTGCCTTTACATCTGAATCGGAGCACTTTCTTTCACGGAGACACTTTCAGAAATACTCTATCACCAATCTCAAATTCTATATCTTTTCGTTTTAAGTCTGCATAAGACTTTTGATGATCAGATGCTGCTTTCAAACAATCTCGTATCAGTTTCACTTTATGTTCTGAATCTTTTATCAAATCGCCACCGTGTAACTTATTTTCACTAAGCTCAGTCCAATACCAAGGTGTATGACATTTACGTCCGTGCAAAGTTTCATAAGGTACCATTTTGATACTCGACTAAAAACTATTATTATACGCAAATTCAATCAATGGTAGATATTGTTCCCATGTCCCGTTAAACTCGATAATACAGCATCTCAACATATCTTCAAGAATCTGTATGATCCGATCAGATTGACCATCCGTTTGCAGATGAAAAGCTGTACTGAAATGCAGTTTTGTGCCTAAAGCTTCCTGAAATAATAGATAGTGGCACCTCATGCAATCTTACAATCTCAGAAATGTAAAGCTCGGCTAATCTATCAAGTGAATAGTCAGATCGTACCGGAATAAAATGGGCAGATTTCGTCAATCGGTCAACTATGACCCAAATCGCATCTTTCTTTCTCGGAATCTGAGGCAAACCAGAACAAAGTTCATTGTCACTCTCTCCCATTTCCATTCAGGAATCAGAATTGGCTGTAGCAAACTAGACGGAACTTGGTGTTTGGCTTTCACTTGTTGACAGATTAAACATTTCGAAACAAAGCTAGTAATATCACATTTCATACCGGACCACCAATAGTGTCATTTCAAATCATTATACATTTTCGTACTCCCCGGATGAACAGATAGATGACTGTTATGAGCTTCACTCAAAATTAGCTGAATCAAATCCGAATTTCTTGGAACACAGATACGACCTCGAAATCTCAAACAATCATCAATAATTCGAAATTCAGATTCAGAATTTGAATCACACTGAGCTCGTTTCAATAACAACTCGTTATCAACTTTCTGAGCATCACATATCTGTTGTATAAACAACGGTTTCGCTTTTAATTTAGCTATCATAGAACTATTATCAGACAAATCTAACTGAGCATTCAAAGCACGTAGTGCAAACAATGAATTTCTACTTAAGGCATCAGCAACAACGTTTGCTTTACCCGGATGATAATCAATCACAAGCTCATAATCTTTTAACAGTTCTAACCATCATCTTTGACGCAGGTTCAAATCTTTCTGAGTCATCAAATATTTTAGACTTTTATGATCTGAAAACACGTGACACTTCTCACCATACAGATAATGGCGTCAGATCTTCAGTGCAAACACAATCGCAGGTAGCTCAAGGTCGTGCGTCAGATAATTCTTTTCATGAGGCTTCAATTGTCTCGAGGCATAAGCTACAACTTTGCCTTCCTGCATCTAAACACATCTAGACCGTTTAATGAAGCATCATTGTAAATCACAATTTCCTTGCCCGATTCTGGTTGTACTAATACTGGAGCTTCTGTTAACAGAGTTTTCAATTGATCAAAACTTTTCTGGCATTTATCATACCATTCAAATCTAACATCTTTCTAAAGTAGTTTAGTCAACGGAATAGCTATCACTGAAAATCCTTTCACAAATCGACGATAGTAACCAGCTAAACCCAGGAATCTACGAACTTTAGACACGTTCCTCGGTGGTTTCCAATCCAAAATAGTAGAAATCTTGCTCGGATCAACTCAAATTCCAGAAGCTGATACTATATGTCCCAGAAAACTAACCTCATGCAACCAGAATTCACATTTACTAAATTTTGCATATAACTGCTTCTCTCTCAGAGTTTGCAACACGATTCTCAAATGTTCAGCATGCTCATTTTCATCACGTGAATAAACCAAGATGTCATCAATGAATACTACAACAAATTGATCCAAGTATGGTTTGAAAATCCTATTCATCAGATCCATAAAAATAGCAGAAGCATTTGTTAATCCAAATGGCATAACTAAAAACTCATAATACCCGTACCTCATTCTGAAAGCGGTTTTCGGTATGTCTGAATCTTTTACTCTTAACTGGTAATATCCTGATCTCAGATCAATCTTGGAAAATACAGTAGCTCCTTTTAATTGATCAAATAAGTCATCAATTCTGGGCAACAGATATTTATACTTTATTGTCACCTAATTCAATTGACGATAATCTATGCACATTCTCACAGTGCCATCTTTCTTTTTCACAAACAGAACAGGAGCACCCCAAGGTGAAAAACTTGGTCTAGCAAACTCTCTATCTGTCAATTCTTGCAACTGTGACTTTAATTCTTTTAACTCTGTTGGTGCCATTCTATATGGAGCAATTGAAATAGGTGTAGTACCAGGTAACAACTCAATACCAAACTCAACTTCACGAATCGGAGGCAAACCCGGTAACTCTTCAGCAAATACGTCGGAAAACTCACAAGCAATAGGCATTGATTCAACTTTCTTTTCAGACACTTTCGAATCAATCACATGAGTAAAATATGCCTCATATCCCTTTTTCACATATCTTTGAGCTGTCAAAACAGATATCACCGCAGGCAATCCATTCAAATCATTAGACTCAACCCGTACAATCTCATCATTCAGACATCTCAAATCAATAGTCTTCCTTTTACAATTCACAATAGCATCATGCAAAGACAACCAGTCCATACCCAGAATAATATCGAACTCTTCAAATGGCAGAAGCATCAAATCAGCAGGGAAACAGATATCTCTAAACATTCACGGATAGTTCTTGCATACTTTGTCAATAAGGATACTTTTACCTAAGGGGTTCGATACTTTTATAGCAAACTCAGTAGACTCTACAGGCAAAGTTTTACTGAATACTAAATTCATGCATATATACGAATGCGTAGAACCAGGGTCTATCAATGCAATCATAGAAGTATCATAAAGAGTAAAAGTACCCGTTATAACATCTGGTGATGAAGCCTCCTCTCGAGCTCGAATAGCATACGCTCTGGCAGGCGCTCTAGCTTCAGATCTTGCAACAGTGTCTCTCTTAATCCTCTGACTACCACTGACATTTCTTACATTCTTTGCAGGTCTACCTCTCATAGGTGTATTATCAGGTCTCTGATTCTGAATAGTCTTTGGCTCGACAGACTCAGGACAATCACGGATAAAGTGATCAAGTGATCCACATCTGAAACAAGCTCTGTCATTTAATCTACAGCTTCCCGGATGCCTCTTTCCACATTGTTTACATTCAGGTCTTTTAGATCGAACATTACTAACACAGGCCACTGAAGTTGCTGGAGTTTTGGAACTCATTTGTGATCTAGCTCGTTTTCAATTCAACTGTCCCATATTATCTCTTGAACGACTTTGATCATCTCTGAATCTCTTCGGAGAAGACTGGAATAATTTGCTCAAAAATCTCTTTCTCGTATCTCGAGCTTCAAACTCAGCTTTTCTTTTATCTTTCCCGAGTGCCTCAGCTTTGAATGCTCTATCAACGAGTACTACAAAATCTTTTATTTCTAAGATCCTGACTAACAAACGAATGTCTTCATTAAGACCATTATTAAACCTTTTGCACATTATCGCTTCAGATGATATGCATTCTCGAGCATACTGATTTAATCTCACGAACTCTCGTTCATACTCAGTAACAGTCATTCGGCCCTATTTTAGTTCCAGAAATTCTTTCCGTTTCTGGTCGATGAATCTCTCACTGATGTATTTCTTCCAGAAATCAATTTGAAAGAAGTCCCATGTAACTCGCTCTTTCGGACCAATGGAAGTTAAGGTTTTCCACCATTGATAAGCTGCATCTCGGAGTAATGATACAACACACTTAATGCATTCTTCCGGAGTCAGAGACATTTCATCGAATACTCGAATAGTATTTTCTAGCCAGAACTCGGCCCTTTCAACATCATCATCATTAGTAGCCCAAAACTCTTCAGCCCCATACTTACGGATTTTGTCAGCCGGAGGTTTGTTTAACAAGTTCAGATTTATAGTCGGAGGCATAACAGATGTCTGAGGGTGATTAATAGGGGGTGGGGGTTGCGTAAAAGTCGGGTTATTCTTTACAAATTGAGTGAACCATTCACTCATCATCTGGAAGAAAGCTTGTTTAGCTTCTCCCTCATGACTGCTCGTAGCCAGTCTTGAATCAGAGGGCGTTGTCCCTTGTGCGGGAGCAGGAGCATTACTTTCTATGTCATTAGCTACGACTCTTTCGGGATCCATTCCTATACAAAAATCACATTTTATCCGTCAAGATTCATCACACTATCACAATTCAGATATATGGCATGTATAGCTAGACTTTGACAAGCTACGTTAGTCCGAGAATTGACTAAATTGTAGCTCTAATACCAACCAAATGTAACACCCCTATCCCGTGTCCGTCGCAAAATTGGGGTTAAGAGTGTTACCTGACATATCAAAAACTTAATCAGACATTTCATCAAGTATTTCATTAATTACAAACATAATGTCCCATTTTTGTAGGTCATCGAGACCTAAAACATAATTAGAAGTAGGGTCGGGACTAGATCGAAACACATACAGAAATTCTTAGAAATTTAAAACTTTATAAAGATTCAGGGGTTACACGCCCATGTAGGCAGGCTGTGTGCCTCCCACGACTACTAGACACCCCCGTATGTCTACCCCGTGGTCGAAACTGACTTTACTCTACGACCACCAAGCACGTTCGTGTACTCTGGCTGTGGTCGATCCTGTCAAAAATCACATGGCTACCAGGCACGTCCGTGTGCCAAGACTGTGTACTCTTAGCTAGCTATTGACTTAGCCCCACGATCACTAGGCACGCCAGTGTGCCAAAACCTTGTGACATTATAGGCCATTTGCAAGGCCAAAATGCCACCCAACCAAGGTCAAACTTACAACCAATTTACCAATACATTTAATGCATATTTGGCAACCAAGAACTTACCAAATTAACCATTCAATCAATACGTTCAAATCCAATCTAATTCATAAAAAATCCACAAGACTGAAACTTATATAATCACAAACATTATTCATCCATACTTACACAAAAACTTAACCATTTCATGTACTTCAACCATACCAAAGTATGCATTATAACACATTCATTTGATACATATCTTCAACTCATATCTAGCCAAATCACATGCCTAAGCTTGTATAACAAACTTATACCGAATACTAGCCTATACATGCCATATCTAGCTATATACATTTCCAAAATGTACCAAAACAAGTTGAGTAGTGTGATGACGATCCACGATGGTCCCCCGAGCCTCTGATGGCTTTGTGACCTATAAAACGGAGAAAACACACACAAAGTAAGCTTTTCAAAAGCTTAGTAAGTCATATAGAAATAAACTTAATATGTAAAGCATATAACATATAGAAACATTGGCACAATTCATATTCATAGCAAATTTCTCATATATATGCTTTGGTCCATATTCTTGGCCATATTTGCCATAATCATCAATTCAAAAATCATTTATATATTCATAACTCTTTCATAACCATTCTTGCATCTCAGTCACATTCTCATATTCTTACATTTCTTCAAATCAACAATCACATAGGTACTTACCTTTTATACACATTTAATGTGCATACCAAACGTACCTGAAACGAATATTCATTCACGTAATTGATCATAGCTCAGATTTTCCCGTTGAACCGATAGGAATCTAATAGGATACTTAGAAAGCTCGGATAGTCGTACAATGCCAATGTCCCAGACGAGGTCTTACATGTACTCAGATAACGATGCCACAGTCCCAGGCAGGGTCTTACACGAATCAATATGATGCCGATGTCCTAGACATGGTCTTACACGTAAAGCTCATATCGATGCCAATGTCCTAGACGTGGTCTTACATGAATCAATACGATGCCGATGTCCCAGACATGGTCTTACACATAAAGCTCACATTGATGCCAACATCCCAGAGGTGGTCTTACACAAAATCTCAAATCAACGCCAACGCCCCAAACGTGGTCTTACATGATAAAACAAAACAAATACCTATGTCATGACATAGTTAATCCTATCTATTCCTATGTTCGTAGGGACTTATCAAACATTGTCACTATATAGACCTCATCTCGGGATTCATATACATAGCATCTCATAAGCATTCACTGTTATAAATAGTCATATAAATATGTACAATTTTATACAAATATATTTATTTGCATAATGACTTACCTCAAATTCGATTTAATGGAAATGAAAACGGTTACTCGGTACTTTCACTTTCTAGCGATCTAAGTCTGTTTTCCTCGGTTCTTGATCTATACTGTAACACCCCTTACCCGGGTTCTACGGTGGAACCAGGCCCTAGGAGTTACCGTTTTAAAACCTCATGATCGCCACTTAGGCTCACCGTGACTACTCTATTAGGTCACCTCTGTAACCTCTTTCTCGACTTACGGGGCCTCACTCATACATACAAGGGCTCTCAAGACTATTCCGAAACCTTTTCGATTCTTAAAATTTTCCTCTTTTATACAGGGCTCACATGCCCGTGTAAGATAAGACACACCCGTGTATAGTCACACACGCTCATGTCCACAAACCGTGCATAAAAACCCAAGCATTCTGCCAATGCCCCACGGCTAGGGTACACGCCCGTGCTCTCCAACCATGGTGAACACTGACTTCACTTACACGGCCTAGAGTCTAGACACACACCCGTGTGGCTAGCTCATGGCCAACTTTGACTTAAAAGGTCAACATGTAAGGGACACACAGCCAAGTCACATGCCCATGGGCTGACTGTGTGTCACACATGGCCTAGACACACGCCCGTGTGTCTATCCACATGGACAAGAACAAAGCTATATGTTAAGCTCTTCTCACCCCTCTAGCATACATAACATGCACTCATTTAACACATCCCTAAGCAACTCAAATTATCACATAGATAACTACATCTTTTCATATAATATAGAATAGCCAACAACTATGGCATTACACAAAATATACTATCCATCTAAAGGCCAACACATCTTAGCCATTTACAACAAAATTCACTAACTTGTCTAGCCCATATACATGGCATATACAAAACATTGAGTCTCATATACCAGAGTGTGCTGATAGTGTGGGCGATCTTCCAATTGATTCACATGTCTCGATTCAACTCTTTCACTCTATAAGACAAGGGAAAAGAAAGGGAGTAAGCTTTGAGCGTAGTAAGTTTACACATAAACAATTAAGCATCATAGTTTAAGCTAAACAACAATTAACCTCATACTAACATATAACGTACAACTATGCTTACTCTTTCTATCCCTTACCACATTTCCAACCCATCATGAGTCACATATTCATAACCATTGAAATGTACCCCTGTAATCAGTATCACATTTACACAATATAAAACACAACATCATTTCTCGATCATTCATCCACACAGTTAATTAACTCAATAATATAACCACACAGCTAATCCACACAGCTAATTTCCCGGTGGTTTCGCACTTAGCCCACCACAATTAATTTCTAAGGTAGTATCGCACTTAGCCTAAATCATAGTGGTTTCACACATAGTCCACTAGACGATATACCTAACGATAGCATCGCACATAGCCAGTTCATTGTCAATATGCTTTAAGATGGTATCACACTTAGCCCACCATTTAGCATTATCCCTAGACATTCACATATCTATTTACTAAATTATACATCCCTTCACAAATTCTACAACATTCATTCCACATAGGTTCTCATTCATGCTATACACTGGCTAGCATTAATAAATTGTAAGTATGAATGCATTGTTTATGCATAGGCTTACCTCGATACTCAAAAGTATAGAAATATGCAATTTAGTCTACCACCTTGCTCTTGCCTCGGTTTAGATCCGGGCTTCGTCTTTCTTGATCTATAATGAATAAATCAGCTTATCCAATACACACATTGACTAAATTGACCCTTATCTCATACTTTAGTAAAATTACTATTTTGCCCCTAAACCTTTTCACAATTACACTTTTTCCCCAAGGCTCGTAAAGTGATTTTTATTCAACTTTCTAGCCTTTCATGCTTAGCCGAATCACTTACTGAACTAAAGCATTCATCAATTCTCACTAAATCACACATGTATGACCAATCTTAAGACTTTCACAAACTAGTCCCTACATGTATTTTCATGGAAAATCACTTAATAAAAGATGTTTCCACTGCATCAAGCTTTCATAATCTTCCATAAAACATAAAAATACATGCATGTCATACATGGCCACATTTTTGAACATCCATTATAGCTCATCAAATAGCTAGAAATAGCTTACTTATGCTACTAGGACTTCAAAAATACGAAGAATATCAAAAACGAGGCTTGGATGCACTTACTAGCAAGCTTGAAAATTTTGAAGAACCCTAACAATGGCTCTTGAAAATTTCGGCAGCCTTGGAGAAGAAGATGAATGAATTTTTTCATCTTTTCTCCTATTTTAATCATTTAATTGTTAAATGACCAAAATGCCTTTTTTGATAAACTTTCTATTTTAACTCATCCATGCCCAATTTTGTCCAAAACTTAGAATTTGAGTAAATTGCTATTTAAGGACCTCTAATTAATATTCTAAAGCTATTTCACACAAATAGCTTCTAGAATCTCACATTTTGCAACTTTTGCAATAGTTCTTTTTGGACAATTCAACCGTAATTTCACAAAATTGCTTCATGAAACTGCCACACTAACATGTAAACATAGCATAAACCTCTAAAACTCATTCATATACCTCAGATTTGTGGTCTCGCACCACTATTCCTACTAGGCCCTAAACCGGGATGTTACAACTCTCCCCCATTTAGAGATTTTTGCCCTCGAAAATCTTACCAGTAAAGAGGTTTGGATATTGCTCTTTCATAGATTCTTCTGTTTCCCACGTAGCCTCTTCCACACCATGTTTCTGCCATAACACTTTCACTAGTGTTATGCTCTTATATCTCAACTGTTTCACTTCTTGAGCCAAGATCTTAATCGGCTCCTCTTCATAAGACATATTCGGTCTTATCTCAATTTCCGTCGAAGGAATCACATGTGAAGGATCGGAGTGATACCGTCTCAACATCGACACATGGAACACATTATGAATCTTTCCAACTCTACCGACAAAGCCAACCGGTATGCTACAGGCCAACTCTGTCTGTAATCTCATACGGCCCTATGAATCTTGGACTCAATTTCACTTTTTCGTCCAAATCTCATAATCTTCTTCCACGGGGACACTTTTAAAAACACTTTGTCACCCACCTCAAACTCAATCTTTTTCTTTTCAAATCCGCGTATGACTTCTGTCGGTCTGAAGTAGCTTTCAGAGTATTACGGATTACTCTCACTTTCTCTTTGGTATCTTTTACCAAATCAACTCTATGGATCCGTTTCTCACTAAGCTCGGTCCAATACAAAGGAGTCCGACACTTACGACCATACAAAGCCTTATACGGTGCCATCTGTATACTCGACTGATAACTGTTGTTGTAGGCGAATTCGACCAAAGGTAGATATCTCTCCCAACTACCTATGAATTCTAACACACAGCATCAAAGCATATCTTCAAGAACTTGAATCACTTTTTCAGACTGACAATCAGTTTGCGGATGGAACGCAATACTGAAATTTAACCTCGTACCCATGGCCTTTTGCAACTTCTTCCAAAACCTTGAAGTAAACCTCGGATCTCTATTCGATATAATGGACATAGGCACACCATGCAATCTCACTATCTCTGCCACATACAAATCAACCAACTTATCCAATGAATAATCAACACGTACTGGGATAAAGTGAGCCGATTTCGTCAGTCTACCCATTACAACCCACACAGCACCTCTCTTTTTTGGAGCCATCGGCAATCTCGTCACAAAATCCATGGTAACCCGATCCCACTTCCATTCAGGAACAATCACTAGCTGAAGTAATCCCGAAGGCACTTGATGTTTAGCTTTCACTTGTTGACAAATAAGACATTTTGCCACAAACTCTGAGATGTCTTTTTTCATACCCGGCCACCAATAAAACTTTCTCAAGTCGTTGTACATTTTTGTACTGCCCGGATGTACTGACAAACATCCACTGTGGGCCTCATGCAAAACCTTTTGGATTAACTCTTCATCTCTAGGTACACAAATTCTGTCATGGTATAACAAACAACCATTCGAGCCCACTCAAAAATTGGAATCACTTCCCAATTCACACTTAGCTCTCTTAGCTTGCATTTCACTGTCATTTCTCTGAGCCTCAGGTATCTCTTGAACAAATAGTGGCTTAGCTCTCAACTCTGCCAAAATAGCCCCATCGTCAGACAATGCTAAATTTGTGCTCATAACTCTTAGAGCATACAAGGATTTCCTACTCAGGGCATCCGCAACCACATTTGCTTTTCCCGGGTGGTAGTCAATGACTAACTCATAGTCTTTCAACAACTCAAGCCACCGCCTCTGCCTCAAATTCAGATCCTTCTGACCCATCAAATATTTAAAACTCTTGTGATCCATAAAGATGCGGCACTTCTCACCACACAAGTAATGTCGTTAAATCTTTAATGCAAAAATAATCGCAGCCAACTCCAAATCATGAGTCGGATAATTCTTCTCGTGTGGTTTTAACTACCTCGAGGCGTAAGCGACTACCTTACCCTCTTGCATCAGCATGCAACTGAGACTATTAAACGATGCATCACTGTAAACCACGAACTCTTTCCCCGATTATGGTTGGACCAAAACCGGTGCCTCAATTAACATTGTTTTCAGTCTCTCAAAACTCTATTGACATGTCTCAGTCCATTCAAACTTGACATATTTGTGCAATAGTTTTGCCATCGGGGTAGCAATCGCAGAGAACCCCTTTACGAAATGTCTATAATATCCCGCTAATCCCAAGAAACTTCTGATTTCTGACACGTTCCTCTGCTATTTCCAATCCACAATAGCCGAAATCTTACTTGGGTCAACTCTGACACCATCACCTGACACAATGTGTCCTAGGAATCCGACCTCTCAGAGCCAAAACTCACTCTTGCTAAACTTAGCATACAACTGCTTATCTCTTAAAGTTTGCAAACAGTTCATCAGATCCATAAAAATCGCAGGTGCATTTGTTAGACCAAACGACATAACCAAAAACTCATATTGGCCATACCTCGTATAGTCACACACGCCCATGTCCAAAAACCGTGCATAAAAACCCAAGCATTCTACCAATGCCCTACGGTTAGGGTACACGCTCGTGCTCTCCAACCATGGTGAACACTGACTTCACTTACATGACTTAGAATCTAGACACACGCCCGTGTGGCTAGCTCGTGGCCAACTTTGGCTTAAAAGATCAACATACAGGGGACACACGGCCAAGTCACACGCCCATGGGCTGACCGTATTTCACACATGGCCTAGACAAATGCCCGTGTGTCTATCCACATGGACAAGAACAAAGCTATATGTTAAGCTCTTCTTACCCCTCTAGCATACATAACATGCATTCATTCAACACATCCCTAAGCAGCTCAAATTAGAGTGCAATCTTACATAGATAACTACATCTTTTCATATAATACAGAATAGCCAACAACTATGGCATTACACAAAATAGACTATCCATCTAAAGGCCAACACATCTTAGCCACTTACAACAAAATTCACTAACTTGTCTAGCCCCTATACATGCCATATACAAAACATTGAGTCTCATGTACCAGAGTGTGCTGATAGTGTGGGCGATCTTCCAATTGATCCACGTGTCTCTATTCAACACTTTCACTCTATAAGACAAGGGAAAAGAAAGGGAGTAAGCTTTGAGCTTAGTAAGTTTACACATAAACAATTAAGCATCATAGTTTAAGCTAAACAACAATTAACATCATACTAACATATAATGTACAACTATACTTACTCTTTCTATCCCTTACCACATTTTCGACCCATCATGAGTCACATACTCATAACCATTGAAATGCACCCCTGCATTCAATATCACACTTACACAATATACAACACAACATCATTTCTCGATAATTCATCCACACAGTTAATTAACTCAATAATATAACCACACAGTTAATTCCCACAGCTAATTTCCCGGTGGTTTCGCACTTAGGCCACAACAATCAATTTATAAGGTAGTATCACACTTAGCCTACCACAAAGGTAATCATAGTGGTTTCACACATAGTCCACTAGACGATATACCTAACGATAGCATCGCACATAGCCAGCTCATCGTCAATATGCTTTAAGATGGTATCGCACTTAGTCCACCATTTAGCATTATCCCTAGACATTCACATATCTATTTACTAAATTATACATACCTTCACAAATTCTACCACATTCATTCCACATAGGTTCTCATTCATGCTATACACTAGCTAGCATTAACAAATTGTAAGTATGAATGCATTGTTTATGCATAGACTTACCTCGATACTTAAAAGTATAAAAATATGCAATTTAGTCCACCACCTTGCTCTTGCCTCGGTTTAGATCCGAGCTTCGTCTTTCTTGATCTATAATGAATAAATCAGCTTATTCAATACACACATTGACTAAATTGACCCTTATCTCATACTTTAGCAAAATTACTATTTTGCCCCTAAACCTTCTCATATTACACTTTTGCTCCAACGCTCGTAAATTGGTTTTTATTCAACTTTCTAGCCTTCCATGCTTAGCCGAATCACTTACTTAACTAAAGCATTCATTAATTCTCACTAAATCACACATGTATGACCAAACTTAAGACTTTCACAAACTAGTCCCTACATGCATTTTCATGGAAAATCACTTAACAAAAGATGTTTCTACTACATCAAGCTTTCATAATCTTCCATCAAAAATCAAAATACATGCATGTCATACATGGCCACATTTTTTAACATCCATTATAGCTCATCAAATAGCTAGAAATAGCTTACTCATGCTACAAGGACTTCAAAAATACGAAGAATATCAAAAACGGGGCTTGGATGCACTTACTAGCAAGCTTGAAAATTTGAAGCACCCTAACAATGGTTCTTGAAAATTTCGGCAACCTTGGAGAAGAAGATGAATGAATTTTGTCATCTTTTCTCATATTTTAATCATTTAATTGTTAAATGACCAAAATGCCCTTTTTGATAAACTTTCTATTAATTTATCCATGCCCAATTTTGTCCAAAAATTAGAATTTGAGTAAATTGCTATTTAAAGACCTCTAATTAATATTCTAAAGCTATTTCACACAAATAGCTTTTAGAATCTCACATTTTGCAACTTTTGCAATTTAGTCCTTTTTGGACAATTCAACCGCAAATTCACAAGATTGCTTCATGAAACTTCCACACTAACATGCAAACATAGCATAAACCTCTAAAACTCATTCATATACCTCAGATTTGTGGTCTCGAACCACTGTTCCTACTAGGCCCTAAACTGGGATGTTACATATACATATTCAGAATTAACCCTTTTATTCACTAACTCATTCAATTCAATCCAAGAACACACATTTAGGGCAATTTACAAATTAGCCCTTACAATTGCACATTTTATCAATTTAGTCCATTTTCCCAAAACATCAAATTCAAAAATTATCACATACTCATGCTTAGCCGAATGTTCATATATCTCATACAAGCCAATATTGTCCATCAAATTTGCAATTTAGTCCCTCAAATTGCTATTTTCCCAATTTAGCCCTATTTAGCTAAATTCACCAAAAATTCAAGAACAAAACATGTTCATCAAATACATATCTTTCATATTTCACTATTAAACATCATAAAGCTTGCCATTTCATCAATGGCACAACTCACAAATATCACCAATACACAAAATTGAGACATGGGCTTGATAGTAAACTAAGCAACAATCTCAAAAACATAAAAATCATCAAAACCAAAATCAAAATCATACCTTAATTCAAGCTAACAATGGCCAAATAACCTAGCTTCTTTCTCCTTTCTTTTCTTTAATATTTTCGGCATTCATAAAAGATGATAACATTCATCTTTTCATTAGTCTATTTTATTACAAACATAATAATATGCATTTTACCAAATTAGTCATTTAATAAACATTTAAAACAATTATACAATATGGGCATTTTCGACCATCTTTCATCCACCATCTTAAAAGTGATTCAATTGCCATATAAGGCCTCCACCTTTACAAAGCCACTACACATTGATACCTTAACAATTAACATGTTAGTTTTGCATTTGATGCAATTCAATCATTTTATCAAATTAAACACACGGACAGATAAATTATCATACGAAAATTTAACACGTGCTTAATCACTTATCAGAGGTACAGAAATTAATATTCAAATATTATACGGACTCGAATTTGTCATCCCGAAACTACTGTTCCGTCTAGGGTATAAATCGGACTGTTACAAATTCAACTCCAGAATTGGGTACGAGGCATTACTGGACTTAACTTGCTTGAGTATACAATTTTGGGCTATAAAATTTCCTTTCAACTTAAAACTTCTCATTCGCATTCATATCATCCTTATTACGGGCCTACCAGGCCCTAAACATGCATACGGGGGGTTTTGAAACTTAACCGAAAACTTTTGCGCACTTAGAAAATTTTTACCTAAACAGGGCCGCACGCCCGTGTGAGATGGGATACGCCCGTGTGGGCAGGCCGTGTGGTCACACACGCCCATTTCCCTAGCCTACGTGGAATTTATTTTTCATTTCTGACCTACAGGGGTTTTCACAAGGCCGGGCACACACCCGTGTCAATGGCTCGTGTCCCTCACACAGCCTAGACATGCCCGTGTCCTCACCCGTGTGTGAAAACCTGGGTATTCTATTTATGACGTCAACAACCTCTTAAGGGCACACTGCCTAGGCACACGCCCGTGTGTTGGCCCGTGTGACGAATCGAATTCCTATAAATTTGATGCAGGGGACACACAGCCTATCAACACACACATGGGGCTGACCGTGTGTCTCACACGGCCTAGACACACGCCCGTGTCGCTACCTGTGTGGACAATTAGAAGGTTATTTTCCAAGCCAATTGCCACCCTAAAACATAAACACACATATACCAACACAAGCAACACATAACATGGCAATAATATACAATGAAGGACCACTAATCATCATTCATACACATCACAATTTACTCCATCATTTGCATGAACTTTCACTTCATAAAACTCATATCCATTAAAATATGAAACTTGACAAGTATCGGCCAATTCCTAATGGCCATTTACAAAATGAGTGTATGACATTAGTAGCCAACACTTTGGCTTTCAAATATGACATAACACAATATGACCAAGTTCCTATACATGCCATACTCAAAATAAATCAACTTTACTATACCAAAAGAATGATTGGTAGTGTGATTTGAGCTCCGAAGTTCTACAATCTTTGAGCTAGCTTGGAGATACTACAGGGAAGAAGGGAAAAGAGAGGGGTAAGCATATAACTTAGTAAGTTTGCATGAATTAAAATACCAACATAAGTATTCATAGAATACACCATTCATCTCATAGAGGAATAACAGTACAAATTCTCAAAAAACATAAACATACTTACTCATACTTATTCTTACCCATCACATATCACATTATGGTTTTCATAATTCATAATTTTACTCATGGTACCTGTATCATTTCAACACATAACTTAGCAGTTATGCTATCTTAAACATAAACTTAAGTCGTTATAATCCTTAACTTAAATAGAACTCTTTGTCATCCTTGTATAACTTAGCTCCTTATCATCTTTACATACTTAACTCTTTTGCCCGTTGAACTACTCAGAATATCAGAGGATACTCAATTTCATCATACATGTATCACGATGCCAATGCTATTTCCCAGATATTGTCTTACATGGGATCACCTCTTGATGTCGATGCCATATCCCAGATATGGTCTTACACAGGATCTCTTAACTCGATGTCGATGCCATGTCCCGGACGTGGTCTTACACAAATCTTCTTTTGGTGCCGAAGCCATGTCCCATACATGGTCTTATACGGGACCTTCCTTATTTGATACCGATGCCATGTCCCAGACATGGTCTTATATAGGATCTACGTTCGGTGCCGATGCCATGTCCAAGACATGGTCTTACACAGGACCTACATTCGGTGCAGATTCCATGTTCCAGACATGGTTTTATAGGGGACCTTCCTTATCTCATGTTGTGACATAGGTACCCATGCTATTCCGAATGTTCAACCGGGACTTCAACTTATCATTACCTCATTATAATTTTATTGAGAAATCATTAATCAATTTCATGGAAAATAATATACATCTCTCATGTAAATTAGAAATTTAGAACATAGTAACATATGTAGCTTTACTTTCACACAAACTTACCTCGGTACTCAAAATATGTGTAGGTATTCGATTTAGTCAGAAATGTTATTCTTGCCCCGGTTTGGGTCCGGGCTTCATGTTTCTTGATCTACAATAGGAAATTCACTTGCTTAATACTCACATTGACTAAACCGACCCATGAATCATACTTTCACAAAATTATGATTTTGCCCCTAAATTTTTACATAATTACACTTTTCCCCCAAGCTCGTAAAATTATTTTTATTCAAGTTTATTATATTTCAAGCCTAGCCGAATCATTTTCTTAACTAAAACAGCCCCTGATTTCCACTATTTAGCTCATGTATGACCATTTTTATAACTTTTACAATTTGGTCCTTTATGCATTTTTCGTGAAAATCACTTAGAAAAAAATGTTTATCATACATCAAACTTTCATATTCTTCCATAAAACATCAAAATACATGCATGTCATACATGGGTAAATTTTTTAAAATAAACCCTAGCTCAAAATATAGATAGAAATAGCTAAATCGAGCTACGAGGATTTCAAAATTACGAAGAACATTAAAAATGGGGCTAAAAGGTACTTACAATCAAGCTTGAAAGTTAATGAAACCCTAGCTATGAGGGGCTTGTAAAATTCGGCTATGGTGAAGAAGATGTACACTCATTTTTTACTTCTTTTTCCCTTTTAATTCATTAATTAACCAAATGACTAAAATGCCCTTAAGGCCCCTTCCTTAACATTTTTCCTTACCATGTCCATTTTTGTCCATCTTGACATTTAATGGTCTGATTGCTAAATAATGACCTCTAGTAATTTTTATAATTCTATTTCATACTTAAATCTTCTAGATTCTCATATTTTCTAACCTTTGCAATTTAGTCCTAGTGGACAACTTGATCACTAATTAATAAAATTTCTTTATGAAATTTTCACACAATCATGCAAGCACATCATAAGCCTCATAAAAATCATAAAACACACATTTTTACTTCGGATTTTTGGTCTCGCAACCATTATTCTGACTAGGCCCTAAATCGGACTGTTACACAGGCGTGTGTCTCAGCTCTGTATGCTACACGGCCTAGAACATAGGTGTTTGTGTTGGCCGTGTGAAACCTGCACCTAATTTCAAAAGAATTAAATTAACCACACGGCCTAGCATACAGGTGTGTGTATGGCTGTGTGCACAAGTCAGAGAGTTACACGAAGTCGAACACGGCCTATAGCACGGGCGTGTCCCTTGGACCACACAGGCGTGTGAGCCTTGCACCTTGGAAAAATTTTGAAATTTTGTAAAAAATTCTTAGAGTTTTCGATTTAGTCTTGACTAGATTCTAATGCTTATATTGGGCCTCGAGGGTCCATTTAAGGGACGTTATGAATAATATTGGAAAATGAACAGTGATTGACATGATTTCTTTGAAAATGTTTTGAAAGTTTCGGTAATACTTCGTAACTTTATTCCGGCGACGGATACGAGTTTAGGGTGTTATAATACTCAACTTTTGTCTATATTTCAATTTAGTCCCTAACCAAGACTAACTTTATTTTCTTCACAATTTATTCTATATTTTCATTCAACTACCACTTAAAACTAAATTTAACTCTCTAATTTCACCGTAAATCCTTAATGTCAAAATTCTCTCAATTTAGTCCTTATTACTTAAAACTTATGATTTATTTTACAATTAAATCCCTTTTCACTTCTAACTTGGAATTCTATCAATTTAACCCTTAATACTTCAATTTATTCAACATGAACAACATTTAAAAATCCACTAACTTTCAGAATTTCAACTTAAATCAAGTAGTACTTTGTTCTAGGGTTCCAAAAACATAAAAATTTCAAGAAAATGGACTAAAATGACTTACCAAATTAAGCTTGAACTTCAAAACCATAATTTCTCCCTTTTATTTTTCTTTTCTATTTCTTTTGCTTCTTTGTTCTTTTCTATTATTTTACTTCCTTTATTTATTTTATTATTAAATTATTATAATATAATATAATATAATATAATAATATTTTTTATATACTTAAATATTAAGTATGTATTTAATATAAATAAATATATGTATATTATACATGCACATGGAATTATAATTTACCATACACTTGTTATGGTTTAATTACTAATTTAGTCCTTTCACTTTTCTCTAATCTATAATTAAATTTTCACACTTTATTCAATTTAGTCCTTACACCTAATTTCCCTCAATTCAAACTAATTTACCTAGCCAAAACCTAATTAATCACACAACTAACTTCGTAAATATTTTTAACAAATATTTACGGATTCGTTTTACAGAAAAAGGTAACCGAAAATACACTTTTCGATTACTCGACTATCGGGTCATTACAAGCCATACCCTTTACATCCATTTATACTTATTCAAAACACACCAAAACATGCCAAAACGTACCAATTAATATTAAACCTAACTCTAACCAATATGCGCTCAATGGCACCACAAGTCAAACACCAAACTAATTCATCTTAAACATTCACAGTTCCTAATTCATAAGCTTATCAAACCTACCATTCCATCTATTCCGTTCACAACCAACTTATGAAACATAGCTCAATATTCTCATATGAACATATGGTCAAGATATACCAAAAATGCCAAGAAAATACAACTACAACATTTCATAATCAAATATGAAATAACAATTATCCAAAGTAAAACAAACTCAACATGTCAACCTTATTCAATCATCAAATAAGTCTCCAATATCGTACACCATAATCAACCATTTATACTAAACCATTAAAACTTACTACTTATATATTGGTTCATATACCAAAAGGCTCAAAACATAAACAAATACTTATCACATATATTTATACCAAAATCTTATCTACATGCCACATATAACTTGGTCAAATTAATTATATAACTACCAAAAGTGTTGACGAATAGTGTGATCTCCAAAAGCAATCCAACGACTGCTCGAATCCAATGATCTACAAATAAGAAAAACCAAAATGAGGTCAGCTTGTGTAAAGCTTAGTAACTTGGTAATAAACTTAAATTTCAACTTACCATAAATGATGTAATTTAAACATTATACAAGATAATTCAATATCCTTGTAACAACCCATTTTTCTTATGTGTCGGAACAATGGTTTCGGGGCCACAAATCCGACATATGAGTTCGTAAATGTTATATTATTTCGTGTACTGATAAGATTTGATTTATTGATTTTTGGTTAAAGGGAAAACAATTAGGTTCAAGTGGTAAGACCCTAAAGTCTAGTGGTTTTAGAAAATGAGGTATCGGGACCTCGTTTCTGTAAATCGAGTCGTAAATATTTTTACAAATATTTTTGAAATGTTATTAAGGTTGTATTGAAGTTTTTGTTAATAAATTTCAGTGATTTAATAGGTGCAAAATGTAGTAAATATAGCATTTTAGTGATTTAATAGCTTGATTATTAAATTAGAAAGGACCAATGTAGTAAATAGTCCTTAATATTGACATTGGACGGTACTATGTATTAAAATTATAAAATATTATATGTTTTAATGGCAAAATGGTAAATTTTAATAAATTAAAACAAATTTAAAAGAAGAAAAAGACATTTCTTCTTCATTTTTTCAACTTACCATGCCGAAACACCATAGGAACTCAACTTGGGAGGTTGGCCATTGTTAATTATTGCACGTAAGCCCATTTTGATTCTATTTCTTGTCATTTTTATGTTTTTAAGATCATTGCAACTAGGTCCAACTAGCCCGAACCTTTGTTTTTGAAACTGTTAAAGAGTTTGAATTTTGTCATTGATGAATCTTGTGATTTTAGATGTTAAATAATGAATTCGAGGTATTAGTTGTTATTTATAAGTATTTTGTTAAGTGATTTTTGATGTATTTACCAATTAGGGACTAAATTATTGAAATAATAAAAGTACAAGGTTTTGATGTGAAATTTTTATAAATATGGGCTATAATGGATGCTATTAACATTCGGCTAGTATGAATTTTCAATAAAATTGGTTTATTTACATGATTAGGACATATGGACTAAATTGAATAAAAATGAAAAGTTGAGGGTAATTTTGTAAAAATGTCAAAAATAAATAAATTGCATAAAATGAATTGGTTTTACTGTCTAAATTAATGAATTGAATGAAATTATTAATTTAGATCAAGAACGAGCAGAAATCGAGGAGAAGAAGAAAATTACCTAATAGTCTTTGTACTTAGTCATTGCTGCAATTTAGCCAGGTAAGTTCGTATGAACTTTAATCACTTAAATGTTGATTAAATTGAATGTTTAATGTGTTATTCTAATGTAAATGAATCAATATATATATGATTATATATCGTATTAATGCTATATATTGAACTATATGTTGATATGTTAATTGCTCTGTAACTAAATGATGTAAATCTAATAATGTCACGATGATTATCGAGCCTGTTTAAACCTTAGGAATTTGTAGGATACAAATGACATGTCATTAGGATTTTCATGTTTCAGGTGTTGCTCTTGAATGTCCTACCAATTGCTGAGGTCCTGTATTTGTTGCGGATACTCCACAACTCATGTGAGCAGCATTGTGTAGCTTACATTTTGACCCACAGCTCGTGTGAATAGGCCCATTTCACAGCTCGTGTGAGTAATAATGTAAAGGAAAGGTTACTGTTATATGTTTAGTACACTTCATGGGAGCTTCTCGAGTATCTGATGATATTCTATATGATTCAACGGGCATGAAAAGGAATGGAATGGTAATTGTTCAAAAGAAACTATTTGAAAGTATGATATGTTAAGGAAAATGATGCGTTCAAATGAGTAATATTCATGTGTAATGGCTTACTTATGTTAAATTCATGTGGATTATGTTTGAATATGCTAATATGTGTTGTTGATGATGTTTAGGCTTGTGCTAAGCTTATGGTTGGATTATATCATACTTAATTGTAATGTTATACGTTGAAATGGTAAGTGTCTAAATGCAAATATGCTTATGTTCAAGAAAAGGCGGTATGAATCAAAAGATGTATTTTCTAATGAAATGGTTCATCATGCGGTGGATCCCAAAAGTGTTATGTATAAATGCATTAACTTGTGTATCGATGATGATGTTTATGCTTATGTCTTGTATTATGCAGATGAAACGAATAAGAAAATGTAATGATAAGGTAAGATCGTAATTGAAATGTTATATGATAATATAAAAGGATTGATAAGTCCAATGACTTACTTATATATGAGAAATTTACTTATGCTATGGATGAATTTACCTATGTCATGAATAAACACACGGATTCATGATCTGATAATGTTCTTTAGGCTTATGCTAAGTAAATGAAATGAAAAGTAAGTAAATGGAATGGTAAGTAAGAAAAAGAGTGGTTCATATTCTTATGAAAAGTTAATGATTGTGTAATATGTCTTATAGATCCTATTATGTTAGGAATGAAAAATATATGTGATATTGATGAACTTACTCATTTATGAGTTGATGGTTATATAGTTTGATAAACCTTGTTGCATTGGTATAGGTTTATATTTCACTATAAAGTTCATTGTTAAAATGAAATGTTATGTTTAAAGTTTATACATGCTTACTAAACATTCATTGCTTACGTAATTACTTTTCTTTACTTTTCAGATTATCGAAAGCTCAATCGGTTGGAAGTTCGTTGGAGATCTATCACACTATCCAGCGATTATATTGGTAGATTCGATGTGTTAGTTAATGTTATAATCGCATGTATAGGTGGACTTGTGGTTTATGCTAGTTGATAAATTTGACATGTATACGTGCTATTATGGTTGGTACACTTTTGGTACTTATGGTATCTTGCTAATGTTTGATATTATGGTTAGGTTGATGCATGTCTGCAATATCCAATTTGGTGTGTGAATGAAGTATTTGCATTGTGGTTAAGTATGGTATGTTTGAGATGGAAATAAGGTAAATGTGGTTGAATGAAATATTGTCAATTATGCTTATGTAACACCCCTGACCCGTAACCATCGCTGGTCTAGGGTTAAAGGCATTACCAGACAAATCGAATCTTTATCAAACATTTCATATCATAATTTAATCATTCAAATCAAAGTGTCCCTTAAACAGGTCTATAAAACCTTAAACATGCATTAGGAAGGGGTCGGGACTAAACTGAACACATACAAAATTTTCTGAAATTTAAACATTTTTCAAAGCTACAGATGTCACATGCCCGTGTAGGCAGGCCGTGTGCCTCACACGGCCTCAGACACACCCGTGTGTCTAAGCCGTGGCAAAACAGGGCATACATACTAACTGGTCCCTACGGCTTGAGACACGCCCATGTGCCTCACCCGTGGTTGACACTGACTTGCACCACACGACCAGTCACACGCCCGTGTGTCCAGCCCGTGGTCGAAACTAACTTGTTTTGAAATACAACCACGAAGGACATGGTTGAGCCACACGCCCGTGTGCTCAACTGTGTGGGCAATTATAGCCATTTACAAGGCCAATTTGCCACCCACACTTTGAGATATACCTACAAGCACAAATAAGCATATTTCTAAACATCAAATACAAACAAAACATACCAAATTGATCATCTTATCAAACCATACAAGAGCACAACAAAACTACCAAATTATGCAACATTTATCTCATTATCATCACAAGTATTTCTAAGTATAAACTATTCAATAACTTACCTATTCAATGTGACAACCATTCATTAATAATATGCCAATTTTGTACCATAAGGCTTACCATAAATTTGACCATTTCACTAGTTCAACCATTAGCTATCAAACCATACCAAACTATGCAACATATAGCATGAATTACTCATTCACAATATATATATACTATTTAGCCATATCACATGGCTATTTCAAACACCTTTCAAAACATAACCATTACAACTAGACTATACATGCCATACTTAATATATACATGATCAAAAGATACCAAAATAGAGTTTGATAGTGTGGTGACAATCCTCGACGATCCCTAACCTTCCGTAGCTTTAACGATCTATAAAACAAAGCAAACACATACAAAGTAAGCTTTCAAAAGCTTAGTAATCCATATAAAAATAAACTTAACATATATCATTCATAATCATATCAATTACAAGATCATTAATATTTCTCAATTTCAAATTCATAATTCTTCTTTGGCTCATTTGTTTAGCCATCTTTTACCAACTTCAAAGTATCTCTTTAGCTCATATCACAAACATACATATATCACATTTTGTCTCATTGAATTTATGCACATATCCCACCTATACACAATCACATATACATACCTTTCTTATCAATTGTAGTATATATTTCAAATGTACCTGAATCAATTACATATTTCACATAGTCCTTCATTTCTCGAATTTGCCCGTTGAACCATTCGAAATCAAATAGAATACTCGGATAACTCAGAATACTCATACAATGCCAACGTCCCAGACGTGGTCTTACATGTAATCCAATATCGATGCCACTGTACCATACAGGGTCTTACACGAATCAAATACGATGCCAATGTCCCAGACATGGTCTTACATGTAAATCTCAAATCGACACCAACGTCCCAGACGTGGTCTTACACGATAACTCATATCGGAATCCATGTCATGACATATGAATCTTATCTGTTCCTAAGGTTCGTACAGGACTTTTCAGACATTTACATATTGTTGATAATTACTCGGATTTCACATGTACATCCTTTACAGTCATTCATCACAATTCAATTTCATGAGATCATAAATAAATCAACTCAAATACATTTGTTTACATATAGACTTACCTCGTACGGATATAGACGGACGAATTCGACTATTCGATCACTTTCGACTTTCCTCGGTCTAAGTCTGTTTTCTTTGGTTCTTGATCTATACATATTCAAAGTTCACTCTTTTATTTACCAACTCATTCAATTCAATCCAAAGATGCACACTTAGGGCATTTTACAAATTAGCCCTCATATTTTCACATTTTGACATTTAAGTCCTTATTTCACAAAATCACAAAATACACTTAATTTCTTTGTACCCATGCTTAGCCGAATTTTCAACATGATCATACAAGTCCATACATTTCATTTATTTCACATTTTAGTCCCTCAAAATATTATTTTCACAATTTAGTCCAAATTACTCAAATTCACCAAAAATCTAAAGAGAAAACATGTTAACCTAACACATATATTTCATATTTCACCAACTAACATCACATAGCTCAAGCATTCATCAATGGAACATTTCAAAATCATCATCAAATTCCAAAATTAAGACATGGGTTTTGAAGTATTCAAAGCAACGATTACAAAAACATAGAAATTATCAAAAATCGAAGCAAAACATACCTTAATCTAAGTACTTCAATGGCCGAATGTTTGAAGAAGCTTAAAATCCCTTTTTCTTTTCTTGTTTTCGGTGGATGAACACCCAAAATGACCATTATTTTTAGCTTCGTTTTTACTATATTAACATTATTAATCCTTTTACAAATTTAACCATTTAATATAATATATAAAACATGTATATTCAATGACCTTTACCGTCCATTAACTAATAAAATGGCTAAATTTCATCTTAAGGACTTCCTCTTTATAAAGACACATCAATTCGTCCATTATTCAAATAGAATGCTATTTTTACACTTTATGCGATTTAGACTTTTTCTCAAATTAAGCACACAAACAACAAAATTAATTCACGAAACTTTCACACATGCTTAATCACATATTGCAAGCACAAAAAATAATATTAAAATATTTTTTCTGAATCAGATTTGTGGTCCCGAAACTACTATTCTGGCTAAGGTCTAAACCGGACTATTACAGCTTATGTTTAGGCATGTTAGTTTTATTGTGATTGAGGTGCCTATATGGCATATTGGTTGAATGGAATTTGGTCATTTGAACTGGTCATTTTATTCATGTTTTGGTATGTTTTGATGCCTTGGTTAAGAGTGCAAATGGCTTGTAGGTACATGCTTGAAATAGGTGAAGGAAATGGCTTGATTTTGGAGAAGATGACAATAATTAATTATGTTTTTTACTATAACTCCCCAAATTTTGGGCCTAGATGAAGTGGGCTTTAGGCTTTGGGTCTCATAATTTTTTTAAGCAAATGATATGTTGGCTTTAAGGGTTTAATAAACTTGGAGTGTCTAGGGGTGTTGGAGAAGTTTTGGGTTCAAACTTTGAGGAGAAGGAATTTTTAATTAATTATTAAAGGAACCAAGGTAGTGAGCAGATGGGTTTTTAAATAAAAATAGGGAAAAATGGCATCAAAGAGCCTTGTGGTGGAGTGGCTAAGTGACGCCATTTAGGGTATAGGAAGGTGGCATTATGGGCTAGCAAGGAGATCCTAGGTTAGAATCCTAGCTTAGTATTTTTTTAGGAGTTTAATTTTGGCCTTCTAGAAGGTTGGAAGTGGTGTGATGATATCTCTAAGGAGAGTGATCAGAAGAGAAAACTTAGGAAGGGATTGAGGAGCTTATCATGGAGAAAAATTAGGAGATGAGATATGTGGAAGAGGTTGAGCCGAATTGGGAATTTGGGGATACAAAATTCGACTATAGGCTATAAGTAGGTGTCGATTTTGGGGTTCTAGGCTAATGCCAAATTCTTTCTTTTTATTTTGCCAAAAACTACTTTTCTCTCCAAATACCTAAAAGCCGAAATCCCTTATTCTTCCTCTTCTATTTTGCGCCGATTTCTTCCCTTCCTTCTCATCAAGCTCTTTTCTTTCCTTTTCTTCTAGTCTATTTCTTTTGTGCCGAATATTCTTGGTCCCTAAAGTCCAGTATTCCTTTTTATCGAATCCCTTGTGTGCCACCCCTTTTCTTTCACAATTTGATCAAAGCAATCCTTTTTTTATTCAGTTACTTAACCGAATATTCATTCTCTCCCTCTTTAACATCTTTTATTCTCCTCGCGTTAGCTAAATCTTCTAGGACTAGCTATTGCATTCATTTGGCCGGTTGATAAGGAATTTACAATGGGCAAAGGGGATCTAGTAAAGTGTCAATAAAGATGCCGACTGAGTGTGAGCAAGTGACCACTACTCCCAAGTTTAAGCGACGTAAGGTGTCGGCGATTCGGGACTTTCCGCTTGGATGCGGAAGGGGGACTACAACGGACTTTGGATTAATTAGGCAAATCACAGTCGATCAAGGCAAGTATAGGTTGTCCTTCGGTGAGTAGTTGTAGTGGATTTATTTTAATTTATTCAGTAAGTGACTAATAGAGTGTAATGTTTGAATATAGGTTCTGATGATTATGAGTACTTAGTACTCTAGGTGGTAAGGTGTGTACTTCTACCCTATGATTCGATAGTTTAATATAAAGTTGAACGTGTGTACATACACTACACACAAAATAGATCGGCAAATCCCGAAATGTTGAAAAGTTGAAATGCTGAAAAGCTAAAAGTTTGGCTACGATAGCCTTGCGAGTGCGCGGACACTCGTAAGAGGGTATTCAATACAATACCAGAGACACCATGAGCAATCTCATGGACTTGGGTCACGTTTTGGCCAATTGGCCAGAATGGGCCAAATGGGCCCGACGGGCCCATGAGCCTAAATAAGCAAATGTTGATAAATTGGTAATATGTGATGAGCTAATTAAGTTTATTGAATTATTTGGAATGGATTCGGGCCTAATGGGCCATATGAGTGTGATTGAGCCTAATGGACCGTAAAAAAATGTAATTGGGTCTGATGGGCTATATGAGTGTGTGAAAGCCCGTAGACTTGCTAGGGTTTTATAATGGACTTGTAGGCCTAGCTCTAATAAATCCTTAAATAGCATAAAAATTATTAATCTATCAAACTCGTCTGTGGACAAGTCATAAGGTTAGAGTGTGGCAATGGGCATATGCATGTCTAGGATTGGATCTAGGGAGAGCTTGGTATTTAAGCGGTCTTAATGACCCACCTCCTCTTCTCCGGAATCCTACCTGGTGCATAGTGTCTGTTCACTTTAGCCAACGAGGACATGTGGACTGGCCAAAAGTTTGTAATTTAAAACCCATGCTATTAAGAAATTACCAAAATACCCCTATAGGTTAAATGTAGGATTTATGTATGACATATTGTGTAACATCCCGGTTTAGACCCTAGTCGGAACAGTGGTTCGAGACCACAAATTCGAGGTCATAAAAATATTTTAATGATATTTCTGTGTGAATGATATGTGATATAGTCAGTGTGAAAATTCTGTGTGATAATTTAATCGTTTATGTGTTGAATTAAGAGAAAGGATTAAATCACGTAAAGAGTAAAAACTGTGTGCTGATTTATAAATATCAAAGTGTTGATGTCTTTATATTGTGGAAGTCTTATATGGCAAATAAGCCATTTATGAGATAATGGTTGATTGAATGACTAAATAACCTTAGGATAAAATTTGTCTTATATGTTTAATGGATGGATAAAATGGTAAAAGGTTTAATATGATAATATTAATGAAACAAATGAAAGAAAAGATGAATGTTATCATCTTTTTTAGTGCCAAAAATACAAAAGAAAAGAAGGAAGAAAAGCTTTGAAAATTTCGGCTAGAATTTGGCTTGATTAAGGTATGATTTTGAGCCAATTTTTGATAATTTTTACGTTTTTGTAATCGTTGCTTTGTGTTCTAGCTAACCCATGTTGTAATTTCATGAATTGATGATGTTTTGTGATGAGCCATTGATGAACATTTGAGCTATGTGCTAGTTGACAGTAAAATATGAGAACTTGGTGTTGGATTAACATGTGTTGCTTTTGAATTTTTGGAGAATTTAGCTAATTAGAGCTAAATTGTGAAAATAATAAATTGAAGGGTTAAAATGTGAAATAAATGAAATGTGTAGGTTTGTTTGGATATTAGTAAAATTCAGCTAGACTAGTGCTAAGTGAAATTTGGTGAATTTGATGATTTTTGTGAATTAGGGACTAAAGTGTCGAAATGTGAAACTATGAGGGCTATTATGCAAAATGCCCTAAATGTGTGTATGTGGACTAAATTGAATGAAATAGTTATTGAATGTACTGAATTTAAATGTGTATAGACCAAGAGAGAAGAGGTTCGGATCAAGATCGAGGCAAAGATAAAGTGCTCGATTAGTCGACCGTATCAATAGTCGACGTCCGAGGTAAGTTCGGATATAATACATGTTGTTAACATATGATTTTGTATTATGAAATCGAAACAGGAATGAATAGCACTGTGTGTGCGATGTTATAAAAGCTTTGGTTTATTGAATTGGCACTGAGTGTGCATTACCGAGATAAGTCGGTTGAGAGATTTGGGCACTAAGTGTGCGATGACTAATATGTATCAACCGTGAATTAAGCACTGAGTATGCGATTAAGCTGAATGAATATCAAATGATGATCAACAAGTATAATTGAGCATTGAATAGCTTGGAGATTGAATAACTATGTGTTTGCCGAGGTATGTATCGAACCTTTGTGGTTGATGAGTTTATAGATGATGTTATAGACGAATGAATGAGTATTTTAGCTATTGATAGTATGGTATATGTACAAGAAGAATGATCTATGTGATGATTAATATATGAATTGGTTTGATTCGATGATATGGTTGTATTTTATTTCGAACTTACTAAGCTTTATAAGCTTACTGTGTGATTTGTTTCTCCGCTTTGCAGTGTCAGTAAAGCTAGCTCAGATCAGGGGATCGTCAACTTCTCAGTCACACTATCGGAAATCTATTTTGGGGTATCTTGGAAAGATGTATATAGTTAAGATATGGCATGTATAGGCTAGTCATTTGAATCATGTTTGAGACTTGTGGTAGCGATGAGATGTGGCTAGATATGTGCTAGTTTTAGCATGAATGACTTGGTATATATATGTAATGCATCTTTTGGCATGGTTTTGTGGTTTGAGAGGTTGACTTATAAATGGTAACTTGGTGTTGATAAAATGCTAATATGAATTAGTGATATTGAGAAGAAATGATGTTTGGTATTGAATGTAATATGCTTGTGATGATATGAGTTTTAGTCTTTGATATTGACATGGTTGGAATTGGTATTGAATGCATGATTTGAATGGCTATTTGGTATGTTTTTGGTTGCCATATATGCTTGATAAGTGTTGGTATAGTTGTATAGACACGGAAGGACACGGGGGTGTCTAGAAGCCGTAGAGGGAACACGGTCTCCTCCCACGGGGGTGTCTCCCCTGTATTTTAGAAAAGTTTCAAACTTTCATCGAATTTTGTATGTGTCTCAGTTTAGTCCCAACTCGGTTTATAAGCATGCTTAGGGTCTTGATGACTCATTTAAGGGACACTATGTTTGTAAATAAATGCGAACAGTAATGATTAACTTTGTGCTGAAATTTCTGGATGTTAAACGTTCCGTTTGATTGGTAATGCCTCTTAACCCTATTCCGGCGACGGCCTCAAGTTAGGGGTGTTACATATTGCATTCAAATGATATTCTGTTTAGGTTGCATACGAGTGGGAAATATGGTACGGAGGAAGAATTTGAGGATCGCATGGTTGCTTGACGATCGTGGATCCATCGTTGGCTTTTTAAGCCCAATATATGATTAGCAGCTTTACTGCAACGTTAGGTAGTACCGCAACCAGGCTACCATTGCTATGTAGTGGATGGGTGGGTCAATTTAGAAATCCCCACAGGTGTATAAGGTTGGAAGGGAAATGTTGTGTAGCGGATGGACTATTGGGGAGGGTTTGCACAGCATTGCATGTACGATATTATTGTGATATTATTGTGATATTAATGTGATATGGGCTTCGGCCCAAAGGCCACCGCTACTAAGTTGGGCTCAGGCCCAAAATGGCTGATGATTGCTTTATACTCGTTGAGGGTTGTACACACTGAGTTTTTCAAAACTCAACCCATCCTTTCAAACTTTTCAGGTGACCCTCAGTAGGCGATTCGACGAATGGTGGGACTTCGAGGTGGCCAGCTACCAAGATATTATTATTTGGATTTTCTTTAAAATTCCTAGTATTTTAAAATTATTTTGGTTTAGATTGTAAAAAGGTTTAAAATTCCAATTTGACTTTACATTTGGGTTTTATTATTGTTTCAACTGTCTAATTATTAAACTTAAATAAATTTCTAAGGTTTAACATGGTTTTCAAAATAACTATAACATATGGACTTTTTCTTAAAACATGGGCTTTCATCATAACTTAACAAGTTTTTCCTAAGCTATGGCTGTTTTCAATTATTACGTTTCCGCAACTCCATTTTAAAATACCAAGTTTTATAGATTGTTTGTTTTTAAAATAAAACTTCCGCAACTAAAAAGGGGTTTGTACTCAACATTTTACTTTATGAAGGGTTTTCAATGAAAACAAGGTTTTTGCTAAAACACTTCAATGTGATACGCCGGACTCGGGCCTAACTTCTAGGCTGGGTTTGGAGTATTACATTTACTTTTATTATTTTTATTATTCAGATGTTTTAACATAAAAAATAATATAAAATTTGTTTATATCTTATTCACTACCGTCCATTACAATTATTATGGTCTAATTACTATGTTAATCCTTCCACTTTAACCACTTAAGCCATTTTATTAATAAAAATCAATAGTGAGTAACTTTTGCATCTTTTACGATTTAGTCTTTTTTTCTTAATTAACCTATCAGACATCAAAATTTTTGGACTAGAATTAAGTACACCTATACAGTAACTCTATAAATATTTAATAAAAATATTTATTGGCTCGGTTTACAGAAACGAGGTCCCGATACATCATTTTTCAAAACCATTTGACTTTAGGGGCAAACAACTTGAACTTAACTATTCGTCCGATTAACAAAAATTATCAAATCAAAATTTAATATATTAATAATATTTATGAACTCACTCGTCAGATTTATGGTCCCGAAACCACTATTTTCGACACCACTGAAAAATGGACTGTTACAACTAATCTCAATACCCAGGAGGATTGAAAAGGGTTGTCTGATCAAGAAAGCTAAGGTTAATCTATAACAGCCCAAAATAGGGCCTAGTTGGAACAATGGTTTCGAGACCACAAACCCGATGTACAAAAAAAAATTAAAATTATGATTGTTTTAGAGTCTATGATATGTTTGGGTGATGGTGTGCAAATTTTGTGAAGTAATTTTTATCGATAAAGTGCCCAATTTTATTATTGGGATTAAATTGCATTAATTGCAAAATATGAGTTCTAGAACATAAGTACTTGATTTAAATGGGAGTTTACACTAGAGGTCTTTAAATGGCAAATAGACCATCATATTTTGTTATGGACAAAACTAGTCATGGAAGGGTAAAAATTAAAGGTTTAGTAAAAAGGGCATTTTTGTCATTTGGGTGTTTTAAGGCATAAAAGACAAAACTGAAACCCAAAAATCTGCTCATTCTCTTCTCCATGCTGACGAAATTTTCAAGAAGCCATGGCTAGGGTTTCAAGCTTTTTCAAAGCTCAATTGTAAGTGCATTTGAGCCCCATTTTTAATGTTCTTCATATTTTTGAGATCCTAGAAGCTTAACCTGTCTATTTTTACCATTTATTTGCATGAAAAATGAAATTTAAAAATTGACCCATGCTAGATATTTGTTCATTTTGATGTTTAATGGTAGAATGAGGGTGCACGAGGTTAGAAGAATGATTTTTGCTAAGTGATTTTCGTTGAAAATGGTTAAAACGAGTTAATAAGTAGAAGTTGTAAATGCTCCTGAAAGTGTGAAATAATAAGAATTTGCTGACCTTGAATTTTATAGAAATTGAATAAAAATCATATTACGAGCCTAGGGGCAAATTGTAATTATGAGAATGTTTAGGGGCAAAATTGTAAATTTACCGTAGTATGATTTTTGTATTAAAATGAGTAATGTGAGTGATAATTAAGTGAAATGTGACATTTTAGATTAAAGAAATAGAGATTTGGACCGAGTACGGGGAAATATCAATCAAAATGACCGATTCGCGTCGAGGTAAGTTCATATGGTTAGTCTATAGTAAACGATTATTAAATTTGAATTGAGATGATGTATTGTTTTATATATGTTATCTAATCATGACTTTATGCAAGTACGGGATTGGATTAAAGGATCATTCGTGCGAAATGCAGGGTCAAGTACATTCGTACTACGACTCGTGATGAATTGACGGAAAAGACCATGGTTGGACCATGGCAGTAGGTGTGCCAGTGTAAGATCATGTCTGGGACATGGCATTGGCCTCAAGTTGTGATAGTGTAAGACCATGTCAGGGATATGGCATCGGCACGGACAGAGGAGAGTCAGTGTAAGACCATGTCTGGGACATGGCATTGGCTCGAGATGAGTGCCAGTGTAAGACCATGTTTGGGACATGGAATCGGCACCGATATGTGATCCCATGTAAGACCATATCTGGGATATGACATTGGCATCCTACCAAGTGTACAAGATATCCCGAACATCCCTAATATTACAAGTAGTTTAATGGGAAATTCAAGGAGTATGCTCAAGATAAGTAAGAGTAGGATATGTGAGTATTATGACTAAGCACAGGTATGTAACGAGACTCATAAATAATGTGCTCGGATTATAATGAATTATTGATAAGGATGCAAATGAGTAAGATGTGTCTATGATCACTTGGTTGCTATGTGCCAAGTATAATATGCTTTGGTGTAAGTGTGTATAAATGAAAGTGAACACAAAGAATTAATGAATGAGTGAAATTGACATTAAAATAGTTGTGGGCAGCAGCATTAGTATAACTTTGAAAAATCACCAAAAATGGTAGAAATTGAATTAAAGGATGGGTGAGATATTAAATTAAAGCTTGATGAGTCTATTGTTTTTATAAAAGAAACAGAGTAAGAAAAAGAAGTTTGAATTATGAGATATTTGAATTTTAGTGAGACAGGGTCAGAATGAGTTTCGGAATCCCCTGTTCCAAATTTGGGAAATCAGTAAAAATTGTAAAAAAATAATTATGAAGTATAATTCATATTATTGGAATCCTTAATAAGTCAAATTTCAAGTTAAATAAACAAGAACATCATATGAATTTTATACGAGGAGAAAATTGATTCGTAGTGAAGAAGTGTCAGAACTATTGGACAGAGAAACAGGGGTAAACTTAATGAATAAACTGTACTGATTGGCTAGACCAAAAATTTTAAAATTTCTATGGTAAGAAGTTATGTGAGTCTAGTTTTACGAAAAATTAACGGTTCTTCATTCGGAGCTCTGTAGCTCGAGAAATAAATAATTTAGTGACAGTGACTCAAGTAGATAGGTTAATGTGAACATGAGTAAGCATGTGATATAATGATTATATCATCTTAAGAAATTATTGTAGGATTTATCCACACAATTTTATTAATTTCTTATTATTTGCATATGAACTTACTAAGCATTTATGCTTACTTCCCCTTTCTTTTCTCTTACCTTGTAATATCGCCAAGTTAGCTCGGGGATCGATGAACGTCGGAGATTCGCTCACACTATCAATTGGAACACTTGGTATATCTAGATACATTAATTTTTGGATTATGGCATGTATAGTAGGCTTGGTCGTTTTGTCATATATGTCATATTTCTTATGGCCTAAAATGTTGGCCCTTATTTAATAAATGCTCATTTTGATTAAGGCTATTTGGAGATGGCCAATATTGATGGTTGTTATACACCTATGATGTGGTTATTCATGTAGGTGGTAATTGCATAATTGAGATGTTGTGGATGTGGTTTACAAATGATTTCATGAATGGCGATGTGTATGGGAATGTGTATGCAAAATTGGATATTCGGATGTCCAATTATAGCATGATACATGTTGATGAAATGGATACAAGAGAGTTTGTGTTTTATCTGGGGAAGGCGGCTTGGAAAATAGTCAACTTCGGGCCACACGAGGCGAGAGACACGGCCATGTGTCTCAGCCATGTGACAGACACGGTCTAAGGGCACAGGTGTGTGCCAAGGCCGTGTGACCCTATTTTGATGATGACATCATAAACAGAGAGTTACACAGGTTAGGGACACGGGCGTGCCCCAGACCACACGGGCTTGTGTCCCTTGTTTTGACAAAATCTTCTAAATTTTTCCAAAAGTTTCCAAAGTTCTCGGTTTAGTCCCGAACCATCCTAAAGGATGTTTTGAGCTTTATAAGCCCATAAAAGGAACAAAATGCATGTGTTAGAAAAGTTTTAAATTTGATGAAATTTTATGACCCGGTTTTACATGTTCAAGAAATTTTAAGTCCGATAACGCCTCGTACCCTGTTCCGGCGTTGGATACGGGTAAGGGGTGTTACATAATTAGTTGCCTTGCTTGTATAGAATCATAATTGACAAGTCCTTGTTGTTCATATTTCTAGTTCTCTATTTGTGTTTGTTTTTGTTTTTTTGAAATATTGAGATTGTAGTGGGAAAAGCTGAGAAACTTGGTGCCATCAATGCCGATGTAACCACAAAGAAAATTGTTGATTAGAAGGCATAGATATTAAAGAAAAACAGTAACATTGGAAATTCACTACTTGTAAAGCATCATGGGTGATCTTTCCATGAAGTAATAGATAGTGGAGTTGAACCTTTCCCTCTTTTTATGTTTCTTCTTTTATCAGTCTTTTATTATCATTGAGTATCAATCTACTGTATAGTTTGCACAAAAAGTTTAAAAAAGGATGTATTTTGTGAATATCATTTTGAGCATAGCTGCATTGTCATCTCAAATCTCAATAGTACAATATAATCTCATCTGAGTCGAATTCATACAGAAGCAAGCATTGTTATTCTCTTAGCACTTTCTATATTAAGCAAAAAGGAGAGAAGAGTTATGGCATATGATTAATAAGTTCACATTAATATTAATTAACCCAATTAAATAATGAAAAATAAAATAAAAAATGTATGTTTGTTTTGAAAATAGTTTTTATAAAATACTTTTAGAAAACTTGTTAAACAACAAAAAATATTTTACACAGATTTATCTAAGTATAAAAAAAATATTAATTTTTAAAAAAAATAAATAATTTTACAGAAGTTATTTTGAGTCAAACAAATGGAACCTAGATATAAGTTCCATCATAACTCTCAAAACTTCAGTAATCTTCTCTAATGGTTTTCAACACTTTTTTATCAAAATAATTAAACTTGATTTAAAATTTAAATCATTTTAGATGTATAATTCAATTTAATTTGAATTTAAATTATTTTTTAAAATTTTGGATTCAATCTTTGTTTTGAGATTTAAATCGGGATGAATTGGTATTTTAAAGCATGGATCAATTTTTCCAGATCATAGTGAATATCTCAACTTACTTCAATAATGTTAACGGATGTTAAAATTTGTAATCTAATGATATATTCATGAATTAAGGATATATGTTTCTTATATTAGTTGTCTTCTTACAACTTCGATATGCGATGTCTTTCTGGTTGTCTTATTTTTCAATTAAAAAGAAAAAAAAACTGAGTGATTCAAAATTGAACCTGGTACAAATGACCAGTGCTGAGTGCATGACCAACAATGAACGGCATTTTCTTGTATCACGTGAGTCTCACATGATGCCCTTTCATCTTTTTATCCGATTTGCATACGGTGAGCTTAGATGCCTTAAACAATGATGATAAAAATTTCATTTATTTTTGTTAGTGTAATTGATAAAATTAATAGACAGTAACACGTGACGTGTTATGTATATATCATGTTGATGTATAATATAATAATTAATTTTTATCTGTAAAATTAAATAATTTTGAATAAAATAATTAATTTATTATTTAATCGAATATATATAATTAATTTACTTATATTTTAATAAAAAACAACTACAAAATATAATTCAGTTAATAATATAAAAACGTCTACGTTATTTTTACCTCCAAATGCGTCATATGAGTTTTAAATCTAAATGAAACCTTAATCTATTATACTTGACTGTGCTTTAGGGTAAACTAAGCTAGTTTTTCCCATTAATGGTACCTAAGTAATTAACAGCTCATAGGTGAGGTAAGTCTACATGAATAAGGTAGGGCCTATAACCTAGCTACCTTTTATAAGTCTATATCTTATCTTTTCGGACCCTTGAGGTCGGCAGGTTTGATCTATTAAATTAAAAAGTTCAGCATCTTATCCCTAAAGCGAAAGCAACGCATTTTCAATAAAATCAGAGCTTAATTATATAGAAAAGAATATAATGAAACTGAACTTATGGACGTTTTTTGTTTGGAATTATGGATAAAAATAGTGTCAAAAATTGGATATTTGAAATTATTTATTTGATATTTTAAGAATTCTTTTTACATTAATTTTATTATTATAGATTCCTATCATATATATATTTAATATAATATCTAGAATTACTTATAGTTTATTACCAACTTTTAAATAGGAGAATAATGTACTTTAATATTGCATATTTAAATTTTTTTTATGTTTAGTAATAAGCATATTATAAAAGAAATTGAATATCAAATAAATTATATGAATTCAATTTTGAATCTTTCAAAAATTTTGAATATTTTATTTATGATAGGATGTCATATTTAGTATTTAACGTTTATTTTTATTTTTATTTTTTATAAATTTAGTCCTTATTATTTTTTGAGTTAAATTTGACTATCATTCTTTTAGAAAGAGTCAAATTTAACCGTTAACTTCTTAAAAAAAAGTCAAAATGATTTTTTTTAAGGAGAATACTAACTAAAATGTTAAATTTTTAAACACGACAACCTGATTTTCTTTTATCTAAATAGACGTCTAAGTCTAAAAAAATTACACGTATAAATATACCATTCCTTTTTAAAAAATGATAATATTTAATTCAAGTGGATTACGTGTAACGACTGATTTTGCTTTCGGAGGATATACAGAAAGAAAAGGAGATACAAAATCAATTTTTGGATCGTTTATTTTAAATGTTACAATTTATTCATTTGTATTATGTTTTTGTGTGAAAGTATTAAATATAAATTGTTTGTATAAAGTATTTATATACCTGAAAATATTATATATTTTCACGTATTATAACCATATAGTATTATATATTTTAAACTCTGATATAGTAATAATTTCATATTATACAAATTTAACATATTCATAATTATATTAATTTCAATTATTCGTTTAAGATGTTGCGCAGGAGATTTCATTTTTTAAAATTTGATATTATAGAATTTTTATTTAATTAAAGTTGTTTTCTTAGAATAGTTTGTTTAGGGTACTTGGACGTCTATAGTGTTTAGGTTATGCATGTTAAATAATTTATAGGTGTTGAGCTCGTGGTACATGTTAAATCACCATAAGAGTTTCGGTCATGCATGTTAGGAGGGAAGTATTATAAAGTGCAATCAACAATAACTCGACACTTATGTGAGTCGAGTTCAAAGCTTAGTAGTTTGGCTTGAGAATTCATTTGGCAATTGGCTCAACTAACATATTAAATACAATGAAAGTCATAAATATCTCACCTCTTTCCTTTTTCTTTCCACCTCAAATTCTCTCAAACTCAAACTCTCAAACTATCTAGAAAACTTGATATATTATTCTTATTTTATGTGGAAAAATAACAGAACTAAGGTTTCAAGAAGAACGCATTGCCAACTACGTCGTCAATATGGTGAAATTTCAAATTCATTTTTTTTATAGTTTTGTTGACATCTCTTTAAGATTTTCTTGAAATTTAATACTATTATTTTGTGATTTTTCTAATAGTGGGATGATTGTGTTGTTCATGCTAGAAAAAAAAAATTATTTTCTAGAGCTTGATAGACATATTGTAGAGTGCTTAAAGAATGCTCGCTTATATGTTCCATCTATGATGGTAAAGTTCGATTGGATTCTTGAGTCAATTGCTATATTGTTGGAAACATGGAGGCTAGGAATGCATACATTCCATTTTTTTTACACAGGGAAGCAACTATTAAGCTTGAAAATGATGCTTTAATAATCGACCTTCTAATTGAGGAGCATGCAATAATCAAACCCGATAATGTTGATCCAGAGTACAAGTGCCATCAATTGTTGGGTGTCATCCCATCTAAGGAGAGGCTAGAGAAGGAATCATACAAGTGTTGCATAAAGTGCACATGGTTGAAGAGTCTTGTCACACTAATCCCTCCACTGTGTGCAATTTTTAAGGAGATGGATCGATACGCTAGAGCTTCGATGCTTTTGATGTTAGGAGGAATGTTGTTTTTAGACATGTTTAGCAACAAGGTCCATTTAATGTATCTTCCTTTATTGGTGGATTGTAAGGCAACTGGTAAATTTAGTTGAAGTGTTGCAACTCTAGCATATTTGCATATGGCTCTTCATGGTGACTCGTGAACCAGTAGACAAAATAAATGGTTGTGGCCTACTTCTGTAAACATTGGCATGGATAATGATGCCATGGCTAGTGCTTATCTCTGGTTCCTACCAATTAGAAGGTCAAAATATTGTATTCTATATTATTTTAAAATGTGTTCTATATTATTTTAAAATGTGTTTTAGTACAAATACCTAATATCTCCTATTGCATAGAATATTGGAGCAGATTTAGGGTTCACTTGGACCATAGTCCTATAGGAGGGACTTGATATGGATATGATAAGAAATCGATCAATAAACTGATGAAGAGGTTAGTTGATATTATATTTGCATTCCATGAAATCCAATATTCTTATTAATGAATATAAATGTATTTTTTTATTTTTTCATTTTTTCATGGATGTCATACCAGGACAATGTGGTGTTTGACATTATATCAAATGTTACTTTCGAGTAGTATGTAATTTTTAAGGTGCGAGTGCCCATCATTTGTTTCCACATCATGGAGTGGCAGCAGCTTGATCGAGTGAAAAGCTAATTCGTGTTCGATAAAGAAATTTTGGCTGAGCAAAAAATATCGAGAAACTCCAAAAGATAGATCTGAAAGGGCAAGATAAGCATAAGCCGGCTTAGCATGCACCATGGTTTGAGCTTTGGGACAAATGAGTTTAGTGAAGCATATATGGGGAACTTATCCAAAATGGTAATTTTTGAGGCTTCGGGCTATATAAGCAATGGTTTACTTAGGTGGGCCATATGCAATTCTATCTAACAAAGAAGTATCAAGTAGTATAGGAATGATGCATACTGTAGCACCCTATACCCGATCCGATCATCGAGTTCGAGTTATGTGTTGGATCTAGTGCCCTAAGTGTAGTATTTTCATCTAAGTACACTTGTAACTTTTTTAATATATTGGTTAATAAAAATATTCATGAATTACATTAATACTTTGTATATTGTCCTAACATGGTTTTTGCACACAAAGAAAAATGGAAGGAAATGTTGCTCACTGGTTGTCTAATGTTTAACTAATACTAAGTGGTATTACATGGATCGTAATACAAAAAGACAACTTGTATTAGTAGACGATTGAAAGACTAATATGTCATCTATCAAGTCTAATTAGGGAGATGCCTTGTCTTAGGCATTGGAGCAGATGACTCACAGAAGATAGAGACATAGATGTGACTGACTAGACTGATAGTGAATTGGATAAGACCCAAGTAGAATAAATCTTGAATCCATTTATGGATTTATTCACTTGTGACATTTATAGTGTGACATAACTAAATTCTGAGTGGATGACAAACTATGTATGTGTGACTCGTACACTTTGATATAAGTAAAAGCCTGAGTTTGAATAGATAAGGAATCCAAAGCTGGTGCATTGGGTGTACGACTTCTATAGTACATATCGTCATTCACAATAGTGGGATTCATGGCCCGAGATATGGGTAAATGATATCCTCTCATTGGCATTACATAGTTGATCAAAAGTAAACATGGTCATGGGTCTTTCATCCTTGTGATGAATGACTTAATTACTATTCGAGAGTAATTGACTTTTCATGAAGGAATATGTAATGGTTACGATAAGATAAACTAGGATCATATTGAGAGAAAGAATATTATCCTAAAGAGATCAAGGATATCCTATGAGGGTAACACACTTATGATGATGTTATTGGATGAACGTTGAGTAGTTGCTTTCGTAATGATATGTCTTTAGGGAGAGCTCTGTAACACCCTATACTCGACATGATCGTCGGGCCCGAGCTATAGTGTCACATTCGTTGTTGGAGCAACTATAATTAAATCATAATTTAATTATATAATTCATTTATAATAAAATCAATTAAATATAGGCGTCATCACATATCTCATACATTTATCAATTATGAGATTTATAATTTGCATATACTTTTATACATATGCATATATATTTGTACTAGAATATAAAATACAACATTTAATTAGAACATCATTTAATTGTTGCAAAACCTAACCTATTAGGTACAAGCCAAATATAAATAAGGATGGAGACAAATAAACACTACTGAGACTGGGATTGTGGATTGAATGCTGAGGTCGATGCTTGAAAATCCTGGATTAAATCTAACTTGCGCACAGAGAAAACAAATGGTATGCTGAGTACAACTGTAACACCCCTAACCCGCATCCGTCGCCGGAATAGGGTTACGAAGCATTACCGGACTTATTTCTTAAATAATCTTACTTTTAATATGCATTTCTCAAATCCAAACAGAAGTCATTCAAATACAATCATATAGTCCCTAACATGAACCCTCGAGGCCTAAAACAAGCATTAGAAGTGTTTCGGGACTAATTCGAATACATAATAAATTTCTAGAAAACATAGAAAATTTTCAAAGTACAGGGGACACACGCCCGTATAGCCAGGCCATGTGTCTCACACGGCCAAGAGACACGCTCGTGTCACAGGCAGTGTAGACATTCGAAATGGAATCATATGGCCGTGTCCCAGCCCCTGTCTGACCCCGTGTAACTCTCTGACTTGGGTCACACGGCCAACCATAGGCCCATGTGATTAGCCCGTGTACCCTTCGAAATGGCCTCACACACCCGTGTGCCAGGTCGTGTGCTAGGCCGTGTGAAAAATGGAGGGTATACTGACTTGTGCCACATGACCAGGCCACATGCCTGTGGGCTAGGCCGTGTGAAGCTACTGACTTGATTTCTAAATAAGTACTCCGTGTGTGACACACAGCTGAGACACACACTCGTGTCTCTGCTTGTGTAGACAAAAATAGGCCATTTTCCAAGCCATATTCCTCACCCAATGTGGTACCAACCAAAACATAACAAATTGCATATGACCATATCATTAATAGGCATTCAAACCAATCTCAACCAAATCCAAATCATGCTATACCAAAACCAATAATCATAAAACTCATAAACATTACAATTTTCCATTTCAAAACATACCAACATTACCTTCAAAAGTCACCTAAATGATCAAACTTACTTAATAGACTTTGTGCATAAATCAGCATGCATACCACATCTCAAATTCAACCATTTGGTGCTCAAAATACCAAATACACAATTAAGGCATTCACCAAGCAACTATACTTCACATACCAAAAGATCATTTATACACATTTATATAACCAAGTATATCAAAATAAGCCAAATCACATGGCTAAACACACATTTATACATATCAACACTAACCAAATCAAGTCATATTAAATGACTAATTACAACCAAAACATATATACTTTCAATAGCCAAATGACCTATACATTCCATATAACCAAAATACATAAAGCATCAAAAGTCCCAAAACAACGGCTGGGTAGTGTGATGAGATCTCTGACAACTTCCAATCCGAGCAAGCTTCGAAATCACTATAAAACACGAAAAAAGTAAACAGAATAAGCTATTAAGCTTAGTAAGCTTGTATGGCTAATAAGTATAACTTACCATTCAAATACAATTTAAGGAAATAAACATAGTATAATGCAACTCAATATGAATCCAAAAGCCTATCACATATTCAAACAAAAAGTTAGACATGAACTCACAATTCTCATATATTCAATGCTTATACAGTTCATGAACATACCTGTACTTACTAATACATATCAATCTCTTACTCTTTCATATCATCAATAAACCCATTGAACCATTTGGAATAAAATCGGATACTCGGGAATCTCGCACACTAAGTGCCAATACATGGTTGAAACCAACTCAATTTCATATCTCATATAAATGTTCACTCTCGAGCTATCACTAGGTCTGCTCACACAAGCTGACGGTCAAAACATAACTACACAGTGCTGCTCACACATGTTGATAAGTAACCGCAACACATTCCGAAAAACTCAGCCACAGATAGAACGTACAGACCAGCTCCCAAAACACAGTAACCCCTAATAACATGTCATTTGTATCCTATCTATTCCAAAGGTTCAACTGGGATTTATACATTTTCAATAACTTGTCGAGAATTTTTGTGGTGTCGAATCATCTCAATTATAACAATTAAGCATTCAACATATATAATTTAATGTTTATTAAACATAGGAACTTACCTCGAATTAATACAAAGAAAATCGAGTAATCAATCTACTACTTTGTTTTCCCCCGTTCTAATTCTGAACGCTGCTTTTCTTGATATATATGAAATCAAATTTAACTTATCTAAATATCATTCTATTCAATTTAACCTAAAATTCATATTATGGGAAAATTACTATTTTGCCCCTAAACATTTTACTTCTTTACAATTTAGTCCCTAGCTCATAAAAACGTAAATTCATGCAATTTAATACAATCCCACTATAATTGAATATCACTAGTGTCCTTAGTAAGCCCTACATTTCCTTTATTTCACAATTTAACCATGAATATTTTTCTATTTTTCATTTTAATTCCTAATTGACAAATTCATCAAAATTTCCTTTATTAAAGTTGTTCAACTATCATCAAGCATTCATTTTCATCCATCAAACATAAAAAACAACTAATATACATTCATGGTAAAACTCTAGGCTTTTAACAATTTCGAAAATTAGTCCCTAGGCTAGCTAGATTAAACTACAATGACTCTAAAAACATAGAAATCATTAAAAACGAGACAAAAATCACTTACCAGTTGCACACACAAGCTTGGCCGAATGTCTAGCCCTAGCTATGGCTTTCTTTCCTTCAGTTTTCGGTGGAAGAAATCAATAAAGAAGATGACAGCTTTGTTTGTATTATTTTACTTAAAAATATTTATTAATTTACCAAACTAACCTTGGCTATTAACATTAAAATCACTTAATCATGTGTCCATCTTTGTCCACCAACATTATAAATAGTCTAATTACCATTTAAATCCACTCACATTTAAGTTCTTTATCTATTTAGTGCCTTTAGCCTATAGAACTCTAATTTTTCACTTTTTGCAATTTAGTCCTTTTTATTAAATTAAGCATGCAACGATTAAATTTCTTAACGAAATTTTCATATGACTATTAACATACTGTAGGCACCAAAATAATAATAAAATAATTATTTTAACTTCGAATTTGTGATTTTAAAACCACTACTCCGATTTAACTGAAAACAAACCGTTACAACAACGCTCATTAGTAATTCTATAATTTAAGTATGTAATATTAGCATTAACAATTCTAACCTAAGTAAACATGTATATCCATATGCACATGTCTACCACATAATTGTAACTTGGAGTTACCAAGCTTCACATTTCAAAATAAACATGCCCTCTTCAATGTAATCTGCAGAGAGATTTCATTATACATATAGTAATATTAATAGTATTTTAACAAATTTTGATATCAAACATTCCCTTATCAGCCCTATTTCCAATTTACTGCTTCATATATCACCTATTTCATTCATTTTAACCAATATACAATAATTTTAGGTTTAATATGAGTGTACAAAAGCTTAAATACTAAGTCAAACTTGAAATAGGATCAAACTGTAAAGTTTCAAATATTGCAGAACAAGTATCGATACCCTTGTTAGGTAACAATACCATTTTGGCATTTTGTCTGTTCTTAAAACATAATAATTTGGCAAAGCACCGATACCTTAGTCCATGGTATCAATACCTTTTTGCAGATGGTCAAAAATACTACATTTAGGTACCTTTTTATGCTCAACCAAAGATCAATTCAAATGGTACTTTAGGTACTTTTCTAATCTACATATAACTAGCTAAAAAAAAACCAAAAGCTACAATTTAACCTTTCATCAATCAACCATACCAACATGTCTTATTTGGCACTCAAATCACAACTATTATACTTTCACCTAAGCAATACATACCAAGTGCATTATACCCAATTTCAATACATGAAAATTTCACCTATCAACCAAAAGTTACAATACCATTCACAAGCAATTCAAACCATAGGTCATTAACTTAGTACTTTGCAAAACTTATCAATCTATGTAAATAAGAAATGTTCAAACATCACATAACCTTGGTTTGTACTTATAACATATTACCAATATGCCTATGTCACACTTGGTTTACTTTGAACCTGAACATTCAAATAGTTAGGGATTAAATTAAAAGAGATCGTTAGGTAACGATCTCGACTAAAATTTTTGAGAAATATAGAGGCTGGTTTGGACATAGTTGAGCTTCAAAACTGGTTAGGTTAGATGAGAACCAACGGATCCTTTAGTGGGTGGCAAATTAATGATTGTCAATGGATGATTCCTAAAGGGTTGAAGACCGTAAGAGAGAGGGGCTACATATAGAAGGGGAAATGACTTTCCAATTCTTCTCATTTTTCTATTTCTCTTTCTTCTCTTATTCATCTTCTTCTTTGGTAGCTTCGAAAAAAAGATAATTAGGAGAAGCTCTTCATGGAGTGATGATCATGAGTTTTAAATAGGAAGAGTAAAGAATCCAGTAAGCTTGTAAGGTTTTTAGTCCTGTTGTACATGTAAGATTTAGAAAATAGAGTCAAGGATTTTCAGGAACCTTTCTAAAAGTTTTGTATGTTTCTGGTGAACTAAGTTGAAACTAAAGATTTTGAGCTTAACTCATGATTTTGGTTATATGCTTAGCTGCCAGGAGAGAGTAGGAGCTTCGTTATTCGGGAAAGCTAAGCTGAGGGAAAAATGCGAAGAGACTTCAGGTAAGTTTTTGAACTCCTCCTCTAGAATGATAAATATGTTATGATTTCATGGGTTTTTGAGTATTCGGCATTCTACTCCAATATACTTGATTCCATAATGTTTCTTCATAAATGCATGTATTGCATACAAAATACAGAAAGGGGTCATTACCAGGAACACATGAAGTTAGGAAAACAACTTAGGTGATTCTGTTAGATTTCATCATAAGGTGTTGTTGTGAGCACTTGTGATGTGCGAAGCTCTGGCCCTTGCAGAGGGGACACTATAGTGTTCAAGCATCAATGTATAGGAATGGTGAAATGGAGGAATGGATGGAATGCAATGTGAGAAGTAAGTGGAAAGATCATGTCGAGATCATGAGTCCAATTGGAGGCAATAAACCTAAAATAAGTAAGACCATAGCTAAAAGACGCTATGACATCATATGAAACTGTACCCGAATGGTAAGTAGGACTAAGACCATAGCTGAAAGACACTTTGCAATCCTTTGGTAGTTTACTAGGACGGTAAACATGGGGTTATATTATGTAAAACCATAGTTGAAAGACATTATGACATCATATATAGTCTACTAATAAACATGGGAAACTTTGCCTGGACAGTAAACACGAAGAGTACGAGTTGTAAGACGATAGCTCGACTATGACAACCGATAGAGTCCGTCAAGACATCAAACATGGGACTAGATGAGTAAAAGCATAGCTCAATTATGGAAACTTATGGAGCCAATTAGGACATTAAACACAGAATAGTTTATTGCGATAGTAAGCACGAGTGGTCAATCAGAACGACAATAGTGGGCAATTTTACAAATAAGAAAAAATGGGTTAGAAGGAAAATAGAAGTAGGGGCATGCATTAATTAGCTAGTGGGTCGAAGGAATCTACAAATTAAAAGGAAATATAAAGTGGGAAATAATTGCTAGAATAGAAGTTGTGAAAGCCAATAGAGCATTTGGTTAGTAACCTAACAGTAATAGTCACAGGAGTCAATGAATTAGTGGTGCCTGGTGTAAAGGCAAATGAAAGTTGATATAACTGAGGATCGTAGTTAAGGATTCGTAAAAAAGGGGCGCTAGAGGACACTCAAAGAAACCCTACATGGTAATGGTTTATCATGAGAATGTAGGTTAGCTGATAATGAAAGGAAGGGTCAGATAGAACCCAATGATAAAGAAGGATACACAATATCTAAAATATTTCTAAGAAGAATATTTCTCTCAATGGGAAAACCAGTGGGAATGTATTAGCTAAATAGCTAGTTCCGTAAGGAACTGACATATAAAAGGAATCATGAATTCGGGTGGTTTCTTAGGTAACAATCTGCTGGGTAATGTAGGTCAAAGCAATCCAAAACATACAAGTATGTTTCATCCCAAAGATTAGATATTGTGATTAGGGCATAATATAAGAAGGTAATTCAAACAACATTACAACCTGATGGAGGGGTATAAACAGTAAGAATGAACCCAGATAGGAATGCCAATTTACGTGGATGTTTTTATTAGGCTTTACGTGTAGACATACCTCAAGGGTAGAATATTAATGATGCATTGGAATTGTGGTGTGATCATAAGCCAAGATAAAATCAGGACAATTAAGCATGGAAAGAGTAGAGAGGAGAAAGAATATAGAAGGTGAGTTGAGAAAGAAAGGGTGGGACTCCTCAAGGATGATAAACTAACTAGATCCCACAGCTAGAAATAACAAGGGGTTCATAAACTCGACCAAGTATTGATTGTAAGTGATTTCTCCTCTATAAGGGAAATAAAAAAAATTGACTCAGAGTCCGTCACACCGAAAGTAACATTAACATTAAGACAAACATTAAGTAGATCTTTAATTTCCTTTTAGTTCAAACCCTCAGCAAGTTGGGGTTTAGTTATAAATTGTGAATGTATGTGAAGAAACTCATTAAGTTCCATTCAAACTTACAAAGATTTAACATGTGATTACAAGAATCGTGGGATAAAGGGCTTGAGGAAGGGACTATGAGAAATTGCATTGTATTGAAAATTGTTATATGTCTGGTGTCATTCACATAGGAAATGGAGTTCCTTTAGAGACTACGCTTAAGGAACAAAAGTTGTAGTTAGAGAGTTTCCCTAAACTTCAATGTTGAAATAGTGAACAATTATTTAAAGGTTTGTGCTATTATTGTAAAATTTCCTTTTTAATTAAATAAGTATTACAATCCAGTTTTAATGATAGTAATGTTTAAATATGTATTTCGGCCCGGTTTAGATGTGATGTTGTATACCTGAATTCAACAAATGGGTCGTGTAGGGGTGTTACAAATTTAGTGGTATTAAAGCATGGTTTAGTTTGTCATTTGAACCTAGGAATTGGAAGGAGTTCTCCTCATGTGCATGACGCTTGATCTAGCTAAGTCCCATGAGTTAGTGATTAGTTAAGTTCATATGTGATATGAATGGATACATTCGATGGCGATGAGTGTAAAACTAGATGATTTAGAAAAGGAATACAAGGAAAGTATAATTAAAAAAGTACAGTGATGGAAAGTAAAATTATTGAGGAAAAGAAAAATCCATAATAAAAAAGATACAAAAAGGAAATTAGGCATTTTATTCGCCAAGAAGGTTGCCACCTCATTGTGTCTTCACATAATCTTGGGTAGTCCTTAAAAAGTATGTAGGAATAACTATGTCTGAATTCTTATAAATAAGAAAGATGCCAAATCCCTTCTGTTCCTTTTGATTACTCATCATTGGAATTAAAGGAATGGTGAGATTCACATTGGAAGGATCCATAGCAATGGATATATTTAGCCGCACGTTCGAAGCCTGACGAGGAAGGTCCTTGTGTCAAGTTTGAATAGGGATTAAATAAGGGAGATGAGAAGGAAGGTATGCGTGGATACCAGGATGGGTAACCACCAGGGATTAGGTGACTCCCCATCCTACCACTACATGTTTTCATCAGGATACAAAATCTACCCTCCCTTTATTCGCAAGCTTGCAGGGCTCAAAAATAAACCTCCAAGGTGGGGAGGTGAGCAATGCTGACGTGGTTTCCCCATGATGTTATAGAAGGAGTCGTAATGAGTAGGGTCCAAGAAAGGAATAGGAAGGTTAAGGAGATAGACTTCCCCAGTTCTTTAGGTCTATCCTTGCCATGCCCCTACCTAGCCTTGGGTGGAAGAAATTTATATTCTCCCGCGTTAAACAGTCCTCTCCTAGAGAAGGAAGGACCCACTTCATCTAAAGGAAAGGTATTGTAAGAAATGTAAGGGATGGTAGTGAGAAAAGATACCCAAAAAGAGGAGATGTATATTCTAAATTTCGATGACAAAGGTATAAGGGAATGGCGCTCAGTACTGTAACTAAATAAGAAGAAGAAAGATAGGAAGAAGGGAAGCGAGAAGCAATGGGAAGATTGGTAAAGCTAAAAGCCTATATGCTTATGAATTTCCCTTAGTGTTTAAGGTTATTTATAACCAAAGAGAGAGTGGAAAAAGTTATGGTAATTAAATCAATGGTAGGAAACTGTTTAAGTCCATCAATACATGAAGGGCACTTGTCGACATCGAGAAAGAGAAAATCCTTTAAGATATTCAAAGTTGGAATATATGTCAACTCTTGCCCATTATGATGTAGCCCTCATGAAGGTAGAACTAGTCATAGGATTGTTCAATGATAGCCTTACTCGAGTAGGATTGATGAGCCCTGGTTACTAAGATGTAATTCAGGCAGTGTTTGTTTCGGAGCAATCGCCAAAATAAGTGTGAAGAGAAGATATAAATTAGAGTACGTCTAGCATTAAAGTGGTCAGATACCCACTAGTGGGCCAATATCTACAAAATCGTTAAGTGTTGAGGGAATTTGAAAACTAGGCAGAGCAAGGATAACGCGAATGTAAAAAAAGGGAAGCAAGTTGAACATTTTGATAGTAACAGCCCGTTTTTCAGTTGTGTTAGCAACAGTGGATTCGGGGCCACCAAATTTGACAAGTAAGTTCATAAATAATATTATTTAATATTTACGAGTCAAATGTGATTTTTAAAAAGGTTTTTGATTTGATAATTTATGTTATTTAAGCGATTTATTAAGTTCGAGTGGTAAGATCATAAGGTCAAGTGGTTTTGGAAAATGAAATATAAAAATCTCGTTTCTGTAAATTGAGCCATAAATATTTTTATAAATATTTACGGAGTGTTATTAAGTTGGTATTAAAGTTCCATTAAAAAATTTAACGTTTCGATAGTTAATTAATTAAAAATAACTAAATTGTAAAAGATGTAAAATCTGTCACTATTTGATTTGAGTGATTAAATGGTTAATTGAATAAATGAAAAGGGAATTAAATGGTCATTAAACCATTCAAGGTGTTAGTGGACAATACTGGACGTGAATTTGATGTTTTATTTAATTATTAACTAAGGCTAATATGGTAATTTCATAATTATATTAAAGTAAAATACAACAAAAGGTTAATTTGTTATCATCTTTTTAGTTTTCTTCTTCATCAACCGAACATCCATGGATGTTTAGATGAACCTTTCGGCCATGGACAATTTACTTGCATAGTATGTGATTTTGGCTCCAATTTTAATAATTTTTATATTTTTGAGATCGTTGCAACTAGGTCTAGCTAGCCCATACCTTCGATTTTGAAACTGTTAAAGATTTTGAATATTTCCATTTATGAACCTTGTGATTTTAGATGTTAAATGATGAATTTGAAATATTAGTTGTTATTTAAAATTATTTTATTCAGTGATTTTTTGATGAATTTTTCGATTAGGGACTAAATTATTAAAATAGTACAAATACAAGGATTTGATGTGAAATTGTTGCAATAATGGGCTGTATTGGATGCCATAAGTATTCGTCTAGGATCACTTTCGGGTAAAAATGGTTAATTTCAATGTTTTAGGCTCAGGGACTAAATTGATTAAAAGTAAAACTTTAGAGGCAATTTTGTAAAAATCTAAAAGTGACTAAATTGCATAAAATATATTGTTTTACTATATAAATTAATTGATTGAATGAAATTGTTAATTTAGAGAAAGATTAGGTGGAAAATCAAGGAGAATTGAAAAATTACCAAGATGGCCCTATACAGTGACATTTCTTGCAATTTAGCCAGGTAAGTTCGTATGAACTGAATTATGTATAATGTTGGTAAAATTAAATGTCATCATATGATTTTTATTGAAAATAAATCAATATATATATGTTATTATACAATTTATCGTGTTATGAAACGACTTAAATCCAACGACGTACGACAACTACCAAGCCCCTTTTGAACCTTAGGAATTTGTACTATACAAATGATATGTCATTAGGGTTTACATGATTCAGGTGCTGGTCTTGAACGTCCTATCGATGTTTGAGGTCTGACATGTGTTGCGTATACTCCACAGCTCATAGGAGCAACATCGTGTAGCTACGTTCCAACCCACAGCTCGTGTGAGTAGGCCCATTTTCACAGCTCGTGTGAGCATATATGTATAGGAATTAACAGATTGCAGTTATATGAGTTAGCACACTTTGTGTGAGCTATCTAGTGTATCCAATGGTATTCTAAACGGTTCAATGGGCATGATTTGAAAAGGAAGTGGTAAGAGTTTGATACGAACTAAGACATATACACGTATGAAAGAATTTGAAATGGTGAGTTACTTGGAAAATATGTTATGTTGAGATGGATGATAAATCCAATTGAATCATGCTGAAATATAGTTGTTATCCATATCAAATTCACATGAATCATGTTTAAATGAACTAATATGTGTTGTTGATGTGCTTAGGCTTATGCCAAGCTTGTGGATATGATTGATGTTTATGGTTATGCTTGTATTATGCATATGAAACTAGTAAGAAAAGGGAATGATATGGTAAGTACGTAATTGGGATGTATTATGATGTTATAAAAAGTTTAATGAGATAAATGATGTACTCATATGTTAGTAAATTGCTTATGCTTTGAATAAATATATCTATGTCATGGATTAATGCACTGAATTGAGAACTAATAATGTTGTTGAGACTTATGATAAGCATTGGGAACGAAAAGGAAAGTAAGTAAATTGAAAGATGTATTATCTTAATAGAAAGGTTGATGGTTATACATTACGTCCCATAAAATCATTTCATGATATGAATTATAAATATATGTGACATTAATGATGTAACACCCCAAACCTGGCCAAGACGTTACGGCCGAATCTAGCATGTCACATTGCAAGGCTATTTGAAAACTACACGTTCAATGAAATCACTATCTCGATTATAAACTTTCTACTATTTATAAACCCTAAATTTTGTTACTTACAAAACATATTTGCTTAAAGATATTTTCCTTGTAACCATAATATCATTTTTAAAAACATTGTTTGTTGCAGAAAACTGACTTTAAAAGTTGCGGAATCGTGATATTTTGAAAACAGTAGTTATTGTTTTAAAAATCTGTATTTAATCGTTTAACAATTCATAACTAAAAGAATTACCAAATGAAAGTTTAAAAAGAAAATCTCAATGGCCTTATTACATAAAATATTAACCCAAAAATAATATAAAATAAATTAAATCTAAAATTACTAAGTTCCGTTTAATAACAAATCCAACGTATGGCCACCTTCGAGTCCTCAACAGCTCCAAATCCTCTAACGTTGGGGATTACCTGCACGGTTAAAAGAAAGGGGTGAGTTACGAGAACTCAGTGTGTAACTCCCTATAACGGTCATAGTCTGGGCCTGAGCCCATAAGGTGTCGGTCTGGCCTAAGCCCTATTCGGTAACAAGCTGGGCCTGAGCCCCAAATCATCTCAATGCAAGTGGATATGTACCCACCCCAATCCTATCCAGCCAACTAACTCTCCACCCGTACCAACCAACACACCATATGGGGACCATGTCAACCCACACAGCCAAAACTCTCCAATATTGCAGTCAAGCTACTAATTACGATATATGTGGCTAAGCCACTAAATCGGTATGTGGCGATGCCACTCGAACGGTATGTGGCAGAGCCACTGAAACGGTATGTGGCAGAGCCACTAGAATGGTACTTCCTCCAATCATCAAACCTAACCCAATGTAACATGAAATGAATGCAGTGTATTACAAATTATAAACATATATATATAATCACATAAATGATATTTAACTACCAACAAGGGTATAACGATTATTTTGTCTCTTAGGGGTAAAACGATAATTTCACCCCTTGGGGGTGTTTCGGTGATTTACCCACTAAGGGTATTTTGGTAATTTACCAACTAACCGCCTTTCTGAAGGCCCACTGTCGCTTCGAACGACACAGGTTCCCTTTTCGGTCATTACTGTGTAAGTGGGCCTAAAATCCAATTTCGGCCCAAATGGGCCCACACGCACGTCTGGCCCATTCAGCTCGTATTTGGTCTCAGTTCTGCAGACTTCACAGTCGCATCACTCATTCGAAAATTTTCCATCGATTTCGCTCATGTAAGCCCGTTAACCTATTGGGCCCACTTAGCTCGTTTCGGCCCACTAAGGCCCATTACGACCTCAATTCTGCAAGAGAGTTCATGATACTCTCAACAATCTATCGCCAGCACTAGTGGCTTGATTTATCTCTACGAGCGTTCGCATGCTCAAGAGATCTCAAATGCCAATATCTGACTTTTCGGTATTTCGGCTTTTAGCCGATTCATAAATCATAGCATTAACAAAACAAACAAGAGTCTAAGATTATACACCTTATCACGTTGAGTACTAAATAATCACAAGCGCCTTCACCTATACAAAACATAACACACGATTAACTCAATTAGCAATAGAATTGGGAGATCTCTATTCCAAACACCAAACCATGAGATTTATTATTACTTGCCTTCACTAGAACGATCAACTGCGATTTGCCTAGTTAAACCAAAGTTCGATGCTGACACCCTTCCGCATCCAGGCGGAAAGTCCTGAATCACTGACACCCTACGCCGCTTAAACTTGGGAGTAGAGGCTATGTGCACAGTCTCGGCTGGCACCTTTGCCGCCACTCTATGGCTAGAATCCCCTTTGCTCATCAAGAACACGATCTTACAAAATTGGAGTCAACGCGAATGCTTAAATCACAACCACAAAGTAAACAATCACCCTAACAGGAAGAAATGAGATAACGATGCAATTAGGCCTAAGGCCTATTCTCGGCCCAAATAGGCACACACGCTCGTGTGGCCCATCTAGCCCAAATCTAGCCACAGATATGAGATTCACATTGACTAGTCCAATATCTACTACACAATCATACAACTTATTTGTATGGGCCCACTTGGCCCTTATCGGCCTATCATGGCCCAAACAGTATCAACCCACAAGAATACTCATGGTGGCCTTAACTATCATGTCGAAGCCCCCACACGTGCGCTCACACGCTCGTGTGGATACCATCACCGTGTGACCGGTATTTCGGCATTTGCCGCTCTATAGTTAGAGTAGTGCAAAATACACACCTGATAGGAATCTGGAGTTAATCCGCGCTCCAAACACTCCTGTGCCCAAACACCCACCAAGGTATGTTTACTAGTCCAATATCTACTACACAATCATACAACTTATTCGTATGGGCCCATGGGCCTATTGGGCCCACTTGGCCATTGTCGGCCTATCGTGGCCCAAACAGCATCAACCCACAAGAATACTCATGGTGGCCTCAACTATTGCGTCGAAGCCCCCACACGTGCGCTCACACGCTCGTGTGGATACCATCGCCTTGTGACCGGCATTTCGGCATTTGCCGCTCTATAGTTAGAATAGTGCAAAATACACACCTGATAGAAATCTGGAGTTAATCTGCGCTCCGAACACTCCTGTGCCCAAACACCCACCAAGGTATGTTTACTCTCCTCATAGATTGCTCTATTTAAAGCCAGCTTCTCACTTTTCCTCTTGCTAGCTTCCCGATGTGGGATCCCTCCTCCAGCAGAGTTTAAATCCATCACAACCTCTTGCTGTCCCAAATTAGCAAAATAAATATCCCCTTTTACTTGTGATGGGATTCGAACTCAGGCCCCCTGTAACTTAATCCACGCTGCTAGCCACTGTACCAACTAGCTCCTCTTTGTCTTAAAACATGCGCAACTAAATATAAGCCTATGGGCCAGAGTCTAAGTTCATTTAAAAAGAAAAAAAAAGAATTGCAAGCACCAAGACTTGAACCTTGGACCCCTTGCTTCCTCTATGGCGTCATTCCCTTGTCTTCCATGTGGCGCCATTTGCCACTAGACCACAACTCCTTTTGTGTCATTTTTCTCCACCTTTTATTCTAAAAACCTACTTACTAACTCCTAGTGTTTTATTCCCCTAAAACCAAAATTTTTCCTAAAGCCCAAGTTTGATCCCGGGACTTCATGGAAGCCCCCTAACTTTCCAAAATCACTCACCTAATAGGTCCAACTTGCATTAATGCAGTTCTCTTATTCTCAAAAATTTTAAACGCTCCCAAGCCCAAGGCCCAATAGGCCCAATTCTACTAGGCCCAAATTCGGGTCGTTACAAATGAATTTACTCAATTACAAGTTGGTAATTATGGTTTGGTAAATCTTAAGGCATTGATATACGTTTATATTTAAACTATAATGTTTATTATTGAAATGTAATATTATGCTTATGGTTTATATGAGCTTACTAAGCATTCATTGCTTATGTGGTTTTCTTTCTCTTACTTTTCATATGTTCAGAAGCTTGATCGGGTTGGAAGCTAGTCAGAGATCCATCACACTATCCATTGATTTTTATCGGTAGTTTTTAATACTTTAGTCGTGGTTGTAATGGCATGTATAGGTGGACTATGTCTACGGTTTAATCGATGAGTTTGGTATATATATGTCATTTTGGTTGATGATTATGGTATGAAATGTTGCCTTGGATTTGAGGTACTTAAGGTACTACTGGTACATTTTTGGTTGTGGTTAATATAGTCAAATTGGTGTATGTTTTGAAATTACAAAAATTAGTATGTGTTAATGTGTCTTTAAATGGCCAAAATGGTATGGTTATTATGTATCATCAATTATGTTATGTTTTGGCATAAAAACAAATTAAGTGATAATTGTTTAAATATACACATGTATAGATGTTTTGGTTGATATTATAGCCATTATGTTTTGGCTTGTAATTATGGTATTTTGAGTGATTGAAATGGTTGTTAGGTTGAGATCATGGCTTATGGTGCTTGGTTGATAGAAGATGGAATGGTAGTTAAAAATGTATGTTATGAGTTGTCCTTTGATATGCTTGAATGTGGTTATTTGGTTTAGGTAATGTAGTTGACATTTATGGCTACTTGTGTTAATTCTTGTTAATGAACATTGAATGGAAAAATTGGTATAATGAGTGTGACTATAATATGTGAACATGGAGATAAATGTTGGCATTAAAATGATTACAAGTTAGTTGTTTTGTGCCTAAATTTTGCATCTATAAAGTACATGTTAGCTGTTGTGATTGAGGAGCCCTTTGGGCATACTGGTCGTATGAATATATGTCTTATTAATTTAGCTCGGTTATGCATGTTTTAAGTGCAACTTGAAGGCTTGTTTATACGTGGAAAATTGATTGTAGGTATGTGCATGAATGAGTGAGAAAAACGGCTTGGACACGGGCGTATGTCTCAGCCGTGTGTGACACACGGCCAGGCAACACAATCGTGTGTCCCTTATAGCTTATTAAGGGTTGCAAGACAAGTAGTTACACGGCCTAGCACACGGCCTGGTACATGGGCGTAAGAGGCAATTTCAAAGGGTACACGGCCTAGCACACGGTTGTGTGGCTTGGCCGTGTGACCCTAGTCAGAGAGTTATACGGGCATGGACAGGGGCTGGGATACGACTATGTGTCTCAGCTGTGTGAGTCACACGGTTTAGCCACACGACTGTGTGACCCCTTAGTTTGAAAATTTTCATCTTTTTCTAAAGAATATTTTATATGTTCTCGATTTAGTCTCGATTTGTTTCTAATGTGTTTTTAGGGCCTCGAGAGCTCCTATAAGGGACAATATGTATGTTATTAATGGAGTTTTCTATGGTTGATGTTGTGAAATATATGATTTAAATTTTTGATTATTTTGAATTGAAATCTCCAATAATGCTTCGTAACCCAATTCTGGTGACAGATACAGTTTAGGAGTGTTACATTTAGTGGTATCAAAGCTATGGTTTAGTCGATTCTCAGACTGAATGTAGCAAGTATGAAGTATAGAAATACATGCCCTTATATAACCCGTGATAGTGTGATATCTCCTGACTTTGATGAGATTTGTTTTACTTATAGACAGAGATGCTTTCCAACCGAGCTAATTCCGATAATGCTAAAAGTGATACTCACGTATCTTATTAAAAAGTTGCTTATGATGAGTCAGGACTCATAAAGGCATGAATAAATATTTTATAAGGTATGCTAATGATGAATGCTATGATATGTGTGTATATATATGAGAGTCAATTTTTTAGGCTTTACGATCTCCACTTCCTCACCTTCAAGATCTTATACAACGGAATTCACAAGATTTATCTTGATTAAGCTCACAAGTGTGAAATTGAAGAATTCAGTGGATGAATGAATAATAATACGGTCAGAGCTGATAATGGGTTAGCAAGTAAAGAGAGTTCTAGAAGAGATATCAGATTTTTCTAAAGATCATTCAGGATACGCACGTCACTGTTAAAGAAGAACTTATTCACGGGGAATCGACTTATTCAGGTATGGTATCTAAAGAATGGATTAACTGGAACTTCTTCTGAATTGATTTCTTAATTGAACGAGATAATGTGGGATCATTGATGACTTTAGTAGTCAATGGAATAATGTTTGAATTGCAAATATATTTGAATGCAGCGATGATAGTCGAGTAGCTTACGATGATCTCTTCTAGGTATTTTATATGCTCTTTTATCCTCAGAGATATATACAATTGTTCATCTTCAGATGTGATCCTTATCATATAGAAAGGCTGGCGAACCAAAATGTTAGATGGAATTACTATAAGTCTGGTTGATTAATGATCGGCATTGCTCTATCTTTCTTTGGTTTTCTAATCCATTCTGTTCGATAGAAGACTTGATGATAAGACTCATATGATGCTATTTTCTACTTCTACTGGTTAATACTCTGAATTATATTTATGTAATTTATGTTGTTTTTGTCACAATTATTTCCAGTGTAACGACCCGAATTTCAGCCTAGTAAAATTGGGCCTATTGGGCCTTGGCCATGGGAGCGCCTAAAATTTTTGAGAACAAGAGAATGGCACTAATGCAAGTTGGACCTATTAGGTGAGTGATTTTGGAAGGTTAGGGGGCTTCCATGAAGCCCCGGGATCAAACCTGGGCTTTAGGAAAATTTTGGTTTTAGGCGAATAAAACCTTGGGAGTTAGTAAGTAGGCTTTAAGAATAAAATGTGCAGAAAAATGACACAAGAAGTTGTGGTCTAGTGGCAAATGACGCCACATGGGAGACAAGGGAATGATGCCACACAAGGAAGCAAGGGGTCCAAGGTTCAAGTCTTGGCGCTTGCATTTCATTTTGAATTCTTTTTTAGATGAACTTAGACTTTGGCCATATACTTGTATTTAGTTATGCATGTTTTAAGACAACAAGGAGCTAGTTGGTAAAGTGGCTAGTGGCGTGGATTATGTTACAAGGGAGCCTGAGTTCGAATCCCATCGCAAGCAAAAAGGGATATTTATTTTGCTAAGTTGGGACGACCAGAGTTTGTGTTGGAATTAAACTCTGTTGAAGGAGGGATCCCACATCGGGAAGCTAGCAAAAGGGAAGGTGAGAAGCTGGCTTTAAATAGAGCAATCTATTAAGAGAGTAAGCATACCTGGGTTGGCGTTTGGGCATAGGAGTGTTCGGAGCGTGGATCAACTCCAGATTCCTATCAGGTGTGTATTTCACACTACTCTAGCTTTAGAGCGGCAAATGCCGAAATGCCGGTCACACGGCAATGGTAGCCACACGAGCGTGCGAGCGCACGTGTGGGGACTTCGACGCGATAGTTGAGACCATCATGAGTGTTCTTGTGGGTTAGGCTGTTTGGGTCGAGATGGGTCGTAATGGGCCATGTAGGGCCCATGGGCCCATAGGAATAATTTGTATGATTGTGTAGTAGATAGTGAACTGGTCTATGTGAAATCTCATATCTGTGGCTAGATTTGGGCTAAATGGGCCACACGAACGTGTGGGTCCATTTGGGCCGAGAATGGGCCCTGGCCCATTCGCATCGTTATCTCTGTTTAGAATTCCTTGGTTTATAAAATTACTGAAATACCCTCAGACTGCAAAATTACTAAAATACCCTCGGACTGCAAAATTACTGAAATACCCCTGATTTGCAAAATTCCTGAAATACCCTATTTTGTGAAATTACCGAAATATCCTAGTTTGTGAAATTATCAAAATACCCCCAATTTTCAAAATTATCGAAATATCCTTGGTTTGCAAAATTATTGAAATACCCTCAGTTTGTAAAATTACTGAAATACCCCCGATTTATGAAATTACCGAAATACCCTCAGTTTGTAAAATTATCGAAATACCCCTAATTTGTGAAATTATCGAAATATCCTCGGACTGCCAAAATACTGAAATACCCTCGATGGGTAAAATTACCGAGTTGCCCTTACGGGGCGAAATGACCGTTTTACCCCTAACCGATTAAATGACCATTATATCCTCGGGGTAGTACTAGTGTTGTATATGTTAATTGTATGATTGATTATGTTTGAGATGCACTGCATACATGGATTAGTTATGCGTATAATTACCGAATTAACCCTGTAGGGTAGGATTACCGAAATACCCTTATAGGGTAAAATGACTATTTTGCCCCTAAGGGTAAAAGACTGATTTTGGTGCCATGATTTGACTGTGATTGTATGACTGTGGTTTAATCGACTTGACTGTAGGCGTGTGTCTGATTTGCTGTTAATATGTGTTGAAATGATTGTTACTAAGCATGGCCATTTTGCATATACGTGTAATGATTGAGCATGACATACACGACATACTGCATTGGATTGGGTTATGCTTATGGAGGAAGTACTGTACTGGTGGCTATGCCACGTTATACTAATTCAGTGGCTCTGCCACGATATACTGATTTTAGTGGCTCAACCACGTATACTGTTACTGGCAGCTGTGTTGATACTGGCAGCTCGGCCACGTTCTTGGTGTGTAGGGCTGGGTGGGTTAACTTGGTCCCCACATGGAGTGTAACATCCTAAATTAGGGGCTCTGCATTAAATATGTTTCTATGGGATGCTATGCTTCGTGTGCTAATTTGGTGTGTTTGGGGGTCAAGAAAAGGCTCGGGGTTAGGCCCGAGCTTTGATGAAAATTTTGTTTTAAGCGCTTTAGGGGGGAACTAGCTAAGGTAGGACTTCGAAATTAATAATGGTGTTTGATGACACAAGAAAAGAGGGGGTAAAGTGGCTTGGAGATGCCACTTAAGGTGCAGAGAAGTGGCGTCATTATGTAGCAGCAGGGGGAGGAGGTTCGAGTCTTGTGAGCCTCATTTAGGTGCTTTAATTTTTGCATTCAGGGAGCTAAGGTGGTGGTTTCGGCAAGGGCTCTTAAAGGTTGTTGGAAGAGTTAGTCAAACATTTTGAATGAATGGCCATAAGGGGCTTGGGGAGTTTGAACGGGTCAACAAGGTTTGAATGAGTGAAGAAGAGTAAAAAGGGGAGAAAAATCAAGGGATTCTGCAAGTTGGTGGAGTAGTGGCCGGTTGTGGGAGGCTTGGAGAGGGGAAAAGAATCAGTTTGGGTGCTAAATTAGGGGGTGTGCCGAATTTGTGAAGAGAGCCCTTTTATTTCATTTTTCCAATTTGGGTTTCTAAGGATGGAAGGTGTCCTATCCCTCATATGGGCATTCTTGCGTGTTGTGTAGCCATAATCATCTTGAAACACTTTCATTCTCTCTTTTGCACTTTTGGAACATTTCTCCTTCTCTTCCCATTTACTAAAGCCGAAACCACATATCACTTTGGCACTTAATTCTTTTGCAACCAGAAACTGAAACTCTCACTCCATTGTTTTCCTTCATAGCCGAAATTACCATTACCATCCACCCTTCACATTGTTGGTTCATTTTTCTTTTGCTACTTTTTCCACAAGCCGAAACCCTCCTTTCCCTTTTTGTTTTGATCTCATACTAGTGCCTTGTGTAGCCAATCTTATTCCTTGTTCTATTTTCTTTCCCCTTCTATACTTCTTTTTGTGTGAAGGCCGAACCTTCATTTTGCTTCAGAAATAGGCACCTTTTCTATTGACTTGTGTTGATAGCCAAATATTGGTCTCTCGTTCGGCAAACTTTGGTCTTGGTAAGAAGCCTTCTTCTCTGTTCTTTCTTCTTCTCTTTTCTCTTGGTTTGGGTAAACCGAAGTCCTGACTTACTTCTTTGAGCACTGATCGATTGTAGAAGGGTGCATCATTATCCCGTCTTCTTCGTGTGGCTTACTATCCGGAAGATTTTGGTAAGTAGTGGTTTGGCTGAATGGGTGGTAAGGGAATTCTTTATTGATTTGATTGGCCGAAAGTTTACTTCTTTTATTCTATCTCTAAGAATCGGTTTAACATGGTTCATTTAGGAGTTCAATCGGGTTCTTAAGCCAGGCCTGCTAGCATTCGACTTCTATTAATTAGGGTAAGGGATTGCGTCGTTTTGAGTTCTTATTTTCTCTTCTTTCTTTCAAAGCCTTAACCCTTTTTCCTGATCAAGTCTCTTCATGGATCCAAATGCTAGTCAATCTAAGGAAGGGAGCGAACCCATTGGAGTGACTCCTAAGTTTTAAGCGGCGATATCGCGAAGAAGGCGGCACTTGGTTGTGGACGACCGGATCGGGAGTAGATAGATAGCCGTCGTTTTGGTTAACGAGAGTGTCGACATAGAAAGCATAGTGTTACGTGTTATCAGGTGTGTACTACTCATACGCCTTCTCTATTGTTCTGTTATTAACTAAAATGGCTGAAAGCCGAAATAACTGATATTATAGATTACCTACCCTTACGAGGGAAGGTTGGAGACGCCGGGTAAGTCTTCGATACCGATATTGCTGTTTATACGCATGTATGTATATTTTGATGTTATGCATGTACGGAGCATAATCTGTTATACACTGATATATTGCATTGCATACATATTGTGCAGAAGGGAAAGAGCATGGGTTCGGGATTGAATGAAGGAGGAGGGAGAATCATTGACTACGGTCACGAGTGTTCTAAGTACCACGGTGGTTGAAACCACGATTATATGTTTGAGTGACTATTGTCACGAGTGGTCAAGTACCACGATGGTTAATACCACGATTGCTTATATCAGTGACTTGTCTCGGTAGTCTATGACCATAATGGGTTGGCCCTACGTATGCTTAATTGCTAGAGATCGTCATGGTGGTCTATGACCATAGTGGGTTGGCCCCACGATTATATGTTTAAGTGACTATTGTAACGAGTGGTCAATTACCACGGTGGTTAATACCACGATTGCTTATATTAGTGACTTATCTCGGTGGTCTATAACCACAGTGGGTTGGCCCCACGTATGCTTAATTGCTAGAGATCGTCATGGTGGTCTATGACCACAGTGAGTTGGCCCCACAATTATATTACAGTGACTTTGTCACGAGTGACTACGGTCACGAGTGGTCTAGGACCACGGTAGTTATGAACCATTATGGCATAATGCCACTGGAGTTTTGGATGGAGAGCTAATCTGGGATGGGTTGCATTGCATGCACATAACATGAGCTGTATTGAGTGGGCTAAGGCCCAAATTGTGTTACATGGGGAAATGTACACACTGAGTCTCGATGACTCACCCTTTTGCTAATTTTACAGGTGATCAGTAGATGGCGGGTTCTGGGCCGAGACGAACTCGAGGTGGCCATGCGTTACGGTTTCTTTAGTAAACTCGAACTTTAACTTTAAATTAGTTTATTTTGGGATTATGGGTTTGTAATAAGGCCGCTTAAACTTTAATTTGGGATTTGTTTATACGCTGATTTTATTCGTACTATGAATCCTTGAAAAACGAGGTTTTTCCTAAGAACATAACAAGAAGTTTCCCAAATTCACGACAAACGTATAATTAGCAGATAACAAATAAAACTTGAAATTTTCTCAACATTTCAGATGTTATTTCAGAAGAAATCAAGCACTTCAAAATTTATTTAAATTTTCACCTTTCAAATATTCCTCTAAGTTTGGTTTTGACAAAATTAAGCCTGTTTTTAGCAACCAATCGGCCTACTTAATCAAAAACAATATATTTCGTTATAATGGTATTAGCCTAACAAGTTTTGATTAACAAAACGGCTCTTAACCTGGATTCATCAAACAAGATAATTTTCTCAAATCGTGATGTTTTATAAAGTTTTTGAATCTACTTCTTCTGTAGCAATCCAGATTTCGTCGTAAAGTTTTGATCGGGTTTGGGGTGTTACAATTATGGTATCAGAGCCTAGGTTTCAAACACTCGGCCGTGGGTATGGGGGTTTAAAATGTTTTAGAAGATGGTTAGAAAGTGATTTAGAAATATATGTGTCTTTTGGAAGCATGGCACTCAAGTCTCCAGCACCAAATCCGCACGGTAAGTCTTCTGACTTTTGATTTTTTTGCATAAAGTGAGCATGATATGTTGTGATAATTTGTGTTAAGGAATACAACTTTAGAGATTGAAACCTTATGTGTGCATGAAATGGCGATAACTGCTTAAAATACTATATCCATAAAACTGCTCTATAATAAACAGTGGAAGAAAACACTAACTCATAAAACTCTTAATCAGATTAAATCGCGTTAGTAATAATAAGTACTAGAGGATGCGGACGCGGTGTGCGAGGCCGTGGAAGAGGCCGAGATGTTGAGGCTGAACCTTTAGAATCTGGGCATGTGCCGGAAGGTGAAGTACCAGCATCAATAGTTACAGGGGTGGAATTTCAAGATCAAATTGATGGAGACGATGCTGTGTCTCAGGTGATGTTACGTGTTCTGGAGAGAGTGGCTGGAGCGACCATGGGATCAATGGCTCGAAAATCTGTGCCTGAGCGACTCAGGGCTAATGGGGTGGAAATATTTAGGGGCGTTTCGAGTGTGGCTTCTAATGTAGCCGAGTATTAGTTAGAAGCAGTGGAACGAATTATGGATGATCTTGACTGCACTACGGAAGAAAAACTTAAAGGAGTTGTGTTTCTGCTCCGAGACGAGGCTTATCAATGGTGGCTCACGGTTAGAGTTGGTACGACTGCAGATCGCATTACCTGGAACTTCTTTAAGTCTGCGTTCCAGGGGAAATATATTGGGTCAAGTTATGTGGACACCCAACGTAAGGCATTTCTAAACTTGGTACAGGGGAGTAAGTCGGTGGGTGAGTATGAGGCGGAATTCTTGTGCCTAGGCCGGTACGCTCGTGGTATTGTGTCTACGGACAATGAGCGTTGTGTTCGATTTGAGGATGGCTTGAGGGATGAGTTGCGAGTACTGATAGCTCCGCAACGAGAAAGGGAATTCGCTGTTCTGGTTGAGAAGGCTAAGATAGCTGAGGAGGCGAAGCATTCAGAAAGATAGAATCAAGATAGGGACCAGGGTAGAAACAAAAGAAGTTTTGGACCATCAAGATCTACTGGAAACTTCCAGAAGAGGCCTAGGTTGGATGCGCCGGGTCGAGCAGGGAGGCCCGCTATTACTGGTAGGCCTCCGCAGTGTGCTACATGTGGGAAGCTTCATTTTGGGGAATGTTGGGCAAGAAGTAATGGATGCTTCAGATGTGGGGCAGTAGATCATCGGGTAAAAGACTGTCCGCATGAGCCACACAAAGTGCGACCCGCAAGTCAGAATTATGTTCAGCCTAGTAGAGGCGGTCAGTAGCCACAGGGAGGCCGTGGTCTGGCCAGGAGAGGTTATGGTTTTGGTCGTGGGCGTGGAGCACCGGGCAGAGGTGCTGGGAATACAAATGCAAGGCAACATGGGTTAGTTTATGCTGCTAGACGCCGAGAGGAGGGCGATGCACCGAACGTCATAACCGGTATGTTCTTTATTTATGGACTACCTTTTTCTGCACTGATTGACATTGGATCAATGCATTCTTATATTGCTAATATTGTATCTGGAACTCTGAACATAGACTGTGAGACTGCTTCTAGGGTGATGACTGTACTTAGCCCTTTAGGACAATCTGTAGTTGTGAATAAACTCTTTAGGGATATACCTCTAGAAGTACAAGGGATGGTTTTCCCGGCTGATCTGATGGAACTGCCGTTCATGGAGTTCGATTTAATATTGGTTATGGACTGGCTAGTGAAGTATCGAGCAAACTTGGATTATGCTGCCAAGCGCATGGTGTTAATGACTCCTGAGGATGATGTGGTGGTGGTGATAGGTGAAAGGAGGAACTACTTGTCTAATGTAGTGTCTGCTCTAAAGGCTGAACGAATGGTGAAGAAAGGATATGAGGCTATCTTAACGTATGTTTGTGCTCTTGAGGCCAAGAAGTTGACTGTAGGAGATGTCAGAACGGTGAGGGAATTTCTTGACGTTTTTCCAGAAGAGCTTCCAGGGATACCTCCAGATCGAGAGGTAGAATTCAGAATTGATCTTTTTCCCGAAACAGCGCCAGTGTCGATTGCCCCATATAGAATGGCATCGAAGAAGTTGGTGAAACTGAAAGCCCAAATTCAGGAGCTGTTGGACCGGGGTTTTATTCGACCCAGTGTGTCACCTTAGGGAGCATCGGTGTTATTTGTTAAAAAGAAGGATGGATTAATGCGGATGTGCATTGACTATAGGCAGTTGAACAAGTTCACGATTAAGAACAAGTACCCACTGCCTAGAATTAATGACCTGTTCTATCAGTTGTGAGGCGCTTCGGTCTTTTTAAAGATAGACTTGAGGTCAGGTTATCACCAACTTAAGGTCAAAGAGGCAGATATTCATAAGACAGCTTTCCGAACTCGTTATGGTCACTATGAGTTCTTGGTTATGTCGTTTGGGTTAACCAATGCACCAGTAGCATTTATGGATATGATGAACTTGGTATGGAATACCTTATCTGCACCGGTTTGTCGTGGTATTTATAAATGATATCTTGGTTTATTCAAGATCGGAAAAGGAGCATGTTTCGCATCTTCGAGTGGTTCTACAAATTCTAAGAGAGAAATAGTTGTACGCCAAATTCAGTAAGTGTGAATTCTAGCTGAAGGAAGTTACATTCCCGGGTCATGTTGCATCTGCTGAGGGGATTAGGGTTGACCCACGGAAAATTGAAGCTGTGTTGGATTGGAAACCGCCTGAGTCTATGGTAGAAATTCGAAATTTTCTTGGTTTGGCTGGGTATTACAGGAGGTTTGTTGAGGGATTTTCATTAATTGCTGCACCATTAACCAAGTTACTACGTAAAAGGAGACTGTTTTTATGGTCAGATAAAAAATAGGAAAGTTTTGAGAAGCTAAAGAGGATTTTAACTGAGGCTCCTGTGTTAATTCAGCCTGTGGCTGGGAAGGAGTTTGTTGTCTACTGCGATGCATCGCACACAAGATTGGGATGCGTATTAATGGAGGAAGAAAAGGTGGTGGCATATGCGTCTCGACAGTTGAGACCACATGAAGTGAATTATCCCACGCATGATCTGGAATTGGCTGCAGTAGTGTTTGCTCTGAATATCTGGAGACACTATTTGTATGGGGAGAAGTCTGTTATCTACACGGACCATAAGAGCTTGAAGTATCTCCTTACCCAAAAGGAGTTGAATTTAAGGCAACGACGCTGTGTTGAGTTATTAAAGGACTATGATTGCTCGATTGAATACCACCCGGGTAAAGCTAATGTAGTGGCAGACGCGTTGAGTCGTGAAGTGATATCGGACTTGAAGGCAATGTTCGCCCATCTCAGCTTGTATGATGATGGAAGTGTGTTAGCGGAATTGCAAGTGAAGCCTTCTTGTTTCAGTCAGATTAAAGAGAAGCAATTGTCTGATGAATCGCTAAGCTTGAAACTTCAGTTAGTGGCAAGTGGTAAGACAGAAGATTTTAGTGTGAACAGTGATGGGATGTTGTGTTTTCAAGGGAAAGCTTGTATGCCGAAGGATTCTGAGTTGAGGCGGAAGATTCTGTAGGAAGCACATAGTAGCCCATACGCTATGCATCCTGGAGGAAGCAAGATGTATAGGGATCTGCGGGAACAGTTTTGGTGGCCAGGTCTGAAGCAAGAAGTGACTGAGTATGTGGGTAAATGCTTGACATGCCAGCAAGTGAAGGCGAAACACAAAGAGCCTTCAGGGTTGCTACAGCCAGCGAAGATACCGCTTTGGAAGTGGGAGAGGATAACGATGGATTTTGTGAGTGGGCTACCCCTTACGCCTACGAAGAAAGATTCAGTTTGGGTAATTATGGATCGGTTGATGAAATCTGCTCACTTCATTCCGGTTCGGGTTGATTACTCACTACAGAAGTTAGCCATACTTTATGTGGCAGAGGTTGTGAGGTTGCATGGGGTACCTGTGTCTATCATATCAGACAGAAACCCTAGGTTTACGTCGAGGTTCTGGAAGGCGTTGCATCAGGCATTGGGCACAAGATTGGATTTTAACACAGCGTTTCATCCACAGACTGATGGTCAGTCCGAGTGGGTAATTCAAATCTTGGAAGATATGTTGAGGGGCTGTGTCATTGACTTCAGGGGTAGTTGGGAGGAGTTTCTAACTTTGGCAGAATTCACTTACAACAACAGCTACCAGTCTAGTATTCAGATGGTGCCCTATAAAGCGTTCTATGGACGGAAGTGTCGTACTCCTACTTGTTGGACGGAGTTAGGTAAGCGTCAGATGTTGGGACCGGAATTGGTTACAGAAACAGAGGAGAAAGTAAAGTTGATCCGAACTCGGTTGAAAGAGGCTTCCGACAAGCAGAAATCTTATGCAGATCTTAAGCGTAAAGACATAGAATTTGCAGTAGGTGATCGGGTTTTCTTAAAGGTTTCACCGTGGAAGAAAGTTCTAAGGTTTGGACGGAAGGGTAAGCTGAGTCCCAGATTCATCGGGCCTTATCGTATAGTGAAGCGTGTAGGACCGGTAGCTTATCAGCTCGAGCTACCTTCGAAATTGAGACAAATTCATGATGTGTTCCATGTTTCGATGTTAAGGCGCTATCGTTCAGATCCATCTCACATAGTGTCGGTGGAAGAAATTGAGGTAAAATCAGATTTATCTTTTGAGGAAGAACTGATTCAAATCCTAGATTGAGATAGTAAGGTACTGCAGAGAAAGACGATTCTGTTGGTTAAGGTATTATGGAGGAATCACGGTTCAGAGGAAGCCACGTGAGAGCCAGAGGATGTGATGCGGCAACAGTACCCTCATCTCTTTTCTCCAGGTAAATTTCGAGGCTGAAATTTGTTTTAGGAGGTAGAACTGTAACATCCTGGATTAGGGGCTCTGCATTTAATATGTTTCTGTATCTATGCTATGCTCCGTGTGCTAATTTGGTGTGTTTGAGGGTCCAGGAAAGCGTCGGGGTTAGGCCTAAGCTTTGATGAAAATTTTGTTTAAAGCGCTTTAGGGGGGAACTAGCTGAGGTAGGACTTAGGAATTAATATTGGTGTTTGATGACACAAGAAAGGAGGGGGTAAGGTGGCTTGGACACGCCACTTAAGGTGCAGGGGAATGGCGTCATTATGTAGCAGCAGGGGGAGGAGATTCGAGTCTTGTGAGCCTCATTTAGGTACTTTAATTTTTCATTCAGGGAGCTAAGGTGGTGGTTTCAGCAAGGGCTCTTCAAGGTTGTTGGAAGAGTTAGTCAAACATTTTGACTGAATGGCCATGAGGGGCTTGGGGAGTTTGAACGGGTCAACAAGGTTTGAATGAGTGAAGAAGAGTAAAAAGGGGAGAAAATCAAGGGATTCTGCAAGTTGGTGGAGTAGTGGCCAGTTGTGGGAGGCTTGGAGAGGGGAAAAGAATCGGTTTGGGTGCTAAGCTAGAGGGTGTGCCAAATTTGTGAAGAGAGCCCCTTTGTTTCATTTTTCCAATTCGGGTTGTCTAAGCTTAGTAGGTGTCGTATCCCTCATATGGGCATTCTTGCGTGTTGTGTAGCCATAATCATCTTGAAACATTTTCATTCTTTCTTTTGCACTTTTGGAACATTTCTCCTTCTCTTCCCATTTACTAAAGCCGAAACCACATATCACTTTGGCACTTAATTCTTTTGCAACCAGAAATCGAAACTCTCACTCCATTGTTTTCCTTCATAGCCGAAATTACCATTACCATCCACCCTTCAGATTGTTGGTTCATTTTTCTTTTGATACTTTCTCTACAAGCTGAAACCATCCTTTCCCTTTTTGTTTTCATCTCATACTAGTGCCTTGTGTAGCCGAATCTTATTCCTTGTTCTATTTTCTTTCCCCTTCTTGTTTTCTTTTTGTGTGAAGGCCGAACCTTCATTTTGCTTCAGGAATAGGCACCTTTTCTGTCGACTTGTGTTGATAGCCGAATATTGGTCTCTCGTTCGGCAAACTTTAGTCTTGGTAAGAAGCCTTATTCTCTGTTCTTTCTTGTTCTCTTTTCTCTCGGTTTGGGTAAACTGAAATCCTGACTTACTTCTTTAAGCACTGACCAATTGTAGAAGGGTGCATCATTATCCCGTCTTCTTCGTGTGGCCTACTATCTGGAAGATTTTGGTAAGTTGTGGTTTGGCTGAATGGGTGGTAAGGGAATTCTTTATTGATTCGATTGGCTGAAAGGTCACTTCTTTTATTCTATCTCTAAGAATCAGTTTAACATGGTTCGTTTAGGAGTTCAATTGGGTTCTTAAGCCAGGCCTGCTAGCATTCGACTTCTATTAATCAGGGTAAGGGATTGCGTCGTTTTGAGTTCTTATTTTCTCTACTTTCTTTCAAAGCCTTAACCCTTTTTCCTGATCAAGTCTCTTCATGGATCCAAATGCTAGTCAATCTAAGGAAGGGAGTGAACCCATTGGAGTGACTCCTAAGTTTAAGAAGCGAGCGGGTATCAGCAGTAAGAGACTGGCCACCGGGTTGCGGACCAGCCTCAGATTAGGGTAGACAGATAGCCGTCATTTCGGTTAACGAGAGTGTCGACATAGAAAGCATAGTGTTACGTGTTATCAGGTGTGTACTACTCACACGCCTTCTCTATTGTTCTGTTATTAACTAAAATGGCTGAAAGCCGAAATAACTGATATTATAGATTAACTACCCTTACGAGTGAAGGTTAGAGACGCCGGGTAAGTCTTCGATACCGATATTGCTGTTTATACGCGTGTATGTATATTTTGATGTTATGCATGTACGGAACATAATCTGTTATACACTGATATATTGCATTGCATACATATTGTGCACAATGGAAAGAGCATGGGCTCGGGATTGAATGAAGAGGAGGGAGAATCATTGACTACGATCATGAGTGGTCTAAGTACCACGGTGGTTGAAACCACGATTATATGTTTGAGTGACTATTGTCACGAGTGGTCAAGTACCACGATGGTTAATACCACGATTGCTTATATCAGTGACTTGTCTCAATTACCACGATGGTTAATACCACGATTGCTTATATCAGTGACTTGTCTCGGTGGTCTATGACCACAGTGGGTTGGCCCTACGTATGCTTAATTGCTAGAGATCGTCATGGTGGTCTATGACCACAGTGGGTTGGCCCCACGATTATATGTTTGAGTGACTATTGTCACGAGTGGTCAATTACCACGGTGGTTAATACCACGATTGCTTATATCAGTGACTTATCTCGGTGGTCTATGACCACAGTGGGTTGGCCCCACGTATGCTTTATTGCTAGAGATCGTCATGGTGGTCTATGACCATAGTAGGTTGGCCCCACAATTATATTATAGTGACTATGTCACGAGTGACTACGGTCACGAGTGGTCTAGAACCACGGTGGTTATGAACCATAGTGGCATAATGCCACTAGAGTTTTGGATGGAGAGCTAATCTGGGATGGGTTGCATTGCATGCACATAACATGAGCTGTATTGAGTGGGCTAAGGCCCAAATTGGGTTACATGAGAAAATGTACACACTGAGTCTCGATGAGTCACCCCTTTGCTAATTTTATAGCTGACCAGTAGAAGGCGGGTTCTGGGCCGAGATGGACTCGAGGTGGCCATGCGTTGCGGTTTCTTTAGTAAACTCGAACTTTAACTTTAAATTAGTTTATTTTGGGATTATGGGTTTGTAATAAGGCCGCTTAAACTTTAATTTGGGATTTGTTTATACGTTGATTTTATTCGTACTATGAATCCTTGAAAAATGAGGTTTTTCCTAAAAACATAACAAGAAGTTTCCCAAATTCATGACAAACGTATAATTAGCAGATAACAAATAATAATTGAAAATTTTTCAACATTTCAGATGTTATTTCCGAAGAAATCAAGCACTTCAAAATTTATTGAAATTTTCGCCTTTCAAATATTCCTCTAAGTTCAGTTTTGACAAAATTAAGCCTTTTTTTAGCAACCAATCGGCCTAATTAATCAAAAATAATATATTTTGTTATAATGGTATAAGCCCAACAAGTTTTGATTAACAAAAAGGCTCTTAACCTGGATTAATCAAACAAGACAATTTTCTCAAATCGCAATGTTTTATAAAGTTTTTAAATCTACTTCTTCTGTAGGAATCCAGATTCGGTCGTAACGTTTATACCGGGTTTGGGGTGTTACATGGAGTGTAGGGTTGGTACGGGTGGTGTGATGGTTGGATTGGGTTGGGCTGCATCCTCATACTGTTGCATACTGGTTTATGAGATTTGTCATTGTACTGGGCTTAGGCCACTTGTTCTGCTATTTGGTTTGGGCTAGGCTTAATTGATTCTGTTATGGGCTGTGACCCAACTGATATTGTAGTGGGCTTTGACTCACTTATGCTTTGAACTGACTGTACTGTTACTCTAAAAGGGTTTTGGCCCAGATTGTTTTAGTTATGTTTTTGTATACTGACTGTTACTCTAGTACGGAGATTACACACTGAGTTTTCATAAACTTACCCCATTTTTAACTGTGCAGGTAATCCCCAGTCTTAGAGGATTTGGATTTGCGAGGGACTCGAAGGTGGCCACACGTCAGATATGCTTTAAAGTTAAACTTAGTGACTTTATTTCATTTTATTTTAATTCATTGGGTTAATAATTTTGTAATAAGGCCTCTTTATTTTTAACTAATTATTTCTGATATTTATTTATGATGTTTTCGAACTGCTAAAAGTGGAATACGATTTCCAAAGCGGTAATTGTTTTTCAAAACCAAATTTGTGATTGATAAAAACTTATTTGAGGATTAAAGCCTCTTTGTTAAAAACTCAAAACACTTAAGCAATTGTTATCTACTTAAAAACGTAATTACCTTTAAAACCTTATATGTTGCGGAAGAATATTTGAAATATAGAATTTTTCGAAAATGTGATGTTTAGAAATAGAGCTGCAGAAGCATTTTTAAAACGTTACGGAATCGTAGTGTTTTGAAAAACAGTTACCGCTTTGGAAATCGTATACCACTTTTAGCAGTTAGAAAACATGATAAATAAATATAAAAAAAAATTAATTAAAAATAAAGAGGCCTTATTACAAAATTATTAACCCAGTGAATTAAAATAAAATGAAATAAAGTCGCTAAGTTTAACTTTAAAGCATATCTGATGTGTGGCCACCTCCGAGTCCCTCGCAATTCCAAATCCTTTAAGACTAGGGATTACCTGCACAGTTAAAAACGAGGTGAGTTTATGAAAACTCAATGTGTAATCCCCTTACTAGAGTAACAATCAGTATACAGAAATAGAAATGAAACAGTCTGGGCCAAAACCCTTTTAGAGTAACAGTATAGTCAGTTCAAAACATATGTGAGTCAAAGCCCACTACAATATCAGTTTGGTCACAGCCCATAGCAGAATCAATTGAGCCTACCCAAACAAAATAGCAGAACAAGTGGCCTAAGCCCAGTACAATGACAGATCTCATAAACTAGTATGCAATAGTATGAGGATACAGCCCTACACGTAACAGTATACGTGGCTGAGCCACTAAAATCAGTATATCGTGGCAGAGCCATTAAATTAGTATAACATGGCATAGCCACCAGTACAGTACTTCCTCCATAAGCATAGCCCAACCCAATGTAGTATGTCGCGTATGTCATGCTCAATCATTGCACGTATATGCAAAATGGCCATCCTTAGTAATAGTCATTTCAATACATATTAACCGCAAATTAGACACACGCCTACAGTCAAGTCGGTTAAACCATAGTCATACAATCACAGTCAAATCATGGAACCCAAATCAGTCTTTTACCCTAAGGGCAAAATAGTCATTTTACCCTATAAGGGTATTTTAGTAATCCTACCCTACAAAGGTAATTCGGTAATTCTAGTCATAACTAATCCATGTATGCAGTACATCTTAAGCATAATCAGTCATACAATTAACATATACAACACTAGTACTACCCCGAGGGTACAACGGTAATTTAATCGATTAGGGGTAAAATGGTCATTTCACCCCGTAAGGGCATCTCGATAATTTTACCCATCGAGGGTATTTCGGTAATTTTGCAATCCGAGGGTATTTTGGTAATTTCACAAATCAGGGGTATTTCGATAATTTTACAAACTGAGGGTATTTTGGTAATTTCATAAATTGGGGTATTTAAGTAATTTTACAAACCGAGGGTATTTTAGTAATTTTGCAAACTAGGGGTGTTTCGTAATTTTGCAAACTAGGGGTATTTCGATAATTCCACAAATTGGGATATTTCAATAATTTCAAAAACTAGGGGTATTTCAGTAATTTTGCAAATCAGGGGTATTTCGGTAATTTTGCAATCCAAGGGTATTTCAGTAATTTTGTAGTTCGAGGGAATTTTAGTAATTTTGTAAACCAAACAATTCTAAATAGAGATAACGATGCAAATGGGCCTAGGGCCCATTCTCGACCCAAATGAACCCACATGTTCGTGTGGCCCATTTAGCCCAAATCTAGCCACATGTATGAGATTGGCATAGACTAGTTCACTATCTACTGCACAATCATACAAATTATTCCTATGGGCCCACGGGCCCTATATGGCCCATTACGACCCATCTCGGCCCAAACGCCAACCCAGGTATGCTTACTCTCCTCATAGATTGCTCTATTAAAAAGCCAGCTTCTCACCTTCCCTCTTGCTAGCTTCCCGATGCGGGATCCCTCCTTAGCAGAGTTTAATTCCAACACAAACTCTGGCCGTCCCAACTTAGCAAAATAAATATCCCTTTTTTGCTTGCGATGGGATTCGAACTTAGGCTCCCTTATAACATAATCCACGCCACTAGCCACTTTACCAACTAGCTCCTTGTTGTCTTAAAACATGCACAACTAAATATAAGTCTATGGCCAAAGTCTAAGTTCATCTAAAAAAGAATTCAAAATGAAATGCAAGCGCCAATACTTGAACCTTGGAACCCTTGCTTCTTTGTGTGGCATCATTCCCTTGTCTCCCATGTGGCGTCATTTGCCACTAGACCACAATTTCTTTTGTGTCATTTTTCTCCACATTTTATTCTTAAAGCCTACTTACTAACTCCCAGGGTTTTATTCGCCTAAAACTAAAATTTTCCTAAAGCCCAGGTTTGATCCCGGGACTTCATGAAACCCCCTAACCTTCCAAAATCACTCATCTAATAGGTCCAACTTGCATTAGTGCCGTTCTCTTGTTCTCAAAAATTTTAGGCGCTCCCATGGCCAAGGCCCAATATGCCCAATTCTACTAGGCCCAAATTTAGGTCGCTACAGCGTATGAGCGGTATTCTTCTTCTGGATTTTCTCTAGGGTATCATCAATCTTTTTATCATTCAATAAGGGTTGTATTCTCGGAGATTCAGTAGAGCTCCACATCTTGGATTTTTGTATCTAGGTTTTCTTATCATTCTTATTGTTTAATCTAACAAACATGGTTCATCTGTAAAGGATATTCATTGGTCAGAAGTAATTACATTTATTATGGTTATGATTCCCGGTTCGATCATGAAAGTACGGTTATACAGATCTTAGGATTTTAGAGGTTGTGTTACTCTACTGGTTGTTACTGGAACTACATTCGGTTTTTGTCTTTTATTTAGGAGTGCACTATTTATGTTAAGGTATTATTTTATCTATACGGTTGAAACGTCAGTCTTATTATAGCACTATGGTTTTAATATATCTGATGGTTGTGGTTTCGATATGGTTTAAAGCTTTGATGTTAATAATTGAAATAGCTTTATTATATTCCCTCTCTTGATTTCGTGAAGGGGTAGGCATTGGCAAAAGTGTAGGCGATGGAAGATCGAGCTCAAACTTGTATATTGGTTCTCATTCCTCAGGTAATCTCTATTTACGTCAACGAGTTAAAACAAGATGTTATGTTTCGTTTGAGTTAATGCGGTTTGTAGTGATCTTCGATTGGTATTCTGATGGACTTATGATTGACGGTATATCTAGATTTTCTTGACGATAAGAAGAAAGAATTATTTTGAAATGTTATTATTTGGTTGATAGATCGACTCAATTGTGTTATTCAAAAACGGGTTATCATTTGAAAAGTTAGGTAAGTTGTTTGTATTTGAGTTTATTTCTCGATTCGGGAATAAAATTTGGTGCGTTCACGGGTAAATAGACGGTCAGTCTAAATGAATAATTCATATTCTAGAAGACATGATATAAAAATATATCTATTAGATCAGTTATAATATGGAAATGTCATTATGGGTTAAAGTCGTCTCGATAGTTGAAGCCGTCATGATGGTGTTAAATTATATTACTTGACACTTTTTGTGTAAAGGGAACAAATATCAGTTGAAAGTTACAGATGCAAACATGTCAGAAGCATCAGCCAGAGTTTGATAATCCGGGTTTGGACAGATGATCATTAATGAATTTCTCGGTAGCTATACTTTTAATGATAAAGTTATATCAGGAGAACATAATAGCTATTCAGTTAATTTTAGATATCATATCAAGTTCTGATGTGACTTTTTATATGAGTTCTGGATCGAAATGAATTATAATTGATTTATCTATAAATTAGCATTAACAAGATGAAAGAATGACTAGACTTGATGGCTTGTATCAAGTGAGAAATTTCGAGGATGAAATTTTCGTAAGGGGGAGAGTTGTAACAAACCATTTTTTAGTGGTGTCGAAAATAGTGGTTTCGGGGCTACCAAATCCGACGAGTAAGTTTGTAAATATTATTATTTAATATTTACGAGTCAAATGTGATTTTGAAAAAGGTTTTTGATTTGATAATTTATGTTACTTAAGCGATTTATTAAGTTAGAGTGGTAAGACCTTAAGGTCAAGTGGTTTTAGAAAATGAGGTATCGGGACCTCGTTTCTATAAATCGAGCCGTAAATATTTCAAATATTTACAGAGTTTCATTAAGGTGGTATTAAAATTTCGTTAAAAATTTTAACGTTTCGATAGTTAATTAATTAAAAAGGACTAAATCATAAAAGATGTAAAATTTGATCATTATTTGATTTGAGTGATTAAATGGTTAATTGAATAAAGGAAAAGGGACTTTAATGGAATTAGACCATTCAAGGTGTTAGTGGACAATAATGAACATGAATTTGATGTTTTATTTAAACTAAGGTTAATATGGTAATTTGATAATTATATTAAAGTAAAATAAAACAAAAGGTTAATTTGTTATCATCTTTTTAGTTTTCTACTTCATCAATCGAACATCCATGGATGTTGAGATGACGCTTTCGACCATGGACAATTTACTTGCATGATATGTGATTTTGGCTCCAATTTTAATAATTTTTATGTTTTTGAGATCGCTGCAAATAGGTCCAGCTAGCCCATACCTTCGATTTTGGAACTGTTAAATATTTTGAATGTTTCCATTGATGAACCTTGTGATTTTAGATGTTAAATGATGAATTTGAAATACTAGTTGTTATTTAAAAGTATTTTATTAAGTGATTTTTAATGAATTTTCTGATTAGGGACTAAATTGTTAAAATAATAAAAGTGCAAGGATTTGATGTGAAATTATTGCAATAATGGGCTGTATTAGATGCCATAAGTATTTGGATAGGCTCAATTTCGGGTAAAAATGGTTAATTAGCATGTTTTAGGCTCAAGGACTAAATTGAATAAAAGTAAAACTTTAAGGGTAATTTTGTAAAAAAATAAAAATAACTAAATTGTTTAAAGTAAATTTTTGTAATGTCTAAATTAATATGTTGAATTAAATTATTCATTTATATCAAGATCGGGTGGAAATCAAGGAGAATAGAAAAATTACCAAAATGCCTCTGTACTTTAACATTTAGCCAGGTAAGTTCGTACGAACTAAATTATGTATAATGTTGGTTAAATTGAATGTTATTACATATTTTTTAATTGAAAATAAATCAATATATATTTATTATACAACTTATCGTGTTATGAAATGACGTAAATCCAACGACGCTTGAAACTACGGAGGCCCGTTTGAACCTTAGTAATTCGTCGGATACAAATGACATGTCATTAGGGTTTACACGATTTGAGAGCTGGTATTGAACGTCCTACCGATGGTTGAGGTCTGGTGTAACACCCCAAACCCGGTCCAAAAACCATGACCGAATCTGGTATGTTACGGGAAAAACGAGTTTGAAAATTTCGAAGTTGCATTAAATAGAATTGGTAAAACTTTGATCCGTTTAGAAAAAAAAACATTTAGACTTAGTAACAAAAATTTGCTTTCAAGTTTGGAAACAATCGATTTTCGTATGCTTATAAAATCAGCGCGATACCCGATGGTATAGTTGAAACATATCGTTAAAGTTTTGAAATCGTTGTTGTGTCATGTTTTAGCAAATTAACCCAATTAGTCTGTTAAGGCATATTAAAATCAAACTTAAAACATAATAATAAAAAGGCATAATTTAAAGGCTTTTTACAAACCCGAAATAAAACCCAAATAAAATTAAATAAACTAAAGTACTCAAATGCAAATGGCTGAGTAACACTTTTATTAGAGCATGGCATGCGCACCCGAGTCCATCCGGCTCCAAGTCGCGCTCACGAGTCACACGAAATGTCAAAGGAGAGGGTGAGTCGAGTGACTCGATGTGTAAATCCCGCTCCCGAATAAACCACATGCTAACACACATAATACAAAGCAACATGATTAATGCAACCCGATCCTAACCATCCATATCACCTTTTCTACCCGTGTGGTACCAAAACCACTTTGGTGACATACTGATCCACGATGTGTTACCAAAACAACGATGTCCCAAAGACATAATATCCGTCAATGTGGTCCCAAAACCTTTGGTGTCCCAAAGACACAATTGTGCTACCAAAGCACCTGGTGACCGAAGTCACAAATCCAACGATGATGGGGCCAACCCATCGTGTGTTACCAAAACACTAGCGAGACAATCCCATATCTCAAGTGGGGCCAACCCACGGTGGTCAAACCACGGGACAAGTCGCAATGAGGTGCCAAACCTGCGGTGTCCCAAAGACACAATGTGCTACCAAAGCACCGGTGACCGTAGTCACAAATCCGGTGATGGGGCCAACCCATCGTGTGTTACCAAAACATCGGCGTCAATCCCATATAATCATCGTGGGGCCAACCCAGCGTGGTACTTGAGCCACTGGACGAGACGCCGAGGTACCAAACCTCTGGAGGTGCCAAACCTCTGAGTGACCCAAAGTCACAAAGTGTGCTACCAAAGCACTGGTGCTCGTCAGCACAAATATCACTGCTCCCTCCTCTCGTATCACCCATACATGACATACTGCCTTATGTACATTATGCAAATCATGTAACTCATGCAACCATGTCCAACATAGCATCTCATAGCATATACATGTATAGCATAGATTATCATACCCAAAGTATCCATCATAGGACTGGTAATAAAGTAGACTTACCCGGATCCGTACACATACCCCATTTGGGTATCCAGTCATCCATCATATCTTTGTTAAAGTTTTTAACAGCAAGCAGTCTATTAATGACATTACCAAGTACTAGTGTGTTAGTTACACACACGATAACTACGAGCCTAGAAATCCCAACGAAGCGAATGCTCGGTCCCTCGATTGCTAACTCTCCTACAATCGGCCAAACAAAGGGATTAGGCATCCATAGCATTCGCCAAAGCTATCAAACCAAAGGGCTTACTTTTAAACTCTTACCTTCGATAGATTTGGTTTCTCCCAAATCCGAACCAACAAAGTGGTTCTTTTGCCAATCGGTCCGATCCCTAACAACAAGCAGTTAGTCCTTTGTCTTAATCGAATCGAAAGAATAAACACAAGCCCATACTTACCACCACCTACCAATCGGTTAACAAGGGTGAAGGCTCTTCTCGGCTACTTTTCAACGTCCAAAGACCCTAACACAAGATGATTATCAAAAGCTTAATATCCTTCCAACCACAACCAACGAAGAAACAACAGAGGGAGTTATGGCCATTCGGCCTTGCACTTACCAACACCCAACACCAATATTCGGCCAACCTAACACCAGGGAAGAGAGGAGGTTCGGCCAAGGCTTCAAAAGAAGAGGATTCGGTCAAGATGTAAACACAAGCTAGAGGAAACCGGCAATCACCAAGGAGGGTTGGCTAGTATCTTAAAAGTGAAGCAAAAGAAAGATGTGTTCAAGAAGAAGAAGAGAATCGGCCAATGGTCTTGAGAAGAGAAGAAAATGGAAAAAGGGATAGGTGCTTTTCGGTTTTGAAGAAGAAAGAAATAGAGAAAGTATTTGGAACAGGAGGTTTCGGCTACAATGTTTAAGCAAGAAAAAAGAAAATGAATATGACAAAGGATGATAGAAGTTTCGGTTTACTTAACCTAAAAGAAAAGGGAGAGAGAGAGCATACGGCTACCAAAATAATTGAGAGAAAACAAAGCACAAAACAACAAAGGTGCCTGGACTTTCGGTTTGTGAAAGAAATGATGGAGAACTCACTTGGACTTTCGGTTTTAACAAATGAAGAAAACGAGAGAAAAACCTTGGTACAATTTCATTCTTAGAACCAAAATGGACACTTTTGCTTACCAAAAAGAAGACCGAAAATATACCATAAGCAAAAGTACATTCGGCCTCCCCCCTCTCCCACACTAAGCCGTCCACTCCCCCACTCCAAACACCCAAAAATTCGGCCAAAAATCCCTCCAATAATTCCCAACCACACATTCAAACAACCATGACCAAGTCTTCCTCCTACAATTACTCTCCACCTAACATTTGAATGTGAAGACTTGGTCCAAGCTAGAGTTTCACTAGCCTTCTACCTCTCCTCCATGCCGTCCCAAAAAGAAGCCAAAAAGGGAATTTTGGCAGCTCGAACACTAGACCTCCACCTCATGGAATTGACGCCACACCATGCTCCCAAGTGACGCATGCTTTGCCACTCCACCAGCTCCTCTTTCGTGCAATAAAATTCCATTTTATTTTCTTAAGCCCCAACTCTATCAGCTCCCCACACCTAAGGCCCAAAAACTAAAATTTTCCTACCTACTCAGGCATACACTTAGCCTATAATTAAGCCCCTAAAACACCGAAATAGCAACACAGCACACAAAACCCATGCAATATCATGCAACAACAAAATAGCCCCTAACCCGGGATATTACAGTTCTACCCCCTTAAAAATAATTTCGGCCTCGAAATTACCTGGTCAAAAGAGTTGCGGGTATTGCTGTCTCATCGCATCCTCGGGTTCCCACGTGGCTTCTTCCACGCCATGATTCCGCCAAAGTACCTTAACCAAAGGCACAGACTTCCTACGTAGAACCTTGACATCTCGATCTAGAATCGACCGGTTCTTCCTCTATGGTCATATCCGGATTTACCTCGATCTCCTCCTTTCGCTACTACATGCGATGGATCTCGAACGATACCTCGAAGCATCGAAGCGTGAAAAGCGTCGTGGATCGACTAAGCTCTGCGGCAACTCAAGGCGATCACGCATGGTCCAACTCGTCTCAATACCCTATACGCCCAATGAACCTCGGACTTAGCTTGCCTTTTTCGCCAAACCTCGGCACCTTCTTCCAAGGTGAGACCTTTAAGAAAACCCGATCTCCCACAGCGAACTCTATATCCCTTCGCTTAAGATCGGCATAAGACTTTTGCCGGTCTGAAGCTTCCTTCAATCGAGACTGAATCAACTTAACCTTGTCTTCTGTCTCCGCAACCAACTCGGGTCCCAACAAGCGGCGTTCACCTAACTCTGTCCAACAAGTAGGTGAGTGACACTTCCTACCATCTGACGCCTCATATGGTGCCATTCGATGCTTGCTTGGTATTTGTTGTTATAGGCGAACTCTCGGCCAACGGCGAAACTCCTCCCAATCGCCCTCAAGTCGAACACAACCTCTCAACATGTCTTCCAAGATCCGAATGACCCTTTTCGATTGCGTCGATCGAGGGTGAAAAGCCGTCTTGAAATCAAGCGAGTACCGAGCTCGATGCAACGCTCTCTCGAACCTCGGCGTGAACCTCGGATCCTTATCTCGAGATTATCGAAGCTGGGCGCCGTGCGGTCTCACTATCTCTCGACACATAAAGCTTCGCCAATCTCTGAAGTGAATAGTCCACTCACCAGGAATGAAATGGGCCGACTTAGTCGACGGTCCACGATAACCCAAATGAATCTTTCTTGCTTGGCGTGAGCGATAAACCAGCAGACGAAATCCATAGTTATCCTTTCCCACTTCCATCGAGGAATTTTCACAGTGAAGCAAACCCGACGTGATAGCGATGTTCCGCTTTGACTGACACGACAAGTCGGACATTTTCCAACAAACTCTGTCACTTCTTTCTTCAAGCGAGGCCACCAAAAGCGCTCTTTAAGATCCCTATACATCTTGCTACCTCCGGGATGCATAGCATAAGGATGCTATGTGCGTCTGAAGAATCTTCTGCCTCTACTCAACATCTTTAGGCATACAAGCCCTCCTTGGAAACACAGAACCTCATCACCGGACAAATTTGAACCCTCCAAACCACCATTACGCACTTGTAACCTCGCGCACTCGAACCTCATCCTCCAACTGTTTCTCTTTGATCCGCTCAACCCAAGTAGGCTTAACTGCTGCAGCTCTGCGAGAATACTCGTCGTCATACAAACTCAAATGGGCAAACAAAGCTCTTAAGTGCGAAACAACCTACGGCTCAACGCGTGCGCCACCACGTTAGCCTTGCCGGATGATACTCGATCGAGCGATCGTAGTCCTTGAGCAATTCGACCCATCTCTGGCGCCTCAAATTCGAGATCCTACGAGTCGGTAGATACTTCGGACTCTTATGATGCGTGTAGGCGATTGACTTCTCCCCGTACAAGTAGTGCCTCCAGATTTTTAGAGCGAAGACTATTTTGCTAGCTCCAAGTCGTGCGTCGGATAGTTGACCTCGTGTGGCCTCCTCGGTGCCGAGAAGCGTAAGCCACAACCTTACCCTCCCGCATCGGCACACAACCCAAGCCCGTGTGTGTGATGCATCGCAAAGACTGCTCGTGAATTCCTTACCACCTCGGGTTGAATCAAAGCAGAGCCTCTGTCAAGATCTTTTCAACTTATCAAAACTCTTTCATTTGTTTCTCGGTCCAAACAAGCGGAACTCCCTTCCTTAACGACTTAGTCGCCGGTCTTTGCGATTAACGAGAAACCCTCAACAAACCTTGGTAGTATCTCGCCAAACCGGAAACTCCGAATCTCAATGACCCGACTTAGGAGGCTTCCAATCCAAAACCGCCTCAACCTTCCGAGGATCTACTCTAATCCCCTCAGCTGATACTACATGACCCAAAAACGTCACTTCCCTAAGCCAGAACTCACACTTACTGAACTTAGCATAGAGTTGCTTTTCCCTCAAAATCCGCAACACCACTCTTAAGTGTGCATTATGCTCTTCTTCCGACCTTGAGTAAACCAAGATGTCGTCAATAAAAACCACGACGAAACGATCCAGATACTGCTGAAACACCCTATTCATCATATCCATAAAAAAGGCCGGAGCGTTAGTCAACCCGAACGGCATTACTAGGAATTCGTAGTGCGTCATCGAAGTCAAAGCATTTGTCTTATGGATATCCGCTTCCTTAACTTTCAACCGATGGTACCGGACCTCAAATCGATCTTCGAAAACACCGATGCACTTTTCGGTGATCAAACAAGTCATCTATCCGTGGTAGCGGCGGATACTTGTTTTTCGTCGTCACTTATTCGGTTTGGCGATGAGTCGATACACATCCGCATCGAACCGTCCTTCTTCTTGACGAATAATACCGCGCGCCCCACGGCGAAACACTTGGCCTAATGAAGCCTCGATCCAACGACTCCCGAATCGAGCCTTAAGCTCCACCAATTCCTTTGGTGCCATCCTATATGGAGCAATAGACACCGCGCGATCCACGGTAGCAGATCTATCCCAAACTCTACCTCGCGATCCGGTGGCAAACCCGGAAGCTCCTCCGAAACACATCCACAAATTCCTTAACAAAGACGAACCTTCTCAGCAAAGAGATTCCTTAGCCTCCAAGGCATACATATGAACCACAAGCGCTTCTGCACTCTTCCGACCATCTTACTGACTTTTAATGCCGATACCACATTGGATAAGTAATCTCTCCTATTACCTATCATAATCACTTCATCTCCCTTATCCGTCGATAGAACCATGCGCTTTAGTCGCGCAATCCACCATGGCACGGTACTTAACCAACCAGTCCATCCCGAGAATCGATCGAACTCCTCAAGCAGCGGTTCCATCGGATCGCAGAAGAAAAGTGACCCTTGGAGTTCTAGGGGTACATCCTTATACAACTTATCTACCACTACTGAGTGACCTAGAGGGCTAAATGCGGTCATCCGCCTAGAAGATATCTCGAGTCTAAGTCCATGGTCTCAACTATACTACTAGCAACATACGAACGCGTGGAACCCAAGTCAATTAAAGCGGTATAGGAGAACCAAAAATCAAAAACGCATCGGTGATTACGCCCGGTGCGTCGCCCTCCTCGCGCCTATTTGCATACACACCGGACCAGCCGTCGTGCCTCGAACTACCCGCACCTCCGCCGGTGCTCCACGACCTCGACCAAATCCATTACCACCTCTCGCCATTACCACGGCCCCTCCGTGGTGGTGGTCCATTCCTCTGATCGACACGTACGACTCTCGGGATCGAATCTCGGCCATCCTACGCGGACAATCCCACGATGCGATGATCCAGTGAACCACACTCAAGCAACCTTTTCCACCGGTCAACAACCACCCCAATGAGATTTCACATCGATTACATCTGCGGCCCACGCTTAGCAGCAACAAACCTAGCAGACTGATTCTGCCCACTCGGTCTAGCCCTCTTCTGCGGGTTACCAGACGATCCCGAAGACCCAAAGCTCCTCTTAAGCCTACTCCTATCCATGCTCTGTCTTACCGACTCCTTAACACCTTCGGCTACCTTAGCCTTCTCGACTAAGACAAAGAAACTCGCGCCTCGCTGAGGAGCAATCGCGACCTCAACTCGCCTCGAAGCCCGTCCTAAACGAACACACCTCTCATCATGCTCGGTGGCTACAATGCCCCTGGCATACCTACTCAGCTTCAGGAACTCAGCCTCGTACTCAGCAACAGATTTACTCCCCTGAACAAGCCTCAGAAATGCCTTTCGCTGGGAGTCGATGTAACTAGCCCCGATGTACTTCTTTTGATATGCAGCTCTAAAATAATCCCATGTCAGATCCTCAGCTGCCACACTGTCTCCGAACCGTGAGCCACCATCTGGTATGACTCATCCCGGAGAAGCGATACAATCCCTTAAGTTTCTCCTCGATCGTCAAGTCCGGATCGTCCATGATCCGCTCGATTGCCTCTCAGCCAATATTCAGCAGATGCTAGGAGCAACACCGATACACCTCGGAAAAATTCGGCCCGTTAGCCTGCAGTCGCTCAGAGAGCATTTCCTAACTCCCGCACCACCACTTTACACCAGCCACCTTTCCAACACTCGCAAAGCATCGCTCGTGACAACTGCATCGTCTCGGGCCCGATCTCGGAACTCACCACCTCCACCGGTGGCGGAACCAAGCATCTCATTTTCGACCTTGACCGGATCCTACGGGTTCGTAAACCGTCATTCCACCCCTACCTCTACCACGAGTATTACGACCACGTCCGCCTCGAGTGCTCATGTCTAACGATCTACGTTTACGATTAAAAGATTTTTATGCATTAGTAACGTTCCACTTTCTCTTAACCGCAAAGAAATTTTATGGATAGAGTTTATTCGGGGGGTTCTTTCGAGCAACCAAGGTTTCAATCTTCTATCCTATTCATCCAAAAAGAGGTCATACATTTATTCCTTAACCCTTTCCATACCTATTCACTCTTCGGACATTGCTGCCCATTCTAGCCCAAGGGTATTTTCGTCATTTTCCCTACAGGGTATTTTCGTAAGAAAAGATATTTTAAACTTTAAGTAAACCGGTCAATTTGAAATTCCAAAAATTTGAGAGTGTTCTTTGAAAATTTTGTAAAATACTTCGTTTTGGAAACCAGGGGTATTTTAGTAATTTTCACAAACTGAGGGCGTTTTCGTAAATTTTTGAAATCAAAATTTTCGATTGATATTTTGTAAAACAGAGTATTTGAATTTCGTAACATTTTTTTTTGAAATTTGGGCAAAATCATTGAGTTGCTATTTTATAAACCGAGGGCATTTTAGTAAATTTACTCCCAAGGGCATTTTTGTAATTTTCCATAAATTAGGTTTTTCAAGAAAATTGTTGTAAATATGACATTCTCGGTTTTGGAAGAGTTTATTGCAAAAAGTTTGAAAACATTAAGGTTGTTGTTGTATTTTGAAAACATGGCTAATTCCCTTTTGGGTTTTAGTCGTTAGGTTAAGTCTATGTAAGAGCCTTCTTGGTCGGGGTGAACTCGAGCTCACGCACGGTGGGATTCTGCGAAGAGGAGGTGAGTCACGAGGACCGCTTAAATACCAAGCTCTTAGGATCCTCTCCTAGACATGCGCACGGAGTTACCACACCCCTAGCCCCAGTGGTTTGAGTCATAGATTGGTTTAGTGCTTTTAAGTCTTATGCTTTAGTTCAAGTGTTTGAGTAATCTAATCCTAGGGTTCAAGTCCTATAAATCTAACTACGTTCCATATCACCTACCCTTCTACAAATAATAATCCACAGAAGAGTTAGAATTACTTACCAGGCGAATGGTGCTGGGAGACTCGGTGCCATGCCTTGTAAACCATGTGTTCCAACCCAAAACACTTAAAACAAACTTTTGAAAACAATTTGGGCCTCAAGCCCACAGAAACAGCTTTTTGAACTTAGCTCGATACCACAATTGTAACACCCCAAACCCGGTCCAAAAACCATGACCGAATCTGGTATGTTACGGGAAAAACGAGTTTGAAAATTTCAAAGTTGCATTAAATAGAATTGGTAAAACTTTGATCCGTTTAGAAAAAAAAACATTTAGACTTAGTAACAAAAATTTGCTTTCAAGTTTGGAAACAATCGATTTTCGTATGCTTATAAAATCGTGCGATACCCGATGGTATAGTTGAAACATATCGTTAAAGTTTTGAAATCGTTGTTGTGTCATGTTTTAGCAAATTAACCCAATTAGTCTGTTAAGGCATATTAAAATCAAACTTAAAACATAATAATAAAAAGGCATAATTTAAAGGCTTTTACAAACCCAAAATAAAACCCAAATAAAATTAAATAAACTAAAGTACTCAAATGCAAATGGTCGAGTAACACTTTTATTAGAGCATGGCATGCGCACTTTTAGAGTCCATCCGGCCCAAGTCGCGTCTCACGAGTCACTGAAATGTCAAAGGAGAGGGTGAGTCGAGTGACTCGATGTGTAAATCCCGCTCCGAATAAACCACATGCTAACACACATAATACAAAGCAACATGATTAATGCAACCCGATCCTAACCATCCATATCACCTTTTCTACCCGTGTGGTACCAAACCACTTTGGTGACATACGATCACGATGTGTTACCAAAACAACGATGTCCCAAAGACATAATATCCGTCAATGTGGTCCCAAACCCTTTGGTGTCCCAAAGACACAATTGTGCTACCAAAGCTTTGGTGACCGAAGTCACAAATCCAACGATGATGGGGCCAACCCATCGTGTGTTACCAAAACACTAGCAGACAATCCCATATCTCAAGTGGGGCCAACCCACGGTGGTCAAAACCACGGGGACAAGTCGCAATGAGGTGCCAAACCTCACGGTGTCCCAAAGACACAATGTGCTACCAAAGCACTTTGGTGACCGTAGTCACAAATCCGGTGATGGGGCCAACCCATCGTGTGTTACCAAAACAACTGGCGTCAATCCCATATAATCATCGTGGGGCCAACCCACTGTGGTAGTGCTGAGCCACTGGGGACGAGACGACGAGGTACCAAACCTCTGGAGGTGCCAAACCTCCGGTGACCCAAAGTCACAAAGTGTGCTACCAAAGCAACGGTGCTCGTCAAGACAAATATCATCGCTCCTCCTCTCGTATCACCCATACATGACATATGCGCCTTATGTACATTATGCAAATCATGTAACTCATGCAACCATGTCCAACATAGCATCTCATAGCATATACATGTATAGCATAGATTATCATACCCAAAGTATCCATCATAGGACTGGTAATAAAGTAGACTTACCGGATCGTACACATACCCCATTTGGGTATCCAGTCATCCATCATACTGTTAAAGTTTTTAACAGGCAAACAGGTCTATTAATGACATTACCAAGTACTAGTGTGTTAGTTTACACACCTGATAACTACGAGCCTAGAAATCCGAACGAGAACGAATGCTCAGTCCCTCGATTGCTAACTCCTACAATCGGCCAAACAAAGGGATTAGGCATCCATAGCATTCGGCCAAAGCTATCAAACCAAAGGGCTTACTTTTAAACTCTTACCTTCGATAGATTTGGTTTCCTCCCAAATCCGAACCAACAGTGGTTCTTTTGCCAATCGGTCAGATCCCTAACAACAAGCAGTTAGTCCTTTGTCTTAATCGAATGAAAGAATAAACACAAGCCCATACTTACCACCACCTACCAATCGGTTAACAAGGGTGAAGGCTCTTCTCGGCTACTTTTCAACGTCCAAAGACCCTAACACAAGATGATTATCAAAAGCTTAATATCCTTCCAACCACAACCAACGAAGAAACAACAGAGGGAGTTATGGCCATTCGGCCTTGCACTTACCAACACCCAACACCAATATTCGGCCAACCTAACACCGGGGAAGAGGAGGTTTGGCCAAGGCTTCAAAAAGAAGAGGATTCGGTCAAGATGAAAACACAAGCTAGAGAGGAAACTTGGCAATCACCAAGGGAGGTTCGGCTAGTATCTTAAAAGTGAAGCAAAAGAAAGATGTGTTCAAGAAGAAGAAGAGAATCGGCCAATGGTCTTGAGAAGAGAAGAAAATGGAAAAGGGATAGGTGCTTTTCGGTTTTGAAGAAGAAAGAAAAGAGAAAGTATTTGGAAGCAGGAGGTTTGGCTACAATGTTTAAGCAAGAAAAAGAAAATGAATATGACAAAGGATGATAGAAGTTTCGGTTTACTTAAGCGAAAGAAAAAGAGAGAGAGAGCATACGGCTACCAAAATAATTGAGAGAAAACAAAGCACAAAATCAACAAAGTTGCTGGACTTTCGGTTTGCCAGAAAGAAATGATGGAGAACTCACTTGGACTTTCGGTTTTAAAAATGAAGAAAAAGCGAGAGAAAAACCTTGGTACAATTTCATTAATAGAACCAAAATGGACACTTTTGCTTACCAAAAGAAGACCAGAAAATGTACCATAAGCAAAAGTACATTCGGCCTCCCCCCTCTCCCACACTAAGCCGTCCACTCCCCCACTCCAAACACCCAAAAATTCGGCCAAAAATCCCTCCAATAATTCCCAACCACACATTCAAACAACCATGACCAAGTCTTCCTCCTACAATTACTCTCCACCTAACATTTGAATGTGAAGACTTGGTCCAAGCTAGAGTTTCACTAGCCTTCTACCTCTCCTCCATGCCAGTCCCAAAAAGAAGCAAAAAAGGAATTTTGGCGGCTCGAACACTAGACCTCCACCTCATGGAATTGACGCCACACCATGCTCCCAAGTGACGCATGCTTTGCCACTCCACCAGCTCCTCTTTCGTGCAATAAAATTCCATTTTATTTTCTTAAGCCCCAACTCTATCAGCTCCCCACACCTAAGGCCCAAAAACTAAAATTTTCCTACCTACTCAGGCATACACTTAGCCTATAATTAAGCCCCTAAAACACCGAAATAGCAACACAGCACACAAAACCCATGCAATATCATGCAACAACAAAATAGCCCCTAACCCGGGATATTACATCTGGCATCTGTTATAGATACTCCACAGCTCGTGGGAGCAGCATCGTGTAGCTATGTTCGAACCCACAGCTTGTGTGAGTAGGCCCATTTTCACAGCTCGTGTGAGCATACTTATTCATAGCTCGTGTGGGCATATATGTACAAGAATTAACAGATTGTAGTTATATGAGTTAGCACACTTTGTGTGAGCTATCCCTGGTATCCAATGGTATTCTAAAAGGTTCAACGGGCATATTTGAAAAGGAAATGGTAAGAGTTCGATATGAACTAAGACATGTATACGTATGAAAGACTTTAAAATAGTGAGTTACTTGGAAAATATGTTATGTTGTGATGGATGATAAATCCAATTGAATCATGCTAAAGTTTAGTGGTTATCCATATTAAATTCATATGAATCATGTTTAAATGAACTAACATGTGTTGTTGTGTGCTTAGGCTTATGCCAAGCTTATGGATATGATTGATGTTTATGGTTATGCTTGTATTATGCATATGAAACGGGTAAGAAAAGGAAATGATACAGTAAGTACATAATTGGGATGCATTATGATGTTATAAAAAGTTTAATGAGATAAATGATTTATTCATATGTTAGTAAATTGCTTATGCTTTGAATAAATCTACCTATGTCATGGATTAATACACTGAATTGAGAACTAATAATTTTGTTGAGGCTTTGATAAGCATTAGGAATGGAAAGGAAAGTAAGTAAATTGAAAAATGTATAATCTTATAGAAAGGTTAATGGTTATACATTACGTCCAATAAAATCCTTTCATGTTATGAATTATAAACATATGTGACATTAAAGAATTTACTCACTTACAAGTTGGTAATTATTGTTTGGTAAATCTTGAAGCATTGGTAGAGGTTTATATTTAACCTATAATGTTCATTATTGAAATGTAATATTATGCTTATGGTTTATATGAGCTTACTAAGCATTCATTGCTTATACGGTTTTCTTTCTCTTACTTTTTAGATATCCGAAAGCTCGGTCTGGTTGGAAGCTAGTCAGAGATCCATCACACTATCCTAGCTCGGACGATCAATCCTGTTATATAGTTCCTGCAAGTATCCTGATCAGTAGTGATCTTGCATGTGTTGCGTACTACTGCAGCTCTTATTACGGATACAAACGCAGCTCTTCGTGAGCGCCTTGATATAAGCTCTTATGAGCTTCTTGACATGGCTCCTTCAACTACCTGTTATGCTATCCGGAGCTCCCTGTTAATAACTCTTCAAAGTTACCTGTTTAGCTCGATGACCTTCCTATTCTAAACTCTTATGAGTTTCCTATTTAGTCAGGATAAGCGTCCTATTACATGGCTCATCTGAGCATCCTGTTATATGGCTCGAGAGTGTGTGATAAACCGTAAAAGTAACATATTTTAAGCCCGCATTTAGTATGCTTTTGGATGATTTATCCCTTGATTTATGAAAAAAGGTGCTCTTAATCCTTTCTTTTCGTGTCTTATACCCAGGAAAGCACCTAAGGATGAAAAGAACATAAAACGGGCCCAAAACGGAGTAAATGGGCCATATCATGAATTCGACAAGGCCTGGCCCGACAACCACACGGTCGTGCCACGCCTAACATCTAGTATACGGTCTCTCCCCTGATTCACACGGCCGTGTCTCAAGCTAGAAATCTGAACACGACCTAGAGTCGATCCATACGGGCGTGTTATATGGTCGTGCCTCTGTCGTCAGAATGAGCAATTTCAGTCGGAAAAGGATCCTTAGAGAGAAAGAATCGCATTCAAGGAGCCTATATATATCCCCTAAGTAACACCTTTGAGGGGGCATCAAAGCTAGGCCAAAGAGCCAAGCCGAGAAGGTTAAACTTAGGGAATAACGCGAAGATAGCCAGTTGATCCATCCCAAGAAGCCGGAATTATACTCAAGACGGAGGAATTCTCCTTCAATTCCTTCAGGGGGTTTTAGGATTTTCTTATGTTTTGTTTTATCTTTTCTCTTGCGATGTTTTGTTTATTCATTATAAACTAAACCCCTCAGATTCCTAAAGGGGATGAAACCTAGATGGATCTTTTTATTTGACTTTTAAGTTATATGACAATTACTTAGTTTGTTCTTAATTATGTTGCTTAATCCAAATCTAATGTGCTTAGGTGGAGGAGGAATAGACCATGCCTAAGAGTAGATCTAACATAATTAAGCGGAGTTGATCGAACGCCTAGAGATAGGGTTACGAGATTTTGCCGGATTAGGGTGAAACCTAATATAGGAGTCCATTGATCGGTTTACTGCTATCCTAGGGGTTTATTATAAGCGAATGGGAGTTCCACTAATTAACCTAGGGTTAGACGTTATTCGCCTCGAGAGAGGGTTTAATATAGGTTAGGGAGTCTTACGGATCAATCTAAGTAAAAGAAATCATATATTCCAAGGATAGATAACAAGTGAAGTCTAGGTGGATTCTTCCTAAGGGTATCGTCGTAATCAACTGAGTTTTCCTTCAAAGTTATTTTCCTATTCATCCTTTTTGTCTTTGTGTCCTTAGTTTAGTCTTCGTCAATATAGTTTAAAGCAACTTCACTCTATTTTTAAGGCTAAATAATAAAAAGAAAGTTAGTATTAGTACTCTTAGTTCTTTTGGGTTCGATATCCGGTCTTGCCTAAGCTATACTACTGTTCAATAGGTACACTTACCTTTAATCATTGTCAGAGTTAGTTTTCAGGTTTTTTATCTTTCTTTTATAAATTTTAAAACTCTAATTTACAGCGATCAAGTTTTTGGCGCAGTTGCCGGGGAACTAAAATATTAAGAAAACTCTATTTTTATTACTTTAGCCATTATTTTATTTTCAGTAATTTATTTTGTTTTTAATTTAATTTTTAATTTTTTCTAATTTCTTCTTTCTTTCTTTTCTTTCCAGGTACCTCTAGTTTATGACTAGAAGGAACCCGAAAGGAGCTTTAGTATACGAAAGTGATATTGAAGCTACCGCTCGAAGGAATCATTGGGAAACCAGGCAAGCCCTAAATTACACAGAAAGAGAGGAAGAAGACAGATCCAATCCTACTAAAAGGATGGACGAAAACAACCCACTACCACACGTTGTGGAGGAACGCAACGCTCCACGTACAATGTTTGATTATGCGAAACCGCATTTAACAGGAGCGGAATCAAGTATTGTTAGGCCTGCTATATCTGCTAACAATTTTGAATTAAAACCTAACACAATAAAAATGATTCAACAGTTTGTTCAATTTGATGGTTTGCAGGACGAAGATCCAAACATGCATATAACTAACTTTTTAGAATTCTATGATACCTTCAAAATAAATGGCATTTTTATGATGCCATACGTCTTCGGTTATTCCCTTTTTCATTGAGAAATAAAGCTAAACAGGGGTTAAACTCATTACAATGAGGGTCAATCACTACATGGGATCAGATGACCGAAAAGTTTTTAATGAAATATTTTCCACCAGCCAAAACGGCCAAATTAAGGAATGATATCTCTTCTTTTGTGTAGATGGATTTAGAAACACTATATGATGCATGAGAGAGATTCAAAGATCTCTTGAGGAGGTGCCCACACCATGGCTTACCCTTGTGGCTACAAGTCCAAACATTCTACAACGGTGTAAACCCCTCAACAAGACAACTGATTGATTCAGCCGCCAGTGGAACTCTGAACAACAAAACTCCAGAAGTAGCCTATGAGTTCATTGAGGAGATGTCATTAAACAATTATCAGTGGCAAGCTTCGAGGACTAAACCAACAAAATTGGCAGGAGTCTTCAATGTTGACACCATGACCATGCTATCAACACAGCTTGAGATGATGAATAAAAAGCTTGATAGTTTATGTTCCTCCCAGGTACATCCAGTCATGCAGTGTGACGCAAGTGGAACCGTGGCGAATCCTGAGTACCCACCCTACCAACCGAAAGTAGAGAGCGAACAGATGAACTATATAGGTAATAATTTCCATTCCAATAATAATCCTTATAGTAACACTTATAATCCAGGTTAAGGGAACCACCCAAATTTTTCATGGGGAGGTCAAGGCAATCAAAGAAATCAAGGGCAACAACCTCCTCTAAACTTCTGAAATCAACCCTATCCACAAGAAAAGAAACCAACCTACGAGGAGGAGGAATCGACAAACACAGAAAAATGCATACAAGATATCGAGAGAACCCTCAAAGAGCAACAAGCGTTAATTGAAAATTTTAATGAGTCATTTGGGGAACTCACTAAGATGATTGGAATACTTTATAAGATGATCTATGAAAAACGAATGGAAATTTTTCCTAAGGGAACAGAATAGGTAAAAGAAGTCACACTAAGAAGTAGAAAGGAATTAGGCGAGATGAAGAAACAAAGCCCAAATGAGAATAATAAAGCAGGAAATGAGGGAATGGAGGAGGTAACTCCATTATGCAATGAAGACAACCCACCAATCCCATATCCAACAAAGTTCAAGAAGGAACGAATTGATGCCCAATACGGTAAGTTTCTTGAACTTTTTAAACAAATACATATTAACTTACCTTTTATTGAAGCCATTTCACAGATGCCGAAATATGTAAGATTCTTAAAGGAACTCCTGACGAATAAACGAAAACTTGAAGGAGTATCAACGGTGAAACTCAATGACGAGTGTTTAGCCATCCTCCAAAATAAGCTACCAACCAAATTAAAAGACCCAGGAAGTTTTTCTATCCCTTGTTTAATTGGTAATTTAAATATTAAGAAAGCATTAGCTGATCTAGGCACTAGTATAAATTTAATGCCTTATAAAATGTTTAAACAACTAGATCTTGGGGATCCAACACCCACTAGGATGAGTATTCAGTTAGCAGATAGATCCATTAAATATCCTAGAGGAGTTATCGAAGATGTCTTGGTAAAAATTGACAAATTTATTTTCCCAGTAGATTTTGTTGTGTTAGACATGGATGAAGACATTAATGTTCCTTTAATCTTAGGGCATCCCTTTTTAGCCACTGCTAGAGCCGTTATTGATGTAGGTGATGGTAAACTCGCACTAAGGATAGGTGATGAAGAGATTATTTTCGAATTTATGATGCCATGCGATATTCTAAAGAGCAAGATGATTCCTGTTATTTTGTTGATACTACTGATTACATCATTCAAAATTCATTATAGGAAATCATACATGATGACATGATGGGACTGTGCCTGACTCAAGAACAGGGGGAAGAAGATGAAGACGATGAGTTGAATCTGAGTACTTCATCATCCAGACAAATGAAAGAAGAAAGCATTGAAAATGATAACAAAATAAAGTAAAAACCTTCTATCGAAGAGCCACCCAAATTGGAATTAAAACAGTTTTCAAAACACTTAGAATACGCATTCCTTGGGGACAATTCTATGCTACCGGTAATCATCTCTTCAGAACTAGAACCCAAGGAAAAAGAGGAGCTAATAAAAGTACTAAAAGAACACAAAAAAGCCATAACTTGGAAAATTTCTAACATCAAGGGAATAAGCCCAGCGTTTTGCACCCACAAAATTATAATGGAAGAAGAATATAAGCCGTATGTGCAACCCCAGAGACGGTTAAATCCTAACACGAAAGAAGTGGTCAAAGCCGAGGTAACTAAACTTCTAGATACAGGAATAAATTATCCTATTTCTGACAGTACTTGGGTAAGTCCTGTGCAGGTAGTTCCAAAGAAAGGAGGAACGATGGTAGTGCCCAATGAAAAGAATGAGTTAATTCCCACAAGAACAGTTACAGGTTGGAGAGTTTGTATCGACTATAGAAAACTAAATGATGCCACTAGAAAAGATCACTTTCCTCTGCCCTTCATAGATTAAATGTTGGAAAGATTATCTGGGTATATGTACTACTGCTTCTTGGATGGACTCTCCGGTTACTTCCAAATCCCCATAGCTCCTGAAGATCAAGAAAAGACGACATTCACATGCCCATACGGTATATTTGCTTATCGTAGAATGCCTTTTGGATTATGTAATGCTCCTGCTACTTTTCAGCGTTGCATGTTAGTGATCTTTGACCAACTCGTGGAAGACATCATGGAGGTATTTATGGATGATTTCTCGGTATTCGGTAATTCTTTCCATCTTTGCCTTAAAAATTTAAAACGAGTTCTAATGAGATGTGAGGAAACAAACCTTGTTTTGAATTGGGAAAAGTGTCACTTTATGGTTAGAGAAGGAATTGTGTTAGGACATAAGATTTCTAATAAAGGGATTGAGTAGATAAAGCGAAGGTTGAAGCTATAGAAAAACTACCTCCCCCTAGTTCTGTTAAGGCTATCAGAAGTTTTTTAAGACATGTAGGATTCTATAGAAGATTTATTGAAGATTTTTCTAAAATGGCTAAGCCTTTGACAAAATTACTAGAAAAAGATGTTCCTTTTGATTTCAATCATGAATGTTTAGATGCATTTAATGTCCTTAAGGATAAATTAATAAATGCGCTGATTATAATTGCGCCTGATTGGAACTTACCCTTTGAACTAATGTATGATGCGAGTGATTTTACAGTAGGTGCAGTTCTGGGACAACGAAGAGACAAGCATTTTCAGCCAATTTACTACGCTAGCAGAACACTAACACCCGCACAAGAAAACTACACCACCACAGAGAAAGAATTGCTAGCTGTAGTTTTTGCTTTTGATAAATTTAGACAATACTTAATATTGTCCAAAGTTGTCGTTTACACCGACCATTCAGCTCTTCGTTATCTTTCAAACAAACCTGTTGCTAAACCCAGGCTCATATGATGGATTTTACTCTTACAAGAATTCAACTTGGAAATACAAGATAAGAAGGGAGCTGAGAATCTTGGAGCGGCTCACCTTTCTAGACTTGAAAATCCACACACCAAAGAGCTTGATGAATGGAATAAATGATTCATTTCCCGAAGAACAACTCTTTTCTATAACACATTCTGAGGTAACATGGTTTGCAAATATTGCAAATTATTTCGCAGCTAACATCTTACCAAGAAAATTAACACACCACCAAAAGAAGCGATTCTTTGCTGATGTGAAAAATTATTTTTGGGAAGATCTCTTTCTTTTCCACATTTGTGCAGATCAGGTAATTTGAAGATGTGTTACAAAGAGGAAGCAAACAAGATCTTGGAGCATTGCCATTCAGGACCATCAGGAGGACACTACTGCGGTATTAAGACAGCATACAAGATACTCGAATCAGGTTTTTATTGGCCCACTCTATTTAAAGATGCCAACAGGTATGTTACCTGGTGTGATAGATGCCAACGGATAGGTAACATTTCTAAACGAGATGAAATGCCTCAAACATATATGTTATCATGTGAAATATTTGATATATGGAGTATTAATTTCATGGGACCATTCCCTAATTCATTTGGAAACAAATACATCTTAGTAATAGTTGATTACATGTCAAAATGGGTAGAAGTGGAAGCTTTACCTACCAATGATGCTAGGGTAGTAGTCAAGTTTCTCAAAAAACTCTTTTCTCGATTTGGCACACCGAGAGCCATCATTAGCGATAGGGGTACGTACTTCTGCAATGTCCAATTTGAAAAAGTTTTAAAAAATATGGAGTATATCATAAAACAGCAACCCAATACCATCCTCAAACCAGCGGGCAAGTAGAGATGGCAAACCGAGAACTTAAACGCTATGGGCCTATAGAACAGCATTTAAAACACCTTTAGGAACATCCCCATACAAGCTTGTATACGGGAAAAGCTGTCATTTACCATTTGAAGTAGAACACAAAGCTTTTTGGGCAATAAAATTTTTGAATACTGATCTCAAAATTTCAGGAAAGAGGAGAATGATGCAGATGAATGAGCTGGACGAATGGAGAACGGAAGCCTATGAAAACTCAAAATTGTATAAGGAGGCAACAAAGCGACGCCATGATACTCGTCTCAAGAGATCAAGGCAATTCGAAGAAGGAGACTTAGTCCTACTGTACAACTCAAGGCTTAAACTATTCCCGGGAAAGTTGAAATCAAGATGGTCAGGACCATTCATGATTAAAACAATATTTCCATATGGCACCATCGAGGTGACCCATCCCACTAAAGGCACATTCAAGGTAAATGGTCACCGACTTAAAATCTATAATGGTACAGATTTTGGAGGTATGAGAGAAGAGCTTATGCTCCATGAGCCATCCTTTAGAAACGAAAACAGGAAGAGTCTAGCTTAAGACTATAAACGAGCGCTTCTCGGGAGGCAACCCGAGCACTAACATACTAACATAGTTTTTATTTTTTCTAATACTGCACTAAAATAAGTCTAATAGGAAAATGCAGGATTTTTAACACGGCCTTGAACACGGCGTGTCAATGGCTGTGTACAAAACAGGGGACGATCCACGGTCGTGCCAAAAGTCGTGCCAAAACAGAGAAAAATGTCTATAGATAACATGGGCTGCGATACCACAACACGCCCGTGCCTTCAACTCGTGCAAGGCTACTGACTTCCACACCAAGGGCTGACCACGCCCGCGCCTTCAACCGGTGCGAAGCTATTGACTTGTCAAACAAGGGTAAGACACACCCATGTAACCTCACCGTGCTCATAGTTTTGCTTTATCAAGCACGAGTGGGCTATATAGACACACGAGCGTGCCACTGAACCTTAACGCGCCCAAAACTGAAAAACGCAAAAAACACGGGTGATTTCAAATTGACACGGCCGTGTCGACAGACCGTCCCCCCTCCCCTATAAATAAAATCTAACCGTCATCTTCCCCAAAAACAAACCCTAAATCTCTATTTAAACCCCTCAACTCTTCCCCTTTCCTCCATCTAATTTTCATCCTTATTTTACTTGCTTCTCACTCTCTTCTATCTCAGATTCTTCATTAACTAAGACTCTAGATCCTTGAGCAAGCCAATAATATGCTGAAGAAGCGGAGGAAGCTAAGCATAGGCTCCTTAACAAGAACGATCAACATGAGTTCATGCTGGCAGCTTCGTCTCAACACCAAGCCAAGGATCTTTGAGACCAATTAGTTTTCCATTCCTCTTTCCTTTCATTCTCCTTTTCTTTAATAATCTTATGTTTAATTTAGTTTAACTTAATTTAGTTTCGTAGTGTCAGGTTAGCCAGGCTGCTAGGGAATCACGCTGACCACCACGATAACCTCTTCACTTCCGCCACTGCCAGCACCTCCCCAGCCTTAGAAGTCACACCCACTTTGCGAACCATCCTTCAATAAGGACTTCACAGTCCATTAATATTTTCTTTTTATTTTAGTTTTCTTCTTAGTCTCCTTCCCTTTAGTTTGTTTTTCTATAACTTTACATTTAGTTTATTTTTATTAGGTCTTAATAAAGCCTGTCTACTTCTCAAAGTGCTACCCAATTTCTTCATCTAGCGTAGGTTCATTATCTTGACTGACCATCACCGCCACAAAAAACACTCATTCGGGAAAACATCCACAATTCAGGGAGTACTTCTTTCCCCTTCTCTTTTGATTTATCCCTTAAATGTTATTATCTATGTTTTTACATTGAGGGCAATGTACATCTTAAGTGTGGAGGGGTGAATAATTATTTTGAGAAAATGCCTAACTTTCTGCATGATTCTCAAATCCCTGAATTTAATCTTGTTTTAAAGTAATTTTCTCATATTACTAATTAAGATGAAATTTCTGATGATTTGTGATTTTTTATTGATGTGCTTTTGAATAAGTCATAGTTAATTGTGCATTGATGATTAGATTTGAAGAATACTAGGGAATCAAGCATGATAAGTCTAAATTTCTAAAAATTAAAATTTTAGGTTGTCAAACAGAATTTGAATGTTATCTTGAAATTTGAAATTTACAAGGTTGATGTCAAAAACACCCATAATTTTTGTGAGATTTTGAGCCTTATAGAGCATACATTCTTTTTCATGCTCACTTTCTGATTATGAGTGTGTCAACTATGAACTATTATTCTAGAACTTGCCTCGATTATACATGTCAAGACCATAGTTATGATTTGATATACCGAGATGATAAAGGCACTTACGTTTTAACCCAGTTACTCCACTAAATAGCCTACCCTTATAATTAACCCTTAGTGAACCCCGTTGAGCCTAACAACCTTTTTTTTTACTCACCCACTAATTTTAACCCAAAACCTTTTGTATTTGTTATCACCCTTTCTTTTGACTACCCCTTAACCAAGATTTGATTTGAGCTAGTTACCTAAGTATATTATTCTGGTAGTTAAATTTATCTTGTATTTAGTTTGTTCTTAAAAATAAAAAAATTCGAAGTAGTCAATAGTAGTAAGAATAAAAAGTGAGCTTATATAATCAAAGTCTATTTCCAAAAGAAAAGCTCGTATTAGTAGAATTATTTTAAGTTGATATAATTGTTAGGTAGGTAACTTATCAATTCAATCTCGATTCTAACCTTCTAATTTCAGCCTTTATCCATAATTTGAACCCTAGCCCTGTTACAACCCTAACAAATACCTTTTGATCTGTTTATCATTTCATTTTATAGTGGTGGAGATTTGATATTCAGGCAAGCCTATGGGATTAACTTTTCAGGTTCGACTTATGAATGCTTAATTTTGATCCTTAAACACTTTTCGAGTGATTTGAGTGAATCTTTTGTAAGGATGTCAATCCTTATAGGTTTTGAATTAAAGGTAATTATTTAGATAAAAGGGAACATTATGTTTTCGTGCTACAAAAATATGGCTTACCTTGTTTGACTCTTCAGGACTCTTTGAGTTAAATTATCCATGTATAAATTATCTATGAATTAGGATAAGGCATTGTTAATAAGAATTTTGAATCATGGAAAGTTTGTTTTAATTGTAAGTTGAGAATTTTGCTTGAGGACAAGCAAAAGCTTAAGTATGGGGGTATTTGATAAACCGTAAAAGTAACATATTTCAAGCCCACATTTAGTATGCTTTTGGATGATTTATCCCTTGATTTTTGTAAAAAGGTGCTCTTAATCCTTTCTTTTCATCTCTTATACCCAGGAAAGCACCCGAGGATGAAAAGAAAATAAAACGGGCCCAAAACGGAGTAAATGGGTCATATCATGAATTCAACACGGCCTGGCCCAGCGACCACACGGACGTGCCACGCCTAACATCTAGTACACGGTCTCTCCCCCGATTCACACGGCCGTGTCTCAAGTTAGAAATTCGAACACGACTGAGTCGATCCACACTGGCGGCGTGCTATGGTGGCGCGTGCCTGCGTCGTCGAGAATGAGCAATTTCAGTCGAAAAAGGATACTTAGGGAGAAAGAATCGCATTCCAAGAGCCTATATATATCCCCTAAGTACCACCTTTGAGGGGCCATCAAAGCTAGGCAAAGGAGCCAAGCCGAGAAGGTCAGAGTTAGGGAATAACGCGAAGATAGCCAGTTGATCCATCCCAAGAAGCCAGAATTATACTCAAAACGACGAAATTCTCCTTCAATTCCTTCAAGGGGTTTTAGGATTTTCTTATGTTTTGTTTATCTTTTCTCTTGCGATGTTTTGTTTATTCATTATGAACTAAACCCCTCATATACCTGAAGGGGATGAAACCTAGATAGATCTTTTTATTTGACTTTTAAGTTATATGATAATTACTTAGTTTGTTCTTAATTATGTTGTTTAATCCAAATCTAATGTGCTTAGGTGGAGGAGGAATAGACCCTGTCTAAGAGTAGATCTAACATAATTAAGCGGAGTTGATCGAACGCCTAGAGATAGGGTTACGAGATTTTGCCGGATTAGGGTGAAACCTAATATGGGAGTCCATTGATCGATTTACTGCTATCCTAAGGGGTTATAAGTGAACGTGAGTTCCACTAATTAACCTAGGGTTAGACGTTATTCGCCTCGAGAGAGGGTTTAATATAGGTTAGGGAGTCTTACAGATCAAGCTAGCTAAAAAAAATCATATAATTCAAGGATAGATAACAAGTGAAGTCTAGGTGGATTCTTCCTAAGGGTGTCATCGTAATCAACTGAGTTTTCCTTCAAAGTTATTTTCCTATTCGTCCTTTTTGTCTTTGTGTCCTTAGTTCAGTCTTCGTCAATATAGTTTAAAGCAATTTCACTCTATTTTTAAGGCTAAATAATAAAAAGAAAGTTAGTATTAGTACTCTTAGTTCCTTTGGGTTCGATATCCAGTCTTGCCTAAGCTGTACTACTGTGTGATAGGTACACTTGCCTTTAATCATTGTCAGAGTTAGTTTTCAGATTTTGATCATTCTTTTATAAATTTTAAAACTTTGATTTGCAACGATCAGTGTGCTTCCTGATTATGTGCTCTAAAGGGTACCCCTATATATGAATTGATGGATTTTCAATTTGTACACTTTAAGTGTACTGCATGAGTGTATCCATTGATATTTCAACTAAATTCAACAGGAAGAGTTATGACATGGTTAAATTGAACTTAAGATGATTAATTATGGAAATGCACATGTTATATGGAAGTATGATATAAAAAGTTCATGTTTATGAGAGTTATTACATGATGAGCTGATCCTTGATTTTTAGTGTTTACATGATATACATGACCAACAAGTATACAAACATGCATCCAAATCATTATGGCCATTTTCCTGAACACATATGATCGTATACAAACATGCATCCAAATCATTATGGCCATTTTCCTGAACACATATGATCACAAGAAACTTATTTTGAATGTACATGATTGGTAAGTTAAATTTTTATTATATGAACTTACTAAGCATTTGAAATGCTTACTTGGTTTTCTTTTCTCAATTTTATAGTGCTTGGAAGCTCATAAAGGTTGGAATCGGTTGGAGCATCATCACACTATCCTTCAGCACGTTTTGGTATAAATAGTAAACTTATTTTGGGCATAATGGCATGTATAAGCTAACTTGGCCAATGTTGGCATGTAAAGGGTTGTTTGTAATCTAGCCATTGGGATGGCTAGTATTGGTATATTTGGTGAACAAATATATATGAGGTTATAATATGGAAAATATATGTGTCTTACAAAAGGTGAGTTTGAATACATATGATGATATATCAAATATAATGATAATGTTGGCTTGGTTTTAACATCTTGAATTGGTTGTTATTTGTATTCAAGTACTAATATAGGTATAAGGCCAAATTTGGGTCAGAAATAAGGCTTAGAAATCGCCTTATTTTGTCCACACAGGCGTGTCTCTCAACCATGTGTGACACCCAGTCATGCGCATGGGTATGTGGTTTGGCCGTGTGTCTCCTGCATCTTAAAAAATGAGAAACGGAATGCTCAGAAATGGTCACACGAGAAGAGACATAGGCATGTGTCTCAGCCGTGTGAAACACACAGCCCAACATATCGGCATGTGTCTTGGCCGTGTGAATCCTGCACCTAGTTTTGAAAATTTAATTGTCCACACAGCCTAGCACACGATCATGTGGCTGGTCGTGTGACCCAATTCAGTAGCTACCCTAATTTGAAGACGGGCTGGGAGACAGTCGTGTGCCTCACATCGAATGCCCACACGGCCTAAGACATGGGCGTGTCACGACCACACGGGCGTGTGTCCCCTACACCTAAGAAAAAAATTAAAATTTTTGCGAAAAATTCTCTAAGTTTTCGATTTAGTCCCGATTTGTTTCTAATGTATAAATTGGGCCTCGACGGTCCAATTAAGGGACAATACGATTGAATATGATTGGTTTTAGATGTAAATAGTAAATGACATGAAATTTTTTGTAATTGATCTATACACTCCGGAATGCCCTGTGACCTTGTTTCGGTGACGAATAGGGGTTAGGGGTGTTACAGGAGCACTTTGTAGTAATTATCAAAGGTCTTAACCCCTTCCATAATTTTGACTTTTGTCTCGAAAGTGATTTCACACCATATTTAGTGCAGTTGGCTAACATCCCTTGGTCATAAAACTGACTTATATCGACAAAATTAGCTTCTAATTCATTCACTAGCAGGGCATTTTTCAACTTAAGTAATCTAGGAGCATCAAGAGTTCCAAGAATGTACCCCTTCTTTCCATCACCAATGGTAACTCTTCCACTGGACAATTCTCAAAGTTCATAAGAAAATAATGATTTCTTATCATGTGCTTTGAACAACCACTATCGAAATACTATACATCTTCATGAGAAACCTTCAAGGATTTGTGTGTTAGAAGTAAGCATTTTTCTTCTTTCCTTCTCAATACATGTTTTTGCCTTCTAGCATTTGAATAGCTATGTACAGTTGGCACTTCAACTGGTACAGAGTGTTTCCACCTCAAATCATGTAAGATTTTGAAACACCTTGTCCCAGTGTGTACATGTTTGTTACATTAATGGCAAACGATTCTAGATCAAGTAGGTACCTTCTTATCAGTATTAACCAGAACAGCTTTGGTTGAGCATTGACCAATTTCATTCTAACTGGATGCTTTTACAAACATAATTAGACTCTCTATGAAAAATTTTACTTTTTTAGTAAGACCTAGACCACCTCTTTCAAGTTTCATTTTACCAAAAGATAGAATTTCATCCAGCTTGCTACTCCCTGCATTGAACTTCTCAAGTAGCAATTTCATTTTAGCTAGCTCATTCTTGGAATTAACAAGATTTCCAAGCTCCTTGATCAACAAAGTCTCCTTAGCCTCGACTTGCTTTACCAGCTTCCTATTTTCTCTTTCAATAGAGCATTCTCATGTGAAAATTGAGTGTTCAACTCACATATTTGTTCCATTTACTCAACATGATCTTGTATGTATTTAAAAACTCCCTATTAGAACCTCCACCAGAATCATTATCTACCTAAGCCTCAAAATTAGAAATCACACTTGAAGTGAAGGCAACAAAGTTGTTCACTTGTTCCTCATTAGATTCAGAATTGCTTAAAGTGTCATAATCATTCCATGATGCACACATCACATTCTTTTTCTTTTTAAGAGTTTTAGAACACTTTCCCTATATATGCCCATAGCCAATATAGTCATGACATTGAATGCCCTTCTTCTTGTCTTTATCATTCTCCTCCTTGAATCAACACCTCTAATTTTGTTTTTAGGAGTGTTATTAATGTCTCAAACTTCTTGAACCTCCTAGCTTGTTTCTTAAAAGCATTGTTGATGTTCTGAGTAAGTAGAGCAATCTGCTCTTCAAGTTCTTCTAGAATAGAGGCATTGGGAATTGACACTTCATGTCACGCTTGAAATTTCTGGGTTCTCAAATTTGTGCACATTCTCAGTTAAGTAAAAAAATATTAAAATTTATTTGGAATATTCAAGAGGGTCCTTGTTGAGAATGTTTCGATACGATAATTCAATTTAATTTTCAATTTTTTCTCCAACTCGAAAGTAAGTTTGTTTTACTACACATAATACCATGTGCATGAAATAGTAGGCCTTACATTGGTAAGCCTATAACTGACCATCACAAGTCAAATAGAGGCTTTAGGAACATCATGTTAGAATGGAATTAAAGGTTAGAGAGTAATGGACTTTATAATAAGGAGCAATAATGATAACCTAAAGAAAAAGGGGGAGTAGTTGCATGCATGAAAATTAATTGGATGACCATTTAAGTTAGGGAAGAATTTTTAAATTTTCTTTTCTTTTCTAAATTTTTAGGGGGAAGGACAGTAAAAAACCTGGAGGTTGTTCATTGCTCTTCCATAGACATTTTGAGAGTTGAGAATTTTCAAAAATGAGAGGTGAAAAGGGAGGCTAATTACTAGGGGGAGGAGACCATTGTATTTCTTGCAAAAAGAAAAGAAAGATAGCAAAAAATACTCCTAGTAAGCTCAAGGTAAAAACTCCTTCAGATCTTTGGCAATGGTAGATTTTGCTTCTATTGAGTTTTATTGTGCTAAGGTATTCCTAAAGCTTGGCCGAATGAGTGGTGTATGAAGGAAATTCTTGTCTTCTTGCAACTTGCAATGTATGAGGTTGTTCATGTAGGATTTTCCCTTTCTTGCAAAGAGCTTGGTGATGCAAATGTTGATATTTTTTGTTTGATAACAAATTAAGTTTGCATGTGTAGCTAAAGAGGTAGGAGAAAACACTAGCAGGAAAGGGAAAGAGCTTGCTTGAATATTGCTACGGTTTTGAGAGAATTTTTGAAGTCCTTAAAGTTTTTCTTTTGGATTTTATGTTCTATTAATTGTTGATCTAACATGCAAATCCCTGTTGTGAAGTACCTTGAGCTAAATCCTTATTTTAAATGGTTATTTGTGTTCTTTAATTTTGTATATGGCTGTCAATATTTTGAAGTGTATAGTGGAAAAATTCTACTGAAATGTAGTTCAAATATTATGGTTTAAATCTGCCCATGTTAATGTTTAAATGAGTTATATTGTTGGTCGGATAGGGAAACTTGATTTGTCTATATTGATGTTAAATTTAGTCATAAAGCTGTCCAAAATAAGGTTATTCATGCTGTCTATATTGATGTTTAATTGAGTCAAAATGTTGTCCAAATTAACATTTTTCAAGTTGTCCATTTGGATATCTTAATAAGTCATAAGGTTGTCTTATTTGTGTGAATGAATGTTGTCCAAATGGAGGATATTTAGGTTGCATAGTTTCATGTTCATTGCACCATCATATTGTTTCTATTTTCAAGGATAAATGTTGCCCAATTGTAACCCGTTTAAGCTATTCGAGATGTTGAGATAATATGAAAATAAGGTCATCATGATCGAGAATTAAATATTGTCTAATTAAAGTATGTTGAAGGGTTCAAATGCAGGAAATTTGTATGGTTCAAATGTTGAAATGAGATGTTGTATGATGAAGTTACAACAGTTATGTTTATATCAAGGTGCATTAATTATGTTGAAAATGTATTTAATCGTACCTTATAATTGTTGGTGATTGTATGATGTTCCAAATAGGGACATATCTATTGTATTTTGTTGCCTAACTGAACATGATATTGTTGCTTATATTAACTAAAATCAATCAAATTGAATGTGCATGTTGTTCAGTTAATGTATATAAATATACTGCTTAAATATGGTATTTAAAGGCTATCCAAATTGTTAGTGAGCTCTGGGAACTTAAATTTCAATTTCAAACTTAAATTAATAGACTGAGGTAAGGCCGACTAATGATTGCTGGAATTATAAGTAAGGTAAATTTCTTGTTTCTTCTCTTTTAAAAATTTATAAGCTAACCGAATGGTGTAAATGTAAAGGTGTCTTAAATTTTCAAATGTTGTTGCTTACCAAATTATATTAAATTTAATATTGTTTGATTTAATGACAAAAAAGTTGTCTAAATCGTATGTTCAATTTTTTTGTAAACTTTGTTTATTAATCAGTCCACAAATTTGTACCTTATTACAAATCAATGATGCTTTTGCGTTGCATTTGAATGATGTCTATTAAAGCATGTTAAAGCTGTCCAAAATAAAAGTAAATTTGGCTGGGAAATTGGACTAGTTGATGTTGAAATTACATATTAAATCTTAGGATTTTTACCATGCTAATTGTTGTCTGATTTGGACAAATTATAATGGAAGTTGAATGATTGAATCTAATGTTTAATTTGTCCAAACCTTATTGTTCGATCAACCCTCTACATATTAAAACTTAGCATTTGCTACATGCATTTTGAATGGTAATGAAATGGTGTTTGTTTGGGACATAATAATGGTGTCCAATATGTATAAACTGGGTTGTCCATCTTGTGCATAATGGGGTGATCTGAGTAAATGTATTAAAATGTTGTTCAAAATTGCATGTTTAATTATTGTCTAAAAGGATAAATATTAAATTGGCCATCGCCTATGAATAAATATTAAGTTGCTACTTGGAAGTGCATGGCTAAGAAACAACTGAATTAATGTGTTTAATTGTCAATCGAATTACATGCTTGGTTGTTGTTCGAATAGGTCTCTTAATGGTTTTGAATGTGTATTATATGGTGTTCGAATGTTGTAGAATGGTTGTTGTCTTAATGGTTTTAAATGTTCATTTCTATGTTGTCTGAATCTGGTGTTTTCTTACGAGTTAAGATGTTTGGGATATGTTTGTCAAAAAATCAAATTAAAAATAACAAAGTAATTTTTCATGATAATGGTAGTAACGTATTGAGGTTGGGAGTTAGCATAGTTAACTAATGTTGTCTGAATAATAGTGTATCATGTGCTAAATTTAAATGTCATCAATTGGATTGCTTTAATAATGAAAATTTGATATCTTAAAGTGACAGTTTGAGAGTAGTTTATGTCTGTAATTTATTATGTTGTGATGTTGTGATTAAAATGTATAATTTTAGGATTGATATAGAAGAGGTTGACGCTTGTAACACCCCCAAACCCGGCCCAGATGTTATGGTCGAATCCGGTGCTGTCACATCAAAGGGATAATTCAAAATGATTTTGCTAAGCTAAAATTTAAGGCCTAAAAGCCCAAAATCCTTGAATCTTGTTAAGTAATGATAAAAGCCCATATTTTTAGGTATTCTGAAAACCATGTTTAAGAAAATTTATTTAAGTTTAACAATTAAGTAAACAGTTGAACAATGATAACAAAACACAAAATCTAAAGTCAAATCGGAGTAGAAGGCCTTATTACAACCAGTGAAAATAAAGTAATTAAAATCATGTCCTTTGAAACAAATAAACAAAACTCCTAAGTATCTTGTAGTGTGGCCATCTCCGAGTTCTCTCCCATGTCGAGCCGTCTACTGAGGGTCACCTGAAACATTTAATAAAAGAGTGTGACTTTCGAAACTCTGTGTGTATGACCCTTGGTAACCAATCAGCATGCAAATATCACATTGGGCCTAAGCCATATCAAATTCGGTGGTCTTGGGCCTTAGCCCGCAATGACCTCAAATCACATCAGTATCACATGAATGCAATGCACCCATCCCAAATCCAACCCTGCACTCGATTTCCCTTCCAACCCTACACTCCTGTGGGGATATAAATATCAACCCACCTATCCCTACACTCCAAAGGTAGCACCAGCAGCGGCACTACTCAAACGTTGCAGCAAAGCTGCTATAATGGGCTTAAAGCCACCGGTGGATCCACAGTCATCAAGCGACTATGCGATCCTCAAATCTTCCTCTGTATTATCAAAATCCACCTAAGTGCAACATATATTTCATGAATGCAACATACACATCTTTACACATTCGGCACTTAGGGGTATTTTAGTCATTTCACTATCCAGGGGTATTTTCGTAATTCTACCATATAGGGGTATTTAGGTAATTTTGCAAAATAGGGGTATTTTGGAAATTTTGTAAATTAGGGATATTTTGGTAATTCTGTAAATCAAGGGTATTCTAGTAATTTTACAAATCGGGGGTAGTTTAGTAATTTTGCAAATCTAAGGATATTTTGGAAATTTTCAAATCAGGGGTATTTTGGTCCCTCTCGGGTTTTAGTTATGAACTTTGGCCCATTAACAAGTCCTTGCGGCTAAAGTGAACAGACACTATGTACCAGGTAGGATTCCAAAAAAGAGGAGGTGGGTCGTTAGAACTGCTTTAGTACCAAGCTCTCCCTAGATCCAATCCTAGACATGCATATGTCCATTGCGACACTCTAACCCAGCGACTTGTCCCCGGACATGTTGATTATTAAATTAAGTCTTATGCAGTTTAAGAGTTGTTCAGAACTAGGCCTAATGTCCATTAAACCCTGGCATACTTGTCTACGTCCCCATAAAGCCCATCAAGCCCATTTCACGTTCATATAACCCATTAAGCCCAAATCACATCCTTATGGCCCATTAGGCCCAGATCTCATTCATATGGCCTATTAGGCCCAAAACAATTCTAGGTCATGTAACATCCATGACTAACTCAATTCATATAACCAAATCAATCAATTTAATCAAACTTAGCCTTAGGGCCCATCGGGCCCATTTAGCCACTTTTGGCTTTTCGGCTTTCCGACATTGCCGATATCATGTGTGTGTAGTGTTTGTACACACCTGGTTACTGCGACGTGCTATACTATCCTTAGCCTTGAACCTACAATCAACCAACCTTCAATCAATCATTGAATCAAAACATTTACCAAAAGCCGAAGCCTTACCGTAATCTTACCGTGTGCCACCGGGTTCTAATAGCCCTTCCTTAGCTACTAATCAGGAGTATCCCCTAGATCTGCACTCACACATACACCATCAATAATTCTAGTGACTCATGATCCATACAAGTCACCCCTATAGATCATACACATTCGGCCACTCACTTAACCGTAATCAAGTTGAGTACACTTACACTTTGCTAATGATCCTTACCACAGTTGCGATCTCTGAACCTTAACCTTGTTAATACATGATTAACAACAATGAGAAGTTAGATAGCCCTTTGGCTTTTAACAAAACATACAAAAGAGGTTAATCGAGTACTTACCAAATCCCTTTTTGATTCAGTGGCCTGGACAACTATTAACTAGATCCGGCTTTTAACACTTGACTGAGAGTGGGTAACAATCGGTTTGTGATGGAGGAACAACCATAAAGATTCGGCACTATTAGCAAGGAAAAGATGGTGGTAACTTAGCAATAAGAGAATTCAGCTATGGAAAAATAGAATGGGAGAGAAAAGAAAAGTATTGAAAATCGAAAGAGCCCTTCAAAAGAATTCGGCACAAAGAGATGATGGTGATTCGGCACAAAAGAAACCGATTGAGAAGCAAGGAAAAAACTAATGGAACTCAAAAAACCCTCCAAAGACATTCGGTCCTCTCCTTTATAGCCACCAGCCGAATACTCCTTTCCCCACAGTCCAATTCGGCACCAATTCCTCCCTCTCCTCATCTCCTAACTTTTTCTCCTGATAACACCTTAGCCTTATCCGAATTTTCCTCCATTATCAGTTCCCCTTACCACTCAAACACTCCAACACAAGAGTTCATATTCAACACAACTCTGGCCGTCCACCTATGTAAAATAAAACACTCCAAAAATTCCTCTCCTAATGCTCGAACCTTGGACCTCCTCAGCTGACAACACGCCACCTTATAGCTCCCCAAGTGATGCCACTTTCCACTGGACCACAAGCCCATTTGTGCCCTATTTTCTCTTAATCTGCTTAAAAGGCCTAATGCCTGAGACTAGGGTCCACTGAAGCAAGAAAAATAAATTTTTCCCTATGGTCTTCCTTATCTCTAAGGCTTCAAATAATCCCGATATGACCTTAAAATTAATATTCTAAGTGCTACTCCTACATACCAACCTCAGTGCACGGAAATTTAGAGCTTTGGGATTTTTGGGGCGTTACAACTTGGTTAGTGCCATTCTCTTGTTCTCAAAAATTTTAAACGCTCCTATGCCCAAGGCCCAATAGGCCAAATTCTACTAGGCTCAAATTCGGGGCGTTACAACTTTAATATGTGAATTGAATCTTTAATTACCAAATAAAATGTTATTTTAGAAATGTAAATTAAGTGTTGCTAATGGCGAGCTTGAGGTTGTATTAAATAATTGATTCAAGTTGCTTCATGTGAAAATTGTATTGCATTGCTGCCAAAACTAGAACAAATCCATGTGCATTTGATAAGGGTATTAAACAAATACTATCATTTTAATTGTTGTTCGGAATAGCTTAAGTGCATGAGAAGGTGAAAGTATGCTTATTAAGTATTACAGGGTGCCAGTGATGTGTGGTCAAAGAAAGAAATCAGTGTATGATTGAATGTTTACTAGTATAAGTATAATGATATGTTTATATAATTCGAACTAAAGTGGGAAGAATCCTTATTATTTTTGAGCATTTAACATGTTCAGGCTGAATATTTATAGCATAGTAACTTCAAATATTAGGTATGTGGTAAATATATATATGTAGATATACATCTTTTACTCAGGATAGAATTTGTTATGCTAGTATTACATGCCTATGTTAGGGAAATACCACTGAGTACTTTTCTTAGCGTGTTGTTTATTTTTCTCCATGCAGAGGTTAGTTTTACTTCGAGATTTTTCAAGCATCGAGCTCAGCATCATATCCACAATCTTGGTCCCAGTAATGGTTGGTTATTCCACCGTTAGTTATAATTGGCATGTACCTAGTATGTTAGGTTTCACGGTATTATATAATATTACAATTAGACTTTGATATCCATAATCTAGTTTTAATATATATTTATAAACATATGGTTTATTGGTAATATTTTATTAGTCACATATATAAACGAAACTCATATTTACTTAAGTATGTGCAAGGAATGTTGTAACACCCCTGACCCATATCCATCGTCGGAACAGCGTTACAGAGCATTACCGGAGTTTTCAAATCAAATGAACATAAATTTCAAACTTTTCAAATCAAATTAATAAACACATTAAAACCAATTCAAAACATACATATTGTCCCTCATGCGAGCCCTCAAGGCCCTAAAAGCGCGTTAGAAACTTGTCAGGACTAAATCAGATACTCAAAGAATTTTTTAGAAAACATGGAAAATTTTCAACACTGCAGGGGTCACACGGTCATGTCCCGGCCCGTGTCCATGCCCGTGTAACTCACTGACTCGGGTCACACGACCAAGCTACATGCCCATGTACCAAGTTGTGTACCCTTCGAAATAGCCTCACATGCCCGTGTGCCAGGCCGTGTGCTAAGCCATGTAACAGACTAACTTGCAACCCTTTGAAAGCTATAGGGGACACACAGCCATGTCTCCTAGCCGTATTTCACACACGCCTGACACACACGCCCGTGTCTCTACCCGTGTAGATGACAAAAGGCCATTTTACAAGCCATTTTTCTCATCGAATTAGGCATGTACCTACAATCAAAATTGCACATATATACAAGCCATAAAAAGGCACCAAAATCATGCATATTCTAGCTATATACATTTGGTATAATCTCATACAACCAATATGCTCTTAGATACCTCAAATGACAATATATAAGCATGTCTAACCATGAACTTAGTTTCACCAAAATAATCAACTAGCTTATAGGCATATTTGCACCAATATATGCCATTCAGCCTTAATACCGTTCGACAGCCTTAATAGCTCCAGCAAGCTATACTACTGTTCGGTAGGTACACTTGCCTTAATATCGTTGTCATACACCAAAATCGATACTACTGTTCGATAAGCAAGACCGGATATCGAACCCAAAGGAACTAAAAGTATTAATACTCACTTTCTTTTTATTATTTAACCTAACTAAGTCTAGGTTGCTTTTAACCTAGACTTCTCTTATTATCTAACCTTAAATTATATGATTTCTTTCACTTAGCTTGATCCGTGAGACTCCCTAACCTATGTTAAACCCTCTCTCGAAGCGAATAATGTCTAATCCTAGGTTAATTAGTGGATCTCTCATTCGCTTATAATAACCCCCTAGGAAAGCAGTAAATCGATTAATGGATTCCCATATTAAGTTTCACCCTAATTCGGCAAAATCTTGTAACCCTATCTCTAAACATCCGATCAACTCCGCTGAATTATGTTAGATCTACTCTTAGGCAGGGTCTATTCCTCCTCCACCTAAGCACATTAAATTTGGATTAAGCAATATAATTAAGAACAAACTAAGTAATTTATCATATAACTTGAAAATGAAATAATAAAATCTGTCTAGGTTTCATCCCCCTTCAGGTATCTGAAGGATTTAGTTCATAATATAAAAAGAAAACATCACAAGAGAAAAGATAAAACAAAACACAAGAAAAATCCTAAAACTCCCTGATGGGATTGAAGGAGAATTTCGCCGTCTTGAGTAAAATTTCGGCTTCTTAGGACGAATCAACTGGCTATCCTCGCGTTGCTCCCTAACTCTGACCTTCTCGGCTTGGCTCCTTGGCCTAGCTTTCGCCCCGATTTCGGCTTCTGCCGAACTCCCCCTTTCAAGTTGCACCCTTGGGTGTTTATATAGCCTTTGAGATGCCTTACTTGGCCCCTAAGTATACTAATTTAAGTAGAATTCCTAATAGGGTGTTTGAATAGGCTTTGGAATGTGTTTCGTTACCTCCAAGTATCCTTTCTCGAATGAGATTTCTCCTTCTAGCGACAGGGAAATGGCCATGGCACACGCCCGTGTGGATCGTGGCCAGGCCGTGCTCAGACTTCTTTAATGATGCATGGCCGTGTAAATCGGGAGAAGGTCGTGTTCTAGATGATTGGCGTGGCACAGCTGTGTGGGCTTAAATCCAGGCCGTGTCGAGTTCTTCCTTGGCCCAACTTGGTCCGTTTTAAGCGCGTTTCTCGTTCTTTTCATCCTCGGGTGCTTTCCTGAGTATAAGACATGAAAAGAAAGGATTAAGAGCACCTTTTTACATAAATTGAGGGATAAATCATCCAAAAGCATACTAAATGTGGGATTAAAATATGTTACTTTTACAGTTTATCAATTCACTATAAAACACGAAAATTAACACAAAGTAAGCATTCAAGCTTAGCAAGTCCGTATAACTTAGAATAAAACTTACCATTTAGTCACATAATAGGTAAGTAAACTTAGCATATCCCAAAATAATTTGGCAAAATGCCTAAGCATATACATCAACCATGTTAGCCATGTAAATACATATATAAACCAATAATCATGGATGATCACAACAATTGATTAAGTTTCATATACATGTATCATCAAATTATACTTTCCATATACCATGTAACAACATTTCGATGTAATTCATATCTATTCCCTGTAATTGTTCTTATCAAACTCTTACCATTTCGTATCAGAACATTGCCTATTGAACCATTAGAATATTGTTGGATACCCGGGATAGCTCACACATAGGGTAATAACTCATATAACCATAATCTGTCAAATATTGTACATGTATGCTCACACAAGCTGTGAAACGGTATGCTCACACGAGTTGTAAATTGGTATGCTCATATGAGCTATGGGTCGGAACGTAGCTACACGATGCTGCTTACACGAGTTGTGGAGCATGCGCAACACATGCCGGGCCTTAGCCATTGGTAGGACTTTCAAGACCAGCACCTGAATCATGTAAACCCTAATAACATGACATTTGTATCATATGATTTCCTAAGGTTTAAATAGGGCTCGATAGTCGTACATCGTAGGATATACAACTGGGCATACATGTTGCAAATTTACAATTCATGCATATTTCAAAATAAAACATATAATCACAATTTAATCACACGAAATTACCTCGACGAGTATACGTAGATACGAAGGCGATTAATCTGAGGTTTTCTCTTTGCCCCGATCTAAAGCCGTAGGAGGCCTATCTTGATCTATATGGATACATTTAATTCAATTAAAAATACACTTCATTCAATTTAACCCAAAATCATATTTTGGAAAAATTACCAATTTGCCCCTATACTTTTAATTTCTTTACAATTTAGTCCCTAGCTCACAAAAATGAAAATTCATGAAATTCCACCACAACCCACTATAGTCGAATATCAATTAGGTCCCTAGTATGCCCTATATTTTATTTATTGCACAATTTCACCATGTAAAATTTCTATTTTTCAATTAAATACCTAATTGATAATTTCATCAGAAATCTCTTAACAAAAGTTGTTTATCTAACAACAACCATCCATTTTCTATCATAAAACATCAAAACTCATGTATGTTCATCAATGCAAAAACCTTAATATTTTAACAGTTTCACAAATTAGTCCTCGGCTAGCTATATTAAGCTACAACGATCCCGTAAACGTAGAAATAATTAAAAATAGGACAAAAATACATACCAATGCAAGGGAATTACGGCTACCGAAACTTCAAGTGTAACACCCAAAAACCGACCCAAACACCCCGACCGGATCTGGCATGTCACTAGGGAAAAATTTGTAAAATAGTAAAAAAACATCGTGCTTTCTTGAAGGAAATGTCAGAATCCCGAACATAGTGGTTGTCTAGAAACTTTGTGATTTTAGGTTATCCAAGTTTAATCATGTCGAGTTCGAAAGAAAACAATCGGGTGACTAATAGAAATCTTTGTTGTCCATTTAGGTTATAAAAGTTTGATTCAATGTAGTAGTTCATTTAATAATTTGGTCGTTCGAAAACTTGTTGCCTTTGCATTGTTATTTTTTTTAAAGCATATCATGAACCCAAAACGTTATCTTGAGTATCTAAAACTTTAAAACTCGAAAACGACAATAACATTTACCAACGGGATTATTACAATGAAAACCCAAATCAGTTAATAATAAAAATAAAATTTAAGTCATTTACTGAAACCGAATAAAAACCATGCATGGCCAATCTGTGCTCCTCTCCAGCCCGGTCCATTGCACTAGGTGCTACTTGAAAACATGTTAAACAACGGGGTGAGTCACAGGACTCAGTCTGCAATGCTCATGCACCATCAAATCGGGCCTTAGCCCTGCAGAACAGAATATCAGAACATTGCATGAACAGAAAATGATGCAACCCATCCCAACCTAGTTTCCATCCACTACACATCTCCCATACCTGCCAATCACACCAATGGGGATTTTTACAATCAACCCACACCGCTACACCAATGATGGCAGTCATGCTGCAGTTAGCTGCTCATCGGCAAAATTGTGACATGGTCACCAGAACAGATCGTGGCAGAGCCACTACAATAGATCGTGGCAGAGCCACTACAACAGATCGTGGCAGAGCCGCTACAACAGATCATGGCAGAGCCACTACACACTTCCCCTTTCATTAATAACCCATGCCCCCATGCAAACATATTACTTTTCATGCTCAGCTATCGTAGATCTCAACATGCTTGTATGGCATACTCACAACATGTATCATATCATTTCTTTTCTAATAACACAAAAGTCACTAACTTGATGAATCGCTTTCTCCCTCTACAGGATTTCGATAGCCACATCACATTTCCGACATTTAACAGATTACATAAATACATATGCATATATACAGAACGCTATGAAACAGAACAATACTAATGGTGTGAGCAGTTACACAGCTAATCACGCGTAACACAATACCCTCTATGTCAACGCTATCGCTGACAGGCACTACCGTTATCTGCCTATTATTCCGCTCAGAAGCTGACCCACACTCAGGTGGCCAATCATGAACAGCAGACACAGCCCTCTTCTTGAACTTAGGGATCGAACCCGAAGGTTGACTTCCCTCTCCTTCTTGTACATTTCTTGCATCCATTAAAAGCCTCGTCAAAACTCACTACGAAAGATGTGATTTCGGGATATCCACCCCACTAGGTTAAAACAATAGATAGCCAATAGATCGATTAATAGAACCACTTAGAAGGAATTTCTTACCTAAATCGATTGAATCCTAGAGTTAGCAGACTTAGGCTAACACGTTGATTGCACCTATACATGTACCTGATGAGTTTCGACTTAAAGAGAATGGGATAAAGGAAGTGGCCTTTCGGCCGGACATAATAACATCATCTTCTTACCTTTGAATCTCTTCAGGATTCGGCACAAGCAGTCACTGCAGTAACAATTCGACTCGAAAATGGCACACCAAAGGATGGACAACCGAATGATCAGAGGTTTAACTTTTAAGAAAAAAATAAAATAACTTAACGTGGTTTAAGAAAAGATTTTGCCAAGAGGGAAAAAGAAAAAGAAATAGAAAACAAATAAGAACTTACCAGAATATATAATGAGATTTTGGCTATTGAGTAAAAGAAAGTGTAGTTTCGACTCGCAAGGAGTTTCAAAAAGAATGAAGAAAAGAAAAAGGGAGGGAGAAGTGATGATTTCGACTTTAGGGAAAAACAAATGGGAAAAAGATGAAGCAAATGGGTAGAGTGGATTCGGCTAGCACAAAAAGAAGAAGAGAAGAAGAGAGCAAAAAGGGGTTTCGGCTTTAAGATTAAAGAGAAGAGTGAAAAGAAGAATTAGGCTTCATATGGTCTTCTAGTTTTGACTATAGTCCAAAAAAAGAAAAGAGAGGAACATGCCTAGGTGTTTTACGGAAAAAGAGAGGATGAGAGAAACTAGAAAAAAAATGAAACACACCTAAATGCCGCAAAACTACTCACTAGCAATCTCATCACTAAATTTCGGCACCCTTACCAAAAGCCAAAATCGAAAGTCCCCCTTCCCCTCAAACTCTTTAGAGTTTCGGCTAACACAATCCCCCAATGCCGTCCCTCCTATCATTCCTTGCTTCCCTCTCATCCAATCATTCAAATAAATTTGAATTACACACACTCCTAAAATTTCTCTCCTCCACTCATTTAAAACATTTGACCACATCTCAACTCCCTCCTCCAGAGTTTAATTGCCATTCAACCAGTTCCCTTGTCAGACCCAAAAATAATAACACTCCCCTGCTATGAGTGTGACTCGAACCTCCTCCCCCCAACTTCTTGTGACGCCACTCCCATGCATGCTAAGTGGCGTCTCCCTGCCACTCTTCTACTGCACTTCCTTGCGTCCCCAAACGTGAACTAAAGTCCCTTAAGTCCTACTCCTATTCGGCTACCCCCTAAAAGTGCCAAAACTAAAATTCCACCAAGGCTTCGGCTTAACCCCGAGCCTTCCCGAAGCTCTCAAACACAACCAAACAACAAGCACAACACATCGATGCACAGAAAAATAAAAGATACATAGCCCCTAAATCCCGAATGTTACAGTTCTACCCCCCTAAAAATAATTTCGACCCCAAAATTACCTGATCAAAAGAAATGAGGATACTGTTGCCGCATAACATCCTCTGGTTCCCACGTCGCTTCCTCTGAACCATGATTTCACCACAGAACCTTCACCAATGGAACTAATTTCCTACGTAATACTTTGACGTCCCTGTCCAAAATCCGCACTGGTTCCTCCTCAAAAGATAAGTCTGGGCTTACCCCAATTTCTTCTACTGGCACAAAATGAGATGAATCTGAATGATAGCGTCGAAGCATAGAAACGTGAAATACGTCATGGATCTGACTTAATTCTGAAGGCAACTCGAGCTAATAGGCTACAGGACCCACACGTTTCAACACCCAATAAGGCCTAATAAACCTACGGCTCAACTTGCCCTTCCGACCAAATCTTAGCACCTTCTTCCACGACGACACCTTTAAGAAAACTTTGTCTCCCACTGCAAATTCTATATCCCTCCGCTTTAGATTAGCATAGGACTTTTGCCTGTCTGAAGCTTCCTTCAATCGGGCTCGAATCAACTTAACCCTGTCCTCTGTTTCAGCAACCAACTCTGGACCCAACAACTGACGTTCACTCAACTCTGTCCAACACGTAGGTGTACGACACTTCCGACCATACTATGCTTCATATGGCGCCATCTGAATACTCGACTGATAGTTGTTTTTATATGCGAACTCCGCCAACGGTAGAAATTCCTCCCAACTACCTCTGAAGTCTAAGACACAGCCCCTCAATATGTCCTCCAAAATCTGAATTATTCTCTCCGACTGTCCATGAGACTGTGGATGAAATGCCGTGCTGAAGTCTAACCATGTCCCCAGTGCCTGATGCAACGCCTTCCAAAACCTTGAAGTAAATCTAGGATCCCTGTCTGAGATGATCGACACTGGAACCCCGTGCAACCTTATGATCTCTTCTATGCACAACTTAGCCAACTTTTGCAGAGAGTAATCGACCCGAACCAGTATAAAATGTGTGGACTTTGTCAAACGGTCGACTATCACCCAAACCAAATCCTTCTTAGTAGGCGTAAGAGGTAGCCTACTAACAAAATCCAGCGTGATTCTCTCCCACTTCCATTACAAAATCTTCACCGGTTGCAGCAATCCTGAAGGCAACTAATGTTCTGCCTTTACATGTTGACATGTCAAACACTTACCCACAAACTCGGTTACCTCTCACTTTAAACCCGGCCACCAAAACTGTTCCAGTAAATCTCGGTATATTTTACTACCTCCAGGGTGCATAGCGTATGGGCTACTATGAGCTTCCTGAAGAATCATCTGCCTCAACTCCTCATCCTTCGGCATGCAGATCTTCCCACGGAAACACAAAACTCCATCGTTGTTCAAATTGTAATCCTTTAAACCACTATCTTGTACCTGCAAAAGTCGAGCGCTCCAGACATCATCTAACAACTTCTTCTCCTTAACCTGATTCACCCATGTCGGCTTCACTTGCAGTTTCGCTAATAAACTTCCGTCATCATACAAGCTAAGGTGGGCAAACATTGCTCTCAAGTCCGTTATTACCTTATGGCTTAACGCATCTGCCACCACGTTAGCCTTACCCGGATGGTACTCAATCGAGCAGTCATAATCCTTCAATAGCTCGATCCACCTTCTCTGTCTTAGATTTAACTCCTTCTGGGTAAGGAGGTATTTCAGACTCTTGTGATCTATGTAAACAATAGACTTCTCCCCATACAAGTAATGTCTCCAGATCTTTAAGGCAAAAACCACTGCAGCTAACTCCAGGTCATGCGTCGGGTAATTCACTTCGTGAGGCCTCAACTATCGAGAAGCATATGCTACCACCTTCCCCTCTTGCATCAGCACACAACCTAACCCTGTATGTGATGCATCACAGTAGACAGTAAACTCCTTCCCCGCTTCCGGCTGAATCAATACCGGAGCTTCCGTCAAAATCCTCTTTAACTTCTCAAACTTTCTTGTTGTTTGTCAAACCACACAAACGGAACCCCCTTCCTTAACAACTTGGTTAACGGTGTTGCAATAAGAGAGAATCCTTCCACAAACCTTCTGTAATACCCAACTAGACCAAGAAAACTTCGAATTTCTGCCACAGACATAGGTGGTTTCCAATTTAACACAGCTTCAATCTTCCGAGGGTCTACCCTAATCCCTTCAGCTGACACCACATGACCCAAAAAAGTAACCTTCCTTAACTAAAACTCACACTTACTAAACTTTGCGAACAACTGCTTCACCCTCAGAATTTGTAAAACCACTTGGAGATGCGAATCATGCTCCTCCTCTGACTTCGAGTATACCAGAATATTGTCTATAAACGCAACAACAAATCTATCCAGATACAGTTGAAAAACCTGATTCATCATGTCCATAAACGCTGCTGGCGCGTTGGTCAAACCAAACGGCATCACCAATAATTCGTAGTGACCATAGCGAGTACGAAATGTCGTCTTATAGATGTCCACTTCCTTAACCTTTAATTGATGATACCCAGACCTTAAATCTATCTTTGAGAAGACTGTAGCTCCTTTGAGCTGATCGAACAGATCGTCAATCCTCAGCAGCGGGTACTTGTTCTTTATCGTCAGCTTATTCAACTGGCGGTAGTCAATGCACATACGCATGGACCCGTCCTTCTTCTTCACAAATAGGACCGACGCTCCCCACGGAGACACACTCGGTCTGATGAACCCACGATCCAACAGTTCCTGGATCTGAGCTTTGAGTTTTACCAGCTCCTTCGGTGCCATCCTATAAGGGGCGATGGACACCGGAGCCGTACCTGGAAGTAGTTCGATTCCAAACTCCACTTCACGATCCGGGGGTAACCCTGGCAGCTCCTCAGGAAAAACGTCCTCAAAAGCCTTTACTGTTCTAACCTCACTAACAGTCACCTCCTTTGCGTCCAACGCACTGATAAAAGCTAGAAATGCACAAAGATCCCTTCCGGAACCATCTTAATAATGACCTTCAAGCGCAGAGACCACGTTAGACAAATAGTTCCTTCTTTCCCCTATCACGACCACCTCCTCGTTTCCTGAGGTTCTCAGCACCACGCGCTTAGTCTCACAATCCAACTTGGCACGATGTTTAACCAACCAATCCATTCCCAAGATAAGATCAAACTCCCCAAAGGGTAATTCTATTAAGTTTACTTTGAATACTACTCCTTGAGTCTCTAAAGGCACATTCTTAAATAATTTGTCCACTATCATGAATTGTCCTAGCGGGCTAACTACAGTCATCTTCCTAGCAGTTATTCTGATTCTATACTTAGAGTCTCAGATACTGAACATGCAACATAAGAGTGGGTTGATCCAATGTCAATCAATGCCAGAAATGGGTTATCAGCAATAAGAAACGTACCGGTTATAACATCTGGTGCATCACCATCCTCTCGACAACGTGCTGCATAAACTAAACCTGGTTGTCTTGCGTCTGTATTACAGGCACCTCTACCAGGTGATCCACGACCCCGACCAAACCCGTTACCTCCTCCGGATCGGGCTCACGACCCACCGGTAATGGTCGACTCCCCTCCTAACTCCGCCAGAACCTCGTCCGGTGACCGAGCACGATGCACTGTGGGCGAGTCTTTAATCATATGATCTATAGATCCACACCTGAAACATCCACCCGTTCTCCTTTTGCACTCCCTGAAATGCATCTTCCCACACAAAGCACACGGTCGATTCTGGCCCCCTGTAGCAGATGTCTGAGCCCGTGCTAGCCTATCGAACCTAGGCATTTTCTGCAGACCCTCAGACGATCCTGACGGCCCAAACCTCCTCTTATTCTTGCTCCAATCCTTATCTCTATTCTGTTTCTCGATCCGCTTCACCTCTTCAGCTATTTTGACCTTCTCAACCAGAATGGTGAAGTCCCTTTCCCGCTGCAGTGCTATCAGTACCCTTAACTTGTCCCGCAGTCTATCTTCAAACCATACGCAGCGCTCATAATCAGTCGCCACAACACCCCGTGTATAACGGCTCAAGCGCAGAAATTTTGCCTCACACTCAGACACATTTTTGCTCCCCTGAACCAAATCCAAGAATGCTTTCCTCTGAGCATCCACATAGCTGGCCCCAATGTACTTTCCCTAAAATGACACCTTAAAGAAATCCCAGTCAATCTGGTCTGCTGGAGTACCCTCTTTCACCGTAAGCCACCACTGATAGGCCTCGTCCCGAAGAAGAGACACCACCCCTTTTAACTTCTCCTCTGCCTTGAAGTCGAGATAATCCATTATACGTTCACTCACCTTCAACCAATACTCAGCTGTATTAGGGGCTACACCAGAAACGCCCCTAAACATTTTCGCTCCGTTAGCCCGAATTCGTTCAGACACAGATTTCCGTGCCCCAGTACCCATACTTGGCCCAGCAACTCTCTCTAAAACCCGCAGCATCGCTTGAGACACCGCATCGTCTCCCCCCGTTTGACCCTGATACTCTGCTTCCACGACTGGCGGCGGAGGCATTTTGTTCCTGACCCATGACCAGACCCTGCTGGTTCCGACACCGCTATCTGGCCCCTTCCACATCCACGCACATTACGTCCACGCCCCCTACTACTCATCTCTATCGTATTGTCTTAATCTGATTTAGGAATTTTATGTATTCGTATTTCTTTCCACTGTTTATTAAGGAAAATTTTTATGAAGTATCATTACGAGTAGTTTCTACGATTCACATACAACCTAAAGGTTTCTATTCTAGCGTATAGTCTCTCAGTTCTAACATCTATGGCAATATATTCATATAGCATACTTCATTTCAATCAGAAACTTACTTGGCAGACTTGGGCCGGAGATGCAGGAGCCATGCTAAGAGAACATGTAATTTTTTTAAAAAAATTATTTCTGGAAACGTTTTGAACCCAAAATCCAAAGCCGAGCTATTGAACCGGGCTCTAATACCAATTTGTAACACCCTAAACTTGGCCCAAACACCCCGACCGAATCTGGCATGTCACTAGGGAAAATTTTGTAAAATAGAAGAAAATATCATGCATTCTTGAAGGAAATGTCGGAATCCCGAACATAATGGTTGTCTAGAAACTTTGTGATTTTAGGTTATCTAAGTTTAATCATGCCGAGTTCGAAAGAAAACAATCAGGTGACTAATAGAAATATTTGTTGTCTATTTAGGTTTTAAAAGTTTGATTCAATGTAGTAGTTCATTTAATAATTTGGTCGTTCGAAAACTTGTTGCCTTTGCATTGTTATTTTTTTTAAAGCATATCATGAACCCAAAACGTTGTCTTGAGTATCTAAAACTTTAAAACCTGAAAACGACAATAATATTTACCAGCGGCCTTATTACAACAATAACCCAAATCAGTTAATAATAAAAATAAAATTTAAGTCATTTACTGAAACTGAATAAAAACCATGCATGGCCACTCCGTGCTCCTCTCCAGCCCGGTCCATTACACTAGGTGCTACTTGAAAACATGTTAAACAACGGCGTGAGTCATAGGACTCAGTATGCAATGCTCATGCACCATCAGATCGGGCCTTAGCCCTGCAGAACAGAATATTAGAACATTGCATGAACAGAAAATGATGCAACCCATCCCAACCTAGTTTCCATCCGCTACACACCTCCCGTACCTCCCAATCACACCAGTGGGGATTTCTACAATCAACCCTCACCGCTACACACCAACGATGGCAGTCATGCTGCAGTTAGCTGCTCATCGGCAAAATTGTGACATAGTCACCAGAACAGATTGTGGCAGAGCCACTACAACAGATCGTGGCAGAGCCACTACAATAGATCATGGTAGAGCCACTACACGCTTCCCCTTTCATTAATAACCTATACCCCCATGCAAATATATTACTTTTCATGCTCAGCTATCCCAGATCTCAATATGCTTGTGTGGCATACTCACAACATGTATCATATTATTTCTTTTCTAATAACACAAAAGTCACTAACCTGATGAATCGCCTTCTCCCTCCAGAGGGATTTCGATAGCCACATCACATTTCTGGCATTTAACGGATTACACAAATACATATGCATATATACAAAACAAACGAAACAGAACAATACTAATGGTGTGAGGAGTTACACACCTGATCACGCGTAACACAATACCCTCTATGTCAACACTATCACTGGCAGGCACTATCGCTATCTGCTTATTATTCTGCTCAGAAGCTGGCCCACACTTAGGTGGCCAATCACGAACAGCAGACATAGCCCTCTTCTTGAACTTAGGGATCGAACCCGAAGGTTGACTTCCCTCTCCTTCTTGTATGTTTCTTGCATCCATTAAAAGCCTCGTCAAAACTCACTACGAGAGATTGTTTTCGGGATATCCACCCCACTAGGTTAAAACAATAGATAGCCAATAGATCGATTAATAGAACCACTTAGAAGGAATTTCTTACCTAAATCGATTGAATCTCGGTGTTAGCAGACTTAGGCTAACACGTTGATCGCACATATACGTGTACTTGATGAGTTTCGGCTTAAAGAGAATGGGTTAAAGGAAGTGGCCTTTCGGCCAAACATATTAACATCATCTTCTTACCTTCTAATCTCTTCAGGATTCGGCACAAGCAGTCACTGCAGTAGCGATTCGACTTGAAAATGGCACACCAAAGGATGGACAACCGAATGATTAGAGGTTCGACTTTTAAGAAAAAATAAAACAACTTAATGGGGTTTAAGAAAAGATTCGGCCAAGAGGGAAAAAGAAAAAGAAATAGAAAACAAATAAGAACTTACCAGAATATATAATGAGATTTCGGCTATGGAGCAAAAGAAAGTGCAGTTTCGGCTTGCAAGGAGTTTCACAAAGAAAAAAGAAAAGAAAAAAAGAGGGAGAAGTGATGATTTCGGCTTTAGGGGAAAAACAAATGGGAAAAAGATGAAGCAAATGGGTAGAGTGGATTCGGCTAGCACAAAAAGAAGAAGAGAAGAAGAGAGCAAAAAGGGGTTTCGGCTTTTAAGATTAAAGAGAAGAGTGAAAAGAAGAATTAGGCTCCATATGGTCTTTTAGTTTCGGTATAGTCCAAAAGAAGAAAAGAAAGGAAAATGCCTAGGTGTTTTACGACAAAAAAAGGATGAGAGAAACTAGAAAAAAAATGAAACACACCTAAATAGCGTAAAACTACTCACTAGCAATTTTATCACTAAATTTCGGCACCCTTACCAAAAGCCAAAACCGAAAGTCCCCCTTCCCCTCAAACTCTTCAGAGTTTCGGCTAACACAATCCCCCTATGCCGTCCCTCCTATCATTCCTTGCTTCCCTCTCATCCAATCATTCAAACAAATTTGAATTACACACACTCCTAAAATTTCTCTCCTCCACTCATTTAAAACAATTGACCACATCTTAACTCCCTCCTCCAGAATTTGATTGCCATTTAACCACTTCCCTTGTCAGAGCCAAAAATAATAACACTCCCCTGCTATGAGCGTGACTCGAACCTCCTCCGCCTCAACTTTTTATGACGCTACTCCCACACATGCTAAGTGGCGTCTCCCTGCCACTCTTCTACTGCACTTTCTTGCGTCCCCAAACTTGAACTAAAATCCCTTAAGTCCTACTCCTATTTGGCTACCCCCTAAAAGTGTCAAAACTAAAATTCCACCAAGGCTTCAGCTTCACTCTGAGCCTTCCCGAAGCTCCCAAACACAACCAAACAACAAGCACAACACATCGATACGCAGAAATCATAAAAGATGCAATGCCCCTAAATCCCGGATGTTGCATCAAGCTCCCATGGCTTCTATTCTTTCTTAATTTCGGTTGAAGATAGAAATAAAAGATGAAAGCTTAAATTTTGTTTTGTTTATTTTATCATTTAATTACTTAATTATTTAATTAACTTTTAAAATTAATCAAAATTTCAATAATGCCAAACCATGCTCATCAACTAACATATAAATGGTTCAATTACCATATAAGGACCCTTACTTTAAGGTTCTATAACTATTTAATACTTTTAGCTACTAGAACTCAACTTTTGCACTTTACGTAATTTAATCTTTTTTATCAAATTGAGCATGTAAACGGTAAAAATTCTTAATAAAATTTTTGTACGGTATTACTATCATGTTGTAGGCAATTAAAAAAATGATAAAATAAATATTTTGATATCGAATTTGTGCTCCCGAAACAACTATTCAGATTTCACTGAAAATGGGCTGTTACAAATGTATATTCATTTGATTTTATTCATAATAATTGTATAATTTAGTTGTAAACTATTCATAGTTGATTTGGCAACAATTGTGATACACTGCAGCTCGAACTGTAACACCCCTTACCTGTATCTTGTACCAGAATCGGGCACGAGGCATTACCAGACTCGACTCACTTGGTCATATAACTTTGAGTTAGCAAGTTCAATTCCAAATTCAAGCATTTTTAATCTTACATCTAACTTCCTTATAATAGGCCTATAGGACCCTGTATTAACTACCAGAAAATATCAGACATAAATCAGGAACTTTGACACATTTAGAAAAATGTCACCTAAACAGGGGTCAAACGCCCGTGGACTAGATGACACGCCCGTGTATCATCTCACACGCACGTGTTCAACGCCCGTGGTCGACACTGACTTGAGTCGCATGACCTAGACACACGCCCATATGGCTGGTCCGTGGTCGCCTCTAATTATTTCCCCACGACCTGGGCACGCCCGTGTGCTTCAACCGTGTGACAATTCAAATACCAAATTCAAGGTGCAGACTCCACACGGCCTGAGCACACGCCCATGGCTTGACCTTGTGTCACACACGGCCTAGACACACGCCCGTGTGCCTACCCATATGGACAAGAACAAGGTTGTTTGCCAAGCTCTTTGCACCCCTATAGCTTACACTACGTGAACCCATTCAGCATACTAAAAAACATCTCATAATTTCAATATGAACTTCCATAGATAACTTTGTAAATTTCATAAATGATAAGGTGAGCCATCAACCATGGCAATATACAAAATAGTTATCTTAACAAGAGCCAATACATTTTGGCCAAAATGACAAAATAATCTAACTAGTCTAGCCCCTATACATGCTATGTACAAAATCATTAAGTCTATTATACCGAGGTGAGCTGATAGTGCGGGAGATCTTTTGAATATCTTTGTATCTCGGCTTGGCTCTTAAACTCTATAAAACAAGGGAAAAAGAGAAGGGGGAGTAAGCTTTAAGCTTAGTAAGTTTACAAGTAAACAATATAACATTATAACATGTATTAAACAATTACACAGCATTATATACTAAGCAAGAAACAATCTATATTCATGATCATGCTTACTTATTTTCTCTATTCCCACATTCCAACCATATCATAAGCATAATGCATACATTCATTAACAAGTTCCCCTGCACTTAGCATCACAAAGTCACATAATACAACATATCACTATCTCTAATTCCATTACTCATAGTCAAATTACTCGGTGGTTTCACACTTAGCCCACCAACAGCCTTTATTAGGGTGGTATCGTACATAGCCCACCAAAAAGATTAGTTACGGTGGTATCGCACATAGCCCACCCAATGATGAATAGACGATGGTATCGCACATAGCCCATCATAATTAAGCAACAAGGTGGTATCGCATTTAGCCCACCAACAAGTGTCATCATTACACATTTATGTGACTATTTCATCGTTCACACAATAATTATTCAATGACTACCACATTCAATCCACTTGAACCACACATGTTCTCAATCATGCCATACACTAATTAGCAACATAATGCTTACACAAATATGCATTGTTTAGACATAAACTTACCTCGGTGCAAAATGTTTTAACTAATGATTTAATCCGTCACCTTGCCTTTTCCATGGTCAAGGTTGATTCCACGCTCTTTTTGATTTGCTAGAGGATATCTTTGCTAAAATTTTAAGCTTCAAAACCCCTATTCCTTGCTAAAAGTTTCGGTGGAGGAAGAAGAAAATGAAAAAGATGATAGCTTCCTATTTTCTTTATCTTATTTTATTCATTATGGCCACCTAATATCACGAAATTTGACCAAAATTTAATGCTCTTGTCTCCCTAGCTTATATGGCCGGCCAACACATATCAAATGGCCTAATTTCACTTTAAAGACCTCTATTTTGATATCATTTAACAATTAGACACCTCTAACTTGAAATTTGAAACTTTCGCATTTTATGCAATTTAGTCCTTTTTCGCAATTATGCAATCAATCGTTAAAATTAAGGTACCAAAATTCTCATGCATCCCCATAAACCTGTTACGACACATAAAATAATATCAAAATAATTTTCCTCAACCTTAGATTAGTGGTCTCAAAACCACTGTTCTGACTAGCCCCAAAACCGGGCTATTACACGATCGAGTTGAGTACTCGATGTTATACTTCATTAGCAACTTGGAGTGCAATGCTCCTTTCTCTTTTAGACTTAGATCCTCTTTGGATGAGCAGTGCATTTACCTACGGGCAGTGAGATTAGATACTGTAGTGTGAGACAAAAATAAAGCTAAGTGCACTGCCCTAGAGGTAAATGCTCATCAAAAAGGCCCTTAACCTTTTTAGACTTATCCAGATTCAATTCAAATTTTGTAGAGTTCCTATCAACTCATCAATCTTCAAACTCTCAAATCTTTGGCCTCTTCAATTGTAGTCACCTTGATAGAGAATTTTTCAGGCAGTGATCTTAAGACCTTCCTCACCAATTTAGAGTTTAAATACTCTTCTCAAAAAGAAAAAAAGCCTGATTTGATAGGTCACATAACTTAGCATAAAACTCACTATTTTGTTTAGAATCTTGCATTCTCAAGGTTTTAAATTTCTTTCTCAACATCTGCATCTTGGATTGGTTGACAGTATTAATTCCCTCATGTGTACTTTAGAGTATTTCCCAAGCTTTCTTAGCAACTGTACACCCAGAAATATGCATGAACTTTTACATATTAATACCACCAAATATGGTGTATAGGGCCTTTGATTTTGTATTGGCAACTCTCTCTACTTCAACAGTCCATTCAACCTTAGGCTTAGGAACCTTTCTAGCATCAGAATTAATAATAGGAGCTTGTCATCCAATGAGCATAGAGCGCTAGGTTTTCTCATCAACAGGCTTAATATAGGCTTTCATCCTAGCCTTCCAGTAGGGATAGTTACCATTTTCAAGTATAGGAGGATGAGTAATCGAAGAATCTTCCATTTTTAACAAAAAAGAAACACTCGAATTCACCAGTAGATGCGTTAAGTCTTTGCTTTGATACCAATTGTTACTACCTTAAATTTTCCATTTACTTAAAATGAAAAATGAAATAGAAGTGCTAGATGGCAATGGCAAATATGATTTGGCACTACAAAAAATTATGCAAACAAAATAGAAATAACACCAAGTTTTGTTTACGCAATTCAATTTCCTAACGTATGTGGAGCCTAGCTTGGTGAGTAATTCCGCTTTTTTATCACAAATACAACAAGTGAATCACACTTTACCGCTCCCCAAGTATTGAGATTTCACTGTTATACTTAAAAACTAGAACACTGACCTCCAAATCCTCCTCTTGAGAACTTTGCACTCTCACAAAAATAGTTCCTCAAATGAATAAATTAGAATGCGCTCAATAAGCTCTCGTTACATAACCTAGACAAGGCTCAAGCATATATCAATTTTGGCTTGTTAACATAGAATCAAAGTGAATACAAAGTAACTCCTTGAAAATAGCTATTACATTAATAACAATAAAAACAAAACCACTCAAATATATACTCCCAAAATCAACAACACTTTCTTGATCACATCTCCACATTCCAAGGTATTGATTGATTCATATGAATCTAGTCCAATCTTCAAATGTCTAGGATTGATTTCCATAGATGGACCATTATATCTTCAAAAATATAGCACATTAATAGGTCTAAAGATTTTCTTTATTAAATTATCAAACCAAATAAGGAAAGTTTTTAACCACCTTAGTGATAGTCTGCAGTTGGCACTATCGAGCTCTACTTAACAACTCTCAACTCATTTTGCCTCAACAATATCCAATAAATAATTAAGCATATGATTTGAAACTAATAATAATAACATACGAAATCAAAATGAAACAAGTTTGTTTCAATTGTGAGCAAAAAGATAATTTAACTAGGTAAATACATCTGAGTAAGTGTATTATATAGAGATAAATCCCAAAACTACACATGAACTTTGATTTGATGTGCAATTTGATACATGAACTTTGATTTGGTGCAATTACACACATGGAACTTTGATTGGGGTTCAAATTTATACATGAAACTTTAATCTTGATTCAATTGTACACATTTAAAGGAATAAATGCATCATTTCTTTTTATACTAGATATATCTAAAATTATTTGTATTGCAATATGTAAACTTAAATTGGTGCTATATCAATAGTTGTGTTAGTAATTTGTCAAAATTGAATTAAATCAATATTTCATGTATAAAATTGCATGAAATCAAAGTTCATGTATAACATTACACATTGAACCAAAGTTTATTTGTAGTTTTTAGATTTATCCTTATTAAACACACTTTCATTAATACACTCACATTGCTCTCTTGCTTGTGGCATTTTTCTTTAACACATCGAAATGTTATAATGCATAAAAAATTATTTTACAATTGAATTATAGGTATAGTGATAACTTATAAAAAAACCCTCATCTATCTTGGGTTCAATCTCTATACATTTGGCTTCTAGTTATTTTATTTGAGGATTTAATAAAAAAATTAAGAAAAGGAAAAAACATCATTATAATATTATTTTTTACTTTCTTAAATTTGATTTGATTTAGTAATTTCAATGACCAAGTTGTTTTCAAGTTGGCTCGTGATACCCACTCAATCAACAACAACCGCACTATATAGATACATAAAACACAATGTGGGTAAAAACTAAATTTTAAGTTAAAAATTCATATAATGAGATATTGGTTAAAATGGTAAAATTAAATTATAAGATGCTTAAAGGCTTAAATATAATGACAAGTGTCTTAAAGGGTATTGTAGTAGAAAAATAAAATTAAATATATAAGTAAATGTTACCCTTTTCACACCCTCGACCCACTAGTGGGTTCTAAAATACTCCATAATCTCTGTATCAAATAATTACACAAATGTATGAAAAATACGAAAAAGACCTTACAACGATATTTATCGAACGTTTGAATTTTTTTTTTGTACTTTCCTAAGCGAATTGGGATCAAGTTGACCTATAACATCAACTTGATCACACAAATAATAATATAGATGAAAGTTTCTTTTGAAGGTAAATATCTAAATTTAAAGATGTAAGAATTTTGATTATTCGTACAATCAGTTCGATTAATTGTTTTAACTAAATACTAGATCATGTACACTAATAATGTGGGTGAAAATTTATGTAAAAGATAAATAGAACTTTGATTATGATGGTAAGATTCAATTATTAAAAATTAAGGTGCCTTAAATTTAAATACTATGAAGTGTGTTTTTGAATTAAACTATGCAAATATACAAAAAAAAAAAAAAAACCTCACAATTATATTTATTACTTGTTCCAACGTGTGCTTTATAAATTATTTCAGCACAAAATAAGATATGGTCTATCCAACGCATAAATGGTTGGGAGGTTCGCATTCTCATCATCTTTGGTAAAATCAAGCCTACTAAGTACACATTCACAAATTGCTCTACCGTAGTTCTTAGCAAATAACCCCAATTTAAGTTTAATAATACATCTTACTAAGGGGAGACCATACTTGTTCAATTTATCTCTTTCAACCTGGATGCCATGAGGTGGGCCTTGGAATATTTTAATATAAGTAGTAGGGATTCATAGATCCTTTAGACGTAGAGCGCGCAAGGCTTTGAACCCAAATACATTGTTAAAAAATTGTGGTCATTTAACCATATCCTAATTGAGTTGTTCGCTTAATGTGTCACACCAATTTCATGATGGGTAAACTATGTAGATCGCCACCCAATTTTTATAAGTTTTCATTTTGGACACCAAAAATAAAAAGTTTGTAATTTAGGCTTTGTCATTATATAATATTATCACTTTAGTCACTCCCATTACATACTTTTATCATTTTAGTCACCCACCGTTAATTTGTGGTTAAATATACTCATTTAGTCAATCAACTTTAGCAAGTTTTCAATTTGGACACTCATATTTTTTAGAATTAATTTTATTTTTTAAAAAACTTGAGTTTTTACAGGGAATTAAGTTATTCAACTACTGATATGAAATCCAACTTTATCACCTTTACGTAATTCCATGTAAAAACTCTAGTTTTTCCAAGCTTTTTCAAATTGGACAGATGGTCGAATCGATTGGGATATCAATTTGTTGGTTCAACCGGTCTGAACAATTAGATTTTAAATCATTAAAAATTTAATAAAAATTTAAAAAAATTTTAAAAAGGTTCAAATGGTTTTTTAGCCTAATTAAACCGACTTGTACCGATTCTTGACTCAATCAGTCGTAAAGTTTTCACTATATCGATACCTTGGAATTTCTTGGTCCGACCAGTTCAACTGACCAATCCAATCCAATTCAGTTAACCATGGTTTTTCCTTGTAAAAAACCTAGACAATTCCTTATAAAACCTCAAATATTTCCCTTTTACTAGAAATTTAAAATAGATTCTAAAAAAAGATAAAAATTAAAGAAATTAAAAAGATAAAATGATTTTTCCTGTAGTAAGAGGAGTAGTTATGAACCCTGTAGACCATCCCCATGGGGGTGGTGAAGGGAGGGCTCCAATTGATAAAAAAAAAAACCTGCAACCCCTTAGGGTTATCCTGCACTTGGAAAAAGAAGTAGAAAAAGGAATAAATATAGTGATAATTTGATTCTTTATCGAAGGAGTAAATATGAGAGATTATTTATTTCTTCGTCTTTACAAAAACAAAAATTATATAATTTTAAATTAAAAATGATGTGTTCACTAAAAAAGAATCCTTTTGTAGCAAATCATTTATTAAAAAAAAAATCGAAAGGCTTAATACAAAAGCGGAAAAAGAAATAATAATAACTTGGTCCAGAGCATGACATGCCTAAGGGCATATCGATTGAGGTAGATTCTTCTTTTTGATCGATCAATCAAAACCCCTTCCCAAATGTACAAGCTTTTTCCAAAGCATACAACTTTTTGGATGTAGATGATGATATCTATATATATGGATCCGTATAATTCTTATCGTATAATTCTTATATATATATTGTACAATAAAGTACCACATGAGTGGATATTTAGGAATCCAAATCTTTCAAACCACTCATGTTATGATCTTCTACATCCTAGGTCTTCTCATTCTGTTATCTGGCTTATATTCTTCATGTAGCATTCAGACCGAATGACTCTATGAAATTATGTCGATTCTTCTACATATTATGGGTAACGTAGGAGACATCTCTATTTTTCCCCTAGGGAATCTTTAGAATTACCATTGTTTAGCTTTAAATTTGCCTCTAACCATCAAATGAAATGTGAATAACCCATCCTCCTTTCTTTGAAACAAGGGACGCTTCTAGTTCTGTCGGTGCTTGAAACAATTTTGTCTTCTCCATATTACTATATCTAGAGTCAATAATTTTATTTGAGGAACTACTGAACTTAATCACTTGTTACTGTTACTCTTAAGTTTTCTATTAAGGTCTATCCTGTAGAGGTACTCAAATTGGATCAGTGATCGAGTTTTAGGCTTCCTCGTAAACCTAGTTGGTTCCTTCCAATTACGTAAATCAATAGTTCAAACTGCACTCAAAGGTAGGGCATTTTTCATTTTTATAGGAGCTGCTGTACCAGAAACAATGGTATCTTCATTTATAGCCCCTCTGGGATGTAAAATATACCTCTTCTCACCACACTTGGAAGGGGTGGATAATTAGCTAAACCAGCGAGTGTTGTTGCGAAACTAATTGCAAAGGAAGGGAAATCCCCATGTTCGTATTTCAAAAGTAAAAGGGATATGAATGATAGGCAATTAAAAAAATAATTCTTCCTAAAATTTCTATCTTGATGAACCAGCTCTTACTAGAGTTATAAACACACAATGAGGGAAAAAGAACCCCCTTTGTTTTCTATATTTGCTTGTTTTTATTTCCCTCCCTCTTTATTATTCAAAGAGAAAAAAAGTCTTTTTTTATTTAATTTAATACTATCTTTCTTTAGTGTAGTCACATATTAGACACTTACCCCCTATTTTATTTGAATTTCATTTATTAAATGATTTATTGACTCATTCCGTATCGTGGATCAAATAAGTTTAATTCAAAATTAGTAGGGTATACCCTATTTTTGAAACGAAATACGAAGAAAAGTTAATTGGTCAGAGCACTGCCCTATCAAGGTGAAAGCTATGGGTTCAAGTGTAACACCCCTAACCCATATCCGTCGTCGAAATAGGGTTGCAAAGCCTTACTAGAGTTTATAGAAGAAATACAATTAATTCATGTTATTTACTATTCATATTAGAATCAATCATATTCAATCATACTGTCCATTAAATGAACCCTCGAGGTCCAATTTATACATTAGAAACAAGTTGGGACTAAATCAGAAACTCAGAGAATTTTTCGTGAAATTTCAAAAAAAATTCTAGATGCAGGGGACACACACCCTTGTGGGTAGGCCATGTGGGCATTCGATGTGAGGCACACAGCCGTGTCCCAACCCGTGTCTATACCCATGTAACTTTCTGACTTATGTCACACGACTAGCCACATGCCCGTGTACTAGGCCGTGTGGACAATTTAATTTTCAAAAATTAAGTGCAGAGGACACACGGCCAAACCAAACGCCCGTACGCATGGCCGTGTGTTACACACGGCTGAGACACACGCCCGTGTCTCTGTCCGTGTAGACAAAATAAGGCTATTTTTAAGCCTTATTTCTCACCCAAACTTGTCTTCCACCTACATAAATATTACAATCTATTCACCAACCAATTCAAGTCATATGAATCAGGCCAATGATCAAGTTTTATGCATGACATATTTGCTCATGCTTTCAAGTATTCCTCTTACCTCTTTAATCATATACTTTCCCAAGCACAATTATACCTAAAATTATAATCTAAGCATAATAACAGGCAAAACATAATATAATCTCATACATATATACATTAAACATGCTAGCACTAGCAATTCCAATAGTTAATTACAACCAGAACATTTACATACCCTCATTAGTCAACATTAGCCTATACATGCCATTATACTAAAATAAGTTTTCTATTTATACCAAAACTAGCTGGAGGATAGTGTGATGATGCTCCAACCGATTTTCCAACCTCTATGAGCTTATGAGCACTATAAAACAGAGGAAAAAAAACCAAGTAAGCATTTAATGCTTAGTAAGTTCGTATAAGAGGAATTTAACTTACCAATTATGTTTAATTTAAGTAATCATGTAAATAACATGCATCCCAACAAATTGACCAATTGCCTAATCACATACGCTCAATCAAGCAAGTTAGTCATGCATTTATAAGTACTTTACAAGTAATAAAGATGAGCTCATCATATAACACTCCATGTATTTCTCATTGAACTTTATGAAGCATGACATCCGGCAGTGTAGTACACATATAGTGTTCAATTCTATAATCCATTAATTCATATTCAAGAGTGTTCATAAAGAACACTTAAACTGGAAGCACTTTCTCGAGCCTTATAACAGGATGCTCATGTGAGCCATGTAACAGGAAGCATATCCGGGCTAAATTAGGAAGCTCATAAGAGCTATAAATAGGAATGTAACACCCTTAACCCGTATCCATCACCGGACTAGGGTTACGAGGTATTACAGGTAGAATCATAACATTTAAACAACCATTGCTCACAAATTAGCATATCATAGTTAATCAATAACACAAAGTCCCTTTAGAAGGCCTGCAAGACCTTAAACATGATTTAGAGAAGGCTCGGGACTAAACTGATCCTATATGGAAACTTTGCGAAACTTAAAATTTTTTTCTTTCAAAATAGCGCACACGCTCGTGTGGCTATGCCGTGTGCCTCACACAGCCGTGCCTTAGACCATGTCTTACCCCGTGTGCAACATTGGCTTGGGTCACATGGCTTGTCACACACCCGTGTGTCTGGCACATTTGCAACCCTGACTTGAATCACACGGCCTATCACCCGCCCGTATGTCTGGCCCGTGTTCAAGTCTGACTTGCTTCGAATTGCGACATTGAAGGACACGGTCGAGACACACGCCCGTGTGCTCAACTATGTGGGTAATGCCCCAAAAATCCTTAATATTTATTTTCGTATGTTTGTGACACAATTGTATGTCTGCTTCAGTGGTTAACTATTCTGGGAAGTGTCTGAGAGGTCCTAAGTTCAAGCATTAGCTTGGGCAATTTTTTTTTTAAATGAATAAACCCCTATCTCAGGTCAATAGGCTTATAATTAAATGTTGGTAAAATATGATTGAATGGGCTTGCTGGTCTGATGGTTAAGTGAAGTGTTAATATGTTGGTGGTATTGAGTTCGAATCCTGGTGTGTACAAGGGAGTGTTTTATTTTTGCTACTTGTGCCCCGTGTGTGTTCTAGTTTGACCGAAATTCTGAGAGTTTGAGGGTGGTGGGAGTGTGTTGGACGGCTTGGGAGGGAAATAAGGGATTTGGGGAGAAAAGTAAGGAGTGGAGGCATTTGAGATGGACTGGGATGCTGAGTGGTTAGAATGGATGTGGTTTAGTGGAGTAAATCAAGGTCTTTGGGGAGTTACCCTTGGATTTCGAAAATCTCTGCAGAATTTTCCTCTACCTGGTGAATTTTTCCCTCTCCACCTTTTCTTTTTCTTTTATTTTCAGCCGAAATCCCCCATTCCTATCGTTTTCCACTTCAATTCTCTCTTTTTGTTGTTGAAATTTTAATTGTTTCCCCTTACCTTTCATTTTCAATCTATCTTGCTCATCGGCTTTTGTTTCCATGTGACAACGGTAAGTAGCATTGTTGTGTTCTTTTAGTTTTGGTTTCAAAAGATGCTGATTTTGATGTTGATGCATAGGGGACGATCGTGAAGCAGTTGTTCTTCCCAACAATTGATTAGTGTGAGTAGTCAGGGGTGATTGCAATAAGTGAGTGTGTTTGGCTCATTTTGATGTTGATTAAATTGTGTTTTAGTTGTTAAATTCAAGATTGGGTACGCTGTTTGTAGGTTCCAGAAGGTTAGGAAGTGCTTAAGCATCAAGAATGACCCAGGTGTGTAAAAACAACTCTGCAAACGGAAATCGGCGAAAAGCTAAAAAGTGAGACTGTTGACACCATACGAGCGTGTGGCTGCCTGTGTGGTATGCCATGTGATCAGACATAGGCATGTGATTGACGATGCATGCCATGTACGATTCATGGACCGGGCCGAATTGGGCCGGGTGGGCCCCATTGACATGTGGGCCCTACATGGGCGTGCAGGATTATTGGGCTAGGCCATGTAATCCACACGGCTAAGGCCATTTTTGGCCTTGTGCGCCACATGGGCATGTGGGGCCACATAGGAAAATTACATGGGCTTATGGACCCATTATCATTGTTTTGACTGCTAAGGTTGCATGAGTCGCCCGAGTCGATTGTAGACCTACTGTAGGGTCGATAAGATTACCTAGATCCCTAATTGACTGAATGACTGTTATATCCATGTACTTTATATATATACATGTACGACTGTATTGTGAGCATGCTATTAAAACTGTACTGAATACACATATGATACCATGATTTGGCAAGACATGATTGTATGATGCATAACATGGGGCTGGGTTTATATGGATCGAAGGAAGTGCACTGAAAGGCTTCGAGCCTAACTTACTGGTAGCTCAGCTACAAACTACTGTCTAGTGCCACAACCGGTGCTACTTGGAGTGTAAGGATGGGTGGGTTGATTATATCCCTACATGGAGTGTAGTGTTGGGCGGAGATGGAGTGTAGAGGCTAGCTAGGTAGGACCTCTATACTGCATATTGTGATACTATACTGATTACTGATATTGTACTGGGCTAAGGCCTAAATGCATGACTGCCTTTGTACTGAGATGGGCTAAAGCCCAAACTGATACGGTCACTGATTCTAAATAGGGCTTAAGCCTAGACTGTAATTGCCTTCTATCAGTTTGTACTATCTAGGATTGCACACTGAGTTTTTATAAACTCACCCTTCTGTTTTAACTGTATAGGTAATCCCAAATCATAGGCAGATTGGTGCGGCGGAGGACTCAACGGTGGCCACATGACCTATTTCATTCTATTTTAGTACTTAATTATAATTTTGATTTTATTTTGGGGTATTTTACTGTAATAATTGCCTTTTTGGATTTTCATGGTTAATTTGGGATTTCTATTATTTTGATTTACAACCGCTAGTCGTAGGGTTCATCGAGTTTTCAAAATAAATCAAATGTTTTAACAAAATACACTCAAATACGCCAACTGATTTAAAAAGCATCCGTGATAAGTGACGTTTTGAAAATTAATATCGTTTTGAAAGAGAATACTTTTGTGATAATGAACTACATTTTGAAAATGAACAACGCATCCTAGAATTAACATAAGATTTTGTAATGAGGCTAGTTCGGAAAGAGGTTTTTACGACAACTCATTTACTTCCGAAATACTACCATGTGACATCGCCAAGATTCGGCCATAACGTCTAGGCCGGGTTTGGGGTGTTACATTTAGTGGTATCAGAGCCAAGTTACAAAACTTGACTGTGGATTTGATTTTTTTAAGATTTGATTCTCTAATAACTAATTTCTAAAAGACATGAAATGTTTTCACTAAATGTGTGGTACACCGGGTCTCCGTCGCCAATCCTGTAAGTCATTTGAACTGTTATCTGTTTAAAAACTAAAAATTCTATAGATAGTATGTATCGAAACTACCATAGATAGACTGTACTGAAAACACTCAAGTTAGTTTATACTGATACTGTAGAAAAACCGATAGGCATTCATTGACACTGCGATATACGAAATAAACTTTACACTTCTGATACTGTTTTCATAAAATATCCGTTAATAAACACTGAAACTGTAAACTGATGCATAAAACTATAAATATAGATTAACGAGAATAGACAATGAACACAAGAAGTACTTACAAATGGGGCACAAGAGGCTGTGGTAGAGGCCCTAGAGGTGCTCGAGCTGGGTCCTCATCTTCTGGCAACTTGCCTAATTTGGATACAAGTGAGACGCCGGCTTCACCAGTGGCTAAACTGGGTCTCATGATCGAGAGACTGGGGACGACGCACTGTCCTAAGCCATGTTAAGGATTTTAGAGAGGGTCGCTGGGCCCAATACTGGAGCTCGAGACCGCGGGTCAGTTACAGAACGGCTCTGGTCTAACAGAGCTGAGCTCTTTAGGGGCATTGTTGGAGTTGCCCCTAATGTGGCTAAATACTGGATTGAGGCCACAGAGAGAATTATGGATGACCTAGACTGCACCTCTGAGTAGAAATTAAAGGGTGATGTATCGTTGCTACGATATGAGGCAAATTAGTGGTTGCTCACTGTTAAAGAGGGCACTCAGCCCGATCGACTGACCTGGGAGCTCTATAAGACCGCTTTCCAGGGGAAGTATGTGGTTGCTAGTTATGTGGATGCCCGTAGGAGGGAGTTCCTGAATCTGACTCAGGGGGATAGATCAGTGGCCGAGAACGAGGCTGAATTTCTGCGATTGAGCCGCTACACACGAGGAATAGTGGCAACCGAGTACAAGCGATGTGTTCGCTTCGAGGATGGCCTCAGGAATAACATGAGTGTTTTGATAGCTCCACAGAGGGAGCGAGACTTTGTGGTATTGGTTGATAAGGTAAAGATTACCGAGGAAGTGAAGCGCTCTGAGCGCCAGAACAAAGAGAGAAAGGTAGGAATCAGAGGGATTTGGAGCCCTCGAGTTTCGTTCAGAGGCATAAGAAAAAGGCCAGTATTGATGGGCCGAACAGAGTTGGGGATCCTATTGCTGCTAATAGACAACCGCCGTGTACTGACTGTGGTAGACGCCATCAAGGCGAGTGTTGGAAAAGGAATGGAGCATGCTTTAGGTACGATTCTTTGGAGTACCATTTTAGGGATTGTCCGCGGAGGTCCAATCAGAGGCAATCTTCTGGCATGGGTACTGCACCGCCACCGAGGGTAGTTCAGCAGCCACCGAGAGGCTGTGGTCAAGCCAGAGGTGGGAATGGTCTGGGCCGTGGTCAGAGAGCACCGGGAAGAGGTGCTAGTCAGACTAAGGTGAGGCAACCGACTCTAGTTTATGCTGCTCATCCCTGAGAGGATGGAGATGCTCCAGACATCGTAACGGGTACGTTCTTTATTTATAATGTACCCTATACTGCACTAATAGATATAAGATCTACTCATTGCTATATAGCCTGTACTGTATTTGGGAACTTGGGTATCTTGGTTGAGAGCACTTTGAGTGAGGTCATTGTACTGAGTCCGCTGGGGCAATCGGTAAGGGTAAATAAACTGTTTAGAGATGTTCTTCTAGAGGTTCAAGGAGTTATCTTTCTGGCTGATCTAATGGAACTACCTTTTGGGGAGTTTGATTTAATACTAGGAATGGACTGGTTAGTCAAGCACCGAGTGAGCTTAGATTGTGCCGCAAAAAGGGTCGTACTGAGAACTGAGGAGGAAAGCGAGGTAGTCGTAATTGGGGAGCGTCAGAACTATTTACCGAATGTAATTTCTGCATTGAGGGCTGAGAAGTTGGTTCGTAAAGGGTGTGAGGCGTATCTGGCCTACATCAGTGTTTTAGATTCTGGGGATTATTTGGTTAAGGATATTAAGACAGTTAAGGACTTTCCGGACGTTTTTCTGAGGAGTTACCTGGGTTACCTCCTGTCGAAACCATTTTTTTTGTTGGCAAACGGGGTCGACTTTAAAAATGAAAATGGAGTCGCCACCAATCTTTTTTGGGGTGTGATCAGGTCACCTTGAGATTGATCATTAAAACATTTAGATTTATTAAAATGATGATTTTAGCCTACGAAATTCGAGAAAACGAGTTCGGGACTCAGTTACGCACGAGGAAGGATTAGCACCCTCGTAACTCCCAAAATTGGTGCCGAATTGATTTATTAATGTCTTAATGTTGTAAAATTTGAAAAGATTTTAAAACATGATCCTCTTTGTTTAAAGAAAAACTTGAATAAATTAAATTGGAGGCTGAGAACCGTTTATTTTGAAGAAGTAAAATGTCATGTCCAGTGAGTTAGGATACGACGTTTCGAATCCTCGAAACTAAGCTTGTCTTTTGACTTTTAAAACTAAGGCATTTAAATTCAAAAAGGATATTTGATCATTTGGGTCAAATGAAAAAAAATCGAAACCCAGTAAGTTAGGGCACAATTTCTCAAAATTCGAAATACCAAATATTGCCTTTGTTTTTAGAAATCCTTACCTCGAGATAACAAAATGTCACATCCAGTGAGTTAGGACACAACATTTTTGAATTCCTGACAGTAGGTTTTTATTTAACTTATACACTTTGATTTAAAAAATAATTGGTTCTCAAGTCTCGATGAGAAAAATCGAAACCCAGTAAGTTAGGGCACGATTTCTTTCGAATATTAGACCGCAGAGTATTTGCTTATTTGAAAACAAAAATCTAATATTGGAGTATGGCTAAACGTAAAAATCTCATATTTAAAGAACGATTATGCGACATAAATTTAATAAATTAATAAAGCATAAGGATCATGATAATAATAAATAACAAATATGCATGCCATAACAACATTACTAAAGAAATATTAGTGATGATAATAATATTAACAACAAAACAAATAATAATGATAATAAAAAAATAAATAAATGAATAAGTGAGTAAATGAAACAAATGTGCAATATTATATTCAAGTATTTTATAAGTAAAATAATAAAAATAAATTAATTAGTAAAACTAATATAGAATTTAGGTAAAAATATTGGAAATAATAATATGTTAATAATAATAACAAAAATAATGAAATAAATAATCTAAAATTTGAAAACAAAAAAAAATATCAATAATGAATAAAATATCATAATGAAAGTGATAATAATAAAATAAAAAAAAAGAAATAAGTAAAATCTATTAAAAAATAAACAAAAATAAGTATTCAATATTAAATATATAAATTTAATAATAATATAATAATGAAAATATTAAAATTAATAATAATAATAATAATATATCAAAAATCACAAAAGAAATAAAAGAAAGGACGAAATTGAACTTAAAACCAAAGTCTGGGGCAAATCTGAAAATAAATAAAAGAGGAAACGACCGAATCGAGCGCGCGAATAACAAGAAGGGATCGAAAGGGAAAATATCCCCGCCCTCCAAAACGCAGCACTTTACTCGGGACTAAAATGAAATCAAATAAAAAATTCAAGGGAAAATTAAAAACAAAGGAAACTTAATCGCAGAACCAATAAAAAGAGGAAGGACCGATTTGGCAATAAGACCAATAAAGAAAAATGCGCGGATCCTCTGGCGGGTCGGGTCACGCACACAAGTTCGGAGGAAAAACGACGCCGTTTCAGCGCCTAAATGCACGGCCTAAAACAACGCCGTTTTCAATCTGTATATAAGGCTGAAACTTTTTTAAGAAATCATTCTCCTTTCTGTTTTTTAAAAAAATTGATTTTTTTTTAAACTCTCTCCTCTTTGCGATTTCTGGTTGGGATACCGGCACCGGACCACCGCCGGTCCACCATCCCCGGCCACCCAAAAGCATCCCTTTTTGACCGCTTTAATCCCTACAACTCAGATCTGTGCTAAAACTGTCTAAAATAGCCTTTGAAGATCAATGAAGTACCAAAAGACTCTTTAGTTTCCTTCCTTCCTGCCACCAGTGAGGTACGGCCTCCTTTCTTTGTTTGTTTATCTATTCGATTAAAAGTAAAGACGAAACACAAAAGAGAAGATAAATCAAAATAGAAAGCAACCTTTTTCCTCTTGTAATCTGTTCCTTTTTTTTGTATTCTGATATTTTTTTTGTGTATTCGTAAAAAAAGAAACCCTCTTTACAGATTATTTTCAGTCTCTTTTATAACTAAAATAATAATAAAAAATAAAATAAAAAAAACTTTCTATTTCTGCTATCCCTTTGCTGGCCCTTTTCTGTTATTTCATTTTTTTTAGACGAAACCACTGTACGAAGGGAGAAACTGCTCGTGGGGTGATGTGGAGGCCCAAACGCATGGGGGCTGTGGCGAGCATGTGGGGGAGCGGGGCCAGAAGATTCTAGAAACTCTTAGGGTTTCTGAAAATGTTAACTTTTTTGGGGCCATTTGGGCCTTAGGGTTAGAATGTAATTTGGGCTATTGTAAATCAAAAAATGGAGTGCTTATTGGACTTTTAGTAATTTGGACCTATTTTATATTTTTTATTTGGTTTTTAATTTATTGGGTTTCTGGTTTGGTTAATTGGACCCAGGAAAATTTGGGCCCGTACACCACCGAATCGTGAAATAGAGTTTGGGATTGAACTCCTTCCTGGTATAGCTCCAGTGTCCATTGCTCCTTATAGAATGGCACCGAAGGAGCTTGTGGAGCTTAAGGCTCAGATTCAAGAGTTACTGGATCGTGGGTTTATCTGCCCTAGTGTGTCTCTGTGGGGACCACCAGTTCTGTTCATGAAAATAAAGGATGGATCGATACGTATGTGTATCACCAGTTCTGTAGGGAGCACCAATTTCATGGATCTAATGAACTGAGTGTTCCAGCCCTATTTGGATCGGTTCATAGTGGTATTTTTTGACGACATACTGGTGTATTCGAAAACTGAGGGTGAGCATGATGAACACCTCAGAGTGGTTTTGCAGACTTTGCGAGAGAAACAACTGTACGCCAAGTTCAGTAAATGTGAGTTCTGGTTATGTGAAGAAACATTTCTAGGACATGTGGTTTCTGCTAAGGGGATTAGAGTTGATCCTCGAAAGATTGAGGCTATCTTGGATTGGAACCAGCCTAAGACTGTATTCGAGATTCGTAGTTTTCTAGGACTGACAGGGTATTATCGATGGTTTGTAGAGAGGTTTTCACTGATCGTTGCACCCTTGACTAAGCTGCTACGTAAGGGTGTGCCGTTTAACTGGACTGATGTGCAGCAAGAGAGCTTTGAGAAGCTCAAAATTGTATTGACTGAGGCCCCTGTCTTGATATAGCCAGAGTCTGGAAAAGAGTTTATTGTTTACAACGATGCATCACATGTCGATTTAGGGTGTGTGTTGATGCAAGAGGGTAAGGTGGTAGCGTATGCTTCTCGTTAGCTTAAGACTCATAAGGCAAGTTATCCAACGCATGACTTGAAGTTGGCCGCTGTTGGTATTTGCACTGAAAATCTAAAGGCACTACCTGTATCGTGAGAACTGTATCATTTGCACTGATCACAAGAGCCTTAAGTACCTCCTCACTCAGAAGGAGCTAAATCTTAGGCAATGTAGATGGATTGAGCTACTTAAAGACTATGACTGTACGAATGAATACCACCCTGGCAAGGCCAATGTGGTGGCCGATGAAGTAAGCCGTAGGGCTGTGACTAATCTAAGGGCGATGTTTGCTCATCTCAATTTATTTGATAATGGTAGTTTGTTGGTTGAACTTTAAGTTAAACCGGCGCGGATAGAGGGGATCAAGGGTAAACAAATAGAGGATGAGACATTGGGTCTTCGTTTTTGATAGGTTGAGAGTGGGAATACCGAGGTTTTGGACTGAATAGTGAAGGGGTGCTCTATTTCCATGGAAGAATATGTGTACCGAAAGATATTGAATTGAGACAGTTTATACTGAGAGAGGTGCATAATAGCCCTTATGCTACGCATCTTGGCGGAAACAAGATGTACCAAAACCTTCGTGAGTTATATTGGTGGCCAGGTCTTAAAAGAGAGGTTACAGACTTTGTGGGTAAATATCTGACATGTTAGCAGGTTAAGGCTAAGAATCAATTACCTTCAGGGTTGCTTCAGCCAGTTAAGATTCCACTTTGGAAGTTGAAGCGAGTAACTATAGACCTCGTTAGTGGGTTACACCTCACACCCACTAATAAGGATTCAGTATGGGTCATCGTGGATCGATTGACCAAGTCCGCCCATTTCATACCGGTTCGTACTGACTGCTCTATACAGAAGTTGGCTAAATTGTATGTGTCTGAAATAGTGAGACTGCATGGGGTATCTATTTCGATAATATTTCATAGAGATCCTCGCTTCACGTCTCGGTTTTAGAAGAAGCTACATGAAGCTCTGGGTACAAGGTTGGACTTCAGTACTGCGTTTCATCCTCAAACAAATGGTCAGTCTGAGAGAGTGATTCAAATACTAGAAGACATGTTGAGGAGTTGTGTGATTGAATTCCGAGGTAGTTGGGAGGATTACATGCCGCTTGTAGAGTTTGCTTATAACAAAAACTATCATTCTAGCATTCAGATGGCACCTTACGAGGCATTATATGGTTGTAGGTGTCGCACACCTTCGTGTTGGATTGAGTTAGGCGAGCGACATGTTCTGGGCCCTAAACTAGTTTTTGATACCAAGGACAAGGTTAGATTGATTCAAGATTGACTGAAAGCGGCATCTGACAGACAAAAGTCCTATGCAGATCTGAAGCGTCGAGAGTATTCTGTGGGGGACTTTGTTTTTCTCAAGGTCTCGCCATGGAAAAAGGTACTAAGGTTTGGACGTAAGGGCAAGTTGAGCCCTAGGTTTATTGGGCCTTACTGCATACTGAAACGTGTGGGACCGGTTGCCTACCAGTTGGAGTTACCTCCAAAGTTAGATTGGATTCACAACGTGTTCCACGTCTCTATGTTGAGGGGCTACCACTCTGATCCCACACATATTATTCCTGTTGAGGAGATCAAGGTTAGGCTAGATCTGACCTTTGTGGAGAAGCCAGTCCAGATATTGGATCACGATGTAAAGGTTCTGAAAAGAAAGTCTATCCCACTGGTTAATGTTCTTTAGTGGAATCATAGTTCTGAGGAGACCACGTAGGAGCCTGAGGATTCGGTGCAACAGCAATATCCCCATCTATTCTAAACAGGTAAAAATTTTGAGGACGGAATTTTCTTTAAGGTGGTAGAGTTGTAACGCCCCAAAAATCCTTAATATTTATTTTCGTATGTTTGTGACACAATTGTATGTCTGCTTTAGTGGTTAAGTGCTCTAAGAAGTGTCTGAGATGTCCCAAGTTCAAGCATTACTTTGGGCCAATTTTTGTTTTTAAATGAATAAACTCATATTCAGGTCAGCAGACTTATCATTAAATGTTGGTAAAATATGACAAAATGAGCCTGCAAGTCTGGAGGTTAAGTGAAGTGTTAATATGCTGGTGGTCTTGAGTTCGAATCCTGGTGTGTGTTGCTACTTGTGCCCCGTGTGTGTTCTAGTTTGACCAAAATTCTGAGAGTTTGAGGGTGGTGGGAGTGTGTTGGACAGCTTAGGAGAGAAATAAGGGATTTAGGGAGAAAAGTAAGGAGTGGAGGCGTTTGAGATGACTGGGATGTTGAGTGGTTGGAATGGATGTGGTTTAGAGGAGTAAATCAAGGAGTTTGGGGAGTTACCCTTGGATTCCTAAAATCTCTGCAGAATTTTCCTTTACCTGCCGAATTTTTCCCTCTCCACCTTTTCTTTTTCTTTTGTTTTCATCTGAAATCCCCCATTTTTGTCGTTTTCCCCCTCCAATTCTCTCTTTTTGTTGATGAAATTTCAAGTGTTTCCCCTTATCTTTTAGTTTCGGTCTATCTTACTCTTGGGCTTTTGTTTCCGTGCGACGACGGTAAGTAGTGTTGGTGTGTTCTTTTAGTTTTGGTTTCGAAAGATGCTGATTCTATTGTTTGTGCATAGGGGACGATCGTTGAGTGGTTGTTCTTGCCAACGAATCGATTAGTGCGAGTAGTCGGGGGTGATTGCAGTAAGTGAGTGTGTTTGGCTCATTTTGGTGTTGATTAAATTGTGTTTTAGTTGTTACATTCAAGATTGGGTACACTGTTTGTAGGTTCCAGAAGGTTTGAGATTGGGTACGACCCAGGTGTGTAAACACAACTCTGCAAACGAAAATCAGCGAAATGCTGAAAAGTGAGACTGTCGACACCACACGGGAGTGTGGCCGCCCATGTGGTAGGCTGTGTGATCGACGAGGAAGGCCATGTGCGATTCATGGGCTAGTCTAAATTAGGCGGTATGGGCCCCACACAGGCGTGTGGGATTATTGGGCTAGGCCGTGTGATCCACACGTCTGCGGCCATTTTTGGCCTTGTGGGCCATACGGGCTTGTGGGCCCATATAGGCAAATTATATGGGCTTGTGGGCCCATTTTCACTATATTAACCACTAAGGTTGCACAGGTCGCCCGAGTCGACTATGGACCTACTGTAGGGTCAGTAAGATTAGTTAGATCTCTAATTGACTGAATGACTGTTATATCCATGTACTTTGTATATATATATATATATATACATGTACGACTATATTGTGAGCATGCTGTTAAAACTGTACTGAATACATATATGATACCATAATTTGGCATGACATGATTGTATGATGCATTGCATGGGGATGGCTTTATATGGATCGAAAGAAGTGTACTGAAAGGCTTCAAGCCTAACTTACTAGCAGCTCAGCTGCAAACTACTGTCTAGTGCCGCAACCGGTACTAATTGGAGTGTAGGGATGGGGGGATTGATTATATCCCCACATGGAGTGTAGGGTTGGACGGAGATGGAGTGTAGAGGCTGGCTGGGTAGGACTTGTATACTGCATGTTGTGATACTATACTGATTACTGATATTGTATTGGGCCAAGGCCCAGGTGCATGGCTGCCTCTGTACTAAGATTGGCTAAAACCTAAACTGATACTGTCACTGATTCTGAATATGGCTTAGGCCCAGACTGTAATTGCTTTCTATTTGTTTGTGCTATCTGGGATTACACACTGAGTTTTCATAAACTCACCCTTCTATTTTAACTGTATAGGTAATCCCCAATCATAGGCGGATCGATGCGGTGGAGGACTCAGCACTGGCCACATGACCTTTTTCGTTCTATTTTAGTACTTAATTATAATTTTGATTTTATTTTGGAGTATTTTACTATAATAATGGCCTTTTTGAATTTTCATGGTTAATTTGGGATTTCTATTATTTTGATTTACAACTGCTAGTAGTAGTGTTAATCGAGTTTTCAAAACAAAACAAATGTTTTAACAAAATACACTCAAATACGCAAACTGATTTAAAAAGATTCCGCGATAAGTGATGTTTTGAAAATTAATATCGTTTTGAAAGAGAATACTTTTGTGATAATGAACTACGTTTTGAAAATGGACGACGCATCCTAGAATTAACATAAGATTTTGTAATGAGGCTAAGTCGAAAAGAGGTTTTACGACAACTCATTTATTTCCAAGACACTACCATGTGACATCGCCAAGATTCGGCCATAACGTCTAGGCCGGGTTTGGGGTGTTACAGTGTGGACAATTATAGGCCATTTACAAAGCCAAATTGCCACCCATTTTAGGCCATTCCTACAAGCATCACTCTATACTCAGTTCATGCCCAATTAATGGTCAAGACCTACCAAAACATGCACAATTCATGCTACAATATCCTCATTCATTTCCATATACAATTCCAACTCAAAACATGTCCATTTCATGAACCAATTCCATACCAAAAGCATATGATTCACATCTCATTTCGAATCATTTCAAACATCCAATATATTCATCATCTTAACTACCAAATCAAGTATGAAACATATTATTTCTATTTCACTAAAGCATACTATAATGGCCATTCACACAAGACCATGTATACACATCACTTACACCATTCACATAGCAAAACATATACCAAAATCAATCTAAAGTCTCATCCATTATCAAGCCATATCACATGGCAAGATTTATACATCTCAAAACATTCCACAACCTCACTAGCCTATACATGCCATATACCATAAATACAACTTTCAAAAGGTACCAAAATAGATGACCGATAGTGTGATTGAGTCGCTGACGATCCCCGAATCCGAGCTGGCTTTAAATACCACTGTAAAACAGAGAAAGACTTCACACAGTAAGCTTTAAAGCTTAGTAAGTTCGTAATATAACATAATTAACTCAACAATTCAAGTTCAATTTGCAAAAGTTAACTAACACTTAGTTCAATTCACATCACTACTCAATTTCATCCATGGCTATTACTCACTTACATACCATATCTATAGGTTCATATACAAGCATTTATAATGCTACTCAATCCAACTCTTTTCATCATTCATTCACATAATCTTCCATCTATCTCATACACAATATCATTAACCATAGAGGTTCTGTACATATCTGTACCATCACGTATTTATCCATCTATCTCATACACAATATCATCAACCACATAGGTTCTGTACATACCTGTACCATCACGTATTTATCTATCACATTTACCACTTCAACGCTCGATGCCATAATTCATTCGATCCTCTTTAAACGTTCGATGAACTCGTACACTTAGTGTCAATTAATTAGCCGAAGCTATAATAATATCAGACACTTAGTGTCATCACATAAAACCAAATTTGTCTTGGTATCGTATTCGTAGTGCCAAATAATATAGCCAATGCTTTCTTTATCTCGCACACTTAGTGTCATTCATCACTGTAACGATTCTATTTACGCACACGTAGTGCCACATATCTTTGAACTCACATTTCACATTTCCAAATTCCACAATCACATTTCCATTCATTCATCACATATAAACATTGTTTAAACAATATGTATTATACACAAACTTACCTCAAACGTAGAAACAACAATACTAGTCGATCAATCGAGCACTTTGTTCTTGCCTCGATCTAGGTCCGAATTTGTCTTTTCTTGATCTATATAATATCAAATTCAACTCATTCAATCTCATCCTTACTCAATTCAATTCACAAACACACAATTATGGCATTTTGCACTTTATCCCTTATAATTTCACACTTTACCATTTTAGTCCTTATTTCACAAATTCATCAAATTCAAAAATCCAATTTAATCCATGCTTAGTCGAATTACCATAGTGCCCTAGTAGCCCATATTTCATATTTATTTCACATTTCAACACAAAGTTTTCACATTTCTCAATTTAATCCCAAAAATGCTTTTTTACTCAAAATCACTTTAGAAAATATGTATATCAATCATCAAACACTTAGTTTTCATCATCAAACATCACAAAGCTCACAAAACCAACAATGGCATAACTTAAAATCATCATTAATTTCATGAATTTAAGCATGGGCTTTGTAGAACATAAAGCAATGATCACAAAAACGTAGAAATTATTGAAAATGGATCAAAATCATACCTCAATTAATCCTTGTTGATGGCCGAATGAAACAAAGCTTAAAACCCTTTCTTTTTCTTCTAAAATTGGTGAAAGAAGATGATAATGGCCATCAAATTATTTTTGTTTTAATTAATAGACATTAATTCATCATTTATCAAAATAGCCTTATTAAACACATTTAAAATCCACTAACCCTTGGCATAAATGTCCATTCATAAATTCAATGGTCCATTTACAGCATAAGGACCTTTCATTTAAGAAGCCATAGCATTTAAGAACTTTTAACTACTAGCACATAGCTTTTTTTTTTTTACGCGATTACATTATTTTTAACAAATCGTCACACAAACGATAAAATTTTCATACAGAACTTTCACACATACTTTATCACATGCCATAAACATAAAAAATAATATTAAATTATTTCTCTGACCTCAGATTTGTGGTCCCGAAACCACTGTTTCGACTAAGGTCTAAACCGGGCTGTTACAAGGAAGTTCACAAAGAACTTTTAATCAGAAAGCTCACGAAGAGCCTATCAAGAAGCTCAAAAGACCCATATATCAGGAAGTTCAAGTGAACTATATCAGGACACTCACAAAGAGCTACGTTTGTGTCCGTAACATATACAGGATCACAACTGATCATAAATAGGACGCTCACAAAGAGCTGCGGTAGTCCACAACACATACAGAATTACTACTGATCAGGATGCTCGCAGAACTATATAACGAGAAGCTCAAGAGGACTAATAAAAGGATGCTCGTAAGAGCTATAGTGTATCCGCAACATATGCAGGACTACAACCAAATCGGGAAATCTTGTATCCATTGAATTTCATTTGTTCAAACGGGATTTAACATTTATCGAACTTTGTTATATATGTAATCCATTTCATGTACATGGAAAATTATTCAATTCATATAAATACAACATTTAATTCAAACATATAAATATACCTGATTTAGTTACACAACCTTACCTCATCACTTGTTCGTATACGGAAATCTACTAATCCGCCACTTTTTCATTTCCTCGATCTAACTTCATATTTGAATTATTCGGATCTATATAAATGAATTTAAAATTAATTTAATAAAATTCAAATTCAATTCCATTCAATTCACATCTTAGGCAAAATTACTATTTTGCCCCTATACTTTTGATTAATTCTAATTTCTTCCCTAGGATCGGAAAATGAAATTCATGAAATTTAACCCTTATTCCAAGCCTAACCAAAATTTTCATATAACATTTACAGCCCATGTAATTCACAAAAAATAAAAAATTTTCTACGAATTTTACATCTTTACAATTTAGTCCCTAAATCACAATTTCATAAAAATTTCCTTTACAAAAGTTGTTTATCTATCAATAATCTTTTATTTTCTAACATAAATTTCAAATTTTCAACATATTCATCCATGGAAAAATTTTAATACTTTGATAACTATACAAATTGATCCCCAAAATAACTAGATTAGGTTATTCCGATCTCGAAAATATAAAAATTACTAAAAACGGAACAAGATTACTTACCCAATTAGGCTTGCTTGATTTTCTTTCTCTTTCCTAGGGTTTCCATAGAAATTTGGGGAAGAAGATGATAATAATATGATATTTTTGTCTTTTAATTTAATTATCATCCTTAATTTTTCAACTTTCCAATTTAGTCCTTTTCTTTTCTTTAATTTCCATGGATGAATCATCATAAATATCTACTAACTGTTCTTAATGGTCTAATTACCATATAAGGACCTCAAATTTTGAATTTCATAAATATTTAATTCTTCTTAGCTACTAGAATTCAAACTTTGCACTTTATACAATTTGGTCCTTTCCTCCTAATTAAACATAAAATCAGTAAAATTTTCTTATCAAAATTTTCATACATCTTTCCTATCATAATGCAGACTATGCAATAATTTTAAAATAAATTTTCTTTCTAACTCAAATTTGTTGTCCCGAAATCACTATTCCGGTCTCACTGAAAATGGGTTGTTACAAAGAGCCTCGTCAGTCCTAGCGGATAATTTTTTTAAAAATAAATCAATTGAGCCCTCTGTTTTCTGTCAAAGGGGATACAAATGACAGAATTTCATTCCCAACGATATCTTTATCTTTTTTTTTCATTTCTCCTTTTTATTGAGGTTTATTTGGAAATTATTTGTAAACGATGAAAGTGGAAAAGCAGTCAGATGATACATCATCAGATGATTGTAGAAGGAAGGCGGTACATTATTGAAAAGAAGGGGTGGAAAACAATATATATATGTATAAAGGAAATGAATTCTTTTGATTGGACCAAGCACCACTTTTTGTATTTTGTGTGGATAAAAGATCTTCCTATGTTATACTATTCAATTCTCGACGATGAATCAGTTTGATAGCCTAGATATTGTTATTCATGATATTGATCCGATTCGAAGTCATTGAAATGTAAGTCATTGCATTGAATTTACAAGAAACAAATTTATCATCTCTATGGGATTAAATCCTGAGTTATTGTGAAGTAAAAAGAACAATGAAATTATGGAAGTAAATAGCCTCGCATTTATTGCTACAACGCTGATCATTCTAGTTCCTACCTCTTTTTTACTTATAATATCCATAAAAACTGTTAGTCAAAGTGATTAATTTGAATGAAACTTGACCTTTCATCAAGGAGTTAAGAAAAAAAGGATTCAAATCTCACGTCTTAAATAAAATGAATGGCCTAGAATCAGTAGTATCCTATAAAACTCGACAGTATGGTAGAAAAAAATATGAATATTTCTACCATACTATCTATATCTATTATTGTAATGTAGAAAGATAAGGAACTTTGAACCACTAACAAAAACGGTAGGATAAAATAAATAGATAGCAAACGGGATTTTTCGGGTTGGGGATAGAGGGACCTGAACCCTCATGATTTTTAAAGTCGACGGATTTTCCTTTTACTATAAATTTCATTGTAAAAATCCAAGTTTTATTTATAAAACTCTAGGCAATTTCCTATAAAACCCTATGTTTTTCCACTTATTGAAAAAAAAAACCTAAAATAATATTTAAAAAAGGAAATGAAACAAATAAATTGATTTCTCCCTAAAAAAGTTTAAGTTTCTTTTTCCTATAAAAGCTCAAGTAATTCCTTGTAAGACCCCAGATTTTCTTTTCCCTTTTACTTAGGAAAACTAAAATTAATTCTAAAAATGAAAACAAATAAAGGAAACTAAAAAGATAAAATGGTTTTTCTAATTCAAATTTTCCTTGTAAAATCCCAAGTTTTTCCTCTTACTAAAAAAAAGTTCAATTAATTTTTACAAAAAGAAAATAAAAGAAATTCAAAAGATAAAATAAGTGACCAAAAAAAAATTACTAAAGATAGGTGACTAAAATTAGTGTATCTAATGGCAAATCAACGGCGAGTAGCTAAAATGATAAAAGTATGTAATCGTGTATGTAGTGCAGTGCCAAAATTGTAAATTATTTTTTAGTGTCCAAAATAAAAACTTATATAATTTGAGTAATCAACTAAGAAGTTTACCATTTCTCTATATGATTGTTTTTTGAAAAATATCAAGTTGGAATATTATTAACACAAACCAAAACAAAAACCAAAATGAAGCCTAAACCCACACTACAAGACCCAATCCGTTTTCCAAAAAGAAAGACAAAACAAAAAAGAAACAAAACAAAATATAAACTAATCCAGCTAAATATTGAACTGTCAACCACCATCAATTCTAGATCCTTTATTTCAGACCATATGTTGTTTCCAACCCCTGAGCAAAATAGAACTTTCCCTTGCTCACTCTCATGCTCCTTATCATTCTTCCCCTCATGATGCAAGGCTCCTCTGGTATGATTCCCTAATTTGGCTCCATGACTCATTTCCGAACCATTTCCATCAAATCCACAGCGTACATAGGCACTTCTCCTACCAAGTAAATATGTTTCCCTTCCTTCAAACTTTCTTTGGCTAGATTATGAGCCACCAAATTTTTCTTTCTTAGAGTATACTTGAAACAAGCGCTCTGGAAACCCCTCTGATAATGCTAAATATCTCTTATATAAGCTCATATTTCTTATCTATTTATCTCGTTTGACTGATATTTCTTAATAATAGACAAGGAATCTCCCTCAACCACCACCGATTCTAAGCCTAATTTCGTCCCCAAATGCATCCCCTGAACACAAGCAAGAGCCTTGGTAGCGAACACTGATGAAACATTATTGTTCAAAACTAAAACCGAAACCAGAACCCCTCCTAAAGCATCCTTTATCACCAACCCCAAACCAGACATATTATGTGAATGTTGAAGGTCCTATAAAAATTAATCTTAAGGCCTGCCCCTTCGAAGGATTTCATCGCGCAATCATACCTCCCTTCTCAGGTAACTTCTCCCTTAACCCATCTAACTCCCTAATGTAACTAAAAATTGAATCAACCATGACTTGTCCAGGTGTTTTTTCCCTTTATGTAGCCACTTATTTCTTCCAGTCCAAATTGCCCAAATGCATAACACAGAAGTCGACGCTGAGCAACAGAATAATTTTAATAAAAAAACCAGGTAAGTGTAACACCCCAAACCCAGCCTAGATGTTATGATCGGATCTATTGTGCCACATCAGGTGCTGGTTGAAAACCTTGTGATTGTTGGGAACTTATTTTCAAATCAAAGTTTAAACGTACAAAATTCCAATTTTTCATTTCTTGTTGACAAAAGAAGTTCATTCGAATTAATCCCCTTAAAGAAATCATGTATTATTTTCCTCTTAAAAACCATGTCTTGTTTTAGAAATTTGGTTTAAAACAGTTGCGGAAGCGTGACACTTCAAAATCAGTTGTGCTCGTTTATTAAAACCCGTGTCAGATTCAGAAGTTTGATTTTAACAATTACAAAAATGTGAATTTTGAAAAACAGTTGTTTATTAATTTGAGAACCCCATGTGGATTAAGTTCGCAGTGTTTTAAGAAATCCCAAATAAAATTTAAAACAGTTCCAAATAAAATACGGAACGCGTGTGATCACCTCCGAATCCCTCGCAGCTGCAAATCCTCTAAGACTGGGAATTACCTGCACAGTTAAGGAAAAAGGGTGAGTTACGAGAACTCAGTATGTAATCCCCTATTACACCCACAATTTGGGCCCAAGCCCAACCAGCACACCAATAACGCCGTCTAGCTGCTAAATAACAGTATACGTGGCTGAGACACTCAATCAGTATAAAGTGGCAAAGGCCACTAAATCAGTATAACGTGGCATAGCCACCAGTACAGTACTTCCTCCGAATACATAACCCAACCCAATGCAACATGTCGTGACATATTAACTCAGTATATGCAATAAACTATCATTATAGCAATTAATCAGATTACACACAAACACACTAATCTGTAGAGGTAAAACAGTAATTTACCCCTCAGGGGTATTTCAGTAATTTCACACAACGAGGGCATTTCAGTAATTTACCTGTCGAGGGTATTTCAGTAATTTAGCCATCTAACGACCTTTCCGTTGCCTCGAGCGACTCAGGACCCCTTTTTGGTCAAAATAGTGCAGTTGGGCCTAAAGCCCAATTTCGGCCCAAATGGGCCCACACGCTCGTGTGGCCCATTTAGCACGTTTTAGGTCTCGATTTTACAAACTTCGTAGTCAGACTAATTATTCGATCACTTTTCCATCAGTTTTGCCTGTGTGGCCCGTTAACCCATTAGGCCCACTTAGCCCGCTTCGGCTCGATAAGGCCCATTCCAGTCTCTAATTCACGAGAATGTTCGCTACACTCTCATCAATCTATCGCCATCCCTAATGGCTCAGGTTATCTCTACGAGTGCTCGCACGCTCGAGTGATCACAGTTGCTAGTTTTTCCAACTTTTCGGCACTTCAGCTTTTGGCCAATTCACAGAACAACATTCATAGCATATGTGGTAGTGTGAGATTTACACACCTTAGCGAGACACTCGATTACCCTTTCGTATCAACCCTACAGATCATCAGATTCCTTGTTAGCCAAATGTTGTTTAAAGTTTAATCACCTAAGGGACTAACACCAAAACGTTTATCATACCTTGTTTGCGTAGACGGCCCTAAATGCCCAGATTACTAGGCACGGTTGATTTACTTTGCGTCCTTAACAAAACCCTGCACCAAAAGACACCCATGAGTGTGTACTGAATCTGCATACCGCCAACATAACACAAAGCACACTCGGCCAAGCCCAGTAAAATGACAACACCCTTACCCTCCTAGAATGGTGAGTCCACAAACGAGATTTGATTACCACCACTACTTGCTCCCCTTTCGCCTAATAACAATCTCTAACTCGACAATGGCCAACACAGAAAGAATGCACTTTTAGCCTCAGAGTGAAAGAAGGAACATATGGTTGTTAAAGAAGGAAACGAATGGAAACAGAGTTACCAAACACAAGAACTATACTTACCGATTGTCACCCTCCTTGCAGCACCGTCGATGAAGAGAAAAGGAAGCTAGTTGCCGCACAAGGTAAAGAGAGTGGACATTCGGCTATGGAGAAAGACAAGGGAAGGAGATGAGAGAAAAAGAAGAAGAAAATAGATGGACAAGCAAGGATGAGCAAAAAGAGTTTTGGCCTACAACTGCTTAGGCTATTAACCAGTAAAGAAGAAAATGTTTGAAAGGAGAGAATAATGGGAGAAGAGAGGCTAAGTTTTCGGTAAAAGAAAATTGGAAACAAAAGACCCGAAATGCTATAGTTAAAACGTAAAAAGCCAAAATTCACACAAAAGAGAACTTAAAAAATTCACACTTCCCTTCTCAAGGCCGAATATGCACACTCAAGTGACCACTTTGGCCGAAATTCCTCTCTTCCACTTCCCCACATTCGGCCAACACCTCCCCTCTCCTCTATCCCCATGATTTTCTCCCCCTTTTCCTCCTAACTTTGCTCTCCATCATCCATTCACAATGTTTGACCCATTCTCCCATTCCCATAGCAGAGTTTGATCCCAACTCTGCTTCCTTGTCTCCCAAAGCATAAAATAAATGCATCAGTTTGCTTGCCAAGGGAATCGTACTCCACTCCCCCATGTCCCCTAGTGATGCCACCACCACTCCACTACAGGCTCTCCTGTGTTAGAAAAACACACTTTAATTTACATAACTCCTGCGTCCCACAGCCCTTTCCCCTGAAGACCCAAAAATTAAATTTTTTCCAAGGCTTGGACTCTAACCCAGGCCTCTCTAGAACCCTCAAACACACTCAAATAATCAACTAAGTGAAACCAACACATGCAACTAAGCAAAAAACACAAACCCCTAATTTTGGGGATGTTACAGTAAGCCATACCATGCTCTTTGAATTTAAAATTGTTAATGGCCAAACAAAGTTTAATTTCTGCCAAACTTCCACTAATACAAGACACACCAATAAAATATGCTCTAAGCTTTCTACAGCACCCCCGCATCAAGGGCATATTACATTAGCCATGATTCTCTTATAATACAAATTTCTTAAAGTAGGCAAAAAGTTTAAAGAAATTTTCCATATTGTGATTTTCTGTTTAGAAGGTATATCTAGATTCCATAATTTTTTGTAAAAATCCCTAGAATCATATTGTTAGCAATAATAATAGTAGTACCTTTCAAGAGCATCTTATACCCACTCTAGACTGAGAACTCCCTCGATGGTTCCCCTCTCCATACCAACAAATCTTCATGTACTTCCTTTACTAGAGGAATTTTACCGATTCTGGCAGCATCAACCTTCGTAAAGATATTCCTAACCACATCCACTTTCCACATTCTAGTCTTATTATTTATCAAATCTGCAACCAATGTTATAGTAAAATTAATAACATTGTTTCCTACCTTGTAGTTATTTGCCCCAAGTACCCACGCGTCTTCGAACACCGAAATCTCCCTTCTAGTTCCCAGCCTCCAACAAAGACCGTCTTTTAACAGGCCCCTAGCTGCCCACACACTCTTCCAGGTATAAGAAGGTATATTCTTCAATTTGGAACTTAAAAAATCAAAATCTGGGTAGCACTTAGCTTTTAAAACACATGCTAATAACAAATTTAGGTAATTAATAAGTTGTCAAACCTGTTCCGTTTTCTTTTAACTCACACAATCGCTTCCAATCACACTAATGAATTTCTTGTGAAACACCCCACACCCGGCCCACGAGCCTTGACCGGATCTGGTATGTTCCTCGATGTAAACCGGTTCAAATTCTTTTGTCACTTTGAAAATCTGTGTGTTTTAAAGATAGTTTGCTGGTGGGTTGGGCTCGAGTTGAATACAAATTTATTTTATATTGAAACCCATTTAATTTCAAGTGACAAAATATTTAAAGTTTATTTTAAATTAAATTGACTTAATCTCTAATAAATAAAATTTCGTAACATAGTAAATAAAACAGAAAATAACATAGTTCACTATGGCCTTATTACATCAAATAAAAACCCAAAATGAAATTTAAAGTACTTAGAAAAATAAAGGGTCCACATAATAATTCCCTTGCTGGGCATGGCCACCACTAAGCTCCTGCCGACCCGGTCCATTACTGATCATCACCTGAAAAATGTTCCCACAACGGGGTGAGTCAACAGACTCAATGTGTACCACAACACTAAAATTTAACAATTCAGGCACATATTATCATATCACATACGTATTCATATAACAGATAGAAAAGATGATGCAACCCGAACCCAAACCTAGATGCCATCCGCTACACATCACCCGTACCACCTGCACACCGTGGGGACTACTAAGTCAACCCCTCCATCCGCTACACACCATCGGCGATCATTGCGATCGACGTGCTCATCGCCCTTATGAGTATTCGTGGTCTTAGGTCACCACACTCAGATATCGTGGTCTTAGGTCACCACATTCAGATATCGTAGTCTTAGGTCACCACATTCAGATCTCGTGGTCTTAGGTCACCACATTCAAATATCGTGGTCTTAGGTCACTACATTCACTTCCCCTTTTCAATAACCCATATGCCCCATATCATACATATTATGCATTAACATGCCAAATTTCACATTCTTATCACTTATCACATGTTAAATATAACATATTTCATAATCCTAGTAGGAGTAGGGAACGTACCTGAGTACTTTGTACCATATCATGGTACCTTAGCCACATTCTTACACTTTCATATTAACACATATATCAAGTTTAAGCCATAAATCTATTAAGATTAGTGTGGGGTACACACCTGATATACTTAGCAATTCACTTCAAATCCCGAAAATCTGATCTCACTGCTTTAGATCTTTAATGCCTATATTCGGCCAACACTAGGAATATTTAATAAAAAGCCATTCGGCCATAAATCCAAATCCTATTAGGATTGTTGTAACTCAAGACTTGCCTTGGTGCCGATTGATGTCTAATCAAATGCCGGAAACTTTGTATCCTTCTTTCTTGAAATCGACAATCACTAGATTACTTGAATAGATTAGTTTCGGCTTTTGAATGATTAATGAACACATATATTTACCAAACATGGCCTTGGCCGAATGCTATAGACACTTACCTTGTGGATTTTAAATCCCGAAACTCACCGAATAACTAGGGAACACGCGGCCTATGGTGTACATTCGGGAAAAGAACTTCTCCTTCCTTGTAGTCGACACTTAGTAAGTCCCGAAAGATCTCTTCAAAGTTTTGACAACAAGATATTAATGGGGTTAGTCCTAGATTTCGGCAAATCTTAAAGAAAAAAGGATGAAACCGAATGAGATCTTACCCTTACTTTAGAAATCGGCAATCCTTGCTTGAACCTTTAACAATATTCGACTATGTAGGCTAGAAGGATCTTGAGTTCGGCTTTTTGATTGGTATAAAAAAAGAAAAGAGAAAGAAGAATAAAGATGGAGGATTCAGCTAGAGCACAAGGCATTTCGGCTTGGCAAAAATAAAAGAGAATAGAGGAGTTATTTGCTAGAGAGAATTCGGCAGAGAGAGTTGAAAGAAAGAATGAATGGCCCTCTTTTCCTTTAGTAGCTGAAATTACTAACTTAGAATCCCTTACTTGGCCATCACTCTTCTATTTTGATAGCTTTATCTCTTTAATTATCACCTAAAATAAAAGATAATTCAGCAACTATCCTTACTTAGCCGAAATTATTAAACTCAAAGTCCCTTACTTGGCCATCACTTCTTCCTTATTTTCCTAATTAAAGAATAATTCCTCAATTATCATCTTTTATCCTTAAATAAAATAAAAGGGATAAAACTCCTAAAATTTAGCCATGTGCCGTCCCCCCTATTCCCTCTTATTGACGCCACTTAGCAAAATAAAGACTTTAAAATTTTGCTCTCCACGCGACTCGAACACAAGTCCTTCCCCCTAGCATGTGGCGTCATTTCTAGAGCTCTAAGTGGTGCCTCCAAGCCACTTTTCCAAGCTCATTTGTGTGTCATGTTTTGCATACAATTCCTCTTAAGACCACCTTGCTTCATGTCCCCCTTTTAAACTTTAAACTTATCATTTCTAAAGCATTTACTTACATTTCCAAGACATTTCCTTACATTTCCAAGACAAGACATTTCCTTACATTTCCAAGACATTTCCCTACATTTCCAAGACAAGACATTTCCTTACATTTCCAAGACAAGACATTTCCTTACATTTCCAAGACATTTCCCTACATTTCCAAGACAAGACATTTCCTTACATTTCCAAGACAAGACATTTCCTTACATTTCCAAGTCATTTCCTTACATTTCCAAGACAAGACATTTCTTTACATTTCCAAGTCATTTCCTTACATTTCCAAGATTCTAAAAATGCACACATCACATCCATAACACATAAGACATACTAATGCATAGGCTATAATCCAGGATGTTACACCTTGTCTTTTGTGGCCCTTTTTCCACTAAAATCTCGCCATAATGCTCTCCATCACCCTACAAAGAGACTTTGGTTCTAACACCTTATACTCGACCTGGTCGCCATGCTCGAGTATCAGGATGCCAAACCATCGTCTCATGTCATACACAACAGATAAATGCTCATTCCAAATGAAACATTTTGCATTTTAGTATTTCCATAGGTTTTATGTAACACCCCTAACCCGTCACCGTTGCCAGATTAGGGTTATAGAGCGTTACCGTACAATTGGGAACAATTAATATCATAACATTCAAACGGATTAAACATATCGTAATCCATCCAACATCATACACTTTGTCCCTAAATCAAGCCCTTGAGGCCTTAAAAATAGTTCAGAAGCAATTAGATACTAGTTTGCAATAAATTGGAAAGTTTAAGAAAAATGCAAAATTTCAAAAATAGGGTACACACGACGTGCGGCCAGGCCGTGTGACATAACCCTAGGCAGTGTAACTTTAAAACCAAGGACACACGGCGGTGTCCCAACCTATGTCCCCACCCGTGTAACTCACTCAGTAAGGTCACATTGCCATGTCACACGCCCGTGTGTCAGGCTGTGTACCTCTTTGAGTTGCCCCAAACGCCTGTGTGTTAGGCTGTGTGATAGGCTATGTAACTCACTGTCTTGATCCCTAAGAAATTCTCAGATGACACATGGTCGTGTCGCCAGGCCGTGTGCCTCCCATGGCTATGTCACACGCCCGTGTCCCAAGCCGTGTGAACCCAAAATTTACCTAAAATCAAGCCATTTCACAATTGATTCACACCTAATAAAACTAACCACTTAGGCATACATCCAAGGGACTTAAAAATCATTCACAACCACATAAACATGCCAAATAGACACCCCAAATCAACTAACCAATGTGTCACTCAAAGACACCACAATTATGTTAACACATCAACTATCAAAACATGTCAATATTACCTCATTTCATGCATGATAACCTAATTCAAGTATGTACAAAAACATACCATAAATAATCATCTTCAAACCACTCTAATTACACCAAAAAGAACCTTATTTACAAGTATTTTAAAGTAACCAAGTGACATAATTTTGTAAAGTATCAAAGTGTACCAAACTAACATATTTATCTATATATACATGCCACTACCCTAGGAGATACAAAAAACCTACCAACTTAAATGGATAGTGTGAGTCGGTTGAACGATCCTTTCAAACTGTCAACAACGTTTATCTACAAAACAATCCATAAGAACCAATAAGTTTACAAAGCTTAGTAAGGACATAGTATAAAAAATAATCTAATACAAAAAAATACAGTTCATATACTACTCGATTTAGAGTTATCGAGGTATAAACAGTGGCACTAAAGTGCATTCAGAGTACCGTAGTACAAACAGGGGCATGTATGTGCAATCAAGGGTACCGAGCTACAAACAGAGGCATGTATATGCAATTAGGGGTACCGAAGTATAAATAGGGGCACGCATGTGCAAGCAGAGGTATCGAAGTACAAACAAGGGCACGTATGTGCGATCATACAATAATTCTCAATTAACATATTAATTAAAGAATGATATTATAAGAACACAAATAGAAATTCATTTACATATTGAAATACAATGAATTTACCTACTATTTAATGTCGATCAACACGTCGGGACTAATCCGCTATTTTCCCTTTTCCTCTATTATTGTCTTTTTTATCCAAGTTTTGCTCTATATAATAATTAAATACAATATATTAATCTCATTCATATTTCACATTCCACTCACAACCTTTAATTTTTCATTAATTACACATTTTCCTTAAACTTTTACAACTTTTGTAATTTAGTCCTCTAACCCAAAAATCATCAAATTGACCATTTCCTAAGAATCAAATTACAACCGATTGTTCTAGGCCCTTTAACAGTTTGAATTACACATCAAATTTAGCATCAATCCTTGAAATTTTGACATTTTAACAATTTAATCCTTAAATCAAAATCAAACAAAAATCACTTTACAAAACAACCAAATATCACAATCAAAGCTTTAAATATATAGTTATCATCATAAAAAAACCAAGATTTATCAATGATAACTTCCAAAATTTTTAACAGATTCAAAAAAAAAAGGTACAGGCTAGCTGGACCTAGTTGCAACAATCTCAAAAACATAAAAATCATTAAAAACGAGACAACACTACGTACCATGCATGAAGAAAATCAAGACTAAAGCTTTCCCCCTCTCCCTTTAATGTTGATTTTGGCCAAGGAAGAAGAAAATGAAAAATATGATAGGTTTTTCATCTTTTACTTAATTAACATTTAACTTAATTTTCAAATTACTTAATTAACCTCTTAAAAGTATCATAATTACATTAAACCTATCCATGTACATCCACTATCAACATATATGGTATAATTACCATTCAAGTCCATTAACTTTCATTTCTAAAGCCATTTGACCCTCTTAACTAATAGAACATAACTTTTACACTTTTTATGATTTAGTCCTTTTAACATAATTAACTACTTAAACATCAAAATTTCTTAACAAAATTTTAATACGACCTTAATATATTCCAAATATTAAATAACTAATAAAATAATATTTTAATCATCAGAATTATGGTCTCGAAACCACTATTTCTGACATCACTAAAAAAGGGCTCTTACAACTCTCCCCTTTAGTAAATTTTGTTCTCGAAATTGTCACCTGAGAATAGATTTGGATATTATAATTTCATCAATTCCTCGGTTTCCCAGGTAGTCTCGTCATACCATGCCAATACCATAAAAGTTTAACCAATGGTACTCGTTTATTTCTAAGTTCTTTGACTTGTCGAGCCAAAATTTTTACTGGTTCTTTAGAATTCGTTAAAAGTCTAGTTGTAATTAAATTTCACTATGAGGAATCACGTGTGATTGATCAAATCTATACCGTCTTAGCACTGAAATGTTAAACACATTATGAATTTTCTCGAGTTCAAGAGGTAAAGCTAATCTATAAGCTATAGGACCAATAATTTAGGTACTCTCATACGGCCCGATAAATCTTAGACTTGTAACAGTCTGGTTTATACCCTAGTCGGAACAGTGGTTCCGGGACCACAAAACTGAGTTAGTAAAATATTTTAATATTATTTTCTATGCCATTGATGAGTGATTAAGCATGTGTTAAATTTCTGTAAGATAATTTATCTGTCTGTGTATTTAATTTGATAAAAGGATTAAATTGCATTAAATGCAAAACTAGCATGATATTTGTAAAAGTGTCTATTTGTTATGACTTTTAAAAGAGGAAGCCTTAATAGGCAATTAGACCACTTATAAGATAGTGGATGGTAGATGGCCGAATATGCCCTTATTGTATAATTATTTTAAATGTTCATTAAATGGCTAATTTGGTAAAATGCACATTATTATGTTTGTAATAAAATAACTAATGAAAAGATGAATGTTATCATCTTTTATGAGTTCCGAAAATATCAAAGAAAAGAAAGGGGAAAGAAGCTAGGTTATTCAGCCATTGTAGGCTTGAATTAAGGTAAGATTTGGATTTGGATTTTGATGATTTTTATGTTTTTGAGATTGTTGTTTAGTCTACTATCAAGCCCATGTCTCAATTTTGTGTATTGATGATATTTGTGAGTTGTGACATTAATGAAATGGTAAGCTTTATGATGTTTTATGTTGTTAAATGAAAGATATGAGTTAAATGAACATGTTTGTTCTTGAAATTTTGATGAATTTAGCTAAATAGGGATAAATTGAGAAAATAGTAATCGGAGGGACTAGTTTGTGAACTTGATGGAAAATATAGGCTTGTATGAGATGTATGAACATTCAGCTAAGCATGACTATGTGATAATTTTTGAGAATTTGATGTTTTGAGAAAAATGGACTAAATTGATAAATTCTGCAAATGTGAGGGTTAATTTGAAAATAGCCCTAAATGTGTGTCATTGGATTGAATTGAATGAGTTAGTGGATAAAAGGGCTAATTCTGAATATGTATAGATTGAGAGCCGCAGAAATCGGACTTAGATCGCGGAAAAGCGAAAGTAACCGAGTAGCCATTTCTGTTCAGTTAAATCGAATCCGAGGTAAGTTATTATGCAAATAAACGTATTTGTATCGAACTGTGTATGTTCATATGGTTATTGTTAACTATGAATGCTTATGAGATGATCCATACATGAATTCCGAGATAAGGTTGACTTAGTGTCGATGTTTAAGAAGTCCCGTACTAACCTAGGAATAGATAGGATTAGCTATGTCATGGCATATGTATCTATTCTGTTTATTCATGTAAGACCACGTCTGGGACATTGGCATTGATTTTAGATTTCGTGTAAGACCTCGTCTAGGATGTTGGCATCGATATGATCTTTACGTGTAAGCCCATGTCTGGGACATCGGCATCGTATTGATTCGTGTAAGACCCTGTCGGGGATAGTGGCATCGATATCTGAGTGCACGCAAGACCTCGTCTGGGACGTTGGCATTGTATGATTATTCCAAGCTTTCTAAGTATCTTATTAGGTTCCTAATGGTCCAACGGGCAAGTCTACGATACAAATGGCTATGTGAAATGTAAATCTGTTTCAGGTACGTTGATTTATACACTAAGATTGTATACAAGGTAAGTATCTATGTGATCTTACTATGATGATTAGGTGAAAATATGCATGAAAGGACTATGTATATGTATAAGATCTTTGAATTGATGAATATGGCAAAATAAGGCCAAGTACATGGACCAAAGTATACATGTGATAAATTTGCTATAAAAGTTAATAGTGCCAATATTCCTATATATCTATATGCTTTTCATGTTAAGATTTTTTGTATATGGCTTACTAAGATTTTGGAAAGCCTACTCTATGTGTGTTTTCTCTGTTTTATAGATCGTCAAAGCTACTGAAGGCTCGGGGATCGTCGAGGATCATCATCACACTACTTATCTTATTTTGGTACATTTTGGAAATGTATATAGCTAGATATGGCGTGTATAGACTAGATATTTGTATATGAATTTGAAGTAAACTTAGCCATGTGATTTGGCTAGTTATGCGTTGGCAATATGCATTAATGAATATGATATGTGATGTATGTCTTGGTATGGTTAGATGACTTTGGCAATGGTCAAGTTTTTGGGTAAGTATTTGAAAGAGTTATGCTTGTGATGATATGAGTTTTAGTCTTGTAAATTGGTATGAATGGTAATAGATTTGAATGTAAAGATTGAGTGGTTATTTTGGCATGTTCATGGTTGTTAAATGTGCATAGATTGTATTGGTATTTGCTAGTAGGTTATGACCCTAAGTGAGTGGCATTTTTGGCCTTGCAGATGGCTTATTTTACCACACGGTTGTGGCACACGGGCGTGCCTAGTGACCGTAGGGCTAAGTCAGTAGCTGATTAAGAGTACACGGCCTTGGCACATAAACGTGCCTAGTAGCCGTGTGGTCTAGTCAGATTCGACCATGGCCAAGGTACACGGGCGTGCTTGGTGGCCGTGGAGCCAAGTCAGATTCGACCACGAGGGAGACACATGAGCGTGTCTAATTGTTGTGGCAGGCACACGGCCTGCCCTCACGGGCATTTAACCCCTAAAACTTTGAAAGTTTTAAAAATTTTCAACAATTTCTGTATGTGTTCAGGTTTAGTCCCGACTCTGTTTAAAGCATGTTTTAGGTCTCAATGACCTTCAGAAGGGACACTATGATTGTAATTGATGGTTTAATTTATGAAATTGTATGAGAAAGTTTCGATCTATCAGGTAATGCCCTTAACCCTAATCCAGCGACAGATACGAGATGGGGGTGTTGCAGGACTCAACTTTCCTTTTTTGCCAAATCGTAGCACTTTCTTCCACGGAGAAACTCTTAAAAATACCTGATCACCAATAGTAAATTCTATATCTTTTCCTTTAAAATTTGTGTATGCCTTCTGATGATTAGATGCAACTTTCAAACAATCTTGGATAATTTAAACTTTGTCTTCAGTCTCTCAAATCAAATCAATCCCTACCATTTTGGATTGGCTCAACTCAGAGCAATACAATGGCGTTTTACATTTCCTTTCGTTTAAAGCTTCCAATGGTGTCATTTTAATACTGTATTGGTAACTGTTATTATAAGCAAACTCAGCTAAAGGTAAATATTTTTCCCAGCCACTCTCAAACTCTAGAATACAACATCGTAGCATGTCTTCTAGAATCTAAATTACTCGTTCTTATTGCCCATCCATATGAGGATGAAATGATGTACTGAAATTGAGTTTAGTGCCTAAAGCTTTATGAAGTTTACTCCAAAATCTCTATGTAAACCTAAGATAACGATAAAAAATAATAGATGTCAGAATTTCATGTAATCTCACAATCTCTGAAACATATAATTCTGCTAGTTTCTTGAGTGAGTAATCTACTCTGATTGGAATAAAATGGACTAATTTAGTCAATCTGTCAACAATCACCCAAATCAAATCTTTCTATTTCAAAGTTATAGGCAAGCCAGATACGAAATCCATTGTGACTCTTTCCCACTTCCACTCAGGAATCATAACAGGATGTAATAATCTCAACGGCACCTGGTGCTCTATTTTTACCTACTGACAAATCAAACATTTGGCTATGAACTAAAAAATCTCACGTTTCATACCCAGTGACCAGTACATCTGTTTCGAATCACAATACATCTTCGTACTATAAGGATGAATGGAATATGTACTACTGTGAGCTTCAGATAGAATGTCACTTTTCAACCTTAAAATATTCGAAACACAAATTCTATTGCGGTAATATAATGTACCATCATCACCAATATTGTATTAAATAGTCAATTTGTTCTGAACCAAGTTTCGTTTCATTAAAAACTCTGAATCCTCATTTTGCAACTCCTAAATTCATTGTAGAAACAAAGGTTTGGTCTTCAATTCTGCCAACACAGAACTGGTAATAGCTCATTTTCAGTGATATTGGAATAGTGGTTTCGGGACTACAAATCCAAAGAGTAAATTTTTATTTTATTATTATTTTAATGTCTATGGGTTATTAGTAAGGTTGTATAACAAAATTTTAATGTTTGTAGGGTTAATTAAGTGAAAAGGACTAAATCGTAAAAAGGGTCAAAGTTGAGTTCTATTAGTAAAAAGGATCAAATGGCTGAAACATTAAAATATGGGACTTGAAGGGTTAATAAACCATTTAATTGAGATAGTGGATCTACATGGAAGGGTTTTTATTGAAATTTTGTTAGTTTTTAGAGGTTAATTTGGTAATTAGGTAAATAAAATAAAAACAAAAAGGAATTAAAAGATGGTATCATCTTTAGTCTTCTTCTCCACCAAACTTGAAGGGGAGAATAGCCATTGTTAGGGCTTTAAGGTTTGACTAGCTTTGGTGTGCGAATGTAAGTGATTTCAAGCTCCGTTTTTAATGATTTTTATGTTTTTGAGGTCGTTTTAACTTAATCTAGCTAGCCCAGTGTTCAAATTGTAAAAATATTAAAGGTCGAGGGTTATACCATGAATGTTCTTGAATTGTTTTTATGCTAATTGATAGATTATGAATCTTTGTTTGGAAATAAACAAGTTCTATAAAGAGATTTTTAATGAAATTTACATTTAATGATTAATTTGTAAAAATAGTAAAAGTTCATGTTAAATTTATGAAATGTTATTTTCTTTGGGTTGGTTTAAGTCCCTAAAGAATTCATTTAGCCTATAAGAGAGATTAAAATGCTTAGATTTCAATTTATAAGCTTAAGGACTAAATTGTAAAAAGTTAAAATGTTAGGGGCAAAATGATAATTTTGCATAAAGAATTGAATGTTTAAGGTTAATTGAAGTACTTCATTGAATATAATTATCTATTTAGATCAAGCTAAACCAAGTACGAACCTAGATAGAGGAAAAGCAAAAGTTTCAAATTAGCTCGATATAACCGTCACACCCCTAGTTGACGAGGTAAGTATGTATTAATGCTATTTAATTGTATATTAATATGTTATTTATAATGTTGATTGAATGATGTATAAACAAAGCGATTCTATGACGGTTATCAAATCCCGGTTGAACCTTAAAAATTTGTAGGATACAAATGATATGTCATTAAGGATTTCATGTTTCAGGTGTTGGTCGTGAATGTCCTACTGATGGCTGAGGTCCTACATTTGTTGTGGATACTCCATTGCTCATGTAAGCAGCATTGTGTAGCTTACATTTCAAGCCACAGCTCGTGTGAGCAATGATTTAAATGAAAGCTTACGGTTATATGTAAAGGCACACTTTGTGTAAGCTTTCCTAAGTATCCGATGAAATTCTAGATAGTTCAACGGATAAGAAAAGGGATTGAAATGGTAAGTTCTAAAATGGAATTATACATAAGTTTATGAAAAGGATGCATGAATCAAATGATGTATTTCATATGAAAATGACTTATCATATGGTTAATTCAAATGAGTTATGTAGAAATGTGCTAACTTGTATATAGATGGTGATGTAAAGGCTTATAACAAGCTTATGATTTGGACCTTAATGTACTTTTATGCTTTAAGTTATGCAAATTGAAATGGTAAGTTATGTTTTGATCTATACGAATGTACATCGATTTGGAAGCTCGTCAGAGATCTATCACACTATCCAGCATAAATATCGGTATTTTTTGAATGTTTTGGCCAAGGTTATAGTGGCATGTATAGGATGACTTGTAATTTTATTTTTGTGAATGGTTTGATTGTGTTTTGGCATGTATAAGTTGTGTAAGTTAACTTTGTAGATACCATTTGATGTCTTGCTAGATTGTGTCATTTTGCGTTATCTTATTTTGCATGTTTGGAATGGCTTATATGGTATGTTATGAATTCGTATGATTATGGTCAAGCTATGGCATGTTTTGGAAAGTATTGAACTAGAATTTAATGTTTGAAATTTGGTAAGATTGACATGCTTAGGTAAGTGTTAATGATTGCATTTGAGGTGCTTTTGAATGGCATATTGGTTAGTTGAATTAGAACTTTTGGAATGGCAAATCTATGTATGTTTTGATAAGGTTTTGGTGCCTCAAAAATGTGCACAAAAGACCTAAATGTTCATGCATGAAATGGTATAGAAAATGGCTTGTTTTTAGGCAAATTTGGGTCCATTTTGTCCCCTTTTTAATGATTTCTATGTTTTTGATATTGCTGCAACTAGGTCTATTTAGCCCAGGGACTATTTTGTAAAATTGTTAAATGTTTAGAGTTTTTCCATTGATGAATAAGCATGTGTTTTGAAGTATAATGGGAGAATATGAGTCCTTGTTGTTAATTAAACAACTTTTATTAATAGATTTTTGATAAAAATGTGAAATAAGGGCTAAATTGTGAATTGTGAAATTTATGTGGCAAATTTGTGAAATAATGAAAAGTATGGGCTATAATGTGTATAAGAGAAATTTGGCTAGCATAGTTAAGGGTCTAATTTCATGGATTTTCATTTTTACGAGCTACGGAGTAAATTGAAAATATGTCAAAATAGTAGGGGCGAAAGTGTAATTTTTGCCATTAGGTGATTTTTGGCCTAAATTGAATGGATTGATAATTAAATAGGCTAATTTTGATTATTTATATAGAATTCGAACTTAGATCAGGGGAAAAGAAAAGTAATTGAATAGTCGGTCTGTTTCGTCATTTCCGTAGACGAGGTAAGTTCGTATATTTAAACTTAAATGTGTATTTGTTCAATGGATGGATGGTATTGATATTGTATTTATCTTATGGTTAAATGTGTAGAACTTAATTTAAATGTACGGTTTAAGTGGACGAGTTGCTGAATAAGACTATAGCTAGGCTATGGCAAATCGAATAATAAGACCATAACCGAGTTATGGCATGTGAATATAAGACCTTGGCAGGGCCTTGGCAACGTATGTGTAAGACCATAGTTAGACTATGGCATCGAAAAATCAAAGTATTTGTATCATAAACATTTATAAACTCGAAGGGATCCGATAAGTGAATTGATGAGATTAGATATGTATCAGTAGAGGTATGTTCGGAAACCTATTCGAATAACGAGCTAATGGAAGTTGAGAACTTATTGTTAATTTAGTGATTGATGTCTTTGATGCAATTTATTTCATCCATATAGAATTCTTAATGAATGATTAAATTATTTCATTTTTTTTACATACGAACTTACTAAGCTTTATAGCTTACTTTGTTTATTTTCTTCTATGTTTTATAGTTCATCGAAGCTAGCTCAGAACCGGGGATCTCAGAGACTTCATCGTACTATTGAACATCTATTTTGGTACTTTTAAAGTTATATATATATGGTATATGGCATGTATAGGCTTTGGTCATTTTGGTATGTTTAATGGAAATGTATTTTGACCATTAGAAGTAGCTTATAAATGTGATATGGTTTGTTTTGAGTATTGCCATGTAATATGGTTGATGTTGAATTGTGATATCTAAGTATTTGTTATGATACGAAGTATTTAGTTGTTTGAGATAAGTTTTTTGTGGATTGGTGTTGGATGATGAATTAGATGAATTATGGTACATGTTACATATATGTGAGTTATGACTTGAAAAGCAAGTTAAGTTGTTAAGTTTTTGAGTAGGTAAATGGCATTTGATCGCTGTGAAATCGGAGTTTTAAATATTTATAAAAGAACGATCAAACCTGGAGACTAACTCTGACAACGATGTTAAGGCAAGTGTACCTATCGAACAGTAGTATAGTTTAGGCAAGACCGGATGTCGAACCCAAAGGAACTAAGTTGACTAATACTCACTTTCTTTTCACTACTTAGCCTAAATAAGATAAAAATTGGTTGTGAATGGTAGTAACGATAACTAGACTTAAAGATACAAGAACAAGAAGACTAGATTGGGGATAACTTGAAAAAGACTCAGTTGATTTTTATGATACCCTCGGGAAGAATCCACCTAAACTTCACTTTATTACTTAACCTTAAATTATACGATTTCTTCTACTTAGCTTGATCTGTGAGACTCCCTAACCAATGCTAAACCGTCTCTCGAGGTGAATAACGTCTAATCCTAGGTTAATTAGTGGAACTCTCGTTTGCTTATAATAAGCCCCTAGGAAAATAGTAAATCGATCAATGGATTCCCATATTAGGTTTCACCCTAATCCGACAAAATCTAGTAACCCTATCTCTAGGCACCCGATCAACTCCGCTTAATTATGTTGGATCTACTCTTAGGCAGGGTCTACTCCTCCTCCACATAAGTACATTCGATATTGATTAAGAAACATAATTAAGAACAAACTAAGTAATTTATCATATAATCCAAAAATCAAATAATAAACATCTGTCTAGGCTTCATCCCCCTTCAGGTATCTGAGGGGTTTAGTTCATGAAAGAAAAATAAAACATCACAAGAGAAAAGATAAAACAAAACATAAGAAAAATTCTAAAACCCCCTGGCTGGGTTGTAGGAGAATTTCGCCGTCTTGAGTATAATTCCGGCTTGTTGGTGATGAATCAACTGGCAATCCTCACGTTATTCCCTAACTCTGACCTTCTCGGCTTGGCTCCTTGGCCCAGCTTTCGACCAGTTTCGGCTTCTGCCGAACTCCCCTTCAAGTTACCCCCTTGGGTGTTTATAAAGGCTTTGAGATGCCTTACTTGGTCTCCAAGTATCCTAATTTAAGTAGAATTCCTACTTGGGTGTTTGAATAGGCTTTGGAATGTGTTTCTTTGCCTCCAAGTATCCTTTCCCGAATGAAATTGCTCTTTCCAGCGATAGGGACACAGCCATGGAATACGCCCGTGTGAATCGTGGCCAGGCCGTGCTCGGACTTCTTTAATGAGGCACGACAGTGTGAGTCGAGATCAGGCCGTGTTCTTGATAACTGGCATGCCACGGCCGTGTGGTCTTGGGCCCAGGCCGTGTCGATTTCGTGATATGGCCCATTTACTTCGTTTTGGGCCCATTTTACGTTCTTTTTATCCTCGGGTGCTTTCCTGGGTATAAGACATGAAAAGAAAGGATTAAGAGCACCTTTTTACATAAATCGAGGGATAAATCATCCAAAAGCATACTAAATGTGGGCTTAAAATATGTTAGTTTTACGGTTTATCAAACACCCCACACTTAAGCTTTTGCTTGTCCTCAAGCAAAATTCTCAGCTTAAAATTAAAACGAACCTTCCATGATTCATAATTCCTATCAACAATGCCTTATCCTAATTCATAGATAATTTATACATGGATAATTCAACTCAAAGATTCCTAAAGATTCAAACAAGATAAGTCATACATTTGTAGTACGACAACGTAGGTGTTTCCCTTCATCTAAATAATTACCTTTAATTCAAAACCTACAAGGATTGACATCCTCACAAAAGATTCACTCAAATCGCTCGAAAAGTGTTTTAAGGGTTAAAATTAAGCACTCATAAGTCGAACTTGAAAAGTTAATCCTATAGGCTTACCTGAAAATCAAATCTCCACCACTGTAAAATGAGATGATACACAGATCAAAAGGTCTTTATTAGGGTTGTAACGGGGCTAGGGCTAAAGGTGTGGATAAAGGCTGAAATTAGAAGGTTAGAATCGAGATTGAATTGATAAGTTACCTATCTAAAGATTTCTAAGATAATAATTGCATCAACTGAAAATAATAATAATCCTACTAATACGAGTTTTTTTTTTTATAATTAGACTTAAACTTGTATAAGCTCACTCTTCATACTAATACTGAATATACTTTACTTCTTTTTTTTTTTTTTGAACAAACTAATAAAGACAACAACTTTAGGGAACTAATCAAATCCTATCTCGATTAAAGGGTAGTCAAAAAGAAAAGTAATAACAAATACAAAGGGTTTTGGGTTAATATTAGTGGGTGAGTCAATAAAAAGGGTTTGTTAGGATCCAAGGGGTTCACTAGGGGTTAATTATGAGGGTAAGCTTTTTAGTGGTGTAAGTGGGTTAAACCTAGGTGCCTTTATCATCTCAGTATATAAAATCATAACTGTGGTCTTGACATGTATAATCAAGCCAAGTTCTAGAATAATAGTTCAATGTGGACATACTCATAATCAATAAAGAGAGCATGAAAAAGAATATATGCTCTATAAGGCTCAAGATCTCACAAAAATTATGGGTGTCTTTGACATCAACCTCGTAAATTTCAAACTTCAAAGTAATATTCAAATTCAGGTTAACAACCTAAAGTTTTAAATTTTTGAAAATTAGACTTATCATGCTTGATTCTCTAGTATTCTTCAAATTTAGTCATCAATGCACAATTAACTATGACTTAATCAAAAACATATCAATAAAAATCATAAATCAAAGAAATTTCATTCTAATCATAATATGAGAAACTTACTTTAGAACAAGGCATAATTCAGGGATTTTTAAATAATACTATAGTTAACCCCCCCACACTTAAGATGTACATTGCCCTCAATGTACAAAGATGGATAATAGCAAAATAATCATAAAATCATAAGATGGGGAGAGGAGTGAAACTTCCTGAATTTTGGATGAAGTCAATGAAAAGAAATCGTGTAGGATTGGAGGTGAACTTGGGGGAGCGTCTCCAACCGTTTGAAATTTAATCCTCGAAGTAGCCGGTCTGATTTTATTGTAACCTAAGCCAAATCTAAATATCATAAAGAATAAGAAGAAGAAAATAAAATAAAATAAAGTAAAAATAAAAATAAAAATAGAAATAAATAAAAGAAAATGAAAGACAGTTAGAAAAAGGAAGAATGAGATTTGAATAGAGATGTAGCTCGTGTTTTGGGATTTTGGATTCTGGGCGCGTTCAGGGTGCTCGGGCACGGCAAGGCAACACGGGCGTGTTCAGTCCGTGCTTAGTAAATCAGTAACTTTACACGGTCGTAGGGCACGGCCGTGTCTCGCCCGTGCTCAACAAGTCAGTAACCTCGCACGAGTAATCGGCACGAGCGTGGTCTTTTATCGCAGGCCGTATTGGGAAAACAAATTCTTCTCTGTCGTGCACGGCTATTGGCCCGCCCGTGGTTTGTCTCCTAGCTTCCACACACGGCCACGGACATGCCTGTGTGTAAGGCCGTGTGGTCTAAAACCTGCTCTCTTGATTAGTTTATGGTTAGGTGTTAAAAGGAAAAATAAAAAAAATAAAATAAAATAAAGAATGTAAAAATGGGGTTAGTGCTCGGGTTGCCTCCCGAGAAGCGCTCGTTCATAGTCTTAAGCTAGACTTTACCTCTCATTCGTATGGTCATGGTGGTTTGAGAAGGTGAAAATCCTTTCTCATGCGATCACTTCGGTTATGGATATATAGTTAAAGTCTAGTAATGTTTACCTCAAAACTATCAAATTTAGGATTGCTTACCTCAACTTTACCGTATAAGAAGACATTAAATACCTCAAAAGTGATTTCTTCGCTTGCCTTGAGGTCTGAATTGGTGATTCGAGGGTCTTCCTTATTCAACAATACATGATCCCCTATTTTGACGTGATTTGTTGTTTTCATCAGCTCGTTCGGGGTTTCCTTCGGTTTCACTTCGTACAATTCCTGTTCCTCTTTGATTTGTGATTCCTCCTCTTTTAGTTTGTCGACCCTCAGGCTTCGTTCCTCATCTAATTCTTCTTTGTTGGCATAAGGTCTAAGATCTAGCTCAGCTAGGTAACTTCGTGATGATTCCTGTAAAGAAGGTTGAACCAAGTGGTTATCAATAAAATTAGCGTTCGTACCTTTATTACTTGATGTCCTAGCTGAGTCAAGAGCTTGAAGAGCGATTGTTTCGTCGTCTTCACGAAGTGTGAGTTCACCGAATTCTTCCTCTGTGTTGTGTTTTTTTATTGCATCGAGAAATGGCACAGGAGCTTGGTACTCTATATTTACCGGGTTTGGTAAATCATGGCTTACCTCAATCTTACCTTTACTTACCATAGTTTCTTGTCTTAGGTCAGATTCCACTAACAATTCACTGTTATGAGCTTGTACTGCTTGGGGCCCATGATTCGGCTCAGGTTTGTAGCCTTGTGGTATTTCCTGTGGTGAAAGTTGAACAATTTGATTATCAACTAAATTTACTTTCTCACCTTCGTCATTTGATGTCCTGGCCGAGTCAAAAGCTTGTAGACTGATTGATTCGTCACCTATACGAAGAATGAGTTCTCCTGTACCAACATCAATTTTAGTCTTGGCAGTTGTTAGAAAGGGTTTCCCTAAAATTAAAGGAATCAAATTGTCCTCATTCATGTCCAAGACAACAAAATCTACTGGAATATGAATTTATCAATTTTGATTAAAACATTTTCTATTATACCCCTAGGAATTCTGATAGTTTTATCAGCTAACTGAATGCTCATCCTAGTTTGTCTGGGTTTCCCTAGACCTAGTTGTTTAAACATTTTATAAGGAATAACATTGATGCTTGCCCTTAAATCAGCTAACACATTATCAATATTTAATCTACCAATTAAACATGGAATTGTAAAACTCCCTGGATCTTTTTGCTTCTGTGGTAGTCTATTTTGTAACATTGCTGAGCATGTTGCGTTTAGTTCCACGTGGTGCTCTTCATCTATTTTGCGTTTGTTGGTCAAGAGCTGTCTTAAAAATTTCCTCAAATCTGGCATCTGAAAGAGAGCTTCAAGAAGAGGTAAGTTAATATGTAATTTCTTTAAAAGTTTAAGACACTTACCGAATTGTTCTTCTGAATCGTCTCTTTTCATTAAGCTTCGGGGTAAGGAATGCGAGGTTGGTATTCTTTGATTACCGGTTTTGGCTTTTCTTGTGTCACCTCTACCTTACCTTCGTCTACCTTGTCTTCTTGTTTTGAGATGGGTTTGTCTATCTGCATTTTTCCGAGCAGACTATGGCTTGAGTTTGCTCCTTTGGATTAATCTCAGTGTTACTTGGTAGACGTCCTTGCGGTCGTTCTGACATGAGCCGTGTGAGTTGCTCAACTGCATTAGTCATTCCCTTGACTGATTTAGCAATTTCACTCATTTGGCTTTCGTTGCTTTTGATTGTTCTCTCAGATTCTTGTAGGAGTTTTTCCATGTCTGACGAGAATTTTGTCGGCCTTTCTTCGAGGGTTGGTTTCTTCTCTTGTGGATAGGGCTGATTTTGGAAATTCGGAGGAGGTTGTTGAAAATCAGGAAGAAGTTTTGGTCTTTGGCTACTTTGATCATCCCACGAGAAACTAGGATGGTACCTCCAACCTATATTATAAGTGTCACTATAAAAATTATTTTGTGGTCTAGAATAGTTACCCGTATAGTGAGCGTGCTCGTTTTGCATGCCATATCCATAGGGTAGGTACTCAGGATTCGCCACGCCTCCTGAATCATATTGTATTTCTGGGTGTACCTGCGAGAGACTATTCAAACCTTCGATCTTTTTATTCATCATCTCTAGCTGGGTAGATAACCTGGTGAACGCGTCGAGTTCGAAGACACTGGCTGCTTTAGTAGGAATTGTCCTCATGACTTGCCACTCATAATTATTCAGTGCCATCTTCTCTATAAACTAAAATTATTTGCCAAAAGCAAAATAAAGAAAAATTAACAAAGTAAAAATAAATATAAAGATAATAATAATAAAAATAATAATGAAAATAAATTGCACTAAAAAAATGGCTAAAGTAATAAAAATAGAGCTTTCTTAATATTTTAGTTCCCCGGCAACGGTGCCAAAAACTTGATCACTGTGAAATCAGAGTTTTAAATATTTATAAAAGAACGATCAAGCTTGGAGACTAACTCTGACAACGATTTTAAGGCAAGTGTACCTATCGAACAGTAGTATAGTTTAGGCAAGACCGGATGCCAAACCCAAAGGAACTAAGTTGACTAATACTCACTTTCTTTTCACTACTTAGCGTAAATAAGATAAAAATTGGTTGTGAATGGTAGTAACAATAACTAGACTTAAAGAAACAAGAACAAGAAGACTAGATTGGGGATAACTTGAAAAAGACTCAGTTGATTTTTATGATACCCTCGGGAAGAATCCACCTAAACTTCACTTTATTACTTAACCTTAAATTATACGATTTCTTTTACTTAGCTTGATCCGTGAGACTCCCTAACCTATGCTAAACCCTCTCTCGAGGTGAATAGCGTCTAATCCTAGGTTAATTAGTGGAACTCTCATTCGCTTATAATAACCCCCTAGGAAAGCAGTAGATCAATCAATGGATTCCCATATTAGGTTTCACCCTAATCCGGCAAAATCTCGTAACCCTATCTCTAGGCGCCCGATCAACTCCGCTTAATTATGTTGGATCTACTCTTAGGCAGGGTCTATTCCTCCTCCACCTAAGCACATTCGATATTGATTAAGAAACATAATTAAGAACAAACTAAGTAATTTATCATATAATCCAAAAATCAAATAATAAACATCTGTCTAGGCTTCATCCCCATTCAGGTTTAGTTCATGAAAGAAAAATAAAACATCACAAGAGTAAAGATAAAACAAAACATAAGAAAAATCCTAAAACTCCCTGTCGGGATTGAAAGAGAATTCCACCATCTTGAGTATAATTCTGGCTTCTTGGTGATGAATCGACTGGCTATCCTCGTGTTATTCCTTAACTCTGACCTTCTCGGCTTGGCTCCTTGGCCTACCTTTCAACCAGTTTCGGCTTCTACCGAACTCCCCTTCAAGTTGCCCCCTTAGGTGTTTATATAGGCTTTGAGATGCCTTACTTGGTTTCTAAGTATCCTAATTTAAGTAGAATTCCTACTTGGGTGTTTGAATAGGCTTTGGAATGTGTTTCTTTGCCTTTAAGTATCTTTTCCCGAATGAAATAGCTCTTTCCAGCGACAAGGACACGGCCATGGCACACGCCCATGTGAATCTTGGCCAGGCCGTGCTCAGACTTCTTTAATGAGGCACAGCAATGTGGGTCGAGATTAGGCCGTGTTCTTGATGACGGGCGTGGCACGGCCGTGTGGTCTTGGGCCCAGGCCATGTTGATTTCGTGATATGGCCCATTTACTCCGTTTTGGGCCCATTTTATGTTCTTTTTATCCTCGGGTGCTTTCCTGGGTATAAGACATGAAAAGAAAGGATTAAGAGCACCTTTTTACATAAATCGAGGGATAAATCATCCAAAAGCGTACTAAATGTGGGCTTAAAATATGTTACTTTTACGGTTTATCAGCATTGAATTGAGTATTGAAATAATTGAAACAGATATTGTATGAATTGTGTATTGGTTGATGATTTTGGTTGCATATTTATGCTTTGAATTGGTGCCACTTTGGTTATGTAGGTATATGCACATTTGGGTGGCAAATTGGCTTGGTACATAGCCTGTTGTTGTCAACACGGGTAGAGACACGAACATTTATCTCAGTTGTGTGTGACACATAGTTATGTTACATGGCCGTGTGTCCCCTGATGTTGAAATTGAAATGAAGTCAGTATGCTCCACACAATCTCACACACGGGTGTGTGATCGGTCGTGTGGCACAAGTCAGTATACCCCCTAATTGGCACATGGGCTAGCACACGGGCATGTGCTTTGGCCGTGTTGTATAAGTCAGTATCCCCTACAGGTTTGGCACGGCCTAGCACACGGCGTGGCACACGGGCCTGTGTGGCCACTTCGAAGGGCACACGAGCTAGACACATGGGCGTGTGGTTGGCCATGTGACCTAAATCAGTAACCTCACTTGTTTGGACACGGGGAAAGACACGGGCTGGAACACAGCAATGTGTCCCCATTTCGAATGTCCACACGGCCTGTGACACGTACGTGTCTGGTGGTGGTGTGAGACACATGCCCTGGCCACACGGGCGTGTGTCCCCTGTTTTGTGAAATTTTTTCAAAGTTCTGTGAAAGTTTCTTGAGTTATTAGTTTAGTCCCGAACCACTCCCAAAGCATGTTAAGGCCTCGTAGGCTCGTATAAGGGACAAATTGATTGAGATTGAATGATGAATGATTGAATTGAGAAAATGTATGTTAAATGGATATTTAATTGTTTTGTAAGTCTGGTAATGCTCCATAACCCAATTTTGGCATTGAATACAGGTGAGGGGTGTTACATTAACATAGTGACTCAAGGAAAACCGGATTCATCTCTTTCAAAGTGGAATTGTGATCTAGTCCATCAAATCCAAGGTGTGGGGATTTAAGTGATATTATTCGATATTACGATTAAATAAATAATATTGAAGAATATTTATATATTTAGTATGTGTATTACTTATGATTATTGATATTTAATATTGTGATTATGTGAATACAAGTATATTCATAGAAACCGGTAAAATCAATAAGCGAGGATAACAAGTAAGTAAATCTCGAAATCCTATGATTCTGTGGTGGGATTGGTTTATTGGATTATTCTAATATGTATGATAATATATGATTTTCGTCACTCATGTCATGTGATTTATGGCTTATAAAAATATGGTATATTATTTATATGGAAATAATATATGTTACTAAAATTTGATCTAAGGATTTGTATGATGATCATGCCCTACTATGATGCTCTGATTCACTTGATAAAGCATGCTATTGTAAAATTATGTGTAAAAATATGAGATTTGACTCGCATGTTAAGCATGACATACTCTGATAACCCGATTTGCATGTAAAACATGCTACTAAAAAATATGTTCGTTGCTATAACACATGCATGGGGTGGGAAAAATGTACGAAGGAAGCATCTGGCAATAGATTTGCATTTCGGGTGGCTTGTCCAAAATATTATGTATCTGGCAGAAAATCTGCAATTTCTGGTGGTTCGACCACATTTTGGTGTGTTATTGGTTGGATGAGTTCTAGGGAACTCTGTATGGTGTGTAGCAGAGTTGGGTAGGATTTAAGTTCTAATATTTGTATTGTTTTTTGAAAATGCTACATTGATTATGTAACACCCCAAACCCGGCCTAGACGTTACGACCAGATCTGGTATGTCACAGGAAGGGTAGTTTGAAAATCTCAACAAAACATCGTAACTTAGGAAAACATTTCGATTGGTTTCTTTAGTTAAAAAACGATTTGTAAATTTTTGCTTGAAGGTTTTGTTCCGTCTTTTATTAAATTGATCCAAAAGGCTGTAAGCAAATTTTGTTTTTATAAAAGCTGAAATCAAGGAATTCCATAAACGTGTCATTTGAAAACCAAGTTGAGGTTTTAAGAAAACTTCCAAGTTAATTGGCTATTCGCTTGTCATCTTTTGTTAATATTTTGAAAACTATTAGCTTATGCTTTTAATTTTAGAAAACCCCATATTTGACCGTTTGTAAAATACGCGATATTAGCATTAAATCAAAACCCAAAGTTAAAGTTATAGCTGCCTTGTTACATAATAAAATCCCAAATTAAAACAAAACCAAATAAAGTAACTTAGTTTACGGAAGAAGTAGTAACACATAGCCACCTCGAGCCCACCTCGGCTCCAAATCTGCAATCTAGCGATTACCTACAAAATTAAGCAGAGGGGTGAGTCACCGAGACTCAGTGTGTGATTCCCCCTACGAACACAGTTTGGGCCTAAGCCCTAATAACATGGCATATCAATAGTGCATGCAATGCAACCCAGCCCATCCTAGACTTCCATCCACTACATTACCTGTATCCACCAAACACCCGTGGCATCAAGCCACTGTGGTCCTAGACCATTGTGGTCCCAGACCACTTATGACAGAGTCACATAATATAAACGTGGGGCGAACCTACTGTGGTCCCAGACCACTGCGACTATCTCTGATAAATATGCGTGGGGCCAACCCACTGTGGTCCCAGACCACTGAGACAAGTCACTGATAAGCATATGTATACGTGGTTTCAAACCACTGTGGTCCCACACCACTGTGACAATAGTCACTGAATAGCTCTTCCCCTCCATCATATCCCATAACCCATGCACATAATATCATACTGAGGTCAGTGCTCTATACTTTCATTGTACAACATATAATTAACTCATGCATTCAATAATACGAAAGTCTCATCAATAACGGGACTTACCCGGTGTCTCAAACCTTACCCACGAGGGTATCTCAACCAACAGAATAGTCGTTTCGGCTTTCAGCCAACACAGTTAATGACATGAGTTATTTAACAAAGTAAAGTGTGAACATTACACACTTGGTAACGCATAAAACTAGACTCTCTACGTCGACGCTCTCACTAGCAGGGGCGACAGCTATTTGCCTATCCCAGGCAGATGTCGGCTCTCTACCACAGCCTGGCGGAAAGTCTCGAACCACCTACATAGCACGATTCTTAAACTTAGGAGTCGCTACAATGGGTTTGCTCCCTTCTTTAGATTGACTAGCAGTTGGATCCATGAAGAGACTTGATCAGTACTTAAAAAAGAAGACGCGTGGTTAAGGCAACGAAAAGGAATATAAGAAGTAGATAACTTGAAATCAGGAAAGTTTCTTACCCCAGGAACCCGAATGAGAGGTAAAGTTCAGCAACAGGCAGACCTTCAGGATTCGACTACAACTACTCAACAACTGAGATTTCCCGAAGAAAGCATCCTAATCGAGAGAAGAGAAAAAGAAAGGAGAGTTAACCGAAATATTAACGCCATGCCAACTAGCCATTCGGCTTTGGCCACACCCAACCGAAAGAAAGAAAAGGAAGGAAAAAGAATCACTTCTTACCTTCAACAATAAAACCCGATTGCAAAGGCTCTCAACAACCTAAGATTCTCCAGCACCCTCCTTCTTGATATTCGGCTATGAGGCCCCAAAATGAAAGAGATGTAATTAGATGCTTACCAGCATAGATTCGGATTCATAAAGAAAAGGAAAAAATATAACAAAAAGATGTTTATAAGAAATGAAAGGAAGACTCTTACCCCCAACAGGGAAATCGATTGGCACTCAAAAGATTCGGCTTTAGAGAGAAAAACAAGGCATCAGAGTAGATGAAATAAAGTTTCGGCTTTAATAAGAAAAGTAGAGAAGTAAGATGGGTTGCAAAGAAGTAGTATGGTGCTTTCGATTGTGAAGTTAAAGAGAATGAGTAAAATAGGAAGAAGAGATTCGGCAAAGAGGCTCAAGAGGTTTCGGTTTAGAGGAAAAAAAAATAAAAGAAGAGAAAGAATGGTGGAAATGATGAGTAAGATGAAGTTAAGGTTCGGCTACCAAGTAAAAGAGGGTTCGGCTAATGTAGGCAAGAGAGTCTTAGGTGAAAAGATGAAGAAAATGGATGCACTAATGGTCTCTCAGATTTCGGCTAAAGGTCAAAGGAGAAGAGAACAAAAGAGCATAATAGGACTTACTCAGAATCGGCACTATCCACTTCCCTAATGACCGAACTTCAAGAAAAAACAAAGGAAAAGCTTAATACCCCAATTGATTTTCGGCACACCCCCTCTCCTAGCACAAAACCAAAATCCTCCCCCCTTCACACACCCCACTTTCGGCCAACAACTCAACTAGCCACCAAATCCCTTGTTCAGCTCCTACTTTCACTCTTGTTCACTCATTAAAATGAGTTTGAATAATTCAAACTCCACCTTTCACTCATGACCACACTTCCAAATTATTTGACTCCTTCAACACCCATCCATGCAGTGCCCTTGCCGAATCCACCCAAGCTTCTTAGGCGCAAAAATAAAACTTCACATTGCTGACGATGCGACTCGAACCCCTTCTCCTTGTAGCTTCTCCCTTGTGACGCCACTCCAAGCACTCTAAATGGTGCCTCCTTGCCACCTTACCACCTCTTTACTTGTGTTAACGAAACACAAATGAATACCCCTAAGGCCTACCTCAGCTAGTTCTCCCTTAAAGTGCCTAAAAGTAAAATTTTCACCAAGGCTCAAGCTTAACCCCGAGCCTTCCCGGGACCCCTAAACACATTATAACAACAAACAAAACATGCCAACACGCAGCGACATACAATAATGTCAAGCCCCTAATTCCAAGATGTTATAGTTCTACCCTCTTAAAGAAATTTCAGCCTCGAAATTTGCCTAGTCAAAAGAGATAAGGGTATTCCTGTCACATCACATCCTCTGGCTCCTACGTGGCTTCCTCTGAACCGTGATTCCACCATAAAACTTTAACCAACGGAACTATTTTTCTCCTCAACACCTTAACATCTCAGTCTAGGATCTAAACTGGTTCCTCTTCAAATGATAAATCAGGTCTCACTTCGATTTCCTCCATTGGCACTACGTGAGATGGATCCGAGCGGTAGCGCCTTAACATCGAGACATGGAATACGTCATGAATCTAACTAAATTTCGAAGGTAGCTCGAGCTGATAAGCTACCAGTCCCACACGCTTCAACACACGATAAGGCCCGATAAACCTCGGGCTCAGCTTGCCTTTTCGACCAAATCTTAAGACTTTCTTCCAAGGCGAAACTTTGAGAAACACCTGATCACCCACTGCAAATTCTACATCCTTACGCTTCAGATCAGCATAGGATTTTTGCCTATCGGAAGCTTCCTTCAACTGAGTTCGAATCAACTTAACTTTTTCTTCTGTTTCGGAAACCAATTCTGGACCCAACATCTGACGCTCCCCCAACTCTGTCCAACAAGTAGGAGTACGACATTTTCGACCATACAACGCCTCGTAAGGTACCATCCGAATACTAGATTGGTAGCTGTTGTTGTATGTGAATTCCGCCAACGGTAGGAACTCCTCCCAACTACCCCTGAAGTCAATGACACAGCCTCTCAACATGTCTTCCAAGATTTGAATTACCCTCTCAGACTGACCATCAGTCTGTGGATGAAATGCTGTGCTAAAGTCTAGTCTTGTACCCAACGCCTAATGTAACACTTTCCAAAACTGTGATGTAAACCTGGGGTCTCTGTCTGATATGATAGACACGGGTACCCCATGTAACCTCACAATCTCCACCACATACAGCTTGGCTAACTTCAGTAAAGAATAATCAACTCGAACCGGTATGAAGTGAGTGGATTTCGTCAACCGATCCACAATTACCCACACTGAGTCTTTCTTCGTAGGCGTAAGGGGTAGCCCACTCACAAAATCCATCGTTATTCTCTCCCACTTTCGAAGTGGAATCTTTACCGGCTACAGCAACCCCAAGGCAATTGGTGTTCTGCCTTCACCTGCTGACACGTCAAGCATCTACCCACGAACTCGGTAACCTCTTACTTTAGACCCGGCCACCAAAACTGTTCACGCAGATCCGGATACATCTTACACCCGCCAAGATGCATAGCATATGGACTACTATGCGCTTCTTGAAGGATCTTCTACCTTAACTCGGAATCCCTCGGCACACAGACCTTTCCCCGAAAGTACAATACTCCATCACTGTTTACTCTAAAATATGCCATTTCACCCTTTGCCACTAGCTGAAACTTAACACTTAGTGATTCATCAGACAATTGCTTCTCCTTTATTTGACTGACCCAAGAAGGCTTCACTTAAAGTTTAGCCAAAAAGCTTCCATCATCATATAAGCTGAGATAAGCAAACATTACCCTCAAGTCCAAAATAACCTTACGACTCAACGCGTCTGCCACTACGTTAGCTTTACCCGAGTGATACTCGATTGAGCAGTCATAATCCTTCAACAACTCAATCCACCTCTACTGCCTCAAATTCAACTCTTTCTAGGTAAGGAGATACTTCAAGCTCTTGTGATCCGTGTAGATGATGGACTTCTCCCCATACAGGTAGTGTCTCCAAATCTTTAGAGCAAAAACTACCACAGCTAACTCAACATCATGCATGGGATAGTTCACCTTGTGTGGTCTCAACTGTCGAGACGCATATGCTACCACCATCCCCTCTTGCATCAACACACATCCTAACCCTGTGTGCGACGCATCACAGTAGACGATATACTCCATCCAAGCCTCAGGCTGAATCAACACTGGTGCTTCAGTCAAAATCCTCTTCAACTTCTCAAAACTTTTCTGCTGTTTATCTGCCCAAACGAATGGTACCTCTTTCCGTAATAACTTGGTTAACAGTGCAGCTATCAACGAAACCCCTCAACAAACCTTCTGTAATAACCAGCCAAACCAAGAAAACTCTGAATCTTTACCATAGACTTAGGTGGTTCCCAGTCCAACACAGCTTCAATTTTCCGGGGATCCACCCTAATCCCCTCAGCGGATACAACATGGCCCAAAAAGGTAACTTCTTTAAACCAAAATTCACACTTACTAAATTTGGCGCACAGCTGCTTCTCCCTCAGAATCTGCAGAACCACCCGAAGATGCGAATCATGTTCCTCTTCCGTACCCGAATGAACCAAAATATCGTCTATGAACACCACGACAAATCGATCCAGATAGGGTTGGAATACCCGATTCATCATGTCTATAGACACAGCTGGTGCATTTTTCAACCCGAACAGCATCACCAAGAACTTGTAGTGACCATAACGAGTTCGAAATGCTGTCTTATGAATATCTGCTTCCTTAACCTTAAGCTGGTGATATCCTGACCTCAAGTCTATCTTTGAGAAGACCGAAGCGCCTCGCAACTGATCGAACAGATTGTCTATCCTAGGTAACAGGTACTTATTCTTAATTGTCAACTTGTTTAGTTGCCTATAATCAATGCACATCCGCATCGACCCGTCCTTCTTCTTAACAAATAACACCGGCATTCCCTAAGGTGAGAACTGGGTTGAATAAAACCCCGGTCCAACAGTTCCTGAATCTACGCTTTAAGCTCCACTAACTCTTGCGGCGCCATTCTATATGGCGTAATAGACACTGGCGCTGTTCCCGAAAGAAGATTAATACCGTATTCCACTCGCGATCCGGAGGTAATCCCAGAAGCTCTTCTGAGAAAACATCAGAAAACTCTTTAACTGTTTTAACATCCCGCACAGATAACTCTTTGGCTTCCAGAGCTCGAACAAAAGTTAAGAATGTCTCACATCCTTTTCTCACCATTCTTTCAGCCTTTAAAGCGGACACTACATTAGACAAGTAATTCCTCCTTTCACCTATCACTAAGACTTCATTATCCTCCGGAGTCCTTAACACCATGCGCTCAGCAGCGCAATCTAAGTTTGCTCGATACTTCACTAACCAATCCATACCTAAAATTAAATCGAACTCCCTAAACGGCAGTTCCATCAAATCAGCCAGGAAAACCATCTCTTGCACTTCTAAGGGCACATTCCTAAAAAGTCTGTTTACCACTACAGATTGTCCTAGAGAGCTAATCACAGTCATCTTTCTAGAAGCAGTCTCAGATTCTATACATAAAGTCTCAGACACATTACTAGCAACATAGGAATGTGTACACCCAATATCTATCAATGCTGAAAAAGGTAAACCAAAAATAAGGAAAGTACCGGTTATGACGTCCGGTGCATCACCCTCCTCTTGACGCCTAGCTGCATAGACCAATCCAGGCTGTCTCGCATCTGTATTCCCAGCACCTCGACCCGATGCTCCACGCCCTCGACCAAAACCATTTCCTCCTCTAGCTGGTCCACGACCTCTCGGTGGTTGCGGCTCACCTCTTCCAGGCTGCACATAAACCTGACCCACTGGTCGTGCCCTACTTGGCTCCTGTGGACAGTTCCTTACCGAATGATCTACAGATCCACACCTATAACATCCTTTACTTATCGCCCAACACTCCCCTGAATGATAATTCCCACATCTAACACATGGCTGAGACCGCCCAACCGTAACAGTCCTCGCAACTCGACTCGGCCCATCCAACCTAGGCTTCTTTTGGAAACCCCCAACAGATCCTGACGACCCAAAATTCCTCTTATTCCTACCTCTGTCCCTATCTTGATTCTGTCTTTTAGATCGATTCACATCTTCAGCTATCTTAGCCTTTTCAACCAGAATAGCAAACTCCCATTCCCGTTGTGGAGCTATCAACACTCACAACTCGCCCCTCAGACCATCCTCAAATTGGACACAGCGCTCATGATCTGTTGCAACAATACCCCGGGCATAACGACTTAAACGTGAGAACTTTACCTCATACTCGGCTACTGACTTGCTTCCCTGAACCAAATTTAGAAATGCCTTTCTCTGAGCATCTACATAGCTCGATCCAATATACTTGCCCTGGAACGCCGACTTAAAGAAGTCCCAGGTGATGCAGTTAGCTGCGGTACCATCCCTTACCGTGAGCCACCACTGGTATGCCTCGTCTCGAAGAAGAGACACAACTCCTTTCAATTTTTCCTCTGAAATACAATCAAGATCGTCCATGATCCGTTCAACTGCTTCTAGCCAGTACTCAGCTACGCTAGGAGCCACACCAGAAATGCCCTTAAACATCTCAGCCCCGTTAGCTCGAAGTCGTTCCGACACAGATTTCTGAGCTACTGATCCTGTGCTCACTCTAGCAACTCTCTCCAAAACACGTAACATCGCCTGAGACACAGCATCGTCTCCACTAGTTTGATCCTGAAATTCCACTTCTGCAATTGGCGATGCTGGCACTTCACTTTCCAGCCCATATCCTAATTCTGAGGGTTCAGACCCAACATCTCGGCCTCTTCCACGGCTTCGTATACCGCGTCCACGTCCTCTAGTACTAGTTATTACTAACACGATTTAATCTGATTAGAAGATTTATGAGTTAGTGTTTTCTTCCACCGTTTATTACAGAGTAGTTTTATGTAATTAGCATTATGAGCAGTTCTCGCAATTTCATACACACCTAAGGTTTCAATCTCTAGAGTTGCATTTCTTAGCACAAGAAATCACAACATATCATACTCATTTCATGCAAAAACAACCAAAAGTCAGAAGACTTACCGTGCAGATTTAGTGCTGGAGACTCAGGTGTCATGCTTCTAAAAGATATATATTTCTAAATTATTTTCTAGCCGCTTCTAAAAACATTTTAACCCCATCCCCACGGCCGAGTTTTTGTAACCTAGGCTCTGATACCACAATTGTAACACCCCAAACCCAGCCTAGACGTTACGACCAGATCAGGTATGTCACAAGAAGGGTGGTTTGAAAATCTCAACAAAACATCGTAACTTAGGAAAACATTTCGATTGGTTTCTTTAGTTAAAAAATGATTTGTAAATTTTTGCTTGAAGGTCTCGTACCGTCTTTTATTAAATTGATCAAAAAGGCTGTAAGCAAATTTTGTTTTTATAAAAGTCGAAATCAAGGAATTCTATAAACATGTCATTTGAAAACCAAGTTGAGGTTTTAAGAAAAAACTTCCAAGTTAATTGGCTATTCACTTGTCATCTTTTGTTAATATTTTGAAAACTATTCGCTTATGCTTTTAAATTTAAAAAATCCCATATTTGACCATTTGTAAAATACGCGATATCAGAAAAAACCCAAAGTTAAAGTTATAGCGGCCTTATTACATAATAAAATCCCAAATTAAAACAAAACCAAATAAAGTAACGTAGTTTACAAAAGAAGTAGTAACGCATGGCCCCCTCGAGCCCACCTCGGCTCCATATCCACAATCTAGCGATTACCTGCAAAATTAAGTAGAGGGGTGAGTCACCGAGACTCAGTGTGTGATTCCCCTTACAAACACAGTTTGGGCCTAAGCCCTGATAACATGGCATATTAATAGTGCATGCAATGCAACCCAGCCCATCCCAGACTTCCATCCACTACATCACCTGTATCCACCGAACATCCGTGGCATCAAGCCACTGTGGTCCCGAACCACTGTGGTCCTAGACCACTTGTGACAGGGTCACATAATATAAACGTGGGGCCAACCCACTGTAGTCCCAAACCACTGTGACGATCTTTGATAAATACACATGGGGCCAACCCACTGTGGTCCCAGACCACTAAGACAAGTCACTAATAAGCATATGTATACATGGTTTCAAACCACTATGGTCCCACACCACTGTGACAATAGTCACTGAATAGCTCTTCCCCTCCATCATCTTCCATAACCCATGCACATAATATCATACTGAGCTGAGTGCTATATACTTTCAATGTACGACATATAATTAACTCATGCATTCAATAATATGAAAGTCTCATCAATAGCGGGACTTACCCGGTGTCTCAAACCTTACCCACGAGGGTATCTCGACCAACAGAATAGTCGTTTCGGCTTTCAGCCAACACGGTTAATGACATGAGTTATTTAACAAAGTAAAGTGTGAACATTACACACCTGGTAACGTGTAAAACAAGACTCTCTATGTCGACGCTCTAACTAGCAGGGACAACAGCTATTTGCCTATCCCAGGCAGATGTCAGCTCTCTACCATAGCCCGGCGGAAAGTCTCAAACCGCTGACACAGCACGCTTCTTAAACTTAGGAGTCGCTACAATGGGTTCGCTCCATTTTTTAGATTGACTAGCAGTTGGATCCATGAAGAGACTTGATCAGTACTTAAAGAAGAAGACGCGTGGTTAAGGCAACGAAAAGGAATATAAGAAGTAGATAACTTGAAATCGGGAAAGTTTCTTACCCTAGGAACCCGAATGAGAGGTAAAGTTCGGCAACAGACAGACCTTCAGGATTCGACTACAACTGCTCGACAACTGAGATTCCCCCAAGAAAGCATCCCAATTGAGAGAAGAGAAAATGAAAGGAGAGTTAACTGAAATATTAACGCCATGACAACTAGCCATTCGGCTTTGGCCACACCTAACCGAAAGAAAGAAAAGAAAGGAAAAAAGAATCACTTCTTACCTTCAACAACAAAACCCGATTCCAAAGGCTCTCAACAACCTAAGATTCTCCAGCACCCTCCATCTTGATATTCGGCTATGAAGCCCCAAAATGAAAGAGATGTATTTAGATGCTTACCAGCATAGATTTGGCTTCATAAAGAAAATGAAAAAATATAACAAAAAGATGTTTATAAGAAAATGAAAAGAAGACACGCTTACCCCTAACAGAGAAATCGATTGGCACTCAAAAGATTTGACTTTGGAGAGAAAAACAAGGCATCAGAGGAGATGAAATAAAGTTTCGGCTTTAAGAATAAAAGTAGAGAAGAAATATAGATTGCAAAGAAGTAGTATGGTGCTTTCGGTTGTGAGGTTCAAGAGAATGAGTAAAAGGGGAAGAAGAGATTCGGCAAAGAGGCTCAAGAGGTTTCGGTTTAGAGGGAAAAAAAAAGAAAAGAAGAGAAAGAATGGTGGAAATGATGAGTAAGATGAAGTTAAGGTTCGGCTACCAAGTAAAAGGGGGTTCGGCTAATGTAGGCAAGAGAGTCTTAGGTGAAAAGATGAAGAAAATGGATGCACTAATGGTCTTCAGATTTCGACTAAAGGTCAAAGGAGAAGAGAACAAAAGAGCATAATAGGACTTACTAAGAATCGGCATTATCCACTTCCCTAATAACCGAATGCACTTCAAGAAAAACAAAGGAAAAGCTTAATACCCCAATTGATTTTCGGCATACCCCCTCTCCTAGCACAAAACCAAAATCCCCCCCATTCACACACCCCACTTTCGGCCAACAACTCAACTAGCCACCAAATCCCTTGTTCAGCTCCTACTTTCACTCTTGTTCACTCATTCAAATGAGTTTGAATAATTCAAACTCCACCTTTCACTCATGGCCACACTTTCAAATTATTTGACCCCTTCAACACCCATCCATGCAGTACCCTTGCCGAATCCACCACCCAAGCTTCTTAGGCGCAAAAATAAAACTTCACATTGCTGACGATGAGACTCGAACCCCTTCTCCCTGTAGCTTCTCCATTGTGACGCCACTCCAAGCACTCTAAGTGGCACCTCCTTGCCACCTTACCACCTCTTTGCTTGTGTTAAAAAAACACAAATGAATACCCCTAAGGCCTGCCTCCGCTAGTTCTCCCCTAAAGTGCCTAAAAGTAAAACTTTCACCATGGCTCAAGCTTAACCCCGAGCCTTCCCAGGACCTCTAAACACATCAGAACAACAAAAAAAAACATGCCAACACGCAGCGACATAAAATAATGTCAAGCCCCTAATTCCAGCATGTTACAGATTACGTCATTACAAAATCTGCAATATCTTATTTATAATTGAGTAATTTATATATGTTATGGACTGATTAATATGATGTTGTGATGAATTATTTTGTAAAATAATTGTTATTTAAGACCTACACTGAGCCTTTTTAAGCCATTTCAAACTTTGATTTCCGATAATCGAGGCTAGGATGGGCTTGGCTATAGAGGTACTCTTGGTTATTTTTCGGAAAACCTTATAAGTAGTGGTATTGGACATTTTGGTTTATGTTCATGCTTTATGGACATTAATTTTGCGACTTTGGCTACAATTTTTTATTTGGGAACTTTGGATAATGTTTTGGGATTTTTCTTTTCTGCATGATTTGTTATGTTAAATTATAATTTAAATAATTTGAAGAAATAAAACTAAAATGATGGACTATTTTTATAACAAAATTTATTAGACTCCAGGTAACAATTTTAAGCTCAATACTTTATTTTTAAAACGCATCACAACATGTTTGCAAGATCGATGATTTCCACAGTATCAATATCAATCTTATGGTTTTCAAAATGACATTTTCCGCTGCGATATATATATATTTTGAATCTTGACATTTTTTATTTGAACATAAAATCAAATTTCTAAAAAAAAAAAAAACACTTAAATAACACAACCTTCTATTTTAGCAAAGGGATTTTCAAGAGATATTTTCTAAAATGCTTTATTGGGCCATTATCATGGACAATGTAATCTTCAAGATTTGGCCATAACGTATGGGTTGGGTCTAGGGGGTTACACAAAATCATTCTACCTTTTTGGACAATCACGAAGGAAGTGGTCAGTAGATCCACAATGAAAGCAAGCTCCCGAGTTTGATCAACACTCACCAAAATGCCTTTTGTTACAACCATCACAAACAGAAATGGTTCTCTCAACATTTCTTACACTTCCAACACTAGCCACTGGAGAATTAACAAACTAGAAATTATTTTGCCTCAGTTTCTCTCTACCAGTGAACTCTGAAGGGGCAGTCGCGGCTTGTGTCATTTCTAAATTTCTTCGATGCAGACACTTGAGTAGGCTTAAACGACCCCCTTTTGTTAAAATCTTAAAATTTTGAATCCGTCTGTCATTTACTTTTGCAAATTTCTTCAATTATCTGAGCTCGTTCCAAAAGTTCTACAAATTTTGTAACTTTAGTGCTGCCACAGACATATGAATGCCATCATTCAACCCGTGCTCAAATCTAATACACATTTCTTCCTCATTTAATACTAAGCATACTTGCTTAACTGCATAAGTTCCCATTCATACTTAGCTATAGTCTGATTCCCTTATTTTAACTCAAGAAAATCTTTCTTTTTCTTATTAATAAACATCCGACTAACATACTTCTTCTTAAGTTCGGCCTAAAAGAAAAATCAATTAATACGAACATTTGATGTCATCGTGATCAAAGTGTCCACCATAAGTACGCTTCATCATTTAGTAACGACACAGTACATCTCAAACAGTCTTCAGGAGTGCACATCAATTCTGTGAAGACTCTCTTTGTATTCAATAACCAGTAATTGGCCTATGTAGGATCATCATGCACCTTACCTCTGAATTCTTTCGCTCCACATTTCCAGATTTTATCTACAAATAATCAAGTAACTATCATAGGTACAGAATTTTAAGAACTCAGGGGTGCCGAATGAGGCACAGTAGGAGGTGGAGGTGGCGAAATTGGAAGATTTGCTTGATTGAATTCATTAAACCACTGGTTCATCATTCCAAGAAACACATTTTTCATTTCGTCACCAAAAGACTATGGAATCGTTGTACTATTACTTGCTTCAGGGTTCGAAGCCTGAACATTACTTTCTCCGTTAACTATAGCTCGATTCGACTTATCTAACATCTTGAGTCTATAAGAAAATACAATATTAAAGCAGATCAAAAGCATCACACTATCACAGGGTATATGTGGCGTGTATATGCTAAACTCTATTCCGCCGCATTAGTCCTAGAAACGACTAAACCGTAGCTCTAATACCACTAAATGTAACACCCCTAACCCGTCTCCGTCATCAGATTAAGGTTATAGAGCATTACCGTATAATCAAGAATAATTAATATCATAATCCATCCAATCTCATGAACTTTGTCCCTAAATCGAGCTCTTGAGGCCTTAAATATAGTTTAGAAGCAATTTACGACTAATTTGGAATAAATTGGAAAGTTCAAGAAAAAAATGAAAAAAATTTCAAAAATAGGTGTCACACAGCAGTGTGGCCAGGCCGTGTGACATAGCCCCAGTCCATGCAACTTTCGAACCAGGCACACACGGCTGTGTCCCATACCGTGTCCTCACCCGTATAACTCACTCAGTAGAATCACACGGCCATGTTACACACCCGTGTGCCAGGCTATGTGCTATGTCGTGTAACTCACTGACTTAATCCCTAAGAAATTCTCAGATGACACACGGCCATGTCACCAGGCCGTGTGCTTCACACGACAGTGTCACATGCCTGTGTCTCAAGCCGTGTGAACCCATAATTTATCTAAAATCAAGCCATTTCACAATCAATTCACACATAAAAAAACTAACCATTTAAACATGCATCCAAAGGACTTAAACATCATCCACAACCACATCAACATGCCATTTTATACACCCTAATCAACTAACCAATGTGTCATTCAAAAACACCACAATTGTGTCAACACATCAACTATCAAAACATGTCAATATTGCTTCATTTCATGCATATAACCTAATTCAAGTATGTACCCAAACATATTACAAATAATCATCTTCCAACCCCTCTAATTACACCAAAAAGAACCTTAATTACAAGTATTTTAAAGTAACCAAGTGACATAATTTGGTCAAGTATCAAAGTGCACCAAACTAACATATTCATCTATATATACATGCCACTACCCTAGGAGATACAAAAAACTACCAGCTTAGATAGATAGTGTGAGCCAGTTGAATGATCCTTCCAAATTGTTAGCAACGTTTATCTACAAAACGATCCATAAGAACTGATAAGCTTACAAAGCTTAGTAAGGACGTAGTATAACACTTAATCTAATACAAATAAATAAACAGGGGCACGTATGTGCAATCAGGGGTATCGAAGTACAAACAGGGGCACGTATGTGCAATCAGGGGTACCAAAGTACAAACAAAGGCACGTATATGCAATCAGGGGTACCGAAATACAAACAAGGGTACATATGTGCTATCATGGGTACCGAAGTACAAACAGGGTCACGTATGTGCGATCATACAACAATTTTCTATTAACATATTAATTAAATAATCATAATATAAGAACAGAAATTGAAATTAATTTACGTATTGAAATACTATGAACTTACCTACTAGTTAATGTCGATCAACACGTAGGGACTAATCCGCTATTTTTCCTTTTCATCGATTATTGTCTTTTTTATCAAAGTTTTGATCTATATAATAATTAAATATAGTATATTAATCTCATTCATATTTGACATTCCATTCAATGTATAAAATCTTTAACTTTCCATTAATTACACACTTTTCCTAAACTTTGATAACTTTTTTAATTTAGTCCTATAGCCCAAAAATTATCAAATTGACCATTTTCTAAGAATCAAATTACAGCAGATTATTCTAGGCCCTTTAACAATCACTATTACACATAAAATTCAGCATCAAACCTTGAAATTTTGACGTTTTAACAATTTAATCCTTAAATCAAAATCTAACAAAAATCACTTTACAAAACAACCAAATATCTCAATGAAAACTTTAAATATATAATTATCATCATAAACAACCAAGATTCATCAATGGTAACTTCCAAAATTTTTAACAGATTCAAAAACGAATGTACGGGCTAGCTGGACCTAGTTGCAATGATCTTTAAAACATAAAAATCATTAAAAACAACACAAAACTACATACCATGCATGAAGAAAATCAAAACAAAAGCTCCCCCCCTTTAATGGTGATTTCAGCCAAGGAAGACGAAAATGAAAAAGATGATCGGTTTTTCATCTTTTACTTAACTAACATTTAACTTAACTATCAAATTACTTAATTAACCTTTAAAAATTATCATAATACATTAAAACCTATCCATGTACATCCACTATCAATATATATGGTATAATTACCATTCGAGTTCATTAACATTCATTTCTAAAGCCATTTGACCCTATTAACTTATAGAACTCAACTTTTACACTTTTTTACACTTTACTTCTTTTTACTTAATTAACTACTTAAACATCAAAATTTTTTAACGAAATTTTAATATGACCTTAATATATTCCGTAGACATTAAATAAATAATAAAATAATAATTTACTCATCGAAATTGTGCTCCCGAAACCACTATTTCTAACATCACTAAAAATGGGCTGTTACATTTTAAGTCATTCTTAACCTTTAGTTAACATTGGTACATTCTAAACATACATCAAATAGTCTTATATAATGATTAAACGTGCATAAGGACCAATTACCAAAATCTCAAAACAGGTTACGTAGGATCGATACTAGAACATAGGTATTAGTATTTTCTTTAAATGGTATCGGTGCCACCTAGAAAAATGATACCAAACTAGCATTTTGATTATCATCCAAAAATCAAAACCTGGAAAATATTGATACATTTGAAAAAGTATCAATAAAATCACCCCGAGTATCAATACTCATGAAAAGGTATCGATACCAATTTATGATTCTAAGTTCCTGAACATTTCAAAACACAAAGGTATAATTTTTAACACACGAATATCGATACCTCTATTTTAGACTAGAAAAAAGTAACATTTTTAAGCATATAAGTCATTCCAACTTGTACCAACTCATCATGCTATCATATCATCATCAGATAAACATCAAAACAGTTGTAACAAGAGTCTCAAACATCAAAAATAAGTCTAAGCAATAATCAATATAATACAAAATGAATCTCATAAACTTAAGGAAAAATAGTCTATGGAAGCATCCAAAACATCATGGCAAATATCAGTAAAAGTCTACCACATTTCCTTACTCCCAAAACGAAAACAAATAATGATAACACCTACGGAAACACATAAATAGACTTGCTTGGATCACCCCTTGGAGCCACACCACTCACACCAACGCACCACTCACACGGCACACCACAAATTTGCAATGGTTTAAGAAGGGAGTGGGTGAGCTTAACAATCTCAATGAATGCCTAGAACAACTACCATGCAAACAATTCATCAAATATTAACAAACCAACCACACAGCACAACCTCAATAGTTCCAACTTTAATGTCATAATATACTTATGCATTATTTCCAAGTTATTTTACATGGTAAACATATTCACTTTTAAGCATATATCATATTACACATATGATTACATAATGTTCAAGCATATATCACAATACTCAAAAACATGTTTATAAATAACTTGCATAAGGGTCACATGTCATATAACACATATCACAATACACGTATATTCATAATTTAGGATAATTTGGCACTTGAGCTATGAAACATAAAAGTGAGCTTTATCATCACTCATCAGATACACGGATCTCCAACACACCATATAGACTCATAGAGTCAAACATGTCCCAAAAGTGAAGCATAAAGCTAACACTCTCCTTATTTCCCCTCACATGTCCCATTGAATAGAGCTTAGCTCACATTCCATTATCTATCCAACATGTCCTAAGGCCTCAACACCCAAAATCACTATACATATAGGTGAGTACTCACAATTCTATGGCAGGCTAACTATATCCAACGGTTTTAAGATCACAAGGCCAAAGTATCCAAAATCAAACACATATCACTTACCGATTATCCGTGCACTATCACTGCATATTTGTATCTTTAGCAAAACACTATCACTAACATCTAACATATACATCATATGTACACATTTGCACTTTCACAACAGTTATCATAACAACATGCCACATGTTATAGCATCTCATCTCGATTCACATATTCACAAACACATAAGTACATTGTTCACAAGACAACATAGCTATGAGAAGCTTACACTTGGAATTTATAGTAGGGGTTCAGGCTACTCCTAAATTCCCAAATAACGCATTGAATCATGTCCACAAGCAATTATTCCAAACACTCACCAATTACGCTTTCACCGAAAAGTCGAAAGCTCAAACTATCTTTTCCTTTCCTTTATCTCTAATCATAGAAGGTTCTATTGAATCTGGAACTTCAACACAACCAACACAAAAATACATCCAAAAAACAGCCAAGGACTCATTACAAGCATACAAAACATAAGCCTAAACTAAGTTCTCGTGTAATTGAAACCTTTAACATAACCAACTTGAAATCCAAATACTCGACCTACACTTAATCTTTTCGCCTAAAACAAATTATGTTCATCTTATAATTTACCTGCGACTAATTCTCAACCTTTAAACTACATAAAATTACTCAATTCATTGTATCGACTTTTTTAACTTGATTATAGCTATTTTCATGAAAATTCATTCAAACGTTACAAATATTTAACGAAACTATAAAGTAAGTTTACAAACCTCTTAATCATGTCAAAACTAATTGAAAAAAACTTTGAAACCATGTTTTTACCCAAAATCACGAAATTCACCATTAACGAGCCAATTTTCGGCTTTTATTCAAAACATGTGATTTAATTGCTAATAATTCAATTTTAAAGACTAATTAAAATTTAAAATTATTTATGAGTTGAACCATTACCTTAGATAATAAAAAATTGAGCATTTGATCAAAAACTCGAAAAACCCGAAAGCTTGACAATGGAGAAAACTATGGTGTTTTTGGATGTTTTTCTTAGATTTTATGAAGGTTTAATGTTGGGAAAGTAAAAGAAATCAAGAGTATGGAGTTTGAGAATCAAAATCGACTGTATAGTGCTTAAAGAAGCAAAGGATGGCAACAATAATAAAAGGGGAAGAAGACTAATGTGAAACTTATAGGTGGGGAATGATATTATAGTGATTTTTAAAATATGGATTAATTTCCTATTAAAAACTCCCAATTTTGACTCTTTTACAAATCATTCCAATTTTAAAATTTGAAGGTCTTTAAAACTCTTTTCAAAATTGATTTAATTTTCTAAAAACCATAGTAAAAAACATTACCGATAAACCATGTCGCAAAATTTTGAATACTCTAAGGCTAAAATTCCTAAAATACCCCTATAACTCATAGGCCTTGTAACGCCCCAAAACTTAAGTATTTATTTCTGCATGTTTGTATCACAAATACCTATCTGCTTTAGTGGCTAAGTGATTTGGGTGTGTTTGGGAGTGTTTGAGAAGTCCTAGGTTCAAGCCTGGGCTTGCGCAAAATTTTGGTTTTTAGGGAATAAAACCCTTGCATTTTGTTAGTAGGCTTTTCAATAATTGTGGGTAAAGCAAGAGATAAGGAGCTTGCTGGTCTAGGGGGTAAGTGGCATGTTACCTATGCAAGGGGGTCTAAGGTTCGAATCTTGTTGAAAGTAAGGGAGTGTTTATTTTGCTGCTGTGCCGTAGAGGTGTTGGAGTTTGACTGAAACACTGAAGTGGTTGAGGTGAACTCGAATTGAATGGTTAAGGGGAGGTGTGATTAGGTGGAGAGATTTGAGGAGGGATTTTAGAAGGAAATCAAGGAAGTGAGGGGAGAGGTAGAAGTGTGCCGAAAGTGGACTCTAGCACTTAAGAATTCAGCTAGAGGGGGATTCTTAGTTTCAGTTTTGCTTGGTAAGTGTTGTTATCTCTGCTGAAATTTTTTTTCCCCATTTTTAATTTTTGCATTGTTTACTCTCTTTAGCCGAATGTGGTAAGGCTGTTTGCACTTTTTTCTGTTGTACTTTTTGACAATCTTTTTCCTTGGTCGAATACATCCTTCTTTTCTATTCATCTCCTCTTTTCATCTTTCCTCTGTGTTGGCCGAATAGAGCTTAGTTGCCTCATTCAATTTCTTTTCTCTCTTCTCCCCTAAATCGATTCTCTTCTTCTCCATCAAGTAGTGTGCTGCCAATTTTTAGTTCTGATTACTGCCGAAACCAGTCCTCTTCTTCTGCCAATTGACTCATTTCTTTTAGGTAAGTGAGTATGGCACTGGAAGTTTTGGATTTTGAGTTACTAAATTGGGGTTTTGTTTAACTGTGTTTGACAGCTATAAATCGAAGGTGAAAGGTTGTGCTAGTGCCGAACCCATCCACTATTCGGTTCTCTTGCTCTCCTTCGGTAAGTTCTATAAAAGAATCATCATTTTCTTTCTTCTTCTACCTTAAGTGTTAACTGATACCAATTGTATGGCAGTTAAGGAAAGACTCTAGAAACTCCTAATCAATTGTTGGACACTAAGATTCGTGAGGAATCACCATGGTTCAATTGAAGGTAACCCTACTTTATGGATGGATTGTTGATTTCGAGTTTCTTATTAACCATAAAATAGGACTAATGGTGGTGTTTGATTGACCAAATGTAGGTTGGTGAGTGCTTGAGCGACTGTTCGTGACGAATCAAAACCAGATGTGTAAACACTATGATAAATCGTAATATGAACATATTTTAATCCCACATTTAGCATACTTTTGGATGATTTAAGCCTTGAATTGTGAAATTTGGTGCTCTTAATCCTTTAATTTCATGTTTTATACTTAGGAAAGCACCGAAGGATGAAAAGAACGAGAAACGGGCTTAAAACAGAGTAAATGGGCCAAATCATGAAATTGACATAGCCTGGGTCCAAGACCACACGGCCGTGCCTCCTTAACAGACCCGACCATGACCTGGCCACGATTTACACGAGCGTGTGCCACGGGCGTGTCCCTGCTGTGACAAAGAGGAATTTCATAAGAGGAATTTCATTCAGATTAGGGTACTTAGAAGCAAAGAAAGTCATTCCAAAAGCATATATAAACACCCTAAAGGCCAACCTTCAGGAGGCGGTCCAGTTAGGCCGAAGAGCCTAGCCAGAGAGGCCAGAATTATGTGATTTACTCGAAGAAAGCCAGTTGATTCATCTCAAGAAGTCGGAGTTATATTCAAGACAAAGGATCTTCTCTTCAATTTCCTTCAGGGGTTTTAGGGTTTTTCTTATGTTTTGTTTTATATTTTCTTCTAAGATGTATTCTTTTATTATTATGAACTAAACCCTCAGATACTTGAAGGGGATGAAACCTAAGACGGATCTTGTTATTGTTTTCTGAAATATATGATAAATACTTGATTTGTTCTTAACTATGTGTTCTTAATTCCTACTTTGATATTTCAGGATATTGATCGAAGCATTTATGCCTTTAGGCAGAGGAGGAATAGACCCTGTCTAAGAGTACATCTAGCATAGTTAAGCGGAGTTGATCGCAACCCTAGAGATAGGATGACGAAAATCTACCGAATTAGGGACAAACCTAATATGGGAGTTCATAGATCGAGTTAATGCAATTCTAGGGGTTTTAATTAGAAAGAGATATCAATTAATCAACCTAGGGTTAGACATTAGTAGCCTCGAGAGAGGTATTAATATACATTAGGGAATCCTATGGATCAAGTCAAGTGAATAAATTGTATGGTTCAGAGTTAAATAACAAGTGAAGTCCAGGTGGATTCTTCCTCGGGTATTGTCTTAATCAATTGGTTTTTCCCAAAGTTATTTTCCCCAATTCCTTCTCCTTGTCTTAGCATCTTTAGCTTAGTAGTTAGATAATTTTAGATTAGATAACAAATTCCCTTAATTCTTAGGCTAAATAATAAAAAGAAAGTTAGTATTAGAGCTTTTAGTTCCTTTGGGTTCGAAAATCTGGTATTGCCATAACTATACTACTGTTCGATCAGTTCGCTTGCCTCAATCATTGTCGCAGTTAGTTTCTAGGCTCAATCATTCTTTTTATAAATTTTTAAGACTCTGACACACGATCACACTGCCCAAATCATAAACTGGCAAAAGCAGAAAAAGTATGTCAATTGACGTTACATGAGCGTACGCTCGCTCATGTGGTAATCTGAACGCATAAAACGTGGGCGTTAGACTATCGAGGCCACCATGAGCGATTTCGTGGTCTTGGGTCATGTTCAGCCGAAATAGGCCGTGTGGGCCCAATGGGCTTGTAGGCCTCACACTGGTAAATCGCATGAACGTGTGGAGAATATAGGGCCAAGCTGTGTAAATTACATGGCCGAGCCCATTTTTGGGCTAAGTGGGCCACAGAAAGGTATGGGCCCATATGGGCCTACATTATGGGCCTTGGGCCTATTTGCACAACTGTGGACCTACTAATAGGTCAGTAAGTACACCTAAACCCCAAACTGATAAAATGATTGTTATGCCCCTATGGTAAAATGACTGTTATGCCCCTATGTTATGTGTGACTGTATATGAGCATGCCATGATATATATGTATGTTGCATCCATATTTGATATGTTGCATGGGATGAGATTATTATGATTGGAGGAAGTGTACTGTACTGGTAGCTCTGCTGCAAATACTGTTTAGTGCCGCAACCGGTGCTAATTTTTGGAGTGTAGGGATGGGTTGGTGATTTTATCCCCACATGGAGTGTTGGGCTGGACGGAGTGGAGTGTAGAGGTTGGATGGGTAGGATTTTTGATTGCATGCTTAAACTGTTACTGATACTGTTATGGGCTAAGGCCCACACTGATACTGATACTGACACTGTAATGGGCTAAGGCCCAACTGAACTGGACTGTTATTAATTTAGGCTTGGGCCCAGACTGTACTTTCTTGAGGCATGATTGGCCGTTTACTTGCATGGGGTTACACAGTGAGTTTTCGTAAACTCAGCTCTCTGTTTATCTGTACAGGTAATCCCCCGTCTTAGGCGGACCGATGTTGTGAGGCCCAACAATTCTTTTGTCTATTAATATGTTTAGCTAATTTTCACATACGATAAAACTTTCTTTAGATAACATACCTGAACAAGTCATTTAATATAAGTTAACTTCTTCTTTAACAATGTCTTTGCATCATTTGAATAGTTTTCAGAACTGCCCAATATCTCTTTTAGTACTGTCTTCATTTGCTGATTCATTCTCCTTTCTAACCACATTACTAATCTTTCAAACACGGATTTCTAAAACTTCACATTAGTGAGTTTATTCATTCCAACTCTTATAATAAAATTGTAACATTTTTCTGACAAGGGGGTGAGGATAGTAAAGCCTCAAATTTAACTCTCATATAATTGCACATAATACATACTATCACAAATAGTCAATTCATTACTAATTTGACATTCTCAAATCATTTAATAAACTTTTGCTTTTAATCACTTTTATTCTTAACACATTGTTCATATGCTAACTCAAATCAGTATTTCACAATCAGAGCATTTCAGATAGCGATCATAACTCAAATATCACATCTCATATGCTCATATAATTACAACATTTATCAATAACAACATGCCATACAATTTGATTCTTACCTTTATGAGTCTCAACTCATCATCAGCACATTTCTACTCAAATATTTGAATATCTACTTCTATACTATCAGAATTAGCTCAGTTGGAAATCTTATCTATCTCATCAAAACAATCTTTGTTAGATTCGGAAGACATTGTCTCTGCTAGTGAAGGTGTCGACATAGAAAGCTTAGTGTTATGCGTTATCAGGTGTGTATTACTCACACACTTCTTTACTGTTTGTGTTATCAACTGTATTCGCTGAAAACCGAAATGGATGTATCAACAGTCGGGATACCCTCGTGGGTAAGGTAGGAACCGGGTAAGTCCTGTTATGATGATAATACTGATTATATGCATGTATGAAATAATTACTGTTACACATTGAGAGTATGTTGCATTCATATTTAGCATGATGGCATGAGCATGGGCTCGGCATTGAACAAAAGGGGAACTGTGAATTAAGTGACTATGGTCACGGTGGTCTATGCACCACAGTGGTTGAAACCACGTATACATATATCAGTGACTTGTCTCGGTTGTCTAAGACCACAGTGGGTTGGCCCCACGTATGTATAAACTTATCAAGATCGTCACGGTGGTCTAAGACCACAGTGGGTTGGCCCCACGATTATATACTTTAGTGACTTTGTCACGAGTGGTCATTTTAGTGACTTTGTCACGAGTGGTCTGGGACCACGGTGGTTAAGAACCACAATGGCATAATGCCACAGGTGTTTGGATGGAAGGCCAGGGTGGGCTGGGCTGCATTGCATACATGTGATATATGCCATATTGAGTGGGCTAAGGCCCAATGTGCATCTGTGGGCTTAAGGCCCAGTTTGCGTTATTCGGGGATTTACACACTGAGTCTCGGTGACTCACCCCTCTGCTCAATTTTGCAGGTAACCAGTAGATCGCGGGTTTTGGAGCCCAGGCGGACTCTAGATGGCCATGCGTTCCTATTTCTCTCGTAAATTTCATTACCTTATTTTGAACTTAGTTTAATTCCGGATTTTATTTTGTAATAAGGCCATTATAATTTAAATTTGGGTTTTGTTCCAATGCTGATATAAAAGGTTTTATAAACTGTTGAATATGGGGTTTCCTTAAAAACATAACTAACGGTTTTCCAAAATATTAATACATGGATCACAAGCAATAAACAATTAAACTTAGGATTTTCTCATAATAAGAATATTATTTTCAAAAGATCACGTACCTCAGCATTGTTTTCTTTTGTCACCCTATAAAATTTTCCAAGTTTGGGTTTTAAATAAACTGGTTATTAACTTCTAGTTAACTTAATAATAAGTTGGTAAGATATAACCTAACCGAATTTTGAGTTATCCATGAAATTGAAACACTAGCAAACGATTTTTAACTTGTAAACATTAGAACTAGGGATTTTTAAACGGTCGCGAAGTTTCTTTAAAACAACCTTTCCATGTGACATACCAGATCCGGTCGTAACATTTAGGCCAGGTTTGGGGTGTTACATAGTTAATGTTCAAACCAACTCATGTTATAAATTAGACATCTCAATTAATAAATCAATAACTAAGCATAACTTAAACTTAATCATCAACCTCACCTAAATCAAATTTAACAAATGATCTATCATGAGCTTTATTTATTCTTACTTAAGCCTTAAGCATATTTTAACACACAACATACTTATATCATGCATATTTCTCTACTAATATATCCAACCACAAACACCATTCATGTCAAGCACATTTCACATGTATACTTCATAACCAAAATCACCAAAAACCAAAACATCAAACATTGAATCAGGAACATATAAAAACCAGATTTAAACATAATGAACAAGCCATTTTCGCATGGCTTTATATATATACAAGTCCCAAAAATCAGATTCAAATACTTTATCTATGCTATACATGCCATAAATCAAATTCACTTAGTAAAATGCCAAAGAAACAGCCGATAGTGTGATAAGCTTTGCTGACGATCCCCAAGCTCGTAACGTGAATCCAAAATTTATAAGACAGAGGTAGACAAAACACACACAAAGTAAGATATTTAAGCTTAGTAAGTCATAAGCAAATGTAAATATCAAATATATATATATATGTATCACCAATTAACAATGCAAAATATACACATCCACAAATATAAGCTTAACATTCAATATTTCAAACACTTATCGTATGTCTAATTGTACCAATTTACCTGCACACATATAATTCTCACTATTAAGATCTCATAAAACACAATTGGCCGATTCTACTAAATCATAATGCTTACACATATATCACATTTATAACTTTATCATTTATACAATCAAATAATCAATTAACTTACCTTATTTTCATAACATAGTATAAATACATACCTGAGCCCTTTTAATTCGATTTTTCACATTAGATCTTCAATTAACAATGCCCGTTGAACCGTTCAGAATTAAAAAGGATACGCGGATAGTCGAAAGCCCATACAATGCCAACGTCCCAGACGTGGTCTTACATGTAATTACATATCGATGCCACTGTCCCAGACAGGGTCTTACACGGATCAAATACGATGCCAATGTCCCAGACATGGTCTTACACGTAAACACAAATAGATGCCAACGTCCCAGACGTGGTCTTTCACGAAAACACAAATCAGATATCCTATGTCATGACATATGTATCCTATCTATTCCTAAGATTCGTACGGGGCTTACGGACGTCGAATCTCGGTCGAATCAAGCTCGGAAGTTAGCCAAATCACAATACCCACATTCAGTCATAGCATAAATAAATTCAAATAATTCATTTGATAATAACAAATACATATCCATAGTTATATCAACATTTAAATGCTTATTGACTTACCTCAAATGTCGTCGACTGTTAAATCGGTTATTCAACCACTTTTGTCTTTTCCCGATCCAAATCTAATTTCTTTAATTCTTGATCTAAATATATTCAAATTAAGTTTATTTAAACACCATTACATTCAATTTAGCCTAAAAACACATAAATGGGCAAATTACAATTTTGACCTAACATTTCACACTTTTTACAATTTAATCCTTTTTGTACAAAACACAAATACAAAAAATTTGACTACACCATACAAGGGCCGAATATTCCTAGTACTCATACAAGTCCATACATTTCATTTATTTCACATTTTAGTCCCTCAAAAATTTATTTTTGCAATTTAGTCCAAATTACTGAAATTCATCAAAAATTCAAAGACAAAACTTGTAAATCTAACACATATATTTCATTTATCATCATCAAACAACAAAAACCACAAGGTATCATCAATGGAAAATACAAAATTATCATCACAAACAAAAATTAAGACATAGGTTTTGTACATCTCTTAGCAATTATCTCAAAAACGTAAAAATTATCAAAAACCGAGCAAAACACTTACCTTAATTAAGCTTAGACATGGCCAAACCCTTGTTTGCTCTTTTCTTTCTTTTTCTTTCCTACTTTCAGCCATTAAAGATGAACATGTGATTTGTTTTATGTTTTATTATATTATATATATTATTATAATTTAACTTTTATAATTAAAATAACATATAAAACTATATATATATATACAACCAATATGCCGTCCACTAACTAAATAATGGGCTATTTGCAACATAAATCCCCCATATTAAAAAGACAACAATAATTAGGTACTTTCACAACTAACCATCAAGTTTTCATTTTACGCGATTAAGTCCTTTTATTTAATCAAACACTCAAACGATAAAATTAAAACACGAAAATTTAACACAAGCAAATTCACACATAATAAACACTGAAAAAAATTTTTTAAATATTTCTTTCAGACTCGGGTTTGTGGTCCCGAAACCACTATTCCGATTAGGGTCAAAATCGGGTTGTTACAATAAACCCCTTACTCCCAAATCTCTTTTGCCTAAAAGTGTGCAATACTTCATATGCCAAAAGCACATTATCATATATCAACTTGCCCGACACAAAATCACTTTGAGCATCATCTATACAACTATCCAAAACCTTTTGAAATCGGTTAGTAATCACTTTTGAAGTGTGCACAAAGTAATTGGCTTAAATTTCGCTGAACTCCTCAAATGGGGAATCTTTGAGATTAAAACAATATTAGTAATATTTAGAGGATCTAAAGTCATACCTTAATTCAAAAACCCCAAACAGTATGAACTAACATCACACCCAACAATATGCCAGAACTTTTTAAAAACCAATGTCGGATAACCATCAACCCCTGACGCCTTTGTTGGCCCCAACCCCTTCAATGTTGAATATATGTCCTCCTCAGTATATTTGGTCGTCAACATCTGATTAATATCATCTGAAATAAATCTATTCACCCTTGATAAGATATGACTCGTATCGCCTATCCCTTTTGTCAAAAATAGGTTTTGAAAAGAAGTTCTTATAATCTCCTCCATCTTCTCTTCATCCATAGCCACCCTGTCATCCTTGTATTGCAATCCATTAATATAATTCATTCGTTTGCGTTGAGAGGCACAATTATGAAAGAAAGCTATATTTTTATCCCCCCAACTTCAATCAATTCACTCGAGCCCTTTGTTTCCAATATACTTCGTCCTTAAGTTCAGCAATATTCTCATCATCCATTTCCTAATCGATCAATTCTTCCAACTTTTCTGTTAGATTCCTCTTCAGGCCCTCCCGATGTGCTCTAAAGGTCACTTCCTTTAATGATATCTCCCAATTCGTAGAGCTTCTAGATTTGTAATGATATCTCCTGAAGTTAATTCCCATATTTGTTTCACATCTCGTTCAAATGAATCCTTTATGACCCACCATGCCTCAAAATGGAACATTTTCCTCCCAAACCTCTTACCTCCTTGATCCATATGAATAATAAGAGGACAATGATCCGAAAACAAATGTGGTAGATGTCGAATCACAGCATTTAAAAACATGTCCATCCACTCGACATTCACCACACCTCTGTCTAGTCTTTCCCTAATATTTGTTTCCAGTAAATTCCTCCTATCCCAAGTAAATTAAATACCAGAATACCTAACATCCATTAACCAACAACCTTCTAACACTTCTCCAAATTCCTCTATATGCTTCTCCTCCCTTGGACAACTCGACTTTCTCAAAAGAATAAAAGATCTCATTAAAAACCCCACACACTGGCCATGGAAAATGTTTCAAATGTCCTAGGTGTCTCAACAAGTCCCAAGAGTTCTCTCTATCATGAGAAAGGAGCCTCACAAAACCCAGTAAATCTCTATCTCCGACTCTCCTCGTCCTCTTAAACATCGACATCAACATGGTTTTTTGAGAAATTACTCAAACTTATGCTAAAATCTCCCTTCCATGCGAAGAAAAATCCCTCTCCTGTTCCCTCAACTGGCATATCAATACCATTAAAAAAACCACACCTTCTCTACACTCTCTCCAAATGCATACTACTTAATTCTGTCTCCATAAAGAAGACCACTTGGGGATTATTGTAACACCCCAAACCCGGCCTAAATGTTATGATCGGATCTGGCATGTCACATAAAAAGGGTTGTTTAAAAACTGTACGTTCGTTAAAAACTTCGTATTCTTTTTAAAACTCCAAGCTTTGATGTTTGTGAAATTCAGATTTGCTTTTATGGGTTTCTTGTAAAAACGTTATTATTATTTGCGAAAACTTTATTTTTCATAGAAATCAGATTCAGTAATTTGCGTAGTTGCGGAAACGTGATATTTTGAAAAACGGTTATTAAATTTTTAGAAAACCCAGAGTTTAATCATTTATAGTTTGAATATAACTGAAAGGAAAAAGAAAAATGAAATCCAATGGCCTTATTACAAAATATTTACCTAAACTAAAGAAAACAAAATAAAGATAAGTTAAAACCGAATGTATGAAGCAAATCCTAAGTATGGCCACCTCCGAGTCCTCTGCAGCTCTAAATCCTCTAACGCTGGGAATCACCTGCAAGGTTAAAGTAGAGGAGGGTGAGTTACGAGAACTCAATGTGTAATCCCCTAATCGATCATTAACTGGGCCTGAGCCCATACAGTAGCAGACTGAGCCGAAGCCCAAAAAGAAGTAGACTGGGCCGAAGCCCATACAGAAGTAGACTGGGCCGAAGCCCATACAGAAGCAGACTAGGCCTTAGCCCTAAAAACATGATAGTGCACAATGTAATGCAGCCCAACCTAATAATCCATCCGCTACACACCACCTGTACTAGCCCAACACACCTGTGGGGATTTCTAAATCGACCCACCCATCCGCTACACACTAGTATGGCAGACAAGCTACGCATCACAGAATTTGTGGCGGAGCCACCAGAATAACAGAATATACGTGGCGTAGCCACCAAAACAAAATGTGGCAGAGCCACCAGAATCATAATCGGCACATAGCCATCAGCGACGATAATATAATCAACACACAGCCTTGGGTAAATAGGATCGACACAGAGTCATCGATATCTGTTAGGCACAAAGCCACGGGTAAATACGATTGGCACAAAGCCATATTCAAGATGGCACAGAACCAAGCTCTCCAATAATGCAGCCAAGCTGCTAATAACGGTATATGTGGCTGAGCCACCAAAATAATATATGTGGCATAGCCACTAAAACAGAATGTGTCATGGCCACCAGAATACACTTCCTCCGATCATCAAACCCAACCCAATGCAATATGCCGTGTATATCATGCTCAATCATTACACGTGTATGCAAAATGGTCATGCTTAGTAACAGTCATTTCAACACATATTAACAGCAAATCAGACACACGCCCACAGTCAAGTCAGTTAAAACACAGTCATACAATCACAGTCAACTCAGTCAAATTCACAGTCTAAATCAGTCATTTACCTAGAAAGGCAAAACAGTCATTTACCCTATAAGGGTATTTCGGTAATCCTACCCCTCAGGGGTATTTCGGTAATTCTACCCTACAGGGTAATTCGGTGATTTTACACATCGAGGGTGTTTCAGTAATCTTACAATCCGAGGGTATTTCGGTAATTTCACAAATCAGGGGTATTTCTGTAATTTCATAAACTAGAGGTATTTCGATAATTTTGCAAATCGGGGGTATTCGGTAATTTTGAAAATTAGAGGTATTTCAGTAATTTCGCAAAACAAGGGTATTTTGATAATTTCGCAAATCGGGGGTATTTTAGTAATTTTGTTAACCAAGGGTATTTCAGTAATTTTGTAAACCAAGGGTATTTAAGTAATTTTGGAAACCAAGGGTATTTCAGTAATTTTGTCAACCCCTCAAAAGGTTTACAGTCGCCTCGAGCGACTCAAGCATTCTAAACAGAGATAATGATGCGAATGGGCCTAGGGCCCATTCTCGGCCCAAATGGGCCCACACGCTCGGGTAGCCTATTTAGCCCAAATCTAGCCACAGATATGGGATTCACATAGACTAGTCCAATATCTACTACACAATCATACAATTTATTCATATGGGCCCACGGGCCCATTGGCCCTACATGCCCATTCTGGCCCATCGAGGCCCAAACAGCCTAACCCAAAAGAACACTCATGATGGCCTTAACTATCGCGTCGAAGGCCCCACACGTGCGCTCGTACACTCGTGTGGCTACCATTGCCGTGTGACCGGTATTTCGGCATTTGCCGCTCTACAACTAGAGTAGTTCGAAATACACACCTGATAGGAGTCTGAAGCTAATACGTGCTCCAAATGCTCCTATGCCCAAACGCCCACCAAGGTATGCTTCCTCTCCTCATAGGTAGCTCTATTTAAAGCCAGCTTCTCATTTTCCCTCTTGCTAGCTTTCCGATGTGGGATCCCTTCTTCAGTAGAGTTTAAATCCAACACAAATTCTGGCCATCCAATCCGTAAAATAAATACTCCCTTGCTTGTCATGAGATTTGAACCCTGGCTCCCCTGTAGCATAATCTACGCCGCTAGCCACTTTACCAACTAGCTCCTTGTTGTCTTAAAACATGCGCAACTAAATATAAGTGTATGGCCAAAGTCTAAACTCCATTTATAAAGAAAATCAAAATGCAAGCACCAAGACTTAAACCTTAGACCCCTTGCTTCCTTGTGGCGTCATTCCCTTGTCTCTTATGTGGCGCCATTTGCCACCAGACCACAACTCCTTTTTGTCATTTTTCTCCACATTTATTCTTAAAGCCTACCTACTAACTCCCAGGGTTCAAAATTTTCCTAAAGCCCAAGTTTGATCCCGAGACTTCATAGAAGCCCCTAACCTTCCAAAATCACTCACCTAACAAGTCCAACTCGCATAAATGTCGTTCTCATGTTCTCAAAAATTTTAAACGCTCCCACGCCTAAGGCCCAATGGGCCCAATTCTACTAGGCCCAAATTCGGGTCGTTACAAATATAAACCTTCAGCATATGCTGAAATATTCCTGTGGCCCATGGATTCCCCAAACCACAGACGTTCCAATACATTATTTTCATTGCAAGTGGTCAACCTACCCCTTGGCAGTCGTCGATAAAAATGAGTTCGAACCACATAATTCTCCTCTCTAGCCACAGATGAATCCATAACATTACAAACCCTATGGCTTACAATATCCCTTCAAGGTCTTTTCTTACCATCCCCACTTTCAATCGGGATTTCCTTCAAGCCATGCTCCATATCCGATTGACCCATTATTTTAGAGGATTCCCAACTCTTTTAAAACCATTCCTCGAAGCTCATTCCAGATTAAACCCTAAGATAGGATCTAACCTTATCCTTAAATCTCTCCATATTTCCTCCCTAAAAGTCTTCCCCATCTCCATTCGGTCTTGACTTCTTTCACCCACCTCACTTTCTCCATCCTCCCTCAACCACATGTTGTTCATTGAAGCAACTCTCCTAGATTGCACCCTCAAAGACAAATCCTACCCCCAATTCTATAGCTTTCAGTCCTTTGTTAAATCTAACCGGATAGGTTAAATCTAACCGAATAGAAAGAATCATTATGCCCTAAGTACCCACTGGAAAAGCAAAATAGTCTCAACCTTTCATACTTAAAATTCACGTAAGTACACTTCCCAAGAGAAACCATAGGCTTCTTCTTTCACTTCAACGGTTATCTAACATCCAACTGCACCCAAATCTGTAAATAGTTTCTCATTCATTTTCCTAAGTGCTTAGAATCGTATTCCAAAAACTTTCCAACAAAATTCCCTAATTGCTTCACTACACTCTCAGAGAAAACCCCCGGAGGTAAATCATATAATTGCACCCAAAAAACCAAAAGCACTAAGGGTACACGCATCGGATCCTCACCCTCCTCCAATCAATGCAACACCAAAAAATGATTATTAAAACTCCACGGCGCCCCATTTATCACTCGGCCAATATCCATTTTATGAAAAAACTTAAATAAATACCCTTTTTTCCCCATATATGATATATGAACACCCCCAATTAAAGCTAGAGATTCATAATTATACTTCTCATTGCTAGAAAATGGACAACACTAGTCATAAGGAAACAACCAACCAAACAAAGATCATAACCCACTTTTCGAGACTTAGATTCATTAGGCAACATCAACACTTCATCCTCCCATTCGTCCAACGTTAACCCTACCATTTCAATTTCCATAGCAAACCACCTCTAAATCCCTAAAATCAGCGACCAAACAGCCAAAATCACACAAACCCACTGTAACATCCCCAAACCCGGCCTACAAGCCCTGACCAGATCTGGTTATGTCACTGCAGAAAGACGGTTGAAAAACTTTTTGACTTTAGAATAACTTATGAAAATTTGTTAAATTCTAAAAAAAAATAAAAGCCATGTCCATTAAAAAAAATAATCTGAAAAACCTTAGTGTGATAAGATGCCTGAATTAAAACTTTATTATGCATATATGTAATTTGAATAAATAGGTTGCTGATAATTAAATCATTTTCACGTAGTAATGTTTTTTGGCAAATCAAGCTATAATGAATATAATACCGAAGTAACAGTAAGGCCCTCGTTACAACCCAATATTTAAATAAAATACCTAAATCAAAATAATGCATAAAATAATTAAACATCATCTTCGGCATGGGCCACCTTGTCCTCTCCGATCCCGGTCCAGCTTTACGCAACACCTGAAAATGTTAAAGGAAAAAGGTGAGTCACCAAGACTCAGTGTGTAACCCTTTTTCCCGGTTAGAAAAACATCATACCTAATTCATAAACAAGCTTAACATGCACAAAATTCAATATGCACCCAACCTAACCATCCGAACACCTTTCTCTACCCCGTGTGGTACCAAACCACTTTGGTGGTGCCAAACCACTGGTGACCCAAAGTCACGATATTCATCAATGTGGTGCCAAACCACTGGTGTCCCAAAGACACGAATGTGATACCAAATCACTGGTGACCGAAGTCACGAATCAAATGATGGGGCCAACCCACCGTGTGATACCAAATCACTGGCGACGATCCCGTATCTCAAAAGTGGGGCCAACCCACGGTGGTGTCAAACCACAGGGACGAGTCGCTATGAGGTGCCAAACCTCTGGTGTCCCAAAGACACAAATGTGATACCAAATCACTGGTGACCGAAGTCACAATAATCGAGTGATGGGGCCAACCCATCGTGTGATACCAAATCACTGGCGTCAATCCCATATCTCAGATGTGGGGCCAACCCACGGTGGTGCTAAGCCACAGGGACGAGACGCTATGAGGTGCCAAACCTCTGGAGGTACCAAACCTCTGGTGACCGTAGTCACGATGTGTTACCAAAACACTGGTGTCCGTCGACACATTATCATTGCCCCCTCCACTCGTTAACCCACGCGATCAATGATATGCATTACAGCAGACATATACCCACATGCTTGTTAAACAACATACATATTACTTATCACCAACTAATTAATATAGCACACATACCAGATACACCATGCTTATAAAAAGCATCACAAGAAAAACTCATAAAAGGGACTTACCTGGCCCCTTGTCTTATACCTTAATGGTATTTAATCCACCTTTTCATGATCCAAGCAACACACATCATATATGAATATAATAACAGAGAAGTGTGTGTGCGTACACACCTGCAAGCTTTAACCAACGAATCGATCTAAGACCCTCGATAACTTCGATAACCTTCACTCCTACATGCTTTTGAACACTAGCCCACACACCAAGTGCTCCTGCTTCACTTCCCTACAATCGGCAACCAACCAATAATAATAGCCTTTAGCTTAAACAAATACCAAACGAATAGACTGTTAAAACCATCCCTTACCACCACTTACCAACCGGTCAACAGAGAACAAAGGCTACGCTTGACTGATTCGAAAATCCTGGATGTCCTATTTACCTTTTCCAACGCTTGAAAACAAACCCAAAAGCAATCCACGCCACACTTAGATTCGGCCAAAGAACAAAACTAAAAGGGAAGGGAAGATTCGACCAACGCTTAAACCAAAGGAAAGGAGGATTCGGCTAGAACCTTTAGAGGGTTGGAACAAAAGAAAAGTGATCCAAGGAGAAAGAAGAATCGGCAATGGAGTTTAGAAATGAGAGGGAAGGTCCGGCTAAATGATAAAAAGAGAACGAGAAGCGACCAAAAAGAAGGCTTTTGCTCCCAAGGGAGCATTCGGATATCAAGGAAAAGTAGAAGAAAATCTAGCAACTTTCGGCAAAGGTAGACAAGGTATGTTTCGGCACAAAGGAAGAAAGAACCACAAAATATGAAGGAAAAGAAATAGAAGAGAACATTCGGCTACTAAAGAAAATTAAGAGAGCCAAAACAAATTTCACAAGTAAAGGTTTCGATTTCAAATAGTAGAAAATGAGAGAATTTGCCTTGAGAAATTCGGCTTAGGAACACTACACCTTGCTGGCCGAAACACCAAAAATGCCAAAGACATTCGGCACCCCCACTTATCACCCACCAAAGCCGGCCATTTCCCCAAATCACTCCTGGCCACAAATTCAAATATATTTGAATTAATCAAATCCCTCATTTTACTCTATTTTATCCCTTCAACACCCATTCAAACTAACTAAAATAATCTAAGATTTATCCCACATCCAGCCGAATTCCATAAACAAAATTAACTAATCATTATCCCAATTTAAAATCCCTATCAATCAATAATAATAATAAAAAAACAAGGAAGCCATGTGCCCCTCAATTTCCCTCCAGCCGAATGCAACAAGGAACCATGTGCAGGCCAACTCCATTTCACGCCAGCAAAGGACAAAAATAAAAACCCATTTGCAGCTGCTGGGATTCGAAACCAAGACCCATGCCGCAGCCTCCCCCTTAAGCGCCCAGACCAACTCTCCCAATTAGACTTTCATGTCATAAGGCCCTCACCTTTTATTTATAAAGCCTTCTTCCTTAGCTCACCCTTGCCTTAGCGCCCAAAACAAAAATAAAACTCACCAGGTGCTTCCCTCATGGCTCGAACTTGAGCCCCTTTGCCAAGACACTTAAGTGGCGCCCCAAGCCACTCCTCCAGCCCGACTTTCATATCTCTTATGCCCACAAAAAATCCTTTAAACCCTCCTTAACTCAGGCCCTTCCTTTTTAACGCCAACACCCAAAAATAAACGTCACTTGCTGCTGCCGAGCTTCGAACCCAGGCCCTTGCTGGGCGCCATACCCCAAGCCTTTAAGTAGCACCTGGAAGCCACTTCGCCAAGCCTTTTCTTGTGTCCAAAAAAATACCGAAAAATATTCTTAAGGCCTCCTTAGCCCGATTCCCCTTTTTTTTTCACTAAAAATCCAAAATTTTCCAAAGTCTCCCCCTTTAATCCGAGCATTCTCCACACCTCTAAAACACATCCGAGCATACCCAAAACCTACTAGAACTTGAATTATACCCAACATGCATAGCCCCTAAACTAGGGTGTTACACCCACCGCCTACCACCAAACAAACCCAAAAACACAAGAAACAAAACCATAGACATGCCAGAGAAGAAAACTAGAAACGTGCTAGAACAGTAGACCCTAATATTAGACTTTTTTTCTCTATATGATCTTTAATGCGGAATTTAAGGTTAAAATTTTAAATTTCACTTCTAACAAACAAATTTTAAATAATAAAATAAATTTGAAACTAAATTTTTCTAGTGATCTTATGTTATGTTTAACTTATTTGTATCATATTTAGATATAATTATAAACTTAGCTTCTAATATCTATATTTTTTATTAGTTACACTCTTATTTTTTTTAGTTAAATTTAGTTATTAATATTTTTAAGTGAGTCAATTTATTTTTTTAATAGAAATATTGATTACAACATTAATTTTTTAATGATGTTAGCGTGACAATTCATGTGGTAGTCCACATGGACTTTATGCTAATATAACACGCTATGTCAACAAATAATTTAAAAATTATAAAATTCAAAATTCAAAAAATATATAAAAATTTCATAAATTTTTTTAAAAAAATGATGATGTACACATGAATTGTCATGTAAGTTACCATGTTTAAACAATTTACATTTTAGTAAGTATTTCAATTAAGAAAATCAATTTGACTCTTTCTTGAAAATTTTATAATTAAATTTGATTTTTTTAAAACGTTGAGAGTCAAATTTTAAAAAAATGAAAAATAAGCGCCAAATTAACAAAATATTTAAGCTTTTAAGGTTAAATTTAACATCATGTTTTAGATTTCATATTCATTTATTAAATTTGTAATACTAATTAATCAATTCATTTAGAAAATAATAAAAATAAACTCATACACATCTATATCAAATAGAGGATAATACATATCATAAAACACAAAATTTTTAATTATTTTTATTAATTATTTTGAAATCTACAATTATTTCTTATAAAAATTACTCACTTCATATAAGTTTTCTTCTTCATTTTTACTTTTTCCTTTCTTTTTCCTTAAAATAACATTTTCTTTAAAAAAAAAAAAACTATCAGGATAGATTAAACAAGCTTCCATATTAAAGAATCCAATAATCTGATTTGTGTTTTTCTTTCACATATTTATATTATTCTCATATATTTTGTATTGAGTTGATCTTATTCATTAATCTAATTTCAAATTAGTTGTAAAATTATTAAAAAATTTATTCTGATTACAAATTAACAAATATTATTTTGAGTGTATTTATTTTATTTTTTTATATTTTTATGAATCTAGAATAATGTACGAGATTTGAATAAAAAATAACGTAATCCTTATTATTTCAACTTTACTATTTTAACAAAAGTCACATTTAACTTTGCGTTAGTATTTGAACACTGACAGTGTATTGTTTTTATTCCACAAACAGTCTTAAAAATTTACCATATGTTTTTTTTTAATATTTATTTTTTAATATTTTACTATACTCACACTTGTCAACCTCTAATCTTCTTTACGAAGTTTAAAAACTTCACTGATAGTATATAAAATATTTTTCTAACTTTTATATTTTTTTATAAAATTGATATGCTAATGATAAAAAAATTTTAATTACACAAATAGAGATAAAAAAAATCATCATATATATTTTATTTCGTTGTTAGTCTTTAATATATATATATATATATATATCATGAAACTTTATACTTCCTTTTCTAGTTACTCTTAAAAGGAAATTTAGAGGCTTAATTTCTTTTCATTTTACCAAAAGTAGAGTTCCTAGGATTTATTTTTCTTTCCTTTTTTTTTTTTTTTACTTAAGAGTTCCGTAGAATTTTACTAGCTGCAAGAAGGGTGACTTTTTGAATTGACCTGTTCAGAAAACAAGTAATAAAAATATCTTCTTTCTTTTTCTTCTGTTCCTTTCAGACCGAAAAGCAAGCACAAATATCACCCTCGATCTATCTCGAAAATTTATAAAAATATTTTAGATTATATTAATTTTAATAAAATTAATTAAATATAAGTTATAAAATTAAAATTTTATAATAAAATATATAGAATAAATTTTTAAAAAATTAAAAATATGTTATAAATCATTATTAAATAACATGAAAAATAACTATAAAATTAAAAATATATATACCATGAGGAATGATATCAACACCCCACCCGACTACGGAATATAACAAACGTTTGGCTAGTTTTTTTTGTAAATAGAGTTCTTCATGGTTGAGATATTTGCTTAAATTTATTTAGATAATAAATTATAAAAAAATTTTGAGGTTTAAAATGCTAGTAATTATAATTTATTTATTTAAATAAAACATTATTGAAATTTTACAAATATAAAAAATCATTATAAAAGAAAATTAATTATATTAAAAATAAATAATATAAAAATATTCCATATGGATATAATGAGATTTATAATACTATATAAATACTTTTAATGAAATAAACTTTCTAAAAATATATTAAAATTAAATAAAAATGATTTTTAAAGTTTTACGTTTTTTTTATAGTGTAACCATAAGTATTAAATTAAATAAAATTATAAAGAATTTCGGAAGACCATATCTTTAGGTGGAACGTTAAAAAGGAAATTGATCTACTCCAATTTTTCTTGTAATTTTTACAAATTTTGAAAATTTTCATGAGTTTTTTATTTAAATAAGTAAATTTATTTTAGAAAATTTTAAAAACCTTGATACAAATAAAAAATTTCTCCAAATCTCTCATCCCCACACTCGAAAGTTTGTTCAAAATTTGATATGGTTTGGAAAAAAATATAATGCCTAAAAAATGAGTCTATAAAAGAAAATTTAGGCCAATTTTTAATATGGACTGAACACGGGCTCAAACATTTAGGGCCCATGCTCAGTTTTCTAAACTTGTAATATATTGTATTATGTTATATTGATATATTATTTAATTTATAACACATAAAAATTGAATTTATAGTAATATATAATACTATAATGTGGAGTTATTTCGCGTATATTTCGACTTTTCTTCTCCCAGATAAACACTATTTTTAGTTTTCCACTTAAACTCTTCAACTCTTATTACTGTAGGCTATTTTAATATTAGTTTCCCACTTAAACTCTGTTTACTGTAGGTTATTTTGGTATTATTTGACCTACGAATTTAGCCTATAAATAAGCTCATTTTCCACCCTGAAAATATAACCTATTACACATTTAGGTATTAGTTTTTACAAGTTTTCAAAAAATTTTGTGTTTACGTTTTGAGGTTCTTATTTCAGGTTTCGGGATTAAGTTTTATCTCCATATTTTGTACACTTCATTTTTGTTGTTTTAGTGAATTATCTTTACTCGTGGTTTTTTATCCTCTTCGAAGGGATTTTAAAACTATTTAAAATTTCATACTTTTTTCAAAATTTTAATTTCATACTTTTTTTCAAAATTTTAATTTTTTAAAATGATTTAAATTGTATAATGTAATTTTTAAAAAGTTACAATGTTTTCTGAATATTATATAATTGTTTCTTATTTTTTATGTAATTTTAATAATTTTTTAAAATTCTTTTTATATATATTTTGTAAAATTAAGATGATTTTGAATTGTTTTAAAATTATTTGAATTTTTAAATAATATTTTATTTTTCTAAGGATTTTAGTAATTTTATTAATTTTGAATTTTAATAAAAATATTTCAAAAATGTTTACTGATTTTTTTATTGAATTTTTATGATAGTTAATATTCAACAAATCACAATCTTACAAGAGCCATGGCAAAATAGCTACTGCTATTGATTCCTCATTCGCTAACTTTTGGAAAAGTTTTTTTTCTTTGATAGAAGCCAATTAAACTAATTTCAAAATTAAGAGGAACCTAAAGGTATTTATACTATTTCTATTTTCCTATCTGCATTTTTCACATGGATTTTCCTTTATTAATATGAGTAGCTTTTGGCTTTTCTTTTTCGTTCTTTTTTTAAGGAACATGACATGCTACGTGTCGAGTGTTGTACATAAGTGTTGATGATAAAGTTGTTCTCTTAACCTCTCATTTTGCTACAACCTTAGGTGTCATTTCTGATTTGTCGCTTGTTTCAACTTTTTGGTTTGGTCCAATGGGATTCAAAGTGTTCCTCAGATTGCTACGTTTGGACATGTTATTGGAGGTTATGAACACAAAATGATTCCAACCAATGACCAGATGAAAGGTCTCCATCAATTGGTTGACTACACCCGATTATAACAGTCCTGGGAGAGAAGGACCGGCCTGCTTGACGTAGCTGCCATGGAGAGGACTACACCTTTCCACGGTTCCAATTATTTATTCCTTCAAATTTATTAATCATTTAAATAATTATATTAAAATAAAAATTTTTATAATATATCATAAGTCCTTATACTTTCACAAATTTAAAATATAATCTTTTATTTTCAACAATTCAATTCATTTACTGTTATTTTCAGGAATTTAATATATTTACTTTTCATATTTCAAAATTCAAATCTGATTCTTAATATTATTATTATTTTTTAAATTTATTGGTGTGATATTTTAAAATTAAAAAAATATTGACTTGATAGACATGCAATTAAAAAAAAATTTGTGAAGAAACTAAATTTAATAATAAGTTTAATATAGTTAACACTTGAATTTGCATTTTGAAATATTAGAAGTAGAATGATTAAATTTCTAGAAATAACAATATAGGTGTAAATGAACATAGCTCAAACGAGCAAAACTTTGTTCTTTGTTCATTTTTTAAGTTCATGTTTAATTCGTGTTCGTTTAAATTTTTAACATCATGTTTGAACTCGACTCATTTATAAATAAACATATTAATATTCGTGAACATTAAAGATATTCACAAATAATAAACCAACCAACCAAAAAAATATTAAATAAACAAAACAACTAAATTTAAATGGAAAAAATAAATAGAAAATATTATTTAAATATTTTTCATAAAATTGACAAATAGTTTTTGGGTTGAATGGAACATCCTTACCTCTCACTATTATTGTATTCCTCCGACACTGTATGGTCTCCGGGTCTCCTCATCCTTAAGATCATCATAAAACTCTTGGACAAGAGGAATAACTACGTTTTCCTTCAAGGTTACGCAAAAGTGTTCCCATCTATGATACCGAACTAATACCATATTTCTTTGCAAAGAACCATTATTGGTTTGAATCCCCGTTCTTGGATAAATGTTTTGCCCTGAAGTTCAAGATAATACTTCTCGGTATTATGATTTTGAAATTTTCAGGGAATCGAAACTATTGATGGTTCTTGCACAATCGACTTTTTAAGCTTTCTAGGAGGCATAATAATATATAGATGAAATATTCAAGCAATATATTCAATGTAACAGTGACAAAGAAAGTTTAGAACCCTTAACCTTGATGTTGCGACTCTTTGCTGCTTCGTTTACCACCTACGTCAATTTACTGTTTTAAACAGCAAAGAGTTAACTGATGACAAAGATTTGTCATTGACATAGGGATGTAAACATCAATACATTAGTATGTACTAGAGAACAACATATTGGACTGACCCGCTATGAGTATGTTTCTTGGATTATTATGTAATACTCACAATATTACTCATAGTAACATAGTCAAAACGTTTACCATGAAAGGTTGTACTATAAAGACTGATGTTGGATATACCATAATCCATGTAGTGGGATATGGTTTACCAAGATAGGATTTATCCCTCCTACAATATGGGAGCAATATCTTTGGTGTCTTGATGAGTGAGATGAGAAATGCATGGTCATGCTCATATAAGTTGATATGAGATATCACACTTATTTGTTTATTGTAGTATACTCAGAAAATCAAGAAATATGAGATTGGACTATACAAGTGTGACTATTCCATGACTTGTGTCCAATCTAGATATTAAGGATAAAATGATATAATACATGAAATTATCACAGAAAGGTTATGTTGAATCACAACTTCTTCTATCTTGGGTGGCAACAATGCAATGCTAGATTCCACTAATTGCTTGTAATGTTAGAAACGTTCTAGTATCACTGTCAACGTTACAAGAGCCTACAAGGTCAAACCCTATACTTGAAACAAACATAATCCAAATACGTTTGGTATTGTATTTAGTTGTCTCATGAATTGAAGTTAAATATTAAACACATTGTAGTACAAACTTGTTGTACACAAATATAGAACATAAATAAAATTAATATATGAATTTGATTCATACAAAATATTAATTGTATATATTTTACCGAAATTATTAATATAAACAGTTATATTAAATAATTTTGGTCAAAATATAAAAGACATGGACATTAATATTCTTTTAAAAAGAATATAATTAATAAAGAATATAATTAATATATGAATTCGATTCATACAAAATATTAATTGTATATATTTTACCGAATTTATTAATATAAGAAGTTATATTATTTAATTTCGATCAAAATATATAAGACATGGAAACTAATATTATTTTGGAAAGAATGTAACTAATATATGAATTTGATTCATACAAAATATGCATTCTATATATTTTACCGAATTTATGAATATAAGTAGTTATATTAATTAATTTCAGTCAAAATATAAAAGATGTGGGAATTAATATTCTTTTCCAAACCATATAAATAACATATGAATTTGATTCATACAAAATATTAATTATATATATTTTAACGAATTTATTAATATAAACAGTTATATTTATTAATTCTAGTTAATATATAAAAGACATGGAAATTAATATTCTTTTGGAAAGAATATAATTTACTTTTCTTACTTTTTATTTTCCTTCTCTATTAGTAAGGTAATAATCCTGGGCTTCCTTTTAATATGTGATATTAAAGAGGATAAAACGATGATATTCCCTTAGTGTGTTAAGGTTACCAATTTAATAAAATAAAGGCCTAGCAACCGTTCTTATTATTCTCTCTGAAAAATTCAAGAGAAAGTGGTTGTTCGTTTTTTATTGGATGGACTACGTAGAGGCTAGGACATTATCGTTGTGGCTTGAAAATTACCCTTCACTGCCCCTAAACTTTGTAATGCATTATTGAATGAATGTCAAGCCATGGACATTAAGGGTTAGGTAGGAACATTACAGAGGTTTTTCACAAAAATGTACTCAAGCAATTAGTGAAAAGGGGTTGAGTTAGCTTATAAATGATTCTCGCTAGAAATAGTGCTAAAAGAAAAAAAATGAATGAAAGAAGGAAAAGTGAGGATCAAAAGCATTGTGAAAGAAAAAAAGCAAACAAACTGTAAAAATTCTCAAAAACAAGAAAAAGAAAGGAATATAAAATAGTCATGAAATCACAGTGTGCAAAAATGAGCTACTATCAATTATCCTCTTCCACATTATTGGAGAGATAAGGAAGGTGAGAGAAGGAGAAATAAGGCGGTGAGATGTAAGGATCACATTTTAGGGGGAATTGGGAACAGTTTTATGTGCTATACTATACATAGTGCTTGAACCGTTTTGGGATGAACTTTCTTTGAATCCGTACCAACCTCAACCTCAGAACGTTACAAGCTGAAAAGACCTTTGGGATGTGAATAAGTCACTAACGCATCAATTTGTATATAGCTTGCATTTGTTAGAACGAGCGTGAACAATTCTTTTAAAATATCTATGAGCGATCCGTATAATTTATTTTGATGGACCACTTTTGTACATATGTTCATTTACATTGCCTCTATCTCTGTTGACATTTTAACTTTTTGAACTAATAATATTTGCATTAGGAGTAGGTAAATTAGCTATATATCATTCTTGAATTGCATGTGAAGTAATTATTGTACAAATTTGATGTTGTATATCTATATAACTTAATTGTTTAATTTAGTCCAAGGGTTGTCTTTTGGCATGTTTTTTGTGTTTGATTAAGGACAAGTAAAGACTTGAATGTGGGGGAATATATAGGCTTTGAGATGCCTTACTTAACCCACAAGCATCCTATTCCGAATAGATTTCATCCTGGTTTCGGCAGGGACACGCCCGTGGTGGACTCCTTCGGCCGTGGTCGATTCCGCTCGCCACACACGGCCGTGTGATCTGCCCGTGGTCGATAGTCCAGGCCGTGTGATTTCTGATGTAGGCCCATTTTGTTCCTTTTTGGCCCGTTTCTCGTTCTTTTTGACTCCCTAAGCTCTCCTGAGTATAAAACATGAAATTAAGAGATTAGGAGCATCGAATTCATCAAATTTAATGGAAAATCATCCAAAATTAAGCCAAGCATGGGGTTAAAATATGTGTAAATTATAGTTTATCAAATATCCCCACACTTAAGCCTTTGCTTGTCCTCAAGCAAAGTCCTCAACTCACAATTAAAATTAACTTCCTTAATTCATAATTCTTATCAATAATGTTTCATCATAATTCATAGATAATCCATACATTGATAATTTGAATTAAAAGAGTCATAAAGATTCAAACAATTTAAGTCATAAATTTTTATAACACGAAAACATAGGTTGAAACACCCCAAACCCGACCTAGAAGTTAGGCCCAAATCTGGCGTGTCACATTGAAGTGTTTCTTGAAACCGTGTTTTCGTTTGCGTTCATTTATTTTCAAAACATGGTTTATATAAAAACTATTCCCTTTTCAAAATGTTATTAATCACTTAGTAAAATATTTTTCAATTGCGGAAGCTTAATTAAAATAAATGATTTATGGAAACATGATATTTAAAAATTGGGTTGCGGAAACGTAGTGTTTGAAAGCAGTTATTGTTTTGGAAAACCTGTGTTTTCTAGCCTGTCAGATAAAAAAATAATAGAAAATAAAAGTTTAAACCCCAAATGGCCTTATTACAAAAATATCAAACCCAAAGTAAATTATTTGAAAGGCTAGCCATAAGGAAAAACTTGAGAACATGTGGCCACCTTCGAGTCCCTCACAGCACATATCCGTCTAAGGTTGGGGATTGCCTGATGGGAATCTGGAATTGATCCGCGCTCTGAACACTCCTATGCCCAAACGCCAACCCAGGTATGCTTACTCTCCTCATAGATTGCTCTATTTAAAGCCAGCTTCTCACTTTCCCTCTTGCTAGCTTCCCGATGTGGGATCCCTCCTTCAGCAGAGTTTAATCCCAACACAAACTCTGGCTGTCCCAACTTATCAAAATAAATATCCCTTTTTGCTTGTGATGGGATTCGAACTCAGGCTCCCTTGTAACATAATCCACGCCGCTAGCCACTTTACCAACTAGCTCCTTGTTGTCTTAAAACATGCGCAACTAAATATAAGTCTATGGCCAAAGTCTAAGTTCATTTAAAAAAGAAATTAAAATGAAATGCAAGTGCCAAGACTTGAACCTTAGACCCTTGCTTCCTTGTGTGGCGTCACTTCGTTTAGAACCCTTAACCTTGATGTTGCGACTCTTTGCTGCTTCGTTTACCACCTACGTCAATTTACTGTTTTAAACAGCAAAGAGTTAACTGATGACAAAGATTTGTCATTGACATAGGGATGTAAACATCAATACATTAGTATGTACTAGAGAACAACATATTGGACTGACCCGCTATGAGTATGTTTCTTGGATTATTATGTAATACTCACAATATTACTCATAGTAACATAGTCAAAACGTTTACCATGAAAGGTTGTACTATAAAGACTGATGTTGGATATACCATAATCCATGTAGTGGGACATGGTTTACCAAGATAGGATTTATCCCTCCTACAATATGGGAGCAATATCTTTGGTGTCTTGATGAGTGAGACGAGAAATGCATGTCATGCTCATATAAGTTGATATGAGATATCACACTTATTTGTTTATTGTAGTATACTCAGAAAATCAAGAAATATGAGATTGGACTATACAAGTGTAACTATTCCATGACTTGTGTCCAATCTAGATATTAAGGATAAAATGATATAATACATGAAATTATCACAGAAAGGTTATGTTGAATCACAACTTCTTCTATCTTGGGTGGCAACAATGCAATGCTAGATTCCACTAATTGCTTGTAATGTTAGAAAGCGTTCTAGTATCTTCATCAGCGTTACAAGAGCCTACAAGGTCAAACCCTATACTTGAAACAAACATAATCCAAATACGTTTGGTATTGTATTTAGTTGTCTCATGAATTGAAGTTAAATATTAAACACATTGTAGTACAAACTTGTTGTACACAAATAGAGAACATAAATAAAATTAATATATGAATTTGATTCATACAAAATATTAATTGTATATATTTTACCGAAATTATTAATATAAACAGTTATATTAAATAATTTTGGTCAAAATATAAAAGACATGGACATTAATATTCTTTTAAAAAGAATATAATTAATAAAGAATATAATTAATATATGAATTCGATTCATACAAAATATTAATTGTATATATTTTACCGAATTTATTAATATAAGAAGTTATATTATTTAATTTCGATCAAAATATATAAGACATGGAAACTAATATTATTTTGGAAAGAATGTAACTAATATATGAATTTGATTCATACAAAATATGCATTCTATATATTTTACCGAATTTATGAATATAAGTAGTTATATTAATTAATTTCAGTCAAAATATAAAAGATGTGGGAATTAATATTCTTTTCCAAACCATATAAATAATATATGAATTTGATTCATACAAAATATTAATTATATATATTTTAACGAATTTATTAATATAAACAGTTATATTTATTAATTCTAGTTAATATATAAAAGACATAGAAATTAATATTCTTTTGGAAAGAATATAATTTACTTTTCTTACTTTTTATTTTCTTTCTCTATTAGTAAGGTAATAATCCTGGGCTTCCTTTTAATATGTGATATTAAAGAGGATAAAACGATGATATTCCCTTAGTGTGTTAAGGTTACCAATTTAATAAAATAAAGGCCTAGCAACCGTTCTTATTATTCTCTCTGAAAAATTCAAGAGAAAGTGGTTGTTCGTTTTTTATTGGATGGACTACGTAGAGGCTAGGACATTATCGTTGTGGCTTGAAAATTACCCTTCACTGCCCCTAAACTTTGTAATGCATTATTGAATGAATGTCAAGCCATGGACATTAAGGGTTAGGTAGGAACATTACAGAGGTTTTTCACAAAAATGTACTCAAGCAATTAGTGAAAAGGGGTTGAGTTAGCTTATAAATGATTCTCGCTAGAAATAATGCTAAAAGAAAAAAAATGAATGAAAGAAGGAAAAGTGAGGATCAAAAGCATTGTGAAAGAAAAAAAGCAAACAAACTGTAAAAATTCTCAAAAACAAGAAAAAGAAAGGAATATAAAATAGTCATGGAATCACAGTGTGCAAAAATGAGCTACTATCAATTATCCTCTTCCACATTATTGGAGAGATAAGGAAGGTGAGAGAAGGAGAAATAAGGCGGTGAGATGTAAGGATCACATTTTAGGGGGAATTGGGAACAGTTTTATGTGCTATACTATACATAGTGCTTGAACCGTTTTGGGATGAACTTTCTTTGAATCCGTACCAACCTCAACCTCAGAACGTTACAAGCTGAAAAGACCTTTGGGATGCGAATAAGTCACTAACGCATCAATTTGTATATAGCTTGCATTTGTTAGAACGAGCGTGACCAATTCTTTTAAAATATCTATGAGCGATCCGTATAATTTATTTTGATGGACCACTTTTGTACGTATGTTCATTTACATTGCCTCTATCTCTGTTGACATTTTAACTTTTTGAACTAATAATATTTGCATTAGGAGTAGGTAAATTAGCTATATATCATTCTTAAATTGCATGTGAAGTAATTATTGTACAAATTTGATGTTGTATATCTATATAACTTAATTGTTTAAATTAGTCCAAGGGTTGTCTTTTTGCATGTTTTTTGTGTTTGATTAAGGACAAGTAAAGACTTGAATGTGGAGGAATATATAGGCTTTGAGATGCCTTACTTAACCCACAAGCATCCTATTCCGAATAGATTTCATCCTGGTTTCGGCAGGGACACGCCCGTGGTGGACTCCTTCGGCCGTGGTCGATTCCACTCGCCACACACGGCCGTGTGATCTGCCCGTGGTCGATAGTCCAGGCCGTGTGATTTCTGATGTAGGCCCATTTTGTTCCTTTTTGGCCCGTTTCTCGTTCTTTTTGACTCCCTAAGCTCTCCTGAGTATAAAACATGAAATTAAGAGATTAGGAGCATCGAATTCATCAAATTTAATGGAAAATCATCCAAAATTAAGCCAAGCATGGGGTTAAAATATGTGTAAATTATAGTTTATCAAATATCCCCACACTTAAGCCTTTGCTTGTCCTCAAGCAAAGTCCTCAACTCACAATTAAAATTAACTTCCTTAATTCATAATTCTTATCAATAATGTTTCATCATAATTCATAGGTAATCCATACATTGATAATTTGAATTAAAAGAGTCATTAAGATTCAAACAATTTAAGTCATAAATTTTTATAACACGAAAACATAGGTTGAAACACCCCAAACCCGACCTAGAAGTTAGGCCCAAATCTGGCGTGTCACATTGAAGTGTTTCTTGAAACCGTGTTTTCGTTTGCGTTCATTTATTTTCAAAACATGGTTTATATAAAAACTATTCCCTTTTCAAAATGTTATTAATCACTTAATAAAATATTTTTCAATTGCGGAAGCTTAATTAAAATAAATGATTTATGGAAACATGATATTTAAAAATTGGGTTGTGGAAACGTAGTGTTTGAAAGCAGTTATTGTTTTGGAAAACCTGTGTTTTCTAGCCTGTCAGATAAAAAAATAATAGAAAATAAAAGTTTAAACCCCAAATGGCCTTATTAGAAAAATATCAAACCCAAAGTAAATTATTTGAAAGGCTAGCCATAAGGAAAAACTTGAGAACATGTGGCCACCTTCGAGTCCCTCGCAGCACATATCCGTCTAAGGTTGGGAATTGCCTGATGGGAATCTGGAGTTGATCCGCGCTCTGAACACTCCTATGCCCAAACGCCAACCCAGGTATGCTTACTCTCCTCATAGATTGCTCTATTTAAAGCCAGCTTCTCACTTTCCCTCTTGCTAGCTTCCCGATGTGGGCTCCCTCCTTCAGCAGAGTTTAATCCCAACACAAACTCTGGCTGTCCCAACTTAGCAAAATAAATATCCCTTTTTGCTTGTGGTGGGATTCGAACTCAGGCTCCCTTGTAACATAATCCACGCCGCTAGCCACTTTACCAACTAGCTCCTTGTTGTCTTAAAACATGCGCAACTAAATATAAGTCTATGGCCAAAGTCTAAGTTCATTTAAAAGAGAAATTAAAATGAAATGCAAGTGCCAAGACTTGAACCTTAGACCCTTGCTTCCTTGTGTGGCGTCACTTCCTTGTCTCCCATGTGGCGTCATTTGCCACTGGACCACAACCCCTTTTATGTTATTTTTCTTCACATTTTATTTTTAAAGCCTACTTACTAACTCTCAGGGTTTTATTCGCCTAAAACCAAAATTTTCCTAAAGCCCAGGTTTGATCCCGGGACTTCATGGAAGTCCCCTAACCTTCCAAAATCACTCACCTAATAGGTCCAACTTGCATTAGAACCGTTCTCTTGTTCTCAAAAACTTTAAATGCTTTTGTGCCCAAGGCCCAATTCTACTAGGCCCAACTTTGGGTTGTTACATAGGTGTTTCCCCTTACCTAAATAATTACCCTTGATTCAAAACCGACAAGAATTGACATCCTCATTAAAGATTCACTCAAATCACTCAAGTTGTTTAACATTCAAATTAAGCACTCAAAAAAGTCAAACATGAAAATTTAATCCCATAAGCTTGCATGAAAATCAAATCTCCACCACTATAAAATGAGATGATACACAAATCAAAAGGTCTTTAAAGGGTTGTAATGGGCCTTGGGTTAAAGGTGTGGATATAGGCTACATTAGAAGGTTAGAATCGAGATTGAGTTGACAAATTACCTAACTAGAAACAATGAACTAATAATGAATAATTACGTTAATAACAAGAGCTTCTTCTAAAGATGTGAATTTAACTGTTTACGCTCATACAACATAGAACTAATAATGAATATACTTTCAACTTCTTCTTTTTTTAAGAATAAGTAATTACAATAATAAGATAGAATTTAACAACTGAAATACCGAAAATAGTTAGGCAACAGCTCAAATCAAATCTCGACAAAAGGGGCGTCAAAAGATTAGGGGAATTAAAAATTTGGTTTTATGTTAATATTAATAGGTGAGTCAAGAAACGGTTGATTAGGTTAAAAAGGGTTCACTAAGGGTTAATTATGAGGGTAGGCTTTTTGTGGAGTAAGTGGGTTAATTCCTAGGTGCCTTTATCATCTCAGTATATCAAGTCAAAAGTGTGATCTCGACATGTATAATCGAAGCAAGTTCTAGAATAACAAATCAGTATTGGCACACTCATAATCAATAAAGTGAGCAAGAAAAATATATGCTCTAAAAGGTTCAAAATCTCACAAAAATTATGGTTTTTGATGTCAACCTTGTAAATTTCAAACTTCAAAGTAATATTTAAGATTAGGGGAAACAACCTAATAAATTTAAATTCTGAAAATAGACTTATCATGCTTGATTCTCTAGTGTCTTAAAGTTTAAACCATCAATGCACGATTATCTATAACTTAATCCGAAACATATCAATGAAAATCATACATCAATAGAAGTTTCCTTTTAATAGTAATATGAGAAAATTACTTAAAAACAAGGCATAATTCAGTATTATTGACACTTCCCCACACTTAAGACGTATATTGTCCTTAATGTATAAAGATAGATATCTACAATATATAAAATCATAAGGTAGGGATAGAAGTGAACTTCCTGAATTTTGGATAGAGTCAAGGAAAAGAAACGGTAAGTTAGGCATAGATGAATGCGGAGGTGGATACTCCGGTAGGGGTGTGGCCGTTACTTAATAGCCCTTTGAAACTAAATTAAAGAAATCATACTTCGGTAGGGGTGTGGCGTGTTAGGTCACACGACCGTATCGCACGGCCGTGTGGTGATTCGTTCATTTCTCCCATGCCTGTGTATAGGTTTCCATGCCCATGTTGATTAATCAGTGTCGACCACGGCCTCGAGACACGGGCATGTCGCACACCTGTGTTACTTTCTCAGTGTCGACCATGGCCATACCGCACGGTCGTGGCATTTTATTTTAGCCCGTGTTTTGGGAAATTTTCGTCCTTGGTTCGCACGGTCTCCCAAGCCAATGTGCCTATTCGTGGTGTCCACACGGCCACGGCCACGCCCTTGTGTAAGGCCGTGTGGAGAGAGAAACCTGCACTTTATTAAATTGGTTAGTTATTAGTTAGTTGCTCAAAATCGAAATTATGGACATTAGTGGGGTAAGTGCTCGAGTTACCTCTCGAGAAGCACTCATTTAAAGTCTTAAGCTAGACTTACCTTTCATTCGCATAATCATGATGGTTTGAAGAGTTGAAACTCCTCATTCTTTCTATCAATTCGGTTATCGATATATAGTTTAAGTCGAGTGGTGTTTACCTTAAAAGTGTCGAATATAGGATTATTTACCTCGACTGTTCTGTATGGAAAGATATTCAGTACCGTGAAAGGGATCTCTTCATTTGTATTAAGGTCTGAATTGGCGATTTGAGGGTCTTTCTTATCCAACAAGACCTGATCTTCGATCTTAAATTGGGTTGTCCCATCCTTAAGTTTGACATGGTTTTGCTTTGGTTCCTCGTGTTTTTTTGGTTTTTCCTTGACGTGTGTCCGCCATCCATCTAGTTCATCGATTTGTAATCTTCGTTTCTTATGAACAGTTTTATTCTCAATATGAACACTAGACCCTGGCTCTATTATATTTTCTTGAGAGATTTCCTGCAAAAAAGATTGATCATTAAGTTTCTTTATATTAACATGACTTATATTCTCTTGATCATTAGATATTTTGCAAGAATCATGTGCTTTGAGTTTAATCATGTCATCACCTACACGAAGTATTATTTCCCCTGTATCAACATCGATAATGGTCCTAGCAGTTACTAAAAAGGGCCATCCTAATATTAAAGTAACATCATTATCCTCATTCATATCTAAAACAACAAAGTCTACTGGGAATATGAATTTGTCAATTTTCACTAGTACATCCTCAATTATACCCCTAGGAACTTAAATGATTTTATCACCTAATTGGATGTTCATCCTAGTTTGTTTGGGTTTCCCAAGACCTAGCTGTTTAAACATTTTATAAGGCATAACATTGATGCTTGCCCCTAAATCAGCTAAAGCATTATTAACAGATAAACTACCAATTAAGCATGGAATTGTAAAACTCCCTGGATCTTTTAACTTTCGTGTTAGTTTATTTTGTAAAATTGTTGAGTACATTGCATTTAGCTTCACATGCGACGTATCGTCTAACTTCCGTTTGTTTGTCAAAAGCTCTTTTGAAAATTTCCTTGAATTGGGCATCTGCGAAAGAGCTTCAAGAAATAGTAAGTTAATATGTAATTTTTTTAGAAGTTTAAGAAATTTACTGAATTGTTCATCTGTGCGGTCTTTCTTCATCCCATTGGGGTATGGCACACGAGGTTGGTACTCTGTAATTACCTGTTTTGGTTTATCATGGCTTACCTCAACCTTACCTTCCTCTACCACATCCTCTTGCCTCAATTTTAGTTCATCTAACCCTTCACTATTGTGAGTAGTTATGGCTTGAAGTTGCTCATTTGGGTTAGTTTCAGTGTTGCTTGGCAAGCTACCTTGTGGTCATTCTGAGATCAACTTAGCAAGCTGTCCTAATTGGTTCTCGAGCCCCTGAATTAATGCCTGTTGATTTTTAAGTGCTGTTGCGGTGTTTTGGAAGCGTGTCTCTAACACCGCGATGAACTTTGTTAGCATCTCCTCAAGGTTTGACTTCTTCTTTTGTGGGTAAGGTTGTTGTTGAAAGCCTAGGAGGGGCTGTTGTCTCTGATTTCCTTGGCCACCCCATGAGAAATTGGGGTGGTTCCTCCAACCTAAATTATAAGTGTTACTATAAGGATTATTTTGAGGTCTAGAATTATTACCCATATAGTTCATCTGTTCAATTTCTATACTAGGGTTGTAGGATAGATATTCTATGTTATTCATTTCTCCTCCATTCGTATCGCACTACATTACTGGATGTACCTGCGAAGAATCACACAAACCATCAATTTTTTTATTTAACAATTCTACCTGATTTGATAGCATGGAAACTGCATCGAGGTTGAAAACACTAGCGGCTTTCGTTGGCTTTGTCCTCATAACTTGCCACTAATAGTTATTCAGTGCCATCTCTTCTATAAATTCATAAGCCGCTTCAGGGGTCTTGTTATTTAGGGTTCCACCGGCGGTTGAATCAATCAACTGCCTAGTTGAGGGGTTCACACCATTATAAAAGGTTTGAACCTGTAGCCTTAAACGTAACCCATGGTGAAGACATCTCCTTAGTAGATCCTTATATCTCTCCCATGCATTGTAGAGTGTTTCTAGATCCATCTGCACAAAAGAAGAAATATCATTCGTCAACTTAGCCGTTTTAACCGGCGGAAAATATTTTAACAAAAAATTTTCGGTCATTTGGTCCCATGTAGTGATTGATCCTCGTGGTAACGAGTTCAACCATTGTTTAGCTTTGTTTCTCAACGAGAAGGGAAACAACCGAAGGTGAATGACATCATCAGAAACGCCATTGATTTTGAAAGTATCGCATAATTCTAAAAAATTTGCTAAGTGATTGTTTGGATCCTCATCCTGCAAACCATCAAACTGAACAAATTGCTGAATCATCTGAATAGTGTTAGGTTTCAGTTCAAAATTATTTGCAGCAATAGTAGGTCTAACAATACTTGATTCAGTTCCTATTAAATTAGGTTTAGCATAATCATACATAGTACGAGGAGCAGGATTTTGATTTAGCGGGTTTGCGGCAACCATAGGAGGTAGCGGATTATTATCAACCATCTCTTTAGTTTTAGTGATTTCGTCATCTTGCTCTTCTTCTATGTATTGTAGGCTTTGCCTTATTTCTCTTTGGTTTCTACGAGCTGTAGTTTCAATCTCACTGTCAAAAAGTAATGGTCCTTACGGGTTCCTTCTAGTCATAAACTAAAATTCCCTTCCAGAAGAAAAAAGAAAAATTAGCAAAGTTAAAAATAAAATAAATATAAATTGTAAATAAATAAAATGGCTAAAGTAATAAAAATTTAGTTTTCCTAATATCTTAGTCCTCGGCAACAGCACCAAAAACTTGATGGGCTCGAAACTAACTATTATTTCGACAAAGGCAAGCGCACCTATCGAACAATAGTATAGTTGTGGTGAGTCCGGAATATCGTATCCTCAAGGACCAAGAGTACTAGTATTAACTATCTTTTTATTATCTAGCCTAATAATTAAGGGGATTTATTTTTAATCTAAAATTAACTAACTAATTTAACTAACTATGAACGCGACAGAGAGTAAATTGGGAAAATACTTTTGGACAACTTATATGAGATAGGCAATACCTAAGAAAGAATCCACCTAGACTTCACTTATTACTTTTGATTCATATGATTTATTCACTTGATTTATTCTGTAGAAATCCCTAATTTATGTTAATATCCCTTTCAAGACTAAAAACAATTGACTCTAGGTTGATTAATTGAAATCTCTTTCTAATTAAAACCCCTATTGTCGCATTAACTCAATCTATGGATTCCCTTATTAGATTTGACTCTAATCCAATAGATTTTCGTTGCCCTATTTTTAGGGTTGCATCAACTCCACTTAATTGTGTTGATCTACTCTTAAACAGGGACTTTTGCTCCATTGAATAAGCACATTCGACTTGAATCAATAACCTGAATTATCAAAACAAGAATAAAAACTCACAATTAAGAATAAGAACAAGTATTTATCTTATAAATCAAATAATAATAAGATCTATCTTAGGTTTCATCCCTTAGGTATTTAAGGCATTTAGTTCATACTGATAGAGGGGAACATATTAGAATGGGAAAAACAACAAAACATAAGAAAACCCAAAAACTTCTAAAGAAATTGATGGGAGATCCTCAGTCTTGATGGAGATCCTTCTCCCAACCTATTCTCGACGGCTATCTTGGAGTATTTTCTGCCTTTTACTCGACGTCTATTCGACGTCCTATCGAACTCCCCTTTTGGTTGCCCTTTAGGGTGTATATATAGGCTTTGAGATGCCTTACTTGGCCCACAAGTATCCTATTTCGAATAGAATTCATCCTGGTTTTGACAGTGACACGCCCGTGGTGAACTCCTTCGGCTGTGGTCGATTCTGCTATCCACACACGACCGTGTGATCTGCCCGTGGTCAATAGTCCAGGCCATGTTATTTCTGATAGAGGACCATTTTGTCCCTTTTCGGCCCATTTCTCGTTCTTTTTGACTCCCTAAACTCTCCTTAGTATAAAAAATGAAATTAGTAGATAGGAGCATCGAATTCATGAAATTTTATGGAAAATCATCCAAAATTAAGCCAAGCATGGGGTTAAAATATGTATAAATTATGGTTTATCACATGATATCCTCTTCTGGGTATCGCGATATCACCTTCGTCAGAGGGACAAACTTGGAAAAAGTGGCAACGTTTGTCTACCCGACCCACAAATCACACAAGGCCCGTGTAGGGGCAATTTTGGCGTGGAAAAGTCACTAGAACACCCTCCAAAATAGAAAAAAATTGCTGAGAAGGAGAGAGACACATTTTAGCTTAGTTTTACGTTTAGTTTTTTCTAGGTTTTCTTTAGGTTTTCTCTGCACTTTTCTAGGGTTTTTATTTTTCTCTTCTTCTACCTTAGATTAGAATTTTTTTTTTTTGCATTTACTTCTTGTTCTTCATGTTCTTATGTTAGTTAAGTTAGTTAACACTGTAGCTAAGGTTTATTTACATTTCCAGTCCCTGCACCTTGTTTTTAAGACTCTGTAAGCTTTAGTTTAATGTATTTCAGTTAATTTCACTTCAAATCTATTAAAGCTTGTTCCTTTTATGTTTCTTGCTTTAGATTTCCTAGTTAAATGCTTTTGGTTTAATGTTATTTAAGTTTTCTTACATAGAAATCTCAACTTTCACATTTTTCTTTTGTTTTACTTTTATGGCTGCTTTGTTTTCCATTGTTATGTTTATTTTCTTGCCGTTGAGCATGTGTAGCTAAATCCTTAAGGAGGTTGGTTGATGGGGATGTGCATAAACTAAATTCTTTGCACAAAAGACTAAATTATAACAAATTAAATTAATTTGGATAGAACTAAGAACATAGATAGTGATGCCCTTAAGGGAATGATAAGATAAAGTAAGACTAGAAGGTAATCTTGTTGCGCACTCGTTCGTTAGTCCTGTATTAATCAGTGAGAACAAAAGATAAACTAGACCTAATCTGTCAAAGTTGGTAAAATTGAGATCGAAAAATAAAATGGAGTCACTTGATAATTTATGCGATTTACGTCCTTAGCCTGAGATTTGGTAAACTACATCGAAGTCAACCAACCCCCATTAGTAATTTGCTAGATAGTCCCTCTAGTTTAGTTTCATGCAAAGTAGTCCCGAAAGTAGAATATTTAATTCTCTTGCAAACTTATCTTTGATGAATCGCTATTGTAACAGTTCGTTTTCAATTAAATCAAAACAGTGGTTTTGGAACAATAAATTTGAAGTTAAAATAATTATTTTATTATTACTTTGGTGTCTACAGTATGTTTCTAAAGCGATATGAAAATTTCATTAAGAAATTTAATTGTTGCAAGCTTAATTTAATAAAAAGGACAAAATTGTAAAAAAGTACAAAATTAGAGTTCTATAGTCTAAAGGCACTAAATAGTTAAAGAACTTAAATCTAAGTGGATTTAAATGGTAATTAGACCATTTATAATGTTAGTGGACAAAGATGGACACATGATTAAGTGATTTTAATGTTAATAGCCAAGGTTAGTTTGGTGAAATAATAAATAAATTTAAGTAAAATAATACAAACAAAGGTGTCATCTTCTTTATTGATTTCTTCCACCGAAAATTGTAGGAAAGAAAGCCATAGCTAGGGCTAAACATTTGGCCAAGCTTGTGTGTGCAATTGGTAAGTGATTTTTGTCCTGTTTTTAATAATTTCTATGTTTTTGGACTCGTTGTAGCTTAATCTAGCTAGCCCAGGGACTAATTTGTGAAATTGTTAAAATTCTAAAGTTTTACCATGAATGTATGTTAGTTGTTTTTTATGTTTGATGGATGAAAATGAATGCTTGATGATAGTTGAACAGCTTTAATAAATGAAATTTTGATGAATTTGTCAATTAGGGATTAAATTGAATAATAGAAAAAATTCATAGTTAAATTGTGAAATAAAGGATATGTAGGGCTTACTAAGGGCATTAGAGATATTTGACTATAGTGGGATTGTATTAATCTGAATGAATTTGCATTTTTATGAGCTAGGGACTAAATTGTAAAGAAGTTAAATGTTTAGGGGCAAAATAATAATTTTGTCATAATATAAATTTTGGGTTAAATTGAATAGAATGATATTTAAATAAGTTAAATTTGATTATATATAGATCGAGAAATGAAGCGTTCAGAATTAGATCGGGGGAAAAACAAAGTAGTGGATTGATTGCTCGATTTTCTCTGTATTAATTCGAGGTAAGTTCGTATGTTTAATAAGCATTAAATTATATATGTTGAATGCTTAACTGCTATAATTGAGATGATTCGACACCACGGAAATTCTTGACGAGTTATTGAAAATGTATAAATCTCGGTTGAACCTTAAGACTAGATAGGATACAAATGACATGTCATTAGGGGTTACCGTGTTTTAGGTGCTGGTCTGTACGTTCTACCCGTGGCTAAATTTTTTGGCATGTGTTACTATTACTCGTCAGCTTGTGTGAGCAGCACTGTGTAGTTATACTTTGATCGTCAGCTTATGTGAGCAGACCCAGTGATAGCTTGAGTGTGAACATTTATATGAGATATGAGACTGAGTTGGTTTTGACCATGTATTAACACTTATTGTGCGAGATTCTCGAGTATCCGATATTATTCCAAATGGTTCAACGGGTTTATTGATGATATAAAAGAGTAAGAGATTGATATATATCATTATAGGTATGTTCATGAATTGTATAAGCATTGAATCTATGAGAACTGTGAGTTCATGTCTAACTTTTTGATTGAATATGTTATAGGCTTTTGGATTCCTATTGAGTTGCATTATACTATGTTTGTTTCCTTGAATTGTATTTGAATGGTAAGTTATACTTATTAGCCATATGAGCTTACTAAGCTTAATAGGTTATTCTGTTTACTTTTTCCGTGGTTTATAGTGATTTTGAAGCTTGCTCGGACTGGAAGTTGTTGAAGATCTCATCACACTATCCAGGCGTTGTTTTGGTACTTTTGATGCTTTATGTATTTTGGTTATATGGCATGTATAGGTCATTTAGCTATTGAAAGTGCATATGTTTTGGTTGTAATTAGTCATTTAATATGACTTGATTTGGTTAGTGTTGGTATGTATAAATGTGTGTTTAGCCATGTGATTTGGCTTATTTTGATATACTTGGTTATATAAATATGTATGAATGATCTTTTGGTATGTGAAGTAAAGTTGCTTGGTGAATGCCTTAATTGTGTATTTGGTATTTTGAGTACCAAATGGTTGAATTTGATATGTGCATGTTGATTTAGGCACAAAGTCTATTAAGTAAGTTTGATCATTTAAGTGAATTTTGAATGTAATGTTGGTATGTTTTGAAATGGCAAATTGTGATGTTTATGAGTTTTATATTATTGGTTTTGGTATAGCATGATTTGAACTTGGTTGAGATTAGTTTGAATGCCTATTGATGATATGGTCATATGCAGTTCATTATGTTTAGATTGGTACCACATTAGGTGAGGAATATGGCTTGCAAAATGGCCTATTTTTGTCTACATGGGTAGAGACACGGGCGTGTGTCTCAGCCCTTTGTCACACACGGCTAGGTGACACGGCCGTGTGTCCCCTAGTACTTATTTAGAAATCAAGTTAGTAGCTTCACACTACCTAGCCTACGGGCGTGTGGCCTGGCCGTGTGGCACAAGTCAGTATACCCTCCAATTTTCACACGGCGTTGCACACAGGCGTGTGAGGACATTTTGGAGGGTACATGGGCTAGTCACACAGGAATGTGGTTGGCTGTGTGACCCAAGTCAGAGAGTTACACGGGGTAGGACACGGGCTGGGACACGGCCATGTGATCCCATTTCGAATGTCCACATAGCCTATGACACGGGCGTGTCTCTTGGCCTGGTGAGACACACGGCCTGGCCACACGGTCGTGTGTCCTTTGTACTTTGAAAATTTTCTATGTTTTCTAAAAAATTATTAAGTATTTGAAGTAGTCCCAAACCACTTCTAATGCTTGTTTTGGGCCTCAAGGTTTCGTGTTAGAGACTATATGATTGTATTTGAATGACTTCTATTTGGATTTGAGAAATGTATATGAAAAGTATGATTATTTAAGAAATAAGTCTGATAATGCTCTGAAACTCTATTTTACCGACGGATGCGGGTTAGGGGTATTACATTTATTGGTATCAGAGCTACAGGTTAGTTGATTTTTAGACTAACGTAGCATGTGTGAGTCCAGATATAGATGCCATATTTAACCTGTGATAGTGTGATATCTCCTGACAGTTTTAAATCATGTTTTCATATAGCAATGGATCCCAATCGAGTAGTTTCTGATGATGTAGAAAGTAATGCGCCAGCCTCTGTTCACAGAGTGTTGCCATTTGAATCGAAACCCATATCTGAGGGTAGTGAAGGAGAGGCCAAGGAAGTCTTCTTTCAAATGGTGAACGAGTGGTTCTCTGAGTTTGTCCGAACGAATTCGGCTACTCAGCAACCTCCACCCCACCCCTATCTATTTCCCAACCGGTTCCCATAGCTCCTTAAGGTTTGGAACCTTTGCGTATGAGTAAGCCACCTTTGATAAAATTCTAAAGTACGAGGATGAAGAGTTTAGAGCTACAGTTGATGATGATCCTGAGACCATCGAGATTTGGCTTTAGAATACAATTCAAGTTTTTGATGAACTGTCTTGTACGCCAAAGGAATGTGTTAAATGTGCTGTATCACTTCTGAGTGATACTGCATACCAGTGGTGGAACACTTTTGTAACATCCCAAATTAGGGCCTAGTCAGAACAGTGGTTTCGAGACCACGAATCCGAAGTAGAAATAATTATTTTATGATTATTATAAGGTTTATGATATGTTTACATGCTTGTGTGAAGATTTCATGAAGAAACTATATGTCTAAGGTGCTCTATTAGACTGTAAGGACTAAATTGAATAAATTACAAAATATGAGTTCTAGAATTTTTTAGTATGAAATTGAATTGGATTTTTAATTAGAGGGTCTTAAATAGCAATTTGACCAAGTTCTAAAATTTTGGACAAAAATGGGCTTAGATGGATAAAATTTCAAAGAAAGGCTAAAAGGGCATTTTGGTCATTTGGTCATTAAATGGACTAAAAGAAAAAACAAAAGCCAAATTTCTTGGCCATCTTCTACCTATGGCCGAATATTGCATGGTAGAAGACATGGTTAGGGTTTTCAAGCTTCCAAGCTCAATAGTAAGTGCATTCAAGCCCCTTTTTTTTATGTTTTTTACATCTTTGAAATCCCGGTAACATGCTCTACTCATTTCTACCATTATTTTGAGCTAGGGTTTATGTTTAAAAATTTACCCATGAATGGTATGCATATATTTTGATATTTAATGGTAGAATATGAAGGCTCGGTGTGTAATAAATGACTTTTGCTAAGTGATTTTCGGTAAAAATGCTTAAAAAGGACTAAATTGTAAAAGTTATAAATTAGTCATAAAACGGTGATTTAGTGGAAATTGGGGGCTGCCATAGTTATGAAAATGATTCGGCTAGGCTGGAAATGCAAGGAAATTGAATAAAGATCATTTTACGAGCATTGGGGCAAAAGTGCAAATATGTAAAAAAATATGATTTTTGGACCCATATGAATAATGTGAATAATTAGTAGGCTAAATGTGATATAGATCAAGGAAATAGAGATTCGAGCTTAAATCGGGAAAATACAAGGTTATGGACTAAAATGGTAAATTGTGGTTTCTGGATTCGAGGTAAGTTCGTGTGTTAATAATAATGCAACACCATGCTTGAATTGTAATTCTCTATTGATATTGCATAAATTGTATGATTTAATATGTTTAGGAGAAGTTGATGGATGGTATGTATGGTATGAAAATGTGATGTTGGTTGTGTTATGTGGAATTGAATGTTAAATTAATATTACATGGGTTGTATGAGTTGCTACACGGTTATACCTGACGAGATTTTGACAAGTAAGTTTTATGTAAATAATTCATTATTTTTATTGACGTTTTTATATTTCAGCATATTTTATGTATTGTAGCTGATTTTTGAATCATAATTTACTATTGAAGGAATGAAATAAAGTATTAGAAAGTGAGATACTTCCCGTTTGAACCTTCGAAATCGAAAGATATAAATGGTATGTAGCTAGGTCACATGAGTGGTACTAAGTGTAGGCCACTATGTGCACAAGAGAGCTACAAGATACATATATATATACTTAGCTAGATCACATGTGTGGTACCGAGAGTACGCCATGTGTACAAGAAAGCTATACGTAGCTAGGTCATATGTGTGGTATGTAGTGTGAGCCACTATGTGTACAAGAGAGCTACGAGATGGCTAGGTCACATGAGTGGTATTAAATGAAGGCCACCATGTGTACAAGAGAGCCAAAAGTATGTGTACAATCGAGCTAGGTCACATGAGTGGTACTAAGTGAAGGCCACTATGTGTACAAGAGAGCTTCAACTTCAAAGGTGGGCTATGTGCGAAACCACCGCGTATCGATTATTATTCTGAAGCGTTCAACGGGAAAATCGATTAAGTGAAGTTATGTGTGACTTTGTAGTGATAAGTGTAGGTATATGCATGTGTAACGTATGAGCAATATGCTCGATATGTAATCGGAAATTGGAAAGATTGTTATAGGTAAGTAATGAATACAACTAAAGTGATAGAGAACAAAAATTTACAATAAAACTGTTTTGGACAACAGTAGTGACGTGAATTTGAAAAATCACCAAAAATATTAGAAATTTAATTATAAGTTGTATGAGATATTTATTTAAAGATTATTGAGTCTATTTTCATATAAAAGAAACAGAGCAAACAAAGGATTTGTATATTTTGAGATATTTAAATTTTTGTGAGACTAGTTCAAAATGATTACGTGATCCCATGTTCTACCTTGGAAAAATCATTACAAATTGTACAAATATGGGATAAACGTTATATGCTTGAAATCCTTAATGAGTCTAGTTTCAAATGAAATAAATTATAACATCATCTGAATTCTGTACAATGAGAAAATTGATTCTTAGTGAAAAGTGGTCAGAACAGTCGAACAGTGAAACAGAGGTAAATTAAATGAATAAACTATACTTATTGGATAAACCAAAAATTCTGAAACTTTTATGGTAAGAAGATATATGAGTCTAGTTTCAAGGAAAATTAACGGATCTTAATTTGAAGTTTTGTGACTCCAGATATAAATAATTTAATGATTGTGACTCGAGAAAACAGCTTAACTGGAATTTGAATAAATAGAAACAATATGAAAATAGCATGTTATCGCATTGCTTATTATTTTCATGCGAGCTTACTAAGCATAAAGCTTACTCCCTCCTTTCCATTTTTTTTAGTTTTGTCAGGTCAGCTCAAGGTTGGAGATCGTCGGAGGCAGCATCACACTATCAAGCCATTATCCTTGGAGTATTAGCATGTGTATGTTAAATGTTTTCAAGTGAGTGGCATGTATCGGGACTTAGTTTTTCTATGATGGATGTTGTTGTGATTAGTCAAATGTATTGTCCTATATTGATTTGTTGATTATAGCCATGAGATGTGGCTTATAATGATTTTGGCTTGTAAGCTTCTTTGTCCATGGTATGTGTTAATGTCTTGTTATGTGGTATAAGTAATTAAACAGATGAAAAGGTTAAATGCATGTGTTTGAAAATTTTTAGTTTTGGGCGAAATTTGGTAACCCGATTTTGTATGATTGTGAATTTTTAAGTCTGGTAATGCCTCGAACCCTGTCCCGGATTGGATACGGGTGAGGGGTGTTACAACTTTGACATCTATGGTGTCAAGAGAAAGGATCACGTGGGAATTCTTTCAGACTGATTTCAGAAAGAAATATATAAGTCAGCAGTTTCTTGACCAAAAGCGCAAAGAATTTCTAGAATTGAAACAGGGTCGTATGACCGTAACCGAGTACAAAAGAGAATTCGTGAGACTGAGTAAGTATGCTCAAGAATGCGTTTCCACTGAAGAATATCAAGCTTTTAGTCAGAATTCTTTGTTTTGGTTGACAGAGCTTGCAAAGCTGAGGAGCTTAGCAAAGAAAAGAGAAGAGCTGATTCTGAGGCTAGAGACTCGAGAAAGAGGTCAATGAGTAAACCCTATCATTATTCTTCAAAGAAATCAAAGGATTCTTATAACTGTTCGATTGCTTCACTGGGGTATTCCAACAGAGATCGTGGGAAGCAACACATGAGTCCAAAACTCAAGCCACTTTAGTATTGAGTGTTGGTAGTGTTAAAACCAACAAACCTGAGTGTCAACAGTGTGGAAGACGACATTTTGGAGATTGTTGGATGAATAATAAAGCCTGTTTCAGATGTGGCTCGCAAGATCATTTTATTCGTGATTGTCCTAAGTTACTCGAAAAAACAAATTTCTGAATGCAGGACCAAGTAATGCAGTTGCTAGAGGGAGACCACCTCGAAATACTGGAAATGTGAATAGTAGCAAAGGTGCAACAAAGGATTCTATTGTGAGATTAGAGGCTCGAGTGCAAGCCAGAGCTTACGCTCTTCGCACTCGCGAAGATGCATTGGCACCAGATGTTATCATTGGTACATTTTCTCTTTATGGTACTAATGTAATTTCTTTGATTGATCCTGGATTGACTCATTCATATGTCTATTTGAATTTACTGTCTAGTAAGAGTTTACCTGTTAAGTCAACTGAATTTGTGATTGAAGTATCGAACCCCTTAGGCTAATATGTCCTAGTTGATAAAGTTTGCAAGAATTGTCCTTTGATGATACGGGGTTATTATTTTTCGGATCATTTGATGCTTCTATCGTTTGATGAATTCGATGTGATTTTGGGTATGGATTGGTTGACTCTGCAAGATGTTGTTGTAAATTGTAAATGAAAGATTATTGAGTTCAAATGTCAGAATAGTGAAATTCTTCGTTTTAAATCTGATGATTCGAGTGGGCTGCCTATTGTGATATCGATGATGCTAGCACAAATATATGTGAGGAAAGGCTGCAATGTTTATCTTGCTTATGTACTTGACATAAAAGTGCCTGAATCGAAGATCGAATCAGTGCCAGTGGTTTGTGAATATCCAGAAGTGTTTCAAGAGGAATTACCCGGGTTACCACCTATCAGAGAGGTTGAATTTGCTATTGAGTTAGTACGGGGAACATCACGGATATCGATAGCTCTGTATAGAATGGCTCCAACAAAATTGAAAGAATTGAAAACTCAATTGCAAGAGTTAACAAATAGAGGTTTTGCATGACCTAGTTTTTCACCCTGAGGTGCACCAGTTCTGTTCGTAAAGAAGAAAGATGGATTAATGAGACTGTGTATCGATTATCAATAGCTAAACAATGTTACAATTATGAATAAGTATCCTTTACCGAGAATTAATGATTTGTTCGATCAGTTGGAAGGAGCAACAGTATTTTCGAAGATTGATATGAGATCTGGTTATTATCAGTTGCGGGTTAAAGATTTGGATGTGTCGAAGACTGTATTCAGGACTAGGTACGGACATTATGAATTTCTTGTTATGCCATTCGGATTAACTAACGCTCCTGCAGTATTCATTGATTTGATGAATTGAATCTTTAGACCGTATTTGGACAGATTCATAGTTGTATTCATTGATGACATTCTGATCTATTCCCGAGACAAATTTGAGGATTGTGTTACAAACATTGAGAGATAAGCAACTATTTTCTAAATTCAACAAATGCGAGTTTTGGCTCCAGAAAGTTGGATTTCTAGGACATTGTTTCAGCGGAAGGCATCCGAGTTGATCTGAATAAGATTTTAGCAGTTGCTGATTGGAAACCACCAAGAAACGTATCCGTGGTAAGAAGTTTTCTGGGATTAGCTGGCTATTATCGGCATTTTGTAAAAGGGTTCTCAATGATAGCTACATCGATAACTCGTTTATTACAAAAAGATGTGATGTTTGAGTGGTTTGAAAAATGTCAGCAGAGTTTTGAACAATTGAAAGCACTGTTAATGAAGCAACAGTTTTAGTTCAGCCTGGGTCGGGTAAAGAGTTTGAGATTTTCAGTGATGCATCATTGAACGGTTTAGGGTGTGTTTTAATCCAATAAGAAAAAGTGATAACTAATGCTTCCAGACAGTTAAAACCGCATGAAAAGAATTATCTGACGCACGACTTAGAGTTGGCTGCTATTGTATTCACATTGAAAATTTGGTGACATCATTTGTTCAGTGAAAAATGTCATATTTTTATCGACCATAAGAGCTTGAAGTATCTAATGTCTTAGAAATATTTGAATTTGCGACAACAAGATGACTCGATTTGTTGAAAGACTATGAGTTAATGATTGATTATCATCCGGGGAAAGCGAATGTAGTAGCGGATGATCTGAGTAGAAAGTCTTTGTTTTCTTTAAGAGTGATGAATACACGATTGACATTAGCCGATGATGGTTCGATTTTAGCTGAATTAAAAGCTAAACCGGTGTTTCTCCAGCAAATCTGTGAAGCTAAAAAATGTGACAATTAATTACAAGCTAAAAGAGTATAGTGCGAGACAACTACTGATTTAGAGTATCAAATTGGATCTGATGATTGTTAGCTATTCCATGGTAGAATTTGTGTGCTGAGGAATCTCAAGCTTATACAGAAAATTTTACACAAAGCACACACTGGTTGCTTATTTGTTCATCCGGGGAATACTAAGATGTACAGTGATCTGAAACAGATGTACTGGTGGTGTAATGCCCCAAAATCCCAAAACTCTAAATTTTTGTGCACTGAAGTTGGTATGTACAAGTAGTACTTAAAATATTAATTTTAAGGTATTACCAGGGTTGTTTGAAGTCTTAGGCATAGGGAAGATCATAGGGAAAAATTTAATTTTTGCCTTAGTGGACCCTAGTCTCAGGTATTAGGCCTCTTAAACAGATTAAGGGGAAAATAGGACACAATTGCGCCTGTGGTCCAGTGGTAAGGTGGTGTCACTTGGGGAGCTACAAGGTGGCGTTACTATCAGGTGAAGAGGTCCAAGGTTCAAGGCTTAAGAGTGGTGAATTGAGGGGTTTTATTTTTGCACATGGAAGAAAGGTAGTGGCGCTAGAGTGGACTCTGGAAGGGAGTGTTCAGGAGAGAAATTTAAGGTAAAGATAAGAGAGAAAAGATAGGGGATTGAGGTGTGGATGTGTTGGTGCCGAGTTAGACTTTGGGGGAAGGTAGTTTCCGCTTTGGTTATAAAAGGGGGGTGCCGAATTCCTTTCTGAGGTTCCTTGGGTTTCCATTATATTTTCTTTTCTTCCCCTAATTCTTTTTCTTCCATTGTCGAATTACCATCATCCCTTTTTGTCGAAATCCCTATTTGTGTCGATTCTTTGTTGTTTTTCCTCCATCACAAATCTGTTGATCAAGTATTAAAAGCCGTATCTCGTTTCGTAGCAATCTAGGCTGCAAGATCAAAGGTGGGATTTGGTAAGTACTCAATCAACCTCCTTAGCGTGTTTTGTTAAAAGTTGAAGGGCTATCTAACTTCTCCTTGCCGTTAACCTTGTATTAACAAGGGTAGGGTTCAAAGATAGCAAGCGTGTAAGGATCGTTAACAAGTGGTAAGTGTACTCATCTCAGTTGTGGATTAGTGGGTGGCCAAATGTAAGTATGGCTTATAGAGGTGACTTGTGTGGAATATGAGTCACTTGATTGTTGATAGTATATGTGTGGGTGCAGATCTACATGAATAGTAGTTAAGGAAGGGCTACTAGAACTGGTGGCAAACGGTAAGGTTATGGTAAGACTTCGGTTTTTGGGTAAATACTGTGGTTAAGTGTGTATTGATTGGAGATTGGTATTGGTTGTAGGTTCAAGGCTGAGGATAGTGTAGCATGTCACATTAACTAGGTGTGTACATACACTTCGCACACAACAATTGGCAAAAGCCGAAATCGCAAAAAACCTGAAATGTCGAAAAGCCAAAAAGCTGAAACGTTGCCATCGGCAACAGCACGAGCATTCGAACATTCGTGTGGGAACACTGATACGATTACCAGGGCCAAGAGAGTGATCTCATGGTCTCGGGCCACTATTTGGCCAATCGGGCCAGACGGAGCTAAATGGGCCTGCCAAGTTCATGGGCCCAAATCGGCAAGAGTTGAGATGTGAAATTGAATGATGAAATGATATGGATGGCTATATTATTTGATTATGATTGGGCCTAATGGGCTACATAAACATGATTGGGCTTAATGGGCTATATGGACATGATTGGGTTTAGTGGGCCTTATAGGATTTTAGAAATGCATGCTAGGGTTTTAATGGACTCTAGGCCTAGTTCTGATAAATTCTTAAATAGCATAAAACTTAAGTTAATAATCAAACATGTCTATGGACAAGTCGCTAGGTTAGAGTTTGGCAATAGACATATGCATGTCTAGGATTGGATCTAGGGAGAGCTTGGTACTTAAGCGGTCCTAGTGACCTACCTCCTCTACTGTGGGATCCTACTTGGTGCATAGTGTCTATTCACTTTAGCTGCAAGGACTTGTTGATGGGCCAAAGTTCATAACTAAAACCCGAGATGAAAGAAATTACGAAAATACCCATGTAGGGTAGAATTATGAAAATACCCTTGTAAAGTAAATTTACAAAAATACCCTGGGTAGTGAAATGACTAAAATACCCCTAGGTGCCTAATATGTGAAAATGTGTATGTTGCATTCATGAGATATATGTTGCACTTGGGTGGGTTTGATGATATGGAGGAAGATATGTGAGGGTAGCATAGTCGCTTGACGACCATGGATTCACCGGTGGCTTTATGCCCAATATATGCTTAGTAGCCTTGCTGCAATGTTTGGGTAGTGCCGCTGTTGGTGCTACCTTTGTAGTGTAGGGATAAGGCCTAGTATCTCCAACTTGACTTTACCTTTGGGTTATTATTGTTTCAACTTCTTAATTATTAAAAATAACTATAACATATGGACGTTTTCTTAAAACATGGGCTTTCATCATAACTTAACAAGTTGCATAGATTTTGGGTTTCTAAGCCTTAAACTTAAGTTTTAACTAAGTGAAGTCGTTTGAGTTATCTATTTGATGTGACATCACCAGATTTGGCCATAACGTCTGGGCCGGGTCTGGGGGTGTCGAGCATGAAACGAGACATTTCATAATTTGTGTCGAGATGCTTTGTTTGTCAATAGCTCAAAGCCAAAAAGCAAGTACCTTCGGGACTACTGCAGCCAATAATGATACCTGAGTGGAAATGGGATAGAGTTACGATGGATTTTGTATTGGGGTTACCCCTATCTTCGAAAAAGAAAGATGTTATTTGGGTTATTGTTGATCGATTAACAAAATCTGCACATTTCATTCTGGTACGTACAGACTTTTCACTTGATAGCTAGTTGAATTGTACATCTCTAAGATTGTCAAATTGCACGAGGTGCTAGTTTCTATTATTTCGAATAGAGATCTGCAGTTTACGTCACGATTTTGGAAGAAATTGCAAGAGGCTTTAGGTACACGGTTGCATTTTAGTACTGCATTTCATCCTCAAATGATGGTTGAATTTGCGTATAATAATAGTTATCAGTCGAGAATAAAGATGGCAGCATATGAAGCTTTATATGGTCATAACTGCCGAACTCAGTTGTACTAAACCAAGCTTAGTGAGAAAAAGATTCATGGGGTTGATTTGATCAGAGAGACCGAAGAGAAAGTGAAAGTAATTCGCAACAATTTGAAAGCAGCTTCAGATCGATAGAAATCATATGCAGATTCGAAACGTAAAGATATTGAATTTCAAATCGGCAACAGAGTGTTTTTGAAAGTATGACCGTGGAAGAAGATTCTTCGATTTGGTCGCAAAGGAAAATTGAGTCCGCGATTTATTGGATTGTACGAGATTATTGAGAGAATTGGGCTAGTAGCTTATCGACTTGAGTTACCATTAGAGCTGGAAAAGTTTCATAATGTATTTCATGTATTCATCTTAAGGCAGTATAGATTAGATCTGTCGTACATAATTTCTCTGGCAAAGATTGAAATTTAGCCCGATATATCGTATAACGAAGAACCAATCAGAATTTTTGGCCCGAGAGATTAAAGAGTTAAGAAATAAAAGTATAGCTCTAGTGAAGGTTCTATGTCAACGTCACGGTGTTGAAGAGGCTACGTGGGAACTTGAGGAAGCTATGAGGAAACATTACCCTAACCTATTTTCTAGTAAGATTTTTGAGGACGAAAATTCCTAAGGGGGGGAGAGTTGTAACAGTCTGTTTTCATTTAAATTGGAATAGTGATTTCGAAACCACAAATCTGAAGTTAAAATAATTACTTTATTATTTTGGTCTCTACAGTATGTTAATAGAGTCATATGAAAATTTCGTTAAGAAATTTAATCGTTGCTTGCTTAATTTAATAAAAAGGACTAAATTGCAAAAAGTACAAAATTAGAGTTCTATAGGCTAAAGGCACTAAATAGCTAAAGAACTTATGCGAGTGGATTTAAATGGTAATTAGACCATTTATAATGTCAGTGGACAAAGATGGACACATGATTAAGTGATTTTAATGTTAATAGCCAAGGTTAGTTTGGTAAATTAATGAATAATTTTAAGTAAAATAATACAAACAAAGGTGTCATCTTTTTTATTTATTTCTTCCACCAAAAGTTGTAGTAAAGAAAGCCATAGCTAGGGCTAGACATTCAGCCAAGCTTGTGTGTGCAATTGGTGAGTGATTTATGTCCCATTTTTAATGATTTCTATGTTTTTGGAGCTGTTGTAGCTTAATCTAGCTAGCCCAAGGACTAATTTGCGAAACTGTTAAAATTCTAGAGTTTTACCATGAATGTATGTTAGTTGTTTCTGATGTTTGATGGATGACAATGAATGCTTGATGATAGTTGAAAAACTTTAATAAAGGAAATTTTGATGAATTTGTCAATTACGGATTAAATTGAAAAATAGAAAAATATTCATGGTTAAATTGTGAAGTAAAGGAAATGTAGGGCTTACTAAGGGCATTAGTGATATTCAATTATAATGGGATTATATTAAATTGAATGAATTTGCATTTTTATGAGCTAGGGACTAAATTGTAAAGAAGTTAAATGTTTAGGGCCAAAATAGTAATTTTGCCATAATATGAATTTTGGGTTAAACTGAATAAACTGATATTTAAATAAGTTAAATTTGATTATATATAGATCAAGAAAAGCAACATTCGGAATTAGATCGAGGGAAAAAAAGTAGTGGATTGGTTGCTCAATTTTCTCCGTAACAATTCGAGGTAAGTTCGTATGTTTAATAAGCATTAAATTATATATGTTGAATGCTTAATTGTTATAATTGAGATGATTCGACACCACAGAAATTCTCGACGAGTTATTGAAAATGCATAAATCCCGATTGAACCTTAGGAATAGATAGGATACAAATGACATGTCATTAGGGGTTGCCGTGTTTTGGGTGTTGGTCTGTACATTCTACCGGTGGCTGAGTTTTTCGGCATGTGTTGAGGTTACTCGTCAGATTGTGTGAGCAGCATTGTGTAGTTATGTTTTGACCGTTAGCTTGTGTGAGCAGACCCAGTGATAGCTCGAGAGTGAGCATTTATATGAGATATGAGATTGAGTTGGTTTCAACCATGTATTGGCACTTAGTGTGTGAGATTCCCGAGTATCTGATATTATTCCAAATGGTTGAACGGGTATATTGATGATATGAAAGAGTAAGAGATTGATATGTATTAGTACAAGTATGTTCATGAATTGTATAAGCATTGAATCTATGAGAGTTGTGAGTTCATGTTTAACTTTTTGATTGAATATGTGATAGGCTTTTGGATTCATATTGAATTGCATTATACTATGTTTATTTCCTTAAATTGTATTTTAATGGTAAGTTATACTTATTAGCCATACGAGCTTACTAAGCTTAATAGGTTATTCTGTTTACTTTTTCTATGTTTTAAAGTGATTTCGAAGCTTGCTCAGATTGGAAGTTGTCGAGGATCTCATCACACTATCCAGTCGTTGTTTTGGTACTTTTGATGCTTTATGTATTTTGGTTATATGGCATGTATAGGTCATTTGGCTATTGAAAGTACATATGTTTTGGTTGTAATTAGTCATTTAATATGACTTGATTTGGTTAGTGTTGGTATGTATAAATGAGTGTTTAGCCATGTGATTTGGCTTATTTTGATATACTTGGTTATATAAATATGTATAAATGATCTTTTGGTATGTGAAGTATAATTGCTTGGTGAATGCCTTAATTGTGTATTTGGCATTTTGAGTACCAAATGGTTGAGTTTGAGGTGTGGTATGCATGTTGATTTAGGCACAAAGTCTATTAAGTAAGTTTGATCATTTAGGTGACTTTTGAAGGTAATGTTGGTATATTTTGAAATGGAAAATTGAGATGTTTATGAGTTTTATGATTATTTGTTTTGGTATAGCACTTGGTTGAGATTGCTTTGAATGCCTATTGATGATATGGTCATATGCAATTTGTTATGTTTAGCTTGGTACCACACTGGGTGAGGAATATAGCTTGGAAAATGGCCTATTTTTGACTACACGGGCAGAGACACGGGCGTGTGTCTCAGCCATGTGTCACACACGGTTAGGTGACATGTCCGTGTGTCGCCTAGTACTTATTTAGAAATCAAGTCGTTAGCTTCACACGGCCTAGCCCTCGGGCGTGTGGCTTGGTCATGTGGCACAAGTCAGTATACCCTCCAGTTTTCACACGGCCTGGCACACAGGCATGTAAGGCCATTTTGAAGGGTACACGGGCTAGTCACATGGGCGTGTGGTTGGCCGTGTGACCCAAGTTATAGAGTTACACGGGTTCAGACACGGGTTGGGACACGACCATGTGATCCTATTTCGAATGTCCACATGGCCTGTGACACGGGCGTGTGTCCCCTTGTAACGGCCCAATTTTTGGGCTAGTCAAAATAGTGGTCTCGAAACCCCTAATTCGAGGTCGGAGAAAATTATTTTAATATTAGTTTATGTGTTATAGCATGATTATATGAGTGCATGAAAATTTGGGTGAATTAATTTTAGTGATTGCATGCTTAATTTTAAAAAAGGACTAAATCGTATAAAGTGTAAAGTTTTTCTACAAGCTAAAGGCGTGAAATAGCTATAGAACCTTAAATTAGAGTTCCTGAATGTGCAATTAGGCCTTTAGAGAGTGTTGGCCGGCCATAGGGGCCAAAGAAATGAAAATTGGTCAAAGTTGGTGGAATTAGGTGACTAAATTGATGAAATAAAATAAAATAAGAGAAAGTTTTCATCTTTTCATTCTCTCTTTGTTCTCCACCAATTTTTCACTCAAGAAAACAACCATGGAAGCTTGAAAATTTCAGCAACTCTTCATCCTTGCAAGTAAGTCATCTTGAGGGTCATTTTTGATAATTTTTATGTTTTTGGAACCCTTGTAACCTTTTTTTTGGGATAAAAACGTCCCAAAACGGTCAGCTCAATTTATTGCATCTTTCAAAATAATATCATGAATTTCCAACGGATAATCCACCTTGAAATCCACATTACAAGGATTGTCTTTAACCAACTTACATAACAAATCCGCAGCTCTATTACAAGATCTAGGCACCCATTTAAAAGTGAAAAATAGAAAAGCATCGGCTAAAGTACATAAGTGCCGCATATAAGAACCAACAACAGTTACATCAACATTTCTTTTCTTAAACCGATTAATAATACTAGCACAGTCAGTCTCAAAAGCCACTCTACTCCAGCCTTTCAATCGCGCGTATCTGATGCTCTTGTCCAAGGCTTTAATTTCCGCCCACTCGGCATTCACAACCTTGGTCAATCTACCCATGTGACCCCCAGCACAAAACCGTCGTTGTCTCTCGTGATTAAACCAAAACAGGCTTGGTTTTCCTAAAACGCAGGGTCGAAGTTGACCTTTATAACTCCATTATCAGGTTTCTTCCATCCCCTATTCACACTCGAGATCGGTAGCAAAGGTTTCTCCATCATATTGAAGATCCGAAAGTCGTGGCTAAGGCATGAAGCTCTTTTCCAAATGGCTCTCGTATCATCCTCAACGCCTTTAAAGACTCTGTTGTTCCTGCTATTCCAAATATTCCAAAGAACAGTAATAAAATCAGCCATAGCCTTCTTATCTAGAATGTGCATCGCCTCCTCGATCCAATCAATGCATCGGCTGAGCTTCTCGTCAAACAATCTGTTGTTAAGCTCCCCAAACTCCAGCACTGCCCTAGCCAAGGGACACTCCTTCATAGCATGGATAAGAGTCTCTCGACCGTTCCCACATCTCAGGCAAGAGCTATTGAAGTCGCTCTTGATGCTAGCAATTTTGTCGTAAGTCGACAGGATCTCATGGCCAAGCTTCCAACAAAAAATACAAATCTTGGTGAGGGTTTTCAACTTCCATATCAGTCCTTTCTCCAACCAGATAGATGAGCCTGTCAGACCCTCAAACCCCCAGGTGTCCCTCCAAATATCAATATTCTTACCATCTCCTACGCTCCACCTGAAGCCCTCGCTCAAAGTACAAGCCACCTTGGAGATGCTCGACCAAGTAAAAGACGGTTTATCTATAAGCTTGGAATGGAAGATGTCCCCATTCGAGAAATACTTTGCACTGAGAACCTTGTAGCATAATGTGTCCTTATAGTTCAAAAGATGCCAAACCTGCTGCCCAAGGAGAGCCACATTAAAAGGATGGAGATCCCTAAAGCCGAGACCCCCATACCTTTGGGATAACACAAATGGTCCAATGCCAACATACTCCACCCCCTGTTCTTCTCCCCGCTGCCCATCATATGCACCCAATCATGGATTGAATTTCCTTGATCACACCTTTCAGGGCAAGAAACACGGAAAAAGCATAAGTTGGTATCGCCTGGATGACAGACTTAACGAACACCTCCTTCCCAGCGCTAGATAACAATCATTTCGACTAGCTATTGATCCTGCTAGCCACGCGGTTCACAATATTCTTAAAGGCATCAGACTTATTTTTGCCAACTGGGATCAGAAGCCCCAAATAGCTATCAAAGTTATCCACCACCTTCATCTAGAGGATCTCATTCGTAGCATCTCTTTGAGCCATAGGGGTTTTGGGGCTGAAGCAAACCATAGTTTTGTGAGGGGACTATTTTGCACTATGGTTGAAAGTCTAGGGTTTTTCCATGAGAACATTAGTGTTGTTTGCTGAATTTTTATGGAAGAAAATGAATCTTGGTTGTTAAATAAACAGCTTTTGTGAAAGGGGTTTTCATGAAAACACCTAAAATGGACCTTTTTGTAAAGGTTGTAAAATAGGTAGTAAATGTGTGAAATAATTGGAATTCTGAGTTGCTATAAGCTTAAAATAGGTTTGGCTAGGATTGGTTAATGAGGATATTTGATGAAAATTGTTTTGTGAGCCTTAGGGCAAAATTGTAACTTTGTGAAAGTATAAGGGCAAAACGATAATTTTGCCAAAGTAGGAATTTTGAAATGTTTTGATTAATGTAATGATTAAATAAGTGAATTTGTTATTATAGATCAAGAAAAATGGAGTCCGGACCTAGACCAGAGAAAACCAAGCAAGTAGAATAATTCAATCTAGTTGCTCACTTTTTGTATACCGAGGTAAGTTGTACGTAGATAATACAACTTTATTGTTATTATGCATTAAACAATTGATATTGCATAAAATGTTTGATTATTTTTATGAAAATGCATGACGCAATTTGATTTGGTATACTCCCGGTTGAAACTTAGGAATAGATTGGATACCCAAGCCATAACATTTCGTTGATATGTGTGCTAGTGTAAGACCATGTCTGGGACATGGCATCAGCCACATTATGAAAGCAAGTGTAAGACCATGTCTGGGACATGGCATCGGCGATGATATGTGTACTATTGTAAGACCATGTCTGGGACATGGCGTCGGCCACAATAGGAGAGCCAATGTAAGACCATGTCTGGGACATGGCATCGGCCTCAATATGTGAGCCACTGTAAGACCATGTCTAGGACATGGCATCGGCATTGTACCCTCTTGTGTAAAGCTTGTCGAGTATCCTTTGGTATTCCAACTGGTTCAACGGGTATTTAGAGCTTGTGTCAAAAGTGAGAAAAGTTACGAATATGTTGTAAGTGATACAGGTACCTACATGAGAATTCATGAGAAATGAGCTCGAATTATGTTGTATGATTAGTAAGGGTGAAAATGAGTAAGTTATGCTTTTAATCATTCGAGAATTTTGTGAAAGTTTATAAGATGATATGAGTATGATAATGCATGGTAATTGTTGTTAATTATTTACCTGCGACTTATTAAGCTTTATGCTTACTCCTTCTCCGTTCCATTTTCTTATAGTGCCACCAAGTTAACTCGAGAATCAACAGAAGTCGGAGGCTCGATCACACTATCAATTGAACATCTGGTATAGTTAGATTTATCATTTTGAGTATGGCATGTAAAGGGACTTGGTCTTTTTCAAGTGTCATATTGTTATGGCCAAAAGTGTTGGCTTATTTTGAGGATTGATTCATTTTGTATAAGGCCATGGATGATGGCTAATATTTGTTGTTGTTTTTTGCAAATGAAGATGTTTTTTCATGAGTGAGCAAATGGCATGATTGAATTGATAACATATGTGATAAGTTTTGCATGTGAATGGAATGTAGTGGCCTTGATGTATGTATGTCTTGGTTGTGGCTGATTTGGTCAGATGTTTATGTGTGGATTTGTGCTAGGTAATGTGGCTTATTTTGGTGCAAGTAAGGGTGGAAAAAAGGGCTTGGTAAATAGCCTTGTTTATGTCCACACGGGTAGACACACAGGGCATATGTCTAGGCCGGGTGTGACACACGGTCTGCCCTATAGGCGTGTAGTTCGGCCGTGTGTCCCCCTGCACCTTAATTTGGTAAAACAGAATGCCCAGTAGAAACCACATGGGCTGAGGCACGGCCGTGTGTCTCAACCGTGTGGAAGACACGGCCATAGGACATGGGCATGTGCCGAGGCCGTGTGAAGTCTACACTTGATTTTAGGAATTTAATTCGCCATACGTCCTAAGCACATGGGCGTGTGTCTTAGCTGTGTGACCATATGATGTTGCTAACGACAAAAATCAAATGTCAAGGTTTTTACACACAGGCTGAGACACGGGTGTGTCATGGCCGTGTGGAGGATACGGACCATGGACACGAGCATGTGTCAGGCTGTGTGAAAACTCATGTAGGTTTGAATTGAGAAATAAATCCACACAGGCAAGGGACATGAGCGTGTCCCTATATGCTTAGGCTGTGTGAATTACACGGTCCTTCAGCATGGTCATGTTATCAGGTCACACGGGTGTGTTGCCCTTCCATACGGGCGTGTGCCCCTATTTTTAGTGACATTTTCCAAAGCTTTCTAAAGAACTCGGTTTGGTCCCGAATCATTTTTAAAGTGTGTTTTGGGCTTCGTAGGCTCATATTAGGGATTCTAAGACAAAGTTTGAATGGTTTTAAATTTGAATGAAATTTCATAACCCAGAATTGTTTGTATGCATGTTTTTTAGAAAGGTAACGCCTCATACCCTGTACCGGCGTCGGATATGGGCAAGGGGTATTTTGAAAATTTTCTATGTTTTCTAAAAATTTATTAAGTATTCGAATTAGTCCCGAACCACTTCTAATGCTTGTTTTGGGCCTCGAGGGTTCATGTTAGAGACTATATGATTGTATTTGAATGACTTTTGTTTGGATTTCAGAAATGTATATGAAAAGTATGATTATTTAAGAAATAAGTTCAGTAATGCTCTGTAACCCTATTTCAGCAACGGATGCGGGTTAGGGGTGTTACAACTGTAATATAAAATCAAATTAGTAGCCACTTAGCCTTTATTGTGTATGCTAGTTATTGCTCAATCGCCTCTTCCTTTAGGTTCAATCCTTGGATTACTTCAGTGTTTCATTGTAACACTATAAATATTACGATTGACCTATATGCTTGTAGTAAAATCAGACTTTAATTTTTTTTCATAAATTAGTTGTTTTAATGCGCACATGTGCAACTGGTCAACACACTATTCCTGGGTCCTCCTCAAGGATCAGGTTTGGGCATTACAAGTAGTCACCTACAAGTTTTGTGATTTTATGCGTTGAGGCCCTGGGACATGTGAAGAGATAAGGGAATGTTGAGCTATGCTTCATTCATTGGGACATACTGGCATACAGGATGGACATGTTAAGGACTCCTTGAGTCATTTTGAGGCGTTATAAGGAGATCCGCATATCGAATAGATTCTGATAAGATAAGTGTGTTAAGAAAAGTGCGAGAACATATTTTATGTTCCTCATCCATTCTGATAAGATAAGTGTGTGAGCATGTTTCATAATATATAAGTTCTGTTTTCAAACAAGAACAAGCTAAGTTGTTTTCAGCAAGCACGTTTGAAGCTGTTTTAAAAACTTATAAGTTTTCTAACAAGTAGGATCTGTGAACTGGGTTTTGCACCATGTCAGTGAACCTAGCACGTGATATGATTTGTCAAACCAAGTCTACTCTTTGTTTGAAACTCTATATTTTAAGCATACACTTTTGATTCCTGATTATTCATTGAGTTCACAATGAACTCACCCACTCCTCTCTTACTTCGCAGGAAAGTTGGTCGCGGATGGCAGTGTGGAGGTAGATGACTTGGCGAGGCACATCCCTGAATAGTTATTGACAAACTAGGGAAAAAGGTGATGGGAGTATTTATGTAGGCCTACTTTATCTTTAAGGCTACTGTTGTTATTAAGACAACTTCCGTAGGTTTACTTTGTTTTGATTTACTATCAGTTTTTCTTTGCAAACTACGCACCTAGATATCTGCCTAATAAACTATTTTCCCTTTAGATGAAAACAATTTGTAGTTTGCATTACTTTTCCTTGCATGTGTGCCATGTTGTATTACATAAAATTGTTGAATTATGTTTGAAACCTCCCAAACTCGTCCTAGACGTTATGGCTAGATTGAAAAGGCTACATTAGCCACCGAAATGGCTAAGCTAACTTATGTTACTTTTGAAGACCTTAAATAAACTCATTTTAGAGAAAATCGTAGTTGTACTTTGAGTTAGCTTAAAAGCATTCTTTCATTCGGTCGTGTACACTTAGGATTCATTCTATTGTTAATAGTGTTGTTTTAGAAAAATCGTTTGCTTGTCGCTCTTCTTTAAAAAAAAAAAACTCGACAACAACTTAAGCTCGAGTTCCCCAGAACCCGTCATCCAAACTCCAAAACATTATGGGCTTAAGCCATTGTGGTAAAACCACCGATAACAATATGTAGAAAATTCTGCCAGTAAAAAATGCAGACAAGCTGCCAATAAAAATGCGATAAATCGCCATTCCCCTCGGTACTCCAGGTGCAGTCCATTGACTACGAATAATGAGAACTTAATATGCCGCTGGTACTCCATAGAACTCCTCCGTCACCACAAAATCCCAACCCAATGCATATGCAATATGTAACACAATCTCATACATAATCATATCTCAATACTTTTCACATTCATTTGACATGCTCAGCATGTCCTCAATAATCACATACTTTCAGTAAATGGAAATAATGCTCCCATCTTTCAAATTACCATAGTGTTGGTATCAATCAATATCGTTCAATTTCACATACTTTACGGATTTTCATTGTGCATAAATAGCACCATGTTCAGTACACAATATAAAAAATATCTCATGCATTTAAATCATACATAAGCTTAATATCTCACCACATTATATCATTCTGTCAAACATTCTCATATCTCATAACTCAAATATACAATTAGAAACTCATTCAAACATTCATACTATCAAACTAGCAATTTTGCCAGCATGTCAATCTTTTAAGGCTCGAACCATACCTAGTTCGGCCACTCAAAAAATCAACAATTTTTATGTTAAGCCAATCCAATCAACAAGCTAATTTATCAAATGTAATATGATATTTAACATTTTCAAATAATTTTATTAGTTTAAGACCCACAACTTATTTTCGCTTCCTCGAAGCACACTAGTGAATCTTCCAATTTTCCTTAATAATTCCTTAAACGAACCTAAACCAAAATTCAGTATATATTCTCTAAATATACCATTAAATCTGCCCCCAAACATCCACTTATGATTTCAAACCAATCATTGAAATTAAAACTATTTTATGAATCCAAACTAGTTAGGTTCATTACACTGTATCTATGGTAACTGTACATACAATCATTCTTTGCTTTTACGGATGATTTGGGGTGTTTGGGTTAGCACCTAATTCAATAATATACAAGAAAATCAGTATCAAATTAATGATTTAATTCCTTCATTTAATCAATTAATAAGCTTTACCCAACAACTATGTTGAAATAACGAACTAGTTATCCTTAATTACACCTACGCTTCACGATTTGTAGGATCCGATTGACTAATTGATCAAGAACATCTCTCCCTAATTGACATGTGATTAAAGGCTGATTATGAGGGTTAAAGAAAACAATTTAATGCTAGAAAAATATGGGTAACACCCAAGAAACAAAACAGCCCCCTTTCTTGCACATAAGTGCACACACCACCACCCGCGATGGCCAAAATTGGGGCTTAATTTTAAAAAGATTTGAGATTTCATTAAAATATGGAAAAATACCTTTGAAATAATTTAAAATCCCAAAAATTCTAGATCTGAAATTTTTTTTTAATTGACAAGATTAATCAAGAAATTGAAGAGAAAAGAGATCTTACCCAAGCTAGCTAAGAGAAACGGCAATGACACTTTCTTGGCAATGTTCAGGATCGATCTTAGGGTTCAAGATTTTAGATTTGTAGCTGATTTAGATGAGGATAAATTACAGAAATAGAGTAAAGGAGACGGTGCACATTCTTGATGCAAAAAGAAGAAGAAAGAGATGGTAAAATGGGAGGTGTAGGCAACGACAACATAGGGATAAAGAAAGAAAATTGAAGAGAAAAGAGGAGAGGAAGAGGGTGAACGACTAGAGTAGGGAAATTTGAATTAAAAGCTGAAAAATAAAATAAAAAGTTTGTATTTATACTTAAGGTTCAAGGGTATGGATGGCACACAAATTAAAAAAACAAGGGATTTTGCAAAATTTAATTATTTTGCATGTGAAAGGATTAGAACTTAGGACCTCATTTAATTTCCATGCTTTCTCATATTTCTTTTAACCATTAGACTTTTTCTTCATTCTTGAAATAATTTTGTAATATTTATTTGAAAAACATGGCATGTCACATACTAGGTTTTAAGGTAAAATTTGCAAAATAATAAAAATGATGCGAGGTAAAATTTGCAAAATAATAAAAATGATGCGAGAGAAGGGGTTTGAACTTGGGTTTCAAGAAACGTTTCACTAACACTTAACCAAAAATCCTATACCTCATTTATTTTGTAACATCCTTAAATCGGGGACTCTGCGTTTTGCATGTGTTTGCATGTGATGGTGTGTCTGCTGTGTTTGTTTAGCATGCTTTGGGGTCTAGTTATAACCCTAAGTAAGGCCTGAGCTAGGGCTAAGAACTTTGTGTTAGTACTTAAGAAAATGGAGTTAAAGGAAGTAGGGGTTAAGAGATTTTATTAGGGAAATTTGACACAAGGATTGCCTTGGAAAAGTGGCAAGGAGGCGCCACTTGGGAGCAAGGGAGATGACGCCACATGCAGGGTGGGAGTGCCTGGGTTCGAGCTGCAGGAATGGCACTCCCTGCTAATTCTTTTTGACGCCACAAGCTGGAGGAGGAGTGCTCAGGTAGGACTCTTTTGGATGAATGGAGAGGAGAGATTTGAGGAGTTTGACTTGTTCAAATAAATTTGAACAGATGGAAGGGAGCAAATTTAGGTGTTTGAATATTTTCAAACACAATTGAAGAATGTTGGCCGAATTTGAACTCTAGGGAGGGGGTGTTCAGCCGATTATGGTAAGGAGAGTTAAGGGATTTGTGCAATCGGTTTAGGGGTGTTGGTAGCCGAATGTGCCTAGGGGGAAGCTAAAATCGGCAAGCTTGGAAGGTTTTGTTCTTTTGCGTTTAGTGTCAAGCCGAAATCACCCTGGCATTTCTTCTTTTTCTTATTTTGTTCAAAATCGAAACCCCATTTGACTTGTTCTTTTCTTTTCCATTCGGCATATGTTACTTGTTAACTGAACCTTACGATTTCCTCTTGCTATCTTTTCTTCTTGAAACCTTGAAGCCGAAATACCACAGCCGAACCCTCTACACTATTATTTCTCTTCTCTCTTTCAAACCCCTTTTTGTGCCAAAAGTTCCCTCATTCATCTTGGCCGAATACCTTGCCCAAAAACCTTCTCTTCTTGCGTTTTCTTCTTTGCCAAATTCTTCTTCTTCGTAACAATATACTTCTCCTTCTTCTATTACTATTTGGTTTAAAAGCCGAGACCTCGTTAATCTCTTCTTGGCCGAATGCTTCTAGTGCTTTTCCCTTCTCTTCTCACGTGCGCTAACCTCCGTTGAAGTGCTGAAATCAAATTCCCTTCTCTTTAGTCATAGCCGAATCCGTCATCAAGGTAAGGGTGCGGCAACTCTTTTCTTCTTTTGGGATTTATGTCATGGCCGAATGGCCCTATGATTCATAATAATTGTGTACGGCCGATTGTAGGGGGAGTTCTAGCCGATTGCAGTGGGTTTTCGGGTTTGGCTAAAGCGATTTAGGTAAGAATTCTAACGTGTTTCGGATCTATTTCTCAATCGTTCAAAAGCCGAAGGCTAATTGGTTATGTGCAGTAGTGGGTGGCCGATTGCAAGGGAGCTCAGTGTGTGGCCTCAAGATTGGTAAGGAACCAAATCGGCGTAAGGTGAGTATTCCTTTTTGGTGCGACATACCCTTTGAGGTTGCTAGTTTAGCCGAATGAGGCTTTTGGGATACTAACTCAGCAGGGGCCGATGGTAGGAGCAGTGAGAGCCTACATTTCTGGATCTCGTGGTATCGCGTAGTTTGGGATTCCTATTTAGATTTGCATTTAGCCAGGTGTGTAAACTCTTACACACTTTATTAGTATAAACTATGCTTATTATGTTACTGTATAGCCGTGTGTTAGCGACTTTGCCTTGTGGGCATAAGCTTGGATTCCGGGTAAGTCCCCTATTATGTGATTTACGATGTATGTTGTGTATGCCATTATGTGCTGGTAAATGCTTTGTTACACATAAATGCATGATACATGAGATTATGACACTTATGATATGAGCATGATGATGATGGGTTGATGAGAGGAGGGGGATGATTTATTTGGACTGTCACCAGTGGTTTTGACCACACGATGGGTTGGCCCTATCAGTTGATTTGTGGCTACGGTCACCAGTGGTTTTGACCACACTATTGATATATTTGTGACTAGTCCTAGTGGTTTTGACCACCAGTGGTTTTGACCACACTTGTGATATTTGTGACTACGGTCACCAGTGGTTTTGACCACACATGGATTATTGTGACTTGTCCCAGTGGTTTGGTACCACAGTGGGTTGGCCCCACATGATATTACGGGATTGCCATCAGTGGTTTTGACCACACGATGGGTTGGCCCCATCATTCGATATTTGTGACTCCGGTCACCAGTGGTTTTGACCACACTGATATATTTGTGACTCCGTTCACCAGTGGTTTTGACCACACGGGGTAGTTAAGGGAGTTTGGATGGCTAGGTTATGGGTTGCATAATCTGCATATTTTGGCTGATGATCTGTGTAAGTGCTTGTATAACCGGGTTGGGGATTTACACACTGAGTCTTGGTGACTCACCCCTTCCCTTATATTTTACAGATGAGGCTTAGGCCGTGGATGTGGAGCCGGGGAGGACTCGAGGTGGCCATGCATTTTTTTTTTGGGTTTTGCCTTTACGATACTATTTCGGTTTCATTTTCTTACCTTAAAGTTGCTTTCGGGTTTGTAATAAGGCCGCTGGTTATTATTTTGGTTTTTCAATTGGTTGATTTACGCTTGTTATACTATGCATGTGATCTATATCTTGATACTGCTAAGCAATTGGGATTTAAACCAACGTTTTCGAACTATATGAAATATCGGGTTTTAAACTTTACCATCGAGTAACATCATCCACAACGGTTTAAAAAAGAGGGCTCAAACGATTTTCAAATGAACCTTCAATAACTTAGACAATTTCAAAGATAACATAACTCACAAGGATTTATTAAACATCGCATGGTTTGTTTTTTTTCAACTAGTGACAACCAACGGATTTATTAAGCATAAGTTTTTCGGGCTTTTAAGTTAACAGCAATACGATTTCAACAGCACCTAAAACAAAGTTTTCTAAACCTTAAAACAACGAAGAGTTTTCCTTAGAAATTTCGACAAACTTGGTTCTTCAAAAACGTTTTACTCCGTAGCATGCCAGATCTGGTCGTGGTGTGTTGACCGGGTTTGGGGTGTTACATATTTCCTAAAAATGCATAAATAATCTCAAAAATTAAGGCATAACCACTCACTCTCGGTTCTACTAACCCCCAATTTTTGGGATGTTACAATTCTCTCTTCCTTAAAGAAATTTCGTCCTCGAAGTTTTATTGGTCACAAAATATGTTACCCTTTGCCTTCAAATCAGGCCACCAAGCTTTAGCTGCGCAACTCTAATTCCAACACAATTCTAGATAATAGGTCTCCTTAAATTCCCAACATATATCTTGTAGATCTAATTACAGAAATGTTACTAACAAATTTCTTTACTCGAATTCCCAATTTTAACAAAAACTCTACTAGATTACACTTACCACAAAATCTACAAATCAGAGCCTTAGCTGATCTAACAATTTCTCCAATAATAACTACTACAACTGTAACACCCCTCATTCGTTTCAACGTCAGAATAGGGTTATGGAGCATTACCGAACTTACAACACTTTAAAACACACTTTTCATATACAAATTATCATTTCAAATACAATTCAATCACAACCAATGATAGTGTCCCTTAGAGGCCTTAAACATGCATTAGAAATGGTTCGGGACTAAACCGATAACTCGGGAAATTTTTCAACACTTAGTAAATTTTGCTTCAAATAGGGGACACACACCCGTGTGGCCAGGCCGTGTGTCTTACACGGCCACCGGACACGCCCATGTCATGGGCCGTGAGAAAACAGGGGGTACATACTGACTTGGGTCACACGGCCAACCACACACCCGTGTGTCTAGCCCGTGTGTCTAGCCCGTGTGCCCTTTGAAGTGGCAACACACGCCCGTGTGCCAGGCCGTGTGTTATGCCATTCCAAACTTGTAGGGCATACTGACTTATGCAACACGGCCAAGTCACACATCCGTGTGCTAGGCCGTGTGCCAATTAGGGGGTATATTGACTTGTACTACACGGCCGATCACACGCCCGTGTGTGAGACCATGTGGAGCATACTGACTTCATTTCAATTTTAGCACTAGGGGACACACAACCATGTATCATGACTGTGTGTCACACACGGCTGAGACACACACCTATGTCTCTGCCCGTGTGGACAAAAATAGGCTATTTACCAAGCCAATTTTCCACCCAAAATCTCATGTACCTAAAAAACCCAAATGACACCAATTCATAGCACAATAGAACATCTATTCTAACCACATTCAATACAACTTCATACCATTTCAAATATTAATAATCAACATGCTTATAACCCAAGTTTAACTGAACCAAAACCTACTCAAATACATATACCAAATCAACTAGTTTAACCATTACCTAACATACTTCATTTTTTGTACCAATTCACAAGCAAGGTACCAATTCCACAAACTTCATAATATGGTTATTCACATATTCATCCAAGAACTTAAATATCAACATATATGCACATAATCAAATTCACAAAATTAAGCCAAATCCCAAGGCTATATTTACAAACCAAAACATATACATTTACAATGCCAATTCATTTGGCCAACATCATTATTAAAACATAACCAACATGACTCAAATACCTATACATGCCATATACTTAAAACATAGTTTCAAAAGTACAGAAAAGTCAGTGGATAGTGTAGTGAAGTCTCCAGCGATCCCCGAATCCGAGCTAGCTTTGAAATCACTATAAAACATGGAAAAACAAAAAAGTAAGCTATATAGCATAGTAAGCTCGTATGTTAACAATGAAAAATTATCATCATTCATTAATCATTCATCTAATGGAAAACAATGTACAACAATTCTAATAAATCTCAAGCTATCAAATAATCATTCATATACTTATCAAGGAACTCATCAATTTCATAGTTTTCAATACTCAATTCATTTTTTAACGTACCTGTACCATCTCATACTAATCTCACAATCAACCACATTCTTCTTTTACCCGTTGAACCATTCGGAATAAAAGTTGGATACTCAAGGTCTCACTTGATAAGTACCTATACCATGGCCCGAAGCAAAATCAAGGTAACTTGTCCGAAATTCTAATATCATGGCCTGAAGCCAAATCAGCCAATATGCATGGCCCGAAGCCAAATCGGTTTATCTCACACACATAGTGCTAAATCATGGCCCGAAGCCAACTCAAGTATACCTAATGACATGTCACTAGCATCCTAAACTATTCCCAAGGTTCAATCGGGTTTCCAACTGTCAAATCTTCATCGAATCATTTCCGAACTCATTCATAATCACATAAACACAATTCATGCTATATAGAAGCATATAAAATACATTTGAAATGAATTTATAACATACGAACTTACCTCGGATGTGAAAACAGCGAATCTAGTCGATTAGTCAATAACTTTATCTTTTTCCCGATCCAAGTTTGTATTTTGCTTTTCTTGATCTAAATATATTCAAAATTAACTTATTTAATGATCTATTCATTCAATTTAGTCCAAAAACTATTTTAGGCACATTTACACTTTTACCCCTAAACTTTGACATTTTCCACAATTTAGTCCTTATTGCATAAAATCACAAATTAGTGGAATTCCAAATATACCCATGCTAGCTGAATTACCATAATGCCCCTAGTAGCCCATAATTTTAATTTATTTCACATTTTAACCACTAACTTTACACATTTCTCAATTTAATCCTTATTTTACATTTTCACTAAAAATTACTTTACAAAACTTGTGTATCTAACAACAATATTTCATATTTCATCATCAAACATCAAAGAACACATATATTCATCAATGGAAACTTTCAAAATATTTAATAGTTTTGCAAATTAGTCCCTGGGCTAGCTAGTACTAGCTGCAATGATCTCAAAAACATAGAAATCATTAAAAACCAAACAAAAATGGACTTACATGCTCAAAGAGACTAGGCCGAATGCTTAAAGATTTTTTTATGGTGTTTCAAACCCTAAATTTCAGTGGTGGGAGCTTAATGAAGATGATGATATAATGTTTGTTTTATTTTAACTTAAGTTATTTTATAATTTACCATTTTAACCTTGTTAATAAACCATTAAAACAACATATATTATGTCCATAAAAGTCCATTCACACAAATAATGGTCTAATTATCACATAAGGACCTTAACTTTAAGGATCTATAGCTATTAGATACTTTTAGCTAATAGAACTCCACTTTTACTCTTTACGCGATTTAGTCCTTTTTATCAAATTGACTAGTCAAACGATAAAAATTTTAAACGAAACTTTCACACAATCATTTAATCATGTTGTAAACCTTAAAATAGTAATAAAATAATATTTTTAACCTCAGATTTGTGGTCCCAAAACCACTATTCTGATTTGACCAAAAACGGGTTATTACAACAACCTTTTATTGAGGTCTGACACCTCTGGCCCACTTTAAAGGTCGCAGATTTGGACCACTAGAAGCAAAATTTTTTCCTTTTCCAAACTTTATTCTTTTCCTTTCTTTTTCACTCCAAGAATTTACCCTTTCCCTCCATATCAGTCCTTTCAACCATATTTTCGAAAACATTTTCTACGCCTCCTAACACCATTTGGGACACTACATCATTCCCAACCTCACAGTTTTTTCCTTTAGAAACAGGCGCAATCACGATGTCATTCGTATCAAGGTTAGACACAATTCCTTGATAAGCAAATTACTCAAATTTGGTAGCTCGACATTGAGCTCCATGGTTCTTCATTCTACAATTGTTCAATATGTATCCTACAATCTTAAATGTGATCTACAATTTTAGAAAAAATAATCACTAGCTAACTTCAATTAATTTTAAATTTCCTATCTTACAGTTTCAAAGAAAAATTAAATACTAACTATTTTAGTTCTATGTTTACAGTAATACACCTCAAGTGTTAACCTACAATTTAACAATAAATTTTCTCTGGCAATCGGTATCAGAGTCTCGGACCATTTTTCTTTGTAGAATATCATTTTCAAAGTTCTCTGTGACTTATTTTTCCCAAATTTCCCCCTTTCTATGTATACATGCATGTAGACTTACTCAAGTAGATTTAAAAACTCAGTCCGAGGTTTTGAACCAAGTCTCTAATACCACTAAATATAACCTCCTAAACTCGACTTAGACATTATGGCTAGATTGAGAATGCTACATTAGCCACCAAAATGGCTAATCTAACTTACGTTACTTTTGAAGACTTTAAATAAGCTTATTTTAGAGAAAATTGTTATTGTACTTTGAGTTAGCTTAAAAGCATTCTTTCATTAGGTCGTGTATACTTAGGATTTTATTATTAATAGTGTTGTTTTAGAAAAACTATTTCCCTGTCGCTCTTCTTTTAAGAAAACTCATTGTTAAACTAATGCAGCGGAAAAACCATTTTTCAAGTCATTTTGGAAACTTAGTTGCCTTATCGATTTGTTTTTCAAAAACGGTTCCTTTGAAATGCAGCAGAAACTAGGGAACAATATCAAATTGTACTTAAGCCCAATATCATGCATTATCCAGTTATTATGCTTGAGTAATCCATTCATGGAAAAACCCCAGAAGAAAAATTACCAAGCCAAAAACCAGAAGTCATTAAAAATTACAAACCAAAACCAACAGAGACATATTAATACTTCTTAAAAATTGTCCAAGGTCCAAGGTGATTCTCTGAATGTCGGGTCTAGTCCTAATTTCGAGGTTTACCTAAAAAGTTAAACACTATTGGGGGTGAGCTTATGAAAAGCTCAGTGTGAGTCGAACAATTATTTAAACAATACAGTGAAAATGATTAGCTTTAACAGAAGAAAATAGAACAATCATAGGAATTTCATATCATTACATAGCCATTATCAAATTGATGTCAAACAGTGTATGAGAATGGAACATCATTCATTCGAGTAACAATCATTAATTCTGATACCATTCAATAAAATAGATTACAACACATATCATAAATCAATAACATTCTAATATGTCGTGAGCATGATGCAATGCAAAAAGGTTCCTACCCATACCATCTGCTACACACTACAAGTTCCGCAGAACCCGTCATCCAAACTCTAAAACATTATGGGCTTAAGCCCATTGTGGTTAAAATTACCAATAACAATGTGTAGAATATTTTTCCAGTAAAAATGCGGTAAATTGCCATTCCCCTCGATACTCCAGGTGCATTCCACTAACTACGAATAATGAGGACTTAATATGTCACCGATACTCCACGGAACTCCTCTATCAACCACAAAATCCCAACCCAATGTAAATGTAATATGTCACACAATCTCATACATAATCATATGTCAATAATTTTCACATTCATTTGACATGCTCAGCATGTCCTCAATAATCACATACTTTCAGTAAATGGAAACAATGCTCCCATTATGAATTTTCATTGTGCATAAATAGCACCATTTCTAGTACACAATATAACAAATATCTCATTCGTTTAAATCATGCATAAGCTTAATATCTCAACACATTATATCATTCAGTCAAACATTCTCATACCTCAGAACTCAAATATGCAATTACAAACTCAATCAAACATTCATACTATCAAACTAGCAATTTTGCCAACATGTCAATCTTTTAAGGCTACTAATCTATGTGATTAGTATCAAAATGTACTAATCTATGTGATCAAGTAATACAGGTACCATGATTATAATGCAAGTATGATTTATTTTGTAACATGTGATGGGTAAGGATAAGTATGAGTAAGTAAGCCAAAGCACTTGAGACTTACGTTGTTTTTGTTTCATGATGGATGAGTTATATGGAGCAAATATAATTGCTATATGAATTTCATGCAAACTTACTAAGTTATATGCTTACTTCTTTTATTTTTATCGTCCTTGTAGTTTCGCCAAGCTAGTTCGGGGATCATAGACGTCGGAGCTTGGATCATAGTATCAATCATTATTTTGGGTATAGCCAAGTTTTATATTTTAAGTATGGCATGTATAGGAATGATGTCATTTTGAGCTATAGCATATTGGGAACCAAAGTGTTGGCTATTAAAGTTATTACTCTTTTTGTATATGGCCAAAGAGATTGGCCAATGTTGCTAAGTACGTATATTAATGATGATGAGTTTTTATGTATTCTACAAGTAAGGTTTTAAGGGTTATTCATTGTGTATAAAGTTCATGATATGTATTGCTTGAGTTGGTATGATTGAGTTTATGTTTCAGGGTGGCAATTGGCTTGGAAAATAACCTTTAAGTGTCCACACGGGTAGACACACGGACATGTGTCTAGACAGTGTGTGACACACGGTCAACCCCATGGTTGTGTTGATAGGCCGTGTGTCCCCTGCTTTTAGCTACGAGAATTTGATTCGTCACACGGGCCAGCACACGAGCGTGTACTTAGGTCGTGTGCTTCTTAAGGGGGTTGCTGACGTTATAAACAGAATACCCCCTAGTTTTACACACGGGTGAGGACACGGGCGTGTCTAGGCCGTGTGAAGGACACAGGCCATCGACACAGGTGTGTGTCTGGCCGTGTGAAAACCTCTATATGTTCGAAATAAAAATAAATGGTACACGGGCCAGGGACATGGGCATGTGAGACCACACGGCCTGCCCATAGGGGCGTGTCCCAAGTCACATGGGCGTGTGATCCATATTTAGGCAAAATTTTTCAAAGAGTGTAAAAGTTTTCGGTTTAACCTTAAAACCTTCCGAATGTATGTTTAAGGCCTCGTAGGCCTATGAGATGTATGTTAGGACTAAGAAATAAAAGTTTTTAAATCAAAATGAAATTTTATAGCCCATCATTACATGTTCAATCAAGATTAAGCATGGTAATGCCTCGCATCCGGTCCCACCGTCGGACACTGGTAAGGGGTGTTAGATTTAGTGGTATTAGAGCTACGATTTAGTCGATTCTAGGACTAACGTAGCGTAAGCATGAATTTAGCTATACATTCCATACATAAGAGTACTGTTATAATGATAGTATGACGATTCCTGACGACTTAAATTGTGTTTTCATATAGTAAATGGATTTCGAAAGAATTGTGGCGGACGATGTAGAAAGTAACACGCCGGCTCCCGCTGAAGGGACAGTGTCAAATGAGAATGAGGATAGACCTATGACAGTAAGTCAGGGAGGAGGAGAAGAGGCTAGGGAAGCCTTTCTCCACATGATGAATACATGGTACACAGAGTTCGTTCGTACGAACCCGAATGCACAACTCCCTCCACCCCGCCCATTCCTCAGCCTACCCCTGTAGCTTCTCAAGTGGTAGAAGTGGTAAGAAGGGAAAAACACCTGATTGACAGAATCTGAAAACAAAGAGTAGAGGAATTCAGGGCTAGTAAAGATGACGATCCTGAAAAAGCAGAGTTTTGGTTTGAAAATACTATTAGGATATTTGATGAGTTGTCCTGCACACCTGAAGAGTGCAGGAAATGTGTTGTTTCACTTCTAAGAGATTCTGCTTATCAATGGTGGAATACCCTTGTATCGGTGGTACCAAAGGAAAGGGTCACATGAGAGTTTTACCAAGAATAATTCGGAAAGAAGTACATCAGCCAAAGATTTATCGACCAGAAAAGGAAGGAGTTCCTAGAGTTGAAGCAAGGCAAGATGTCAGTAACTGAGTATGAGCGTGAGTTTGTAAGACTCAGTAAATACGCTCGAGAGTGTGTATCCACTGAAGCCATCATGTGCAAGAGGTTTGAAGACGGACTAAATGAAGATATTAAATTGTTTGTTGCTGTCCGAAAGTTGACAGAATTTGTTGTACCAGTGGATCAGGCTTGTAAAGCCGAAGAACTAGTTAAAGAGAAAAGAAAAGCTGAAATGGAGTCTCGTAACTCAAGAAAGAGATAGTGGAGTAAGTCACTCCAGTCCACGTCCAAGAAGTCAAGAGACTTCACCACTCGCAGCTACTTCCGTCGGGTTCTCAAGCAGAAGCAAAGATAAATAGTATTCAGGGAATAAGGCTCAGACTACTTCAGTCGCTAGCGTTGGGAACATTCGATCAAATAGACTGGAATGCCCACAGTGCGGTAGACGTCACCCTGGTGCATGCCGAGCACATGAGAATGCTTGTTTCAAATATGGTTCCCAAGATCACTTTATAAGAGAATGTCTTAAGATGATGAAAGAAGAGAAAACTCAAAGTGCTAGATCCGGGAGCAATGTTAAAGGAAGACCACAAAGGAACCCGGGAAGTAGAGTGAGTAGTAAAGGTAATCCCAGAGAGCAGGCGGCGAGACCCGAGGGTAGGGCACCTGTGAGGACTTATGCCATTCGTGCTCGCGAAGAGGCATCATCTCCTGATGTGATCACAGGTACATTTTCTCTTCATGATACTAAAGTTATTGCTTTAGTGGATCCCGAATCTACCCACTCATACATTTGCATGAAATTAGTATCTAGTATGAGTATGCCCGTATAGTTCACAGAGTTTGTGATAAAGGTGTCTAATCCACTAGGAAAAAGTGTGTTAGTTGATAAAGTATGCAAAGATTGTCCCTTGATGATTAGAGGTCATTACTTTAAGGCCAACCTCATGCTGTTACCCTTTGATGAATTTTATATTATTCTTGGTATGGACTCGCTAACCACTCATGATGTGATAGTAAATTGTGGAAAGAAATATATTGAGTTGAGATGTGAAAATGGGGATACCCTTCATGTTGAATCAGATGAACAAGATAGGTCACCGGTAGTGATCTTTCACATGACAGCTCACAGGTATATAAGAAAAGGGTATGAGGCGTATGTTGCCTTTGTAATGAATGCAAAGAAATCGAGTTAAATATTAAGGTAGTGCCGATAGTATGTGAGTACTCGGATATTTTTCCTGAGGAATTGCCAGGATTGCCTCCGATTAGAGAGGTTGAGTTTGGCATCGAGTTAGCTCCCGATACTGTACCGATATCAATTGCTCCTTATAGGATGGCTCTAACTAATTTGAAAGAATTAAAGGCACAGTTGCAAGATTTAACAGACAAAGGTCTTGCCAGACCGAGTTGTTCTCCATGGGGTGCTCCAGTGCTATTTGTGAAAAAGAAAGATGGCTTTATGAGATTGTGTGTAACAGTCTGGTTTGTACCCTAGTTGGAATAGTGGTTTCGGGACCACAAATCCGAGTCCGTATAATATTTTAAATATTATTTTCTGTGTCATTGGAATGTGATTGAGCATGTGGTTAATTTCCGTAAGCTAATTTGTTCGTCTTTGTGTTTAATTTGACAAAAGGATTAAAATGCATTAAACGTGAAAGTTGCTTGCTATTTGTTAAAGTATTAATTTGATGTGGCTTTGTAAAAGTGAGGGCCTTATGTGGCAATTTGCCCAAAATATTGATAGTGGACGGCAATGTGTAAACACATTAGGTTTATATATGATTATTTTATATGTTTAGTTAAATATATATGTATTTTATATTATGTATTAATATGTTATAATAAAAGATACTTAAGTGGGTGGTTTCATTTTATCATCTCTTGGCTGAAACCATAAAAGAAAAAGAAAGAAAAATTGAGCTAGGTATTCGATCTTTCAAGCTTGAATTCAAGGTTAGTTTTCGATCCGTTTTTGATAATTTCTACGTTTTGTATTGAGAGCTACAAAACCCATGTTTCAATTTAATAAATTGATGATGTTCGTGAAATATGCCATTGATGATTTGTTAAGCTTTTTGATAATTTTTGGTGTTAAATGAAAAATATGAGTTAGATGAACATACTTTGTTCTTGAATTTTTGATGAATTTAGCTAAATGGGGCTAAATTGAGAAAATGGCAAATTGAGGGACTAATTTGTAAATTTGATGGAAAATGTGGGCTTGTATGTGATGTATATATATTTGGCTAAGCTTGTGTATAAGTGGATTTTGTGAATTTGATGTTTTGAGAAAAATGGACTAAATTGATAAAATGTGCAACTGTGAGGGCTAAATTGCAAATAGCCCTAACTGTGTGTCCTTGGATTGAATTGTATGAATTAGTGAATAAAAGGGTTAATTCTGAATATGTTTAGATCAAGAACTGAGGAAAACAGACTTAGATCGCGGGAAAGTGAAAGTTATCAAGTAGCCGTTTTCATTCCGATATATCGAATTTGAGGTAAGTCACTATGCAAATAAACGTACTCGAAAGATATTATATTTGATCATATGACTATTGTTGATTATGGATACTTATGAGGAGTTATGCATATGAATTCCAAGATAAGTCCGATACAGTGTGTAAGTCCGAGAAGTCCCGTTCGAACCTAGGAATAGACAGGATTGAGTATGTCATGACATAGGTATCTGTTCTGTTTTATCATGTAAGACCACATCTGGGACGTGGGCATTGATCTGAGACTCGTGTAAGACCACGTCTGGGACGTTGGCATCGATATAAGCTTTACGAGTAAGACCACGTCTGGGACGTTGGCATCGGTATGAGCTTTACGTGTAAGACCATGTCTGGGACATCGGCATCGTATTGATTCGTGTAAGACCACCGCCGTGTGATTGGCATCGATATCACGAGTGCATGTACGACTCGTAAATGCGGGACGTTGGCATTGTACGACTATTCCGAGCTTTCTGAGTATCCTACTAAATTCCTATTGGTTCAACGGGCAAGTTTGTGATACGAATTATAAATCCGAGCTATGAACAACTATGTGATATTAAATCTGATTCAGGTACGTTGGTTATACACTATTTTCGTATATAAGATAAGCATCTAAGTGATCTTACTATGATGAGATGTATATGGAATTTTTTATACGATAAGAATTGTTTTAGCTAGATGAGCTATATGTTCATATGATTCTTGAATGGTGAAAATGGCTAATGTGGTTAAAATTGTATGAACCAAAGTAAATAAGTGAGATGTTTGCTAAGTGATTGATATGTGCCAAAGTATTTATTTGCATATATGCCTTCCATACCAAGTTTATTTGTATATGACTTACTAAGCTTTTGGAAAGCTTACTCTGTGTGTGTTTAATCTATTTTATAGGTCGTCAAAGCTACTGAAGGCTCAGGACCGTCACGGATCGTCATCACACTACTAAACTTATTTTGGTACACTTTGAAAATGTATAAAGATAGATATAGCATGTATAGGCTAGTATTTTGGTATAAGTTGTTATGTGATCTTAGCCATGTGATTTGGCTATTTATGAGTTGAGATTTTGCTTAAATGAATGTGATATATGATGCATACCTTGGTATGGTTGAAGCATGTGAAATGGCCAAGTTTTGAGTGAGCAAATGAATGAATTATGTTTGTAATGATATGAGTTTTAGTCTTTGAAATTGTCATGGTTGGAATTGGTATTGAATGCATGGTTTGGATGATTATTTTGGTATGTTTTTGATGGTTATATGTGTATGAGATATCTTGGTAAAAATGGCTTGTAGGGATGACCCTTATCGGTGGCATTTTGGCCTTGTAGATGGCCTATAATGTCACACGGTTGTGGCACATGGGCGTGCCTAAAGACCGTGGGCGATTAGCAAGATGTAGCTTAGTAGTACACGGCCTCGACATGTGCGTGTCAATTGCCCGTGGTGTGCAAGTCTGTAGCAAGCAAAGAGCACACGAGTGGCTGTGGTGGGGAAGTTAGTATATGGCCTAGAAGCACACGGCCATAGTTTACGGGCGTGCCTAGTGACCGTGTTGATATAGTCAGCATATAGACATGGAAGGACACACAGGGGTATCTAGAAGCTGTGGAGGGCACACGGTCTCCTCCCACGGGCGTGTCTCCCCTGTATTTTAGAAAAGTTTAAATTTTTCCATGAGATTCTGTATGTGTTTCAGTTTAGTCCCAACTCGGTTTATATGCATGTTTAGGGTCTTGATGACTCATCTTAGGGACACTATGATTGTTAATGATGAATGTAATGTATGAAATGTTATGTAAGTTTTTGATCTGTCTGGTAATGCTCCTAACCCTAGTCTGGCGTCAGTTACGGGTTAGGGGTGTTATATTGTGCATAGATTACCGACAACTCAATAAGGTAACAGTGAAGAACAAGTATCCATTGCCAAGAATCGATGATTTGTTCGATCAATTGAAGGGAGCCTCTATGTTCTCCAAGATAGGCTTCAGGTCGGGATACTATTAGTTGAGAGTAAAAGACTCAGATGTGCCTAAGACGGCTTTCTGAACGAGGTATGGGCACTATGAATTTTTAGTCATGCCTTTCGGTTTGACAAATCCTCTTGCGGTGTTCATGGATTTGATGAACCGCATTTTTCGACCGTACCTAGATAAGTTTTTGGTTGTATTCATTGATGATATACTGATATATTCCTGTGATGAAAGTGAGCATGCTGAGCACTTAAGGAAAGTTTTACAGATTTTGCGGAAAAATTAGTTGTATGCCAAGTTTAGCAAAAGTGAGTTTTGGCTCAAGGAAGTTGGATTTCTGGGACATATTGTCTCGGGAGATGGAGTTTGAGTCGATCCAAGTAAGATTTCAGCTATCGTTGATTGGAAACCACCGAAAAATGTAACTGAGGTTAGAATTTTTCTGGGCTAAGCTGGCTATTACAGACGGTTCGTCAAAAGGTTTTGCATGATAGCGATTCCAATGACGAAATTGTTACAGAAGAATGTAAAGTTTGAATGGACAGAGAAGTGTCGACAAAGTTTTGAGAATTTGAAGGCACTGTTGACAGAGGCTCTAATTCTAGTACAACCTGAATCAGGGAAAGAATTCGTGATCTACAGCGATGCTTCCTTAAATGGATTGGGCTGTGTACTTATGCAAGAAGGCAAGGTGATTGCATATGCCTCCAGATAGCTAAAGCCACATGAGAAGAATTACCCGATGCATGATTTAGAGTTGGCTGCTATTGTTTTTGCATTAAAGATATGAAGACACCATTTGTATGGTGAAAGATGTCGGGTTTTCACGGTTCAAAAAAGTTTAAAGTACTTGATGACTCAAAAGGAACTAAATTTAAGGCAGCGAAGATGGCTAGATTTGATAAAGGATTATGAGTTGGTCATCAATTACCATCCAGGAAAGGCGAATGTAGTCACCGATGCTTTGAGTAGAAAGTCCCTATTTATATTAAGGGCCTTGAATACACAGATGACATTGTTCGACGATGGTTCTATTCTGGCTAAGGTTAGGGCTAGACCGATGTTCCTTCAAGAGATCTATGAGGCTCAGAAACGTAACAGTGAATTACAAGCCAAAAGAGCTCAGTGCGAGTCGGGTGCTAAGTTTGACTTTCAGATAAATTTATACGGATGTTTAATGTTCAGAGATAGAGTTTGTGTACCGAGGGATGATGAGCTCATTCGTAAAGTTTTGTATGAGGCACATAGCGGATGTTTATCTGTACATCCGAGTAGTACCAAGATGTATAAGGATTTGACGAAATGGTATTGGTGGCCGAGTATGAAGAAAGATATTTCTGAGTTTGTTTCGAGATGCTTGATTTGTCAGCAAGTAAAAGCCGAACACCAAGTTCCTTCAGGTTTGCTTCAACCTATTATGGTACCCGAGTGGAAGTGGGACTGTATTACTATGGACTTTTTAACGGGCTTACCGTTCACATCGAACAAGAAAGATGTTCTATGGGTTGTAGTCGATAAACTTACGAAGTCAGCCCATTTCATACATGTACGAGTTGATTACTCACTCGACAAGTTGCCAGACTTGTACACTTCAAAGATAATAAGGCCTCATGGAGTGCCTTTATCGATTATATCAGATAGTGATCCGAGATTCACATCAAGATTTTAGAAGAAGTTACAAGAGGCATTGGGGACAAAGTTGAATTTTAGTACAGCTTTTCACCCCAGATCGATGGTCAGTCGGAGAGGTTGATCCAAGTTCTCGAAGACATGCTCAGGTGTTGTGTTCTTGAGTTTCAGGGCAGCTGGGAAAAATACTTGCTATTAATGGAATTCACCTACAACAATAGTTTTGAGTCAAGCTTGAAAATGGTGCCTTATGCGACATTGTATGGGCGTAAGTGCCGAACGCCCTTGTATTGGTTAGAACTAAGAGAAAAACAGATACACCGGGTCGATTTGGTTAGGGAAACTGAAGAGAAAGTAAAAGTGCGTATTTGAAAGTCGCCTCAGATAGACAAAATTCTTATTCAGATTTGAAAAGCAAAGAGATTGAATTCAAGAAGGTGATAAAGTGTTTTTGAAAGTATCACCTTGGAGAAAAGTCCTCAGATTTGGCCGGAAGGGTAAATTACGCGTTTTATTGGTCCTTGTGAAGTTATCGAGAGAATAGGACCAGTAGCTTAACTGTTGGCCTTGCCACCTGAGCTGGAAAAGATTCATGACGTCTTTCACGTATCCATGTTGGGTCGATACCGCTCAGACCCTACAAACGTCATAGTACCAACAGAGGTAGAGATACAACCGGATTTGACTTATGGTAAAGAACTGGTTAATATTTTGGCGCGATAGGTCAAGCAATTGAGAAACAAAAGTATAGCTTTTGTGAAAGTGCTATGGCAAAGACATGGAATTGAAGAGGCTACATGGGAGCCCGAGAAAACTATGAGAAAATAATATCCCAGCCTTTTCACCGGTAAGATTTTCAGGGACGAAAATCCTTAAAGAGGGAGAACTGTAACAGCCCGATTTAGGGCCTAGTCAGAACTGTGATCCCGAGATCACTAACCCAATATTTTCATGTTATTTTATGTGTTAGAGCATGATTTCAGAAGTACATGAAAATTTTGGTACTTTAATTTTAGCGATTTCTTGCTTAATCGCGAAAAATGACTAAATCGCATAAAGTGCAAAAGTTCCATTCTATAAGCTAAAGGTACCAAATAGCCATAGATTGTTAATTTGAGGTCTTTAAAAGGCAATTTAGCCCCTTGTAAATTCTTGGCTGGCCATAGACTAGCATAGGAGACAAATTTGTCAACGTTGGTCAAAGTTGGTGACGGTAGGTGGACTAGGTTGATAGTTTAATATTAGAATAAAGAAGAGATGATGTCCATCTTTCTTGCTCATCTCTTCCACTAAAAATTTGCATCCAAATAGGGGTTAAAAGCTTCAAAAATTTCAGCACACTCTTCTCTTCACAAGTAAGTGTTCTAGGGATCATTTCTTGAAAAAAGTTGTACTTTTGAGACCCCTAAAATTTAAGCTTTCAAATGAGGGGACTATTGTGGAATATGGTGAAAAGTTTAAAGTTTTTCCATGCGAGCTTTCATTGTTATTTGCTGTATTTTTATGGAAGAAATTGAATCTTAGTTGTTAGATGAACAACTTTTGTAAAAGGTGTTGTCTTGAAAACACCTAATTAGACTTTGATGAAAAGGTTACAAATTTGTAGTAATTATGTGAAATGTTGAGTTTTAATGATAGCTATAAGAGTATTAAATGTTCACCTACGCTTGTTGAAGGTAAAAATATGATTAGAATTAATTTCTGAGCCTAGGGGCAAAATGGTCATTTTGCCAAAGTGTAGGGGCAAAATAGTAATTTTCCAAAGCATGATTAATGAAATGCATTTATTAATGTGGTGATTAAGATGAGCTAAATTGCTATGATAGAGTAAGAAGAAATGAGAATCCGCCTTGATCGGGGGAAGGATAAAGTCTCGGACTAGACCGACGAGTTAGCTTATTTTGAATACGAGGTAAGTTTATTTGAATTTAAGACTTCACATGTATTTTCAATAAATTGCTTATGATGTTGTATAATGTACACTATATTCATGAAGATTATGATTAAGGATATATTGATAAGAAAATGAATGAGAACATGTAAGAGGAAGTCCCGATTGAAGACTCAGAATAATAAGGAATACTAATATCACAGCATGAGACAAGGAAAGTCTATGTAAGACCTTGTCGAGACATGGCATTGGCATTAAGGCAAGGATATCATATAAGATCATAACAAGTCATGGCATTGAAAAGTTATCATGAGGCAAAGGTCCCATGTAAGTCCAAGCCAAGGCTTGGCATTGGTGATTTTAAAAGGCAAAGATGTCTTGTAAGTCCATGTCAAGACAAGGCATTGATAAGATTCATAAGGCAAGGATACCACGTAAGACCATGTCAAGACATGAAAATGGTAAGTTTCCAAAGGAAGCATATGATGAAGGTTTCATGTAAGACCATGTCTGGGACATGGCATCGACACTGAGTTAAAGGATCCCATGTAAGACCATATCTGGGATATGGCATTGGCATCATGAGGCGATCCCATGAAGACGATGTTTGGGACATGGCATTGGCATCGAGATCTATGTTTGATAAGATTGAGCAACCTCAGTTATTCCAAGAAAATTCATCCGGCAAAAGAGTTAAGTAAGAAAGAGGCAATAAGGAAGTTAAGCAAGTAAAGATAGTAATAAGTTAAGTTACTCAAGACTAATAAAAAGCATTATTCATGTTAAGAAAGTTGCAAATTAAGTTTACTTTTGCATCAGCAAAATGTACTAATCTATGTGATCAAGTGATACAGGTACCATGACTATAATGCAAGTATGAAATTATTTTGCAACATGTGATGAGTAAGGATAAGTATAAGTAAGTAAGCCAAAGCACTTGAGACTTACGTTGTTTTTGTTTCATGATGGATGAGTTATATTGAGCAAATATAATTGCTATATGAATTTCATGAGTTATATTGGCATGTGTCTAGGCCGTGTGTGACACACGGTCAACCCCATGGTTGTGTTGATAGGCCGTGTGTCCCCTGCTTTTAGCTACGAGAATTCGATTCGTCACACCGGCGTGTCTAGGCCGTGTGAAGGACACGGGCCATCGACACGGGTGTGTGTCTGGCTGTGTGAAAACCCTTGTAAGTTCGAAACAAAAATAAATTATACACGGGCCAGGGACATAGGCGTGTGAGACCACACGACCTACCCACACGGGTGTGTCCCAAGTTACACGGGCATGTGATCCCTGTTTAGGCAAAAATTTTCAAAGAGTGTAAAAGCTCGAAACCTTCCAGATGTATGTTTAAGGCCTCGTAGGCCCATGAGATGTATGTTAGGACTAAGAAAGAAAAGTTTTTAAATCGAAATGAAATTTTATAGCCATCATTACATGTTCAAGTCAGATTAAGCATGGTAACGCCTCCTATCCGGTCCCGCCGTCGGACACGGGTAAGGGGTGTTACACCAACTCCCTTATTGAACATACTCACTGAAAACAAATTGGACGAAAATAACTATAAGGGATAGAAATTGAAACACCGCATACCCAGCCCACAAGCCTGGATCGGATCTGGTATGTTCCTCGAAGTAAACCGGTTAAAAATTCTTTTGTTACTTAGGAAAAACTTGTGTGTTTTGAAAGGAAGATTGTGTTGGGTAGGGCTTGAGTTGAAAACAAGTTTATTTCATAAAATTAAAATCCTTTACTTTAGGTGACAAAACGTTTAGGCTTTGTTTTAAAATAAATCTACTTAAACTTCACTTGATAAAAATTCGTACATAGTAATTAAAAGAAAAATTAAAGTAATTCAACTATGGCCTTATTACGTCAAATAAATCCCAAAAAGTAAAACCAAAGTACTTAAAATAAAGTAGTCCAAATAAAATGAATTTCTTGCTGAGCATGGCCATCCTAAGCTGCTGCTGAACCCGGTCCATTACTGATCGTCACCTGGAAGAAAAAGTTCCCCAGCGGGGTGAGTCAAACAGACTCAATGTGTAACCAACACTAAGATTTAATAAATTTAGGCATACATTATCATATTACATACACATTCATATATCAGATATAAACATATGATGCAACCCGAACCCAAACCTATATGCCATCCACTACACATCACCCGTACCATCCTGCACACCGTGGGGACTACTAAGTCAACCCTCCATCCGCTACACACCATCGAAGGCAGTCGCTGCAGTCGACGTGCTCATCGCCCTTATAAATATTCGTGGCATAGCCACCAGATTAAATAATTGTGATCGAAGTCACCACATTCAGATATCGTGGTCTTAGGTCACCACATTCAGATATCGTGGTCTTAGGTCACTACATTCAGATGTCGTAGTCTTAGGTCACCACATTCAGATATCGTGGTCTTAGGTCACCACATTCAGATATCGTGGTCTTAGGTCACCACATTCACTTCCCCTTTTCATATAACCCATATGCCCCATATCATACATATTATGCATTAACATGCCTAATTTCACATTCTTATCACTGTTTACATATGAGTCATAACATATATTCATATTCCTAGTAGGAGTAGGAAACGTACCTGAGTACTTTTATACCATTACATGGTACCTTAGCCATATTCACATTCTTATAAACATACACATATTAAATATTGCCATAAATCTTATTAAAAGTTAGTGTGGGGTACACACCTGATATACTTAGCAATTCACTTCAAATCCCGAAAATTCGATCTCACTACTTTAGATCTTTAATGCCTATATTCAGCCAACACTGGGAATATTTAATAAAAAGCCATTTGGCCATAAATCCAAATCCTATTAGGATTGTTGTAACTCAAAACATACCTTGGTGCCGATTGATGTCTAATCAAATGCCGGAAACTTTGTATCCTTCTTTCTTGAAATCGGCAATCACTAGATTACTTGAATAGATTAGTTTCAACTTTTGAATGATTAATGAACACATATATTTACCAAACATGGCCTTGGCCGAATGCTATAGACACTTACCTTGTGGATTTTAAATCCCGAAACTCACCGAATAACTAGGGAACACGCGGCCTATGGTGTACCTTCAGGAAAAGAACTTCTCCTTCCTTGTAGTCGACACTTAATAAATCCCGAAAGATCTCTTCAAAGTTTCGACAACAAGATATTAATGGGGTTAGTCCTAGATTTTGGCAAATCTTAAAAGAAAATAGGATGAAACCGAATGAGATCTTACCCTTACTTTAGAAATCGGCAATCCTTGCTTGAACCTTTAACAATATTCGGCTCTGTAGGCTAGGAGGATCTTAATTTCGGCTTTTTGATTGGTATAAAGAAAGAAAAGAGAAAGAAGAATAGAGATGGAGGATTCGGCTAGAGCACAAGGTATTTCGGCTTGGCAAAAATAAAAGAGAAGAGAGGAGTTATTTGCTAGAGAGAATTCGGCAGAGAGAGAGTTGAAAGAAAGAATGAATGGCCCTCTTTTCCTTTAGTAGCCGAATTTACTAACTTAGAATCCCTTACTTGGCCATCACTTCTCCCTTATTTTCCTAATTAAATAATAATTCCTCATTTATCATCTTTTATCCTTAAATAAAATAAAAGGGATAAAACTCCTAAAATTTAGCCATGTGCCGTCCCCCTATTCCCTCTTATTGACGCCACTTAGCAAAATAAAGGCTTTAAAATTTTGCTCTCCACGCGACTCGAACACAAGTCCTTCCCCCTAGCATGTGGCGTCATTTCCAAAGCTCTAAGTGGTGCCTCCAAGCCACTTTTCCAAGCTCATTTGTGTGTCATGTTTTGCATACAATTCCTCTTAAGACCACCTTGCTTCATGTCCCCCTTTTAAACTTTAAACTTATCATTTCTAAAGCATTTCCTTACATTTCCAAGACATTTCCTTACATTTCCAAGACAATACATTTCCTTACATATCCAAGACATTTCCTTACATTTCCAAGACAAGACATTTCCTTACATTTCCAAGTCATTTCCTTACATTTCCAAGACAAGACATTTCCTTACATTTCCAAGTCATTTCCTTACATTTGTAAGACAAGACATTTCCTTACATTTCCAAGATTCTAAAAATGCACACATCACATCCATAACACATAAGGCATACTAATGCATAGGCTATAATCCAGGATGTTACAGAAATAGAACCTCATGATTGTCGTGAGTTGTGAGAAACTTAAAACAGTTCTTAATAGTAAATGCCTACCGGTCACTCAAGTTAAGGCTAGAAAATGCTAAGAAGGGTTTGATGAGATAGCTTGTTGCTATATGCTGGCAAACATTTCCAAGACCTTATATAAGCAACTAGAGGGTTGTAAGACTGCTAAAACAATTCTAATAAGCTAGAAGACATGATAAGAGGCCAAGATGCCTTGGCTCGACAGTCTGTTATAACTAGCTTGATGAATGCCTGACAAAAACCTGGTAATCCAGCCAAATACCATATGATTACTCTTATAGGATATTTTTCCAATGCTACGGACAATAAGGCCAATGTGGATCAGAACACTCAAATTACATTGGCAACAAAAACCTAACACTTACACAACTCATGAGGGAGTTACAATCCTATGAGTTGATGTTGTATGGCGGTTAGTCAGTCCGAATAGTAGAAGCAAACATAGCTATCGCTTTTTTCCTCAAAAGGGAACGAAAAACATGCTATGAAAGGCAAGGCTAAGGTCTCTAGGCTAAAACAAGTGGAAAGGAAAAGAACAAAAAAGCCGAAAGACTTATCCAAGACTAAATGCTTCTTATGCATTAAGAATGTAACATCCTGGTCTAGGGGTTATGCATTTAGTGCATAACTCAGGTGTTGGAAGGCTTATGGTGAAGTTGTAGGAGTTTTTGAGGGGTTTGGAGATCCCCAGAAGGTAAGAAATGCCTTAGGAAATTTTTGGTTTTTAAGTATTGGAAGGGAGAGCTGAGGGAGTTAGGGGTTATAAGTATTTTAGGTGGGTTTAAGATGCAAGAAATGGTTTGGTAAAGTGGCTTAAGGGCGCCACTTAGAGCATGGGGAAGGTGACGCCTCATGGTGCTTAGGGGTCTCACGTTGAAAGTGCAAAGCAGCATTTTGGTTTCATTTTGCGTCAATTAAGGGAACCGGGCTAGGTATGCTTTAACAAGAAATCGCAAGGGTAATGGACATGAAAGTCCAGTTGGCAAAGTGGTTTCCATACCCCACTTAGGGGTTGGAGGGGAAGAAGGGCGCAGGTTCGAATGGATGGGGGAGCATTTTGCGTTTTATTTTTTAGTATATGCGGTGATGGGCTTAGGTAGGGAGACTTTATAAATAAATGGTGGGGTTTTATGATAAGAAAGACGGGTTGGTGGAGTGGCTTGGGGCGCCACTTGTGGGTCTTGGCAAGGGACTCAAGTTCGAATAACATGGAAAGCACCTGGGTTTTATTTTTGGTTTTGGCGTGAGACAAGGGAACTAGGGAGTGAGGTGTTAAAAGAGGTTTTGGGTGGATTATATCACAAAAAGCGCTTTGGCCGAATGGCTCAGCGCTACACATGACATGGGGTCTAGCGGGTCCCATGTTCGAGACCTATGGGCAAAGTGATCAGGTGTTTTATTTTATGTTCATTTTGCAGTGATTTGGAGAGGCGTGGACGTCGGATGGGAGCTTCAAATGGATAAAGATTAAGGCGATGTTGTTTAGTCCTTTTAGAATTCGGCTGGAAGGAGTGATAAGGGTTAGGTTATTTTAATTATTTTAGATAGTAGTAGGATAATTGTAGGATTATTTTATTTAGTTTAAAATTTATAAATAGGAGATAATGGTTGCTATTGGATTATTTTATTTTCTTTTAATTTGATAAGGGGATAGAATATGAGATAAAATAGGAAGGAATTTTGGGATTTGATGAAGCCATGGCCGAATTAAGTAGTATAAATAGGGGGGTGCTCACCTTTGGCCACCCTTTTTCCCATTTGTTTTCTCCCTGCCAAAATTGTTTCCCATCTCTTTTTGGTGCCGAATTTTGGTGTTTCTTCTCTTGGTCCCTTTAGCCGAATTCTTAGTCTTCTTCTAAGCCTTCATTTTCTTTTCTTCTTATACTCTATTCACACCAAAACGTCCCTCCTCTTACCTATTTATTTATTGGCCGAAACTTCAGGGTCACTTAGCCAAATTCTCCACTTGTTTTTTCCCATTTGATCACTTGAGCCGAAATCACTCTAAAGCTTGCCTTGGCTGAATATTCCAACTCCATCTAGGAGTCATTGCCGAATCTAGGAGGGTGACTTCGGGAGGTTGATCGATAAGGCCAGCGCGAGGGAGCACTTAGGGGCTGTTGGAATTCGGTTACTCAAGGTAAGGTGGTAGTGGTAAGTATTCGGCCAAGGGGCCATACTCATGGATTTTTATTAGTAGCCGATTCTGATAGTTGTATAATAGGGATTACGACAGTTCAAGAGCAAGGAGTGGTTTTCGGGATTTAGATCCGTAAGGAGGATTTGACAAGGTTGGGTGCATATCGTTTAGACATAGAGTTTCAGGATTTGTTCGATTGTATCAAACAGGTGCGTAATCATCGCACTATTTCTTCGGTTAATTGCTTGCTAACGTTTGTACATATGTATGATGTGTGGTAGCCGATCATAATGGCTAAAGTGGTGAATACCATGTCTGGGTAATCGGATATCAGTTAAGTAAGTTTGTGTTATTAAGTTATTATGATGTATATATATATATGATGTGGTAATGATATGAGATGTATACTCATTTTATATGATGATTTGACAAGAGGCATTTTCATATATGCATGGGATTTGGGTTTGATCGAGGAAGGAAGGGAGTACACATTGGTGTACGTGGTCTAGTGTTAGCTTCGGGCTACATTAGCCCTTGATGAGTTGCTGTGTGCATCATCAAGGGAGATGTTGGCCTGGTGCCCATCTCGGTGGTTGATAGTGAGTGCATCACCGTAGGCGGATATCTTGTTGGGATCACGATGTGATCGGTGGCTCGACCACGGCCTTGTGCGGCAGTGCGCGGGGTAAGAGATGTGGGATCACTCGGTTGTGATCGGTGGATTAGCCACGGCCTTGAGCAGGGAGTCTGCTAGGGTTGGTGTAATGGATGTACCTAGGGTGGGCTGTGATGCATGATTGCATGAATGGTTCGTGGATTGTGTGGATATGGGCCAAGGCCATACGTGCGGAAATATGTGTTATGGTTATGCACTGAGTCTGTGGACTCACCCTATTTTTCTCAACCATTTCAGGTGATGCGTAAAGATGGACCGGGTTTGGAGTGGATACGAGGTGGCCATGCTGATGAAGAAGATTAAGTTGAAATTTTTTTATGCATTTTTATAATAAGTATTTCTGGAAATTTCTTTGATGTAATAAGGGCCTTATTATCATTATTAGTACTATTTTTGATAATATTTTATATTATGGTTTAATTAAAATAAATTACTATGTGAAGACGATTTTAATTTTAGCAATATAATTTTTTCAAAGTATATGTATACACCAAAGTTTTAATTTGGACATTTTATAATAACAAAGTTTTAAGTATAATTTTAAATGGACATGGTTTTCAAAAGTTAAAAATTTTCATGTTTTATTCAAAAGTCAAAAGATTTTCAACCGTCTTTCCGTAGTGACATAACCAGATCCGGTCAAGGCTCGTGGGCCGGGTTTGGGGGTGTTACAAAGAAAGTGCACTTCAAGGCAAATTGTAAAGAGTGGAAGGAATTCCTAGTTACCAATGGCAAATGTATAGAGCTCTTTATGATATAAGCTTGTTTAGTGGAGGATTCGATAGACCAATGTGTCATTTATTCGAGAGCCATTAATCATGTTTCTGTTTCTCAATAGGGGTTCATGGAGACAAAAGATCTTAGAGATAAGAATCTATCATTGCAAATCAGAAACGGGAAAACTGTAACAACTGAAGCAGGGGGAGATGTAAATCTTTACTTTGATAACTTTATGTATATTATTTTGCAAAACGTTTTATATATACCAAGTTTCAAAAGAAACTTAATTTATGTTGCATGTTTATATAAAGACGTTTTCGACCGTGACTTTTAAAAATGAAATTGCAATATTTAGAAATCACAATCTTATCTATAATGGATGGATGTCAAATAATCTTTATTTTATCAAACCAAAATGTACACGATGCTCGAGACTGAAATATCGAATAAAAGACTTAAAACTTCTCACTCTAATGGGGTGTACCTTTTGCATTTGAGACTTGGTCATATTAACCGAGAAAGAATCGCTAGAAAAGAATTTGATCTTCTACATTGTGAATCTTTCTTGGAAGGTAAGATGACTAAGCAATCATTTAATGCAACAAGAACAAAGGCCGAAAAAACCCCTAGAACTTGTGCACACTGACATATGTGGCCTTATGAGCATTAGTGTAAGATGTTGTTACGAGTATTATGTAACCTTTCTTGATGGCTATTCCAAATCTAGGTATGTAAACCTAATGCACCGTAAGGGTGAAACATTTGATAAATTCAAAGAGTTTCGTGCAGAAGTGGAGAAACAACTAGGTTTACCTGTAAATGAACTATGGTCAGATCGAGGTGGGGAATATTTATCTCATAGAAAATCGGATTCTATTAAGCTAACCATGCCGGGCACTCTACAACAAAATGGTGTGACAAAGAGAAGGAATAAAACATTGTTAGAAATGATATGTTCAATGTTAAGTTATTCGAAACTGCCAATCTATTTTCAGGGATATGCGGTACAAACAACTTTCTATATTCTGAATGATGTGCCAACTAAGGCAACATAAAAAACTCCATAAGAATTGTGGGAAGATAGGAAGCCAAATATAAAACAATTAAGGATTTAGGGATGCCAAACCCACATATTGGAAAAAAATGCAAAGAAGTTGGACTTCCAGACAAAATTATGCATATTGGAATATAGGAAAAATATAAGAAATTAAATCGGCGGTGTTCGCAAGTGTACAGGTCAGATTGTAATATAGTAAAGTTTACAATGAATCACTTGTAAGTATTTTGTGGGCCGTACTTAATGGATTGTAGATTGGATAAATTATTATAAAATAAATTACAGATAAAAAATACTAATCGAATCAAGTCAAGAATTAGTAGTGTTAGTAAAAACAATAGATTTATTAAACGAACTAAATTAGTAATCCTAAATTAATAGAATTTCCTACTCCTAATATCAATAATGCAAGCCCTTAGCCTATGATCAATTAAATCCCTAATTATCTAATTAAATAATTAATTATCATTGATTGAGTTATTTATAACCCTTATCTAAGACCACCTGTTCGATTCATCTTCACTAAGGGTTACCATTTAAGTCACCCTTTTGGTCTCTTCCTCAGCATATGGATACCCTTCTGGTCTCACCGCTTGATACAAGTTATACACAACAAGATACCCTTCAAGTCTCACTTGCCTCAATATTCTATCAGGGGCGTCACTCATTAATATACTAAGTACTCTTGAATAAATAATCACTTAACTAATAAGTTAATTTATTAATTGAATGATGCGAGATATGAAATAAAGCACAATAACTTATATGAATATTTATACAACAAGCAATTAACCAAATTAACACAAGATAAATAAACAAATAGAAGAGAAGATATAAGATAATGCTCATGAATATATATTGAATTGTGGATCCAGAGCAATCTCCACTCGCAGTTGTCTTCACATTGGAATAGAAAAGTTCTGACTACACAACATAAAAGTAGAAAACTAAAAGTTGAATAGTAAAACTATCTACCTAAGTTTGTGCACCAATTTTTGTGACCCTAAGGTTTCTTATATATGCAACGAGCTACGTGGTGACCACTCTAACTTAGATACATTTGGATAGTAATTAATGCAATATTTTGATAAAAGCTAGGGTCCAAATATAGAAATATCCCAAAAGTGTTGTCTAAGGAATCATCTTTATTTTGCCCTGCCATCGTCAGTTCGTCATGACGTGGGAAGTATCCTTATGGGGGCAAACAGTTGAAGGCCATGGGCGTGCATAGCGAAGGTGGATATAGGAGAAGCAAATTTGAGAGGCTGCTAAGATAGGGAATGTCATGATACAGGCCTTAAATAGTCATCACCTCGTCAAGACGATAAGTTTCAGCTTGAAACTTTATCGCCTTGTTGTTACAATTTCGAAGGCCATTACGCCACGGCTCATTGCGATGTCCCCTTTCTCTCATTGCAACGAGGGACCTGGCGTTGTGACGACATGATGTTTCTTACAACAATGTGACCATCTATTTATTTTCATGTTCAAAGTGCTCGATGCGACGTCATGAGGCCACATTGGGACGTGGCTTGCTCATTGGGATGTCATGATATTTTTCATAGTAACAAAGGTAACTTATCGTGATGATGCGATACTGCTCGTCATGACATCATAGCTCCCCTTTGCACGATACTTCGACTCCTTGACTTGTATATTTTCTCTTGGTTCTTAGCTCAGCAACCACTATAAAAGTAATAAAAATACCCTAATTAAATGTTGAACTACATAGCTACAATATTTACATAAAAATTATGAATTTAAAATTATAAGAATTTTAAACAAAAAAGTCATGTTCCTGGATCAGAACGATACGTATCGTCTTCGTAAAAGAACTTCCATCTGGTCTTCAAGACTTTGATTCATCTTTTGTTCATCTGTCGAGAGTTATAAAATAGCATCCTTGATCGATTCCATTGAGGTTGCCTTATCTTCAACCAACGCAATATCCACATCATGAGCCACTTAATGCCAAATTCGAGCCAACCCTAAATTGTCTTTCGGGGTATTGTTGTCTCAATCTTCCTCTCTCCATGTTGTGAGAAGCTTTAGTTGTCCAAGCTTTTCCTTCATCATTGAATGAGAACGAGACAAACTCGTCAATTTCTTCAGCTAACACCTCCTCAGTTATGGCTAAAAAGTGTATCGTCTCGTCTACACTTTCATTTAGAATCGATTGAAGCTCCTCTACCTCTAATTTCACTGCTACATTATCTACTACTTCTAAAACTATGTTAATTGGATCGGAGAAATCTTCAATTGTATTCAATTCATCCCCGTCTTCAGGCAAAACCTTTTGTTGACTTTCAAGATTTAAATTTAGATATTTTTCAATAGTTCATAGGTCCCTTGGTTCGAAATTGGAGACATCATGTACGACCTCTTCCAATAGAGTACTCGCTTGGGATTTTTCTGGAAAAATTACTCTACCTGGTCCAACTATTGTTGGATTTGCCTTCATTTAGCTTGGACTTCTAGCTCGTGGCTTTCTTGTTCGGAAATATAGTCATACGAATCACATGGATTTTTGGATAAATATTCGAACGCCCCTAATTGTCTCTAATCTATCTCTTCCAACGAAGTCATTGTTTCATTTATTCGCTGGTAAAGCTTTAGCATAAACGATCTTTGGCTCTTCATAATCTTCTATTTCTCATACACTGTAACACCTTGAATTTGGGCCTAGTAGAATTGGGCCTATTAGGCCTTGGGCAGGGGAGCGTTTAAAACTTTTGAGAATAAGAGAATGGCACTAATGCAAGTTAGGTATATTAAGTGAGTGATTTTGAAGGTTTTGGGGCTTCTATGAAGTCCGAGGTTCAAGCCATTCTATGAAGTCCAAGGTTCAAGCCACGTCATTTGGAAATTTTTTATTTTTACAATTAGGGGACCCTGACTCCTGGTATTAAGCCTTATAAGTATTTGTGATTAAAAAAGAGACACAACAGAGCCTATAGTAGAGTGGTTTTGGCGTCACAGGTATGGCAAGGAGGGCAGAGGTTCAAGTCTTAGTGCATGCAAAAAAGGATTATTTATTTTGCTCATGAGAGGGCAAGAGTTGGTGTTGGATTTGAACTCTATGTTGGAGAGTTTTAATGAGTCAATTGAGGGATTTAAGGAGTGGATCATGGAACAAATCAAGGAGAGGGAGGTGGAGATTTTCAAGGTGTTGGTGCCGAAATGGGGTCTTTGATCTTAGAAATTTAGCCAAAGGGGTTTTGGGGTATATTATGGACTTTGATGAGTTTTTTTTCTTTTTTTTTTTGGTCAGTATGGTTACCAACACCGAAGTTCCTTTTTATTTTTTTCTGTGTTGCCGAATTTGCAAAAAAGTGACCTCTTGTGCATACTTTTTGCTTGGTTTCATGATTTTGTGTTACCATTTAGCCGATTTTGTGTTACCATTTAGGCAACTTTTGTAACATTCCTATCTATTTCTCCTTAGGCCGATTGCATCTTCCTCTGTTCTTCTTCCTTATGCCGAAAAGTGATCTTCTATTCTCTTCATCTCTTCTACCCTCTTTTCTAATCGCATTCGTTCCTTAATCAGAAGGGTTCAGCTTGGGGGTTTTTTTTGATTGCTCAGATTGCACTTTCATTTTCTTCTTCTCTTTTTGCCGTGGATAAGTGTAAGTATTAATGACTCTTTTTATTTAGGAATCTTCATTACGGCTACTATTTACTTTCTCTTCTGCCGAATTTCCCCCTCTTCTCATATTCTGATATTGGTTAATACCTAGGTCCTCTCAAGGATTGATAGAGGGACAAGTGACTTGAAGTAAGCAACATTCCACTCTCAGTTCTTCACCAAGGTGAGTGTTCTTGCCTTGTTGGTTAGGGTCGAATACTCTTGATGGCTTGTAACCGGTAAAGTGTGGTTTTAATCACAAGGTTATTCATTTCTCTTAATAAGGCTTGATGTAATGCAGAATCCGTCAAGGGGTTTAACAGGGTTCAGTCAATTAAGGTAAGTGGTATTGTGGTTTCGGCTTTTAGTTGGAAAAGGAGGATAATTGTATGGATCAAATGGCTAAATGTTAGTCTTAAATGTTGTAGGTTCGTTGCTAGGGATTCGTAGGGCGCTTCGTAACAGGTGTGTACACTCAAACAGTAGATCGGCAAATGCCAAAAGGCTGAAGTATCGGGGAATGATGCCACACGAGTGCGCGATCGCACGTGTGCTGGAACGAGCCCATGAATATGGACATAAGATGGTTGAGGCCACCATGAGTGTCCTCATGGGCTTAGGCTATTTTTGGGGCCAAACGGACCAGATGGGCCGAGTGGGCCCTACGCAAGTAAATTTTGTGGATGGATAGGAAATAGTGAGCCGGCCATGACGGTCACATGGCCAAAGGCAGTTTTGGGCTAAACGGGCCACCCGAACGTGTGGGCCTATTTGGGCCGAATAAAGGGCCTCAGGCCCATTTACACTGTTAGGACTATATATGATATCTATGTCGCTCGAGCCGACTGTAGACCTTCGTGAAGGTTGCTAAATGACCGAAATACCCTCGAAGGGTAAAATGACCGAAATACTCTTGGAGGGTAAAATGACCGAAGTACCCCTAGAGGGTAAAATGACTGAAATACCACTGGATGGTAAAATGACCGAAATAGCCCCATTGGGTAAAATGACCGATATGCCCCTGAAGAGAAAAATGACCAAAATACCTCTGCATGTTATATAATTATTACATGCTATTTATGGTATGTCTGCATTCATGTGATATTATGCTGCATGGGGGATGGGATTATTGATACGGAGGAAGTTTTGATAGGATCGCATGGTCGCTTGACGACTGTGGATCCACCAATGGCTTTAAGCCGATTATGTGATTGGCAGCTTTGCTGCAACATTGGTTAGTGCCGCAACCGGTGCTACATAAGGAGTGTAGGGATGGGTGGGTCGATTAAATTCCCACATGAGTGTAGGGCTGGACAGGAGATGGAGTGCAGGGTTGGTATGAGCATTAATGCATTGCGTATATGAATTTTAATATTGAGATGGGCTTAGGCCCAGATAAATATGATATGTGACATTTGACATGGGTTAAGGCCCAACTGAGGCTATTATGGGCTAAGGCCCAAATGCCACCGCTACTGTGTTGGGCTTGGGCCCACAATGATGTCTGTAATGGGCTTAGGCCCGGATTGTTGTGGTGCATGTTTTTACCGATGAGGGTTGTACACACTGAGTTTTCGTAAACTCTCCCCTTTTGTTTTTAATTTTTCAGGTAATCCTCAGTAAGCAGTTCAACGTACTGGAGGACTCGGAGGTGGCCACACTACGAGCAGCTTTTAATTTTAGTTTTTATTTCACCTTAGTAAAATCACTTTCTTATTGGGTTGTAATAAGGTCACTTTTAATTTTTGGTTTTTACTTGGGATATTTATCTATGATGTTTTATAGCTGTTAAAAGTAGATCGCGACTTTCCTAAACAAAACTGTTTTCAAAACATCACGTTTTCATAACTCAATTATTCTTAAATTAAGCTTCTGCAGTAAACAAGGTTTTTATGATAAAAAATTTATTATAAACCTCAGGAAATAATAATAAACTGACGTAACTGGGATTTTACTCAAGTTTTAATTAAGAAGGGTTTTCAATGAAAATAGGGTTTTCGAAAAACACTTCAACGTGGCACACGAATTCGGGCCGAACTTCTAAGCCTGGTTTGGGGTGTTACATTTAGTGGTATCAGAGCCTGGTTGCAAAACTCGAGCTGGGAAATTGGCTTTAGTTTTTATGTTAAAGATGTTTACAAATGATTTTGAAATAGTTTTGAAAGATTTTTGTGTGGCACACCGAGTCTCCAGCATTGGACAAAGTAAGTTCTTATGATACTGAAATATGTTTTAAATTGTTATACTGGAAATATTTACTAGGATTACTTTAGACGATAGACTATACTGAGACTCTTTAGCTAGAGTAAACTAAGAAACTATAGGAAATTAAATCTGTAGTGAGCTTGCGACTGTGAGAACAACTCTTAGCTACTACTTTCATAAAACATTTGTTTAATTATTGAAACTATGAGATAAATTCATAAAATTTCTAATCCAGATAATACGTGAAGCAATAATGAGCGCTAGAAGGGGTGCAGGAGGCCACGGTAGAGGCCATGGTAGTGCTAGGACTGGATCTTCGGCATCAAGCCACATGCCCAACGTTGAGGCGGAGAAAGCACCAACTTCACTAGTGGTTAAGACAGGGTTATTCGACCGACCTGCTGGGGATGACTCTTTGTCTCATGCGATGCTTCATATTTTAGAAAGAGTTGCTTGGTCTGTTGGGCCTAATACCGTTATTGGGGGCCGTGGGTCGGTTACGGAACGACTCTGGTCCAATGGAGCAGAGATCTTCAGAGAAGTTTCTGGGGTGGCCCCAAATGTGGTGGAGTACTAGTTAGAGGCCACCGAAAGAATTATGGACGACCTCGACTGCACACTGGAACAAAAGTTGAATGGTGCCATGTCCTTGCTGAGGGATGAAGCCTATCAATGGTGGCTAACGGTAAAAGAGGGTATCCCGTCTAATCGATTGACCTGGGAATTCTTCAAGTCCACATTTCAGGGAAAGTATGTGGGCGCTAGCTATGTCGACGCTCGTAGGAAAGAATTTCTGAACTGGTTCAAGATGACAAGTCTGTGGCTGAGTACTAGGCAGAATTTTTGCGGCTTAACCTGTATGCTCAAGGAATTGTGGCAACGAAGTACAAACGTTGTGTTCGGTTCGAAGATGGCCTCAAGGATAGTCTCCGAGTGTTGATAGCTCCGCAGAGGGAGCGGAACGTTGCTGCACTAATAGAGAAAGCTAAGATCGCTGAAGATGTGAAGCGCTCTGAGCGCCTAAATCGGGAAAGAGAAAGGGGAAGAAACAAGAGGGATTTTGAGCATTCCAATTCTGATCAGAGATTTAAGAGAAAGGCCAGAGTGGATGGGCCAGTTAGAGCTGGGCCCCCTGTTGCTACTACTGGGTTACCACATTGTGCTACTTGTGGGAAAGGTCATGTGGGCGAGTGCTGGAGAAGGATAAGGGCTTGTCTAAGCTGTGGTTCCGTGGAACATCATCTCAGAGAGTGTCCCAGAAGACCGAATCAAAGGCAGGCCTTCGGTAGGGGTAATGTATAGCCACCGAGGGGTGGACAGCAGCTGCCTAGAGGCCGTTGGTAGGCTAGGGGTGGAAACAGTTTAGGCCCTGGAACTCTAGGTAGAGGTGCTAGTCATGCGAAGGCAAAGCATTCAGCTTTGGTTTATGCAGCATGTCGCCGAGAAGATGGAGACGCTCCAGATGTGAATACTGGTACGTACTTTACCCATGGTGTGCTATTTACCTAATTTGTAATTAGGACTAGAGTGCGTAGCAGTAGCGTAGTGGTGTGATTGGTGTTGTACGGCTATTAGATAGTTGGAAATTTCAAGGACGAAATTTCTTTAAGGGGGTAGAATTGTAACACCCTAAATTTGGGTCTAGTAGAATTAGGCCTATTGGGCCTTAGGCAGGGGAGCGTTTAAAACTTTTGAGAATAAGAGAACGACACTAATGCAAGTTGGGTCTATTAAGTGAGTGATATTGGAAGGTTTTGGGGCTTCTATGAAGTCCGGGGTTCAAGCCATGTCATTTGGAAAATTTTTATTTTTAGCATTAGGGGACCCTGACTCCTGGTATTTTTTGTTTCTATCCATTTCTCCTTGGGCTGATTGCATCTTCTGTTTTCTTTTTATTTCCGCACACGTATACAAAGTAAAAGAAGTGTCACTAAAAGAAACTCTAAATTGAAGAGGAAAATGTAATCACTTTAATATTTTTTGTTTCTGATTTCTTTATTCTTCTCTTTTCGTGTGTTCGTAAAAAAAATACAATGGTGTGTTTCGGCCCTCTAAAGCCAAAAATCAGAAATAAAAACTAAAACCAAAAATCAAAATTACAACTTTTTTCATTTTCTCTGCTGTTATCTGTTATTGCTATTGTTGTTAGTTGTTGTCCCTTTTTGTAGGTACGGCCATTGTAGTACGGAGGCTGTATGCACGGACTTGGCGAGCGTTGGAAGCTTACAGCGCTGGAGGCTGCGGCGCAAAAAAGGAAAACCATAGGGTTTCCTGGTTGTTTTTTAGTAAATTGGGCTAGGTTAGACATTGGGCCGTGTATTGGGTCTATTGGACCTGCTGTTAAACTTTTGGGTCATTGTAATTCTTTTGGGTTCGTAAAAAACTATTTATGGACTATTTAAAAAACTTTTTTTATTCTGGTTTTATTATTTTATTTTTTCTTTATTTTCTTTTTTGGTTTTAAAAAATGGTTGATGGGCCCGGGCATAAATAGGCTCTTACAGCTGCCCCACTTTGCTTGTTGTTGTGTAATGAGAATGGAGCAAAGACTTCAAAAAGGACCATTTTTGCCCGGTCTTCAAAATTTTGACTTCTTTTGGTGCTTTTCTTCTTCGAGTAGCTTCATTCCATCCCACTACATCTTCAAAGGCATATGAACTAGCGCTTCGATCCAATTCTATGTAATTTCTAGGAGAAGAGATTTGTAGCGTCAATCTGCTCCGTCAAAACTTCATGGCGATAAGAATTCAGAGAGAAGAGATTCGTAACCTCAATCTTCTCTACTGAAACTTTAAAGAAATACGAATTGATCCTCATAGTAAAATCAAGGAGGAGGGATTTGTAGCCTCAATCTACTCCACTGGAACTTCGAGGAGATAGAAATTCAGAGAGAAGAGATTCATAACCTTAATCTTCTCTGCTGAAACTTCAAAGTAATACAGATTGATACTCATTATAAACTCAGGGAGGAGGGATTTGCAGCTTCAACCTGCTCCACTGGAACTTCAAGGAGATAGAAATTCAGAGAGAAAAGATTCGTAACCTCAATCTTCTCTGCTGAAGTTTCAAAGAAATACGGATTGATCCTCATTGTAAACTCAGGGAGGAGGGATTTGTAGCCTCAATCTACTCCACTGGAACTTCGAAAAGATAGAAATTCAGAGAGAAGAGATTCATAACCTCAATCTTTTCTGCTGAAACTTCAAAGAAATACGGATTATCCTCATTGTAAACTCAGGGAGGAGGGGTTTGTAGCCTCAACCTACTCCACTGGAACTTCGAGGAGATAAGAATTCAGGTGTTCAATTTGTTTCACTACTGCTCAGTGAGATAAGATTTGTAACCTTTAACTGATCTGCTCCACTACTGTTTAGGGAGACAAGATCTACAATCTTCAGCCTACTCTACTACTGCTTAAAGAGAAGGACTGGTCATCCTTGATCTGCTCCACTACTACCTCGTGTGAACGAAATCTGAAATCTTCAATCTGCTTCCTTGCTATCTTAGGAAGATAAGACTACAATCTTCGATTTGCTTCACTGCAAACTCAGGAAGACCAGATCTGCTATATTCAATCTGCTCCACTGCAAACTGAAAGATGCCAGACTGGTATTTTCGATCTGCTTCACTGCAAACTTAGGAAGACAAGATCTATGAATTCACCGATGTTGCGACCCCATCCTCTACTGAACTTATCCTGTAAAATTAGTTTTATGTGTTTATGCTTTTGCAAAATGGTTAGGATGCAATGATCAGAATGAATCCAATGCTCTTAATTAAATGTATTATGGATGACATTTGCATGAATACAGAGTGTCATAAGAATGGTCTTTTTACAATGATTAAGATGCAATGATCAGAATAAATCGAATGCTCCTAACTAAATGATTATAGATGACATTTGCATGAATGCAGAATGTCATGAGAATAATCCTTGGTTAAAAGTTTAAGGATTAGGATGCAATGATCAGAATGAATCAAATGCTCCTAATTGAATGTATTGTGAATGATATATACAAAATGTCGTGAGAATGATCCTTTTTAATAGCTTAAGGCATCATTGCCCATTTTTTATTAAGGCCTTATCACTGATGTATTATGCTGCCATCTTGTTCGGCTGGTATTCTCGACAGAAAACCTGAGAAAATGATTATATCTTGCTCAACAGATTTGCCCCACTGTAACTTCAGGGTCCATCTCATTATGACTTAGGGGTATAAGATCTGAATACATCCCACTGCGACTCCAAAATGTAGGATTTGTTTCATCTTCAATCCATCCCATTGCTATTCAAGGGTACATGACTTGTATCATTTTCCATCCATACCACCGCAACTCAGGGGTAGAGGACTATAACTTGTTCAATCAACTAATCACTCTCCAGGTGACCTAACCAAATGTGTATGCATGATATTTGCATGGATGCAGAATATCGTTTTTTCTTGTGAATGATTCCCCTTTTACACTTAGGTTAACATTGCCCATTTTTCGTCAAGATTGTATCACTGACGCAATATCTTGTCATTTGTTCATTTTTGACAAAAATCCAAAGAGATAGTCTCAATTTAGACTCTTCCTTAAACTTGGTGAGTTTTAAACAAAGTCCTATTTCAAGTTCTTGTATTATTCAGAAGCTTCCAGAGTAATATGCGAAACTCATTTTATGAAAACATTATTAATCCACTAATCATTATTTCAATGCAAAATGCTTGAAAAAGATCATAACAATGGATAAGAAGGAAATTAATTGCGAGCATAGCTCGAAACAAACAAGTTAATCAAAGCTAGAAAATGCAATTAAGAAGAAAGTTTATTGAGAGTGTATTTTGAAATGAATAAAATAATTAAAGATAGCAAATTTAGAATGGGTAAGATGGAAACTAGGTGCCCCAGATATCGTAGCCTGAGCTTCTCTGTTCAAACTTCTTGAGGACCATTTTAAGCTCAATATGTGTTTAGGGGATCTGGAGTACTTTGTCGATGCCCCAAGATGTAACATACTTCCTCATTGTTAATTCAAGTATAGCCAGACTACTGTATGCTTCACTTTCGATCAAAATTTGAGCTGCCTTTTTTCGGGTTTTCAACTCAAATCCCCTTTGGTCTCAAGGCGCCCTTTGCGAGTTTTCACCTTGGCCTATCCTTTTCTTTCTTCTTTTTGATTGATTTTTTTTATTTTTTATTTTTTATTTTTTTTCAAAGCGCCATTTGTCGGTTTTCACCTTGGCCTCTCTTTTCAGATGAAATCTAAACTCTCTGGCTTGAACATATCCTTGCCATCCATCCTGGTCAAAGTTAATGATCTTCCAGAACAAGCCTTCTTCACCGCATAAGGTTTTTCCAAATTTGGCATCTACTTCCCTCTAAAGTCCTTTTGTATGAGAAGAATATTTCTTAATGCCAGGTCCCTATCTTGAAATTCTTTTGGGCAAACCTTTTTGTCATAAGCCTGTATCATCTGTTTTTGGTACATTCGACCATGATGAATACTTTCAATCAAGCTTACTGGAGACATTTTGCTTTATCCAATTCTTAATTCAATCAAAGCTTGGAGAAAAGGAATCTTAACTTCCAGCAATTGCTTCCTTTTCATAAACCCATGGGAAAGATGCCCCGGTGAAGGTCTTGGCCAACATTCAAGAAACATAGAGGGTAAATGGTAACTTCTCTATGTCAACCTTTACATGTCTCAGTCATTTTTCAAAAATTTTTGAATGGTTTTTTTTTGTTGCCTTTACTGCACTGATATGGTGTCTGATCTTTGAGCAGACTGTAAATTTTTGACATTGTGCAATTATGTTTCTTTCTGACATTCTTTATTGCCACTTTTTTGAATTTGGATTTGGATTTGGATTTGGATTTGGATTTGGATTTGAATTTGGATTTGGATTTGAATTTGGATTTGGATTTGGATTCGGATTAGGATTTGGATTTGGATTTAGATTTGGAGTTAAATTTGGATTTGAATTTGGATTCAGATTTGAATTTGACTTTGACGATTATTGACTTTGCAACTTTGGCATATGAAGCGACCTTCACCCTTTTAGTGAAGTAATTGACAACCACAAAGATGAGTTGATGTCGGCTAGATACTTTTGACGAGATTGACCTCATAATATCTATGCCCCAGATATAGAAAAAATGGAAGAGGCAAATACATCCTGTCTTCCTCAATTTGGCATTTAATGTAATTTCCCTTTCTGGGTAAACCAGTAGTCCAAACCTTTTGATTAGCCTGGCGATTGTAGAACCTTTAACATAGGTTACAACCTTAGCAAAATCCCCACGTTTCAGTAGTTTGGCGTGCCTTGATATGATCATGCGAAAATGTCTTGAATTCTTGAAAATAGCTTAATGATGTCTCGCCTTATCTCTGTGGTGAATTAGGCTTCGATCTTTGCCCTTTTCTGGAGCTTGCAATGTGCACTGACCTTTTGCAAGGTAGAGTCAATTTTCATCTTGTTCTACCATCCTTAACAAATTGAAAGATAGTCTACAATCTCTGTCATCTTCAAAGTCCTTAGATCTCTTAGACCCATATCTCATTCGAAAAGGGAGTCAGTGACAACGTTGCTTACATCGTTGATATCTAGGTACCTAGCTATGAAGGTAAAGAATCCAAAGAATAAATAATTCTAAGAATGATCATTTGTATGGTATGGTCATGAATAAAGAATGAAAGAATATCCTAAAAGAATGTATAATATGAAATGGAAAGAATGAAAAAAATATTTGCCTTAAAAAGATGCATTTTATTGAAATAGAAATTCCGGACACAAGCCTATTTCACAAAAGAAATCTTATTGCTTCTAGGCTTAAAGCAACAAGTGCGTTTTGTACATTACTCTAAGTAAGCTTTAAATATTACAGGAATTTTTTCGCAGTCCGATTGTCCAAAACGCTCCCAGGTTCATGTTTCTGCATTTGGCGCATCATCTAACTTCACAATACCCACACTGATGAACTTTTCCACCAATTTCTTGAAAGCAAGGCAATTTTCTATCGAATGCCCCATGACCCCCGCGTCGTACTCACACTGGGCATTTGGGTCATACCATTATGGCTATGGAGGTTGCATCGGTTTCGGGTAGTGGGGGGACACAACGTGCGCATCAAATAAACTTTGGTACAAATCGTTATACGTCATTGGGATCGGTGTAAATTAGAGTTTTTCAGTGTTTTGCCTTGTGCCAGATTCTTTTCTTGATGAACCTTGATACCTAGTAGTCACTGTTTTTGACTGATTTGAGTACCCCATACTTACGTTATTCACTTCGCTTTCTTTCTTCCTTGTGGCCATTCTCTTGTTACTTTCTCCTACCTCGATCTTTCAACTTTTTATAGCATTCTCGATCATTTCTCCGGTCAGTACAATGTCCAAGAAGCTCTTTCTGGCACTTCCTAGCATATGCGTGATAAATGGGGCCTTCAGTGTATTAATAAAGAGCATTGTGGTCTCTTTCTCCAGAAGTGGTGGCTGGACTTGGATGGAGACCTCCCTCCATCGCTGGGCATACTACCTGAAGCTCTCATTTTTCCTCTTCTCCATGTTCTGGAGTGTAATCCTATCAGGCACTATGTCTGTCATGTGGCTGTACTGTTTTATGAAAGCTTGAGCCAAGTCTTTCCATGCACCAATTTGGGAACGACTCAACTGGTTATACCACTTGGCTGCTGCTCCCATCAAGCTATCTTGGAAGCAATGGATTAACAATTGGTCATTATTAATGTACCCCGTCATTCTACTACAAACATAGTGATGTTAGCCTCAGGGCAACTTGTTCCGTTATATTTCTCAAATTCGGGCATTTCGAATTTGTATGGGAGCACCAAGTCTGGGACTAAGCTTAAATCCTTGGCATCGATTCCCTAACAGCTATCGGCGCTTTCTATCGCTTTAAACTTCTCCTCCAACCATTTACATCTATCTTCTAGCTGCTTTGGCAATTATGCTTTTGTCCTCTCTCCTTCAGTTATTTCATCCAAATTAGAGACATTAGTAATGATTGGATTATATCATGAACCTGAGCCAGTTTGGAGGTTCACCGAAGCACCAGCTTGGAATTGTTGAGGCTCGATCGTGACAGACGGCCTTTGCACATTGAAGATACTTAGTATTCTCCTCAACATTTACCTTGGGGTTCTTTCCTTTATCCATAAGCCCCTTCAACAACTGCGTCATCTGAATCATCATATTTCCTTGAGATTCCATCATTCTGTCCATCATATCCTGCTGGATCTTAGCAAGCTACTCCTACATTTGTGCCTGCATTTGTTCTTGCATTTCTTTTTGCATTTGTTCCAACTTTTCTAGTCTTTTATCCATTGCTTTAGTTTTCTTTCTTGTGCCGCAAGGATGAGTATCTGGTAAGGTTTTGTCGGTTTCTAGGTTGCTAAAATGATTTTTAATAAATTAGAGCTTTTCTACAAATTTTAATGCATATGACGCGATCTAATGCAAATGCATGAAATGCAATGCAAATGTATAGAATGAATGCAAAGAGAAAGAGAGGTGTTGACTCTGAATTCAATTCCATTAGAAGAACTTTTCTAGAAAATAAATTTCTTTACATAAAATGGATTGCATATGCAGTTTTGTCCTCATAGTCCAAGTGAAAACACCAATCCTTTTCTTTGTATCCGGATGTTATGGTCGTGTCCCGTGAACTTTCTCAATAGATGCCTCTTCTAGCTCCTTGTTGCTTGGTCCAGGTCGTACCTCTTCACTCACTTATCCTCCGCGATGTTCATAAGCTTCTTTAATAAAATTGAGACATGATGACTCACGAATAATCCTTGTCGTCTTGAATCTTCGGGCCAAGTCTTGTATTCTTCTGCGGACTATCAACCTTCTCTCATTGTTTAACTAGGCTATGTCCGAACGACCGTATTATAATCCACTTCATCAAGTAACCCATTTCCTTATGACAAACTCTTCTATTTAGCAATCGAATATGAATCAACACCTCCTTTCTAAGATGATGTGATGCGATGCAATGCAATCATAAACAACACAAAATATGTTAGCACCAGAAAAATAAACAACCAAAATAGATTACCTAAATGAGTGACCACTAGGGTTTGGCGTGGCTCTACCTAGGGTTAGCTCTTAGGGTTCACTGTATGTGGTTTGGTTCTAACGAGAGGATACCTGAACCAGCAGATTCCTCAATCCTCACCCATTATAGGCTCATATGGATCGAGTTCAGTTCAGAGGAATACATTTCCCTATGTCCATGCGGAGGTGAAAACCTCACCAAGGCATAGCTTCTTACTCCCATTTAAAGGTGTGACCACAACAGTCATGCAATGGAATGCCAAAGTATTTTATGAGACTCGACATTATTGCAATCATAGCACCAAAAATGCATTAAAAGAAACATGATTTTTCAAAACAATTTTCCAAAATTTCAATCAAAAGGACAAAAACTAATCAATTTATGGCCTGACTCTCAACCAGTCCCCAGTGGAGTCGCCAAGTTGTTGAAACCATTTTTTATAAGCATTTGAAAAAAAGGGGATCGACTTTAAAAAGAAAATGGAGTCGCCACCGATCTTTTATTCAACGTGTGATCGGATCACCTTAAGATGGATTATTTTAATAAACCATTTGGATTTATTAAAACAATAATTTTTGGTCTACAAAATATAAGAAAACAGGTTCGGGAGTCAGTTACGTGCGAGGAAGGATTAGCACCCTTGCAATGCCCAAAATTGGTACCAAATTGATTAGCTAGTGTCCTTGTGTTGAAAACTTGAAATTGTTTAAGGTGTGATACTTTTTAAAGAATGTTAACTAATTTTGAATTGAATCTCAAGATTCACTCGTTCCAAAGGAATAAAAAAAAATCATATCCAGCACGCTAGGATATGACACGTTTATACCCCGACACCGAGATCATCTTTGATTTTCAAAATATGCGATTAAAAGGATATTTGGTTATTTGGTCAAACGGAAAACCGCAACCCAGCACGATAGGGCACGATTTCTTGAATTTCCAAACACGAAATATTGTCCTTTTTTGAGAAATTTTTAAATACGCAATCTTAAAATCGGTTTAAAATGCATTTTTAATGAAATGGAACATTTAATAAAGGCTTGAATATATTGGAATTTGTAACATAAAACAACAAGAAGCACAACCATAGCATTAGGCATGAAATACACACAAACTCAACATCATATTTATGAACGATAATTATAGCAATAATTTTAATATACCAATATACAACAATGATAACTACATGATTTAAAAGACAAATATTATTAATCAAAAATCAATAAACTACAAGATATAATAATTTTACGAAAATAACAATGTCAAATTAATATAAAACAAAATCTTGAATGCTAACAAATGTATTTAAAATAAAGAAAGTGGAGATTGAAATCTACAATTTATGAAATTGTTAAAGACAAAATAATTTGTAAATGAATTTATGAAATATTTATTTTTAAAAAAAATTAAAATGAATTATTCAAAACAAAACAAAAAAAAACATAATATATGCATTTTAATATATATACAAAAACATATATAACTAATAACATATAACAATGTATGAAATAAATTAAAATGTGCAATAAAATATAATCTTTCGATGGGATAAATTATGCATACTTAATTTAAAATAGAAATATATATATACATAAATAATTAAAAAAAACTAAATATATAGATAGGTTTAAAAGGAAATATATACATGAAATAGTGTAAGAATCAATAATATGTACAAAAAAATCTTATTATTATATATGTATGAAGGTACAAAATAATAACATATAATTGTATTTAAATTAAAAATTATATAAATCATCAAAGGAATACATAATATATGATTTTGAAATTAAACATTTAAACAATACACATAAACAAAATAAATTAAAACAATGTAGAATCAATTTTAAAACAATTTGATTAAAATAGTCTAAATAGTAAATAAATTTAATACTATAAAAGAGAGTTACGAGAATTATAAACGAAAATTAAAACTTAATTGAAATAAAAATGAAGTTTAAAGGTCATTTCATAAATAAACCAAAATCATTTAAGCAAAATCAGGCGTCAGACTAAATTTCGCATAAATAGTCGGGGATTAACAAGCAAATATTCCTCTTATAAAAAACGTAGCACATAAACCGGACCAAATTAAAATAACGCACAAATTATTGAGCTCAATTAAATAATAAAGACAACGCATAACAGATCTAATTAAATAAATAGTACAGAAATAAAGGGACCAAATGCGCAAATTCCCCTTTAGCACGTAAACACGCGGATCCTAAGAGTTTTGGATCGGATCGGGTTGGAGCGACCTTAAATGACGTCATTTTAAAGCTATTGAAATGAGCTTTAAATGGCGTCATTCTCCTAATGAGTATTAACCCCTTAAAATAGACTTAAACCTCCAGCTGATTTCTCTTTGAAATGAAACCCTAGCCCCCTTCTTGTTTTCATTCTCAGTCGCCTGTCAAAACTTCTCCGTTCATCCAATGAAACACCAACATAAACGGCGTACAATGGTTCACAAAGGTTCGATTCAACCAACATCTTCGTCTAAACCCTGATTGCGTCAGAGAAAACAAGGACGGAATCGCACAATGGTTCACTCACCATCTTCGTCTAACTCCGATTGCGACGGAGAAAACGAGGACATTCGCGAGGGTACACACTTCCTTTTTCTTTTTATTTCCGTACACGTATACAAAGTAAAAGAACAGTCACTAAAAGAAACTCTAAATCAAAGAGGAAAATGTAATCACCTTAATATTTCTTGTTTCTGATTTCCTATTTCTTCTGTTTTCGTGTGTTCGTAAAAAAAATACAATGATGTGTTTCGGCCCTTTAAAGCCAAAAATCAGAAATAAAAACTAAAACAAAAAATCAAAATTACAACTTTTTCCATTTTCTCTGCTACTATCTGTTATTGCTATTGTTGTTTGTTGTTGTCCTCTTTTGTAGGTACGGCCATCGTAGTACGGAGGCGTGCGGCGCTCGTGGTGACGTGGAGGTGTACGGAGGCCGTACGTGTGGACGTGGCGGGCGCTGGAAGCTTACGGCGTTGGAGGCTGCGATGCAAAAAAGGGAAACCCTAGGGTTCCCTGGTTGTTTTTTAGTAATTTGGGCTAGGTTAGACATTGGGCCGTGTATTGGGTCTATTGGACCTGCTGTTAAACTTTTGGGTCATTGTAATTCTTTTGGGTTCGTTAAAAGCTGTTTATGAACTGTTTAAAAGACTTCTGTTATTTTGGTTTTTTTGTTTTTTTTTTATTTTTTGGTTTTAAAAATTGGTTGATGGGCCCGGGCATAAATGGGCTCTTACAACACATATTGAGGGTATTTTACAAAATAGCCCTCACATTTTCACATTTCAACACTTTAGTCCCTATTTCACAAAATCATCAAATTCACATAATTTCTTTTCACATAAACCTAGCCAAATTTTCCTTGTGTTCATACAAGCCCACACATATCATTTATTTCACATTTTAGCCCCTCAATTTAGCCCAAATTACACAAATTCATCAAAACTCCAAAGACAAACTATAGTAATCAAACACATATCTTTCATTTTCCACCATCAAACATTCAAGAACTCACATGTTCATCAATGGAATATCAATTCACAAAATTAAGACATGGGTTAGCTAGAGCACGAAGCAACGATCACAAAAACGTAGAAATTATCAAAAATAGAGCAAAAACTCATACCCGATTGAAGCTTAGACTATGGCCGAACCTAGCTAACCATTTTTTCTTCTTTTTCTTTCAATTTTTTGTAAAGGATGCACAACTATCCACTATCTTCAGTTTTATTATAACATATATATATATCATTATTTATCAAGTTACAAATTTAACCATACTAATAAACAATATAACATATTATATAATTCATTATAAATGTCCATCAACCATCCACTACCTATATAATGGCTTAATTGCCTCATAAGGCCACTACATTTAAAAGACAACTCAATCAAGCACATTAACAATCAGCACACAACTTTTGCATTTCATGCGATTAGGTTTTTTTTGCAAATTAAACACACAAACGATAAAATTTTCACACAGAACTTCCACACATGCTCAATCACATATTATATATACCAAAAATAATATTAAAATATTTTTTCGACCTCAGATTTGTGGTCTCGAAACCACTATTTCGACTAGGGTCTAAATCGACCTGTTACATGTAAGTTACATGTGACACGGGCGCCTGTCCCCATGTACTTTGAAAATTTTCAATGTTTCTTCCAAAACTTCCATAAGTTCTTGATTTAGTCCCGAACCACTTCTAATGCTTGTTTTGAGCCTCGAGGGATCGTGTAAAGGACTATATGATTGAGATTGATTGACTTTTGTTTGGATACGAGAAATGTATAAGAAATGTATGAATGTTTAAGTGATAAGTTTGGTAATGCTCCGTAACCCTATTCCGGCGACGGATACGGGTTAGGGGTATTACATCGCTCGTTGAATGAAAGATTTGAACAAGCAATCAGAGCTTTTGGATTTGAGGAAAATATTGATGAACTTTGCATTTATAAACGTATTAGGGATGGAAAAGTGGTTTTTCTCATTCTATATGTCGATGGCATTTTACACATTGAAAATAATGTAGGGATATTGTCATTGGTTAGACTTGGGAGAAGCTTACAAGGTTCTAGGTATTCGAATCCTAAGGGATCAAAAGAACAAAGTGATATTTTTATCACAAGCTTCATACATAAACAAGTATTGGAATATTTTTTAATGATCGATTTAAGGAAGGGAAATCAACCCTTGTACCGAGCTTTTATCTTTCTTTAGTGGACTTTCCTAAGATAGAAAAATAAAGAGAATACATGAGAAAAATTCCTTATGCTTCAGTAGTAGGAAGTCTCATGTTTTCTATGTTATGAAAATTTCTAGATATATGTATTGGAGTAGGGTTGGTGAGTCAATATCAGGTGAATCTTGGTCTAATATACTGCCAAGGAGTTAAGCATATACTCAAGTATTTACGAAGAATGAGGTATTATGTGTTTGTGTTTTCCAAAATAGATGTAATGAGGTATCATGTGTTTGTGTATTCCAAAATAGATGTTACTCCTATTGGTTACACAGATCTTGACTTCCAAACGTGCCAAGATTTGATGAAATCAACATTGGGCTATGTCTTTGTCCTAGATGGTGGGTCTATAGTTTGGAGAAGTTTCCAACAAAGTTGCGTTGCCAACTCCATTATGGAGGTCGAATATGTGGTTGGTTCTAAGGAAACAAAAGAACCAATATGGCTTCGAAATTTCCTTATGGATCTTGAAGTTGAGCTTAGTATGGAAAAAAAATATCACACTATATTGTAAAAAAAGACAAAACACAGTGATAAAAATATCACATTAAAATAGAGGCAGTAATAGAAAAAAATAGTGATTGCAGTCAGAGTGGAATAAGAGAACAACCTTGCATATTAGTGTAATAAGACTCTGATGGCTAGGAGTTCTGACAAACATGTAGAGCATTTGAGAATGCAAAATATGACTCATTTAATTCACTAGGGCAAGTGTGAGACTATTGGGATCTAATGCCTTTAGTGTAGTATTTTCGTCTATATGTACTTGTATTTTTTGAGCAAATTGGTTTAATAAACTATCCATCAGGTACATTAATATTCTTTTTATATTGTCCTCAATAGTTTTTTTCTTAAAAAACATAATGAAAGAAAATATTGACTCATTGATTATCTAATGTTTAACTAATACTAAGAGGTATTACATGATTGAAACATAATACGAAAAGACAACTTGTATTACTAGATAATCTAAATGTGTCTTAGTCTAATCAGAAATGATCAAACCAATCGATAGAGTAATATGTTGGCTATCTAGTCCAATTGGGGAGATACCTTGTCTTGGTCATTAACCTACCATCAACTAAAGTAGTCAATTCGGGTCAATTCCACACTTAAGAAGCTTGTTTTCTATGCAATTTAGGATTTTATATTATGTTATTTGTAATTAGGATGTAGAATTAAATATTAATAAAACAATTGATTTTTTAACATATTTTGTAAGTGTTGTGACCCAATAAGCTGGCACGGGCCTTAGGTTGTGCTAATATGTTTAATTAAGTGTGTAAGATGGAGATATAAAGGCGCAATTGACGTGGAAGCAAGGGACGATGATGCACAAGCTTCTTGAGACGTCAAAGCATAAAACATACAATAAAAGGTTAGAATTGGGTGTCGTGTCGCGCCACGCAAGGGGTATGGCACAACACAGGTCGACATCCTGTCAAAGTAATTTGGGGTTATTTTTGTCCGTGCAATCAAACTTTTACAAAGCATTCGGATGTGCTGAAGACTTAATTTGGGCTACCAAAACCTCTATAAAGTAGACATGATGGGTTTGATGCAACTAAGTCGTCCTAGATGCCTTCAAAAACCCTAGTAGTTTAGAAGTAGATTTAGTTTATATTCTTTTTGGCTTTTGATTTCTCTTTTCTTTTTCCTCTTTAAACCAGTTTTGATTCAAGAGTTCATTTATTTATTAAAGTATTTCATTTTATATTTTCTTTTGTTTTCGATTTAATTCTTTATTCTAATCAAGGTATTTAACTACTTTTTTCCTCATTTGATATTCAATGCACGATTATTCAAATCTCTTTTCTCTTCTGAATCGATCGTGTTCTCTACATGATTTATTCAATCGAAGTTGAGATTATGAATAATATGAGTTGTTAAATCCCTTAGGGGAAACTAACGAGTGGATGAGGGTGTGACTAACAGAGGATTTAAGGTTTTCCGAGAGGGGTTAGTTGGTATGAATTACGTGTGCTTAAACCACTAGGATTGACAACATTAGGAAGCTATCATAGGCTAGATTAGGTCGAGAGATAAGTCAAATCAAGTAAATTGTTAATTATCATAGTTGAGAAAGTGAGGTCGAGTGTAACACCCCAAACCCGGCCTAGATGTTATGATCGGATCTAGCATGTCACATCAAAAGGTTGGTTAAAACTACCCGTTCACCAAAAACCCTTCCTCAAATTAAACCTTTCTACCTTTAAAAAAACCCGAATTTCATTGCTTATCAAAACAAGATTTGCTTAAAGTTATTGTGCTTGTAAACATAGTATTATTTTCAAAAAACTTTGTTTGTTGCAGCAGACTGACTTTAAAAGTTGCAGAAACGTGATAATTTGAAAATGGTAGTTCTTATTTTAAAACTCGTGTTTAAATGTTTAGCAGTTCATAACTAAAACAATTACCAAATCAAGGATGAAAAGAAGATCCCAATGACCTTATTACATAAATTATTAACCCAAAAATTATATAAAATAAACTAAACCGAAATTTGCTAAGTTCTGTTTAATAACATATCCGACGTGTGGCCACCTCCGAGTATTCCGCAACTCCAAATCCTCTAACGCTTGGGATTACCTTCACGGCTAAAAGAAATGGTGAGTTATGAGAACTCAGTGTGTAATCCCCTATAACAGTCATAGTCTGGGCCCGAGCCCATACGGTGTCGGTCTGGGCCTAAGCTCTATCTGGTAATAATCTAGGCCTAACCCAAATCATAACAATGCAATGTATATGTACCCACCCCAATCCCACCAGACTCTCCACCTGTACCAACCAAACTCTCCATGTGGGGACCATGTCAACTCACCTAGCCAAAATTCTCGAATAAAATAGCCAAGCTGCTAATGACGGTATATGCGGCTAAGCGACCAAATTAAGAATATATGGCAATGCCACTATAACGGTATGTGGCAATGCCACTAGAACGGTAGGTGGCGGAGCCACTAGAACGGTACTTCCTCCAATCAGCAATCCCAACCCAATGCAATATGATATGTATGCAACGTATTCCGATCATATACAGATATATAAAATCACATAAATAATATTTAAACTACCACTGAGAGTATAACGGTTATTTCGTCGTTTAGGGGTAAAACGATAATTTCACCCCTTGGGGTATTTTGGTAATTTACCCATCAATGGTATTTCGGTAATTTTTCCACCAAGGGTATTTCGGTAATTTACCCACTAAGGGTGTTTCAGTAATTTACCCACTAAAGGTATTTAGGTAATTTACCCACTAAGGGTATTTCAGTAATTTATCATCTAACGGCCTTTCTGGAGGGCCACTGTGCCTCGAGCGACACAGGTTCCCTATTTGGTCACTTCGGTGTAATTGGGCTTATAATCAAATTTTGGCCCAAACGGGCCCACACGCTCGTGTGACCCTTTCAGCTCGTTTTGTCACGGTTTTGTAGACTTCACAATTGCATCAACCATCCTGCTCTTACCATCAATTTTGCTCATGTGGGCCCGTTAACCCATTGGGCTCACTTAACCCACTTCAGCTCAACAAGGCCCACTATCGCCTCAAACCAATGAGAGAGTTCGTGACACCCCCAACGGTCTAACACCATCACTAGTGGCTCGATTTATCTCTTCGACCACTCGTACGCTCGAGTGATCTCAATTATCGATACTTCAGCTTTTCGATATTTCGGCTTTTGGCCGACTCACAGAACGTTGCACTATCATAATAAACACAAGTGTAAGATTACACACCTTGATAACGAGACGCGCGATTAGCCCTTCACCTCCAACCTTGTTTGAGCAAACGGCCTTAAACACCCATGATTGATAAGCACACTTAGCTTCATATTCTTAACAATAATCTGTACCAAAAAGATACGCATAAGTGTGGCTAAATCTGCATACCACACATAAAAAACATATGGCACATTTGGCCAAACCAGTTTTATGACAATGTTCTTACCTCACTTGATCGGTGAATCAACAATAAAGGTTTGATTAATACAAAACACCTGCTCCCCTTCACCTTATTGAAAATCCTAAGCCCAACGATGGCCACATCACAAAAAATAACGTATTTTAGACCCAACAAGAAAGAAAGAACACACGGTTATTAAGGAAGAACCTGAATGGAAGCAGAGTTACTGACAAAGAGAGAACTATAACTTATCGATTGTCAAATTCCTTGCAGAGCCACACTAGGAGATAACAAAACTGTGATTCGGCTAAGGACTAACTCACAAGATGCGGTGAATATGCCCAACAAAAAGTGATAGAGGGTGTTCGGTCGAACCAGAATCAACTTTAAGAACCAGAGACGAGCGTTGAGACAAAGGGAAGAACAGGTTCAGCTGTGAGAGTTAAACTGAAAAATCAAATGTTGTGAAAAGAAAAGAAGAAGAGTCAATTGAAGAATAAAGAAAAGGAAAAGGATTCGACTATGGAGAGGAGGCAGTTCATGAGAGGCAAAGAGTAGTGAGAAGAAGGAAAAAGGGACGGCAAGGTGACTTGAGAAGAAGAGAAATGACCCGAAATGCTAGAGAGAACTACCCAAAATGCAAAACTCACAAAAGAAATTCAGAGAAAATTAGGCACACTCTCCCCTCTCAAAGCCGAATATGCTACCAATGACCCCTCTTCAGCCGAAATTCCACCTTAGCTAGACTCCCACTTTCGGCCAATACCTCCCACACACATCAATTCCTTGATTTTCTCCCTTTTTTCCTCCTACAATTGCTCTCCTCCAACCATTTGAATTATTTGACCAAGTCTTCATTCCCCTTGAAAAGTTTGGTCTGAACTCTACTTCCTCAACTCTCAAACCACAAAATAAAAGCCTCCATTTGTGATCTGTGGGATTCAAACTCGTCCCCTCCTTGCTCTCCACTTGATGTCACACCACCACACCACATGCTCCACTTGTGACTTCTAAATGCACACGAATTTATTTAAGTCCCACAACCAATATCCCTCTCCACTAAAGGGGCCAAAAACTAAAATTTTTCCAAGGCTCAGACTTGAACTCAGGCCTTCCTAAACCCCAAATACACTCAAATAACCAGCTGAGCAAGCACAACATGAAATTATGCAAATAAATTAGAACCCCTAATTTTTAGGACGTTACAACTTTACCCCCTTAAAAAAAAATTTCAGTCTCGAAATTTACCTGATCAAAAGAGATGAGGGTACTGCTGTTGCACCGCCTCCTCAGGCTCCCACGTGGCTTCCTCTGCACCATGATTACACCACCATACCTTGTCTAACGGAACAAATTTCCTTCTCAGTACCTTAACATCATGATCAAAAATCTGCACCGGTTCTTCTTCAAATGTCAGATTAGGTCTTACCTCGATTTCCTCCACCGGTACTATATGAGAAGGATCCGAATGGTAGCGCCTCAGCATAGAGATGTGGAATACATTATGTATACAATTTAGCTCAGAATGCAGTTCCAGCTGATAGGCAATCGGTCCCACACGCTTTACTATCCTGTAAGGTCCGATAAAATCTAAGGCTCTACTTGCCCTTCCGCCCAAACCTCAGAATTTTCTTCCAAGGGGAGATTTTCAAGAAGACAAAATCCCCCATCGAGTACTCAATCTCTTTACGGTTTAAATCAGCGTATTACTTCTGCCTATCAGATGCTTCTTTTAACCGACCTCGGATCAATTTCACTCTCTTCTCAGTTTCAGAAATTAGCTCTGGATGCAACAGTCGACACTCACCCAATTCTGTCCAACAAGTAGGGGTACGGCACCTACGACCATATAACACTTCGTACGATGCCATCTGAATGCTGGATTGGTAGCTGTTGTTGTAAGCAAATTCTGCCAACGACAAATAGTCTTCTCAACTACACTTGAAATCAATCACACAACTTCTTAACATGTCTTTCAAAATCTGTATTACCCTCTCCGATTGACCATCAGTATGAGGGTGAAATGCGGTGCTAAAATCTAGCCTTGTACCCAGAGCTTCGTGTAACACTCTCCAGAATCGTGATGTGAATCTGAGGTCCCTGTCCGAGATGAATCTGATACAACTTTGCCAACTTCTGCAACGAGTAATCGGTGCTAACTGGTATGAAGTGGGCAGATTTAGTCAACCAGTTAACAATTACCCATACCGAATTTTTCTTAGTAGGCGTCAGGGGTAGCCCACTAACAAAATCCATGGTTATCCTCTCCCACTTCCAGAGTGGAATTTTCACAGGTTGCAATAATCCAAAAGGCAGTCGATCTCAGCCTTCACTTGCTGGCATGTCAAACACTTACCTACAAAGTCGATAATCTCACGCTTAAGCCTTGGCCACCAGTACAGTTCACGCAGATCTCGGTATAATTTGTTTCCACTGGGATGCATAGCATATGGACTACTATGTGCCTCCCGCATAATAGACTGCCTTAGCTCAGAATCCCTTGGTACACAAACTGTTCCACAGAAACATAATACTCCTTCACTATTCAGCCCAAAATCCACCGTCTCTCCCTTCTCCACCAGTTGAAAATGAGGAACCAATGATTCATCCAGTAACTGCTTTTCTCTAATCTGACTAATCCAAATCGATTTTACTTGAAGTTTAACTAATAAACTACAATCTTCAAATAGGGTGAGACGAGCAAACATTGCTCTTAGCTCAGATACAACCTTACGACTCAATGCATCTGCTACTATATTAGCCTTGCTCGGATGATACTCAATCGAGCAATCATAATCTTTAAGCAACTCTATTCATTTTCGTTGCCTAAAATTCAACTCCTTCTGAGTAAGGAGGTACTTGAGACTCTTATGGTCGGTATGGATGATCGACATCTCTCCGTACAAATAATGTCTCCAAATTTTTAGTGTGAAAACCACCGCAGCTAGCTCCAAGTCATGAGTGGGGTAATTCACCTCATGCGACCTAAGCTGACGAGATGCATAAGCCACCACCTTACCCTCTTACATCAGCACACAACCCAAATACGTGTGCGACCAATCACAGTAGATAATGAATTCCTTCCTAGCCTCAAGCTATATTAGTATCGGGGCTTCCGTCAAAATCTTCTTCAGTTTCTCAAAACTATCCTGCTGTTTATCAGTCCAAACAAACAGTACCCCTTTATGCAGTAACTTGGTTAGGGGTGTAGCAATCAGTGAAAACCTCTCAATGAATCTTCTATAATACCCAGCTAGACCCAGAAAACTTCAAATCTCGGACACAGTTTTGGTGGCTTCCAGTCTAATACGGCCTCAATTTTCTGAGGATCAACCCTAATTCCCTCGGCAGACACTACATAACCCAAAAATTTCACCTCACGAAGCCAAAACTCACACTTACTGAACTTGGCATAAAGCTGCTTTTCTCTCAGTATATGCAAGACAATTTGGAGATGTGAATCATGCTCCTCCTCAGTTCTCGAATATACCAGAATATCATCTATAAACACTACCACAAACCAGTCTAAATAGGGTTGGAAGACCCGGTTCATCATATCCATGAAAGTAGTTGGTGCATTCGTTAACCCAAACGGCATGACCAGAAACTCGTAGTGTCCATAACGAGTCCTAAATGCTGTCTGGAACACATCTACCTCCTTAACCCTTAATTGATGGTATCCCAATCTAAGATCTATGTTAGAGAAAATTGAAGCTCCTTGCAGCTGATCAAGCAGATCGTCTATCCTTGGTAGCGGGTACTTGTTCTTAATCGTTAGTTTGTTCAATTGACGGTAATCAATACACATGCTCATTGACCCATCCTTCTTCTTCACGACCAATACCGGTGCTCCCCAAGGAGATACACTTGGTCGAATGAATCTTCGATCCAATAGTTCTTGAATTTGAGCCTTTAATTCTACCAGCTCCTTCGGCACCATCCTATATGGGGCGATGGACACTGGAACCATTCCCGGTAAAAGCTCAATACCGAATTCAACCTCACAGTTTGGTGGCAACCCCGGAAGCTCTTCAGGAAATACATCCGAAAATTCCTTTACAGTCTTGACAACCCCAACTAACAAACCCTTAACATTAGATGTGCTGACATAAGCTAGAAACGCCTCGCACTCTTTGCGAACTAGTTTCTCGGCCCTTGATGCGGAGATTACTTTAGATAAATAATCCCTTGGCTCCCCTATCATGATCACTTCCACATCCTCTGAAGACTTCAATACCATTCACTTAACAGCACAATCCAAATTCGCACGGTGTTTTAGTAACCAATCCATGCCCAAAATGAGATCAAACTCACCAAACGGCAGTTCCATCACATCTGCCGAAAAAACAACCCCTTAAACCTCAAGAGGCACATCTCTAAACAGCTTATTCACTCTAACTGACTGTCCCAAATGACTAACCATCGACATTTCTCTCTGAGTAAGTTTGAACTGAATGCCCAATGTTCCCGACACAGTACATGCAACATACGAATGTGTAGACCCAATATCAATTAAAGCTGTAAATGGTATATCATGAATGAAGAACGTACCAGTTATGACATCAGGTGTGTTGCCATCCTCTCAGCGCCGAGCAGCATAAACCAACCCTGGCTGTCTCGCGTCTGTATTACCAGCACCTTTGCCCGGTGCTTTACGACCTCGTCCTAACCTATTTCCCCCTCTGGGTGGACCACTGCCTCTCGGTGGCTGCTGACCACCCCTCATTGGCTACACATAGCCCTGACCTACTGCTTGCCTCTGAACAGGCTCCCGAGGACAATTTCTAAGCTGGTAATCCTTGGACCCACATCTAAAACACCCCAGTTCTTTTCCAGCACTCCCCCGGATGCGGTCTCCCACACTCAACACAAGGTTGCGGTCAACTACCAACAACTGAAACCCCAGCTTGGGCTGGCCTGTCAAACCTAAGCCTCTTATTAAACCCACATGAAGAACTTGAAGGCCCAAAATCCCTCTTGTTTCTGCCCCTATCCTTCTCACGGTTTTGATGCTCAGAGCATTTCTCATCCTCGGCAATCTTTGCCTTTTCAATCAGGGCAACAAAATCCCTCTCCCTCTGCGGGGCTATCAGCACTCGCAACTCATCTCGAAGACCATCCTCAAACCGTACGCAACGCTCATACTCGGTCGCGACTATGCCCCGATCATACCAGCTTAACCGCAGAAATTCTGCCTCGTATTCTGCTACAGACTTGTTCCCCAGGACCAGATTCAGAAATTCCTTTCTCCGGGCATCCACATAACTTGCCCCAATATATTTTCCTTAGAAGGTCATCTTAAAGAAGTCCCATGTCACACGGTCAGCCTGCGTGCCTTCCCTCACGGTAAGCCAGCATTGGTATGCCTCATCTCGTAGTAAAGACACTGCTCCTTTCAGCTTTTGCTCCACCGTGTAGTCAAGGTCATCCATGATCCACTCAATCGCCTCCAATGAATATTCTGCTACGTTCGGGGCTACACCAAAGATGCCCCTAAAAATTTCTGCCCCGTTCGACCGGAGTCGTTCAGAAATTGGCCCTCAGCCCATTGACCCAGTACTCGCTCCAGCAACCCTTTCAAGAACTCGCAACATTGCTTGGGACAGAGCATCATCCCCACCGACTCGGTCATGAGACCCCCTCTCAGTCACGGGTGATGCCGGCGCTTCCCTTTCAGGCATATGTCCTGACGCTGAGGACCCAGCCCTAGCACCCCGACCTTTACCACAGCCACGCGTACCCCTTCCGCGACCTCTTGTACTCATATCGATGTAATGTATTAATATGTTTAAGAGTTTTATGAATGAACTTAAAGTTCTCATGATTATTAACAAATGTTTTATGAAAAATAGTAATAAGAGTTGTTTCCGTAGATCGAGTTTACTATAGTTTCAGTCTCCTTATAGTCTCAGTTTCCCTAACTAATGAGTTTGGTATACTACTACTATCCCTAGTAGTTTCTCAATACAGTCATTACAGCATATAACAGAATATAATGTCACGAAACTTACAGATTCGGTGCCAGAGACTCGGTGTGCCACACTTTCAGTGACACTATCACTTTCCAAGTTAAAAATTTAAGTAGATTAGAAAGATTTTCAAAACCCATTCCACAATCGAGTTTTGTAACCTAGCTCTGATACCATTAAATGTAACACCCTGAACTCAGCCTAGACGTTATGGCCGGATCTAGCATGTCACATCAAAAGGTTGGTTAAAACTACCCATTCACCAAAAACCCTTCCTCATTTTAAACCTTTCTACCTTTAAAAAAACTCGAATTTCGTTGCTTATCAAAACAAGATTTGCTTAAAGTTATTGTGCTTGTAAACAGTGTATTAGTTTCAAAAAACTCTTTTTGTTGCAGAAGACTGACTTTAAAAGTTGCAGAAATGTGATATTTTGAAAATGGTAGTTACTATTTTAAAACTCGTGTTTAAATGTTTAGCAGTTCATAACTAAAAGAATTACCAAATGAAGGTTAAAAAGAAAATCCCAACGGCCTTATTACATAAATTATTAACCCAAAAATTATATAAAATAAAATAAATCCAAAATTGCTAAGTTCCGTTTAATAACATATCCGACGTGTGGCCACCTCCGAGTCCTCCGCGGCTTCAAATCCTCTAACGTTGGGGATTACCTGCACAATTAAAAGAAATGGTGAGTTATGAGAACTCAGTGTGTAATCCCCTATAACAGTCATAGTCTGGACCCGAACCCATACGGTGTCAGTCTGGGCCTAAGCCCTATCCGTAAACAATCTGGGCCTAAGCCCCAAATCATAACAAAGCAATAGATATGTACCCACCCCAATCCAACCAGACTCTCCACCTGTAACAACCAAACTCTCCATGTGGGGACCATGTCAACCCACCCAACCAAAACTCTCCAATAATGCAGCCAAGCTGCTAATGACGGTATATGTGGCTGAGCCACCAAATTAAGAATATGTGGCAATGCCACTATAACGGTATGTGGCAATCCCACTAGAATGGTAGGTGGTAGAGCCACTAGAACGGTAGGTGGCGGAGCCACTAGAACAGTACTTCCTCTAATCAGCAATCCCAGCCCAATGCAATATGATATGTATGCAACTTATTCCCATCATATATAGATATATAAAATCACATAAACAATATTTAAACTACCACTGAGAGTATAACGATTATTTCATTGTTTAGGGGTAAAACGGTAATTTCACCCCTTAGGGGTATTTCGGTAATTTACCCATCGAGGGTATTTCGGTAACCAAGGGTATTTTGATAATTTACCCACTAAGGGTGTTTCCATAATTTACCCCCTAAAGATATTTCGATAATTTTCCCACTAAGGGTGTTTCGGTAATTTATCATCTAACGGCCTTTTTGGAGGCCTACTGTCGCCTCGAGCGACACAGGTTCCCCATTTTGTCACTATGGTGTAATTGGGCCTCAAATTCAATTTCGACCTAAATGGGTCCACATGCTCGTGTAACCCATTCAGCTTGTTTTCTGTTACGGTTCTGCAAACTTCGCAGTCGCATCAACCATCATGCACTTACCATCAATTTCACTCATGTGGGCCCGTTAACCCATTGGGCCCACATAGCCCACTTCGGCTCAACAAGGCCCACTACCTCCTCAAACCCATGAGAGAGTTTGTGACACCCCAACGGTCTAACGCCATCACTAATGGCCCGATTTATCTCTTTGAGCGCTCGCACGTTCGAGTGATCTCAGTTATCGATACTTTGACTTTTCGGTATTTTGGCTTTTGGTTGATTCACAGAACATTGCACTATCAGAATAAACACAAGTGTAAGATTACACACTTTGATTACGAGACGCGTGATTAGCCCTTCACCTCCAACCTTATTTGAGAAAACAGCCTTAAACACCCAAGATTACTAAGCACACTTAGCTTCACGTCCTTCACAAGAATCTGTACCAAAAAGATACTCATAAGTGTGGCTAAATCTGCATACCGCACATCATAAACATATGGCACATTCGGCCAAACCAATATTATGACAACTTTCTTACCTTACTTGATTGGTGAATCAATAATAAAGGTTTGATTAATACAAACCACCTGCTCCCCTTCACCTTATTGAAAACCCTAAGCCCAACGATGGCCACATCACAGAAAATAACTTATTTTAGATCCAACGAGAAAGAAAGAACACACAGTTATTAAGGAAGAACCTAAATGGAAATAGAGTTACTGACAAAGAGAGAACTATAACTTACCGATTGTCAAATTCCTTGTAGAGCCACACTAGGAGAGAACAGAACTGTGATTCGGCTAAGGACTAACTCACAAGATGCAGTGAATATGCCCAAAAAAAGTGATAGAGGGTGTTCGGCCGAACCAGAATCAACTTTAAGAACCAGAGATGAGCGTTGAGACAAAGGGAAGAATAGGTTTGGCTGTGAGAGTTAAACTGAAAAACAAATGATGTGAAAAGAAAGGAAGAAGAGTCAATTGAAGAATATAGAAAAGGAAAAAGATTCGGCTATGGAGAGGAGGTGGTTTATGAGAGGAAAAGAGTAGTGAGAAGAAGGAAAAAGAGACGGCAAGGTGACTTGAAAAGAAGAGAAATGACCCGAAATTCTAGAGAGAACTACCAAAATGCAAAACTCACAAAAGAAATTCAGAGAAAATTCGGCACACTCTCCCCTCTCAAAGCCAAATATGCTACCAATGACCCCTCTTCAGCCAAAATCCCCCCTTAGCTAGACTCCCACTTTCAGCCAACACCTCCCACATACATCTATTCCTTGATTTTCTCTCTATTTTCCTCCTACAATTGCTCTCCTCTATCCATTTGAATTATTTGACGAAGTCTCCACTCCCCTTGAAGAGTTTGATCCGAACTCTACTTCCTCTACTCTCAAGCCACAAAATAAAAGCGGCCATTTGTGATCTGTGGGATTCGAACCCCTCCTCTCCTTGCTCTCCACTTGACGCCACACCACCACACCACATGCTCCATTTGTGACTTCTAAATGCACACGAATTTATTTAAGTCCTACAACCAACAGCCCTCTCTACTAAAGGGGCCAAAAACTAAAATTTTTCCAAGGCTCAGGCTCGAACTCAGGCCTTCCTAAAACCCCTAAATACACTCAAATAGCCAGCTGAGCAAGCACAACATGAAATTATGAAAATAAATTACAGCCCCTAATTTTTGGGATGTTACATCGAGAGATAAGCGAGTATCAACTAATCAATTAGTTAATTAGAGGCCGGGAGGTAACAACTAGTCAATCGATAGCAAATCAACCCAAAAATCCTAATCTGAAGTTAGTTACAAACCTTAAAGTGAGTTAATCTCTCTAATTGGTTTATTTATTTAATTCATTTGTTTATTTGTTCTTATTTATTTCTTTTTCATTATTTATTTTTATGTCATTAATTTATTTTATGGTTTATCGTAATATAAGAATTAAATACTATTACTTAGACTTGTTATTGTACAAAGTTTTTCATAATTTATTCCATCCTCCCTTGGGTATGATCTTCAAAATAGTTCCAAAGTATTTCATTATACTAAACTATATTATAATTTGACCCGTGCACTTGTGAATATTTCCATTCTTAATTCTCATATTTTTTTGGTGTTATATTTTAACTATAAATGATAGTGCATTTATAGGTGATCAGTTATCAAAGTAGATGACTCATAAAATATAGAGACATACATGTGACTGACTGGGCTGATAGTATATCAAATAAGACCCAAGCAAAATAAATCCTAAATTCGTTTATTTATTTATTCACTTTTGACATTCATAGTTTGGCATAACATAATCTTGAGTGGATGATGCACTATGTATGCACGAATCATATGCTTTGACGTAAATGAAAGGTTGACTTCAAATAGATAAGGAACTGAAATTTGACACATTAGATATACGATATTTTGCAGTATGTAGCATCATTCCGCAAGAGTAGAATTCATAGCCCACCTAATGGGTAAATGGTATCCTCTCAACTACTTTACATGATAGATGAAAAGTAAACATGTCCATGAGTTATTTGTCTTTGTGATAAATGATTAATTACTCTCTGACAGTAATTTAATTTTCATGAAGGAAGATGCAATGGTTACCATGAGATAAAATAAGATCATATTAGAAGAATAGATTTATCCCAAAAAGGTTAGGGATAAAGTATGAGTGTAACAAAATTATGACAAAGTTATTGGACAAGCATTGTCACACCCAAAAATGTTAAGTCAAATCAAAATAGGAACCTTGGGTACTAAATTGAGAAATTTGTATATTTAGCAAGCTCTAGTGGAAATAAGAGCAACTGGTGGATTGGTTGATAAAAGATTGGATTTCAACAGCAGTCTAGTTACATGTGAGACATGATGATTATGGACATGTACACTTGGTTGTTAAAATTGAGATCATTGAAGAAAGTGTGTGAGCAGTATAAAAAGGGAGAGGCATTATTCTTCAGTGTAGTTCTCTAATTTTTCTATTCTTTCTTCATCATCTTCACTGGTTTGGATTGGAAGAGAGAAAGATTAAGGAGTAATTTGCACGGATGATGGTAGCTAAAGCTTGTGCATAAATAATTGATGATTTCTGAAGTTGGTAAGCTTCCTAACTTTTCTATGTTCACGAATTTAATAAAAGGAAAGAAAGTTAAGGATTTTAGTTTCCATCGATTTTGTTCTATTTTGGATTAAGTTATGGATAATCATTTTAATGGCCTCTACATGAAAAAAAATTTTGGTTTTTATGCTGATGAAATATCTTTGTTGGAGATTTTGACATGGTTGTTATGTTTTGTAAGTTGGGGGCTCGGGTATTAAAGGAAAAAGCTAAGAAGAAGGTTTTGGCGTCAACCTCCAAGTGAGTTCTGGAACTCAAGCCGTAAATGGATGTTTACTTTTTGATATTGTTTATTAGGTCTGTAATTTTTGTCCTAAAATGATGAATTCTCTGGTTAATTGATGATATATCATGATGCATGATGTGTGTAGATATGAATGTCACATCCCAAAAACTGGGTTAGTAGAAATAGGGTTAATGAACCAAGAGTAGTAACGCCCGAAATTTTTTTAAGATGACCTTAGCACATTTGACAATATATAAGTATCAAGTCTAATGATTTAGTAGTAGATTAGCTGTCCTTGAATACCTGAGTTTGAACCCCTTCCCTTACATTATTTTCTACTTGGTGCAATTTCGCTTTAAACTCTAGTTAGTGTCACGCCCTGTTTTAGAAATAAATGATGTAAAAATGTTGACAAGAAAGTGATTTGGCCTAATGGTTAAGTAGTAAAGAGTTGTGTGGAGCTTTTCAAGTAGGCCAAGTTTAAATTCCCTTGGCATATATATATATATATATATATATATATTAAATTCATCCCTTCACTTGGTCAATCCATCTAGAAGCCATCCCAAATGGAAGGAAGAGGTGATTAGGGGTCAACCCTTAAATCACTCCTATTTGTTCCCTTCATGATCCCCATTTTACTCCTATGTTCCCCCTACTTGCCAATTTTCCTTCCTTGGCTAGCTTGAACATCCATCCCACCAAAATAACCATCATTCTCACATTTGTTTTCATTTTTCTACTCACCTACTCATCTGTTGATTGATTCCTCCATTGCTCCTCCTTTCTCCTCTATTTTCTTCCTATTTGAGCCAACATTTCACCTATTTTGCTCCATTTCTCTTCAACCTTTCACCACCTCACCATCCTATACCACCACCGTGATAAATTTTCCTTCTCTTTTTCTCTCTACTTCTCAATCAAGTGATTTTTGCTCCACATTTACGTGTACTAATTCTTTTGAAATCCTTTCTAGAATTTTGTTATTCCCAAATCGAAAATTCCATCCTATCATCCATTTTTCTCGATTTTATTATATCAAATTGATTGAACTGATTTTCAGATAGAACAAGCATAAGTAAGGTGTTCTTAGTTGATTTTGCCCCGTTACTTCTATCCTTTTTCTTTCACTGACCGAATATATATATATATACATATATATGTTATTGACATCTTTTTTCGGATTTAATTCCCTCTACAATGTTTTTTTGATGAAAGACCAAATATGGATATTTTAAAATATTAGTAATTTTGGAATTGATTCATATCTTCGATTTAAATATTGCAAGAGTAAGTATTGTCATAGAAGCCAAAGCCTAACCGTATATCAAATACTTATTAAGGGTGTTTTAATGATGGATTATTCATGTTGTGTTTAGATCTGGGATAGATTTAATTAAATCCGTAAGTGGGCATTAGAAGGAGTTTTCACATCGGATTTGCTAAGATCAGGTGCGGGTTTAACTTATTATTAAATAAACGAATGTGATTCATTGTTAAATAAATTGTATACATTTATTAATAATGGAAACACTGACGAGTTCTTCATAATGCGAAATAATATGAATACACTATGTATTCAAAAAGGGAAGTTAAACTACTCCGAACTGATTATATTGTGATCGTATAATTATGTTGATTTGATTCAATGTTGATTGTGAAAATATGTTTACATTCAAATACTTAAGATTTATGATATGTTGGCATTATATGATATGCATGATATATAAATCATGCCACTGATATTGAAATTGAGATATATGATACGCATGTTAAGCATGCCCACTGTAATGATTACAAATTTGATTCACAAGTTAAGCATGCCCACTAAAAATATTGTTCATATGCCATATCACATGCATGGGGTTGGGATGATCATGAAAGGAGGAAGACTTTCGCAGCTTTACTACAATATTGAGTGGCTTGACCACAACGTGAAACTTGTAACAACCCATTTTCAGTGAAATCGAAATAGTGGTTTTGAGACCAAAAATTTGATGAGATAATTATTATTTTATTTTATTTTTAATTTTTATAGAGTGTTAGTAAGGTTGTATAAAAAAACTTCGTTAAGAAATTATGATGTTTGCATGTTTAATTTCGTAAATATGACTAATTCGTAAAAGGTTCAAAAGTGGAGTTCTATTAATTAAAAGGGTTAAATGTCTATGGTAGTGTAAGTAATGGACATAAATGTAATTAGACCATTTGATTAGCTAGTGGAATTATATGGCATGGTTTTATTGAAATTTTATTAGTTTTTAAAGGGTATTATGGTAATTAAGTAATTAAACTTAAAATTAAAACAAAAGATGAACAAAGCATTATCATCTTCATATTTTCTAATTGGAAAACCTGAAACACCATTTGAGCAAGGGGGATATTTAGCCAAGCAATGGTTGGGTGCATGGTATGTAATTTTGTCTCGTTTTTAATGATTTTTAAGTTTTCGGGATCATTGTAGCTTAACCTAGCTAGGCCGGGGATCAATTTGCAAAACTGTTAAAGATATAGGGTTTTTCCATGAATGTTCTTACATGATTCTTGATGTTTTATGGAAGATTATGAGTCATTGTTGATAAACAAACAAGTTTTGTAAAGTAATTTTTGATGAAAATGTCATTTAGGACTTATTTGTAAAAGTAGTAAAATTTCATGGTAAATTTGTGAAATACTAATTTGTATGGGTTGATATAGGTCCCTAGTGAATTCGGCTAGCATGAAATGAGGATGAAAATGCTTAGATTTCAATTTATGAGCTTAAGGACTAAATTTTAAAAAGTTAAAATATTAGGGGAAAAATTGTAAGTTTGCAAAAATGTGAATTATGGACTGAATTGAATAATAGAAGTATTAAATGAATTGAATTTTCCTATTTAGATCAAGATAGACCTCATACAGATCTAGATTAAGGAAAAGCTAAAGCATTAGATTAGTTGATCTCGTTCCTACGTCTTTGTCATCGAGGTAAGTTTGTATGATTAAATATCATTTAATGTTATTTTGATATATATGTTAATGTGTTATTTGCTATATAACTAAATAATGTATATCCAACAATGTCACGATGATTATCGAGCCCCATTTGAACCTTACGAATTCGAAGGATACAAATGACATGTCACTAGGGTTTTCATTTTTGGGTGTTGGTCTTGAATGTCCTACTGATGGCTGAGGTCCTGCATTTGCTGTGGATACTGCACAGCTCATATGAGCAGCATCGTGTAGCTTACATTTCAACCCACAGCTCGTGTGAGCAGGCGTATTTTACAGTTCGTGTGAGCATTGATGTAAAAAGAAAAGGAAAGATTACGGTTATATGTTTGGCACACTTCGTGTGAGCTTTCTCGCTTATTTGATGTTATTCTAAATGGTTCAACGAGCATGAAAAGGAAAGAAAAGGTAAGTGTTCAAATGGACTATGTCATGAAATTATGAAAAGGACTGAAATGGAAATTTTCAATGAAAGTGTGTTATGTTCATGAAAATGATGCATTTAAAAGAAGTATGTTCATGTACAAATAGCTTACCCTATGTTAATTCAAGTGAATTGTGTTTGAATGAACTAACATGTGTTGTTGATGGTGCTTAGGCTTGTGGTTGGATTATGCCATGTTTAATCTTGATATTATGTATTGAAATGGTAGGTTATGTTCGTGTTTTACGAACTTACTAAGCATTATGTGCTTACGCAAGTTTCTTTCTTATGTTTTATAGATAATTGAAAGCTCGGTCGGTTTGAAAGCTCGTTAGAGATCTATCACATTATTCAGTGATATATCGGTAGATTTTGATGTTTTTGCCAAGGTTATAATGGCATGTATAGGTGGACTTTTGTTTGATGTTTAGTTGAATACTTAGATGTTGATTTTGGTATGTATGAGTTGCTTGTTTTGGTACCATTTTGATGATAGTTGAATTGTGTCAATTTGGTACATATGATGCATGAATGGTATGGCTAAAATGGTAAGTTTATGTTAAAGTGATATAGGTCAAGTTATAATATGTTTTGAGATGGAAATGGACTAGATGATTATGAATGGAATGTGGACAAGTATATGTATATGGTTAAATAAATTTGTATGTTTGCATTTGAGGTGTCTTGTATGACATATTGGTTGAATGGATTTGGTCTTCTAAATTGGTCATTTGATGTATGTTTTGGTAAGGTTTTGATGCTTTGGTCATGTGCACAAAATGCTTTTAGGTACATACTTGATTTGGTAATGGAAATAGCTCGTGTAACACCCCTAACTCATATTTGTTGCTGGAACAGGGTTACAGAGCATTACCAGAGTATTCAAATCAAACGAACATAAATCTCAAACATTTCAAATCATATCAATAATCATATTAAAACCAATTAAAATCATTCATATTGTCCCTTATATGAGCCTCCGAGGCCTTAAATACGTATTAGAAACAAGTCAGGACTAAATAGGAAACTCCAAGTATTTTTCAGAAAACATTGAAAATTTTCAAAACTACAGGGGTCACACAGCCATGTCTGTGCCCGTGTAACTCACTGACTTGGATCTCATTGCCAAGCCACACGCCCGTGTGCCAGGCCATGTACCCTTCGAAACAACCTCACACACCCGTGTGCCAGGCCATGTAATAGCCTGACTTGCAACCCTTTGAAAGTTACAGAGGACACACGCCCGTGTCTCTGCCCGTGTGGATGAAAATAGGTCATTTTACAAGCCATTTTTCTCACCCATCTTGATAAGTACCTACAACCAAAAAGGCACATATATACAAACCATAACAAGGCACCAAAATCATGCATAATCACTATAAACATATGGTATAATCACATACTACCAATATGCCCATAGGCACCTCAAATGACAACATGTAAACATGTATAACCATGTAATCCATTTGGCCAAAATAAACAATCAACTTCTATGAATATTTGCATCAATACATACCATTGAATTTACTTACCAAAAACATACCAAATGGTACTAAACAAACCATTCAACCACTAACATCAATAGCCATATAAGTCATTCAAATCAAAGGACCAATTCACAACATTTCCATCAAGTTACAAGCCATATATAATATGCATTTTGAAACTATAATTTCATCTTCTATAATCCAAGCAAATCAAACAAAACATCATCCATATTAAGGCTAATATTTACATGCCAAAACCAAATTCATTTGAACACCAAAATATCAAAACTCAAGCCAAACCAAATAGCCATTTCAACAACCAAATATATAGGCCAACATTAGCCAAAATGCCTATACATGCCATTATAACCAAAACCAAAACAACTGAAAGTACCCAAAAAGCCAATGGATAGTGTTATATAGCTCTGACAAGCTTCTAACCCAAACGAGCTTCCAATGCACTATAAGACACGTAAAAAATAACACAAAGTAAGCATTTAAGCTTAGTAAGTTTGTATAACATAAAACATAACTTACCGTTTCTTTACATAAAAAGTAAGCTAACATAGCATATTCCAAACTTAATTTGGCCAATGCCTAAGCATGTACATCAAGCAAGTTAGCAATGTAAACATATACATAAACCAAACAAATATGGATGAGCACATCATATAATATGTTTCATATACATGTATCATCCATTTCAATTTTTCCATATACAATGTAACAACATTTCTATGTAATTCATATATATATCACTGTAAAGGTTCATATCAAACTCTTACCATTTCATATCAGAATATTGCCCATTGAACCATTTAGAATATCATTGGATACCCGAGATAGCTCATACATTGTGTGCTAAATCATACAACTGTAATTCGTCAAATTTTATACATATATGCTCACATGAGTTGTGAATCAGTAAGCTCACACGAGCTGTAATAATGGGCCTACTCACACAAGCTGTGGGTCGAAATGTAGCTACACAATGCTGCTCACACGAGCTGTTGAGTATCTGCAACACATGCCAGACCTCAACCATCCGTAGGACGTTTAGGACCAGCACCCAAATCATATAAACCCTAGTGACATGTCTTGTATCCTGTGAATTCTTAAGGGTCAAATGGAGCTCGGTAATTGTGTATGTCATTGGATATGCAATCGTGTATACATATGGCAATTCACAATTCATACATAATTCAATGTAAAACATATAAACGCAATTTAGTCACACGAACTTACCTCGACAAGTATACGTAAATACGAATGTGACTAATCTGAGACTTTCTCTTTGCCCTGATCTAAAGTCCTACGAGGTCTGTCTTATCTATACGAATAAATTTAGCTCAATGTAATATATATTTCATTCAATTTAACCCAAAATCATATTTTGGAAAATTTACCATTTTGCATCTATACTTTTAATTTATTTGCAATTTAGTCCCTGGCTCATAAAAATGGAAATTGATGAAATTTCACCACCATCCACTATGGCCAAATAACAAATATGTCCCCAGAAAGCCCTATATTTAATTTATTCACAACCCCATGTTAAATTCTCTATTTTTCAATTTAATCCCTATTTAACAATTTTAAAAAAAATCACTTAACAAAAGTTGTTTATCTAACAACAACTATCCATTTTCTTCCATAATTCATCAAAACACATGCACATTAATTAATGGAAAAACCCTAATATTTTAACAGTTTCATAATTTAGTCCCCAGGCTAGCAAGACTAAGCTACAACGATCTTGAAAACATTGAAATCATTAAAAACGGGACAAAAATACAGACCATGCACCCAAAGATGCAATGGCCAAACATAGCAAGCTTTAATGGTTTTCTTTGCTTTGCAAAATCAGTTGAAGATAATGGAAAAAGATGATAGCCATGTTTTATTTTACTTAATTTATCATTATTTACTAAATTACTTTTATATCCTTTAAAAACATTATAAATTTCACTTATACCAAGCTATGTACATCCACTATCTTCATTAATGGTTTAATTTTCGTATAAGGATTCATACTTTAAGGTTATATAACTATTTAATACTTTTAGCTACTAGAACACAATTTTTGCAATTCATGCGATTTAGTACTTTTTATCAAATTGAGCATGTAAATAGTAAAATTTCTTAACAAACTTTTTATACGGTACTACTATCATGCTTTAGGAAACAAAATAATAATAAAATAAATATTTTGACATCAGATTTGTGGTCCCGAAACCACTATTTTGATTTCACCAAAAACGGGTTGTTACAGCTTGATTTTGGTCAATTTCATGTCCACACGGCTTGAGACACGGGCGTGTGATTCAGCTGTGTGTGGCACCCTACCATGTGTCCCCTGTAGGTTTAGTGCATGCAAGTCAAGCTATTACATGACCTAGCACACGGCCTGGGACACGAGCGTGTGGAGCCATTTCGAGATTTACACGGCCTAGCACACGGGCATGTGGCTTGGCCGTGTGACCCAACTCAGAGAGTTACACGGGCATAGACACAGGCTGGGACATAGGCGTGTGTCTCAGCTATGTGAATCATACGGCTGTGTGACCCCTGCAGTTAAATTTTTCCAACTTTTTCCGAAATGTTTCCTATTTAGTCCCGAATTGATTCTAAAGTGTTTTAAGACCTCGAAGGCTCGATTAAGGGATGTTATGCATGTAAATGAATGTTTTACGATATGTTTATGTTAATTCATGAGTTACATGTTTTAAAGTTATTTTTTTACAATAATGTTCCGCAACCCTATTCTGGCAATGGATAAGGTTAGGGGTGTTACACAACTTGTTTGCCATATTGAATGGCTTGACCAAAACATTATTAAGTGGCTTGACAACAATGCTATTGAGTGGCTTGGGCATAACATTTTTGAGTGTCTCGAACATAATGTGCAGCTTGTCTGCAGTATTGAGTGGCTTGGCCACAACGTGGAGTGTTATTGGATGGACTAGTTCTAGGGAACTCTTTATTGTTGTGCAGCGAAGATGGGTAGGAATGTTTTTGAAAAACATGCACTGATTTCTGAAAAAGCTTTACATTGACATCCTCATGCATACTATTATATAAATTCTTCTATTTTTATGAAATGAGTGTTTAAATTATTGGTTGTTACCTAAATTAAAACTTTTTGAAATTAAAATGTAGAAATCCTCTGTAATATTTTGATTTTTATACTAAATTCATGTTTAATATTTGAGTTAAATTTCACACTGAGCTTTATTGTAACAGCCTGATTTTGGGGCTAGTCAGAATAGTAGTTTCAGAATCACTAATCCGAGGCTGGAGAAATTATTTTTAATATTATTTTATGACTGATAGCATGATTATATGAGTGCATGAAAATTTTGGTGCATTAATTTTAGTGATTGTATGCTTAATTGCGAAAAAGGACTAAATTGCATAAAGTGTGAAAGTTTTATTTTATAAGATAGAAGTGTTAAATAGCTGTAGAACCTTAAATTGGAGGTCCTTAAGGTACAATTAGGCCTTTCTAAAGGTGATAGCGGGCCATTGGGGGGACAAGAAGTTAAATTAGTCAATGTTTGGTGATATTATGTAATGAAATGAATAAAATAAAATAAAAACAAGAAAGCTATCATCTTTTTTTTTCTATCATCTTCTTCCACTGATTTTTCACTCAAGCATAAGGGTTTGGAAGCTTGAAATTTTAGCAACTTATCCTCCTTGCAAGTAAGTGGTTTTGATACCTTTTCTTGATAATTTTTGTACTTTTGGGACCCTTGTAGCATGATCTAGCTAATGAGGGGACTATTTTGCAAAATGGTTGAGAGTCTAGGGATTTTCCATGTGAATATTTGTGTTGATATCTAAAATTATATGGAAGAAAATGAATCTTAGTGGGTTAAAGAACAACTTTTGTGAAAGGATTTTTGCATGAAAACTCCTAATAGGACTATTTTGTAAAAGTTATAAAATAGAAAATAAATGTGTCAAATAATTAAAATTGTAAGTTGCAATAATAAGAGAATATGAATCAGCTACGCTTGGATACGTGAAAAATGAACACATTTCATTTTACGAGCCTAGGGGCAACATTTTAATTTTGTAAAAGTCCAGGGGCAAAATGGTAATTTTTCCAAAATAAGAAATTGTGGAGTGATTTGATTAATGTGGTTAATTAATAAGTTAAATATGTCATTCTAGATCAAGAAGAACGTGGAATCAACCTTGACCGAGGAAAAGGCAAGGTTTCGGACTAAATTGCAAATTGACATATTTTGTATAGAGGTAAGTTTATATGTAAATAATACATCCTTATTACATATGTTTTTACATATTAATGCATTGTGTGAATGAAAATGCTTATTATTGAGATTTATTTAAAATGATAGAAAGTGAGGAAATTCTCAGATGAACCTTCGGGATATGAAAAAAATGATACGGATAAAATCCATGAATATGTAAATATTGGTGGGCTGTGTGCTATACCACCGTAATTATTTTTTATTGGTGGGTTGTGTGCGATACTACCGTAATTATTATTGTTGGTGGGTTGTGTGCGATACCACCATGATTATCATTGTTTGTGGGCTGTGTGCGATACCACCGTGTGAATTATTAATGGTAGGCTATGTGCGAAACCATCGAGTATCTAATATTATTCCGAAGTGTTTATCGAGAAACTTGTCTAAGTGAAATTACATGTGGCTTTGTGGTGAGAAGTGCAGGGTATAAGTGCATGTAAATGTGAGCAATGTTTTATGATATGTGTTTGGGATGAGGTAAGGTTTGAAATGAGTAAGTATGGTTAGGAGGGTCTGAATTGTTTTTATTTAGTATTACTAATGTACTTGATTGATAAGTATGTGGTATGATGTTTATTTTTTACATATAAACTTACTAAGCTTAAAGCTTACTCCTTTCTCTTTTCCCTTGTTTTATAGTGTCAAAGAGCCAACTCAGGATACGGAGATAGTCGGAGGATCACCCACACCATACACACATTTTGGTATACTTAGATTTAGCATTTTGAGTATGGCATGTATAAGGACTTAGTCTTTGATTTAATGTCATATTGTTTTGGCCAAATGTGTTAGCTTATTTAAGGATGAATTCTTTTGTATAAGGCCATAGTTGATGGCTCTTTCTTATTAATCTATAAATCGATGAGGTTATTCATGAATGTGCAAGTTGCATGGTTGATTTATTTGGTTTAATTATGCATGGATGAGTTGATGGATTGATGTGGTTTATGTTTGTTCAAGTTGGGGTGGCAGAAAATGCTTGGCAAATAGCCCTGTCCTTGTCCACAGGGGTACACACACGGGCATGTGTTTAGGCCATGTGCGACACACGATCTTCCCTATGGGCATGTAGTTAGGTCGTGTGCCCCCCTGCATGCTAAGTTGGCAAGTTAGAATACCTAGTAGTAACAACACGGGCTGAGACACGGTCGTGTGTCTCAACCATGTAGAATGCACGGACATAAGACATGGGTGTGTACCCAGGCCATGTGAATTCTGTACCTGAATTTAAGAATTTAATTCGCCACACAGTTTAAGGACACGGGCGTGTGCCTTGGCTGTGTGACCTTAATAGGTTGGTGATGTCAGAAACAGAATTTCAAGGTTTTTGCACACGGGCTAAGACACAGGCGTGTGTCTGGCCGTGTGAAAACCTCTGTAGGTTCGAATTGAGAAAGAAATCTACACGGTGTGTCCCTTCTTCCACACGGGCATGTAGACTATTTGATGAAAATTTTTCTAAGTCTTCTTAGAGAACTTCTAAAGAACTCAATTTGGTTCCGAACAATTTCTAAAGTGTGTTTTGGGCCTCGTAAGCCCATATTAAGAATTTTGAGTTAAAGATTGAAAACTTTTAAATTTGAACGAACTTTTATGGATTGTGAATGAATGTTAGTATGTGTTTTAGTAAGGTAACGCCTCGTACCCTGTGCCGGTGTCAGTTACGGGTAAGGGATGTTACATTTAGTGGTATCAGAACTATGGTTTAGTCTGTTCTCGGACTACCGTAGCGTGCGTGAAAGTCTAGCTATACATGGCATACATATATTATGATAGTGTGGTAACTCCTGACAATTTTAAACTGTGTTTTCATATAATAAATAGATCCCGACCGGGCTGCTACTGATGGTGCTACTAATAATGCGCTGGTACCCGCGCAAGGGACCGCGCCCGTAGAAAGTAGACCTGAGACCTTGGTTCAAGGAGAAGAGGCTCGGGAAGCCTTTCTCTATATGATGAGTAACTGGTATACTGAGTTTGTTCGAGCAAATCCTAATGCTCAACCTCCTCCACCCCTCCTATACCTCAGTCGGTTCCTTTAGCTCCTCAAGGTATAGATTTGGTAAGAATGACTAAACCCCCGATTGATAAGATTCGAAAGTAAGAGGCTGAAGAATTTAGAGCCAACATAGATGATGACCTCGAGAAAGTAGAGTTTTGGCTCAAGAATTTTATGCGGGTGTTTGATGAATATTCTTACATGCTTGAGGAATGCTTAAAATGTGCAGTATCATTACTGAGCGACTCGACATACCACTGGTGAAAAATGTTGACATCTGTAGTTCCAAGAGAGAGATGACATGGGACTTCTTCTTAGAAGATTTTTGAAAGAAATACATAAGTCAGCGGTTCATCGATCAGAAATAGAAAGACTTCCTCAAGTTGAAGCAAGGCAAAATGTTTATAGCAGAGTATGAACGTGAATTTTTCAGACTCAGTAATTATGCTTAAGAGTGTGTATCTACTGAAGCTATTATGCGTAAAAGATTCGAAGATGGGCTGAACGGTTGGGATCTTAGAATTGAAAGAATTTGTAGTATTGGTTGATAGAGCTTGCAAGGCTGAAGAGCTGAACAGGGAAAGGAGAAAAGCTATGAGTGAGGCCCGAGATGCAAGGAAGAAGCCGATGAGTAAGTTGTTCCAAACCCAATCAAAGAGGTCCAAAGAAACGAACCCTCGGACGACTGCTTCAACTGGGTATTCACACCGAGATCATGGCAAAACATACTCAAGCTCTAGAGTTCAAGCCACCTCAGTGGCAAGTGTGGGCAATGCAAAGTCAAATATACTCGAGTGTCAAAATTGTGGTTGTAACGCCCCAAAAATGTAAGGTTTGTATTTCTTGCTAAATTTGCTTAAATCTCATGATGTGCTTGAACGGCTAGTTATTTGAGTTTATTTGGGGGTTCTAAGGAGGCCTGGGTTCAAGTCTGAGTTATGGAAGAATTTTAGTTTTTGGCTCTTAAGAGGAAGGGGCTGTTAGTAGTAGGATTTAAGTACAAATATGGGCGTTTAAGTGACACAAAAAGAGCATGGGACATAGTGGCTGTGGCGTCACTGGGATAACAAATGGGAGTGGGGTTCGAATCCCACGAATAGCACATGGGGACTTTTATTTTATGTCTTGGGGTGGAAGAAGTAGAGTTTAGACCAAACTCTGCAAAGGAGGTTGAAGACTTGGTCAAGGATTTTGAATGGAAGGTTGGGAGTGATTCTAGGTGGTTTTGGTAGAGTATTTGAGGGAGTTGGAGAGGAGAGGAGTCTTGGCCGAATGGGAGGGTGTGGATAGGGGAGGAATTTCGTCTAGGGGTGTCATTTGGGCATTTTGGCAACCTTGTGTGATAGTAGAAATCGAAATTTCCTTTTTTTCCTTTTGGGTTTTCTTTTCGTTCATCTCGGGATTTCTTTTTGTGGTGGCATCTCGTGCAACATTATTACCATTCGGGTCTTCTTCTCGTTCATTATTTCCCCAACAGCTGCCCACTCCCTGCCGAAACACCTTTTCTTTTTTTAGTCCCCCTTGGCTGAACTTAACTTTCTCCTTTCCTCTCGTTCTTCTCTTATGTTCTTTTCAGGATGGCCGAACCTATCTTTCTCCCTTGTTTTCAATGTTTCTTCTCTTGTTCTATAAGTTTGAGTAAGCCGAAGTCAACCTCTTCTTTCCTTCTATTATATTTTCATTTCTGGGGTCGTACGTGTCTATTTCGTTTACTCAAAGAAACCTGTTCTTGCCGAATTTGAGAGTAAGTAATATTGACTTTCTTTTAGTTAATTTTTGTTGTTGGTATTATTCTTTTCTCTCTTTTGCCGAATCTTCCCTTCCTTCATAGTCCTTGATCAAGTAAGCATTCTCGCTTTGTGTTTGGTTTGGGGACTAATCTTTCCTGAGGGTTTTGTATTTGTCAAGGGTGGATTTTAACCACATGTTTATGCAATCTCTTTTAATAAGGGTGTATTGCAATGTAGAATCCATTTAGGGGTTCTTGATCTTCGCTAATAGTTGGAGAAGACTTAGCAAAACTCAGTCAATTAAGGTATGTATAAGTGTGGTTTCGGTTTAGGTTAGGGGAAAAGAGGATAACTCTATTGATCGAATGACTAACTTTTAGTCTTATTTAACGTAGGATTGGTGCTAGGGGATTCGTGGCATGTTTCGTAATCAATGTGTGTAATTGTACACCCATTACTGTTTTGTTCAAACACGGGATAACGATGTCTTACACTTTCGTGCTATTGTGTATCAGCAAAAGCCAAAAAGCTGTATTTCCGGCATCTGAGGGCATCGAGTGCGCGAACTCTTGTAGGGATAAATTAACCCACAATCGTTGGTGTTAGGTCGTATAGGCCGTCACGAATGTTTTCGTGGGTTTAGGTCGTAATGGGCCTCGATGGGCCTCGATGGGCCATGAGGGCCCAATGGGCCCCACATGAGTAAAGTCTCTGGTAAAAAGATATCAATAGATTGGGCTGTGAAGTTCGCATAGCCGCGACCGAAATTGGGCTGAATGGGCCACACGAGCACGTGGGCCCACTTGGGCCGAAAGTTGGGCTTTAGGCCCAATTGCACTGTTTTGACCAAAAAGGGTATCTGTGTCACTCGAGATGATGGTAGGCCTTCGGAAAGGCCGTTATAGAACAAAAAAATTTCTGAAATACCCTCGATGGGTGAAATTACCGTTTTAACCCCAACCGACCAAATGACCGTTATACCCCTTAGTGGTAGTGTAAGTGATGTATGTGTGATATTTGTATGACTGTTTATGATTGTGTTATACTACATACACGAGTTATTTATGCCACGACACTCTGCATTGGGGTTGGGACTTGTATTAGGAGGAAGTACTGTACCAGTGGCTCTGTCACGTTCTCACTATTATAATGGCAATGCCACGTATCCTGATTTTTGTGGCTCAACAACGTATACTATTATTAGCAGCCTTCCTGCATTGTCATTAGCAGCTAGGCTGCGTTATTGGTGTGCTAGCTGGTTGGGTCGACTTGGTCTCCACATGGTGTGTTGGCTGGACTGGGTTGGGTTGCATCTTTGTTCTGCATTGTTATGATTTTGGGCTTAGGCCCACTCTATTACTGTATAGGGCTAAAACCCAGATCGATCTGTACTGGATAGGGGATTACACAATGAGTTCTTGTAACTCACCCTTTTCTTTAATTGTGCAGGTAATCTCCAGCCTTAGATGATTTGGAGCTGCGGGGGACTCGGAGGTGGCCACACGTTCGATATGTTTTAAACCTAAACCTAGTTATTTTATTTAATTTTAATATATTGGACTAATAATTATGTAATAAGGCCATTTGGGATTTTTAACTTTTAATTGGTATTTTCTTTTGATTATTATCTGCTAGACTAGGAAACGCGAGTTTTTTTAAATGATAACTGTATTCAAAACACTACGTTTCCATAACATTTTTCAATATGCTTTTGCAACTCAATTTTTAAACATCACATTTTCGTAAATTGTTTATTTTAAATATGCTTTCGCAACAGATAAGGTTTTAAAAGTTATTATGTTTTCAAGTGGATAGCAAGTGTTTAATTGTTTTAAGTTTTAACAAAGAGGCTTTAACTCTCAAACAAGTTTTATCAACATGAAATACGGTTTTGAAAAACACTTCCATGTGACACGCTAGATTCGGGCCTAACTTCTAGGCCGGGTTTGGGGTGTTACAGTGGTAGACAACATATTGGGAAGTGTTGGGGAAATAATCGAGATTGCTACAAATGCGATTCATTAGACCACTTCATTTGAAACTGTCCTGAGATAGATGAGAAAGATAGAAAACAAGAAGTAAGAGTGAGTAATTCCCCTTCGAGGGGTAGACCACAGAGGAACCCAGGAAGTGGGGCTAGTAGTAAAGGTGCGCCTAGAGATATCGCTGTGAGATCAAAGGGCAGAGTGTCTGCAAGGACTTATGCCATACGAGCTCGTAAGGATGCATCATCCCCCAATGTGATTACTGGTATATTCTCTATTTACGATACAAATGTCGTTGCTTTTATTGACCCCGAGTCCACTGATTCTTATGTTTGTGTGATTTTGGTAAATAGTAAAAAATTACCTATTGAATTGACTAAATTTGTGATTAAGGTGTCAAATCCTTTAGGCAAGTATGTGTTAGTAGATAAAGTTTGTAGGAATTGTCCTTTGACGATTCAAGGTCACTATTTTTTGGCTAATTTGATGTTGTTTCCATTTGACGAGTTTGAGATTATTTTGGGCATGGATTGGTTGACATTACATGATGTTAAGGTAAATTGAAGACAGAAAACTCTTGAGTTGAAATGAGAAAATGGTGAGATTCTTTGGGTTGAAACAGATAACTCAAATAAGATGCCTGTGGTGATTTGTACATGTCTGCTCAGAAGTGTATGAGAAAAGGGTGTGAAGCATACCTTGCATATGTGTTAAATACTAAGATGATTGAGTCGAAGCTTGAAATAGTGCCAGTAGTTTACAAGTTTCCAGATGTATTCCTGGAAGAATTACCTGGGTTGCCTCTGGTTAGAGAAATTGAGTTTGCTATTGATCTAGTACCCGGGACGGCATCGATCTCTATTGCTCCGTACAAAATGGCTCCGACTGAATTGAAAGAGTAAAAGCCTTAGCTACAAGAGTTGACCGATAAGGGATTTGTTAGACCGAGTTTTTCTCCCCGGGGTGCTCCTGTATTATTTGTAAAGAAGAAAGACGAAACAATGAGGCTTTGTATTGATTACCGTCAACTTAACAAGGTAGCTATAAAGAACAAGTACCTATTGCTAATAATTGATGATTTGTTCGACCAACTGAAGGGAGCAATCGTGTTCTCCAAGATAGATTTAAGATCCGATTACTATCAGTTGAGAGTTAAAGAATCTGATGTGTCAAAAACTGCCTTTAGAATGAGGTATGGACACTACGAATTTCTTGTGATGCCTTTCGGTCTAACTAATGCACCAGTTATGTTTATGGATTTGATGAACCGAATTTTTTGGCTGTATTTAGATAAGTTTGTAGTAGTGTTTATAGACGATATATTGATTTATTCTCGAGATGAGGCTGAGCATCTCGAACACTTAAGAACGGCATTGCAGACTTTACGAGAGGAGAAATTATTTGCTAAGTTCAGTAAAAGCGAATTTTGGCTTCGTGAAGTTAGATTTTTGGGACACATAGTTTCAGGTGATGGTATTTGGGTTGATCCGAGCAAAATTTCAGCGGTTGTTGATTGGAGACCGCTAAAGAATATAACCGATGTTAGAAGCTTTTTGGGCTTAACTGGGTATTATTGACGTTTTCTCGAGGGATTTTCGATGATTTCTTCCCCAATGACTAAGTTGTTGCAGAAGAATGTTAAGTTTGAATGGACTGATAGATGTCAACAAAGTTTCGAGAAGTTGAAGACACCATTAACTGAAGCACCGGTTTTAGTACAACCTGAGTCAGGAAAGGAGTTTGTAATCTATAGTGATGCGTCAATGAATAGTCTTGGTTGTGTGTTGATGCAAGAGGGCAAAGTAGTAGCCTATGCCTCGAGACAACTAAAACCACATGAAAAGAGTTATCCGACGCACGATTTAGAATTGGCTGCCATTATTTTTGCTTTGAAGATTTGGCGTCATTATTTGTATGGTGAAAAATGTCGAATCTTTACCCAGCACAAAAGTTTGAAATACCTGATGAACCGAAAGGACTTGCATTTGCGACAACGGGGTGGCTCGAATTATTGAAAGATTATGAGCTAGTGATCGATTACCATTCGGGGAAAGTGAATGTGGTTGCAGATGCCTTGAGAAGAAAATCCCTGTATGCTGTGAAAGCTATGAGTACGAGCTTAGCATTGTCTGATGATGGTTCTATATTGGCCGAGTTGAGGGCTAGACCATTATTTCTTCAGCATATTTGTGAAGCTCAAAGAAATGATAGTTGAATGCAATCTAAGAGAGCTCAGAATGAATCGGGAAATAACTCTATTTTCTAGTTGGTTTAGATGATTGTTTGATGTTTCGTGACAGATTTTGTGTACCAAAAGATGATGAGTTGATTCAGAAAATTTTACATGAGGCACACGATGGTTGTTTGTCAGTACATCCGGGCAGTACAAAAATGTATAATGATTTGAAGAAATTATATTGGTGGCTAGGTATGAAAAGAGACATCTCCGAGTTTGTTACAAGGTGTTTGATTTGTCAACAAATGAAAGTCGAGCATCAAGTACCTTTGGGTTTAATTCAGCCAGTGATGGTTCCTGAGTGGAAGTGGGACCGAATCACAATGGATTTTGTAATGGGGTTACCTACGACTCCGAAAAAGAAAGATGTTGTTTGGGTCATCGTTGATGGATTAACGATCGGCTCACTTTATACTGGTAGTGTTCATTACTCACTTGACAAGTTGGATGAGCTGTATATTGTCGAAGTTGTGAGATTACATGGGGTGCCTATGTCCATTATTTTGGATAGAGATCCAAGGTTCACTTCGAGGTTTTGGAAAAAGTTGCAAGAAGCCTTGGGTACAAAATTGAATTTCAGTACTGCGTTCCATCCGCAAACCGATGGTCAATCCAAAAGAGTGATTCAAGTTCTCGAGGATATGCTCCGATGCTGTGTTTTAGAATTCAAAGGTAGTTGGGAAAAGTATCTACCTTTGGTTGAATTTGCCTACAACAACAGATATCAATCGAGTATACAGATGGCACTGTACGAAGCATTATATGGTCGCAAGTGCTGGACTCCTTTGTATTGGACCGAGCTTAGTGAGAAGCAAATTCACGAGGTTGATTTGGTTAAAGAAACCTGTAATATCCTAGATTAGGGGTTATGCGTTTGGAGCATAACTCAAGTGTTAGTGGGTTTTAAGGGTATTTGGAGGTGTTTGAGGGGCTTTGGAAACTCTAGGATGGAAGAGAAGCTTTGGAAAAAAATATGGAAATTTTAAGTCTAAAGGAGAAGCTAGGCTGATGAGGTCTTAAAAGAAATTCCGTGTGAAGCATGACACAAGGAACCATGTGGTAAAGTGGCATGAAGGCGCAAGGGTGCAAGGAGGGAAGGTTGCGTCAAAGGGAGTGCCAAGAGGGAGGAGGTTCGAGTAACGTGGGAAGCATTGGAGACTTTTATTTTTGGCGTTAAAAAGGGGATTTGGGCTAAGGAGGCCTTAAGAATAATTGCGAGGGATTTTGGACATGAAAGCGGGCTTGGTAAAGTGGCTGCAAGGCGCCACTTAGGGCCTTGGAGAATGACGCCAGGAGCAGTGGGGAAGGGCCTTGGTTCGAATCACCTTGGCAGTAAGTAGTATAATTTTATTTTGCTTTTGGCGTTAAGATAAGGAGGAAATTGGGCTAAGGAGGCTTTAAGAGGAATTGTGGGGAGTTTATGACACAAGGGTTGGCCTGATAAAGTGGCAGCAAGGTGCCACTTAAGGCTTGGGCAAGTGACGCCTTAAGCAATGGGTAGAGGGCCCAGGTTCGAGTGGCGAAGGAAGCAAGAAGGAGCATTTTATTTTTGTGCGGCAAGAAGGCGCTTGGCTAAGGAGGTCTTAAAAGAAATTTTGGGTGAATCATGTCACAAACAGCGCCTTGGCAAAGTGGCTTGGGACGTTACCTGAGGAGCAGGGCAGCTTGCGTCAAGGGCTCCAGCATGTCTTAGGTTCGAGCCTGGTTGGCAGCATTAAGTGGCTCTTATTTTTCCTTTGGAGTCAAGGAAGAAAGGTGAGAAAAAATTGGACGGCAATGGGACTTTCAATTGGAGGAGGATTGAGCTTAATTCTCCTATTAATTTTTGGCTAAGGTAGGATAAATGTATTTTATTTATTTTAGATAGGTAGATAAGATGAGGTAATAAAGTATTGTTTTATTTTATTTATTTTTTTATATAGGTGATTAAGAGTTAATATAAGAGAGTGATAAGAGATAATGTATTGGATTATTGGTTTTATTTGTAAAGGTGATAAGGAAGGGATAAGAGGAGAATTATGAGGGATGTGATAAGGAGGTAAGGTAGTAGCTGAATTCTTTATAAGGGGGAGTGATCATCTTTTGTTATTTTTTCTTCTTTAGTTTCTAAGTGCCGAAATTTAGTTGTTCATCTTTTAGTCTCTCTTGCCGAATTTTGGTAGCTAAGAAAATCCTCTCTTTTGCTCTTTTATTTTGCTAAGACCGAACCCTCCTTGTCATCATAGCCAAAGGTCTTCAAACTCTTCTTCTCCTCTATTGGTTAGCTTGGCCGAACCTTATAGCCCCATTCTTTACTCTTTTTCTTACTTCACCATAGAGTGCCGAAACACCATTATTATGCTCAAAAGCCGAATCGTTAAGGAGGGTGGTGCTGTCGAGTTCTTTCTAGCAATCTCTTCTAGTAGGCGTTAGTGGTAAACAACGTGAAGTGGTAAGTATTTCTTCTTCAAGTAATCGATTTGATCTCTTCTTCATAAGGTGCCGGAACAAGCGATTAAGCCTTGATCTAAGGTTGGCCGAACGCTCTTTAAGGCCATAATGATGTGTGCTTTTTGTTGTAGCCAACATCAAGAAGCTTTAAAGGATTCGTTGGGATCGAGTATTCAAGGGATTTCGACTACCCAAGGAATAAGTATCAGCTTTTCGGGATTTGGTAAGTTAGGGCAAATCGACAGGCATAAGGGCAAGTTTCGGGATTCAGATCATTGTGGTAAGGATATTTAGTAAGTGTAGTTTTGATTTGAAATATTTAGATTAAAGTATTAGTGTTTAACCATTTGGTTCTGATTAAGATATCATTAATGAACATGGATGCCGGTCGAAAAGGTAAAGGGATAGTCCTTATCCCAAAGTTTAAGAAGAGAGCAGTCTCTGCAGTTTGGGATTGGCCACCGGGTTGTGGGCCAAGAGCAGGAGAAAGCTATAGGAAGATAGCCGTAGTGTCTCTTAGTGACAGTATCGGGATCGAGAGTTTAGAACTCCAAGTGATCAGGTGTGTGATTAACCCGCCGTTTTTCGGGTATATGATATGTATGTGAAATGTGTATGTGTTATGAATGTGCTAACTAGTGCAGTGGAAATTGTGATATGGATACCCTCAAGGGGTATGTCGATAATCCGGTAAATACCAAATCTGATTATTAATATGAATATGTGTTATGGCTATGCTTGATGAACATGCTCATGCATCATTATATTATATCATTTTTTTATGTTGCATGTGCATGGGTTGGGATATGATATGAAAGAAGGTACGGGTGTACTTCGAGTACGTGGTTTGATGTTAGCCTTGAGCTACATCGTGGATTGATGTTGACTAAGGTCACGTTGTGGATTAATTGCGATTTAGTTCGCGTGGCTTGATGAGTAGCTATGTGCCTCATCGTGGTTGATATCGGCTATGTGCCATATCGTGGTTGATGAGTGACTATGTGTCCCATCGTGGTTTTGGTGTTAGCTACGGCTACATCGTGGATTGGAGCTGACTGAGGTCGCGTTGTGGATTATTGTGCTTAATTGCACGTGGATGGCATTGAATGCCTTTTGGAGTGAAAAGGAGAGGGTGATTTGATAATCCCCTGGTGTGTGGTGGCTGGATACGGGGGTGTGTAGAGGATGGACCCTAGGTTGGGTTGGGTGCACTTTGCATATTGTATCTGATATGAGTATTTGATGTGAAAATGGGCCAAGCCCAATTGATATGTGGATTAATTTGAAAAGGGCCAAGCCTAGTATATGAATGTGGAACAGTGTGGAAATGGGCTAAGCCCGATATGTGGAAATTATGCGGTTAATTACCCTGTTACCTGATACGTGATTTGAATATGGGCCAAGCCCAGAATGTGATAATATGTGAATATGATATTTGTTATCTGATATATGGGTTAATATGTGGGTGGAATTCAGTGGATTAATTACACACTGAGTCTATATGACTCACCCAATTTTTTTATCAACATCGCAGGTGATGCTTGGACCGGGTTTGGAGTGGATACGAGGTGGCCCATGCAGAAGAAGTTGTTTTCCTTATTTAATAGAATTTATCATTTTCAGTATTTTTAGTATTTGAATAAGTATTCATTGTAATAAGGCCCAATTAAATTATTTGAGTATTTTTATTATGTTAAAGCCAATTGACGATTGAATTATTATTTTGAAATTAGTTTATTTTCGGCAAAATTTATCTTAAAATATATATTAAGGTTTTAATCCGGATATTTTTTATAAACACCACACTTTACTTAAGATTTTAAATGGTCCCCGTTTTACAAACTCAATAAGTTGTCATGATTTTATCTTTAAGTCGAATCTTCTCAAACGTTTTTCCGCAGTGACATACCAGATCCGGTTAGGGCTTGTGGGCCGGGTTTGTGGTGTTACAAAACTGAAGAGAAAGTGAAATTGATCCGTGATAGTCTGAAAGCTGCTTTAGACCGACAGAAGTCATACGCGGATTTGGAAAGGAAAGAAATTGAGTTTCAGGTGGGCGATAAAGTATTCTTGAAAGTATACCCGTGGACGAAAATATTGAGATTTGGTCGAAAGGGAAAATTGAGTCCTCGATTCATAGGGTCGTATAAGGTTATTGAAAGGATTGGACCAGTAGCTTACCGGTTGGCTTTGCCGGTAGAGTTATAAAGAATACACAACGTGTTTCATGTGTCGATGTTGTGACAATATCGTGTCGATCCTTCGCATGTGATTCCTCCAACCGAAATTGAGATACGACCGGATATGACCTACGAAGAAGAACCAATTAAGATTTTGGCTTAAGAGGTTAAACAGTTGAGGAATAAAAGTATAGCCTTAGTGAAAGTGTTATGGCAAAAACATGGTGTGGAAGAAGCTACATGGAAACCGGAAGAAGCCATGAGAGAATAGTACCCAAACCTCTTTATCGGTAAGATTTTCGGGGATGAAAATCCCTAAAAGGAGAAGAGTTGTAACAGCCCGAATTTGGGGCCAGTCAAAACAGTAGTTTCGGAACCACTAATCTGAGGCTGGAGAAAATATTTTTAATATTATTTTATGACTGATAGCATGATTATATGAGTGCATGAAAATTTGGGTGCATTAATTTTAGTAATTGTATGCTTAATTGCGAAAAAGGACTAAATCGCATAAAGTGCGAAAGTTTTATTTTATAAGCTAGAGGTGATAAATAGCTGTAGAACGTTAAATTGGAGGTCCTTAAGGTGCAATTAGGCCTTTCTAAAGGTGATAGCCGACCATAGGGGGGACAAGAACTTAAATTAGTCAATGATTGGTGATATTAGGTAATGAAATCAATAAAATAAAATAAAAACAAGAAAGCTATCATCTTTTTTTTTATCATCTTCTTCCACCGATTTTTCACTCAAGCATAAGGTTTTGGAAGCTTGAAATTTCAGCAACTTATCCTCCTTGCAAGTAAGTGATTTTGGTGGTTTTTCTTGATAATTTTTATATTTTTTGTAGCATGACCTAGCTAATGAGGGGACTATTTTGCAAAATGGTTGAGAGTCTAGGGATTTTCCATATGAATATTTGTGTTGATTGCTGAAATTTTATGGAAGAAAATGAATCTTAGTGGGTTAAAGAACAACTTTTGTGAAAGGATTTTTGCATGAAAACTCATAATAGGACTATTTTGTAAAAGTTATAAAATAGATAATAAATTTGTGAAATAATTGAAATTGTGAGTTGCTATAAGAGAGAATATGAATCAACTAGGCTTGGATATGTGAAAAATGAACACATTTCATTTTACGAGCCTAGGGAAAAAATGGTACTTTTGCCAAAATAAGAAATTGTGGAGTGATTTGATTAATGTTGTTAATTAATAAGTTAAATATGTCATTCTGGATCAAGAAGAACGTTGAATCAACCTTGATCGAGGAAAAGGCAAGGTTTCTGACTAAATTGCACATTGGCATATTTTGTATCGAGGTAAGTTTACATGTAAATAATACATTCTTATTACGTATGTTTTTACATATTAATGCATTGTGTGAATGTAAATGATTATCATTAAGATTTATTAAAAATGATATAAAGTGAGGAAATTCTCGGATGAACCTTCGGGATATGAAAAAAATGATACGGATAAAATCCATGAATACGTAAATATTGGTGGGCTGTGTGCGATACCACCGTAATTATTTTTGTTGGTGGGCTGTGTGTGATACCACCGTAATTATTATTTTTGGTGGGTTGTGTGCGATACCACCGTGATTATCATTGTTGGTGGGCTGTGTGCGATACCACCGTGTGAATTATTAATGGTGGGTTGTGTGCGAAACCATCGAGTGTCTAATATTATTCCGAAGTGTTCATCGAGAAACTTGTCTAAGTCAAATTACATGTGGCTTTGTAGTGATAAGTGCAGGGTATAAATGCAAGTAAATGTAAGCAATGTTTTATGATATGTGTTTGGGATGTGGTAAGGCTTGAAATGAGTAAGTATGGTTATGAGTGTCTAACTTGTTTTTATTTAGAATTACTAATGTACTTGATTGATAAGTATGTGGTATGATGTTTATTGTATACATATAGACTTATTAAGCTTAAAGCTTACTCCCTTCTCTTTTCCTTTTTTTTTTAGTGTCAAAGAGCTAGCTCAGGATACGGAGATAGTTGGAGGATCACCCACACTATCCACACATTTTGGTATAGTTAGATTTAGCATTTTGAGTATGGCATGTATAGGGACTTAGTTTTTGATTTAATGTCATATTCTTTTGGCCAAATGTGTTGGCTTATTTAAGGATGAATTCTTTTGTATAAGGCCATAGTTGATGGCTCTTTCTTATTAATCTATGAAATGATGAGGTTATTCGTGAATGTGCAAGTTGCATGGTTGATTTATTTGGTTTAATTATGCATGAATTAGTTGATGGCTTGATGTGGTTTATGTTTGATCAAGTTGGGGTGGCAGAAAATGCTTGGCAAATAGCCTTGTCCTTGTCCACATGGGTAGACACATGGGCGTGTGTCTAGGCCGTGTGCGACACACAGTCTACTCCATGGGTGTGTAGTTAGGCCGTGTGTCCCCCTGCATGCTAAGTTTGCAAGTCAGAATGCCCAGTAGTAACCACACAGGCTGGGACACAGTCGTGTGTCTCAACCGTGTGGAATGCACGGCTATAAGACATGTGTAACAGCCCAGTTTAGACCCTAGTCAGAATAGTGGTTTTGGGACCACAAATTTGAGGTCAAAAAAATATTTTAATATTATTTTTAGTGTTTATAGTATGTGATTAAGCATGTGTGAAAATTTTGTGTGAAAATTTTATTGTTTGTGTGCTTAATTTGCAAAAAGGACTTAATCGCATAAAATGCAAAAGCTGTGTGCTGATTGTTAATGTGCTTATTTGGCATGGCTTATTTTGGAAAAGCTATGTGCTGATTGTTAAAGCTTACTATGTGAAGTTTTCTATGTTTTATAGTGTATTTAAAGTTAGCTAGGATCTAGGATCGTCAACGACTCAATCACACTATCGGTTATCTAATTTGGTACTTTTGAAAGTTGTATATATTTGGTATATGGCATGTATAGGCTAGTAGATATGGTATATTTTGAGATGTTTGGATCTTGCCATGTGATATGGCTAGATAAGTTAATAAATTTGGTATATGCTTTGGGTTTGAGTAAAGGTTGGTCAAGATGTGTTTGTCTGTTCTAAGTGAATGTCCTTATAATATGTTTCGGTAATATGGATATGTTGAGATTAAATGGTGCATGAATAACATGTTTTTGATATGTAATTTATATTTTGGATTGATATACTTAGATAGATTTGTATGGGATGATGAATGATGATATTAAGAGATTCAAATTGAGTATGATTTGGTATGTTTGAATGCCATTTGGGTTATGAATTTGTATTGATTAATGTTTGTAGGTGTGACCCAAAGTGTGGGTGGCAAATTGGCCTTGCAAATGGCCTATAAATGGCCACATGGTTGAGCACACGGGTGTGTGGCTCGACCGTGTCATTCAAGTTTGCAAATTGAAACAAGTCAGGCTCGTACACGGGCTAATCACACGGTTGTGTGGCCTCTGTAGCTTTGAAAAATGTTAAGTTTCAGAAAAATTTTGTATGTGTTCGATTTAGTCCTGCCCTTTCTAATACATTTTTAACGTCTTGTAGACCAAATTAAGGGACTATACGAATGTGAATTGCTATGTTTAGATGTGAAATGAATTTAAATGTTTTGAAATGATTAGTAATGCCTCTTAACCCTATTTCGGCGATGGTTACGGGTTAGGGGTGTTACATTTTATTGGTATCAAAGCTACAGTTTAGTGGATTCTAAGACTAACGTAGCACGTGTGAGTCTAGCTATACATGCCTTATATATAATTGCGGTAGTGTGATGAATCTTGACAGTTAAAAATGTGTTTTTATATAGTAAATGGATCCCAATCGAGCAGTTGCTGATGATGTTGAGAGCAATGTGCCTACTTTTGCTCAAGGGACAACGCTGGCTGAATCTAGGTCGATTGCTAGTAGCCACGAGGGAGAGGCTAAGCAAGTTTCTTCCAAATAATGAGTGAGTGGTTTTTGGAGTTCGTTCGAATGAATCCAGCTGTTCAACAACCTCCACCCCCGCAAGTACCCGTAGTGCCACAAGTGATAGATCCGATCCGATTGACTAAACCTTCTGTGGATAAAATCTGAAAGTATGGGGCTGAAGAGTTTAGGGCCACAGTTGATGATGATGCCGAGCGAGCTGACTTTTGGCTCGAGAATACAGTTTGAGTGTTTGATGAGATGTCATTGATTCCTGATGAATGCTTAAAATGTGTTGTTTTCATTGTTGAGAGATACGACATATAATTGGTGGAAAATGTTGATATTTGTGGTTCCAAGAGAGAGAATCACCTGGGATTTCTTTCAAGCTGGATTTCGGAAGAAATATATCAGTCAATGATTCATATATCAAAACGTAAAGGATTCCTTGAGCTGAAACAGTGCCGTATGTTAGTTACGGAATATGAGCGGGAATTTGTGAGATTAAGTCAGTATGCACGGGAATGTGTTTCGACCGAAAATATTATGTGTAAACACTTCATTGAAGGTTTGAATGAGGACATTAAATTGTTAGTTGGAATACTTGATTTGAATGAATCTATAGTGTTAGTTGAAAGAGCCTGTAAAGCCGAAGAGCTTAGTAAAGAAAAGAAGAAAGCAGATTCTGAAGTTGGAGATGAAAGAAAAAGATCGACGAGTAAGTCATATCAACCTTCATCACAGAGATTCAGAGATGCAGTTAATCGTTCAAATATTCCATTTGGATATCTGAGTAAAGACCGAGTGAAACAGAATGTTAGTTCTAAAACTCAAATTCCAATTGAATTGAGTGTTGGAAGTGTTAGAAGCAATAAGCCTGAGTGTAGACAGTATGGAAGATGTCATATTGGAGAATGTTGGGGCAAGTACAATAATAGAACTTGCTATAAATGTGGATCACGAGATCACTTCATTTGAGATTGCCCAGAATTAGCTGAGAAAGACAATGTTCAGAGTGCGAGGCCGAGTAATACAACAACTAGGGATAGACCACCCAGACACACCGAAAATGAGAGTGGAAGTCAGAGAGGGACAACATATACAGTTGTGAGATCCGAGGCGAGAGCACCTGCCTGAGCCTACGCTATTTACGCTCGTGCAGAAGCGGCATCTCCAGATGTCACAACTAGTACTTTTACTCTATTTGGTACTGATGTAATTGCATTGATAGATCCAGGATCTACTCATTCATATGTGTGTGTGAATCTAGTATCTAGTAAGACTCTACTTGTTGAGTCTACTGAATTTGTAATTAAAGTGTCGAACCCCTTAGGCAAGTGTGTCTTGGTTGATAAAGTATGCAAGAATTGTTCGTTGATGTATCGAGATAATTGTTTTCCAACTAATCTGATGATGCTACCTTTTGATGAATTTGATATAATTTTGGGTATGGATTGGTTAACATTACATGATGCTGTTGTGAACTGCAAATGAAAGACTTTGATTTGAGATTTCAGAACGATAAAATAATTCAAATTGAATCTAATGATTTGAATGGGTTATCGACTGTGATATCAGTGATGAAAGCTCTGAATTATATGAAAAAAGGGTTATGAAGCTTATCTTACATATGTGATAGATACAAAAGTGACAGAAAAGAAAGTTGAATCTATGCCTGTAGTTTGCGAGTCCCAGATGTATTTCCTGAAGAATTATCGGGATTACCTCCGATACGAGAAGTTGAGTTTGGCATTGACTTAATGCCAGAACGACTCTTATCTCAATAGCTCCGTATAGAATGGCACCGACAGAATTGAAAGAGTTGAAGTCTCAGTTGCAAGAGTTGATAGATAAAGGATTTGCACGACCGAGTTTCTCGCCCTAGGGTGCTCTTGTGTTGTTTGTGAAAAAGAAAGATTGTACTATGAGGATGTGTACTGACTACCAGCAATTGAATAAAGTGATGATAAAGAATAAATATCCTTTACTGCGAATAGACGATTTGTTTGATCAGTTAAAAGGAGCTACAGTATTTTCGAAACTCGACTTGAGATTGGGTTACTATCAACTACGAGTTAAAGAATCAGATGTGCCGAAAACTGGTATCAAAACGAGGTACGGACATTATGAATTCTTAGTAATGCCTTTCGGACTAACGAATGCACCTGCAGTGTTTATGGATTTGATGAACAGGATATTCAGACCGTATTTGGATTGATTTGTCGTGGTGTTTATTAACGATATTTTAATTTATTCTTGTGATGAAACGCAACATGCTGAGCATTTGAGAATCATATTGCAGACCCTGCGTGAGAAGCAATTGTATGCAAATTTTAGAAAATGTGAATTCTGGTTGCGTGAGGTTGGTTTTCTAGGACATATAGTGTCAGCTGCGAAAATAAGATTTGATCCGAGCAAGATTTCAACAATTCTAGATTGGAAACCTCCGAGAAATGTGTCTAAAGTCCGTAGTTTTCTTGGACTAGTGGGATATTATAGACAATTTGTAAAAGGCTTCTCAATGATTGCGACGCCGTTGACAAAATTGCTATAGAAAGATGTTAAATTTGAGTGGTCAGAAAAGTGTCAGCAGAGTTTTGAACAGTTGAAAACGTTGTTGACAGAGGCACCAGTGTTAGTCCAACATGAATCAGGTAAAGAATTTATATTTTGTAGTGATGCATCGTTGAATGGTTTGGGCTGTGTGTTGATGCAAGAGGGCACAGTTATAGCTTATGCTTCGAGACAATTAAAGCCGCATGAAAAGAACTACCCGACGCATGATCTTGAATTAGCCGCAATTGTATTTGCATTGAAGATTTGGTGTCACTACTTATTTGGTGAAAAGTGTCATATTTATATGGATCAGAAGAGTTTGAAATATCTGACGACTCAGAAAGAATTAAATTTGAGACAGCAGACATGGTTAGAATTACTAAAAGACTATGAATTAGTGATTGATTATCATCTGGGTAGAGCTAATGTTGTTGTTGATGCTTTGAATCGAAAGCCTTTATATGCTTTGCAAGCAATGAATACTCAAATAAATCTGTGTGATGATGGTTCGGTTTTGGTAAAATGAGGCCAATGTTTATACGTCAGCTTTGTGATGCTCAGAAGGGTGATGCTGAAATGATGGAAAAATGAGATCAGTGTGGTTTGAATTCTGATTCAGAATTTTGAGTTGATAATGAAGATTGTTTGAGATTTTGAGATCGGATTTGTATTCCGAGAAATTCAGAGTCAATTCAGTTGATTTTCAACAAACCTCATAATAGTCGTTTGTCTGTTCATCCGAGGAGTACAAAAATGTATAATGATCTGAAATAGTTTTATTGGTGGCATGGTATGAAACGGGATATCTCAGAGTTTGTTTCGAGATGTTTAGTTTGTCAGCAAGTTAAAGCTGAACATCAGGTTCCATCTGGTTTGCTACAACAGATAATGATTCCTGAGTGGAAATGGGTGAGAATCACGATGGACTTTGTGTCGGGATTGCCTTTATCTCCAAGAAAGAAATATGCAATTTGGGTGATAGTTGACAGATTAACTAAATCAGCTTATTTTGTTCCGGTGAGAACATATTATTCGCTTGATAAGTTAGTTGAATTGTATATTTCTGAGATTGTGAGATTGCACAGGGTACCATTGTCCATTGTGTCTGATAGAGATCTGAGATTTACCTCGCGATTTTGGAAGAAATTACGAGAGGCTCTACGCACAAAGTTGTATTTTAGTACTGCATTTCATGCGCAAACGAATGGTCAATCCAAGTGGATCATTCAAATTCTGGAGGATATGTTGAGATGTTGCATTCTTGAGTTTGAAAGTATGTGGGAAAAGCATTTGCCATTGATTGAATTCATGTTCAATAATAGTTTTCAGTTAAGTATTAAAATGGCACCATATGAGGCCCTTTACGGTCGTAAATGTAGAACTCCATTATATTGGACTGAGCTTAGTGAGAATAAGATTCACGGGGTTGATTTGATAAAAGACACGGAACAGAAAGTGAAAGTGATTCGTGACAGTTTAAAAGCGGCATCAGATCATCAAAAGTCTTATGCAGATTTGAAATGGAAAGATATTGAATTTGAGATCGGTGATAAGTGTTTTTGAAAGTGTCTCTGTGGAAGAAAATACTTTGTTTTTGTAGAAAAGGCAAATTGAGTCCGAGGTTCATCGGGCCGTATGAGATTATTAAACGAATTGGGCCAGTTGCTTATAGATTGTTATTGCCACCTGAATTAGAAAAGATTCATGATGTGTTTCACGTATCGATGCTTCGACGATACAGATCTGATCCATCGCATGTGATTGCTCCTACTGAGGTTGAGATTCAGTCAGATTTATCGTATAGTGAAAAACCAATTCGAATCTTGGCACATGAGATCAAAGAGTTGAGAAATAAGAAAATTTCTTTAGTGAAAGTGTTGTGGCACAAACACAGAGTTGAAGAGGCTACGTGGGAGCCTGAAGATGTTATGAGAGAGCAATATCCAAACTCATTCACTGGTAAGATTTTCGGGGACAAAAATCCCTAAGGGGGAGAATTGTAACAGCCCGATTTAGACCCTAGTCAGAATAGTCATTTTGGGACCACAAATTCGAGGTTGAAAAAATATTTTAATATTATTTTTAGTGTTTACAGTATGTGCTTAAGCATGTGTGAAAATTCTGTGCGAAAATTTTATCGTTTGTGTGCTTAATTTGCAAAAAGGACTTAATTGCATAAAATACAAAAGCTGTGTGCTGATTGTTAAAGTGCTTATTTGGCATGGCTTATTAAAGGAAAGGTCCTTATGTTGATATTAGATCATTAATAGATTGAATGGACATAAATAGGCATAAAATTGTTGATTAAATGGTTTAATAAACAAGGGTAAAATGGTAAACTATGTAATAAGTTAATATTAAATAAAAGAAAGCTTCAAATTAGTGGCATTTTCAAGCTCATCTTGCTGAAATTGTTGAGGAAAAAGAAAGAAAAAGAGTTAAAGGGTTTCGGCACTTACATAGCTCAATCAAGGTATGTTTTTAGCTCAGTTTTTTATGATTTCTACGTTTTTGTGATCATTGCTTAGAGTATTATCAAGCCCATGTTTTAATTTTAGAATTTGATGATGATTTTGAGATATGTCATTGATGAATGTTTGAGCTTTGTGATAGTTGACGATGTAATATGAAAGATGTGTGATAGATTAACATATTTTGTCTTTGAATTTTGGTGAATTTGAGTAATTTGGGCTAAAATGAGAAAAGTGTAAATTGGAGGACTAAAATATGAATAAATGAAATTTGTGGGTTTGTATGAACATGAGGAAAGTTTGGCTAAGCATGAGTATAGTGAAATTATGTGTATTTGATGATTTTATGAAATAGGGACTTAAGTGTTGAAATGTGAAAATGTGAGGGCTATTTTGTAAAATGCCCTAAATAAGTGTGTTTGGACTAAATTGAATGATTTGGTGATTGAACGAGCTAAATTTGAATATGTATAGATCAAGAAAAGAGAGATTTGGACTGAGATCTAGCCAAAGATAAAGTGCTCGATTAATTGACTTGTTTTGTTATTTCGACATCTGAGGTAAGTTCGTGTATAATGCGAATTGTTTCATTCATATTCATGTGTTATGTAATGAATGAATATATGTAGTTGGTGAATTGATAATGCTATATATGGAATTGAGTGTTGTGGCACTAAGTGTGCGTGAATGGAATTGAGATAGTGGTAAATGGCACTAAGTGTGAGAAATAAAGAAAGCATTGGCTATATTGATTGGCACGTGTGTGCGATACTGAGTTAAATTCGGTTTAATGTAAATGCACTAAGTATGCGCTGATATATAAGCTTCGGCTAAGAAATTTGGCACTAATTGTGCGATTAAATCGAATGAATAATGAAGAGTGTTCGAAGTGTGGTATCGAGCATTAAATAACAAGAATGTTTGTTAACTAAGTGTTGGCAAAGGTATGTTCGGAACCTATGTGGTTGATGATATCATTTATGGATAAATGGATGGTTATGTGAGCATATTGCTAAGGATAATATTATGTATAGTTTTGAATCTATCTAAGTGAAGGTTTATTTTGTACATTGATATTGTATTATTGAGTTATATGTATTATATAACGAACTTACTAAGCTTTAAAGCTTACTGTGTGACGTTTTCTCTGTTTTATAGTGTATTTAAAGCTAGCTCGGATCTGGGATCGTTAGCGACTCAATCACACTATCGGTTATCTAATTTGCTACTTTTGGAAGTTGTATACATTTGGTATATGGCATGTATAGGATAGTAGATATGGCATATTTTGAGATGTTTGGATCTTGCCATGTGATATGGCTAGATAAGTTAATGAATTTGGTATATGCTTTGGGTTTGAGTAAAGGTTGATCAAGATGTGTTTGTATGTTTTAAGTGAATGTCCTTATAATACGTTTTGGTAATATGGAGATAGTATGTTCATGCTATGATATGGTTGAGATTAAATGGTGCATGAATAACATGTTTTTAATATGTAATTTATATTTTGATTTGATATGCTTAGATGGATTTGTATGGGATGATAAATGATGATATTAAGATATTCAAATTGAGTATGATTTGGTATGTTTGAATGCCATTTGGCGTATGAATTTGTATTGATTAATGTTTGTAGGTGTGACCCAAAGTGTGGGTGGCAAATTGGCCTTGCAAATGACCTATAATTGCCCACACGGTTGAGCACACAGGCATGTGGCTCGACTGTGTCATTCAAGTTTGCAAATTGAAACAAGTCAGGCTTGCACACGGGCTAACCACACGGGCGTGTGGCCTCTGTAGCTTTGAAAAATGTTAAGTTTCAGAAAAATTTTGTATGTGTTCGGTTTAGTCCCGGTCCCTTTCTTATACATGTTTAAGGTCTCGTGGACCAAATTAAGGGACTATATGGATGTGAATTGCAATGTTTAGATGTGAAATGAATTTAAATGTTTCGAAATGATCGGTAATGCCTCTTAACCCTATTCCGGTGACGGTTACGAGTTAGGGGTGTTACAACATGGCGTGTGCCCAGGCCGTGTGAAGTCTGCACCTGAATTTAGGAATTTAATTCGCCACACGGTCTAAGGACACGGGTGTGTGCCTTGGCCGTGTAACCTTAATAGGTTGGTGATGTCAGAAACAGAATGTCAAGTTTTTTGCACATGGGCTAAGACACGGGTGTGTCTAGGCCGTGTAAGGGACACGGGCCATGGACACGGGCATTTTTCAGACCCTGTGAAAACCCCTGTAGGTTCGAATTGAGAAATAAATTTACACATATGTGGAACACGGGCGTGTCCCTTCTTCCACACGGGCCTGTGGACTGTTTGATGAGAATTTTTCTAAGTCTTTCCAGAGATCTTCTAAAGAACTCGAATTTGTTCCAAACCATTTCTAAAGTGTGTTTTGGGCCTCGTAAGCCTATATTAAGGATTTTGAGTTAAAGATTGAAAAGTTTTAAATTTGAACGAACTTTTATGGATTGTGAATGAATGTTAGTATGTGTTTTAGGAAGGTAACACCTCGTACCCTGTGCTGGTGTCAGTTACTGGTAAGGGATGTTACATTTATAGCTCACCCCATTGGTTTTCTAACATTTCAGATAAACCTCAAGGTTAGGATATTGACATGGCTGATGGAAGAGTACTTAGACGATTTTTTTGGACTATTTAATTATTATTTTCAGGCTATGGCAAGAGACATTACTTTGGGGATTTTTATTCTGATTTGCATGACTTGATTGCATGACATTAAGTTTCAAAAACTACATAAAGTAGCATTTGATAAGATTATGCATGAAACATGGTTTTTATAAAAACCTGACAAATTCATTCTTTTCTACTGTGACAAACAAAAATAAAACTTAGTTGTTGAGGTTTTAAATTTTTTATTAATGATTTATTAAATTTACATTAAATATTGATTTTGAACAAAATATATATTTTTTACAAAAAATTTCATTGCGAAAATACGACTTAGTTTTCGACGTTCTCATGAAAAACCACTAGCATGTAGGGTTTCTCTTAGTGTCCTCTAGCACCACCTTTTGGTGGATCCTTAACTACGATCCTCAATTATATCAACTTTCATTCACCTTTACACCAGGCACCGTTCATGCGTCAACTCTCGTGACTATTAATGTTAGGTTACCACCAAAACGCTCTACTGACTTTCACAACTACTACTCTAGTAGTCCTTTCCCACTTTATATTTCCCTCTTATTAGTGGATTCCTTCGACCCACTAGCTAATTAATGCATGCCCTAGTTCTATTTTCCTTCTTACCCCTTTTTCCTAGTTTGCAAAAGTTCCCATTATTGTCATTCTGATCGACCACCTATGATTACTATGCCGATGGACAATTCTGTGTTTGGTGTCCCAAATGACTCCACAACTGTGCTTATTATCCTGATGGACTATCTATGATGCCATAATTCCTCTCAACTATGGTCTTACTCAATATAACCACATGTTTACCATCTTAGAGGACTACTAAAGGATGGCAAAGCGTCTTTCAACTATGGTCTTAGCCCTATTACCATTCTAGCGCATTTTCATATGATGCCACAGCGTCTTTCAGCTATGGCCTTACATATTTTTATCATGATGCCATAACGTCTTTCAACTACAATCTTACTCATTTTAGGCTTATAACCTTCGATTGAAGTCATGGCCTCAACATGATCTTTTTATTTACTTCTCTCGTTGCATTCCATCCATTACTATATTTCATCATTCCTATACCTTGATGCTCGAACACTACAGTGTCCTTTCCGAAAAGCCCAGAGCTTCGCACATCACAGGTTCTCATAGCAATACCATATGGTGTAATCTAACAGAATCACCAAATTTCCCTTCCTAACTTCGACTATTGCCCATGAAGACCCCTTTATGTATTTCATATGCATACATGCATTTATGAATAAATATTAGTGGATCATGCAAACTGAACTAGAATGGCGGATACTCATAAGCCCATGAAATCTTAACATATTTACCATTCCAAATGAGGAGTGCAAAAACTTACCTAAAGTTTCTTCGCCTTCGTCCATCAATTTATCTTTCCCGAATGCCCGAGCTCTTACTCTCTCTTGGCAGCGATGCATATAACCAAAATCATTAGTTAAGATTAGAATCTTCACTTTACACTTAATTCTCCAGAAACATGCAAAACCCTTAGAAAGGTTCCTGAAAATCCTTTTCTTTACTTTATAAATCTTACGTGTAAAGAGGACTAAGAACCTTACCAGATCACTAGGTTCTCTACTCTTCCTATTTAGAACTCATGATCATCGTTCCATGCAGAGCTTCCTCTAACTATCGCTTCTTCAAAGCAGCCAAAGAAGAAGATGAAGAAAAGAAGAAAGTGGAATAGAAAAATGAGCAGAATTCCCTTTCGGGAAGTCATTTCCCCGGCTATATATAGCCCCCTCTCTCACAATCTTCACCATTTAGGAGCCATCCATTGACAATCATTTTGTCCCCTACTAAGGGACCCATTGGTTCTAATCAGATCGAACCAGATTTGAAGCTCAATATGTCCAAACTAGTTTTAATATTTCTCAAACTTTTTGCTAAAGACTTCCAACTATTGATATCTTTTAATTTAATCCCTAACTATTCAAATTTTTGAGTTCAAAGGAAATCAGGTGTGACAACTCTCCCAACATAAAAAAAAATCATCTTCAAAGTTTCCTTCCACTCTCAACCATAAAAGTGAACTTAGGAAAACCCATAGTTATCCCTACCTTCTTATGGTTTACAGAAGTAATCACCCTTCATTCTTATCAATGTAACACCCCTAACCCTTATCCATTGCCAGAATAGGGTTACGGAGCATTACTAGAGATTTCAATTCAAAACAATCAAAATTGTAAATCATATATTTCACAACATCAATCATAACAAACTCCATTAATAACATACATATTGTCCCTTATACGAGCCCTCGAGGCCCTAAAAACACATTTGAAACAAATCGGGACTAAATCGAGAACATATAGATTTTTTTTAGGAAAAGATGAAAATTTTCAAACTACACGAGTCATACAATCGTGTGGCTAGGCCGTATGACTCACACTGTTGAGACACACGCCTGTGTCTCAGGCCGTGTGGACATTCGAAGTAGGGACACACGACCATGTCCCACTCCGTGTCCGTGCCTGTGTAACTCTTTGACTTGCGTCACACGGCCAAGTTACACGCCCGTGTGCCAGGCCATGTGCTACGTCATGTAACTTCCTGACTTGCAACCCTTAGTAAGCTACAGGGGACACACGGCTGAGTCGCCTGGCCGTGTGGACGAAAAATAAGCCATTTCCAAGCCATTTTTCTCACCCAGTCATGCACATAACTACAATCAATTTTCCACATATAAACAAGCCTTCAAGTCGCACTTAAAACATGCATAACCTAGCTAAATTAAAAAGACATATATTCATACAATCAATATGCCCAAAGGGCACCTCAACCACAACAACTAACATGTACTTTATAGATGCAAAATTTAGGCAGAAAACAACTAACTTGCAATAAATTTTATGCCAACATTTATCTCCATGTTCACATATTATAGTCGCATTCATTATACCAATTTTTCCATTCAATTTTCATTAACAAGCATTAGCACAAATAGCCATAAATGTCAACTACATTACCTATACCAAATAACCACATTCAAGCATATCAAAGGACAACTCATAACATACATTTTTAACTACCATTCCATCTTCCATCAATCAAGCACCATAAACCATGATATCAACCTAACAACCATTTCAATCACTCAAAATACCATAATTACAAGCCAAAACATAATGGCTATAATATCAACCAAAACATCTATACATGTGCATATTTAAACAACTATCTCTTAATTTGTTTTCATGCCAAAACATAATAAAATTTATACATAATAACCATACCATTTTGGCCATTTAAAGATACATTAACACATACTAATTTTGGTCATTTCAAAACATGGTTAAAAGATACCAATAGCACATTAAGAACCTCAAATCCAAGGCAACATTTCATACCATAATCATAAACCAAAATGACATATACATACTAAAATCATCGATTAAACCTTAGACATAGTCCACCTATACATGCCATTACAACCACGAACAAAGCATAAAAATTACCGATAAAAATTGATAGTGCGTTCGCAACATATGTAGGACCACAATCAATATGGTAAATCGTGTATACATCGAATTTCATTATTCATACAGGACTTCACATGTATCCAGTTTTATAGATCATGTATTCAATTTCACATCAATGGCATTTACACAATTCATACATACAACATTCAATTCAAGCATATAAATAAACATGATTTAGTTACACGAACTTACCTCAGTAAATGTTCGTATACAAGGATCTACTAATCTGATACTTTTTTGTTTTCCTCTATCCAACCCCATACTAGGTCTATCTGGATATATATAAATAGATTTAACATCAATTTTATCCATTTCATACTCAATTTAATTCACTTCACTTCCTAGGCAAAATTACCATTTTGCCCCTATACTTTACATTAATGACGATTTTTTCCCTAAGCTCGGAAATGAAATCGTGCAATTTAATCCTTATTCCAAGCCTAATCGATTTTTACATATAACATTTACAGCACATATATTTCATAAAATTCATAAATTTTCCATGGATGAATCATCAAAAATATCTACTAACTTTTCTTAATGGTCTAATTACCCATATAAGGACCCCATGTTTTGAATTCCATAGTTATTTGATACTTATAGCTACTAGAGCTCAACTTTTGCATTTTATGCAATTTGTTCCTTTCCTTAATTAAACATGAAATTGGTAAAATCTTCTTATCGAATTTTTCATACGTCTTTCTTATCATAATGCAGACCATGCAATAATATTAAAATAAATTTTCTTTCTGACTCAGATTTGTGGTCTCGAAACCACTATTCTGATTTCATTAAAAACAGGTTGTTACAACTCTTTCCCCTTAAAGAATTTTCGTTCTAAAAAATCTTAATAGTAAAAAGGTTCAGGTATTGCTTTTTCATTGTTTCTTCTAGTTCCCAGGTGGCCTCTTCTACCCCAGGTCATTACCAAAGACTTTTACTAATGCTACCTTTTTATTTCTTAACTCTTTCGTCTCACGTGCCAGAATTTTGATTGGTTTCTCACTATAAGTCATGTCAGGCTAAATCTTTACTTTTGTCAGAAAGATAACATGTGAAGGATCTGACCGATACCGTCGTAACATAGAAACATGGAAAACACTGTGAATCTTATCAAGTTTTGGTGGTGATGCCAATCTATATGCAACAGGTCAGATTCTTTCAATGATTTTATATGGTCCGATGAATCGTGGACTTAGTTTTCCTTTACGACCAAACCGGAGAACTTTCTTCCAAGGTGATACTTTCAAAAATACCATATCACCAACTTGAAATTCTATCTCTTTTCGTTTAAAATCGGCATAAGACTTTTGACAATTACAGGCTGCTTTCAAACTATCCCGGATCACTTTTACCTTTTCTTTAGTTTCACGGATCAAATCAACTTTGTGTATCTTTTCTCAGTGATTTTTGTCCAGTACAATGGAGTTATACATTTATGACCATATAGAGCCTCATATAGTGCCATTTTAATACTTGACTGATAGCTATTATTGTATGCAAATTCAACTAAAGGCAAATATTTTTCCCAGTTACCTTTTACTTCCAGCACACAACACCAAGCATATCTTCTAAAATCTGTATCACACGTTCGGATTGTCCATCAGTCAGAGGATGGAATGCAGTATTGAAATGTAACTGTGTACCCAAAGCTTCTTGCAACTTGTTCCAGAATCGGGATGTAAACTGGGGATCTCTATTGGAAATAATGGAGACTGGTACCCTATGTAGTCTAACTATCTCAGAAACATATAACTTAGCCAATCTATCCAGGGAGAAATCCATACATACCGAAATAAAGTGTGTAGACTTTGTAATCGGTCAACAATTACCCAAATGGCATCTTTGTTTTTCAGAGATAAGGGTAACCCTGATACAGAGTCCATAGTAACTCTTTCCTATTTCCATTTTGGTCTCATAACTGGATGTAATAATCTCGAAGGTACCTAATGTTCAGCTTTAACTTGCTGACATATCAAACACTTAGACACAAATTCAAAAATATCACGTTTCACTCCCGGCCACTAGTACATCTTTTTCAAACCATTGTACATTTTGTTACTGCCCAGATGCACAGACATAACACCATTGTGAGCTTCGTACAATATCTCTTGTACAAGTTCTGAATTCTTCGGTACACATATTCTGCCTCTAAATAACAGACAACCATCAGATCCAATCTGAAATTCTGAATTAAAATTTGGCTTATATTGTACCCGTTTATCTTGTATTTCATCATCACTCTTCTGAGCTTTATAAATCTGTTGTAGGAATATTGGTTTAGCTTGTAAATTAGCTATGATTGAACCATCATCAAACAAAGATAACCGGGTATTCATTACTTGCAAGGTAAATAAGGATTTTTCTGCTCAAAGCATCCGCAACCACATTGGCTTTTCCCGGATGATAATTGGAACGACTGAAATGTGCAAGTGTACACAATCGTAACAAGTAATAAAATGACAAGTAAATGTCGAGTTATCATACCCACAGGGACTGTGAAAAGAATTATTTATGAATGCAATTTAAAACACTTTGGTGGAGAAAAATATTTTCATTTGAAGAGGTTATTAAAAACTAGAATTTTAACTAAGTAAAACAAATAAAATAAAACAAAGATCCAATGCATGATTTAAAAAGATAATTTTAATCAAGATGACATAATTGTGTTAGATTAATTACATTTCTTAACTTAGAATTATTAAACTCATGTTTATGTTGTTACGAATAAATTCACGACAACTCAATAATTTGCTAACTTATGAACATACTCACCTACCAAAATACATTCATCTCTTGACTATATTTCTATGTCAATTCAATCGATTAAACAAATTTTAATTGGAAAATGTGTTAATGCACATACATACTTATGAAATTAAAATAATCTCTTGTACACATCTCTATGCCAATTCAAAGAATTAATTCAATCTCATAAGCACATAAAATATTACGTGAGGTAACAATGTATTTCTACCTTGAAATAGTTTAATCACATTAATCTTGCAAATTATGAAGGCAAATGTATTGTTAGATACCGTTGCTAATTTAACCCTTAGCTACCTTAGATGATTAAACATGCACTGATTAAGTATCGTGTCAAATAATTACAATTTCAATCCGTTTAAATAATTAATTCATTAGTTACCTCACAATTGTAATGCAAGAATAACTTAGTCATGGTTTTACTTAATCAAACATCTTACTGAGGCCTATAACAACACAAACGCAATTTTAATAAATTAAGTTGATGAAATGCAATCACCCTAACACGAATTAAATTTAAGTCATATCAATTAAATTAAACATTTCAACATCACAAATGTTCATATACATGTTCATCATAACAATAACAAAAATTAAAAGGATAAGGAACAATAATCAAATCCGGTGTTTCTCTGTGGCTTGACTGGTTTGCTCCACTCTTCTTTCTCCACTTTTTCTTATCAAACTGAGGTTGCTATGAACACTTTAATTCTTCTCCAAATGGTGGGTGAATGACTCTTTTTCAAGAGGTGAAATCGTCAAGAGAATAAAGTAAAATGGATGGGAAATGAAGAGAGAAAAATGAGAGATATGAGAAGAGATAAGAAAGTTGAGGTGTGTTTCAAATAAGCAACCAAGGGGGGTTTTTTATAGGTTGAGAGGGCTGCTAAAAATTGCCAAAAATCAGCAGCCAAAGATCCGTCCCATGGCCGGCCACACATGGCAAGTTTGAAGTTCTCAAACTTGCTATATTAAGGTAGGGGCAAATTTAGAAAGGCACAAATAGTGGAGGGGTTTGTTTGCGATTTGAAAAAGTCTTCAAGGGCCATTTTGCAAGCTAATTAATCAGCCAAGCAAGCTGATTAGGTCAGCATGTGGGACGGTTTTGGGCTGCCCAGTACTCGATCAATTCGGTTTTTCTTAGTTTAGTTCAACTGGGCCACTTTTCATAATTAATTAATAATAATTTATTTAACGCAAATTGAATTGGATATAAATTAAAATTAATTATATTATGAATTAATACATATAATTTGGACTGTCTTAGGTTAAAAAAATTAATTCGCCTTGATGCTTCGAATTGTTTCTCTGTTTTGCGCTTCTAGTGGTGTCTGCCGAGCCGTTTTTTGTCCTTTGTGCAAATCTATCAAAAATAATCAAAATTAATCCAAATTAATTATAAAATTCATTTAAATTCATTATGTTAGTAATTGAAGTACAAATTAATTATTTTATAATAATTATATATTTTTCGACAAGAATTTTATCGAACTTGTATGAATTTGAGTTAAAAAGGGCATGAAAAAGTGTGTATATTTTCGTGTTTCCAATAAACGATAACTAGGTCATAATCTTTCAATAATTCAATCCACCTGCACTATCTTAAGTTCAAATCTTTTTGTGACATAAGATATTTCAAACTTTTATGATCAGTGAATATATGGCACTTTATGATCAATGAATTTATGGCACTTTTCACCAAACAAATAAAGTCGCCAAATTTTCAGTGCAAAAATAATGGCTGCCAAATCTAAAAATGTATCGAGTAATTATTTTCATGTGGTTTTAGTTGTCTAGAAGCATAGGCTATTACTTTACCTTCTTGCATCAAAACATATCCTAAACCATTTAATGATGCATCACTGTAAATTACGAATTCCTTACTCGATTCAGGCTGAACTAGTATAGGTGCTTCAGTTAACAAGGCTTTCTATTTGTCAAAAATCTACTAGCATTTATCAGTCCACTCAAATTTCACATCTTTCTGCAACAAACGTGTCATCGGAGAAGCCATCATAGAAAACCCTTGTACAAATCTTCGATAGTAACCGGCTAATCCAGAAAACTTCTAACTTCAGACACATTTTTCGGTGGCTTCCAATTAACAATAGCTGAAATTTTATTTGGATCCACCCTAATACCTTCTGCAGATACTATATGTCCAAGAAAATCGACTTCCCAAAGCCAAAATTCACATTTACTAAATTTGACGTACAGTTATTTTTCACGCAAAATTTGCAACACAATCCTCAAATGATTAGCATGCTCATTTTCATCTCGAGAATATACCAAGATATCATCAATAAATACCACCACAAATATGTCTAGTTAAGGTCTGAAAATTCTATTCATTAAATCCATAAATACTACAGGTGCATTAGTTAAGCCGAACGGCATCACGAGAAACTCATTGTGCCCATACCTAGTTTTGAAGGTTGTCTTAGGTACGTCTGAATCTTTTAGCCGTGGCTGGTAGTAATCAGAACGAAGATTAATCTTCAAAAATATAGTGGCACTTTCCAACTGATCAAACAAATCATCCATACGAGGAAATGGATACTTGTTTTTTTATTGTAACTTTGATGAGCTGTATGTAATCAATACATAACCTCAACGATCCATCTTTCTTTTTAACAAATAAAATCGGTGCACCCCAAGGTGATGAATTGGATCGAGCAAAACCTCTGTCTGTTCTTACAACTGTGTTTTCAACTCTTTCAACTCAGTAGGAGCCATTCGGTAAGGTGCTATAGATACCGCTGTTGTTCTAAGAATAAGATCTATAGAAAATTCTACCTCTTTGACTGGCAGTAAACCAGGTAATTCTTCCGGAAACACATCAGGAAATTCACAAACAACCGACACTGACTTAATCTTTATTCATATACTTTAGTGTCCAACATAAATGCAAGATAAGCATCATACCATTTTCTGACATATTTTTGTGCTGATATAGCTGAAATTACATTGGACAAACTATCTAGTTTATCAGATTCAACATGAAGTAATTTACCATTCTGACATTTTAACACAATTAACACAATGTACTTCTGTTTACAACTTACCAGTGCATCATGCTGAATTAGCCAGTCCATACCCAGAATTACATCAAATTCATCAAATGACAACAACTTAAATCAGCCGAGAAACAATAACCCCTACCATTAACGACTAGTTTTTATAGATTTTATCTACCATCACAAACTGGCCCAGGGTGTAATATCCCGGGTTAGGGGCTATTTTGTTGTTGCATGTTTTGCATGTGTTTGGTATGCTGTGTTGTGGTTTGTGTAGTTTCGGGACTTAATTATAGGCTAGGTGTATGCCTGAGTGTATGGGAAAATTTTGGTTTTGGGTGTTAAGTCAGGGGAGCTGATGGAGCTGAGGGATGTGTATTTTATGTTGTGTTTCTGAGCACAAAAGAGGAGCTGGTGGAGTGGCAAAGCATGCGCGCCACATGGGGAGCTTGATGTGGCGTCATCTTCGGGAGAGGAGGTCCCAGCGTTCGAGCTGCAGAGTTCTCCTTTTACTTCTTTTTGGGACGGCATGGAGGAGAGGTAGAAGGCTAGTGAAACTCTAGCTTGGACCAAGTCTTCACATTCAAAAGGATGGTGGAGAGTAAATAGTGGAGTGTGACTTGGTCCACACATTTGAAACGTGTGGAGTGGAGTGAATGGGGGGTTTGAGGCCGAATTTTAGGGAGTTTGGAGTGGGGGAAGTGACGGCTTGGTATGGGGTTGGATGTGCCGAATTTCATTTTGGCATTTTGGTGGTTTCGGTCAAAGGTTAGTAGCAACCAAGATTCTTCCATTTTTGTCAAAACAAGCCGATTTTTGCCATAGGAAATTCTCTCATTTTTCACCCTTAGAAACCGAAAGTTCTCAATCAATTCTTTTCTTTTTCAATTGTTGAAACCGAATTCAGTGACCCCTCTTTCTCATTTTTGTTCTTTCTTTTCTTTTTCATTCTTTCATAACTCTTGTGCCGAATTCATATCTCCCTCCTAGCCGAATCTTTCATGTGTGCCTTACCATTTCATTAAGCCGAAACTCCCATTCTCTCAAATACCATTCATCTTTTCTTTTTCTTCAAATCAGAAGTACTTTTTATCTCCTTGTTCTATTTTGTTACTTGGCCGAATATCAGCACTATTCTGTTGCACTTTGTTTACTCTCCTCTTCAACTCTGACCGAAAATCGTGATTGGTATAAATCACCTTGACCGAATCTTTTATTCTTCTTTTGGCACAAGCCTTGGCCGAATATAGAGTGTTGGGTAAGTGATTGGCCGAATGGTCACCTCCCTTCTCCCTTACACTCTGTTGATGTTGGTTTGCTTAAGGGCCGAATATGGTTATTTTTGGAAGGGTATTAATCTCTTTGTTATAGGTCATTTGGATTTTGGATACAATCAAGTGGAGCCTTCGTTCGACGATTAGCCAAGAGGGGTAAGTTTTGGTAAGGGTCAATACTATTAGTTGATTCCTTTATTTCATTGAGTCAAGTTAATTAGTGATTAATGATTCTATTTCGAGGTGAAGGCCGATTGTCAAAGAGAACCACTATTGGTTCGGGGTTTGGTTGGAAATCAAACCATTCGCTAGTATAAGGTAATGGGTAATGTTGATTCTTTGGTTGATGGTTGATGGCCGAATGTTGTAAGTGCCTAACCCCTAATGTTTGGCCGATTGTAGGAGTTAGCAATCGAGGGACTTAGATCGCTTTGGGTCAGGATTTCTAGACTCGTATTATCAGGTGTGTAAACTAACACCCTGATACTTAGTAATATTATTAATAAACCGATTTTGCTGTTAAAATTATAACGAAGATGATGGACAAGTGAATACCCAAATGGGGTATGTGGACGATTCGGGTAAGTCTGTTCTATTATGAGTACCATTAATGAAGTATAATATCATGACCTACGTTTTGTATGTATGCTATGAGAGATAATGCTTGGTATGTTGGCATAATATGCATGACTTGCATGAGATGCATGATTACATGAGTATGGTATGTTGATGGGTGATATGAGAGGAGGAGCGGTGATATTTTGTGCTTTGGCGAGCACCGGTGCTTTGGTAGCACACTTTGTGACTTTGGGTCACCAGAGGTTTGGCACCTCGGAGGTTTGGTACCTCGTCTCGCCCTAGTGGCTCAAGTACCAAAGTGGGTTGGCCCCACGAGATGATTATATGGGATTGACGCCGGTGTTTTGGTAACACACGATGGGTTGGCCCCATCACCGCATTTGTGACTACGGTCACCAGTGCTTTGGTAGCACATTGTGTCTTTGGGACACCAGAGGTTTGGCACCTCATTGCGACTCGTCCCTATGGTTTGACCACCGTGGGTTAGCCCCACTTGAGATATGGGATCGTCTGCTAGTGTTTTGGTAACACACGATGGGTTGGCCCCATCATTGGATTTGTGACCTCGGTCACCAGTGCTTTGGTAGCACAATTGTGTCTTTGGGACACCAGTGGTTTGGGACCACATTGATGGATAATGTGTCTTTGGGACACCAGTGTTTTGGTAACACATTGTGACTATATGTCACCAGTGGTTTGGCACCACCAGTGGTTTGGTACCACTGGGGGTAGAAAAGGCGATATGGATGGTTAGGATCGGGTTGCATTAATTATGTTGCTATGTATGATGTGTGTTAGCATGTGGTTTATTCGGGAGCGGGATTTACACACTGAGTCACTCGACTCACCCTCTCCTTTGACATTTCAGGTGACTCGTAGACGCGGACATGGAGCCGGGATGGACTCGGGGTGCTTATGCCATGCTGAATAAAAAGTTTTACTCAGACATTTTCATTTGGGTACCTTAGTTTGCTTACCTTTAATTTTGGGTTTTATCTTGGATCCAAAAAGCCTTTTTAAGATGTGCTTTATGATGTTTATATTTTACATTAGTTTTTGGCATGTTTGTAAAATAATAACTTGGTACAATTTTATTAAAATTTGGAAAGACGCGGCGTTTTCAAACCAACAAAGCGATACGTTTTCAACTATACCATCGGGTATCACATTGATTTTATAAACCAATAAAGATCAATTGTTTTCTAACGTGAAATCCAATTTTACTCAGTTTAAATGTTTTAGTAACGACATTAAACAACTTGTTTTCAAAAAGGAACAAAGTTTTATCAAATCTATTTAGTGCAAATTCGAAATTTTCAAACACGTTTTCCCTCGTAACATACCAGATTCGGTCGTGGTGTTTGGACCGGGTTTGGGGTGTTACAATTGTGGTATCAGAGCTAAGTTCAAAAGCTCGGCTGTGGGCTTGAGGCCCAAATTGTTTTCAAAAGTTCGTTTTAAGTGTTTTGGGATTGAATACATGGTTTACAAGGCATAGCACCGAGTCTCCGACACCAGTTCGCCCAGGTAAGTAATACTAAACTCTTCTGTGAATTATTATTTGTAGAAGGGTAGGTGTTATGGAACGTAGTTAGATTTATAGGACTTGAACTCTAGGATTAGATCACTCAAACACTTGAACTAAAGCATAAGACTTAAAGCACTAAACCAATCTATGACTCAGCCACGGGGCTAGGGTGTGGTAACTCACCAGACGCATGTCTCAGGAGAGGAACCAGGAAGAGCTTGGTATTTAAGCGATCCTCGTGACTCACCTCCTCTTCGCAGTAGTCCCACACAGTGCGTAGCTCGAGTTCACCTCGACCAACAAGGCTCAGTCATGGACTTAACCTAACGACTAAAACCCGAAAAGGGAATTAGCTATGTTTTCAAAAATACAACAACAACCCTAATGTTTTCACACTTTTCGTAATAAACTCTTTCAAAACCGAAAATGTCACATTTACAACAATTTTCTTGAAAAACCTGATTTATGGAAAAATTACAAAAATGCCCTTAGGGGTAAATTTACTAAAATGCCCTCGGTTTATAAAATAGCAACCCAAAGATTTTGCCCAAAATTTCAATGATGTTACAAAATTCAAACATTCTGTTTTACAAAAAATCAATCGAAAATTTTGATTTTAGAAATTTACGAAAACGCCCTCAGTTTGTGAAAATTACTAAAATACCCCTGGTTTCCAAAACGAAGTATTTTACAAAATTTTCAAAGAACACTCTCAAATTTTTTGGAATTTCAAATTTCTAGGTTATACTGAAAGTTTTAAAATATCTTTTATTACTTAAAATACCTGTAGGAAAATGACGAAAATACCCTTGGGCTAGAAATGGGCAGCAATGTCCGAAGAGTGAATAGGTATGGAAAGGGTTAAGGAATGAATGTATAATCTCTTTTGGGTGAATAGGATAGAAGATTGAAACCTTGGTTGCTCGAAAGAACCACGATTAAACTCTATCCATAAAATTTCTTTGCGGTTAAGAAAGTGGAACGATACTAATGCATAAAAATCTTTTAATCGAGATCACGTAGGAAGATTAGACATGAGCACTCGAGCGGACGTGGTCGTAATACTCGTGGTAGAGGTAGGGGTAGAATGACGGTTTCGAACCCGTAAGATCGGTCAAGGGTCGAAAATGAGATGGATTTCGCCACCGGTGGAGGTGGTGAGTTCCAAGATCGCCCCGAGACGATGCGGTGTCACGAGCGATCTTGCCGCGGGTGTTGGAAAGAGTAGCTGGTGTAGGTGGTGGTGCAGGAGTTAGGAAATCTGTTCTGAGAGACTCCGGGCTAATGGGGCCGAATTTTTCTCGAGGTGTATCGGGTGTTGCTCCTAGCACCGCTTTGAATATTGGCCGAGGCAACCGAGCGGATCATGGATGATCTGGACTTGTGCCAAGAGAAGTGAAGGGCATCGTGTCGCTTCTTCGGGATGAGTCATATCAATGGTGGCTCACGGTTCGGGACGGTGTGGCGGTGAGGATCCGACATGGGATTATTTCAGAGTCGCATATCAAAAGAAATACATCGGGGCTAGTTACATCGACTCCAGTGGAAGGCATTTACGAGGCTTGTTCAGGGGAGTAAATCATTCTTGAGTACGAGGTGAGTTCTGAAGGTGAGTAGGTATGCGGGCATTGTAGCCACCGAGCATGAGAGGTGTGTTCGTTTCGAGGATGGTGCGAGACGAGTTGAGGTCGCTGATTGCTCCACATGCGGGAGGCGCGAGTTTCTTGTCTTAGTTGAAAAGGCTAAGGTAGCCGAGGGTGTTAAGGAGTCGGTAAGGCGAGCATGGACGGGAGTAGGCTTAAGAGGAGCTTTGGGTCTTCTCGGATCATCCGTAATCCGCAGAAGAGGGCTAGACCGAGTGGGCGAATCGATCGCTAGGTTTGTTCTTCGCTAGGCGGGGACCACCGCAGATGTAATCGGTGTGGGAAATCTCATTGGGGTGGTTGTTGGGTGGTGGAAAAGGTTGCTTCGAGTGTGGTTCTACGGATCATCGCATTAGGAGGCTCGCCCGCGTAGGATGGCGAGGATTGATCGAGAGTCGGGGCCGTGTCGGTTCAGAGGAATGGACCGCCACCACAGAGGGGCCGTGGTAATGGCAGAGGTGGTAATGGATTTGGTCGAGGTCGTGGAACACCGGGCAGAGGTGCGGGTGGTTCTGAGGCACGACAGCCTGGTTTGGTGTATGCAGCTAGGCGCCGCGAGGAGGGCGACGCACCGGACGTAATCACCGGTACGTTTTTGATTTTTGGTTCTCCCTATACTGCTTTAATTGACTTGGGTTCCACGTATTCGTATGTTGCTAGTAGTATAGTTGAGACCATGGACTTAGATTCTGAGATATCTTCTAGGCAAATGACTGTACTTAGCCCTCTAGGTCACTCTGTAGTGGTAGATAAGTTGTATAAGGATGTACCCCTAGAACTCCAAGGGGTAGTTTTTGCTGCTGATCTGATGGAACTGCCGTTTGGGGAGTTCGATCTGATTCTCGGGATGGACTGGTTGGTTAAGTACCAAGCCAAGGTGGATTGCGCGGCTAAGCGCATGGTTCTATCGACGGATAAGGGAGATGAAGTGATTATGATAGGTAATAGGAGAGATTACTTATCCAATGTGGTATCGGCATTAAAAGCTGTAAAGATGGTCAGGAAGGGCTGTGAAGCGTATGTGGTTCACGTGTATGCCTTGGAGGCTAAAGAGTCTGCTGTTGAGAAGGTTCGTACTGTTAAGGAATTTGTGGATGTGTTTCCAGAGGAGCTTAGGGTTTGCCACGGATCGTGAGGTAGAGTTTGGGATAGATGCTACTGTGGATCTGCGCCGGTGTCTATTGCTCCATATAGGATGGCACCAAAGGAATTGGTGGAGCTTAAGGCTCGATTCGGGAGAGCTGTTGGATCAAGCTTCATTAGGCCAAGTGTTTCGCCGTGGGGAGCGCCGGTATTATTCGTCAAGAAGAAGGACGGAACGATGCGGATGTGTATCGACTACCGCCAACTGAATAAGCTGACGATTAAAAACAAGTATCCGTTACCACGGATAGATGACTTGTTTGATCAGCTGAAAGGTGCATCGGTGTTTTCGAAGATCGATTTGAGGTCTGGGTACCATCAGTTGAAAGTTAAGGAAGCGGATATCCATAAGACAGCGTTTCGGACTCGGTACGGGCACTACGAATTCCTGGTAATGCCGTTCGGGTTGACTAACGCTCCGGCAGCTTTTATGGATATGATGAATAGAGTGTTTCAGCAGTATCTGGACCGTTTCGTTGTGGTTTTTATTGACGACATCTTGGTTTACTCAAGGTCGGAAGAAGAGCATGATGCACACTTAAGAGTGGTGTTGCAAATTTTGAGGGAGAAGCAACTCTATGCTAAGTTCAGTAAGTGTGAGTTCTGGCTTAGAGAAGTGACGTTTTTGGGTCATGTAGTATCAGCTGAGGGGATTAGAGTAGATCCTCGGAAGGTTGAGGCGGTTTTGGATTGGAAGCCTCCTAAGTCGATCATTTCACGAGATTCGGAGTTTCTGGGTTTGGCGAGGATACTACCGAAGATTTGTTGAAGGTTTCTCGTTAATTGCAGCACCGATGACTAAGCTGTTAAGGAAGGGAGTTCCGTTCGTTTGGACTGAGAAACAGCAGGAGAGTTTTGATAAGCTGAAGAAGATCTTGACAGAGGCGCCTGTTTTAATTCAACCTGAGGCTGGTAAGGAATTCACAGTGTACTGCGACGCATCACATACGGGATTGGGTTGTGTGTTGATGCAGGAGGGTAAGGTTGTGGCTTATGCTTCTCGGCAACTGAGGCCACACGAGGTCAACTATCCGACGCACGACTTGGAGCTAGCGGTGTAGTCTTCGCTCTAAAAACTGGAGGCACTACTTATACGGGGAGAAGTCAATCGCCTACACGGATCATAAGAGTGCGAAGTACCTATTGACTCGAAGGATCCGAATTTGAGGCGGCGTAGATGGGTTGAGTTGCTTAAGGATTACGATCATTCGATCGAGTATCATCCGGGCAAGGCTAACGTGGTGGCAGACGCGTTGAGCCGTAGGGTTGTTTCGGACTTAAGAGCGATGTTTGCCCATTTGAGTTTGTATGACGACGGGAGTATTCTGGCAGAGCTGCAGGTTAAGCCTACTTGGGTTGAGTAGATCAGAGAGAAACAGTTAGAGGATGAGGTTCTGAGTGCGCGAAGGTTGCAAGTGCAGAATGGTGGTTTGGAGGGTTACAGCTTGTCTAGTGATAAGGTTCTGTGTTTCCAAGGTAAGGCTTGTATGCCTAAAGATGTTGAGCTGAGGCAGAGGATTCTTCAGACGCGCATATAGCGATCCTTATGCTATGCATCCTGGAGGTAGTAAAATGTATAGGGATCTTAGAGAGCAGTTTTGGTGTCTGGCTTGAAGAAAGAGGTGACAGAGTTTGTTGGGAAGTGTCTGACTTGTCAGCAGGTCAAGGCTGAACACCAGTTACCGTCGGGTTTGCTTCAGCCTGTGAAGATTCCTCAGTGGAAATGGGAAAGGATAACCATGGATTTCGTCAGTAGTTTACCGCTTACGCCAAGCAAGAAAGATTCAGTTTGGGTTATTGTGGACCGTCTGACTAAGTCGGCCCATTTCATTCCGGTGAGAGTGGACTATTCACTTCAGAGGTTAGCAAAGCTTTATGTGTCAGAGATAGTAAGGCTACACGGTGTACCAGTTTCGATAATCTCGGATAGGGATCCCAGGTTTACGTCGAGGTTCTGGAGAGCGTTGCATCAAGCTCTGGGTACTCGTTTGGATTTCAGCACGGCTTTTCACCCGCAGTCTGACGGGCAGTCAGAAAGGGTCATTCAGATCTTGGAAGACATGTTGAGAGGTTGTGTTCGGACTTGAGGCGATTGGGAAGAGTTTCTGCCGTTAGCCGAATTCGCCTACAATAATAGTTATCAAGCGAGCATCAAGATGGCACCATATGAGGCGCTGTATGGTAGGAAGTGTCGCTCACCCACATGTTGGACAGAGTTAGGAGAACGTCAGTTGTTGGGACCTGAGTTGGTTGCTGAGACCGAGGACAAGGTTAAGTTGATTCAGTCTCGTTTAAAGGAAGCTTCGGACCGGCAAAAGTCTTATGCCGATCTTAAGCGAAGAGATATAGAGTTCGCTGTGGGAGATCGGGTCTTCTTAAAGGTCTCGCCTTGGAAGAAGGTGCTGAGGTTTGGCAGAAAAGGCAAGCTTAGTCCGAGATTTATTGGGCCATATAAGGTATTGAGACGAGTTGGACCAGTGGCGTATCAGCTTGAGTTGCCAGCAGAGCTTAGTCAGATTCACGACGTTTTTCACGTTTCGATGCTTCGGAGGTATCGTTCAGATCCGTCGCATGTGGTAGCAGTGGAAGAGATCGAGGTAAACCCAGATATGACCATAGAGGAAGAACCAGTACAGATTCTAGATCGAGATGTCAAGGTTCTGCGTAGAAAGTCTGTGCCTTTGGTTAAGGTACTTTGGCGGAATCATGGCGTGGAAGAAGCCACGTGGGAACCCGAGGATGCGATGAGACAGCAATACCCGCAACTCTTTTGACTGTAATTTGGGGCGAAATTATTTTTAAGGGGGGTAGAGCTGTAATATCCCGAGTTAGGGGCTATTTTGTTGTTGCATGTTTTGCATGTGTTTGGTATGCTGTGTTGTGGTTTGTGTAGTTTCGGGACTTAATTATAGGCTAGGTGTATGCCTGAGTGTATGGGAAAATTTTGGTTTTGGGTGTTAAGTCGGGAGCGATGGAGCTGAGGATGTGTATTTTATGTTGTGTTTCGAGCCACAAAGAGGAAGCTGGTGGAGTGGCAAAGCATGCGCCACATGGGGGAGCTTGATGTGGCGTCATCTTCAGGAGAGGGAGGTCCAACGTTCGAGCTGCAGAGTTCTCCTTTTTACTTCTTTTTGGGACGGCATGGAAGAGAGGTAGAAGGCTAGTGAAACTCTAGCTTGGACCAAGTCTTCACATTCAAAAGGATGGTAGAGAGTAAATAGTGGAGTGTGACTTGGTCCACACATTTGAAATGTGTGGAGTGGAGTGAATAGGGGGTTTGAGGCCGAATTTTAGGGAGTTTGGAGTGGGGGAAGTGACGGCTTGGTATGGGGTTGGATGTGCCGAATTTCATTTTGGCATTTTGGTGGTTTCGGTCAAAGGTTAGTAGCAACCAAGATTCTTCCATTTTTGTCAAAACAAGCCGATTTTTGCCATAGGAAATTCTCTCATTTTTCACCCTTAGAAACCGAAAGTTCTCAATCAATTCTTTTCTTTTCAATTGTTGAAAACGAATTCCAGTGACCCCTCTTTCTCATTTTTGTTCTTTCTTTTCTTTTTCATTCTTTCATAACTCTTGTGCCGAATTCATATCTCCTCCTAGCCGAATCTTTCATGTGTGCCTTACCATTTCATTAAGCCGAAACTCCCATTCTCTCAAATACCATTCATCTTTTCTTTTCTTCAAATCAAGTACTTTTTATCTCCTTGTTCTATTTTGTTACTTGGCCGAATATCAAGCACTATTCGTTGCACTTTGTTTACTCTCCTCTTCAACTCGACGTAGAAAATCGTGATTGGTATAAATCACCTTGACCGAATCTTTTATTCTTCTTTTGGCACAAGCCTTGGCCGAATATAGAGTGTTGGGTAAGTGATTGGCCGAATGGTCACCTCCTTCTCCCTTACACTCTGTTGATGTTGGTTTGCTTAAGGGCCGAATATGGTTATTTTTGGAAGGGTATTAATCTCTTTGTTATAGGTCATTTGGATTTTGGATACAATCAAGTGGAGCCTTCTGCGTTTCGATTAGCCAAGAGGGGTAAGTTTTGGTAAGGGTCAATACTATTAGTTGATTCCTTTATTTCATTGAGTCAAGTTAATTAGTGATTAATGATTCTATTTCGAGGTGAAGGCCGATTGTCAAAGAGAACCACTATTGGTTCGGGGTTTGGTTGGAAATCAAACCATTCGCTAGTATAAGGTAATGGGTAATGTTGATTCTTTGGTTGATGGTTGATGGCCGAATGTTGTAAGTGCCTAACCCCTAATGTTTGGCCGATTGTAGGAGTTAGCAATCGAGGGACTTAGATCGCTTTGGGTCAGGATTTCTAGACTCGTATTATCAGGTGTGTAAACTAACACCCTGATACTTAGTAATATTATTAATAAACCGATTTGCCTGTTAAAATTATAACAGTATGATGGACAAGTGAATACCCAAATGGGGTATGTGGACGATTCGGGTAAGTCTGTTCTATTATGAGTACCATTAATGAAGTATAATATCATGACCTACGTTTTGTATGTATGCTATGAGAGATAATGCTTGGTATGTTGGCATAATATGCATGACTTGCATGAGATGCATGATTACATGAGTATGGTATGTTGATGGGTGATATGAGAGGAGGGAGCAGTGATATTTTGTCCGACGAGCACCGGTGCTTTGGTAGCACACTTTGTGACTTTGGGTCACAGAGGTTTGGCACCTCCAGAGGTTTGGTACCTCGGCGTCTCGTCCCGATGGCTCAAGTACCACAAAGTGGGTTGGCCCCACAGATGATTATATGGGATTGACGCCGATGTTTTGGTAACACACGATGGGTTGGCCCCATCACCGCATTTGTGACTACGGCCACGATGCTTTGGTAGCACATTGTGTCTTTGGGACACCAGAGGTTTGGCACCTCATTGCGACTCGTCCCCGTGGTTTGACCACCGTGGGTTAGCCCCACTTGAGATATGGGATCGCGCTCGCTAGTGTTTTGGTAACACACGATGGGTTGGCCCCATCATTGGATTTGTGACCTCGGTCACGGTGCTTTGGTAGCACAATTGTGTCTTTGGGACACCCGGTGGTTTGGGACCACATTGATGGATAATGTGTCTTTGGGACACCAGTGTTTTGGTAACACATTGTGACTATATGTCACCAGTGGTTTGGCACCACCAGTGGTTTGGTACCACACGGGGTAGAAAAGGCAATATGGATGGTTAGGATCGGGTTGCATTAATTATGTTGCTATGTATGATGTGTGTTAGCATGTGGTTTATTCGGGAGCGGGATTTACACACTGAGTCACTCGACTCACCCTCTCCTTTGACATTTCAGGTGACTCGTAGACGCGGACATGGAGCCGGGATGGACTCGGGGTGCTTATGCCATGCTGAATAAAAAGTTTTACTCAGACATTTTCATTTGGGTACCTTAGTTTGCTTACCTTTAATTTTGGGTTTTATCTTGGATCTGTAAAAAGCCTTTTTAAGATGTGCTTTATGATGTTTATATTTTACATTAGTTTTTGGCATGCTGTAAAATAATAACTTGGTACGAATTTTATTAAAATTTGGAAAGACGACGTTTTCAAACCAACAAAGCGATACGTTTTCAACTATACCATCGGGTATCACATTGATTTTATAAACCAATAAAGATCAATTGTTTTCTAACGTGAAATCCAATTTTACTCAGTTTAAATGTTTTAGTAACGACATTAAACAACTTGTTTTCAAAAAGGAACAAAGTTTTATCAAATCTATTTAGTGCAAATTCGAAATTTTCAAACACGTTTTCCCTCGTAACATACCAGATTCGGTCGTGGTGTTTGGACCGGGTTTGGGGTGTTACACAGGGGATTTGAAATTTTAACCACGAATTCAGTGGACTCAACAGATAAATTTTTAACAGACACTAAATTCGTGCATATGTATGAATGTGTTGAACCAGGATCAATTAAAGTAGTAATATCAGTATCAAGAAGAGAAAATGTACCAGTAATAACATTAGGTGATGCATGTATAGTATATGTCCCGGCTGGTGCTCGTGCTTCAGATTTAACAGTTGAATCTTTTCTTGTACCTCAGCTATCACTTATATTACCGGGGTTACGAGGTGGTCTACCTCTCGAGGCAGGGTTGCTTGACTTTGAAGCCTGAACAGTATCTTTTTCAAGCCTTTCTGGACAATTTTTAAGATAGTGGTTGGGAGAACCACATCTATAGCAGGCTCCGCTTCTCATACGACATTCTCCAAAATGAAATTTATTACAATGCTTGCATTTAGGTTTGGAATTACTAATACTCCCAACACTTGCTACTGATGGGGTCAAAGATCTCAGATTAGAGCATTGAGAGCCTCGGTCTTTTCCAAAATACCCCACAGATGAGACAGAACGATCATGATATTTTTTTATTTCTTTGAAGCTGATTATTGCGTCTTGCCCATAAATATTTTACTCGAAGTTCGGGATTCCATCTCTGCCTGCCTCTTTTCTTTATTTAATTCCTCAACTTTATGTGTTCGATCAGCTAATACAACAAATTCTTTTAATTCTAAGATCCCAACTAACAACTTGATATCTTTATTTAGTCTTTCTTCAAACCATTTGCACATGGCTATTTCAGTCGGGATACACTCTCTGGCATATTTACCTAGCCAAAAAAATTCCCGTTCATACTCAGATACAGTCATATTTCCCTGTTTAAGCTCTAAAAATTCCTTCTTTTCTGATCAAGAAATCTCTAGCTATGTATTTCCTTTAGAATTCTATTTGGAAAAATTATCATATAACATTTTCTCTTGGTACTATAGAAATCAAAGTATTCCACCACTGATAGGCTGAGTCTTTTAGCAGAGATACAACACATTTCAGACGTTCTTCAGGTGTACAAGACAATTCATTCAAAACCATGATAGTATTTTCTAGCCAAAATTTAGCCCTTTTCGGATCATCATCGGCAGTAGCCCTGAATTCTTCTGCCCTATATTTTTGAATTTTATCTACCGGAGGCTTACTAGTTCTAACAGATTCAGTACCTTGTGGCATATCGGGAACCAGTTGAGGAGAGGAGGGGAAAGTTGTTGTATAGTAAGATTTGCTCTTGGGAATTCTGTGAACCACTAATTCATCATTTGAAAGAAGGCTTCTTTTGCCTCCTCACCTAGACCCTCAGATTTGGCCGTTCTACTACTACTAGATACAGCTCTTTGAACAGAAGCTGGAGTATTGCTCTCAGCTTCCCCAGATTCAGCTCTATCTCGGTTGGACGACATTACTATATGAAAAACACATTTAAAATGGTCAGGAGATATCACACTATCACAAATTATATAATGGCATGTATAGCTAAACTCGTACTTGCTACGTTAGTCTAAGAACCGGCTAAACCGTAGCTCTGGTACTAATAAATGTAACACCCCTAACCCCTATCTGTCGCTGAAACAAGGTCACAGGGCATTTCTGGACTGTACAAATCAATTATAGAAAATTTCATGTCATTTACTATTCAAATCTGAAACCAATCATATTCAATCGTATTGTCCCTTAATTGGACCCTCGAGGCCCAATTTATATATTAGAAATAAATCGTGACTAAATCGAAAACTTAGATAATTTTTCGCAAAAATTTCAAAATTTTTCTTAGGTGCAGGGGACACACGTCCGTGTGGTCAGGCCGTGTGAAGTGACACTCCCATGTCTTAGGACTTGTGGGCATTCAATGTGAGGCAGATGGTTGTGTCCCAACCCATGTTCAAATTAGGGTAGCTACTGACTTGGGTCACTTGACCAGCCACACGTCTGTGTGTTAGGTCGTATGGACAATTAAAATTTCAAAACTAGGTGCAGGATTCACACGGCTAACACACATGCCCTATGTTTCACATGGCTGAGACACACGCCCGTGTCTCTGCCCGTGTGATCATTTCTGAGCATTCTGTTTCTCAATTTTTGAGATGCAGGGACTCACGGCTAAACCACACGCCTGTACACATGGCCAGGTGTCACACACGGTTGAGACACACTCCCGTGTGTCTACCATTGTGTATAATATAAGGCCATTTCCAAGCCTTATTTCTTACCCAAATTTGGCCTTGTACCTACGTTAATACTTGCATACAAATACCAACCAATTCAAAATGTTAAAACCAAGCCAACATTATTATTATATCTGATATATCATCATATGTATTCAAACTCACCTTTTGTAAGACATATATATTTGCCATATTATAACCTCATATATTTTTTTTTTACTAAATATACCAATACTAGCCATCTCAATGGCTAGATTACATGCCAACATTGGCCAAGTTAGCTTATACATGCCATTATACCCAAAACAAGTTTACTATTTATACCAAAACGTGTTGAAGGATAGTGTGATGATGCTCCGACTGATTCCAACCTTTCCAAGCTTTTTAGCACTATAAAACTGAGAAAAGAAAATCGAGTAAGCATTTCAAATGCTTAGTAAGTTTGTATAACAAGAATTTAACTTACCAATCATGTACATTCAAAATAAGTATACAAACAGGCATCCAAATCATTATGGCCATTTGCCTAAATACATATGATCTTAAGAAACTTGTTAGTCATGTATATCATGTAAACATTAAAAATCAAGGATGAGCTCATCATGTAATAACTCTCATAAACATGTACTTTTCATATCATACTTCCACATTACATGTGCATCTCCATAATTAATTATCTTATGTTCAATTTAACCATGTCAGAACTCTTCCCGTTGAATTTACTTGAAATATTGATGGATACGCTTTGGTAGTACACTTAATGTGTACAAAACTAAAAATTCGCCAATTTATATACAGGGGTATCGTTTAGGGCACATAATCAGGAAGCACACTCTCGAGCTGTATAACTAGATGCTCAGATGAGCCATGTAATACGATGCTTATCCGGGATAAACAGGAAACTCATAAGAGTTTAGAACAGGAAGCTCATTGAGCTTAACAGGTAACTCCGAAGAGTTATTAACAGGGAGCTCCAGATAGCATAACAGGGAGTTCAAGCGAGCCATGTCAGGAAGCTCACAAGAGCTTATATTAGGACGCTCATGAAAAGTTGCGTTTGTATCCGCAATGAATGTTGGACCACAACTGATCGAATCACGTAACAGGACGCTCACAATGAGCTGCGGTAGTGCACAACACATGCAGGATCACTACCGATAAGGATGCTTGCAAGAACTATATAACAGGGCACTCAAGAGGGCTTATAACAGGATTGCTCGTCCGAGCTATAGTGCATCCACAACATATGGAGGATTACAATCAATACGAGAAATCATGTATCTATCGAATTTCATTATTCATACGGGACTTAACATTTATCTAACTCTATCGATCATGTATTCAATTTCACATTAATGGCATTTACACAATTCACACATACAACATCCAATTCAAGCATAAAAATAAACACGATTTAGTTACATGAACTTACCTCGATAAATGTTCGTATACTAGGATCTGCTAATCTGATACTTTTTGTTTTCCTCTATCCAACTCCCTACTAGGTCTATTCGAATCTATATAAATAAATTTAACATCAATTTAATTCGTTTCATACTCAATTTAATTCAATTCACATCCTAAGTAAAAATATCATTTTGCCCCTATACTTTCCATTAATGACGATTTTGTCCCTAGGCTCAAAAATGAAATTCATGCAATTTAATCCTTATTCCAAGCCTAATCGATTTTTACATATAACATTTAGAGAACATATATTTCATAAAAATCAGAAATTTTCCATGGATGAATCATCAAAAATATCTACTAACTTTTCTTAATGGTCTAATTATCATATAAGGATCTCAAGTTTTAAATTCCATAGCTATTTGATACTTATAGCTACTAGAACTCAACTTTTTCATTTTATGCAATTTGGTCCTTTCTTTAATTAAACATGAAATCGGTAAAATTTTCTTATCGAAATTTTCATACATCTTTCCTATCATAATGCAGAACATGCAATAATATTAAAATAAATTTTCTTTCTGACTCTGATTTGTGGTCCCGAAACCACTATTTTGATTTCACTGAAAATGGGTTGTTACAGCTCCAGCCTGTGAAATGTAGCAAGATAAGTGTCTTTAAGATAGAATTGTGGCATGAATAACTTGGTCACATATATTACAAAGGACTTTAAAGGTTGATATAGTTTGAGGCTGGCAGTGGGTATCCTTAAATTGAATGGTGATGTCCCTAAAGTCTGTAACAATACTTGAAAGGTAATCATAATAAGGAGAAACATCAGAGAGTCTCTCAAGTCTAAACATTCAAGCCACTAGAGCTGCTTCATATGAATTTCATTGGCCTTATGTAGATAGATAGTATTACTGGCAAGAGATATGTACTAGTTTGTGTGGAGGACTATTCGGGATCTACTTGGGGTGAGATTTCTTAGAGACAAGTATGATACTTTTATAGCCTTTAGGAAGCTGCACAGGACCTTGATAAGTGAAAAGGGTTGTCATTGGAATGATCAAAAAAATAATAAGTGATCATGGAACGAAGTTTGAAAATGAAGACTCCGTTGTTTATTGGGAGGATGAAAAGATCAAACATGAGTTTTCTCCTTTAAAGACTCCCTAGTAGAATGGAATCATAGAAAAAAAGAGCGTGCCAGTGTAAGAAATAGTTAGATGATGCTAAACAGTAAAGGTGTTCCTCACAAGTTCTGGGCTGAGCTTGTTAGCAAAACTAGCTATGTGATCAATAGGATGCACGTAAGGCCAAAGACTCAAGTCACCTCTTACAAGTTGTGGAAGGGTAGAAAACCAAGTGTTAAATGCTTTCATGTATTTGAAAGTACCTATTTTATCTTGAAGGATTGAGAGCATCAAGGGAAGTTTGATTCCAAGTATGATGAATGTGTGTTTCTAAGGTATGCCACAAACAGAAGCATGATTGGTAGTCTCTTGTACCTTGTTGCTAGTTGGCCAAATTTATCATTTAGCATGGGAGTATGTGTTAGTACCAAGCAAGTCCAAGAGAGTTCCATGTTAAAGCTGTGAAGAGCTAATTCGATATGTCTATGGAACTACTAATTTGGGAATTTAGTTCTCAAAAGATAGCACTATGAGTCTAGCTGGTTACAATGATGCTGATTGGGGAGGGCACGTTGATGATAGGAAGAGCACATCATGTGGTTGTTTCTATCTTAGTTCGAACTTGGTGTCATAGTACAATAAGAAGCAAAATTCAATCTCACTGTCTACTACAGAAGCTAAGTACATTGCTGTAAGGAAATGTTGTGCTCAACTGTTATGGATGAAACAAATGACGAAGGAATTTGGTGTTGTGTTAGATATGGTCGCTACTTTGTGTGATAACACAAGTGTCATTAATATTTCCAAGGATCCAATACATTATTCGAGGACTAAACATATTGAAAGTGGGCATCACTTCGTAAGGGAATTGTTTGGAAATGGTGTTGTTGAGCTTAAGTTTGTGTCCACACAATATCAACTAGTTGTCATTTAAGTATCATTATAATTTAATAGAAGTTGTGATAATTACACATTTAAAAATAATTACAGTTTAATGTACATTTATTTTGTAAAAAAAATTAGTTAAAATAATTATAATTGAAATAAAAATTGACGTAAAATTTTTTGCTACATATTTTTTTATTTTATTTGAATTATTAAATAAGTTAATATATTTTAATTATATTTAAAATTTTAAATAAAAAATTTAAATAAAAAATTAAAAATAATTACAATATTAAGAATAATTTATTTAAAAATAATTTAAAATTAAATGTGTAAAATCACATGCAATGTATGTGCCTTTAGAAAATAGTTTTTTTTTTTTAAATAATCACAAGTTGAAAAAAAAAATCTAGACCATTCCACTTAGTACAACAACGATTGTGAGTTAAGGTTATTTTTAGTACAACATTAAGGATGAAAAATAAAGGTAAATTAATTTGAAGTCGTGCTAAACATGTATATAATAAAACCTTAAACTACTTCTCCATTTAGGTCCATCCTTATGAGTTAAGGTTGAATCCGTTGTTTATTATTATTATTATTATTATTATTATTTATTAGGATTGAGAACGATTTGAAAATTGTAATTGAGGGTGCAATAAATATAAAATCCTAACACCAAATAAAGAAAGGAAAGAAAAAGAGGGAGTTGTTTGACAGCAGCCGTTATTTATTAACTTACGTTGGGTAGCTTTATCGGGCAGAAAGATGGGGAGAGGAAAAGTGGTGCTGGAGAGAATAGAGAACAAAATCAATCGCCAAGTAACCTTCTCCAAGAGAAGGAACGGTTTACTTAAGAAGGCCTACGAGTTGTCGGTGCTTTGCGATGCTGAGGTTGCTCTCATCATCTTTTCCAGTCGAGGCAAGCTCTCTGAATTTGCCAGTAATATGTAAGATTCCATCTCTCTCTCTCTCTCTTGAATTGATTTATTATTGCATAATAATTGTGATCATCAAACCCCCAAAACTCGAGTGCAACTACTGTTGTTGCAGTAAGATCAGTACATCATCATCCATTCCTACAACTTCCAATTACCAAAACTTAAAACTGCCTAGGTTTTGATTTCAATACCAAAACCTAAACAAGAAGAGAGAGAAAGAGGACACCAAGGACGGAGTGGGGTTGGGAGGGGGGACAGGGTGTTGTTGGCTTCCAATGATCGAGGAAATTTTCTGTGAGAACCAATAGTTTCTCGACATGCATTTCTTTGCACTTTTTCACTTTTGTCTTCCTTTCTTTCCTTTCATCTATGTTGTCCAAATGGTCGAACAAAGCCTAAATATATGAAATTCCTCCATTTTTTCCTTGTCCATACTTGAACGTTAGGCTTCTGGTTCTTCTTCCCTCTTTTCTTTGTTTGGATCTTCTATCACTTTTGCTTCTCTAAGCTAAAGTTCCATTGTCTCCTTTGAGTTCACAGTTAGCTTTTTCTGGGTTCCCATGGTTTTTTTTTTTTTTTTTTTTTTTTTTTTTTTCATTCATAAAGATATTTCTCTCCTGATTTCCTGCTAATAATTAAAGTAATCATAAGTGTGAGTGCATTGACCTTTCAACCTCTTATTTCTGTTCATCGATGTGTTTGTATCAGAAAAAAAAAATTATTTATTAAATTTTTGCTTCGATACTTCTCTGAAAATTATTTATTTCGATTTTTAAGTAATTTTCGTGTTCGTAAAAATTTAAAAGGAAAAATACATAGATATAAGAAAATATAGTGTTAAAATAATCAAATAATATTTCTAATAAAATTATTAAACTTGTTAAACAACGTTTAAAATTTAAGACCTTTCCATTAAGAAACATTTCATTTAACTAGCTTCAAAGTTGAGGTATAGGCACACAGAAAAGAAACTAAAAAAAAATCTAAATTTTTTATTTTAATAAAAAATTATAAAAAATGTAAGTTTAACTTTAAATTTATTATGATTGAATGTGTTTTTTTCTTTTGATTTAAAAATTAAACGGTATAAAAAATATTAAATTCATTAAATAGCGTTTATTTGCTAACCCTTTTTTCTATTTAAAGTATTTCATTTACAAGCTAGTTTAAAATTTGAGCTATAGGCACATTGAAGAAAATTTTTAAATTATTAAAAATTTTCGTTTGCCATCTTTTATCAAACATACTTTCAACAAATTATGTCCTGATATTATACCCTTACTTTCTATGTAAATTAATTATTTTCAATTCATTTAGAAAGTTTAACTTTTCACATTATAAATTTTTTTCCAAGTAATTTTAAAATATTATATTCGTCAAATCTTTCTAATTCAAAAATATTTAATTTTTTTTCGAGTGTTAATATCTTTCAATAACTATATTTTTATAGATATATTAGTATATGCATAAGATATAGATGTCAAATATGTATACTTGAAAACAAAAAAAAAAAGAGTCCAAAACTAATTTCTGAAAATCAAGCATATATGAAATCTTAGCAAATAAACAAATTTTACGGTAAACCCTAATTTTTTTTAGATCCCAATGGTATAAAAGAAAGGCAATTAAAGGAGCGTGTGGTTCATCCAATTTTAGACTATGTTTGGTAATAGAATAAATTTAAATTTCAATGTAATATAATTACCTTGCTTGGTTCATTTAGCTAAAATTTAAGATTCAGGTGTTTGGTTGACGGAACGAATGATTACTTAGAAATATATTTTACTCAATTATCGTTGATGTAAAATTTAATTTTTTTAAACTAGTTCCTTTAATATTTTTTAATCTTAATTTCCATAAAGTTATGATAAATTATTACGATTCTTACTTCCTATTACAATTTATATATTAATAAGTAAATATATTGTGTTGAAATAAATTTATAAGTGATAATTATAATAATTTAAAAAAAGTGATTGCAACACTAGGTATAATTATAGTTATAATCATAATTAATATATTAATAAATAAATTAATAAATAAAATATAATTATTTAGTTGTAATATATGATATCTACCTGTTTACTATTAAAAATATATATTTTTTAATTGGTTTTAAATTTTATTTAAGAAAGAAAACCTAAATTTATTAGAATAAAAAAAACAAATTAGTCTAGAATTTAATATTATACCCATAATCTAAAATTATTTAAGGATTTAATCGTAATGAGATTACGCTCTACATTACTGAATAATCGTAATATAAAACTACAAAATGGATGAAATATTAAAAACTGAAATATTTTATTCCACAAACCAAAGGCAACCGAATCCTTTATCAATGTTTACTTGTTTCAGATGCTACAATTTAATCTAATTAGTGAACTTTTCCTATACATCGTAATTAAACCATTTATACATGCAATATTTCTCTTTTATTCCTATATTATAATATATCTACTAATTAAATCCCACTTATTAACCCTTTTTTTTTTTCTCTTCCTGGTTCTTTCTTTAGAAGTGTGCCAACAACCCTGGAAAAATACTGGCAGCATCGATACAGCTCCCCAGTCGATATTCCTGTGGACGAAACGCAGGTTAATTTCTTTTACATTTTCATCTTTTCTTTTTCATTTCTGTATTTTGTTGTATTTTATATCCGTTTTACAGTTTATATTTGGGGTTCATAATTATTCAATTTAATAATATTGTTTTCAGAATTCAAAAATATATTCTCTTTTTAAAAATGTAACGTGTCTTATCGTTACACTTAAAATTCTCTTCTTAAAAATTTAATGTGTCTTATCGTTAAATCCAAAATTTTAAAAGGAAAAAAATCATATACGTTAAACTTTATCGACTTGATTGGACATAATGTTGGACCCAAATTTGTTTTGAAAAGAAAATTGAAGAGACCTACCGTGAGTGATCTATGTACTTTGTACGGCATTTTTCTTAATATATATATTTGTTGTTCAACATTACAGACTTTGTATCAAGAGGTATTGAGGTTAAAGGCAAAATATGAATCTCTCCAGCGTTCGCAAAGGTAATTTGGACGAATTAATGCATTGGTTTTCACATTACTTACATATCTATATTAATAATTATATCTAAATGCTCACTGATTATCGGCTGATATATATTGTATATACTTAAAGGCATCTTCTTGGAGAAGAGCTTGAGTCACTTACCGTGAAAGAGCTCTATAAGATCGAGAAACAGCTTGACAGGGCTCTCTCACAAGCTAGACAGAAGAAGGTAACTTGATGACTATTTTTCATTTTTAACATTTCTCAAATTCAGCATGAAATAGTAAAATAATTTGTGGATTAATATACATGGAGGTGCCTGAATTTAATAACTTATACTTGGTATCTAGATTTTTTTTTTTAACTAACTAATATATAAACTTAGAAGTCCTAAATCAACTTTGTACTTTTTTAAGGTGACTGACTAGCATTATTAAAATACGCTGATATGACACTGACGATCAATAATATAGTAACATGTGGCAACCTCACATTTTGGCACGTGGCATGAATGAAAAATAAAATATTTAAAATTTGTAAAAAAAAATATTTTTTTTTTGTCAGTGTTAAGATGTGAGGCTACTACATCTTAAGATGCTATTGGTTGTAAGTGCAAACGTAAGTTAATAATATTAGTTAGATGCTTAAAAAAATACCAAATTGATTTGTGGTTTCTAAGTTTATGTATCACTTAGATTCAAAAAAGATAAAATAGATACAAAATAGATATAATTCCTCGGAGTTAGGAAAAACCTCACAAAACTGTATTTATGAAGCTTCTCTTACATTCCTATTTGCAGTTACCATAATACTGAAATTTGAATTTCTTGAATATAAATGCAGACGCAATTGTTGTTGGAACGAATGGAAGAGTTGAGCCAAAAGGTAAAAGCAACCCCATTAGCCCAACATGTTGAAACCTACTCATCTTGGGTTTAACATTCCTGTTTTCGTATGAACTTTTAGGAACGTGAACTGGAAGTTGAAAACAAGCAGCTTAAGTCTCAGGTTTTTTTTTTTTTTTCTTACACTCTCTCGGATCCAATTCAATCAATGTGTGGAATAATAACTATTTTGGTCCTTCATGGTGTTTTCAGCTAGAGTTAGAGCATTGTTTTCAATCAGCTCAAGGGTTAGGAGATGCTAGCATAGAAATGGGTAATGAATATAATATGATTCCATCACAAGCTAATCATGCTCAGCAACAATCCTCAACTCATATGGGGTAAGCTTTCCCTCTTCTTCAAGTACCATTCATCTACATTCAATCCCCATTCCCACTTTGGGACTTTACCAGGATAATACCCTATAATTAAACAAACTGGTCATACATGGACTACCAACTAATCGAGCATGTATGGAGTATCCAAAACAACCGGGTTGAAATAAGTTGACCCATTTTGTTTGTTTAATTTAGGGATAATATTCTTATTCACTGGTAGATAAGGATGGCAAAATCCTAACCATTTAATGAATTATAAATTAATCCGTTTTAAATGGAGCAGAATTTTTTCTTTTGGAAAATTGATGCATTTAAGGGGTAGATTTTTTCTTTTAGGTAGCGGATATGTAGCGGTTATAATAATTGCTTGTCCCACCCTGATCCGCTCTACCAAATGAAATTATCATTTTATCCTTATATATATAAACTATTAAAAGGGTAAAAATGTAATAACGGAATATAGAAAAAAAACCATATATTTTATGCTTAATTTTTTTTGAAGAGTTGTGTTTAAATATTTACTTAAGTTTAAAAAATCAAAAATATTAAAGAAAAGTAAAAAATATTAAATTGAAGTAGAATGGGGTGGGGGTAAGGATGGATGTATCCAACATCCATAGAGATGGTAGTAAATTTAAAGATTATGCATCCGTAATGAACGGAGTGAGTGATGAAGTAGAGCGTGCAATGATAAATTTAATAATATTCATCCTCCCCTGCTTCATTGCTATCCCTACTAGCATCATCTCATTCCCCACTTTTAATTACAAAAATAAATAGAAAAATAAATTGATCCAGCTTTTAAAAGGATCTATCTGTCTCATGTTAAACCAAAATGTTGATTTCAAAAGTCAAGGGATCCATTCCTTTTGCAAAATATATATAGAATTTTTTAGGTATAATAATAAATTTAACCCTTAATGTTTATATAATTTGTCATTTGGCTTTTACTCTTTTTTTTTCTTTAGTTTAATTCAACCTTCAACCTTTTAAAATGAGTTGAATTTGACAATCAATCTTTTAAAAGGTGTAAACTATATAGTTGGTCATCCAAATTTCATAATTTTTCATTGTTGGCACCAAAAATAAATAAATAAATACGAATTGGGCAATGCCATTAACAACAGTTTTAATTTTAATCACTTAACTTTAATAAGTTTTCATTTTCGTCACTCCTGTTAATTCACTGTGGTTGTATACTCATTTTAGTCACTTAACTTTATTAAGTTTTCATTTTGGTCATTCATTTACTTTTTAAAAGTTAATTTTATTTTTTCAAAAGAAAACCTAAGTTTTTATAGGAAATTAAGTTATTCAACTGTGGAGTTGAAACCCAAGTTTTCCCCTGCAATTCAATTCACTGTAAAAGCCCAAATTTTCCGGGAAGAAACTCAGTTTTTTTTCGTTTTACTGAAAAAGTCTAAAAATAATTCTAAAAAATTTCAAAAATAAAAGAAATTAAAAAGATAAAATGGCTCTTCCTATAAAAATCTAAATATTTTTTTGTAAAACCTCAATTTTCCCTTTTATTAAGAAAAATTAAAATTAGTTCTAGAAAAGGGAGAAAAAAATATATTAAAAAGATAAGTTGTTTTTCCCCTATAATAACCCAAATAATTTCATGCAAAATCCTATGTTTTTTCCTTTACTATTAAAAAGGGAAAAAGTAAAAGAAATTAAAAGATAAAATGTTTTTTCTATAAAAATTGAAGTTTTTTTTATAAAAACCCAAATAATTCCTTAAAAAAATCATAAAAAATTTAAATTAATTCTAAAAAGATAAAATAATTAAAAAAAGATAAAATAAATAATCAAAATAAGAACTTATTAAAATTAGGTGATTAAAATGAGTGTACAATAATACTGAATTAACAATGGCTGACAAAAATTAAAAGTTATTAAAGTTAGGTGGCTAAATGAAAACAGTTGTTGTCAACAGTACTCAATTTGCAATTTGTTTGTCACCCAAAGTGAAAATTTATAAAAGTTGGGTGACCAATTACGTAGCTTGCCCTTTAAAAAGAGTTGAATTGCTCTTTGTTAAATAAAAATGTTGACTAAAATGTTAAATTTTTATACATGACAATCCACGTTGTAACCTAGGAGTAGTTCATGTTTTTTTTTTTTAATTTATGAAATTTTTAATTATTTTTAATTTTTATAATTTTTAAATCATTTATTGACGTGACATGTATGACAAATAGTGAAATGTCAGCATGAAACACACACGAGCTGTAGGTAGCTATGCTAACATTTCAATTAAAAAAATGATTTAACTTATTTTGAAATTTTAATGACTAAATTTAACTAAAAAATATAAATTAAATTAAAAATATTAATATTTATTTTTTTATTTCAAAAGCTTTGGACTGATCTGGTCTGTTTGATCAATTTGGTTATGAGATTCTGATAATCAGCTGATTAAAAGTAAAAACCGACAAAACTAGCAGGTTAATACAAGCAGTCAAAATTGATCCGAATAAACCGGATAGAGTCGGCTACAATCGATTATGAAAACCACAACCAAAAACAAACTCTCAAAAATACAGTAAGAGAAACTTCCATGTAAGACCAAGCAATATAAAAGCAAAGAAATGTTTGTCAAATACTACTAGTAACATAGATTCTCATAATTTCCATGAAGAGCTTATTATTTTTATTGCCAACCCAACTAGTACATTTAATAAAAGAATAACATACTCAATAGGGAAAGCCTAGAAGTATAATTTCATCTTATATAGAACTAATTGTTCTATTTCCATTTAATCTACCTTGAGGTATTCTTGTTTCTTTGATTCTTTATCTAGCAATTCCCTAAGCTATATTCCTAAGTATATGAATTAGATTAAATTGATTAAGATCAAACTCCAATTATGACTACATAAGGTAATTATGTATATATTTTTCCTCTTTATGAATCAAATTAACCTAATTATCCTAGATTAATTAGATCCAAATTTATTGATTCTAGACCTAAATCCTAAATTTCTTTTCTAATTCATTTAAGTTTTGTTAAATTACAAATTTGAGTTTAACCAAATATGATATCCATTACAATCCTAGAAAAAATAATTTAGTTCTTGATAATGTGATGGAGCATCTTTAAATGAATATAATATTTGAATTTAAATTTGAATATGAAATATAAAAAAAATAAAGAAGGAAAAGATAGAAGAAAAACTTTGCAAAAGCAATATTCAATTTAACTACTCTTTTGGTTCTCTTTGCTAAAGTCCTTTAAATCTTGTTCCAAATACGCTTAGGAGGAATCTTTTAAGTTCTTCTATTGTAATCCTAAATTTCAGTTATTTATATGGACCTAAACTAGGATTAAAAGAGCTGAAATTGCATGATTAAATGAAAGGTAATTGCTTGAGATGAAAAATCACAAGATTAAATAATGATTGGTAAACTAGAAGCACTACATAAAAAAAATACTTCAAATGGAAGGCAAGAGTAACACCCTTACATGCCCAATCACCGGATCCGGGTGTGGCGTCACAATAGAACCGGGTTATCATTCATACTAAGATCTTGCTAAGTTACAAACATATTGTATTACCCATTTATAAAATTTACAATAGTCACACTATTTTAAAAATAAAGTTCACCGTACAAACTTTGGAATTTAAGGGGTTTAAATATTTACAATATATTCGCCCACTTGGCGAAGTTCCTAAAGGTAACCCCTATCTTATATGCATGACACTTTCCTTTGATGCCCCTTGACTTATCACGGTTTGGCTCATTCTCTGATCAAGTTCCTCAGTTCGATAATCCTGCAACCACAAATCCAACTTTTGTAGGTTCAAATGAACTTGGTGAGTCTCTAGTTTGCATGTAATTAATCCCCATCCAGTAGAGGTTTAAATAAACAAAACTAGATATAATAAACTCCCTAATTATTCTGGGTAATTTCACTTAAACCCATCGTAGCGGACTTTGTCTTATTCCTGATCCTATCCATTGGCGGATAGGTAGTTAAGTAATTACCTTTTGGCCATTCTATCGACCTCCGATTAGCCTTGACAGTTCCTCTGATTGTCTCGCCATCTATACGGATTCTGTCCCTTCCTTTACTTTACGTTCTTTCTTCATTTTTATTCCTGTTGTGGGTTTTTCCTTTCACCGTATTCCTACAAGGTAGTTTTTCGACCTACCCTTCTACTGATACAAGAATATTCCCCCTGAACGACCATTTCAATTTTGTTTAGTTCAGGCCAGATCCTCCTTTTACCTTAATCCTGAAGGACTTACTGGCATCCCAAATGTCAGGATAACTTATTGTAATCCCCCGTCACTCTGATGAATCAAAGTCTACTTAGTTTAATTAGTGGTTGGACTACTTTTTTGTAATCTACTTTAGCTATATTATCCTAAAACGTAGCATGCCCTCCTGTTACGAGTCATTATGACCTTCAGTACTCAACCAATTGTCATGGAGTGACCATTTGGGTTCACGATTTCTCTTTCATACTGCATCCCCACATAACTAGTCTTTTAGCTAACACTTCCTTAATAGTTTCCTCTTAAAGAGGAATAGTCCTAACAGAAATACCTGTCACTGGTGTCATCCCTCATAGTAGTTTTCTATCTTGGGTCTCTAGTCGACCGCTCTTATTCAAAATACCTTTTTGTCGGGGTGTTCACAATCTTGACTCTAACTTACCAGTTTCACTAAGCATCTTTCAACGATTCTTAATGGTGGATCCTTATTGTAATCCTCTATTTACTCTCTCTTCAGCTTACTTATACACCAAGCATTGCTGGTGCGATAATTCATACATCTGATTCCTGCCAGGTTACCCTACTTATACCTTTATGGCTTCCATGATTACAAATTTAACGAACTATTTCCATTTCTACTTTCTTTTCCTTATTCAATTGATTTCCCAATAGTTTGTTGGCTCACTATCGTTTTCCATTACTTACCTTTTCTTCCAACCCTTTTTTGTTAGTTGTAGGATTCCCCACAGTTACTGTCTTGATTTTTCACCCGTATTTATTGTCCCAACGAACTCTCTGTGCTGTCATTGTCAAGCCATGGCCTTATATAATATACCCTATTGTTTAATATCTTGGCAGACTCCATTGGTTGTTATAGTCAAACTATTGTCCTACACCTCGGGATTCTCGTGTTTATTGTCTTGATGGACTATCTCATGTTTAGTGTCTCGAAGGACTACCTATGATGCCCTAACGTCTTTCAGCTATGGTATTATACAATATAAACCCGTGTTTACCGTCCCAGAAGACTATAAAAAGATGCCATAATATCTTTCAATTATGGTTTTAGTCCTATTTAGCCATTCTGGCGTGCTTTCACCTGATGTCATAGCTTCTTTCAGCTATAGTTTTACTCATTTTTATCATGAGGCCATAACATCTTTCAACTATGGTTTTACTCATCTTTATCATGATGTAATATCATCTTTCAACTATGGTCTTACTTATGTTAGGCAAATAGCCTCTGATCGAACCCATGATCTAGCCATGATCTTTCTTACTTACTTTTCGCATTGTCTTCCATCCATTCCACTATTCACCGTCCTAACCTTGATGCTCGAGAACTGTAGTGTCCCTTCTACAGGGCCCGGAGCTTCGCACATCAAGGGTGCACCCAACAATACCATATGACAGTATCTAACAGAACCAACCCCTTTTTTCTCATTCTTAAATTCGTCTACCCCACTATTTATCCCCTTTCTTAACTCTATATGCAATACAAATGTTTTCTGAATAAAGTATCATGGGATCATGCATACTAAACTAAAATGGCGGATACTTATAGACCCATGCAATCTTACAACTTACTCAGCAAATTCTGGTTTTGGGTACAGAAACTCACCTGATGTTTCTTTCCCTTCTCAGCTTAGCCTTTTCTAAATACCAGAGCTTTCATTCTCTAGTTTACTGGATTTTCTACTTTTCCGCCTTAAACTTTCTGATTTCTGCTCCATGCAGAGCTTTCTATAAATATCTCTTCTTCAAAGTAACTTAAGGAAGAAAATGAAGAAGAGAGGAAAATGAAACAAAATAGAGTTGAATATTCCCCAGGAAGTTATTTCCCATCTATTTATAACCCTTCAAGCACGGCCTTCCACTGTATAGCAACCATTCATCCATAATCATTTTGTTTTCCACTAAAGAAATTGTTGTTTCTAATCTAGATGAACCAGACTTGGATCTCAACCTTGTCCAATTTCAATTACTAACTTTTCATGATTTCCCAATAGAAGTTTCCAATTTACAGTTTTTTTTTTCAATTTAACTCCCAATTTTCCAAATTTTTGGGTTTCATGAGAAACAAGGTGTGACAACAAGTGCTTGAGATACAAAACTTATGGCTTTTCAATTGTGGGCTTTATATTCTTCAAAGATCTAAACATAATTCCAAATATTCAAATTTTGGTACACGTCTCACACCTTTTGGAATTTAGCTTAAAGTAATCATAAATTCCTTAAACTCATAATCTATTATTCCAAATTTATCATTGGAGGAAACATCCTTAAAATAATCACAAGTAGCTCTATCTATTATACTAACTAAGAAAAAAATTCACATTATAATCAATATGCTTAAATATCCATGGGTGCACTTCCAATTGCAAAGAATGAATGACCAGTAACTAGTAGAACATCTTCATCTTCCTCTAAGTCTAGAACTATGAAATTCGATGGAGATATAAGCCTATCCACTTTCACTAACATATCTTTAACAACGACAATACCTCTTTAAAAGCTTAAAGTTCTATTCGCAAATTGAAAAGTAACCAAAATAGTCCTAGTGTTCCCTAAATGTGACATGCATATTATAAGGAAAAAAATGGCACCAAGTTGGTACTAAATCCCCAATCACAAAGTGTCTTGCTAAAAGTTTGATAAGCGATGACATAAGTTATGATAAAGCTCATTGAATCCTTCAACTTAGTAGAAGCTTTCTATAAATAATTGCACTACACTTCTTAGTAAGGGTTATGGTCTCATTAATCACATAACCTTCTTTTTATAAACAACTAACAAAATTTGTAATAATGGGCCATTACTCAAGTTCTTAGCAAAATGAAGATTAATAAAGAGTTTCTTAACTAGCTTTAGAAATCTCTTGAACTGCTTATCCAACTATAACATCCCTCACTCAATCCGATCATTGGACCCTAGCTATAAGATGCTACAACCTTAGTAACATTCCAACATTTTTCCATTCATTTGTCACAAATATAGCCTACCACAATGCCATTATACATACATTAAATATCATATTAAGTCATCCAAAACCAACTTCACTCTTGGTTCAATTCCATGAACCCACAAGTAAACACATTTATATTGCAAGTTCTATATGCACATCATGAAAACATTCAAAGCAACAACACATAAATAAACCATTCTCCTTAACCAACAAAGATATACAATTTGTCATACCAAAACCTATTTAAATGCCACATAACCAAGACAAGAATGGTCAGAAGTCTACCAAGATAGAAGTTGGATAGTGTGAAATCAGGGGATGATCCAATAGACATGCTCCACAAAATCCCAACTACAAAAAACAAAAAAAAAAACAGAGTAAGCTTTAAGTAAGCTTATTAAGTTCATAGGTTAAAATATACGTAAACTTGCCCAGAATCAAAATATGCAATGAAACAATTAACATAATGTTAATAACCTGACATAACAACTCACAAGAGACAAGTGAGTTTGTCATAATACCGAATCACAGAATAATTCAACATTTCACATGATATTAAATCTAATCCATTCATATAGATTCAACATATTCCATTATATCATTTATAATCTATGCTCAATTTCAAATAGCCTGATGAACTATAGCAAATACATAATCAGATACTCAGGTACCTAAACAATGCCAGAGGTCTTAGTAGTGCTATACAGAGGTACCATAGTGCAAATAGCGGCAAATAAGTGCAAACAGAGCCACTAAAGTGCAAATCTGTACAAGCGCACAACTAACCTTATTGACGTGCCAGTCATATTCTAATAATTTACTAAGTTCAAACGAGCATTTATATAGATTTCAAAACATTCACTCTACCAAAGCATTTCTATGAGTCAGAACATATTTCGTAACCATCTTATATTCATTCATTATTCCATATAAGTTATAATAATCACATACGCAAAACTGTACAATTTGGTCTAAGCTCACCTTTCGTACCATTTTGCAAATAACTAAAGTTAGATTAAATATATGAACATATATAATACAAGTAAATAGAATTTAAAATGTACATACAACATATGAACTTACCTTATACAATTAGCTAGCGAGTTGAATCGTAGGCACTATTCAATAATTTTCCCTTTTCCTCGATTATCCTCAATTCAGTCCTTGATCTATATGATAATTAAGTTCACATTATCAATTCCAAATAACTTATCACACTCAAATACATGCATATGACCTTTCAATTTCATTTTACACAAATTCCCTAAAATTTTACATTTGATTCAATTTAGTCCCTAAAACTAAAACTACTATAACTTTCACATTTAAGCTTCATTTTTCAATCCATTTTCATTTTCATCCTTCTATAACCCTTTAGAAACAATAATTACTAAAATTTTATTTTGTATTTGACATACTTAAATTTTAGTCCCTATAATAAGAAACTAACATTTAACTTTACAATTTAATCCCCTTTTCTATTCTAAACTTATAAACTAACACATCACTACCAAAAGCTTTAATTTCATTAATGGTAACTTCTATAAACTTTAACAACTTTACAATTTAATACTCAGGTTAGCTAGATTAAGTTACAACAATCTCAAAAACATAGAACTTATGAAAAAGGGGTTTCAAAATCACTTACATGCAATGGAGAAGAGCTTGGTAGAATTCTCTAGACTTCAACAATGTGAGTTCGGTTGGGAACAAAGAAATGAAGAAGATGATGTTGATATTTTATATTTTAACCTTTAATTATTATTTATCACTAATTTTAATATAAAACAAATAAAAAATAACCACTAACTGTCCCTAATGTTTCATTATGGTCTATTTACCACATGAACCCTTGCATATTTGATAATTAAGTTATTTAACTCATATAATTCAATAACGATCAACTTTTACTGTTTTTACGATTTAGTCCATGTACCCTAATAACCATTCAATCAACAAAATTGTTGGATCAAAATTTAATATAATTCTATAATAGAGTCATAAATATGAATAAATAATATTTACTTACTCGATCATCAAAAAATGGGGTTTCAAAACCACTATTTCTGGTACCACTGAAAATTGGGTTGTTACAACAACTCCCCTTTAGAATGCGGCAATACATACTCTTTGACAAAATTTTGAGCAAGATCATGAACTCTATTATTTCTTTCCTTAGTAGCAGGAATTTGTGCATTTGTGTCCCATTTCTCTAGTTCTCTAGTTCTATCTTTGAATGAATATTAAGTTCTTTACTCTTCACAAGCTCCCAATTTCGAAAACAATTGAAATTGGTTTAGGATTTTGGCTTCTATGCATTTAGAGATTAAGAATACCTAAAGATAAAGCAAAAAGAAAGTTTGATTTTGGTAAAAAGTAATTGTGCAAATGTCAACAAAAAGATAATAATTGGCTCCTCGACAATGACCTAAAAAACTTAATTCCAAATTTCACATACCAAGTATATGTATCATATCAAGTACTATAGTTTATGATAATTTCCATTAAAAACTATTACTAATTTTACTTCAAGTCAACAACTAGTACTTTTAATCCTATCCAAATTAATAATCAACCGAGTTTTATAGAATCAACATAATCAAATGAAAATATTAACCCAAATAAAAAGAATAAAGAATTCATTAAAAAAAACTTAGAATTACAATTCCATTCAATATAAAACTTATTATTCTATTTCTATACATTCTACTTTAATAAAGTTGATTGCTAATTAATTTATTTGCTTTTCTAACCTTTCATCAATAAATTAAAGAACTATTTTAGTTTGCTTATTGAGCTACATATTTCTATGCCAATTAAATTGATTAATATCAAATTTTAGATTAATGTGAATAAAGGCTATTCATTCTTAGATCTAAAATCTAACTTAATTTTTTAATTCCTTTAGGTTTTATCAAAATGATAGTTGATCAGTCCATTAAAAAATTTAGAATAAAAATAAAGAACGAAAATATCAATTAATAATAGAAAAGAATCTAAATAGACATTTCAATTAACCTTAAACATGAATAAATCACTCAAAAGAGAAATTTAGTTCTTGATAAGGTCAATATACATATCTAAATAAATATAAAAAATTGAGTATGAACATGATAAGATAAACCGAAGAGAAAGGATAAAGAAAAAACTTTGAAAAAACAATCTTCATTGTAACACATCCCTTGATTCTCTTCATTAAGATCCTTTCAAGCTTATTCCAAATAGAGTATGGAGGCATCCCTCAAGCTCTTCCGTCTTAATCTTGGCTTTTGGATAGTTTTATGGACCTAAACTAGGGTTAAAAGAAGTTAAATCACATGATTAGATGAAACATTGCATTTTGTGTCATTCGTGTGTTGTGTAGGCTAGAATGGCTACCATATAGTTTGAATACTCTCTCATTGGGAAGCTTTTTCAAGAGTTCTCTTCCACTTCAACTACTCTTAAGTTAACTCTTAGCTCTAAGACAAGCCTAATGAGGATGTAGCCGGTACCCAAATGAGATGTAAACAAACTAAAAATAAAAATTAAACTACGCAAGACTTTTTACTCCTAAAATAAAATGGAAACAACAAGAAAAGACTCTAATACTAACTAAAATGAGGGAAGATTAACTCCATTTAATTGAGTTTTCAAGAACCATCTTGGAAATCTTCTCAATTCATTCCAACATTACGGTCGTCAAAGATGTTATAAATCTTGAGTATTGTTTATTTTGAGAAAATTATAGTATGATGAATAACTCCACTTGAAAACAGGTACCATCAGTTTATTCCTCAAGAAAGAGTAACTGGAGATCGTATGGTAAATAGATCAAGTGCAAACAAATGTACTGCAGGATGGATTTGATCCTTTCAAACTCACTGACACTGTGTAGCTGCAATACATTCTTCATTATAATTATTATCATCTTTGGGGAAAATTATAAATTAAATTAGGATGCATATGTACCTTTTCTACATATATATTTATATATATTACGGTGCTATATATCTTTAAAAGATTAATACTGTCTAGACGTAATTAATAACCCATGGAATGGAGAATCCTTGCAAACTATATATTTTAGCAGTAAATTTATTACTTGAGCAACATTTATAATCTATTTTTATCCTTTCAATATTTTGATATGTATGTTAACAAGTGTTAGAATGTTGTATGGTTGATCTCTGTGATATATAAGCCCTGAGAATAAATTGTAAAATAAACAATCCAAAAGATATTCTAAACCTACATTGTGCATTTCAAATTATTAATTTTAAACCTACTTGAAATTCATGATTTTTGAAACCAATATTAGTTTAGGATCAGGATGTTAGTGTTTGATCAAGCCACACCTTTGTCACACAAAACACAATAGTCCCCATTATTATCTCTTGATTCTAATCCTCACTTGTAAGTGTTCCTGTAAAACATATTGTTCTCGAGACCCATCAAATGCACATGTTTCTAAATAATCAAACCTATTGAAATTCATAATGAAAATTCTTCTAGTAACATTCATCCAAAAGTTACTAGAAGTAAACTTGGCACCTTCAAGCCAAAGACCTAATTAGCTACAATCAATCTTGATTTTTAATCAACAAACATTCATGAAGCTATTCTTTATACTCATTAGCAAACTACTATTCAAAGTGAACTTGACGCACTTCTCAATAATGATACCTGGACTCTTTAGTCTTCACTCCAAACAGAATAACTATAGGATGCAAGTGGTTATTTAGGGGAAAAAAGAAGCCTGATGGGATTCTAAATAGATATAAGGCTAGATACCAAAGGTATTAAAAAATAGTCGATTCTAATTTTTGTTATAAGGTAAAGTTTATAGTGTTGACGCATGGATCGCTACCAATTTAGTGCTTTTTTTAAAACAAACATTGGAAATATCAATTTTAGTTTTCTTAATTAGAAATTTGAAAATAAGTTAAAATTTTAATGAATTTTGTTGTACCTCTTGCACCATGAAATTAAGAATCAGTAGCAGCAGAACTATCAATAACAAGATTAGCATTTGTTAATGCTAGCTTTGATGCCCCAAACTTTTGATACAATAACATTTAAGATTAATTATATATATTATATTTACTAAGTCATTATTGAAAAAGATGTTGCCAATTTTATCAAACATCTTGAAAGCAGTTTTAAAACATGCAAAAACTCAAAAACATGTTATACATGTGTCTCATAATATTCCAAATGTTTGAGTCTATAAAAAAGTACTTTTAAGTGTTTAAAATTGATTTTCTGCAAGTTTGAACCATGTTCTGATACATATCCAAATGTATTTGAACATAAAGAGTCAAGAAGCTACTAACTTGAAGGGTGTCGAAACAGATATATTGTAACGACCCAAATTTTAACGACATCGAAAAATTTGATTTTAGGGCCGAATTTATTAAATTGAGTTAGCCAAAACATTTTATTCAAATAATTACATTTTGAGTACGAAATTTTAGGGTCGTATTGTTGACTGCTCACATTAGTGTCATACACCATGCATAGGTTTAACACAAATATATATTTAAAAGCGGTTTTAATTGCTAGTGTGACAAGTCAGTTGTGACATTTGTGTGTTACGATGGAACACAAAGTATTCCAAGGATTGAACTGAAGAGAGATTGGGTAACAATAAAACATGCAATTAGGAAGTCTAGCTAGCAAACGGCTAAGTGTTATATTACGACAATCGATGATTCAAGGTTGATTAAACCAAACTATACTTAAAAGGACTAAATTGAACAAAAGTAAAAATTAAAAAAGTATTAATTCGATGAAATAGAGTGGTTAATTGATATCCATGTTGCTAATTCAATCTTGGATTAGGAATCTAAATTTCTTATACTCCTAATTTGTCCAATTTTACCACTCGGTCACCATTTTACCTAATTAAACAATTAATTTGTTGATAATGGAATGTTTTCTCGGTCTCAACTATCTAACTATTCCCTTAAAGTCATCAATTCTAGGTTTTGAAACTTATTCAATTTAGTCTAATTTTTACATTTTAGTTTCTAACCTTAAAATTAATCATGCAACATTTCAATCAATCAACCACTATAAAGCTCAGGTCATACTCACCATAAAAACACAAAGGTCAACAAGTTTCATGTTCAAATGAATTATCAAATAACGACAAAAGATGTAAGAGTTAAGAAATGCTGTAACAACCTGATTTTGGGTCTAGTCAGAGCAGTGATTTCGAGACCACAAATTTGATTAAGAAAAAATATTTTTATTATATTTTTATGGTCTACAGTTTTATGAAATGATATCATGAAAATTTCGTTCGAAAATTTTGATGTTTGGGCACTCAATTTAGTTAAAGGGACTAAATTGCAAAAAATACAAAATTTGAGTTCTATATCTTAAAGGTGTCCAATTGCTATGAGATTTTAAATTATAGGTCCTTAAATGGTAATTATACCATTATACTTCATAATGGACAAAAATGGACATGGTTGGGTAAATTTCCAAAGTTTTGCATTAAGGGCATTTTGGGTAAACTAGTTATTAAATGAATTAATAAGTAAAATAAAAATCAAATTTTGTCCATCTTCTTCCTCCTGTAACGCCTCGAATTTTGGGCCTAGAAGAATTGGGCCTTGGGCATGGGAGCGTTTAAAATTTTTGAGAATAAGAGAAAGGCACAATTGCATGTTAGATCTATTGGGTGAGTGATTTCGGAAGGATATGGGGCTTCTATGAAGTCCTGGGTTCAAGCTATGTCATATGGAAAATTTTTATTTTTAGCATTAGGGGAACCCTGACTCCTGGTATTAAGTCTTTTAAGTAACTATGATTAAAAAGAGACACAAAGAGAGTCTGTGGTGGAATGGTTGTGGCGTCACAGGTGTGGCAAGGAGAACAGTGGTTCAAGTCTCATTGCATGCAAATGGGATTATTTATTTTACTCGTGTGTGGGGAAGAGTTTGTGTTGGAGAGTTTGAATTGGTCAAATGAGGGAATCAAGGAGTGGATTATGGAGTGATAATTGGAGAAAATCAAGGAAATTCAAAGTTAGTGTGTTGTAGCCGAATGAGGACTCTATGGGAGCTTTGGGTTCGGTTTGGGAATCCTTTGGGACTCCATTTGAGGTAGGGAAAATGCCGAATGATCAGTATTCAATTTCGGCAGTCTTTGTTTTGGGATTGTGGTGCTTTTCTCTATTTTACACATTTTCCCCTTGGCCGAATAGGCATTTTCTTTTAGGTTCTATTTGTTTTCTCAACTCTCCCTTTTGTGGCAAGCCGAATCTTGCTCTTCTCTTTTGGCCGATTCTTCCTATAAATTGGCTTGTCTTTCGAGCAACTTTATTTTCATTCTCTTCTCTTCTTCTCCTCTCATAATCCTAGCTGAATTCACTTTCCTCTCCTCCCTCTTCATTTACCTTTCTTCCTCTTCTCGTCCCATTTTTTTTCTTCATAGTGGCTGAATATTACCTTTCTCCTTTTTCATCCCTTATTCTTTCTTTAGGTTTCGGGTTGGATGATTGTCTGCTGGTAATCAGCCAAGTATTCCATTACGCCTATTTATCTTTGGTATTCCAATTGTGGGGATTAGAGCACCATCTCGTGCTTCGGTTTGAGGGTTCATTTTTGGTGAGCCAATTTCTGTCGCTAGTCGCTCTTTGTCTACTTTTGGTAAGTCGTTCAATTGGTCCATGTAATCAAATCTAAGGTGTTGTTGTTGCAATAAGTTTACATATGGATTTAAGCTATGTGACTAAACAATCCGGTTGTAACGTAGATTTTCGACAATGAGATTGTAGTTAACCTTCATTAGCGTTATTAGGGGGCTAGCACCTTTATCAATAAAGGCAAGTTTTATTACTAATTTAGATTAAAAGTGTTATAACAAATAAGATTATGGATCTTGTGGTAAAGAGGACTGGTGATGGTTTATATTCGAATCTAGGGTTGGAGTTGTAACAGCCCGATTTTGACCCTAATTAAAAAAGTGGTTTCGGGACCACAAATGCGAGTCTGAAATATATTTTAAAAATATTTTTTTTTGTGTTTATTATGTGTGAATTTGTTGGTGTTAAATTTTCGTGACTTAATTTTGTCGTTTAGGTGCCCGATTATATAAAAGGACTTAATCGCGTAAAATATAAAAGTTACAAATTAAAGTGTAAAGTGCTTATTTGATAGTAGCTTTTTAATATGGAATCCTTAAATGGAAATTAGCCATTTTTGAAGATAGTGGATGGCACAAGGGCTAAAATAACCTTGTATTATATGTTATATATATTAGTTATAAAAGGTTAAATAAGTAATATAATAATAAGTTAATATATGTTAAAATATAGCAAATTAAAAGCCATTATCATATTCTCCCATCACCAAAACTTAGAAAACAAATAAGGTTTAAGAGCTTTGAATATTCGGCCATGAAAGAAGCTTGATTCAAGGTTAATTTTTGTTCGATTTTTGATAATTTTTACGTTTTTGAGATCGTTGTTAAGTGTACTTCAAAACCCATGTCATTTGATGATGATTTTCTGTTTTTCAATTGATGATACCTTGTGGTTTTTGATTTTTGATGATGAAATGTGAATTATATGTGTTAGGTTAACAAGTTTTGTCTTTGAATTTTTGATGAAATTGAGTAATTTGGACTAAATTGCAAAAATAAATTTTTGAGAGATTAAAATGTGAAGTAAACGAAATGTGTAGGCTTGTATGGACACTAGGAATATTCGGCCCTTAAGGAGTGTAGTCAAATTTTCTGTATTTTGTGTTTTGAGCAAAAAGGGCTAAATTATAAAAAGTGCGAAATGTTAGGGCAAAATTGTAATTTGCTCATTTATATGTTTTAGGCTAAATTGAATCGTATGGTGTTTAAATAAGCTTAATTTGAATATGTTTAGATCAAGATTTAAAGAAATTGAATTTGGATCGGGGAAAGACAAAAGTGGTCGAGTAGCTGATTTAACAGTCGACGACATCCGAGGTAAGTCAATAAGCATTTAAATGTTGAAATAACTATGGATATGAACTTGTTATGTATCAAAATGAATTATTTGAATTTATATATGATATGGCAGAATGTGGGTTTTGTGATTTGGCTAACTTTCGAGCTTGATTCGACCGAGATTTGACGTTCGTAAGGCCCGTACGAACCTTAGGAATAGATAGGATACATATGTCATGACTTAAGATATCCGATATGTGTAATCATGTAAGACCACGTCTGGGACGTTGGCATCGACTTGTGTTAACGTGTAAGACCCTGTCTGGGACAGTGGCATCGATATGTGATTACATGTAAGACCACGTCTGGGACGTTGGCATTGTACTAGCTTTCGACTATCCGCGTATCCTTTTGAATTCCGAATGGTTTAACGGGCATGTGAAAGTGAAGGCCAATGTGGAATTTGAATTAAAAGAACTCAGGTACGTATATAAACTGTGTTATGAAAAGAAATGTAGCACCCCAAAAATTGGGCCTAGAATAAATGGGTTTCGTGTGTCGAGAGAATGGATTTTGTTGATCGGGAAAAAAAAGAAAGCGAGTAATGAATTAAGGGTGTTTAAAAAAAATTATGATTGCATGTTTAGTTTAATTTTTAGATGATTTAGGAAGGGTTGATAGTGTTGGAAAAGTCCTGGGCTTGATCTAGGGCTTTAGCAAAATTTCTTTTTTACCCTTAAGTGAGGTTAGTGTTAGTCAGAAGGCTTTTAAAATATTTTTGGGTTAAAAGATAGCATAAGGAAGTAGGTGGTCTGGTGGCCTGGGGCGTTCTGAACAAGCTGGTGGTCAAAGGGACAAGTCCTGGACTTGGCAAAAATTTTTATTGCGCATATGTTAGTATGAAGGTCAGAGTTTAGGCCTTATAATTAGTTGGGTCTGATTCACGACACAAAGAAACGGTTGGCCCAGTGGCAAAGGCGTTAGGAGCAGGAGGGGGAGTAGGGTTCTAGTAGCGGCGTGCGCTAAATGTTGGTTTTTTTAAGTAAACCTGGAGCACGGTAGAAAGGGTTATAATTAATTAGGGAGGAAATATGACTCATATAAAGCGAGCGGCGCAGTGGGAAGGGGCGTGTATTATAGTGAAGAGGTTGGAGGTTCAAAGCTGGGTGTTGGTGAATATTTTTAGATTTCTTTGGATGATTCGGTCGCTGGGAAATAGGCCTTAAAAGAAGTTGAGAATGGAACATATCACAAGAAGAGTTGTGGTGCAATGGTGAGAAGCGTGCTATGGATCCAAGTGGTTATAGGTTCGAATCCCAGTGGCTGGTAGCGTGTGGTGGTGCCTGGAGGTCTTGGTTTCGAGTTGCCTTGTGCGCAATAACCTGCTTTTTGCTACTGGCGTGGGGAAGGTGTTTGAAGTGGACCGGAACACCAAAGGATGGCTGCTGTTCGGGGAAAGCAATCTGAATGTAATTCAAATTGGATTTTTGGCTAAATAAAAGAATTTTTGGATGGGGACAAAGATAAAATTTCGAGAAAATAAAGGAATTTAATTAGTGATAAGTTTGAGTCGACTAGGGAGTGTAGGTTTATTTATTTAGTATATATATGTGTGTTGTATGGGTAAGTAGGGCATTTGTTGCTTTTGTGTGCTTTAGTTGATTAATTAGGGAAAATTCCTTCCAATCTCCCAATTCTTTTTAGTTTCTTTCCCTTTGGCAAATACCTGAGTAATCATAATTTCTTTCTTTTTCCAAACAAAAGTGCCTAGACCGAATTCTCCTTCCCTCCCACAATATTTCTTCTATTGCCGAATTAGAAGAGAATTTCTCTCATTGGAGGTTCATTCTTTGTCAAACCAATTTCTTCTTCTCCATTTGTAAAATTGAATCTCACTTCTAAAAACCACACTCTATAATCTAAAATCTTGTGGACAAGTAATCTTGTGGCAGTAAGAGAGCAAATCTTTCTTTATTGAGCAAAAGGGGTAAGTTTTAATCGCTTTATTATCTTATTCTTAGTCGAAACCCCTCATTGTGTCTTTCACTCATTCTCTTGACTAGGTCGAACTCTTGTGTTTCTCTACCGAATCGTTGTTGTTTCTTTGATGAGGTACTCTCCTCGCGCTTTGGGTTTTGGTGTAGTAAAATCCCAAGTCAATAGGTAAGTGTACTCATCTATAACTTTTGGATTAATGGTTGGCCGAATATGGTTAGGATTGGTTAAGAGTGACTTTCGATGGATGTAGATCACTTGGTTGTGCAGCCTTTGATGGTCAATATTTGACTTTTGATGGATGTAGATCACTTGGTTGTGCAGCCTTTGATGGTCAATATTCTTTAACGCAGATCTTGGAGTCAATTGCAATTAGCGAATAACTGAAGGGTTGATAGGCTTAATCGTTCAAGGCAAGGGATTGGTATGTTTTCAGCTTTTGATAAAAAGGGAGAAACGATACTAAGCGTATGATTAACTGTTAGTTTTGATTGATCATAGGTTCGTGGCTAAGGAATCGTAGCGTGCTTCGCAATTAAAGGTGTGTGCATACACTACACACACACGATAAGTCGACACTAAATGGGCCTACTAAATTCGTGGGCCCAAGTCGACTAGAGTTGATATGTGAATGATGGATTGATATGGACGTTGTATGATTTGGTCATGATTGGGCTTAATGGGCTATAAGAACATGAAATGGGCTTAATAGGCTATATGGACATGATTGGGCTTAATGGGCTATAAGAATATGAAATGGGCTTAGTAGGCTATATGGACATTATTGGGCTTAGTAGGCCTTATGGGATTTTAGAAATGCATGCTAGGGTTTTAATGGACTCTAGGCCTAGTTCCGATAAATTCTTAAATGGCATAAAACTTAAGTCAATAATTAATCATGTCTGTGGACAAGTCGTTAGGTTAGAGTGTGGCAATGGACATATGCATGTCTAGGATTGGATCTAGGGAGAGCTTGGTACTTAAGTGGTCCTAGTGATCCACCTCCTCTTTTCTGGAATCCTACCTGGTGCATAGTGTCTGTTCACTTTAGCCGCAAGGACTTGTTGATGGGCCAGAGTTCATAACTAAAACCCGAGATGAAAGAAATTACAAAAATACCCCTGTAGGTTAGAATTTCGAAAATACCCCTGTAGGGTAAATGAACAAAAATATCCTTGGGTAGTAAAATGACTAAAATACCCCTAGGTTCGTAATGTGTGAAAATGTGTATGTTGCATTCATGAGATATATGTTGCACTTGGGTGGGTTTGATGATACGGAGGAAGATATGTGAGGATCGCATAGTCGCTTGATGACTGTGGATCTACTGGTGGCTTTAAGCCCATTATATGCTTAGCAGCCTTGCTGGAACATTAAATAGTGCCGCTATTGGTGCTACCTTTGGATTGTAGGGATGGGTGGGTTGATATTTATATCCCCACAGGAGTGTAGGGTTGGAAGGGAAATGGAGTGCAGGGTTGGATTTGGGATGGGTGCATTACATTCATGTGATATTGTTTTGATATGAGGTTATTATGGGCTAAGGCCCAAGACCACCGAATTTGATAGGGCTTAGGCCCAATGTGATGTTTGCATGATTAGATTGGATTACCAAGGGTCGTACACACTGAGTTTTGAAACTCACACCCTTTTTTTAATGTTTCAGGTGATCCTCAGTAGACGACTCGACATAGAAGAGGACTCGGAGGTGGCCACACTGCAAGCAGTTTTAATTAGTTTTGAAAGACTTAATTTTAATTACTTTGTTTCCGTTGGGTTGTAATAAGGTCTTGTATCTCCGATTTGACTTTCGATTTTAAGTATTGTTATTATTGTTTCAACTGTTTACCTATTAAACTTAGATAAATTTTTAAAAGTTTAACTTGGATTCGATAAATAGTAACATACAGACGGTTTTAAAAAACATGGGCTTTCAACCTAACTTATCAAGATTCAAGGATTTTGGGCTCTTAAGCTTTAGACTTAAGTTTTGAATAAGTGAAGTCGTTTTGAATTATTCCTTTGATGTGACATCACCGGATTCAGCCATAACGTCTGGGCCGGGTCTGGGGGTGTTACAAGAAAGGTAAGTTATATGTTTAGTTCATTATACAAAGGTTAATGTATAAACATGTGAACTATGTATAAGTTATAATTTTGGGTATTCGGCCAAAGGGTGTTATGTGTGACTTTGATATTGAAATTTGAGTAATTATTTGTAAATGTGTATGATTTAACTAATTAATATAACTTTGTATATTTGATGTTGCTAAGTTGGTTGTTATTAATTTGCTTATGACTTACTAAGCTTAAATAGCTTACTCTATGTTTTATTTTCTGTTTACCTCTATTTTTATAGATTTTGGATACGTTACCAGCTCAGGGATCGTCAGCAAGACTATTCACACTATCGACAGTCTCCTTTGGTATTTTGCTAAGTTAATTTTGAATATATGGCATGTATAGCATAGTAAAAGGTTGAATATAGATTAAGTACTTTTGTATGTAATTAATAGCCATGCGAAAATGGCTTATCTTCTTTTCATCGATTTGCTATCTATGTTTATAGTCACAATAGTCATTGAAAATGAGCTTATATTATGCCTATTTGATTAAGGTATATGTTCATGGTAAGTAAGCATGTATGATGTTTTATAATTAGACTTGTTGAATTTTGGGTATGTGATTAATACTTGTATTTTGGTTATGCTTTGTATGATGGGTTAAATTAGTTAAGATATCGACTTGAACCGAATGTATAGATGGATATTTTAGCTATGGGTAAGTGATGATTATATTATGGACACGTTGAATTTGATTAGGTGATATATATATGTTCCAATACAACAAATAGGTATGGGGTCATATTAGTCATCAAGTCCTGGATAATTAGGATTCAAATGATGATGTTAAATACGGCATTGATATGAAATTATGATAGATGTTTATAATGTGATAAGAATTTGATTAGGAAATTATGTATGTATTTATGTAGTTATTCGACTAGACTTGGTTGAAATATTTGATGGTTGTTAATGAATTGTTCTTTTTGAGATATTTGTGAGATTATGGAAAACTGATTAATATGTTATATAAGAATATGTGTGTTTTAATTTTGAAGGGTAACATAATTAGGTATAACATTTACCTGTTTAAATGGTTGATATGTATAATAAATTATTCAAGTTGTTTAGCATGATATTCGAATAGCACATGGAATGAGTGACTAAACATGTGCTTTATTTGATTAATGATATGTATTAAAATGATTAGGCATAAGGTTAGTTCGATAGTTGTTTAATAAATGAAATTGAAATAATGAATGTCTTATTGTTTAGTAAGTACAAGATGATAAATGTGTTTGAATTTATAAAGATTAGTATGGTTTGATTTAAAGAGAAAATGTGCAACCTCATTCTGTTTGGATGATTCAATACTTAAACGCTAGCTTTGATTTGAATGTTAAGTACGTGTCTTTGATCTGAATGCTAAGTATGTGAATATAATATGTTATGTAATGATTATTTTTACTCTTGAATATACCTGATATGTTTATTTTAAATAAAAAAAAAATATATGTCTGTTTTGAGTTGTGTTTTATGTTTTGAGTTGTGTTTTATTTGGTAATGCTTCGTAACCCTAGTCCAATGACAGATACGGGTTAAGGGTGTTACATTTGATTGGTATCAGAGCTACGGTTTAATCGATTCTAGGACTAACGTAGCGCGTAAGAGTCTAGCTATACATGTCGTATGTTATACTGCGATAGTTTGATGACTTCTGACATTTGAAAATGTGTTTTCATATAGTAATGGATCCCAATCGAGCCATAGTTGATGATGTCGAGAGTGTAGCGCCTGCTCCAGTGCAAAGGGCAACACCAATAGATTCTCGACCTATTTCGAAGAATCTAGAGGGAGAGGCTAGACAAGCCTTCTACCAAATGATGAATGATTGGTTTACATAGTATACCTAGACTAATCTGGCTGTACAACAACCTCCACCCCCGATTAATCCAGTTGCAGTACCTATTATACCTTCGGTGAGTGATCCGATGAGATTGTCAAAGCCACCTATTGATAAAATAAGAAAACATAGAGCCGAGAAATTCAGAGCCACTGATGATGATGATGCTGAGCGAGCCGAGTTTTGGCTTGATAATACCATCCTAGTATTTGATGAATTATCCTACACCCCTGATGAGTTTTTGAAATGTACTATATCTCTGCTGTGGGACACTGCATATCACTGGTGGAATACACTAGTATCGGTGGTTCCAAAGGAGCGAGTGGCCTGGGAATTCTTTCAGACTGAGTTCTGTAAGAAATATATCAGCCAGAGGTTAATTGATCAGAAATGTAAAGAATTTCATGAGCTGAAACAGGGGCGGATGACAGTGACAGAATACGAGCAGAAATTTGTTAGACTCAGATATGCCAGAGAGTGTGTTTCATCTGAAGCTATTATGTGTAAGAGATTTGAAGATGGGTTGAATGAAGACATTAAACTATTAGTTGGCATACTAGAGATAAAAGAGTTAGTGGTGCTTGTTGAGCGAGCCTGCAAAGCTGAAGAGCTTGGGAAAGAGAAAAGAAAAGCTTATTTTGAAGCTAGAGATTCACGAAAAAGACCATTCAGTAAGCCATTTCAGTTGACTCAAAGAAATTCCAAGATGATACTAGACGTTCAAAGAATACTGAGGGTCATTTCAGACGAGATCGAGATAGACCACCTATGAGCTCGAGAGCTACCTCTGTAACTAGTGTGGGTAATGTCAAATCAAATCAACTCGAGTGTGAATGTAACGCCCCAAACTTGGGCCTAAAAGAATTGAGCCTATTGGGCTTTGGGCTTTGGGCTTTGGATTTCAGAAATTTTTTTTAAGTGAGTGAGAAAAATGACAATTGGCATGTGGGCTTTGAGGAATAAGGAGTTTGGAGTGTCTAGGGGTGTTGGAGATGTCCTAGGATCAAGTAAGGGTAAAGGAAAAATATTGGTTTTAGCCTTAGAGAATAGTGACTTCAGTTAGTAGGCCTTTTTAATAAATGAAGAAGAAATAGGACACAAATGGGTTTGTGGTCCAGTGGTAAGTGGCGTCACTTGGGAGCTATAAGGTGGCGTGTTGTAAGCTAAAGAGGTCCAAGGTTCAAGGCTTAGGAGTGGTATTTTGTGGAGTGTTTATTTTACTGTATGGACGACCAGAGTTGTGTTGGTTTTAAACTCTTTCCATGGAGAGTTTGAAGTAAACAGGTGTGTTGGATGTGGAGGAAATTTTGGATAAGATTAAGGTGTTATCATGGAGAAAAGTCAGGAGATGAGGAGAGGGAGGAGTTGGTGCCGAATGGAACTGTGGGGGGAAGGTAGGATTCGGCTTTGGCTATAAAAAGGGGGTGTCGAATTCATTGAAGGGTTCCTTGGGTTCTGTTATTTCTTCCTTTTCTCCCCCTCAGCCGAATTCTTTCATTCTCCGAAAAGAAAACCCATCATTCTTTTTGTCGAAATTCCTATTAGAGTTGTGTTCTTCTTCTTTCTCTGAAAGCCAAATTCCCTTATAGCCAAATTGTCTTCTTTGCCAAATTTCCATCATCCTTCCTTGCCAAAATCCCCATTAGTGCCGAATCTTTGTTGTTTTTCTCTATCACAAATCAGTTGGTAGCTACTCTCAGTCAAGGTTAAAAGCTAAATCTCGTTCGGTAGTTATCTAGGCCGCAGGATCTAAGGTTGGATTCGGTAAGTATTCTGTTAACTCCCCTTAGTATGTTTTGTTAAAAGCCGAAGGGTGATCTAATTTGTCATTATCAGTGATCTTGTATTAACAAGGGTACGGATCGAAGATCACAAGCGTGGTAGGATCATTAGCAAGGGTAAGGATACTCAACTCGATTATGGTTGAAGTGAATGGCCGAATGTGTGGATGACTTGTGTGGATTATGAGTCCCCAGAATTTTGATGGTGTATGTGTGAGTGCAGATCTAGGGAACACTTGTGGTTAGTAGCGAAGGGAGGGCCATTAGAACCCGGTCGTACACGGTAAGGTTACGGTGAGGTTTTGGCTTTTGAGTAAATATTTTGATTAAGTATGAGTGGTTGATTGAAGGTTGGTTGGTTGTAGGATCAAGGTTAAGGATAGAATAGCACGTCGCGATATCTAGGTGTGTACAAACACTACACACACGATATCGGCAACGCCGAAAAGCTAAAAGTGGCTAAATGGGCCTGCCGGACTTGTGGGCCAAAAAGGGCAATGGTTGATATGTGAGCATGATTAATGATTTGGCATGAACGATTGTACGATTGGATTGTAATTGAGCCCAATGGGCTATATGACATGGAATGGGCTTGATGGGCTTTATGGAGATGTAGACAACTATGTTAGGGTTAATGGACTTTAGGCCTAGTTTGAACAACTCTTAAATTTCATAAGACTTAATCTAATTAAACATGTCCGTGAACAAGTCACTGGGTTAGGGTGTGGCAACGGACATACACATGTCTAAGATTGGATCTAGGGAGAGCTTGGTACTTAAGCGGCCCTAGCGGCCCACCTCCTCTTCTTTGGAATCCTACCTGGTGTGTATTGTCTGTTCACTTTAGCCGCGAGGACTTGTTGATGGGTCAAAGTTCATAACTAAAACCCGAAAGGGACCAAAAACCCCTAGATTTGTAAAATTACTAAAATACCCTTAGATTTGTAAAATTACTAAAATACCCTTAGATTTGTAAAATTACTAAAATACCTCTATCTTGCAAATGTACCAGAATACCCCTGTTTTGCAAATAATCAAAACACCCCTATTTTGCAAATTTATCGAGATACCTCTATCTTGCCAAATTACCAAAATACCCCTGTAGGTTAGAATTAGAAAAACACTCCTGGGTAGTGAAATGATGAAAATACCACTATGTGACGAATATGAGTTTGTGGATGTTACTCATGTGTTTGATGCATTCATATGATATTCTGCTTAGGATGAATATGGGTGGGAATTATGGTACGGAGGAAGATTTGAGGATCGCATTGTCGCTTGTCGACCATGGATCCATCGGAGGCTTTAAGCCCATTATATGATTAGCAACTTTGTTGCAACGTTAAGTAGTGCTGCTGTGAGTGTTACCTTTGGTGTGTAGAGGATGGGTGGGTTGATTTAGAAATCCCCACAGGTGTGTAGGGTTGGAAGGGAAGTGGTGTGTGTAACGGATGGATTTTTTGGGGTGGGTTTTACATTATCTTGTTGGTATATGATATGATATGATATGATGTGATATGAGGTCATTGTGGGCCAAGGCCCAAGACCACCGATTTTGATAGGGCTTAGGCCCAATGTGAATATTTGTATGTGATTTGATTGCCAAAGGTTGTACACACTGAGTTTCGAAACTCACACTCTTTATTTAATGTTTCAGGTGATCCTCAATAAATAGCTCGACGTGGGAGAGGACTCGGAGATGGCCACACTACAAGATGTTTAAATTTTTATTTATTTGTTTCAAAAGACATAGTTTAAATACTTTATTTTATTGGTTGTAATAAGGCCTTGTATACTCCGATTTGAATTTAGATTTTTAGTTTTGTTATTATCGTTTTAACTGTTTACTTAGTTATTAAACCTGAGTAAATTTCTTATGTTTAAACTTGGTTTCCGAAATACATAAAATAATAAAATGGGCTTTTATCATTACTTAACAAGATGGTCAAGGATTTTTGGGCTTGTCAGCCTTAAACTTTAACTTAGCAAAATTGTTTTGAATTGTGCCTTTGATGTGACATTCCCAGATTCGGGCCTAACTTCTAGGCTGGGTTTAGGGTGTTACAGTGAACATTGTGGTAAATGACATCCCGGCAGTTGCAGATTGCATGATAGAGCCTGTTTTAAATGTGGATCTAGAGATTATTATATTTGAGAGTGTCTAGAGATAGTTGATCAAATTTTGACTCAGAATACTAGATCGGGTAATACTGCAGCTCGAGGTAGACCACCAAGAAATATGGGTATTGTAAGTGGCAGCCAGAGAGGGACTAAAGATTTAGCTGTTAGATCTGAGGCTCGCGCATACTTGCACGCGAGGAGGCTTCATCCCCAGATGTCATTACTAGTACTTTTACTCTCTATGATACTAGTGTTATTGCTTTGATTGATCCCAGTTCGACTCATTCCTATATGTGTGAGACTTTGGTGCTCAGTAAGACTTTACCTGTTGAGTCTACTGAGTTTGCAATTAAAGTATCGAACCCCTTAGGCCGGTGTGTCTTGGTTGATAAAATATGCAAGAATCACCCATTGATGATTCGAGATTCATGCATTCCAGCTGATTTGATGTTGTTGCCATTTGATGAGTTTGATATAATTCTGGGTATGGACTGGTTAACTCTGCATGATGCTATCGTGAACTGTAAACGGAAGACTATTGATTTGCGATGCCAGAAGGATGAGATTTTTAGGATTGAATCTAATGATCTGAATGGTTTACCAGCAGTGCTATCTTCTATGACAGCTCAGAAATATGTGAGAAAGGGTTATGAAGCTTATTTTGCTTATGTGCTTGATTCTAAAGTGACAAAAAAGAGGATTGAATCAGTACCAGTTGTATGTGAGTATCCAGATGTGTTCCCTGAAGAATACCGGGTTTGCCACCTATTCGAGAAGTTGAGTTTGGGATTGAATTAGTGTCAGGGACGACTCCGATTTCTATAGCTCCACCTATAGAATTAAAAGAATTGAAAGCATAGTTGCAAGAGTTGACAGATAGGGGATTTGCACGACCGAGTCTCTCTCCTTGGGGCGCACCAGTTTTGTTTGTGAAAAAGAATGACGGAACCATTCGAATGTGTATTGACTACAAGCAGCTTAATAAAGTGACCATAAAGAACAAGTATTCGTTACCAAGAATTGACGAGCTGTTTGATCAGCTGAAAGGGGCTACATTATTTTCAAAGATAGATTTGAGATCGGGATACTATCAGTTGCTAGTTAAAGACTCTGATGTGCCAAAGACTACTTTCCGGATGAGGTATGGACACTACGAGTTTTTGGTTATGCCTTTCGGACTTACTAATGCACATTCTATTTTCATGGATCTGATGAATCAAATTTTCAGATAGTAGTTGGATCGGTTTGTGGTAGTATTTATAGATGATATTCTGATCTACTCCAGAGATGAAACCGAGGCATCTGAGACTTGTGCTACAAACTTTGCGAGATAAACAATTGTATGCAAAGTTTAGTAAGTGTGAGTTTTGGTTATGTGAAGTCAGTTTTCTGGGCTATGTTGTACCAGCATCAGGTATCAGGGTTGATCCGAGCAAAATTTCAGCTATACTTGACTGGAAACCACTGAAAAATGTTTTTGAAGTTCGAAGCTTTCTGGGACTTGGTGGTTACTACAGACGGTTCGTGAAGGGTTTCTCTATTATTGCTACACCATTGACAAAGCTGTTACAGAAAGATGTTAAGTTCGAGTGGTCAGAGAAGTGTCAAAAAAGTTTCGATATGTTGAAAGCTCTTTTGATAGAAGCTCCAGTGTTAGTTCAGCCTGAATTGAGTAAAGAATTTTTAATTTATAGTGATGCATCTTTGAATGGTTTGGGTTGTGTTTTGATGCAGGAAGGCAAAGTCATAGCTTATGCCTCGAGGCAATTGAAGCCGCATGAAAAGAACTATCCGACACATGATTTGGAACTAGCAACCGTTGTGTTTGCGTTGAAGATTTGGCGTCATTATCTATTCGGCGAGAAATGTCATGTTTATTTTGATCACAAAAGCCTGAAGTATTTGATGACTCAGAAAGATTTGAATTTGATACAACGGCGATGGTTAGAGCTGTTGAAAGATTACGGGCTAGTGATTAACTTCCATCTGAGAAAGGCTAATGTTGTTGCTGATGCTTTAATTTGAAAGTCATTATTTGCTCTGCGTGCAATGAACGCGCATATTGTTATATCTGATGATGGTTCGATAATAGCTGAATTAAAAGCAAGATCGTTGTTTATTCAACAAATTTGTGATGCCTAGAAAGTTGATAATGATTTGTTCAACATTAGTTTCAACAAATTTGTCATTAGTAGGCAAGGGAGGTCCAAGGTTCGAGGCTTAAGAGTGGTGAATTGAGGGGTTTTATTTTTGCACATGGAAGAGAAGTAGTGGCGTTCGAGTGGACTCTGGAAGGGAGTGTTCAGGAGAGAAATTTAAGGTAAAGATAAGAGAGAAAAGATATGGGATTAAGGTGTGGATGTGTTGGTGCCGAATTGGACTGTGGAGGAAGGTAGGATTCGACTTTGGCTATAAAGAGGGGGTGCCGAATTCATTGAAAGGTTCTTTGGGTTCTATTATTTCTTCCTTTTCTTCCCCTAATTCTTATCTACCATTGCAGAATTCTCCTATTGCCGAATTCCTTTGAGAGGTTCTTTAAGTTTCAGTGCTTTCTTTTTCTTCTTTTCTCCCCCCTCAATCGATTTCTTCCATTGCCGAATTACCACCACCCTTTTTGCCAAAATCCCTATTTGTGCTGACTCTTTGTTGTTTTCCTCCATCACAAATCTGTTGATCAAGTGTTAAAACCCGAATCTCGTTCAGTAGCTATCTAGGCTGCAGGATCAAAGGTAGGATTCGGTAAGTACTCAGCCAACCTCTTTAGTGTGTTTTGTTAAAAGCTGAAGGGCTATCTAACTTCTCCTTGTCATTAACTTGGTATTACCAAAGGTAGGGTTCAAAGATCGCAAGCGTGGTAAGAATCACTAACAAGTGGTAAGTGGACTCGTCTCAGTTGTGGTTTAGTGAATGACCGAATGTAAGTATGGCTTAGAGAGGTGAGTTGTGTGGAATACAAGTCACTTGATAATTGATAGTATATGTGTGTGTGTAGATCTACATGAATAGTAGCTAAGGAAGGGCTACTAGAACTGGTGGCACACGGCAAGGTTATGGTAAGGCTTCAGTTTTTGGGTAAATACTATCGTTAAGTGTGTATTGATTGGAGATTGGTATTGATTGTAGGTTCAAGGCTGAGGATAGTGTAGCACGTCCCAGTAACCAGGTGTGTACACACACTTCACACATGACAAATCAACAAAAGTCGAAATCTCGAAAAAACCTGAAATGCCAAAAAGCTGAAAAGCCGAAAGGCTGGCGCCGGCAACCACACGAGCATGCGACCGTTCATGTGGGAACACCAATATGTTTGCCGAGGCCAAGAGAGCAATCTCATGGTCTCGGGCCACTGTTTAGTCAACCGGGCCAGATGAGGCTAAATGGGCCTGCCGAGCTCGTGGGCCCAAAGCGACAGGAGTTGAGATATGGAATTGGATGGTGGATTGATAAGTGTGGCTGTATGTTTTGATTGTGATCGGGCCTAATGGGCTACCTAAACATGATTGGGCTTAATGGGTTATATGGACATGAATAGGCTCAGTGGGCCTTATGGGATTTTAGAAATGCATGCTAGGGTTTTAATGGACTCTAGGCCTAGCTCTGATAAATTCTTAAATCGCATAAAACTTAATCTAATAATCAAAGATTTCTGTAGACAAGTCGCTAGGTTAGAGTGTGGCAATGGACACATGCATGTCTAGGATTGGATTTAGGGAGAGCTTGGTACTTAAGTGGTCCTAGTGACCTACCTCCTCTTCTCTAGGATCCTACCTGGTGCATAGTGTCTGTTCACTTTAGTCGCAAGGACTTGTTAATGGGCCAAAGTTCATAACTAAAACCCGGGATTTGCAAAATTACTAAAATACTCCTGATTTGCAAAATTACTAAAATACCCCCAGTTTGCAAAATTACTAAAATACCTCTACTTTTCCAAAAGTACCAAAATACCATTGATTTGCAAAATTACCAAAATACCCCTGATTTGTAAAATTACCAATATACCCCTATAGGGTAGAATTATGAAAATACCCTTGGGTAGTGAAATAACTAAAATACCCCTAGGTGCTTAATGTGTGAAAATGTGTATGTTGCATTCATGGATATATGTTGCACTTGGGTGGACATCACTGGATTCGGCCATAACGTCTGGGCCGGGTTTGGGGGTGTTACAGGTGGTCAGCCCGAACGAATCATTCAGATACTTGAAGATATGTTGACATGTTACATCCTTGAGTTTGAAGGTACGTGGGAACAATATTTACCTCTGATTGAATTTGCTTACTATAATAGCTTTCAATCTAGTATCAAGATGGCACCCTACGATGCTTTGTACTGTCTTAAATGTCGTACACCATTGTATTGGACTAAGCTCTGTGAAAATAAGATATACGGGGTTGACTTGATCAAAGAAACTGAACAGAAAGTGGCAGTGATCAGCTTGAAAGCTGCCTTAGATTGTCAAAAGTCATATGCAGATTTGAAACATAAAGATATTGAGTTTCAGATTGGAGATCAAGTGTTTTTGAAAGTTTCATTGTGGAAGAAAGTACTCAGATTCAGTCGTAAAGGAAAGTTGAGTCCGAGATTCATTGGGCTGTATGAGATCACAGAGCGTATTGGGTCGGTTGCTTATAAATTGCAGTTGCCACCTAAGCTAGAAAAAATCCATAATGTATTTCATGTTTCGATGCTTCGTAGATACCGATCTGATCCTTCATATGTGATTAGACCGACAGAGGTCGAGATTCAGCCTGATATGACATATGAAGAGGAACTGATTTGTATTCTAGCTCATGAGATAAAAGAATTGAGAAATAAGAAAATTTCGTTGGTCAAAGTGTTATCGAAAAAGCACGGGGTTGAGGAAGCAACTTGGGAGTCAGAGAATATGATGAAAGAACGTTATCCAAACCTATTCACTGGTAAGATTTTCGGGGACGAAAATCCCTAAGGAGGGAGTTGTAACAGCCCGATTTTAACCCTAATCGGAAAAGTGGTTTCAAGACCACAAATCTGATTACGAAAAATATTTTAAAATTATTTTTTCTGTTTATTGTGTGTGAATTTCTTGGTGTTAAATTTTCGTGACTTAATTTTGTCGTTTAGGTGCCCGATTATATAAAAGGACTTAATCGCGTAAGATGTAAAAGTTATAAATTAAAGTGTAAAGTGCTTATTTGATAGTGGCTTTTTAATATGGAATCCTTAAAGGGAAATTAGCCATTTTAGAAGATAGTGGACGGCACAAGGACTAAAATAACCTTGTATTATATGTTATATATATTAGTTATAAAAGGTTAAATAAGTAATATAATAAGTTAATATATGTTAAAATATAACAAATTAAAAGCCATTATCATCTTCTCCTATCACCGAAACTTAGAAAACAAATAAGGTTTAAGAGCTTTGAATATTCGACCATGAAAGAAGCTTGATTCAAGGTTAGTTTTTGTTCGATTTTTGATAATTTTTGCATTTTTGATATCGTTGTTAAGTGTACTTCAAAACCTATGTCTTTTGATGATGATTGTGTTTGGCCATTGATGATACCTTGTGGTTTTTGATGTTTGATGATGAAATGTGAATTCTATGTGTTAGATTAACAAGTTTTGTCTTTGAATTTTTGATGAAATTGAGTAATTTGGACTAAATTGCAAAAATAAATTTTTGAGGGACTAAAATGTGAAATAAATGAAATGTGTAGGCTTGTATGGACACTAGGAATATTCAGCCCTTAAGGTGTGCAGTCAAATTTTGTGTATTTTGTGTTTTGAGCAGAAAGGGCTAAATTGTAAAAAGTGTGAAATGTTAGGGGAAAATTGTAATTTGCCCATTTATGTGTTTTTAGGCTAAATTGAATAGAATGGTGTTTAAATAAGCTTAATTTGAATATGTTTAGATCAAGAATTAAAGAAATCAGATTTGGATCGAGGAAAGACAAAAGTGGTAGAATAGTTAATTTAACAGTCGACGACTTCCGAGGTAAGTCAATAAGCATTTAAATGTTGAAATAACCAAGGATATGTACTTGTTATGTACCAAAATGAATTATTTAAATTTTTATATGCTATGGCCGAATGTGGGTGTTATGATTTGGCTATCTTTCGAGCTGGATTCGACCAAGAGTTGACGTCCGTAAGCCCCGTACGAACCTTAGGAATAGATAGGAAACATGAAACACCCCACACCCGGCCCACGAGCCTGAACCGGATCTGGTATGTTCCTTAAGAAAATCAGTGTCAAGGTTCTTTGTTACTTAGAGAAAATTGGTGAAATTTTAGAAAAATATTGTTTTGGGTTGGGCTTAGATCGAAACCCACTTATTTTACTTGGAAATCATTTAATTACGATGGCAAAACAGTTTAGGGTTTATTTTTAAATAAATAATTTTAACTTGAACTTTAATCAAAAATAGTTCGTAACATAGTAAATTAAAGAAAATTAAACAGAAATAAAGAAATCCAACTTGGGCCTTATGGCCTTATTACATCAATCAAAACCCAAAATAAAATTAAAGTACTTAGTAAAAATAAAATCCAAATCTCTAAATTTCTCCTTGCGATGCATGGCCACCTTTAGCTCCTGCCGACCCGGTCCATTATTGCTCATCACCTGAAAAAAATATTCCCCAACGGGGTGAGTCAAACAGACTCAATGTGTACACAACACCAAATCTTAATGGAATCAGGCATACAATAGTCATATATTCAGTCATAAAATACAAGTTATGATGCATTCCCAATGCCAAACCTAGTTGTCCATCCGCTATACACTCTCGTACCTGCCAAACACACCGTGAGGACTACTAAGTCGACCCTCCTTCCGCTACACACCAATTTGCGGGCTTAGGGCTCCGCATCTGTGGTTTCAGGAAACCACTTTTCAGATTCTTGTGGTCTTAGATCACCACTTTTCGATTCATCGTGGTCGTAAGTCACCACTTTTCGGGATCTTGTGGTCTTAAATCACCACTTTTCACTTCCCCTTTCAATATACAACCAAATGCCCCATTAATATGCATAATATACCATAGTTCAAATTCTTATCATATTCTCATGTTACGAATAACATTTTTCATATTCCTAGTAGAAGTAGGAAACGTACCTGAGTACTTAGTACCATAACATGGTACTTTAGCCATGCTCATATTTCTACTAACATATATTCTATATATATGCAACCATAATTCATATCACAAAAATAGTGTGGAGTACACACTGATTAAGCTTAATGAAGTCCTCGAAAATCCCGAAAAGAACCGATTACAGATTTAGATCTCAAATCCTACATAAGTTAATCACTTACTATTTAAAAGACCATTCGGCCCTTTTTCCAAATGCAACTAGGATTTGTATTACTTACCTTGTAACTGAATTGATTTTAAGAATCAAGTGCCGGATCTTTGTATTTCCTCCCTTGTGAATTCGGCTAAACACTATATTACTCCACGAGGTTAGTTTTAAACCACGATAATAAATCTAAATATTTAAAATCACCTTGGCCGAATATCTTAAACACATACCTTGTGATTTCGAATCCCGAAAAGTAACCCTTGGCTATGGAGATGTTGAAATCCCTACACACATATGTTAGATCTGATTTCCCTATCACTTAATAATCTTAAATCAATTGGCCTTTGGCCTAGACCATGCTTTTCTTACCTTAAATCCTTAGATCTGAAATCCCGAAATTCCTCCTTGATTATTCGGCCAAAAGACAACTAAAAGAATCAGTTCCCAAATCTTGGTTGAAAGAGAATAAACAACAAGAATCCATTATTCTTACCTTATCACCACAGTGACGGCCACCTTTATTGAAACCACCAGAGATTCGGCTATGGAGACTTAAACAGGAATCAAAGAGGTTTCCGCTTGACAAATGAAGAAAAGAGAAGAAGAAAAGAGGAGAAGAAAATTCGACAGAGAGAATTTGCTAAGGAATTTTCGGCAGAGCTTAGAAAAGATCAGAGAATAGCTTTAATTTTCCTCCTTTAGCCGAAATTATCAATAGGAGAGTCCCTTACTTGGCCACTTCTCCTCATATGTGATAATATTATCACTTAATTATCACCCTATTTAAAATAAAAGTATTTAATCCATCATTTATCTCCTCAAATAATCCAATTAAAAAAAATCCTTTATTTATCAACTTATTAGCCGAATTTTAAAGAGAATAAAATTCCCTTTTTGAGAGCCTTGTTGCCGTCCATCATTGTGCTTCTGGAAGCAAAATAAAAATCTTTTTATTTGCTTCCTAAGTGACTCGAACTCAGGCCCACTTGCCTAGCTTGTGGCTTCACCTACCTGGGCCTTAAGTGGTATCTTCAGGCCACTTTACCAAGCCTGTTTGTGTGTCAAATTTCACCAACTTTTTCTTTTAAGGCCACCTTGCCTTACTTTCCTATTTTAAACTTTAAAACTTGACATTTCTAAGTCATTTCTAAGTTTCCTAAAATTTTCGATCGGCTCTGTAAACTTGCCATTTTCTTACATTTCCAAGTTTCCAGAAATGTTTACTTTCCATTTTTGAATCATTTCCTTACATTTCTAGGTTTCCAAAAATGTTTACTTTCCATTTTTGAATCATTTCCTTACATTTTCAGGTTTCCAAAAATGTTTACTTTCCATTTTTGAATCATTTCCTTACATTTTCAGGTTTCCAAAAATGTTCATGCCCATTTTCATTTCCATGCATTTCTAGGTTTCCAAAAATATTCATTTCCATTTTCATTTCCAAAAATATTATAAATTTATTCATAGTACTTAAGACTTGTCATTTCGTACAATTAAACAGAAAATGCATAGGCCCTTTCCAGGATGTTACAAAACATATGTCATGACATAGGATATCCGATATGTGTAATCGTGTAAGACCACGTCTGGGACATTGGCATCGACTTGTGTTTACATGTAAGACACTGTCTCGGACAGTGGCATCGATATGTGATTACATGTAAGACCACGTTTGGGACGATGGCATTGTACGAGCTTCCAACTATCCACGTATCCTTTTGAATTCTGAATGGTTCAACGGGCATGTGTAAGTGAAGGCCAATGTGAAATTTGAATTAAAAGAACTCAGGTACGTATATAAACTATGTTATGAAAAGAAAGGTAAGTTATATGTTTAGTTCATTGTACAAAGGTTAATGTATAAACATGTGAATTATGTATAAGTTATAATTTTGGGTATTAGGCCAAAGGGTGTTATGTGTGACTTTGATATTGAAATTTGAGTGATTATTTTTAAATGTATATGATTTAACTAATTAATATAACTTTGTATATTTGATGTTGCTAAGTTGGTTGTTATTAATTTGCTTATGACTTACTAAGCTTAAATAGCTTACTCTATGTTTTATTTTCTGTTTACCTCTGTTTTTATAGATTTTGGATACGTTACGAGCTCGAGGATCATCAGCAAGACTATTCACACTATCGACAGTCTCCTTTGGTATTTTTCTAAGTTAATTTTGAATATATGGCATGTATAGCATAGTAAAAGGTTGAATATAGATTAAGTACTTTTGTATGTAATTAGTAGCCATGCGAAAATGGCTTATCTTCTTTTGATTGATTTAGTATCTATGCTTTTAATCATAATGGTCATTGAAAATGAGCTTATATTATGCCTATTTGATTAAGGTATATGTTCATGGTAAGTAAGCATGTATGATGTTTTATGATTAGACATGTTGAATTTTGGGTATGTGATTAATACTTGTATTTTGGTTATGCTTTGTACGATGGATTGAATTAGTTAAGATATGGACTTGAACCGAATGTATACATGGATATTTTAGCTATGGGTAAGTGATGATTATATTATGGACATGTTGAATTCGATTAGGTGATATATATATATATGTTCGAATACAACAAATAGGTATGTGGTCATATTAGTCATCAAGTCTTGGATAATTTGGATTCAAATGATGATGTTAAATACATATGTATTCGGCATTGATCTAAAATTATGTTAGATGTTTATAATGTGGTAAGAATTTGATTAGGAAATTATGTATGTATTTATATAGTTATTCGGCTATACTCGGTTGAAATATTTGGTGGTTGTTAATGAATTGTTCTTTATGAGATATTTTTGAGAGTATGGAAAACTGATTAATATGTTATATAAGAATATGTGTGTATTAATTTTGAAGGGTAACATAATTAGGTATAACATTTACCTATTTAAATGGTTGATATGTATAATAAATTATTCAAGTTGTTTAGCATGATATTCAAATAGCACATGGAATGAGTGACTAAACATGTGCTTTATTTGATTAATGATATGTATTAAAATGATTAGGCATAATGTTAGTTTAATAGTTGTTTAATAAATGAAATTGAAATAATGAATGTCTTATTGTTTAGTAAGTATAAGATGATAAATATGTCTGAATTTATAAAGATTAGTATTGTTTGATTTAAATAGAAAATGTGCAACCTCATTCTATTTGAATGATTTAATACTTAAATGCTAGCTTTGATTTGAATGTTAAGTACGTGTCTTTGATCTGAATGCTAAGTATGTGAATAGAATATTTTTTGTAATGATTATTTTTACTCTTGAATGTACCTGATATGTTTATTTTTAAAAATATATATGTCTGTTTTGAGTTGTGTTTTATTCGGTAATGCTTCGTAACCCTAGTCCAGCGACGGATATGGGTTAGGGGTGTTACAAGAGTGCTTAAGGACTGGCTGCACATTTTCATAAATAGGTGTGTAATTTACCCTATACCTGATAGTCGGCTGATAAACTGAAGGTGTGTAACAGTACCCTGTATTCAATAGTTGGCAAGAAAGCCGATAGAGTGTGTCTAACCACACTCCTTCTGATCGTAGATCGACAAAATGCCGAAAAGCCGAATTACTGGCGAGTGATGCCACACAAGCGTGCGATCGCACATGTGGTGGTCCGAGCCCACGAATATGGGAGTAAGATGGTTGAGGCCACCATGAGCGTTCTCATGGGCTTAAGCCGTTATGGGCCTCGTTGGGGCCAAAATGGGCTATGTGGACCTAATGGGCCTATGGGCCCCACACAGATTAAATTTTCATATTGTGGTAAATGTTAGACCGAGCCGTGTAGTCCACATGGCTGGTGGGTCCCACACAGATAAAATGCATGTTATATGGTTTCTATTGGTTTGAACTATGATGTTCATATAGCCGAGGCTATTTCTGGGGTGATTGGGCCACCCGAGCATGTGGGCCCACTTGGGTCGAATATTGGGCTTTGGGCCCAATTACACCGTTTTGACCATATATGCTATCTGTGTCGCTCGAGGCGACTGTAGTCCTTTGGGTAGGTTGTTAAATAGCTGTAATACCCCTGTGGGGTAAAATGACTGTTATGGTTCTGAAGGGCAAAATGACTAAAATGCCCCTGCATGTTATATGATTGTTATTGTATGCCTTTTATAGTATGTTGCATTCATGTGATATTATGTTGCATGGGGTTGGGTTATGTGATTAGAGGAAGTATTACATCTGGCGGCCAAGACTCTTTGCATATTTCGATGGCTATTAGCTTACCATTCAGCAGCTCTCTTTGAAATTCTATTCGATCTTGTGCATCAGTACTATCATGTGGTGTGTAGGGATGGGTGGGTTGATACTATATCCCCACATTGTGTGTACGGTTAGACGGAGCTTGTGTGTAGAGGCTGGATGGTTAGGGTTTTTGCATGCTTGATTATTTTGATCTGTTCTGTTTAGGGCTAAGGTCCACACTGCATCTGGTCTATAATGGGCTTAGGCCCAGTTAGACAATGCTTCTGATATGGGCCCAGGCCCACACTAATTTGATTGATCGCTGTTTGTTTTTATTTAATGTGCACACTGAGTTTTAGCAAACTCACCAACTATTTAATTGTGCAGGTATTCCCCATGCATAGATGGTTTGGAGCTGTGAGGAACTTGGAGCTGGCCACACATTTTAACTTGCTTTAGATTTTATTTATCTTATTTATTATTTTTGGGTTGTAATGAGGCCTTTCTAATTTTTGGGTTTTAAATTCGGAATCTTATTTATAGGTTTATAATTACTAGAAGTAGAGCACCAAAACAACAATTGTTTTTCAAAATAACACGTTTCCGCAACTAAAAGAGATTATTAACGAAGTTGAATTTTTTTTAAAAAGTGATTAACTTTTCAATGAACCATGTTTTGAAATTGAACGAACACAAACTAAGGCTTTAGTTCTAAAATATTAAGGAGGGTTTTCAATGAAAACATGGTTTTCGAAAAACACTTTAATGTGACACACCAGATACTGGCCTAACTCCTAGGCCGGGTTTGGGGTGTTACACCTCCCTTGGCTGAAACTTTGAAGAGAACCATAGCTAGGGTTTGTCAAGCTTAAATTGTCCAAACAAGGAGAAGAGAAGACCAATTCGGCAAGGATAATTTGGTAACCAAAAGTTAACTTTTGGGATAATTATTTGGAGGTCCTTATATGTGGAGAATCATTGAAAATCAGCACACTACATTTGTTCAAGAAACCGTCCACCCTTTGCATGATTCAAGCATGATTTTATGCTTGAATCAAGCAACCAACTCACCCTCCTTTCCATATATTGTGGTCGGAAAAGGTGGGAGAAATCTAAGGGATCCTTGTCACCATATTTAGCATAGTCCTCCATCAACCTCAAGTATAAATACCTACTTCCATCTCACATTTCAAGGATCCTTCATTCATCCTTCATTTAACATGTCTCTTCCATTCCCTCTTTCCATTCCCACACATAGCATCCCATATTTCCTTTCTTTCTTAGCCAACAAAACCTTGATAAGATCATCTTTTGGCCGGCCACCTTGAGGAGCCATTAGCAAAGGAGCAATATGAGGGCGAGGAAACTTTTTCAATCGGAGTTTGCAAGGCTAGTGATTCGAATAGAGTTTATTCTTTCTTTACTTGTTACTTTGATTTTAATCATGTTTGCAATTTGCTTTGTTATCTTGTCATCAACAATGGTAGCTTAAATCTATTTAGGTAGGATGGTTTTATCAATTCAATGAAGTTTTTTTAAATAATGTTTATAGTGTTTGTGCCTCAACTATTCATGTTTTCAATTAAACTCAAACATGTATTTCATTCATATGTGATTGGATGCATTGGAATTAGCTGAGCGATCCTAACCAGACGACGACTGATGGAAACAATAGTTGAAAAGTGTATTCTTAGTTTAGATCCTAACTTGAAGGTTCATAATAACTTTAACGAGCTCTAGTATCTTGCATAGTTTTTAGGTTTATGTTATTAATTTGTTTTAGACCTAACCTATCCCCGCTACTTCACATGAATTGTAAGAAACCCTTAGTTTAATATGATCAATAAAATGCATGTTTTACTAAGTAAAAGATTCTGAAAGGATTTAATGTGGTTTTAAACTCATGAAAGATTGAATTGCCATGTAATATTTTTCGAACACTGTTAAACATAAGACAAATGAATTAAGTTGAATGATGTAATTATTTTAGCCTATTCATGTTACTGATTGTTGAAGTTTGTCTTGTTGCTACTAAATTCATCTCATACGTTTTAGTTAATTATCATAATTAGATTAGAATTGCATTGGGATCATCCTGCATCTAGTTAATTATTCTTGATATCCATCATTTAAAATATTGAGTTTTTATCACTAACTCGTGAACTTGAATTGTATAATTAATTGATTAACATATGTAGTTCCTGTGGAGATGATAATTCTTTTATTTATTACTTGATAACAACTTTGTACACTTGCACAAACCTACGCGAGACAACTTTTTGGTCCCGTTGCCGAGGACTGTTGCCTTAATCATTTATATTTTTGTGAAATTATTCTTTGCAATTTGGTTTTTTATTTTATTTTTATTTAACTCCTAAATTTAGTAATTATTTATTTATTCTTTATTTTTTGTGATATATTTTTAAGAGTGTATGAGTATAGATCAAATTATCAATTTATTTCCCGTAGACCCTTAAATTGAGTGGACATATAGACAAAGAAGACGTGAATGATTAGCCTAGAGACAAGCTGAAATGGACATTAGAATTAAAATGATGGAAAAGGAAATGGAGCCAATCATATGCACAATCCCATCCACATTGCTGATGATAAGGATCGTGCCATAAGACAGTACGCTGTGCCACTCTTTAATAAGTTAAATTCGAGAATTAGGAGGATAGATTTTGAGGCACCTTAATTTGAATTGAAGCCTGCAATATTTCATATGCTTCAAGCGGTGGGGAAGTATAGTGGACTGCACACGAAAGATCCACACTTTCACTTTTGATTATTCATGGAGGTGAGTACTTCATTTAAAATAACTAGTGTGACTGAAGATGCACTAAGATTGAAGTTGTTTCCATACTCGTTACGAGATCAAGCATGACCATGGCTCAAACTCAATTTCTACTTGGCAAGAATTAGCAGAAAGATTTATGGTTAAGTATTTCCCACCTAGAAAAAACACTAAGTTGCGAAATGAGATCCCCACTTCCAGCAATTGGATGATGAGTCATTGTATGAGGCATGGGAGAGATTCAAAGAATAAATGTCCTCATATGGAATTCCATACATCATCAAGTTAGAGACATTTTATAATGGTCTCAACATACATACAAGGTTGGCGATAGATGCTTCTACGAATAGTGCTCTCTTGTCGAAGTCTTATAACGAGGCTTACAAAATCATCGAGAGGATTGCAAGTAACAACTATCAATGACAAAAAAATCAAGCAGAGTTAGGAAGACGTGTAGCCAAAGTTCATGAAGTCGATGCCCTCACTTCACTCTTAGCTCAAGTATCGTTTATCTCTTGAATGTTGAAATAGTTTACCACTAATGGTGTGAATAATTTTGCAGCTTAAACAACGAGTCAGCTCGATGTAGTTGCATACATATATTGTAGGGATGGCCATTCTTTTCAGAATTGTCGATCAAATCTTGAGTTAGTTTATCATTTAGGTGATAAACCGTAAACGTAACATATATTAGGCCCACATTTAGCATGCTTTTGGATGATTTAAGCCTTGAATTATGTAATTTGGTGCTCTTAATCCTTTGTTTTCATGTTTTATACTCAGAATAGCACCGGATGACGAAAAGAACAGAAAACGGGCCCAAAACAGAGTGTAACACCCCTTACTCGAGACCATCGCCGGAATTAAGTAAGAGGCATTACTAGACTTGACTACAAGTTCAAAACATGAAAATCTTAAAGCTGTCAAACTGCGTTGTGCCGACTAATTTGGCTATAACTCGAGTTACAAAATTCGAAATTCAGATCCGCAAATTTTCCTTGAAAGTAGACTCATATATCTATTCACCATAATTTTTTCTAGAATTTTTCATGTGGCCAATTTGTACAGTTTATTCTTCAAAGTTACCCTTATTACACTGCTGGACAGTTCTGACCTGTCCTTATAAAACTGCAGTTATCAGATTGCACAATTTTCCAATGGTGTTCTTATTTATACCAATGAAAAGTAGACTCATTTAGGATTCTACACATATAAACCATGCTTCTTGATTATTTTTATACAATTTATGGCAATTTTTCCAAAACTGAACAGTGACTCACGAATGCATTCAGAGCAGGTTCCACTAGAACTCGATTATCTCATAATATGTAAATCGTTTGCCTACTCCGTTTCTTTCATATAAAAATAGACACAATAAGGTTTAATCTCATATCTCATTCACTTTCAAAATCAATGTACCCAATTTTTAATGATTTTTCTAATCTACATCAATGCTGCCACTACAAGCTGTTCTACTAAATTTTATGAAAGTTAACTTCTAGCCGAACCTATCTACTTCCCAAATTCAAGGATTTATATGTATGCAAATGTTTCTTAACAAAAACGATTAAACCTGGATTTAAAATTTTCATGAACATTGCCGTCATGTACCAACATACATATCGTAACACAACATCATATTTACTAAGAAAAATTGTAGCCATTCTCGCATGGCTATCATAAACACTTACAAGGTTAAATATCGCATATTTCTAAGACTTCATCTAGCCTATACATGCCTTCTAATTCGTAACCAAAATTCAAAATACCAAAGGAAGGCGATAGTGTGATGAACTTCTTGATCGATCCTTCACGAGCCCGCTACGTAACCAAAATCTATAAAACAAAAGAATCATTCCACACGATAAGCTTGCTAGCTTAGTAAGTCCTAATTAAACATATACTTATTTAAGTAAAATACATACAACCATTCGAATTTATATCTTCTATCACTAATCCGAACTTAAATAATACATAACCTCTTCTATTTATAAATGCCGAAACAACTTAGTATCATTGATGCACTTAATACTAAGCTTTACCTTTCTTATTCACATACCTCAATCATCAAGTATATCACAGACTTATGTACATATCATATGCTTATCCAATCAACTAAAATACATTCATGCTTCCAAATATTTACTATCACATGATATGATTTGCATATACATATTCATTCATCCCCAATAAACTAATGTATAAAACTTTCACTTACTCGAATACTTGTTTGTCAATTCATTGGGTAACACAATTATAAAATACGTACCTCTCTGTCGAATTTATACGAATCATGCTTCTAAACCGAAATTTCTTGATATGTTCATAACTTGATTTTCATGCACTTAGAGCTTAAATACATTCACCGGCACTAGGCCTGCTGGACTTAAAGTCCGAAGTATATCACCGGCATTAAGCCTGCTAGGCAATAAGCCCGAATTGTTTCACCGGCACGTGGCCTGCTAGGCTAAAAGCCCGAATTATTTCACCGGCACGTGGCCTGCTAGGCTCGAAGCCCGAACTACTCACCGGCTCAAGGCCTGCTAGGCTCGAAGCCCGAACTACAACATAATTAAACCTTCAATACATATTTATTAATGCTAACATCACAACCAAATCATATACATCATATTACATTCACATATCATATCGAAAACATATACTTGTTCAAATCACATTAACAAAATATATTTAGCCCAATTTAGTACCTTTGCATTCGGCTAACACCAAGTTTTATAGTCAACATTATTAAATTTCATCCTTTAACATGTTCATAATTAACTCTTTAACATATAAGTACTTAAGGACTTACCTCGGTTGTCGATAAGCCGTGCAAATCGGCTACTCGATAATCTTTGCTTTTCCTCGATCTTGATCTCTCTCTTTTTGTTCCCGATCTAATTTGATTCAATTTTAACCAATTAACTACACTTCCATTCAATTCAAGAGCAAAATCATAAAATACATAATTTCAAGACATAACAATGTGCATTCGGCCTACATCCCCTACTTTGTTCAAGTGCATTCAATTTATTAGGAAACACTTTGGCGATAATTCCCTTGATGCGTTTTAACTTACAACTTACCTTCTTATCTAACCGTACCTTAACTTTATATAACTATACATATATAATCAAACACATTAGCTCAAAATTCATTTTCTATTATGGCCGAATGTACTACTTCCATACCCTTGCATTTTTCTTCAACATACAACCAAGAAACAAACTAATAACCACATCTAATTCAAGCATTCAACTAATCCAATTTCCTATTGAACACCACAATAAAAATTTCAAACCATTTGGGTTGCTTCTACATGGCCGAATGGCCCTTATGTGCTTAGGATTCTCTATAACTCTTCCATCCATCAAATTTACCCCCTTGCACTAGTTTGCTTCAATTAATCAATTTTTTTTTAAACTTAGTTCACCTCATAACTTAAACATCACATATAACAATCTTATAATTTCTCATCCATGGTCAATTATACTATAGGTAATTGATCGAACACCAAAACTAGAGAATAGGATTCATGAATAAATTCCTCACATTCGGCCAAGGATGAAAACATTCCCTTGTATAAACTAAATTAATTTCCTTATGAATTTATGCCACATCTTCTCATGTATCTAGATTTTCACTTGCACAATAACTATAGATTTACACCCATAGTAGAAAATCAAAACACAAGAAAGATGTTTTCATGAATATCTATCTTATTATTCGACCAACTATGATGGTAAAATCAACATAATCTACTTACAAGTTCATGCCATTTCTTCTCATATTATCTAACTTATTAACACAACCAACTACAAAATTAACATCCATGGCGAGAATCTCATCATACCCACATTAGCAAATTTCTTTTGCTTGTTTCAAAAGAGAAGAAAATGGTCAAGAACTTAAGCCTTATCAAGTTTGATTCTTACCTAATCTAGTGCTTGCAAGGCCGAATGGGAAGGTGAAATTCTTCTCTTCTCTTCAAGGTAGAATTCGCAAGAAAGGATGAAGGGTGAGAGAATTATCCTTTTGTTTTATTTATTTCTTTCCACATAAATTATAGCATGCTTTTTCTTTTAAATTTTACTAAAAATCAAAATATATAATTAAAAGTATATAATCCTAGCATGCTTTAATATAATATTGCCTAAATGTCATACAAAAAAATAAAAAGAGAGCATATATGCATGCTTGCAGTCCATCTTGTTTAAAGGTGGGAAATTGACATGCAAATCCTTATATTTTATGGACAATTTACTTAGCTCCCTTTTTATTAGAGCCCACTACTTTGTCCTTCTTGCAATTTAGACCTTTTTAACAAATTAAACACTCAAATAGCTAAAATTTTCTACGAAATTTTCACACTCACTAAAACACTCATAGCAAACACAATACCTACTATTATAATATCTCTTAGGCTCGGATTTCGTGGTCCCAAAACCACTGTTCCGATTAGGGTCAAAATTGGTGCATTACAACTCTCCCCCTTAAGGAATTTCGTCCCAGAAAATCTTACCGTTAAAAGATTCGGATATTGTTGCCTCATTGACTCTTGAGCTCCCACGTAGTCTCTTCAACTCGTGACGATTCCATAGAATCTTTACTAATGGAATTCTTTTATTTCTTAACTCTTTGGTTTCCCGAGCCAAGATACGGATCGGTTCCTCATCATAGGTCAAGTCCGATCAATTTCAATCTCTCGATGGGGTGATCACATGGGGACGGATCCGATCTGTATTTGCGAAGCATCGAAACATGAAATACATTGTGTATCTTTTCTAACTCGGAGGGCAATCTTAATCTATAAGCAACCGGTCCAATACGTTCAATAACTTCCGTGCGGTCCGATAAATCTCGGACTCAACTTGCCTTTATGACCGAATCGGAGTATTTTCTTCCACGGAGAAACTTTCAAGAACACCGATCTCGAAAGTGAAATTCAATGTCCTTGCGTTTTAAGTCGGCATAGGACTTTTGACGATCCGGCGCTTTCAAATTGCTTTTAATCACAACCACTTTCTCATTCGGTTTCTTTAATCCAATCAACCCCGTGTATCTTATTCTCACCGAGCTCTCGATCCAATACAGCGTGTGTGCGACATTTTCGACCATATAAGGCTTCATAAGGCGCCATTTTTATGCTAGATTGGAAGCTATTATTGTAAGCAAACTCAATCAAAGGTAGGTATCGTTCCCACGTACCTTCGAACTCGAGAACGCAACACCTCAACATGTCCTCAAGTATCAAAATAGTTCGCTTCAGATCGACTGTGATGCGTTTATGGATGGAAGGTGTACTAAAATGAAGTTTAGTACCTAATGCCTCTTGCAATTTCTTCCAGAATCGCGATGTAAATCTTGGGTCCCTATCTGAAACAATGGAACTCGGTACACCGTGCAATCTCACAATCTGCGACACATACAATTCGGCAAGTTTGTCAAGTGAATAGTCGGTACGTACCGGTACAAAATGAGCTGATTTTGTCAGTCTGTCAACGATAACCCACACGGCATCTTTCTTACTAGGTGTCATAGGGAGACCGGATACAAAATCCATGGTGATTCTATCCCATTTCCATTCAGGTATCATGATTGGCTGAAGTAAACCGGATGGTACCTGATGCTCCGCTTTCACTTGTTGACAGATTAAGCACTTGGAGACAAACTCAGATATGTCCCGTTTCATGCCGGGCCACCAATAAAACTGCTTCAAATCGTTATACATTTTTGTGCTACCCGGGTGTATCGACATTCGGCCATTATGGGCCTCACTCAGAATCATCTGTATCAAATCTGAGTTCTTAGGAACACACAATCGGCCTTTATAACTCAAACAATCATTCGCATCGATCTGAAAATCTGATTCTGTAGCGTTTTCACACTGAGTCCGAATGGCAACTAACCTTTCATCAACTTTCTGTGCGTCACAAACTTGTTGAATAAACATTGGTCTTGCTTGTAACTCGGCCATGATCGAACCATCATCAGACATAGTCACCCGTGCATTCAGTGCACGAAGAGTAAATAATGACTTTCGACTTAACGCATCCGCAACAACATTAGCTTTTCCCGGATGGTAGTCAATCACTAATTCATAGTCTTTTAGCAATTCCAACCATCTACGTTGTCTCAAGTTTAAGTCTTTCTGAGTCATCAAATACTTCAAACTTTTGTGATCTGAATAAATGTGACATTTTTCGCCAAATATATAGTGACGCCAAATTTTTAAGGCGAATACAATGGTCGCTAACTCCTGTGTCGTGAGTTGGATAATTTTTCTCGTGCGGTTTCAATTGCCTCGAAGCGTAGGCTATCACCTTGCCCTCTTGCATTAAAACACAACCCACCCATTAAAGGAAGCATCGCTAAAAATAATGAATTCTTTACCCGATTCAGCCGAGTCAACACTGGAGCCTCGGTTAAAGGGCTTTCAAGCGCTTCGAAACTCTTACGGCATTTTTCGACCATTCATATTTGACATCCTTCGTAGTAGCCTCGTCAAAAGTGCGGCTATCACGGAAAAACCTTTTACAAATAAATCGTAATATCTCCGCTGGGCCTAGGAAACTTGAATCTCGGAAACATTCTTTGGTGGTTTCCAATCGAGTATATTTGCTATTTTGTTTGGATCCACTCGAATACACGACACCGAAACCACATGGCCCAAGAAGGCGACCGTTCATCCAAAACTCACACTTACTGAATTTTGCATATAAGCGATGATCTCTCAAGGTTTGTAGTACTACTCTCAAGTGCTCAACGTGTTCCGCTTCATTCTTGGAGTAGATCGGTATATCATCAATAAACACTACTACAAACCGATCCAAAAGCGCCGGAAGACCGGTTCATTAAGTCCATAAAAACAAGCAGTGCATTAGTGAGTCCAAAAGGCATAACCAAAAACTCATAGTGTCCGTACCTCGTTCGGAAAGCGATCTTTGGCACATCTGTATCTCTCGACTCATAGAATCGATAATAGCCCGATCTCAAATCTATTTTGAAAACATGAAGCCCCCTTCAATTGATCAAATAAATCGTCAATCCGAGGTACGGGTACTTATTCTTTATGGTTACCTTATTTAGTTGTCGGTGAGTCGATACACATTCGCATAGTTCCATCTTTCTTTTCACGAATAAAGCGGTGCACCTTACGGAGAGAAACTTCGGTCGCGCGAAGCCCTTATCTCATCAACTCTTGCAACTGCACTTTCAATTCTTTTAGCTCAATCGGTGCCATTCGATGCGGAGCTATCGAAATCGAGCCGCTCCGGTACTAACTCGACATCGAACTCAATCTTGAGGGTAAACCCGGTAGCTCTTCAGAAACACATCGGTGAATTCACATACAACTGGTACCGATTCCATTTGTTTTTCTGGACATTTTATTTCCCGATTACATAAGCCAAATAAGCTTCACACCCTTTTCTCACATACTTTTGGGCTACCATTGAAGATATTATCAGAGGCAACCCATTTACGTCACAAGATTTAATTACGATCGTTTCACCGTTTCGACATTTCAAGTCAATAAGCTTTCTTTTACAATCCACTATTGCCTCATGTGAAGTTAACCAATCCATACCCGAGGATGATATCGAATTCGTCAAAGGGCAACAACATTAAATCAAATTTGGGAAGCAATAATCTCGAATCATCAACGGGCAACTTCTACACACTTTATTAACGAGCACACATCTACCCAAAGATTGGACACTCGAATCACAAACTCGGTGAGACTCAACTAGCGAGTCTTGCCAAATTTTAAATTTTCACACACATAAGAATGAGTCGAACCGGGATCAATTAGTGCAATCACGGTAGTATCATAAAAAGTGAAAACCTGTAATGACGTCGGGAGGAAGCATCCTCTCGGCTCATGCGGCAAGATAAGCTCTAGCTGGAGCTCTAGCCTCGGATCGATCTGTAGTGTTCTTTGTTCCTTCGACTACCACCTACATTGCCCGAAAGTGCTGGGTGGTCTACCTCGCATTGGCACTTTGCTCGGTGTAGTGTTCGGATTGCATTCGCTCCGATTAACCGGACACTCTCGATAAAATGATCTGACGACCCACATTTATAGCTAGACCGATCACGGAATCTACAACTCCCGGAGTGCCATTTCCCATAGTACTTGCATTCAACTCTAGTTTGTGGAATGTTACCAACACTGGCTATGGAGGTAGCTCGGGAGCTCATAGGAGGTCGATCCGTCTAGGCGGATCTGCGAGTAGTCTTACGCCATTTGTAGTCATCTCGGGCTTCTTGCTCGTGGAATGAAAGACTTTGCCCGAAGACCTCTTTCGGATATCTCTCGGCCGGTATCGGCCTTTCTTTTCTCCTTCCCGAGCTCTTGACTTTGCAAGCTCTCTCAACTAACGTTACAAATTCTTGGATTTCAAGAACGCCAACAAAGATCTTTATATCTTCATTTAGGCCGTCTTGAATCTTTTACACATAATGGCTTCAGTGAGAGACACACTCTCTAGCATAATGGTGAGCGACAAATTTTCGTTCATACTCAAATTCTGATCATTCGCCCTTGTTTCATTTCGAGGAACTCTTTTCGTTTTTGATCAATAAATCTTTGGCTAATATACTTTTTTGCGAATTCATTTGGAAGAAATCCCATGTCACTTTTTCTTTTGGAACCACCGATACTAGTGTATTCCACGGTGATATGCACGATGTCCCGTAGTAAGGATATAGTGCACTTCAAACATTCATCAGGAGTACAAGATACTCACCAAGTACCGAATAGTGTTATCAAGCCACATTTCGGCTCTCTCAGCATCATCATCATCATTGGCTTTAAAATCTTCGCCCCGAATTTTGGATTTTGTCAAGCTGGGGCCTACTAGATCTCATTGGATCTATCACTGGGGGAGCTAGAGGATCCGGAGTTGGATTATTCGGGGGTGAAGGTTGGGGTATATTCGGGTTATTACGAATAAATTGGGCAAACCAATCATTCATCATCCGATAAAAGGCTTGTTTAGTCTCTCCTTCGTGGCTACCGAAGCAGGTCGAGAGTCTATCTGGCGCGATCCGTGGTACGATCGGGTGCCACGCTCTCTACATCATCAGCTACGGCTCTTTCAGGATCAGTATCCATTTTCTATATAAAACAAAGTTCAGGCTGTCAGAAGTCACCACACTATCAACATATAATAATAAGGCATGTATAGCTAGACTCGCACGCGCTACGGTAGTCCTAGAATCGACTAAACCGTAAGCTCGATACCAATCAAATGTAACACCCCTTACTCGAGACCATCGTAGGAATTAAGTAAGAGGCATTACTAGACTTGACTACAAGTTCAAAACATGAAAATCTTAAAAAGTTTGTCAAACTGCGTTGTGCCGACTAATTTGGCTATAACTTTCGAGTTACAAAATTCAAATTCAGATCCGCAAATTTTCCTTGAAAGTAGACTCATATATCTATTCACCATAATTTTTTTCTAGAATTTTTCATGTGGCCAATTTGTACAGTTTATTCTTCAAAGTTACCCTTATTACACTGCTGGACAGTTCTGACCTGTCCTTATAAAACTGCAGTTATCAGATTGCACAATTTTCCAATGGTGTTCTTATTTATACCAATGAAAAGTAGACTCATTTAGGATTCTACACATATAAACCATGCTTCTTGATTATTTTTATACAATTTATGGCAATTTTTCCAAAACTGAACAGTGACTCACGAATGCATTCAGAGCAGGTTCCACTAGAACTCGATTATCTCATAATATGTAAATCGTTTGCCTACTCCGTTTCTTTCATATAAAAATAGACACAATAAGGTTTAATCTCATATCTCATTCACTTTCAAAATCAATGTACCCAATTTTTAATGATTTTTCTAATCTACATCAATGCTGCCACTACAAGCTGTTCTACTAAATTTTATGAAAGTTAACTTCTAGCCGAACCTATCTACTTCCCAAATTCAAGGATTTATATGTATGCAAATGTTTCTTAACAAAAACGATTAAACCTGGATTTAAAATTTTCATGAACATTGCCGTCATGTACCAACATACATATCGTAACACAACATCATATTTTACTAAGAAAAATTGTAGCCATTCTCGCATGGCTATCATAAACACTTACAAGGTTAAATATCGCATATTTCTAAGACTTCATCTAGCCTATACATGCCTTCTAATTCGTAACCAAAATTCAAAATACCAAAGGAAGGCGATAGTGTGATGAACTTCTTGACGATCCTTCACGAGCCCGCTACGTAACCAAAATCTATAAAACAAAAGAATCATTCCACACGATAAGCTTGCTAGCTTAGTAAGTCCTAATTAAACATATACTTATTTAAGTAAAATACATACAACCATTCGAATTTATATCTTCTATCACTAATCCGAACTTAAATAATATATAACCTCTTCTATTTATAAATGCCGAAACAACTTAGTATCATTGATGCACTTAATACTAAGCTTTACCTTTCTTATTCACATACCTCAATCATCAAGTATATCACAGACTTATGTACATATCATATGCTTATCCAATCAACTAAAATACATTCATGCTTCCAAATATTTACTATCACATGATATGATTTGCATATACATATTCATTCATCCCCAATAAACTAATGTATAAAACTTTCACTTACTCGAATACTTGTTTGTCATTTCATTGGGTAACACAATTATAAAATACGTACCTCTCAGCCGAATTTATACGAATCATGCTTCTAAACCGAAATTTCTTGATATGTTCATAACTTGATTTTCATGCACTTAGAGCTTAAATACATTCACCAGGCACTAGGCTCGCTGGACTTAAAGTCCGAAGTATATCACGGCATTAAGCACTGCTAGGCAATAAGCCGAATTGTTTCAACCGCACGTGGCACGCTAGGCTAAAAGCCCGAATTATTTCGACACGTGGCTGCTAGGCTCGAAGCCGAACTACTCACCGGCTCAAGGCACCGCTAGGCTCAAGCCCGAACTACAACATAATTAAACCTTCAATACATATTTATTAATGCTAACATCACAACCAAATCATATACATCATATTACATTCACATATCATATCGAAAACATATACTTGTTCAAATCACATTAACAAAATATATTTAGCCCAATTTAGTACCTTTGCATTCGGCTAACACCAAGTTTTATAGTCAACATTATTAAATTTCATCCTTTAACATGTTCATAATTAACTCTTTAACATATAAGTACTTAAGGACTTACCTCGGTTGTCGATAAGCCGTGCAAATCGGCTACTCGATAATCTTTGCTTTTCCTCGATCTTGATCTCTCTCTTTTTGTTCCCGATCTAATTTGATTCAATTTTAACCAATTAACTACACTTCCATTCAATTCAAGAGCAAAATCATAAAATACATAATTTCAAGACATAACAATGTGCATTGGCCTACATCCCTACTTTGTTCAAGTGCATTCAATTTATTAGGAAACACTTTGGCGATAATTCCCTTGATGCGTTTTAACTTACAACTTACCTTCTTATCTAACCGTACCTTAACTTTATATAACTATACATATATAATCAAACACATTAGCTCAAAATTCATTTTCTATTATGGCCGAATGTACTACTTCCATACCCTTGCATTTTTCTTCAACATACAACCAAGAAACAAACTAATAACCACATCTAATTCAAGCATTCAACTAATCCAATTTCCTATTGAACACCACAATAAAAATTTCAAACCATTTGGGTTGCTTCTACATGGCCGAATGGCCCTTATGTGCTTAGGATTCTCTATAACTCTTCCATCCATCAAATTTACCCCCTTGCACTAGTTTGCTTCAATTAATCAATTTTTTTTTAAACTTAGTTCACCTCATAACTTAAACATCACATATAACAATCTTATAATTTCTCATCCATGGTCAATTATACTATAGGTAATTGATCGAACACCAAAACTAGAGAATAGGATTCATGAATAAATTCCTCACATTCGGCCAAGGATGAAAACATTCCCTTGTATAAACTAAATTAATTTCCTTGCGAATTTATGCCACATCTTCTCATGTATCTAGATTTTCACTTGCACAATAACTATAGATTTACACCCATAAATAGAAAATCAAAACACAAGAAAGATGTTTTCATGAATATCTATCTTATTATTCGGCCAACTATGATGGTAAAATCAACATAATCTACTTACAAGTTCATGCCATTTCTTCTCATATTATCTAACTTATTAACACAACCAACTACAAAATTAACATCCATGGTCGAATCTCATCATACCCACATTAGCAAATTTCTTTTGCTTGTTTCAAAAAAAAGAAGAAAATGGTCAAGAACTTAAGCCTTATCAAGTTTGATTCTTACCTAATCTAGTGCTTGCAAGGCCGAATGGGGAAGGTGAAATTCTTCTCTTCTCTTCAAGGTAGAATTCGGCAAGAAAGGATGAAGGGTGAGAGAATTATCCTTTTGTTTTATTTATTTCTTTCCACATAAATTATAGCATGCTTTTTCTTTTAAATTTTACTAAAAATCAAAATATATAATTAAAAAGTATATAATCCTAGCATGCTTTAATATAATATTATCTAAATGTCATACAAAAAATAAAAAGAGAGCATATATGCATGCTTGCCGTCCATCTTGTTTAAAGGTGGGAAATTGACATGCAAATCCTTATATTTTATGGACAATTTACTTAGCTCCCTTTTTTATTAGAGCCCACTACTTTGTCCTTCTTGCAATTTAGACCTTTTTAACAAATTAAACACTCAAATAGCTAAAATTTTCTACGAAATTTTCACACTCACTAAAACACTCATAGCAAACACAATACCTACTATTATAATATCTCTTAGGCTCGGATTTCGTGGTCCCGAAACCACTGTTCCGATTAGGGTCAAAATTGGTCTGTTACACAGAGTAAATGGGCCATATCACGAAATCGACACGGCCTGGGCCCAATACCACACGGCCGTGCCTTTTTATCAGACCTGGATACGGCCTGGCTACGATTTACATGGGGGTGTGGCATTGGCGTGTCCCTGCCGCGACCCAGAGGAGTTTTACTCAGAATAGGATACTCGGAGGCAAAGAAACACATTCCAAAGTCTATTTAAACACCCTAGTAGGAATTCCACTTGGATTAGGATACTTAGGGACCAAATAATGCATCTCAAAGCCATATAAACACCCTAGGGGAAACTTAAGTAAGGAGTTTTGCAGAAGCCTTACGCGGGGGCTTTTCTTGGGAGCCAAAGCTTTTAGTCGGGCGTCAGCTAGGCCAAAAAGAAAGCGATTTGTGGGGATTTACTTGAAGATAGCCAGTTGATTCATCTCAAGAAGCCGGAATCATACTCAAGACGGAGGATCTGTCCTTCAATTCCTTCAGGGGGTTTTAGAGATTTCTTATGTTTTGTTTTATCTTTTCTTCTGAGATGTTTTCTTTTATTGTTATGAACTAAACCCTCAGATACCTGAAAGGGATGAAACCTAAGATGAATCTTGTTATCATTTGCTGAACTATATGATAAATATTTTACTTGTTCTTAATTATGTGTTCTTAATTCTTGTCTTGATATTTTCGGGATATTAATTCAAGTGTGATGTGCTTAGGTGGAGGAGAAAAAGTCCCTGCCTAAGAGTAGATCTAGCATAATTAAGCGGAGTTGATTGCACGCCTAGAGATAGGGTGACGAGATTTTGCCGGATTAAGGTGAAACCTAATATGGGAGTCCGTAGATCGAGTTACTGCAATTCTAGGGGTTTTAATTAGAAAGAGATTTCAATTAATCAACCTAGGGTTAGATGTTAGTCGCCTCGAGAGAGGGATTAATATAACTTAGGGAATCCTACGGATCAAGTCAAATAAATAAATCGTCTGGTTCAGAGTTAGATAACAAGTGAAGTCTAGGTGGATTCTTCCTCGGGTATCGTCTTAATCAATTGGTTTTTCCTAAAGTTATTTTTTCCAATTTCATTCGTCTTTGTCTTTGCATCTTTAGCTTAGTTGTTAGTTAATTTTAGATTAGATAAAGATCCCTTTAATTCTCAGGCTGAATAATAAAAAGAAAGTTAGTATTATTACTTTTGGCTCCTTTGGTTTCGACAATCCGGTCCTTCCTAAACTATACTACTGTTCGATAAGTGCGATTGCCTCAAATCGTTGTCATAGTTAGATTCCAGGTTCGATCATTCTTTATATAAATTTTAAGACTTTGACATCGTATAAAACAACGATCAAGTTTTTGGCGCCGTTGTCGGGGAACTGAAATATTAAGAAAGGTCAATTTTTATTACTTTAGCCATTATTATTATTATTATTTGTTATTATTATTTCTTCTTTTTTTTCACGTTGCTAATTTTTCTTTTATTCGATTTTGGCAGATAAAAGAGATGGTATTAAATAACTATCAGTGGCAAGTTATGAGGCCAAAGCCAACAAAAGCAGCCAATATCTACAACCTCAACCCAGTAACCATACTATCAAACCAGGTATAGCTTTTAAGTAAGAAAATTTACGGTTTATGTGGTTTTTTGCAGGTACATCTAGTTATGCAGTGCGAAACAAGTGGAGGTGTGGCGAATCCTGAGTACCCACCCTATGGGCATGGCATGGAAAGCAACTATACGGGTAACTATTTTAGACCTCAAAATAATTTTTATAGTAACACTTATAATACAAGTTGGAGGTACCATCCCAATTTCTCGTGGGATGATCAAGGTAGTCAAAGACCACAACTTCTTCCATATTTTCAACAACCACCTCACCAGCAGGAACAAGAGCCGAACCTTGAGGGGATGCTGACAAAATTTATAGCGGTGACAGAAACTCATTTCCAAAACACCGAAACAACACTCAAAAATCAAGAAGCATCGATTCAAGGGATCGAGAATCAATTAGGTTGGCTTGTTAAGCTGATCTCAGAACAACCACAAGAAAGCTTGCCAAGCAACACTGAAACTAACCCAAAAGAGCAAATTCAAGCCGTAACAGCTCATGACAGTGAAAGGTTAGTGGAATCTGACCCGAGGTAAGAACCTGTGGTAAGTGAAGGTAAGGTTGAGGTAAGCCATGATTTACCAAACCCGGTAATTACAGAGTACCAAGCTCATATGCCATACCCCAATGAGATAATGAAAAACCACACAGAAGAACAATTCGGTAAATTTCTTAAACCTCCAAAGAAGTTTCTTATTAACTTGCCGTTTCTTGAAGCTCTTTTGCAGATGCCAGATCCTAGACCTCGTGTTGATAAAGAACAAATTCATAAGGAACGAAGGATTTGGATCGATGAACTAGACGAGTGGAAGACACACTTCAAAGAAAAACTAAAAACACACGAAGCAAAAACGAGGCAACTCCACTACAAACTTAATGAGGGGACAACCCAGCTTAAGATAGGAGATCAGGTACTCAAAATCTTCCCAGATGGAATAGTCGAGGTGACTAATCCTAAATTCAGCACCTTTAAGGTAAACACTACTTGACTTAAACTTTATATCAATGACCGAATTGATCACATGAGAAAGGATTTCCACCTCCTCAAACCACTATGATTGTGCGAATAACAAGTAAGTCTAGCTCAAGACTTTAAATGGGTGCTTCTTGGGAGGCAACCCGAGCACTAACCCTATTAATTAGTTTAGTTTTATTTATTTCCATGTTTAGGCACAGGTTTTCCATACTCACACGGCCTTGCACACGGCCGTGGCCGTGGCCATATGGGCACCATAGGTAGGTAAAAGGGCATGGCCATAGACATGTGGCAACAGGAAAATTCTTTTCCCAAAACACGGGCTACATCTCTATTTATACCCTATTCTTCCTTTTTCTTTTCCAATTATCTTTCTTCTTTCATTCTCCATTATTTAATTTTATTTTTAGTTTTATCTTTATTTTCTTTATTATTTTCTTCTTATTCTTCATGCCATTTAGATTTAGCTTAGGATATATCAAGCCGGCTACCTCAAGGGTTCAATTTCAAACGCTTCAAGGCGCTACCCCACATTCACCTCTGCCAATCCTATCCAATTCCTTTTCAAATGACTCCATCCGAAATTCAAGAAGTTTCACTTCTCTCCCTATCTTATGATTTTATTATTATATTGCTATTATCTATCTTTGTACATTGAGGGCAATGTACATATTAAGTGTGGGGGGGTTAACTACAGTATTATTTGGAAATCCCTAAATTATGCCTTATTCTTAAAGTAATTTCCTCATATTATGATTAGAATGAAATTTCATTTGATTCATGATTTTTATCGATATGTTTTGGATTAAGTCATTGATAATTATGCATTGATGATTAAATTTGAAGGATACTAGAGAATCGAGCATGATAAGTCTATTTTTCAGAATTAAACTTTTTGCTATATTGTCTACCTAAATTTTAATATTACTTTGAAGTTTGAAATTTGCAAGGTTGACATCAAATACCCATAAATTTTGTGAGATTTTGAGCCTTGTAGAGCATATATTCTTTTTCTTGCTCACTTTATTGATTATGAGTGTGTCAACATCGATTTGTTATTCTAGAACTTGCATCGATTATACATGTCGAGACCACACCTTTGTTTTGATATACAGAGATGATAAAGGCACCTAGGTTTTAACCCACCTACTCCACTAAAAGCCTACCTTCATAATTAACCCTAGTGAACCCCGTTTAATCCTAAAAGCCCTTTTTATTGACTCACCCACTAATATTAACCCAAAACCCTTTGTATTTGTTATCACCATTCTTATTGATTACCCTTACGTCGAGATTTGATTTGATTAGTTTCTTAACTATTCTATTTATTTCAATCCTTAAATTCATCCTTTATATATGACTTGTTCTTTAAAAAAAAGCGAAGTATATTCATTATTAGTTATGTGATTAAATGAGCTTATACGTTTAAATTCCAATTATTGAAGAAGAAGCTCGTATTATTAGTATTAGTATTACAAGTTTTCATGTGATGTAATTATCTGTGATCAGTTTGTTGTTTCTAGTTAGGTAATTTGTCAAGTCAATCTTGATTCTAACCCTCTAATTCAGCCTTTATCCACACCTTAACCCAAGCCCCATTACAACCCTGTTAAAGACCTTTTGATTTGTGTATCATCTCATATTATAGTGGTGGAGATTTGATTTTCATGCAAGCCTATGGGATTAACTCTTCATGTTTGACTTCTGAGTACTTAATTCTGAACCTTAAACACTTTGAGTGATTTGAGTGAATCTTTAGTGAGGATGTCAATTCTTGTCGATTTTGAATCAGAGGTAATTATTTAGATGAGGGGAATCACCTACGTTTTTGTGCTACAAATGTATGACTTTGATTGTTTGAATCTTTAGGACTCCTTGAGTTGAGTTATCCATGTATGAATTATCTATGAATTATGATGGAACACTATTGATGAATATTGTGAATCAAGGAAGTTTGTTTCAATTATGACTTGAGAAATTTGCTTGACGACAAGCAAAAGCTTAAATGTGGGGGTATTTGATAAACCGTAAAAGTAACATATTTTAAGCCCACATTTAGCATGCTTTAGGATGATTTAAGCCTTGCATTATGTAATTTGGTGCTCTTAATCCTTGGTTTTCATGTTTTATACCCAGAAGAGCACCGGATGACAAAAAGAACGAAAAACGGGCCCAAAATAGAGTAAATGAGCCATATCACAAAATCGACACGGCCTGGGCCTAAGACCACATGATCGTGCCTCCTTATCAGACCTGGACTATAACACGCCAAACCCAGCCCATGCGGTATGATCGGATCTGACATGTCACATGAAGAAAGCGGAAAACATCATGTGATTCTTACTAAAATAGGCATTACTTGGTTGTGTTCAAGTAAACAAGTTTTGTATGTAAATATTTGATAAAAATACAGCTATTTTGAAAGATTGTTTGATGAGTTGAAAATGTAACACCCCTTACCCGAAACCTTCGCCGGAGTCGAGTATGTGGCATTACTAGACTTGACTATTAATTTGGGGCATAATAATTTAAAGCTGTCCAACTGCGTCACGTTGACTAAATTAACCATAACTTGAGTTACAAAACTCAGAATTTGAGATCTGTAAATTTTCCTTGAAACTAGACTCATATAACTTTTTACCATAATTTTTCCAGAATTTTTCATGTGGCCAATTAGTACAGTTTATTCATCTAAGTTACCCCTATTTCACTGCATGATAATTCTGACCTATCTTTACAAAAATACAGTTATCTCATTGTACAAAATTTCAATAATGTTCTTGTTTATTCCAATCCAAAATAGACTCATTAAGGATTCTAAGCATATAAACCATGCTCCATAATTTGTTTTGTACAATTTTTAACAATTTTTACAAAACAGAACAGGGACTCACGAACTCATTCAGGACAAGTCTCACAAAAACTTAAATATCTCATAACACATAATTCCTTTGCCTACTCTGTTTCTTTAATATACAAGTAGACATAATAAGCTTTAATTCTATATCTTATTCACTTTCTAATTCAATTTATCCTATTTTTGGTGATTTTTCAAAATCACATCACTGCTGCTAACTAAAAACTATTTCATTGCAAAATATGATTAACTAGATTATAACCAAACATACCCACATACCCAATTCAAGGATTAATTTCATATACATACATTTCCTTATCAAAAACGATTAACTTCGATAAAAAAAAACACAAACATTACCATCATAAACCGACATTTGTATCAAAACACAAATAGCATACTTAATTAGAAATTTAGCCATATTCACATGGCTATTATAAACATGACCCAAAAGTTTTCATCAAAACAAAGATAAAGTCTTTCCTATACATGCCTTCAACAGAAAATCCAAAATAAAGAGTACCAAAATATAGATTGACAGTGTGGGCGACTTTCCGAACGATCCCGATGAGCTTGTAGCTTGCACCTAATCTATAAAACAGAGGAAACATTTTACACAAATAAGCTTACTAGCTTAGTAAGTCCTAAATTTATGATAAGAATAACATTCAAATACCGACATTTAAATCACAATAATTCAACACATGACGTTCGTACTCATATTTACTATCATGCCTTCAATTTCATACCTATGTAACGTATAAATTCAAAAGACGATTTCTCGTTAATCGCATACTTATGATCAAAATATTTACTCATAATCCATTCTTTCCAAAACTCAAAAATGTCGTCATATAACCATAATTATAAACATTCATGTACTTAAATTTCAATTATTATCACATGGCATCAATATCACAACCACCCATGTGGCCGAATATACCTAGTCTAACTACTAGTATCCACATATTAAAAAAAAACCAAAGTCACAATATTCATATCATTCATTAGGAAAATCGAGAACTCATATTATAACCACATATATATAGGTGTATATACTTCACTGAATCACTTGCTTACCTTGTTTTAAAATAGATAAGAAGTAAGTTCCTACTTTCGTGCTTACCTGAGCCATTAACTCGATAAATTTGCTTTAATTCGCCTTGAATACAATATCGGTTTCTATTTTGTAAAATACATCACCGGCATCAAGCCTGCTAGGCGTAAAAGCCCGATAAGTAACACCGGCACAAGGCCTGCTAGGTGTAAAAGCCCGATAAGAAACACCGGCACAAGGCCTGCTAGGCGTAAAAGCTCGATAAGTAACACCGGCACAAGGCACGCTAGGCGTAAAGCCCGATAAGAAACCGGCACAAGGCCTAGCGCACGCTGGCGTAAAAGCCCGATAAGAAACACCGGCACAAGGCATGCTAGGCGTAAAAGCCCGAGTCATGTCAATGTAGTTAAACATTCCCAAACACTTCATACTATTATATACTCGTCCAATTCAATTGGGCTCACTCACATTAAACCAACAAAACCATCTCATCATTATGCAATCCAACAATTTCCATTACATAACCAACTTAAATCATCAACCTAATATGCCTACATACATTCGGCCATGATATAAATGGGTACAAAAATTCATCAATTTATAATATTAAATAAACCATAATTAATTCTTGACACGATTGAAATAAAGGACTTACTTGAAATTTAAGGAACCCAAATGCTTCGGCTATTCGTTCACTTTGCTCTTTCCCTGGTCTAGCTCATTTTCTTTTTGCTCACGGTCTAAGAATTATCAATGACATTTGTTCAATATATATTTCCAATTGATTTAACGCTATTTTAATTCAATTGCAAGATTTCACAATTCTTACTATTCAATCTCGCATTTATACAACTAACAAAAATCCAATCCACCACATTGCAAATATATGCATACATATAATCTACAGCTCAATTAATTTACACCCAAATGAAGTATTACATTCGGTCAAATTACTAACATGAAACCAAATTATTATTAAACATATTCCTATCATATTTTAATATTTATTTATTCAAGCCAATTTTATCATAACATTCGGCAATATGCCTTACTCCATGCATACCTACATTATTTTTTATTATTATTATTTTTTTATAGGAATTTACTCCCCCCCTTTTGCTTACGGTCTCCTTATGATCGAGCCCTTAAACAATTCACCATTTCTCATGAATTTCAATTAAATCCCATAAGAACCGAACATTATACCTCACTTCCCAAAATTCATAAAATTTATTATTCAAGACATAAATTTCTAGCCGATTGTTTCCAAAGTATCTAAGCCATAATACATACCTATTTCCCTTAAATGACACTTTAATACACTAATCAAGATCAAGGTTTCTTCATCATACATAATATACATAATTCCTACTAACGGTCGAATCTAGGGAAGGATTTATACTCAAAATTTCCACATGAAGTTAGTAGCATTTAAGATTTCTAGCATAACCGTACAAAAATTATTTGAAATGAAGCTTGATTTTTCACCTTATGCACACATGCAAGGTCCGGCCATGGAGGTTTCAAAAATGGCTTCTTCTTTTTCTTTCAAATAGAATCGGGGAAGAAGATGGGGAATAGGAGAGAAAATAGAATTAAAATACTTCTTTTTTTTTGTTTTAAAAATTAACACATATTAAAGCTTGCTAATTACACAAATAATACTTTAATTGTAATATACTAAAATATATTAATCATGGCATGCTTACCGTCCACTATTTTAAAAGTGGGGAATTTGACATGCAAATCCTAAAGTTTCATAAACAATTCACTTTACCCTTTTTAATTTCATGCTCACAACTTTTGTCACCTTCGCAATTTCATCCTTTTTATTAAATTAAGCACTTAAACGACAACATTTTTCTACGATATTTTCACACACATTAGTCCATATATAATAAACATAGAATATAATATCAAAATCTTTCTCGGGCTCGGATTCGTGGTCCTGAAACCACCGTTCCGATTAGAGTCAATATTGGTCTGTTACAACTCTCCCCCCTTAAGGATTTTCGTCCTCGAAAATCTTACCGCTAAACAAGTTCGGATATTGCTGCCTCACTGAATCTTCAGGCTCCCGTGTAGCCTCTTCAACTCCATGTTTATTCCATAATACTTTCACTAATGGAATCCTCTTATTTCTCAACTCTCTCATTTCCCGAGCTAAGATACGGATCGGTTCTTCATCATATGTCAAATCGGATCGAATTTCAACTCCTGACGGTGTGATTACATGAGACGGATCAGATCTATACTTGCGAAGCATCGAGACGTGAAATACATTGTGTATCCTTTCTAACTTAGAGGGCAACTTCAATCTATAAGCGACAGGCCCAATACGTTCAGTAATTTCATACGGTCCGATAAATCTCGGACTCAACTTGCCTTTCCAACCAAATCGGAGTATTTTCTTCCACGGAGAAACTTTTAAGAACACCCGATCTCCAACGTAAAATTCAATGTCCTTTCGCTTCAAATCGGCATAGGACTTTTGACGATCCGAAGCAGCTTTCAAATTGTTTTTAATGACAACCACTTTCTGTTCTGTTTCTTTAATCCAATCAACCCCGTGTATCTTATTTTCACTGAGCTCAGTCCAATACAACGGTGTGCGACATTTTCAACCGTATAAGGCTTCATAAGGCGCCATTTTTATACTAGTTTGGAAGCTATTATTGTAAGCAAATTCAACCAAGGGTAGGTATCGTTCCCACGTACCTTCAAATTCGAGAACGCAACACCTCAACATGTCCTCAAGTATCAAAATAGTTCGCTCAGACTGACCGTCTGTTTGCGGATGGAAGGATGTACTAAAATGAAGTTTAGTACCTAAAGCATCGTGCAATTTCTTCTAGAACCGCGATGTGAATCTCGGGTCCCTATCTGAAATAATGGAACTCGGTACACCGTGCAACCTTACAATCTGCGACACATACAATTCGGCAAGCTTATCAAGTGAATAGTCGGTACGTATCGGTACAAAATGAGTTGATTTAGTCAGTCTATCAATGATAACCCATACGGCATCTTTCCTACTCGGTGTCCTAGGAAGACTGGATACAAAATCCATTGAAATTCTATCCCATTTCCATTCGGGTATCATGATTGGTTGAAGTAGTCCGGACGGTACCTGATGCTCAGCTTTTACTTGCTGACAGATTAGGCACTTGGAAACAAATTCAGATATATCCCGTTTCATACCAGGCCACCAATAGAACTATTTCAAATCGTTATACATTTTCGTGCTACCCGGGTGTATCGACATTCGACCACTATGGGCCTCACTCAGAATCATCCGTATCAAATCTGAGCTCTTCGGAACACATATTCGATTTTTAAAATTCAAACAGCCATTCGCATCTATCTGAAAATCTAATTCTATTCCTTTCTCACATTGAATTCGACTAGAAATCAAATCTTTGTCGACTTTCTGGGCATCACAAATTTGTTGAATAAACATCGGTCTTGCTTGTAACTCGGCTATGATCAAACCATCATCAGACATAGCCATCTGTGCGTTCAATGCACGAAGAGCAAATAACGATTTTCGACTTAACGCATCCGCAACAACATTGGCTTTCCCCGGATGGTAGTCAATCACTAATTCATAGTCTTTCAGCAATTCTAACCATCTGCGTTGTCTCAAGTTTAGATCTTTCTGAGTCATCAAATATTTTAGACTTTTGTGATCCGAATAAATATGACATTTTTTGCCGAATAAGTAGTGACGCCAAATTTTCAATGCGAATACAATGGCTGCTAACTCCAGGTCATGAGTTGGATAATTTTTCTCATGCGGCTTCAATTGTCTCGAAGCGTAGGCTACCACCTTGCCTTCTTGCATTAAAACACAACCCAACCCATTCAAGGAAGTATCACTAAAAATAATAAATTCTTTACCCGATTCAGGCTGAGTTAATACTGGAGCTTCGGTCAAAAAGGCTTTCAACTGCTCGAAACTTTTTTGACACTTTTCTGACCACTCAAACTTGACATCTTTCTGTAGTAGTTCGTCAAAGGTGTAGCTATTACAGAAAAACCTTTTACAAATCGTCTATAATACCCCGCAAGGCCTAGGAAACTTCGGATCTCGGAAACATTCCTTGGTGGTTTCCAATCGAGTATAGCTGCTATTTTGTTTGGATCCACCCAAACACCTGAAACCGAAACAACATGGCCCAAGAAGCTGACTTCATTCATCCAGAACTCACACTTACTGAACTTTGCATACAATCGTTGATCTCTCAATGTTTGTAGTACTAATCTCAAATGCTCAGCATGCTCGGTTTCATTTTTGGAATAGATCAGTATATCGTCAATAAACACTACTACAAACCGATCCAAAAACGGTCGGAAGACTCGATTCATTAGATCTATAAAAACAGCAGGTGCATTAGTAAGTCCAAAAGGCATAACCAAAAACGCAAAATGTCCGTACCTTGTTCGGAACGTAGTTTTTGGCACATCTGTGTCTCTGACTCGCAGCTGATAATAGCCCGATCTCAAATCTATCTTCGAAAATACTGAGGCCCCCTTCAACTGGTCAAACAAATCATCAATCCGAGGTAATGGGTACTTATTCTTTATAGTCACCTTATTTAGTTGCCGATAGTCAATACACATTCGCATAGTCCCATCTTTCTTTTTCACAAATAAAACCGGTGCACCCCACGGAGAAAAACTCGGTCGCGCAAAGCCCCTATCTGTCAACTCTTGTAACTGCGCTTTCAATTCTTTTAATTCAGTAGGTGCCATTCGGTACGGAGCTATCGAAATCGGAGTCGCACCCGGCACTAACTCAATGTCGAACTCAATCTCTCGTACTGGGGGTAAACCCGGTAGTTCTTCAGGAAACACATCGGGGTATTCACACACAATTGATACAGATTCAATTTGTTTCTCGGACATTTTATTATCCAGTACATAAGCCAAATAAGCTTCACACCCTTTTTTCACATACTTCCGGGCTAACATCGAAGATATTACTGTAGGCAACCTATTTACGTCACAGGATTTAATTCTGATGGTCTCACCGTTTTGACATTTCAAATCAATAAGCTTTCTTTTACAATCCACTACTGCCTCATGTGAAGTTAACCAGTCCATACCCAAGATCATATCAAATTCGTCAAAGGGCAACAACATTAAATCAGCTGGGAAGCAATAATCCCGAATCATCAACGGGCAACCTCTACACACTTTATTAACAAGCACACATACGCCCAAAGAAGGTTGGACACGAATCACAAACTCGGTAGACTCAACTAGCAGAGTCTTGCCAAATTCTAAAGTTTCACACACATAAGAATGAGTCGAACCAGGATCAATTAGTGCAATCACAGTAGCATCATAAAGAGTGAAAATACCGATAATGACGTCGGGGGAGGAAGCATCCTCTCTGGCTCGTGCAGCATAAGCTCTAGCCGGAGCTCTAGCCTCAGATCGAACCGTAGTGTTCTTCGTTCCTTTTTGACTACCACCTACATTGCCTGAATGTCTGGGTGGTCTACCTCGCATTGACGTGTTGCTCGGCTTAGTGTTCTGAACTGCATTTTGCTTAGCTAACCTCAGACATTCTCTAATAAAATGATCTGACGATCCATATTTATAGCAAGACCGATCATGAAATCTACAACTCTCTGAGTGCCACTTCCCACAGTGCTTGCATTCAACTCTATTCTGAGGAACGTTACCAACACTGGCTATCGAGGTAGCTCGAGAGCTCATAGGAGGTCGATCCCGTCTAGGTGGATCTGTAGTAGCTTTATGTCGGCTGTAGTCATCTCTGGACTTCTTGGTTGTGGAATGAAAGACCTTACCTGAAGATCTTTTACGGATGTCTCTAGCTTCTGTCTCAGCTTTTCTTTTCTCTTTCCCGAGCTCTTCAGCTTTGCAAGCTCTCTCAACTAAAGTCACAAACTCTTGAATTTCAAGAATGCCAACAAACATCTTTATATCCTCATTCAAGGCCATCTTCAAATCTTTTACACATAATAGCTTCAAAGAGAAACACACTCTCTAGCATATCTCTGCTGAGCACGACAAATTTTCTTTCATATTCCGTTACGGTCATTCGCCCAGCTTTGATTCAAGGAACTCCTTTCGCTTTTGATCAACGAATCTTTGGTCGATACTTCTTGTAAATTCATTACGAAAGAAATCCCATGTCACTTTTTCTTTCGTAAACCATCGATACTAGTGTATTCCACGGTGATATCTGATGTCCCGCATGATGAGGATATACCACACTTGGTATTCATCCGAGTACAAGATAGCTCATCAAGTACCCGAATAGTGTTATCAAGCCACATTTCGGCTCTCTCTGCGTCATCATCATCATTGGCTTTAAATTCTTCGGCCCCAAATTTTCAAATTTTATCAACTGGGGGCCTACTGGATCTCACTGGATCTATCATCGGGGGTGTTGAAGGAATTGGAGTTGGATTATTCGGGGGTGGAGGTTGGTGTACAGCCGGGTTATTTTGAAGAAATTGGGCAAACCACTCATTCATCATCTGATAAAAGGCTTGTTTAGTCTCTCCTTCGTGGCTACCCGAAACAGGTCGAGAGTCTACCAGCGCTGATCCATGTGCACGGTCAGGCGCTACGCTCTCTACATCATTAGCTATGGCTCTTTCAGGATCAGTGTCCATTCACTATATAAAACAAAGTTCAGGCTGTCAGAAGTCACCACACTATCAATATATAATGAAGGCATGTATAGCTAGACTCACACGCGCTACGGTAGTCCTAGAATCGATTAAACCGTAAGCTCTGATACCAATCAAATGTAACACCCCCTTACAGAAACTTCTTCACGCCGAGTCGAGTATGTGGCATTACTAGACTTGACTATTAATTTGGGGCATAATAATTTAAAGCTGTCCAACTGCGTCACATTGACTAAATTAGCCATAACTCGAGTTACAAAACTCGAAATTGAGATCCGTAAATTTTCCTTGAAACTAGACTCATATAAATTATTACCATAGTTTTTCCAGAATTTTTCATGTGGCCAATTAGTACAGTTTATTCATCTAAGTTACCCCTATTTCACTGCTTGATAATTCTGACCTATCTTTACAAAAATACAGTTATCTCATTGTACAAAATTTCAATAATGTTCTTGTTTATTCCAATCAAAAATAGACTCATTAAGGATTCTAAGAATATAAACCATGCTCCATAATTATATTTGTACAATTTTTAACAATTTTTTACAAAACAGAACAGGGACTCACGAACTCATTCAGGACAAGTCTCACTAAAACTTAAATATCTCATAACACATAATTCCTTTGCCTACTCTGTTTCTTTCATATAAAAATAGACATAATAAGCTTTAATTATATATCTTATTCACTTTCTAATTCAGTTTATCCTATTTTTGGTGAGTTTTCAAAATCACATCACTGCTGCTAACTAAAAACTATTTCATTGCAAAATATGATTCACTAGATTATAACCAAACATACCCACATACCCAATTCAAGGATTAATTTCATATACATACATTTCCTTATCAAAAACGATTAACTTCGATAAAAAAAAAACACAAACATTACCATCATAAACCGACATTTGTATCAAAACACAAATAGCATACTTAATTAGAAATTTAGCCGTATTCGCATGGCTATTATAAACATGACCCAAAAGTTTTCATCAAAACAAAGACAAAGTCTTTCCTATACATGCCTTCAACTGAAAATCCAAAATAAAGAGTACCAAAATATAGATTGACAGTGTGGGTGACTTTCCGAACGATCCCGACGAGCTTGTAGCTTGCACCTAATCTATAAAACAGAGGAAACATTTTACACAAATAAGCTTACTAGCTTAGTAAGTCCTAAATTTGTGATAAGAATAACATTCAAATACCGACATTTAAATCACAATAATTCAACCTGTACGTTCGTACTCATATTTACTATCATGCCTTCAATTTCATACCTATGTAACGTATAAATTCAAAAGACGATTTCTCGTTAATCGCATACTTATGATCAAAATATTTACTCATAATCCATTCTTTCCAAAACTCAAAAATGTCGTCATATAACCATAGTTATAAACATTCATGTACTTAAATTTCAATTATTATCACATGGCATCAATATCACAACCACCCATGTGGCCGAATATACCTAGTCTAACTACTAGTATCCACATATTAAAAAAAAACCAAACTCACAATATTCATATCATTCATTAGGAAAATCCAGAACTCATATTATAACCACATATATATAGGTGTATATACTTCACTAAATCACTTGCTTACCTTGTTTTAAAATAGATAAGAAGTAAGTTCCTACTTTCGTGCTTACCTGAGCCATTAACTCGATAAATTTGCTTTAATCCGCCTTGAATACAATATCGGTTTCTATTTTGTAAAATACATCACCGGCATCAAGCCTGCTAGGCGTAAAAGCCCGATAAGTAACACCGGCACAAGGCCTGCTAGGCGTAAAAGCCCGATAAGTAACACCGGCACAAGGCCTGCTAGGCGTAAAAGCCCGATAAGAAACACCGGCACAAGGCCTAGCGCCTGCTAGGCGTAAAAGCCCGATAAGAAACACCGGCACAAGGCCTGCTAGGCGTAAAAGCCCGAGTCATGTCAATGTAGTTAAACATTCCCAAACACTTCATACTATTATATACTCGTCCAATTCAATTGGGCTCACTCACATTAAACCAACAAAACCATCTCATCATTATGCAATCCAACAATTTCCATTACATAACCAACTTAAATCATCAACCTAATATGCCTACATACATTCGGCCATGATATAAATGGGTACAAAAATTCATCAATTTATAATATTAAACTAACCATAATTAATTCTTGACACGATTTAACTAAAGGACTTACTTGAAATTTAAGGATCCCAAATGCTTCGGCTATTCGTTCACTTTGCTCTTCCCCGGTCTAGCTCCTTTTCTTTTTGCTCACGGTCTAAGAATTATCAATGACATTTGTTCAATATGTATTTCCAATTGATTTAACGCTATTTAATTCAATTGCAAGATTTCACAATTCTTACTATTCAATCTCGCATTTATACAACTAACAAAAATCCAATCCACCACATTGCAAATATATGCATACATATAATCTACAGCTCAATTAATTTACACCCAAATGAAATATTACATTCGGTCAAATTACTAACATGAAACCAAATTATTATTAAACATATTCCTATCATATTTTAATATTTATTTATTCAAGCCAATTTTATCATAACATTCGGCAATATGCCTTACTCCATGCATGCCTACATTATTTTATTATTATTATTATTTTTTATAGGAATTTACTCCCCCCCTTTTGCTTACGGTCTCCTTATGATCGAGCCCTTAAACAATTCACCATTTCTCATGAATTTCAATTAAATCCCATAAGAACCGAACATTATACCTCACTTCCCAAAATTCATAAAATTTATTATTCAAGACATAAATTTCTAGCCGATTGTTTCCAAAGTATCTAAGCCATAATACATATCTATTTCCCTTAAATGACACTTTAATACACTAATCAAGATCAAGGTTTCTTCATCATACATAATATACATAATTCCTACTAACGGTCGAATCTAGGGAAGGATTTATACTCAAAATTTCCACATGAAGTTAGTAGCATTTAAGATTTCTAGCATAACCGTACAAAAATTATTTGAAATGAAGCTTGATTTTTCACCTTATGCACACATGCAAGGTCCGGCCATGGAGGTTTCAAAAATGGCTTCTTCTTTTTCTTTCAAATAGAATCGGGGAAGAAGATGGGGAATAGGAGAGAAAATAGAATTAAAATACTTCTTTTTTTTTTTTAAAAAAATTAACACATATTAAAGCTTGCTAATTACACAAATAATACTTTAATTATAATATACTAAAATATATTAATCATGGCATGCTTACCGTCCACTATTTTTAAAGTGGGGAATTTGACATGCAAATCCTAAAGTTTCATAAACAATTCACTTTACCCTTTTTAATTTCATGCTCACAACTTTTGTCACCTTCGCAATTTCATCCTTTTTATTAAATTAAGCACTTAAATGACAACATTTTTCTACGATATTTTTACACACATTAGTCCATATATAATAAACATAAAATATAATATCAAAATCTTTCTCGGGCTTGGATTCGTGGTCCTGAAACCACTGTTCCGATTAGGGTCAATATTGGTCTGTTACAGAAAATCGAGGTAGTGAACTTTAAAACCATGACTTTTGAAAATGACGTTGAAAATTTGAAAGAGAATCCAAGTTAAATTATTTGTACATATTTATCATGAGAACCGTTTATTAATTAATTTTGGAAAACCGTTATTTATGATTTTAGAAAAAAATCCTCTTTTAGAGAATTTAAGAAAAATAATAAAAGCATCCCAAACATAAAGCAAAATAAGATAGTCCAGAGGCCTTATTACAACTTTAAAACCCAAAATAGTAAAAGTAGCGAAAGAAAAATCTAAAGTTCAAAAAAAAAAAAAACACCATTTCTGAAGTATGGCCTCCACCCGAGTCATCCATGGCCCAAGTCCTCGTCACGGAGCATTACCTACAAGGGTTAAGGAAAAGGGGGGTCAGTTACAAGAACTCAGTGCATAATCCCCTTACCATCATCCATTAGGCCTAAACCCATTTAGCAATAACTTGGGCCTAAGCCCATTTACAAATCAATATTTAAAAAAAATGACATGAATTCATGCAAATGGATGCAACCCAACCCATCCAACTAGAACACCCCCTACCATCCCATCACACCTGTGGGGATCAAGTCAACCCACCCCGCCAAACACACCAATCGCAGGCAAGCCACCGAAATCAGAATATACGTGGCATAGCCACTATCAACGGTAATATAATCGGCACACAGCCTTGGGTAAATATGATCGACACAAAGCCATTGAGTCATATGTTAGGCACATAGCCGTTATCAGAATATGTGGCAGAGCCACCAGAATATGTGGCAGATCCACCAGAATCAGATTGTGGCAGAGCCACCGGGCTACTCTTCTCTTCATCATTTTTTCCCATCCCATGCAAATTATGTAAATGCAGCATACATAATAAATCATGATATTTATAGCATAAACAACAATCATTAATTCAGAGATTCATTACAAAAATTCGGCCCATTATAACACTTTGCAAAAAGGCCCATTGTTACTACAAGTTTTCCAGAATTTTTAGCATAACCATTTAGTATAGTTTATTCCTTAAAGTTTCCTTTGTTTCACTGAACAACGATTCTGACCTCTCTTACTCGAAATTCAGATATCTCACTGTACAGTTTTCATCTGCTGCTCACACTTGTTTCTTTTGAAAATAGGCTCACTAAGGAATCTATACATATTAATTATAACTTATAATTCACTTTGTACATTTTTTAATGATTTTTCCAAAACAGATCAGAAAACCACGAAGCCATTCAGAACCAGTCTCACTAAAATTAAAATATCACAGTATATAAAATTCCTTTTCCTTCTCCGTTTCTTTCATATAAAAATAGACACAGTAAGATTTAAGTATATATCTTATTAACTTTCTAATTCCTTTTCTCCTATTTTTCGTGATTTTTCTAAATTATGTCACTGCTGCTGACCAAACTGTTTCATTGCAAAAAGATGGTTACCACTACGAATATACGTACGCCCGAGTGGTCACGAATGCCGGTTTCAGGTTTTTCGGTATTTGAACCGAATCATAGAATATTTTATGCAAACTTTCAGAGAAGTGTGAGATTATACACCATTTCAAACATTTATTTGAAAAGCACGGGATTACACACCTGATTTGGATTTCCTAAAGAACCACTATTCATTGACCCTAGAACAATACCAACCAAAAGTTAGCCTCAGATTTCCAAAAGATTTTGTATCACTTACACTTGAATCACTTACCACACATGATCTCCCTCCATAGAGTCCTGATATTCAACCCCGCCTTCTGAGTACCACCACACGCTCCTTTACTGCAACTGATGTTAATGATTACGATATGAGGGAGTATAGAAAACACCATTTCGGTTCAGAACAATATGAAATATCCAAATAATGAGGGATACTCATTCGGCTTAGGATAGAAAATGAAAAGATTTGAATAAAAACACTTACCCGGTTTAATCAAGGAAGAAATGTTCAACTTGCAAGATGGAGAAGAAGAGATGATCAAGATTCAACTTTGAAAATATGGATTAAAGGAGAAGGAAGAAAGGTTGAAGAATTTTGTGAAAAGAAATGAAAAGATGGAGAAAGGGAGCCTAGGAGTTTCGGCCAAAAACAAGAGAAAATGGTGTACAAAGTTGGCTTTAGAGTTTCGGTAAGGGAAAAGAAGAAATTGGATAAAAGAACACAAAAGAATGCAAAAAGGAATTAGGCTTAACAAGCACCAAAATTTTGCCAAAACACTAATGTAAAATTCGGCTACCCCCCAAAACCCCTTCCAAACCATGTATCAACTTTACCAGAAGATGAACATTGACCAAATAAGAATCTTTCCAAAACACCTTCCACACTATAAGCCAACATGTTCCCTTATCTTTCCTTTTTCTTTTGATTCTTTCCTTCATTATCCCTTATCTTCCTCCTTACCATAATCCTTAGCCATCTTTCCCAAATTAAAAAGTCTTCCTTACCTTATTAAAGCCTTGACCGACACTTAGGATGAATAGCACAAAAATTAATCAAAACGTTTGCAACAGATGGAATTCGAACCTTAGACCATTAGTACACTCCACACGCCACTTTCCACCTTACCAATAGACTCCTTGTGCTAACAAAATGCACACTTATTTCCTTAAGTCTTGATGCCACTTACCTTCTCCCCCACAAGAGCATAAACAAAAAAATTTACCTATAGCCTAACTTGAACCCGGAACTTCCTAGAAAGCTCGTAACTCTCCAAAATCACCTTCCTAATAAGTCCAACTTGAAACAATACCATTCTCAAATTCCCATAAATTTTAAAACGCTTCTACGCTCAAGGCCCAATGGGCCCAATCCTACTAGGCCCAAATTTGGGTCGTTACAATTCTACCCTCCTTAAAGAAATTTCGTCCTCGAAATTTCCAACCAATTACTAAACGCACCGCTCAAATCACACCTACTATGCTTTCGTTGCACCCTCTGATCTTAGTAACACTAATGTACTTTTAACTTACTCTTGAATCCTCTTTCACACAACCAGACATCTAACCACAGAAGCAACCATTTATCTACCAGTTATACCTAAAATTTTCTGCATTCAATCGTCACGTCCAACCAAAACATACCTGACTTGATGTTGATGAAACAATCCCGAGCCTTATGCTCTTTAGACCCGCATCTCAAGCATGCTCATGACCTCTTCCAGCATTCTCCCGGATGACGCCTTCTACTATAAACGCAAGCTGGAAAGTTCGGACGTGCCTTGACATGCTTTATGGAACGAGATTGTGACCCAAAAGAACCGCGTTCTATTTTCTTCTTACAGTCCACACACTCAACTCGAAATGCTTCACCAATTCGTTTAACCTCCTTCAATACCTCCTTAACTATCTGAGTCAGCTCATCAACCCTAGCTCGATCATGAGATCCCGTCTCAGCCACTGGCGATGCCAACGCCTCCCTTTCAGAAACATGCCCCGATGCTGAAGATCTAGCCCTAGCACCCCGGCCTCTACCACGTACACGTCTACCACGTCCACGTCTTCTAATGCTCATGTTCACTAAATCGATTTAATCTTATTACAAGTTTTATGAATCAGTATACTATTTCAGTGTTTATTAAACAATGTTTTATGGAGTATAGGAAGTAAAGTTGTTTTCGCAAAACGTATCCTATAGTCTCAATCTCTATAGTTTCAGCTCCTAAAGCTAAGAGTTCTAGAATATTTTTACAGTCATACCACAATAATCATAACTTTTAAACATAAACTTACTTGACTTGGTGCTGGATACCCGTGGTGCCATACTTCCTTTAAACCATGCATTTATAATTTAAAATTCAAATAGCTTTGGAAAACGCTTTTGAACCCAAACCACAGTTGAGTTTTGTAACCGGGCTCTGATACCATAAAATGTAACTCCCCGAACCCGGCCCAAGCGGTATGACCGGATCTGACATGTCACATGAAAAAAGCGGAAAACATCATGTGATTCTTACTAAAATAGGCATTACTTGGTTGTGTTTAAGTAAACAAGTTTTGTATGTAAATATTTGATAAAAATACAGCTATTTTGAAAGATCGTTTGATGAGTCGAAAATCGAGGTAGTGAACTTTAAAACCATGACTTTTGAAAATGACGTTGAAAATTTGAAAGAGAATCCAAGTTAAATTATTTGTACATATTTATTATGAGAACCGTTTATTAATTAATTTTAGAAAACCGTTATTTATGATTTTGAAAAAAAATCCTCTTTTAGACAATTTAAGAAAAATAATAAAAGCATCTGAAACATAAAGCAAAATAAGATAGTACAAAGGCCTTATTACAACTTTAAAACCCAAAATACTAAAAGCAGCAAAATAAAAATCTAAAGTTCAAAATAAAACACCATTTCTGAAGTATGGCCTCCACCCGGGTCATCCATGGCGCAAGTCCTCGTCATAGAGCATTACCTACAAGGGTTTAGGAAAAGAGGGAGTGAGTTACAAGAACCTAGTGCATAATCCCCTTACCATCATCCACTAGGCCTGAACTCCTTTAGCAATAACTTGGGCCTAAGCCCATTTACAAATCAATATTTAAAAAAAAATGACATGAATGCATGCAAATGGATGTAACCCAACCCATCCAACCAGCACACCCCCGTACCATCCCATCACACCTGTGGGGATCAAGTCAACCCACCTCGCCAAACACACCAATCGCAGGCAAAAAGCCATTTAATTCGCATGCACGAAGCCATTTAATTCGCAGGCAAGATGCCATTTATAATATATATTTTTATTATGGCCAAGCCACCGAAATCAGAATATACGTGGCATAGCCACATCAACGGTAATATAATCGGCACACAGCCTTGGGTAAATATGATAGACACAAAGTCATTGATTCATATGTTAGGCACATAGCCGTTATCAAAATTTGTGGCAGAGCCACCAGAATCAGATTGTGGTAGAGCCACCGGGCTACTCTTCTCTTTACTATTTTTTTCCCATCCCATGCAAATTATGTAAATGCAACATACATAATAAATCATGATATTTACAATATAAACAACAATCATTAATTCAGAGATTCATTACAAAAGTTTGACCCATTGTAACACTTTGCAAAATGACCCATTAGGGTAATCTATCAAATTGACCCAATAGGGGCATTTTCGTAATTCGGCCAATAAGGGTATTTTTATAATTTGGCCCATAAGGGCAATTTCGTAATTTGGCCCATAAAGGCATTTTCGTAATTCAGAAAAGTTACCCACTAAGAGTAATTCGGTAATCTCACAACCCAGGGGTATTTCGATAATTTACCCTCCAAGGGTATTTTGGTAATTTTGTAATCCAGACTTAACTACTAATTTGTGGCAAAAAGATTGAAACTGTCCATCTGCGTCATACTGACTAAATTTACTATAACTCGAGTTAGGAATCTCGAAATTTAGATCCGTAAATTTTGCTTGAAACTAGACTCATATATCATGTTACTACAAGTTTTCCAGAATTTTTAGAATAACCATTTAGCACAGTTTATTCCTTAAAGTTTCCTTTGTTTCACTAAACAACGATTCTAACCTCTCTTACTCGAAATTCAGATATCTCACTGTACAGTTTTCATCTGCTGCTCACACTTGTTTTTATTGAAAATAGGCTCACTAAGGAATCTATACATATTAATTATAACTTATAATTCACTTTGTACATTTTTTAATGATTTTTCAAAAACAGATCAGGAAACCACGAAGCCATTCAGAACCAGTCTCACTAAAATTAAATTATTACAGTATATAAAATTCCTTTTCCTTCTCTGTTTCTTTCATATAAAAATAGACACAGTAAGATTTAAGTATATATCTTATTAACTTTCTAATTCCTTTTCTCCTATTTTTCGTGATTTTTCTAAATCATATCACTGCTGCTGACCAAACTGTTTCATTGCAAAAAGACGGTTACCACTACGAATATACGTACGCCCGAGTGGTCACGAATGCCAGTTTCAGGTTTTTCGGTATTTGAACCGAATCATAGAATATTTTATGCAATTCTTCAGAGAAGTGTGAGATTACACACCATTTCAAACATGTATTTGAAAAGCACGGGATTACACACCTGATTTGGATTTCTTAAAGAACCACTATTCGTTGACCCTAGAACAATACCAACCAAAAGTTAGCCTCGGATTTCCAAAAGATTTCGTATCACTTACACTTGAATCACTTACCACATGTGATCTCCCTCTACAGAGTCTTGATATTCAACCCCGCCTTTTGAGTACCACCACACGCTCCTTTACTGCAACTGATGTTAACGATTACGATATGAGGGATTATAGAAAACACCATTTTGGTTCAGAACAATATGAAAAAACCAAATAATGAGGGATACTCATTCGACTAAGGATAAAAATGAAAAGATTTGAATAAAAACACTTACCCGATTTAATCAAGGAAGAAATGTTCAACTTGCAAGATGGAGAAGAAGAGATGATCAAGATTCAACTTTGAAAATATGGATTAAAGGAGAAGGAAGAAAGGTTGAAGAATTTTATGAAAAGAAATGAAAAGATGGAGAAAGAGAGCCTAGGAGTTTCGGCCAAAAATAAGAGAAAATGGTGTACAAAGTTGGCTTTAGAGTTTCGGCAAGGTTAAAGAAGAAATTGGAGAAAAGAACACAAAAGAATGCAAAAAGGAATTAGTCTTAACAAGCACAAAAAATTTTCTAAAACACTAATGCAAAATTTGGCTACCCCCCAAAACCCCTTCCAAACCATGTATCATCTTTACCAAAAGATGAACATTGACCAAATAAGAATCTTTCCAAAACACCTTCCACACTATAAGCCAACATGTTCTCTTATCTTTCCTTTTTCTTTTGATTCTTTCCTTCATTATCCCTTATCTTCCTCCTTACCACAGTACTTAGCCATCTTTCCCAAATTAAAAAGTCTTCCTTACCTTATTAAAGCCTTGACCGACACTTGGGATGAATAGCACAAAAATTAATCAAAAAGTTTGCGATAGATGGGATTCGAACCTCAGACCATTAGTACACTCCACACGCCACTTTCCACCTTACCAATAGACTCCTTGTGCTAACAAAATGCACACTTATTTACTTAAGTCTTGATGCGACTTACCTTCTCCCCCTTAAGAGCATAAACACAAAAATTTACCTATAGCCTAACTTTAACCCGAAACTTCCTAGAAACCTCGTAACTTTCCAAAATCACCTTCCTAATAATTCCAACTTGAAATAATGCTGTTCTCAAATTCCCATAAATTTTAAAATGCTTCTATGCTCAAGGCCCAATGGGACCAATCCTACTAGGCCCCAATTCGGGTCGTTACATGGACACGGCCTGGCCTGGATTCACACGGGCGTGTGCCATGGGTGTGTCCCTGTCGCGGCCAAGAGGAGTTTTACTTGGAATAGGATACTTGGAGGCAAAGAAAAAAATTCCAAAGTCTATTTAAACACCCTAGTAGGAATTCCACTTGGATTAGGATACTTAGGGACCAAGTAAGGCATCTCAAAGCCTATATAAACACCCTAGGGGGCAACTTAAGCAAGGGGTTTGGCAGAAGCCTTCTGCCAGGGCTTTTGCTGGGGGGAACCCAAGGCTTTAGTCAGGGGGCGTCCAGCTAGGCCAAAGAAGGCAGATTTGTAGGGATTTACTTGAAGATAGCCAGTTGATTCATCTCAAGAAGCCAGGATCATACTCAAGACGGAGGATCTGTCTTTCAATTCCTTCAGGGGGTTTTAGGGTTTTCTTATGTTTTGTTTTATCTTTTCTTCTGAGTATTTTCTTTTATTGTTATGAACTAAACCCTTAGATACCTGAGGGGGATGAAACCTAAGATGAACCTTGTTATCAATTGCTGAACTATATGATAAATATTTTACTTGTTCTTAATTATGTGTTCTTAATTCTTGTGTTGATATTTCTGGGATATTAATTCAAGTGTGATGTGCTTAGGTGGAGGAGTAAAAGTCCGTGCCTAAGAGTAGATCTAGCATAATTAAGCATAGTTGATCGCACGTCTAGAGATAGGGGACGAGATTTTGCCGGATTAGGGTGAAACCTAATATAGGAGTCCATAGATCGAGTTAATGCAATTCTAGGGGTTTTAATTAGAAAGAGATTTCAATTAATCATTCTAGGGTTAGACGTTAGTCGCCTCGAGAGAGGGATCAATATAACTTAGGGAATCCTACGGATCAAGTCAACTGAATAAATCGTCTGGTTAGAGTTAGATAACAAGTGAAGTCTAGGTGGATTCTTCCTCGGGTATTGTCTTAATCAATTAGGTTTTTCCTAAAGTTATTTTCCCCAATTTCATTCTTCTTTGTCTTTGCACCTTTAGCTTAGTTGTTAGTTAATTTTAGATTAGATAAAAATCCCTTTAATTTTTAGGCTGAATAATATAAAGAAAGTTAGTATTAGTACTTTTAGTTCTTTTAGGTTCGACAATCCGGTCTTGCCTAAACTATACTACTTTTCGATAGGTACGCTTGCCTCAAATCGTTGTCATAGTTAGTTTCCAGGTTCGATCATTCTTTATATAAATTTTATGACTTTGACATCGCATAATACAATGATCAGTAGGGAATCAACACTAAAATAGAAGTGGACAAGGAGCAGAGTCCAACTTCTATAATCCTTCATGGCGAAACCATCCAAACTTTTCCTGGAGTAACCACAGAAATGGACTGAACAACACCTACATCCAGGATAGACCAAGTTAATCCTAAGGGTTTAAGCAACAAGTTCCTAAACCACCTCAAGTTGAATCATTTAGCAATTTAGAGAACTTTTTGAAGGCATACATGGCAAAGAATAACGCCTTAATCCAGACTCAATCAACAACATTGAAAAATTTGGAGAACTAAATAGGTCAGTTAGCTACAGAGGTTCGTAATCGATCGTAAGGAGCCTTGCCGAGCGATACAGAAAATCCAAGAAATTTGTGTAAGAAACATTGCAAGGTAGTTGCCTTACGAAGTAATAAGACTTTTGAGCCCAAGATGGTTGAGGTTGAACCTATTGAGTAGGAGGAAAGTCAACCAACAGTTGAAATTCATGCACCAGAAGAGCTAGAACTTACAAAGTCTGATGAGGTAAAATCTAAACTAGTGAATTCTGATAAGTTAACATCTTCTTTAGATCTATCTCCTCAGAATAGTTGTCAAGTTTAAGTGAAAGTTCCGCAACCTCCATACCCTAAAATATTCCAACCAAATAAGTAAAAATAGGAGGTGCAATTCAAGAAGTTTTTGGATGTTCTAAAGTAACTTCACATCAACATTCTGTTGGTAGAGGTTTTAAAAACAAATGCCTAATTATGTCAAGTTCATGTAGGACATTCTGTCCAAGAAGAAAAGACTTAGTGAGTGTGAGACTATAGCCTTAACAAAGGAGTGTAGTGTGTTCCTCCAAAACAAGCTACCGTCAAAATTGAAGGACCTTGGAATCTTTACTATACCTTATAATATTAGAGAATCTTACTATGGTAAAGCTTTGTACGACTTAGGAGAAAGCATCAACTTGATGCCCAAATCTATTTTCATGTTGTTAGGAATAGGTGAAGTAAGACCCACAACTATGAAACTGTAGCTGGCTAATCGATCTTTAGCATATCTTGAAGGAAAGATCTAGAATGTTTTGGTAAAAATAGATAAGTTTATTTTTCTTGCTGAATTTATCGTGTTAGATTTTGAAGCAGATAAGGAAGTGCCGATCATCTTGGGATGCCCTTTCCTAACCACGGGAAAAAAATTAATAGACATGCAAAAAGGTGAACCCACCATGAGAGTTCAAGACAATTAGTAATGTTTAATGTTCTTAAAGGGATGAAATTTCCTAATCCGACAGAAGAATGTTTAGTGATGGAAGAGTTAGAAACTTTAGTTTCTATGGAATCGGAGAAAAAATTTAAAAAAGACCCATTGGAGAAAACTTTATGGTCTGAGCCACTAGAAGGTGAAAAAGGTATTGAAAATATGGCTTTGCTAGAAGCCAATCTGAGGGACTATGTTCAACCAGTACAGCTTGAACCACTGGAGTTGGAAGCTCGTGAATACACACATCCCAAGTTGTCAATTGAGGAATTGCCTAAACTTGAACTTAAAGTACTTCTTTCCCATTTGAAATGCATTAAATTAGGTAATAGTTCTACTTTGCCTATGATTATTTCAGCAGAATTGACATAACACCAAGAGAAGCAACTAAATGTTGTTTAAAGAAATTTAAAAGGACAACCAATTGGACCATAGTTGATATCCGAGGAATAAGCCCTTCCTTTTGTATGCATAAGATTATTTTAGGGGAGGGTGAGAGATCTGGAAATGATGGGCAAAGGAGACTCAACCGTATCATGAAAGAGGTAGTGCGAAAGAAAGTGATCATGTAACAGCCCGATTTTGGGCCTAGTCGGAGCAATGGTTTTGGGACCACAAATTCGATAAAGAAAAATTTATTTTTATTACATTTTTATGGTCTAAAATTTCACCAAGTGATTTCATGAAAATTTTGTTCGAAAATTTCGACGTTTGGGCACTCAATTTAGTCAAAAGGACTAAATTGTAAAAAGTGCAAAAGTTGAGTTCTACATGTTAGAGGTGTCAAATTGTTATGAAATTTTAAATTTGAGGTCCTTAAATGATAATTAGACCATTGGTTAATTTATTCGACAAAAATGGACATGAAATAGGTGAAATAGATTATTTTTAAGTTTTCGGATGTATTTCTAGAAGAATTACCGGGTTTGCCACCGATTAGAGAAGTTGAATTTGGTATTGAATTAATACAGGGAACAACGCCGATATTGATAGCTCCATACATAATGGCTCCAACAGAATTAAAAGAATTGAAAGCTCAGTTGCAAGGATTGACAAACAGAGGTTTTGCACGACCGAGTTATTCTCCCTGGGGTGCACTGGTATTGCTCATGAAAAAGAAAGATAGCATGGTGAGAATGTGTATCGACTACAGATAGCTGAATAAAGTGATTATAGAGAATAAATATCCTCTACCGTGGATTGATGATTTTTTTGATCAGTTGAAATAAGCTACAGTATTTTCAAATATTGATTTGCGATCGGGCTACTATCAACTGCGAGTTAAAGAGTTGGATGTACCGAAAACCACATTTAGAACAAGGTATGGTCATTATGAATTCATTGACGATATTCTGATTTATTCACGAGATGAATCTGAGCATACCGAACACTTGAGAATTGTGTTACAAACTCTACGTGATAAGCAGTTATTTGTAAAATTTAGTAAATGTGAGTTTTGTCTCAAAAAGTTTAGATTTTTGAGGCATATTGTCTCAGCTGACGGTATTAGAGTTGACCCGAGTAAAATTTTTGCTATTGTTGATTGGAAATCTCCGAGAAATGCATCTGAAGTCCGTAGTTTTCTGGGCTTAGTGGGATATTATCGAAGATTTGTGAAAGGATTCTCGATGATTGCGGCACCAATGGCACGACTACTACAAAAAGATGTGAAGTTCAAATGGTCAAAAAAATGTCACCAGAGTTTTGAACAGTTGAAAGTGCTATTAACTGAAGCACCAATTTTGGTTCAACCGGAATTGGGGAAGGAATTTGTGATCTATAGCGGTGCATCATTAAATGGTTTGGGTTGTGTTCTGATGAAAGAAGGAAAGGTTATAGCTTATGCTTCCTAACAATTGAAACTGCATTAAAAGAACTATCAGACGCATGATTTAGAGCTAGCTGCAATTGTATTTGCATTGAAGATTTGGTGACACTACTTATACGGTGAAAAATGCCATATTTATACGTATCACAAAAGCTTGAAATATTTGATGTCACAGAAAGACATGAACCTACGACAGCAAAGATGGCTCGAGCTACTGAAAGATTGTGAATTTTTGATTGATTATCACCCGAGAAAAGCTAATGTTGTTGCTAATGCCTTGAGCCGAAAATCTTAGTTTGCATTACAAGCAATAAACTCCAAGTTAATGATTTGTGATGATGGGTCTATTTTAGCTGAATTAAAAGCTAAAACGGTATTTCTTCAACAAAGCTCTGAAGCTCAAAAAGATGACAGTGATTTACAAGCTAAGCGAATTCAATGTAAGTCTAATTCTAATTCAGAATTTCATATTGGAACTCATGACTGTTTAATGTTCCGAAATAGAATTTGTGTACCAAGAAATTTAGAACTCATTCAAAATATTTTTCACGAAGCACACCATAGCTACTTTTCTGTTCATCCGGGTAGTACCAAGATGTATAACGATCTAAAACAGCTGTATTGGTGGTCGGGTATGAAACAAGATATATCGGAGTTTGCATTGAAATGTTTAATTTTTCAACAAGTAAAAGCTGAACATCAAGTACCATCGAAATTACTGTAGCCTGTGATGATTCTTGAGTGGAAATGGGATAGAGTTGCAATGGATTTTGTGTCGGGACTACCCCTAACTCTGAAAAAGAAAGATGTTATCTGGGTTGTCATTGATTAACTAACGAAATCTGCTCATTTCATACCGGTACATACATATTTCTCACTTGATTGATTAGCAGAATTGTACATTTCTGAAATTGTTTGGTTACATAGAGTGCCACTATCTATTATTTCTGATAGAGATATGAGTTTTACATCACGATTTTGGAATAAACTACAAGAAGCTCTGGGAACCAAGTTGACTTTTAGTATTGCTTTTCATTCTCAGACTGACGGTCAGACTGAGAGAGTTATTTAGATTCTCGAAGACATGTTGAGATGTTGTATTTTAGAGTTTGAGGGCAGTTGGGAAAAATAATTACCGTTAATTGAATTCGCGTATAACAACAGTTTCCAAACGAGTATAAAGATGGCATCGTACGAAGCTTTATATGGCCGTAAATGTCAAACTCTGCTATACTGGACTGGATTGAGTGAGAAAAAGATTCACGGGGTTGAATTGATTAGAGAGACTAAAGAAAAAGTGAAAACAATTTGCGACACTTCAAAAGTAGCTTCAGATCGACAGATATCCTATGCGAATTTGAAACATAGAGAAATTGAATTTCAAGTCAGGGATTGAGTGTTTCTAAAGGTCTCATCATGGAAAAATGTTCTTTGATTCGACCGTAAAGGAAAGTTGAGTTTGCGTTTCATTGGACCGTATGAAGTTATTGAACGAATATGGCCAGTGGCATATCGACTAGCTTTACCGTTAGAACTTGAAAAGATCCATAATGTTTTTCATGTTTCTATGCTACATCAATATAGATCTGACCAGTCACATGTGATTTCTTCAGTAGATGTTGAGATATAAGCTGATTTGACGTATAACGAAGAACCAATCAGGATTTTGGCTCGTGAAATCAAAGAGTTGATAAACAAATGCATAGCCCTAGTAAAAGTTCTCTGGCGTAAACACGAGATAGGGGAAGCTACATGGGAACCTGAGGAAGCTATGCAAAAACAATACCCTGACCTATTTACCACTAAGATTTTCGGGGACGAAAATCCCTAAGGAGGGAGAGCTGTAACAACCTGTTTTTGAGTCAAATCGGAAGAGTGGTTTCGGGACAGCAAATCTGAGGTTGAAATATTTATTTTATTATTTTATTATTGTTTACAGTGTGATAGAATTATTATGTGAAAGTTTCGTAAATAAATTTTACCGTTTAAATGCTTTATTCGGTAAAAATGATTAAATCACGTAAAGCGTAAAACTTGTGTGCCAATAGTTTAATGTGCCTTATAGCTATGGTTTATTAAATTAGAGGTCCTTATAATGTTATTATGCCATTGATAAGGTTAATAGACATTAATGGCCTTATATTTGTTGATTAAATAGTTCAATAACCAAGGGTAAAATGGTACAAAACATAAAATTAGGGTTATTTTTCATCTTTCTCACCAAAACTCAAAGGAATAAAGATCATTTGAAGCATTTTAGGGTTCGACCCTTTGTAGTTTTGATTGAGGTATGTTTTGAGTTTGGTTTTTAATAATTTCTACGTTTTTGTGATCGTTGCTTCGTATTCTAGTTAGCCCGTACCTTAATTTTTGAATTTGTTCATGATTTTCTGAAGTTCCATTAATGATTATTTGAGTTTTAAGTGTTTGATGATGAAATATGAAAATTTGATGATAGATTTTAATGTTTTGTAAAGTGATTTTTGACAAAAATATCAAAAAGGGATTAAATTGTGAAATTGTAAAATGTGGTGGTTAAAAGTGTGAAATAATGAAAGATATGGGCTGCTAGTGATAGGTGGTAAATTAGTATAGGCATGGGTTGGTATTAAATTGCATGAATTTGCAATTTTATGTGGTAAGGACTAAATGGTAAAAAAAATTGTAAAGTATAGGGGCAAATGTGTAAATTTGCCAAAATATGAATTATGGACTAAATTGAATAGATTCAATGCTGAATGTACTGAATTTGATACTTTATAGATCAATATAAGCCGATATCGAGTTTAGATCAGGGAAACAGAAAGATTGTCGAATAGCCAATAGTTTTTATCCGAGCAATACGAGGTAAGTTCGTATAATTAGATCGAGCTTTTAAATATTTGTATTTATTTGAAATATATGTATATGTTTGAGAAATTGATATACTTGGAATACGAATGCCTAATCGATATATATATTGATGGTTACTGAGCCCCGTTTGAACTGTAAGAATTCATAGGATAAGAGTGACATGTTATTAGGGTTACCATTTTGGTCGAGCTCCTGCATTGGTTGTGGACTCACCACAGCTCGTATGAGCTTAATGATATATTAGCTTGTAAGAGCTTACTGTTTCCAGCACATTGGAGCTTACCATTTCAGCTCGTACGAGCTTACTGTTTAGCTCGATAGAGCTTACCATTACAGCTCAATAGAGCTTACTATTCATCAGCTCAGGAGGAGCTTACTGATCATGGCTCAAAACAGTATAATTGATAATGAATTGATGGATTAATGATGTTTATCACCCAAGTATCCTTTAGAGTTAATAGGTTTAACGGGCATAAATTATGATTATACGAATGAGTACTGTTATTGAATGAATTATTGGTTATATGATTGAGAATGTAATGTTAAATGCTAGTTATATTGATTATTGAATTATGATAATGGATGATTTCATGTATTAACTTGACTAACCTATGGATGAATGCTTGTGATAGGCATTTTGAAATTGTATGGAGCTTACTTTTGTATTGATTATTATATAAATGGTAAGTTTAATTCTAAATTATACAGGCTTACTAAGCTATAAAGCTTACTCTATTTCTTTTTCTATGTTTTATAGAGGTTCGTTAGCTCGCTCATTTCAACAAGTCAGAGTTGCACATCACACTATCCAATTTTCGATTGGTACTTTTGAGTTTGTGGATAATTGTAAATATGGCATGTATAGGCTAGTTTAAAAGATGTTAGTTATGGCTACTTGATATTATGGTTTTGGTATATTTTGTGTATGAGTTAAGCCATGTGATTTGGCTTATTTTGGTACTATGTTTTGGTTGAGTTTAAGTTTTCAATTATGGTATGTTTTGGGCAAGGATTTGATGGAATGAAAATGTGCAAAAGATGTCTTGTTATGTAGTTGATATATGAATGAATAATGCATTATGTTAATTAGGCATTTGAGTACTAAATTGAATTGGTATATTATGTGTATGAAATGTTATGGAATGATTGCCAATTGGGTTATGAAATGTGGTCATATATGCTTATAAATTATTGTGTGTATAGGGTGGCAAATGGCTTTGCAAATAGCCTATTTTTGTCCACACGGGTAGGGACACAGACGTGTGTCTCAGCTGTATGTGGCACACTGTCATGTTACACGGCTGTGTGTCCCCTAGTGTTGAAATGGTCAGTATGCTCCACACGGCCTTACACACGGGCGTGTGACTGGTCGTGTGGTACAAGTCAGTATACCCCCTAAATGGCACGACCTAGCACATGGGCATGTGGCTTGGCTGTGTTGATAAGTCAATATACCCTACAGTTTTGGCACGGCCTGATACACGGGCATGTATGGCCATTTCAAAGGTCACAAGGGCTAGACACATGGGCATGCCCTCGGCAGTGTGACCCAAGTTAGTATGTATGCCCTGTTTTCACACGGTCTAAGACACGGGCGTGTCTACTTGCTGTTTTAGGCGCACAACCGGTTCACACGGGAGTGTGATACTTGAAATTTTGAAAAATAAAACATTAAGTTTCCAAAATTTTCATATGTTACCGACTTAGTTCTGATTGGATGATTGAAGCCTTGTATGCTTGATTTAAATATATATTGAATGTGAATGAATGATATTTACTGAAATAAGATGATACTTGATAAATGATTGTTCTGAACTGATTTTCTAGTTCGATAATGCCTCTTAACCTATTTCGGCGACAGTTACGGGTTAGGGGTGTTACATGTAGCCCCGACGATCCCTGAATCCGAGCTAGCATGACTTCACTGTAAAACATGGAAAATTAAACAAAGTAAGCTATAAAGCTTAGTAAGTTAGTATGAAATAAACTCAAACTAATCATAAAAACACAAACCATTAATCTGAACATATCAACATATAATTCATGTTAACTAACAAACCTTTCACACGTTTATTCATATGCTTATATGTGCACTTTACAATTACTTCAATTTAAAGCTTATATGGTTCATGTACATACCTGTACCATCTCATATCAATCTCATACTCAACCACATCTTTCATTTACCCGTTGAACCATTAACTCGCACGTGCCACATATATAGCCAACGCTATCTCAATCTCATATCACATATATGCTCGCTCTCGAGCTATCAACTGGCCTACCCACACAAGCTGTGGGTCAAGAGGTAGCTACACGGTGCTGTTCACACAAGCTGCCAAGTAACCGCAACACATGCTGGTATACTCAGCCACCAGTAGGATGTATAGGACCAGCACTCGGATCACATAATCACAATAAGCACTAATGACATGTCATTTGTATCCTAATCTATTCCTAAGGGTCAACCGGGATTTCACACATGATGAAATGTCATCGAATCATTGTTGAACATTTCTGTAGTCTCGTATTAACAATTTATGCAATATCAAAGTATTAAAAACATAATTATAACAATGCTTATTACATACGAACTTACCTCGGATGTAAAAATGACTAAACTGGTCGATTAGTGGAGAACTTTGTTTTTCCCTCGATCTAGATCCGAGTTTCACTTTTCTTGATCTATATGTAATCAAAATTAACTTATTTAATCATCTCCCTATTCAATTTAGTCAAAAACACTCATTACGGTAATTTTACACATTTGCCCCTAATGTTTCACAACTTTTACAAGTTAGTCCTTATTTCATAAAATCACAAATTCATGCAATTAGGTTCCTACCCATGTTAGCCAAATTTCTTTTATTAACAAAGCAGCCCATATTTTCCATTTATTTCACATTTTAACCAAGAGTTTTACACATTTAACAAACTAATCGCTAATTTGCATTTTCACTAAAAATACTTAACAAAACTTGTATAACTATTATCAAGCATTCATAATCTATCATTAAACATCAAAATACTCATGTAGTCATCATTGGTAACATTTAAAATCTTTAATAGTTTTGCAAAATCGTTCCTGGGCTAGCTAGACTAAGCTGGAACGATCTCAAAAACATAGAAATCATTAAAAAGGGGTAAAAATGCATACCTCATTGAAGGAGAAAAGCTTGCCAAATTTCAAGCCTTAAAAATGGCTTTTATTCTTGCTAAAAACTGACTAGGAAGATGATAGCCTTCAAATTTTGATTTTTGTTTTATTTATTTACTTTATTATACTAATTACTATTTTAACCTTAATGTTAATTCATTAATATCATCCAAATGATGTCCATCTATGTCCACTTATATTTCAAATGATCTATTTACAACATAAGGACCTCTACATTAATATTCCATAGCTATTTAATACCTTTAACTATTAGAACATCACTTTTGCACTTTACGTGATTTAGTCCTTTTTATCAAATTGACTAATCAAAAGATAAAATTTCTAAAAGAAAATTTCACACAATCACTCAATCATGCTGTAGACATTAAAATGATAATAAAATAAGTATCTAAACTTCACATTTGTGGTCCCGAAACCACTGTTCTGATTTGACTAAAAATGGGCTGTTACAAAGTCTTAAGCGCGAGGTAAAAAGATTATGTATCAAAGTATTTGACTGGCTAGTAGGTTAAGGCCAAACATCAGTTTCTGTTTGGGTTATTACAGTCGATCCGAATTCTGTAGTGGAAATGAGAGAAAATGACCGTGGATTTTGTTAGTCGGTTACCATTAACACCTACTAACAAAAATTTGGTTCGGGTCATTGTGGATAGATTAACCAATTCCACCAATTTCTTATCAGTTCAGACAAATTATTCTCTTTAGAAGCTCACTAAGTTCTATATTTTTGAGATAGTTTGGCTGCATAGGGTGCCAATGTCAATTATTTCAGATTAGGATCTCTATTTTATGTCTCAGTTCTAGAAATAGTTGCACGAGGCTCAGGGTACACGTTTGGACTTCAGTACAACATTTCATCTGCTGTCAGATGGTCAATCTGAAAAGGTCATTTAGATTTTAGTTGATTTGCTGAGGAGTTGTGTGATTGATTTTTAGGGTAGTTGGGAGAAGCATCTATCGTTGGCCGAGTTCACTTATAACAATAGCTTCCAGTCTAGTATATAGATGGCACCATATGAGGCTGTTTATGGTCATAAGTGTCGTTCACCATTGTGTTGGACTGAGTTGGGCGAGAAAAAGATTTTGGGTCTGGATTTAGTTTTGGAGACTGAGAATAAGATTCGTTTGATTCAGAACAAATTAAAAGTGACTTCGAATAGACAAAATGTGACAGCCTATTTCTAGTGAAATCAAAATAGTGGTTTTGGGACCACAATTCTGACATCAAAATATTTATTTTATTAATATTTTATTGTCTACAGCATGATAGTAGTACCGTATAAAAATTTCGTGAAGAAATTTTACCGTTTGCATGCTTAATTTATAAAAAGGACTAAATTGTAATAAGTGCAAAACTTGAGTTCTATAAGTTAAAGGGATCTAATGGTTATGTTATTAAATATTTGAGGGTTTTATGTAGTAAATAGACCATTAAAATATTGAGTGGACAAGTATGGACAATAGTTATGAAAATTTAAAGGTTAATAATATGGTTCACTTAGTAATTAAGTTAATAATTTAGTAAAAACAAAAGAAATAAAACATGTCATTTTCCTAAATTTTTTGTCACCACAAAAAATCAAAAAGGAAGAACATTCATGGAAGCTTGAACATTTGGCCTTCTCAATTTTGCTTGCATGTGAGTATTGTTTGTCCTTTTTAATGATTTCTATGTTTTTGGAGTCGTTGCAGCTTAATTTAGCTAGCCCAGGGACTAATTTACGAAACTGTTGAATGTTTAGGGTTTTACCAGGAATGCATTTTAGTTGTTTGTGATGTTTAATGGAAGAAAATGAATCCTCGTTGTTACATAAATAACTTTTGTTAAGTGATTTTTGATAAATTTGTCAATTAAGGGTTAAATTGAAAAATGTGGAATATTCATGGTGTAATTTGTGAATTAATTAAATGTGTGGGATGCTATAAGCTTGTAAGATATTCAGCTAGGCTTGGGTAGGGGTGAAATTGCATGAATTTCATTTTACGAGCCTAAGGACTAAATTGTAATGAAATCAAAAATATAGTGGAAAAATTGTAATTTTGCTAAAATGTGAATTTGAGTTAAATTGAATGGAATGATTATTGAATTTAGCTGAATTTATTCATTTAGATCAAGATAAACCACGTACGGCTTTAGATCAAGGCAAATAAAAAGCTTTGGATTAGTTGACTACATTTCCTATGTTTATCGTCGAGGTAAGTTTGTATGTCTATGTTTCATTTTTATTTCATGATTTGAATGTTATTCTTGTATAATATTAAATTGACTGTTGACAAAAAAATCCAACGGCGTAACAGTGATCATCCATGAATGAAAAGGGAAAGCTTCTGCTATCGAACACGAAAAGGGATAGCTTCGGCTATCAATTATGAAAAGGGATGATGACAACCATCAACAATGAAAAGGGATGTGACGACCATCAAACTATGAAAAGGGATGGCTTCGGTTATCAATCTATGAAAGGGACAACTTCGGCTATCAAATTATGAAAAGGGATGGCGACGACCATCGAACAATGAAAAGGGATTGGTGACGACCATCAAATTACGAAAAGGGATAGCTTCGGCTGTCGAACTATAAAAAGGGATAACTTCAGTTACCAAATTACGTAAAGGCATGTGTCAACCATCATATTATTACCTCGTGTGAGCTTCAGTAAGAGGTTTCAATGTAAATTACATTAGTTTGATGAAAGGTAGGTAATGTGTACCTTGTGAAAATTAAGAGTATGAATGTACATATATAAGGTTTTTAGTTAGTTATTCTCATGCTGGATTGGATTATACATGCTTTGTGTTTGTATATTGTATTGGCAAGGTTAGACTGTATGTGCTATGAACTTACTAAGCATGATATGCTTACTTTGTATTTATTTTTCTGTGTTTTGTAGTTAACCGGAAGCTTGTTCGGGTTGGAAAGTCGTCAAAGATCTATCACACTATCTATCAACTCTTTCGGTACTTACTGATGTTTAATTTTGGTTATAATGACATGTATAGGTATTTTGGCTAATGCTGGCCATGATTTTATTTGTTGAAATGGTCATTTGGTTTGGCTTGTATGATGGCATTTTGGTGGTGTAAGAGATATAGTTTTGGCATGTAAATTGTAACGCCCCGAATTTGGGCCTATTGGGTTATAACGCCCCAAAAATCTCAAAACTTTAAATTTCTGTGCACTGAGGTTGGTATGTATGAGTAGCACTTAGAATATTAATTTTAAGGTATTATCGGGATTATTTGAAGTCTTACAGATAGGGATGACCGTAGGGAAAATTTTATTTTTTTCTTGCTTTAGTGGACCCTAGTCTCAAGCATTAGGCCTCTTAAGTAGATTAAGGGGAAAATAGGACACAAATGGGCTTGTGGTCCAGTGGCAAGGTGGCGCCACCAGGGGAGCTACAAGGTGGCGTGAAGAGGTCCAAGGTTCGAGTAGTGGTAAGGTGTTTTTGGAGTGTTTATTTTGCATAGTGGACGGCCAGTGTTGTGTGGAATTTGGACTCTTTTGTTGAAGTGTTTGAATTGGTCTTGTGAGCTGATAAAGGAGGGAATTTCGGATGAGATAAGGGAGATATCATGGAGAAAAATTAGGAGATGAGAGGTGGGAAGAGTTGGTGCCAAATTGGACTGTAGAGGAAGGTAGGATTCGGCTATTGGCTATAAAAAGAGGTGTCGAATTCCTTGGAAGGGTTCCATTACATTTCTTTTTCTCCCTGTAGCCGAATTCTTCCATTTGCCGAAAAAAAACCCATCATTCCTTTACCGAGATTTTGGTTTTCTCTCTAGCCGAATTCCCCATACCTTCCCTTCTTAAATTCCTTCTCTTATTCACCTTTAGTTCTAGCCGATCACGTCTCCTCTTCTTCTCCCTATTGGTGCCGAATTATCTCTGTCACCATACTAGTCTCAAAAGCCGAAAGCTTCCTGGGGCGATTACTCCTTGGGTAAGTACTTAACAAGGGTAGGGTCCAAAGATCGCAAGCGTGGTAAGGATCGTTAGCAAAGTGGTAAGTGTACTCGTCTCAGTTATGGGTTAATGGATGGCCGAATGTAGGTATGGCTTATAGAGGTGACTTATGTGAAAAATGAGTCACTCGATTTTGATGATATATGTTTGGGTGCAGATCTAGGGATATTTGTGAATAGTAGCTAAGGAAGGGTTACTAGAACGTGTGGCACATGGTAAGGTTACGGTGAGGTTTTGGTTTTTGATAATGTGTGTATTAAGCCAATATTAATCGTTAAGTGGTGACTATTGTAAGTTCGTGATTAAGGGGTTTACAGCATGCATTGTAATCAGGTGTGTACAAACACTATGCACACACGAAATCGGTGATGCCAAAAAGTCGAAAAGTCGAAAGTGGCTAAATGGGCCCGGTAGGCCCTGAGGTTAAGTTTGATGAAATGGATTAATTTGATTATATGAGTTGGGTCAAGCATGCATGTTATATGATCTGGATTTGTTTTCGGCCTAATGGGTCATATGGCTGAGATTTGGGCCTAGTTGGCCATAAGAATGTGATGTGGCCATTATGGGTCATATGAACATGAAATGGGTTGATGGGCTTTATGGGGATGTAGACAAGTATGCTAGGGTTTTATGGACTTTAGGCTTAGAACTGAACAACTCTTAAACCGCATAAGACTTTCTAATAATTAAACATGTCTATGGACAAGTCGCTAGGTTAGAGTGTGGTAACGGGGATGTGCATGTCTAGGATTGGATCTAGGGAGAGTTTCGTACTTAAGCGGCCCTAGCGGCCCACCTCCTATTCTCTATAATCCTACCTGGTGCATAGTGTCTGTTCACTTTAGCTGCAAGGACTTGTTAATGGGCCAAAGTTCATAACTAAAACCCGAGAGGGACCAAACATTCTTATATTTGTAAAATTACTAAAATACCCTTGATTTGAAAATAACCAAAATACCCTTAGTTTGAAAATTACCAAAACATCCTTAGATTTGCAAAATCACTAAAATAGTCTCGAATTGTGTAACTACCAAAATACCCTTGGTTTACAGAATTACCCAAAACATCCCTGATTTAGAAAATTTCCAAAGTACCTCTGTTTTGCAAAATTACTTAAATACCCCTATAGAGTAGATTTACGGAAATACCCTTGGGTTGTGAAATGATGAAAATACCCCTATGTGATGAGTATAAGTTTTGTGGATGTTACTCGTGTGCATGTTGCATTCATATGATATTCTGATTAGGATGCATATGGGTGGCAATTATGGTACAGAGGAAGATTTGAGGATCGCATAGTCGCTCGACGACCATGGATCCACCGGTGGCTTTAAGCTAATTATATGATTAGCAGCCTTACTGCAACGTTGAGTAGTGCCGCTGTGAGTGCTACCTGTGGTGTGTAGAGGATGGGTGGGTCAATTTAGAAATCCACACAGGTGTGTAGGGTTGGAAGGGAAATGATGTGTAGCGGGTGGATTTTTGGGGAGGGTTTTGCATTACCTTGATTTGCATATGATATGATATGATATGAGGTCATTATGGGCTAAGGCCCAAGACCACTGATTTTGATAGGGCTTAGGCCCAATGTATTTTTGTATGTTGATCTGATTGCCAAGGGTCGTACACACTGAGTTTCGAAACTCACAACCTTTATTTAATGTTTCAGGTGATCCTGAGTGAATGGCTCGACGTGGGAGAGGACTCGAGATGGCCACACTACAAGATGTTTAAACTTCTATTTAATTGTTTCAAAAGACATAGTTTTAATTGCTTATTTTCGTTGGATGTAATAAGGCCTTGTACTCTAATTTAACTTTAGATTTTGGGTTTTGTTGTTTCAACTATTTACTTAATTATTAAACCTAAATAAATTTCTTACATTTAAACTTGGTTTTCGAAGTACTTAAAATTATAAAATGAGTTTTTTTTTTCATTACTTAACAAGACTCAAGGATTTTGGGCTTTGGGGCCTTAAATTTTTAATTAGCAAAGTCGTTTTAATTATGCCTTTGATGTGACATTCTTGAATTCGGGCCTAACTTTTAGGCCGGGTTTGGGGTGTTACATAAATATTAGCTTTAGAATGGTTGATGTTTGACTTGGTATGTTTGAAAGATGGATGAAGGTATGATAGGGTAAATATGCATAAGATAGATGTTATTATGAGGTACGAGAATGTGGTGACTTGTGCATTAGTTATAAGAGAATTATATGACTACTTGGAGCTAATCTTTGAATGGTATATTTAGTATCTTTTTGGTATTTTTTTTATTGGTAAAATAAATGGTACAATATGGTATAAAACTTGGTTAAGGCTTAGTTGAACAATTGATCAATTTGTGTTTATATTGGTACATGTTTTAAATGTTGTTATTTGAGGTGCCATTGGGCGTATTGGTTGTGTGATATTATACCATATGTATATAGCTTAATTATGCATGATTTTGGTGTCTTGTTATGGCTTGTGCTATGTGAAAATTTTGGTTGTAGGTACATGCCTAGTTGGGTGAGAAAAATGGCTTGTAAAATGGGCTATTTTCATCCACACGGACAAAGACATTGGCATGTGTCTCAACCGTGTGTGGCACACGGCCAGGTGACACGGCCGTGTGCCCTTGTAGCTTTCAAAGGGTTGCAAGTCAGGCTGTTACACGGCCTAGCACATGGCTTGGCACATGGGCGCGTGAGGTTATTTCCAAGGATACATAGCCTGGCACACGGGCGTGTGTCTTGGTCATGTAACCCAAGTCAATGAGTTACACAGGCACGGACACGGGCTGGGACATGGCCATGTGTCCCTACTTCGAATGCCCACATGAGATTGTCTCTTGGTCGTGTGATCCCTGTAGTTTGAAAATTTTTATCTTTTTCTAAAAAATTCTATGAGTTTATGATTTAGTCCCCAGTTGTTTCTAACGCGTATTCAGGGTCTCGAGGGTTCGTTTAAAGGACAATATGTATGTTTTAAATTGGTTTAAATGTGTTTATTGATATGATTTGAAAAGTTTGAATTTTATGTTCGTTTGATTTTAAAACTTAGGTAATGTTTCATAACCCTATTTTGGACAGATATAGGTTAGGGGTGCTACATAGAAATCCTACATTGACTTAAAATGGAAGGGCATCGAATTCAATGAGGGTGATTCTGTCTTCTTTAAGGTTTCTCAATGGAACAAGGTTTTGAGGTTTTGCTGAAAGGGCAAGTTGAGCCCAAGGTTCCTTGAACCCTATCGAGTACTTAAGAGAATCGGCCTAGTAGCATATCAACTTGAGTTAGCTCTAGAGTTAGATCACATTTATGATATTTTCCATATCTCAATGTTGAGACGATATCGATCCAACCCATCTTATATTATTCTGATTGATGAGATCGAGGTCAGACCAGATCTATCTTTTGAGGAGGAGCTTGTTAAAATTTTAGATCATGAGAATAAGGTTTTGAGGAGGAAACTATTTTCTTTGGTTAAGGTCCTTTGGCGAAACCATGGCATTGAGGAAGCTACTTGGGAGCTGGAGGACTCGGTCCATTTATAGTATCCTCATCTATTCAAATCAAGTAAATTTCATGGCCAGAATTTCTTTTAGGGGGAGAGTTGTAACATCCCAAATCTGTGGTTAAAATTTTGTAAAATTATTTCAAGAATGCACTATTGGCTTAATGGTTAAGGGAAAATAAGGTGAACGTCCAATTGGATTAGAGACCCAAGTTTGAATCCCTTCCGTTGCAAATTTGAATTGTTTTCTATTTTTGCTCTCACTCCCACAGTTTTGTGTCGTCCAACCTATTAAACCCTAGGCACTTATTCTATTTTATTTCATTTTTTGAAGTATTTTCTAGTCATCTATTCCTCTTGTTGTCCATCCCATCTCACTCTTCTTTCTACTAAATTTTTTTCTTTTTTCTTCAATGGTTTCACCATAGTTCTGCCGCCCCCCTTTCCTAATATTTTTCTATTGTTGTCACATCCCAAAAATCAGGGGTTAGTAGAATTGGGTTTGTGAACCAAGAAATAGTGGTCATGCCCTAATTTTTGAGATTATTTGAGAGTTTTTAGGAAATAAATGAGGTATTGGTTTGTTGGTTAAGTGTTAGTGAAACGTTCCTTAACACCCAAGTTCAAATCCCTTCTATTGCACCATTTTTATTATTTTGCAAATTTTGTATCAAACCTTAGTATGTGATACACCTTGTTTTTAAAATAAATATTGCAAAATTATTTCAAGAATGAGGAAATAGCCTAGTGGTTAAAGGAAAAATAAGGAAGCATGGAAATTAGATTAAGGTCCCAAGTTAAATTCCCTTCCTTGCAAAATAGCTTAATTTTTCTTAAAATTTCTCTATCTCCTTATTTTGTGCCACCCAACCTTGAACCCTAGGTATAAATACAATTTTATCTTGTATTTTTAGTTTCTAAATCAACTTTCACTATCCTAGCTATTCACCCTCTTTCTCTCCTATTTTCTCTTCAATTTTCTTTCTTTTTTCCCTTGTGTGCTACTGCCCAAGCCACCAAAATGCACCATTAATTTCTCTTCTTTTTACAATGGGTTCTTGCACCATTCTTTTCATATTCTTCCTATTGTTTTATTATCAAATTTCCAGCCTTAAATCTAAAATTTCAGCACTCAAAATCAGCCTCCATTGATGCTCTAAAAGAAATCTATTGCCGCCCCTATCTTCTTGATTGAGTAGGTGCCATTTTCTTTCATTTTTCTTGATAGATCTTTCAATAAAATACCCAATTTTCTAGATCTATAATTTGGGTAATTTTTAAAGATTTAATAATTATTTTTCCAGTCCTTAAAGCAATTTTACATGTTTTAAATCAGCCCTAATTTGGCCACCGTTGGTGGTGGTGTGTGCACCTAAAGGCTAGAAAGGGGTTATTGTTTCTTTAATTTGTTCTAATCTCATTCTAAAAATATTTGTGTCCCAATAACCCTTTCTAATAATCCTTTAATCATGTTTTCTTTAAGGAAATTCAATCTTGATCATTCAATGATTCAGATATGACAATTCGGGTAAGTGTGGTAGTTTGTTGGTTAGTGCATAGTTTCAGCTTAATTGTTGGGGAAATTGATAATTGATTGGATTAAAGAATTGTTTTTCAGTAATTAATTGTGTTAGATGTCGACCCAAACTCCCCAAATCAACAGTGAAGTTGTTTGATGTTCGTTCGTACGTTTGGCATCAAACAAGTGTAAGAAACCTAATTAATTTGGATCCAAAAAATTGTTATAAATATGTTGGTTGGTTTCAACCCATAAGAGGGTCTTTAAGGGCTGATTATAAGGTATATTAATTCGATAAAATATTTATTTTCAATTTAGGCTTGTTTTAAGGTCTTAAAGGGAAACTATGGGTTTCGTTAGTGTGCTGCAATTGTGCGAAAAATAAGGTATGGGTCCAAACTCATTAACTTGAATGTTTTAATATTATTTTTAAATGATATAATTGATGACTAAGCTTGCTAGCTAGGCTTGAGTAAAAGGCAAAACAATTAAATTGTAAGTGGCCGAACCAGGCATGCTTCGAGCCTAATTATTTGGGAAGTTAGCAAATATGTTAGAATGATTGAATGATTGTGTGATTGAAATTGTTGTTAGTGGTTGGTTGATATGATGAAGGTTAGTTGTGTGTATAGCATGTTTCTGATTAAGAATGAGGCTTATGCAAGATATATTTGTATGAATGATTTGCTATGAAATATTTGAAACACTGTTAAACATGTACTCGAAAAAGTATCGAAAGTTTATATGAGATTGTGATATGTTGAATGAAACCATCTTAATTGTGAATTGAAAGTTGGATAAATGATCCTATTTACTTAAAGCATTTAATAATATGAGGGCATGTTGATCAAGCCAAAGAAATGTGAGGGTAATGAATTCATGACTATGTATAAGATTGTAAGACATCTTGCATGTGCATTGGAGTAGGATTTTTATTGTGGATGACAAAGGAGTTTTGTTGAGTTTCAATGGCATACTAAGTCTGCATTTATTCATAGTTAGTACACTACACCAGATATTTGAGGAAATTTGGTGATTTTATTACATTTACTCGTTAAATGGCGTATTTTTTGCAATTATGTTCATTCAATGGTTTTACCACATTGAGCTTTGCTCGCATTGTTTGGTGTTTGGAAGACGGGTTCTAGGGAACTCGTGGTGTGTAGCGGATGGTTTATGTAACACCCCAAACCTGGCCTAGAAGTTAGGCCCAAGTCCGGCATGTCACATTGAAGTGTTTTTGCGAAAACCTTCTTTTCATTGAAAACCCTTCTAAAGAAAAGTAAAATCTAGTTTGCTTTCAAAACGAGGTGTATCAAAAAAAAAAAAAAAAACCATTTCCTTGTTACTATGTAAAAAATTCCTTTCATAGCAGAAGTTCGTTCTTAAAACACAATTATTTTCAAAAACTTGAATTATGCTTAAAAGAAATAAATCTAGGTTCCGTTCCAAAATTGCAATTCATAGTGGAAGTAATGGAATAATAACTAGAGGGAAAACCTTATTACAATCCGAAAAAAAATAACTTAAAATCTAGAATTTAGATACTAAGAAAAATAGGTCTAATCGTCTTGCTAGTTGGCCACCTCTGAGTCCCTCCATCCGTCAAACCGCCTACTGGGGATCACCTGAGAAAAATAAAAGAGGGAGTGAGTTTTCGAAAACTCAGTGTGTACGACCCTCGTCAAACAAATAGCATACATATCATATTATTAGCATAACAATATCATACATGCAATGCTGTGCAAACCCTCCCCAAATAATCCATCCGGTACAAATCATTTCCATCTAACCGAAACACTTCTGTGGGGATTTCTAAATCGACCAACCCATCCGATACACTTCAAGGGTAGCCCAGTTGTGGTACTACCTAACGTTGCAGCAGAGCTGATTATCATATAATGGGCTTAAAAAGCCATCGGTGGATCCACAGTTGTCAAGCAACCATGCGATCCTCATATACTTCCTCCGTTCCATAATTCCCACCTATATGCATCCTAAACAGAATATCATATGAATGCAGCAAATATATGAGTAACATCCATAAAACTTACATTCAACACATAGGGGTATTTTAGTCATTTCACAAATTAAGGGTATTTCGGTAATTCTTAACAGTATGGGTCTTAATTACGAACCTTGGCCCGTCAACAAGTCCTTGCGGCTAAAGTGAACAGACACTACACACCAGGTAGGATTCCAAAGAAGAGGAGGTGGGTCATTAAGACCGCTTAAGTACAAAGCTCTCCCTAGATCCAATCCTAGACATGCATATGCCCGTTGCCACACTTAAACCTTATGAGTTGTTCACAGTCGCACTTAATAAATTATTAAGGTTTTATGTATGGTTAAGCAATTTACCAAATACTAAGCCCAAGACCCCTTACAAAGCCCAAACAAATTCACATACGTTCATATGGCCCACCATGCCCAACCTCATTCGTATGGCCCATTAGGCCCAAATCACATTCATATGGCCCATCTAGCCCAATCACATACAAGCCATGTAACCAGCATGACTAGTTCATCACTTATTACCAAATCATCAAATTCGCCTATTTTGAGCCTACGGCCCATCCGGCCCATTTTGCCCATTCTGGCCTAATTGGCCAGAACACGACCCAAGTCCATGAGATTGCTCATGGTGTCCGTTATCGATTCCATTTCCCTCATACGAGTGTTCACACACTTGCAAGACTACCAAAGCCAAACTTTCAGGATTTCGGGATTTTCCAACCCATTGTGTGTGTATTATTTATGTACACACCTGATAACAAAACGCGCTGCGATCTCCTTAGCTACGATCCTACAAACGATGTCACTCAATGATTAATCACATATACTTATTGAATAATTTACCAAAAGCTAAAGTCTCACCTTAACCTTGCTTGAAACACCAAGCCTTAATAGCTTTTCCTCGATCACTAATCACGAGCAATTCCTAAATCTGCATCAATCTTAATTATTAAAAACTGAACCATAAGTGATTTATATCCATCTTAAGTCACCCTTACATTACTTACAACCATTCGGCCAATCTTCATAACCAAAAGTGAAGAATACTTACCCAAATCCCGAAGTGCATAAAGAGTAATTCAGTAGAGATCTGAAGAACAGAGATTCGATATCAATCCCCTACCAAAATTGATTTAGAAAGAGTGAGAGAGAGGAGAAGTCGGTTCTAGCAAGATCAATTGAAAGAGTAAAGTTGTAACATCCCCAAACCCGGCCCATTCACTACGACCGAATCTGGTTATGTTAGTGCGGAAAAGACGGTGGAAAATCTATTTAACTTAGAAAAATTTAGTAAAACTTGCTAACTTTTGAAAAAAATCCATATTTATTCAAGCTTATGAGTAAAACTTTGTTATTAAAATATACTCATTCTAAAAGATTAATATATATACAAGCCAAATTGAATAAGTAGGTTGGAAAAATATAATCATCTTCACATAGTGTTTCAAATTCTTCAAACCATAATAAATACTAATTAAAATAATAACAAAAATAAATAGGAGTCAAAAGGCCTTTATTACATATTCTATTTTAAAACAAATACTTAAAGTAAGCCTAAAACGTTTAATCTCTTCTTCTGCATGGGCCACCATGTGTCCTCTCCGATCCCGGTCCAAACTACGCGTCACCTGAAATGTTAGAAAAATAATGGGGTGAGTCATAATGACTCAGTGCATAATCACAACACATATTTCCATCCGTTTGGGCTCGGCCCATACCCACACAGCCATCGAAACAAATCATGCAAGAATGCATCTCAGCCAAACCCATTGTCCAACCGTACACCAACCTTAGCAGACTCCCCGCCTAAGGCCGTGGGAAACTCCCCACCGATCACATCGTGATCCATAACATCTTACCTTGGCAAGCTCGCTGCTCAAGGCCGTGGCTGAGCCACCGATCAACCCAAGTGATCACAATATCGCAATCTGCCTACGGTGATGCACATAGCAATCAACCGCCGAGATGGGCACCTAGCCAGCATCTCCCTTGAGGTAGCACAAAGCTAACCATCAAGCGCTAATGTAGCCTGAGCTACATTAGACCACGTACATCCTGTGTACACTTCTTCCTCCATCGAGTCAAGCCCGAATCCCATGTATGCATGCATAAGTTCAACATGTCAGATTAACAAAAGAGTAAGCATCACATGTGGATTATCATATCATGTATATATCATAAATAACTCACCATTCAAGCCACTATAATCGGCCATCACATATCACGCATATGTAAACACATTTAACAAACCAAAGACCGAAGAAATAGTGCGTTGATTACGCACCTTAACACTTGTAGTTCTAAGCTTTGATCCCTAAGCTATCGCTCAAAGAAACAATGACTATCCGCCTAAAGCTATCTCCCATTGTGCCGCCCACACCCCGTGGCCAATCCCGAATCAAAAAAACCCTCCTCTTGAACTTCGGGATAGGGACCTTCCCTTGCCCACTGACTCGTGGTCGTTGCCTCCATCAAAAGCTTAAGCAGTAATGAGTTAACCTTACAAAACACAACCTAAATATTTAATCTTAATAAATATTTCTTACCAACTCAACTTGAATCCCGAACGCTACTTTATCAGAATCGCCGACTAAACGACCTTGCTAACCACTCCCTATTGCTCAAACTAGAAACGGTCACCACAAGAAAGTATGGTTCTGGCTGGCTTGTGGACTTGTAACCAAAATGGACAAAATAGGAGAACAAAAGATTCGGCAAGGCTCCTTAGATGGTTTAGGATATTCGGCAATGGCGTCTTTTTAAGGGTGACTTCGGTTTGAAGCAAGGTTTAAGAAAGGAGTGAGTGAAGGGAGAGGATATGGGTTGATAAAAGGTTATGCCCTCTTCCAATTTCGGCTTCAAAGAAATAAGATGGAAAAAGGATTTGCTCAGACTCACTTTCGGCAATGGACTAGAGAATGAATAAATGAAGACAAAGGGAAGAACTTTTGGCAAGGGAGAAAACAAAGTGGTGAATGAAAATGAGCACCTCCCCCCCTATTTATAACATTCGGCCAAGCTCCAACCTCCCACAAAAATCCCTCAAATCTCTCCTAAAATACCTCCCTTCCATCCATTCAAAAAGTTTGAATGGGTCAAACCTCCACCTAGCCGAATTTAAAAAGAAAGACCAAGTCTTTCTCCACCTTTTAAGCCTCCAAAAGCCACCTAACATCTTTCCTCTTTGACGCAAAAACAAGGCCCCAATTGCTGCCCTTGCGAATCGAACCTGAGCCCCTTCCCCCTGCAAATGGCGTCACTTCTCCATGCTCTAAGTGGCGCCTCCTTGCCACTCTGCCAAGCTACTCTTAGTGCTAAAATTCCACCAAAAATTCTCTTAAAGCCCCCCCAAAAGCCAAGCTCATTTTTAACCACTGAAAATCAAAATTTCCCAAAGCCTTCCCTTTTAATCCGAGCATTCTCAAAACTTCTAAAACACCTCCAAACATGCCCAAAACCTACTAGCACTTGAATTATACCCAACCTGCATAGCCCCTAAACCAAGGTGTTACAAAAGTACTTACACAATAATTAGTTAGGTTGAAGAAAAAGTGACGGCACAAAAAGAATTTCGGCAAAGGGAGGGTTGAATTATTCGGCTTTAGAGGGTTTGGAAAAGATAACAAGAAGAAATGAAAAAGATCAAATGTGCTTGTGTGAGGGTAACTACAGGATATTCGGTAAAGAAAAGAAAGACTGACCAATTTGCAAAACTCTCTAAATGCCAAAAGCTATAATGAAAATTCGTAATACCCCCTAAAAGACCCAAAAACGGCACTCATTTACCCTCCTAAGCTGAATTTATACACTTTCCACTTCCCAAAATGGCACCAACTTCTTAGCTCCTAAGTTTTCTCCCTAATAACTCCTCAATCTCATCCTAAATTTTCTCTAAGATAAGGTCCTACAATCTCTCCATGACCATTTCAAACCTCTCATCCATCAAACTTTCACTGCAACACAAACTCTAGTCGTCCTGACAGCAAAATAAATACCCCAATAAAATACAATGACTCTACTCGAACCTTGGACCCCTTACCTGCTAATGACACCATCTCCCTACTCCCTAAGTGGTGCCACTTTGCCACTACACCACAAGCTCTCTTGTGTCATTTTTCTTTTTCATTTATTTAAAAGGCCTACTAACTGAAGTCACAGTTCCCTTGGGCTAAAACAAAAAATTTTCCTATAACCTTACTTGATCCCAGGACATCTCCAACACCCCTAGACACTCCAAATTCATTAACCCTCAAAGCCCACATGCCAATTGTCATTTTCTCGCTCACTTAAAAATTTTTCTGAGACCCAAAGCCCAAAGCCCAATAGGCCCAATTCTACTAGGCCCAAATTCGGGGCGTTATAGTTTGGGTAGGTGTACAACCCAGTTTATACCCTAGTTGAAATAGTGGTTTCGGGACCACAAATCTGAATCAGAAAAATATTTTAATACTATTTTGGTGTTTACATCATGTGATTATAAATGTGTGAAAGTTTCGTGAGCTAATTTTATCATTAGAGTGGTTAATTTGATAAAATGACCTAATCGCGTAAAATGCAAAAATTATGTGCTAATTGTTAAAGTGCTTATTTGTTTGATTAATTGAATATGAGGTCCTTATTATGTAATATCCCGAAATAGGGGTTGCCAGTTTGGAAAATAACTCAAGTGTTAGTGGGCCTCAAGAGTAGTTTTGATGTGTTTTTAGAGTTCCTAAAACTCTCGGATTGAAATGGGATACCTTGGAAAATTTTGGGAATTTTGGGTTAAAAGTGGAAATTGGGTGATGGAGGCCTTAAAAATAAATTTTGTAAGGTTGTGGCCTATAAAATGCCCTGGCAGAGTGGCTTCTATGCGCCACTTAGGGGCTTGGACATAACTCCATAACGTCTAGAGTTCGAGTCCTGAAGGCAGCGCTTGATTGCGCTTTATTTTGTTTTTGCGTCAAGCCAGGAACGCCTGCGAGTAAGGTTTAAAAGAAATTCATGATGCGTCTATGACATGAAATTCAAAGTGGCCGAGTGGCCAAGGACATTGCTTGAGAGCTAAGGCTGAGAGGACTCGTGTTGGAGTCCTAGGGATCGCGCATGAGGCGCTTTATTTTTATTTTAGCGTTCAGACCTGGGAACTGGCAAAGTAAGGTTTAAAAGAATTTCGACGTGTTTAACAGCACGAAATGCGCAAAGGGTCGAATGGCAGGAAGCTTGGACGATTCTCTCCAGGTCTCGGGTTCGAGACCTGGGGGCTACACTTGGGGTTTTCATTTTGTGCCAGCGTGGGGAAGGGCCTGCATGGCCCATGCACGCATGCAGCATAAGATTTGCTGCTGTTTGCTTTATTTTATTTTGGGAAACATGGGCGTTTTCCTTTTTATTCTTTTTATTTATTTTATTTTATATTTTTATTCTCTGCTGCAAACATGGAGCAGTTTATTTATGTTGTTTTTATTATTTTTGTTTGCTTAGAATGATGGGATAGTTTATATTATAATTATTATTATTACTATTAGTTTATGCAAGGATGAATCTTGGCTTTGGGAAGGATACATGTATGGCCGGCCTTGGTTTTGGTAAAAAGAGAAGCATGGTCATTAATCTTTTATTTTATTAAAGGATGGGTAAAGATATGGAATAATGAATAAACAATGAATTTGTTTATTTCAATAAGGATGGGAATGAAGCATGCCTTGGGGGAGGAGTTGGACGGCTTGGGGAAAGGATAGCATTTGGGGGGTTTTCTCTTCTTTTCCAAAATTGTGTTGGCTGATCGTGGAGCTGCGAAAGGACCTTCATTCGGTTTTTTTTTCAAGTTAGCAAGGGGTGCCAAATTTCCTTGTTTTGCTTTCTTTCTTCCCTCATATTTCTTTTGCATGGCCGGTCTTGTGATGCAAAAAGGATGGCCGAATGCTTCTTTTTGTCTTTCCTTTCCCCCATTCTTGTGCATGGCCGATGGGAGCTTGCTTCAAGGTCTAGCATGTTCGGTTTCCAAGTAACAAGTGAGGTGGCCATTATGTTGCTTTGTTTCCTCTTCTTCCCTTTTTGTGTTCTTAATTGAGAGAGAAAGAGATAGAACAAGTTTGAGCTTCGATCTTGAAGAAGCTAGAGAGTATTTTGGCTAGCAAATATTGCTTGCCTTGTTGTTAGCCGCACGTTTCATTAACACTTGAACCATAGCCGAACCTCTATGGTACTATCAACTACGTGTTTCTTTTGCATGTGTCAGCCTTAAGATGCATTAAGGGAACTCCCGAGATTTTTTTGAACATCAAAGGTTTTCGTCAAACCCAAAAGCAAGTGATAGTTTCGGATCTTTTAGCAAAGGTATGTGATTTTTGACCTTCGGCCATAGACTATATTTTGGGCTTTGTGATAACCGAATGTTGAGCTTGGCTTTAGGGATGGCCGAATATATATATAAGGCCATAGTGATGTGTTCCTTTTACGTGAAGCTAGTATTGAGGAGCATCAAAGGAGTCTTTTGGAAGTGGAATCGCTCAAGAGACCTTGTCGAACAAGGTAAATGGCAAGTATGACATGCGGCCAAGGGCCATTGCTCATAGATACGTGTGTTAGCCAATTTCTAAGAATGTTTTAATAGGAATTTTGATAACTTTGAGCAAATCAACAGAACAAGTGGTGTTTTGGGATCGAAATAAGCTAGGCAAATCGGTAGAAGTAATGTGAAGCTTTCGGGATTTTAGACTTTGTTAGAATCGATAGATCAAAATCTCGCTATAGTCAAAGTGAGTTATCGACCGTGTTCTCTTGCTTGTTATATGTGTTGTGCGTGTAATATTTTATGTAAATGTATATGTTGTGCATGTTAATCGAAATAAAGGCTAAGAGTATGGATACCAAGGTAAGTGATCGAATAATCGGGTTAGTGGTTATGATATTAACCTTTCAAAGGTGATTTGCGATAATAATTAATTATTGATGAATGTATAAAAATGTGATGGCATGTGATGTATATTTGTTTTGAGTAATATGTTACCATGGTACATATATTTATGCATGGGACTTGGAATGTGACTATTGGAGAAAAGGGTGTACATTATATGAGTGGTCTAATGCTAGCCTCGTGCTACATTCGCAATTGATGATTTGTGAACTGATTGATATGTGGATCACTATGTGATCGGTGGCTTGGCCACGGCCTTGAGCAGTAAGTCTGCTAAGATAAGATATGTGGATCACTATGTGGGTTGAGCTTCTTAATTTCATATTTATAAATGTATATTCATAATTGCTTATTTATAAATGCATGTTTATATATATGGATTGTGTGGATATGGGATAAGCCCATATGTGAGGACATGTGTATTAACATTGCACTGAGTCTTGGTGACTCACTCAATTTTTCTCAACCCTTTCAGGTGATGCGTAGAGCTTGGACCGGGTCGGAGAGGAAACAAAGGTGGCCATGAGGAAGTGGATTTTATGAAAAAGGACGTTTTGATTGATTTATTAAGTATCTACATTTTCATTATTCCGATTAAGTGTTTGATGTAAAAAGGCCCACTAAAGTATCTTTATTATTATGCCCTATTATGCAAAGATAGTTTAAATGTTGATTGCAAATGGTTTTATTGTCTCAAGTAAAGCTTGAATCCGATATTTTTATAACAAACTTCGACTTTTACTAATAATATTACAAGTCATGAAAATGTTTTATTAAAGGAAACAAATTTTTCCACGGTTTTTACTGTTAAGTAAGAATGTTTTGAAAGTGTTCCGCAGTGGGATTCCAAATTCAGTCGGAGTTAATGGGCCGGGTTTGGGGTGTTACATTTTGGTATTAGAGCATGGTTCAAAACTCGGCTTTGAGGTTTTGGGCCCGAAAATAGTTTTCGAAAGTGGGCTTTTCAAAATGTGAACTTCTATTTTGGGCTTGTTCTGGCATGGCACTGCATCTCTCTCACCAAGTCCAGTCACAAGTAAGTACCTCTGACTATTGAGGTATGTTGAATATGTAAACTGTGTGGGCATAATTGGGCTCGTAGATTAGAAAATTTGGGCTATCGAACCCTAAGACTAGTCTACTCGAAAACAAGTGCATAAGACTTGAGGACTGAAATGACCATAAGAGTGTAGTAAATGAATGTGTCCCTGCTTATGAACGTGTATGTGACTCTCTGAATTAGAATAGCAAACTTAAATTGAACCTATGTGTGATCGAAAGAACCACTTCTGAATACTTCATTCCATAAAATTGTTCGCGGATAATCAGTGGAACAAATTTCTAATGCATAAAACTTTCTAAGTCAGATTTGCGCGATAAGAGATAAATTCTAGATGACGTGGTCGAGGCAAAATGGCCGTATCGGAACTCATTAGATCGGGTCAAGGGTCTAATAATGAGGTACCACCTCCACCACCAGACTTGGATAATGAGCAACAAGATCAGACGAGAGATGGTGCTGTATCGCAGGCGGTGCTGCGAGTTTTAGAAATAGTGGTTGGAGCGAGAGGAAATATGAGAGCTCGAAAATTTGTTCCCGAGCGACTTTGAACCAATAGAGCGGAGTTGTTTCGTGATGTATCAGGCGTAGCACCCAGTACGGTTGAATATTGGTTGGAAGCAACCAAGCGAATTATGGATGAGCTCGATCTGAGCCCTGAGGAAAAAGTGAAAGGAATGCTGGCGCTACTTTGCGATGATATGTATAATGGTGGCTCACAGTTCGGGATAGTGTCACAGCTGAGGACCTCACTTGGGAGTGTGTCAAGACGGCATACTAGAAGAAATATGTCGATACTTACTACATTGATGCTCAGAGGAAGGCGTTTTTGGGGTTGGTTCAACAGAACAAGTCCATGACGAAAAACGAGGCTAAATTCCTAAGGTTAAGCCGATATACTCGAGGAGTAGTGGCTACGGAACAAGAACGATGTGTCCGGTTTAAGGACGGATTAAGGGACGGCCTGAAACTGTTGTTAGCTCCTCAACAGGAACGGGAGTTCGCTGTGTTAGTCTAAAAAGCTAAGGTAGCTGAAGGGATTAAGTACTCGATGAGATAAAACAGAGATAAGGATAGGAACCGAAATGGAAGAAATTTTGGATCGTCTAAATTATCTGAGGGTCTTCGGAAGAGACCGAGGGTTGAAAGTTTTGCTCATGCGACTAAGCCAGCTATGAGAAATCAGGACTGTCTGTGTGCTCAGTGTGGAAGGTATCATGTCGGCGAATGTTGGAGCCAAAATTGAGAATGTTTTAGGTGTAAGTCTATGAGCAGTTAAATATCGTTAATATTAGTTATAACTTTGGATACATGTTGGATCATGGAATCCTAGTTATAAATATAGTGAAAGCCAAAAGTGGATAAGACATTCTATCATGAAATGTTATTGAATTCTAATTGAATGATAAGTACAAGTGATATGAAGTATATATGGTTTATAATTTTAGTCAGCTTGTAATGTGATTCAGATGGTGATAATATTATATTTCAGGCTTTGATGCCTAGCAGGCCTTGTGCCTTGTGTGTGTATTCGAGTTTGATGCCCAGCGTGCCTTGTGCGGTGTATATTTCGAGCTTTGATGCCTAAGCAGGCCTTGTGCTTGGCAGTATATTTCGAGCTTTGATGCCTAGCGAGCTTAATGCGGTGTGTATTCGAGCTTCGATGCCTAGTGTGCTTAATGCCGGTGATGTGTTATAATAGAAAATTCATGAATCACTTACAAGATGGAACATGTTTATTACCATAAGCTAAATGCTCGGGTAAGTACAAGTCTTTCCTAATTGCAAGGAATAAGGAAAGTTAGTATGTTCCCATTTGAATTAAGTAAGATGTGATAAAGTTAAAGCTTCGGTAAGATTTTTAATATGTGCAATTGATTTTACCATTGACGTGTATGATTTTTATTATGGAATTTAAGCTTGAATATGCTTATGGAGAAGTGGCCATATGTGAAAATGCTAAATGTGAAAGAGATTGGATATGTTTGTATATGTGTATAGTCAGGTACATGTGATTGATATGTGGTGAATTGAAATGTACGGATGTTCGTTCGTAAGTAATTTTGAGGACGAAATTATTTTTAATGGGGTAGAATTGTAATATCCCGAAATAGGGGTTGCGAGTTTGGAAAATAACTCAAGTGTTAGTGGGCCTCAAGAGTAGTTTTGATGTGTTTTTAGAGTTCCTAAAACTCTCGGATTGAAATGGGATACCTTGGAAAATTTTGGGAATTTTGGGTTAAAAGTGGAAATTGGGTGATGGAGGCCTTAAAAATAAATTTTGTGTGGCATATAAAATGCCCTGGCAGAGTGGCTTCTATGCGCCACTTAGGGGCTTGGACATAACTCCATAACGTCTAGAGTTCGAGTCCTGAAGGCAGCGCTTAATTGCGCTTTATTTTGTTTTTGCGTCAAGCAAGGGACGCCTGCGATTAAGGTTTAAAAGAAATTCATGATGCGTCTATGACATGAAATTCAAAGTGGCCGAGTGGCCAAGGACATTGCTTGAGAGCTAAGGCTGAGAGGACTCGTGTTGGAGTCCTAGGGATCGCGCATGAGGCGCTTTATTTTTATTTTAGCGTTCAGACCTGGGAACTGGCAAAGTAAGGTTTAAAAGAATTTCGACGCGTTTAACAGCACGAAATGCGCAAAGGGTCGAATGGCAGGAAGCTTAGAGGATTCTCTCCAGGTCTCGGGTTCGAGACCTGGGGGCTACACTTGGGGTTTTCATTTTGTGCCAGCGTGGGGAAGGGCCTGCATGGCCCATGCACACATGCAGCATAAGATTTACTGTTGTTTGCTTTCTTTTATTTTGGGAAACATTGGCGTTTTCCTTTTTATTCTTTTTATTTATTTTATTTTATATTTTTATTCTCTGCTGCAAGCATGGAGCAATTTATTTATGTTGTTTTTATTATTTTTGTTTGCTTAGAATGATGGGATAGTTTATATTATAATTATTATTATTACTATTAGTTTATGCAAGGATGAATCTTGGCTTTGGGAAGGATACATGTATGGCCGGCCTTGGTTTTGGTAAAAAGAGAAGCATGGTCATTAATCTTTTATTTTATTAAAGGATGGGTAAAGATATGGAATAATGAATAAACAATGAATTTGTTTATTTCAATGAGGATGGGAATGAAGCATGCCTTGGGGGAGGAGTTGGACGGCTTGGGGAAAGGATAGCATGGCCGAAATTCCTATTTGGGGGGTTTTCTCTTCTTTTCCAAAATTGTGTTGGCTGATCGTGGAGCTGCGAAAGGACCTTCATTCGGTTTTTTTTTCAAGTTAGCAAGGGGTGCCAAATTTCCTTGTTTTGCTTTCTTTCTTCCCTCATATTTCTTTTGCATGGCCGGTCTTGTGATGCAAAAAGGATGGCCGAATGCTTTTTTTTGTCTTTCCTTTCCCCCATTCTTGTGCATGGCCGATGGGAGCTTGCTTCAAGGTCTAGCATGTTCGGTTTCCAAGTAACAAGTGAGGTGGCCATTGTGTTGCTTTGTTTCCTCTTCTTCCCTTTTTGTGTTCTTAACCGAGAGAGAAAGAGATAGAACAAGTTTGAGCTTCGGTCTTGAAGAAGCTAGAGAGTATTTTGGCTAGCAAATATTGCTTGCCTTGTTATTAGCCGCACGTTTCATTAACACTTGAACCATAGCCGAATCTCTATGGTACTATCAACTACGTGTTTCTTTTGCATGTGTCAGCCTTAAGATGCATTAAGGGAACTCCCGAGATTTTTTTGAAAATCAAAGGTTTTCTTCAAACCCAAAAGCAAGTGATAGTTTCAGATCTTTTAGCAAATGTATGTGATTTTTGACCTTCGGCCATGGACTATATTTTGGGCTTTGTGATAACCGAATGTTGAACTTGGCTTTAGGGATGGCCGAATATATATATAAGGCCATAGTGATGTGTTCCTTTTTCTGTGAAGCTAGTATTGAGGAGCATCAAAGGAGTCTTTCGGAAGTGGAACTGCTCAAGAGACCTTGTCAAACAAGGTAAATGGCAAGTATGACATGCGGCCAAGGGCCATTGCTCATAGATCTGTGTGTTAGCCGATTTCTAAGAATGTTTTAATAGGAATTTTGATAACTTCGGAGCAAATCAACAGGAACAAGTGGTGTTTTGGGATCGAAATAAGCTAGGGGCAAATTGATAGAAGTAACAGAAGCTTTCGGGATTTTAGACTTTGTTAGAATCGATAGATCAAAATCTCGCTATAGTCAAAGTGCGTAGTTATCGTGACCGTTCTCTTGCTTGTTATATGTGTTATGCGTGTAATATTTTATGTAAATGTATATGTTGTGCATGTTAGCCGAAATAAAGGCTAAGAGTATGGATACCAAGGTAAGTGATCAAATAATCAGGTTAGTGGTTATGATATTAACCTTTCAGTGATTTGAGATAATAATTAATTATTGATGAATGTATAAAAATGTGATGGCATGTGATGTATATTTGTTTTGAGTAATATGTTACCATGGTACATATATTTATGCATGGGACTTGGAATGTGACTATTGGAGAAAAGGGTGTACATTATATGAGTGGTCTAATGCTAGCCTCGTGCTACATTCGCAATTGATGATTTGTGAACTGATTGATATGTGGATCACTATGTGATCGGTGGCTTGGCCACGGCCTTGAGCAGTAAGTCTGCTAAGATAAGATATGTGGATCACTATGTGGGTTGAGCTTCTTAATTTCATCCTTATAAATGTATATTCATAATTGCATATTAATAATTGCATGTTTCTATATATGGATTGTGTGGATATGGGATAAGCCCATATGTGAGGACATGTGTATTAACTATGCACTGAGTCTTGGTGACTCACTCAATTTTTCTCAACCCATTCAGGTGATGCGTAGAGCTTGGACCGGGTCGGAGAGGATACAAAGGTGGCCATGAGGAAGTGGATTTTATGAAAAAGGACATTTTGATTGATTTATTAAGTATCTACATTTTCATTATTCCGATTAAGTGTTTGATGTAAAAAGGCCCACTAAAGCATCTTTATTATTATGCCCCATTATGGAAAGATAGTTTAAATGTTGATTGCAAATGGTTTTATTGTCTCAAGTAAAGCTTGAATCCGATATTTTTATAACAAACTTCGACTTTTACTAATAATATTACAAGTCATGAAAATGTTTTATTAAAGGAAACAAATTTTTCCATGGTTTTTACTATTAAGTAAGAATGTTTTGAAAGTGTTCCGCAGTGGCATTCCAAATTCAGTTGGAGTGAATGGGCCGGGTTTGGGGTGTTACATATTATGTGATTAGACCATAGTTAGTGGATTGTGGCATAAATGGTCATCCATTAGAAGATTTTGTAATGTTTTCATTAATGGCATTAAAGTAATTTTGTAAATAAGTAATATTAAATAAAAACAAAACCATATGTTCATCTTTTCCAAGTGAGTTCCACTAAAATTAAAAGCTTAAGAACACCATTTCTAGGGCTCAAGCATTCGGCCCTTATATTTCTCAATTAAGGTATGTTTTGAGCTTGGTTTTTGATTTTTTTTTTGTTTTTGTGACCGTTGCTTTGTGTACTAGCTAGCCCATGCCTCAATTTTTGAAAGTGTTGATGATTTTGAAAGTTGCCATTGATGAATTCATGAGTTTTATGATGTTTGATGGTGAATTATGCAAGCTTAGTGTTTGATATACATGTTTTGTAAAGTGATTTTTAACAAAAATGTCAATTAGGGATTATATTTAGAAAAGTGTAAATTGATAGGTTAAATTTTGTAATAAATGAAAAATATGGACTGCTAGGGACCTATAGAGAATTCGGCTAAGCATGGGTCATATTGAATTTTGTGAATTTTGTGTATTTATGAAACATGGACTAAATTGTAAAAATGTGAAATGTTAAGGGCTAAAACGTAAAATGCTCAAATTATGTGTTCTTGGATGAAATTGAATAAAATGTTGAATAAGTAAGCTAATTTCGATATTAACTAGAATGGAAAAAGCAAAATTCAGATCTAGGTCAAAGAAAAATCAAAGCATCGGATTAGTTGACTTAATTTGTCATTACTACGAACGAGGTAAGTTCGTATTTTAATAGACATTACAAAATCATGTTATAAATGCATATTATTTGTAACAGCCCGATTTCGGGGCTGGTAAGAATAGTGGTTTCGGGACCACTAAACCGAGGTCAAGGAAAATTATTTTTGATGTTATTTTATGTGTTATGGCATTAATATATGGCAATGTGAAAATTTTGGAGCTTTAATTTTAATGATTGCATGCTTAATTGTGAAAAAGGACTAAATCGCATAAAGTGCAAAAGTTCTATTTTTCAAGGTAGAGTTGTCAAATAGCCATAGAATATTAAATTAGAAGTCCTTAAAAGTGAAATTAGGCCAATTAGAGTATGTTGGCCGGCCATATAGCTTAGGGAGATAAGAGCATTTAATTTTTTGGTGGAATTAGGTGATAAAAGATGAATAAAATAAGATGAATAAAAGATATTATCATCTTTTACTATTCCCATTCCTTCTCCACCGAAAATTGAAGAGATAATAGGGGTTTTAAAGCTCAAATTTTTAGCAAAACAAATCGCTTGCAAGTAGTGATTTTGGTGATTTTATTTGATAATTTTTGCACTTTTGAAGTCCCCGAAGCTTAAACTAGCTAATGAGGGGACTAAATTGTGAAATGGTTGAAAGTCTAGGGACTTGCCATGAGAGAGTTTGTGATGTTAGATGAGTTTTTATGGGAGAAAATGAATGTTAGGGAGATGGGAAACAATTTTTGTGAAAGGTGTTTGCATGAAAACACCCAAATAGGACTTGAATGCAAAGATTGAAATTGTATCATAAATGCATGAAATAGTTGGAGTTACGAGTATTTGTAAGAGAAACAAATGCTCAGCTAGGCTTGTCTAATGATAAAATGTATTGAAAAATGATTTACGAGCCTAGGGGCAAAATCATAATTTGGCCAAAGTGTAAGGGCAAAATTGTAATTTTGCCAAAATGTAAGGGCAAAATGGTCATTTTTTCCTATGTATAGATTATGATGTATTATGATCATAAATGTGTTAAATGGGTGAATTTTATTGTTATAGATCGAGAAGAGCGCGAAATTAACCTTGACCGGGGAAAAGGCAAGGTAACGGATTAAACCGCAAATTGAAACATTTTGCACCAAGGTAAGTTTATGTGTAAACGATGCATTATATATATACATTGTTGTTGCTAATTAGTGCATGGCACAATTAAGAACAAGTATGATTCAGGTGGATTGAATGTGGTAGTTATTGAATAGTTTTTGTATGAATGATGAAATAGATATGTAAATGTGTAATATTAATACTTAATTACAATGGGCTGTGTGCGATACCATCGTCTATTTATCCTTTTGGTGGGCTAAGTGCGATACCACCTTAATACTTAATTATGATGGGCTATGTGTGATACCATTGTCTATTTATCATTTTGGTGGGCTAAGTGCGATGCCACCTTAATACTTAATTACGATGGGCTGTGTGCAATACCATTGTCTATTTATCATTTGGTGGGCTATGTACGATACCACCGTAACTATCCTTTTGGTGGGATATGTGCGATACCACACTAATAAAGATTGATAGTGGGCTAAGTGCGAAACCACCGAGTGATTGAATTATGAATGGTTGATTAAAGAATTGTGATGTGTTGTAATATGTGATATTGTGGTGCTAAGTGTAGCGAAGCATGTTAGTGAATGTAAGCATTAAGCTTGTGATATGGTTGGAAGGTGGTAAGGGAAGAAATGAGTAAGCATGGTTATGAATGTTGATTGTTCTTGTTTAGTATGTAATGCTATATATTGTTTAGCACATACTATAATGTTATTTGTTTACATGTAAACTTACTAAGCTTAAAGTTTACTCCCTTATTTTTCCCTTGTCTTATAGAGTTAAAGAGCTGGGTCGAGATACGAAGATATTTGGAAGATCGCACTATCAGGCCACCTCGGTATATCTAGACTTAGTACATTTGAGCATGGCATGTATAGGAGCTAGACTAGGTATATAGTTTTGTTATTTTGGCCAAGAGTGTGTTTGCCCCTTTGTTGAGAAACTCTTATGTATATAGCCATAGATGTTGACTCTTTGTTATATATATATAAATATGAAGTTATTCATGGGAGTTTATATTGCAAAATATGAAGTTGTTTAGTGGTATGTTGAATGGATTCATGTTGTGTAAGCTAGAGGGACGAAAAGAGCTTGGTAAATAGCCTTGTTCTTGTCCACACGGGTAGGTACACGGGCGTGTGTCTAGGCCATGTGTTACACACGGTCAGTCCTATGGGTGTGTGACTTGGCCGTGTGTCCCCTACATGTTGGTGTTGTAAGTCAGAGTTGACCACGGGCTAGCCACACGGGCGTATGCCTACGCCGTGTGGCCTTTATAAGGTCACTGACGTCACAAATAGAATACCCAAGTTTTTACACACAGGCAAGGACACGGGCGTATCTAAGCCATGTGGAGCACACGGGCGTGTGTCCGGCCGTGTGAAAACCACTGTAGGTTCAAGTGAAAATAAATCCCACACGGGGTAGGGACATGGGCGTCTGTTGCCACACGGCCTTCCCACATAGGCGTGTCCTACTTCACACGAGTGTGTGGCCCTTGTTTAGGTGAAGATTGTTTCTGGTTGGGTTTCGAAACCCCTCGTAGTCCTTAATGAGGTTGTTGTGATGACGATAGAGATATATCAAGTTAGGACTAAAATTTTATAGACTAAAGTTGTTGATTAAGTACGGTAACGCCTCGTGCTCGGTTTCAGTATAGGATACGAGTAAGGGGTGTTACATTATTTGTATGATTGAATTCAATGCCAAATGGTAATGCAAATGTAAATATTTTGAATAAGCTATAGATATGATATTATGATATTGAATTGTTTGAGAAGCAGAATATATGAATACGAGGAAGTTTCGATAACATGACGACGTCCGAAAAGCCCGTACGAACCCTAGGAATAGTAGAGGATGCATATGTCATGACATAGGATTCTGATATATGATTTCGTGTAAGACCACGTCTGGGACGTTGGCATTGACTTGTGTTTACGTGTAAGACCATGTCTGGGACATTGGCATCATATTTGATTCATACAAGACCCTGCCTGGGACAGTGGCATCGATATGTGATTACATGTAAGACCACATCTGGGACGTTGGCATTGTACAAGATTTCTGACTATCTGAGTATCCTTATTGATTCTGAACTGTTCAATAGGCATTTCGAGAAATAAGTGAATAAGTGAATGACATTCCGATTCAAGTATGTTGAAATGTATACAATATTTGATATGAAAGGTACGTATATATGTGCAAAGAATGTTATGTGATGTGTATGCAAATGAATTGTGAATATGTGCTTATGAAACTTGAACAAGTGAATAAGATATGATTTATAAAGTGGCATATGTGAAATTCTCAGATACTATATGAATGAAAGGTGAATTTGGGTATAAGTGATGATATGTGATTCATATTAGAAAGATATGTGATTAAATATGTTATTTCCCATAATGTGCTCATTTGGTTATATCAAAGTGAGACTTGAATGTTATATGAGAAACGAATTGAATAAACTTGTAAAAGCTAAAATTAGCGAGTAAGTAAGTATATTATTAAATGGTGATGATTTGGTATGAAATCATGATATAAACTTGAGATAATTTGAGTTTTGACATTTGAGATAGCATAGTATGCTTATGGCATTGTAATGAATTCATTTGTTATATTAAGTTTATTAAAATACGAGCTTACTAAGCTTTCAAAGCTTACTCTTTGTGTTTTTCCTACATTTATAGATTTTCAAAGATTTGCTCAGGTTGGAAGTCAGTGGAGATTGCATCACACTATCTGATTAATGATCTCAGTATTTATACCTTTATGATTTGGTTATATGGCATGTATAGGCTATGGTATTTAATAATATGGTTGGAATGTAATTGGGCTATTTGAGATGGTTGATTAAGAATGTGGTTGTGGAATTTAGTATATTTTGATAAACTTGATATTGGTTAAATAGCTTAGAATTGTTATGAGATTTGCTTGAAATGATGTAAGTGTATATGGTCGCTTTAATAATGGTTTAAGTTATTCATATGATCATTTGATAGATGATGAGTATTTGCTTAAGAAATACATAAAAAAAACTGAGTTGATGAAATGGTTCATTTATGAGATATGGATTGTTATTTGAACTGGGAAATATTGTAGAAATGAAATAGGTTATATTGATGATTATAGCTTGTGTATTTGGAAATGTTTTGGCTACTATTAATGGTATTGAAAAGGTACAAAATGATGTGGTTTAGGTATGCATGATAAGGATGAGACATATGGCTTAAACCAAGCCTAATTTCGTGCCACATGGCCTGAGCACACGGGCGTATGTCTCAATCGTGTGACCCTTGCTATTTAAATAAAACAAGTCAGTGTGTTACACGGCCTAGACATACGGGTATGTCTGGTGGCCATGTGACCAAGTCAGTATGTATGCCCTGTTTCCACACGGTCTGTGACAGGGACGTGTCTGGAGGCCGTGCGAGGCACACGACTTGTCCACACAGGCATGTGAAGTTTGAAAGTGTGAAAGTTTTTCTAAGTTTTTAAAATTTTTATATATGTTTGGTTTAGTCCCGAACCACTTCTAAGCATGTTTTAAGGCTTGTAGAGCCTTGTAAGGGACAATATGACTGTGTTTGAATAACATATGTATTCGAATGTCTAAATGTATGAGATATGTTTATGTTATGAATTGAGTGATTGGTAATACCTTGTAACCCTATTCTGAAGACGAATAAGGGTTAGGGGTGTAGCAATAGGAACTATTGCATTGTATCACCCCATGCTCAAACACCATTTGACATCGATTTGATAATGGTTATGTAATTATATGAAATTCCAATGATAGTTCTATGTTCTTCTATTAATGCTAATATGTTTTACTGTATTTGATATTTATGTTTGTTTAAATAATAGTTCAACTCACGCTGAGCATTCATAAGTTTTCGTCTCCATAATGTTTAACTTTTTAGGTAACCCTCAAAACTAGGATCAAACCCAACATATGGAGAATCACCTTGGACCTCAGACTATTTTTAATAAGTATTATTAATAAGTCTATATTGGTTTTGGTTTGTAATTTTTAATTATTTCTGGTCTACATCTTGGTAACTTTTCATTTGGGGATTTCTTGTATGCATGGATTACTCAAGCTTAATAACCGGAAAATGCATGATATATGGCTTAAATAAAATTTGACGTTGTTCCCTAATTTCGACCGCGTTGCAAAGAAACCATTTTAGAAAAACAAATCGATAAGGTAACTAGATTTCCAAAATAACATGAATAATGGTTTTTCCGTTGCATTGATTAACATCAAGTTTTTACAAAGTAAAGTGAAGAACAAACGATTTTTATAAAACAACACTATCAATAATAAAATGAATCTTAAGTACAGATGACCTAATAAATGAATATTTTTAAACTAACTCAAACTACGGTTTTTCTCTAAAATGAGTTTACTTAAGGTCTTCAAAAGTAACGTAAGTTAGGTTAGCCATTTCGGTGGCTAATGTAGCCTTCTGAATCTAGCCATAATGTCTAGGATGGGTTGGGGAGGTTACATTTAGTGGTATCAGTGTAACACCTCTTACCCCTATTCGACGCTGGAATAGAGTACGAGGCATTACCGGACTTACAACACAAGCATTCGCACAATTTCAAGTAATAAATTTGCGTCCAATTGAAAACCATTTGTATTCAATCATAAAGTTCCTAAAACAAGCCTATGAGGCCCAAAACATACTTTAGAAGTGATTCGAGACTAAATCGAGAACTCAGGAAAGTTTTATAAAACTTAGAAAATTTTTGTTAACTGCAGGGCTCAAACGCCCGTGTGGTCCAAGGGGCACGCCTGTGCTTCAGACCGTGTTCGATTTAGGGTGCTTTATGACTTGTGCCACACGGCCATGCCACACGCCCGTGTGCTAGGCCGTGTGGTAAATTAATTTAATTCAAATTAAGTGAAGGTTTCACACGGCCAAGACATACACCTGTGTTCTAGGCAGTGTAGCACACACAGCTAAGACACACGCCCATGTCTCTGTCCAAGTGCTATATCCTGGACATTCTATTTTTTAAAATTAAGGTGCAGGGGACACACGGCCGGAACACATGCTCATGGGGCAGACCGTGTGTCACACACGGCCTAGAAACATGCCAGTGTGTCTACCTGACTGGAAAAAAATAAGGCTATTTACCAAGCCATTTGCCACCCCTTTAATGCACACACCTACATAACATAACATAGCACCAATTCAAGCTTATACATACAACCAAATCATCTACAACCAAGACATAAATACATCATTGACATGCTAACATCTATCATACATAAACATCATAACACTTATCAACTCAAATAATGCAAGTCTCCATATTCATGAAAGGCATCATCATATGAATATACTTATACCAATATTAGACAATTACAAATGGCCTTATGCAAAATGAACTTCTAACCAACATAAGCCAACACATTTGGCCAAATCAATTATGACACATAACAAAATGACCAAGTCACTTATACATGCCATAACTCAAAATGTTGAATACATTGATACCAAAATAATTGTTGATAGTGTGTATGGATCTCCAACGATCTCTAAACCTCGAGCTAGCTTGGTGACACTATAAGACAAGGAAAATAAAGGGGAGTAAGCTATATAGCTTAGTAAGTTCCTATGCAAATAATAAGACAAGGAAAATAAAGGGGAGTAAGCTATATAGCTTAGTAAGTTCCTATGCGAATAATAAGCATCCTAACCACACATTTAACGTACAATTAACATGATAAAAATTAGCATGAATGTTATTAAGCTCTTATAATCATAACTTACTCAATCACCACCTTACCAAGGGTTCATCACATATCGAGCTCATTACTTATTAGTTTTATGTACATACGTGGACCAACTCACATCATAGCCATATCATGTCACAACTATGACATTCCCATTGAACACTTAGAATCTTAACGGATACTCAGAGATCTTGCAAATAAGTGCCATATATGTAGCTAAAGCTACCTCATATCTCCTAATACACATAGGCTCGATTTTGACCTATTTACGGGCCTACTCACACAAGCTGTCAGTCAGGACGTAGCTATGCAGTGCTGCTCACACAAGTTGCCAGGTATCTGCAACACATGTCGGACTATCCAGCCATTGGTAGGACGTACAAGACCAGACCCAGATCACATAACTACATATATACATGGGTTCATAGTAACATGTCACTCGTATCCTATTCTATTCTTAAGGTTCAATCGGAATTTCTCGTTTGTTGAAACTTTGTCAAATACGTCTAAAGAGTCAATCACAATTCAGACAATATTAAAGCATTTAAAACATAAATATAACAATGCATTATTTACATACGAACTTACCTTGGTACAAAAATAGTAGAATTGGACTTAATCGTCAAACACTTTGTTTTCCCCCTATCTAAGTCCGAACCTCATTTTTCTTGATCTATAATAACAAATTTAACTCATTCTCATTTAATACTCACATTATTCAACTTATCCCAAAATTCATATTATGGAAAAATTACATTTTTGCTCCTAATGTTTCACATTTTTACAATTTAGTCCCTGGGCTCGTAAATTGAAATGTATTCCATTTCTTAAAAACCCAAGCCTATCCGAACCATTTTCATACTTATACCAGCCCACATTTTCTATTTAATCACACTTTTTCTACTCATTTTATAACTTTTACAAATAAGTCCTTTTTGACATTTTGATCAAAAAATCACCTAGTAAATGTTGTTTGTATAACACGAAACATACATTTTCTACCATTAGACATCAAAATACACACATATCTATAATGGGTAAAATTTTAAACTTTGACAATACTTCAAAATAGTCCTTTGAAAATCTAGATTAGGTTAACAGGATCTCAAAAACATAAAAATAATTAAAAACGGGGCTAGAATGGACTTACAGTCTAGCTTGAAAGTGGCCAAAACCCTAGCTATGTTTTCTCATACAATATGGGGGGCTAAATTGATGAAGATGAACTTTTATTTAGTTATTTTGGCTTTATTTACTAGATTACCAATATGCCCTTCACTTAAACATTGAAAATTTTAACTAACCATGCCTATTTTTGTCCATACTAAAGCATAATGGTTTAATTACCATCTAGGGACCTCCAATTTAAAATTTCATAACAATTAGACACCTCTAGCTTGTAGAACATACATTTTGCACCTTGCAATTTAGTGCTTTTAACTAATTTGAATGCCCAATCGATAAAATTTTCGAATGAAATTTTCACGAAATAATTCCATGAAACTGTAGACCATAAAAATATAATAAAAACAAATCTTTCTATGTCAGATTCGTGGTACTGGAACCACTATTCCAACCAGACCTAAAATCTGGCTGTTAGAACTCTCCCCCCTTTAGGGATTTTCGTCTCCGAAAATCTTACAAGAAAATAGGTTCAGGTAATGTTTTCTCATAGCTTCCACAATTTCCCACGTAGCCTCTTCGTCCCAATGTCATTGCCACAAAACTTTCACTAGGGCTATAGTTTTATTTCTCAACTGTTTAACTTCCCGAGCTAAAATCTTGATCAGTTCTTCACCATACGTCATATCCAGTCGAATCTCAATATCTGTTGGAGAAATCACATGTGAAGGATCAGAATGATATCGTCGTAACATCGACATATGAAACACATTATGGATCCTTTCTAACTCTATCGGTAAAGCTAACAGATATGCTACTGGCCCTATTCTTTCAATAACCTCATATGGCCCAATCAAACGTGGGCTCAACTTGCCCTTACGACCAAATCTCAGGATCTTCTTCCATGGAGATACTTTCAGAAATATTTTATCACCAATCTGGAATTTGATCTCTTTTCTTTTCAAATTTGTGTACGAATTTTGTCGATCTGAAGCGGCTTTCAAACAGTCACGAATTACCTTTACTTTTTTCCAGTTTCTCTAACCAAGTCAACCCTATTAATCTGTTTCTCACTAAGCTCTGTCCAATACAAAGGAGTTCGACACTTGTGGCCATACAATGACTCATACGGTTCCATCTTTATACTCAACTAAAAACTGTTGTTATAGGCAAATTTGACTAATGGTAGATATTTCTTCCAACTACCTTCGAATTCTAGAACACAACATCGGAGCCTATCTTCAAGAATCTGAATTACTTTTTCGGATTGACCGCTGGTTTGTGGATGAAAAGTGTTACTAAAATTAAAGTTCGTACCCAAAGCTTCTTGTAATTTCTTCCAAAATCTCGAAGTAAACCTCGGATCTCTATCCGAAATAATAGAAATAGGCACTCTGTGCAATCTCACAATTTCATCAGTCTACAATTCGACTAGCTTATCAAGTGAATAGTCGGTATATACCGGTATAAAATGATCCGATTTCATCAATCTATCAACAACAACCTAGATAACACCTTTCTTTCTCGGAGTCAAAGGCAGTCTCATTACGAAGTCCATTGTAATCGTATCCCATTTCTACTCAGGTACCACCACTGGCTGAATTAAACCCGAAGGCACTTGGTGCTCGGCTTTTACTTGTTGACAAATCAAGCATCTCGAAACAAACTCTGAAATATCTCGTTTCATACCTGACCACCAATACAATTTCTTCAAATCATTATACATTTTTGTACTACTGTGTGCCTCTGTGTAAAATTTTCTAAATAAGGTCACCATTTTTCGGTACACATATTCTATCTAAACAATCATCTGAACCGATCCGAAAGTTTGAATCACTACCCGATTCACATTGAGTTCTTTTAGCTTGTAGTTAACTATCATTTTTCTAAGCTTCACAAATTTGCTAAAGATATATCAGTCTAGCTCTCATCTCAGCCAAAATTGAACCATCATTAGACAAAGTCAATCTACTTATAGCTCTCAAAGCAAACAAGGACTTTCTGCTTAAAGCATCTGCGACTACATTTGCCTTTCCCGGATGATAGTCAATCACTAGTTCATAATGTTTCAGTAAATCGAGGCATCTCCGTTGTCGCAAGTTTAGATCTTTCAGAGTCATCAGATATTTTAAACTCTTATGATCAGTAAAGATATGGCATTTCTCACCGTACAAATGATGACGCCAAATTTTCAAAGAAAAAACAATGGCGGCCAATTCCAAATCGTGCGTCGGATAATTCTTCTCGTGCGGTTTCAACTGTCTCAAGGCATAAGCTATCACTTTGCCCTCTTGCATCAACACACAACCCAAACCATTCAATGATGCATCACTATAAATTACGAATTCTTTTCCCGATTCAGGTTGTACTAAAATCGGTGCCTCAGTCACTAATGCTTTCAATTTCTCAAAACTTTGCTGACATTTTTCGAACCATTCAAATTTAACATCTTTTTGCAACAACTTGGTCATAGGAGTAGAAATCATCAAAAATCCTTTGACAAAATGTCGGTAATAACTAGCTAAGTCTAAAAAGCTTCAAACTTCAGATACATTCCTTGTGGTTTCCAATCAATAATTGCCAAAATCTTACTTGGATCAACTCGAATACCATCACCTGAAATGATATGTCTCAAAAATCCGACTTCTCGGAGCCAAAACTCACTTTCACTGAACTTAGCAAACAATTTCTTATCTCTCAACGCCTGTAATACAGTTCTCAAGTGCTTGGCATGCTCAGACTCATCTCGAGAATAAATCAGAATGTCATCGATGAACACAACCACAAACTTATCCAAATATGGTTGATTCATCAAGTTCATAAAAACAATAGGAGTAGTAGTTAATCCAAAAGGCATAACAAGAAATTCATAATGCCCGTACCTTGTCCTGAAAGCAGTTTTCAGCACATCCGACTCTTTAACTCTCAACTAATAGTAGCCATATCTCAAATCAATCTTCGAGAATACTGTTGCTCCTTTCAACTGATCAAACAAATCATCAATCCTCTGAAAAGGATACTTGTTCTTTATAATCACCTTGTTGAGCTGTCGATAATCGATACAAAGTCTCATAGATCCGTCTTTCTTCTTTACAAATAACACTGAAGCAGCCCAGGGAGAAAAACTCAGTCTCGCAAAACCCTTATCTGTCAACTCTTGCAACTAAGCTTTTAATTCTTTCAATTCAGTCGGAGCCATCCTATACGGAACAATCGATATTGGCGACGTCCCGGGTACTAAACCAATAGCAAACTCAACCTCTCTAATTGGAGGTAACCCAGGCAACCCTCTGGAAACACATCCTGATATTCACAAACTACCGACATTGATTCAAGTTTCAATTCAGACATCTTTGTATTCAACACATAAGTAAGATCAGCTTTACAACCTTTTCTTATGTGTCTTTGAGCAACTATAAACGAAATCACAATAGGCAATTCACTTGATTCATCGGTTTCAACTCGAAAAACCTCACTATTTTAACATTTCAATTCAATAATTTTCAGTCTATAATTTACTATGGCATCATGCAGTGTTAACCAGTCCATACCCAAAATAGCATCGAATTCATCAAATGGAAACAACATTAAGTCAGCCGGAAAACAGTGACCTCGAATCATCAAAGGACAATTCTTGCAAACTTTATCAACTAGCACATATTTACTGTAAGGGGTTTGACACTTTTATCACAAACTCAGTAAACTCAATAGGCAAACTCTTACTAGATACCAAATTCACCCAAATATAAGAATGAGTTGATCCAGGATTGATCAATGCATTAACATTAGTATCATAAAGTGAAAATGTACCAGTAATCACATTGGGAGATGACGCATCCTCACGAGCATGCATGGCATAAGCTCTAGTAGGTGCTCTAGCTTTAAATCTCACAGCTGAATCCTTCGTCACACTTTTACTGCTAGTTCCATTCCTAGTATTTCTTGGTGGCCTACCCTTATTGGTAGTATTACTCCGCCTTGCACTCAGAAATTGTTCTTTCTCAGCCATCTCAGGGCAACCTCAGATAAATTACTCTTGAGAACCACACTTGAAACAAGCTCAGTCATTCATCCTACACTCGCCGGGATGTCTTCTTCTACAATGCTGACATTCAGGTCTGTTAAACCTAACATTACCCACGCTTGCCATTGCAGTAGCTTGAGATTTGAAACTCGAATATTGCTTTCCGCAGTCTCTGTGCGAATACCAAATTTAAACATTTGAACGGGAATACATTTCTCAGGATTTCTTTGACTGAGATTGAAATGACTTACTCATCAGCCTTTTTCTTGCATCTCTAACCTCGCTCTTGGCCTTTCTTTTCTCTTTGCTTAGCTCTTCGGCTTTGCAAGCTCGTTCAACCAATACAACAAGTTCTTTTAGTTCCAAGATCCCAACTAACAATCAGATGTCTTCATTCAGCCCATCTTCGAACCTTTTACACATAATAGCCTCAGAGGAAACACACTCTCAGGCATATTTACTGAGCCTGACAAATTCTTGCTCATACTCTGTCACTAACATTTGGCCCTGTTTCAGCTTAAGAAATTCTTTACGTTTCTGATCGACGAACCCCTGACTAATGTATTTCTTTCAGAATTCCTCTTGAAAGAATTCTTATGTAACCATCACTCTCGGTACCAAAGATACTAGTGTCTCCCACCAGTGATATGCTGCGTCCCTCAATAATGATATAACACATTTCAAGCATTCTTCGGGTGTACATTATAACTCATCAAATACCCTGATAGTATTCTCAAGCCAGAACTCGGCTCTCTCGGGGTCATCATCTACATTAACCCTGAATTCCTCAGCCCCTTTCTTTCGAATCTTATTAACTGAAGGCTTGTACAGTCTTGCCAATTCCACACCTTTAGGAACTATGGGAATCGGTTGGGGATAAGGAGGGGGTGGACGATGTTGAGCATTCAGATTTGTTCGAACAAACTCCAAATACCACTCGTTCATCATGTGGAGGAAGGCTTCCATTGCCCCTCCTCCCTGACTGACCGTGGGAGGTCTTTAACACCCCCATTACCCATATTCGACATTGGAACAGGTACAAGGCATTACTAGACAAAAACACAAGCAACATACATTCCGAGTTATAAATTTCCATCCAAACTAAAACTTTTCACACACATTCTTATCGTCCCTAAAACGAGCCTACGAGGCGCAAAACATGCATTGGAAGTGGTTCGGGACTAAATCGAGAACTTTAGAAATTTTACAAAACTTAGAAACATTTTCATGTTACAGGGGTCACACGCCTGTGTGGTTCAAGGGACAAGCCTGTGCTACAGGCCGTGTTCAATTTATGGAGCTCTCAGACTTGTGCCACACGGCCATGCAACACGCCCGTGTGCTAGGCCGTGTGGTCGATTTAATTTTCATATTTTTTCATAAAATAGGTGCATACTTCACACGGTCGGGGCACATGCCCGTGTTCAAGGCTGTCTAGCACACACGGACGAGACACACGCCTGTGGCTCTACCTGTGTGCTCAATTCTGGACATTCTGTTTTGCAAAACTTAAGGTGCGAGGGACACACGACTGAACTACATGCCCGTGGGGCATACTGTGTGTCACACATGGCCTAGACACACTACTGTGTGTCTACCCGTGTGGACAAAAAAAGGCTATTTACCAAGCCATTTGCCACCCTTTTAATGCACACACCTACATAACATAACTTAGCACCAATTCAAGCTTATTCATACAACCAAATCATTCACAACCAAGACATCAACACATCATTCATATGCAAAAATCTATCATACATAAACATCACCTAACTTACCAACTCCAATCTTGCAAGTTTCCACATTCATGAAAGGCATCATCATATGAATATACTTATACCAATGTTAGCCAATTTCAAATAGCCTTATACAAAATGTACTTCTAACCAACATAGGCCAACACAATTGGCCAAATCAATTATGACACATAAAAAAATGACCAAGTCCCCTAAACATGCCATAATTCAAAATGTTGAATTCATTGATACCAAAATAATTGTTGATGGTGTGTATGGATCTCCAACGACCTCTGCAACTCGAGCTAGCTTGGTGACACTATAATAGTAGAGAACGGAAGGGGAGTAAGCTATATAGCTTAGTAAGCTCGTACGCAAGAAATAAGCGACCTTACCGTACACATAACATTCAAATAATATAACATAGTTAAATATACAATTACCATGGTCTCATAATCACAACTCATTCTATCACAAAACTTACCTCATATGCCTCATTTCAAGCATTTAATAGATATGAGCTTCTAGTACATACCTGTACCATCTCAAAATGAATTTACACATAATTTTATCTTTGACATACATGTGAACCACTCAGAATAGTACTTTCGAATACTCTAGATTCTAGCACACTAAGTGCCACAAATGTAGCTAATGCTACCTCAATCTCATATCACATAGTTGCTTGCACTCGAGCTATTAACAGGCCTACTCACACAAGCTATCAGTCAAGACATAGCTACACGGTACTGCTCATGCAAGCTGTCAAGTATTCGCAACATATGCCAGTATACTTAGCCATTGGTAGGATGTACAAGACCAGCACCCGAATCACATAGTCACATAACACATACTAACCCTAGTGACATCTCACTTGTATCCTACCTTATTCCTAAGGTTCAAATGAGATTTCTTTCTTCTCGATTCCTCTTCGGACTCATTCGTATAATTGTGCTCATTCACAAAACCAAACATACCATTCATGCAATATTAAAGCATTTAAATACAATTAGTCTAAAGATTATTTTAACATACGAACTTACCTCGGTACAAAATGGCTAATAGTTCAATTTAGTCCATAACTTTGTTCTTTCCCCGGTCTAGGTCAGAACCTCGTCTTTCTTGATCTATAATATCAAATTTAACTCATTTAATACTCACATTATTTAATTTAGCCCAAAAATCACATTATGAAAAATTTACATTTTTGCCCTTAACTTTCCAACTTTTTAGACTTTCGTCCCTAGGCTCGTAAAATGATTTTCATTCGATTTCCTCATTACCCAAGCCTAGCGGAATCCTTTTCATGCTCATAGCAGTCCACATTTTACATTTATTCACATTTTACTACATATTTTACAACTTTTACAAATAAGTCATTTTGGGCATTTTCATCAAAAATCACTTAGCAAAAGTTGTTTATCTAACCTCAAACATACATAATCTACCATTAGACATCAAAATACACAATTATCTAACATGGGTAAAATTTAAGACTTTGATTTTCTTTCAAATTAGTCCTTGAAATAGCTAGATTAGGTTGCAAAGATTTCAAAAACATAAAAATCATTAAAAACGGGGCTAGGGCGGACTTACAATCGAGCTCGAAAGCTGGCCATAACCCTATCTATGGAGACCCTTTAATTTTCAGCACTGATGGATGAAATTAGAAAGATGAACATCTTTTATTTTAGTTACTTTTGTCTTTATTTAGCATTTTAAAAAATACCCTTAATGCCAAACTTTGAAATTTCACCTAACCATGTCCATTTTTGTCTATAGTAAAGTATAATGGTCTAACTACTATTTAAGGACCTCCAATTTAAAATTTCATAGCAATTAAACACCTCTAGCTTGTAAAACACAAAGTTTGCACCTTTTACAATTTAGTCCTTTTAATTAAATTGAGTGCCCAAACATCAAAATCTTTGAACGAAATTTTCACTAAATCATTACATAAAACCATAGACCTTAAAAATATAATAAAAATGTAGTTTCCTAAGTCGAATTTGTGGTCCCAAAATCATAATTTCGAATAGACCCAAAATCGGGCTATTACAAGGTCTACTTTTAGATGGCGCTACCCCTTGAGCGGGAGCCGACATATTACTTTCTACTTCATTAGCTACAGTTCGATCGGGATCCATTTACTATATGAAAACAAAGTTTAAAACTGTTAGGAGTCATCACACTATCACAGTTCATAAATGGCATGTATAGCTAGAATCTTACACAAGCTACGTTAGTCTGAGAATTGACTAAGCCGTAACTCTGATACCACTAAATGTAACACCTCTTACTCGTATTCGACTCTGGAATAGGGTACGAGGCATTATCGTACTTACAACACAAGCATTCACACAATTTTGAGTCATAAATTTGTGTCCAATTTAAAACCATTTTTATTCAATCATAAAGTCCCTAATACGCGCCTACGAGGCCAAAAATATACTTTGGAAGTGGTTTGGGACTAAATTGAGAACTCAAAAAAGTTTTATAAAACTTAGAAAATTTTTGCTAACTGCAGGGCTCACACGCCCATTTGGTCTAAGGGACACTCCCGTGTGACCCTGGGACACGCTCGTGCTTCAGATAGTGTTCGATTTAGGGTGCTTTCTGACTTGTGCCACACGACCGTGCCACACGCCAGTGTGCTAGGCCATGTGGTAAATTAATTTAATTCGAATTAAGTGCAGGTTTCACACTGCCAAGACACACGCCCATGTTCTAGGCCGTGTAGCACACACGGCTACGACATACACCCTTATCTCTGTCCTTGTGCTATATTCTGGACACTCTGTTTTTCAAAATTAAGGTGCAGGGAACACACGGCCAGAACACATGCCCGTGCAGCAAACCGTGTGTCACGCACAGCCTAGACAAATGCTTTTGTGTCTACCCATGTGGACAAGAATAAGGCTATTTACCAAGGCGTTTTCCACCCCTTTAATGCACACACCTACATAACCTAACATAGCACCAATTCAAGATTATACATACAACCAAAATATCCATAACCAAGACATCAACACATCATTCACATGCTAACATATATCATACAAAAACATCACATAACTTATCAACTCAAATCATGCAAGTTTCCACATTCATGAAAGGCATCATTATATAAATATACTTTTACTAATATTAGCCAATTTCAAATGGACTTATACAAAATGAACTTCTAACCAACATAAGCCAACACATTTGGCCAAATCAATTATGACACATAACAAAATAACCAAGTCCCCTATACATGCCATAACTCAAAATGTTGAATTCATCAATACCAAAATAATTACTGATAGTGTGTATGGATCTCCAGCGATCTCTGAACCCCGAGCTAGCTTGGTGACACTATAAGACAAGGAAAAGAAAGGGGAGTAAGCTATATAGCTTAGTAAGTTCCTATGAAAATAATAAGCATCATAACCACACATTTAACATAAAATTAACATGATAAATATTAGCATGAATGTTGTTAAAATCTTATAATCATAACTTACTCAATCACCACCTTACCAAGGGTTCATCACATATCAAGCTCATTACTTATGAGTTTTACGTACATACATGTACCAACTCGCATATAGACATATCCTTTCACAACTTTGACATTCCTGTTGAACACTCAGAATATTAACTGATACTCAAAAATCTTGCACATAAGTGCCATATATGTAGCTAAATCTACCTCATATCTCCTAATATATATAGGCTCGCTTTCGAGCTATTCACAGGCCTGCTCACACAAGCTTTCAATCAGGACGTAGCTATACAGTGCTGCTCATCCAAGCTGTCAGGTATCCTCAACACATGCCGGACTACCCAGCCACTGATAGGACATACAAGACCAGCACCCGGATCACATAATCGCATATACACATGGGTTCCTAGTGCCATGTCACTAGTATCCTATTCTATTCCTAAGGTTCAACCGATATTTCTTTTTTGTTGAAACTTTGTCGAATACGTCCAAAGAGTCAATCACAATTCATAATAACAAATTTGACCTAATTGTAAAATTGGACCTAATCGTCAAACACTTTGTTTTCCCCCCGATCTAGGTCCGAACTTCATTTTTCTTGATTTATAATAACAAATTTAACTCATTTAATACTGGCATTATTTAATTTAGTCCAATAATCATATTATGAATAAATTACAATTTTCCCCTAATGTTTCACATTTTTATAATTTAGTCCCTAGGCTCGTAAGTTGAAATGTATTCTATTTCTTCAAAACCCAAGCCTATCCAAACCATTTTCATACTCATACTAGCCCACATTTTCCATTTAATCATACATTTACTACTCATTTTATAACTTTTACAAATAAGTCATTTTTGACATTTTCATCTAAATTCACCTAGTAAATGTTGTTTATCTAACACCAAACATACATTTTCTACCATTAGACATAAAAATACACAAATATCTATCATGGGTAAAAGTTTAGACTTTGATAATACTTCAAAATAGTCCTTGTAAAAGCTAGATTAGGTTACAAGGATCTCAAAAACATAAAACTCCTTAAAAACGGGGCTAGAACAGACTCACAATCGAGCTTGAAAGTGGAAAAAAACCTAGCTATATCTTCTTTTGAAATATGGGGGACTAAACTAATGACGATGAAGACTTTTATTTGGTTTTTTTGGCTTTATTTACTAGATTACCAAAATTCCCTTCAGTTAAACTTTGAAATTTTTCACTAACCATGCCTATTTTTGTCCATACTAAAGCATAATGGTCTACTTACCATCTAAGGACCTCCAATTTAAAATTTCATAACAATTAGACACCTCTAGCTTCTAGAACACACATTTTAAACCTATTGTAATTTAGTCCTTCTAACTCAATTGAGTGCCCAATCGATAAAATTTTCGAACGAAATTTTCTCGAAACAATTCCATGAAACTGTAGACCATTAAAATGTAATAAAAAATCATTCTACGTCAGATCCGTGGTCTCGAAACCACTATTCAAACTAGACCTAAAATCGGGCTAATATAATTAGTATCAAACTCATCTTCACATTCCAGTGGCAAACTAGGCAACTCTTCAAGAAACACATCAAGAAAATCCTTAACAGTGCAAATATCCTGAACTCTTAATCCCTTACTAACCAAATTCATCACATAAGCTAAGTAAGCTCCACAACCTTTTCCTATTAGCTTCTCAACCTTCTTAGCCAAAACAACATTAGACATAAATCCCGATCTTTCACCAACAACAACAATTTCCAACCCATCACCATTCCTTAAATTAATTCATTTCATCTCAAAATCTACCTTAGCCTTATGCTCAGTTAACCAGTCCATACCAAGTATCACATCAAAACCATAGAATAGAAATTCCATAATATCAATAGAGAAAACATGCCCTTGTATCATAAGTGGGCATCTACGATAAACTGTATTCACTACAACACTATCGCCAAAAGAACTAATATCAGTCATACCCAAATCAATAGTCTCAATAGGAATCCTAACTTACAAGTTAATTTGTAATGGCCCATTTTTAGTCAAATCAGAACAGAGGTTTTGGGACTACAAATCCAAAGTTGAAATAATTATTTTATTATTATTTTAATGTCTACATCATGGTAGTAAGATTGTGTGAAAATTTTGTTAAGAAATTTTATCGTTTGAGTGCTCAATTTGATAAAAAGGACTAAATGGCGTAAAGTGTAAAACATATGTTCTATTGGCTAAAGGTGTCTAATTGCTATGGAATTTTAAAGTGGAGGTCCTTATGTGGTAATTAGACCATTTATGAGTTAGTGGATGATAGTGGCTTGGTATTTGGTGTAATTAATAAGTGTTTTAAAGGTTAAATTAGGAAATTAACAAATAAAGGTTAATTAAATAAAACAAAAACAAAGTTTTCATCTTTATTTGCTATCTCCAACAAATATAGAAGAAAACCTAGCCATTTTTTAGCTTGAATTTTTAGCAATCTCTTCTTTATATAATTTGTATGTTTTTTGTCCCGTTTTTAATGATTTCTATGTTTTTGAGATCATTGCAGCTTAATCTAGCTAGCCCAAGGACTAATTTGCAAAACTGTTAAAGGTTTAGATTTTTTCCATTGATGAATATAGGTGTATTTTGATGTTTGATGATAGAAAATGTATGTTTGTTGTTAGATAAACAACATTTGTAAAGCGATTTTTAGTAAAGTTGTCAATTAGGGGTTAAATTGAGAAATGTGGAAATTTTATGGATAAATTATGAAATAAATGAAAAATATTGGCTACTATTGTTCTATAGGAAATTCAGCTAGCATGGGTAGGGACTTAATTGCATGAATTTGTATTTTTATGAGATAAGGACTAAATTGTAAAGAAATTAAAATATTAGAGGCAAAAGTACAAAGTTGCCATAATGTGATTTTTGGGCTAAATTGAATCGATTGATGATTAAATAAGCTAAATTTGATTACATATAGACCAAGAAAAGCAAAGTTCGGATTTAGATCGAGGGAAGAACAAAGTGTTAGACTAATCAACTCATTTCATCATTTTTGCATTCGAGGTAAGTTCGTATGTTAATAAACATTATTATAATTGTGTTTTAAATGCTTTATTATTGAGTTTGTTGTGAATACGACTTTTTAGATACGTTTGAAAAAGAATTTGTCTATGTGAAATCCCGATTGAACCTTAGAAATAAATTAGGATACAAATGACATGTCATTAGGTTTATGTGATTTGGGTACTGGTCCGTACGTCCTACCGGTGGTTGAGTTATCCGACATGTGTTGCAAATTCCCGTCAGCTTATGTGACCAGCACCGTGTAGCTACGTCATAACTGTCAGCTTGTGTGAGCAGACCCATTGATAGCTCGAGAATGAGCATTATCTGATATATGAGATTGAGATAGCTTCGACTATGTATTTGGCACTTAGGGTGCGAGATTCCCGAGTATCCGATATTATTATAAATGGTTCAACGGGTATATCGAAGATATAAAATGGTGAGATATAGATACGTATCGGTATAGGTATGTACGAAAACTATATGAGCATTGAGCCTATGAAAAATATGAATTCATTATTACTGATGTGATTGAATATTTGTTAATCTTATAATTTAATGACTTAGTAGTATATTAAGTTCACACTACTTGTTTTGTGAATGAATGGTGAGCTTTACTTATTAACTGTACAATCTTACTAAGCTTTATAGCTTACTCTATTTATTTTTTCGTGTTTTATAATGTAATCGAAGCTTGCTCGGATTTGAGATTCGTCAGAGATTGCATCACACTATCAAGCTTTCACTTTGGTAATTTTGAAATTATGTTTTGGTTATATGGCATGTATAGGAGTAATCGTCATTTTGGTATATGTTATTAATGTATTTAGCCATGTGACTTGGCTTATTTTTGGTATACTTGGTGATGTATGTAATTGTGCGAATAGCCTTTTGTTGTATGGTTGATAATTGCCATTTATATGCTTATTGTGAATTTGCATTTGGATGTCAAATGGTATATGCTTGTGGTTTTATGCAATTTTGTGCATAATTGAAAGTGACCACTTAGGTGATTTGAGAATGTGAAATTGGTATGAAATTGAATAGCATATTGTGGTACTTGTGTGCTTTGTAGTTGTTGGTATTGATTTAGCATGAATTGAACTTGGTTTAGATGCGTTTAAATGCCATTTGAAGTTGAGGTTATATGTTATTTGGTTTGTATAAGTGATTGAATAATTGGGTGAGAAAGATGGCTTGGTAAATAGCCTATTTTTGTCCACACGGGCGGAGACACGGGCGTGTGCCTCAGCCGTGTATGACACACGGTCAGGTGACACGGGCGTGTGTCCCTTGGTGTTTTATTAAAAACCAAGTTAGTATGCTCCACACGACCCCGCACACGGGCATGTGACTTGGACATGTGGCATAAGTCAGTATACCCTACACGTTTGGCACGACCTAGCACACGGCCTGGCATACGGGCGTGTGAGGCCATTTTGAATGGCACACGGGCTGGTCACACGGGCGTGTGGTTGGCCGTGTGACCCAAGTCAGGGAGTTACACGGGGTCACACACGGGCTGGGACACAACCATGTGATCCCATTTCGAATGTCCACACGGCTTATGACACGAGCCTGTTTTTGCACGGCAGGGCCACACAAGCATGTGTAACAGCCCAATTTGGGTCTAGTTCGAATAGTGGTTTCAGGACCACGAATCTGATACAGTAAAATTTACTTTTACTATATTTTTATGGTCTATAATTTTATGGAATGATTTCGTGAAAATTTTGTTCGAAAATTTTGATATTTGGGCAGTCAATTTAGTTCAAAGGGCTAAATTGCAATATGTTCAGAATGTGTGTTCTAGAAGCTTAAGGTGTCTAATTACTATGAAATTTTAAATTAGAGGTCCTTATATGGTAATTAGACCATTATGCTTTATGGACAAAAATGGGCATGGTTAGTGAAAATTTCAAAGTTTAGGTTAAGGGCATTTTGGTAATCTAGTAAATAAAACTAAAATAACTAAATAAAATTCTTCATCTTCATCAATTTAGTCCCCCATGGTCGAAATTCACAAGGAGAAAACATAGCTAGGGTTTGTTCATCTTCCAAGCTCGTTTGTAAGTTCGTTCTAGCCCCATTTTTAATGATTGTTATGTTTTTGAGATCCTTGTAACCTAATCTAGCTTTTCCAAAGACTATTTTGAAGTATTGTCAAAGTCTAAAATTTTACCTATGCTAGATGTTTGTGTATTTTGATGTTTAATGGTAGAAAATGTATGTTTGATGTTAGATAAACAACATTTACCAAGTGATTTTTTATGAAAATGCCGAAAAGGACCTATTTGTAAAAGTTGTAAAATATGTAGTAGAAGTGTGATTTAATGAAAAATGTGGGATGTTATGAGTATGAAAATGGTTCGGCTAGGCCTGGGTTTTGAAGAAATTGACTATATTTCATTATACAAGCCTAGGGACTAAAATGTAAACTGTCAAAAGTTTAGGGGCAAAAATGTAATTTTTCCATAATATGATTTTTTGGCTAAATTGAATAATGTGAGTATTAAATGAGTTAAATTTGCTATTATAGATAAAGAAAAATGTGGTTCAGACCTAGATCTAGGGGAAAACAAAGTGTTTGATGATTAGGTCCAATTCTACTATTTTTGTACCGAGGTAAGTTCATATGTAAATAATGCATTGGTATATTTATGTTTTAAATGCTTAAATATTGTATGAATTGTGATTGACTCTTTGGACATATTCGACAAAGTTTTGACAAACAAGAAATCCTGGTTGAGCTTTAGAAATAGAATAGGATACGAGTGACATGTCACTAGGAACCCATGTATATATGCGATTATGTGATCCGGGTGCTGGTCTTGTACGTCTTACTAGTGGATGGTAATCTGGCATGTGTTACAGGTATGAGGTATCTTTAGCTACATATATGGCACTTTTGTACAAGATTTCTGAGTATCTGTTAATATTTCGAGTGTTCAACGTGAATGTATAAGTTGTGAAAGGATATGGTTATGATGCGAGTTGGTACAGGTATGTACGTAAAACTCATATGTAATGAGCTCGATATGTGATACACCCTTGGTAAGGTGATGATTGAGTAAGTTATGATTATAAGATTTTAATAACATTCATGCTAATTTTTATCATGTAAATTGTATGTTAATGTGTGGTTATGATGCTTATTATTTGCATAGGAACTTACTAAGCTATATAGCTTACTCCCCTTTCTTTTCCTTGTCTTATAGTATCACCAAGCTAGCTCGAGGTTTGGAGATCGTCGAAGATCCATACACACTATCAACAATTATTTTGGTATCAATGAATTCAACATTTTGAATTATGGCATGTATAGAGGACTTGGTCATTTTGTTATGTGTCATAATTGATTTTTCCAAAAGTGTTCACCTATGTTGGTTAGAAGTTTATTTTGTATAAGGCCATTTAAAATTGGCTAACATTGGTATAAGTATTTTCATATGATAATGCCTTTCTTGAATATGGAAACATGCATGATTTGAGTTGATAAGTTATGTGATGTTTATGTATGACAGATGTTGGCATGTGAATGATGTGTTGATGTTTTGGTTGCCGAAGTATGCTATGAATTGTGTCATTGAATTGGTGTAAGTGTAGGTGTAAATGAGGGTGGCAAATGGCTTGGTAAATAGTCTTATTTTTGTCCACATGGGTAGACACATGGGCATGTGTCTAGGCCGTGTGTGACACACAGTCTGCCTCACGAGCATGTGTTCCTGCTGTGTGTCCCTTGCACTTAAATTTTGGAAACCAGAATGTCCAGAATATAGCACATAGGCAGAGACACGGGCGTGTGTCTCAGTCATGTGTGCTGTACGACCTAGAACAGGGGTGTGTGTCTTGGCTGTGTGAAACCTGCACTTAATTCGAATTAAGTTAATTAACCACATGATCTAGCACACAAGCATGTGGCATTGCCATGTGGCACAAAAGTCAGAGAGCACCCTAAATTGAACACGGTCTGAAGCACAGGCGTGTCCCAGGGTCACACAGGTGTGTCCTTTGGACCACACGGGCATGTCAGCCCTACAGTTAGTAAAAATTTTCTAAGATTTGTAAAAATTTCTTGAGTTCTCGGTCTTGCCCCAAATCACTTCCAATTCATGTTTTGCGCTTCGTAGGCTCGTATTAGGGACTTTATGATTGAATATGGAAGGTTTTAATTTCGACGTAAATTTTATGATTCGATTTGTATGAATGCTTGTGTCGTATGTCTGGTAATGCCTCGTACTCGGTTCTGGCATTGAATACAGGTAAGAGGTGTTACAGTGTGTGTCCCCTGTATTTTGTAAAATTTTCTAAGTTTTTGGAAAAAAATTGAGAAATCAGTTTAGTCCCGAACCACTTCTAAAGCATGTTTTGGGCGTCTTAGGCTCATATTATGGACTTGGTGAATATTTATGAATGACTTGTTTTCGAATTTAATAATTGTATGAGAAATGTGTGTTGATTATGTAATAAATTCGGCAATGCTCCGTAACACTATTCTAGCGACGGATACGGGTAAAAGGTGTTACATAATTCACTTAAGATATAGGATTATGTAGAACCAGAATCAACCAAAGAAAGCAATAGAGTAGACTGCAAAGTGAAAGTACTTGCGATAACATCAGTTGAATCCTGATCCACTGGCTCCCTAAAATCATAAACTCGAGCTGGACCCGAGACTGAACTTGTGTAACAACAGCATGAGAAACAATCCATTGCCCAATCGATCTCTCATTACCTCTACCATGAGCATGGCCTCTAGCAAGCATAGAAGCAGGTGCCGAACTCTGAGTCCGTGAAACCTGTACTCTATTAGGGCAATCCCTTAGAAAATGTTCTTTTGAACCACACTTAAAACAACCACCTGTCATCTTACGACACTCACCAGGATGCCTACGCTCAGAATGTGCACAAAGCGGCCATCCAGAACCACTAGTAAAACCACCAGTACTAACCACAACACTACTCTACTGCATAAAGAGACTTGGTCAAGACCCACGTCTCGTAGCCCTACCAGAACTATGATTATCACAGCCTCTATTAGGTGGTTGATAAGACGCACCACCAGAATTCCTCTTACTAGAATTAGTAACCATAGAACAAGGTGGCTCAGGAAAAGTCTCCTCAATTGCTTTAGTTTTCTCAACTAACTCATCCAACATCTCCATGTTTTAAGCCTCCACATAAACACGAATCTCACGATTAAGTGCAAAACGGAACCTCTTACAACGGTCCCTATTTGAAAGAACCATCTCAAGAGCATATTGACTAAGTTGCAAAAACTCTGCCTCATAGTCAGCCACTGACAAATCACCTTGAACCCAATCCAGGAATTCACGTTTACGAGCCTCCTTATATTGCTTGCTCATGAACTTCCTGTTAAAAACCTCAATAAAATAACCCTAAGTCAAACGATCAACAGTAATACCACTCTTAACCGTATTCCACCAACGATAAGCCTCACCATCGAGTAGGAACACAGTACAACCCAACTTCTCCTCGTTAGAACATAACTTTACTCAAGGATCCTTTCAACTCCTTTCAACAAGTACCAAGCTACAGTTGGATCGGCCACTTTCACTGCAAAAAACTCTTTACCACAACACCTGTAGATGTTCAAGTGGCAGCCCTCGATTAACAGGCGTTGGTAGGTGTAAGAGCAGGGTTAGCACCAGCAATCTGGTGAAACGCTCCAATCATCGCTTCCATTAGAGGTCCAACCTCATTAGATTTGTTCACTCTCCATGGCGGCACAGGAGGTGCAGAGGATGTACTATCCTCTTGATCACATTAATACGCCTAAGAGGCATATTGAATCTAATCTAATACATACAAATAAACGAAAGTGTGAGTGGCGAGGAAATAATCCAAGTTACATTCCTGTAAGAAAACTTTAGAATTAAGGCAATGTGTTCCCATTCCTACCCTACATATAAGTCAATCAGAGATATTTTCAACAATTTCAAGCAATCAGAATAATTAAAACACTTGGGTTTTTGGATCCATGCATTGCGAAACCCCAACCAGCACACCAACAAGCACTAACAAGCACCAACAAGCACCTAGGTCTGACTATTAATGAACCTAGTGTAACACCCCTATCCCGAGTCCGTCGTCGAATTAGGGTCAAGAGTGTTACCAGACAAATCAGAAACATTCACAGACAAAAATCATACATTCAATCATCATTCTCAGACATAATGTCCCTTAATCAGGTTGTCGAGACCTTAAGCATGCTTATAAACTGAGTCGGACTAAACTTAAACACATACAAAATTCCATGAAAATTTGAAACTTTTCTAAAATACAGGGGAGGCACGCCCGTGGATGGAGACCGTATGCCCTCCACGGCTTCTAGACACACCCGTGTTCAACCTTGTTTACAACCTATACCAACACGGTCATTAACACGGTCATTAGGCACACCCGTGTGCTATGGCCGTGTACTTTTAGGCTATATACTGACTTCCCCACCACGGCGACCAAGCATGCCCGTGTCGAGGCCGTGTATTTTTATGTTAGCTACAGAGTTGCACACCACGGCCAAATGACACACCCGTGTCGAGGCCATGTGATTTTAGGCTACATCCTGCCAATTTACCCACGGTCTAAGGCACGCCCGTCTGCCACAACCGTGTGATTATAGGCCATTTTACAAGGCCAAAATGCCAACCAAATGGTTTGTACTTACAAGCCATATACAATAAGGTAATTCATGCACATAAACCATCAAATGCATACCAAAATAACCATTCAAACCTTACATTCAAAACCAATTCCCACTATAGAAATCTCAAGGGTTACAGCTCATATCATTACAAGACTAATTCATGCATTTGTTCACTCAAACTTGGCCATTCCACATTCTTTCACTATACCAAAAGATACATTCTACAACACATTCATTTAAGCAAAGTTTCAACTCTTAAATAGACAAATCACATGGCTAAGATCACATAAGTATTTATACCAACCTTCTAGCCTATACATGCCATATCTAGCTTTATACAATATCAATTTGTACCAAAATAAGTTCTATAGTGTGATGACAATCCAAGACGGTCCCGAGCCTTCAGTAGCTTTGACGACCTATAAAATAGATTAAATACACACAGAGTAAGCTTTCCAAAAGCTTAGTAAGTCAATATACAACAACTTAACATAAAATGCATATATTTACTTTGATTCATACACTTTTGACCACATCAGCCATATTCCCAATTCAAAGATCATGTAAACACATATCTCATTTCACCAAAACTTAATATAACACATCATCAATTCCATATTCATAGCATCATAGTAAAATCATATTGATACTTACCATGTATACACAATTAGTGTATAATCAACATACCTGAATTGGATTTACAATCACACATTTGTTCATAGCTCGGATTTGAAATTAGTATCATAGACTTGCCCGTTGAACAGTAACCAATCCAAAGGAATACTCAGAAAGCTCAAAATAATCATACAATGCCAACATCCCAGACGAGGTCTTACATAACTCTGTTCCAAATAGGGTCCTATACGAATCAGAATGATGCCGATGTCCCAGACATGGTCTTACACGCAAGTGACATAATGATGCCAACGTCCCAGACGTGGTCTTATACGTAAAGTTTATATTGATGCCAACGTCCCAGACGTGGTCTTACACATAATCAGATGTCGATGCCACTGTCTCGGATAGGGTCTTACACGGATCTCAAATCAATGCCAACGTCCCAGACGTGGTCTTACATGATAAGACAGAACAGATACCTATGTCAAGGTTCGTACGAGGCTTCTCAGACTTAGCCAATATACTGAACTTATCTCGGAATTCAATTACAGAATTTCTCATAAGCATTCATTATCATCATTAAACATATGAAGAATTTCAAATGCACACATATTCATTTATTTGTTTAGTGACTTACCTCGGATTTGGTTTATCGGAATAGAAAACGGATACTCGATAACTTTCGCTTTCCTGCGATCTAAAGTTGTTTTCCTCGGTTCTTGATCTAAACATATTCAGAGTTAACCCTTTTATTCACTAGTTCATTCAATTCAATCCAAAGACACATATTTAGGGCAATTTGCAAATTAGCCCTCACATTTGCACAACTTAGCAATTTAGTCCATTTTTCTCAAAACATCAAATTCACAAATTCAATATACAACCAAGCTTAGCCGAAAACATATATACATCACACAAGCCCATACTTTTCATAAAAATGACAATTTAGTCCTCCAAAATAACATTTTCTCAATTTAGCCCTATTTAGCTAAATTCATCAAAACTTCAAGAACAAAACATATTCATATACTACCAATCTGTCATTTAACACCTTAAAGCATCACAAAACTCAACATACCATCAATGGAATAACTTTCAAACATCTCCAATACACAAAATTGAAACATGGGTTTGGTAGTAGACAAAGCAATGATTACAAAAATGTAGAAATTATTAAAAACCGATCAAAAACGAACCTTGAATCAAGCTTGAACAATGGCCGAATATAGCAAGGCTAAACCTTTCTTCTTTTCTTTTTGTTTTTTGGTGGAAGGATGGATGATTCATGCCCATTTTCATGTTTTATTATGTTATAACTTAATATTTATCCATTTACTAAACTAGCCTTTCATAATAATATACAAAACATATAATATAAAGGTTATTCATGACCTTAGCCGACCACTAACATGATAATGTCTTAATTGCCATTTAAGGCCTTCAACTTTACAAAGCCACAACACTTTAGTACTTTAACAAATGGCAAGGAACTTTCACATTTAATGCAATTCAATCCTTTTGTCAAATTAAACTCACAGACAGTCAAATTAGCTCACGAAAATTTACCACGTACTTAGTCATATATCATAGGCACAGAAAATAATATTAAAAATATTATTCAGACTCAGATTCGTGGTCCTGAAACCACTGTTCCGACTAGGGTATAAACCGGACTATTACAATTTTCCCCCTTTAGGGATTTTTGTCCCCGAAAATATTACCGTTAAACAGATTCAGATATTGTTGTCTCACTGAATCTTCAGGCTCGCACGTAGCCTCTTCTATTCCATGTCGATTCCACAGTACTTTTACTAACAGAATTTTCTTATTTCTTAACACTTTCACTTTATGAGCTAAGATACAGATCGGTTCCTCTTCATATGTCATATCAGATTGAACTTCAATTTCAGATGGGGCAATCACATGTGGATCGGATTGATATCTACGAAGCATCGAAACATGAAATACATTGTGTATCTTTTCTGATTCAGAAGGTAACTTCAACTTATATGCAACAGGCCCGGTACGTTCAATGATCTCATACAGTCTGATAAACCTCGGACTTAATTTACCTTTACGTCCAAATCGAAGCACTAACTTCCACGGAGACACTTTCAGAAATACTTTGTCGCCAATTTCAAATTCTATATCTTTTCGTTTCAAGTCTGCATAAGACTTCTGACGATCAGATGCTACTTTCAAACAATCTCGGATCAATTTCACTTTTTGTTCTGAATCTTTAATCAGATCAACCCCATGTAGCTTATTTTCACTGAGCTCAGTCCAATACAGAGGTGTACAACATTTATGTTCGTATAAAGCTTCATAAGGTGCCATTTTAATACTCGACTGGAAACTGTTATTATACGCAAATTCGATCAGTGGCAAATACTGTTCCCATGAACCATTAAACTCTAGCATGCAGCACCTTAGCATGTCTTCAAAAATCTGAATAGTCCGTTCGGACTGACCATCAGTTTTCGGATTAAAAGCTGTACTGAAATGGAGTTTTGTGCCTAAAGCCTCATGCAATTTCTTCCAGAATCTCGACGTAAATCTCGGATCTCTATCGGATACAATAGACAGTGGCACCCCGTGCAATCTCACAATCTCATAGACATAAAGCTCGGCTAATTTGTCAAGTGAGTAGTCAGATCTTACTGGAATGAAATGGGCAGATTTCGTTAATCTATCAAGCACGACTCATATTGCATCTTTCTTTCTCGGAGTCTAAGGTAAACCAGAAACAAAATCCATGGTTATTTTATCCCATTTCCATTCAGGAATCAGAATCGGTTGCAACAACCCAGACGGAACTTGATGTTCGGGTTTCACTTGCTTACAAACTAAACATTTTGAAACAAAGTTAGAAATGTCTCGTTTCATACCAGACCACCAGTAGTGTCGTTTCAAATCCTGATACATTTTCGTGCTTCCTGGAAGAATAGATAGACAACTGTTATGAGCTTCATTCAAGATCAACTGAACTAACTCTGGATTTATTGGAACACAGATACAATCCCGGAATCTAAAACAATCATCAACAATTTGAAATTCAGATTCAAAATTTACCTCACACTTAGCTTGTTTCGATGGCAATTCATTATTAGATTTTTGAGCATCACATATCTGTTGTAAGAACAATGGTTTCGCTTTAATTTCAGCTAACACAGAACTATTGTAATATCCTCGATTAGGGGTTATGCGTTTGGAGCATAACTCAAGTGTTAGTGGGTTTAAGGGTATTTGGAGATGTTTTAAGAGTTTTTAGAACTCTAGATGAAGGGGAAAGCTTTGGGAAAATTTTTAGAATTTAAGTCTAAAGAGGGGAAGCTTGGTAAATGAGGCTTTAAAGGAATTTTTAGGGGATTTATGACACAAGGATTGGCTTGGTAAAGTGGCTGCAAGGCACCACTTAAGGCTTGGGCAAGTGACGTCATAAGTTGGGAGGAAGGTAGGAGGTTCGAGCAGCGTGGGAAGCAAATGGAAATTTATTTTTGCGTCAAGAAGGCGCTTGCCTAAGGAGGTCTTAAAAGAAATCCTGGGTGAATCATGTCACAAAAAGCGCCTTGGCAAAGTGGCTTGGGGCGTTACCTGAGGAGTAGGGCAGCTTGCGTCAAAGGGCTCCAGCAGGTCTCAGGTTCGAGGCTTGTAGGCAGCAAGGGGAGTGTTTTTATTTTGCATTCTGGCGTTAAGGTTGGAAGGACTAGTGGACGGCACATGGGACTTTCAATTGGATGAGGATCGAACTTAATTCTCTTTTCAATTTTCAGCTAAGAGTAGGATAATGTCATTATGTTTTATTTTATTTTAAGTGAGTGGATAGGAGATAAATGAGGTGATAAATTATTTTATTTATTTTAAGATAGGTAGATAAGAGATAATGTGATGGTTTATTTTATTTTATTTGATAAAGTGATAAAGAGTTAAAATAGGAGTTTAATTTGGGATTTGATAAGTGGGGAAGTGGTGGCCGTTTGTTGGACTCTACGGGCTTGCATATTCGGTTGTGGGGTGTGAGGCATAAGTGCCGAAATTCTTAGTTAATGATTTTGTTTTCTCTCTTTTGTTTTTTTTCAAGTTTCGATCCATTGGTGTAAGGTAAGTTGCCGAAATCTCTTCTACTTTCTTCTATTTCTTTCAACACCAAAATTCCTTTCTATTTTCTTGAAAGCCGAATGCCCTTGTCATGAAGAGTAATAGCCGAAACCCCTCTTCTATTGTGTATTTTTGCTGAATGCTCCTAAGTCTCTAATAATCTCCCATTCTTCTTTTCTTCAACTCCAAACTTGCTCTTTTGATAGCCGAATACACTTTCCCTTTGTGGCTGACTTTTCCATCATCATTTGGAGGCTTAGCCGAACCTTGGTGGGCCGAAGGTTCATAGGCCATAATCTGGTGTGTTCTTTTGTGTGTAGCCGATAGAAGGAAGCATTAAGGGAGTCTCTTGGTTTCGACAAATCAAGGTAAGTCATATTGGATATTCGGCCAGGGGCCTTTTTCATGAATTTATGTGGTAGGCTGATTCTAACTTTTGTTAAATGGGGATCTCGACAGTTTCAAAGGCAAGGAGTGGCTTTTCGAGATTTGGTAAGTTGTGTATGTGGTTGCTAGTATTCGGCCTAAGGCCATATTATTGGTATTAAGTGTGACCGATTTTGGCTATGTGTATTTAGGGCCAAGTCGACAGTGGTAAAAGAGAAGCCTTCGGGATCCATGTTATGTGGGTAAGTATGTGGTTTGATATTTGGGTTGAATTCAGTGGTCTAATTACACACTGAGTCTGTGTGACTCACCCAATTTTTATTAAACATCGCAGATGATTCGTGATGATTGGACCGTGTTGGAGTGGATACGAGGTGGCCCATGCAGAAGACATCTTCTTTATTTTATTCAGTTTATTACTAAAAACTTTTGTTTAATTATTTATTGTAATAAGGCCCAATTAAAGTATTTGAACATTTTTATTATGTTTAAGCTAGATGACGATTAAATTATTATTTGGAAGTGCTTTTAATTTTGGAAAATTATATTTTAAAAAGATATTAAAGTTTTTAAATCCGGGAAATAGTTTTATTGGGAGTTTTAAACACACAATGTTTTATTAAAGACAAAATATTTAATGTTTTTCCCAAAAGTGAAATCAGTCTTCAAACATTTTTCCGCAGTGACATACCAGATCCGGTCAAGGCTCGTGGGCCGGGTTTGGGGTGTTACAGTTTGGTATCAGAGCTCGGTTCAAAACTCGACTTTGAGGGTTTTGGGCCCAAAAACATTTTCAAAATGGGCTTTTCAAAAATATGGACTTTCTATGAAATTTTCAGGTTTATTCTGGCATGGCACCTGTATCTCCGGCCCGAAGTCCACCAGGTAAGTACTTCTAATTATTGAAGTGATTTGTTTAGGTGAACTGTTATGGGCTTATTTGGGCTCGTAGATTAGAATATTAGGGCTATTGAACCCTAGGGCTAGTGCACTCAAACACATGCGTAAGACTTAAGGACTATTAAACAAACCTGTGAAGTAAGTCGCCGAGTTAAGGTGTGGCAACCATTATACGCATGTCTAGGATTGGTATTCAGTAAGAGCTTGGTACTTAAGCAGTCCTAGCGACTCACCTCCTCTTTACCTGAATCCTACCTGGTGCGTAGCTACGGTTCACCCTAACCAAGAGGACTTATTCACGGGCTAAACCCGATAATTAAAACCCGAAAAGGACTAGCCATGCAGTTTTATAAAATTCCTAGTTTTAAAATCCCTAAATTACCCTTTTAATTGTAGTAAAAAATTATTGTGAAAATTTTTCCAAAATATCTCCGATTTACAAAATTACAAAAATGCCCCTGTATTGTAAATCACTAAAATACCCTTAGTTTTGAAGATTTTCAAAAATACCCTCGACGTTTGCTAAAATATTTCTACTTTACAAAAATACCAAAAACTTTTGTTTTACAAATAACAAGATACGCTAATTTGGAGAATTTACGGAACTGCCCCTGACTTCCAAAATTATCGAAATAACCTCGATTTTTGAAATTTTTGCAACACCTCTGATTTGGAAAACAAAATAACCCAGAGATTTTGTAAATTCTAAAATACCTTTAATTTGAAAAATATTTTCGAATTGACCCAGATTTATTACCAAAATACCCCTGTAAGGAAAATGACGAAATTACCCCTGGGTAGGGAAATGGATGGAATGCCCATGGAAGTGTGATTGAATGTTATTGATGAATGAATGTCTCTATCGAGATGATTAATGTGAATGTGAATGTGATTCTCACGAATTAGAATAGTGATCTTGAAACTAAGACTTTGATTGAGCGAAAGAACCACTATTAAACTTCTTTTCATAAAACTGCTCGCGGATAAACAGTGGAACAAAGTACTAATGCATAAAACTTTTAATCAAATTAAACCGCGACGTTAGATATGAGTTCTAGTGGACACGATTAAGGTAGAATGACAGTATCGGAACCAGTAGGGTCTGGCCATGGGTCAGAAAGTGATGTGCCGCCGCCATCCAGGCGCGGAGGATCAAGATCGGCCCGGAGGAGAGAGGACGCGAGATCGTTGGCTATCTTTGCGAGTGCTAGAGCGAGTGGCAGGAGCTAATATGAGCAAAGGAGCTCGGAAGTCAGTGCCCGAAAGACTTAAGTCAAGCGGAGCCGAGATTTTTAGAGGAGTGTCTGGAGTAGCTCCGAATGTGGCGGAGTATTGGCTAGAAGCAGTTGAAAGGATTATGGATGATTTGGATTTAACTACTGAGGAAAAGCTGAAAGGTGCTGTTTCGTTGCTCCGAGATGATGCTTATCGATGGTGGCTCACTGTCAGGCAAGGTACCCCGGTAGATCGAGTGGATTGGGAGTATTTTAAGGTTAAGTCCGAAGGGAAGTACGTTGGAGCCAGTTACTTGGACTCGCAAAAGAAGGCATTTCTTAACTTGGTACAAGGAAGTATGTCGGTAGCAGAGTATAAAGTAGAATTTGTGCGGTTAAGTCAGTATGCTAAAGGAATCGTGGCCACTGATTACGAAAGGTGTGTCCGATTCGAAGATAGATTGCGAGATGAGCTGCGAGTGTTGATCGCTCCGCAGAGAGAACGAGATTTTGCTGTTCTGGTGGAGAAGGCTCGAATAGCTGAAGAAGTTAAGAGGACTGTGAGATAGAACCGAGAAAAGAATAGAGACCAGAATAAGAGAAGTTTTGGATCGTCAGAATCATCTGGAGAGTTTCAGAAGAGGCCAAGGATTTTGAACCGTTTTACTCGAGGAACATACCAGATCTGGTCAAGGCTCGTGGGCCGGGTTTGGGATGTTTCACCGTCAACTCAGTTGGTGCCATTCTATACGGAGCTATTGAAATAGGTGTTGTACGAGGCAACAATTCAATACCAAATGCAGCTTCTCGAATCAGAGGTAAACCGAGTAACTCTTCAGGAAACACATTAGAAAACTCAAAGACAATAGGCACTGACTCAATCTTCCTTTTAGACATTTTCAAATCAATCACATAAGCGAAATATGCCTCACAACCCTTATTCAAACAACTCTGAGCTTTCAAAACAGATATTACAGCAGGCAATCCATTCAAATCACTAGACTCAACCAGTAAAATCTCATCATTTGGACATCTCAAATCTATAGTCTTTCTTTTGCAGTTTACAGCAGCATCATGCATAAATAACCAGTCCATACCCAGAATAATATCGAATTCATCAAATGGCAATAGCATCAAATCAGCAGGGAAAACAGATATCTCGAAACATTAACGGACAGTTCTTGCATACTTTGTCAACCAGAACACTTTTACCTAAGGGGTTTGATACTTTTATAGCAAACTCAGTAGACTTTACAGGCAAAGTCTTACTGAATACTAAATTCATGCATATATATATGAATGCGTAGAACCAGGGTCTATCAAAGCAATCACAAAAGTATCATAAAGAGTAAAAGTACCCGTTATAACATCTGGTGAAGAAGCTTCCTCACGAGCTCGGATAGCATACGCTCTGGCTGGCGTTCTAGCTTCGGATCTGACAACATTGTCTCTCGTAGTTCTCTGACTACAACTAACATTTCTGACATTTTCGATGGCCTACCTCTCACAGGTGCATTATCAGATCTCAAATACTGAATAGTCTCTGGTTCGACAGACTCAAGGCAATCACGTATAAAATGATCAAGCGATCCACATCTAAAACAAGCTCTATCGTTTAATCTACAGCTTCTCGGGTGCCTTTTTCCACAATGTTTACATTCATGTCTCTCGGATCAAACATTACCACCACTGAAGTTGCTGGAGTTTGAGAACTCATTTATGGTCTAGGTTGATTTCTATTCGCATGTCCCACATTATCTCTGGAACGGCTCTGGTTATCTCTGAATTTCTTCGAAGATGACTGAAATGATTTGCTTGGAAATCTTTTTCTCATATCACGGGCTTTAGATTCAGCTTTTCTCTTATCTTTCCCGAGTGCCTCAGCTTTGCAAGCTCTATCAACGATTACAACAAACTCTTTTATTTCCAAGATCCCGACTAGCAGACGAATGTCTTCATTAAGGCCATCTTCAAACCTTTTCTACATTATAGCTTCAGATGATACACATTCTCGAGCATACTGACTCAGTCTCACAAATTCTCGCTCGTATTCTGAAACAAACATACAGCCCTGCTTTAGTTCAAGAAATTCCTTTCGTTTTTGATCAACAGATCTCTCACTGATATATTTCTTCCGGAACTCGATTTGAAAGAAGTCCCATGTAGCTCCTTCTCTCAGAACAACAGAAATCAGAGTTTTCCACCATTGATATGCTGCATCTCAAAGTAATGATACAACACATTTTATACATTCTTCTGGAGTCAGAGACATTTCATCAAATACTCGGATAGTGTTTTCAATCCAGAACTCAGCCTTTTCAACATCATCATCTTTAGTAGCTTGAAATTCTTCGGCGCGATACTTACGGATCTTGTCGACAGGAGGCTTATCCAACAAATTCGGATGCATAACCGGTGGCACAACTGTAGTCTGAGGAGGATTAACTGGGAGGCAGGGGTTGTGAAACAGTCGGGTTATTCTTTACAAACTGAGTGAACCACTCACTCATCATCTGGAAGAAGGCTTGTTTAGCTTCTCCTTCTTGACCGCTCGTAGCCGGTCTCAATTCAGAGGGCACGGTCCCTTGCGCAGGAGCAGGTGCATTACTTTCTACGTCGTCAGCTACGGCTCTTTCGGGATCCATAACTATACGAAAATCACATTTCTACATTAGGATTCATCACACTATCACAATTCAGATAAATGGCATGTATAGCTAGACTCTGACACGCTACATTGGTCCAAGAATCGGGTAAACCGTAGCTCTGATAGCAACCAAATGTAACACCCCTATCTCGAGTCCGTCGTCGAATTAGGGTTAGGAGTGTTACCGGACAAATCAGAAACATTCACAGACAAAAATCATACATTCAATTATCATTTTCAGACATAATGTCCCTTAATCAGGTCCTCGAGACCTTAAGCATGCTTATAAACGTACTCGGGACTAAACTGAAACACATACAAAATTCCATGAAAATTTGAAACTTTTCCAAAATACAGGGGAGGCACGCCCGTGGAAAGAGACCGTGTACCCTCCACGGCTTTGAGACACACCCATGTTCAAACTTGTTTACAACCTATACCAACACGGTCATTAGGCACACCCGTGTGCCATGGCCGTGTACTTTTAGGCTATATACTGACTTCCCTACCACGGCCACCAAGCACGCCCATGTCGAGGCGGTGTATTTTAATGTTAGCTACTGACTTGCACACCACGGCCAAATGACACGCCCGTGTCGTGGCCGTGTGATTTTAGGCTACATCCTGCCAATTTACCCACGGTCTAAGGCACGCCCCGTGTGCACAATCGTGTGACATTATAGGCCACTTTAGAAGGCCAAAATGCCAACCAAATGGTTCGTACCTACAAGCCATATACAACAAGGTAATTCATACACATAAACCATCAAATGCATACCAAAATAGCCATTCAAACCTTACATTCAAAACCAATTCCCACTAGGCAATCTCAAGGATTAAAGCTTATATCATTACAAGACTAATTCATGCATTTGTTCACTCAAACTTGGCCATTCCACATTCTTTCACCATACCAAAAGATACATTCTACAACACATTCATTTAACCAAAGTTTAACTCTTAAATAGCCAAATCACATGGCTAAGATCATATAAGTATTTATACCAACCTGCTAGCCTATACATGCCATACCTAGCTTTATACAATATCAATTTGTACCAAAATAAGTTCTATAGTGTGATGACAATCCAAGACGGTCCTGAGCCTTCAGTAGCTTTGACGACCTATAAAACAGATTAAACACACACAGAGTAAGCTTTCCAAAAGCTTAGTAAGTCAATATACAACAACTTAACATAAAATGCATATATTTACTTTGATTCATACACTTTTGACCACATTAGCCATATTCCTAATTCAAAGATCATGTAAACACCTATCTCATTTCACCAAAACTTCATATAACACATCATCAATTCCATATTCATAGCATCATAGTAAGATCATATTGATACTTACCTTGTATACACAATTAATGTATAATCAACATACCTAAATTGGATTTACAATCACACATTTGTTCATAGCTCGGATTTGAAATTAGTATCATAGACTTGCCGTTGAACAGTAATCAATCCGAAGGGATACTTAGAAAGCTCAAAATAATCATACAATGCCAACGTCCCAGACGAGGTCTTACATGCACTCGGATATCGATACCACTGTTCCAAACAGGGTCCTATACGAATCAGAACGATGCCGATGTCCCAGACATGGTCTTACACGTAAGTGACATAATGATGCCAACGTCCCAGACGTGGTCTTATACGTAAAGTTTATATTTATGCAACGTCCCATAGGTGGTCTTACACATAATCAGATGCCGATGCCACTATCCCGTAAAGTTTTTCCCTTTTCACCTAAAGTTCTAAAAACCCTTAATACACTTCCAAACACTGCCAAAACCTACAAACTCATGAATTATGCACAAACGCATAACCCCTAGTCTAGGATGTTACAATGTGACCCAAATTCATAAACTCAGCGTGATGTTTTAATGGATTTACATGCATTCATTGAAAACAAAGGTGGTATTTTGGGAAAAACAAGGCATAAAGAATCTTGAAAATGATATTCTACAAAGAAAAATACGTCCCAAACTCTAATGTCAGTTGCCATAGAAAAGCTATTGTTAAATTATAGATAAACACTAGAGCTTTATTATTGTAGACATAGAACCAAAAAATTATTGAAATTGTAATATAGGAAACTCACAACTGACTGAAGCTAGCTAGTAAATATTTTTCTAAAATTGTAGATCAAACATAAGATCGTAGGATACATAATGAACAACCATAGAATGAGGAACCATTAGGCTATAACAGCCTATTTTTTAATGGTGAATGAACAATGGTTTTGGAACCACAAATTTTTGTTGTGTCAACTTGTAAATATTATGTATAGAATATTTACAGAGTCATTAGAGTCATATTAAAATTTGATTAAGAAATTTTAACGTTTAGATAACTAAATGAAGAAAAAGGACTAAATTGTAAAAGGTGCAAAACTTGTTAATTATTGCATTTAAATGATCAAATACCTTAATTATTAAATGAGGGAGGATCTATGAAGCAATTATACCTTGTTAAGAGTAGTTGACGGTAATAGAAACAAAAATAATTAAGTTTAGCTTATAATTAATGGCAATTTTGTAAATTTTATAAAATTATAACAAATTAATTTGAAAAAATAAACACTTTCTTCTCCATTTCATTAACCCATTGTCGAAAAACCATTGAAGGAAGGCTCCCAGGTTCGGTTTTCATTTCCTTGGTGCATGTGAGCTCAATTCTCACCTATTTCTTGTAATTTTTATGTTTTTTAGATCGATACAACTAGGTCCAGCTAGCCCGTACCTTCATTTTTTAATCAGTTAAAAATATTAGAAGTTTCAATTGATGAATCTTGGTTGTTTTTTTTATCATAATTATGTGTTCGAAACTTTGATTGTGGTATTTGGTTGTTTTGTGAAGTACTTTTTATTAGTTTTTTATTATAAGATTAAATTGTTAAAATGTCAAAATTTCAGGGTTTGATGTTAATTAGATGTATAATTAGGATTTTTTGAGGCCTTGAGTAATTGGCTAAAACTTGAATTATAAAGAATGCTGAATTTGTTGATTTATGGGTTGGGGGACTAAATTGTATAAATTATAAAAGTTAGGGGAAATGAGATTGATGTAGTGTGATTTATACATTTTTCCCGAGTATACTGAGGTTCGGAATTTGTTGTGAACCATCGAGTATTACTACCTGATTTTGGTGTGTTACCAGAGGCGGATGTAAAGCCTTCGGGCTGACACTTAGTGTCGAGGTGTGTTTTGGAGGGATGTTGGCCTATAGGCTAGGCACTTAGTGTCGGGTTGTGTTATTGGTTGGATTAGCTTTTATGAGCACTTGGTGTGCTTCGGTTGGACTACTTGTGTACTCATATCTGTAAGTCATTCATTAGGTCGTAATTATTAGATTGATTTATTGTTTAAAGACTTTGAATGGCATGGTTTTTACTTGATATCTTAAAGTGATTTCGTTGTGGGCATGTATGCTTTCCGAAAATTAATATTTGAGAATTGTATTTGATTAAATTGTTATGTTTATTTTGGTAAGATTCATTATTCTTGTCTGTTGAACTTACTAAGCTTCAATAAGCTTACTTGTGTGATTTGCATTTTCTTGTAGATATCTTTCCATGGGATAAAAGACCAAATCAGCACTCAAGTCACACTATCCATCCGATTTTGGTAGATTTTGAATGTTTATTTGGGATTATATGGCATGCAATAGGTTGTTATGTTAATGACCTCATTTGATATGTAAATATGTGAAGTATGTACCTAGTTAATCTTTGATTGATGTTGATTGTAATATGATGATAATTACATGGTTACTAGGTATGGTGATAAATGTAAGTGTAATTTGTGAAGTTGTGGTTATGTTTTTGGGTAATCTAGTCAATAGCAGCTTATGGTACATGTTGTTTTCAATTTGGCTAGTATAAGGTTAGTTAATTAGCTTAAAATGACATGATTGTATGTTTGAATGGTAGATGATTTATTTCATTGTACATGTATGTATAATTTTGGTAACAATGATGGTACATTTGTTAGGAACTTAAAATGATTGATTTGGCATGATTTGAGTAGGTTTAATGATAATTTGAATAGGTATAATAACAAGTTAATGTGTTTCTTGGTGTCCAAGAAAGCTTGAAATTGTAAACTTGATGTTTAAGGTTCATTTTGGTAGACACAGCCTAGGACACGTACTGCCACACGGCCGTGTGCTATACAAGGTCTCATTACACGGGCATGTTAAATTATAATTTTAAGTGGTCGTGTGTCAGCCCGTGTAAACCAAGCCATACAAGATCATGCACAAGTATAGGGAACGACCACACGACCATATCTAAAACCACATAGTTTGGGGTCTGTCACATAACCCGGACACACAGTTGTGTGACCCCTACGTTGAAAATTTTTAGTTTTCCCTGAACTTTCTATTTTGTTTCAAATTAGTCCCTAAAGGTTTTAAGATTGTTTCTATAGTCCCTAAAGCTCAATTTAAACATAGAAAATGTATGTTATTATTGTTACTCAATTACTTTATTTTATTTGAGGAATTTTAATGAAATGATTATGATTTTACTTGGTAATTTTGGTTCACTTGTTGTAGCATTCCCGTAACCTTATTCCAACGACGAATACGAGTTAGGGGTGTTACAGGGGCTTAGCATCAATCTGTCTAGGTTGAGTCATTTGTTTCTCAGGGAATTGTGCCTAAACATTGAGACAAATGACACCGTGATTGTGCCTACTTCTGAAGGCAGACACCAAGAGGATGGGGATGATGCAATGTTCCAAGCGATGTTAGGAGTCGTAGAAAAGGTTTTTGAGATTATGGTTGAGAGGATAAGATGGAGAAAGAGATTAAAATGCTTGGAGAGTAAGGAAGAGGAAAATAATAAAATTTAAAATAAGAGAGAGTCTGGTTACACTGATCCAAATCTATGATCTTTAAAGTGGTCCAGAAAAGCCAGACCTCAATAGAATGTTGTAATAGTTATTATTAGAGGAACTTTTGGATCAACTAGTATTCTGATTTGTAGATAGTGTGATAAGTTCCATCTAGGTAAATGTTGGAAAAGGTTGAGTGCCAGTTTAGGTTGTGGTTCTGTAACACCCCAAACCTGGCCTAAACATTATGGCCGGATCTAACGTGTCACATCATCGTGGCGTTTGAAAACTATGCTTTCATCGGAAACCCTTCTTAAATTTTAAACTTTCTACCATTTAAAAACCTCAATTTTGGTTGCTTTTTTTTAAAAAAAAAAACACGATTTACTCAAGATATTCTCTCGTAGAATATTATTTTTTTAAAGCCTCGTTTGTTGCAGAAGTTTAATTCAAAATAGTTACGAATACATGATATTTTGAAAATAATAGTTATAGTTTTAAAATCCCAGGTTTAATATACTATAAGGTTGAAACTTTAAAGAAACACCATATAAAAGTTAAAAATCCCAAATGGCCTTATTACAAAATGAAGATCCTAATAAATTAAACTAAAATAAAATAAAGTCTCTAGGTTTAACTTTCAAGCCAATCGGACGTGTGGCCACCTCCGAGTCCCTCGCAGCTCCAAATCCTCTAAGACTGGGGATTACCTGCACAGTTAAAGGAAAAGGGTGAGTTATGAGAACTCAGTGTGTAATCCCCTATTACGGTTACAGTTTGGGCCCGAGCCCATACGATATCAGTCTGGGCCTAGGCCCTAAATTAAATTAATGCAAACAGACATGTAACCTAACACTTAAAAGCTGACTCACCACCCGTACCAACAAGCTCTCCATGTGGAGACCAAGTTAACCCACCCAGCCAACGCACCGCCCGTACCAACTAGCTCTCTATGTGGGGACCACGTTGACCCACACAGCCATCTATCCAATAATTCAGCCTAGCCGCTAACAACGATATATGTGGCTTAGCCACTAGGATCAAAGTACGTGGCGAAGCCACTATAATGGTACTTCCTCCAATCAGAAAAAACCCAACCCAGTGCAGTGTCATGACATAACTAATCCATGTATGCAATGCATCTCAATTACAATCAATCATACAATTAATACACATACAACACTAGTACTACCACTAAGGGTACAACGGTCATTTAGTCGGTTACGGGTAAAACAGTCATTTCACCCCCTAAGGTTATTTCGGTAATTTTATCACTATAACGGCCTTTTTGAAGGCCTACTGTCGCCTCGAGCGACGCGGATACCCTTTTTGATTGAAACGGTGCATTTGGGCCAAAGCCCAATTTTCGGCCCAAGTGGCTCACACACTCGTGTGGCCCATTCAGCCTATTTTTGGCTATGGTTCTGTGAACCTCACAACCTAATTGATCGTGTGCCAGAGTCTTAAAAATTTATATAATGAATGATCGAGCCTAGAAACTAACTATGACAACGATTGAGGCAAGCGCACTATCGAACAGTAGTATAGTTTAGTGGCAAGATCGGATTTGTTGACCCAAAGGAACCAAAATTACTAATACTAACCTTCTTTTTATTATTTAGCCTAAGAATTAAGAGAATTATTAATTAATCTAAAATTAACTAACTATTAAGCTAAATATGATAAGACAAAAAGAACGAATTGGGGAAAATACATGCGGGAAAAATCGATTGATTAAGACAATACATGAGGAAGAATCCACCTAGACTTCACTTGTTATCTAACTCTGAACCAGACGATTTACTCATTTGACTTGATCTGTAGGATTCCCTAATTTATATTAATACCTCTTTCGAGGCTACTAACGTCTAACCCTAGGTTGATTAATTGAAATCTCGTTCTAATTAAAACCCCTAGAATTGCATTAACCCGATCTATGGACTCCCATATTAGGTTTGACCCTAATCCCGCAGATTTTCGTCATCCTATTTCTAGGGTTGAGATCAACTCCGCTTAATTATGCTAGATATACTCTTAAACAGAGACTTTTGCTCCACTACCTAAGCACATCAATACTTGAATCAATATCCTGAAATATCAAATCAAGAATTAAGAACAAATAATTAAGAACAAATCAAGTATTTATCATATAGTTCAGAAAACAATAATAAGATCCATCTTAGGTTTCATCCCCCTCAGGTATTTGAGGGGTTTAGTTCATAATAAAAGAATACATCTTAGAAGAAAATATAAAACAAAACATAATAAAAACCTTAAAACCCCCTGAAGGAAATTGAACGGAAGATCTACCGTCTTGAGTATGACTCCGGGTTTTTGAGATGAATCAACTGGCTTTCTACGAGTAAATCCCACAATTCTGGCCTCTCTGGCTTGGCTCTTCGGCCTAACTGGACGCCCCCTAAAGGTTGGCCTCTAGGGTGTTTATATAGGCTTTTGGAATGGCTTTCTTTGCCTCTAAGTACCATAATCTGAGTGAAATTCAAATAGGCCACGTTAGGGACATGTAACATCTTGGAAATGGGCCTATGCATTTTTGATTTAATTATAAGAAATGGCATGTCTTATGTGTTATGAATGTATGGTGAAAATTTTTGGAAACTTGGAAATGTAAGGAAATGCTTCAGAAATGTTAAGTTTCAAAAGAGGAAAGTAAACATTTTTGGAAACTTGGAAATGTAAGGAAATGTCTTGTCTTGGAAATGTAAGGAAATGACTTGGAAATGTAAGGAAATGTCTTGTCTTGGAAATGTAAGGAAATGCCTTAGAAATGTTAAGTTTTAAAGTATTAAAAGAGGGAAATGAAGCAGGATGGTCTTAAGAAAATATCTAGGGGAAATAAGACATAAGACCCAGCTTGGTAAAGTGGCTACAAGGCGCTACTTAGAGCCCATACAAGTGACATCACATACAAGGGGTGAGAGCCTAGGTTCGAGCCACAAGGTAAACAATAGGAGCTTTTATTTTTTGGTATTAAGAGAGAGAAGTGGATGGCATTAAGGCACAAGGGAGGTGTTTTATTTTTGTTAAAATTCGGCAAATAGATGGATAAATGATGGATAATTATTGGTATTTTTAATTAAGGGATAAGAGATAATTAAAGGATTATTTCTATTAATTTTAAACAAAGTGATAAAGATAAGAGAAGTGATGGCCAAGTAAGGGAGTCTCGGCCTAGTAATTTCGGCAATAGGAGGAAAAGAAGGCCATTATTCATTTTTCTTCCTTCCTAGTCTCTGCCGAATTCTCTAGTAAGCTCTCTTCTCTTCTACTTTTTGTTAAGCCAAATAATCCCTTCATAAAATCAACTATTGCCGATTCTCTAAGCCTCAACACCCTCTCTTCTCTTTTCTTTATTAAAGCCGAATCTCTTGTGCACCTTATTCTCTTCTCGTTCTCTCAATCTCTCAAAAGCCGAAAGTTGTGAGATCATCATCTAGCCATAGCCGAATCTCTGAAGGTTGAAGCGAAGGTGCATTTGATTTCTTCAAATAAAGGTAAGATCCAAATTTGGTTTCCATTCTGTTATAATTTAGACTATCGAAATTTAGGGACTAATCCCTATTATTAATCTTGGCCGAATTATGGTAGGGAGGTTTCGGGATTTAGGTGTTGTCCACTTCAAGAGAAGATCTTTCCGGATTTTTAAGATTCAAGGTAAGATGATATTTGGCCACAGGCCATTCTTAATGTGTTTAAATGTTAGAATTGATCTAACATATATCCATGGGGATTTCGACAGACACCTAAGGCAAGGGATACTTTTCGGGATTTGAGAATTTCAAGGTAAGTGTACTCACACATTCGGCCAAAGGCCTATTTTAGTATTTAGACTTGTTTCTCATTATCCTAAAACCCGGAACCTAACCTATGAAGAGATCTAGTGCTTGGCCAAATACAAGAAGAAGCATAGCAAAGATTTCGAGACTTGATTAGTAGTGAAATCGGCACCAAGGTAAGTTTTGAGTTCCTACAATCCTAATAGGATTTGGTTTTATGGTCGAATGGCCTTCATTAAATTTTTGAGTGATGGCCGAATGTAGGGAGTTAAGGATCTAAGGCAGTAGAAAGGCAGTAGATCAGATTTCGGGATTTCAGTGAATTTGTTAAGCGAATCAGGTGTGTACCCCACACTATCTTTAATACGATTTATGGCAATATTTAATATAAGTATGTATAAGAATGTGAATATGGCTAAGGTACCATATTGTGGTACAAAGTACTCAGGTACGTTTCCTACTCCTACTAGGATTATGAATATATGTTATGACTCATATGTGAACAGTGATAAGAATGTGAAACTAGGGATGTTAATGCATAATATGTATGATACGGGGCATATGGGTTATCAAAAAAGGGGAAGTGAATGTGGTGATCTAAGACCATGATATCTGAAGGTGGTGACTTCGGTCACATTATCTGAATGTGGTGATTTAAGACCACGATATCTGAATGTGGTGACTTCGGTCACAATTATTTAATCTGGTGGCTATGCCACGAATATTTATAAGGGCGATGAGCACGTCGGCAATGCGCGCGCCGATGGTGTGTAGTGGATGGAGGGTTGACTTAGTAGTCCCCACGGTGTGCAGGATGGTACGGGTGATGTGTAGCGGATGGCATATAGGTTTGGGTTCGGGTTGCATCATATGTTTATATCTGATATATGAATGTGTATGTAATATGATAATGTATGCTTGAATTGTTAAATCTTAGTGTCGGTTACACATTGAGTCTGTTTGACTCACCCCATTGGGGAATATTTTTGTGTGATGATCGATGATGGACTGGTGTGAAGCTTAGGGGTGGCCATGCGAAAATTCAGATTTTATTTTATTCCGGACTTTCTTTTATTTCTAAGTACCTTGAATTTTATTTTGGGTTTTAATTTGATGTAATAAGGCCATAGTGCACTATTTTATTTCTGTTTTATTTATTATGTTACGAAATTTATTTATTAAAGATTAAGTTAATTTCATTTAAAATAAACTCTAAATATTTTGTCACTTGAAATTAAATGGGTTTCAATATAAAATAAATTTGTTTTCAACTCGAGCCCAACCCACCAGTAAACTATCTTCAAAACACACAGATTTCCAAAGTAATAAAAGAATTTTTAACCGGTTTACTTCGAGGAACATACCAGATCCGGACCAGGCTCGTGGGCCGGGTTTGGGGTATTTCAATTTGGTATCAGAGCTCGTTTCAAACTCTCAGCCTGAGGTTTAAAGCCCAAAATGTTTTCAAAGCGAGCCTAAATAAGATTTATGAAAACATTTTTTTGAAATAAGCAGGTTTTGGCATGGCACCCAAGTCTCCACCATGATCCATCGTAAGTACCCATATCCTCCTGTGTGAATTCGGTATGAATTATAAAAGGGTAGAAATGGAGCGTAGATTAGACATTAAGTATGTGAACCCTAGGACTAGTTTACCCTAACAAACACATAAGACTTAAGTACCTAACTTAAACAAACACGTGGTTAAGTCACCGAGAGTTAGGGTGTGGCAACCATTGTGCGCATGTTCAGGATTGGTTTTTGGTGGGAGTTTGGTACTTAAGCAGTCCGCGTGACTCACCTCCTCTCCACTCGAATCCTACCTGGTGCGTGGCTACGGTTCACCCTAACCAAGAGGACTCGCTAGGGTGTGGTAACCATGATGCGCATGTCTAGGAATGGATCCGGAAGAGCCTGATACTTAAGCAGTCCTAGTGACTCACCTCCTCTTCGCAGGAATCCTACCTGGTGCGTAGCTACGGTTCACCCTAACCATGAGGACTTATTCATAGGCTAAACCCAATAACTAAAACCCGAAAGGGACTAGCCATGTTTTTATGGAAACCCTAGTTTTAAAATCCCCAAATTTACCCCTTTGAATAGTAACAAAAACTTACTTTTAGAAAGTTTTCAAAATATCCCCATTTTACAAAAAAAAAATTACCAAAATGCCCCTATTGGCGAAATTACAAAAAAAAACCCTGGTTTCTAAAAATTACCGTACTACCTCGATTTCAATAAAATTTTCCTTACTTTATAAAATGACCAAAATTTCTAGATCACGAAATATCAAAATATCTTGATTTTGGAAAATTACGAAATTGCCCCTGACGTACTAAATTACCAAAATGACCCTAATTTCCAAAATTTTTGCAACACCACCATTTTGGAAAACAAATTCTCAAAAATAACCCTAAAGTTTTGTAAAATCTGCAATACCCCTGATTTATTGAGCTTTACAAATTTACCCTGGTTTATTACCAAAATACCCCTGAGTTTCAAAATTACCGAAATGCCCGGGATTTCAAAAAAAAATTACCAAAATACCCTTATTGACAAAATCACCAAGGAACCTTATTTTGAAAAATTACGAAAATACCCCTGTAGGACAAATTACGAAAATACCCCTGGGTAGTGGAAAAACAACAACAACGAAAACTACAACATCTCTCTGAATGAACGAAAGTTCATAATTTGTTGATGAATGTGAACGTGACTTTCTGAATAGTGAACTTGAGCTGAGAACTTTGTTTGATCGAAAGAACCACTTTTAAACATCTCTTTTCATAAAACTGTTCACGGTTAATAAGTGAAACAAGGACTAATTCATAAAACTTTTTAATCAGATCGCGACAATAGAAATGAGTTCTAGAGGACGTGGCCGTTGTGGACGCGGTAGAGGAAGAATGACTGTGTCAGAACCCGTTAGATCGGGTCAAGGGTCTGAAAATGAGGTACCACCGCCACCACCACCCCCAGCTTTTGGTACTGAGCAGCAGGATCAGATGGGGGGTGATGCCGTGTCGCAGGCTGTGCTGCTAGTTCTTGAGATGGTGGCGGGAGCAAGTGGAGGCATGGGAGCTCGGAAGTCTGTACCCGAGCGACTCCGAGCCAACGGAGTTGAGGTGTTCCGTGGAGTGTCAGGAGTGGCACCCAGTACCGCTGAGTATTGGTTGGAATCAACTGAGCGGAGTATGGATGAACTAGATCTGACCCCTGAGGAGAAGCTGAAAGGAATGGTGGCATTCCTACGCGATGAAGTGTACCAATGGTGGCTCACAGTTCGTGATGGTGCCACATCTGAGGATCTGACGTGGGACTATGTTAAGGCGGCTTATCAGAAGAAATATGTTGGTACCCGGTATACTGATGAGCAAATGAAGGCATTTATGGGGCTGGTTCAAGGGAACAAGTCCGTGGCAGAGTATGAAGCTGAATTTTTGAGGCTGAGCCGTTATGCTCGAGGAGTGGTAGCTACGGAGCATGAACGGTGTGTCCGGTTTGAGGGATGATTTAAGGTTGTTGATAGCCCCACATCAGGAGCGGGAATTTTTCGCGTTAGTGGAAAAGGCTAAGGTAGCCGAGGGAATTAAGGACTCCGTGAGGCAGAACTTTGATCGGAGCAGGCCGAACAGAGGCTTTGGATCGTCAGGATCATCTGGGAATGAAAGGCCTAGAGTTGATGGGCCGCAAGGCCAGCAAGCTGCTACAGGAGGGCAGTATCGCACTTGTGACCAGTGTGGGAAGAAACACTTAGGAGAGTGTTGGAAAAAGACCGGAGGATGCTTTAAGTGTGGGTCCAAGGATCATATGATTAAAGACTGTCCGCAGGATCCGAATAGGGCTCGGACAGCAGGTCAAGGTTATGAGCAGACAGGCAGAGGTGGTCAACAAGCGACAAGGGGTCGTGGTTCGAACCATGGAGGGAATGGTTCCGGCCAAGGTCGTGGAACACCAAATAGAGGTGCTGAAGGTTCTGATGAGAGGCAACCAAGATTGGTTTATGCAATTGGCCGTCGCGAGGAGGAAGATGTATCAGATGTGACAACGGGTATGTTCCTTGTTCTGGAATACCCTTTATTACTTTGCTTGTTATGAATTAGCTCATTCTTGTACTGCTGGTAAAGTGCCGGAAACCTTGCATTTGAATTTAGAGATTATGCCTAGGAAGTATGATAGTGTTATTAAGATCAAATTGCGCAGCATAAGCGTAGTGTGGTGAGTAGGAATGCAGTTAGCCAAGTAATTTCGAGGACGAAATTATTTTTAAGGGGGGTAGAACTGTAACATCCTGGAAATAGGCCTATGCGTTTTTTATTTAATTATACGAAATGGCATGTCTTATGTGTTATGAATGTATGGTGAACATTTTTGGAAACTTGGAAATGTAAGGAAATGCTTCAGAAATGTTAAGTTTCAAAAGAGGAAAGTAAACATTTTTGGAAACTTAGAAATGTAAGGAAATGTCTTGTCTTGGAAATGTAAGGAAATGACTCGGAAATGTAAGGAAATGCCTTGTCTTGGAAATGTAAGGAAATGTCTTGGAAATTTAAGGAAATGCCTTAGAAATGTTAAGTTATAAAGTATTAAAAGAGGGAAATGAAGTAGGGTGGTCTTAAGAAAATATCTAGGGGAAATAAGACATAAGAACCAGCTTGGTAAAGTGGCTACAAGGCGCTACTTAGAGCCCATACAAGTGACGCCACATACAAGGGGTGAGAGCCTAGGTTCGAGCCACAAGGTAAACAAAAGGAGCTTTTATTTTTCGGCATTAAGAGGGAGAAGTGGACGGCATTATGGCACAAGGGAGGTGTTTTATTTTTGTTAAAATTTGGCAAATAGATGGATAAATGATGTATAATTATTGGTATTTTTAATTAAGGGATAAGAGATAATTAAAAGATTGTTTCTATTAATTTTAAACAAAGTGATAAAGATAAGAGAAGTGATGGCCAAGTAAGGGAGTCTTGGCCTAGTAATTTCGGCAATAGGAGGAAAATAAGGCCATTATTCATTTTTCTTCCTTCCTAGTCTCTGCCGAATTCTCTAGTAAGCTCTCTTCTCTTCCACTTTTTGTTAAGCCGAATAATCCCTTCACAAAATCCACTATTGCCGATTCTCTAAGCCTCAACACCCTCTCTTCTCTTTTCTTTATTAAAGCCGAATCTCTTGTGCACCTTATTCTCTTCTCGTTCTCTCAATCTCTCAAAAGCCGAAAGTTGTGAGATCATCATCTAGCCATAGCCGAATCTCTGAAGGTTGAAGTGAAAGTGCAATCGATTTCTTCAGATAAGGGTAAGATCCAAATTTGGTTTCCATTCTGTTATATTTTAGACTATCGAAATTTAGGGACTAATCCCTATTATTAATCTTGGCCGAATTATGGAAGGGAGGTTTCGGGATTTAGGTGTTGTCGACTTCAAGAGAAGATCTTTCGGGATTTTTAAGATTCAAGGTAAGATGATATTCGACCATAGGACATTCTTAATGTGTTTAAATGTTAGAATTGATCTAACATATATTCATGGGGATTTCGACAGACACCTAAGGCAAGGGATACTTTTCGGGATTTGAGAATTTCAAGGTAAGTGTACTCACACATTCGGCCAAGGGCCTATTTTAGTATTTAGACTTGTTTCTCATTATCTTAAAAAGCTGGAAACTAACCTATGAAAAGATCTAGTGCTTGGCCGAATACAAGAAGAAGCATAGCAAAGATTTCGGGACTTGATTAGTAGTGAAATCGGCACCAAGGTAAGTTTTGAGTTACTATAATCCTAATAGGATTTGGTTTTATGGCCGAATGGCCTTCGTTAAATTTTTGAGTGATGGCTGAATGTAGGGAGTTAAGGATCTAAGGCAGTAGATCGAATTTCGGGATTTCAATGAATTTGTTAAGTGAATCAGGTGTGTACCCCACACTATCTTTAATACGATTTATGGCAATATTTAATATAAGTATGTATAAGAATGTGAATATGGCTAAGGTACCATATTGTGGTACAAAGTACTCAGGTACGTTTCCTACTCCTACTAGGATTATGAATATATGTTATGACTCATATGTGAACAGTGATAAGAATGTGAAATTAGGCATGTTAATGCATAATATCTATGATATGGGGCATATGGGTTATCGAAAAAGGGGAAGTGAATGTGGTGATCTAAGACCACGATATCTGAATGTGGTGACTTCAGTCACATTATCTGAATGTGGTGATTTAAGACCACGATATCTGAATGTGGTGACTTCGGTCACAATTATTTAATCTGGTGGCTATGCCACGAATATTTATAAGAGGCGATGAGCACGTCGATCGTATGTGACGCCTCGATGGTGTGTGTGGATGGATGGAGGTTGACTTAGTAGTCCCCTACGGTGTGCAGGATGGTACGGGTGATGTGTAGCGGATGGCATATAGGTTTGGGTTCGGGTTGCATCATATGTTGATATCTGATATACGAATGTGTATGTAATATGATAATGTATGCTTGAATTGTTAAATCTTAGTGTCGGTTACACATTGAGTCTGTTTGAGTCACCCCGTTGGGGAATATTTTTCAGGTGATGATTAGTGATGGACCGGGTCGGCAGAAGCTTAGGGGTGGCCATGCGAAAATTCAGATTTTATTTTATTTAGGACTTTCTTTTATTTCTAAGTACCTTGAATTTTATTTTGGGTTTTAATTTGATGTAATAAGGCCATAGTGCATTATTTTATTTCTGTTTTATTTATTATGTTACGAAATTTTATTTATTAAAGATTAGGTTAATTTCATTTAAAATAAACTCTAAATATTTTGTCACTTGAAATTAAATGGGTTTCAATATAAAATAAATTTGTTTTCAGCTCGAGCCCAACCCACCAGGAAACTATCTTCAAAACACACAGATTTCCAAAGTAATAAAAGAATTTTTAAGCTGGTTTACTTTGAGAACATACTGAGATCCGGTCGGGCTTGTGGGCGGGTTTGGGGTGTTTCAGACAAATCCATGGCACACGCTGTGTAAGTCGAGGCCAGCCGTGTTCGGTCTGCATGAGGAGGCACGACCGTGTGGTCTTAGGCCCAGCTGTGTGCAATTTGTAATTAGGCCCATTTTTTCGTTTTTGCCCCGTTTGTCGTTCTTTTCATCCTCCGGTGCTCTCCTAAGTATAAAAACATGAAATTAAAGGATTAAAAGCACCAAATTCCACAATTCAAGGCTTAAATCATCCAAAAGTATGCTAAATGTGGGATTAAAATATGTATATATTACGGTTTATCAAATACCCCCACACTTAAGCATTTGCTTGTCCTCAAGCAAAATTCTCAACTCACAATTAAAATGAATTTCCTTGATTCATAATATTCATCAATAATGTTTCATCGTAATTCATAGATAATTTATACATTGATAATTTAAGTAGAAGGGTCCTAAAGATTCAAACAATCAAAGTCATAGTTTTTGTAGCATAAAAACATAGGTGTTTCGCCTTACCTAAATAATTACCTTTAATTCAAAATCGACAAGAGTTGACATCCTCGCTAAAGATTCACTCAAATTACTCAAAGTGTTTAAGGTTCAAAATTAAGCACTCAAAAGTCGAACATGAAAAGTTAATCCCATAAGCTTGCCTGAAAATCAAATCTCCACCACTGTAAAACGAGATGATAAACAAATCAAAAGGTCTTTAAAAAGGGTTGTAATGGGGCTTGGGTTAATGTGGATAAAGGCTAAATTTGAAGGTTAGAATCGAGATTAAATTCCAATTTACCTAACTAGAAAAATGAACTAATCCTAAATAATTACATCAATTAAAAACTTGTAATAGTAATAATCCGAGCTTTTTCTTCAAGATGTCAAATTTAAACGTATAAGCTCACTTAATTAAGACTAATAATGAACATACTTCGATTTATTTTTAAGAACAAATCAAGTAACAAGAAAGAATTTTAACAACTGAAATATAGAACATAGTTAGGCAACTGTTCAAAATCAAATCTCGACAAAAAGGGAGTCAAGGAATGGTGATAACAAATACAAGATGGGTTTGGAGGTAATATTAGTGGGTGAGTCAATAAAAGCGTTGTTAGGATCAAAGGGGTTCACTAAGGGTTAGTTGTGAGGGTAAGCTTTTTAGTGAAGTGAGTGGGTAAAATTCTAAGTGCCTTTGTCATCTCAGTATATCAAATCAATAATGCAGTCTTTACATATATAATCGAAGCAAGTTCTAGAATAACAAATCAATGTTGACACATTCATAATCAAAAAGTGAGCACGACAAGAATGTATGCTTTAAAAGGCTCAAAATCTCACAAAAATTATGGGTTTTTGATATCAAGCTTGTAAATTTCAAACTTCAAGGTAATAATCAGATTCAGGTAGACAACCTAATCAAAATTTTAATTTGTGAGAATAGACTCAATATGCTTGATTCTCTAGTTCCCTAAAGTTTAAATCATCACTGCACAATTATCAATAACTTAATCCAAAACATATCAATAAAAATCATGATTCACAGGAAATTTCATTCTAATTAGTAATATGAGAAAATTACTTAAAGACAAGATATCATTCAGGGATTTGAGAACAGTGTAGAAAGTTAGGAACTTTCTCCAAATAAATATTCACCCTCCACACTTAAGATGTACATTGCCCTCAATGTACAAAGATAGATAATAGCAAAAAAGTCATAAAATTATAAGATAAGGAGAGAAGTGAAACTTCTTGAATTTTGGATGGAGTCAATGAAAAGAAACTAGATAGGAATTGGCAGAGGTGAACGTGGGGAAGCGCCTCGAACCGTTTGAAATTGAATCCTCGAAGCAGCTGGCCTGATTTTATTGTATCCTAAGCTAAATCTAAATGGCATGAAGAATAAGAAGAAAATAATAAAGAAAGTAAAAAGAAAATACAAATATGAATAAAAGTAAAAATGGAAAATGGATATGCGTTTAAAAAGAAAGGGGAAAGGGGACGAAGACTTTGGGGAGAAAGCGAATAGAAGAAGGGGATTTTAAATAGAGGAACAGCCCATGCCCATGCCCTGGGCGCGTTATGTCACACGGCCGAATTGTACGGTCGTGTTAAACTTCATGCATTTCTCTTATGCCCGTATAAAGGGTTCCTACACCCGTGTTGCTTAATCAGTGTCACCTACGGCTTATAAGCACAGGCGTATCGTACGCTCGTGTTCTTTAGTCAGTTTCGACCACGGACGCATCACACGGCCATGGTGTTTTATCGCAGCCTGTGTTTTGGGAAATTTTTGTCTTTGATTCGCATGGTCTCTGCCACGCCGATGTGCAAATTCGTGGTGTCCACACGGCCACGGCCACGCCCGTGTGCAAGGCCGTGTGGTAGGGAAACCTTCGCCTAAAAATTTGGGTTAGTTTTTAGTTAGATGCTAAGTTTGAAAATATGGACATTAGTGGCGTTAGTGCTCGGGTTGCCTCTCGAGAAGCGCTCATTTAAAGTCTTGAGCTAGACTTACCTGTTATTCGTATGGCCATAGTGGTTCATGGAGTCGAAACTTCTTTTTCTTACTATCAATTCTATCAACATATGGTTTGAGTCGGGTAATATTTACCTCAAAAATGCCAAAATTAGAATGTGTTACCTCGACCGTTCCATATGGAAAGACCTTACGTGTCGAAAAATGAGTCAGACCGTTTGTATTAAGATCTGAAGAGGCTATTTGAGGGTCGGGTGCATCTGACAGTACCTGTCCCCAACTTTGAAGTGATTGGTTTCACCTTTAATACTTGATGTCCTAGCTGTGTCAAGAACTGCGTTTAGCTCCACATGCGACGTATCGTCTAACTTCCGTTTGTTTGTCAAAAACTCTTTTAAAAATTTCCTTAAATCTGGCATTTGTGAAGGAGCTTCAAGAAATGGCAAGTTAATATGTAATTTCTTTGGAAGTTTAAGAAATTTACCGAATTGTTCCTTTGTGTGGTCTTTCTTTATCGCATTGGGGTACGGCACACATGGTTGCTACTCTGTAATTACCTGTTTTGGTTTATCATGGCTTACCTCAACCTTACCTTTATTTACCATATTCTTTTGCGTCAATTTCGGTTCATCTAACCCTTCACTATCGTGAGCAGTTATTTCCTGAGGTTGCTCTCTTGGGTTAGTTTCAGTGTTGCTAGGCAGGATAGCTTGTGGTCCTTTTGAGATCAGCTTAGCAAGCTGACCTAATTTGAAACACCCCAAACCCGGCCCACGAGCCTTGACCGGATCTGGTATGTTCCTTGAGTAAACGGTTCAAAACTTGTTTGTTACTTAGGAAAAATTAGAGTGGTTTTGAAGAAAATTTGTGTTGAGTTCAATTGAAAATATTGTTATTTTTGAAATTAGGAATTTATTAAAATCTTGTTTTTAAATTAGAAGACATGCCGAATTTGTTAAAGGTTTCTCTTTAAATTGGAAATCATTTGTATTTAGATATCAAAACATTTGAAGGTTTATTTTAAGAAAGATTACTTAAGCGTTAATTTAATAAAATTTGTATCGTACCAAAATAATTAAAATGCAAGCGTAAACAGTTCATACTATGGCCTTATTACATCAAAAACAAAACCCGAATAAATCCAAATACGAAAAAGAAAATAGAAAGTCCAGATTAAAAATAAACTCTGAGCTGAGCATCGCCACCACTAAGCTCCTGCCGACCCGGTCCATTACTGAGCGTCACCTGAAAACATATCCCACAACGGGGTGAGTCAAACAGACTCAGTGTATAACAACCACACTAAGTCCTAATGATTCAGGCATATCAGATCATACATATTCATATCACAATTTACAAATAATGATGCAGTCCCTATTTCATAAAATCACAAAATATACAAAATTCAATACAACCCATTCTTAGCTGAATTCTCACTAGCTTCATAGAAGTCCATACATTTCGTTTATTTCACATTTTAGTCCCTCAAAATATTATTTTCTCAATTAAGTCTAAATTACTCAAATTCATCAAAAATTCAAAGACAAACTATGTTAATCTATCACATATCTTTCATACTTCATCTTCAAACATCACAAAACTCATGTGTTCATCAATGGCAAATTTCAAAATTATCATCAATTAACAAATTAAGGCATGGGTTTTAAAGTATTCGAAGCAACGATTACAAAAACGTATAAATTATCAAAAACCAAAACCAAAACATACTTTAATTTACTTGAACTAGGGCCGAATACCTAGCTTGGTTTTCTTCTTTTCTTTTCTTGATATATTCGACCAACAAGATGAATAAATGGCCATGTTTTTATGTTTGTTTAACTATAACATATATTATTAATTAATTTACCAAATTAACCTTATTATTAAACATATATAAAACTTATATACATTAAGGTTATATTTATCCATTATCATCCACTTACTAACATAATGGCTATCTTAAGGACTTTCTCTTTATAAAGACACATAAATTCGTCCATTATTCAAATAGAAGACTACTGTTACATTTTATGCGATTTAATCCTTTTCTCAAATTAAGCACACAAACAATAAAATTAATTCACAAAACTTTAACACATGCTTAATCACGTATTGTAGACACAGAAAATAAACCGACTCAGATTTGTGGTCCCAAAACCACTATTTTGACTAGGGTCTAAACCGAATTGTTACAAAACTGATAACTCAGGGAATTTTTCAACACTTAGGAAATTTTACTTCTGTGTGTCTCACACGGCCACTAGACACACCCGTGTCATAGGCCGTGTAACACCCAAACCTGGCCCATACACCACGACTAGATCTGGCATGTCACTAAAAAGGAGTTTTATAAAATATCGTAAACTTCAGAAAAACATCAAGTTATTATTATTAACGTAGCGATTCAAAAGGGAGTTCATTGTTCGTTTAGGTTATACTCCAAATCGCTAATTTTAGTGCTTAGGTGACTTGTGAAAACACTTGCTATTACATCCCATTAGGCTAGGAAAATTACCGAAAGAAAATCTACTTACAGTTGAAAATCGTTAATTAAACTAAAAGAGAAAAAAAAAGTTTTATTTGCGTTTGAAGAAAACATCATACTAATTAACTAATGTGTAAAGCATTTAAGACTTCAGAACGAATATTCAAACCAGATTGGTAGTGGCCTTATTACAACATAAAATCCCAAAAATTTAATGATAAATAAAGTTCAACTTAGAAAATAAGAAAAACTGTGCATGGCCACCTCGTAGTCCTCTTTGGCCTGGTTCACCGCACTATTTGTCACCTGCAAAAATGTCAATCCACGAGGGTGAGTCAAGAGACTCAGTGTGCAATTAACTACACCATCACTGGGCCTAGCCCATCAACTTACCATCTGGCTTTTAGCCCTATTCACAGGCACTTTGGGCAAAGCCTATGTGAAATCAAAACTGCGCCCCTAGCCTTATTATCACAATATAACAAATCATATAAGCAAAATGATGCAAAGCCCGACCCAGCCTAAATTTCCATCCGCTACACACCTTCGAAGGCAGTCGCTGCAGTCAACTGCTCATCGCCCTTAATATGTGGCATAGCCACCGAAATAATAATGTGACAAAAGTCACCGGAGTATGTGGCAAAGCCACCGAAATAATAACGTGACAAAAGTCACCGGAGTATGTGGCAAAGCCACTGGAAACATTGCCCCTTTCATCATAATCATATTCCCATGCCCATGCAACATCCGATGATGTGAATGCAACATATCATATATTATCCCATAGCATACTCAAGATGTTCATGTATACGTGTATTTATGTACAACAATTATTATCCAGCATACACAGAGGATGAACGTACCTGTGTCACAATCATTTACCCTTTAAGGGTATACAATAACTATTACCGCTTGTACGGCTTACCAACCAACATACATAATCAAATAACAATCATACAAAGATGGGGTGGGGAATTACACACTTGTAAACACCAAGAACGATACTATCGATCTTACTAACACCCCCACTCTCAGGGATCACAGCGATCTGTTTATCCCTCTTCGAAGCCGACCCACAACCCGGTGGCAAGTCACGAACGGCCGACACCGCACACTTCTTGAATTAGGGGTAGGGACCACTAGTCCAACCCCCTCCTTTGCTTGGTTAGGATTTGATTCCATGAACAGATCTTGGTCAGAAGACCGAGTTAAAACATCGAAGTAGAGAAATCAAGGATATACGCTGAATAATATGGTGATTTCTTACCTAAGTCGATAGCACATGGTGACTACTTCAATTGGATTAGCAAGCTACTGGAATCCCTACACACTCCATAACAGAATCGGCCATTTTAGTTATGGTCAACAAAGAATGGCCTTTTGGCCTAACAAAAGATGTAAACTTCCTTATCTTGGTCGATCGATTGCCCCTCCTAAGATCTTTAAATATCGCTTAGATGCAAAAGAATGTGGATGGAAGCCTCTTCTACATTCGGCTAAAGATAGATAGAACATGGTCAACCCCACCGATTACCAATCCAACAGAGATTAAAAGAGAAAAGAGAAGGGCTCACGCTTACTACTTAATCAGGATAGAAACGATTTGAAAGGGAGATAGGAGGGTGAGTGACGACACCTTCCTGTGAGAGATCGAGTAAGAGACGTGAACACAACAAGGGATTCAGCAAATCAGGAAAACACCTCAGGAAAAAGAAGAGAAAATAAGTTTTGGTTCATGAAGAAACAAAGAGAGAAATGAGAAGAAATGGCTAGAAATGGCTATGGAGGTTCGGCTAAAAAGAAAGATTTGATGTGAGGAGGGTTTCGGCTAAAAAGAATAGTTAAGGGATATATGAAGGATGAAAAAGAGAGAAGAGAGGCTAATGGGTGTTTCGGCTCTTAGTGAAAAGAAATGGGTGTGAGAAAAGAGTGATTGCCGAAAAGATGAGTTCCCAAAAGTGATTTCGATCAATAGTGAAGTGGTAGAAACCTTGCTTGGTAGAAGAAGAAGAAAAAGAAATGATATCGAAAAAGAGAGAGGTTTAGACAGATGATTCGGCAATGGTCCTTAAAGAGAATAGAATAGAAATCTAGAACCAACCCAAAAGGAGAACCTAATTGAATTTCGGAACCCCTATTACAAGCATAAACCGACTTCTCCACCCTCAAGCATCCAACATTCGGCCACTACCTTCACCAACCCTCAGTCCCACATTTTCCTCCTAAATTCACTCTCGCCCACTCATTCAAACTAATTTGAACAATTCAAACTCCTTTCTTTTCTCATAGCCACACCTTTGCATAGCTTGACCCGATCAACACTCCCCCTTGAAGTGTCCAACCCGAACTCCACCTCTTCCCTTCCAGATGCCAAAAGAGTTTAAAAAAAAATAGTTCATGCGACTCGAACCTGCTCCCCCTCTACTTCCCCCTATGGCGTCACTTACCTACTCCTTAAGTGGCACCTCCTTGCCAACTTACCAACTTAGTTCTTGTGCCAACAAGCACCAAGAATAAACCTTAAGTCCTGCCCCAAATTCGCTTCCCTTCTAAAGTGCCCAAAATCAAAATTTTGGCCAAGGTTCCGACTTAACCCTGACCTCCTTAGAGACTCCAAACACACTCAAACAACCCACAATGTATAATAACACACAAAAGCAAGGTAAATGCAGAGCCCCTAAATCCCGGATGTTACAGGCCGTGTTAAAACACGGGGTACATACCGACTTGGGTCACATGGCCAACCACATGCCCGTGTGCCAGACTGTGTGTTAGGCTGTGCCAAACCTATAGGGTATACTGCCTTATGCAACAACGCCAAGTCACACGCCCGTGTGCTAGGCCGTATGCCAATTAATGGGGTATATTGACTTGTACCACATGGCCGATCACACACCCGTGTGTGAGACTGTGTGGAGCATACTGACTTCATTTCAATTTCAATACCAGGGGACACACTACCATTTATCATGAGCGTGTGTCACACACAGCTGAGACACACGCCCGTGTCTCTACCCGTGTGGACAAAAATAGGCTATTTACCAAGCCAATTTGCCCTACAAAATCTCATGTACCTAAGCAACCCAAATGAAACCAATTCATAGCACAATATAACATCTATTATAACCACATTCAATACAATTTCATACCATTTCAAATATTAATAACCAACATGCTTATAACCCAAGTTTAACTCAACCAAAACTTACACAAATACATATACCAATCAACTAGTTTAACCATTACCTAACATACATCATTTTTGTACCAATTCATAAGCAAGATACCAATTTCACAAACTTCATAATATGGTCATTCACATATCCATCCAAGTACTCAAATATCAACATATATAAACATATAAGCACAAAACCAAATACACTAAAAAAAGCCAAATCTCATGGGTATATTTACAAACTAAAATATATACATTTACAATGCCAATTCTATAACACCCCTAATCCATATCCATCGTCGGAACAGGGTTTGAGAGCATTACTAGAACTTTTCAGAACATTTTCAAATAAACCATGTAAATCATTATTCATTAACCAAGATTGTTAAGAGCGTCCCTTACATGGACCCTCGAGACCCAATACGAACATTAGAAATGAGTCAGAACTTACTCGAAACCTCTAGGAATTTTTTGTAAAATTTTAAATTTTTTCCAAAGTACAAGGCTTACATGCCCGTGTGATCCAAGGGACACGCTTGTGTGACCCTTAGACACACCCGTGCCTCAGCCTGTGTCCAATTTAGGTTGCTCTCTAACTTGCGGCACATGGCCATGTCACACGCCCGTGTGCTAGGTCGTGTGGTTAATTAATTTAATTTGAATTAGGTGCAGGTTTCACACGTTCATGACACATGCCTGTGTTCAATACCGTGTTACCCACACGGCTGAGACACACGCCCGTGTCTCTGCCTGTGTGTTAACTTCTGGACATTCTATTTTTGCAAATTTTAAAAGCAGAGGACACACGGCCAGATCACATGCCTATGTACCTAGGCCGTATGTCACACACGGTCTAGACACACGTCCGTGTGTCTACCCGTGTAGACGAAATAAGGCCATATCCTAACCCTATTTCTCACCCAAATTTAACCATTTTCCTGCACCAAAACTCACAAGTATAACCAACCAAATCCAATCAGTTTCCATCATCCAAATTGATACATTATTTTATATATCATAGTTTTAAGCTTACCTTTACATTATCTCATATAATATGCTTTATGAAAGTCCTATTTATCTTGTTTAACATGTAATAACTAACATATTGTAACTTCATACCATATCAAAAATAGCCATATATAGCCATTCCAATGACTAGATTACAAGCCAACATTATAAATCATTATTTGGTCATATTAGCCTGTACATGCCATTATACCAAGATAAGAATGACATTTATACCAAAATCAATGAGTTGATAGTGTAATGATTGCTCCGGCTGGTCTCCAAGCTTCACGAGCATTGAGTACTGTAAAACAGGGAAAATAAACCTAATAAGCATTATATGCTCAGTAAGTTTGTATAAGTAAATTACACTTACCAATCATATTTAACATTTAAAACATGTAAAGCATATATCCATCAATTTGGAAAATTTTCCTAATCACAAACATTTAATCAACAAGTTTGTCACAAATATACTAAAATGATAGATGAACTCATCATGCCACATTCACATTCCATTTCATCTTTTCCATGTCACTTATTCACTATTTCCGTTGAATTATCGAATTTCCGATGGATGTTTCCAGTAGCACACTTAAAGTGTACAATTATATTATCTGTCAATTCATATCCAGTAGTATCGTCTAGGTACACTCTCGAGCCACATATCTTACAGTAGAATTACCAGTCTAGGCTAAATTCTAGCTGTAGCACAAATACTCTAAAGGCTTTGTCGGATTACTAGTCCATGCTAAATCTAATCAATTAGGATTACAAGTCCAGGCTAAATCCTAATTGAAAACACATGTGCTCAAGAGTACATTTTATTTTTATATGATTACCCGTCTGGGCCAAATCCTTTCCATGATGAGTCAATAAATTACCCGTCTAGGCTAAATCTTTACTACAACACATGCAAGACTCATTCCACATCGAGAATCACCTATCCAATCAGAATTCAATATTCAAACGAATTTTAACCCTTTTTCAATCAATTTCCATCATATACATATTTCATGCTTCATGTACATATAATTCACATATTGTGTTTCATACAATTCAATAATCAAATCAACATATATTCATGATTATTTAAGTTATACGAAATTACCTTGATAATGATTCGTATCTACTAATCCGAAACTTTTCCTTTTCCTCTATCTTTCGCTTTGCATGGTATTTCTGGATCTATATAAATGAATTTAATCATCACTTCCATACATTTAACATTCAACTAAATCCATTTCATATTCTAGGCAAAAGTGTCATTTTGCCCTTCAACTTTTAATTAAATCCAATTTCGTCCCTAGGCTCAGAAATTGAATTTAATGCAATTTAATCCTTAATCCAAGCCTAACCAAAATTCTAATACAACTTTTACAGCACACATGTCTAATAAAATTTAGAATTTTTCCATGAATTTCATCACTTTTCTATTTAGTCCCTAAACATGTTTTCATCAAAAATCACTTTGTAAAAGTTGTTTATCTATCAACAACCTTTCATTTTCTACCATAAACTTTTAAATTTCAGCATATTCATCCATGGAAAATTTTCTATACTTTGATTTCTTTTCAAATTAACCCCCCAAATAGAGAAATCAAGCTTTCCCGATCTCAAAAATATAAAAATTACTAAAAACGGGACATAGAAACTTACCAATCTATGCCTTGAAAGCTTCTTTTCTCTCTCCTAGGGTTTCCATGTATTTTAGGTTAAAGATGATATGAAAATAAGATGATATTTCATTTCATTTAATTATCATCTTTTAATTTTCTGTATTTCCAATTTAGTCCTTAACCTTTTTCAATTTTTCCATGGATGATTCACTAAAAATATCTACATAGTTTTTATCAATGGTCTAATTACCATATAAGAACCTCACATTGTGAATTCCATAGCTATTTAATCCTTATAGCTATTAGAATTCAACTTTGACATTTTATGCAATTTAGTTCTTTTTGTAATTAGATACGTAATTGATAAATTTTTTCTTTCTAACATATTTCCAATCATTTCTTGAAATTTAAATAAGTTTTATTTTTTTCGTACTCGAATTTGTGGTTACGAAACCACTTCCTACTTCACTGAAATTGGGCTGCTCAAATTCATTTGGCCAACATCATTACCAAAACATAACACATGAAATACCTATACATGCCATATACGTAAAACATAGTTTCAAAAGTACCAAAAAGTTAATGGATAGAGTGGTGAAGTCTCCGACGATCCCCGAATCCGAGCTAGCTTTGAAATCACTATAAAACATGGAAAAACAACAAAGTAAGCTATATAGCTTAGTAAGCTCGTATGTTAACAATGAACAACTATCATCATTCATTAATCATTCATATAATGGAAAACAATGTACAACAATTCTAATAAATCTCAAGCTATCAAAGGATTATTCATATACTTACCAAGGAACTCATCAAATTTCATAGTTTTCAAGACTCAATTCATTTTCGTACGTACCTGTACCATCTCATTCTAATATCATAATCAACCACATTCTTCTTTTACCATTGAACCATTTGGAATAGAAGTCGGATACACAAGGTCTCACTCGATAAGACCTATACCATGGCCCAAAGCCAAATCAAGGTAACTTATCCGAAATTCAATATCATGGCCCGAAGCCAAATCAGCAAATATGCATGGCCCGAAGCCAAATCGATTTATCTCGCACACATAGTGCTAAATCATGGCCCAAAGCCAACTCAAGTATACCTAATGACATGTCACTAGTATCCTAAACTATTCCTAAGGTTCAATCGGGTTTCCAACTTTTGAATCTTTATCGAATCATTTTTGAACTCGTTCATAATCACATAAACACAATTCATGCAATATTGAAGCATACAAAATACATTTGAAATGAATTCATAACATATGAACTTAGCTTAGATGCGAAAGCAACGAATCTAGTCAATTAGTCAATAACTTTATCTTTTCCCCGATCCAAGTCCGTATTTAACTTTTCTTGATCTAAATATTCAAAATTAACTTATTTAATCATCTATTCATTTAATTTAGTCCAAAACACTCTTTAAGGTAATTTACACTCACCCCTAAACTTTCACATTTTTCACAATTTAGTCCTTATTGCATAAAATCACAAATTAGTGAAATTGAAAATATACCCATGCTAGCCGAATTACCATAATGCCCCTTACAGCCCATAATTTTCATTTACTTCACATTTTAACCACTAACTTTACACATTTCTCAATTTAATCCCTATTTTGCATTTTCACTAAAATTCACTTTACAAAATTTGTGCATCTAACCACAATATTTCATATTTCATCATTAAACATCAAAGAACACATATATTCATCAATGGAAACATTCAAAATCATGAATTTTTTTGCAAACTAGTCCCTGGGTTAGCCAGTACTAGCTGCAACGATCTCAAAAACATAGAAATCATTAAAAACCGAACAAAAATGGACTTACATGCTCGAAGAGACTAGGCCAAATGTTCCAAGCTTTTTAATGGTGTTTCAAACCCTAAATTTTAGTGGTGGGAGCTTAATGAAGATGATTATATTATGTTTGTTTTATTTTAACTTAAGTTATTTTATAATTTACCATTTTAACCTTTTTAATAAACCATTAAAACAACATATGTTATGTCCATAAAAGTACACTCACACAAATTATGGTCTAATTACCACATAATAACCTTAACTTTAAGGTTCTATAGCTATTAGATACTTTTACCTAATAGAACTCCACTTTTACTCTTTACGCGATTTAGTCATTTTCATCAAATTGACTAGTCAAGCGATAAAATTTCTAAACGAAACTTTCACACAATCATTCAATCATGCTCTAAACCTTGAAATAATAATAAAATAATAATTTTTACCTCATATTTCTGGTCCCAAAACCACTGTTCCAATTTGACCAAAAACGGGTTATTACAATGAGGCTTATGCAAGATATATTTGTATGAATGATTTGCTATGAATAAGTGAAAGACTGTTATACATGCACTTAAAAAAGTATTGAAAATTTATATTAGATTGTGATATGTTGAATGACGCCGTCTTACTTGTAAATTGAAAGTTGGATAAATGATCCTATTATTAAAAGTATTTGATAATATGAAGGCATGTTGATCATGCCAAAGAAATGTGAAAGTAATAAATCCATGACTATGTGTGAGATTGTATGACATCTTGGATGTGCATTAGGGTAGGATTGTTCTTGTGGATGACGGAGGAGTTCCATGGAGATTTGGCGGCATATTAAGTCCTTATTTATTGGTAGTCAGTGCAGTGCACTGGAAATTTGAGGAGATTTGGTGATTTTGTCTCATTTATTTGCTAAATGTTAGCTTTTCTGTAATTATGTTCATTTAGTGGTTTTACCGCATCAAGCTTTGCTAACATTCATTGGATTTTGGTAGACGGGTTCTGGGGAACTCGTGGTGTATAGCGGATGGTTTGAGTAGGAAACTTTGCATTGCATCATTTGCATCAACCCATGCTCAAACACCGCTTGACGTCGATTTGATAATGGCTATGTAATGATATGAAATTCCAATAATGGTTCTGTGTTTTTCTGTTAATGCTAATATGTTTCACCGTATTTGATATTTATGTTTGTTTAATAATAGTTCGACTTGCACTGAGCTTTCATAAGCTCACTCCCCTATAGTGTTTAACCTTTCAGGTAAACTTCGAAACTCAGACCGAACCTGGCATATGGAGAATCACCTTAGACCTCAGACTATTTTTAATAAGTATTATCAATAAGTCTCTATTGGTTTTGGTTTGTAATTTTTAATTATTTTTGGTTTGTGGCTTGGTAACTTTTCATTTAGGGATCTCGTGCATGCATAGATTACTCAAGCCTCTTAGAACACCATTGTTTTGCACTGCTGATTTCTTTTCAATTGCCACACTTTTATAGTATTAAGTTTCAATTTCTTGTTTATTTATATCATACCTAAATGTTCTTAATCAATGGGTTATCCAAATAGGTCCATTCGACAATTCAAATCTAGTTAATTCGTAGTGTAAGTGTAGATCTATCAGAGATCTTATACTATTTCAATTTCAATAATGGTTGTTTCTTTGACTCTAAATTACTTAATTTCTAGTTACTAATTTTTAAGTATTATTTCAATCTTAGGTACATATTTGAATATCCTAGATCAATAGTGAAGTTGATTTTCATTCATGCCCTAGTCTCATATCAAATCAATGTAAGTTACCTTGCCCAGTTGCATCTGAAATTTGGTTGATGTAACATTGATTTGGTCAAACTCTTATGGGGTGTTTCAAGGCTTGTTTTAATAAAATTTTAAAGTGTTAAATTCTTTATTTTATTTTTAGGTACGTTTAAGGCATTAGTGCAGAAACGCAAATTTTTCGACTTAGTAGTGTGACCTAACTTTGTGTAATCAGTTGTTAATTCTTATTATATTTTATGAATTGATATAAAATGCTTGCTACTTTAACATGGTTTAATGGCCTAATAGGAGTATTAAAAGTTGACGAATAAGGTACGTGACTTTAAAATTATTGACTGAATGATTAAGCCTTTACCAGGATTGTCTGTATACGTAATTGTGGTACTTGATTGTTTGATTGATTGCCAATGTTATGGATTGATTTATGCTGATTGTGATATTATTTGAAATTATGTATATCGTGTTCAATAATTATGGGGTGCATTGTCCAAACTACATCCTAAGTATGACTACATTGTATCACATGTTACATACTAGTGTAACACCCCAAACCCGGCCTAGACTTTATGACCGGATCTGGCAAGTCACATAGAAGGGTTGTTTACAAGATGCGCTTTCGTTAAAAACTTCGTATTCTTTTTGAAACCTCGGGCTTTGTTGTTGGTGAAATTCAGATTTGCTTTTATCGTTTTCTTGTAAGAACATTGTTATCATTATTATTTTCGAAAACTTTGTTTAAAGCAGAAATCAGATTCAGTAGATTGCGAAGATGCGATATTTTGAAAACAGTTGGTGTTGTTTTAGGAAAACCACGTATTTATAAATTTAACAGTTATCAAAGAAAACTTAAAAGAAAATAAACCAATGGCCTTATTACAAAAATATTACCCAAAAATAAAATAAAACTAAAATAAAGAAAAAAAGAAAATTTACTAAGTTTCTGAGAAATATTCCCGATGTATGGCCACCTCGGAGTCCTCCGTAGCTCCAAATCCCCTAATGCTGGGGATCACTTGCAAGGTTAAAGCAGAGGGGTGAGTTACAAGAACTCAGTGTGTAATCCCCTAATCGGTCACTAACTGGGACCGAGCCCATCCGAAAGCAGACTGGGCCGTAGCCTATACAGAAGCAAACTGGGCCGAAGCCCTATTCGGTAACAATCTGGGCCTTAGCCCTATCAATATAATAATGCAAACAAAATATGCAACCCAGCCTAAAAATCCATCCGCTACACACCACCCATACCAGCCCAACACACCTATGTGGATTTCTAAATTGACCCACCCATCCGCTACACACCAATAAGGCAGACAAGCTGCTAATCACAGAATTTGTGGCGAAGCCACCAGAATATCAGAATATACGTGGCATAGCCACTATACAGATTGTGGCAGAGCCACCAGAATATACTTCCTCCGATCAGCAAACCCAACCCAATGCATGATGTCATGACATAAATATTTCGTGTATGCAGTATGTCACAATTATAATCAATCATATAAATATCACACACATATCACTAAAACTACCACTAGGGGTATAGCAGTCATTTACCCTCCAATAATTTACCCACTAAAGGTATTTTGGTAATTTTGCATTTAACGGCCTTTTCGAAGGCCTACTGACGCCTCAAATGACATGAAACCCTTTTTGGGTCTCTATGGAACTATTGTGCTTAAAATCCATTTTAGGCCCAAACGGGCCCACACGCTCATGTGGCCCTAAATGCATAGTTTCAGTTTCAGATTTGCAGATTTCGCATTCGGGCCTATCATTTGCTAGTTTTCCAACAGTTTTGCCCAAGTGGGTCGAATATCCTTTTGGGCCCATTTGGCCCGTTTAAGCCCGTTATAGCTTCAGTATCGCGAGAGTGTTCGTGACACTCTCAACGACTTAACGTCACGATTCGTATCTCGATTTACCACTACGAGCGCTCGCACGCTCGAATGGTCATAGTTGCCGACTTTTCGGCTTTTTGACTTTTGGCCGTTTCACAGAACATCACAATCATTTATCGAAATGGGTGTGAGATTACACAACTGTGCGGATTATGGATCACGTTACTCTTCGAAGCCCCTAAGAACAATAATCGGCTAATATTTGGTCTTCATCAACGATATTCCCAGATTTGAGATTGATAATCAATCCACAACACTTATCAACAACGCCGACAATTCCTTGCTATGCTAGAACGTATGGTTACTCTCAAGTTAGCATCGCTGCTTCAAGTCCACAAAGAAATAGCTATTCGGCCCTGAGAACCTTATAAAATAATACAAGAATTGACCACCCTTTATACAGTCATAGCCTCACTTACCAATTACTTCCCGAACCTGAATGTAGAATGAATAGAGAAGAAGGTATGATCAATCCCTACTAATATCGGCCTAGGTAAAAAGAGATGGAGTTAAGATTTTTGGTTTTGACAAAGCAACGAGAGAGGAGAAGAAGATGAGAGAAAAGAATCATTACCCTTGATTAGAGAGAGAAAGAGCCGAATGGAAAAATGATTTGGCCACAAAGACTAGCAACAATGACAAATAGGTGGAACCGCTCAGCAGTTGATAGCAACCCGCAATGGTCATATTTGGTTATGGAGAGGAAGAATAGAAAATAAGTCTAAGAAGTAAAGAGAAGGCTTAGGGGAAGTTTCGGCAAGGAGAAATGAAGAAGTGCTGAGAATGACAGAGAAACCACAAAATAATTCGACCAACAATGTTACTAACAGAAAGTACCAGAGAGTGTTTGAAAAATTTGAGTTGAAGAGACTAAAAGAAATTGTGATTTCGGTAGAAGGGATTTGCAAAAAGAGTTAACCCGAAAGCTTAAAGAAAAGTGCACAAAATCGAAGAAAAAATGCCAAGAAGAACCTAAAGAAATTTCGGCATTCTACCTCCCACAAGACCGAATATGCACACACCACTCCTTAGCCGAATTTCACCTCCCACAAGCTCCCACATTTGGCCAAACCACCCCCTCTCACCTTAATTCCATGATTCACTCCTTAATTTCCTCCCCACATAGCTCTCCACCTTCCATTTGAAACATTTGACTGAGACTCCATCCATCTTGTAGAGTTCAATCACAACTCTACTTCTTCCACCTCCCAGGCATAAAATAAAAACTCTCATATGCTGCTTGTGGGATTCAAACCTCTACCCTCATGCTCTCTCATTAACGCCATAACCTCCTTGTCATGTGCTCACTTGTGCTAGAAAAATACCAACAAATTTCCTGAAGTCTTACTTCCAGCAGCCTTTCTCCACCAAAGAGCCAAAAACCAAAATTTTCCCAGGGCTTGGGCTCAAACCCGAGCCTCCCTAGGACCCCTAAACACACCAAAATAACAAGCCACACAAGCTCAACACATGCAATTATGCAAAAATGCCAGACCCCAAATTTTGGGATGTTACAGTTCTACCCCCTTAAAGAAATTTCAGCCTCGAAATTTACCTGATCAAAAGAGGTGACGGTATTGCTGTCGAATTGCCTCCTCATGCTCTTAAGCGGCTTCCTCCGAATCGTGATTACGCCACAACACTTTGACCAACGGAACAGATTTCCTCCTCAACACTTTAACATCTTGATCTAGAATCTGCACTGGTTCTTATTCAAATGTTAGATCAGGTCTTACCTCAATTTCTTCTATTGGCACTATATGAGAAGGATCTAAGGGATAGCGCCTCAACATAGAAATGTGAAATACGTTATGTATCCAGTTTAATTCAGACGGCAGCTCAAGCTGGTATGCGACCGGTTCAATCTGTTTCAACACTCGATAAGGCCCGATGAACCTAGGTCTTAACTTGCCCTTTCATCTGATTCTCAAAATCTTCTTCCAAGGTGAGACCTTCAAGAAGACATGGTCTCCAACTGAGTACTCGATTTCCCTATGCTTAAGATCTATGTATGAATTCTGTATATCAGAAGCTTCTTTTAATCGACCCAGAATCAACTTCACTTTCTCCTCAGTTTCTGAAAGCAATTTTGGACCCAACAACCGCCACTCACCTAATTATGTCCAACAAGTAGGGGTACGACACCTACGACCATATAACGCCTAGTAGGATGCCATCTGAATGCTAGATTGGTAGCTATTGTTATACGTGAATTCCGCCAAGGGTAAATAATCTTCCCAACTGCCCCTGAAATCAATCACACAACCCCTTAACATGTCTTCCAGAATCTAAATTACCCTCTCCAACTGACCATCAGTCTGTGGGTGGAACGCTATGCTGAAGTCTAGTCTTGTACCCAGAGCTTCATGTAACACTTTCCAGAACTGAGATGTAAATCTAGGATCCCTGTCAAAGATGATAGACACTGGTACCCCATGTAGCCTCACAATTTTTATGACTTACAACTTGGCCAACTTCTATAGTGAGTAGTCAGTGCGAACAGGTATAAAGTAAGCAAACTTAGTCAATCGGTCAACAATTAACCACACTGAATCTTTCTTAGTTGGCGTCAGGGGTAGCCCACTAACAAAATCCATTGTTACCCTCTCCCACTTCCAGAGTGGAATATGTACAGGTTGCAGCAATCCTGAAGGTAGTTGATGCTCCCCCTTCACCTGCTGACATGTCAAACACTTGCTTACAAAGTCGGTAACCTCACGTTCAGTCCTGGCCACCAGTACAGTTCTCGTAGATTTTGGTACATCTTGTTTCCACCAGGATGCATAGCGTATGGACTACTATGCGCCTCCCCCAGAATCAATTGTCTTAATTCAGAGTCCTTCGGCATGCAAACTCTTCCCTGGAAACATAACACTCCTTCACTGTTCAGCCTAAAATCCACCGTTTCTCCACTTTCCACTTGCTGAAAATGAGAATTTAATGACTCATCTGATGCCTGTTTCTCCTTAATCCGATCAACCCAAGTCGGTTTTACCTGAAGTTCTGCTAATACACTACCATCATCATAAAGGCTAAGATTTGCAAACATAGCTCTCAAATCAGATACCACCTTCTAACTTAATGCATCTGCTACCATGTTGGCTTTACCTAGGTGATACTCAATCGAGCAGTCGTAGTCCTTCAGTAACTCTATCCATCTCCGTTGCCTGAGATTTAACTCCTTTTGGGTAAGGAGATACTTCAGACTCTTATGGTCGGTGTAGATGATCGACTTTTCTCCATACAGATAACGTCTCCATATCTTTAGGGCGAACACCACTGCAGCTAGTTCTAAGTCATGGGTGGGGTAGTTCACCTCATGTGGCCTTAGTTGATGAGATGCGTACGCCACTACCTTCCCTTCTTGCATCAGCACACAACCCAAACCTGTGTGTGACGCATCACAATAAATAACAAACTCTTTCCCTTCCTCAGGCTGAATCAACACTGGTGCTTCAGTTAGAATCTTCTTCAGTTTCTCAGAACTTTCTTGCTGCTTATCCGTCTACACAAACGGTACCCCTTTATGCAGCAATTTAGTTAGAGGTGTGGCAATCAAGGAAAACCCCTCGACAAACTGCCTGTAGTACCTAGCCAAACCCAATCAACCCTAATCCCCTCGGCAGACACAACGTGCCCTAAGAATGTCACTTCCTTCAGCCAAAACTCGCACTTACTGAATTTGGCATAAAGTTGCTTTTCTTTCAATATCTGCAGAACAACATGAAGATGTGAAACATGCTCCTCCTCATCTTCGAATACACCAAATGTCATCTATGAACACCATCGTGAATCAGTCTAGGTAGGTTGGAAGGCCCAGTTCAACATATCCATAAAAGCGGCTGGTGTATTTGTTAATCCGGATGGCATGACCAAAAGCTAATAATGCCCGTAGTGAGTTCGAAATGCTGCCTTGCATATATCAGCCTCCTTAACCCTTAGTTGATGATATCCCGATCTTAAATCAATTTTCAAGAAAACTGAAGCTCCCCATAGCTGATCGAACAGGTCGTCAATCCTTGGTAGTGGGTATTTGTTCTTAACCGTTTGCTTGTTCAATAGGCAATAATCAATGCACATGTGCATCGACCCATCCTTCTTTTTCACGAACAACACTGGCACTCCCCAAGGAGATACACTTGGTCTGATAAATCCTCGGTCCAACAACTCTTGGATCTGAGCTTTAAGTTCTACCAGCTCATTCGGTGCCATTCTATAAGCGGCGTTGGACACCGGAGCCGTTCCTAATAATAGCTCAATGCCAAATTCAACCTTGCGATTCGGAGGCAATCCCGAAGCTCTTTAGGAAAAATGTCCGAAAACGCCTTCACGGTTCTGACATCCCCAACAAACACTTCCTTGGCATCTGATGTACTGACAAAAGCTAGAAAAGCCTCACACCCTTTACGCACCGTCTTCTCGACCTTTAGTGCTGAAATCACATTGGACAGATAATCCCTTTTTTCTCCTATCACAACCACTTCCTCGTCCTCTGTGGTCCTTAATACCAGTCGCTTAGCAGCGCAATCCAAGTTCGCACGGTGTTTAACTAGCCAGTCTATGCTAGTATAAGGTCAAACTCACCGAACAGCAGTTCTATTAGATCTGCCAAGAATACCACCCCTTGCACTTCTAAAGGCACATTCCCAAGTAGCTTGTTTACTACCATAGATTGTCCTAAAGGAATAATTACAGACTACCATAGATTGTCCTAAAGGAATAATTACAGACATTCCCTGATTGCTATAAATGAGAGTTTTAAAATTTATAAAAGAATGATCAAAACCTGAAAACTAACTCTGACAACGATTAAAGGCAAGTGTACCTATCGAACAGTAGTATAGCTTAGGCAAGACCGGATATCGAACCAAAAGGAACTAAAAGTACTAATACTAACTTTCTTTTTATTATTTAGCCTTAAAATTAGAGTGAAGTTACTTTTAACGAAGACTAAACTAAGGACACAAAGACAAAAAGGACGAAAAAGAAAATAACTTTGAAGAAAAACTCAGTTGATTACGACGATACCCTCAGGATGAATCGACCTAGACTTCACTTATTATTTAACCTAAATTATATGCTATCTTTTACTTAGATTGATCCGTAAGACCCCCTAACCTATATTAAACCCTCTCTCGAGGCGAATAATGTCTAACCCTAGGTTAATTAGTGGAACTCTCGTTTGCTAATAATAACCCCCTAGGATAGCAGTAAATATATCAATGGACTCCTATATTTGGTTTCACCCGAATCCGGCAAAACCTCGTAACCCTATCTCTAGGCGTTCGATCAACTCCGCTTAATTATGTTAGATCTATTCTTAGGCAGGGTCTATTCCTCCTCCACCTAAGCACATTAGATTTGGATTAAGCAACATAATTAAGAACAAACTAAGTAATTATCATATAACTTAATAAAAAGATTCATCTAGGTTTCTTCCCCTTCAAGTATCTGAGAGGTTTAGTTCATAATGAATAAACAAAACATCGCAAGAGAAAAGATAAAACAAAACATAAGAAATTCCTAAAACCCCCTAAAGGAATTGAACGAGAATTCCGTCATCTTGAGTATAATTACGACTTCTTGGGATGGATCCACTGGCTATCTTCACGTTATTCCCTAGCTCTGACCTTCTCGGCTTGGCTCCTTGGCCTAGGAATGCGATTATTTCTCCCTAAGTATCCTTTTCTGACTAAAATTACTCATTCTGACGACAGAGGCACGGCCATGGCACATGCCTGTATGGATCGACTCTAGGCCGTGTTCGGATTCCTAACTTGAGGCACGACCGTCTAAATCAGGGGAGAGGCTGTGTTCTAGATGTTTGGCATGGCACGGCCGTGTGGTCACTGGGCTAGGCCATGTCGAATTCATGATATGGCCCATTCACTCTATTTTGGGCCCGTTTTATGTTATTTTCATTCTCAGGTGCTTTCCTGGGTATAAGACATGAAAAGAAAGGATTAAGAGCACCTTTTTACATAAACCACGAGATAAATCATCCAAAAGTATACTAAATGTGGGCTTAAAATATGTTACTATTACGGTTTATCATTCCCCTATCAGCAAACTCAAATTGTATACCCAGAGTCCTAGACACAGTACAGGCAACATATGAATGGGTAGATCCAATATCAACAAAGCTGTAAATGGCACATCAAATATGAAAAACGTACCGGTTATGACGTCCGGTGCGTCACCATCCTCCCGTCGTCAAGCCGCATAAACCAGTGTCGGCTGCCTTGCGTCTGTATTACCAACACCTCTGCCTGGTGCTCCACGACCTCGTCCAAACCCATTTCCCCTCTAGGTGGAGCACGACCTCTCGGTGGCTACAGACCACCTCTCTCTGGCTGCACAAATCTTTGACCTACTATTTGCGCCCTAACAGGCTCCCGAGGACAGTCCTTTATCTGATGGTCTCTAAACCCACATCTGAAACACCCACCAGTTCTTTGCCAGCGCTCCCCCGGATGTATCTTCCCACAGTGCACACAAGGTTACAATCGACTCCTAGCAACTGACGCCCCAACTCAAGCTGGCCTATCCACCCTAAGCCTCTTTTGGAAACCCCTGGAAGAACATTCTGACCCAAAACCTCTCTTATTCTTGCCACTATCCTTATCTAGATTTTGCCTCTGAGAACGTTTCACCTCTTCGGCAATCTTTGGTTTCTGAACCAAGGTGGCAAAATATCTTTCTCTCTACGAAGCTATCAGTACCCGCAGCTCATCCCACAAACCATCCTCGAATCGCACACAGCGCTCATAATCGATCTCAACAATACCCCCAACATAACGATTTAAGCGCAGAAACTCCGCTTCATACTCTGCTATGGATTTACTCCCCTAAACCAGATTCAAAAATTCTTTCCTCTGAACATCCACATGCTAGCCCCGACATATTTACCCTGGAAAGCCGCTTTAAAAAAGTCTCAGGTTATACGATCCGCTTGGGTACCTTGCCTCACAGTGAGCCACCATTCGTATGCCTCATCTCTCAATAGGGATACCGCTCCTTTCAGCTTCTGTTCAGCTGTGCAATTTAAATCATCCATAATTCGTTCCACAGCCTCAAGCCAATATTCTGCCACATTCGGGGCTATTCCAGAGGTGCCCCTAAAAACTTTGGCCCCATTCGATCGGAGTCACTCAGAAATACACCCACGAGCTGCTGACCCTGTACTTGCTCCAGCAACCTATTCCAAAACTTGCAGCATTGCTTGGGACAAAGCATCATCCCCACCAGTCCAGTCATGAGACCCTATTTCAGTCACTGGTGATGCAGGGGCTTCTATTTCAGGCATGTGTCCTGATGCTGCGGATCCAGCCCTAGTACCTCAGCCTCTACTACGGTCGTGTGTGCCTCGTCCACATCTTTTGGTACTCATCTTGATGTCACGCGGTAATCTAATTAAGAGTGTTATGCATCAGCTTAGTGTTCAAGTAATTTTTAACAGATTTTTTATGAAAGAATAGTAGTATGAGTAGTTTTCGTAGATCGAGTTTCCTACTGTTTCAGTCTCTATAGTCTTAATTCCTATAGTTAACGATTTCAGTGTACTACCACTAACTCTAATAGTTTTCTCTCTAGAGTTATCACATCATATTATCAAATAAAGTAAAAAGACTTTCAAATTTGGTGCCGAAGACTCAGTTGCCATACATCCAATAAAGATATATTTTTCTAAACCAAATGTCAAACAAGCTTTGAAAAATGTTTTCAAACCCATTCCACAGCTGAGTTTTGCAACTTGGCTCTGATACCATAAAATGTAACACCCCAAACCCAGCCTAGACGTTATGACTGGATCTGGCATGTCACATAGAAGGGTTGTTTATAAGATGCGCTTTCGTTAAAAACTTCGAATTCTTTTTGAAACTTCGGGCTTTGTTGTTGGTGAAATTCAAATTTGCTTTTATCATTTTCTTATAAGAACGTTGTTATCATTATTATTTTTAAAACTTTTGTTTAAAGAAGAAATCAGATTCAGTAGATTGCGAAGATGTGATATTTTGAAAATAGTTGGTGTCATTTTAAGAAAACCACGTATTTATAAATTTAACAGTTATTAAAGAAAACTTAAAAGAAAATAACCGAACGGCCTTATTACAAAAATATTAGCCCAAAATAAAATCAAACTAAAAAAAAAATCAAAAACGAATATTTACTAAGTTTCCGAGAAATATTTCCGATGTATGGCCACCTCAGAGTCGTCCGTAGCTCCAAATCCCCTAATGCTGGGGATCACCTACAAGGTTAAAGCAGAGGGGTGAGTTACAAGAACTTAGTGTGTAATCCCCTAATCGGTCACTAACTCAGCCCGAGCCCATACGGAAGCAGACTGGGCCGTAGCCCTATTCGATAACAATCTGGGTCTTAGCCCTATAAATATGATAATGCAAACAAAATATGCAACCCAGCCTAAAAATCCATCCGCTACACATCACCCGTACTAGCCCAACACACCTGTGGGGATTTCTAAATTGACCCACCCATCCGCTACACACCAATAAGGCAGACAAGCTGCTAATCACAGAATTTGTGGCGGAGCCACCAGAATATCAGAATATACGTGGCATAGCCACTATACAGATTGTGGCAGTGCCACCAGAATATGTGGTAGAGCCACCAGAATATATTTCCTCCGATCATCAAACCCAACCCAATGCATGATATCATGACATAAATATTTCGTGTATGCAGTATGTCCCAATTATAATCAATCATATAAATATCACACACATATCACTAAAACTACCACTAGGGGTATAACGGTCATTTACCCTCTAGTAATTTACGTAGCAAGGGTATTTTGGTAATTTCGCATTTAACGGGCTTTCCGAAGGCCTACTATCGCCTCGAGCGATATGAAACCCTTTTTGGGTCTCTACGAAACTATTAGGCCTAAAATCCATTTTAGGCCCAAACGGGCCCACACGCTCGTGTGTCCCAAAACACATGGTTTCAATTTCAGATTTTCAGATTTCGCATTCAGGCATATCATTTGCTTGTTTTCCAACAGTTTTGCCCAAGTGGGCCGAATAGCCCGTTGGGCCCATTTGGCTCGTTTAGACCCATTACAGCCTCAGTATCGCGAGAGTGTTCGTGACATTCTCAACTACTAAACGTCACGATTCGTATATTGATTTACCACTACGAGCGCTCACACGCTCGGGTGGTCACAGTTGTCGGCTTTTTGGCTTTTCAGCTTTTGGCCGTTTCACAGAATATCTCAAGCATTTATCAAAATTGGTGTGAGATTACACACTTATGAGGATTACGGATCACGTTACTCTTTGAAGCCCCTAAGAACAATAATCAACTAACGGTTTGTCTTAATCTACGATATTCCCAGATTTGAGATTGATTAAACAATCCACAACACTTACCAACAATGTCGTCAATTCCTTGCTATGCTAGAACGTTTGGTTACTCCCTTCGACAACGAAATTGAGTCCCTAAATAAAATCACAAGATAGCAACACTACTTCAAATCCACAAAGAAATAGCTATTCAGCCCTAAGAACCTCATAAAATAATACAAGAATTGACCACCCCTTATACGGTCATAGCTTCACTTACCAACTACTTCCCGAACCTGAATGTTGAATGAATAGAGAAGAAGGTAAGATCGATCCATACTAAAATCAGCCTAGGCAAAAAGAGATGGAGTTAAGATTTTTGGTTTTTTACAAAGCAACTAGAGAGGAGAAGAAGATGAGAGAAAATAATCATTACCCTTGATTAGAGAGAGAGAGCCTGTAACACCCTTAACCCATATCCGACGTTGGACTAGGGTTAAAGGCATTACCGGACAGATCAGAAACATTTTCAGAAGTTCACACATTCATTCATCAGTCTCAAACATAATGTCCCATAATATGGTCAACGAGACCTAAAACATGCTTATAAACCAAGACAGGACTAAACCAAAACACATACAGACATTCTCAGAAATTTAAAACTTTTCTAAGTTCCAGGGGTTACACGCTCATGTGGGCAGGCCGTGTGCCTCCCATGGCTGCTAGACACACCCGTGTTTCCTCCCCGTGGCTGAAACTGACTTAGTTCCCACGGCCACCAAGCACGCCCGTGTTCTTTGGGCATGGCCGATCCTGTCAAAACCATATGGGTACCAGGCACGTCCGTGTGCCGTGGCCGTGTGCTCTTAGGCCATATACTGACTTACAACCACTGTCATTAGGCACGCCCGTGTGCCATAACCGTGTGACATTATAGGCCATTTTCAAGGCCAAAACATATGTATATCAAGTATAATTCATCCAAATACTTACCCAAAATTTGACCAATTCATGTGCTTCAACTATACCAAAGTATACTTCATATATCACTTTCATTTAAAACATAATACCAACATATAACTAGCCAAATCTTATGGCTACATTCACTTCATTACAAAAACAAAAGACTAGCTTATGCATGCCATATCTAGCAAAATATATATATATATATCCAAAATGTACCATAAATAAGTTGTATAGTGTGATGATGATCCTTGACGGTCCCGAGCCTTCAGTAGCTTTGACGACCTATAAAATAGAGAAATGTACACACAGAGTAAGCATTCCAAAAGCTTAGTGATTGTTTATTTTTCAGAGTTTTAAATTTATAAATGAGAATGATCGAACCAGGAAACTAACATTGACAACGACTTAAGGCAAATGCACCTATCGAACAGTAGTATAGCTTAGGCAAGACCGGATTGTCGAACCCAAAGGAACTAAAAGTACTAATACTGACTTTCTTTTTAATACCTAGCCTAAAAAAATGAAGTTGTTGTTTAATCTAATTTTAATTAACTACTAAGCTAAAGACGCAAAGACAAAAAGAATGAATTGGGGAAATACTGTTGGAAAAACTCAGTTGATTAAGACGATACCCTTAGAAAGAATCCACCTAGACTTCACTTATTATCTAACACTGAATCAGACAATGTATTCACTTGACTTGATCCGTAAGATTCCCTAATTTATATTAAACCCTCTCTCGAGGTGAATAACGTCTAACCCTAGGTTGATTAATTAAAATCTCTTTCTAATTAAAACCACTAAAATTGCATTAACTCGATCTATGAACTCCCATATTAGGTTTCACCCTAATCCGGCAAAGTCTCGTCACCCTAACTCCAGGCGTGCGATCAACTCCGCTTAATTATGCTAGATCTACTGTTAGACAGGGACTTTTGCTCCTCTACCTAAGCACATAAAACTTGAATCAATATCCCGGAAATATCAACACAAGAATTAAGCATACATAATTAAGAACAAATCAAGTATTTATCATATAGTTCAGAAAACAATAACAAGATTCATCTTAGGTTTCATCCCCTTCAGGTATTTGAAGGGTTTAGTTCATAACTATAAAGGATAACATCTCAGAAGAAAAGATAAAACAAAAAATAAGAAATCCCTAAAACCCCCTGAAGGAATTGAAGGAGAGATCCGCCGTCTTAAGTAGAATTTTGACTTCTTGAGATGGATCAACTGGCTATCTTCGAGTGATTTCCCACAAATCTGACTTTTTCGGGTTGGCTCCTTGGCCTAGCTAACTGCCCCCTTTACGGTTATACTTCGGGGGGTTTATATAGGCTTTTGAAATAGGTTTCTTTGCCCCTAAGTATCCAAATCCGAATGAAATTGCTCTTCTCCACAACAAGGACATGGCCATGGCACACGCCCGTGGGAATTGTGGCCAGGCTGTGTTCAGACTTTTAATGAGGTGACATGCCCGTGTAAATCGTTATCAGGTCGTGTTCTAGTCTCTCAAGGAAGCACGGTCGTGTGGGCTTAAGCCCAGGCCGTGTCGATTTCTCTCTTGGCCCAATTCAGTCCGTTTTAAGCACGTTTCTTATTCTTTCCATCCTTCGGTGCTTTCCTGAGTATAAAACATGAAAAGAAAGGATTAAGAGCACCTTTTTACATAAATCAAAGGATAAATCATCTAGAAGTATGTTAAATGTAGGACTAAAATATGTTACTATTACGGTTTATCACATACCCCCGCACTTAAGCTTTTGCTTGTCCTCAAGCAAAATTCTCAATTTACAATTAAAACAAACTTTCCGTAATTCATAATTCCTGTCAACATTGTCTCATCATAATTCATAGATAATCTATACAAGGATAATTTAACTTAAAGAGTCCTAAATATTCAAACAATCAAAGTCATATATTTATTGCCCTGAAAACTTTAGATGTTTCCCTTCATCTAAATAATTACCTCTAATTCAAAATCGACAAGGGCTGACATCCTCACAAAAGATTCACTCAAATCACTCAAAATGTTTAAGGTTCAGTAAAAGAGCACTCATAAGTTAAACCTGAAAAGTTAATCCCATAGGCTTGCCTGAAAATCAAATCTTCACCACTGTAAAATGAGATGAGAAACAGATCAAAAGGTCTTTAACATGGTTGTAACGGGGCTTAGGTTAAGGGTATGGATATAGGCTGAATTAGGAGGTTAGAATCGAGATTGTCCTAAAAAATTACTTAACTAGAAAAATGAACTAATCTTAAATAATTACATCAATTGAAAACTAATAATATGAGCTTTTTCTTCAAGATTTGAAATTTACAAATATAAGCTCAGCTAATCATAAAACTAATAATGAACATACTTCGAAATATATATATTAAGAACAAATCAACTACTGAAATTATGTAACTAATCAAATCAAATCTTGATATAAGGGTAGTTAAAAGGAATGGTGATAACAAATACAAAGGGTTTTGGGTTAATATTAGCTGGTGAGTGATTAAAAAGGGTTGCTAGGATCAAAGGGGTTTACTAGGGGTTAATTATGAAGGTAGGCTTTTTGTGGAATAAGTGAGTTAAATCCTAAGTGCCTTTATCTTATATGTATAACAAATCAAAGGTGTGGTCTCAACATGTATAAGCGAGGTAAGTTCTAGAATAACAGTTCAATGTTGACACACTCATAATCAATAAAGTGAGCAAGAAAAGGAATATATACTCTATACGGCTCAAAATCTCACAAAAATTATGGGTGTTTTGATATCAAACTCATAAATTTCAAATTATAAGATAACATTCAGATTAAGGTAGACAACCTAAAAATTTTAAGTTCTAAAAAATTAGACTTATCATGCTTGATTCTCTAGCATTCTTCAAATTTTAAATCATCAATGCACAATTAACTATGGCTTACTCAAAAACATATCAATAACAATCATAAATCATTAGAAATTTCATCCTAATTAGTAATATGAGGAAATTACTTCAAGACAAGGTATAATTCATGTATCTGAGAATAATGCAAAAAGTTAGGCATTTTCTCAAAATAACTATTCACCCTCCACACTTAAGATGTACATTGCCCTCAGTGTACAAAGATAGAAATGCAAATTAAGATAGAGGGAGAGTTGAAACTTCCTGGATTTGGATGGTTTCCTAGAGTTGGAAGTCGATAGGGGTGGTTTCTGCTACCGAGCTCTGCGCTGGATGAAGAAATTGGAGAGCTCGTAGAGAAGTAGCCAAGAGTTATTAAGACACATTTAAAATAAAATAAACATATAAATAAAGACAAGAAAGATAAAGAGAAAGAAAATAGAAATGTAATTAAACTAAGGCTAACAGATAAAGGGGCTTCAGAATCTTTATTGGTAGATGGTTCGCGAGGTGGGTGTGACTTCTAAGGCTGTGGAGGTGCTGGCGGTGGCGTAAGTGGTGTGATTCCCAAGCAGCCTTTAGAACCTGACACTAAGAAACTGAAATAAAATAAACTAAATTAAGCATAAGATAGTCAAAGAGAAGGAAAATAGAGGAAAAGATAAAAGTGAAACAAAAGATAAATGGTCTCAAAGATCCTTAGCTTGTCGAATGAATGAAGCGGCCGGCATGAACTTATGTATATCGATCTCCATGAGGGAGATTGTGCTTGGATCCTTCAGCTTCTTCGACATGGCCAAAAGTTTGAGAAGCATGCTATGGAAACAAATAATTCTGAGAATGGAGGGTGTAAGGGAGGAAGAATGGTGAGAAATAGGTGAGAAGAGGGAGGGTGGGTGGTTTAAATAGAATTCCAAGCCAGGTACAGTCACACGCCCGTGTACCATAGGCGTGTTGATTTACATGGGTGTCTCACACAGTCGTGTGTCTAGGCGTGTTGGTTCACCCACGCCCGTTTTTCAGAATGCCACGCCTGTTTCTGAGAAGTCAGTTTCGTCCACGGCCACGTCGCACGGCCGTGGGATTTTGTCTGTGCCTGTGGTGGGATGGTTGGAGTCCGTGACTAGGAGATTTGATCCTTTCTAACTTGTACCGTGTTTGCCCTGTTAGTACAGAGATTCTTGAGGTCCACACGGCCACGGCCACGACCGTGTGGCCTGGAAATCTGCACTTTTGGTTAATTTAAAGCCAGGTGCTAAAAAGGAAAGAATAAAGCAGAATAAATAAAAATGAAAATGTAAAAGTTAACTGGGTTAGTACTCGGGTTTCCTCCGATAAGCACTCATTTATAGTCTTAAGCTATACTTTCCTCATTTGTAAAAAAAATCAGGGTGGTTCAAAAGTTTGAATATCTTCCCTCATGCTATCAGTTCTATTTTCTTGATAAAGTTTAAGTCGAGAAGCGTTTACCTTAAAAGTGCCGAACATAGGATTGCTTACCTCGGCTGTTCCGTATGGGAAGATATTGCGTACCTCAAGAGGGATTTCTTCGTTCGTGTTCAGGTCTGGTGTGGTGATGTGAGGATCTGCTTTATCTAACAGTACCTGATCTCCTATTTTGAAGTGATTTGATGTTCCTATGAGCTCTTCTGGGGGCTCCTTCAGTTTTACTTCTTGTGGTTCTTGTTCTTCTTTAAAGTGTATCGTCCACTCTTCTAATTTGTCAACCTTAAGGCTTCGTTCCGTGTATAATTCTTCCTTGTTGGCACGAGGTCCATGATTCGGCTCAGGGTTGTAACCTTGTGGTGTTTCCTATGGTGAAAGTTGAACAACTTGGTTATCAACTGAATTTACTTTCTCACCTTCATCAATTGTTGTCCTGGCTGAGTCAAGAGCTTGTAAACTGATTGATTTGTCACCTACACGAAGTATGAGTTCTCCTGTACTAACATCAATTTTTGTTCTAGTAGTTGCTAAAAAGGGTCTTCCTAAAATTAAGGGAATCAAATTTTTCTCATCCATGTCTAAGACAACAAAATCTACTGGGAAAATGAATTTATCAATTTTTTCAAGAACATCTTCGATAATACCCCTAGGAATTCTAACAGTTTTATTAGCTAATTGAATGCTCATCCTAGTTTATTTGGGTTTCCCTAGACCTAATTGTTTAAACATTTTATAAGGCATGACATTTATACTTGCCCCTAAATCAGTTAGGGCATTATCAATAGTTAGTCTACCAATTAAACATGGAATTGTAAAAAACCCAGGATCTTTTAGCTTTCGCGGTAGTCTATTCTGTAACATTGCTAAGCATACTGTGTTTAATTCCACATGTGGCTCATCATCTATCTTACGCTTGTTCGTCAATAGTTGTTTTAAAAACTTTCTTGAATCTGGCATCTGTGAAAGAGCTTCAAGAAGAGGTAATTTAATATGTAACTTCACCGACCTGTTCCTCTGTATCATCTCTCTTCATCGCTTCGGGATAAGGAATGCGAGGTTGGTACTTTTTGATTACTGGTTTTGGCTTTTCTTGTGTTACCTCAACTTTACCTTCTTCTACCTTGTTTTCTTGTATTGTATTGGGTTCATTTAACCCTATACTATCATGAGTTGTGATGGCTTGGATTTGCTCCTTTGGGTTAATCTCAATGTTGCTTGGTAGACGTCCTTGCGGTCGTTTGGAAATCTCTGATCGAATTTCAGAAACTATCTTAGTAAGTTATCCAATTGGCTTAGTAAGTTCCCCGACTTGGTTCTCGATCCCTTTGATTGATGCCTGTAGATTATCGAGTGTCGTCTCCGTTTGCTGGAAACGGGTTTCTGTGGCTGACATGAACTTTGTCAGCATCTCTTCGAGGTTCGGCCTCTTTTCTTGTGGATAGGTATGATTTTGGAAATTTTGAGGAGGTTGTCTTTGATTTCCTTGATTTCCTTGACCTCCCCATGAAAAATTTAGGTGGTTCCTCCAACCTAGATTATAAGTATTACTATAAGTGTTATTATTAGATCTAAAATTATTACCTATATAGTTCATCTGTTTGCTTTCTGTGCCTGGTTGGTAGGGTGGGTACTCAATATTCACCACAGTTCCACTTGCGTCACACTGCATTATTGGATGAACCTGTGAAGAATGCAATCAAGCTTTTTATTGATAATTTCTACCTGTGTTGATAGCATGGTTACTGCGTCGAGGTTGTAAACTCTGGTTGATTTTGTTGGTTTTGTCCTTGTAACCTGCCACTGATAGTTATTCAGTGACATCTCTTTTATAAACTCGTAGGCTACTTCAGGAGTTTATTATTCAGGGTTCCACCAGCGGCTGGATCAATTAGTTGCCTCGTTGAGGGGTTTACACCGTTATAGAAAGTTTGGACTTGGAGCCACAAAGGTAAACCATGGTGCGGACACCTTCTCAAGAGATCCTTGTATCATTCCCATGCGTCGTATAATGTCTCTAAATCCATCTGCACAAAAGAAGAGATACCATTCCATAATTTAGCCATTTTGGCCGGTAGGAAATATTTTAATAAAAAATTTTCGGTCATTTGATCCCATGTAGTGGTTGACCCTCGTGGTAACGAGTTTAACCGCTATTTGGCTTTATTCATTAATGAAAAGGGAAATAACCGAAGACGTATGGCATCATCAGTAACGCCATTTATTTTGAAGGTATCACAGAACTCTAAAAAAATTTGCTATATGAGTATTTGGGTCTTCGTCCTGCAAACCATCAAATTGAACAAATTGTTGAATCATTTGTATAGTGTTAGGCTTTAATTCAAAATTATTAGCAGCTATAGCGGGCCTAACAATACTTGATTCTGCTCCTGTTAACTGAGGTTTAGCATAATTATACATAGTATGTGGAGCATTATTTTCGGCCACATTTGTGGTGGTGGATTATTCTCATCCATCCCTTCAGTAGGATTGGTTCTGCTTTCTCGTTCTTCTTCTGTGTAATTTCGTGCTCACCTAATTTCTCTGGGATTCCTTCAAGCGGTAGCTTCAATATCACTGTCGTGTACTAGTGGTCCTTTCGGGTTCCTTCTAGTCATAAACTAGAGGTACCTGCTAGAAAAAGAAAGAAAGAAAATTTAGCAAAGTTAAAAACAAAACAAAAAATAAAAATAAGAGTGAATTGCAAAAAATAAAAATAAAAATAAAAAGAGTGGCTAGAAAAATAAAAATAGAGTTTTCTTAACAAAAACTTGATCGTCTATTTTTTTGAGTTTTAAAGTTATAAATGAGAATGATCGAACCTGGAAACTAACTCTGACAATGAATTAAGGCAAGTGCACCTATCGAATAGTAGTATAGCTTAGGCAAGACCGAATTGTCGAACCCAAAGAAACTAAAAGTACTAATACTAACTTTCTTTTTATTATCTAGCCTAAAATAAGTGAAGTTGTTGTTTAATCTAATTTTAATTAACTACTAAGCTAAAGACGCAAAGATAAAAAGAATGAATTGGGGAAATACTGGTGGAAAAACTCAGTTGATTATGACGATACCCCTAGAAAGAATCCACCTAGACTTCACTTGTTTTCTAACACTGAGCAGACGATGTATTCACTTGACTTGATCCGTAAGATTCCCTAATTTATATTAAACCCTCTCTCGAGGCGAATAACATGTAACCCTATACTTCGATTTTTTTTAGAACAAACTAAGTAAAGACAATTTCAACTTATAATAAAAACTTAGGTAATTAGTCAAAACATATCTCGATTGAAGGGTAGTCAAAAGGAAGGGTGATAACAAATACAAAGGGTTTTGGGGTTAACATTAGTGGGTTAATTAATAAAAAGGGTTGTTAGGCTCAACGAGGTTCACTAGGGTTTAATTGTGGAGGTAGGATTTTCAGTGGAGTAAGTGCGTTAAAACCTAAGTGCCTTTATCACCTCGGTATATCAAATCATAATTGTGGTCTTGACATGTATAATCAAGGCAAGTTCTAGAATAACAGTTCATAGTTGACACACTCATAATCAATAAAGTGAGCACGAAAAAGAATTATGCTCTATAAGGCTCAAAATATCACAAAAGTTATGGGTGTTTTTGACATCAACCTTATAAATTTCAAACTTCCAGATAACATTCAATCAGGTTCACAACCTAAAATTTTAAATTTTAGAAAATTAGACTTATCATGCTTGATTCCCTAGTATTCTTCAAATTTAATCATCAATGCATAATTAACTATGACTTATTCCAAAACACATCAATAAAAATCATAAGTCAAAGGAAATTTCATTCTAATCATAATATGAGAAACTTATTTTAGAACAAAGCATAATTCAGGGATTTTCAAATAATATTATAGTTAAACCCCCCACACTTAAGATGTACATTGTCCTAAATGTACAAAGATGGATGATAGCAAAATAATCATAAAAAAACATAAGATGGGGAGAGAAGTGAAACTTCCTGAATTTTGGATGAAGTCAATGAAAAGAAACCGGATAGGATTGGAGGTGAACGTGGGGAAGCATCTCGAACCGTTTGAAATTGAATCCTCGAAGCAGCCAATCTAATTTTATTGTATCCTAAGCTAAATCTAAATATCATAAAGAATAAGAAGAAGAAACAAAATAAAATAAAGTAATAGAAAAAAATGAAATAAAATGAAAATTAAAATAAAAACAAAAATAAATAATGGAAAATGAAAGACAACTAGAAGATGGGAGAACGAGTTTTAAATAGAGATGTAGCCCGTGTTTTGGAATTTTGAATTTTGGACGCGTTTATGGTGTTCTGGCACGGCCGTGGGTGTAGTGGCACGCCCGTGTCTTTCTTCATATAGTCATTTACTACGGGTGTGCTCCTCCTGTGTTCGATAAGTCAGAATATTGGCACGGTTGGTAGGCACGGCCGTGTTTAGCCCGTGCTTAACAAGTCAGTAACCTGACACGGGGCGTCGGCACGGGCGTGGACTATTATCGCCACCCATGTTTGGGAAAAGAAATTTTTCTATGTCGTGCACGGCTACTGGCACTCCCATGGTGCATCCCCTAGCTTCCACACGGCCACGAGCACGCCCGTGTGTAGGGCCGTGTGGCCTAGAAATCTACTCTTTGGTTAGTTTATGGTTAGGTGCTAAAAGGAAAAAGAAAAGAAAAAATAAAAAATGTAAAAATGGTGTTAGTGCTCGGGTTGCCTCCGGAGAAGCACTCGTTTATAGTCTTAAGCTAGACTTTACCTCTCATTCGTATGGTCATGGTGGTTTGAGGAGGTGAAAATCCTTTCTCATGCGATCACTTCGGTTATGGATATATAGTTTAAGTCGAGTAATGTTTACCTCAAAAGCGTCAAATTTAGGATTGCTTACCTCTACTGTGCCGTATAGGAAGACATTAAGTACCTCAAAAGTGATTTCTTCATTTGTCTTAAGGTCTGAATTGGTGATTCGAGGGTCTTCCTTATTTAACAATATCCGATCCTCTATTTTGATGTGATTTGTTGTTCCTATCAGCTCGTCTAGGGTTTCCGTCGGTTTCACTTCGTGTGGTTCCTGTTCCTCTTTGATTTGGGTTTCTTACTTTTTTAATTTGTCAACCCTAAGGCTTTGTTCCCTAGGTATTTCTTCTTTGTTGGCACGAGGTCTAAGATCTAGCTCAGCTAATTGATTTCGTGATGCTTCCTGTAAAGAAGGTTGAACCAAATGATTATCAATAGAATTAATGTTCATACCTTTATTACTCGATGTCCTAGCTGAGTCAAGAGCTTGAAGAGTGATTGTTTCGTTGTCTACACGAAGTGTGAGTTCACTATATTCTTCCTCTGTGTGGTTCTTCTTTATTGCATCGGTATATGGTGCGCAAGGTTGGTATTCTTTATCACTTGATGTTCTGGCCGAGTCAAGAGCTTGAAGAGTGATTATCTCATCGCCTACACGAAATATGAGTTCCCCTGCATAGATATCAATTTTAGCTCTGGCAATTGCTAAAAAGGGTCTTCCTAAAATTAAAGGAATATTATTGTCCTCATCCATGTCTAAAACGACAAAGTCTACTGGGAATATGAATTTATCAATTTTGATTAGAACATTTTCTATTATACCCCTAGGAATTCTGATAGTTTTATCAGTTAATTGAATGCTCATCCTAGTTTGTTTGGGTTTCCCTAGACCTAGTTGTTTAAACAGTTTATAAGGCATAACATTTATGTTTTCCCCTAAATCGGTTAACGTATTTTCTATAGATAAACTACCAATTATGCATGGAATTGTAAAACTCCCTGAATCTTTTAATTTCTGTAGTAGTCTATTTTGTAGGATTGCCGAGCACTTTGCGTTGAGTTCCACATGTGATTCCTCGTCTATCCTTTGGTTTTTCGTTAAGAGCTCCCCTAAAAATTTTCTAGAGTCTGGCATATGCAAAAGAGCTTCAAGAAGAGGTAAGTTGATATGTAATTTCTTTAAAAGTTAAAGAAACTTACCGAACTGTTCCTCTGTATCGTCTCTCTTTAATGCTTCGGGGTAAGGAATGCGAGGTTGGTATACTTTGATTACCGGTTTTGGCTTTTCTTGTGTCACCTCTACCTTACCTTCGTCTACCTTGTCTTCTTGTTTTGAGATGGGTTTATTTATCTTTTCATTTTCCTGAGCTGCTATGGCTTGAATTTGCTCATTTGGATTAATATCAGTGTTACTTGGTAGACGTCCTTGCGGTCGTTGGGACATTAACTTTGCAAGTTGTTCGACTACCTTAGTGACTTCCTTTACTGACTTAGTAACTTCCTCTAATCGGTTATTATTCTCTTCAACCGGTGTTTGTTGACTTTTAAATGTTTTCTTAGTGTCATGGAGAGGGGTATCGGTGGTTGCCATGAATTTTGTCAGCATCTCTTCAATGTTCGACTCCTCTTCTTGTTGGTGAGGTAGTTGTTGAAAATCTGGATAAAGTTCCTGTCTTTGGCTACTATGATCATTCCACGAGAAATTGGGATGGTACCTCCCACCTGCATTATAAGTGTCATTATAAAATTTATTTTGAGGTCTAGAGTAGTTACCCATGTAGTGGACTTGTTCGTTCTCCATGCCACATCCGTAGGGTGGGTACTCAGGATTCGCCACGCCTCCTGGATTCGAGTCATATTGCATTACTAGGTGTACCTACGAGCGACTACACAAGCCATCGATCTTTTTATTCATCATCTCTAGCTGGGTAGATAACCTGGTGTACATGTCAAGGTCGAAGGCACTGGCTGCTTTAGTAGGAATTATCCTCATGACTTGCCAATGATAATTATTCAGTGCCATCTTCTCTTTAGACTAAATTTATCTGCCAAAAGCAAAATAGAGAAAAAATTAGCAAAGTAATAATAATAATAATAATGAAAATAAATTGGAATAATTAAAAAATGGCTAAAGTAATAAAAATAGAGCTTTCTTAATATTTTAGTTCCTCGGCAATGGCGCCAAAAACTTGATCGCTGAAATCATAGTTTTAAAATTTATAAAAGAATGATCAAAACGTGAAAACTAACTCTGACAACGATTAAAGGCAAGTCTACCTATCGAACAGTAGTATAGCTTAGGCAAGACCGGATATCGAACCCAAAGGAACTAAAAGTACTAATACTAACTTCGTTTTTATTATTTAGCCTTAAAATTAGAGTGGAGTTGCTTTTGACGAAGACTAAACTAAGGACACAAAGACAAAAAGGACGAATAGGGAAATAACTTTGAAGGAAAACTCAGTTGATTACGACGATACCCTCAGGAAGAATCCACCTAGACTTCACTTATTAATTAACCCTAAATTATATGATTTCTTTTACTTAGCTTGATCCGTAAGACTCCCTAACCTATATTAAACCCTCTCTCGAGGCGAATAACGTCTAACCCTAGGTTAATTAGTGGAACTCTCGTTCGTTTATAATAACCCCCTAGGATAGCAATAAATCGATCAATGGACTCCCATATTAGGTTTCACCCTAATTCGGCAAAATCTCGTAACTCTATCTCTAGGCGTTCGATCAACTCCACTTAATTATGTTAGATCTACTCTTAGATAGGGTACATTCCTCCTCCACCTAAGCACATTAGATTTGGATTAAGGAACATAATTAAGAATAAACTAAGTAATTATCATATAACTTAAAAATCAAATAAAAAGATCCATCTAGGTTTCATCCCCTTCAGGTATCTGAAGGGTTTAATTCATAATAAGTAAACAAAACGTCGCAAGAGAAAAGATAAAACAAAACATAAGAAAATCCTAAAACTCCCTGAAGGAATTGAAGGAGAATTTCGCCATCTTGAGTATAATTCCGGCTTCTTGGGATGGATCAACTGGCTATCTTCGCGTTTTTCCCTTATTCTAACCTTCTCGACTTGGCTGCTTAGCCTAGCTTTGATGCCGGTTTCGGCTTCTGCCGAAATCCCTTTTCAAGCTGCCCCATTGGGTGTTTATATAGACTTTGAGATGCCTTGCTTGGCCCCTAAGTTTCCTAATTTAAGTAGAATTCCTGCTAGGGTGTTTTAATAGGCTTTGGAACATGTTTCTTTGCCTCCAAGTATCCTTTCCCGAATGAAATTACTCTTTCCAGCGACAGGGACACGGCCACGGCACACACCCGTGTGAATCGTGGCCAGGCCGTGTTTGGACTTTTAATGAGGCACGGTCATGTTTATCGAGGTCCAGGCCGTGTTCTAGTAATTTAATTAGGCACGGCCGTGTGGCTTGAAGTCCAGGCCGTGTCGATTTTGTGAATTGGCCCATTTAGCCCGTTTTAAGCCCGTTTTACGTTCTTTTCATCCGTGGGTGCTTTCCTGAGTATAAGACATGAAAAAAAAAAGGATTAAGAGCACCTTTTTACATAAATCGAGGCTTAAATTATCCAAAAGCATGCTAAATGTGGGCCTAAAATATGTTACTTTTATAGTTTATCATCATGACATAGCTAATCCTATCTATTCCTAGGTTTGTACGGGACTTTTCGGATATTATCACTAAGTAATCCTTATCTCGGAATTCATGAACTAATCATATCATGAGTATTCATTGATAATAATAATCATAAGAACATACATAATTCAATACGAATACGTTTATTTGCATAATGACTTACCTCGGATTCGATTTAAACAGAAACGGAAATGGCTACTCTATTACTTTTACTTTCCCGCGATCTAAATCCGTTTTCCTCGGTTCTTGATCTATACATATTCAGAACTAACCCTTTTATTCACTATCTCATTCAATTCACAAAAATTATTACATACTCATACTTAGCCGAATGTTCATACATCACATACAAGCCCATATTTTCCATCAAATTTGCAATTTAGTCCCTCAAATTGCTATTTTCTCAATTTAGCCCTATTTAGCTAAATTCATCAAAAATTCAAGAACAAAGTATGTTCATTTAGCTCAAATCTTTCATTTAACACCACGAATCATCACAAAGCTCAACATAACATCAATGGCATTTCTCATGAACAACATCAATTCATCAAATTGACACATGGGCTTGATAGTAGACTAAGCAACAATATCAAAAATATAAAAATTATCAAAAACTAAAGCCAAAACATACCTAAATTTGAGCTTGGAATAGCCAAAACCCTTGATGCTTTGTTCTTGCTTTTTCTTTTGTTTTTCGGCAAACATATGATAATTATAAAGCCACTTACTCATGTTTTCTTTTTATTATAATATAAAATATCATATACATTAACATATAATTATTAAACATTATTTTAACATATAAAACTCATTCATTTAATAGCTTGGTGTCCACTAAAAAAAATAAAGGCTAAATTGCCACATAAGTCTTCATAATTAGTAAGACATAACAATTAGGCATCCATTCATAAAAACATACAAATTTCACATTTAATGCAATTCAATCCTTCTTTCAAATTAAACACACAGACAGACAAATTAGTTCACGAAAATTTACCACATGCTTAGTTACATATCAATGGCATAGAAAATAATATTAAAATATTACACAGACTCAGATTTGTGGTCCTGAAACCACTGTTCTGACTAGGGTATAAACTGGACTGTTACAGAGCCGAATGGAAAAATGATTCGGCCACAAAGACTAGCAACAATGACAAATAGGTGGAATCGCTCGGCGCTTGATAGCAACCCGTAATGGTTGTATTTGGTTATGGAGAGGAAGAATAGAAAAGAAGTCTAAGAAGTAAAGAGAAGGCTTAGGGGAAGTTTAGGCAAGGAGAAGTAAAGAAAAGCTGAGAGTGACAGAGAAACCACAAAATAATTCGGCTAACAATGTTACTAACAAAAAGTACCGGATAGTGTTTGAACAATTTGAGTTGAAGAGACTAAAAGAAATTGTGATTTCAGCAGAAGGGATTTGTAAAAAGAGTTAACCCGAAAGCTTAAAGAAAAGTGCACAAAATCGAAGAAAAATGCCAAGAAGAATCTAAAGAAATTTCGGCATTCTACCTCCCACAAGACCGAATATGCACACACCACTCCCTAGCTGAATTTCACCTCCCACAAGCTCCCACATTCGGCCAACCACCCCCTCTCAGCTCAGTCCCAAGATTCACTCCTTAATTTCCTCCCCACATAGCTCTCCACCTTCCATTTGAAACATTTGACTGAGTCTCCATCCATCTTGTAGAGTTCTATCACAACTCTACTTTTTCCAACTTCCAAGCATAAAATAAAAACTCTCATATGCTACTTGTGGGATTCGAACCTCTACCCTCATGCTCTCTCATTGACGCCACAACCTCCTTGTCATGTGCTTACTTGTGCTAGCAAAATACCAACAAATTTCCTTAAGTCTTGCTTCCAACAGCACTTCTCCACCAAAGAGCCAGAAACCAAAATTTTCCCAGGGCTTGGGCTCGAACCCGAGCTTCCCTAGGACCCCTAAACACACTTAAATAACAAGCCACACAAGCTCAACACATGCAATTATGCAAAAGTGCTAGACCCCAAATGTTGGTATGTTACAACTAGTGAAACTATTAACTTGATTGACTAAATGAATGTAAATCTAAATTTAAATATATACTAAGAGCATAATTTAATGCCAATTACATTCATAGATGCAAAGTATTCCAAGCACATTGATTATTGATATGTATGTTAAGCATACCACTGTACCGAGATTGATATTGATAGCATAAATTGTTCACTAATTGTATGCCATTTTACATTTGCATGGGGTGGGTTATTGTAGTTGACAAAGGAGTTCCGTGGAGTACCAGTGATAGTTAAAGTTTGCATTATTTTTGTCAGTGCTCTACACCAGGATATTGGTGATTTTATCGCATTATTGGTGGCTTGTCCACGATATTAGCAGCATGTCTGTATTTTTATTGGCAGTTTATCTACACTATTCTATTGGTGGTTAATCCACATCGAGCTTCAACTCGCATTGGTCGGTGTTAGGCAGACAGGTTTTGGGGAACTTGTGGTGTGTAGCGGATGGATGGGTAGGAACCTTCTTGCATTGCATCATATTCATGACAGATTCATTCTTTATTGAAGTATTCCATGTAATGTATTGTAATGAAATTGTTTAGTATTTACATTTTTTTTGACTCACACTAAGTTATTTTTTGCTCACCCCTAGTTTTAATTTCTCAGAAATGGTTGAGACTAGGATCAGACTCGGCATTCAGGCATATCGTGAACTTTGGATTATTTTTACTTTAAATAAATTTGCTATAAGTATTTATTAAATTTTTGGAGCATATTTATTTTGGACTATGGTTTGTGGTTTCTTTTTGGATTATGGATTTATGCATCCATTATTAAACATACATATAAACTGAAAAATGCATGTTACTCGACCTAACTAAAAACTAACATGAATAACATTTTTGATGCAATAAAAGATAACGAAATTATGTAAAAGAAAACGGCGAGCAACGGGTGATCGTTGTTTTCGCGATGTCAAAGTCTTAAAATTTATATAAAGAATGATCAAACCTGAAAACTAACTATGATAACGATTTGAGGCAAGTGCACCTATTGAACAGTAGTATAGTTAAGGCAAGACCGGAGTGTCGAACCCAAAGGAACCAAAAGTACTAATACTAACTCTTTTTTTATTATTTGGCCTAAGAACTAAGGGAATTGTTTAACTAATCTAAAATTAACTAACTACTAAACTAGAGACTTTAAGACAAAGAAGAATTAAATTGGGAAAATAACTTTGAGGAAAAACCAATCGATTAAGACGACACCCAAGGAAGAATCCACCTAGACTTCACTTGTTATCTAACTCTGAACCAGACGATTTATTCATTTGACTTGATCCGTAACATTCCCTAAGTTATATTAATCCCTCTCTCGAGATGACTAACGTTTAACCCCAAGGTTGATTAATTAAAATCTCTTTCTAATTAAAACCCCTAGAATCGCATTAACTCGATAAATGGACTCCCATATTAGGTTTCACCCTAATCCGGCAAAATCTCGTCACCCTATCTCTAGGCGTGTGATAAACTCCGCTTAATTATGCTAGATCTACTCTTAGGCAGTGACTTTTGCTCCTCCATTTAAGCACATCATCTTTGAATTAATATCCCGGAAATATCAACACAAGAATTAAAAACACATAATTGAGAACAAGTCAAATATTTATCATATAGTTCAGTAAACGATAACAAGATTCATCTTAGGTTTCATTCCTCCTCAGGTATCTGAGGTTTTAGTTCATAACAATAAAAGAAAACATCTCAAAAAAAAAAAGATAAAACAAAACATAAGAAATCCCTAAAACCCCCTGAAGGAATTGAAGGGGAGATCCTCCGTCTTGAGTACAATTTTGGCTTCTTGAGATGAATCAACTGGCTATCTTCGAGTAATTCCCCACAAATTTGCCCTCTTTGGCCTAGTAGGACACCTCCTGACTAAAGCCTTGGGTTCCCCCTTTTCTGGTCAAACTTTGGTGTTTATATAGGCTTCTAAATATGTTTGTTTGCCTCTAAGTATCCAAATCCGAGTGAAACTCTTCTTTCTCATGGCAGGGACACGGCCATGGCACACGCCCATGTAAGTCGTGGCCAGGCCGTGTTCAAAGCTATTGAATGAGGCACAGCCGTGTGGTCTTGCACCCAGGCCATGTGGATTTCGTGATATGGCCCATTTACTCCGTTTTGGGCCCATTTTCCGTTCTTTTCGTCATCCGATGCTCTCCTGAGTATAAAAAAATGAAAATAAAGGATTAAGAGCACCTAAATTACATAATTAAAGGCTTAAATCATCCAAAAGCATGCTAAATGTGGGATTAAAATATGTTACTTTTACGGTTTATCAAATACCCCCACACTTAAGATTTTGCTTGTCCTCAAGCAAAATTCTCAAGTCACAATTAAAACGAGATTCCTTGATTCATAATATTTATCAATAATGTTTCATCATAATTCAAAGATAATTCGTACATGGATGACTCAACTCAAAGGGTCCTAAAGATTCAAACAATCAAAGTCATACAATTTGTAGTACAAAAACATAGGTGTTTCCCTTCATCAAAATAATTACCTCTAATTTAAAATCGACAAGAATTGACATCCTCGCTAAAGATTCACTCAAATTACTCAAAGTGTTTAAGGTTCAGAATTAAGCACTCAGAAGTCAAACATGAAGAGTTAATCCCATAGGCTTGCATGAAAATCAAATCTCCACCACTGTAATATGAGATGATACCCAAATCAAAAGGTCTTTAACAGGGTTGTAATGGGGCTTAGGTTAAGGGTATGGATATAGGCTGAATTAGAAGTTTAGAATCGAGATTGACCTGACAATTTGCCTAACTAGAATAATGAACTAATCCTAAATATTTACATCAACTGAAAACTAATAATACGAGCTTTTTCTCTTCGAGATTTGGAATTTACATGTATAAGCTCAGCTAACATAGAATTAATAATGAATATACTTTGATTTTTTAATTAATTAATTAAGAGTAAGTCAAATAATAATAAGATGGATTCAACTACTAAAATAATATAATTAGGCAACTGATCAAATCAAATCTCGATATAAGGGTGGTCAAAAAGAGTGGTGATAACAAATACATAGGTTTTTGGTGGAATATTAGTGGGTAAGTCAATGAAAAGGGTTGTTAGGATCAACAGGGTTTACTGGGGGTTAATTATGAAGGTAGGCTTTTAGTGGAGTGAGTGGGTTAAAACCTAGTTGCCTTTATCATCTCTGTATATCAAACCAAGGGTGTGGTCTCGACATGTATAAACGATGCAAGTTCTAGAATAACAATCAATGTTGACACACTCATAATCAATAAAGTGAGCAAGAAAAAGAATGTATGCTCTAAAAGGCTCAAAAGCTCACAGAAATTATGGGTATTTGATATCAATCTCGTAAATTTCAAACTTCAAGGTACTATTCAGATTCTGGTAGACAACCTAGGAAAATGTTTAATTTTTGAAAAATAGACTTATCATGATTGATTCTCTAGTATCCTTCAAATTTAATCATCAATGCACAATTATCAACGAATTAATCTAAAACATATTAATAAAAATCATAAATCAAATGAAATTTCATTCTAATCATAATATGAGGAAACTTACTTTAGAATAAGGCATATCATTCAGGGATTTGAGAATAATGAAGAAAGTTTGGCACTTTCTCGAAATAAATATTCAAACCCTACATTTAAGATGTATATTACCCTCAATGTACAAAGATAGATAATAACATATAGTTAGAAAATCAAAAGAGAGGGAGGGGTGAACTTCCTGAAATTGGATGGTTTCCTTGCGTTGGGAGTCCCAAGGTGTGGTGGCCGCTACCGAGCTCTGTGCTAGATGAAGAAATTGGGAAGCTCGTAGAGAATTAGCCAGGAAATATTAAGACACATTTAAAATAAACTAAATATATAATTAAAGACAAGAAAGAGAAAGAGAAAGAAAATAGAAAGTAAAATAAAATTAGAATAAAAGATGAATGGACCGAAGAGTTCTTATTGTTGGATGGTTCGCGAGGTGGATGTGACTTCTAAGGCTGTAGAGAGTTAGTTGTCGTGGTTCCGATGTGATTCCCTAGCAGCCTTTAGAACCTGACACTAAGAAACTAAAATGAAATAAACTAATATAAGCATAAGATAGTCAAAGAGAAGGAAAATAAAGAAAACGAGAAACTAAATTTATGATTTAAATGGTCTCAAAGACCCTTGGCTTGTCGAGTGGATGAAGCGGCCGACATGAACTTATTTAGATCGGTCTCACAAAGAGAGACTGCGCCAAGGTCCTTCCGCTTCTTCGACATAGATGTGGTGTAGCTCAAGAGTTAGATAACAAATTAAAGAGGAAGAGTATGGAAGGGGAGTGGTTTGAAGGATGGGATGAAAGAAAAGAGATGGGGATGGGTGAGTGGAAAAAGGGGTGGGGGTGGGTTAAATAGACTTTTGAGACCTGGTACTTTCCCACGCCCGTGTACCATGGGCGTGTCAAGTCACACGATTGTATTGCACAGCCGTGTTATACTTTCTTTGCTTCTCCCACGCCCATGGGTGGGGTGCCACGCCCGTGTGTGTGTCGGCCATGATCGCATCGTACAGCCGTGGCATGGTATTTGGAGCACGTGACTCAGAGATATAATTCGTTCTGACTCGTACCATCTCTACCATGTCAGTACGAAGATTCGGTGCATCCACACGGCCACGGCCACGACCGTGTGTAAGGCCGTGTGGCTTGAAATTTTGTACTTTTGGTTAGTTTATAGTTAGGTGCTAAAAAGGAAGAGTAAAATAAAATAAAATGGAATAAAAATGTAGAAGTTAATGGTTTTAGTACTTGGGTTGCCTCCAAAGAAGCGCTTGTTTATAGTCTTAAGCTAGACTTACCTCTCATTCGTATATTCATGGTGGTTTGAGGAGTTGAAAGTCCTTCCTCATGCTGGCAGTTCCATTACCATGATAGAGTTTAAGACAGGTGGCATTTATTTTCAAAGTGCCAAACATAGGGTTACTTACCTCGACTGTTCCGTACGGGAAAACCGTGATTACCTTAAAAGGGATTTCCTTGCTATTGTTAGAATCAGGAGGGGACACTCGTGAATCTGCTTTATCTAGCAATACCTGATCTCCAATTTTGAACTTGTTTGTCTTGTAGGGTGGCCTTGGTTCTACTTCGTGTATCCCTAGTTCTTCTTTAAGATGCTTCTTCCCCTCTTTTAGTTCATCGATTGAGTTCTTTATTCCTCATGAGTTATTTCTTTGTTGGCACCGGGTCTAGGATCGGACTCAGTTGTGTTCTTTTATGGTGCTTCCTGAAAAGAAGGGTTAACCGAATGGTTATCAATAGAATTTTCTTTCTCACCTTGGTTATTCGATGCTCTAGCTGAATCGAGGGCTTGAAGAGTGACTGTCTCCTCACCTACACAAAGTATGAGTTCACCTGCATCAACATCGATTTTAGTTCTTGTAGTTGCTAAGAATGGTCTCCCTAAAATTAGGGGGATCGTGTTGTCCTCATCTATGTCTAAAACGACAAAGTCTACTAGCAACTGATGTAGTCTGAGTTTTAGACCCTAAATACTGTTTACTCTTGCCTCTACTTAAAAACCCGGCTGAAGTAGTTGATCGGGTAGGGAAATCTCTTGACTTCTTCGAAAAGGACAGAAATGGCTTACCCCGCTGTCTCTTTCTCGATTCACAAGACTCCATCTCAGCTTTTCTTTTCTCTTTAACTAATTCTTCAACTTTACAAGCCCAATCCACTAATGAAACAAATTCCTTCAACTCGAGGACACCAACAAACAGCTTGATATCCTCATTTAATCCGTCCTCAAACCTCTTACACATGATAGTTTCTGAGAACACACATTCCCGAGAGTACTTGTTGAGCCTTACAAACTCACGCTCGTATTAAGTTACCGTCATCTTTCCTTATTTTAGGTCAAGGAATTCCTTTCTTTTCTGATCAATGAATTTTTGGCTTATATACTTCTTCCGAAATTCTTCTTGAAAGAACTCCCATGTGATCCTTTCCCTTGGTATAACTGACACAAGGGTATTCCACCAATGATAAGCGAAATCTCTTAAAAGAGAAACCACACACTCCATGCACTCTTCAGGTGTGTACGATAACTCAGCAAACACCCGTATGGTGTTTTCAAGCCAAAATTCAGCTCTTTTCGGGTCATCATCATTACTAGCCCGAAATTCCTCAACTCCTTATTTCTGGATTCTATCAACCGAAAGCTTTTCTCTTCTTACAATTTCTACGACTTGGGGAGCTACATGGGTAGACTAAGGAATAGGCGGTGGTGGAGGAGGTGGAGCATTCGGATTTGCTCGAATGTACTCTGTGTACCAATTACTCATCATTCAGAGAAAGGCTTCTCGGGCCTCTTCTCCCTGACCCAAAGTCTCAGGTCTAGTTTCTACTGGCGCAGTCCCTTGCGCGGAAGCCGGTGCATTACTTGCAGTATTATCGCTTGCAAATCGATCAGGATCAGTATCCATCAACTAAATAAAAACACAATTCAAATTGCCAAGAGTCGTCACACTATCATTATACAAATACTCTTACGTATGGCATGTATATCTAACTCGTACTTACGATACGTTAGTCCTAAAATCAACTAAATCGTATCTCTGGTACCACTAAATGTAACACCCCTTACCCAAGTCCGACACCAAGACCGGATATGAGGCATTACCATGCTTAATCTTACTTGAATATGAAATAACGGGTTACAAAATTTTGTTTTGATTGAAACTTTCTTTTCTCGATCATAACATGTATCTCATAGGCCCACGAGGCCTTAAACTTACACCTAAAAGGTTTCAGTACTCAACTACTGACCCTTTTCAAACTTAGAAATTTTTTTCATCAAAACAAGGGTCACACGCCCATGTGAAATGAGACACACCCGTGGGCTCAGATCGTGTGGCCACACACGCCCATGTCCTTATCCTGTGTGACATAACTTGGATATTTTGTTTGTCTCACACGACCTATGAACATGCCCATATTCTCTACCTGTGGTGAACTCTGACTACCTCACACCGCCTAGGCACACGCCCGTGTGGCTAGCCCATGGTCCATTCTGACTTAAAACACTATCATGCAGGGGACACACGGCCTATTGACACACCCATGTGGGTTGACCGTGTGTCACGCATGGCCTAGACACACGCCCGTGTGTCTACCCAAATGGACACTCAGATGCTATTTCCCAAGCCAAATGCCACCCTGAAACATGAACTCATCAACTTATTCACAAATAGAACATACATGGCAATGTTATACTATGATACATCATTCTATCCACAATCATTCTCAATTAACCTTAAACCTGAACTTGATAATATTGGCCGATTCATAATGACCAATTACAAAATGAGTATATAGACATTAATAGCCAACCTTAGGCCTTCAAATATGATAAAATTCAGAATGATCATGTTCCTATACATGCCATACTTAAAATAGACTAACTCTACTATACCAAAAGAACAGTTGATAGTGTGGCCCGAACATTGATGTCCAATGATCCTCAAGCTAACTTGATGAAACTACAGGGAAAAGGAAAATGAGAGGGGTAAGCATATAGCTTAGTAAGTTTGCATGAAACTCTAGGATGACAATTTACTCAAACTATAATTATTCATATCATGAAACAATGGCGAGATAGCACCAATGAATAAAGGTACTTACTCAAGATACCTGTATCACTGATTCATGTAGTTTAGCACATTGCTAACATAGCCATAAACTCACATCTTTATCATTCATACCATGAACATCACTCAAGACCATCCATAAATAGACTTGGATCTAGGCCAACTCACATACTTGACTCTTTTTCTTATGAATAAATCGGATCGTCATGAATCATTCAAACTTAACATACATAAGATTTGATGCCAACGCCATATCCTAGATATGATTTAATATGGGATCATTCCTTAGTACTGACGCCATATCCTAGATATGGTCTTATACGGGATCTCATAACTCAAGGTCGATGCCATGTCCCAGACATGGTCTTATACGAGATCGTACTTAGATGTCGATGCCATGTCCCGGACATGGTCTTATACGAGATCTTTCTTGGTGCAGAAGCCATGACCTAGACATGGTCTTATGCGGGACCATCCTTCACCCAAAACTTAATCCAGAACTTAAACTCCACTTGTTTTCACCATTTTCTTATCGAGGCTTCATTGCTCGATTTTAATAACAATAACATACATTACCATTTTATTGAGCAATTTCAAACATTGAAACATTATGAAACTTTAATTCCATAGAAACTTACCTTGATTTTTCTCAAAATGTATATTGATGCTCGGTTTAGTCCTTAATTATGATATTGCCTCAATTTCGATCGGGGCTTCACGTTTCTTTATCTATAATAACAATTTCATTTGTTAAATACACACATTGACTAAATCGACTTATAATTCATATTTTGACAATGTAACATCCCAAAAGTTAGAGGTTGTAAATTTTTGTATAGTTGCATGTTGTGCTTGCTCAACTGGTTATTTGAGTGTATTTGGGGGTTCTAGGGAGGCCTGGGATCGAGTCTGAGTCTTGGAAAAATTTTAGTTTTTGGCCCTCAAGAGGAGAGGGCTTGTGGAGGTTGGACTTAAGTAAATTTGAGTGTGTTTTACTAATACAAGTGGAGCATGTGGTGTGGTGGTGTGGCATCAAGTAGAGAGCAAGGTAGTGGTGTGCCGTTCATTTAACTGTTAAGCCTCTCTTCTTCCAATTTCTTTTCTTCGTCCCATCATTATTTCGTGGTTGCTACTCTTTGCTCTGCTAAAGTCGAAACACTTAGCCCTGACTCCTTATTGTCTAGGCTGAATCTACTTACCCCTCTCCATCTCGAATCCCTTTTGTTCTCTATTGTGAGGGCCGAAACTTCTTGTTGGGCAACTGCTGATTTTGTGGTGTTTTGGTAAGGGGGAAGTAATGCTAGTAATTCTTGTAATTCGATTATAGTTGGATCACTCGTGATTATTTGGTTATAGTTGGATCACTCGTGATTATTCGCTCTCTTCTTTGTGGGGGGCGAATATTGGAGGATTGCTAACACTCTTTTGTTCATCAAATATTGTTAGGGCCTTGGTTTCTGTAGCCAATGGATAGAGCAAATTACTTGGTGCACTGAATGAGATCGCATTTGTGGTAAGTGCAGTTAGTCTAGTAAAGTGTTTCAAAGTTAAGGTTATCAAAGGTTGAGACTAAACATTTGTCAACTATCACTGTAGGTGTCTTGGAAGCGGTGGAAAACACAACTTGTAATCAAGGTGTGTAATCTCACACCTTCGTTTATTCTGATAGTACAATGTGCTGTGAATCGGCTAAAAGCGGAAATACTGACAAGCCGAAGTACCAGCAACTGAGATCACTCGAGCTTGCGAGCATTTGTAAAGACAAACCGAGCAACTAGTGATGGCAATAGGCCGTTGAGAGTGTCACGAACTCTCTCGCAGAATTGGGGCTGTAATGGGCCTTGTTGAGCTGAAACGGGCTAAATGGGCCCAATTGGTTAACGGGCCCATATGAGCGAAATCGATGGAAATTATCGGATGATAGATGCGACTGCGAGGTTCGCAGAACCGAGACCAAAAACCAGCTAAAATAGATTTTAGGCCCAATTACACCGTAATGACCAAAAAGGGAACCTGTGTTGTTCGAGGCGAGAGTGGGCTTCCAGAGAGGCCGCTAGACGGTAAATTACCGAAATACCCCTAGAGGGTAAATTACGGAAATAACTCTAGAGGGTAAATCACCGAAGTACCCTTAGTGGATAAGTTACCGAAATATCCTCGATGGGTAAATTACTGAAATACCTCCAAGGGGTGAAATTACCGTTTTACCCCTAAATGACAAAATGACCGTTATACTCTTGGTGACAGTTAAATATCGTTTATGTGTTTTTGTATGTCTGTTTATAATCGTAATACACTGCATTCATAACATATTGCATTGGGTTGGGTTGGCTGATTGGAGTAAATATTGTTTAGTGGCATTGCCACATACCATTCTAGTAGCATCGCCACATACCGTCATAGTGGCTTCCCCACATATGCTTTATTCAGTGGTTCAGCCACATATACCGTTATTAGCAACTTGGCTACATTATTGGAGAGTTTTGGCTGGGTGGGTCAACTTGGTCCCCACGGAGAGATTGGTTGGTACGGGTGGAAAGTTTGGTTCGATTGGGGTGGGTACATGTCCATTGCACTGATTTGATTTGGGGCTTAGGCCCAACTGGTTACCGAATAGGGCTTAGGCCCGGACCGACACCATATAGGCTCGGGCCCAGATTATGACCGTTATAGGGGATTACACACAGAGTTCTCGTAACTCACCCTTTTCTTTTAACCGTGCAGGTAATCCCCAGTGTTAGAGGATTTGGAGCTGCGGAGGACTCAGAGGTGGCTATACGTCGGATTTGTTAATGAACGAAACTTAGCAATTATGGGTTAAATTTATGTTATATTATTTTTTTGGGTTAATATTGTATGTAATAAGGCCATTGGGATTTTCTTTTTAACTTTCATTTGGTGATTCTTTTAGTTATGAACTGCTAAACAAGTAAACATGGGTTTAAAAAAAATATTGTTTTTAAAATATCACATTTTCGCAACTTTTAAAGTCAGCCTTCTACAACAAACACCGTTTTTGAAAATAATATTATGTTTGCAAGGAAAATATCTATAAGCAAATCTTGTTTTGTAAGCAACGAAAGTCAGGATTTATAAATGGTAAAAAGTTTTGAAATTGAGGAATGGTTTTCATCAAACGCGTAGTTTTCAAATAACCTTGAGATGTGACATGCTAGATCCGGCCATAACGTCTAGGTCGAGTTTGGGGTGTTACATTTAATAGTACCAGAGCCAGGTTGCAAAACTCGGCTGTGGAATGGGTTTTGAAAATTTTTCTAATATGCTTAAATTTTTAGTTTGGAAAATGATAGTGTTACTGAAAGTATGGCACAGCGAGTCTCCAGCACCAAATCCGTAAGTTTCCTGACCTTATACTCTGTTATATGCTATAATGATTGTATTGAGAAACTATTAGGGATAGTAGTAGCATACCGAACTCTTTAGTTAGGGAAACTAAGACTATAGGAGACTGGAACTATAGTAAACTCGATTTGTGAAAACAACTCATATTACTATTTTTCATAAAACATTTGTTAATAATCATGAGAACTATAAGCTGATTCATAAAACTCTTAAACAAATTAATACGTTACATATTTCAATCCCACATTTAGCATACATTTGGATGATTTAAGCCTTGAATTGTGTAGTTTGGTGCTATTAATCCTTTGTTTTCATGTTTTATATTCAGGAGAGCACCGGAGGATGAAAAGAACGAGAAACGAGCCCAAAACGGAGTAAATGGGCCATATTCCGAAATCTACACTATAACACCCTTAACCCGTGTCCGTCGCCGAATTAGGGTAAAAGGGCATTACTATGCAAAGAACTAGACATGTCAATTATTTACAGATCAAACAGACATAATCGAATACATAAAATATGATGTAATTTCATGAAATATTTAAACATTTACAAATACATATTATAAATCATTAGGCCAAATTCACATAGAAACATTTGGTTACCTAATCCTCAATGACTGAATATACATATACATCACTACTAAATAGTAAACAAAATAACAATTATCGAAACTAAGTATGTGTATATATATAACTAGACATGCTAAATTATGTATAATCAAATTGATCATTTATCAATCAAAGTCCCTCTTAATGCAAGTTCGCATATACTAATTTCCCAAATGCAACCTCCTTTGTCTTAATATGCATAATAAGATCAACTTCTAAAATGACAATTTAGTAAATGTTATGCATGACATAATAGACATGAAAATCAATCAAACCACCAACACATGCATACATATATTACCGATTGAAATTTTATAATGTTCAAGCATCATGGCCGAATACCTTCAAGACCATATTACCATCATTTGGCTATTTCATTACTAATTCACATAAATTAAATTTGATACACATGCACCTATGACTTTCATAACCGAATATGCTATTCAAGTACATGTCTATTAGTTTCCCATATTGCCGAATACAAAGTTTACAAAGTTAATTCATGCTTCCAAATTACACATCAAAATAATGTACACCGAATCTTAATCCAAACTTATTAAACTACCACACATATTCACATTCCAAAGAGCTATCAAAGATTCATATATGTGATTACATATCAAACATACATATTCAAACATTTTGCTTAGCATGATTTAAAACACATCCATAATCATTATCCAAGGAAACTTGCACTTTTACCTTAATCAAGATTTGCATAACTTTAGGTTTTTTAATAAAAAGACAAGCCATTTTCGCATGGCTATAAACATTAACAAAGTATCATTCAAATTATTAAGCTAGTCTATACATGCCTTATGCTTAAAAATTTCAACTTTTAAGGGTACCAAAATAAGTCGATAGTGTGGATGACTTCAACGATGATTCCCCGAGCTCGTAGCTTGATCAAAATCTATAAAATAGAATGAAAACATACAGAGTAAGCTAACTAGCTTAGTAAGTCTTAAGCAATTTAAAATGATTTAATTGAACACCCAAACACTTCAGACCAAATACTTAATATTTATTTAAACTTTAACAAAACACATATGGTATCTCATTGCCGAACTTCAATACCTTATTTAACTCAACATTCTTCCTTATCTTACCTTTACAAATAAATTACTATTTCGGCTCAAGATTCAAATGGTAAGTATTAATTTCCAACCATTTACTCATTTCATATGCACATCATTCAATAGAACCACATACAAGAACATATATACACTTATCCATTTAACATCTTATAAATCTAAGTGTTCAATATCCACGTAATGATAATATAATCTCATAACCCAAAAGGCCGAATACACATATATAGTCATGAATCACATTCTTGTCCAACAGAACTCATATATATGCTTTCCTAATTGATCGAATATAGAAACTCAATTAAATAACATATAGGCACTTACCTGTATGGACAAGTAATTTAATTCACATGAATAAGCTTTAGCTTGTTCTTTTGTCACCATAACTCCACCATTTTGTATGTATATGCTCGTATTAAAAATCATCAGCATTAAGCCTGCTAGACTGAGGTCTGAAATTTAATCACCAGCATTTAGCCTGCTAGGCAATAAGCCCGATACATTTTATTTTTTACCGGCACAAGGCCTACTAGGCAATAAGCCCGATATAATTCACCAGCACAAGGCCTACTAGGCTCAAAGCCTGAATTGATATTATTCAACCATCTCGTACACATTACATTTTACCAAAATCACATATATAACACATAATTCATATCACTTTCACATAATGAATTAAATTTAATTTAACTACCTTTCATTGTTAAATTTAATATGCCACATTCGGCTATGTCTACATTTCAATCCAATAATTCAAATTTCAGCATATAACTAGGTTACGAACAATATTTACGGTATTAACTTGCTTAAAGACTTACCTCGACTGTCGACGGACGACGAAGACCGACCATTCGTTAACTTTCGCTTTTCCCCGATCCAAGTCCATTTTTCTTTGTTCTTTATCTAAACATATTCAATTTAAGCTCATTCAAACACATTTCAATTCAATTTAGTCCTAAAAAATATTAAATGGACAAATTACCATTTTACCCCTAATGTTTCACACTTTTACAATTTAGTCCTATTTGCACAAAACACAAAATACACAAAATTTGATTTCTCAACCTAAGGGCTGAATATTCATAGGGGTTATACAAGTCCATTCATTTCACTTATTTTGCATTTTAACCCCTCAAAAATTTATTTTTGCAATTTAGCCCAAAATACTCAAATTCATCAAAAATCCAAAGACAAAACATATTAATCTAACACATTTATTTCATAATTCATCCTTAAACAACATAAACAAGTAATTATCAACAATAGCTCAACTCAAAATATTCATCAAACTCAAAAATTAAAGCATGGGTCTTGAACATTTCTAAGCAACGATCTCAAAAACGTAGAAATTATCAAAAACCGAACAAGAACTAACCTTTAATCAAGCTCAAAATGGCTGAATGAAGCTTAGGTTTTCTTTCTTTTTCTTTGTTAAGTTTCGGCTAGCTCAAACAAAATATGAACATGCTTATTTTTTTTGTTTTAAATTTTAACATATATTAAGTTATAATTAAGTTACCTTTTTAACCTTTTATAATAAATAAACATAACATAAAAATATGGACATTATTGGCATATACTGTCCACTACGTTGTAAAATGGGCTAATTGCCCTTTCAGTACCTCATATTAAAAAGCCACTATCACATTAGCACCTTTCACTATAGTTTGTAACTTTTTTACTTTACGCGATTAAGTCATTTTGTTAAATTAAACACACAAACAATCAAATTTTCATACGAAACTTTCACACATAATAATTCACATATAATAAACATCGAAAATAATATTTAAAAATATTTCAGACTCGGATTCGTGGTTCTGAAACCACTGTTCCGATTAAGGTCAAATTCAGACTGTTACAACTCTCCCCCCTTAGGTATTTTCGTCCCCGAAAATCTTACCGTTAAACAAAGTCGGATATTGTCGCCTCATTGAATCCTCAGGCTCCCACGTAGCCTCTTCTACTCCATGTCAATTCCATAGTACTTTTACTAACGAAATTTTCTTGTTTCTCAACTCTTTCATTTCACGAGCTAAAATACGGATCGGTTCCTCCTCGTATGTCATATCAGATCGAATTTCAATCTCAGACGGGGTAACCACATGTGACGGATCAAATCTATATCTACGAAGCATCGAAACATGAAATAGGTTGTGTATCTTTTCTAGTTCAGAGGGCAACTTTAATCTATAAGCGACAGGCAGTCCGATGAACCTCGGACTTAATTTGCCTTTTCGACCGAATCGAAGTACTTTCTTCCACGGAGAAACTTTCAAAAATACCCGGTCTCCAACCTGAAACTCAACCTCTTTACGTTTCAAATTCGCGTATGACTTTTGGCGATCTGATGCAACTTTTAAACTATCTCGAATTATTGCCACTTTTTGTTCAGTCTCTTTAATCAAATCAACCCTGTGTATCTTGTTTTCACTGAGCTCGGTCCAGTACAATGGTGTACAACACTTGCGGCCGTAAAAAGCTTCGTAAGGTGCCATTTTGATACTAGATTGAAAGCTATTATTGTAATCAAATTCAATCAAAGGTAAGTTTTGTTCCCACGTACCTTTAAACTCGAGGACGCAACATCTCAATATATCCTCAAGTATCTGAATAGTTCGTTCAGACTGACCATCTGTCTGCGGGTGAAAAGTTGTCCTAAAGTATAGTTTGGTACCTAAAGCATCTTGCAATTTCTTCCAAAACTGCGACGTGAATCTCGGTCTCTATCCGAAACAATGGAAATTGGCACACCATGTAATCTCACAATTTGAGATGCATACAACTCAGCAAGCTAATCGAGCGAACAGTCTGTACGAACTGGAACAAAGTGAGCTGATTTGGCTAGTCTATCCACTATAACCCAGACTGCATCTTTCTTGCTTGGTGTTGTAGGCAAACTGGTTACAAAATCCACAGCAAATCTATCCCATTTCCATTCAGGTATCAAGATTGGCTGAAGTAAGCCAGAAGGCACCTGATGTTCGGCTTTTACTTGCTGAAAAATTAAGCACTTCGAGACAAATTCGGATATGTCCCGTTTCATACCAGGCCACCAATAGAACTGTTTCAAATCATTATACATTTTTGTGCTACCTGGATGTACCGACAATCGACTATTATGAGCCTCATTCAACAACATCTGGATCAAACCCACATTCCTAAGAACACATATTCGGCCTTTGAAGTTCAAACAGTCATTTTCATCAATTTGAAACTCTGACTCTGCATTACTTTCACACTGAATTCGTCTTACCATCGTATCTTTGTCAACTCTCTGAGCATCACAAATTTGTTGAATAGACAACGGTATTGCTTTCAATTCGGCTACTATCGAACCATCACCAGACATAGCCATATGTGTGTTCAACGCACAAAGAGCAAATAATAACTTCCGACTTAAAGCATCTGCAACAACGTTAGCCTTTCCCGGATGATAGTCAATCACAAGCTCGTAATCTTTCAACAGCTCTAACCATCTGCGTTGCCTCAGGTTCAAATCTCTTTGTGTCATCAAATACTTCAAACTCTTGTGATCTGAATAAACATGGCATTTTTCACTGAATAGATAATGACGCCAAATCTTTAACGCGAACACAATGGCTGCCAGCTCTAAATCATATGTTTGGTAATTTCTTTCATGCGGCTTCAATTACCTCGAAGCATAGGCTATGACTTTGCCTTCCTGCATCAAAATGCAACCCAAAGCATTCAAAGAAGCATCACTATAAACAACAAATTCTTTACCCGGTTCAGGTTGGACTAACACTGGAGCTTCGGTCAAAAGAGCTTTCAACTGATCGAAACTTTTCTGACACTTTTCTGACCATTCAAACTTAACATCTTTCTATAACAGCTTTGTCAATGGGGTAGCTATTATAGAAAAACCTTTCACAAACTGTCTGTAGTAACCAGCAAGTCCCAGGAAACTTTGAATTTCAGAAACATTCTTTGGTGGTTTCCAATCAAGTATAGCCGATATTTTATTCGGATCAACCCGAATGCCTGAAACAACGTAACCCAGAAAACTAACCTTATTCAACCAGAATTCACACTTACTAAACTTTACGTACAGCTATTTATCTCGCAAAGTTTGTAGCACAAGTCTCAGGTGCTCAACATGCTCGGTTTCATATCTGGAGTAGATCAGAATATCATCTATAAACACTACCACAAACCGATCTAAATACTGACTGAAAATCCAATTTATCAGATCCATAAAAATAGCAGGTGCATTAGTGAGTCCAAAAGGCATAACCAAAAACTCATAGTGTCTGTACCTCATTCGAAAGGCAGTCTTTGGCTCATCGGAATATCTAACTCGCAACTGATAATAACCCTACCTCAAATCTATCTTTGAAAACAGTGAAGCCCCTTTCAACTGATCGAACAAATCGTCAATCCATGGCAACGGGTATTTATTCTTTATAGTTACCTTGTTGAGCTGTCGGTAATCGATGCACATTTGTATAGTCCCGTCTTTCTTTTTCACAAATAAAACTGGTGCACCCCAAGGAGAGAAACTCGGTCGTGCAAAGCCCTTATCTGTTAACTCCTGCAACTATGCTTTCAACTCTTTTAATTCTGTAGGTGCCATCCGATACGGAGCTATTGAAATCGGAGTCGTCCCCGGTACTAATTCAATACCAAACTCTATTTCTCGAACAGGTGGTAAACCCGGTAGTTCTTCAGGAAACACATCTGGATACTCGAACACAACTGGTATTGATTCAATCTGCTTCTCAGTAACTTTACTATCCAACACATAAGCCAATTAAGCTTCACACCCTTTTCTTACATACTTATGAGCTAACATCGAGGATATTACTGCCGGTAATCCATTCAGGTCATTAGATTCAATCTGGATAATTTCGCCGTTCTGACATCTCAAGTCAATGGTCTTTCTCTTGCAATTAACAACAACATCGTGCAAAGTTAACCAGTCCATTGCCAAAATTATATCGAACTCGTTGAAAGGCAACATCATTAAATCAGCTGGGAAGCATGAATCTCGAATCATCAACGGACAACTTTTACACACTTTATCAATCAGAACACATCGACCCAAGGGGTTTGATACACGAATCACAAACTCAGCAGACTCAACAGGCAGAGTCTTACTGGATACTAAAGTTTCACACACATATGAATGAGTCGAACCTGGATCAATCAATGCAATCACAGTAGTATCATAAAAAGTGAAAGTACTGGTGATAACATCTGGGGAAGAAGCATCCTCTCTGACACGTAAAGTGAAAGTACCGTGTAAAATGGGCTAATTGCCCTTTTAGTACCTCATATTAAAAAGCCATTATCACATTAGCACCTTTCACTATAGTTTGTAACTTTTGCACTTTACGCGATTAAGTCATTTTGTTAAATTAAACACACAAATAATTAAATTTTCATACGAAACTTTCACACATAATAATTCACATAAAATAAACACCGAAAATAATATTTAAAAATCTTTCGGACTCAGATTCGTGGTTCCAAAACCACTGTTCCGATTAAGGCCAAACTCGGATTGTTACAAACACGGCCTGGGCCCAAGACCGCACGACCGTGCCTCCTTAACAGACACGAACACGGCCTGGCCACGATTCACACAGGCGTGTGCCATAGGCGTGTCCCTTTCGTGAGAAAGAAGAGTTTCATTCGGATTAGGGTACTTAGAGGAAAAGAAAGTCATTCCAAAAGCCTATATAAACACCCTAGAGGCCAACCTTCAGGGGGCGTCCAACTAGGCCAAGGAGCCGAGCCAGAGAGGCCAGAATTGTGGGATTCACTCGAAGAATAGCCAGTTGATTCATCTCAAGAAGCTGGAGTTATACTTAAGATAGAGGATCTCTCCTTCAATTCTTTTAGGGGTTTTTAGGGTTTTCTTATGTTTTGTTTTATCTTTTCTTTTGAGATGTATTCTTTTATCATTATGGACTAAACCCTCAAATACCTGAAGGACATGAAACCTAAGATGAATCTTGTTATCGTTTGCTGAACTATATGATAAATACTTGATTTGTTCTTAACTATGTGTTTCTTAATTCTTGTTTTGGTATTTCCAGGATATTGATTCAAGTATTGATGTGCTTAGGTGGTGGAGCAAAAGTCCCTGCCTAAGAGTAGATCTAGCATAGTTAAGTGGAGTTGCTCGTGCGCCTACAAATAGGGTGACGAAAATCTGTCGGATTAGGGTCAAACCAAATATGGGAGTCCATAGATCGAGTTAATGCAATTCTAAGGGTTTTTATTAGAAAGAAATGTCAATTAATCAACCTAGGGTTAGACATTAGTAGCCTCGAAAGAGGTATTAATATAAACTAGGGAATCCTACGGATCAAGTCAAGTGAATAAATCGTCTGATCAGAGTTCGATAACAAGTGAAATCTAGGTGGATTCTTCCTCGGGTATTGTCTTAATCAATTGGTTTTTATCCACAAGTTTTTCCCCAATTCATTCTCTTTGTCTTTGTATCTTTAGCCTAGTTGTTAGTTAATTTTAGATTGGATAAAAATTCCTTTAGTTCTTATGCTAGATAATAAAAAGAAAGTTAGTGTTAGTACTTTTGGTTCCTTTGGGTTCGACAATTCGGTCTTGCCACAGCTATACTACTGTTCGATAGGTGCACTTGCCTCAATCGTTGTCGTAGTTAGTTCTAGGCTCGATCATTTTTTATATAAAGTTTTAAGACTCTGATAGACACGATCAGTGAGTCTATATGTAAACAATATACATCATAACAAGTCTTTACCAATCAAGAGCATTACATACTAAATAAAATCAATCCAAGTTCTCATAACCATACTTACTCATGTCAAACCTCACCATATCCCATACATATATCATATAACATTGCTCACATTTACTCGCACTTATACCCTGCACTTATCACCATAAAGCCACAAGTAATTTCACTTGAATAGGTTTCTCGATGAACACTTCGAAATATTATTGGATACTTGGTGGTTTCACACATAGCCCACCATTTAATAATTTACAAGGTGGTATCGTACACGGCCCACCATTAAGAACATGTTTATGGCGGTATCGCACACAGCCCACTAATGACAATAAATACGATGGTATCGTACAGAGCCCATTGTTAATCAATAACCAGGTGGTATCGAACACAGCCCACCAATGATAATACTTACTTACTTATGGATATTTATCCGTACCATATTCATATTCCGAAGGTTCATCCGAGAATTTCCTCGTGTTTTACCATTTTTAATAATTCTCACTAATAAGCATTTACATCCACACAATGCATTTATAGATAGAAACATACGTAATAAGGATGTATTGTTTATACATAAACTTACCTCGATGCAAAATATGTCAATTTGAGGTTTAGTCCGAAACATTGCCTTTTTCCCGGTCAAGGTTGATTCCACGTTCTTCTTGATCTATAATGACATATTTAGCTCATTAAATAATCACATTAATCAAATTACTCCAAAATTCTTATTTTGGCAAAAATGACCAATTTGCCCCTAGACATTTACAAAATTACAATTTTACCCCTAGGTTCGTAAAAGAAATGTGTTTATTTTTCTACACACTCAAGCCTAGCTGATTCATATTCCCTCTTATAGCAACTCAAGATTTTTTATAACCTTTACAAAAAGGACCTTTTAGGTGTCCAAATAGTCATTTTCCACATACCAATATATGCACCAATTAATCATCAACTACACCATTTATTTCCACACTCAACTTCAACTCAAACATGTCCATCTAAAATATCAATTTCACATCCCAAATCATATAATCTATTCATCATTCAATTCTAACCAAATCTATCATGAAACATACCATTACCATTTTGCTATTTTATGCCATAATGATTACTCACATAGAATACACACACATATAAGTCATTATTTTCACATGTTCAAACCATATAACAAGCCAAATCACATGTCAAGGCTTATACACTTCAAAACAAGCCATAATCACTAGCCTATACATGCCATATACCAAATATATACAACTTCCAAAAGTACCAAAATAGATAGTCGATAGTGTGATTGAGTCGCTAACGATCCTCGGATCTGAGCTTGCTTTAAATATACTATAAAATAGAGAAAACTTCACACAGTAAGCTTTAAAGCTTAGTAAGTTCATAATATAATACATTTAACTCAATTAGGATGTCATCAATAAACACCACAACGAATCGATCCAAATACAGTCTGAATATCCGATTCATCAAATCCATAAACATTGCAGGTGATTCGTTAGCCCAAAAGGCATAACTAAGAATTCATAATGTTCGTACCTCCTTTTGAAAGCAGTTTTCAGCATATCTGATTTTTTAACTCGTAGTTGATAGTAACCCGATCTCAAGTTGATTTTTGAAAACACTGTAGCTCCTTTTAGCTAATCAAACAAATCATCGATTCACGGTAAAGGATATTTATTCTTTATTGTCACTTTGTTCAACTGTTGGTAGTCAATACACATCCTCATAGTACCATCTTTCATTTTCACAAACAACACAGGAGCACCCCAAGGCAAGAAACTCGGTCGTGCAAATCCTTTATCTATGAACTCTTGCCACTGAGACTTCAACTCTTTCAATTCTGTCGGTGCCATTTTATACAGAGTTATTGAGATAGGAGTCGTTCTCGGCACTAAATCAATACCTTTATTTCACATTTTTGTCCTCAAATTTCTCATTTTCACATTTTAGCCCAAATTACTCAAATTCACCAAAAAATCAAAGATAAAATATGTTAATCTATCACATATCTTTCATATTTCATCATCAACTATCACAAAGCTCAAACATTCATCAATGGCACATCTCAAAATCTTCACCAAATTCTAAAATTAAAGTATGGGCTTGATAATACACTAAGCAACGATCACAAAAATGTAGAAATCATCAAAAATCATACCTCAATTAGCCAAGCTTTGTGCCAAAATGTTTGAGTATTCAAAACCCATTTTTTTCCCTGATATTTCGGTGAAACAAAAATGAATAAAGCATATTTTGGCTTTGTTTAATTTAATTTACATTTATTTCATAAATTACCAAATTAACCTTATTGATTTCATGTAAAAATCCACCAACTTAAGCCGATTTTTGTCCATCCCACCTATCAATGGTCTAATATCAACATAAGGACCTTAATAAGTTATTCCAAATAAGCACTTTAACAATCAGCACACAACTTTTTCATTTTATGCGATTAAGTCCTTTTTGCAAATTAAGCACACAAACGATAAAATTTTCACATAGAATTTTCACACATGCTTAATCACATACTGTAAACACTAAAAATAATATTAAAATATTTTTCCAACCTCGAATTTGTGGTCCCAAAACCACTATTCTCACTAGGGTCTAAATCGGGCTGTTACAATTAACTCAACATTTCTAACTTAATATGCAAAATTAACTAACACATAAATCAATTCACATTACTATTCAATCTCACCCATGATTATTACTCTCTTTCATACCATATCTATAGGTTCATGTACAAGCATGTATAATGCTACTCAAACCATCTCCTTTTTCATCATTCATTCACATTATCATCCATTTATCTCATACACAATATCATTAATCACATAGGTTCTGTACATACCTGTACCATCATGTATTTATCTATCACATGTACCACTCAATGCTCAATGCCATAATTCGTTCGATCCTCTTTAAACATTCAATAAACTCGCACACTCAGTGCCATTTAATTAGCCGAAGCTACAACAGTATCGCACACTTAGTGCCATCACAATAAACCAAAGATGTCTCGGTATCGCACACATAGTGCCAACTAATATAGCTGATGCATTTTTTTTATTTCGCACACTTAGTGCATTTCATCGCAGTAAATATTCTATTTAAGCACACTTAGTGCCACATATCATCGAACTCAAATTTCGTATTACTAACACCACAATCAACATTTCCATTCATTTCATAACAGGTGAACATTGTTTAAAAAATTCGTATTATACACGAACTTACCTCGGACGTTAAAACAACGACACTAGTCGATCAATCGAGCACTTTGTTCTTGCCTCAATCTAAGTCCGAATTTCTCCTTTCTTGATCTATATAATATCAAATTCAACTCATTCAATCACAATTTCATCCAAAACAATCCACAACTCATAGTTAAAGTATTTTACACTTTAGCCACCATAATTCCACATTTTGACATTTTAGTCCCTATTTCACAATTACACAAAATACACATAATTTATTCACACCCAAGCTTGGCCGAATTTCATACTAGTCCCTAGCAGCCCATATTCTTTCATTTATTTCACATTTTAACCCTTCAAAGTTTCATTTAGCCCTTAATAACCAATTTCATGAAAAATTCCAAATAAAAAATATGTTTATCATTCATAAAGCTTTCATATTTCACAAACTATCAACACAAAGCTCAGATATCCATCAATGGCACATCTTAAAATCATCATCAATTCTGAAAATCAAGGTACGGGCTAGCTAGTACTCAAAGCAATGATCACAAAAACATAAAAATCGTAAAAAATTGAGCTAAAACCGTACCTGAATCAAGCTAAGAGTGTGCCGAAATCATGGAAGCTTCAAACCCTTATTTTGCTTTATCAATTTCGACAATATAGATGGAAGATGATGAATAAAATGATTTTGGTTTTATTTGTTTTAACTTATTAAACATTTTACCAAAATAACCTTAATTAAAATCCATCAAATGTCATGATATTATGCCCATTAATGTCCATTCATTAACCATATGGTATAATAACAACATAAGGACCCCACATTTAATAAGACATAGCATTTAAACACTTTTAACTATTACCACACACCTTTTGCATTTAATGCGATTAGGTCCTTTTTCACAAATCGGCTCTCAAATGATAAAATTTTCGCACAGAACTTTCACACATACTTTATCACATACTGTAAACACGAAACATAATATTAAAATATTTTTTTGACCTCAAATTTTTGGTCCCAAAATGACTATTCCGACTAGGTTCTAAACCAGGCTATTACATATCCAATCTATTCCTACTATTCAACCAGAAGTATATCACATGAACTTTCGTCATGCATATTCATAGCAATAATCAAACATTTTATGCAATATCAATTTTTTAATGCATAAATATAATAATGTTGCATTATTTACGTACAACTTACCTCGGTATACAAAACATGAGCGACTAGTTCGATTTAGTCCACTATCTTGGTTTTCCCCCGATCTAAGTCTGGATCCCGTTTTTCTTGATCTATAATGACAATATTTATACATTTAATCACCACATTAATCAAAACATTTCAAAATTTCTACTTTGGAAAAATTATTGTTTTGCCCTTAGACTTTCACATAATTACGATTTTGCCCCTAGGCTCATAAAACGATTTTAGTCAAATTTCCTCCTTTAACAAGCCTAGTCAAACCTTTATTACTCTTATAGAAACTCACAATACCAATTATTTCACACATTTACTACCCATTTTATAAACTTTAAAAAATGGTCGTTTTTTGTGTTTTCATGAAATCATTTCACAAAAGTTATTTATTTAACAACCAGGATTCATTTTCTTCCATAAAATTTTAGTAAACAACATTAATTCTCTCATTGTAAAACCCTAGACTTTCAACCATAGTGCAAAATAGTCATCTCATTAGCTAGATTAAGCTACAAGGGTTCTAAAAACTCAAAAATCAACAAAAAAAACCATCAAAATTACTTACTTGCAAGGGTTGTAAGTTTCTAAAAATTTCAAGCTTCCAAAACCCCTATTTTGCTGATATTTTCGGTGGAGAGGAGGAAGATGAAAATATGACATGTTTTTCTCTTTATTTTATGATTATTTTATCAGTTAAGTCACCTAATGTCACCAAACATTGACCAATTTCTTTTCCTTGTCTCTATATGGCCGGCCATCACCATCTTGAAGGCCTATTTGCACATTAAGGACTCTAATTTAAGGTTCTCTAGCTATTTAACACATTTATCTTGTAGAACAAAACTTTTGCACTTTATGCGATTTAATTATTTTTCAAAATTAAGCATGTAATCACTAAAATTAAGTCACCAAAATTTTCATATACTCATATAATCATGCTATAACACATAAAAAATATTAAAAATAATTTCTCTGGCCTTGAATTAGTGGTTCCAAAATCACTGTTTCGACTAGCCCCAAAATTGGGCTATTACAGGTAATGGATGTTACATTTACAGGTATCAGACCTACGGTTTAGTCGATTCTCGGACTAACGTAGCATATGCACCAGTCTATCTATACATGCCATACGTATATGTATATACATAATGAAAGTGTGACAACTCCTGATGATTTAAAATATGTTTTCATATAGCAAATGGATCCCGACAGAGCAATGGCAGATGATATAGAAAGTAACGCGCCGACCCCCGCCCAAGGGACGGTGCCAACTGAAAATAAAAATAGACTAGTGATTGTGGGTCAGAGAGGAGAGGCTCGGGAATCCTTCTTCAAAATGATGAACGAGAGGTTCTCAAAATTCATTCGAACAAACTCGACTCCTCAACAACAAGCTCCACCCCTCCAAACACTTAGCCTATCCCTGTAGCTCCTCAAGTTGTAGAAATCGTAAAAAGGTAAAAGCCCCTGATTGATAGAATCCGAAAATAAGGAGTTGAGGAGTTTCGTGTAACACCCCTTACCCGAGTCCGACACCAAGACCGGATACAAGGCATTACCATGCTTGATCTTACTTGAACGTGAAATAATGGGTTACAAAATTTCATTTTGATTTAAACTTTCTTTTCTCGGTCATAACATGTATCTCATAGGCCCACGAGGCCTTAAACATACACCCGAAAGGTTTCAGTACTCAACTAGTGACCTTTTCAAACTTAGAAAATTTTTTCATCAAAACAGGGGTCACACGCCCATGTGAAATGGGACACGCTTGTGGGCTCAGGTCGTGTGGCCACACGTGCCCATGTCCCTATCCCCTATGACATAACTTGGATATTCTATTTGTCTCACACGACCTAAGAACACGCCCGTGTTCTCTACCTGTGGTGAACTCTAACCATCTCACACGGCTTAGGCATACGCCCGTGTGGCTAGCCCGTGGTCCTTTCTGACTTAAAACACTATCGTCCAAGGGACACACGGGCTATTGACACACCCATGTTGGTTGACCGTGTGTGACACACGCCCGTGTGTCTACCCATGTGGACACTCAGAGGCTAATTCCCAAGCCAAATGCCACCCCGAAACATGAACACATCCACTTATTCACAAATAGAACATACATGGCAATGTTATACTATGATACATCATTCTATCACAAATAGAATGATCATGTTCCTATATATGCCATACTCAAAATAGACAAACTCTACTATACCAAAAGAGTAATTGATAGTGTGGCCTGAACTCCGAAGTCCAATGATCCTCAAGCTAACTTGATGAAACTACATGAAAAAGGAAAATGAGAGGGGTAAGCATATAGCTTAGTAAGTTTGCATGAAACTCTAGGATGACAATTTACTCAAACTATAATTATTCATATCATGAAACAATGGCGACATAGCACCAATGATAAAGGTACTTACTCAAGATACTTATATCACTGATTCATGTAGTTTAGCACATTTGCTAACATAGCCATAAACTCACATCTTTATCATTCATACCATGAACATCACTCAAGGCCATCCATAAATAGACTTGGATCTAGGCCAACTCACATACTTGACTCTTTTGCTTATGAATAAATCGGATCATTATGAATCATTCAAGCTTAACATACATAAGATTTGATGCCAACGCCATATCCCGGATATGGTCTTACATGGGATCATTCCTTAGTACCGATGCCATATCCTAGATATGGTCTTATACGAGATCTCATAACTCAATGTCGATGTCATGTCCCAGACATGGCCTTATACGAGATCGTACTTAGATGTCGATGCCATGTTCCGGACATGGTCTTATACGAGATCTTTCTTGGTGCAGAATCCATGTCCTAGACATGGTCTTATGCGGGACCATCCTTAACCCAAAACTTAATCCGGAACTTAAACTCCACTTGTTTTCACCATTTTCTTACCAAAACTTCACTGCTCGATTTTAATAACAAATCATATATTACCATGGTATTGAGCAATTTCAAACATTGAAACATTATGAAACTTTAATTTCATACAAACTTACCTCGATTTTTCTCAAAAAGTATATTGATGCTCGATTTAGTCCTTGATTATGATCTTGCCTCGGTTTCGATCTGTAATAACAATTTCATTTGTTAAATATATACATTGACTAAATCGACTCATAATTCATATATTGGCAAAATTATAATTTTGCCTCTAAACTTTTACATAATTACACTTTTTCCCCTAAGCTTGTAAATTAATTTTCATTCAACTTTTTTGTATTTCAAGCCTAGCCGAATCATTTTCTCAACTATAACAACATTCAATTTTCACTATGTAACATCCTAGATTATAGCCTATGCATTAGTATGTCTTATGTGTTATGGATGTGATGTGTGCATTTTTAGAATCTTGGAAATGTAAGGAAATGTCTTGTCTTAGAAATGTAAGGAAATGACTTGGAAATGTAAGAAAATGTCTTGTCTTGGAAATGTAAGGAAATGACTTGGAAATGTAAGGAAATGTCTTCTCTTGGAAATGTAAGGAAATGACTTGGAAATGTAAGGAAATGACTTGGAAATGTAAGGAAATGTCTTCTCTTGGAAATGTAAGGAAATGTCTTGTCTTGGAAATGTAAGGAAATGTCTTGTCTTGGAAATGTAGGGAAATGTCTTGGAAATGTAAGGAAATGTCTTGTCTTGGAAATGTAAGGAAATGTCTTGTCTTGGAAATGTAGGGAAATGTCTTGGAAATGTAAGGAAATGTCTTGTCTTGGAAATGTAAGGAAATGTCTTGGAAATGTAAGGAAATGCTTTAGAAATGATAAGTTTAAAGTTTAAAAGGGGGACATGAAGCAGGGTGGTCTTAAGAGGAATTGTATGCAAAACATGGCACACAAATGAGCTTGGAAAAGTAGCTTGGAGGCACCACTTAGAGCTCTGGAAATGACGCCACATGCTAGGGGGAAAGACTTGTGTTCGAGTCGCGTGTAGAGCAAAATTTTAAAGCCTTTATTTTGCTAAGTGGCGTCAATAAGAGGGAATATGGGGACGGCACATGGCGAAATTTTAGGAATTTTATCCCTTTTATTTTATTTAAGGATAAAAGATGATAAATGAGGAATTATTCTTTAATTAGGAAAATAAGGGAGAAGAGTGATGGCCAAGTAAGGGATTCTAAGTTAGTAATTTCGGCTACTAAAGGAAAAGAGGGCCATTCATTCTTTCTTTCAACTCTCTCTCTACCGAATTCTCTCTAGCAAATAACTCATCTCTTCTCTTTTATTTTTGCCAAGCCGAAATACCTTGTGCTCTAGCCAAATCCTCCATCTTTATTCTTCTTTCTCTTTTCTTTCTTTATACCAATCAAAAAGCTGAAATCAAGATCCTTCTAGCCTACATAGCCGAATATTGTTAAAGGTTCAAGCAAGGATTACTGTTTCCTAAAGTAAGGGTAAGATCTCATTCGGTTTCATCCCTTTTCTTTTAAGATTTGCCGAAATCTAGGACTAACCCCATTAATATCTTATTGCCAAAACTTTGAAGAGATCTTTCGGGATTTACTAAGTGTCGACTACAAGGAAGGAGAAGTTCTTTTCCCGAAGGTACACCATAGGCCGCGTGTTCCCTAGTTATTCGGTGAGCTTCGGGATTTAAAATCCACAAGGTAAGTGTCTATAGCATTCGGCCAAGGGCCATCTATGATGATTTAATGTTAGAATCGAACCTAACATATGTGTATAGGTATTTCGACAGATAATTAAGACAAGGGATACTTTCGGGATTTGAAATCGCAAGGTGAGTGCATAAGTACAATCGGCCAAGGTCTATTTTGGTAATTAGATCTATTCTTTACTTGTTTAAAAAGCCGAAACTAATCAAGTTAAATGATCTACCATTGGCCGATTGAAGGGAGGAGTAGCACAAAGTTTTCGGGATTTGATTTATAGTGAAATCGGCACCAAGGTAAGTTTTGGGTTACAACAATTCTAATAGGATTTGGTTTTATGGCCGAATGGTCTTCATTAAATTTTAAAGTAATGGCCGAATGTAGGGACTAAGGATCTAAGGCTTTAGATCAGATTTTCGGGATTTGAAGTGAAGTTTCTAAGTTAATCAGGTGTGTACCTTACACTAATCTTAATAGATTTATGGCTTAAACTTGATATATGTATTAATATGAAAGTGTAAGAATGTGGCTAAGGTACCATGTTATGGTACACAGTACTCAAGTACGTCTCCTACTCCTACTAGGATTATGAAATATGCTATATTTAACATGTGATAAGTGATAAGAATGTGAAATTTGGCATGTTAATGCATAATATGTACGATATGGGGCATATGGGTTATTGATAAAGGGAAGTGAATGTGGTGACCTAAGACCACGATATCTGAATGTGGTGATCTAAGACCACGATATCTGAATGTGGTGACCTAAGACCACGATATCTGAGTGTGGTGACCTAAGGGCGATGAGCACATCATTCGCGGCCGCGCGCGCCGATGGTGTGTAGCGGATGGAGGGTTGACTTAGTAGTCCCCACGGTGTGTAGGTTGGTACGGGTGATGTGTAGCGGATGGCATCTAGGTTTGGGTTTGGGTTGCATCATTTTAATTTAATGATATATGAATTTGTATGCTATGAAATGCCTAAATTTGTTAAGACTTAGTGTTGTGTTACACATTGAGTCTGTTGACTCACCAGTTTGTGGGAACATTTTTGAGTGATGATCGGTAATGGGACCGGTCGTGAGAAGCTTAGGGATGGCCATGCTCATCAAGAAATTCATTTTTTTTGGACTACTTTATTTTAAGTACTTTGGTTTTAATTTTGGGATTTGTTTGATGTAATAAGGCCATAGTTGAACTATTTTACATTTATTTTTATTTATTATGTTTACAAATTTTTTATCAATTAAAGTTAACCCTAAATGTTTTGACATCTGAGATAAAAAGATTTCAATATAAAATAAACCTGTTTTCAACTCGAGCCCAACCCAACATCGAACTTTTCCCAAAATCACTTAAGATTTTTTTCAAAGTACAAAGGATTTTGAACCGGTTTTCATCGAGGAACATACCAGATCTGGTCAGGCTCGTGGGCCGGGTTTGGGGTGTTTCAGTTAAAAAAGTTCCCCAACGGGGTGAGTCAACAGACTCAATGTGTAACAAAACACTAAGTCTTAACAAATTTAGGCATTTCATAGCATGCAAATTCATATATCATTAAATTAAAATGATGCAACCCAAACCCAAACCTAGATGCCATCCGCTACACATCACCCGTACTAACCTGCACACCGTGGGGACTACTAAGTCAACCCTCCATCCGCTACACACCATCGAAGCGATCGGCTGCGATCGGCGTGCTCATCGCCCTTATGAGTATTCGTGGTCTTAGGTCACCCACACTCGGATATCGTGGTCTTAGGTCACCACATTCAGATATCGTGGTCTTAGGTCACCACATTCAGATATCGTGGTCTTAGGTCACCACATTCAAATATCGTGGTCTTAGGTCACCACATTCACTTCCCCTTTTCAATAACCCATACGCCCCATATCATACATATTATCATTAACATGCCAAATTTCACATTCTTATCACTTATCACATGTTAAATATAACATATTTCATAATCCTAGTAGGAGTAGGAGACGTACCTGAGTACCTTGTACCATAACATGGTACCTTAGCCACATTCTTACACTTTCATATTAATACATATATCAAGTTTAAGCCATAAATCTATTAAGATTAGTGTAGGGTACACACCTGATTAACTTAGCAACTTCACTTCAAATCCCGAAAATCTGATCTAAAGCCTTAGATCCTTAGTCCCTACATTCGGTCATTACTTAAAAATTTAATGAAGACCATTCGGCCATAAAACCAAATCCTATTAGGATTGTTGTAACCCAAAACTTACCTTGGTGCCGATTTCACTATAAATCAAATCCCAAAAAATTTGTGCTACTCCTCCCTTCAATCGGCCAATGCTAGATCATTTAACTTGATTAGTTTCGGCTTTTTAAACAAATAAAGAATAGATCTAATTACCAAAATAGACCTTGGCCGATTGTACTTATGCACTCACCTTGCGATTTCAAATCCCGAAAATATCCCTTGTCTTAATTATCTGTCGAAATACCTATACACATGTTAGGTTCGATTCTAACATTAAATCATCATAAATGGCCCTTGGCCGAATGCTATAGACACTTACCTTGTGGATTTTAAATCCCGAAGCTCACCGAATAACTAGAGAACACGCGGCCTATGGTGTACCTTCGGGAAAAGAACTTCTCCTTCCTTGTAGTCGACACTTAGTAAATCCTGAAAGATCTTTTCAAAGTTTCGGCAACAAGATATTAATGGGGTTAGTCCTAGATTTCGGCAAATCTTAAAAGAAAAAGGATGAAACTGAATGAGATCTTACCCTTACTTTAGGAATCGGCAATCCTTGCTTGAACCTTTAACAATATTCGGCTATGTAGGCTAGAAGGATCTTGATTTCAGCTTTTTGATTGGTATAAAGAAAGAAAAGAGAAAGAAGAATAAAGATGGAGGATTCGGTTAGAGCACAAGGTATTTCAGCTTGGCAAAAATAAAAGAGAAGAGAGGAGTTATTTGCTAGAGAGAATTGGGCAGAGAGAGAGTTGAAAGAAAGAAAGAATGGCCCTCTTTTCTTTTAGTAGCAGGAATTACTAACTTAGAATCCCTTACTTGGCCATCACTCTTCTCCCTTATTTTTCTAATTAAAGAATAATTCCTCATTTATCATATTTTATCCTTAAATAAAATAAAAGGGATAAAACTCCTAAAATTTAGCCATGTGCCGTCCCCTTATTCCCTCTTATTGACGCCACTTAGCAAAATAAAGGTTTTAAAATTTTGCTCTCCACGCGACTCGAACACAAGTCCTTCCCCCTAGCATGTGGCGTCATTTCCAGATCTCTAAGTGGTGCCTCCAAGCAACTTTTCCAAGCTCATTTGTGTGTCATGTTTTGCATACAATTCCTCTTAAGACCACCTTGCTTCATGTCCCCCTTTTAAACTTTAAACTTATCATTTCTAAAGCATTTCCTTACATTTCAAAGACATTTCCTTACATTTCCAAGACAAGACATTTCCTTACATTTCCAAGACATTTCCCTACATTTCCAAGACAAGACATTTCCTTGCATTTCCAAGACAAGACATTTCCTTACATTTCCAAGACATTTCCCTACATTTCCAAGACAAGACATTTCCTTACATTTCCAAGACAAGACATTTCCTTACATTTCCAAGAGAAGTCATTTCCTTACATTTCCAAGACAAGACATTTCCTTACATTTCCAAGTCATTTCCTTACATTTCCAAGTCATTTCCTTACATTTCCAAGACAAGACATTTCCTTACATTTCCAAGTCATTTCCTTACATTTCTAAGATAAGACATTTCCTTACATTTCCAAGATTCTAAAAATGCACACATCACATCCATAACACATAAGACATACTAATGCATAGGCTATAATCCAGGATGTTACACACTATTTTACTCAGGTATGACCGTTTCTATAACTTTTGCAATCTAGTCCTTTTACGCATTTTTCATGAAAATCACTTAGAAAAAAGATGTTTATCATACATCAAACTTTCATATTCTTCCTTAAAACATCAAAATATAAGCATGTCATACATTGGTAAATTTTTGAATATGAACCCTAGCTCAAATTATAGTTAAAAATAGCTAAACCGAGCTACGATGGTTTCAAAAATATAAAGAACATTAAAAACGGGCCTAGGATGCACTTACTATCAAGCTCGGAAGACGACAAAACCCTAGCTATAGAGGGCTAGAAATTTTCGACACTAGGAAGAAGATGGACATAAATTTTGTGTTATTTTTCCCCTTTTAATTCTTTTATTTACCAAAGGACAAAATTACCCTTAATGCCCCTTTCTTGGGATTTTTCCTTCCCATGTCCATTTTTGTCCATCATCAAGTATAATGGTCTAATTGCTAAATAAGGACCTCTAGTAATTTTTATAATTCTATTTCATACTTGAATATTCTAGAATCTCATATTTTCCATTCTTTGCAATTTAGTCCTAATGGACAATTTAATCACTAATTAATAAAATTTCTTCATGGGACTTTCTCACAATCATGGGACTTTCTCACATTCACTAAGTAATAAAATTTCGATTAGGCCCTAAGTTGGGCTATTACAATTCTCCCCCTTAGAGATTTTCGTCCCTGAAAATCTTACCAGTAAAAAGGTTTGGGTATTGGTTCCTCATAGCCTCCTCGGGCTCCCACGTATCCTCGATTATCCATGTCTTTTCCATAAAACTTTCACGAGAGCTATGCTTTTATTCCTTTGTTGCTTGACTTCTCGAGCTAAAATCTTAACTGGTTCTTCACCGTACGTCATATCAGGTTGTATCTCAACCTCTGTCGGTGAAATCACATACGAGGGGTCGGATCTATAGTGTAGTGGCATGGACATATGAAACACATCATGAATCTTTTCCAACTCTGGTGGCAAGGCGAAACGATAGGCAACCAGGCCTATTCTTTCGGTGATTTCATATGGTCTGATAAAATGCGGACTCAATTTGCCCTTTTTGCCAAATCTAAAAACTTTTCTCCACGGTGGCACCTTCAAAAATGCTTTATCACTAACTTGATATTCAATTTCTTTCCTTTTTAAATCTGAATAAGATTTCTGTCTATCAGAAGCAGATTTTAAATAGTCTCGAATCACTTTTACCTTTGCTTTAGTTTCTTTAACCAAACCAACCCTGTGGATTTGGTTTTCCTTAAGTTCAGTCCAATATAAGAGCGTTCGACACTTGCGCCCATACAAAGCCTCATAAGGCACCATTTTCAAACTTGACTAAAAACTGTTATTGTAGGTAAATTCTATTAACGGTATGTATTTTTCCCAACTGACCTGAAGCTCAAGAACATAACACCTGAGCATGTCTTCTAGAACTTGAATTAGCCTCTCCTACTGACCATCAGTTTAGGGGTGGAAACCTGAGGGTACTTGGTGTTCAACCTTTACTTGCTGACAAATCAAACATCTTGAAACAAACTTAGAAATATATTTCTTCATACTTGGCCACCAATACCATTTCTTTAGATCATTATACATCTTGGTACTACCCGGATGCACAAATAAACATCCGTTATGTACTTCATGCAAAATTTTACGAATGAGTTCATCACTTCTGAGTACACATACTCGGTCCCTGAACATTAAACATCCATCCGGGTTGATCCAAAAATCAGACTCAATATCTGACTCGCATTGAACTCTTCTAGCTTGTAAGTCACTGTCATCTTTCTGAGCCTCATAGATCTCTTGAAGAAACATCGGTCTAGCCCTCAAATCAGCTAGAATGAAACCACCATCGGACCAAGTCATCTGTACTTTCATAGCCCTCAAGGCAAATAGAGATTTTCTACTTAAAGTATCAGCGACAACATTCACCTTTCCTGGATGATAATCGATGACCAACTCATAATCCTTTATCAACTTTAACCATCTTCGTTGCCTTAAATTCAGTTCCTTCTGAGTCATCAAATACTTTAGACTTTTATGATCGGTGAAAATCCAACATCTCTCACCATACAAATGGTGTCTCCAAATCTTTAATGCAAAAAGAATAGCTGCCAACTCTAAATCGTGTGTCGGGTAATTCTTCTCATGTGGCTTTAACTGTCTGGAGGAATATGCTATCACCTTGCCTTCTTGCATTAGTACACAGCCTAATCCATTTAAGGACGCGTCGCTGTAGATTATGAACTCTTTTCCCGACTCAGGTTGTACTAGAATTGGAGCCTCTATCAACATTATCTTTAATTTCTCAAAACTTTGTTGACACTTTTCCGTCCATTCAAACTTTACATTTTTCTATAACAGTTTTGTCATTGGAGTTGCTATCATGGAAAATCCTTGGACAAACCGCATATAGTAGCCAACTAAACCCAGAAAACTTCTAACATTAGTTACATTTTTCAACGGTTTCCAATCAGCAATGGCTGAAATTTTACTTGGGTCAACTCAGACTCCATCTCCCGAGACAATATGCCCCAAAAACCCAACTTCCTTTAGCCAAAACTCACTTTTACTAAACTTGACATACAGCCAATTATCTCGCAAAATGTAATATCCCGGATTTATGGCTTATGCGTTAATGCCTAATTGTATGAAGTAGCATGCTTATGTGTATTTTGAATGTGTTTTATGAATTCTTGTGAACCTTAGAATGTAGGAAAAATGCCTTAGAAAATATTAAGTTTTAAGTTTCAAAGAGGAAGCTAGGTAGAGGAGGCCTTAAGAGAAATTGTAGGTGAAATATGACACAAAAATGGGCTTGTTAAAGTAGCTTGGAGGCGCCATTTAAAGCCCAGTCAGTGACGCCACAAGGAGTGTCAGAGAGGCCTAGGTTCGAGCTGCAAGGGAAGCAAAAAGGGAGCTTTTATTTTGCTGCAAGGATAAGCAGTGGTGGACGGCACAGGGACTATATGTGGATGAGCATTAAATGTGTTCAAATACCTTTTTAAATTTCGGCTAAGGGCAGGATAATTATTAATTTAATTTGAATTATTTTCGAATAAGTAAGAAGAGAGGAAAAAGGAGAAAAAAGAGGAAATGATAAGGGATTTGATAGTGAGAGGAGGTGTTGGCCGAATAAGGGGCTCTAGGCATAGTAATTTCGGTAAAAAGGGGAAATGTGAGGCCATTCTTCATTCTTTTCTTTTCTCTTTTTTTTCTAGTAAACCTTCTCTTCTCTTTTATTTTGACAAAACCGAAAACCTCTCAAACCTTAATTCCTTTCTTCTCTATCTTCTCACGATCCAATCATCTCCAAAAGCCGAAAATAGGATCCTCTTAGGCCTTGCCGATTCTCTCTAAGTCTCATACTCTCTCTTTTCTTTCCATTGCTAAAGCCGAATACTCAAAGTAGTCCTAGCCGAATATCTCTGTGGGTTTTAGTAAGGGTGCCGTCGACTACAACATTAAGGGTAATGATTCAACTGTTGTCGTTTTATGTCTTTTCTTAAAGCAGAAATCAAGACTCTAATCCCATTAATGTCTCTTGGCCGAAACTATAACGGAGGTTTCGAGAATTGTCTATACTCAACTATAAGGAGGAGATCTTTGGGATTTCAATATCTAAGGTAAGTCATGTATTCGGCCAAGGGCCATTTATTATGATTAAATGTTAGAATTTAATCTAACATATGCCATAGTGATTGCGACAGATACCCCATTCAAGTAGCAATTTCGGGATTTAGATCCACAAGGTAAGTGCTTATGGTATTCGGCCAAGGCCATAGTTGATGTTTTAGATCTATTTCTCATTCTGTTCAAAAGCCGAAAACTAACCAGTTGAGTGATCTAGTGCTTGGCCAATTGCAAGAAGAGTCAACACAAAGTTTTCGGGATTTGTTTGGTAACCCAATCGGCAGCAAGGTAAGGATTTGGTTGAGATAATCCTTCGGGATTTGGTTTTATAGCCGAATAGGCTTTTGTTAAAATATTAAGTGTTGGCCGAATGTAGGGACTATGATCTAGAGCATTAAATCGGGATTCTTTGAGATTTCAGTGAACTCGTTAAGTATACCAGGTGTGTAGCCCTACCCTAAGTCTTAATAGATCTATGGTATTGTTTTAATGCATGTGTTATTAAGAATGTGAAAGATATGGCTAAGGTACCATTTAATGGTACAAAGTACTCAGGTACGTAAACCTACTCCTACTCTGAGTATAATATGATAAATATCTGTTATAGCACATATGTGAAACTGTAAGAATGTGAATAAAGAATATGGCCTGATATTTGCATAGTTTGCATGACATGGGGCATAAGGGTGATTTGGAAGGGAAGTGATCGGTGGTTTATACCACAATATCGAATGTGGTGACTTTGGTCACATAATGCGAATGTGGTGACTCATGTCACAAAATTTTATCTGGCGGCAATGCCACAATATATATAAGAGGCGATGAGCACGTCGTCTGCAATGGCGCAGCCGATGATGATGTGTAGCGGATGGAGGGTTGACTTAGTAGTCCCCACGGTGTGATGGTTGGTACGGGTGATGTGTAGCAGATGGTATCTAGGTTTGGGTTCGGGAATGCATCATTATTTGTAAATTGTGGTATGAATATGTATGATCTGATATGCCTGAATCATTAGGACTTAGTCGGTTGTTATACTTCGAGTCTGTTTGACTCACCTGTTGTGGGATATGTTTGGTGGCTCGGTAATGGACCGAAAGTCGACGGGAGCTTAGTGGTGGCCATGCTCAGCTCAGAGTTTATTTTTAATCTGGACTGTCTATTTTCTTTTACGTATTTAGATTTATTCGGGTTTTGTTTTTGATGTAATAAGGCCATAGTATGAACTGTTTACACTTGCATTTTAATTATTTTGGTACGATACAAATTTTATTAAATTAACGCTTAAGTAATCTTTCTTTAAATTAACCTTCAAATGTTTTGACATCTAAATACAAATGATTTCCAATTTAAAGATAAATCTTTAACAAATTCGGCATGTCTTCTAATTTAAAAAACAAGATTTTAATAAATTCCTGATTTCAAAAATAACAATGTTTTCAATTGAACTCAACATAAATTTTCTTCAAAACCACTCAAATTTTTCCTAAGTAACAAACAAGTTTTGAACCGTTTACTCAAGGAACATACCAGATCCGGTCAAGGCTCGTGGGTCAGGTTTGGGGTGTTTCAACTTGGTATCATAGCCCAGTTTTAAACTTGCGGCCTTGGGTTTAAAGCCCACAATGTTTACAAAAGCGAGCCCTAATGAATTTTGTGAAAATTCTTGTGAAATGAGCAGGTTTTCAGGCATGGCACCTAAGTTTTCGACCCCCAGTCCACCAGGTAAGTACTCCTAACTATTGGGTAATTTATAGCATGATTTGTAGAAGGGTATAACAGGAACGTAGATTAGTATATTAAGTACTTGAACCTTAGGATTAGTTTTTCCCAACATAAGAATTACATAAGACTTAAAGCCTAATTAAAACAAACCTGTGGTTAAGTCGCTGAGTTAGGGTGTGGCAACCATTATGCGCATGTCTAGGATTGGATTCAGGAAGAGCCTGGTATTTAAGCAGTCCTCGTGACTCACCTCCTCTTCGCTCGAATCCTGCACAGTGCGTAAGTGCGGTTCACCCTAACCAAGAGGACTTACTCACGGGCTAAACCCCATAACTAAAACCCGAAAGGGACTAGCCGTATTTTTATGAAAACCCTAGTTTTAAAAATCAACAAACTACCCTTTTGAATTGTGAAAATTAGTTATTTTGAAAATTTTCCAAATTATTCCCAATTTGCAAAAATTACCTAAATACCCCTGGTTGTAAAATTACTAAAATGCCCTTGGTTTGAAAAATTTTAAATTACCATACAACCCTCGACTTTTTCTAAGATATATATTTTTTTCTTTCAAAATACCAAAAACCCCTATTTTGCAAAGTATTAAAATACCCTGATTTGGAAAATTTACGAAATTACCCCTGATTTACAAAATTACCAGAATGACCCCGTTTTCCAAAATTTCGGCCATACCTCTGATTTGAGAAAATTTTCAAAAGTACCCTCAAGTTTTGAAAATTTCAAGTGCCCTGATTTATTAAGATTTTCAAATTGACCTCGATTTATTACCAAAATACCACTGTAGGAGAAAGGACGAAAATACCCCTGGGATAGGAACAGACACAAATGTTGGAATGATGAATGTGTGTGATAGAAACTACTGAATGAATGTGTTTCTCTGAACTAGGGTAGAAAAACTCGAAACGAAAACTTTGGTTGATCGAAAGAACTGTTATTAAACTTCTTTTCATAAAATTTCTTCGCGAATAATCAGTGGAACAAAATACTAATGCATAAAACTTCCTAATGAGATTAAAGCGCAATCGTAGAAATAAGCTCTATGGGACGTGGTCGTAATGTGTGAGGACGTGGTAGAGGTAGAATGTCTGTATCGAAACCCATTAGATCGGGTCAAGGGTCTGAGAATGAGGTACCACCACCACTCCCACCACCAGCTGTTGGTGTTGAGCAGCAAGATCAGACAGGGGGATGATGCAGTATCGCAGGCGGTGCTGCGAGTTCTTGAAATGGTGGCTGGAGTAGGAGGAAATATGGGAGCTCAAAAATTTGTACCCGAATGACTCTGAGCCAACGGAGCTGAGGTATTCCGTGGTGTATCTGGCGTGGCACCCAGTACAGCTGAGTATTGGTTGGAGACGACGGAACGAATTATGGATGAGCTGGATTTGACCCCTGAAGAGAAACTAAAAGGAATGGTGTCGCTGCTATGCAATGAATCATATCAATGGTGGCTCACAGTTCGGGATGGTGCCACGGCTGAGGATCTTACTTGGGAGTATGTTAAGGCAGCGTATCGTCGGAAAATGCGTCGTCGCACGCGTTACATAATCGATGCGAGAGAAAGCATTTACGAGGCTAGTTCAAGGGAATAAATCCGTAGCTTGATCACGGTTGAATTCCTAAGGTTGAGCCGGTATGCTCGAGGAGTAGTGGCTACGGAGCATGAACGATGTGTCCGGTTTGAAGACGGACTAAGGGATGACCTGAGGTTATTAATAGCCCCATATCAGAAGCGGGAGTTTGCTGCGTTGGTAGAGAAGGCTAAAGTAGCTGAAGGGATTAAGGACTCTGTAAGGTAGAACGCTGATCAGAATAGGCAGAAAAGAGGGTTTGGATCATCAGGGCCATCGGGGAATGTTCAAAAGAAGCCTAGAGTTGATGGGCCGCGAGGTCAGCAAGTTGGTACAGGAGGGCAGTATCGTACTTGTACACAATGTGGAAAGATGCATCTAGAAGAATGTTGGAAGAAGACGTGAGGATGTTTTAAGTGTGGGTCTAAGGAACACATAATTAGGGACTGTCCTGTTAAGATAGATGGAAGCCGACCCACGGGTCAGGGTTCTAATCAGGCTGGAAGAGGTGGACAATGGCGACCTTCCGGTCGTGGTCCGAATGGTAGAAATAATCATGCGGGAAGAGGGCGTGGAACACCAGCGCGAGAGGTCTTTGGTAATCTTGAGGCTAAACGGCCGAGGATTGGTATATGCGAGTTCGTCGGAGGAAGGAAAACGATGCACACGATGTTATAGATGCGTTCCTTATTTACAGGTTACCCTTTATTGCTTTGATAGACATAGGGTCAACTCATTCCTATATTGCTAGTAAAGTATCCGAAACTTTGCATGTGAACTCTGAGACTGTACCTAGAAAGATGACTGTACTTAGTCCTTTAGGGATGATTGTAGTAGTAGATAAACTCTTTAAGGAAGTGCCTTTAGAAGTTCGGGGGCCTTGATTCTAGGCGACTTAATGGAAGCGCCATTGAGAATTTGATCTAATCTTAGGCATGGACTGGCTAGTGAAGTACCGTGCGAATGTAGATTGTGCCGCTAAACGTATGTCGTTGAGAACATCCGATGATAAGGAAGTTGTGGTGATGGGCGAAAGACGAAACTATTTGTCGAATGTAGTATCCGCTCTTAAGGCGGAGAAGATGGTAAGGAAAGGATGTCCGGCTTTCCTGATGTTGGTCAGTGCCTTGAATACTAAGGAAACAAGTGTTGAAGGGGTTAGAACAGTAAGGGAATTTGTGGATGTCTTTCCGGAGGAATTACCTGGAATACCCCGGACAGGGAGGTGGAGTTCAGAATTGATTTGCTATGGGGGACAGCTCCTGTGTCAATTACTCCATATAGAATGGCACCAAAGGAGTTGGTTGAGCTCAAGGCTCAAATCCAAGAGCTACTTGATCGTGGGTTTATTCGACCCAGTATGTCTCCATGGGGAGCACCGGTCTTGTTTGTGAAGAAGAAGGACGGGACTATGCGTATGTGCATAGATTATCATCAGTTGAATAAGCTGACCATCAAGAACAAGTACCCGTTGCCAAGGATAGATGATTTGTTCGATCAGCTTAAGGGGGCCGCAGTATTCTCGAAGATTGATCTAAGGTCTGGATATCATCAGCTCAAGGTGAAGGAAGCGGATATCCATAAGACAGCTTTCCGAATAAGATACGGGCATTATGAGTTCTTAGTAATGCCGTTTGGATTAATGAATACCCCAGCCGCGTTCATGGATATGATGAACCGGGTTTTTCAACCTTACTTGGATCGATTCATCGTTGTGTTCATCGACGACATCCTTGTATACTCCAAGTCTGAGGAGGAGCATGATGAGCATCTTCGGGTTGTGTTCCAAGTGTTGAGGGAGAAGAAGCTTTATGCCAAATTCAGCAAGTGTGAATTTTGGCTTAAGGAGGTTGCATTCTTAGGACATGTGGTGTCTGCAGAAGGAATAAGGGTGGATCCTCGAAAGATTGAGGCAGTATTAGATTGGAAACCACCTAAGTCTGTGGTTGAGGTTCGCAGTTTCTTGGGATTAGCAGGCTACTACAGAAGGTTTGTAGAAGGGTTTTCATCAATAGCCGCACCGCTGACGAAATTGTTGAGAAAGGAGGTACCTTTCGTATGGACAAAGAAATAATAGGAGAGCTTTGAGAAGCTTAAGAGGGTTTTGACTGAAGCTCCAGTTTTGATTCAGCCGGAGGCAGGGAAGGACTTCATGGTGTACTGTGACGCTTCTCACACAGGATTGGGATGCGTACTGATGTAAGACGGGAAAGTAGTCGCTTATGCGTGTCGACAATTAAGGCCACACGAGGTTAACTACCCGACGCATGATTTGGAATTGGCGGCAGTGGTATTCGCTCTTAAGGTATGGAGGCATTATCTATATGGAGAAAAGTCAGTGATCTACACAGACCATAAAAGCCTTAAGTATCTGTTGACTCAGAAAGAGTTGAATCTGAGACAGCGAAGGTGGGTGGAGTTATTGAAGGACTACGATTGTACTATAGAGTATCACCCGGGCAAAGCGAATATAGTTGCAGTTGCCTTAAGTCGAAAAGTAGTATCGGATCTGAGGGCGATGTTTGCACATCTGAGCTTGTATGACAATGGAAGTTTGCTGGTAGAGTTGCAAGTCAAACTGACATGATTGAATGAGGTAAAAGAAAGTCAATTAATGGATGAGGATCTAAGTGCTAAGTTGCGGCAAGTACAGAATGAGGAGTTAGAGGATTATGGTATTAATGATGAGGGAGTGCTGTGTTTTCATGGCAAGGTCTGTATGCCTAAGGATAAGGAGTTAAGGTAGAGAATTCTTCAGGAATCGCATAATAGCCCTTGTGCTATGTATCCTGGAGGTACTAAGTTGTATAGAGATCTAAGGGAACATTTTTGGTGGCCTGGTCTTAAGAGGGAAGTTACCGAATTTGTGGGGAAATGCTTAACGTGTCAGCAAGTTAAGGCTGAACACCAGGTTCCGTCAGGGTTGCTTCAACTGATAAGGATTCCGTAGTGGAAGTGGGAGAGAATTACCATGGATTTCGTTAGTGGGCTTCCCCTTACGCCTACTAAGAAGGACTTGGTATGGGTGATAGTGGATTGATTGACAAAATCCGCGCATTTCATTCCAATGTGGGTTGATTATTCTTTGCAGAAGTTGGCGAAGTTGTATGTGGTGGAGATTGTAAGGTTGCATGGAGTGCCAGTATCGATTATCTCGGATAGGGATCCAAGGTTTACGTCTCGGTTTTGGAGAGTTCTACATCAGGCTTTAGGCACCAGATTGGATTTCACTACGGCATTTCATCCACAATCGGACGGTCAATCTGAACGAGTAATCCAAGTGTTAGAGGATATGTTGAGAGGCTGTGTAATAGACTTCAGAGGAAGTTGGGAAGATTATCTGCCGTTAGCGGAATTTGCATACAACAACAGCTATCAGGCCAGTATTCGGATGGCACCATATTAAGCACTGTATAGACGAAAGTGTCGCACTCCTATGTGTTGGACGGAATTAGGGGAACATCAAGTTTTGGGTCTAGAGATTGTGGTAGAATCTGAAGAGAAAGTTAAGGTAATTCGGACACGGTTAAAGGAGGCATCTGACAGGCAGAAGTCGTACGCAGACCTTAAGCAGAAGGAAATAGAGTTTGCTGTAGGAGACCGGGTGTTTCTTAAAGTCTCGCCTTGGAAGAAGGTAATGAGATTTGGTCGAAAAGGGAAGTTAAGTCCCAGGTTTATAGGACCTTATCAGATACTGAAGCGAGTTTGACCAGTGGCATACCAGTTAGAGTTGCCTTTGGAATTGAAGCAGATGCATGACGTATTCCATGTTTCTATGCTACGTCGTTACCGATCGGATCCATCTCATGTAGTACCGGTTGAAGAGGTGAAGCTAAGGCCAGATTTGTCCTACGAAGAGGAGCCGATTCAGATCTTGGAACAAGATGTGAAAGTGTTACGGAGGAAATCAGTTCCTCTAGTCAAAGTGTTATGGCGTAACCATGGATCGGAAGAAGCTTCGTGGGAGCCAAAAGAAGTAATGCGACAGCAATACCCTCACTTATTTCAGCCAGTAATTTCGAGGATGAAATTATTTTAAGGGGGTAGAACTGTAATATCCCGGATTTATGGCTTATGCATTAATGCTTAATTGTATGAAGTAGCATGATTATGTGTATTTTGAATGTGTTTTATGAATTCTTGTGAACCTTAGGATGTAGGAAAAATGCCTTAGAAAATATTAAGTTTTAAGTTTAAAAGAGGAAGCTAGGCAGAGGAGGCCTTAAGAGAAATTGTAGGTGAAATATGACACAAAAATGGGCTTGTTAAAGTGGCTTGGAGGCGCCACTTAAAGCCTAATTAGTGACGACACAAGGAGTGTCGAGAGAGGTCTAGGTTCGAAGTGCAAGGGAAGCAAAAAGGAGCTTTTATTTTCTTTGCAAGGATAAGCGGTGAGTGGCTGACACGAGGGATTTGTATGTGGATGAGCATTAAGTGTGTTCAAATACCTTTTTAAATTTCAGCTAAGGGCAGGATAATTATTGATTTAATTTGAATTATTTTTGAATGAGTAGGAAGAGAGGAAAAAGGAGAAAAAAGAGGAAACTAATAAGGGATTTGATAGTGAGAGGAGGTGTTGGCCGAATAAGGGGCTCTAGGCATAGTAATTTCGGCAAAAACGGGAAAAGTGAGGCCATTCTTCATTCTTTTCTTTTCTCTTTTTTTCTAGTAAACCTTCTCTTCTCTTTTATTTTGACAAAACTGAAAACCTCTCAAACCTTAGTTCCCTTCTTCTCCATCTTCTCACGATCCAATCATCTCCAAAAGCCAAAAATAGGATCCTCCTAGGCCTTGCCGATTCTCTCTAAGTCTCATACTCTCTCTTTTCTTTCCATTGCTAAAGCCGAATACTCAAAGTAGTCCTAGCCGAATATCTCTGTGGGTTTTGGTAAGGGTGCCGTCGACTACAACATTAAGGGTAAGGATTCCTGTTGTCATTTTATGTCTTTTCTTAAAGCCGAAATCAAGACTCTAATGCCATTAATGTCTCTTGGCCGAAACTATAAAGGAGGTTTCAGGAATTGTCTATAGTCAACTATAAGGAGGAGATCTTCAGGATTTCAATATCTAAGGTAAGTCATGTATTCGGCCAAGGGCCATTTATTATGATTAAATGTTAGAATTTGATCTAACATATGCCATAGTGATTTCGACAAATACCCCATTCAAGTAGCAATTTCGGGATTTAGATCCACAACGTAAGTGCTTATGGTATTCGGCCAAGGCCATAGTTGATGTTTCAGATCTATTTCTTATTCTGTTCAAAAGCTGAAAACTAACCAGTTGAGTGATCTAGTGCTTGGCCGATTGAAGGAAGAGTCCACACAAAGTTTTCGAGATTTGTTTGGTAACCCAATCGGCAGCAAGGTAAGGATTTGGTTGAGATAATCCTTCGGGATTTGGTTCTATAGCCGAATAGGCTTTTGTTAAAATATTAAGTGTTGGCCGAATGTAGGGACTAAAATCTAGAGCATTAAATCGGGATTTTTTGGGATTTCAGTGAACTCATTAAGTATACCAGGTGTGTAGCCCTACCCTAAGTCTTAATAGATCTATGGTATTGTTTTAATGCATGTGTTATTAAGTATGTGAAAGATATGGCGTACAAAGTACTTAGGTACGTAAACCTACTCCTACTCTGAGTATAATATGATAAATATCTGTTATAGCACATATGTGAAACTGTAAGAATGTGAATAAAGAATATGGCCTGATATTTGCATAGTTTGCATGACATGGGGCATAAGGGTGATTTGGAAAGGGGAAGTGATCTGGTGGTTTATACCACAATATCTGAATGTGGTGACTTCGGTCACATAATCTGAATGTAGTGACTCATGTCACAAAATTTTATCTGGTGGCAATGCCACAATATATATAAGGGCGATGAGCACGTGTCGTCATCTGTGATCGCCTTCGATGATATGTAGCAGATGGAGGGTTGACTTAGTAGTCCCCACGGTGTGATGGTTGGTACGGGTGATGTGTAGCGGATGGTATCTAGGTTTGGGTTCGGGAATGCATCATTATTTGTAAATTGTGATATGAATAGGTATGATCTGATATGCCTGAATCATTAGGACTTAGTGTGGTTGTTATACACTGAGTCTGTTTGACTCACCCCGTTGTGGGATATGTTTTCAAGTGACGCTCAGTAATGGACCGGGTCGGCAGGAGCTTAGTGGTGGCCATGCTCAGCTCAGAGTTTATTTTTAATCTGGACTTTCTATTTTCTTTTACGTATTTGGATTTATTCGGGTTTTGTTTTTGATGTAATAAGGCCATAGTATGAACTGTTTATGCTTGCATTTTAATTATTTTGGTACGATACAAATTTTATTAAGTTAACGCTTAAGTAATCTTTCTTAAAATAAACCTTCAAATGTTTTGACATCTAAATACAAATGATTTCCAATTTAAAGATAAATCTTTAACAAATTCGGCGTGTCTTCTAATTTAAAAAACAAGATTTTAATAAATTCCTAATTTCAAAAATAACAATGTTTTCAATTGAACTCAACACAAATTTTTTTCAAAACCACTCGAATTTTTCCTAAGTAACAAACAAGTTTTCAACCGTTTACTCAAGGAACATACCAGATCTGGTCAAGGCTCGTGGGTCGGGTTTGGGGTGTTTCACAAAATCTGTAAAATTGTTCTTAAGTGTCTGACATGCTCATGTTCATCCCGAGAGTATATTAGTATATCATCAATAAATACCACAACAAACTTGTCTAATAATGGTCGAAAAATGCGGTTCATTAGGTCCATGAACACTGCAGGGGCATTTGTCAAACCGAACGGCATGACTAGAAATTCATAATGCCCATACCTAGTTCGAAAAGTAGTCTTAGACACGTCTGAGTTCTTCACTCTCAACTAGTAATATCCTGATCTCAAATCTATCTTCGAAAATATGGTGCCTCCTTTCAATTGATCGGACAAGTCATCGATCCTTGGCAAAGGGTACTCATTCTTCACGGTCACTTTATTAAGCTGACGATAATCTATTAATAACCTCATGGAACCATCTTTCTTTTTCACAAATAGCACTGGAGCACCCTATGAAGAACTACTCGGTCTTGCAAAACCCTTATCTGTCAACTCTTGTAACTGTGCCTTCAATTCTTTTAACTCAATTGGAGCCATTCTGTAAGGTGCAATTGATATTGGTGTAGTGCCGGGAGCTAATTCGATACCAAATTCAACCTCTCTAACCTGAGGTAACCCTGGCAACTCTTCTGGAAATACATTTGGGTACTCACATACTACTAGAATTGATTCAATCTTTAATTCTGTTTCTTTAGCATTCATCACAAAAGCTAGATAAGCCCCATACCCTTTCCTTACATACCTCTGGGCCGACATGTGAGATATCACTACCGGCGACCTGTCTTGATCATCTAATTCAACATGAAGGGTGTCCCCATTTTCGCATCTCAATTCAATATATTTCTTTCTATAATTTACTGTCACATCATGAGTGGTTAACCAGTCCATACCAAGAATAATATCAAATTCATCAAATGGCAATATCATTAGCCTTAAAATAATGACCTCTAATCATTAATGGGAAATCTTTGCATACTTTATTAACTAACACACTTTTTCCTAAAGGATTAGACACCTTTATCACAAATTCTATAGACTCTACGGGCATACTCATTTTAGATAATAATTTCAAGCATATATATGAATGGGTAGATCCGGGATCAATTAAAGCAACTACATTAGTATCATCAAAGAAAAATGTACCCGTTATCACATTGGGAGATGATGCCTTTTCGTGAGCATGAATGGCGTAAGTCCTCACAGGCGCTTTATTCTCAAATCTCGCAGCCTGCTCTGTGTATATATTCTTACTACTTGCCCCACTTCCCAGGTTCCTTTGTAGTCTTCCTGTAGCTCTATTTACCGGCCTAGCATCCAGAGGCTTCTCTTTCTCATCCCTCTCTGGGCAATCTGTAATGAAATGGTCTAAAGAACTACACCTAAAACAGGCTCTCTCATTAGCTCGACATTCGTCGGAATGGTGTCTGCCACACTGCAAACATTCTGGTATTCTAGGTTGGGTGTTGCCAACACTAGCAACTAATGTAGTTTGAGTTTTAGACCCTGAATACTGTTTACTCTTGCCTTTACTTGAAAACCCAACTGAAGTAGTTGATCGAGTAGGGAAATCTTTTGATTTCTTCGATGAGGACTGAAATGACTTACCCCACTGTCTCTTTCTCAATTCACGAGACTCCATCTCAGCTTTTCTTTTCTCTTTAACTAATTCTTCAACATTACAAGCCCGATCCACTAAAGCAACAAATTCCTTCAACTCGAGGACAACAACAAACAGCTTGATATCCTTATTTAATCCGTCCTCAAACCTCTTACACATGATAATTTCTGAGAACACACATTCCCGAGCGTACCTGCTGAGCCTTACAAACTCACGCTCGTATTCAGTTACCGTCATCTTTCCATGTTTTAGGTCAAGGAATTCCTTTCTTTTCTGATCAATGAATCTTTGGCTTATATACTTCTTCTGGAATTCTTCTTGAAAGGACTTCCATGTGATCCTTTCCCTTGGTACAACTGACACAAGGGTATTCCACCATTGATAAGAGGAACCTCTTAAAAGAGAAACCACACACTTCATGCACTCTTCAGGTGTGCACGATAACTCAGTAAGCACCCGTATGGTGTTTTCAAGCCAAAATTCGGCTCTTTTCGGGTCATCATCTTTACTAGCCCGAAATTCCTCAACTACTTATTTCCGAATTCTATCAGCCGGAGGCTTTTCTCTTTTTACAATTCTACCACTTGGGGAGCTACATGGGTAGTCTAAGGAATAGGTGGGGGTGGAGGAGGTGGAGCATTCTGATTTGCTCGAATGTACTCTGTGTACCAATTACTCATCATTCGGAGAAAGGCTTCTCGGGCCTCTTCTCCCTGATCCAAAGTCTCAGGTCTAGTTTCTACTGGTGCAGTCCCTTACGCGAGAGCCGGTGCATTACATGTAGTATCACCGGCTGCAACACGATCAGGATCAGTATCCATCAACTAAATAAAAACACAATTCATATTGTCAGGAGTCGTCCCACTATCATTACACAAATACTCTTACGTATGGCATGTATAGCTACTCATACTTACACTACGTTAGTCCTAGAATCGACTTAACCGTAGCTCTGATACCATTAAATGTAACACCACTTACTCGTGTCCGACACCAAGACCGGATACAAGGCATTACCATGCTTAATCTTACTTGAACATGAAATAACGGGTTACAAAATTTCATTTTGATTTAAGCTTTCTTTTCTCAGTCATAACATGTATCTCATAGCCCACGAAGCCTTAAACTTACACCCGAAAAGTTTCAGCACTCAACTAGTGACCCTTTTCAAACTTAGAAAATTTCTTCATCAAAACAGGGGTCACACGCCCATGTGAAATGGGACACGCCCGTGGGCTCAGGTCGTGTGGCTAGACACGCCCATTTCCCTATCCTGTGTAACATAACTTGGATATTCTATTTGTCTCACGCGACTTAAGAACACGCCCATGCTCTGTACCCGTGGTGAACTTTGACTATCTCACATGGGCTAGCCACACGGGCGTGTGGCTAGCCCATGGTCCATTTTGACTTAAAACACTATCATGTAGGGGACACACAGCCTAGACACACGCCCGTGTCTCTACCCATGTGGACACTCAGAGGCTATTTCCCAAGCCAAATGCCACCCTGAAATGAACTCATCCACTTATTCACAAATATAACATACATGGCAATGCTATACTATGATACATCATTCTATCCAAAATCATTCTCAATTAACCTTAAACCTGAACTTGATAATATTGGCCTATTCATAATGACCAATTACAAAATGAGTATATAGACATTAATAGCCAACCTTAGGGCTTCAAATATGATAAAATTTAGAATGATCATGTTCCTATACATGCCATACTCAAAATAGACTAACTCTATTATACCAAAAGAGCAGTTGATAGTGTGGCCCGAACTCCGATGTCCAATGATCCTTAAGCTAACTTGATGAAACTACAGGGAAAAGGAAAATGAGAGGGCTAGGCATATAGCTTAGTAAGTTTGCATGAAACTCTAGGATGACAATTTACTCAAACTATAATTATTCATATCATGAAACAATGGCGAGATAGCACCAATGAATAAAGGTACTTACTCAAGATTCCTGTATCACTAATTCATTTAGTTTAGTACATTGCTAACATAGCCATAAACTCACATCTTTGTCATTCATACCATGAACATCACTCAAGGCCATCCATAAATAGACTTGGATCTAGGCCAACTCACATACTTGACTCCTTTGCTTATGAATAAATTGAATCATCATGAATCTTTCAAGCTTAACATACATAAGATTTGATGCCAACGCCATATCCTAGATATGGTCTTACATGGGATCATTCCTTAGTACCGACGCCATATCCCAGATATGGTCTTATACGGGATCTCATAACTCAATGTCGATGCCATGTCCCAGACATGGTCTTATACGAGATCGTACTTAGATGTCGATGCCATGTCTAAGACATGGTCTTATACGAGATCTTTCTTAGTGCAGAAGCCATGTCCCAGACATGGTTTTATGCGGGACCATCCTTCACCCAAAACTTAATCCGAAAGTTAAACTCCACTTGGTTTCACCATTTTCTTATCGAGACTTCATTGCTCGATTTTAATAACAATAACATACATTACGATTGTATTGAACAATTTCAAACATTGAAACATTATGAAACTTTAATTTCATAGAAACTTACCTTGATTTTTTCAAAATGTATATTGATGCTAGATTTAATCCTTAATTATGACCTTGCCTCAATTTCGATCCGGGCTTTGCGTTTCTTTATCTATGATAATAATTTCATTTGTTAAATACACACATTGACTAAATCGACTTATAATTCATATTTTGACGTTGTAACGTCCCAAAAGTTATAGGTTGTAAGTTTTTGCATAATTGCATGTTGTGCTTGTTCAGCTGGTTATTTGAGTGTATTTGGGGGTTCTAGGGAGGCCTCGGATTGAGTCTGAGTCTTGAAAAAATTTTAGTTTTTGGCCCTTAAGGGGAGAGGGCTGGTGGAGGTTGGACTTAAGTAAATTTGAGTGTGTTTTACTAACGCAAGTGGAGCATGTGGTGTGGTGATGTGGCGTCAAGTAGAGAGCAAGGAGGAGAGGGGTTTGAATCCCACAGATTACAAATGGAGGCTTTTATTTTGTGGCTTGTGAGTGGAAGAAGCAGAGTTTGGGTCAAACTCTACAGTGCTGGTTGAGGACTTGGTCAACAAGTTTGAATGGGAGGCTAGGAGTGATTGAAGGAGGAAATAGTAGAGAAAATCAAGGTGTTGATGAGTGAGGAAGTAGTGGCTGAAGGTGGGAGTGTGTCTAAGGGGGGAGATTTCGGCTAGGGGATGGCATTTGAAGCAAATTTGGCAATTTGAGTGTGAGAGCAAATTGAAACTCCTTTGTGTGTGCTTTTTTCTTTTCATTTTGGGTCTTTTTCTGAAGTGACGTTTTAGGTATTTTTTCTACCATTCGGGTTTCTTTCTGGAGAGACATTTCGGGTTCATGCAATTGCTTCTTTTCTTTTTCTGGACCTCTGCCTAATTCAATTCTATTTCATCTACTTTTCTACATTCCTTTGTTGTGTCCGTTCATTGAACCGTTAAGCCTCTCTTCTTCCACTTTCTTTTCTTCGTCCCATCATTATTTCGTGGTTGCTACTCTTTGCTCTGCTAAAGCCGAAACACTTAGCCTTGACTCCTTATTGTCTAGGTTGAATCTACTTACCCCTCTCCATCTCGAATCCCTTTTGTTATCTATTGTGAGGGCTAAAACTTCTTGTTGGTCAACTACCGATTTTTGGTGTTTTGGTAAGGGGGAAGTAATGCTAGAAATTCTAGTAATTCGGTTATAGTTGGATCACTCATGATTATTCAGTTATAGTTGGATCACTCGTGATTATTCTGTCTCTCCTCTGTGGGGGCGAATATTGGAGGATTACTAACACTCATTTGTTCATCAAATATTGTTAGGGTCTTGGTTTTCGTAGCCAAGGGATAGGGTAGATTACTTGGTGCACTGAAGGAGATCGCATTCGTGGTAAGTGAAGTTAGTCCAGTACAGTGTTTCAAAGTTAAGGTTATCAAAGGTTGAGACTAACCATTTGTCAACTATCACTATAGGTGTCTTGGAAGTGGTGGAAAACACAACTCGTAATCAAGGTGTGTAATCTCACACCTTTGTTTATTCTGACAGTACAATGTGTTTTGAATCGACTAAAAGCCGAAATACCGACAAGTCGAAATATCGGCAACTGAGATCACTCGAGGGTGCGAGCATTCGTAAAGACAAATTGAGCCACTAGTGATGGCGATAGGCCGTTGAGAGTGTCACGAACTCTCTAGCAGAATTGGGGCCGTAATGGGTATTGTTGAGCTGAAACGGGCAAAATGGGCCTAATGGGTTAACGGGCCCACATGAGCGAAATCGATGGAAATTACCGAATGATAGATGCGACTGCAAAGTCCACAGAACCGAGACCGAAAACAAGTTGAATGGGCCACACGAGAGTGTGGGGCCATTTGGGCCGAAATTGGAATTTAGGCCCGATTACACCGTAATGACCAAAAAGAGAACTTGTGTTGTTCGAGGTGAAAATGGGCTTCCGTAGAGGCCGCTAGACTATAAATTATCGAAATACCCCTAGAGGGTAAATTACTTAAATACCTCTAGAAGGTAAATTACCAAAATACCCTTAGTGGATAAGTTACTGAAATACCCTCGATGGGTAAATTACCGAAATACCACCAATGGGTGAAATTACCGTTTTACCCCTAAATGACAAAATGACCGTTATACCTTTAGTGACAGATAAATATCATTTATCTGTTTTTGTATATATGTTTATAATCGAAATACACTGCATTCATAACATATTGCATTGGGTTGGGTTTTTTGATCGGAGGAAGTACCGTTTAATGGCATTGCCACATACCGTTTTAGTGGCATCGCCACATACCGTTATAGTGGCTTCCCCACATATGGTTTATTCAGTGGCTCAGCCACATATACCATTATTAGCAACTTGGCTGTATTATTGGAGAGTTTTGCCTGGGTGGGTCGACTTGGTCCCCACGGAGAGATTGGTTAGTACGGGTGGAGAGTTTGGTTGGATTGGGGTGGGTACATGTCCGTTGCATTGAATTGATTTGGGGCTTAGGCCCAGCTGGTTATCGAATAGGGCTTAGGCCCAGACCGACACCGTATAGGCTCGAGCCCAGGTTATGACTGTTATAGGGGATTACACACTGAGTTCTCGTAACTCACCACTTTCTTTTAAGGTAATCCCTAGCGTTAGAGGATTTGGAGCTGCGGAGGACTCGGAGGTGGCGATACGTCGGATTTGTTAATGAACGAAACTTAGCAATTATGGGTTAATTTTATTTTATATTAATTATTTTAGTTTAATATTTTATGTAATAAGGCCATTGGGATTTTCTTTTTAACTATCATTTGGTGATTCTTTTAGTTATGAACTGCTAAACAAGTAAACACGGGTTTTAAAACAATAACTACTATTTTCAAAATATCACGTTTTCACAACTTTTAAAGTCAGTCTTCTGCAACAAACACCGTTTTTGAAAATAATATTATGTTTGCAAGGAAAATATCTATAAGAAAATCTTATTTTGTAAGAAATGAAAGTCGGGATTTATAAATGGAAAAAGTTTTGAAATTGAGGAAGGGTTTTCATCAAATGCATAGTATTCAAATGAACTTGCGATGTGACATACTAGATCCGGGCATAACGTCTAGGTAGGGTTTGGGGTGTTACATTTAATGGTATCAGAGGCAGGTTGCAAAACTCGCCTGTGGAATGGGTTTTGAATATTTTTCTAATCTGCTTAGATTTTTAGTTTGGAAAATGATTGTGTTACTAAAAGTATGGCACACCGAGTCTCCGGCACCAAATCCGTAAGTTTCCTGACCTTATACTCTGTTTTATGCTATAATGTTGTATTGAGAAACTACTAGGGATAGTAGTAGCATACCGAACTCTTTAGTTAGGGAAACTAAGACTATAGGAGACTGGAACTATAGTAAACTCAATTTGTTATAACAACTCTTATTACTGTTTTTCATAAAACATTTGTTATTCATCATGAGAACTATAAGCTGATTCACAAAACTCTTAAACAGATTAATACGTTACATCAATATGAGTACAAGAGGTCGTGGAAGGGGTACACTAGGTCGTGGTAGAGGCCATACTACTAGGACTAGGTCCTCAGCATCAGGGCATATGCCTGAAAGGGAAGTGCCGGCATCACCAGTGACTGAAACGGGGTCTCATGACCAAGTCAGTGGGGATGATGCTCCATCCCAAGCGATGCTACGGGTTTTGGAAAGGGTTGCTGGAGTGAGTACTGGGTCAGTGGCTCGACTAAGCGACTCCAGTCAAACGGGGTAGAAATTTTCTGGGGCATTTATGGTGTAGCCTCGAATGTAGCAGAGTGTTGGTTAGAAGCAGTTGAGCGAATCATGGATGACCTTGACTGCATGATGGAGAAAAAGCTGAAGGGAGCAGTGTCTTTACTGTGAGATGAGGCATATCAATGGTGGCTTACCGTGAGGGAAGGTACGCAGGCTGACCGAGTTACATGGAAATTCTTTAAGGCGGCCTTCTAAGGGAAATATGTCGAGGCAAGTTATGTGGATGATCGGAGAAAAGAATTTTTTGAATCTGGCTCAGGGAAATAAGTCTCTAGCAGAGTATGAGGCAGAGTTTCTACGTTTGAGCCGGTATGCTTGGGGCATGGTCACGACTGAGTACGAGCGTTGCGTACAGTTTGATGATGGGCTTCGGGATGAGTTGCGGGTACTGATAGCCCCGCAGAGGGAAAGGGATTTTGCTGCCTTGATTGAAAAGGCAAAGATTACCGAGGATGTGAAATGCTCTGAGTGTCAAAACTGGGAGAAGAAAAGGGGCAGAAATAAGAGGGATGTTGGGCCCTCAAGTTCTTCAGGTGGGTTTAATAAGAGGCCTAGGTTTGACGGGCCAGCCAGAGTTGGGATTCCAGTTGTTGTTAATCGACCGCAACCTTGTGTTGAGTATGGGAGACCTCATTCGGGAGAGTGCTGGAAAAGGAATGGGGGTACTTCAGATCTGGGTCCAAGGAACACCAGTACAGAAACTGTCCTCGGGAGCCTGTCTAGAGGCAAGCAGCAGGTCAGAGCTTTTTGCAGCAAAGGAGAGGTGGTCAGCAGCCACTGAAAGGCCTTGGTCCACCCAGAGGGGGAAATGGACCTGGAGGAGGTCATGGAGCACAGGGTAGAGGTGCTGGTAATACAGAGGCGAGACAACCAGGGTTGGTATATGCTACTCATCGTCGAGAGGATGGCGATACACCTAACGTCATAACCGGTACGTGCCTCATTCATAATGTACCATGTGTTGCTTTAATTTATATTGGGTCGACGCACTCGTATGTTGCATGTACTGTGTCTGGAACTTTGGGTATATAGTTTGAACTTGTTGATAGAGAAAGATTGGTGATTAGTCCTTTAGGACAATCGGTTATAGTGAATAAGCTGTTTAGAGATGTGCCCCTAGAGGTTTAAGGGGTTGTCTTTCCGGCGGATTTGATGGAACTGCCATTTGGCGAGTTCGATCTTATTTTAGGCATGGACTGGTTAGTGAAACACTGTACGAATTTGGATTGCGCAACTAAACATATGGTATTAAAGTATTCTAAGTAGGAGGAAGTGATTGTGGTAGAGGAGCCAAGAGATTATTTATCCAATGTAATCTCAGCATTAAGGGCCGAGAAGTTGGTTCGTAAAGGTTGCGAGGCGTTCCTAGCCTATGTCAGCACATCTGAGGTTAAGAGTTTGTCTATTGGGGATGTCAGGACAGTAAAAGAGTTTTCGGATGTATTCCCTGAAGAGCTTCTAGGGTTGCCACTAAACTGTGAGGCCGAGTTTCGCATTGATCTTTTACCGGGAATGGCTCCAGTGTCCATCGCCCCTTATAGGATGGCACCGAAGGAGCTGGTAGAATTAAAGGCTCAGATCCAAGAACTACTGGATCAAGGATTCATCTAACCGAGTAAGTCTTCGTGGGGAGCACCGATACTGTTTGGAAAGAAAAAGGATGGGTTAATGCGCATGTGTATCGATTATCGTCAATTGAATAAACTGGTGATCAAGAACAAGTACCCTTTACCAAGAATAGACTATCTGTTTGATCAGCTACGAGGAGCCGCGGTTTTCTCCAAGATAGATCTTAGATCGGGATATCATCAGTTAAGGGTTAAGAAGGAAGATGTTTACAAGACTAGATTCCGAACTCGTTATGGACACTACGAGTTTCTGGTCATGCCGTTTGGGCTAACGAATGCACCAGCTGCTTTCATGGATATGATGAACCGGGTCTTCCAACCCTACTTAGACCGATTCATGATGGTATTCATAGATGATATTCTGGTGTATTCAAGAACTGAGGAAGAGCATGATTCACATCTCCGGGTTGTTCTGCAAATATTGAGAGAAAAGCAACTCTATGCCAAATTCAGCAAGTGTGAGTTTTGGTTGCGAGAGATGACATTTTTGGGACATGTTGTGTCTGCCGAGGGTATTAGGGTTGATCCTCAAAAATTTGAGGTCGTACTAGATTGGAAACCACCAAAGTCGGTATCTGAGATTCGCAGTTTTCTAGGTCTGGCCGGGTATTACAAACGGTTCGTTGAGGGGTTTTCACTGATTGCTGCACCCCTAACTAAGCTACTGCATAAAGGAGTACCATTTGTTTGGACTGATAAACAGCAGGAGAGTTTTGAGAAATTGAAAAGGATTCTGACTGAAGCCCCAGTATTGATACAGCCTGAGGCTGGAAAAAAATTCATTGTCAACTGTGATGCGTCACATAAGGGTTTGGGTTGTGTGCTGATGCAGGAAGGGAAAGTGGTGGCGTATGCGTCTCATCAGCTTAGGCCGCACGAGGTGAACTACCCTACTCATGACTTGGAACTAGCTGTGGTGGTATTCACACTAAAGATTTGGAGACATTACTTGTACAGGGAGAAGTCGATCATCTATACCGACCATAAGAGTCTCAAGTACCTCCTTACTTAGAAAGAGTTGAATCTTAGGCAATGAAGATGGATAGAGTTGCTGAAGGATTATGATTGCTCGATCAAGTATCATCTGGGAAAAGCTAACATAGCAGCGGATGCATTGAGCCGTAAGGTTGTATCAGATCTAAGAGTAATGTTTGCTCGTCTTAGCCTGTTTGAGGATGGTACTTTGTTGGCTAAACTGCAAGTAAAACCGACTTGGATTAATCAAATTAAATAGAAGCAGATGTTGGATGAGTCGTTGGTTTCTCAATTCCAACAGGTGAAGAAGGGAGAGACTGGATTTTGAGCTGAATAGTGAGGGAGTATTATGCTTCCTTGGAAGAGTTTGTGTACCGAGGGATTCTGAGTTAAGGCAGTCGATTCTGCGGGAGGCGTATAGTAGCCTATACGCTATACATCCTGGTGGAAACAAGTTATACCGAGATCTGCGTAACCTGTACTGGTGGCCAGGGCTTAGGCGTGAGATTACTGACCGTATAAGTAAGTGTTTGACATGCCAGCAAGTCAAGGCTGAGCACCAACTGCCTTCTGAATTACTGCAACCTGTTAAAATCCCACTCTGGAAGTGGGAGAGGATAACCATGGATTTTGTTAGTGGGCTACCCCTGACACTTACTAAGAAAGATTCAGTATGGGTAATTGTTGATCGGTTGACTAAATCGGCCAACTTCATACTGGTTCGTACATATTACTCATTGCAGAAGTTGGCAAAGTTGTATGTGGCAGAGATTGTAAGGTTGCATGGGGTGCCGGTGTCTATCATTTCAAATAGAGACCCTAGATTCACATCTCGATTCTGGAGAGTGTTACATGAAGCTTTGGGTACAAGATTGGATTTCAGCACAGCATTTCATGCGCAGACTGATGGTCAGTCGGAAAGGGTAATTTAGATTTTAGAAGACATGCTAAGAAGCTGTGTGATTGATTTCAAAGGCAGTTGGGAAGACTATTTACCGTTGGCAGAATTCACTTATAACAATAGCTACCAATCCAGTATTCAGATTGCACCATACGAGGCATTAATGGTCGTAGGTGTCGTACCCCTACTTGTTGGATAGAATTGGATGAGCGGAGGCTGTTGGGTCCAGAGCTAATTTCTGAAACTGAGGAGAAAGTGAAGTTGATACGGGGTCGGTTAAGAGAAGCATTTGATAGGAAGAAGTCATGCACTAATTTAAAGAGCAAAGAGATTGAATACTTGGTAGGAGATTTTGTCTTTTTGAAAGTCTCACCTCGGAAGAATATTTTGAGATTTGGGCGGAAGGGCAAGCTAAGCCCTAGATTTATCAGACCTTACTGGATAGTAAAGCATGTGGGACCGGTCACTTATCAGCTGGAACTTCCTCTTGAGTTAAATCGTATACATAATGTATTCCATATTTCTATGTTAAGGCGCCACCATTCGGATCCTTTTCATATAGTGCTGGTGGAGGAGATCGAGGTAAGACCTGATCTGACATTTGAAGAAGAACCGGTGTAGACTTTGGATCATGATGTTAAGGTGCTGAGAAGGAAATCTGTTCCGTTAGTCAAGGTGTTGTGGCATAATCACGGTCTAGAGGAAGGCACGTGGGAGCCTGAGGAGGTGATGCGATAGCAGTACCCTCATCTCTTTTGAACAAGTAAATTTTGAGGCTGAAATTTCTTTAAGGGGGTAGAATTGTAATATCCCAAAAGTTAGGGGTTGTAAATTTTTGCATAATTGCATGTTGTGCTTACTCAGCTGGTTATTTGAGTGTATTTGGGGGTTTTAGGTAGGCCTGGGATCGAGTCTGAGCCTTGGAAAAATTTTAGTTTTTGGCCTTTAAGAGGAAAAATTTGAGTGTGTCTTACTAAAACAAGTGGAGCATGTGGTGTGGTGGTGTGGCGTCAAGTAGAGAGCAAGGAAGGGAGGGGTTCGAATCCCACAGATTACAAAGTAAGGCTTTTATTTTCGGGCTTGAGAGTGGAGGAAGCAAAGTTTGGATCAAACTCCACAGTAGTGGTTGAGGACTTGATCAACAAGTTTGAATGGGAGGCTAGGAGTGATTGAAGGAGGAAATGGTGGAGAAAATCAAGGTGTTAATGAGTGAGGAAGTAGTGGCCGAAGGTGGGAATGTGTCTAAGGGGGGAGATTTCGGCTAGGGGATGGCATTTGGAAGCAAATTCGACAATTTGAGTGCGAGAGAAAATCGAAACTCCTTTGTGCGTGCTATTTTCTTTTCATTTCGGGTCTTTTTCTAATGTGACGTTTTAGGTATTTTTTTCTACCATTCGGGTTTCTTTCTAAAGTGACATTTCGGGTTCGTGCAATTGCTTCTTTTCTTTTTCTGGACCTCTGTTGAATTCAATTCTATTTCCTCTACTTTTTTACATTCTTTTGTTTTGGCCGTTCATTGAACCGTTATGCCTCTCTTCTTCCACTTTCTTTTCTTCGTCCCATCATTATTTCATGGTTGCTACTATTTACTCTGCTAAAGCCGAAACACTTAGACTTTACTCCTTATTGTCTAGGCCGAATCTACTTACCCCTCTCCATCTCGAATCCCTTTTGTTCTCTATTGTGCGGGCCAAAACTTCTTGTTGGGCAACTGCCGATTTTGTGGTGTTTTGGTAAGGGGGAAGTAGTGCTAGTAATTCTTGTAATTCGATTATAGTTGTATCACTCGTGATTATTCGAACAGACTTCAGTCTCTTCTCTGTGTGGGCACTAAATATTGGAGGATTGCTAACACTCATTTGTTCATCAAATATTGTTAGGGTCTTGGTTTCCGCAACCAAGGGATAGGGTAGATTACTTGGTGCACTGAAGGAGATCGCATTCGTGGTAAGTGAAGCTAGTCTAGTGAAGTGCTTCAAAGTTAAGGTTATCAAAGGTTGATGCTAACCATTTGTCAACTATCACTATAGGTGTCTTGGAAGTGGTGGAAAATACAACTCATAATCAAGGTGTGTAATCTCACACCTTTGTTTATTCTGATAGTACAATGTGTTGTGAATCGGCTAACAGTCGAAATACCGACAAGCCGAAATACCGGCAACTAATATCACTCGAGGGTACGAGCGTTCGTAAAGACAAATCAAATATTTTTTCTACCATTCGGGTTTCTTCCTAAAGTGACATTTTAGGTTCATGCAATTGCTTCTTTTCTTTTTCTAGACCTCTGTTGAATTCAATTCTATTTCCTCTACTTTTCTACATTCCTTTGTTGTGGCCGTTCATTGAACCGTTAACCCTCTCTTCTTCCACTTTCTTTTCTTCGTCCCATCATTATTTCGTGGTTGTTACTATTTGCTCTGCTAAAGCCGAAACACTTAGCCTTTACTCCTTATTGTCTAGGCCAAATCTACTTACCCCTCTCCATCTCGAATCCCTTTTGTTTTCTATTGTGAGGGCCGAAACTTCTTGTTGGGCAACTTCCGATTTTGTGGTGTTTTGGTAAGGGGGAAGTAGTGCTAGTAATTCTTGTAATTCGATTATAGTTGGATCACTCGTGATTATTCGAACAGACTTCAGTCTCTTCTCTGTGGGGGCACCGAATATTTGAGGATTGCTAACACTCATTTGTTCATCAAATATTTTTAGGGTCTTGCTTTTCGTAGCCAAGGGATAGGATAGATTACTTGGTGCACTGAAGGAAATCGCATTCGTGGTAAGTGAAGCTAGTCTAGTGAAGTGTTTCAAAGTTAAGGTTATCAAAGGTTGAGGCTAACCATTTGTCAACTATCACTATAGGTGTCTTGGAAGCGGTGGAAAACACAACTCGTAATCAAGGTGTGTAATCTCACACCTTTGTTTATTCTGATAGTACAATGTGTTGTGAATCGGCTAAAAGCTGAAATACTGACAAGCTGAAATACCGGCAATTGAGATCACTCGAGGGTGTGAGCATTCATAAAGACAAATCAAATATTTTTTCTACCATTCGGGTTTCTTTCTAAAGTGACATTTTGGGTTCGTGCAATTACTTCTTTTCTTTTTCTAGACCTCTGTTATATTCAATTCTATTTCCTCTACTTTTCTACATTCTTTTGTTGTGATCGTTCATTAAACCGTTAAGCCTCTTTTCTTCCTCTTTTTTTTCTTTGTCCCATCATTATTTCGTGGTTGCTACTATTTGCTCTACTAAAGCCGAAACACTTAGCCTTTACTCCTTATTGTCTAGGCCGAATCTACTTACCCCTCTCCATCTTGAATCCCTTTTGTTCTCTATTGTGAGGGCCAAAACTTCTCGTTAGGCAACTGCCTATTTTGTGGTGTTTTGGTAAGGGGGAAGTAGTGCTAGTAATTCTTGTAATTCGGTTATAGTTGGATCACTCATGATTATTTGGACAGACTTCAGTCTCTTCTCTTTGGGGGGCTGAATATTGGAGGATTGCTAACACTCATTTGTTCATCAAATATTGTTAGTGTCTTGTTTTCCGTAGCCAAGGGATAGGGTAGATTACTTGGTGCACTGAAGGAGATCGCATTCGTGGTAAGTGAAGCTAGTCTAGTGAAGTGTTTCAAAGATAAGGTTATCAAAGGTTGAGGCTAACCATTTGTCAACTATCGCTATCGCTATAGGTGTCTTGGGAGCGGTGGAAAACACAACTCGTAATCAAGGTGTGTAATCTCATACCTTCGTTTATTCTGATAGTATAATGTGCTGTGAATCGGCTAAAAGCTGAAATACCAACAAGCCGAAATACGGGCAACTGAGATCACTCGAGCGTGCAAGCATTCTTAAAGACAAATTGAGCCACTAGTGATAGCGATAGGCCGTTGAGAGTGTCACGAACTATCTCACAGAATTGGGGCTATAATGGGCCTTGTTGAGCTGAAACGGGCTAAATGGGCCAAATGGGTTAACAGGCCCACATGAGCGAAATCGATGGAAATTGACAGATGATAGATACTACTACGAAGTCTACAAAACTGAGACCGAAAATGAGCTGAATGAGCCACACGAGAGTGTCGGCCCATTTGGGCCGAAATTGGATTTTAGGCCCAATTACACCGTAATTACCAGAAAGGGAACCTGTGTCGTTCGAGGCGATGTGGGCTTCCGGAAAGGCCGCTAGACTGTAAATTACCGAAATACCTCTATAGGGTAAATTAACGAAATACCTCTAGAGGTTAAATTATCGAAATACCCTTAGTGGATAAGTTACCGAAATACCCTCGATGGGTAAATTACCGAAATACCCTCAAGGGTGAAATTACCGTTTTACCCTTAAATGAAAAAACAATCGTTATACCCTTGGTGGCAGTTAAATATCGTTTATATGGTTTTTGTATACCTGTTTATAATCGTAATACATTGCATTCATAACATATTGCATTGGGTTGGGTTTGCTGATCGAAGGAAGTACTGTTTAGTGGCATTGCCACATACCGTTCTAGTGGCATCGCCGCATACCATTATAGCGGCTTTGCGACATATGCTTTATTTAGTGGCTCAGCCACATATACCGTTATTAGCAACTTGGCTGCATTATTGGAGAGTTTTGGCTGGGTGGGTCGACTAGGTCCCCACGGAGAGATTGGTTGGTACGGGTGGAGAGTTTGGTTGGATTGGGTTGGGTACATGTCCCTTGCATTAATTTGATTTGGGGCTTAGGCCTAGCTGGTTACCGAATAGAGCTTAGGCCGGCATCAGTCACCGTATGGGCTCGAGGCCCGCATTGTGCTTGGATATTATGGGGATTACACACTCGAGTTCTCGTGAATCGACTTTCTTTTAACCCTACAGGTAATCCCCAGCATTAGAGGATTTGGAGTTGCGGAGGACTCGAAGGTGGCCATACATCGGAATTGTTAATGAATGAAACTTAGCAATTATGGGTTAAATTTCTTTTATATTATTTTTTGGGGGATTAATATTTTATGTAATGAGGCCATTCAGATTTTCATTTTAACTTTCATTTGGTAATTATTTTAGTTATGAACTGCTAAACAAGTAAACACGGGTTTTAAAACAATAACTACTATTTTCAAAATATCACGTTTTCACAACTTTTAAAGTCAATCTTCTACAACAAAACAACGTTTTTGAAAATAATATTATGTTTGCAAGGAAAATATCTATAAGCAAATCTTGTTTTATAAGCAATGAAAGTCGGGATTTATAAACGGTAAAAGGTTTTGAAATTGAGGAAGGGTTTTCATGAAACGCGTAGTTTTCAAATAACCTTACGATGTGACATGCTAGATCCGACCATAACGTCTAGCCCGGGTTTGGGGTGATACAGACAAAATGTAACACCCCAAACCCGGCCCATGAGCCTTGACCGGATCTGGTATGTCACGGAGTAAAAACGTTTTGAAAGATTTTGATTAACAGGTGGAAATCTGAAAAATTATTGTGGTTATAAAAATGGTGTCTATTAAAAACTCGGATCGGTTGATTTTATAAACATGGTTGAGATGAAACCCTTTTTCCTTTGAAAACATTTGATCATTTAAATTTTTAGAAACATCGGAGTTATAGTTAACTTGGTAAATTTTGCTACCCGATGGTAACATCTTTGAAAATTCGTAAAAGTACTTATTTTGACAACATCACTTTTAACCGATTCATTTAACAATTTATAAAATCATTAGTAATATAGTAGAAGTAGAGTAAAAACAACTATTTGAACATCCAAAATAATAACTAGCGGCCTTATTACAACCCAAACCAAAAATTAAGTAAATAATAAACTTTAACTGTGTTAAATAAAATTTCAAATCCAAGGAACAAGCATGGCCGCCTCGAGTCCTCTCCGGCTCCATCTCCACGATCTACTCATCTGCAAAATGATATGGGAAGGGGTGAATCACCAAGACTCAGTGTATAAATCCCCAACCCGGAAGTGCAAACAGATACATAAAATATTAGTATGACAAGCAAAACATGCAACCCGAAACTAGCCATCCATACTCCTTTAACTACCCCATGTGGTCAAAACCACTGGTGGTCAAAACCACTGGTGACCGGAGTCACAAATCAAGTGATGGGGCCAACCCATCGTGTGGTCAACACCACTGATGACCATAGGTCACAATTATCAACATGTGGTTATAACCACTGGGACTTAGTCACAATTTATATCAACGGTGTGGTCAAAACCACTGGTGACCGAAGTCAGAATTAAACTGATGGGGCCAACCCATACTGTGGTCAAAACCACTGGTGACAGTCCATAGAGAATATTCCCCCTCCTCTCTTCAATCCCATTACCAACATGCTCATAACATGCGTAACATATTGTCATAAATCATGCATATAAGTCATGGCATAGCATATTACCCATCATGTCATTCATAAAACATATTCAAAATCACAAGCAACTTGCCCAGAATCCATGCTCATGCCCACAAGACAAATCATTATCACAATAGTTAACGGTAACATAATAAGCAATGCCAACTGATAAAGTGTGTAAGAGTTGTACACACCTGTTTATTCGTGAGACTAGCAAATCCCGAACTATACTAGCGAAACCTCGTGAGGTTGTTACCCCCTACAATCGGCCAACATCCATACTTTTAGATCTAATAGCCATTCGGCTATACTAATAATCTCGAGGGATTAATCGCACCACAAAAAATGGCCTTGGACCGAAACTTGCTTTTACTTACCAAAGCGAGTTTAAATCCCAGAAGCCTTTGTCGATTAGCCCCTAAAACCATAACACGTATATGGTTACCACTTAAATACCATTCATGGCCCATAGCCGAATATAAACAACCACTTACCTTGCCTATCGAAACCCCGCAATTGTCACTTGTGCCGTGAGTAGTCGAGATCCCTTGAAGAATCGAAACCCAAAAGACTCCTTCAAAACACCTTAGCGTCGACTACACGAAATATACACCATTAAGACCCTATATATATATATTCGGCCATCCTTAGCAAAGCCTATTCTCAAGCTTTCGGTGCACACAAAGGAAGAGAAGAAAACCCGATTTTAAAAGGAACACTTACCTCTATTGTTTCCTTGAAGAGGCTAAAAGTGTAGAGATTTCGGCTATGGCTCCTAAGTGTTGATGAAGGTATTCGGCTAACACCCAAAGGGAAGATGAAGTTTTGAGTAAAAAGGGGGTGATAGGTTCGGCCAAGTAGAACAAAAGAAGAGAGGGATTTTTGAAGAATTTTAGGCAATGTGGCTAGAGAAAATTCGGCCAGAAACAAATTGTGGAGAAAAAAGAAAACCAATTAGATGAATTTCGGCACTTCCTTGCTATACTCAAAACCGATTGTGGATGTCCCTAAGGAGTCCTACATTCGGCCATTGCTCCCTAATGTGATAAATCTTATCTTTTGATTATCAACCATTTAATTCAATTAAAAACAATATCTATCTTCTATCCTATCCCTTATCACCTCTTAAAGTAAATAAAATAAAAAAATAATGATAATTATTCCACCCTTCCAGCCGAATACAAAACAACCCATCAAGCTCATCCTCATCCATTTGAGAGCCCATGTGCAGGCCACCAGCTCTTCTCCTTCACACCAGCATGCAAAAACAAAACACCTATTTGCTGCTCACGTTACTCGAACATGGGACCTGCTGGAATAAGCTTATAGGTAACGCCCCAGTCCACTTTGCCAAGGCATTTTTTTGTGATGTAAACTCCCTACAACTCCTTTTAAGAGCTCCCTCCTAAGTTCCCCCTTGTCTTAACGCCAGAAACACCCTCTCCTGCTTGGGGCGGCATTCATCAAGGCCCTAAGTGGCTGCCCCAAGCCACTTTACCACTCCGACTTTCATGTCCACCAACTCCCACAAAATCTTTTGAAACCTCCTTAACTTAGCCCCTTCCTTTTTAACGCCAAAAAGCCCAAAAATAAAACGCACCCCTTGCGACCACCATGATTCGAACCCCCTCCTGCAAGCTCCTCGGCACCTAGATAGCGTCCCAAGCCATCTTGCCAATCGGTTTCTTATGTCAAACTCCTCCAACAATTTCTCTTAACCCCTATCTCACCTAGCTTCCTCTTCTTAAGCACTAAAAAGAAATTTCCAGCCCTAAGTTAGACCTAGCCCGGGGTTATGACTAGACCCTAAAATATGTCAAGAAATCATAGCATACATTTTTCTTCAAGTAAACACATGAAAAATAATTAAATTGCAAACAACCCCTAATTCAGGATGTTACAGTTCTACGCCCTTAAAAATAATTTCAGCCTCGAAATTACCTGGATCAGAAGAGTTAGGGGTATTGCTACTGCATCACATCCTCGGGTTCCCACGTGGCCTCTTCCGTACCATGATTTCGCCATAGCACTTTTACCAAAGGTACTGACTTCTTACGCAGAACCTTGACGTCTCGATCCACATTCTGTACTGGCTTTTCCTCGAAGGAGAAGTCCGAGTTCACTTCAATTTCTGCCACCGGCACGACATGTGATGGATCTGATCGATAGCGCCTAAGCATCAAAACATGGAAGACGTCATGAATCTGACTTAATTCTGCCAATAATTCGAGCTGGTAAGCTACTGGTCCCACACGTTTCAACACTGTGTACGGCCCGATGAACCTAGGGCTTAGCTTGCCCTTCCAGCCAAACCTCAGCACCTTCTTTCAAGGTGATACCTTCAAGAAGACCTTATCACCCATTGCATACTCCACATTCCTGCGCTTAAGATCAGCATAGGATTTCTGCCTGTCCGACGCCTCCTTCAGACGAGCCCGAATTACCTTAACCTTATCTTTTGTTTCTGCCACTAACTCTGGCCCTAACATCTGACGTTCACCCAGTTCTGTCCAACATGTAGGAGTACGACATTTTCGACCATACAGCGCCTCATACGGTGCCATCTGAATACTCGCTTGATAACTGTTGTTATAAGCGAATTCTGCCAAAGGTAGGTACTCCTCCCAACTACCACGCAAATCCAAAACACAGCCCCTCAACATATCTTCCAACACTTGGATTACCCTCTCAAATTGTCCATCAGACTGCGGATGAAAAGCCGTGCTGAAATTCAACTTCGTACCCAACGCCTGATGTAAGGCCCTCCAGAATCTCGACATGAACCGGGGATCTCTATCTGAGATAATGGACACAGGTACTCCATGCAACCGCACTATCTCTGCTATATACAGCTTGGCTAACCTTTGAAGCGAGTAGTCAACCCTTACCGGTATGAAATGAGCCGACTTAGTTATCCGGTCTACTATCACCCATATCGAGTCTTTCTTACTGGGCGTAAGGGGAAGCCCACTTACGAAATCCATCGTAATCCCCTCCCACTTCCACTGTGGGATCTTTACTGGCTGTAACAGCCTTGATGGCAATTGATGCTCAGTCTTAACTTGCTGGCATGTCAGACACTTGCCCACTAACTTGGTTACTTTTCGCTTAAGACCCAGCCACCAAAACTGCTCCCTTAAATCCCGATACATCTTGCTGCCTCTAGGATGCATAGCGTACGGGCTGCTATGTGCTTCTTGAAGGATCCGCTGCCTCAAAACATCATCCTTAGGCATGCATACTCTCCCCTGAAAATATAACACTCCATCGCTACCCACGCTGAGCCCTTCGGCCTCACCATTTTGCACTTGCAACCTCCGAGTACTCAAAACTTCGTCGGTCAACTGCCTCTCTTTAACCTCATTGATCCAAGACGGTTTTACCTGCAATTCTGCCAGAAGACTCCCATCCTCATAGAGACTTAGGTGAGCAAACATTGCTCGCAAATCTGCTACCACCTTACGGCTTAATGCATCAGCTACTACGTTAGCCTTACCCGAATGGTATTCGATTGAGCAGTCGTAGTCCTTCAGCAACTCAATCCACCTCCGCTGCCTCAGATTTAAATCTTTTTGAGTCAAGAGGTACTTCAGGCTCTTGTGATCCGTGTACACTACCGACTTCTCCCGTACAGATAGTGCCTCCAAATCTCCAAGGCAAAAACCATAGCAGCCAATTCTAAATCATGTGTCAGATAGTTACCTTCGTGAGGTCTCAACTGCCATGACGCATAAGCGACCACCTTCCCTTCTTGCATCAACACACACCCTAAACCAGTATGTGATGCATCACAATACACAGTGAATTCCTTTCCTGCCTCCAGTTGAATCAACACTGGTGCTTCTGTAAAAATCTTCTTCAGCTTGTCGAAACTCTCTTCCTGCTTCTTATACCACACAAATGAAACTCCTTTTCTTAGCAGCTTAGTCAACGGAGCTGCGATTAAGGAGAAATTTTACACGAATCTCCTGTAATACCCTGTCAACCCCAGGAAACTCCGAATTTTCGTAATCGACTTTGGTGGTTTCCACTCCAATACTGCCTCAATCTTACTGGGATCCACCCTGATTCCCTCAGCTGAAACAACATGCCCTAGGAAAGTTACCTCCTTAAGCCAGAACTCACACTTGTTGAATTTGGCGTACAACTGCTTCTCCCAAGAACTGGCAGAACAGATGAAGATGTGCGTCATGTTCCTCTTCTGCCTTTGAGTACACCAACATGTCGTCTATAAACACTATGACGAACAGATCCAGGTAGGGTTGGAAAACCCGGTTCATCATGTCCATAAACGCGGCTGGTGCATTCGTCAAACCAAAAGGTATTACCAGGAACTCATAGTGCCCATACCGAGTACGGAATGCCGTCTTATGGATATCAGCCTCCTTCACCTTAAGCTGATGATACCTTGACCTAAGGTCGATCTTAGATAAAACCGATGCACCCTTGAGTTGATCGAACAAGTCATTAATCTTGGGCAAAGGATACCTGTTCTTTATTGTCAGCTTGTTCAGCAGTCGATAGTCTATGCACATCCTCATTGTTCCATCTTCTTCTTGAAAAAAAGCACTGGAGCTCCCCATGGTGATACACTCGGTCGGATGAACCCTCTATCCAACAATTCCTGGATCTGAGCCTTCAACTCTACTAATTCTTTTGGCGCCATCCGATACAGAGCTATAGATACTGGCGTGGTTCCGGGTAGCAAATCTATACCAAACTCAACCTCACGATCAGGAGGTAGACCTGGGAGTTCCTCTGGAAACACATCAACATATTCCCTCACAGTCCGGACATCCCTAACAGCTGCATCCTTAGCTTCCAAAGCATAAACATGCACTACATATGCTTCACAACCTTTCCTAACCATCTTTTCCGCCTTCAACGCAGAGACCAGATTAGATAGGTAATCTCTTCTTTTACCTATCATCACCACCTGTTCTCCTCCCATGGTCTTTAACACCATGCGCTTAGCTGCGCAATCCAGGCTAGCCTGATACTTTACTAGCCAATCCATCCCGAGGATCAGATCGAACTCCCTAAACGGTAGTTCCATCAAGTCAGCCAAGAACACGACCCCTTGGAGTTCTAGGAGTACATTTCTATAGAGTTTACTTACTTCTACAGAGTGGCCTAGAGGGCTTAACACAGTCATCTTCCTAGAAGTAAGCTCAAAGTCTAAGTTCAGAGTTTTCACTACGCTACTAGGAACATATGAGTGAGTTGAGCCAATATCAATTAAGGTGCTATAGGGTACTCCAAAGATCAAAAACATACCGGTTATGACGCCTGGTGCATCGCCCTCCTCTTGCCGCCTCGCGGCATAGACCAAACTAGGTTGCCTAGCCTCAGTACCACCGGTACCTCCACTCGGTGCCCCACGACCTCTGCCAGCACCATTACCTCCTCTTCCTGTACCACGACCTCTCGGTGCCTGTTGGTTATCCCTCCTATTCAGTGCACGTTCCTGACCCTCAGACCTTAGCCTAGCTGCCTTTTTCGGACAATCCCCGATTACCATTCCAACACTCTCCCGTGTGAGACTTCCCACACCGAGCACACTGTGGCGGCTATTGAGTATTAGCAGTAGCAGCAGTAGGCCTAGCAGCTTGATCTGACCCGCCATACCTTGTCCTCTTCTGCTGATTACTAGAAAACCTCGAAGATCCGGAGCTTCTCTTATTCCAACTCCTATCTTGATTCTACCTAACAGACTGTCTTACCCCTTCAGCAACCTTAGCCTTCTCTACTAGGACAGCGAACCCCCGTTCCTATTGTGGAGCTATCATCATCCTTAGCTCATCCCTCAGCCCATCCTCGAATCTAACACAGCGTTCATGCTCAGTACCCACAATACCACGAGCATACCTACTCAACCGAAGAAATTCGGCCTCATACTCCGCCACCGTCTTATTACCCTGAACCAGGTTCAAGAAAGCCTTCCGCTGCGCATCCACGTAGCTAGTTCCTATGTATTTCTTTTGGTAGGCTGCCTTAAAGAATTCCCATGTAAGACCCTCCGCCATCGCTCCATCTCTTACGGTGAGCCACCACTGATATGACTCATCCTATAAAAGAGAGATTATACCCTTCAGCTTTTCCTCAGCTGAAAAATCCAGGTCATCCATGATCCTCTCAGTAGATTCCAACCAATACTCCGCCGTACTGGGTGCCACACCTGATACACCCCGGAACACCTCAGCTCCATTGGCTCGGAGTCGCTCAGGTACTGATCTTCGAGCGCCCAATACCTCCACCTGTTCCAGCCACCATCTCCAGAACTCAAAGACACGGCTGCGTCATCGCTACTACCCCGTCTAATCCTCACGCCAACGCCAAAAGTTGGGGGTGGTGGTGGCGGTGGTATCTCATTATCAGACCCTTAATCCGACCTAACGGGTTCTGACACGGTCATTCTTCCTCTACCGTGTCCACGACGGCCACGTCCTCTAGAACTCATTTCTAACGATTGCGCTTTAATCTGATTAAGAAATTTTATGGATTAGTACTTGTTTCACTGGTTATCCGTGAAGAATTTTATGAAGAGAGCTTAACAGGGATTCTTTCGATAATTCACAGTTTCAAGTTTTCTATCCTAATTCACAGAAAAGCACATCCATTCCATAGTATCTCCCATACACATTCACTCTTCGGACATTTCTGTCCGTTCCTATCCCAGGGGTATTTTCGTCATTTGTCCTACAGAGGTATTCTCGTAATTTGTCAAAATAAGGTTCCTCGATGATTTTATCAATAAGGGTATTTTGGTAATTTTTGAAATTACAGGGTATTTTGAAATTTTGAAATTTCTAAAGGGCATTTTTGTAATTTTACCAGGGCAAATTTAAAAATCCTAATAAATCCAGGGTATTTCAAAATTTGTAAAACTTGGGGGTTCTTTTTGGAGAAATTGTTTTCCAATTTGGTAGTGTTGAAAAAATTTTGAACATCAGGGTCATTTTGGTAATTTTGTAAGTTAGGGGCAATTTCGTAATTTTCCAAAATCATGGCATTTTTGATATTTTGCAAACTAGGGTTTTTGGACATTTAAAAAGTAATGAAAATTTTGATTAGAACTGTGGGTATTTTGAGAATTTTATGAACCAAGGGCATCTTTGTAATTTTTTTACCACTAGGGGTATTTTTTTGAAATTTTCATAAGTTGAAAATTTTTCAGAAAATTTTGTAAAATAGTTCTCACAAGTGAAAAGGGTAATTTTAAGAGTTTAACTAGGGTTTTTATAAAAATACGGCTAGTTCCCTTCCGGGTTTTAGTTATTGGGTTGAGCCTATGAATAAGTCCTCATGGTTAAGGTGAACCGAAGCTACGCACCAGGTAGGATTCCTGCAAAGAGGAGGTGAGTCACTAGGACCGCTTAAGTACCGTGCTCTTTCGGATCAATCCTGACATGCGCACAAGGGTTACCACACCCTAACTCGGCGACTTAGTCATAGGTTTGTTTAATTAGGCATTTAAAATCTTATGTGATTGTTGGGGTAAGCTAGTCCTAGGGTTCAAATACTTATCATACTATCTACGTTCCATATCTACCCTTCTACAGATAATAATTCACACAGTAGTTGGAAGTACTTACCTGGGCGGATTGGTGCCGGAGACTCGATGCCATGCTATTCAAAACAAAACCATTTTCATAATATTTCACAGAGGCCTACCAAAACATTTTGGGCCCTGGGCCCCCACAGCCGAGTGTTGAACTGGGCTTTGATACCAAAGATGTAACACCCCAAACCCGGCCCATGAGCCTTGACCGGATCTGGTATGTCACGGAGTAAAAACGTTTTGAAAAATTTTGATTAACAGGTGGAAATCTGAAAAATTATTGAGGTTATAAAAACGGTGTCTATTAAAAACTCGGATGGGTTGATTTTATAAACATGGTTGAGATGAAACCCTTTTTCCTTTGAAAACATTTGATCATTTAAATTTTTAGAAACATCGGAGTTATAGTTAACTTGGTAAATTTTGCTACTCGATGGTAACATCTTTGAAAATTCGTAAAAGTACTTATTTTGAAAACATCACTTTTAACCGATTCATTTAACATTTTATAAAATCATTAGTAATATAGTAGAAGTAAAGTAAAAACAACTACTTGAACATCCAAAATAATAACTAGCGGCCTTATTACAACCCAAACCCAAAATTAAGTAAATAATAAACTTTAACTGTGCTAAATAAAATTTCAAATCCAAGGAACAAGCATGGCCGCCTCGAGTCCTCTCCGGATCCATCTCCGCGATCTACTCATCTGCAAAATGATATGGGAAGGGTGAATCACCAAGACTCAGTGTATAAATCCCCAACCCGGAAGTGCAAACTCATACACAAAATATTAGTATGACATGCAAAACATGCAACCCGAAACTAGCCATCCATACTCCTTTAACTACCCCATGTGGTCAAAACCACTGGTGGTCAAAACCACTGGTGACCGGAGTCACAAATCAAGTGATGGGGCCAAGCCATCGTGTGGTCAAAACCACTGGTGACAGTCCATAGAGAATATTCCCCCTCCTCTCTTCAATCCCATTACCAACATGCTCATAACATGCGTAACATATTGTCATAAATCACGCATATAAGTCATGGCATAGCCTATTATCCAACATGTCATTCATATAACATATTCAAAATCACAAGCAACTTACCCGGAATCCATGCTCATGCCCACAAGACAAATCACTACCACAATAGTTAACGGTAACATAATAAGCAATGCCAACTGATAAAGTGTGTAAGAGTTGTACACACCTGCTTATTCGTGAGACTAGCAAATCCTGAACTATACTAGCGAAATCCCGTGAGGTTGTTCCGCCTTACAATCAGCCAACATCCATACGTTTAGATCTAATAGCCATTCGGCTATACTAATAATCCCGAGGGATTAACCGCACCACAAAAAATGGCCTTCGGCTGAAACTTGCTATCACTTACCAAAGTGAGTTTAAATCCCGGAAGCCTTTGTCGATTAACCCCTAAAACCATAACACATATACGGTTACCACTTAAATGCCATTCATGGCCCATAGCGGAATATAAACAACCACTTACCTTGCCTATCGAAACCCCGCAATTGTCACTTGTGCCATGAGTAGTCGAGATCCCTTGAAGAATCGAAACCCGAAAGACTCCTTCAAAACACCTTAGCGTCGACTATACGAAAGATACACCATTAAGACCCTATATATATATTCGGCCATCCTTAGCAAAGCCTATTCTCAAGCTTTCGGCGCACACAAAGGAAGAGAAGAAAACCCGATTTTAAAAGGAACACTTACCTCTATTGTTTCCTTGAAGAGGCTAAAAGTGTAGAGATTTCGGCTATGGCTCCCAAGTGTTAATGAAGGTATTCGGCTAACACCCGAAGGGAAGATGAAGTTTTGAGTAAAAAGGGGGTGATAGGTTCGGCCAAGTAGAACAAAAGAAGAGAGGGATTTTTGAAGAATTTTGGGAAATGTGGCTAGAGAAAATTCGGCCAGAAATAAATTGTGGAGAAAAAAGAAAACCAATTAGATGAATTTCGGCACTTCCTTGCTATACTCAAAACCGATTGTGGATGTCCCTAAGGAGTCCTACATTTGGCCATTGCTCCCTAATGTGATAAATCTTATCTTTTGATTATCACCCATTTAATTCAATTAAAAACAATATCTATCTTCTATCCTATCCCTTATCACCTCTTAAAGTAAATAAAATAAAAAAAATAATGATAATTATCCCAGCCTTCCAGCCGAATTCAAAACAACCCATCAAGCTCATCCTCATCCATTTGAGAGCCCATGTGCAGGCCACCAGCTCTTCTCCTTCACGCCAGCATGCAAAAACAAAACACCCATTTGCTGCTCACGTTACTCGAACATGGGACCTGCTGGAATAAGCTTATAGGTAACGCCCCAGGCCACTTTGCCAAGGCATTTTTTTGTGATGTAAACTCCCTGCAACTCCTTTTAAGAGCTCCCTCCTAAGTTCCCCCTTGTCTTAACGCCAGAAACAAAAATAAAACCTACCTTGCTTCCATCGCGACTCGAACTTGAGTCCCCTCTCCTGCTTGGGGCGGCATTCACCAAGGCCCTAAGTGGCTGCCCCAAGCCACTTTACCACTCCGACTTTCATGTCCACCAATTCCCACAAAATGTTTTGAAACCTCCTTAACTTAGCCCCTTCCTTTTTAACGCCAAAAAGCCCACAAATAAAATGCACCCCTTGTGACCACCATGATTCGAACCCCCTCCCGCAAGCTCCTCAGCACCTAGGTAGCGTCCCAAGCCATCTTGCCAATCGGTTTCTTATGTCAAACTCCTCCAAAAATTTCTCTTAACCCCTATCTCACCTAGCTTCCTCCTCTTAAGCACTAAAAAGAAATTTCATTTCTAAGTCGGACCTAGCAGGGGTTATGACTAGACCCTAGAATATGTCAAGAAATCATAGCATACATTTTTCTTCAAGTAAACACATGAAAAATAATTAAATTGCAAACAACCCCTAATTCAGGATGTTACACAAAATTATAATTTTGCCCCTAAACTTTTACATAATTACACTTTTTCCCCTAGACTCGTAAAATAATTTTCATTCAACTTTCTTGTATTTCAAGCCTAGCCAAATCATTTTCTAAACTATAGCAACATTCAATTTTCACTATTTTACTCATGTATGATCGTTTTTATAACTTTTGCAATATAGTCCTTTTACGCATTTTTCATGAAAATCACTTAGAAAAGGATGTTTATCATGCATTAAACTTTCATATTCTTCCATAAAACATCAAAATACATGCATTTCATACATGGGTAAATTTTTTAATATGAACCCTAGCTCAAATTATAGTTAAAAATAGCTAAACTGAGCTACAAGGGTTTCAAAATACGAAGAACGTTAAAACAGGCCTAGGATGCACTTACTATCAAGCTTGGAAGATGACAAAACCCCTAGCTATAGAGGGCTTAAAATTTTCGGCACTAGGAAGAAGATGGACATAAATTTTGGGTTCTTTTTCCCCTTTTAATTCTTTTATTTACCAAAGGACAAAACCCTTAATGCCCATTTCTTGAGATTTTTCCTTCCCATGTCCATTTTTGTCCATCATCAAGTATAATGGTCTAATTGCTAAATAAGGACCTCTAGTAATTTTTATAATTCTATTTCATACTTGAATATTCTAGAATCTCATATTTTCCATTCTTTGCAATTTAGTCCTAATGGACAATTTAATCACTAATAAATAAAATTTCTTTATGGGACTTTCTCACAATCATGCAGTTACCTCATAAGCCTTATAAAATCATTTAAACACATATTTTTACTTCAAATTTGTGGTCTCAACCACTATTCTGACTAGGCCCTTAGTCGGGCTATTACATTTCAAGCTAATAAAGATGACGATCTGGAAAGAGCAGAATTCTGGCTTGAAAATACCATCAGGGTATTTGATGAATTGTCTTGCTCACCCGAAGAGTGTATGAAATGTGTTGTGTCTCTCTTGAGAGATTCGGCTTATCAATGGTGGAACACCCTTATGTCAATTGTACTAAGAGAAAGAGTTAATTTGGAATTTTTCCAAGAAGAGTACCGAAAGAAGTATATTATCCAAAGGTTTATCGATCAAAAAAGAAAGGAAATCCTTGAGCTAAAACAAGTTCGAATGATGGTAACCGAATATGAACGTGAGTTTGTAAGGCTTAGTAAATACGTTCGGGAGTGCGTATCCATTGAAGCCATCATGTGTAAGAGGTTTGAGGACGGATTAAATGAAGACATTCGGTTATTTGTTGGTATTTTAGAACTGAAGGAATTTGTTGTGCTAGTAGAGATAGCTTGCAAGGACGAGGAATTGGCCAAAGAGAAAAGAAAAGCTGAAATTGAGTCACGTGACTCAAGGAAGAGACAATTGGGTAAGTCATTCCAATCTTCATCCAAGAAATCGAGAGATTTCACTACTCGATCAACCGCTTTAGTTGGGTTCTCAAACAGAAGTAAAGGTAAACAATACTCGGTTTCTAAAGCTAAGACCACTTCGATTGCTAGTGTTGGTAATGCTCGACCAAGTAGACCGGAATGTTCACAGTGTAATAAACGTCACCCCGATGAGTGCGGAGCAAATAAGGGAACTTGTTTCAAGTTTGGTCCTAAGATCACTTCATTAGAGACAGTCCTAAGATGGTCGAAAATGATAGAAATCAGAGTGTGAGATTGGGTAACACTACTATTAAAGGGAGACCACAGAGAAATCTGGGAAATGAAACGTGTAGTAAGAATACATCTAGAGAGCAGACTACAAGATCTGAGGGTAGAGTGCCTGCAAGGACTTATGCCATTCGCACTCGCGAAGAGGTATCATCCCTTGATGTGATTAAGGGTACATTTTCTCTCTATGATACTCATTTTGTTGCTTTAATTGATCCGGGATCTACCTACTCATATGTTTGTGTGAAATTAGTATCTAGTATGAACATGCCTGTAAAGTCTACAGAATTTATGCTAAAAGTGTCAAATCCCCTAGGCAAATGAGTGTTAGTTGACAAGGTATGCAAAGATTGCCCTTTGATGATTAAAAGTCATTATTTTTCGACTAATCTCATGCTATTGCTGTTTGATGAATTTGATATAATTCTTGGTATGGATTGGTGAACTACTCATGATGTGATAGTAAATTGTGGAAGGAAATTTATTAAATTGAAATGTGAAAATGGGGATATTCTTCGGGTTGAATCAGATGAACAGAATAGATTGCCTGTAGTGATTTCTTTTATGACTGCTCAGAAATACATAAGAAAGGGATATGAAGCTTATCTTACCTTTGTGATGAATGCCAAAGAGTCTGAGTTTATAATTGAATCAGTGTTGATAGTATGTGAGTATCCAGATGTATTTCCAGAAGAATTGTCCTAGTTGCCTCCTGTTAGAGAGATTGAATTTGGTATTGAGTTAGCCCCTGGTACTGCGCCTATTTTGATTGCTCCGTACAGGATGGGTCCGACCGAGTTAAAAGAATTGAAGGCTCAATTACAAGAGTTGACAGATAAAGGTTTCGCAAGACTGGGTTATTCTTCGTGGGGTTCTCCCGTATTATTTCTGGAAAAGAAGGATGGTTCTATGAGGTTATGTATATATTATCGGCAACTTAATAAGGTAACCGTAAAGAAAAAGTGTCCCTTGCCAAGGATCGATGATTTGTTTGACCAATTGAAGGAGCCACTGTGTTTTCCAAGATAGACTTGAGGTCTGGTTATTACCAGTTGAGAGTCAAAGACTCAGATGTGCTGAAAACCACATTTTAGACAAGGTATGGTCACTATGAATTTCTAGTTATGCCTTTTGGTTTAACAAATGACCCTGTCGTGTTTATGGATTTAATGAACCGCATCTTTCAGCCATATTTCGATAAATTTTTTGTAGTCTTTATTGATGATATATTGATTTACTCTCGTGATGAGAATGAGCATGTTGAGCACTTGAGGACGATTTTACAAATTTTACGGGATAAACAGTTATATGTTAAGTTTAGTAAAAGTGAATTTTGGCTTAAAGAAGTCAGATTTTTAGGCCACATTGTTTCAGGTGATGGCATTAGAATTGGCCCGGGAAAGATTTTGGCCATTTTTGAATGGAAACCGTCGAAGAATGTATCAGAGGTTAGGAGTTTTCTAGGCCTAGCTAGTTATTACAGATGGTTAGTGAAAGGATTTTCCATGATAGCTACTCCGATGACGAGGTTGTTACAAAAAGATGTTAAGTTCGAATGGACAGAAAAGTGCCAACAGAGTTCTGAGAAACTAAAGGCATTGTTGATTGAGGCTCCAGTTTTAGTACAACCTGAATCGAGAAAAGAATTTATGGTTTATAGTGATGAAACATTGAATGGATTGGGTTGTGTACTTATGCAAGAGGGCAAGGTGATAGCTTATGCCTCGAGACAGCTGAAACCGCACAAGAAAAAATATCCGACACATGATTTGGAGTTAGCTGCCATTGTGTTTACATTGAAGATCTGGGGACACCATTTATATGGCGAGAAATGTTGGGTATTCACTGACCATAAAATTCTAAAATACTTGATGAATCAAAAGGAATTGAATCTAAGGCAATGAAGATGGTTGGAGTTGCTAAAAGATTATGTAACGACCCGAGGTTGGGCCTAGTAGAATTGGGCCTTGGGCACTGGAGCGTTTAAAATTTTTGAGAACAAGAGAACAACTCTAATACAAGTTGGACCTATTAGGTGAGTGATTTTGGAAGGTTAGGGGGCTTCCATAAAGTCCCAGGATCAAACCTGGGCTTTAGGAAAAATTTGGTTTTAGGAGAATAAAATCTTGGGAGTTAGTAAGTAGGCTTTAAGAATAAAATGTAGAGGAAAATGACACAAAAGGAGTTGTGGTCTAGTGGCAAATGGCGCCACATAAGGAAGCAAGGGGTCCAAGGTTCAAGTCTTGACGCTTGCATTTTCATTTTAATTTCTTTTATTAAATGAACTTAGACTTGGCCATAGACTTATATTTAGTTGCGCATGTTTTAAGGCAACAAGGAGCTAGTTGGTAAAGTGGCTAATGGCGTGGATTATGTTACAAGGGAGCCTGAGTTCGAATCCTATCGCAAGCAAAAAGGGATATTTATTTTGCTAAGTTGGGACGGCCAGGGCTTATGTTAGAATTAAACTCTGCTGAAGGAGGGATCCCACTTCGGGAAGCTAGCAAGAGGGAAGGTGAGAAGCTGGCTTTAAATAGAGCAATCTGTGAGGAGAGTAAGCATACCTGGGTTGGCGTTTGGACATAGGAGTGTTCGGAGCACGAATCAACTCCAGATTCCTTCAGGTGTGTATTTCGCACTACTCTAATTGTAGAGCGGCAAATGCCGAAATGCCGGTCACACGGCAATAGTAGCAACACGAGCGTGCGAGCGTGCGAGCGCACGTGTAGAGGCTTCGACGCAATAGTTGAGGCCATCATGAGTGTTCTTGTGGGTTAGGCTGTTTGGGCTGAAATAGGCCATGTGGGGCCCGTGGGCCCATAAGAATAATTTGTATGAATGTGTAGTAGATAGTGAACTGGTCTATGTGAATCTCATATCTATGGCTAGATTTGGGCTAAATGGGCCCTAGGCCCATTCGCATTGTTATCTCTGTTTAGAATTCCTTGGTTTACAAAATTACTGAAATACCCTTAGTTTACAAAATTAATGAAATACCCTTAGTTTACAAAATTACAGAAATACCCTTGGTTTACAAAATTACTGAAATACCCTTAGTTTACAAAATTATTGAAATATCCTTGGTTTACAAATTTACTGAAATACCCTCAGACTACAAAATTACCAAAATACCCCTGATTTGCAAAATCACCGAAATACCCTTAGTTTGCAAAATTACCGAAATATCCCAGTTTGTAAAATTACCGAAATACCCCCAATTTGCAAAAATACTGAATTACCCCCAGTTTGCAAAATTACTGAAATACCATCGGTTTGTAAAATTACTGAAATAACCCCGATTTATGAAATTATCGAAATACCCTCAGTTTGTAAAATTACCAAAATACCCCTGATTGTGAAATTATCGAAATACCCTCAGACTGCAAAATTACCGAAATACCCTCGACGAGTAAAATTATCGAGATGCCCTTACGGGGTAAAATGACTGTTTTACCCCTAACCGATTAAATGACCGTTGTACCCTCGGGATAGTACCAGTGTTGTATGTGTTAATTATATGATTGATTATGTTTGAGATGCACTACATACATGGATTAGTTATGAGTAGAATTATCGAATTACCCCTGTAGGGTAGGATTACCGAAATACCCTTATAGGGTAAAATGGCTATTTTGCCCCTGAAGGTAAAAGACTGATTTTGGTGCCATGATTTGAATGTGATTGTATGACTGTGGTTTAACAGACTTGACTGTAGGCGTGTGTCTGATTTGTTGTTAATATGTGTTGAAATGACTGTTACTAAGCATGCCCATTTTGCATACACGTATAATGATTAAGCATGATATACACGACATACTACATTGGGTTGGGTTATGCTTATGGAGGAAGTATTGTACTGGTGGCTATGCCATGTTATACTGATTCAGTGGCTCTACCACGATATAATGATTTTAGTGGCTCAGCCACGTATACTGTTACTGGCAGCTTTACTGCGTTGATATTGGCAGCTCGGTTGCGCTCTTGGTGTGTGGGGCTGAGTGGGTTGACTTGGTCCCCACATGGTGTGTAGGGTTGGTACGGGTGGTGTGTTGGCTGGATCGGGATGGGATGCATCCTCATACTATTGCATACTTGTTTATGAGATCTGTCACTGTACTGGGCTTAGGCCCACTTGTTCTGTTATTGGTTTGGGCTAGGCCCAATTGATTCTATAATGGGCTGTGACCCAAATGATATTGTAGTAGGCTTTGACCCACATATGCTCTGAACTATACTGTACTGTTACTGTTAATGGGCTTTGGCCCAGACTGTTAGATTTTTTATTCTATATACTAACTGTTACTCTGGTAAGGGGATTACACACTGAGTTTTCATAAACTCACCCCGTTTTTAACTGTGCAGGTAATCCCTAGCCTTAGACGGATCGGTGCTGCGAGGGACTCGGAGGTGGCCACATGTTCTCAAGTTTTTCCTTATGGCTAGCCTTTCAAATAATTTACTTTGGGTTTGATATTTTTGTAATAAAGCCATTTGGGATTTAAACTTTTATTTTCTATTATTTTTTTATCTACCAGGCTAGAAAACACGAGTTTTCCAAAACAATAACTGCTTTCAAACACTACGTTTCCGTAACCCAATTTTTTAAATATCATGTTTCCATAAATCATTTATTTTAATTCAGCTTCCACAATTGAAAAAGATTTTACTAAGTGATTAATAACATTTTGAAAAGGGAATAGTTTTTATATAAACCACATTTTAAAAATAAATGAACGCAAACAAAAACACGAATTTCGAGAAACACTTCAATGTGACACGCCAGATTCGGGCCTAACTTCTATGCCGGGTTTAGGGTGTTATAGATTATGAATTAATGATTGACTACCATCCGGGAAAGGCGAACGTGGTCGTCAATGCCTTGAGTAGGAAATCTTTGTTTACATTGAGAGCTATGAATACACGGTTTTCTTTATTAGATGATGGTTCTATTCTAGCTGAGTTGAGAGCTAGACCGATGTTTCTCCAAGAGATTTGTGAAGCTCAGAAAGGCGACAGTGATTTGCAAGCCAAGAGAGTTCAGTGTGAGTCGGGTGTTGAGTCAGATTTTTAGATTAGTTCCGATGGACGTTTAACGTTCTGTGATAGAATTTGTGTACCGAGAGATGGTGAGCTTATTTGGAAACTTTTACATGAGGCACATAGTAGTTGTTTGTCTATTCACCCTGATGGTACAAAGATGTATAATTACTTGAAGAAATGGTATTGGTGGTCGAGTATTAAAAAAAGACATTTCTGAGTTCGTATTGAAATACTTGATTTGTCAGTAAGTGAAAGTTGAATGTCAGCTTGTGTGAGTAGACATGTTGATAGCTGGAGAGTGAGCATTATATGAAATATGAGATTGAGATAGCTTCAGCTATGTATTGGCACTTAGGGTGCGAGATTCCCGAGTATCCGATATTATTCCAAATGGTTCAACGGGTATATCAAAGATATGAAATGCTGAGAGATAGTTACGTATCAGTACAGGTATGTACGAAAATTCATATGATTATTGAATCCATGAATTTGTGAGTTCATGATCATTATGTGAATGAATATATATATTAACCTTGTGATTAAATGGTTTTGTAGTATATTATGTTATATTACTTGAATGGTGACTCAATGGTGAGTTTTACTTATTAACCATATGAGCTTACTTTATAGCTTACTATGTTTACTTTTCTGTGTTTTATGGTGAATATCGAAGCTTGCTCGAATTTGGGAGTCACCGAAGATCTCATTACACTATCAAGCTATCATTTTAGTGCTTTTGAATTTATGTATTTGGTTATATGGCATGTATTGGAGTTTTTGGTTAATATGGCATATATGTTGGTAATGGATTTAGCCAATTGATTTGTCTTGTAAATGTTGTAAGTTTTGGTTATGTGTATAGCCATGTGATTTGGCTCATTTTGGTATACTTGGTTTTGTACATATATATGTGTGTGTGCATGTGCAATTAGTCTTTTATTAGGTGGTTGGTAATTACCATGTGAATAATTGTTTGTGGATTGCTATTTTGAGTATCAACTTATTGAAATTTGAGATTGGTATGACTGTGGTTTTAGGTAAGATAATGCAAAATTGCAAGTGACCATATAGGTGATTTGTGAATTGAATGGCTAATTGTGATATCTGTATGTCTTGTGGTTGATGGTATTGATACAGCATAAACTGAACTTGGTTTAGATGAGTTTAAATGCCATTTGAAGATGTGGTCATATGCAATTTGGTTTGTGTAGGTGAATGCAAGATTGGGTGAAAAAGATGGATTGGAAAATAGCCTATTTTTGTCCACACAGGTAGAGACATAGAGGTGACCTGACCGTGTGTCCCCTGATGTTTATTTAGAAACCAAGTCAGTATGCTTCACACAGTCCAGCACACAGGAGTGTGACTTGGCCATGTGGCATAAGTGAGTATACCCTGCAGTTTTGGCACGGCCTAGTACACGGCTTGGCACACGGGTGTGTGTAGCCATTTCGAAGGGTACACGGGCTAGTCACACAGGCATGTGGTTGGCTGTGTGACCCAAATCAAGGTGTTACACGGGGTCAAACACGGGCTGGGACATGGCCATTTGATCCCATTTCAAATGTCCACACAGCCTGTGACATGGGCGTGTATCCCCTGTATTTTGAAAAATTTACTATGTTTTCCAAAAGTTTCCTGAGTTATCAGTTTAGTCCTAAAGCACTTTTAGTGAATGATTTGGGCCACATAGGCTCGTATTAGGGACATTATGATTGATTGTGAATGCATTGTTATTGGATATGAATAATGTGTGTGAAATGTAAGATTGTTTAACTGTTATGTCCGGTAATGCTCCGTAACCCCATTTCGGCAATGGATACAGGTTAAGGGTGTTACATTTCCCTTCCTTTGCAATTTCTCCTTTAGGTTTCAATGCAGATTTTCCTTTGTTAGGTTTGCCCTTGCCACTGTCCTTGGGCTTTGCCTTAACCTTTCTTTTACCCTTGTCCTTGCGGACCATCAGAATGGGTTAAGGCCCACCCTTTTTCATGTTACTTTCAGCAGTTAGTAACAATGTTGAGTAATTGTGGAAAAGTCTTATTAATCTCATTCATGTTGAAATTAAGGACAAATTAGCTAAAACTATACGGCAACGATTGTAGGATGACATCGGTGGCCAACTCCACACCTAAAGGGAATCCTAGTTTTTCAAGGCTTTCAATATAGCCAATCATCTTTAAAACATGAGTTCTCGCAGAAGATCCCTCCACCATTTTGTATTGAAATAGAGCTTTAAAGGTCCCGTACCTCTTGTAACACCCCTCACCCATATTAAATGCTAAAATAGGGTTACGGAGTATTACCGGACTTATAACACATTTAAACATGCTTTCACAAACATTCAATCAATACATGTAATCATCATTCAATTTCAATCACTTTGTCCCTAATACGAGCCTACGAGGCCTTAAACATATATTGCAAATGGTTCGGGACGAAACCTGTAACTCGGGGAATTTTTCAACACTTATAATTTTTTTCTTTAAAACAGGGGACACAGCCACCAGACACGCCCGTGTAACCAGGCCGTGTGACTCACACAGCCACCAGACATGCCCGTGTCATAGGCCATGTGAACATTCAAAATGGAAGTACATGGCCGTGTCCCACCCCGTGTCCTACCCGTGTCCAAACAAGTGAGGTTATTGACTTGGGTCACACGGCCAACCACATGCCCGTGTTCCTAGCCCGTGTGCCCTTCGAAGTTACCACACACGCCCACATGCTAGGTCGTGTGCTAGGCCGTGCCAAACTTATAGGGTATACTGACTTATGCAGCACGGCCAAGTCACACGCCTGTGTGTTAGGTCGTGTGCCAATTAGAGGGTATACTGACTTGTATCACACGGCCGATCACACCTCCATGTGTGAGGCTGTGTGGAGCATGCTAACTTCATTTCAATTTTAACACCAGGGGACACACGACTGTGTATCATGACCGTGTGTCACACACGGCTAAGACACACGCCCGTGTAACTGCCCGTGTGGACAAATGTAGGCTATTTACCAAGCCATTTTGCCACCCCATTTGATACACACTTTCACCTACACATATGGCACCAAAACAAAGCATAATAGGCAACCCAAAACAACCAAATAAAAGATAATTCCTATCATTTCATCTAAGCATTTCTTAGTCTAAACCTCAATCACAAACACCATCAATTCATCAACCATTTCCAAGCGACATTAAACACATCACAAAATAGCATTAGCACGTCTATAAACATTTACCAAACATATATCATTTTCTACCAAATTCACAATCATGATACTAATTCCACAACCCTCATAATATAAGTCATATATTTATATGTACATACACTAGGCTTAAACATACCAAAACAAGCCAACTTTCATGGCTATATACACAAACCAAAACATATACATTTACAAGCCATCTCAAATGGAAAAGCTCACTACTAAAACATAACCAACATGACCATAGTTCCTATACATGCCACATGACCAAACCATAAGCTCAAAAGTACCAAAGTGATGGTTGGATAGTGTGATGTAGCCTCTGACAATCCCCGAATCCAAGCTAGCTTTGAAATCACTATAAGACATGGAAAATAAACAAAGTAAGCCTTATAGCTTAGTAAGCTCATACTATATAAACTTAACTAATCACAAATACGCCATTCATCAATTTAAACATATTAACATGTAATTCTTGATTACTAACAAACCTTCTTCATACTTATTCATATGCTTATATAAAAATTCATAACTTCTTCTATTTAAAGCTCATACTTTCCATGTACATACCTGTACAAATTCATAACAAGTTCATACCTATTCAGAATACTGTCGAATATTCGATATCTCACACACTAAGTGCCATTTATAGCCGAAGCTATTTCAAATCACACACTAAGTGCCAAATATAGTCGAAGCTATCTCGACTCGCACACTAAGCGCCATATATATCTGAATCATCGTCAAACATGACTATAATCTCATATACACAATTTATGCAATATCAAAGAATTTAAAGCATAATTGTAACAATGCTCATTACATACAAACTTGCCTCAGATATTAAAACGACGAATCGAGTCGATTAGTTGATAACTTTACCTTTTCCCCAATCCAAATCTGTATTTCTCCTTTCTTGATCAAAATATATTCAAATTTGACTTATTCAATAATCTATTAATTCAATTTAGTCCAAAACATACTTTAAAACGCATTTTCACTTTTGCCCCATATTTTTCACAATTTAGTCCTTATTTCATAAAATCACAAATCAATGAAATTCCAAATATACCCAAGCAAGCCAAATTACCATTATGCCCCTAGAAGTCCGTATTTTTCATTTATTTCACATTCTAACCACTAACTTTACACATTTCTCAATTTAATCCCTATTTTGCCTTTTCACTAAAAATCATTTTACAAAACTTGCTTAACTATCAACAACCATTCATAATCTATCAAGAAATTTTGAAATACACATGTATTCAACAATTGCATCATTCAAAATATTTAACATTTTTGCAAAATAGTCCCTAGGCTAGCTAGTACTAGATGCAACGATTACAAAAACATAGAAATCATTAAAACCCAAGTCAAAATGACTTACCAATTTAAACTTGCAAGTGTTGAACCCTAAAACACAACAAAATGTTTTCTTCTTCTTCAATATTTGGCCAAAGAAGATGATAATGAAGTTTAAATTGATTTTGTTTTATTTAATAATTCATTAATAACTAATTTACCATTTTAACCTTAATAATAAACCATTTAAAAACATAATAATATGTCCATATATGTCCACTCACAAATATAATGGTTTAATTACAACATAAGACCTTAACTTTAAGGTTCTATAGCTATTTGACACCTTTAGCTATTAGAACTCAAGTTTTACGCTTTATGCGATTTAGTCCTTTTTATCAAATTGACCAACCAAACGATAAAATTACTTCACGAAACTTCTCACATATATACTATCATGCTGTAAACACTTAAAACAATATTAAAATAATTTTACGACCTCAGCTTTGTCATCCCGAAACCACTATTCTGGTTTGACTAAAAATGGGTTGTTACTCCTCTTTTGACGAGCTTGCCCTTTATATAATTCCTTGAGATGTTTGGATCATATCATAGGCAATGATATCCTCATGTTGCTTTTGAAGCTTAGGAGTCATGGTGGCAACCATTAGATATCCGATGTCTAACATGTGATCAAGATGCTTCTTATAAGCATCCTTGTCAGCTTTAGAGGCATTAGCTACTGGTTTAAAAGGAACAAGTTCTTCAATGACGTATAATTTTCGTTCTTATTTAAAGACAAGGAAGTTCAAGCCATTCAACTTGTCCTTCTAAAGGACAGATCGCAATGATAAAAAGTTTGTATTATTTGCAATAATAAATCTACTGTAACATCCTAAAATTAGGGGTTCTGCATTTTATGTTTTTCTGTGTGCTTGGCTTGTTCTGCTTGTTATTTGGTTGTGCTTGGGGGTCCTGGGGACGCTCGGGTTCAAGCCAGAGCCTTGGCGAAACTTTGGTTTATGGGCTTAAGGGGGGAGAGCTAGTGGAGGCAGGCTTTAAGATCATTTGTGTGTGCTTGTTGACACAAAGGAGCTTTTGTCCAAGTAGAGGTGGCGTCATGAGTAGAGCAAGGGGGAGGGAGTTCGAATCCCATCTGCAGCATCTAGAGCTTTATTTTTGTGCTCAAGGAGGGGAAGAAGTGGCGTTCGGCTGGGACTCTACATGGTGGTTGTGGAATGAGTCAACCAATTTGAAATGGATGGACAAGAGTAGCTTAGGGAGTTTGAATTGGTCAAACAATTCAAATTGGTGGATGGAGAGTTAAGCAAGGAGCAAATCAAGGGATTTGAGAGGGGGAGTGAGAGTTGGCCGAATGTTGGAGTGTTAGGGGGAGAATTTCATCTATGTGTTGTTGTTGGCTTGGAATTTCGGCATTGTGTGGTGTTGATTGCATAACCGAAGCTTTGGAGTGTTGTACTGAAAACTCTATAGGTGCTTAAGGGTTCTCTTTTGCGTTTTTAGTTTTAGCAACTCAAGCAATCGAGGTCATTTTCTTGTCAGCTCTTTCTTGCTAGTGCCAAAATACTCAAGCCTTATTTCTTCATCTTTTCTTCTCTTCAAGTGGGTCTTGGCCGAAACTTCTTTGCACTTCCCTTCTCGTCTATTCTTTTTTATTTCTCCATAGCCATTGGGTTCTTTGCGTCACCAAGAGCTGAATCTCTCATTCATTTTCTACTATTTGTTTTTCCTCCATAACCGAACCATTTTTGCTTGCTGTTAGCCGAATCTCTCCTCACTATCTTCCCTTCCCATTCAACTTTCTTCTTCTTTTTGTTCTACACTCTTTTCTCCATAGCTGAACCTCAGTTTGCATACTTGCTGTTCTTTTTATTTTGTTTTTTCTTGATCTATTCTTCTAGCCGAAACCTACTCCCCTTTTACTGTCTTTTCATTTATCTTTCCCTAGGCCAAAACCTTTTTGCTCATCTTCTAGAAGTTGTTTCCATCACCTAAACTGAATCTCTCTTATTACCCCTTCCTAAACCGGCTCCTTACTTGTATGTCCATTATAGTCGATCTTGGATTGCTTCTATTATTCCTGCCAGTTCCGAATTGCCTTGAGTTTTATTTGGCCTCTCCCTGTTCAAGACTTTCGTTAGATAAGTCGAACATCCTGCAACCGAATCCATGGCTATGCAATTCCTTGTTTATTAAGGTAAGGAGTTTTCATTAGTCTTATAAGATTAGACTCTCTTCCGTTTTACTCTGACTTAATCAAATCTTTTGGTTAGACAACCAACGTTTCTCTCTGAGTACTGATCAAAGATTCTCTCCATGGATGCGAGTGCTAGCCAAACCAAGGAGAGGAGTGGACTCGTAGTCTCTGCTCCTAAGTTCAAATGACGTGCTGTGACAACGGTCCGGTACTTTCCACCGTGTTGTGGTAGGGAGCCGACATCTGCTTGGGATAGACAAATCGTGGTTATTCCCGCTAGTAAGAGTGTCGACAATCTATAGTGTTTAGTTTGACGCGTAATCAGGTGTGTAATGCTCACACTTTTCTTTATTATTTTGCGTTAATAATTGTGTTGGCTGAAAGCCGAAACGACTGTATAGACAGTTTGAGATACCCTTGTGGGTAAGGTTGGAGACACCGGGTAAGTACCTCTATGTTTCTACTTTCGAATGTCATAGCCTAAATATATGTATAATTTGATTAATTGTTGTACATTGGAAATATGATTGCATTCATCTCAGTATGATAATATGTTGCATGGGCTTCGGGATATGATATTGAAAGGGGAAGTGTGATTCAGTGACTGTCATAGTGGTTCGGTACCACAGTGGGTTGGCCCCACATATTTTCTATTCGTGACTATGTCACAGTGGTTTGGTACCATAGTGGTTTGGCACCACATATATATATGTATCAGTGATTGTCACAGTAGTTTGGTACCATAGTGGGTTGGCCCACATATACTTATCAGTGACTGTCGCAGTGGTTTGGTACCATAGTAGGTTGGCCCCACATATACATTTATCAGTGACTCTATCACAGTGGTTTGGTACCACAGTGGCTTGGTGCCACAAGTGTTAGGCTGGTTCAGGTGATGTAGAGGATGGAAAACTATGTTGGGCTGGGTTGCATTGCATACAATTTTTAATATGCCATGTTGTGAGGACTAAGGCCTAATGTGTTCTGAGGGCTTAGGCCCAGATTGCTTTCGTAAGGGGAATTACACACTGAGTCTCGGTGACTCACCCCTCTGCTTAATTTTGTAGGTAACCCCTAGCTGTAGATTTGAAGCCGAGGTGGACATGAGGTGGCCATGCATTACTACTTCCTTAAATTTTCGTTTCTGTATGTAAACTTACTTTTACTTTGGGTTTTTGCTATGTAATAAGGCCTCCATAACTTTAATTTGGGTTTTCCTTTAATACTGTTATTACATATTTTATGAACCGTCAAATATGGAGTCTTTCTAAAATAAAAATATAAACAATCATTTTTTTAAAGTGTTAACAGAGGATGACAAGCGAATAACTAGTTAATTCGGAAATTTGCTCAAAAACCTCAACATTGATTTCAAATGTCACGTTTTTTTGAATTCCCTAATTTTCGGCTTTCGTTAAACAAACCTGCTTACGACTCATAGATCATTTTAAGAAGAAGTTGGTGGGAAACCTTCAAACAAAATTTTAATTTTTAAAAGATGGAAACACCGAACGAAAAATTTTCTAAATTACGATGTTTCTTTAAAATTTCAAAACTACCTTTTTAAGTAACATATCAGATTTGGTCGTAACGTATAGACCGGGTTTGGGGTGTTACATCTACAATAATAATAAAATATGCTTATAAGTAGATTTACCAAGTTTAATATAATCATTAAAAAGGACTTTACTAAATGATGATTCCACTACTTTATTCAAAATTAATAATTCTCATATTTTAATTTTGGAAAGACTTTCCTAGTGTGTAAGGATCCATATTTCACCTCTTTTTAAGTCAGCTTTGGCTTTACTCTCAAGATTATGGTTATTTAGGTAAGCAACACTTGTTAATTACATCACATGTAAGTCCTCTATTTTGTGAACAACTCTTGTTCCAATCATCTCATAATTATCCAAAACTCTTGCCTCTAGGTATCTAATCCTATTAGAGTAACCTAGTTAAATTATTAAACAATATTATAACCATCGAATATCACTTGTTTATTCCTCACGTTTGACCAAGATAGATACATGTACTTCGCTTTAGCAAAACCCACATTGTATCGATCGAGGCTTTAACGAGGGTAAATTTTGGAAGGCAATCTTAACTTAATATTTTATTGAGGGGTTTTAATTTAACTTAATCTCACCATTAATGGTAAACATTTGTTCATTTTAATCCTTTAATTGATCTTGTCAATGTCCTATAACATGCATGCTAGTATACCATCCATTGTATCATATACAAGAAAAATATAAGTAGTAAATAAATGCAACGATTATAGCCCATAAAACTAAGGTGGTTCCTCCCAAACCAATGGCAGAACCGAAAGGAATACTAAAGGTGTATGTCACTTCTCAAGCTTCTTTTCCACTTTAGGTAACCCAACATTCTTTTCCTCTCATCCATAGTAGCTTGTACAATTTACAATTATAGAAACTCATTTTACATACGAGGGAGTAAGATCAGAAGAGAAATACAAGAGAAATATAGAAAGGCACGACACTAGGCCGTATTTATAAAATTACAACCTTTGCAATTAATAAATTAAATAGACCATCGGGCTATAATCATGTATTTCCAAACAATGTACATATCAAATATAGTATACAATATATGATACATTTAATTTAGTGGCTTATTAATGTGAATTACAAAATTGTCCCTTCAATTAATTTTGCCTATGCGTTGGGGTCAAGGGCCAGAGCCCCTTGCGGGGGTCCCATCATAACACCCTTAACCCGTATCTGTCGCTGAAATAAGGTTACAAAGCATTATTGTAAAAACATAACTTTAAAATGTACATGTAAATTCTCAACATAAACATATCAATCGCCATTCATGTACATGCATAATGTCCCTGAATCGAGCCCTCAAGGCCTTAAAAACACTTTAGAAACGTTTCAAGACTAAATCGAGAACATTTGGATCATTTAAGAAAAATTTGGAAAAATTAAACTGCTGTTGTAACACCCTTAACCCGTAACTATCGTTGGTCTAGGGTTAAGAGTCTTACCAGACAAATTGGAACATTTACAATCATTTCTTAAACATATATGCATCATCATCATATCATACCAAATCATACACATAGAGTCCCTTTAAAAGGTCTACAAGACCTTTAACATGCATTGGGAAGGGGTCGGGACTAAACTGAGTACATATAAAATTTTCCCGAAAACTTAATATTTTTCAAAGTTGCAGAGGTCACATGCCCGTGTGGGTAGGTCGTGTGCCTCACACGGCTTCAAACACACCCGTGTGTCCAAGCCATTGCAAAACCAGCCATACTTACTAACTTGTTCACATGGCCGAAGACAAGCCCATGTGCTTGACCCATGGGCAACATTGACTTAATTCACACGGCCTGTAACACACCCGTGTGTCTGGCCCGTTTGCGAGTCTGACTTGTTTCAAATTGCAACCTTAAGAGACACGGTTGAGACACACGCCCGTGTGCTCAACCGTGTGGGCAAATATGGGCCATTTTCAAGGCCAAATTGCCACCCAACTTTGGGTTACATCTACAAGCATCAAAACATACTAAATTCATACCCCAAATGCATTCAAAACATACCAAAATATGCACCTTTTAACCTTCAACTATATCATTTATTTCCACACTCAATTCCAACTCAAGAATACCAATCCAAAATATCAAAATTCACATCAAAATCATGTAATTCATACATCATTTAATCCTTACCAATTCATAACATGAAACATACTACCTCCATCCACCACAACTTATCATATAGGTCATTCCCACAAAGTCACATGAACACATTATAACCATCATTCTCACATATCCAAGACTTATACTAAGATGATTCATCTATCAAGCCATATCATATGGCAAGATTTATACATCTCAAAACATACTATAATCACTAGCCTATACATGCCATATACCAAATATAGAACTTCCAAAAGTACCAAAATTGTTGGCCGATAGTGTGATTGAGTCACTGACGATTCCCAGATCTGAGATAGATTTAATAACACTATAAAACAGAGAAACACTTCACACAGTAAGCTTAAAATCTTAGTAAGTTTGTCATATAACACATTTTACTCAACAAATAGAATTCAATATACAAAATAAACTATCCCACGGTTCAATTCACAAAGATATACAATCTCAATCATAGTCATTACTCACATAATCATCCATTTATCCATATACGATATCATCAACCACATAGGCTTCGTACATACCTGTGCCAACACTTAATTAACCATCACTTTTGCTACTCAAAGCTCAATACCCCAATTCGTTCAATCTTCATTAAACATTCGATTTACTCGCACACTTAGTGCCAATTTCTTAGCTGAAGCTTTTATATCATTGCACACTTAGTGCCTTTACATTTAACCGCATTTAACTCAATATCGCACACATAGTGCCAATCAATATAATCGATGCCTTCTTTATTTCGCACACATAGTGATGTTCACCACTGTATCAATTCTATTTATGCACACTTAGTGCCACATCTCTCAAATAAATATATAACATTACTAATTCATCAACCACATACTCATTCATTACATAATATGTAAACATGATTTAAGCAATACGTATTATACACGAACTTACCACGGATGTAAAAACACGATACAAGTCGATTAATTGAGCACCTTGTTCTTGCCTCGATCTAAATCCAAGTTCCTTTTTACTTGATCTAAACATATTCAAATTCAACTCTTTTGCTCACCATATCATTCAATTCAATCCAAAAACACATATTTAGGGTATTTTACAAAATAGCACTCATATTTGCACATTTTGACATTTTAGTCCCTATTTTATAACATCACAAAATACTCAATTTCATTATACCATACTTAGGCTGAATCTTCCTCGTGTTCATACAAGCCCACTTATTTCATTTATTTCACATTTTCATCCTTCCATTTCTCATTTTCATAATTTAATCCAAAATAGTCAAATTCATCAAAAATTCAAAGACAAAATATGTTAATCTATCACATATCTTTCATATTTCATCATCAACTATCACAAAGCTCAAGCATTCATCAATGGCACATTTCAAAATCATCATCAAATTTTAAAATTAAAGCATGGGCTTGATAGTACGCTAAGCAACGATCACAAAAACATAGAAATCATCAAAAACTAAGCTTGAAACATACCTCAATCAAAGACAACAATGGCTGAACCCTAGCTTAGTCTTTTTCTTTTCTTTTTCTTGTGATTTTCGGCAAAAGAAGTTGATAATGGCTTCCTTTTTCTTATTTGTTTTATTTATTATTTACTTATTTCATAAATTACCAACTTATCCCTAGTAACTTCATTTGAATTTCCATTAACTTAAACCCATTTTTTTCCATCCATTAAGCATGTGGTCTAATAGCAACATAAGGACTTCTTATTTAAGAAGCCATGACAATTTAGCACTTTTAACATCTAACACACATCTTTTGCATTTTATGCGATTAAGTAATTTTTCGCGAATCAACACACAAATAATAAAATTTTCACACATGCTTAATAACATATTGTAAACACTAAAAATAATATTAAAATATTTTCTCACCTCGGATTTGTGGTCCCGAAACCACTGTTCCAACTAAGGTCTAAATCGGGCTATTACAGCTGTGACTCACACGGCAAAGACAGATGCCCATGTCTTAGGCCGTGTAACAATCAAAATAGGGACACACCCATGTTCCAGCCTGTGTCCATGCCCGTGTAACTCTCTGGGTTGGATCACACAGCCAGGCTAAACGCCCATGTGCCAGGTCGTGTAGCACTCGAAGGCTATGTGCTAGGCCGTGCAACTGCATAACTTGAATGCCTTTAAAACCTACAGGGGACACACGGCAATGGCACATAGCCATGTGCCACACACAGCTAAGACACAGGCTCGTATCTCAGGCCGTGTAGAAATTAAATTGGCCAAATTTAAGTCATTTCCATCACCAACCCAAACATGTACCTACAAGCATTTTGTTCCCAAATTCAAGGCATCAAAACATACCAATTCATGAATGAAACAACCAATTCAACAAACCATAAATCCATCCAACCAATATGCCAACAAGGCACCTCAAATGCATTCAACGATATCTTATCTAAACGTGTCAAAAACCTATCACAAATCAAGCATTATATCTCATTACTTACTAAGCTACTACACACAACACAATTGAAGCATTCATACACCAACACTTTGCACCAAAAAGCTTTATACATTTACTACTTACAAGTGTTGAAAAAGGTTTACCTAGTTATGCATAAAAGTTCAAATACCATTCACTATCAACTTTTAATATTTATATATTCACCAAAATATCTTATTACTAAGGACCTTTCCTAATACATGCCACTTTAATCAACTACAAAAAGAACCAAAATGACTACCGAGATGATGGTGATAGTGTGTGAGCTTCTAAGTCGATCCAATCAAAGCAACGATTCCAAGAGTCCTACAAAATAAAATCAAACTAATAAGCACAAGAGAGCTTAGTAAGTTCAATAATAGATTCATTTGTTAACAACTACAAATTTTCAAATGGATGTTAACTTTTAATACACCAAAGCCTGAATAACATCGATAGAAAGCCTACTAGACACAGAGCCTAAATAACACTTGCATAAATCTTGCTAGGCACAAAACCTAAATAACACCGACACAAAGCCTGAATAACACCGGCACAAAGCTTGAATAACACCGTCATAAGCCTGCTAGGCACAAGGCTTGAATAACATTATACTTTTATTTCTTTAAACATAGTTCTTAATGGAATGTAAAGATTATTCACTAATGAGGTGTCCAATTCAACTAAAAATAAGCATATAACGAACTTATAGGACTAGATTGTAGTAATTACGAAACATAGGAACTACTCCAAAATCTTTCCTTTTCAACGATCGTCAACCCGTTCATGATCTAAAACAATAGTTTCATTCAATTGAGTACTTCTATATATCAATTTAATCCATAATTCATTTTTATGACAAATTACTATTTTGCCCCTAGCATTTTAACTTTTCACAATTTAGTCCTTAAGCTCATAAATTGAAATAGAAAACATTTAGATCCCCATTCAAGCTAACCAAGTTTATTAGGGACTTATATCAACCCAAATAAACCCTTATTTAATAATTTTAACATAAATTTTACAATTTTTACAAATCAATCCCTTAACAAAACTTGTTTATTCAACCATAATTATTCATAATCTAGCATTAAACATAAGAGATCATTCAAGAACATTCATGGCATCACCCTCAACTTTTAACAGTTTTACAAATTAATCCCCTAGCTAATTAGATTAAACTAAAACGACTTCAAAAACCTAAAAATCATTAAAAACTGGCATAATTACATACCATGCACACAAGGATTGTAACAGCACATATTTAGTCAAATCAGAACAGTGGTTCCGATTTGCCAGATGAATTTTTGAGAATAGCCGAGGATACTAAATCTCGTCTTGATTTCGAGGCCATGTCTTGACATGGACTTATACGAGGTTCTTACTCATGAACTGGTCAATGCCGAGCCTTGGCTGGGGCTTACATGAAATCTCTTTCTCTTGATAGCTTTTTAATGCCAAGACTTGTCTTGGGCTTACATAATAACTGTTCAATGCCAAGCTTGCCTTGGACTTACTTGATATCTGTTCAATGCCAAGCTTGCCCTGGACTTACATGATATCTGTTCAATGCCAAGCTTGCCTTGGACTTACTTGATATCTATTCAATGCCAAGGTTGCCTTGGACTTACATGATATATGTTCAATGCCAAGCTTGCCTTGGACTTACTTAATATCTGTTCAATGTCAAGCTTGCCTTGGACTTCCTTGATATCTGTTCAATGCCAAGCTTTCCTTGGACTTACTTGATATCTATTCAATGCCAAGCTTGCCTTGGACTTACATGATATCTTCTTGATTGCTGATTCCATGCCTAGACTTGGTCTTATACGGACTTTCTTGTCTCCTATGATAGATAGAGTATCCTGGGCATTTCTTCTTCAATCAGGACTTGCTCAATATTTAACCTCATTGATTTCTTTATTTACAAAACGTTAAGTATTCCATGAATACAATAGACATTATACTAAACAATTTAATGTTAGAAATCAATAAAGATCAGAAATCATACAAACTTACCTTAAAATACAAAATGTACGTAGATATGGAATTTAGTCTTCGACTTTGTTCTTGCCTTGATTTTGATCCGGGCTTCGCTTTTCTTGATCTATAGTCACAAATAGATCATTTAATACTCCCATTAACTAAATTGACTCCTAACTCATACTTTGGCAGAAATTACTATTTTGCCCCTATACTTTCTAATATTTGCACTTTTGTACTTAGCCTCGTAAAATGATTTTCATTCAATTTCCTTAAACCTCATGCTTAGCTATATCATTTTCTCTTCTATAGCAATCATCAATTCATTCTATTCTTAGTAGGTATGACCAATTTTATAACTATTACAAAATGGTCCATACTACCATTTTTCATGAAATTCATTAAGGTAAAGAGGTTTATCAAGCATCAAACCTTCATAAACTTCCATAAAACATCATTAGCATGTATGGCAATCATGGGTAAATTTTTGATGCATCATAGCTCATTTAATAGCTAGAAATGGCTAATTCATAATACGAAAACTCCGAAAATACGAAGAATATCAAAAACGGGACTAAGATGAACTTACTAGCAAGATTGAAAAAATGAAGAGCCCTAGCTATGGTGTCTCCACTTTTTCGACAGCAACAAGGAAGAAGATGAGTGAATTTTTCTCATCTTTTTCCTATTTTAATTACTAATTAGGCAAATGACCAAAATGCCCTTCCTTTTAAAAGTTTCTATTTAACACCATCTCAAGGCCAATGTTGTCCAAAATAATATTTTTGGAAAAATTGCTATTTAAGGACTTCTAATTACTATTCTAAAGCTATTTCACACAAAGACCTTCTAGAAACTCATATTTTGCAACTTTTGCAATTTAGTCCTTTTTGGACCAAACCACTACAATTTAATAAAATTGCTTTATGAAACATTCATACTAGCATGCAAACATGACATAAACTTTGTAAACTCATATTTTCACCTCGAAATCGTGGTCTCGCACCACTATTCTGACTAGGCCCTAAATCGGGCTGTTACAATTCTCCCCCTAAGGGATTTTCGTCCTCGAAAATCTTTACCAACAAAAAGGTTTGGATACTAGTTTCTCGTACTCCCTTCTGGTTCCTATGTAGCTTCTTCTATTCCATATTTTTGCCACAATACTTTCACTAGGGCAATACTTTTATTCCTTAACTGCTTGACTTCCAGAGCTAAAATTTTAACTGGCTCTTCACTGTAAGTCATGTCGGGATGAATCTCTATTTTTGACGGGGTAATTACATGCGAAGGATCTGATCTGTAGCGTCACAACATCGACACATGAAACACATCATGTATCTTTTCTAATTCTGATGGCAAAGCTAAACGGTAAGCTACCAGCCCAACTCTTTCAGTGACCTCGTACTCAGCTTGCCTTTCCGGCCAAATCTGAGAATTTTTCTCCATGGTGACACTTTTAAGAAAACTTTATCTCCAACTTGGTACTCTATCTCTTTTCTCCTTAAGTCCAAATAGGATTTCTGTCTGTCTGATGCAGCTTTTAAACATTCTCGTATCATTTTCACTTTCTCTTCATCTTCTTTAACCAAATCAACCCCGTGAATTTGGTTTTCCTTGAGTTCAGTCAAAAACAAAGGTGTTTTGCACTTACGCCCATATATAGCCTCATAAGGCACCATATTTAAGCTCGATTGGCAACTATTATTATAGTCAAATTCTGCCAATGGGAGGAACTTTTCCCAACTGCCTTAGAATTCTAGAATACAACATCTGAGCATATCCTCAAGTACTTGAATTACTATTTCTGACTGACCGTCAGTCTGAGGATGAAAAGTCGTACTAAAGTTTAACTTTGCACCAGGGCTTCTTGCAGCTTCTTCCAAAATCGGGATGTAAATCTCGGGTCTCTATCTAATATAATCGATAAAGGAACTCCATGGAGCCTTACTATTTCTGAAACATACAAGTTTGCCAACTTGTCGAAGGAGAAATCCACTCGTACTGGTATGAAATGGCTGACTTTGTAAATCTATCAACTACAGCCCATATAGCATCCTTCTTACTTGGTGACAATGGTAAACCCGTTACAAAATCCATGGTGACGCGGTCCCATTTCCACTCGGGAACCAAGATGGGCTGAAGTAAACCCGAAGGTACTTGGTGTTCAGCCTTTACTTGCTGACAAATCAAGCACTTGGAAACAAACTCTAAAATATCTTTCTTCATTTTCGGCCACCAATACAGTTTCTTCAAATTATTATACATCTTAGTACTTCCTGGATGTACAGATAAACATCCGTTATGTGCCTCATGTAAAATTCTCTGAACAAGCTTCTCTTTGCTCGATACACAGATTCTATTTCTAAGCATCAAGTATCCATCAGAATTAGTTCGAAAATCGGATTCATCATTTGACTCGCATTGAACTTTCTTGACTTGCACTTCACTATCTTCTTTCTGAGCCTCAAAGATCTCTTGAAGAAACATTGGTCTAGCTCTCAACTTAGCTAAAATAGAACCATTGTCTGATAAAAACATTCTTGAATTCAATTCTCTTAGAGCAAATAGAGATTTCCTGCTCAAAGCATCGGCGACCACATTCGCCTTTCCTAGATGGTAGTCAATGACCAATTCACAGTCTTTTATCAACTCTAACCATCTCTGCTGTCTTAAGTTCAGCTCTTTCTGCGTCATCAAATACTTCAGACTTTTTTGATCAGTAAAAATCTGACATTTTTCACTATATAAATGGTGTCTCCAAATCTTCAAAGCGAAGACTATGGAAGCCAACTCTAAATCATGTGTCGGATAATTCTTCTCATGAGGCTTCAATTGTCTGGAGGCATAAGCAATCACCTTGCCTTCTTGCATGAGTACACAGCCTAATCCATTTAAGGATGCATCACTGTAAATTATGAATTCTTTCCCTGACTCAGGTTGTACTAAAATTGGAGCTTCTGTCAACATTGTCTTCAGTTTCTCAAAACTTTGTTGGCATCTTTCTGTCCACTCAAACTTCACATTCTTCTATAACAATTTAGTCATTGGAGTTGCAATCATGGAAAACCCCTTGACAAAACGTCTGTAATAGCCTGCTAGGCCTAGAAAACTTCTAATCTCAGAGATGTTCTTCGGTGGCTTCCAGTCCATTATGGTCGAGACTTTAGTGGGATCTACTCGGACTCCATCTCTCGAGACAATATGTCCAAGGAAACCCACTTCCTTGAGCCAAAATTCACTTTTACTGAACTTGGCACACAACTGATTTTCTCGAAGAGTCTATAAAACTATCCATAGGTGCTCAGTATGCTCATTCTCGTCCCGAGAATAAATCAGTATGTCGTCAATAAAAATGACTACAAACTTGTCAAGGTACAGCCTAAAAATGCGGTTCATTAAATCCATGAATACCACCGGTGCATTGGTCAACCCAAAGGGCATGACTAAAAATTCATAGTGCCCATACCTTGTTCGAAAGGCGGTCTTGGATACATCTAAATCTTTCACTTTCAACTGGTAATACCCGGATCTCAAGTCTATTTTGGAGAACACAGTGGCTTCTTTCAATTGATCGAACAAATCATCGATCCTAGGCAATGGGTACTTGTTCTTTATTGTCACTTTATTGAGCTGACGGTAATCTATGCACAATCTCATGGTGCCATCTTTCTTTTTCACAAATAAAATCGGAGCACCCCATGGTGAACAACTTGATCTTGCAAAGCCTTTATCTGTCAACTCTTGCAACTGTGACTTCAGCTCTCTCAACTCTGTTGGAGCCATTCTGTAAGGAGTAATGGATATCGATACAGTACCGGGAGCTAGCTCAATTTTAAACTCAACCTCTTTAACTGGTGGTAGTCCTAGCAATTGCTCAGGGAAAACATCCAAGTACTCACATACTATCGGTACTGACTCAATCTCTGACTCTGTTTCTTTATCATTCATCACAAAGGCCAGATATGCTTCATACCTTTTTTCTTATATATCTCTGTACCGCCATATGAGAAATCATCACCGACAATCCATCTTGTTCATCCGATTCTACATGAAGAGTATCATTATTCTCACATCTCATCTCGATGTATTTCTTCTCACAATTAACTATCGCCTTATGGGTAGTCAACCAGTCTATACCAAGAATGAGGTCGAATTCATCAAATGGTAACAGCATAAGATTTTCTTTAAAGCAATGACCTCTAATCATTAATGGACAATCTCTACATACTTTATCAATCAACACACTCTTGCCTAAAGGATTGGTCACTTTAATCACAAACTCTGTAGAATCTATAGGCATACTCAAATCGGATACTAATTTCATACAAATGTAAGAGTGTGTGGATCCAGGATCTATTAAAGCAACAATTTTGGTATTGTAAAGAGAAAAGGTACCCGTAATAACATCAGGAGAAGATGCCTCTTCGCGAGCGCAAATGGCATAAGTCCTTGTAGGCGCTCTACCCTTGGGTCTCGCAGCCTGTTCTCTGGGGTTACCTCTTCCACTTGTCCCACTTCCCGGGTTTCTCTACGGTCTTCCTCAGGTCATACTCCCGGATCTTGGGTTTTGAGTTCTCTTCTTTCATCATCTCTAGACAATCTTTTATAAAATGGTCTTAGGACCCACATCTAAAACATGCATTTTCATGTGCTCGGCATTCTCCGAGATGACGTCTGCCACACTGTGGACATTCAGGTCTGTCAGACCTAAAATTCCCAATACTTCCAACTGAAGTCGTCTGTGCTTTGCTCCCTGAATAAGGTTTACTGTTGTCTTTCCTTGAAAATCTAGTGGAAGTAGTTGATCGAGCAGGAAAATCTCTTGACTTCTTGGATGAAGACTGGAATGACTTATTCCACTGTCTCTTTCTAGAGTCGCGAGACTCAGTTTCTGACTTCTTCTTCTCTTTTAATAATTCTTCGGCTTTACAAGCCCTTTCTACTAACACAATGAATTCCTTTAATTCAAGTACTGCAACAAACAACTTGATGTCCTCATTTAATTCTTCTTCAAACCGTTTACTCATAATGGCCTCAGTGGACACACATTCACGAGCGTATTTGCTGAGTCGTACAAACTCTCGCTCATAATCGGTCACTGACATTTTACCTTGCTTCAGCTCTAGGAATTCCTTCCTTTTCTGATCTACAAACCTTTGACTGATATACTTTTTCTGGAACTCTTCTTGGAAGAATTCCCACGTGACCCTTTCCCTCGGTACTACTGACACAAGGGTGTTCCACCATTAATAAGCTAAATCTCTTAAGAGAGAGATTACACACTTCATGCATTCTTGTGTGTGCATGTGGTTCATTGAATAATACGATGGTATTTTCTAACCAGAATTCAGCCTTCTTTGGATCATCATCTCTTTTAGCCCGAAATTCTTCTGCCCCATGTTTCTTGATCTTATCAATTGGAGGTTTACCTCCTCTTACCACCTCTACTACTTGAGGGGCTACTGGAGCAGGTTGTGGAAAAGGCAGGGGTGGAGGGGGTTGCGCATTCGGGTTCCCCTGAACGAACTCTGTATACCATGTGTTCATCATGTGGAGGAAGGGTTCTCTAGCCTCTTCTCCTCCTTGACTCACCGTAGTGGGTCTATTCTCATTATCGTTCGGCACGTCCCTTCTACAGGAGCTGGTGCATTACTTTCTACATCATCTACCATATCTCTGTCGGGATCCATTTACTATATGTATAAACATAATTTAAGTCGTCAGGAGTCGTCACACTATCATTATAAAAACACTCTTACGTATGGCATGTATAACTAGACTCATGCTAGTGCTACGTTAATCCTAGAACAGACTAAATCGTGACTCTGATACCACTAAATGTAACACCCTGTACCCGAGACTGATGTTAAGACTGGATACAGAATATTACCATGCTTGAACTCACTTAAACCTATACTTACTAACTAAAATATTGTTCCGAAATAAAAACTTATCTTTCTTAACCAACTCGTACATCTCATAAGCCTACGAGGCCTCATACACATATCTGGACAATTTTAAAACTCAATCGAAAACATTTCCCCAAAACAGGGACCACAAGCCCATGTTGCTTGGGACACGCCCGTGTACTCTTGGACACGACCATGTCATCAACCGTGGGGAGTTACTGCCAATTTTCACACGGCCTGGACACGTCTGTTTCTACCAACCGTGTGAGGCTACTGACTTGATCCACATGGCTTAAGCACACGCCCATATACAACCCGTGTATCCTACACGGCTTATGAACACGGCCGTGGGGTTCATCCGTGGCCTAATTTAACTAATGATAATAAGGTGCAGGGTACACACGGCCTAGACATACGCCCGTGTGTCAAACTGTGTGGGCATTTAGAGGCTATTTACCAAGCCGTTTACCACCTTGAAAACAAAATCAACTCAATATATTTCATAAACTATACCATAACCTCGATAAACATTCTCACATAGTCAATTTGGCCAATCACTTAACCATATACAAAAGAATAATAACTTGATAGTCTACACAAGGGCCCTTCTTAAAACATATTCTCAAAATGAATGCTTCCTATACATGCCATACTTAGTAAAATAATTTGGCTATACCAAAAAGAAGATTGATAGTGTGCTACAAGCTCCGACTCCGACGATTCCCCAATTTAGCTTGGCAGGACTACATAGAAAGAAAGAAATAAAGGACGTAAGCATTTAGCTTAGTAAGTTTGCATGCAAAGCACATATCAACATACTTGCTTAATATATAATCCATTTAACATAACAATGGTATCACAATTTCGGCTAATAAGCTTACTTACTCCTACATGATTCTTACTTGTCTCATGATACTTACTATTCTCTTACTTGTAAGGTAAACAAGATACCTGTCTCACTTGATCACCTTGATCAGTATACTTTAACATAATGACCATAGTCTCTAATTCATCATTCATAAAAAGCTGATACGCAATTTCATCTTGATAATAACTTTGCTCTCTAAATTTTCTTGTTATCTTATTTTACCTTTACCCATTTTGCCAGATGAATTTCTAAGAATAGCCTAGGATACTAAATCTCGTCTTGATTTCGAGCCCATGTCTTGACATGGACTTATAGGAGGTTCTTACTCATGAACTGGTCAATACCGAGCCTTGGCTGGGGCTTACATGAAATCTCTTTCTCTTGATAGCTTTTTAATGCCAAGACTTGTCTTGAGCTTACATAATAACTGTTCAATGCCAAGCTTGGCATGGACTTACTTGATATATGTTCAATGCCAAGCTTGCCTTCGATTTACATGATATATGTTCAATGCCAAGCTTGCCTTGGACTTACTTGATATCTGTTCAATGCCAACTTTGCCTTGGACTTACATGATATCTGTTCAATGCCAAGCTTGCCTTGGACTTACATGCCTTGGACTTACTTGATATCTTTTCAATGCCAAGCTTGCCTTGGACTTGCATGATATCTGCTTGATTGCCGATGCCATGCCTAGACTTGGTCTTATACGGACTTTCTTGTCTCCTGTGATAGATAGAGTATCCTGGGCATTTCTTCCTCAATCGGGACTTGTTCAATATTTAATCTCATTGATTTCTTTATTTACAAAACATTAAGTATTCCATGAATACAATAGACATTATACTAAACAATTTAATGTTAGAAATCAATAAAGATCAGAAATCATACAAACTTACCTCAAAATACAAAATGTACGTAGCTATGGAATTTAGTCTTCGACTTTGTTCTTGCCTCGATTTTGATCCGGGCTTCGTTTTTCTTGATCTATAGTCACAAATAGATCATTTAATACTCCCATTAACTAAATTGACTCCTAACTCATACTTTGGCAAAAATTACTATTTTGCCCCTATACTTTCTAAAATTTGCACTTTTGTCCTTAGCCTCGTAAAATGATTTTCATTCAATTTCCTTAACCCTCATGCTTAGCTGAATCATTTTCTCTACTATAGCAATCATCAATTCTTTCTATTTCTAGTAGGTATGACCAATTTTATAACTATTACAAAATGGTCCATACTACCATTTTTCATGAAATTCATTAAGGTAAAGAGGTTTATCAAGCATCAAACCTTCATAAACTTCCAAAAAACATCATTTAGCATGCATGGCAATCATGGGTAAATTTTTGAACATGCATCATAGCTCATTTAATAGTTAGAAATGGCTAATTCATAATACGAGAACTCCGAAAATACGAAGAATATCAAAAACGAGACTAAGATGAACTTACTAGCAAGCTTGAAAAAATGAAGAAGATGAGTGAATTTTTCTCATCTTTTTCCTATTTTAATTACTAATTAGACAAATGACCAAAATGCCCTTCCTTTTAAAAGTTTCTATTTAACATCATCTCAAGGCCAATTTTGTCCAAAATAATATTTTTGGAAAAATTGCTATTTAGGGATTTCTAATTACTATTCTAAAGCTATTTCACACAAAAAGCTTCTAGAGACTTATATTTTGCAACTTTTGCAATTTAGTCCTTTTTGGACCAATCCACTACAATTTAATAAAATTGTTTCATGAAACATTCATGCTAGCATGCAAACATGACATAAACTTTGTAAACTCATAATTTCACCTCGGATTTGTGGTCTCGCACCACTATTCTGACTAGGCCCTAAATCGGGCTGTTACAGCCCCACTTTTAGGTCACACTTTGGGTGTTTATATAGGCTTTCAGAATGTCTTTCTTCGCCCCTAAGTATCCTAATCCGAGTGAAATTAAAACAGATCACGACAGGGACACGCCCGTGGCACACACCCGTGTGAATCGAGGTCAGGTCGTGTTCAGGTCTGCTAAGGAGGCACGGTCGTGTGGCTTGGGCCCATGCCGTGTCGATTTCGTACTTTCGCCCATTTTCTCTGTTTTTGGCCCGTTTCTTATTCTTTTCATCCTCCGGTGCTCTCCTAAGTATAAAATATGAAATTAAATGATTCGGAGCACCAAATTCCACAATTCAGGGAATAAATCATCCAAAAGTATGATAAATATGGGATTAAAATATGTACATTATATGGTTTATCACTTGCTGACAAACTAGACATCTCGTAACAAACTCTGAGATATCCCGTTTCATACCATGCCACCAGTAAAACTGTTTCAGATCATTATACATTTTTGTACTCCCTAGATGAGACCATTGTGAGCTTCGTTCAAAATAATCTAAATTAACTCAGAATTTCTCAGAATGCAAATCTGATCTCAAAATCTCAAACAATCATCATTATCAACTCGAAATTTTGAATCAGAATTCAAACCACACTGATCTCATTTTGCCATTATCTCATCATCTGTAGCGTCCCAAAAATTAGGGGTTGTATTTCTTTGCATAATTCCATGTTGTGCTTGCTTAGCTGGTTATTTGAGTGTGTTTGGGGGTTCTAGGGAAGCCTGGGTTCGAGTCTGAGCCTTGGAAAAATTTTGTTTTTTGGACCTTTAGTGGAGAGGGCTATTGGAAGGAGGACTTAAGTAAATTTGTGTGTGTTTTAGAAACACAAGTGGAACATGTGGCTTGGTGGTGTGGCGTCAAGGGGAGTGCAAGGAAGGGAGAGGTTGGAATACCACAGATGGCAACTGGAGGCTTTTATTTTGTGACTTGGGAGAGCAAGAGGTAGAGCTGGGATCAAACTCTACAAGGTTGGTAGAAGACTTGGTCAACAAATTTGAATTGGAGGCCAGGAGTGATTCAAGGAGAGGGTGGTGGAGAAAATCAAGGAGTTGAGGAGTGAGGGAGTAGTGGCCGAATTTAGGAGTGTGCCTAAGGGGGAGATTTCGGCTAGGGGTGGCATTTGGTGACAATTTCGGCCATTTGAGTCTGAGTACAAACTGAATTCTCTCTATGTTTTACAACTCCCTTTTAGTTCATTTCGGGTCTTTCTCCTTTGAAATTTTGATGCAGTATTTTCTCCTCTTGGTGCACTTTTCTACCTTTGTTGCACTTTTCTTTCTTTTGCCTATAGCTATTCACTTTTCATCAACATTCTATCTCTTTCATTTTCTTGCTAAATGTCAAAGTGTTAAGCCTCCACCTTCACTTTCTTTTCTTTTCCCTTCACACTATTCTTTTTCTTTGCAGAAACATTTCGCGGTTGCTGCTCTTTGTTATCGAACCTCTCTTCTCCATTCAGTTCTTCTCTAGTTAAAGGTAACGTTTCTCTTCCTCTTGTTCCCTCTCTTTTCATAGCTAAGGCCAAAACCCTTAACATTGACTCCTTGTTGTCTAAGCCGAACCTACTCACCCTTTTTTCATCTCGAATCCCTCTTGTTCTCTATTTTGAGGGCCGAATCCTGTGGTGAGACAACTATCAATTGTTGGGCGTGTATTATTTGGTAAGTGTGTTTATAGCCGAATCTGGGGTTGGTGTTCTTCTTGTTTCATTGTGTTTTTCTTTAGCCAAAAAGGCTCTCATTCCCGTTACCATGAAAATGGTTATCGCTAACACCTTCCTTTTTCATTGAATGTTGTTAGGGGCTTGATTTCCGTAGTCAAGGGATAGGGCCGACTACTTGGTGAACTGAAGGAGATCGCACTCGTGGTAAGTGAAGTTAGTCTAGTAAAGTATTTCAAAGTTAAGGTTATCAAAGGTTGAGACTAACCAGTTGTCAACTATCACTATAGGTGTCTTGGAAGCAATGGAAAACACAACTCGTAATCAAGGTGTGTAATCTCACACCACTACTATTCTGATATGCTAAGACCTGTGAATCAACTAAAACCCAAAATGCCTAAAAGCCGGAATATCGGCAACTGAGATCGCTCGAGCGTGTGAGCGCTCGTAGTGATAAACTAAGCCACAAACATTGACGATCGACCTTTGGGTTTGCCACGATTTTTTTTGTGGACTTAGGGCGTGATGGGCCTTGATGAGCCGAAGTGGGCTAAATGGGCCCAATAGGTTAACAGGCCTACATGAGTGAAATCGATGGTAAGTGCCAAATGCTTGATGCGACTACGAAGTCCACAGAATCGAGACTAAAAATGAGCTGAATGGGTCATACGAGCGTGTGGGCCCATTTGGGCCAAAATTGGACTTTAAGCCCAATTATACCGTTTTGACCCAAAATGAAACCTGTGTCACTCGAAGCAACAGTTGGCCTCCAGAAAGGCCGCAGATGAGCAAATTCTCGAATTAACCTTGATGGGTAAATTACCGAAATACCTCCGAGGGGTGAAATTACCATTTTACCCCCAAATGACAGTTTTACCCTTAGTGGTAGGATCGATAATGTATGTTTAGTAATCGTATGATTTATGTTGATGATGATGCACTGTTTACATGATTAATTTATGACATGACATATTACATGGGTTGGGTTATGGATTTTGGAGGTAGCACTGTACTGGTGGCTCTGCCATGTTATGCTGATTTAGTGGCTTTTGCCATGTTATACCGATCAGTGGCTCAACCACGTATACTGTTATTAGCAGTTAGTCTGCGTTATTATTATGCTGGTTGGGTGGGTTGACTTGGTCCTCACAGGTGTGTTGGTTGGATTGGGTTGAGTACATGTTTGTTTTGCATATCATAGGGCTTCGGCACAGACTGTTACTGAGTAGGGCTTCGGCCCAGACCGTTACTGAATAGGGCTTAGGCCAGACTGGTAATATACGGGCTTGGGCCCAAACTGTGGGTGTAATAAGGGGATTACACACTGAGTTCTCGTAACTCACCCTTTCTCTTTAACTGTGCAGGTAATCCCCAACCTTAGAGGATTTGGAGTTGCGAGAGACTCGGAGGTGGCTACACGTCCTGTATGTTCTCGGGGTTAAATTAACTATTTTATCTTAGTTTACTTTATTTTAATTTTGGGTTAATAATTTATGTAATAAGGCCATTGGAATTGTTTTTAACTTTTATTTGGTAATTCCTTACAAACTGATAGTGTACTTAACACAGGTTTTAAAACAATAATTACGGGTTTTTTTTAAATATCACGTTTTCGCAACTGTTTAAACCAAATTTCCGTATTAGACAAGGTATTTCTAAAAGCAAAACAAAACGAGCATTTTTAAATGGGAATTAATTCGAGTTAAACTTCTTTTGGTTAACAAGCAACGAAAAACGAGATTTTTGGAATGATAGAAAGATTTGATTTGTAGATGAATTTTTCGACGAACACAAGGTTTTCAAACAACACCTGATGTGGCACGCCAGATCCGGTCATAATGTTTAGGCCGAGTGTGGGGTCTTACATCATCACTTTTCTGAGCATGACAAATCTGATGTATAAACATTGGTCTCACTTTCAATTTAGCCAAAACCAAACCATCATCACACAGATCTATCTAAGTACTCATTGCTCGCAAAGGAAATAATGACTTTTGGATCAAAGCGTCAGCAACAACATTAGCTTTACCCGGATGATAATCAATCACTATTTCATAGTCTTTTAGTAATTCTAACCATCTTAGGCTGTCTCAAATTAAATTCTTTATGAGTCATCAGATATTTCAAACTCTTGTGATCTGTATAAATATGACACTTCTCATCAAATAAATAGTGACGCCAAATCTTCAATGCAAATACAACCGCGGCTAATTCAAGATCGTTCGTTGGATAGTTCTTTTCATGCGGCTCTAACTATCTCGAAGCATAAGTGATAACTTTACCCTCTTGCATCAACACACAACCCAAACCATTGAACTATGCATCACTGTAAACTATAAATTCTTTACCCGATTCAGGTTGGACCAACACTGGTGCTTCTGTCAACAATGCTTTCAACTGTTGAAAATCCTGCTGGCACTTTTCTGACCACTCAAATCTAACATCTTTTTGTAGCAATTTTGTCAACGGAGTAGCAATCATCAAGAAACCTTTCACAAACCTTCTATAATATCCCGCTAGTCCCAGAAAACTACAGACTTCAGACACATTTCTCGAATGTTTCCATTCTAACAAAGTTGAAATCTTGCTCGGATCAACTCGTATCTCGCAATTGACACTATATGTCCCAGAATACCAACCTCGTACAATCAAAACTCACATTTGCTAAATTTTGCATACAATTTTTTTTTCACGTAGAGTCTGTAATACGATTCTCAAATGCTCAGCATGTTGTGTCTCATCACAAGAATAAATTAGAATATCATCAATAAACACCATGACAAATCGATCCAAATATGGTCTAAATATCTAATTCATCAAATCCACAAACACTGCAGGAGCATTCATTAGTCCGAAAGGCATAACTAAGAATTCATAATGTCTGTACCTCGTTCTAAAAGTAGTCTTCGGCATATCTGATTCTTTAACTCGTAGCTGATAGTAGCCCTATCTCAAATCTATCTAAAAAATACTGTAGCTCCTTTCAGCTGATCAAGCAAATCATCAATTCGTGGTAAAGTATATTTATTCTTTATTGTCACTTTGTTCAACTGTCGATAGTCAATATACATCCTCATAGTGCCATCTTTCTTTTTCACAAACAACACAGGAGCACCCCAGGGCGAGAAACTCGGTCGTGCAAATCCTCTATCGGTCAACTCTTGCAACTGATACTTCAACTCTTTTAATTCTGTCGGTGCCATTCTTTACGGAGCTACTGAGATAGGAGTCATTCCCGGCACTAAATCAACACCAAACTCAATTTCTCGTATCAGAGGCACTCCCGATAATTCTTCAGGAAATACATCTGGAAACTCGCAAACTACAGGTACAGATTCAACTTTCTTTTCAGTCACTTTTGTATCTATCGCATATACAAGCTAGGCTTCGCATCCCTTTTTAACATAATTCAAAGCTTTCATCGAAGATACAATAGCCAGTAACCCATTCAATTTATTGGATTCAATTCGAACTATGTCACCATTCTGACTTTTCAAATCACTCTTCTGTTTACAATTCACAATAGCATGATACAAGGTTAGTCAATCCATACCCAGAATGATATCAAATTCATTGAATGGTAGTAGCATCAAATTAGTCGGAAAACAATTATCTCCATACATCAACGGACAGTTCTTGCATACTTTGTCAACCAGAACACACTTGCCTAAGGGTTCAATACTCTAATTAAAAATTTAGTAAACTCAATAGGCAGAGTCTTACTAGATACTAAATTCACACACACAGGTGAATGAATAGATCATGGATCTATTAATGCAATTACATCAATACCAAATAGAGTAAAAGTACCACTAATGACGTCTAGAGATGACGTTTCTTCACGAGCGTAAATAGCATAGGCTCGGGTAGGTGTTCTCGCCTCATATATCGCAACTGTATCGGTTGTCCCTCTCTGACTTCCACTCATATTTTCGGTGTTTCTGGGTGGTCTACCCCTAACCGTCATATTACTCAGCCTCGCACTCTGAACATTGTCTTTCTCAGCTAACTCTGAGCAATCTCGAATAAAGTGATCTCGTGATCCACATTTGTAGCAAACTCTATTATTGTACTTGCCCCAACATTCTTCGATATGACGTTTTCCACACTGTCTACACTCAGGCTTGTTGCTTTTGACACTTCCAACACTCGATTCAATTGGAGTTTGAGTTTTAGGACCAGCATTCTATTTCACACAATCTCTACTCGAATGTCCAAATGAAACATTTGAATGATTAGTTTCATCTCTGAATCTCTTTGACGAAGGTTGATACTACTTATTTATCAATCTTTTTCTTTCCTCTCTAGCCTCAAAATCTGCTTTCTTCTTTTCTTTGCTAAGCTCCTCGGTTTTGCAGGCTCTTTCAACTAACACTACAAACTCATTCAAATATAGTATTCCAACCAACAATTTGATGTCTTCATTCAAACCTTCAACAAATCATTTGCACATGATAGTTTTGGTCGAAACACATTCCTGTGCGTATTGGCTCAATCTCACAAACTTCCGTTCATACTCATTAACAGACATGCGACCCTGTTTCAGCTCTAGAAACTCTTTACGTTTCTGATCTATGAATCATTGACTGATATATTTCTTTTGAAATTCAACTTGAAAAGAAATCCCAGGTGATTCTCTCTCTCGGAACCACATATATCATCGCTTTCCACCAATTATATATCGTATCTCTCAATAATGAAATAACACATTTAAAACATTCATCAGGAGTCAAAGACATCTCATCAAACACTCAAATTGTATTCTCGAGCCAAAACTCAGCTTGCTCGGCATCATTCAACCGTAGCTCTAAACTCTTCGACCCTATTCTTTCGTATTTTATCCACATGAGGCTTACTCAATCGGATCAGATCTGGAACTTGTGGCACTATAGGCACTTGTGGGGGTGGAGGTTGTTGAGCAGTCAGATTCATTCGAACGAACTCTGAAAACTACTCACTCATAATTTGGAAGAAGGCTTGCTTAGCCTCTCCCTCGTGGCTACTAATAATAGGCCTAGATTCGGCCGACACTGTCCCTTGTGCCGGAGCAGGCGCATTGCTCTCTGCATCATCAGCAACTGCTCGTTTCGTATCCATTTACTATATAAAAACACATTTTTAACTGTCAGGATTCATCACACTATCGTAATTATATATATGGCATATATAGCAAGACTCACACGTGCTACGTTAGTCTTAGAATCGACTAAACCGTAACTCTGATACCAATAAAATGTAACACCCCTAACCAGTAACTATCGCCGGTCTAGGGTTAAGAAGCGTTACTGATCAAACCGAAACATTTACAATCATTTTACAACTCAAATTTATCATCGTCCAAACATATCAAAAATATATGCATAAAGTCCCTTAATGAGGTCTACGAAACCTTAAACACACACGCCCATGACTCTCACACGGCCTCGGACACGCCTATGTGTCCAAGCCGTGGCAAAACAGGGCATACATACTGACTTGTCCACACAGCCTGAGACACGTTCGTATGCCTCACCCGTGGTCGACATTAACTTGCACACACGGTCAGTCACACGTACGTGTGTCTAGCCCGTGTGCGAGCTTGACTTGTTTCAATTTGCAAACTCAAAAGACACGGTCGAGCCATACGCCTGTGTGCTCAACCGTGTGGGCAATTATAGGCCATTTATAAGGCCAAACTTGGCACCCACACTTAGGATCACCTACAAGCATCAAACCATATGCATTTATACCTTAAATGGCAACCAAAACATACCAATATATGCACCAATTAATCATCAACTACACTATTTATTTTCATACTCAATTTCAACTCAACTAAGTCCATCTAAAATACCAATTTCACATCCCAAATCATATAAATCAAACATACCTTGATTGAACCAAAGTCCTAGCCAAAACCTAACAATCTTATTTCCTTTCTTTTTCTTTCAATTTCGGTGGAAGGAAGATGAATATGGCTTTCTTTTTCTTATTTTTTTATTTAATACATATTATTCCATCATTTACTACATTACCCTTTATTAAAACATTATTATTTCATTCATTTAATGGCTATATATGTCAACTTCAACTATCAAAGGTCTAATTACCTCATAAGGACTCCTCATTTAAAAAACCATGCCAAATAAGCACTTTAACAATCAGCACACAACTTTTACATTTTATGCGATTAAGTCCTTTTTGAAAATTAAACACACAAATGTTAAAATTTTCACACAGAACTTTCACACATGCTCAATAACATATTGTAAACACCAAAAATAATATTAAAATATTTTTGACCTCATATTTGTGGTCCCGAAACCACTGTTCCGACTTGGGTCTAAATCGGGCTATTACATATTTCCATTTATTTCATTACATATACATATTGTTTAAACAATATGTATTATACACGAACTTACCTCGAACGTAAAGACAACGACACTAGTTGATCAATCGAGCAATTTATTTTTACCTTGATCTCGGTCTGAATCTCTCTTTTCTTGATCTATATAATATCAAATTCAACTCATTCAATAACATTTTTATCCAAAACTATTCACAAACACGTAGCCCTCATAAGTCCATCTAAGTTCACACTTTACCCCTCATAAGTTCACACTTTAGCATTTTAGTACTTATTTCACAAATACATCAAACTCACAAAAACCAGTTTAATCCATGCTTAGCCGAATTACCATAGTGCCCCTAGCAGCCCATATTTCACATTTATTTCACATTTCAATACAATGTTTTCACATTTCTCAATTAAATCCCAAAAATACATTTTTACTCAAAGTCACTTTAGAAAATATGTATATAAATTATCAAACACTTAGTTTCCATTATCAATCATCACAAAGCTCACAAAATTAACAATGGCACAACTCAATCCTCATCAATTTCATGAATTAGAACATGGGCTAGCTAGTACTTAAAGCAACGATCACAAAAACATGTAAATCATCAGAGATCGAGCTAAAATTGTTCCTTAATCAAACCAAAAATGTGTCGAAATGTTAAAGGTTCCAAGCCCTAGTTTCCTTTCAATTTTCGACGAAGAAATGTAAAAGATGAACATAAAATCACTTTAGTTTTGTTTAATATTCATTAATTCTATTATTACCATTTTAACCTTTGTTTAAAACATTATAAATCATTTAATATAAGGCCATCTATGTCAAATTCCACTATCAATGGTTTAATAACAACATAAGGACCTCTCATTTAATAAGACATGGCAATTAAGCACTTTTAACTACTAGCATACAGCTTTTACATTTTACGCGATTAGGTCTTTTTTTACAAATCAACAGACAAACGATAAAATTTTCAAACAAAACTTTCACACATACTTTATCACGTGCCATAAACATCAAAAATAATAAATAATTATGTCTCCGACCTCAGATTTATGGTTCTGAAACCACTGTTCTGACTAGGGTCTAAACCGGGCTGTTACAACTCTCCCTCCTTAGGGATTTTCGTCCTCGAAAATCTTACCAATGAATAGGTTCGGGTATTGCTCTCTTATAGCATCCTCAGACTCCCACGTAGCATATTAAATCCCGTGTCTATGCCACAACACTTTTACTAAAGCAATTTTCTTATTTCTTAATTCTTTGATCTCTCGAGCCAGAATTCGAATCGGTTCTTCGCTATATAATAGATTAGACTGAATTTCAATTTCAGTAGGGGCAATCACGTGTGATGGATCGGGTCCATATTGTCGAAGAATCGATATGTGAAACACATTATAAATCTTCTCTAACTCAGGTGGCAACAACAATCTATAAGCAACCGGCCCGATGCGTTCGATAATCTCATACGGCCCGATGAATTTCGGACTCAACTTGCCTTTTCTGCCGAATCAGAGTACTTTCTTCCACAGAGAGACATTCAAAAACATTTTATCACCTATCTCAAATTCAATGTCTTTTCGTTTCAAATCTGTGTAAGAATTCTGACGATCTGATGCCATTTTCAGGCTGTTTCGAATCATTTTCACTTTTTGCTCAGCTTCTCTAATTAAACCTGTCCCGTGAATCTTATTCTCACTAAGCTTAGTCCAATATAATGGTGTTCTGCATTTACGACCGTAAAGAGCCTCATATGGTGCCATTTTAATGCTTGATTGAAAGCTATTATTATACGCAAATTCAATCAACGGTAGATACTTTTCCCACGTACTTCAAACTCAAGAATACAACATCTCAACATATCCTCAAGAATCTGAATAATCAGCTCGGATTGACCATCCGTCTGCGGGTGAAAAACAGTACTGAAATGCAACTTCGTACCTAAAGCCTCTTGCAGTTTCTTTCAAAACCGCGAAGTGAATCTCGAATCTCTATCAAACACAATAGATAATGGTAACCCGTGCAATCATACAACTTTAGAAACATGCAATTCAGCTAACTTATCAAGCGAATAATTTGTTCTCACCGGAATAAAATGAGCTGATTTTGTTAATCTGTCAACTATCACCCAGATTGCATCTTTCATTCTCGGTGATAGGGGCAATCCCGACACAAAGTCCATTGTGATTCTCTTCCATTTCCACTCAAAAATCATGATCAATTGTAACAAACTGGATGGCACCTGATGTTCGGCTTTAACTTGCTGACAGATCAAACATTTTGAAAAAAAAATTAAAGATATCTCTTTTCATTCTAGGCCACCAGTAATATTGTTTCAGATCATTAAACATTTTCATACTTCCCGGAGGAACAGACAAACGACTACTATGAGCTTCGTTCAAAATCAACTGAATCAATTCGAAACTTTTCGAAACAAAAATCTGATCTCAGAATCTCAGACAATCATCATTATCAACTAGAAATTCTAAATCAGAATTCAAACCACACTGAGCTCATTTCGTTAGCATTTCATTGTCAACATTTTGAGCATTACAAATCTGCTATAAAAACAACGGTTTTGCTTTCAATTCAAGCTAAAACTGAACCATCATCACACAAATCTATCTGAGTACTCATTGCTCGTAAATCGAATAAAGACTTTTGGATCAAAGTGTCAGCAACAACATTAGCTTTTCTCGAATGATAGTCAATTACTAAATCATAGTCTTTTAGCAATTCTAACCATCTCCGCTGTCGCAAATTCAATTCTTTCTGAGTCATCAAATATTTCAAGCTCTTGTGATAAGTATAAATGTGACACTTTTCACCAAATAAATAGTGACACCAAATCTTCAATGCAAATACAATAGCTGCTAATTCAAGATCGTGCGTCGGGTAGTTATTTTCATGTGGTTTTAACTGTCTCAAAACATAGGCTATAACTTTGCCTTCTTGCATCAACACACAGCCTAAACCATTCAATGATGCATCACTGTAAACTATGGATTCTTTACCTGATTCAGGCTGAACTATCACTGGTGCCTCTGTCAATAATGCTTTCAACTATTTAAAAATCTGCTGACACTTTTCTGACCACTTAAATTTAATATCTTTTTGTACCACTTTCGTCAACGAAGTTGCAATCTTCGAGAATCTTTTCACAAACCGTCTATAATATCCTACTAGTCCCAGAAAACTGTAGACTTTAGACACATTTCTTGGAGGTTTCCAATCTAAAATTGCTGAAATCTTGCTTGGATCAACTCGTATCCCCACAGCTGACACTATATGTCCCAGAAAACCAACGTCGCGCAACCAGAACTCACATTTACTAAACTTTGCATACAATTGCTTATCTCGCAGAGTTTGTAACACAATTCTCAAATGCTCGGCATGCTCTCTCTCATCACAAGAATAAATCAAAATATCGTCAATGAACACAACAACAAATCGATCCAAATACGGTCTGAATATCCTGTCCATCAAATCCATAAATACTGCAGGAGCATTTGTTAGTCTGGAAGGCATAACTTAAAATCCATAATGCCTGTACCTCGTTCTAAAAGTAGTTTTCGGTACATCTGATTCTTTGACTCTCAACTGATAATAACCTGATTTCAAGTCTATTTTCAAAAACATTGTACCCCGTTTTAGCTGATCAAACAAATCATCAATTCACGTTAGAGGGTACTTATTCTTTATCGTAGCTTTATTTAGCTGTTGGTAGTCAATACACATCCGCATAGTACCATCTTTCTTTTTCACAAACAACACAGGAGCACCCCAAGGCGAGAAACTTAGTCGTGCAAAACCTCTGTCTGTCAACTCTTGCAAATGAGATTTCAATCCTTTCAATTCTGTTGGAGCCATTCTATACAAAGCTATTGAGATAGGGTCGTCCCCGGCACTAACTCAATGCCAAACTCAACTTCTCGCATAGGAGGTAATCCCAGTAATTCTTCAGGAAACACATCAGGGAACTCACAAACCACAGGCACAGATTCAACTTTCTTTTCTGTCACTTTTGTATCTATCACATATGCAAGATAAGTTTCACATCCTTATTTCACATAATTCAAAGCTTTCATCGAAGATATTACAGCTGGTAGACCATTCAAATCACTGGATTCAATTTGAACTATCTCACCATTCTGACTTCTCAAATCAATAGTCTTTTGTTTTCAATTCATAATAGCATTATGCAAAGTTAGCCAATCCATACCCAATATTATATCAAATTCATCAAAAGGTAGTAGCATTTGATTAGCCAAAAAACATATATCTCGAAACATCAACGGACAATTCTTGCACATTTTGTCAACCAGAACACACTTGCCTAAGTGGTTTGATACTCTAATTACAAATTCAGTAGACTCAACAGGCAGAGTCTTACTAGATACTAAGTTCACACACACATATGAATGAGTAGATCCTAGATCTATCAATGCGATCACATCAGTATCAAAGAGAGTGAAAGTACCAGTAATAACGTCTGGAGATGACGCTTCTTCGCGAGTGCGAATCGCGTAGGCTCTGGTAAATGCTCTCGCCTCGGATCTCACAGCTATATCCGTTGTTCCCCTCTGACTACCACTTACAGTTCCTGTATTTCTGGGTGGTCTACCCCTAGCTTCTGTGTTATTAGGCCTCGCACTCTGAGCATTATCTTTTTGAGCCAACTCCAGGCAATCTCGAATGAAGTGATCTCGTGATCCACATTAATAACAAACTCTATTATTATACTTGCCCCAACATTCACCAATATGACATCTCCCACGATGTCTATACTCAGGCTTATTGTTTTTGTCACTGCCAACACTTGATTCCATTGGAATTTGAGCTTTAGAACTCGTATATTGTTTCACACGATCTTTACTCGAATGTCCAAACGAATCATTTGAGTGATTGGTTGCATCTTTGAATCGCTTTGACGAAGAGTGATACGACTTACTCATCAACCTTATTCTCTCGTCTCTAGCTTCTGAGTCTGCTTTCTTATTTTCTTTACTAAGCTCATCGGCTTTACAAGCTCTTTCAACCAATACCACAAATTCATTCAAGTCAAGAATCCCAACCAGAAGTTTAATATCTTCATTCAACCCTTCAATGAATCCTGTACACATAATAGTTTCTATCGAAACACATTCTCGTGCATACTGGCTCAATTTCATAAATTCTAGCTCATATTTCGTAACAGACATACGACCTTGATTTAGCTCAAGGAACTATTTACGTTTCTGATTTATAAATCGTTGACTAATATATTTCTTTTGGAATTCAGTTTGGAAGAAATCCCAGGTAATTCATTCTCTCGGAACCACAAATATCAATGTTTTCCACCAATGATACGTCGTATCTCTCAACAGTGAAATAGCACACTTAAGACATTTATCAGGAGTACATCATAATTCATCAAACACCCTAATAGTATTCTCAAGACAAAATTCAGCTCGCTCGGCATCATCATCAACTGTAGCCCTAAACTCTTTGGCCCCATACTTACGAATCTTATCAACTGAAGGTTTACTCAATCGAATTGGGTCTATAACTTGTGGCGCTATGGAATCTTGCGGGGGTGGAGGTTGTTGAGCAGCCAGAATCATTCGAACAAACTCCGTGAACCACTCACTTATCATTTAGAAGAAGGCTTGCTTTGCCTATCCCTCGTGACTATAAAAAAAAAACATTTGCTACAACATTATCAGGATCCATTTGCTATACAAAAAAATATTTTATTTGTCAGGATTCATCACACCATCGCAGATATACATATATATGGCATGTATAGCTAGGCTCTCACACGCTACGTTTGTCCTAGAATCGACTAAACTGAAGCTCTGATACCAATAAAATGTAACACACCCTGTCAACTCATGACATTTAAACCACCGTAACTCACACAATATCATATCATAAATAATCAATCACACATAGTCCCTTTAGAAGGTCTACGAGACCTTAAACATGCTTTAGAGAAGGTTCGAGACTAAACCGATCTCATGCAAAAACTTTGCTAAACTTAGAAAATTTTTCTTTCAAACCAGGACACACGCCCGTGTGGCTAGGTCGTGTGCCTCACACGGCCATGCCTTAGACCATATCTTACCCCACGTACAACTTTGACTATGGTCACACAGCCTATCCCACACCCGTGTGTCTGGCCCGTGTGCAACACTGACTTGGGTCACAGGGCCTGTCACACGCCCATGTGTCTAGCCCGTGTTCAAATCTAGCTTGCTTCGAAAGTGGATAGTGAAGGACATGGTTGAGACACACGCCCGTGTGCCCACCTGTGTGGGAAATTGTAGGCCATTTACAAGGCCAAATTGCCACCAAATTTAGGTCATCCCTACATGTTCAATTCCAACATCAAATAACATACCATTCATTCATCATTCTCAACTAACAATCAAGTATGGAATATACCATTACAATATCAACAAAGCATACTCTAATGGCCATTCACACAAGACCATATTTACACAATGCTTGCACCATTTTCACATAGTAAAACATGTACCAAAATCATTCCACAACCTCACTAGCCTAAACATGCCATATACCATAAATACAACTTCCAAAAAGATACCAAAATAGATGTCCAATAGTGTGATTGAGTCGCTGACAATCACCGGGTCTGAGCTAGCTTTAATGACACTGTAAAACAGAGAAAGACTTCACACAGTAAGCTTTAAAGCTTAGTAAGTTCGTAATATAACACAATTAACTTAACAATTCAAATTCAATGTACAAAATTAACTATCACTTGGTTCAATTCACATCACTACTCAATCTCATCCATAGCTATTACTCACTTTCATACCACATATATAGGTTCATGAACAAGCATTTATAATGCTACTTAATCCAACCCTTTTCATCATTCATTAACATAATCATCCATCTATCTCATACACAATATCATCAACCACATAAGTTCTGTATATACCTGTACCATCACATATTTATCTATCACATTTACCACAAATGCTCGATGCTATAATTTGTTCAATCCTCTTTAAACATTCAATGAACTCTCATACTTAGTGCCAATTAATTAGCCGAAACTATAATAATATCGCACACTTAGTTCTGTCACATTAAACCGAATTTGTCTCGCTATTGCACACATAGTGCCAAATAATACAGCCAATGCTTTCTTTATCTTGCACACTTAGTGCCATTCTTCATAGTAACCATTCTATTTATGCACACTTAATGCCACATATGTTCGAACTCACGTTTCGCATTACCAAACTCCACAATCACATTTCCATTTATTTCATTACATATGCATATTGTTTAAACAATATGTATTATACACGAACTTACCTTGGACGTAGAAACAACGACACTAGTCGATCAATCGAACACTTTCTTTTTGCCTCGATCTGAGTCCGAATCTCTCTTTTCTTGATTTATATAATATCAAATTCAACTCATTCAATCATATTTTTATCCAAAACTATTTACAAACACATAGTTAGGGCATTTTACACTTTAGCCCTCATAAGTTCACACTTTAGCATTTTAGTCATTATTTCACAAATACATCAAATTCACAAAATCCAATTTAATCCATGCTTAGCCGAATTACCATAGTCCCCCTAGCAGCCCGTATTTCACATTTATTTCACATTTCAATACAATGTTTTCACATTTCTCAATTAAATCCCAAAAATACATTTTTACTCAAAATCACTTTAGAAAATATGTATATAAATCATCAAAAACTTAGTTTCCATTATGAAACATCACAAAGCTCACAAAATCAACAATGGCACAACTCAAAATCCTCATCAATTTCATGAATTAGAACATGGGCTAGCTAGTACTCAAAAAAACGATCACAAAACATAGAAATCATCAAAAACTGAGCTAAAACCATACCTTAATCAAACCAAAAATGTACTAAAATGTTAAAGGTTCCAAGCCCTAGCTTCCTTTCAATTTTTGGTGAAGAAATGTAAAAGATGAACATAAAATCACTTTACTTTTGTTTAATATTCGTTAATTTTATTATTACCATTTTAACCTTTGTTTAAAACATTATAAATCACTTAATATAATGCCATCTATGTCAAATTTCACTATCAATTGTTTAATAACAAATAAGGACCTCTCATTTAATAACACATGGCAATTAAGCACTTTTAACTACTAGCACACAACTTTTGCATTTTACGCGATTAGGTCCTTTTTCACAAATCAACACACAAACGATAAAATTTTCACACAGAAATTTCACACATATTTTATCATGTGCCATAAACATCAAAAATAATAATAAATTATTTCTCCAACCTCAGATTTATGGTCCTGAAACCACTATTCTAACTAGGGTCTAAATCGGGCTGTTACAGATATCACCACCAAAAATTAGGGTAGAAAGAAGCCATAGCTAAGCTTGAAGGTTTGGCCAAAATTCCTTGTGCATGTAAGTGCAATTTGTCTCGGTTTTTAATGATTTCTATGTTTTTAGAGTCTTTACGGCTTAATCTAGCTTGCTCAGGGACTAATTTGTGAAACTATTAAAAGTATAGGGTTTTACCATTAATGAATATGTATTTCGATATTTGATTATATAAAATAAATGGTTGTTATTAAATAAACAATATTTGTTAAGTGATTGTGGTTGAAATTGCAAATTAGGGATTTATTTGTAAAATGTGTAAAATTCATGGTGAAATGTGTGAAATAATGAAAAATATGGGCTATTATGAATATATATATATACATATAATTCAGCTAGCATGGGTGTGGATTAAATTGCATGAATTTGTATTTTTATGAGTTAGGGACTAAATTGTAAAGAAATCAAAATTTAAGGGGCAAAAATGTAATTTTTCCATAATATGTTTTTTGGGTTAAATTGAATAGAATGTATTTTGAATGAGTTAAATTTTATTATATAGATCAAGAAAAGCAATGTACGGATCTAGATCGAGGGAAAAATAAAATATTGGATTAGTCGATCCTATTGCGTCATTTTTGTGATCGAGGCAAGTTCATATGTCTAATAAGCATTAAATTATACATGTTAAATGCTAAATTGTTATAATTGATATGATACGACACCACAGAATTTTTTGACGAGTTATCGTAAATGTATAAATCCTGGTTGAACCTTAGGAAAAGATAGGATACAAATGACATGTCATTAGGGGTTATTGTGTTTTGGGTGTTGGTCCGTACGTTCTACCGGTGGCTAAGTTTTTTGGCATGTGTTGTGGTTACTCGTCAGCTTGTGTGAGCAGCACCGTGTAGCTATGTCTTAACCTTTAGCTTGTGTGAGCAGACCCGGTGATAGCTCGGGATGAGCATTTACATATGAAATTGAGATGGTTTCAACCATGTATTGGAACTTAGGGTGCGAGATTCCTGAGTATATGATATTATTCTAAATGGTTCAACGGGTATATTGATGATATGAAAGGGTAAGAGATTGATATGTATCAGTACAGGTATGTACGTAAACCATATAAGCATCGAATCCATGAAATTTGTGAGTTTCATGATTATCTATGTGAATGAATATATGTTAGCCTTGTGATTAAATGGAATTGTAGTATATTATGTTTATATTACTTAAATTGTGAATGAATGGTAAGTTATACTTATTAGCCATATGAGCTTATTGAGCTTAATAACTTACTCTGTTTACTTTTCCGTGTTTTATAGTGATTTCAAAGCCTGCTCGGATTGGGAGTTGTCGGAGATCTCATCACACTATCTAGCAGTTGTTTTGGTACTTTTGAAATATGGCATGTAAATGTATTATGGTTAATATGGCATATGTTTGTAATGTTGATAGCTAATTGATTTGGCTTGTAAATGATATATGTTTTTGTTTATGTCTTTAGCCATGTGATTTGGCTTATTTTGTTAAATTTGGTTATGTAAATATGTGTAAATGTCCCTTTAATATGTGGTTCGTAATTGCTATGTGAATGTCTTGTTGTGATTTGGTATTGAAGGTAGCAAATGGTTGAATTTGAGAATGTGGTATGCATGTTGATTTAGGCACAAAGTCTAATAGGTAAGTTGATCATTTAGGTGATTATTGGATGTGAACTTGGTATGAACTTTAAATGGCTATTTGGGATGCTTATGAGCATTTTGGTTGTTGATATTGGTAGTATATGATTTTGGTTTGAAATTGGTTGGTTATAAGTGCCTATTTATGCATTGGTTGTTTGTGTATTGTTAAACCTAAGCTTACCATATTTTGGGTGAGAAATGTGGCTTAAAACATAGTATATTTTTTTCCACACGGGCAGAGACACGGGCGTATGTCTCAACTGTGTGTGACACACGGCAAGGTGACACCGTCGTGTTTCTACTGATACTTAATTAGAAATCAAGTCAATAGCTTCACACAGCCTAGCACACTGGCATGTGTCTTGGCCGTGTGACCCAAGTCAGTGAGTTACACGGGGTTGGACACGGGCTGGGACACGGCCATGTGATTCCATTTCAAATGACCACACAGCTTGTAACACGGGCGTGTCTCTTGGCTGTGTAAGACACATGAGCCACATGGACGTGTGTCCCCTACACTTTGAAAATTTTCCATGTTTTCCTAAAAATTATTTAAGTATTCGAATTAGTCTCGAACCACTTCTAATACTTGTTTTTGGCCTCTAGGGCTCGTATTAGGGACTATATGATTGTATATGAATGATGTTTGCTTGGATATGAGAATTGTATGATTGTTTAAGAAATAAGTCTGGTAATGCTCCATATGTAACAGTCCGATATAGACCCTAGTCGAAATAGTGGTTCGGGACCACAAATTCGAGTCAAAAAAATATTTTGATATTATTTTCAGTGGTTATAGAACGTGAATTGGCATGTGTGAAATTTACGTGATTTAATTTATTCGTTTGTGTGCTTAATTTGATAAAATAACTTAATCGCGTGAATTGTAAAAGTTGCTAACTATTTGTTAAAGAATTAAATTGCTTTGTTCTTTTAATAGGAGGTTTTTATGTTGCAAATTTACCGTGGAACAAAGTGATGGACGGTTATGTACATATTTTATAAGATTATTATATTAAATAACAAAGGTTAATAAAGTAAATAAGTAAATTAAGGTATTATAATAAAACATAAGTTAAAGTTAGTGCTTTAGTTCATCTTTTTAAAGCTGAATAGACCAAAAGAAAAGAAAAAGAAAAATAAAGCTATATTCGGCCATATTTAAGCTTGATTAAGGTATGTAACTAGCTCAGTTTTTGATAATTTTTACGTTTTTGAGATCGTTGCTATGAAATTTACAAAGCCCGCCTTAATTTTTGATTTTGATGAATATTTTGAGTTATGTCATTGATGAATTTATGAGCTTTGTGATGTTTGATGATAGAAAATAAAAGATATGTGATAGATTAATATGTTTTATCTTTGGATTTTTGATGAATTTGAGTAATTTGGGCTAAATTGTGAAAATAATAAATTGAGGGACTAAAATTTCAAATAAATGAAATGTATGGACTTATATAAGCTAAAGGAAATTTTGGCTATATTAGAGTTTAGTGAAATTATGTGAACTTTGTGTTTTGTGAAATAAGGATTAATTTGTGAAAAATGTGAAATGTAAGGGGCAAAAGTGTAATTGGCCCATTTATGTGTTTTTGGGTGAATTTGAATGAATGTATGATTAAATTAGTTAAATTTGAATTTATTTACATCAAGAATGAAAGAAAACAGAATTAGATCGGGAAAAGTCGAAAGTAGTCGAGTAGTAGATTTCATCTGTCGTAATACGAGGTAAGTTCATAAGTAAATAAATGTCGATAAATTCTATTGTATTCATTTTAATAGTGCCAGATTGAATTATTACTTGTGTATATAATATGCTGAAATGAGTTGAGCATGGAAGCAATATTCACGATCCTGAAATGATTGAGTTACGACATCTGAAAGCCCCGTACGAACTTTAGGAATAGTTAGGATACATATGTCATGACATAGGATTCCCATATGTGATTTTGTGTAAGACCACATCTAGGACGTTGGCATCGTGATTGTTGTTTTATGCGATGTCAAAGTCTTAAAATTTATATAAAGAATGATCGAACCTAGAAACTAACTATGACAACGATTTGAGGCAAGCGCACCTATCGAACAGTAGTATAGTTAAGGCAAGACCGGAGTGTCGAACCCAAAGGAACTAAAAGTACTAATACAAACTCTTTTTTTATTATCTAGCCTAAAAATTAAGGGAATTATTTATCTATTCTAAAATTAACAAATAACTAATCTAAAGATTCTAAGACAGAGAAGAAGAATTTAGGGAAAATAACTTTAGGAAAAACTAGTTGATTAAGACGACACCCAAGGAAGAATCCACCTAGACTTTACTTGTTATCTAACTCTGAACCAGACGATTTATTCATTTGACTTGATCCGCAAGATTCCCTAAGTTATATTAATCCCTCTCTCGAGGCGACTAATGCCTAACCCTAGGTTGATTAATTGAAATCTCTTTCTAATTAAAACCCCTAGAAACGCATTAACTCGATCTATGGACTCCCATATTAGGTTTCACCCTAATCCAGAAAAATCTCGTCACCCTATCTCTAGGCGTGCGATCAACTCTGCTTAATTATGCTAGATCTACTCTTAGGCAGGGACTTTTGCTTCTTCACCTAAGCACATCATACATGAATTAACATCCTGGAAACATCAACACAAGAATTAAGAACACATAATTAAGAACAAGTCAAATATTTATCATATAGTTCAGCAAACGATAACAAGATTCATCTTAGATTTCATCCCCCTCAGGTATCTGAGGGTTTAGTTCATAACTATAAAAGAAAACATCTCAGAAGAAAAGATAAAACAAAACATAAGGAATTCCTAAAACCCCCTGAAGGAATTAAAGGAGAGATTCTCCGTCTTGAGTATGATTCCGACTTCTTGAGATGGATCAACTGGCTATCTTCGAGTAAATCCCCACAGATCTGCCCTCTTTGGCCTAGCTGGACGCCCCGTGACTAAAGACTTGGGTTTCCCCTTTTTTGGTCATACTTAGGGGGTTTATATAGGCTTCTGAATATGTTTCTTTGCCCCTAAGTATCCAAATTCGAGTAAAACTCTTCTTTCCCACAGCAGGGACACGCCCATGGCACACGCCCGTGTAAGTCGTGGCCAGGCCGTGTTCGAAGCTGTCGATGAGGCACGGCCATGTGGTCTTGGGCCCAGGCCGTGTGGATTTCATGATATGGCCCATTTACTCCGTTTTGGGCACATTTTTCATTCTTTTTGTCATCCGGTGCTCTTCTGAGTATAGAACATGAAAAAAAAGGATTAAGAGCACCAAATTACACAATTTAAGGCTTAAATCATTCAAAAGCATACTAAATGTTAAAATTTGTCAATAATGTTTCATCATAATTCAAAGATAATTCATACATGGATAATTTAAATAGAATGATCCTAAAGATTCAAACAATCAAAGTCATACATTTGTAGTACAAAAACATAGGTGATTCCCCTCATCTATATAATTACCTCTGATTCAAAATCGACAAGAATTGACATCCTCACTAAAGATTCACTCAAATCACTCGAAGTGTTTAAGGTTCAGAATTAAGCACTCAGAAGTCAAACATGAAGAGTTAATCCCATAGGCTTGCATGAAAATCAAATCTCCACCACTATAATATGAGATGATACCCAAATTAAAAGGTCTTTAACAGGGTTGTAACGGGGCTTGGGTTAAAGGTGTGAATAAAGGCTTAATTAGGAGGTTAAAATCGAGATTGACCTGACAAATTACCTAACTAGAAATATGACTACTCCTAAATAATTACATCAATTGATAATTTGTGATAATAATACTAATAATACGAGATTCTTCTTCTACAATTGGAATTTAAATGTATAAGCTCGCCTAATCACATAACTAATAGTAACTATTATTTGATTTCTCTCTTTCTTTCTTTTTTTAAGAACAAGTCAAATATAAAGGATGAATTTAATGATTGAAATAAATAGAATAGTTAAGCAACTAATCAAATCAAATCTTGACGTGAGGGTAGTCAAAAAGGATGGTGATAACAAATACAAAGGGTTTTGGGTTAATATTAGTGGGTGAGTCAATAAAAAAGGTTGTTAGGATTAAAAGTGGTTCACTAGGGGTTAATTATGAAGGTAGGCTTTTTAGTGGAGTGAGTGGGTTAAATCCTAAGTGCCTTTATCATCTCTCTGTATATCAAATCAAAGGTTTGGTCTCGACATGTATAATCGATGTAAGTTCTAGAATAACAAATCAATGTTGATACACTCATAATCAATAAGGTGAGCAAGAAAAAGAATATATGCTCTATAAGGTTCAAAATCTCACAAAAAATTATGGGTATTTGATATCAACCTCGTAAATTTCAAACTTCAAGGTAATAATTAGATTCAGGTATACAACCTAGAAAAATTTTTAATTTCTGAAAAATAGACCTATCATGATTGATTCTCTAGTAACCTTCAAATTTAATCATCAATGCACAATTATCAATAACTTAATCATAAACACAACAGAAAATCATAAATCAAAGGAAATTTCATTCTAATCATAATATGAGAAACTTACTTTAGAACAAGGCATAATTCAGGGATTTGAGAATAAATAACTATTCACCCCCCACACTTAAGATGTACATTGCCCTCAATGTACAAAGATGTATATGCAATTTAAGAGAGAGGGAGAGGTGAAACTTCTTAAATTTGGATGGTTTCCTTGAGTTGGGCGTCCCGAGGTGTGGTGGTTGCTACCGAGTTCTGTGCTAGATGAAGAAATTGGGAAGCTCGCAGAGAATTAGCCAAGAAATAATAATAAGAGTTCAAAACATACTAAATATATATTTAAAAACAATAAAAAGAAAGAAAAAGAAAATAGAAAGTAAAATAAAATTAGAATAAAACATGAATGAACTGAAGAGTCCTTATTGTTGGATGGTTCGCGAGGTGGGTGTGACTTCTAAGGCTGTAGAGAGTTAGTGGTTGTGGTTCCGGTGTGATTCCCTAGCAGCCTTTAGAACCTGACACTAAGAAACTAAAATAAAATAAACTAATTTAAGCATAAGATAGTCAAAGAGAAGGAAAATAAAGGAGAAGGGTAAAGAAGAAGAAAAATAAAATGGCCTCAAAGATCCTTGGCTTGTCGTTTGGATAAAATGGCCGGCATGAACTTATTTAGACTGGTCTCCCATAGGGAGACTGTGCTTGAATCCTTTCGCTTCTTCGCCATGGCCATTAGAAGAATGATATGGGATGTTAGAGATCTGAAAAGGAGAAGAAAAATGATATGGAGGAATGGAGATGGGGAGTAGGTTTGAAGAGGGGGTGATTTAAATAGGAAATTTAGGTATGATACGTCCCACGCCCGTGTACCTTGGGCGTGTCGATTCACACGGCCATGTAGTATGGTCGTGTTGTGCTTTTGTTCATTTCTCCCACGCCCATGGGTGGGGTGCCACGCCCGTGTGTGATCTAACAGTGTTGGCCATGGCCGCATTGCACGGTCATAGCGTGGTACTTGAAGTCCATGACTTGAAGATATGATTTGTTCTGACTCGTACCATCCCTGCCATGTCAGTATGGAGATTTTATGTACCCACAAGGCCACGGCCACGACCGTATGTAAGGCCATGTGGTTTATGAATCTGCGTTTTTGGTCGGTTTACAGTTAGGTGCTATATGGAAAGAATAAAATAAAATAAGGTAAGATAAAAATGGGAAGGTTAATGGGGTTAGTACTCGGGTTGCCTCCCGAGAAGCGCTCGTTTATAGTCTTAAGCTAGACTTTCCTCTCATTCGCATATTCATGGTGGTTTGAGGAGTTGAAAGTCCTTCCTCATGCTAGCAGTTCCATTATCATGATAGAGTTTAAGACGGGTGGCATTTATTTTCAAAGTGCCAAACATAGGGTTACTTACCTCGACTGTTCCGTACGGGAAAACATCGATTACCTTAAAAGGGATTTCCTTGCTGGTGTTAGGATCAGGAGGGGACACTCGTGGATCTGCTTTATCTAGCAATACCTAATCTCCAATTTTGAACTTGTTTGTCTCGTAGGGTGGCCTTGATTCTGCTTCGTATATCCCTAGTTCTTCTTTAAGATGCTTCTTTCCCTCTTCTAGTTCATCGATCTGAATCATTTGTTCCTCATGAGTTATTTCTTTATTGGCACAGGGTCTAGGATCAGACTCAGTTGTGTTCTTTTGTGGTGCTTCCTGAAAAGAAGGGTTAACTGAATGGTTATCAATAGAATTTTCTTTCTCACCTTGGTTATTCGATGTTCTAGTTGAATCGAGGGCTTGAAGAGTGACTGTCTCCTCACCTACACAAAGTATGAGTTCGCCTGCATCAACATCGATTTTAGTTCTGGCAGTTGCTAAGAATGGTCTCCCTAAAATTAGGGGGATCTGTTGTCCTCATCCATGTCTAAAACGACAAAGTCTACTGGGATTACGAATTTATCAATCTTTACGAGTACATCTTCAATTATGCCCCTAGGAATTCTAACAGTTTTATCAGCTAATTGAATGCCCATCCCAGTTTGTTTGGGCTTCCCTAGACCTAGTTGTTTAAACAATTTATAAGGCATGACATTTATGCTTGCCCCTAAATCAGCTAATGCATTATCAATAGATAAACTACCAATTAAGCATAGAATTGTAAAACTCCCTGGATCTTTTGTAGTTTATTTTGCAACATTGTTGAGCATACTGTGTTCAGCTCCACATGTGATTCCTCATCTATCTTCTGCTTATTTGTCAGTACCTTCTTTAAAAATTTCTTGGAATCTGGCATCTGTGAAAGAGCTTCAAGAAACGGTAGGTTAATATGTAATTTCTTTAAAAGTTTAAGAAACTTACCGACCTGTTCCTCTGTGTCGTCTTTCGTTATTGCCTCGGGATATGGTATGCAAGGTTTGTATTCTTTGATTACCAGTTTCGACTTGTTATTGACCTCAACCATATCTTCTTCTACCGCATTCTTTTGCTTTGAATTAGGCTTGTCTAACCCTTCACTATCTTGAGCTATTATGGCTTGAATTTGCTCCATTGGGTTAGTTTCGGTGTTGCTCGGTAGTCTTCCCTGTGGTCTCTCAAAGATTTGCTTAGCAAGTTGCCCGATTTGATCCTTGAACTCTTGTGTCAATGCCTCAAGTTTTGTTTCTATCTTTTGGAAACGTTGATCATTGTTTTATGCGATGTCAAAGTCTTAAAATTTATATAAAGAATGATCAAACCTGGAAACTAAATATGACAACGATTTGAGGCAAGCGCACCTATCGAACAATAGTATAGTTAAGGCAAGACCGGAATGTCGAACCCAAAGGAACTAAAAGTACTAATACTAACTCTATTTTATTATCTAGCCTAAAAATTAAGGGAATTGTTTATCTATTCTAAAATTAACAAATAACTAATCTAAAGATTCTAAGACAGAGAAGAAGAATTTAGGGAAAATAACTTTAGGAAAAACTAGTTGATTAAGACGACACCCAAGGAAGAATCCACTTAGACTTTACTTGTTATCTAACTCTGAACCAGACGATTTATTCATTTGACTTGATCCGTAACATTCCCTAAGTTATATTAATCCCTCTCTCGAGGCGACTAACGTCTAACCCCAGGTTGATTAATTGAAATCCCTTTCTAATTGAAACCCCTAGAATCGCATTAACTCGATCTATGGACTCCCATATTAGGTTTCACCCTAATCTGGCAAAATCTCGTCACCCTATCTCTAGGCGTGTAATCAACTCCGCTTAATTATGCTAGATCTACTCTTAGACAGGGATTTTTGCTCCTCCACCTAAGCACATCATACTTGAATTAACATCCTGGAAACATCAACACAAGAATTCAGAACACATAATTAAGAACAAGTCAAACATTTATCATATAGTTTAGCAAACGGTAACAAGATTCATCTTAGGTTTCATCCCCCTCAGGTATCTGAGGGTTTAGTTCATAACTATAAAAGAAAACATCTCAGAAGAAAAGATAAAACAAAACATAAGAAATCCCTAAAACCCCCTGAAGGAATTGAAGGAGAGATTCTCTATCTTGAGTATGATTCCGGCTTCTTGAGATGGATCAACTAGCTATCTTCGAGTAAATCCCCACAGATATGCCCTCTTTGGCCTAGCTAGACGCCCCCTGACTAAAGCCTTAGGTTTCCCCTTTTCTGGTCATACTTAGGGGGTTTATATATGCTTCTGAATATGTTTATTTGCCTCTAAGTATCAAAATCTGAGTAAAACTCTTCTTACCCACGGCAGGGACACGCCAATGGCACATGCCCGTGTAAGTCGTGGCTAGGCCATATTCGAAGCTATTAAATGAGGGACGGTCGTGTGGTCTTGGGCCCAGGCCGTGTGGATTTCATGATATGGCCCATTTAGTCCATTTTGGGCCCATTTTTCTTTTTTTTGTCATCCGATGCTTTTCTGATTATAAAACATGAAAACAAAGGATTAAGAGCCCCAAATTACACAATTCAAGGCTTAAATCATCCAAAAGCATACTAAATGTGGGCTTAAAATATGTTACTTTTACGATTTATCACATCGACTTATGTTTAAGTGTAAGACCATGTCTAGGACATTGGCATCGTATTTGATTCGCGTAGGACCCTGTCTAGGATAGTGTCATCGATATGTGATTACACGTAAGACCACGTCTGGGACGTTGGCATTGTATGAGATTTCTGACTATTTAAGTATCGTTATTATTTTTGAATGGTTCAACGGGCATTATCGCGCCAAGATCGAATGTGAAAACGAGCTAAAAGGTTTAGGTACGTGCTATGTTATATAAATATGAAAGTAAGGTAAGTATAAGTGTTTGAGAAGAATATATGAAATAGGCATGATAAAAGAGAAATTTATATGTGCTTATAAGTATATGTGCATTTGGCCATTGATGTTATAATGTTATTGTAAATATGATAATATTTGAGTTTGCAAGCATAATAAATGTACATTTGGTTAAGGTTGTTTTGATTTGATTAGTTGAATTAATGCAAATGTTTATTTGTTCATTATTTGGTTATGACTTACTAAGCTATGATAGCTTACTTTGTGTGTATACTTGTTCATTGTTTTATAGATTATTAAAGCTACGGGAAGCTTGGAGATCATCAAGGATCATCACCACACTATCGAACTATATTTTGGTACCTTTTGAATGTGTACATATTTAAGTATGGCATGTATAGGCTAGAAGTATTAGAATATGTTTTGAGATGTGTTAAAATGGCCATGTGATATGGCTTGTTAATGAATGTGTTTGTGAATGAGTTTTGTCATGCTTATTGATGCATAAGTTGGTATGTTATGATATGCTCATAAATGGCTAAATGAAATGGTACATATATAGGTGAGTTTATGGTTGATTTTGGATATTAAATGATGAGAAATTGCTATGAATTGAAATGGTTTTAGATGAAGTATTAGTTATATGTTTGTGATGTAAAGTTGATACTTTGAATTGGCTTATTTCTGTAGAAATTGTATATGGAAATGAATGATGTGGTTGAAGGTCAATTTGTGCATGATTTGGTATGTATTTGGTTGTTATTAAATCATGAATTGAGATACGTTGGATGTAATTGGCCTTTCAAATGGCCTATATTTGCCCACACAGTTGAGCACATGGGCATGTGTCTCAACCGTGTCTCTTAATATTGTAGTTTGAAACAAGTCAGACTCGCACAAGGGCCAGACACACGGACATGTGACAAGCCGTTTGAATTAAGTCAGTGTTGCCCACAGGACAAGCACACGCGCGTGTCTTGTAGTCGTGTGGACAAGTCAGTATGTATGCCCTATTTTGCCATGGACTAGACACACGGGTGTGTCTAATTCCATGTGAGGCACACGGTCTGCCACACGGACGTGTGACCTATGTAACTTTGAAAAATGTTAAATTTTCAAAAAAAAAATTGTATGTGCTCGGTTTAGTCTCGACCCATTTCCTATGTATGTTTAAGGTCTTGTAAACTATTTAAAGGGACTCTATGTATATGTTTTGCAATGATAAGATGAAGGTGTATTATATGTTTGTGAAATGATCGTAAAAGTTTCGATAGGTCCAGTAATGCCTCTTAACCCTATTACGGCGATGGTTACGGGTTAGGGGTGTTGCATTTTATTGGTATCAGAGCTACGGTTTAGTCGATTCTTGGACTAATGTAGCGTGTGTGAGTCTAGCTATACATGCCATATTTATTAACTGTGATAGTGTGATGATTTGTAACACCACTTACCCGTACTCGAGACCTGAACCGGGTATGAGGCATTACCGTACTTGCTCAATTATACAACATCGATCCATAAAATTTCATTTCAAATTAAAACTTTTCATTCAAGACCTTAATGTCCTTATTATCAGTCTATGAGACCCTAAACATGCAAGCAGAATGATTCGGGACCAAACTGGAAACTTTTGAACACTTAGAAAATTTTGGCATAAAACAGGGCCACACGCCTGTGTGAAGAGGGACACGGCCGTGTGGGCAGGCCGCGTAATCACACACGCCCATGTCTCTAATTTGTGTGGATTTTATTTTCATTTCAAACCTACAGGGGTTTTCACACAGCCGAACACACACCCGTGTCCATAGCCCGTGTCCCTCACACGGCCATGACATGCTCGTGTCTTCACCCGTGTGTGAAAACCTTGGCATTCTGTTTATGGCGTTATCATCTCAATAAGGCCACACGGCCAAGGCACATGCCCGTGTCTTTAGACCGTGTGTCGAATTAAATTCCTAATTCTAGGTGCAGACTTTACACGGCCCGGGCACATGCCCATGTCTTAGGCCGTGTCTCCCACACGGTTGAGATACACTGCCGTGTCTCAGCCCGTGTGTTTATTACTGAGTATTTTGACTTGCCAACATAGCATGCATAGGGACACATGGCCTATCAACACACCCATGGGGCTAACCGTGTATCACACATGGCCTAGACCACGCTTGTGTGTCTACCCGTGTAGATAATTGTAAGGCTATCTACCAAGCCAATTGCCACCCTACAAAGAAACCACACTTATACCAATTTAATTCAACATACATCATGACCATAAGGCACTTCTAAGAACCCAAAATCAAGACATCCACACAAGCATGCACTTCATAAAATTCATCATGATTGAATATATAAACTTGTCAAGTATTGGCTAATTTCCAATGACCATTTACAAAAGGAATTTAATGATATCAATAGCCACTCATTGGCTAACAAATATGACATAACACAAAATAAACAAGTTCCTATACATGCCGTACTCAAAATTAATCAAACTATGCTATACCAAAGAGAAGTTGATAGTGTGATTCCGAACTCCGACGTCCGATGATCCCCGAGTTAGCTTGGCGATCCTACAAGGAAAAGGGAAATGAGAGAGGTAAGCATGAAGCTTAGTAAGTTTGCATGAAATAAATAGCAACGTAAAGGCTCATAATGTCATCCATCTATTGCATTGAATAAAAACACAAGGTCTCAATCACGTTGCCATAACTTACTTATGCTTACTCTTACCGATTACATGTCATGTCACATATCGTAAACATTTCTCGTGAATTACTCATATGTACCTGTACCACTTCATCACATAGCTTTAGCACTAATTTCATCTCTATTATAAGCTTAGCTATGTATCCCAATGAATCACTTGGAATACCCGAGGATACACGATCATCACCATACATATAAAACAAGACGCCAATGTCATATCCCAGATATGGTCTTACATGGGGTCACATCTTGATACCGATGCCATATCCTAGATATGGTCTTATACGGGATCTCATATTGATATTGATGCCATATCCCAGATATGGTCTTATACGATTTCCATATTCGATGCTGATGCCATATCCCAGATATGGTCTTATACGAAATCTCAATTCGGTGCCGAGGCCATGTCTCAGACATGGTCTTATATGGGACCTTACCAATCTCATGTTTTGATGATGATATCCTCTTACTTCTTAAAGTTCAACCGAGACTTCAACATCATAAATTTTCATCATTTTCTCATTTAACATCATTACTCAATTTCATAGAAATAATATACATCTTCACGAATATCAAACATTTTAAAACTTAATAACATGTTGTTGAATTTATTACACACAAACTTACCTCGATACGAAAATATGCAAATTTACCGATCTAATCCGAAACCTTGCCTTTTCCTCAGTCAAGGTTAATTCCTCATTCTTCTTAATAGCAATTTAGCTCATTTAATTACCACACTAATTAATACATTTCAATAATCATACTTTGGTAAAATTACCATTTTACCCTTAGACTTTTACAAAATGACAATTTTACCCTTAGGCTCGTAATTCTATTCTAATCAAATTTCCTCCTTTAACAAGCCTAGCTGAACATTGATTACTCTTATAGCAGCTTCCAATACTCATTATTTCACACAATTACCACCTATTTTACAACCTTTCACAAAAGCTGTTTATTTAACAACTAAGTTTCTTTCATAAAATTTCAAAAATCACCACTAATGCTCTCATGGCAAAACCCTAGGTTTTCAACCATTTTGTAAAATAGTCCCCTCATTAGCTAGCTCAAGTTACAAGGGTATTAAAAGTACAAAAATTATCAAAAGAATGACCATTAAAACACTTACTTACAAGGAGAAAAGCTTGGATGAAATTTTTGAGCTCTAAACCCCTATTTTGCTACTAATTTTCGATGGAAAAGAAGAGAGGAAAGATGATATCTTTTCCTCTTCTTTATTTTATTATAAAACATCAATTTAGTCACCAAATTTCTACCAACTTTGACTCATTTTTCAACTCTTTGTCCCCTATGGCTGGCCAACCATTATTTGAGGGGCCAATTGCACTTTAAAGACTTCCAATTAATATTCTATTACTTTTATACACCTTTAGCTTGTAAAATAGAACTTTCACACTTTATGTGATTTAGTCCTTTTTCACAATTAAGCATGCAATCGCTAAAATTAAAGCACCAAAATTTTCATGCACCCATATAATCATGCTTTAACTCATAAAATAATATTAAAAATAATTTTCTCCGACCTCAGATTAGCGGTTTTGAAACCACTGTTCTGACTAGCCCCTAAATCGGGCTGTTACATGATTCCTAACAATTAAAATGTGTTTTCGTGTAGTAAATGGATCCCAATCGAGTCTAGGCCGATTTTGAGTAGTCATGAGAGTGAGGCTAAACAAGCCTTTTATTAGATAATGAACGATTGGTTTACACAGTATATCCGAAAAAATTCAGCTGTTCCACAACCTTTCCCCCACCGATTCCTCCTCAAATACCAGTTATGCCACAAGTTGTTGATCCAGTACGAATGAATAAGCCAGCGGTTGATAAAATTAGAAAATACAGAGCTGAAGAATTTAGAGCCACTGTTGATGATGATGTTGAGCGAGCCAAATTTTAGCTCGATAATACTATTTGTGTGTTTGATGAGCTATCTTGTACCCCTGACGAGTGCATCAAATGTGTAGTATCATTGCTTAGAGGTTTTGCATACCATTGGTGGAATACACTGATATCCGTAGTTCCAAGAGAACGGGTTACTTGGTAGTTCTTTTAGACTGAATTTTGTAAGAAATACATCAGTCAAAGATTTATCGACCAAAAGCACAAAGAATTCCTCGAGTTGAAATAGGGTCGTATGACCGTAACAGAATATGAACAGGAATTTGTGAGACTTAGTAGATATGCCCGAGAGTGTGTTTCGACAGAATCAATAATGTGTAAAATATTCGAAGACAGGCTGAATGAAGACATCAAGCTATTAGTCGGGATTCTTGAAATAAAAGAGTTTGTCGTACTTGTTGAACGAGTGTGTAAAGCTGAAGAGCTCAGAAAAGAGAAAAGAAAAGCTGACTTTGAACCTAAAGATGCATGTAAGATATCATTGGGAAAGTCTTTTCAATAGGCTTCAAAGAAATTTCAAGATGACTTTAGCCATTCAAAGGCTACTGCGGGTTATTCTAGACGTGTTCAGGACAGACCACTTGTAAGTTCGAAAGCTACATCAGTAGTTCGAAAGCTACATCAGTAGCTAGTGTTGGTAACGTCAGATCAAATCAACCGGATTGAAAATATTGTGGTAAACGACATCTCAGTAGTTGTAGACTAAATGATCGGGCTTGCTTTAAATGTGGATCGATGGATCATTTTATCTGTGAATGCCCTAGGTTAGTTGAGCAAAATATAGTACAAAATGCGAGACCGAGTAACATGTCATCCCGTGGTAGACCACCCAAAAATACGGGTAATGTGAGTGGTAGTCAAAGAGGAACTAAATACACAGCTATTAGATCGGAGGCTCGTGCACCTGCCAGAGCTTATGCTATTCGCACCCGCGAAGAAGCTTCTTCTCCAGATGTGATTACTGGTACTTTCACTCTCTATGATACTAGTGTTGTTGATTGATTCATCCTGGTTCAAATCATTCTTATGTATGTGAGGCTTTAGTATCCAGTAAGACTTTGCCTATAGAGTCTATTGAGTTTGTGATTAGAGTATCAAACATCTTAGGCCGGTGTGTTTTAGTTGATAAGGTGTGCAAGAATTGTCCATTGATGATTCGAGATTCATATTTTCCAGCTGATTTGATGTTGTTTCCATTCGATGAGTTTGACATAATTTTGGGTTGACGTAATTCTGGGTATGGATTGGTTAACTTTGCACGATGCTATTGTGAATTGGAAACGAAAGACTATAGATTTGCGATGTAAGAATGATGAGATTATTTGGATTGTCTAATGATTTGAATGGCTTACCGGTAGTAATATATTCGATGTTAGCTCGGAAATATGTGAGAAAGAGTTTTGAAGCTTATTTTGCTTATGTGCTCGATTTTAAAGTATCAGAAAAGAAGATTGAATAAGTACCAGTTGTATGTGAATATCCGGATGTGTTTCCTGAAGAATTACCGGGTTTGCCACCGATCCAAGAGGTAGAGTTTGGTATTGAATTAATACCGAGGACGACTCTGATATCGATAGCTTTGTACAGAATGGCACTGACTGAATTAAAAGAATTGAAAGCTCAGTTACAAGAATTGACGGATAGAGGCTTCGCACGACCGAGTTTTTCTCCTTGGGGTGCACCGGTTTTGTTTGTAAAAAAGAAATATGGAACTATAAGAATGTACATTGATTACCGGTAGCTCAATAAGGTGACTATAAAGAATAAATATCCTTTGCCACAGATAGACGATTTGTTTGATCACTTGAAAGGGGCTATAAAATTTTCTAAGATAAATCTGAGATTAGGTTATTATCAGCTACGAGTTAATGACTCTGATGTGCCAAAAACTACTTTTCGAACAAGGTACGGACACTATGAGTTTTTGGTTATGCCTTTTGGACTTACTAATGCACTTGATGTTTTTATGGATTTAATGAATCAGATCTTCAGACAGTATTTGGATCGATTTGTGGTTGTATTCATAAATGACATATTGATTTATTCTAGTGACAAATCTGAGCATGCTGAACATTTGAGATTAGTGCTACAAACTTTGCGTGATAAGTAGTTGTATGCGAAATTCAGTAAATGTGAGTCCTGGTTACGAGAAGTTAGTTTTCTGGGACATATTGTATCAACATCGGGTATTCGGGTTGATCCGAACAAGATTTCGGCAATATTAGATTGGAAGCCTCCTAGAAGTGTATCTGAGGTTCAAAGTTTTTTGGGACTAGCTGGTTACTATAGACGGTTCGTAAAAGGTTTCTCAATGATTGCAACCCCGATGACGCGACTACTTTATAAAGATGTTAAGTTCGAGTGGTCTAAAAATTGCCAGAAAAGTTTCTATCAGTTGAAAGCTTTGTTGACTGAAGCTCCAATATTAGTTTAGCAAAAATCGGGTAAAGAATTTGGTATTTGTAGTGATGCATCTTTGAATGGTTTAGGCTGTGTTTTAATGCAAGAAGGTAAAGTTATAGCTTATGCCTCAAGACAGTTAAAGTCACACAAAAAGAACTATCCGACACACGATTTAGAATTGGCAACTATTGTGTTTGCATTGAAAATTTGGTGCCACTATCTATTTGGTGAGAAATATTTACAAAACTTAGAAAATTTTGCTAACTGCAGGGCTCACACACCCGTGTGGTCCGAGGGACATGCCCGTGTAACCTTGGGACACACCCGTGCTTCAGACCGTGTTCAATTGAGGGTGCTCTCTGACTTGTGCCACACGATCATGCCACGTGCCTGTGTGGTTAATTATTTTAATTCAAATTAAGTGTGGGTTTCACACGGCCAAGACACATGCCCATGTTCTAGGCTGTGTAGCACACACGGCTGAGACACACAGTCGTGTCTCTACCTGTGTGCTATATTCTAGGCACTCTATTTTTCAAAATTAAGGAGTAGGGGAAACACGGCCAATACACACGCCCATGGGGCAAGCTGTGTGTCACACACGGCCTAGACACATGCCCGTGTGGACAAAATAAGGCAATTTACCAAGCCTTTTGCCACCCTTCCATGCACATTCCTACACAACATCAAGTCAAAAATTGCCCAAAGATGTACGATTGACCGAGTCTCAGTCCTGAGTTGTGTGGCATCCAAAATTGCTTAAAAACAAGAAAAAATCAAGTCAAAAGCCACTAAGCATGGCCGACCACAATTTGAGGAGATTTGAAGATGTTAACATCCATTATTTTTAGCAAACTATCCCCCACTCCTCACCTATAAATAAGCATCCCTCAATCATTCCTCATTCATTATCATCATTCATCATTCTCTCTTCTCTCCAAATTCTCTTAGCCTTTTCCATTCCCACACCTAGCATCATCTCTTCATAGAGATTTTAGCAATTAAGCTCTTAAAGAACCCTTGGTCGGCCACTTTGGAGAGCTATCAGCAAAGGAACAAAGCAAAAGAACGAAGGAACCTTGTCAGTTAGAGTCTTGGGTGATAGGCACTCTGAAATGGGTTTAATTTTTCCTTTCTTTAATTTAATCTAAAGATGTTTGCTATGTGTTCTTTGTTCTTGTTTACAACAATGTTAACTTAATTTTATTTATGCTAGGATGATTGCTTTGATTAAATAATATTTATTTGATTCATGCTTATAATGTTTGTGCCTCAATTGATCATGTTTTCAATTAAAATCAAGTCTGTATTTCATTCATACGTGATTGAAATGAACCTGAATTAGCTGAGCGATCCTGACCAAATGATGGCTAATGGACACATAATTGAAATGAGCATGCTCAATTTAGATCCTGACCCGATTAAATTGTAGGTTGCACATAGTTTTTAGATTTGTGTGATTAAACTGTTTCAAACCTGACTCGTCCCTGTTACATCACAAAAATGCTAAGAAACCCTTAGTAAATAAGGATCAGTAAAATGCGTATTTACTAAGTAAAGGATTCCGAAAGGACCTAATGTGGTTTCCAAACTCATGAAAGAACGAGTTGCCATGGAATGTTTTTTCCGAATGTTATCAAGTATGTTGATAATAAATTGAGATTAATTAAAGTAATTGTCCTGTTTCATTCATATAGTTTGTATACTTAGTGTAACACCCCTAACCCGTACACGTCGCCGGATTAGGGTTAAAGGCGTTACTGGATAGATTGGAAACTTTTACAGACATTTTATATTACAATTCATCAATCACAATATAAGTGTCCCTTTTATAGATCATCGAGACCTTAATCATGCTTTAGAATAAGGTCGGGACTAAACTGAACACATACTAAAATTCCCAAAAGTTTAAAACTTTTCTAAGTTATAGAGACCATAAGCCCGTGTGGGCAGGCCGTGTGCCTCCCACGGCTACTAGACACACCTATGTGCCATGGCCGTGCCAAAATAGAGCATGTATACTGACTTATCCACACGGCCACCAGACACACCCGTGTGCCATGGCCGTGTATAATAGGCAAACTACTGACTTACTCACACGGCCACTAGACACTCCCATGTGCCATGGCCGTCTAAAACTAGGCCAGCTACTGACTTATTCACACGGCCACCAGACACGCCCGTGTGCCATGGCCGTGTAAGCAAAACAGGCCACTTGCAAGGAAAATATGCCACCCACACAAGGATCAACCCTACAAGCAAAATATCAATTCAATTCATGCACATTTGGTATCTAAAAACATGTCAAATTAATAAACAAATCTTTACATTCAATCTCATTTGCAATCATACCAATATACCCTACTAAAACACATACATTCAAACATGATTCATCCATATTTACCTTTCATATAACCATTTCTTTTCCTAAACATACATACTCATAATGCATTCATAAACTTACCATAGCCTTGGTCATTTCATTAGCTATCAAGCCAAACCAAACCATGTATCATATATCATATTCACTCAAACATATAATCAACATTTATCTAGCCACATCTCATGGATATATATACACATTTCAAACATCATCCAAAATGACTAGCCTATACATGCCATATTTAGCTATATACATATTTCAAAGGTACTAAAACAAGTTGAATAGTGTGATGATTATCCTAGAGCAAACACACACACTGAGTAAGCTTTCAAAAGCTTAGTAAGCCATATATAAATAAACTTAGCATAAAATGCATATAACCAAATTTATACAATGGCATTATTGGTTCTCATAGCAAATTCATCACATATATTCCTTGGCTCATGTGCCTAACCATGTTTTACCACCTTCTTCAACTCAAATAACATATATATATATATATACACACATATCTTATTCAAGCATATAATCACTTATCATTCCATCATTTCATTGCACACATTCATCTTAGTTAGTTCATACAGACACTTACCTTTCATACACACTTAGTGTACATAACAAGCGTACCTGAAACGGATATACAAATCACTTAGCCGTTCGTATCTCAGACTTCCCTGTTGAACCATTCAAAACTAAATAGAATACTCAGAGTGCTCGGAATAGCCATACAATGCCAACGTCCCAGACGTGGTCTTACATGTAATCAGATATCAATGCCATTGTCCCAGACAGGGTCTTACACGAAACAATATGATGTCAATGTCCCGGACATGGTCTTACACGTAAATCTCATATCGATGCTAACGTCCCAGACGTGGTCTTACACGAAATCTCTAATCAATGCCAACGTCCCAAACGTGGTCTTACATGATATCACATAACGGACACCTATGTCATGACATATAATATCCTATCTATCCCTAGGTTCAAACGAGACTTCTCGGATATTATCAACTTGTCAATTTATTCGTAACTCTTACTTCATATACATCCCATCACAATGGATATTCATATCAAGTCACATTCCATATATATACATAAATAATTCAATGCAAATACATTTATTTGTGTATTAACCTACCTCTAGTTCGATTTAACGGAAACGGATACGACTACTCGATTACTTTCGATTTCCCACGATCTAAGTCTGTTTTCTTCGGTTCATGATTTATACATATTCAAATTTAACCCTTTTATTTACCAACATGTTCATTTCAATCCAAAAACACACATTTAGGGCTATTTGCAACTTAGCCCTCATATTTGCACATTTTATCAATTTAGTCCATTTTTCTCAAAACATCAAATATACAAAATCACCAGATACACATGCTTAGCCGAATGCTCATGTATCTCATACAATTCAAACATTTCATTTATTTCACAATTTAGCCCTAATTAGCTAAATTCACCAAAAATTCAAAAACAAAACATGTTCTTTAAACACATATCTTTCATTTAACACCAATACTCATCACAAAGCTCACCATTTCATCCAAGGCACATTTCATAAACATCATCAATTCTTCAAATTACAACATGGGCTTGATAGTAGACTAAGCAACAATCTCAAAAACATAAAAATCATCACAAACCAAAGTCAAAACATACCTTAATCAAAGCTTGCAAGTGCCAAATGTGTGAAAGCTTTTTAAACCCTTATTTTCTTTTGATTTTCGAAAAAAAGATGGATGAAATGGCTTATTATTTAGCCTTTTGTTTTATTATTACCATATTATTAAACTAGTTACTACATTAACCTTATACTAAACATATGTATATACAAACATTAAGGGCATTAAGGTCTTTTATCCATCCACTAACTTGTAAAGTGGTTTAATTGCCTTATAAGGCCGCCACTTTAAAAAGCCACATCAAATAGGTGCTTTAACAAATGGCATACAAACTTTGCTTTTAATGCAATTTAGCCTTTTTCTCAAATTAAACACACAAATGATCAAATTTTCATACGAGGCTTCCACACATGCTTAGTCACATATCAACAACACAGAAAATAATATTAAAATATTTTTTAACTCAGATTTGTGGTTTCGAAACCGCTATTCTGACTAGGGTCTAAACCGGACTGTTACACTTAGGATAATTTGCATTAGGGATCATTGCATTTAGTTTAATATATTGTAATCGCCACTTCTAAACTATATTGTGATTTTATTTACCAAATTGTTAATATAATTTTACAAACTAAGGGGCTTAGAACAAATACAATCCCTATGGAGACGATAACTCGATACTTACTTATTACTTGATAACGACTGTGTACACTTACACATACCTACGCGTTACAACAAGCAACCAAAACAATCACAATCAATTAACATCTCGTCCACATGCTAACATCTAACATGCTTTAACATCATAATCTATCAACTCAAATCATGCAAGTTTCCACATTCATGAATGGCATCAACATACAAATATACTTCCACCAACATAAGCCATCATTCATGGCCATATACAAAATGAAATCATTAACCATTATAAGCCAATATCTTTGGCCAAATCATAAGGACACATATAACAAAATGACCAAGTTCCTATACATTCCATACATTCAAAATGCTAAGACCATTAATACCCAAAATGAGAGTTTGATAGTGTGATTTGTATCTCCGACGATCTCTAATTCTGAGTTCGCTTGGCAACACTATAAAACATAGAAAATAAACAGAGTAAGCTATATAGCTTAGTAAGCTCGTATGTAAGAAATAAGCAACCTTACCGTGCATATAACATTCAATTATTATAACATAATTAAATGCAAATTTACTATGGTCTCATGATCATAATCTATTCATCATAAAACTTACTTCATATTCATCATTTCACATATTTATTAAACATGGGCTTTATGTACATACCTGAGCCATCTTAAATGAATCTTAAATGAACACATATTCTCATCTTTGACATACCTGTGAACCACTTGGAATAACAATGTCAGATACTCGGGAAAATTTGCACACTAAGTGCCACATATGTAGCCAAAGCTACCTAAGTCCCATATCACATAATCGCTCGCTCTCGAGCTATCGATGGGTCTGCTTACACAAGCTGTTAGTCAAAACGTAGCTACACGGTGCTGCTCACACAAGCTATATCCGCAACATATGCTGGTATACTCAGCCATTGGGAGGACGTACGGGACCAACACCCGGATTACATAATCACATAACACATAATGACCCTAGTGACATGTCACTTGTATCCTAACCTATTCCTAAGGTTCAAACGAGATTTCTTGCTTGTCGGTTCATCTTCGGACTCATTCGTAAGATTGTACTAATTCACAAAATCAAACATAAAATTCATGCAATATTAAAGCATTTAAATACAATTATTCTAAATCTTATTTTTAACATACGAACTTACCTCGGTACAAAATGGGTAATTGTTCGATTTAGTCCACAATCTTATTCTTTCCCTGATCTAGGTGAGAACCTCATCTTTCTTGATCTATAATATCAAATTTAGCTTATTCAATTATCACATTATTCAATTGAATTCTAAAACCACCTTATGGAAAATATTACATTTTTGCCCCTAACTTTTCAACTTTTTACATTTTAGTCCCTAGGCTCGTAAAATGATTTTCTTTCAACTTCTTCTCATCCCAAGCCTAGCCAACTTTTATCTATGCTTAAAACAGCCACCATTTTTCATTTATTCACATTTTTACACATATTTTACAACTTTTACAAATAGGTCCTTTTTAGGCATTTTCATCAAAAATCACTTGGTAAATGTTGTTTATCTTACAACTAACATACATTTTCTACCATTAAACATCAAAATACACAAATATCTAACATGGGTAAAATTTTAGACTTTGACATCTCTTCAAGTTAGTCCTTCAAATAGCTATATTAGGTTGAGACAACTTCAAAAACATAAAAATCATGAAAAATAGGGCAAGAATTAACTTACAATCGAGCTTGAAAGTTGGCCAAATCCCTAGTTATGGAGGCTGTAACAACCAATTTTCCGTGAGATCAGAATAGTGGTTCGTGACCACAAATCTGAGCCCAAAAATAAAAATTTATCTTATTTTATTTTATGGTCGGTATTATGATAGGAAGGTCACGTGAAAATTTTGATACGAAAAATTTATTGATTTTGTGGTTAATTAGGTAAAGAACTAAATTGCATAAAATGCGAAAGTTGAATTCTAGTAGCTGTAAGGATTAAATAGCTATGGAATTCAAAACTAGAGGTCCTTATATGGTAATTAGACCATTAAGAAAAGTATGTAGATTTTTCTTGGTGACTCATCCATGGAAAAATTAGAAATGACTAGGCAATAAATTGGAAATCAACAAAATTAAAAGATGATAAAAAAATAAAAAGAAATTATCATCTTTTCTATTCATCTTCTTCCCCAGTTTTTTTATGGAAACCCTAGGAGAGAGGAAGAGAACTTTCAAGCTTAGAAAGGCCCGGAAAGACCAACTACGGAATTAGATCGAGGGAAACAAAAATTTTCAAATTAGTTGGAATTCAAACCCGAACAATTGTTAAGGTAAGTTCGTGTAACTTAAACATGTATGTTAAATGCTTTAATTGAATTATATGATTGTGTTGATGTAATAGCCCGATTTAGGGGCTAGTCGAAACAGTGGTTTCAGAACCACTAATCTGAGGTTAGAGAAAATTATTTTTAATATTATTTTATGAGATAAAGCATGATTATATGGGTGCAAGAAAATTTTGGTGCTTTAATTTTAGCGATTGCTTGCTTAATTAAGAAAAAAACTAAATCGCATAAAGTGCGGAAGTTCTATTTTACAAGCTAAAGGTGTCTAAAAGTCATAGAATATTAATTGGAAGCCTTTAAAGTGCAATTAGCCCCTCAAATAATGGTTGGCCGACCATAGGGGACAAAGATTTGAAAAATGAGTCAAAGTTGGTAGAAATTTGGTGACTAAATTGATGTTTTATAATAAAATAAAGAAAAGAAAAATATCATCCTTTCTCTCCATCTTCTCCACCGAAAATTAGTAGCAAAATAAGGGTTGAGAGCTCAAAAATTTCAGCCAAGCTTTTCTCCTTGCAAGTAAGTGTTTTAATGGTCATTCTTTGATAATTTTTGTACTTTTGAGACCCTTGTAGCTTGAGCTAGCTAATGAGGGGACTATTTTGCAAAATGGTTGAAAACCTAGGGTTTTGCCATGAGAGAATTAGTGTTGATTTCTGAAATTTTATGAAAGAAAATGAGTCTTAGTTGTTAAATAAACAACTTTTGTGAAAGGTGTTACCATGAAAACACCAAAAAGGACCTTTTTGTATAGGTTGTAAAATAGGTGTTAAATCAGCTAGGCTCGTTAAAGGAAGAAATTTGATTATAATGTATTTACGAGCCTAGGGGTAAAATCATAATTTTGTGAAAGCCTAAGGGCAAAATGGTAATTTTGCCAAAGTATGCTTTTTGAAATGTATTGATTAATGTGGTAATTAAATGAGCTAATTTTCTATTATAGATCAAGAAGAATGAGGAATTAACCTTGACCGAGAAAAAGGCAAGGTTTCGGACTAGATCGGCAAATTGGCCTATTTTGGTATCAAGGTAAGTTTGTGTGTAATAAATTCAACATCGTGTTATTAAGTTTTAAAATGTTTGATATTCGTGAAGATGTATATTATTTCTAAGAAATTGAGTAAGGATGTTAAATGAGAAAATTATGAAAATTTATGATGTTGAAGTCCCGGTTGGACTTTAAGAAGTGAGAGGATATTATCATCAAGACATGAGGTTGGTAAGGTCCCGTATAAGACCATGTCTGGGACATGGCCTCAGCACTGTATTGAGATCCCGTATAAGACCATATCTAGGATATGGCATTGACATCGATATGAGATCCCTTATAAGACCATATCTGGGATATGGCATCGGCATCGAGATGTGATCCCATGTAAGACCATATATGGGATATGGCATTGGCGTCGTGTATATGTGTATGATGATGATTGTGTATTCTTAGGTATTCTAAGTGATTCATCTGGAAAAATAGTTAAGTTCATAATAGAGATGAAATTAGTGCTAAAGCTATGTGATGAAGTGATACAGGTACATGTGAGTAATTCACGAGAAATATTTACGATATGTGACATGACATGTAATTGGTAAGAGTAAGCATGAGTAAGGTATGGCAATGTGCTTGAGACTTTATTTTTTTATTCAATACAATGGATGGATGATCTTATGAGCCTTATTGTTGCTATTTATTTCATGCAAACTTACTAAGCTTCATTCTTACCTCTCTCGTTTCCCTTTTCCTTGTAGTATCGTGAAGCTAACTCAGGGATCGTGGGACGTCGGAGTTCAGAATCACACTATCAACTTCTCTTTGGTATAGCACAGTTTGATTAATTTTGAGTATGGCATGTATATAAACTTGGTTATTTTGTGTTATGTCATATTTGTTATCCAATGTGTGGATATTAATATCATTAAATTCCTTTTGTATATGGTCATTGGAAATTGGCTAATACTTGACAAGTTTATATATTCAATGATGATGAAGTTTATAAAGTGCATGCTTATATGACTGTCTTGATTTTGGGTTCTTAGAAGTGTCTTATGGTTATGATGTATGTTGAATTGAATTGGTATAAGTGTGGTTGCTTTGTAGGGTGGCAATTGGCTTGGTAGATAGCCTTACAATTGTCCACAAGGGTAGACACATTAGTATGTGTCTAGGCCGTGTGTGACACATAGTCAGCCCCATGGGCGTGTTGATAGGCCGTGTGTCCCCATGCATGCTAGGTTGGCAAGGCAGAATACTCAGTGGTAAACACACGTGCTGAGAGACGATCGTGTGTCTCAATCGTGCGGGAGACATGGCCTAAGGCACGGGCATGGGCCCAGGCCGTGTGAAGTCTGCACCTGAAATTAGGAATTTAATTCTTCACACGGTCTAAGGACACTGGCGTGTGCTTTGGTCATGTGACCTTACTGATATGATGATGTCATAAATAGAATGTCATGGTTTTCATACACAAATGAGGACACGGGCCTGTCATGGTCTTGTGAGGGACACGGGCCATGGACACGGGCGTGTGTCCAGCCCTGTAAAAACTCCTGTATGTTTGAAATGAAAATAAAATCCACACGGATTTGGGACATGGGTGTGTGTGATTACACGGCCTGCCCACACGGGCGTGTCCCTCTTCACACGGGCGTGTGGCCCTATTTTATGCCAAAATTTTCTAAGTGTTCAAAAGTTTTCGGTTTGGTCTTGAATCATTCTGCGTGCATGTTTAGGGTCTCGTAGACCTATAATAAAGACATTAAGATCTCGAATCAAAAGTTTTAATTTGAAATGAAATTTTATGGATCGATGTTGTATAATTAAGCAAGTTAAGTACGATAATGCCTCGTACCCGATTTAGGTATCGAGTACGGGTAAGGGGTGTTACATTTAGTGGTATCAGAGTTACGGTTTAGTCGATTCTAAGACTAGCTTAGCATAAGTATGAGTCTAGCTATACATGCCATACGTATAAGTATTTACATAATGATAGTGTGACGACTCATGACGATTTAAATTGTGTTTTTTATATAGTAAATTGATCCTGACCGAGCTGCGGCCGATAATGCTGCAAGTAATGCGCCAACTCTCGCGTAAGGGACCGCACTAGTACAAAGTAGGCCCGAGACTTTGTGTCAGGGAGTAGAGGCTCGAGAAGCCTTTCTCTATATGATGAGCAACTGGTATACTAAGTTTATTCGAGTAAATCCTAATGCTCAACCCCTCCACCTCCACTTATTCCTCAGCCTACCCTTGTAGCTCACCAAGTGGTACAAGTAGTAAGAAGAGAATAGCCTTCGGTTGATAGAATCCAGAAATAATGAGCTAAGGAATTTTAAGCTAGTAAAGATGATGATTTGGAAAGGGCAGAATTCTGGCTGGAGAATACCATCAGGGTATTCGATGAGTTGTCATGCACACTTCAAGAGTACATGAAGTGTGTGGTATCTCTCTTGAGAGATTCGGCCTATCAGTGGTGGAACACCTTTGTGTCGGTTGTACCAAGGGAGAAAGTTAACTGGGAATTCTTCCAAGAAGAGTTTCAGAAGAAGTATATTGGTCAAAGGTTCATTGACCAAAAAAGAAAGGAATTAATGAAGCTAAAGCAAGGTCGAATGACGGTGACCGAATATGAGCGTGAGTTCATGAGACTTAGTAAATATGCTCGGGAATGCATATCAATAGAAGGCGTTATGTGCAAAAGGTTCGAGGACGGGTTAAATGAGGATGTATGTTTATTTGTTGGTGTCTTGGAACTAAAAGAATTTGTTGTGTTAGTGGATAGAGACTGTAAGGCCAAAGAACAAGTTAAAGGAAAAAAAGAGTTGAAATCGAGTCTCGTGACTCAATGAAGAGATAGTTGGACAAATTATTTCAATCCTCATCCAAGAAATCAAGAGAGTTTACTACCCAATCGACCACTTTGGCTGGATTTTCAAATAGAAGTAAGGGTGAATAGTACTCGGGATATAAAGCTCAGACCACTTCGGTTGCTAGTGTTGGCAACATTCTACCAAGTAGATCGGAATGTCCACAGTGTGGCAGATGTCATCCCAGGGAGTGTTGAGCAAACAAGAAAGCTTGTTTCAAGTGTGGATCCCTAGACCATTTTATCAGAGATTTCCCCAAGGTGAGTGAGAAAGAGAAACCTCAGAGTGCAAGACCTGGAAGTACTGCCAGAGGAAGGCCACAAAGAAACTCGAAAAATGAAATGAGTAGTAAGAATACATCTAGAGAGTAGACTGCAAGAGCTGAGGGCAGAGTACCGGTGAGAACATATGCCATTCGCACTCACGAAGAGGCGTCCTCCCCCGATGTGATCACGGATACATTTTCTCTCTATGATACACATGTTATAGCTTTAATTGATCCGGGATCTACCCACTCATATATTTGCATAAAATTAGTCTCTAACATGAACATGTCTGTATAGTCTATCGAATTTGTGATAAGAGTGTCAAATCCCCTAGGCAAATGTGTGTTAGTTGATAGAGTATGCAAATATTGTCCTTTGATGATTAGAGGTCATTACTTTCCGGCTAATCTCATGTTATTGCCGTTTGATGAATTTGATGTCATCCTTGGGATGGATTGGTTAACTACTCATGATGTGATAGTGAATTGTGGAAGGAAATTTATTGAGTTAAAATGTGAAAATGGGGATATTCTTCGTGTTGAATCAGATGAACAAGACAAGTTGCCTATAGTGATTTCTTATATGTCTGTTGGAAAATATGTAAGAAAGGGGTACGAAGCTTACCTTGTCTTTGTGATGAATGCTAAAGATACTGAGTTAAGAATTGAATCAGTGCCCATAGTATGTGAGTATCCAGATGTTTTCCCAGAGAAATTGCCAGGTTTACCTTTGGTTAGAGAGATTGAATTTGGGATTAAATTAGCTCCTAGTACTGCCCCCATTTCAATAGTCCCGTACAGAATGGCTCCAACCGAGCTAAAAGAATTGAAGCCACAGTTACAAGAGTTGATGGACAAAGTCTTTGCAAGACTGAGTTATTCTCTGTAGGGTGCTCCCGTTTTATTTGTGAAAAAGAAATATAGTTCCATGAGGTTATGTATAGATTATCAGCAGCTCAATAAGGTAACCGTGAAGAACAAGTACACGTTGCAAAGAATCGATGATTTGTTTGACCAATTGAAGGGAGCCACGGTATTTTCCAAGATAAAATTAAGGTCTGGATATTATCAGTTGAGAGTCAAGGACTCGAATATGCTGAAAACCGCATTTCAGACAAGGTATGGTCACTATGAATTTTTGGTCATGCCTTTCGTTTTAACAAATGCCCCTGTGATTTTCATGGATTTGATGAATCACATATTTCGGCCATATTTGGAGAAATTTATTGTAGTCTTTATTGATGATTTATTGATCTACTCTCGGGATGAGAACGAGCATGCTGAGCATTTGAGAACGGTTCTGCAAATTTTGAGAGATAAACAATTATATGCCAAGTTTAGTAAAAGTGAATTTTGGCGTAAGGAAGTTGGATTTTTAAGGCACATTATCTCAGGTGACGGTATTCGAGTTGACTCGAGTAAGATTTCAGCGATTGTTGAATGGAATCCGCTAAGGAACGTAACCGAGGTTAGGAGTTTTCTGGGCCTATTTGGCTACTATAGATGATTTGTCAGGGATTTTCCATATAGCTACTCTGATGACGAGGCTACTACAAAAAGATATAAAGTTTGGGTGGACAGAAAAGTGCCAGCAGAGTTTTGAGAAATTGAAGGCATTGTTGACTGAGGCTCCACTTCTAGTACAACCCAAACCAAGAAAAAAATATGTGGTTTACAGCGATGCATCCTTGAATGGATTGGGTTGTGTACTCATGCAAGAGGGCAAGGTGATAGCATATGCCTCTAGACAATTAAAGCCGCACGAGAAGAATTACCTGACCCACGATTTGGAGTTAGTCGCAATTGTATTTGCACTAAAGATTTGGAGACACCATTTATATGGTGAGAACTGTCGGGGGTTCACTGATCATAAGAGCTTAAAGTACTTGATGACTCAAAAGGAGTTGAACCTTAGGCAACAAAGATGGTTAGAGTTGATAAAAAATTACGAGTTAGTAATTGACTATCATCCAGGAAAGGCGAACGTGGTCACCGACGCCTTGAGTAGGAAATCCTTGTTTGCACTAAGAGCCATGAATACATGGATGGCTTTGTCAGATAATGGTTCTATCCTAGTCGAGTTGAGAGCTAGACCGATGTTTCTCTAAGAAATTTGTAAAGCTCAAAAAGGCGACGGAGATTTTCAAGCCAAGAGCATTCAGTGTGAGCTGAGTGTTGAGTCAAACTTTCAGACTAATCCTGATGGATATTTGATGTTCTGATATAGGGTCTGTGTACCCTGAGATGATTAGCTTATTCGGAAGATTTTGCACGAAGCACATAGTAGATGTTTGTCTGTACATCCAAGCAGCACGAAGATGTCTAATGACTTGAAGAAATTGTATTGGTGGCCGAGTATGAAGAAAGACATTTCCGAGTTTGTATCGAGATGCCAAATTTGTCAACAAGTGAAGGCTGAACACCAAGTACCTTCGGGTCTACTTCAACCCATTTTGGTTCCCGAGTGGAAATGGGACCGTATTACTATGGACTTCGTGACGAGTTTTCCATTGACACCAAAAAAGAAGGATGACGTATGGGTCGTATTCGATAAACTTACAAAGTCAGCCCAATTCATACCAGTACAGGTTGATTATTCGCTTGATAAGTTGGTGGATTTGTATGTGACAAAAATAGTAAGACTTCACGGAGTACCATTGTCGATTATTTCAAATAGAGATCTGAGATTTATGTCACGGTTTTGGAAAAGTTGCAAGAGGCCTTAGGCACAAAATTGAGCTTTAGTACATCTTTCCATCCACAGACCGATGAGCAGTCGGAGAGAGTAATTCAGATACTTGAAGACATGCTTCGATGTTGTGTTTTGGAATTCCAAGGTAATTGGGAGAAATATTTGCCATTGGTGGAATTCGCATACAATAACAACTTTCAGTCGAGTTTGAAGATGGCGCCTTATGAGGCATTGTATAGGCGTAAGTGCCAAACGCCTTTGTATTGGACTGAACTCAGAGAAAACTAAATTCACGGGGTCGATTTAGTTAGAGAAACCGAAGAGAAGGTAAAAGTGATACGTGAAAGTCTAAAAGCTGCCTCAAATAGACAAAAGTCCTATACGGACTTGAAACGGAAAGAGATCGAGTTTCAAGTCGGTGATAAAGTGTTTCTGAAAGTATCACCATGGAAGAAGGTTCTCAGATTTGGCCAGAAAGGCAAATTGAGTCCGTGCTTTATCAGACCGTATGAGGTTACTGAGAGGATAAGACCGGTAGTTTATCCTTTGGCATTGCCATCTGGGTTGGAGAAGATTCATGATGTATTCCATGTGTCTATGTTGCATCGCTACCATTCAGACCCTTCGCATGTGATTGTACCATTAGAGGTAGAAATTCTACCGGACATGACTTACGGCGAAGAGCCGGTTAAGATTTTGGCACTTGTGAAAGTGTAGCCCTTGTGAAAGTACTATGGAAAAGACATGGAGTAGAAGAGGCTACATGGGAGCCCGAATAAACTATGAGAAACCAATATCCCAACCTTTTTACCGATAAGATTTTCAGGGACGAAAATCTTTAAGGGGGAGAATTATAACAGCCCGATTTAGGGGCTAGTCAGAACAGTGGTTTTGGAACCACTAATCCGAGGTTGAAGAAAATTATTTTTAATATTATTTTATGAGTTACAGCATGATTATAAGGGTGCATGAAAATTTTGGTGCTTTAATTTTAGCGATTGCATGCTTAATTACGAAAAAAGACTAAATCGCATAAAGTGCGAAAGTTCTATTTTACAAGCTAAAGGTGTCTAAAAGCCATAGAATATTAATTGGAAGCCTTTAAAGTGAAATTAGCTCCTCAAATAATGGTTGGCCGGCCATAGGGGACAAAGATTTGAAAAATGAGTCAAAGTTGGTAGAAATTTGGTGACTAAATTGATGTTTTATAATAAAATAAAGAAAAGAAGAATATCATCCTTTCTCTCCATCTTATCCACTAAAAATTAGTAGCAAAATAGGGGTTGAGAGCTTAATAAATTCAGCCAAGCTTTTCCCCTTGCAAGTAAGTGTTTTAATGGTCATTCTCTGATAATTTTTGTACCTTTGAAACCCTTGTAGTTTGAGCTAGCTAATGAGAACTATTTTGAAAAATGATTGAAAACCTAGGGTTTTGCCATGAGAGCATTAGTGTTGATTTCTGAAATTTTATGAAAGAAAATGAGTCTTAGTTGTTAAATAAACAACTTTTGTGAAAGGTGTTACCATAGAAACACCAAAAAGGACCTTTTTGTAAAGGTTGTAAAATAGTGTTAAATGTGTGAAATAATGAGTATTGGGAGTTGCTATAAGAGTAATAAATGTTTAGCTAGGCTCGTTAAAGGAAGAAATTTGATTAGAATTGATTTACGAGCCTGGGGATAAAATCATCATTTTGTGAAAGTCTAAGGGTAAAATGGTAATTTTGCCAAGGTATGATTTTTGAAATGTATTAATTAATGTGGTAATTAAATGATCTAATTTGCTATTATAGATCAAGAAGAATGAGAAATTAACCTTGACCAAGGAAAAGGCAAGGTTTTGGACTAGATAGGCAAAATGGCCTATTTTGGTATCGAGGTAAGTTTGTGTGTAATAAATTCGCCACCATGTTATTAAGTTTTAAAATGTTTGATATTCGTGAAGATGTATATTATTTCTAAGAAATTGAGTAAGGATCTTAAATGAGAAAATGATGAAAATTTATGATGTTAAAGTCCCGGTTGGACTTTAAGAAATGAGAGGATATTATCATCAAGACATGAGGTTGGTAAGGTCCCATATAAGACCATGTCTGGGGCATGGCCTCGACACCGAATTGAGATCCCTTATAAGACCATATATGGGATATGGCATCGACATCGAATATGAAAATCGTATAATACAATATATGGGATATGGCATCGACATCGATATAAGATCCCATATAAGACCATATCTGGGATATGGCATCGGCATCGAGATGTGACCCTATGTAAGACCATATCTGGGATATGGCATTGGCGACGTGTTTATTTGAATGATGATGATTGTGTATTCTTGGGTATTCCAAGTGATTCTTCGGGATAAATAGTTAAGTTTATAATAGAGATGAAATTAGTGCTAAAGCTATGTGATGAAGTGATACTGGTACATGTGAGTAATTCACGAGAAATATTTACGATATGTGACATGACATGTAATTGGTAAGAGTAAGCATGAGTAAGTTATGGCAATATGCTTGAGACTTTATGTTTTTATTCAATGCAACAGATGGATGACATTATGAGCCTTATTGTTGCTATATATTTCATGTAAACTTACTAAGCTTCATACTTACCTCTCTCATTTCCCTTTTCCTTGTAGTATCGCGAAGCTAACTCGGGGATCGTGGGACGTCGGAGTTCGGAATCACACTATCAACTTTTCTTTGGTATAGCATAGTTTGATTACTTTTGAGTATGGCATGTATAGGAACTGGATTATTTTGTTTTATGTCATATTTGTTAGCCAATGTGGGGCTATTACTATCATTAAATTCCTTTTTTAAATGGTCATTGGAAATTGGCCAATACTTGACAAGTTTATATATCCAATGATGATGAAGTTTATGAAGTGCATGCTTGTGTGGATGTCTTGATTTTGGGTTCTTAGGAGTGCCTTATGGTCATGATGTATATTGAATTAAATTAGTATAAGTGCGGTTGCTTTGTAGGGTGGCAATTGGCTTGGTAGATAGCCTTACAATTGTCCACACGGGTAGACACACGGGCGTGTGTCTAGGCTGTGTGTGACAGACGATCAACCCTATGAGTGTGTTGATAGGTCGTGTGTCCCCATGCATGCTAGGTTGGCAAGTCAGAATACTCAGTAGTAAACACACGGGCTGAGACATGGTTGTGTGTCTCAACCGTGTGGGAGACACGGCCTAAGACACGGGCATGTACTGGGCCGTGTGAAGTCTGCACCTGAAATTAGGAATTGGATTCGACACATGGCCTAAGGACACGGGCTTGTGCCTTGGACGTGTGACCTTATTGAGATGATGACATCATAAACAGAATGTCAAGGTTTTCACACACGGGTGAGGACAAGGGCGTCTCATGGGTGAGGGACAAGGCCATGGACACGGGCGTGTGTCTAGCCGTGTAAAAACCCCTATAGGTTCGAATTAAAATAAAATCCACACAGATTAGTGACATGGGCGTGTGTGATTACACGGCCTGCCCACACGGACGTGTCCTTCTTCACATGGGCGTGTGGCCCTATTTTATGCCAAAATTTTCTAAGTGTTCAAATGTTTCCGGTTTGGTCCCGAATCATTCCGCGTGCAAGTTTAGGGTCTCGTAGACCTATAATAAGGACATTAAGATCTCGAATCAAAAGTTCTAATTTGAAATGAAAATTTATGGATCAATGTTGTATAATTAAGCAAGTTAACTACGGTAATGTCTCGTAACCGATTCAGGTGTCGAGTACGGGTAAGGGTTGTTACAGTTGATGTACATTTCTTGAATGCTATAATAAGAAATTTAATACATGCTTAATATGGTGAAAAAGGGTTAAGTCCTGATTGAATATTGAATTCCGATGAATATATGCACTTACCCGAAACGAATAAGGTCCTGCATTTGTTGCAGACGAGATTCAGCTCAAACGAGTAATCCTATTGACCTTGTCATAGAAAGGATTTAGCCTGGACGTGTAATCCTGATAATACCTCTCGAGCATACGTTATGATTAGGGTTTAGCCTGGACTGGTAATCCTAATTGAACTCTTTTGAGCATACGTTATATAAAGGATTTAGCCTAGACTAGTAATCATGTTATACGATATGTGGCTTGAGAGTGTGTTCCTTGATTAAGTGCCCTAATGGATACCCTGAATAAGAATTTACGAATTATGGAATTGTACACCTCGAGTGTACTACTTGAGCATCCATCGGAATTTCAATGATTCAACGAATATAGAACTCTTAACATGGCATGAAAATTTTGAAATGAAATGATAATGACTTGAAAGGACTATTACATGATGAGCTCATCTATGTTTTACTTGAAATTCATATGAGATTATGTGACTAACTTGTTTGAATAAGTGATAGTGTGTTTAGGTAACTTACCCAAAATTGATGGATTTGTGTTTTACGTATGCTTGTATTAATAAATATAACCGGTAAGTTTATTCCCCGTTATACGAACTTACTAAGCATGAAAATGCTTACACTGTTTAGTTTTCCCTTGTTTTATAGTGCTCGTAAGCTCACAGAAGTTGCAGGATCGGTCGGAGCATAATCACACTATCCACAATCTCCTTTTTGGTATACTTAGAAATCTCATTTTGGTATAATGGCATGTATCGGCTTAATTGGTCAAATGATGACTTGTAAGTGATGTTTTATAATCTAGCCATTGGAATTGCTAGTAAGGGTTTATTTGGTATGTCTAAAAGTTATTCTATGTTCAATGCTTATGTGTTAAGTATGGATGAATGGAGTATGTTTATCTTGTATATGTATTAAAAGTATGCTTATAAACATGAATTGTATGTGATATTATGCCATGATAGATGTTAATTAATGCTTGGTTTTAATGCTTGATTTGGCCGGTATATTCATACAAGTATTGGTGTAGATTGTTGGCAAAATTGGGTGAGAAAATGAAGCTAAGAAATGGCTTCATTTTGTCCACACGGGTAGGCACACGGGCCTTTGTCGAGGCTGTGTGTGACACACGGCCGCATACATGGGCGTGTAGCCAGGCCGTGTGTCCCCCTAAACCTTAAATTCAAGAAAATAGAATGCTCAGAATTGAGCACACAGGCAGAGACACGGGCGTGTGTCTCAGCCATGTGAGAGACACGACCTAGAGCACGGGCGTGTGTCTTGGCCGTGTGAAACCTGCTCCTAATTCGAATTAAATTAATTATCCACACAGCCTAGCACACGGGTGTGTGGCATGGCCGTGTGGCGCAAGTCAAAGAGCACCATAAATCAAACACGGCTTGTCAAACGAGCGTGTCCCAGGGTCACACGGGTGTGTCCCTTGGACCACAAGGGCATGTGAGCCCTACACCTTAGAAAAATTTTGAAATTTTGCAAAAAATTCTTAGAGGCTCTGATTAAGTCCCGATTCAATTCTAATACTCGTTTTGAGCCTTGAGGGCCCATTCAAGGGACATCCGATAAAATTTGGAGTATGAATAGTATGTTTAATACAAATTGTATAAGAATGTTTGGTGAACTCCAGTAATACCCTGTAACCCTGTTCCGGCGATGGATATGGGTTAGGGGTGTTACAGAGACCCTTCAATTTTCGGCTATGAAGGATGAAATTAGAAAGATGAACATCTTTTATTTATTTTATTTTGGCTTTATTTACCAAATGACAAAAATACCCTTCACTTAAACTTTGATATTTTTCCCTAACCATGTCCTCTAATTTAAGATCTCATAGCAATTGGACACCTTTAACATATAGAACTCAAATTTTGCATTTTTTTTGCAATTTAGTCCCTTTAACTAAATTGAGTGCTCAAACGTCAAAATTTTAGAATGAAATTTTCACGAAATCATTCCATAAAATTGTAGACCATAAAAATATAATAAAAAATTTTACTGCATCGGATTTGTGATTCCGAAACCACCATTCCGACTTGACCCAAAATCGGGCTGTTACAGGTTATAAGTGCCTATTTATGCATTGGTTGTTTATGCATTGTTAAACCTAGGTTAACAATATTTTGGGTGAGAAATGTGGCTTGAAACATAACCTATTTTTGTCCACACGGGCGTGTGTGACACACGGCAATGTGACATGGCCGTGTGTCCCCTGGTACTTAATTAGAAATCAAGTCAGTAGCTTCACATGGCCTAGCACACGGGCATGTGGCTTGGCCGTGTGACCCAAGTCAGTGAGTTACACAGGGTTGGACACGGGCTGGGACACGACCATGTGATCCATTTCGAATGCCCACATGGCCTGTGACACGGACATGTCTCTTGGCCGTATGTCCCCTACACTTTGAAAATTTTCCATGTTTTTCCAAAAATTTATTAAGTATTCGAATTAGTCCAGAACCACTTCTAATACTTGTTTTTAGCCTCAAGGGCTCGTATTAGGGACTATATGATTGTATTTGAATGATGTTTGTTTGGATATGAGAATTATAAGATTGTTTAAGAAATAAGTCTAGTAATGCTCCGTAACCCTATTCCGGCGACGGATACATGTTAGGGGTGTTACAAGGATTGCTTGGCTGAATACCCCCTTCTTCCAATTGTGTTTTTAGGTTTTCTAATTAGCAAAAGATGAGCATGACAATGTTTTCTCATCTTTTGTTATTTAATTTTCTTCTTAATTACTAAATGACTAATTTAACCTTTTAAAACCATTAAAATTTCAATAATATATCCACTTACTACTTAAATGGTCTAATTACCATTTAAGTATTTTAATTTAAGGTTCCATAGCTATTTGACTCCTTCAGCTATTAGAACTCAACTTTTACACTTTTTACCTTTTAGTCCTTTTTACCAATTAATCATGCAAACATTGAAATTTCATACTGAATTTTTAATAGTACCTTACTAACATCCCATAGACATTAAAATAATAATAAAATACTAATTTACTCATTGGATTTGTAGTCCCAAAACTAATATTCTGATTTCACTAAAAATGGGCTATTACACCCACACCCCAGTGTTGTGAACGACGGTGCTACTGACCAGTCAGCCCCAGACTTTGGAAAAATTTTAAAACTACACTAAAATCTCTGTGAAAAATCATTACTGTTTGATAACTTTTATCAAAGTAGAATAATATTTAAAAAAAAATGATCTGAGATGCTTATTATTGGAACAGTTTTTGTTCCCTTTTTCGAATATAATGAACAAGTTAACAATTAACTTCAAATGAAAAAAACCCCACTACCACAAAATAGATTCAGTAACACTTAACAAACCATATGCAAGATCCAATAGGCTTCAAAATCAATGATTAACACTTAATCATCGATTGAGACGAGCAAATACTCACAAAGGTTTAACAAATTAAACATGCACATTTTTAACAGTAGATAACAAATATCAAATATTCATAAAAATATATCGATTAAACATATCAAATAACATGTATGTTATACAATTGCATAAACCAATAAATTTAATCTCGAATCTGTATCGTACAAGTGGCACTGATACCACTGTTGGATCTCTGGTACGCCCCATGGCGTAGCGAAAAAATTATTTTGGTGATCGTCAACTAAAGATCCATGTACCAGGAACGAATCGAATTGAAACAATAGTCGAAAATATACCTTTCAAAAAACTGAAAAGCGATGAATGATGTTGTTAATGGGATCATTTTCGAAAATGTCGATTCCAAGCTATAACAGTAACGTCTCAGCCTCTACGTAATCCACCCAATTAAAGAACGAACAAAAAAATTCTCTTCAACTTTTTCAGAGAGAGATTTCAAGAATGGATGCTAGACCTCTTTATTTTGTTTTCTTTGTAACCCTAACACACTAAGGGATTCATTTTCTTTTATTTAATATGATATTATATATCAGAAAATAAAATGGGGTTATTCCCTTATTATTAATGAAATAAATGGAAAGTTAGGAAAAAGATTATATTCTTTCTAATAGAATATAATTTTCCATGTCCTTTTATATTTTGGCCGAAATTATTATAATTGATTATATTAATAATTTTGGTAAAATATATATAATTAATATTTTGAATTAATCAAATTCATATATTAATTTTATTTGTTTTCACTTTTTTTGTACAACAAGTTTGTACATATAATGTGTTTTATATTTAACTGTCGAATTAAATTAATTTAAATTCATCTCACAGATAAATTACAATACCAAATGTATTTGGATTCTGTTTGCTTCAACTATAGGGTGTGGCCCTATAGGCTATTGTAATGTTGGCAGTAATACTAGAACGTTTCTAACATTACAAGAAATGGGTGGCATATAGCAGTGTATCATTGTTATCCAAGTTATAAGAAATCATGATTTGATGTATCCTTTCTGTGGTAATCTTGTCATGTATTATATTCTTCTATTAAAATCTAGATTAGACACAAGTTATGGAATAGTCACACTTGTATAGTCCAATCTCATATTTCTTGATTTTTTTGAGTCGACTATAATAAACAAATAAGTGTAAAATCTCATATCAACTTATTCAAGTATGACCATACATTTTTAGTCTCACTCCATCAAAAGGCCTACGATATTGCTCTCATTATGTAGGAGGGATAAATCATATATTGATCAACCATATCCCATTACATGGGTTGTGGTATATCCAACATCAGTCTTTATAGTACAACCTACTACGATATATGTTTGACTGTATCAAAATATACGACTCACAATGTTGAGACAATGATGATCTCAAGTCTGAGAATCACTATATAGTCACATAATTATACATAATAGTAAAATAAAATGAAATGGCATAAAAAAAACAATTACAAACTAACATTATCAACTCAAACTTGATTTCTGAAATGAAAAACAATTATTTTTTATTTTCAATCTTAATTTCAAATAATTATAGGGACCCAAGCTTGAGACTTTTGCAACTATTTAGAACTTAAGATTTCTCCTAGTTAACTTTAACAACACAATTTTTTTCTCTCTTGGCTTGTTTTAAAAAAAAAAAAAAAAAAAAAAACCAACCAAAGCTTTGTTTAGGCGGGGAAGCAAAGGTTAAAATGCTAATCGGTGTTGCCTTCCTAGTTGGCAATACCATTCAATTTTTCTTTGTCTGTTATAGGCACACATGCAAGTGGCGAAAAGTGATGTCGCCACCCTATATGGCGACTCTAGTATTTTTATACTAGAATATACAGTAAACTAAAAGGGAAAATTGAGAGAGAAATTAAAAAATTTTGTGTCGCCAATTAGGGTAATAGCACCAATTAAAAAAAAATGGTTAGTTGAAATAATTGATAAATAATAGTTATACTTTTGGGAGTGGTGTTACTTGACATCTTGGCTATAATAAAATTTACTATTCAAAACAATCAATTCTCGTAAATAATATGTAAACTACCTTATTTTAATAATTATTACTTAAAAAAACTAACCAAATTATGTTAATAATTAAAGCGTAATAAAAAAATTAAAATTAAAATTTACTCATTTCTCTAATGTTAAAAAGAAAAACATCACGCATCCACTTGTTAATAGAAAAAAATATTATTGCCAAATTTGAATCATTTAAGGCATTCATACCTAAACTTTCATCTCATTTAAGGCATTCATAAAAAGGTATAAAACTTATCTACTAAAATCTTTTCTCACTTTTTTGGGCAAAGAAAAAAAAAATCTTTTCACATTTTATACTCAAACAATGCAATCATGCACTCATATAGAGACACTTGGAAGGCTATAAATATCTGCAACTTTGTTATGTTTATGCTGATTCATATGAAGTTATAAACCAGTTAATTATCCAATTATTATTTTTAAGGAATATATTTAATATATTGTTTTTTAATTCAAAGAATTTTTTTAATCAATTATCATCTTAAGTGGGCTCAAAACTTAACACGGTTTTATTCGTAACATCCATTTAAATAAAAGAAAAAAGAAAAAGGGTTGATTTGGAACAAACTTAATAGGGAAGCGATCCAGGAGTCATGATTGGTAAAATTTCAACTATCCCCTTTTTCCTTTTCCGCCATTGTCTCTCTATCTCTCTCTCTCTCTCTCTCTTTGCTTTTGCCCTTTTGTTTTTTTTTTCTTTCTTTCTAGTACTCTACTTTTCCCTTTCAATTATTGCAATTGACCACTATTTTCTTTTCCAGTTTTACTCCACCGTCAAATAATATTTGGCATCATATCATATCATTACATACGGTAAAAAAGTAATTAAAATACAATACAATATACAATAATTTAAACATAATATAACATTTCCAATTAAATAATAAAACTTATTTATTTATTAAAATTTGAATTGACTTTTTCAATGACTTCACACACAACTGGCTCATTACTCCATCGGCTACCCCATTACAAAACATGTAAATAAATACAAAGTAAAGCATCCATTTGTCTTGTAGGTGGTAGTCTTTATATAAAAAAGATTATGTAAATAAAAGACCAATGAGAAAAGATCAAAGATCAATGAAGGAAGAGAGCAAAAAAATGCAATCCCCTTGCCTAGAAGAGGTTTCACAAGGATGCCTCCATGGCTGCTGTCCCTCTCCTTTCCTCAACCAACATGAGCCTCAAACCAAAGCTTCGAAACCCCGAAACTCTTCGGCAGCTTGCCGCCGTGACTTTGCGTCTAAAACTACTTCTTCTATTTTCCCCAACACCCAATTCACCAACCATGAATCTCTTCCATCTATGCAAGACTCGTTTGCCGAATTCACCAAGGCTTACCCTCAGTATTCGGATACCTATCGAGTTGACCAAATACGATCACGAGAGTATTACCATCTCTCCTTCTCCGACCATACTTGCCTTGATTATCTTGGCATTGGTCTCTTCTCCTATTCACAGTTACAAAAACAGGAGTGCCCAAAATATCGAATTGCCTCATCTTCCTTCCCTGTGCCCCCAGAATCGCCTCCTCCGGTTTTGGATATTCCCTTCTTTGGGGTGTCTTACAAACCAGGAAATCTCAAGACACAATTACTTCATGGTGGAGTGGCATCAGAGTTCGAATCTGTTATCAGGAAGAGGATAATGAGTTTTCTTAATGTTTCAGAAAATGATTACTCCATGGTTTTCACAGCAAACAAGACATCAGCTTTCAAGCTAGTTGCAGAGTCTTATCCTTTCCAGTCTAATAGGAAGCTTTTAACAGTCTATGATTATGAGAGTGAAGCAATTGAAGCGATGTCCAATAGTTCTGAGAAAAACGGGGCCAAAGTTATGTCTGCAGAATTCTCATGGCCTAGGCTGAGACTTCAGTCATCAAAACTGAGAAACATGTTAGTAAGCAAGGAGAAGAAGAAGAAAAAGAAGAAAAGAAGAGGTCTTTTTGTGTTCCCACTTCATTCCAGGATGACTGGAGCTAGATATCCTTATCTCTGGATGAGCATCGCGGAGGAAAACGGATGGCATGTGTTGATAGATTCATGTGCGTTGGGACCAAAAGACATGGACAGCTTTGGCCTTTCACTTTTTCGTCCAGATTTCCTTATCTGCTCTTTCTACAAGGTTTTTGGAGAAAACCCTTCAGGATTTGCTTGTCTCTTCGCCAAGAAATCAACAATTCCAGTTCTGGAAACTTCATCAACTTCAGGGATTATAGGCCTCATCCCTCCTCAGAAGCTATTCCGAGCAGTGACTGAATCTCCAGGAACCGACACTGAAGTTGAAAACTTAGCTTCACAGTCTGGAAGAATTGAAAAAGGGAAAACAACTTACGAGATTCAACATGCAGAAATTGTAGAAAAACTAAAAGGGATTGAAATGAGTGAAGTGTCAGAATCAGACAAGGGTATTGAGATGGAGTGTAGGGGCTTAGATGAAGTGGATTCATTAGGATTGGTAACAATTAGCAATAGAGCAAGGTGCCTCATCAATTGGCTTGTGAGTGCTCTATTGAAACTCCAGCATCCCAACACAAATGGGACTCCCTTGGTTAGAATATATGGCCCAAAAGTAAAATTTGATCGAGGACCAGCAATCGCATTCAATGTATTCGATTGGAAAGGAGAAAAAATCGAGCCGGTCCTTGTACAGAAGCTAGCGGATCGGAGCAATATTTCCCTAAGCTATGGGTTCCTGCACCACATATGGTTTGCAGATAAGTATCAAGAAGAGAAGGAAAAAGTGATTGAGAGGAGAAATAATGAAGCCGATGGAAATAAAGGAAAAGACAAAAGTGATATGGGAATAGCTGTTGTTACTGCTGCATTGGGGTTCTTAGCTAATTTTCATGACATTTATAAGCTTTGGGCATTCATTGCCCAGTTTCTTGATGCAGATTTTGTGGAAAAGGAACGGTGGAGGTACACTTCTCTAAATCAAAAAACAATTGAAGTTCTCTAAATTCAATTTTTCTTTGATAGCCAAAGGAATCTGTATTGCCACAAAAATGATATTACATAAAACATGTAGTTCCATTTCATTATTTTATTTTTGTATGCATAAGAATACCATTACATAGTATGATAATTAACATACTGGAATATAGTTTCTCTGTTTGTGTCCCAAAATATGTCCTCTGTCTTTCTGTTTTTATGTATTTATACTCTCCTTCTTTAGGTCGTAACTAGTAGTCTATTCTTTAACAAGGATCAGTACATATTGTGAGGATCAAGGACACTGGCTTCCTATTTATCAGGAACTTGCTTCCTCACCCAGGTTGACCAATTGCCTTTGAAGATTTTGTGATATTACACACGCAAAAAAGAAAAAAAAAAAAAAAACCTGTTACATATCTTGTAACACGAATTACAAATAAAAGTCATACTACGACAAATTTAGAAGGATGAAAGTAGAATTCGTTTTGAAAAATAAAAGAGAGAGGATCCTTCAAAGATCAAACTTAAAAATGGTGTTAACTAAAAATTTAGAATATAAATCTTTTATCATTTCATTAGTAGTTGAGTTGGCAAAACTTATCTTATTTATTATAAACTAGTATAGTTGATCCATACTTCACGTTGAATTGATCATCTGTTTGTGTCAAATTATAGTGAAAATTTTAAAGTTTAAAATATATTTAAGCTATATATATACTTTATATATTTGGAATTTAGTTTCATTACTTTTATTTTCAAGAATTTAGTTCCTCTATTTGTTGGATTTAAAAATCCACTCTCAAATTATTTATAACCATATTAAATTTTAATAAAAAAAGATAACGACATTATCAATTTGAGTTAAATTAATAGCACACTATAAATATAAAGACCAAATTATTAAAAATTAAGGAGAAGAATTAAATATTAAATTTAAGCATAATAGTAAAACCAAAGTTTAATAAATTTTATATAATGTGCATCCACTTGTCAATAAAAAATTATGGGTAAATTACCTTAGTTGATCACTCAATTTTTAGTATGCTTTCATTTCGATCACCCAAAATAAAATCCTTATAATTTGGTCACCTAAGCATTAAATCTATAAAGACGGTTAATTGTACACGCGACATCATGTTTACACTTTCATTTTGGTCACCCAACATTTAGTTCACTTTCATTTTGGTCACCCAAAAAATATTTTTTTAAGTATTGATTGGCGTAAAATAAATCAAGGATTAGAGTGAAGATGTAACACCCCTAACCCGCCTCCATCGCTGGATTGGGGTCACAGAGTATTACCATAACATTTCAAACATTTAATGTTTCATACAATTAAATATACAACCATAATTACCATTAAGCAATCACATACCATTCATAAATTAGTATACATATATGAACCTTAAAACAAGTCTACGAGCCCCTAAAAATAGATTGAAAATATTCTGGGGTCAATTCAAAACAAATTGAAAAATTGGGAAAATTTGAAAAAAATTTAGGTAACAGGGGATACACGACCGTGTGGCCAGGCCGTGTGTCACAACTCAGGCTGTGTGGACATTCGAAGTCCAGACACACGATCGTGTCCCAACCTATGTGTTTGCCCGTGTGAGAATCGATGTTGGGTCACACGACCGTGTCACTGGCCGCTCGTTTCTTCTCTCGTGATTTTGTATAAGATTCAGGTGACCAAATCTACTAGGTTAACGGGTCAGTTTCAAGATTAGTTAACAGAGGTTTGGCGCTGGGTATCGGGTAGGCTAAAAGAAAAGACAAATGGAGTAAGGATGGGTGACGTTGGGTGAAAAGAGAAAATACCAATTGATGTTAAAAAAAAAAATATTGAAGATCGGGGTAGGAATATGAAAGTTAAGCAAAACTCGCAAACTTCACACTTTTTTTTTTGAATTCTCTCTTTTTTTTTACTCGAATTTTTTTTATAACTTCGATTTTTTTTTTGAATTTTCGTATCTCTTTTTTTTTTTTACAACACCAAATGAGCTATATGTGAATTACAAAGAAAGAAAGAAAAGAAAAAAAAATCGAAACTTTGAATTTTTTTTTTGATTTTTTTTACTTCATAATTTTTTTTTTAAATACGTACCTAATTTGGGTTTGCTTCGAACGTTCAAGCTTCTCGTTTAATTAGCTCTGATACCAGATGATACGATCCCGGTTCCGTGAATTGAATCCGAGTCGTAAGATTGCCCGATCGTTAAACAAGAAGGTTTCGTTCGAATTCGGAAAGGTTTAGAAAATTCAGTTTCAAGAGGGAGGTAGACAAGGAAGGGCTCGATAGAAGGTGGTTATGGATTAAGGAGGCTCGGTTATGAAAGAAATAGACAAGTCGGGTTATAGGATAATCGGTAACTTAGGGTCAAGAATGAACCAAACTTCGGATGAAGATTAACCCAAGACTTATAAGACTTTAAGTTAATTTGGAAGGAATTATGAGACCTCGACCCACTATCTAAAGAGATAGGAACCTCCGTATAAAGTTTCGAACGCCACACGAAAACGTGATAAGTTCGGATAAATAAAGAAACTGTTGACGCCACTACCTAGATAGATAAGTCAACGAATCTTTCGACAAAATTTGAGAGAAAATTTCTGAACAAATTTAAGGGTAAATTCATTTATAAAATTTTGTCTTACAAATAGAAGTAACAAACTTATTTATAGCCAAACTAGGTAGGCAATTGCAAATTAATGGCTAAGAAATTCAGCCATGAGCATACAACCTTACTGGCCCAAATCTTGTCCATGATTTAAGCTTGTGCAGTCCAACTCAAAGGAATGAAATCATGGGAATTATTTAATCCAATATGCTTTTGCCGTCTAAGTCATAAAGGATGGAAATTCATATCAATAAATGAATCATGCTTCCATCTATTTTTGTCTCCAATAAATAAATGAATCATGCTTCCATCTATTTTTGTCTTCCTTAGTGCTTTAAATTTCAGCCATGCATCCAATTGAATTTACCATTTGTTTTTGGTGCATATTGCTCTCTTTATTCGCTCATTTGTTTATTCCTCCACCATGTTGTTTATTTAATTCAAAGATTGTCAAACCCCCATACTCCCAATGTGTTTTCAAATTAAATTCCTTCCTTCTTCTTAGTGCCGCATGCCCATCTTATCAATGCCATTGTGCTTGATTAAATTATTCCAATTTAGGAAGTGTTGAGCTGTCCACTATTTCTTCGACTAGCAACATAATTAAAAAACCTGCACATTTATTCAAAATTAAAACATGAAATAAAATGTGACAAAGTAATTTAAGCTTAGATAAATTAAATCCAACACTAATTAATTATTTTAGACAATTTATTGGACGCATTAACGTGCTGTAGAAATAAAAAAAAAATTAAAATAAGTAAAACGATGCAATTTTATTTAAAACATTAAATTAAAAGCAATGTAGCTCATTGATCTAAATTTGAGCTAGTTGAACGTGAAGGATATTGCATGGCTTGCTCGGTTCATCGTTCCCAAAATGTTCAGCCATGGTATTACTCCAAATTTTGCTTACGAGAACCGTCACTTCCTCTTCAAGCCTTTTACACGAGCACGAGTGATAGGCCCCTTTGGTAGCTCCAAGGGATCTTCGGTAGCTTTAGTGGGTGCCCGAGCCACGGTCGTATCATCCCCTCCCCCTTCGAAACGACTTGTCCTCAAGTCGTCACCTACATCATATGGAGATAAATCAGACACATTAAAACTAGCGCTCACGTTATACTCACCGGGGAGATCGATTTTATAAGAATTATCGTTGATCCTCTCCAAGACTTGAAAAGGACCATCGCCTCTTGGCATTAGTTTGGATTTTTGTTGGGCTAGGAATCTTTCTTTCCTCATGTGTACCCACACCCGATCTCCTGGCTCAAAGGTAATTTTCTTGCGTCCTTTATTAGCCTTTTGTTCATATTGCTTGGTTCGTTCTTCGATATTCCTACGCACCTTCTCATGTAAACCTTTCACGAATTCAGCCTTCCTTTTCGCATCTGCATTCACAAATTGTTCGTTAGGCAGTGGAATTAAATCTAGAGGTGTTAGCGGATTGAAACCATAAACAATTTCAAAGGGAGAGTGTTGAGTAGCCGAGTGGGTGGAACGATTATAAGCGAATTCAATGTGCGGTAGGCACTCCTCCCACGACTTAAAATTCTTTCGGATTATAGCACGCAACAACGTAGATAAGATTCGATTCACTACTTCTGTTTGCCCGTCCGTCTGAGGATGGCAGGTAGTTGAAAATAGTAGCTTTGTGCCAATCTTTCCCCAAAGCATTCTCCAAAAATGGCTCAGGAACTTAGTGTCTCGATCAGAAATAATAGTCCTCGGTACTCCATGCAAACGTACAACCTCCCTGAAAAATAGGTTAGCAACATGTAAAGCATCATCAGTTTTGTTACATGCAATGAAGTGTGCCATTTTCGAAAACCTATCTACAACGACAAAGATTGAGTCTTTGCCATCCTTGGTTCTAGGAAGGCCTAGAACAAAGTCCATTGAGATGTCGATCCAAGATCCTTCCGGGATAGGTAACGGGGTGTATAATCCATGGGGTTGAACCTTTGACTTGGCTTTCTTGCAGGTGATATACCATTCACACACTCGCTCCACGTCTCGTTTCATTTTTGGCCAATAGAAGTGTTCGCGCAATGTTTCCATTGTCTTTGCTATGCCGAAATGGCCCATAAGGCCTCCACTGTGAGCCTCATTCACCAAAACGTTCCAGATGGATCCTTGAGGGATACAGAGCTTACCTTCTCGAAACAGGTGACCATTGCTACGATAAAATTTATCACAAGTACCAGATTCGCAAGCTTTGTACATTTTACCAAAATCAGGATCAATAGCATATAATTCTTTCAAATACGCAAATCCCATCAATTTTGTCTCTAATGAATTGAAAAGAGCATACCTCCTAGACAATGCGTCCGCCACCACATTTTCTTTACCTTTCTTATATTTGATGACGTACGAAAACGATTCGAGGAACTCCATCCATTTAGCATGCTGTTTGTTTAGTTTATGTTGGCCTTTTAAATGCTTCAATGCCTCGTGATCGGTATGGATGACAAATTCCTTTGGCCATAAGTAATGTTGCCAAGTTTCCAAGGCCCGAATCAACGCGTACATTTCCTTATCATAAGTGGGGTCGTTAAGTATCGCCCCGTTCAACTTTTCACTAAAGTACGCTACTGGGCGTCCTTCTTGCATAAGTACGGCTCCAATGCTTAGGCCCGAGGAATCACACTCGATTTAAAATGTTTTCTGGAAATCTGGCAAAACAAGTAAAGGAGCGTTAGTCAATAGATCTTTAATAGTATTAAAAGCACGCTCTTGTTCGTCATTCCAGAAGAAAGCTGAGTTTTTCTTAATAACACTAGTTAACGGAGCAGCAACAGTGCTAAAGTTAGGAACGAAATGCCTATAGAAACTCGCCAAGCCGTGGAAGCTTCGAACTTGGCTAATGCTAGTAGGTCTCAGCCATTCACGGATTGCCTTAACCTTCTCTTGGTCCACTTCAAGCCCCTTTGCGCTAACGACAAAACCTAAGAAAACAACTCGATCAGAACAGAAAGTGCATTTCTTAAGGTTAGCGTATAATGTTTCCTTACGCAAAACTTCAAGTACGGCTCGCAAATGGTTTATGTGATCTTCCAATGATCTGCTATAAATAAGAATGCCGTCAAAATAAACAACACAAAATTTTCTGATAAAAGCTCGCAAAACATAATTCATTAACCGCATAAATGTACTGGGTGCGTTAGTTAAGCCGAATGGCATAACCAACCACTCATACAAACTGTGCTTGGTTTTAAAAGTCGTTTTCCACTCATCTCCTTCCCGCATCCGGATCTGATGATACCCGCTCTTAAGGTTGATCTTGGAGAAGAGTTGTGCTCCACTGAGTTCGTCTAACATGTCATCTAGGCGTGGAATGGGATGCCTATACTTGATGGTGATCTTATTGACTGCTCGGCAATCCACACACATACGTCAAGTACCATCTTTCTTCGGTACTAGAAGCACAGGAACAGCGCACGGGCTTAGACTTTCCCGAATATAGCCCTTGGCCATCAACTCGGCCACTTGTCATTGCAACTCTTTGGTTTTTTCAGGGTTGCTTCGATATGCTGGGCGATTTGGTATTGTGGCTCCAGGAACAAAGTCAATCTGGTGCTCCATCCCTCGAATAGGCGGTAGGCCACTAGAGATGTCGTCTGGAAATACATCTTCAAACTCCTGCAACAAAGATACAATCAAAGATGGAAGTGAAGCATCTAGTTCGTTAGTATTAAGGAAATTCTCCTTATACATAAGAACTACCATTGGTTGCCGAAGCAACAACATTTTTTGAATCTCTCGTGCTTTTGCATACACGTTTAATTTTACAATCCCCTCCTCATCTCATTTTTCTTGTTCTTTACTCACTTTTTGCTCACTCCCTTTCTTTTTACCTCTTGCCTTTATTTCTCCTTTTTTCTTTATTTTTCCACTCTTTGTCTCTGTTTCTTTTTCCTCTCTCTTTGTTTGTTCTTTCCCTTTCATTTGTTGAACAGAACTTTTCAAGCGTATTTGGTCCTCGTACACTTGTTTGGGAGTCATTGGTGCTAGAGTCACACTTTTGCCACGATGTTGGAAGGTATAGCGGTTTGTATAACCGTCATGAATGGCTCGTCGATCGAATTGCCATGGTCTTCCCAAAAGTAAGTGGGCATGCATTGTGACCACATTAAACAACTTCGTCACTATACTTGCCGATGGAAAAAGGGATGACAGCTTGCTTGGTGACCCTCAATTCGCCTCCGTTGTTCAGCCAATGTAATTTGTAAGGCTGAGGATGTTTTGTCGTTGGTAAGTCCAACTTTTCAATAAGCATGCTGCTAAAGCTACCTCCATCGATGATCATGCTGCATACCTTGCCTTGAATATGACATCTTGAATGGAAGATGTTTTCTCGTTATAGTTTATCTTCGGTACTTTGAATACTCAAACTACGTTTTACCACAACAACTCACCGTCAACGGCAAATTCAAGTTCTTCTTCCTTCTCTTCTTCAGTAGAAGGGTCGTGTTCAATCTCTTTTTCGTCACCCGATTCAATCTCACCATTGGGTTTTATGATCATCACTCGTCGATTTGGGCATTGACTGGCTATATGGCCCCTACCGAGACACTTGAAACACTTGATGTCTCTAGCAGAATTACGTCTGGCCTCATTGTTAGGTTTGCTTGTTTCCCCACTTGGCTTGTTAATCCTAGGTTTTGTAATGTTTTCTCGTCCTCGAAAGGGGATCTCCTTCTTACCGGCTCCTTGATTCCACTTTTGGGTAGGAGTGGAGTTTGGGTAGACACCGCGAGCGGGGCCTTTCCTTTTGAGCTGCTTCTCCACTTTGATGCCATGTGCACCATCTCTTCGATCTCAATGTAGTGCTGGAGTTCAACTACGTTAGCAATATCTTTGTTTAATCCAGCCAAAAATCTCACCATGGTTGCTTCACGGTCTTCTTCGATGTTGGCTCGGATCATGGCTACCTCCATTTCTTTGTAATAATCATCTGCACTTTGACTACCTTGAGTGAGATGTTGTAACTTTTGGTACAGTTCTCGATGATAGTATGCTGGAATGAACCTCTTACGCATCAATACTTTCATTTCGGCCCAAGTGTTAATAGGTCGCTCTCCGTTCCTTCTCCGGCTAGTGGTTAGTTGATCCCACCAGACCATTGCGTAGTCAGAGAATTCAATGGCCGCTATCTTTACCTTCTTGGTTTTTGAGTAGTTGTGACACTCAAAAACTAACTCAATCTTCTTTTCCCATTCTAAGTACAACTCTGGGTCGGTTTTGCCTTAAAATGGGGGTATGGACAATTTGAGGTTCTTCAAATCATCATCTACTCGACCCCGATCTCGTTGGCCTCTCCGTCGTCCACTATGATTGGACCCATGTTCACTTTCGACTTCACTTGGTTCGGACCATTCTTCTTCGGGTACTCGTTGCCTTCCACGTCGCCTTGGTGGGCTTTTAGGAGTTCTTCCTCGATGGGTGAGCTCTTCGACTTGGTCGAGCCTTTCTTGGATTGGCTCAAGTTTACGGTCGAACAATCATCTGACTTCATGTAACAAGGCTTGATGATTGACATAGGTATAATTCTAGCATGTTGTCTATCCGTTCTCTCGGCCGTGTTGCGTTCCGGGCTTAGGGACATGGTTTAAATTTAATCCTCACTACAAATCCTCTCGATCACTCGGAAAGAAAAGATAAATGTCACTCACACTCGTGTTTGCACTCTATTTTGACTTTTACCTCCACTTTATTGTGCTCACACACTCGTGCCTTTTTCCGCTCGTTTCTTCTCTCGTGATTTCGTATAAGATTCAGGTGACCAGATCTACTAAGTTAACGGGTTAGTTTCAAGATTAGTTAACAGAGGTTTGGCGTTGGGTATCGGGTAGGCTAAAAGAAAAGACAAATGGAGTAAGGATGGGTGACGTTGGGTGAAAAGAGAAAATACCAATTGATGTTAAAAAAATGTTGAAGATCGGGGTAGGAATATGAAAGTTAAGCAAAACTCGCAACCTTCACACTTTTTTTTTGAATTCTCTCTTTTTTTTTTTACTCGAATTTTTTTTATAACTTCGATGTTTTTTTTTTTGAATTTTCATATCTCTTTTTTTTTACAACACCAAATGAGCTATATGTGAATTACAAAGAAAGAAAGAAAAGAAAAGAAAATTAAATCGAAACTTTGAATTTTTTTTGATTTTTTTTACATCATGATTTTTTTTAAATACGTACCTAATTTGGGTTTGCTTCGAACGTTCGAGCTTCTCGTTTAATTAGCTCTGATACCAGATGATACGATCCCGGTTTCGTGAATTGAAACCGAGTCGTAAGATTGCCCGATCGTTAAATAAGAAGGTTTCGTTCGAATTCGGAAAGGTTTAAAAAATTCAGTTTCAAGAGGGAGGTAGACAAGGAAGGGCTCGATAGAAGGTGGTTATGGATTAAGGAGGCTCGGTTATGAAAGAAATAGACAAGTCGGGTTATAGGATAATCGGTAACTTAAGGTCAAGAATGAACCAAACTTTGGATGAAGATTTACCCGAGACTTATAAGACTTTAAGTTAATTTGGAAGGAATTATGAGACCTCGGCCCACTATCTAAAGAGATAGGAACCTCCGTATAAAGTTTCGAACGCCACACGAAAATGTGATAAGTTCGGATAAATAAAGAAACTGTTGACGCCACTACCTAGATAGATAAGTCAACGAATCTTTCGACAAAATTTGAGAGAAAATTTCTGAACAAATTTAAGGGTAAATTCATTTATAAAATTTTGTCTTACAAATAGAAGTAACAAACTGTTTATAGCCAAACTAGGTAGACGAATTGCAAATTAATGGCTAAGAAATTCAGCCATGAGCATACAACCTTACCATCCAAATCTTGTCCATGATTTAAGCTTGTGCCGTCCAACTCAAAGGAATGAAATCATGGGAATTATTTAATCCAATATGCTTTGCCGTCTAAGTCATAAAGGATGGAAATTCATATCCAATAAATGAATCATGCTTCCATCTATTTTTGTCTCCAATAAATAAATGAATCATGCTTCCATCTATTTTTGTCTTCCTTAGTGCTTTAAATTTCAGCCATGCATCCAATTGAATTTACCATTTGTTTTTGGCTGCATATTGCTCTCTTTAATTGCTCATTTGTTTATTCCTCCACCATGTTGTTTATTTAATTCAAAGATTGTCAAACCCCCATACTCCCAATGTGTTTTCAAATTAAATTCCTTCCTTCTTCTTAGTGCCGCATGCTCATCTTATCAATGCCATTGTGCTTGATTAAATTATTCCAAATTAGGAAGTGTTGAGCCGTCCACTATTTCTTCAACTAGCAACATAATTAAAAAACCTGCACATTTATTCAAAATTAAAACATGAAATAAAATGTGACAAATTAATTTAAGCTTAGATAAATTAAATCCAACACTAATTAATTATTTTAGACACATTTAATTTATTGGACGCATTAACGTGCTGTAGAAATAAAAAAAATTAAAATAAGTAAAACGATGCAATTTTATTTAAAACATTAAATTAAAAGCAATGTAGCTCATTGATCTAAATTTGAGCTAGCTGAACGTGAAGGATATTGCAAGGCTTGCTCGGTTCATCGTTCCCAAAATGTTCAGCCATGGTATTACTCCAAATTTTGCTTACGAGAACCGTCACTTCCTCTTTAAGCCTTTTAGCACGAGCACGAGTGATAGGCCTCTTTGGTAGCTCCAAGAGATCTTCGGTAGCTTTAGTGGGTGCCCGAGCCACGGTCGTATCAGTATAAGTGTATGAAAATTTTGGTACTTTAATTTTAGCAATTTCTTGCTTAATCGCGAAAAAGGACTAAATCGCATAAAGCGCAAAAGTTCTATTTTATAAGCTAAAGGTGCCAAATAGTCATAGAATCTTAATTGGGGGTCTTTAAAAGGCAATTAGCCCCTTTGTAAATGGTTGGCCGGCCATAGGGGACAATAGGAAGCAAAATTGGTCAAAGTTGATGTAGTAGGTAGATTAAATTGATAAATAGAATAAAATAAAAAAAAAGATGATATCCATCTCATCTCTTCATCTTCCTCCACTGAAATTTCCAAGCAAAATAGGGGTTTTGAAAGCTCAAAATTTCATCAAGCTCTTCTCCATTCAAGTAAGTGATTTTAATGATTATTCTTGAAGATAGTTGTACTTTTAGAACCCCTAAAGCTTAAGCTTTCAAATGAGGGGACTAATTTGTAATATGGTGAAGAGTTAGAGATTTTTCATGAGAGCTTTCATTGTTATTTGCTGCATTTTTATGGAAGAAAATGAGTCTTGGTTGTTAGATGAACAACTTTTGTGAAAGGTGTTGCCATAAAAACACCTAAATGGACCTTGTTGTAAAGGTTATAAAGTTTGTAGTAAATGTGTGAAATGTTGGGCTTTGATGATAGCCATAGGAGAAATAGATTTTCACCTAGGCTCATGAAATGTAGAGATTTGATTAGAATTAATTTCCGAGCCTGGGGGTAAAATGGTCATTTTGCCAAAGTCTAAGGGCAAAATGGTAACTTTGCCAAAGCATGATTTTTTTAAATACATTTATTAATGTGATGATTGAAACGAGCTAATTTGCTATTATAGAGAAAGAAGAACCAAGAGTCCACCTCTATCGGGGAAAGAACAAAGTCTTGGACTAAATCGACGATCTAGCTTATTTTAAAATCGAGGTAAGTTTGTATGTGATAATTCAATATTTATGCTAGCATGTTTAAGAATGGTTGATATTATAATGACATTCTATGAAATTGAATATTAGTGTTATATGAGAAAGATGATAAAAATTAAGATGTTGAAGTCCCGATGGGGCTACAATAAGTGTGAAAATGCTATCATCAAGATATGAGATGAACAAGGTCCCGTGTAAGATCATGTTCGGGATATGCCTCGGCACCGAATTGAGATTCCGTATAAGACCATATTCGGGATATGGCTTCGGTATTGAGTATGAGAATCATATAAGACCATATCCGAGATATGGCATCGATGCTTAATGAGAGATTCCGTATAAGACCATATATAGGATATGGCATCGGCACTCGGAAATAACCTCATGTAAGACCACACCCGGGATATGGCATTGGCTTCGTGTTATGCTAATGTTTATGAATATACATCCTTGAGTATCCTTAATGATTATCGAGATGAATTGATTAGCTTAGAAATAGTGAAGAGGATTTCACTAAAGTTATGTGATTGAGTTAACATAGGTGCTCGTGAGTAATTCACGAAGAAATAATTACGATATGTGGCATGGTATGTGCTAAATAAGGGCAAGTATGAGTATGTATAAATATGGCAAGAAGCCTATGACTTTCGTATGGTTAATTAATGCCATGGATGGATTATATTGTGAGCTTATTGTTGCCATTTATTTCCATGCAAACTTACTAAGCCTTACGCTTACCCCTTTTCATTGTCCTGTTTCCTTGTAGTATTGCAAAAATTAGCTCGAGAATTCGCGGACGTCGAAATTGGAGATCACTCTATCGACCACAAATTGGTATAGCCAAATTTGATTTATTTTAAATATGGCATGTATAGGACTTGAGTATTTTGTTATGTCATATTGATAAGCCAAATGTGTTGGCTACTAAGGTTGTTCCAATTCATTTTGTTCCAATTCTTATGTTTAACGAAGATGAATTTCATGAAGTGTATACTTTTGTGGATGTATTGTTTCTGTAACATCCTGGAAAGGGCCTATGCATTTTCGTTTTAGTTGTACGAAGTGACATGTTTTATGTACTAATAATAAATTTTGAATATTTTTTGAAACCCAGAAATGAATGAAAATGAGTTAGAAATGAACATTTTTGGAAACCTCAAAATGTATGGAAATGTTAAGTTTAAAAATGGAAGGTGAACATTTTTGGAAACTAGGAAATGTAAGGAAATGATTTGGAAATGATTCAAAAATGGAAAGTGAACATTTCTGGAAACTTGGAAATGTAAGGAAATGTAAAGTTTAAAGAGTCGAACGAAAATTTTAGGAAACTTAGAAATGACTTAGAAATGTCGAGTTTTAAAGTTTAAAAGAGGAAATTAAGGCAAGGTGGCCTTAAAAGAAAAAGTTTGTGAAATTTGACACACAAACAGGCTTCGAAAAGTGGCCTGAAGATGTCACTTAGGGCCTATGGAAATGGCGCCATATGCAAGAGGAATGGGCCTGAGTTCGAGTTACTTGGGAAGCCAATAAAGGAGGTTTTATTTTTGCTTCCAGAAGACTGAGGTGAGCCACAAATTTTATATGGGCGATGAGCACGTCGACTGCAGCGACTGCCTTCGATGGTGTGTAGCGGATGGAGGGTTGACTTAGTAGTCCCCACGGTGTGCAGGTTGGTACGGGGATGTGTAGCGGATGGCATCTAGGTTTGGGTTTGGGTTGCATCATCATTTTTATCTGTTATATGAATAAGTATTTGATATGAAAATGTATGCCTGATCTATTGAATTTTAGTGTTGTGTACACATTGAGTCTGTTGACTCACCCCATTGTGGGATTATTTTTCAGGTGACGATCAATAATGGACCGGGTTCGGCAGAAGCTTAGGGATGGCCATGCTCAACTTGAAGTTTTATTCAATATGGACACTTTAATTTTATTTAAGTACTTTGGAATTTTATTTTGGGATTTTACTTGTTGTAATAAGGCCATAGTTACATATCTTTACTTTTATTTTTAATTACTATGTTACGAATTATTTTAAATTAAAGATCAAGTAAAATTATTTCTTTAAAAATAAACCCTAAATTGTTTTGTCACCTTAATTAATTGGATTTTCAAATAAAATAAATGGGTTTCCAACCTAAGCCCAACCCAAAACGATATATTTTTTAAAAATTACACAAATTTTCTCTAAGTAACAAGAACTTTGAAACCGGTTTACTTAAGGAACATACCAGATCCGGTTAAAGCTCGTGGGCAAGGTTTGGGGTGTTTCAGTTTGATATCAGAGCCCAGTTTTAAACTCTTGGCCTGTGGGCTAAGGCCCAAAACATTTTCAAAGTGAGCCCGAATGAGTTTTTGAAAGTATTTTATGAAATAAGCAGGTTTTCTGGCATGGCACCTAAGTCTCCGACCTGCAGTCCACCAGGTAAGTACCCCTAACTATCTGTGTGATTATATGATTTATGGATTATGAAAGGGTAGAAAAGGCATGGAACGTAGAATAGCATGATGGGAACTTGAACCTTAGGACTAGTTTACTCAAACGCAAACACATAAGACTTAATTTCATTACACAAACCTATGGCTAAGTCACTGAGTTAGGGTGTGGTAACCCCTGTACGCATGTCTAGGATTGGATCCGGAAGAGCCTGGTATTTAAGCAGTCCTGGTGACTCACCTCCTCTTCGCAGGAATCCTACCTGGTGCGTAGCTTCGGTTCACCCTAACCTAAAGGGCTCAGTAGGTGTGGCAACCTCTGTGCGCATGTCTAGGAATGGTTTCAGTGGGAGCTTGGTAGTTAAGCAGTCCGCGTGACTCACTTCCTCTCCATTCGAATCCTGCCTGGTGCGTAGCTTTGGTTCACCCTGACCAAGAGGACTCGGTTATAGGCCAAACACAATGACTAAAACCCGAAAAGGAATAGCCGTGTTTTTTTTCTATAAAAACAACAAAACCCTAGTTTTAAAAACTCTTAAAACTATCCTTTAAACTTGTGAAAACCATCTTTTCAAAATTTTCTAAAAAAAAAATTCTGATTTTCAAAATTACAAAAATGCCCCTAGTGGTAAAATTACCAAAATGCCCTTGGTTTATAAAATGACCAATTACTCAACAGTTTCGTCAAAATTTTATAAATGCTCAAAAACTTTAATTTGCAAAAATACCTTGATTTTGGAAAATTACAAAATTGCCCCTAACTTACAAAATTACCAAAATGACCCTGATTTCCAAAATTTTTGCAACATCACCGTTTTGGAAAAATAAAATTCTCAAAAGGAACCCTTAAAGTTTTACAACTTTTGAAATATCCCTGATTTGTTAAATTTTACAACTTTACCCCGGATTGTGAAAAATTACTAAAATACCCCTGAGGTTCAAAATTATCGAAATACCCCCAGAATTTAAAATTTTTCCAAAATACCCCGGAAACTTAAAATCTCCAAAATAATTTTCGACGAAATCACCAAGAAACTTTTTCCTCTTAAAAATTACGAAAATACCCTTATAGGACAAAATTACAAAAATACCCCTAGGTAGTGGAAAAACAATAGTAACGAAAACTACAACGTTTCGCTGAAGGAACGAAGGTTCATAATTGTTTGATGGATGTATGAATGAATGAAAAGACTGTGTGTATGTATGTATACGAAAGAACCACTCCTAAAACTCTTGTCATAAAATTTCTTCGCGAGTAATCAAGTGAAACAATGACTAATTCATAAAACTTCTTAATCAGATCACGACGTTAGAAATGAGCTCTAGAGGATGTGGTCGTCGTGGACGAGGTAGAGGAAGGATAACTGTGTCAGAACCCGTTAGATCGGGTCAAGGGTCTGACAATGAGATACCACCGCCACCACCACCCCCAGCTGTTGGTGTTGAGCAGCAAGCTCAGACGGGGAAGATCTTTGTCGCATGTTTGTCTTTGGGAGTTTTGGAATTGGTGGCTGGTGCAGGAGGAAATTCAAGAAATTGAAAGTCTGTGCCTGAACGGCTCCGAGCTAATGGAGCCGAAATGTTTCGTGGAGTACCGGGTGTGGCACCCAAGATCTGGTGAAAGTCTTGGTTGGAAGCAACTGAGCGCATCATGGATGAGCTTGATCTGACCCCTGAGGAGAAGTTAAAAGGAATGGTGGCACTACTACGCGATGAAGCGTACCAATGGTGGTTAACTGTTGGGGATGGTGCCATGGCTGAGGATCTGAGCTGGGAGTATGTTAAGGAAGCATTTCAGAAGAAATATGTGGGAACCAGGTATACAGATAAGCAAAGGAAGGCTTTTCTGAGGCTGGTTCAAGGGAACAAGTCCGTTACGGAATATGAAGCTGAATTCTTGAGGTTGAGCCGCTATGCTCGAGGAGTAGTGGCAACTGAGCATGAGCGCTGTGTCCGCTTTGAGGACTGATTAAGGGATGACTTGAGGTTGTTAATAGCTCCACATCAGGAGCGAGAGTTTTCTGCCTTAGTAGAGAAAGCTAAGGTAACTGAAGGGATTAAGGACTCTACAAGGCAGAACTCCGATCGAAATAGGCTGGAAAGAGGTTTTGGATCGTCTGGATCATTTGGGAAAAAGAGGCCTAGAGTTGATGGGCCGCGAGGTCAGCAAGCTGTTACAGGAGGGCAGTATCGTCCTTGTAATCATTGTGGAAAGAAGCACTTAGGGGAGTGTTGGAAAAAGACGGGAGGATGTTTTAGGTGTGGGTCCAAGGACCATATGCTCAAGGATTGTCCTAAGAAACCTGATGATAGTCGAATAGCAGCTCAGAATGTTAATTAGGATGGTGGAGGTGGACAGCAGCCTCAGCAAGGTCGTGGATCGAACCATGAAGGAAATGGTTCGGGCCGAAGACGTAAAGCACCAAGCAAAGATGCTGGAGGTGCAGACGCGAGGCAACCAAGGTTAGTTTATATAGTTGGCCGTCGCGAGGAGGAAGATGTGCCAGATATGACAACGGGTACGTTCCTTATTTCTGGAATACCTTTAATTGCTTTGCTTGTTATAGGGCTAGCTTATTCTTGTATTGCTAGGGAAGTGCCTGAAACCTTGGATGTGAACTTAGAGAATGAGCCTAGAAAGTATGATGGTTCTTTAAGATCAGAGTGCGCAGCAATAGCGTAGTGGGGTGAGTTAGACCGTACGATTGTCCATTAGTAAGTAATTTCGAGGACGAAATTATTTTAAGGGGGTAGAACTGTAACATCCTGGAAAGGGCCTATGCATTTTCGGTTTAGTTGTACGAAGTGACATGTTTTATGTACTAAGAATAAATTTTGAATATTTTTGGAAACCTAAAAATGAATGAAAATGAGTTAGAAATGAACATTTTTGGAAACCTGAAAACGTATGGAAATGTTAAGTTTAAAAATGGAAGGTGAACATTTTTGGAAACTAGGAAATGTAAGAAAATGATTTGGAAATGATTCAAAAATGGAAAGTGAACATTTCTGGAAACTTGGTAATGTAAGGAAATGTCAAGTTTAAAGAGTCGAACGAAAATTTTAGGAAACTTAGAAATGACTTAGAAATGTCGAGTTTTAAAGTTTAAAAGAGGAAATTAAGGCAATGTGGCCTTAAAAGAAAAAGTTTGTGAAATTTGACATACAAACAGGCTTGGAAAAGTGGCCTGAAGATGTCACTTAGGGCCTATGGAAATGGCACCATATGCAAGAGGAATGGGCCTGAGTTCGAGTCACTTGGGAAGTAAATAAAGGAGGTTTTATTTTTGCTTCCAGAAGACTGAGGTGGACTGCACATGCTTCTAGGAGGTGTTTTATTTTCATAAATATTCGATTAAAAAGGTGATAAATAAAGGATTTTTAAATAGGATTATTTTGAAGAGATAAATGTTGGATTAAACTCTTTTATTTATGATAATTAAAGGATAAAGTTATCAGATAGAGGAGTGGTGGCCAAGTAAGGGACTCCTTAGATGATAACTTCGGCTATAAAAGGAAGGAAGGAGGGCTACTCGTCAATTTTTGCTTCCTCCTCTCTCTGCTGAATTCTTAGTGCTCTCCTCTCTTCTTTTCTTTTCTTTTGTCAAGCCGAAATTAAGTAATTTTTGGAACCTAGCCAAATATTTTCCTCTCCATTAGAAGCCATAGTCGAATCTCCCTGTGAATCTAAGCAAGAAAGCAGTCGACTGAAGTATTAAGGGGATCTCTCGAGTTTCTACAACTGTCGACTACAAGGAGGAATATTTTGGGATCTAAGGTAAGAAACTATAAGATCCAAAGGTCTTGTTTTAAGTTTTAATGTTAGATAAAGCCTAACATGTGATTATAGGAATTTCGACATCCCTAGGAAAGCAAGGATATTTTTCGGGATTTGAGATCACAAAGGTATGTGTTTAAGACATTCGGCCAAGGCCTATTTTAAGTATTTGGATTTATTCCCAAAAGCCGAAACTAACCTATGATGTGTTTTAATGTTGGGCGGATGCAAGAAGGAATACAACAAAGTTTTGGGCTTGATTCATAAGTCAATCGGCAACAAGGTAGGTTTTCAGTATGCAAATCCTACTAGGATTTGGTTTTAAAGCCAAAAAAAGGTTTATTAATGTGTTTAAATGATTGGCCGAATATAGGAGTTAAGGATCTAAATCAGTAGATCGGTTCTTCGGGATTTCAAGGACTTCGTTAAACGAATCAGGTGTGTACCCCACACTATCTTTTAATACGATGTATGGCTTAAACTTGTTATATGTTCTAATATGAAAATATAAGAATGTGGCTAATGTACCATGTTATGGTACAAAGTACTCAGGTACGTTTCCTACTCCTACTAGGATTACGAAATATGTTATATTTAACATGTGAAAAGTGACATGAATGTGAATTTAAGTATGATATGCATAATATGAAAAATATGGGGCATTCGGGTTATATTAGAAAGGGGAAGTGAATGTGGTGACTTCGGTTACATTATCTGAATGTGGTGACTTCGGTCACATTATCTGAATGTGGTAACTTCAGTTACATTATCTGCATCACGGTGTCTCTTGACACAATTATATCCGTGGCTATGCCACAAATTTTATATGGGCGATGAGCACACGTCGCAGCTGTGGCGCTTGCCTTGATGGTGTGTAGCGGATGGAGGGTTGACTTAGTAGTCCCCACGGTGTGCGAGGGTTGGTACGGGGATGTGTAGCGGATGGCATCTAGGTTTAGGGTTTGGGTTGCATCATCATTTTTATCTCATTATATGAATAAGTATTTGATATGAAAATGTATGCGATCTATTGAATTTTAGTGTTGTGTACACATTGAGTCTGTTGACTCACCCCATTGTGGGATTATTTTTCAGGTGACGATCAATAATGGACCGGGTTCGGCAGAAGCTTAGGGATGGCCATGCTCAACTTGAAGTTTTATTCAATATGGACACTTTAATTTTATTTAAGTACTTTGGAATTTTATTTTGGGATTTTACTTGTTGTAATAAGGCCATAGTTACATATCTTTACTTTTATTTTTAATTACTATGTTACAAATTATTTTAAATTAAAGATCAAGTAAAATTATTTCTTTAAAAATAAACCCTAAATTGTTTTGTCACCTTAATTAATTGGATTTTCAAATAAAATAAATGGGTTTCAAACCTAAGCCCAACCCAAAACGATATATTTTTTAAAAATTACACAAATTTTCTCTAAGTAACAAGAACTTTGAAACCGGTTTACTTAAGGAACATACCAGATCCGGTTAAAGCTCGTGGGCCGGGTTTAGGGTGTTTCAGTTTCTTTTTGAGTTCATAGAGGTACCATTTGGCCATCTTATAGGTTGAAATGTTTTGGTATGAGTGTGATTATTTGATAGGGTGGCAAATGGCTTGGTAGATAGCCATCTAATTGTCCACACGGTCAGCCCTATGAGTGTGTTGATCGGCCATGTGTCCCCTTACATGCTAGAATTGCAAGTCAGTATTCTCAATAGTAAACACACGGGCAGAGACAGGGCCGTGTGTCTCAGTCGTGTGGGAGGCACGGCCTAGGACATAGGCGTGTGCCAAGGCCATGTGAAGTCTGCACCTGAAATTAGGAATTTAATTCGACACACGATCTAAGGACACGGGCGTGTGCCTTGTTCGTGTGATCTTAGTGTAACATCCCGAAATTGGGCCTAGTCAGATTGGGCCCATTGGGCCTTGAGCGTAAAAGCATTTTAAAATTTTGAGAATAAGAGAACGGTATTATTTCAAGTGGAACTTATTAGTTAAGTGAATTTGGAAGGTTACGTGGTTTCTATGAAGTCTCGGGTTCAAATTAGGCTATAGGTAAATTTTTGTGTTTATGCTCTTAAGGGGGAGAAGGTAAGTGGCACTAAGGCTTAAGGAAGTAAGAGTGCATTTTGTTAGCACAAAGAGTCTATTAGTAAAGTGGCAAGTGGCGTGTGGAGTGTACTAATGGTCTGAGGTTCAAATCCCACCTATTGCAATTTTTGGGATTTAATTTTATGCTCATCTTGTGGAAAATGGTAAGTGTTGGCCAAGGCTCTGAATAAGGTAAGTAAGACTTTTTATTTAAGGAAAGGAGGCTAAGGATTATGGAAAGGAGGAAGATAAGGGAAAAAGAAGGAAGGAAATCAAAGAAAGGGATAAGGTTGGAGGACATGTTGGCCAAAAACTAGGAGTTGCCTAGAATAGAATTTTGGTCAACACTCATCTTTTTGGTAAAGATGAATGGACGGTTTTGTTAGGGAGAGAAGGGAGCCAAATTCCTATAGGCATTTTGCAATTTCGGTGCATAAGAGGCTTATTCTTTTTAGCATTTTTGAGTTTTCTCTTTTCCCTAATTTTCTTCTCTACCTTGCCGAAACTCTTAAACCAATATTGTGCATTTTTCCTTTGTTGTGCCGAAACTTTCAAGTCACTATTGCTCTTCTTCTCTTGTTTTCTCACCATTCCTTCAATCTTCTTCTCTTCTTTCTTTAGTTTACCATTTTGGAGAATGAATCTTCCTCGTTTATTTTTTTCTCTAAGTAGCCGAAACTATTCTTGTTCATTTAACCTCCATAGCCGAACCTCTCAATCCACAATCACTCCTTCATAACTTCTTTCTCATTTAGGTTGACACTCTTTTCTTTGATTCAATCAGTAAGTGGCTCTTTTCTATCCTTTTATTTTTTTTCTTTAACCGAATGTGAGTTTATTATCATTCGGATGTTCACTTTATTTCGAAACCAAAATATCATTCCTTCATAATCCTTCATTTCGTGATCATCTTTTTGTTATAGTATTAAAGTAGAAGGCCAGATCTCTTGTCCTTGATTCAACCGTAATCATAAGACAATCGGTGGAAATCGGATCCAATATCGAAAAGGTAAGGAGTTATTCATGGATTAGATGAAATCATTCTTTATTCGTTTAAGTTGCTATCGAGATAATAATGGTTGTGACTAATTGACTAAATGTTTTAGGGACTAAATCACTCGATCTATCGACCTATGATCATATGATTATAGAGGTAAGTGATTCAAGTGTAAGTAATACGTTGGGTATGAAATCTTTTGGAAATCCGAGGCTAACTTTTCGTTCGTATTGTTCTAGGGTCAACGAAGAGTGGTTCTTTAAGAAATCAATCAGGTGTGTAATCCCGTACCTTCTGAATACATGTTTGAAATGGTGTGTAATCTCACACTTCTCTGAAATTTTACATGAAATATTCTGTGATTCGATGGAAATATCGAAGAAAATCGAAAACCAGCATCCATGATCACTCGGACGTCCGTAAGTCCGTAGTGGTAACCATAGTTTGCAATGAAACAGTTTTTGGTCAGCAACAGTGACGTGATTTTGAAAAATTACGAAAAATAGGAGAAAAGGGATTAATAAGTGAATAAGATATCGAATTAAAGCTTACTGTGTCTATTTTTATATAGAAGAAACGGAGAAGGAAAAGGAATTTTAAATTTTGTGATATTTTAATTTTAGTGAGGCTGGTTCTGATTGACTTCGTGATTCCCTGATCTGTCTTGGAAAAATCATATAAAATTGTACAAAGTGAATTATGAATTATAGTTTATATGTATAGATTTCTTAGTGAGCATATTTTCAATAGAAACAAGTGGCAGCAGTATATGAAAACCGTACAATGAGATATTTGAAATTAAGGTAAGAGAGGTCAGAATCATTGGACAGTGAAACAAGGGAAACTTTAAGGAATAAACTGTACTAAATGGCTCAGCCAAAAATTCTGGAAAAATTGTAGGAAGAAGATATAGGAGTCTAGTTTCAAAGAAAATTTATGGGTTTAGATTTCGAGATTCCTAACTCGAGTTATAGTCAATTTGGTCAGTATGACGCAGATGGACAGTTTCGATTTTTATACCCCAAATTAGTAGTTAAGTCTGGTTTGCGAAATTTACCAAAATACCCTTGGAGGGTAAATTATCGAAATACCCCTGGGTTGTGAGATTATCGAATTATCCTTAGTGGGTAGAACTTCTGATTTATGAAAATGCCCCTAATGGGCCGATTTACGAAAATGCCCTTATGGGCCGAATTATGGAAATGCCCCTAATGGGCCGATTTGTTATATTGCCTTAATGGGCTGAATTGTTATATTGCCCCTAATGGGCCGATTTGTTATATTGCCTTAATGGGCTGAATTGTTATATTGCCTTAATGGGCTGAATTGTTATATTGCCTTAATGGGCCGATTTGATAGACTACCTTAATGGGCCGATTTTTGCAAAGTGTTAATGGGCCAAATTGTTTGTAATGGACCTCTAAGATATTAATTGTTGTTTATATTTGTAATATCATTTACTATGTATTTTGCATATGCATAATTTTGCATGGGATGGGAAAATGTTGAAGAGAAGTAATTCCGGTGGCTCTGCCACAAAAATGATTGATAATTTGATTCGCTATGATTCTGGTGGCTTGATCACAATTCAAATATATAATAAATGGCTAAATGCCTGCGATTGGTGTGTTGGCGGGGTGGGTTGACTTGATCCCCACAGTTGTGCTGGATGGTACGGGTGGTGTGTAGCGGATGGATCATTAGGTTGGTTTGGGATTGCATTACATTCATTTGATTGATTTGATATATTCTGTTTTGTAAATGGGCTTCGACCCAAGTTATTATTATATGGGCTCAGGCCCAAATTTTTGCTAAACGGGTTCAAGCCCAGTGGACAACGGTAAGGGGATTATGCACTGAGTTCTTGTAACTCACCCCCCTTTCTTTCTTAACCCTTGTAGGTAATGCTCAATGACGTAGACTTGGCCCATGGATGACTCGATGGAGGCCATACTTCAAAAAACGATGTTCTTGAACTTTAGAATTTCTATTTACGTTACTTTATTACTTTTACTATTTTGGGTTTTAAGTTGTAATAAGGCCTCTGGACTATTTTTATTTTTTCTTTATGGTTGGGAATGTTTTTATTATTTTCCTTAAATTGTTTTGGAAGGGAATTTTCTAAAAACTTAAATAATGGTTTCCAAAATTGATTAATAAATGGATTTTATAGCAAACTTTTATAAATGATTTAACTCGGACTTTCTTTCAAAATTATCTGCGACATGTCAAAAGTCACGATTTTAAAGCTCACTATCTCGATTTTCGACTCATCAAATGATCTTTCAAAAATAGCTGTATTTTATTAAATATTTACAAATAAAAACTTGTTTACTTGAACACAACCAAGTAACGCTTATTTTAGTGAGAATCACATGATGTTTTACGTTTTCCTCATGGTTTTTAAAGTTCAAAAGTTCGGTTTCTGATACATCAATCAACTTCTTGAAATTTGTATTTTATCGAATAGTTATAAATCAAACTTGCATTCTTAACTATATTATATTAATGTCATTCGTTGGTACATACATAAGTTCTCAAAACATTTTCTTCATGTGACATACCAAATCCGCTCATAATGCATGTGCCGGGTTTGGGGTGTTACATTTTATGGTATCAGAGCCCAATTACAAAACTCGGTTGTGGTTTGAGTTCAAAAACATTTTCCAAAGCTGTTTGAATTTTGAATGATAAATGCATGTTTGAAAGGAAGTATGGCACCACGGGTATCCGGCACCAAGTCAAGTAAGAATGTGTTTTTAATTTATGATTATTGTGTTAGTACTGTGGTAAGAGAACTCCACAAAATAGAATACTCTAGAACTTTTAGCTTTAGGAGCTGAAGCTATAGAGATTGAGACTTTAGGATTCGTTTTGCAAAAACAACTTTACTTCCTATACTCCATAAAACATTGTTTAATAAACACTAAAATAGTATACTGATTCATAAAACTGATAATAAGATTACATCGACTTAGTGAACACGAGCGCTAGAAGACGTGGACACAGTAGACATGGACGTGGTAGAGGCCGAGGTGCTAGGGCTAGATCTTCGGCACCGAGGCATGTGCCCAAAAGGGAGGCGCTGGCATAGCTAGTGGCTGAGTCGCGATCTCATGATCGAGCTGGGGTTGATGAGCTGACTCAGATAGTTAAGAAGGTATTGAAGGAGGTTAAAGGAATCAGTGAAGCACTTCGAGTTGGGTGTGTGGACTGTATGAAGAAAAGAGATCGTGGTTCTTTTGGGGTTGCAGTCTCGTTCTATGAATGTGGAGGAGGTCAGGAGCATGGTTGAGATACGGGTCTAAGGTGTATAAGGCTCGGGATTGTTTCATCACCATCAAGTCAGGTATGTTTTGGTTGGACGTGATGATTGAATGTAGAAAATTCTAAGTATAAATGGTAGACTACTGTTTGCTTCTGTGGTTAGATGTTTGCTTGTGTGAAAGAGGATTCAAGATTATGTTAAAATTACATTGTGGTTCTTAAGATCAGAGTGCGCAGCGAAAGCATAGTGGTGTGATTTGAGCGATGCGTTTAGTAGTGGGATGGAAATTTTGAGGACGAAATTTCTTTAAGGAGGGTAGAATTGTAACATCCCGAAATTGGGCCTAGTCGGATTGGGTCCATTGGGCCTTGAGCGTAGAAGCGTTTTAAAATTTTGAGAATAAGAGAACGGCATTATTTCAAGTGGAACTTATTAGTTAAGTAAATTTGGAAGGTTACGAGGTTTCTATGAAGTCTCGGGTTCAAGTTAGGCTATAGGTAAATTTTTGTGTTTATGCTTTTAAGGGGGAGAAGGTAAGTGGCACTAAAGCTTAAGGAAATAAGAGTGCATTTTGTTAGCACAAAGAGTCTATTGGTAAAATGGCAAGTGGCGTGTGGAGTGTACTAATGGTTTAAGGTTCAAACCCCACCTATTGCAAGTTTTGGGATTTAATTTTATGTTCATCTTGTGGAAGATGGTAAGTGTTGGCCAAGGCTCTGAATAAGGTAAGTAAGACTTTTTATTTAAGGAAAAGAGGCTAAGGATTATGGAAAGGAGGAAGATAAGGGAAAAAGAAGGAAGGAAATCAAAGAAAGGGATAAGGTTGGGGGACATGTTGGCCAAAAACTAGGAGTTGCCTAGAATAGAATTTTGGTCAACACTCATCTTTTTGGTAAAGATGAATGGACGGTTTTGTTAGGGAGATAGGGGAGCCGAATTCCTATAGGCATTTTGCAATTATGGTGCATAAGAGGCTTATTCTTTTTAGCATTTTTGAGTTTGCTCTTTTCCCCAATTTTCTTCTCTACCTTGCCGAAACTCTTAAACCAATATTGTGCATTTTTCCTTTGTTGTGCCGAAACTTTCAAGTCACTATTGCTCTTTTTTCTCTTGTTTTCTCACCATTCCTTCAATCTTCTTCTCTTCTTTCTTTAGTCGACCATTTTGGAGAATGAATCTTCCTCATTTATTTTTTTTCTTTAAGTAGCCGAAACTATTCTTGTTCATTTATCCTCCATAGCCGAACCTCTCAATCCACAATCACTCCTTCATAACTTCTTTCTCATTTGGGTTGACACTCTTTTCTTTGATTCACTCGGTAAGTGGCTCTTTTCTATCCTTTTATTTTTTTTTTCTTTAACCGAATGTGAGTTTATTATCATTCAAATGTTCACTTTTGTTTAAAACTGAAATATCATTCTCTCATAATCCTTCATTTCGTGATCATCTTTTTGTTATAGTATTAAAGTAGAAGGCCGAATCTCTTGTCCTTGATTCAACCGTAATCATAAGACAATTGGTGGAAATTGGATCCAATATCGAAAAGGTAAGGAGTTCTTCATGGATTAGATGAAATCGTTCTTTATTCGTTTAAGTTGCTATTGGGATAATAATGGTTGTGACTAATCGACTATATGTTTTAGGGACTAAATTGCTCGATCTATCGACTTGTGATCATACGATTATAGAGGTAAGTGATTCAAGTGTAAGTAATATGTTGGGTATGAAATCTTTTGGAAATTCGAGGCTAACTTTTGGTTGGTATTGTTCTAGGGTGAACGAAGAGTGGTTCTTTAGGAAATCAATCGGGTGTGTAATCTCGTACCTTCCGAGTACATGTTTGAAATGGTGTGTAATCTCGTACCTTCCAAATACATGTTTGAAATGGTGTGTAATCTCACACTTCTTTGAAATTTTCCATGAAATATTCTTTGATTCGGTCAAAATACCGAAGAAAACTGAAAACCGGCATCCGTGATCACTCGGGCGTGCGTATGTCCGTAGTGGTAACCATAGTTTGCAATGAAATAGTTTTTGGTCAGCAACAGTGACGTAATTTTGAAAAATCACGAAAAATAAGAGAAAAGGGATTAATAAGTGAATAAGATATCGAATTAAATCTTACTGTGTCTTATATGGAAGAAACGAAGAAGGAAAAGGAATTTTAAATTCTGCGATATTTTAATTTTAGTGAGACTGGTTCTGATTGAATGTGTTGTTCCCTAACCTGTCTTGGAAAAATCGTATAAAATTGTACAAAGTGAATTATGTATTACAGTTTATATGTATAAATTCCTTAGTGAGCCTATTTTCAATAGAAACAAGTGGGAGTAGTATATGAAAACCGTACAGTGAGATATTTGAAATTAAGGTAAGAGAGGTCAGAATCATTAGACATTGAAACAAGGGAAAATTTAAGGAATAAACTGTGCTAAAGGGCTCAGCCAACAATTCTGGAAAATTTGTAGTAAGAAGATATATGAGTCTAGTTTCAAGGAAAATTTACGGATTTAGATTTCGAGATTCCTAACTCGAGTTATAGTCAATTTGGTCAGTATGACGCAGATGGACAGTTTCGATTTTTATGCCCCAAATTAGTAGTTAAGTCTGGCTTGCGAAATTTACCAAAACACCCTTGGAGGGTAAATTACCGAAATACCCCTGGGTTGCGAGATTACCGAATTATCCTTAGTTGGTAGAACTTCTAATTTACAAAATTACCCCTAATGGATCGATTTACGAAAATGCCCTTATGGGCTGAATTATGGAAATGCCCCTAATGGGCCGATTTGTTATATTCCCTTAATGGGCTGAATTGTTATATTGCCCCTAATAGGCCGATTTGTTATATTGCCTTAATGGGCTGAATTGTTATATCGCCTTAATGGGTTGAATTGTTATATTGCCTTAATAGTTCGATTTTTGCAAAGTGTTAATGGGCCAAATTGTTTGTAATGGACCTCTGAGATATTAATTGTTGTTTATATTTGTAATACCATTTACTATGTATGTTACATATGCATAATTTTGCATGGGATGGGAAAATGTTGAAGAGAAGTAATTCCGGTGGCACTGCCACAAATTTGATTGATAATTTGATTCGCTATGATTCTGGTGGCTTGACCACAATTCGAATATATAATAAATGGCTAAATGCCTGCGATTGGTGTGTTGGTGGGGTGGGTTGACTTGATCCTCACAGATGTGCTAGATGGTACGGGTGGTGTGTAGCAGATGGATCATTAGGTTGGTTTGGGATTGCATTACATTCATTTGATTAATTTGATATATTCTATTTTGTAAATGGGCTTCGGCCCAAGTTATTGTTATATGGGCTCAGGCCCAAATTTTTGCTAAACGGGTTCAAGCCCAGTGGACAACGGTAAGGGGATTATGCACTGAGTTCTTGTAACTTACCCCCTTTCTTTCTTAACCCTTGTAGGTAATGCTCAGTGACGTGGACTTGGCCCATGGATGACTCGATGGAGGCCATACTTCAAAAAACGGTGTTCTTGAACTTTAGAATTTCTATTTACATTACTTTATTACTTTTACTATTTTGGGTTTTAAGTTGTAATAAGGCCTCTGGACTATTTTTATTTTTGCTTTATGGTTGAGAATGTTTTTATTATTTTCCTTAAATTGGTTTGAAAGGGAATTTTCTAAAAACATAAATAATGGTTTCCAAAATTGATTAATAAATGCATTTTATAGCAAACTTTTACAAATGATTTGACTCGGACTTTCTTTCAAAATTATCTGCGACATTTCAAAAGTCACGATTTTAAAGCTCACTATCTTGATTTTCGACTCATCAAATGATTTTTCAAAAATAGCTGTATTTTATCAAATATTTACAAATAAAAACTTGTTTACTTAAACACGACCAAGTAACGCTTATTTTAGTAAGAATCACATGATGTTTTACGTTTTCCTCATGGTTTTTAAAGTTCAAAAGTTCGGCTTCCGATACATCAATCAACTTCTCGAAATTTGTATTTTATCGAATAGTTATAAATCAAACTTGCTTTCTTAACTATATTATATTAATGTCATTCGTTAGTACATACATAAGTTCTCAAAACATTTTCTTCATGTGACATACCAAATCTGCTCATAACACATGGGCCAGGTTTGGGGTGTTACACTTAGTGAGATGATGATGTCATAAATAGAATGCCAAGGTTTTAGCACACGGGCTGAGACACGGGCGTGTCGAGGCCATGTAAGGGACACGGGTCAAGGACACGGACATGTGTCCGGCCGTATGAGATAAGTCAGTGTCGACCACGGGTGAGGGACATGTGCATGTGTGACCACATGGCCTGCCCCCACGGGCGTGTCCCATTTTAAACGGGCGTGTCCCATTTCAAACGGGCGTGTGGCCCCTGTTTAGGTAAAATTTTTCTAAGTGCGTAAAAGTTTCTGATTTAATTCTGAAACCTTCCGGAAGTATGTTTAGGGCCTCGTAGGCCCATTATAAGGATGTTAGACATGTGAATGGAAAAGTTTTTATTTGCAATAAAATTTGATGGCTCAAAGTTGTATAAACCTGTGAGTTAAGTATGGTAACGCCTCATATTCGGTTCCAGCGTAGAATACGGGTAAGGGGTGTTATAAGATAAACTGACAAAAGTTGCGCCCAGTGCTAGTCGGATAACTGACGATAGTTGTGCCTAGCACAAGTCAGATAAACTGATATAAGTTGCACTAGTTGTGCCCAGCACTAGTTAGATAATCTGATAGACGTTGCATCCAGCACTGGTCGGATAATCGAATATGGTTGTGCCCAGCACTAGTCAGATGAACTGACAGAAGTTACGCACAGCGCTAGTCGGATAACAGACGATGGTTGTGTCCGGCACTAGTTAGATGAACTAACAGAAATTGCGTCCAGCGCTAGTCGGGTGAACCGACAATATCAATTACTCATTCGCAAGTCCATAAAATCACATTTCACAACCCATATCACATTCATAACTCAATATCACATTCACTTCAATTATCTAATAACCATTCATTAATTTATTCCATAATGCCACATTCTACCTATTTATGATTTTATCATATCCATTCAATAAAGCTTAAACAAACACAAATAAAAACATATTTAGATAATAATTAAAAATTAACTAAGTAAATTAAGTAAATAACGTTTAAGTTTCATGATTACAAACTTACCTAGCATGCAAGCACAAGATTTTATTTAACTTTATACATTAATCAATATTATTCAATTTCAATCTCATCAATTCGGTAATACATCTCCATATATAACATTTCCACATTATGAAGGCTAACTATTCATTTATTCATTTTATCAACCATTCACTGGATTAAATATACATTTTATCATATCTCCAAATAGCTAATAAATGTATACAAGTATCATATGTATATATATAAATTTCAAAGTTCACAAGTAAATATTTAAATAGTTCAAGTTAAAGAATTACAAACTTACTTAGTATTAAAGAAAATATTTAATTACTTCACAAGGATGTTGATAATTTACATGTACTTGACTATTCGAACAACGTAATTAAGTCATTGAGGTATGATAAACCGTAATAGTAACATATTTTAAGCCCACATTTAGCATGCTTTTGGATGATTTATCCCTTGAATTATGTAATTTGGTGCTCTTAATCCTTTGTTTTCATGTTTTATACTCAGGAAAGCATTGAAGGATGAAACAAAATGAGAAACGGGCCCAAAACAGAGTAAATGGGCCATAATACAAAATCAACACGGCCTGGGCCCAAGACCACACGGTCATGCCTCATTAATAGACTCGAACACGGCCTGGCCACGATTCACACGGGCGTATGCCATGGGCGTATCCCTAAAGTGAAAAGAAGAGTTTCAATCGGATTAGGGTACTTAGAGGCAAAGAAACGTATTCCAAGAGCCTATATAAACACCCTAAAGGCCAAGCTTCAGGGAAAGTCGAGTTAGGGTCCAGCAAGGCCAAAAAGCCGAGCCAGAGGGGTCAGAATTGTGGAATTTACTCGAAGAAAGCCAGTTGATTCATCTCAAGAAGCTGGAGCCATACTCAAGATGGAGGATCTCTCTTCAATTCCTTCAGGGGGTTTTAGAGTTTTTCTTATGTTTTGTTTTATCTTTTCTTTTGAGATGTATTCTTTTATGATTATGAGCTAAACCCTCAGATACCTGAGGGGGATGAAACCTAAGATGAATCTTGTTAATGTTTGCTGAACTATATGATAAATACTTGATTTGTTCTTAATTATGTGTTCTTAATTCTTGTTTTGATATTTCCGGGATATTAATTCAAGTGTGATGTGTTAGGTGGAGGAGCAAAAGTCCCTGCCTAAGAGTAGATCTAGCATAATTAAGTGGAGTTGATCGCACGCCTAGACATAGGGTGATGAGATTTTGTAGGATTAGGGTGAAACCTAATATGGGAGTCCATAGATTGAGTTAATGCAATTCTAGGGTTTTTAATTAGAAAGGGATTTCAATTAATCAACATAGGGTTAGACGTTAGTAGCATCGATGGAGGTATTAATATAACTTAGGGAATCCTACGGATCAAGTCAAGTGAATAAATCATCTGGTTCAGAGTTAGATAACAAGTGAAGTCTAGGAATCCTCGGGTATTGTCTTAATCAATTGGTTTTTCCCAAAGTATTTTTCCAAATTCATTCTCTTTGTCTTTGCATCTTTAGCTTAGTTGTTAGTTAATTTTAGATTAGATAAAAATTTTTTCAATTCTTAGGCTAAATAATAAGAAAAAAGTTAGTATTAGTACTTTTGGTTCCTTTGGGTTCGATAATCCGGTCTTGCCACTAAACTATACTACTGTTCGATAGGTGCGTCTGCCTCAATCATTGTCATAGTTAGTTTCTAGGCCGATCATTCTTTTTATAAATTTTTAAGACTCTGACACACGATCAAGGTTGCTTGCATAAATGTTATAATTTAATATGTATAAATATAAATTAGGAATCACTTAAATAAAGGTTGTTTCGGACAGCCATGAATGAGGCACAACTCTAAATTTGTTATGTAACAGCCCGATTTAGGGCCTAGTCAGTATAGTGGTGCGAGACCACAAATTCGAAGTAGAAATATATGTTTTATGATTTCTATGAGGTTTATGATGTGTTTGCATGATTGTGTGAAAATTTTATAAGGTAATTTTATTTAATAGTGATTAAATTGTTACTAAATTACAAAGATTAGAAAATATGAGATTCTAGAAGATTTAAGTCTGAAATAGAATTATAAAAATTACTAGAGGTCCTTATTTAGTAATTAGACCATTATATGTTAAGATGGACAAAAATAGACATGGGAAGGAAAAATCTCAAGAAAGGGGCCTTAAAGGCAATTTGGTCATTTGGTTAATTAATGAATTAAAAAGGAAAATAAGTAAAAAATGGTGTCCATCTTCTCCAAGCCTGGCCAAAAATCAGAAGAGCACCATAGCTAGGATTTCTTCAACTTCCAAGCTTGATAGTAAGTGCATCCTAGCCCCCTTTTTAATGTTCTTCATATTTTTGAGATCCTTGTAGCTCGACTTAGCTATTTCTAGCTATATTTAGAGCTAGGGTTTATGTTAAAAAATTTACCCATGTATGACATGCATTTATTTTAATGTTTTGTGGAAGAATATGAAAGTTTGATGTATGATAAACATCTTTATCTAAGTGATTTTCATGAAAAATGCATAAAAAGGACCAAATTGTAAAAGTTATAAAAATGGTCATACATGAGTGAAATAGTGGAAATTAGGGGTTGTTGTAGTTAAGAAAATAATTTGACTAGGCTTAAAATACAAGAAAGTTGAATAAAAATCATTTTACGAGCCTAAGGGTAAAAGTATAATTATGTGAAAGTTTAGGGAAAAGTCATAATTTTGCCAAAGTATGATTCATGAGTTAATTTAGTCAATGTGAGTATTAAACAAGTGAAATTGTTATTATAGATCAAGAAACATGAAGCCCGGACCGAAACCGAGGTAAGAACAAGGTTGTGGACTAAATCAAAAAACTACATACACTTTTGAGTACTGAGGTAAGTTTGTGTGAAATTAAAGCTTCATAGTATTTTTATATTTTAAATTGCTTGATATTATGACAAAGAATATCATATCTATGAAAATCGACTAATGATGCCTCGATGAGAAAATGATGAGAATATGTCAAGTTGAAGTCTCGGTTGAAGATTCAGAATAATGAGGATACCTATGCCATAACATGAGATAAGGAAGGTCCCATATAAGACCAAGTCTTGGACATGGCATCGGCACCAAATGTAGGTCCCGTATAAGACCACGTTTGGGATATGGCATCGGCACCGTACGTAGATCCCATATCAGACCATGTTTGGGACATGGAATTGGCATCGAATAAAGAAGGTCCCCATGTAAGACCATGTCTGGGACATGGCTTCAGCACTAAAGGAAGATCTCGTGTAAGACCATGTCTGGGACATGGCATCGACATCGAGTTAAGAGATCCCGTGTAAGACCATTTCTAGGATATGTCCTCGGCATCAAGAGGTGATCCCATGTAAGACCATATCTGGGATATGGCTTGGCATCGTGATACATGTATGATGAGATTGAGTATCCTCTGATATTCCGAGTAATTCAATGAGAAAAAGAGCTACGTATAAAGAGCAAAGTTATACAAGGATGACAAAGAGTTCCATTTAAGTTAAGGATGATAATGATTTAAGTTTATGTTCAAGATAGCATGAGTGCTAAATAATGTGCTGAAGTAATATAGGTATCATGAGTAAAATACGAGTTATGAAAATCGTAATGTGATATGTGATGGGTAAGAATAAGTATGAGTAAGTATGCCAAAGTACTTGAGAACTTGTGTTGTTATTGTTTTATAAGATGAATGAATTTTGCTATGAGTACTTATATTGCTATTTTAATTTATGCAAGCTTACTAAGCTATATACTTACCCCTCTCTTTTCCCTCTTCCTTGTAGTATCATCAAGCTAGCTCGGGGATCATAGAATGTCAAAGCTCGGATCACACTATCAATCATTCTTGTGGGTATAGTAAAGATGTTTTATTTTGGGTATGGCATGTATAAGAACTTGGTCATCTTGTGTTATGTTATATTTGGAAGCCAAAGAGTTGGCTAGTAAGGTTAATCTTTCATTTTGTAAATGGCCATTAGGAATTGGCCAATATTTGTCAAGTTTCATATTTTTAATGATGATGAGTTTTATGATGTGAAAGTTCATGCAATTATTGGAGTAAAATGTGAAGCGTATGAATGATGATTTGTGATACTTCATAGTGTATTATTGCCATGTTATGTGTTGCTTGTGTTGGAATATGTGTGTTTATGTTTCAGGGTGGCAATTGGATTGGAAAATAGCCTTCGAATTGTCCACACGGATAGACACACGGGCGTGTGTCTAGGCCGTGTGTGACACACAGTCAACCCTATGGGTGTGTTAATAGGCCGTGTGTCCCCTGTATCAAATTGTGAGAATTCGATTCGTCACACGGGCCAGCACACGGGCGTGTGACTAGGCCGTGTGCCCCTTAAGAGTTTGCTGACGTTATAAATAGAATGCTAAGGTTTTCACACATGGCTGAGGACTCGGGGGTGTTTAGGCCGTGTGAGGGACACGGGCCAATGACATGGGCGTGTGTTCGGCCGTTTGAAAACCCTTGTAGGTTCAAAATAAAAAATAAATTCCACATAAGCTAGGAACACGGCTTGCCCACACGGGCGTATGGCCTTGTTTTAGGCAAAAAATTTCTAAGTGAGCAAAAGTTTTCGGTTTAATTTCGAGACCTTTCGTATGTATGTTTAAGGCCTCGTAGGCCCATAATAAGAATTTTATTATTATGAATGAGAAGTTTTAAGTTGAATTGAAATTTTATAGCCAAATGCTGAATCAGTAATGCCTCGTATCCAGTTTTAGCATTGAATAAGGGTAAGTATGTTACATTCAATGGTATCAGAGCTACGGTTCTGTCGATTCTCAGACTAACGTAGCATAAGCATGAGTCTAGCTATACATGCCATAAACATGAGTATTTACATAATGATGGTGTGACGACTCCCGACGAATTAAATTGTGTTTTCATATAGTAAATGGATCCCGATAGAGCTGTGGCGGATGATGTAGAAAGTAATGCACCAGCTCCCGCCAAAGGGACGGTGCTGAATGATAATGAGAATAGACCAACGACCGTGAGTCAGAGAGGAGGAGAAGTGGCTAGGGAAGTCTTTCTCCACATGATGAATGCATGGTATACGGAGTTCGTTCGTGTGAACCCGAATATACAACCCCCTCCACCACCCCTATTCCTCAACCTACCCAAGTAGCTCCCTAAGTGGTGGAAGTGGTAAGAAGAGAAAAGCCTCCGGTTGATAGAATCCAGAAATAAGGAGCCGAGGAATTCCGGGCTAGTAAAGATGACGATCTGGAAAGAGCAGAATTCTGGCTTGAAAATACCATCAAGGTATTTGATGAGTTATCTTGCACACCTGAAGAGTGCATAAAGTGTGTAGTTTCTATTTTGAGAGATTTTACTTATCAGTGGTGGAACACCCTTGTGTCGGTTGTACCAAGGGAAAGGATTACATGGGAGTTTTTCCAAGAAGAGTTTCGGAAGAAGTACATTAGCCAAAGGTTTATTGACCAGAAAAGAAAGGAATTCATTGAACTGAAATAAGGTAAGATGATAGTAACTGAGTATGAGCGTGAATTTGTAAGACTCAGCAAATACGCTCGAGAATGTGCATCCACTGAAGCCATTATGTGTAAACGATTTGAGGATAGATTAAACGAAGATATAAGATTATTTGTTGGTGTTCTCGAGTTGAAAGAATTTGTTGTGTTAGTGAACCGGGCTTGTAAAGTCGAAGAGTTGGTTAAAGAGAAAAGAAGCTGAAATAGAGTCTCGTGACTCAAGAAAGAGACAAATGAACTAGCCATTTCAATCTTCATCCAAGAAGTCAAGAGACTTTTCTACCCGACCAGTTATTTCAGTAGGGTTTTCAAACAAAAGTAGGAGTAAACAGTACTGGGGATTAGGGCTCAAACTACCTCAGTTGCAAGTGTTGGGAACACTCGACCTAATCGATCGAAATGTCCATAGTGTAGCAAACGTCACCCCGGTGAGTGCTGAGCACATGAAAGGGCTTGTTTTAAGTGTGGTTCGCAAGATCATTTTATTAGAGAATACCCTGAGATGGTTGGGAAAGAGAAAATTCAGAGTGGAAGATTGGGAAGCACTACTAGAGGGAGACAACAGAGAAACCCGAGAAGTGGAATGAGTAGTAAGAGTACACCCAGAGAGCAGGCTGTAAGATCTGAGGGTAAAGCGCCTGTGAGGACTTATGCCATTTGCGCTCGCGAAGAGGCGTCATCCCCTGATGTAATTACGGATATATTTTCTCTTCATGATACTAATGTTGTTGCTTTAATTGTTCCGAGATCTAACCACTCATATATTTACATGAAATTAGTATCTAGTATGAGCATGCCTGTAGAGTCTACAAAATTTATGATAAAAGTGTCCAATCCTTTAGGCAAACCATTTGATGAATTTGATATAATTCTTGGAATGGACAGTTTAACCACTCATGATGTGATAGTAAAATGTGGAAAGAAATACATTGAATTGAGATGTGAAAACGGGGACACTCTTCATGTTGAATCAGATGAACATGACAGATCGCCTATTGTGATCTCTCATATGTCTGCCCAGAAAAATGTAAGAAAGGGATATGAAGCATATCTTGCCTTTATTATGAATGCTAAAGAAACTGAGTTAAAGATTGAATCAGTGTCGATAGCGTGTGAAAACCGAGATGTATTACCAGAGGAATTGCCAAGTTTGCCTCGGGTTAGAGAAATTGAATTTGACATTGAGTTAGCACCTGGTACTGCACCGATATCGATTGATCCTTACAGAATGGTCCAACTGAGTTGAAGGAATTGAAGGCACAGTTGCAAGAGTTGACGGGCAAAGGTTTTGGAAGACAAAGTTATTCACCGTGGGGTGCTCCTGTAACACCCCTATCCCGAGTCCGTCGCCGGATTAAAGTTAGGAGCGTTACCGGACAGATCGAAAACATTCACAGACAAAATTATACATTCAATCATCATTCTCAGACATAATGTCCCTTAAACGGGTCCTCGAGACCTTAACTATACTTATAATTCGAGTCGAGACTAAACTGAAACACATATAAAATTCCATGAAAAGTTGAAACTTTTCTAAAATACAGGGGAGACAAGCCCGTGGGAGGAGACCGTGTGCCCTCCACGGCTTCTACACACCCCCGTGTATCCATCCTTGTTTATACTAACTATACCAACATGGTCATTAGACACGCTCGTGTGCCATGGCTGTGTACTTTTAGGCCATATACTGACTTCCCCACCGCGGCTACCAAGCACGCCCGTGTTGAGGCCGTGTACTTTTATGTTAGCTACTGACTTGCACACCACAGCCAAATGACACGCCCATGTCGAGGCCGTGTGATGATAAATTGCATCCTACAATTCACCCATGGTCATTAGGCACGCCTGTGTGCCACAACCGTGTGACATTATAGGCCATTCACAAGGCCAAAATGCCACCCACAAAGGGTCATACCTACAAGCCATATTCAACAAGATATTTCATGCACATAAAACCATCAAAAGCATACCAAAATAACCATTCAAACCTTACATTCAAAATCAATCCCAACTATGGCAACCTCAAGGATTAAAACTCATATCATTAAAAGACTAATTCATGCATTTGCTCATTCAAACTTGGCCATTCCACATTCGTTCATCATACCAAAAGATACATTCTATAACACATTCATTTAAGCAAAGTTTCAACTCTTAAATAGCCAAACCACATGGCTATGATCACATAACTATTTATACCAAACTACTAGCCTATACATGCCATATCTAGCTTTATACAATATCCAAATGTACCAAAATAAGTTCTATAGTGTGCTGACGATCCAAGACGGTCCCGAGCCTTCAGTAGCTTTGATGACCTATAAAACAGATTAAACACACACAGAGTAAGCTTTCCAGAAGCTTAGTAAGTCAATATACAAACAAATTTAGCATAAAATGCATATATTTGCTTTGGTTCATACACTTTTGACCACATCAGCCATATTCCCAATTCAAATATCATATAAATACATATCTCATTTCACCAAAACTTTATACTACATATCATCAATTCCATATTCATAGCATCATAGTAAGATCATATTGATGCTTACCTTACATACACAATTAGTGTTTAATCAACATACCTGAATTGGATTTATAATCACATATTTGTTCATAGCTCAGATTTGCAATTAGTATCGTAGACTTGCCGTTGAACCGTAATAAATCTAATAGGATACTCAGAAAGCTCAGAATAATAGTACAATGCCAACGTCCCAAATGAGGTCTTACATGCACTCGGATATCGATGCCACTGTCCCAGACAGGGTCTTATACGAATCAAAACGATGCTGATGTCCTAGACATGGTCTTACACGTAAGTGTCATAATGATGCCAACGTCCCAGACGCGGTCTTATACGTAAAGTTTATATTAATGCCAATGTCCCAGACGTGGTCTTATACATAATCAGATATCAATGCCACTGTCCCAGACAGGGTCTTACACGAATCTCAAATCAATGCCAACGTCCCAGACGTGGTCTTACATGATAAAACAGAACAGATACTTATGTCAAGGTTCGTACGAGGCTTCTCAAACTTAGTCAATATACCGAACTTATCTCAGAATTCAATTACAAAATTTCTCATAAGCATTCATTATCATCATTAAACATATGAACAATTACAAATGCATACATATCCGTTTATTTGTATAGTGACTTACCTCAGATTCGGTTTATCGGAATAGAAAATGGCTACTCGATAACTTTCGCTTTCCCGCAATCTAAATCCATTTTCCTCGGTTCTTGATCTAAACATATTCAGAATTAACCCTTTTATTCACTAATTTATTCAATTCAATCCAAGGACACACATTTAGGGCTATTTGCAAAATAACCCTCATATTTGCACAACTTAGCAATTTAGTCCATTTTTCTCAAAATATCAAATTCACAAAATCCAATTATACACAAGTTTGGCCGAATATATACACATCACATACAAGTCCACATTTTTCATCAAATTCACAATTTAGTCCCTCAAATTATCATTTTCTCAATTTAGCCCTATTTAGCTAAATTCATCAAAACCTCAAGAACAAAACATGTTCATCTACCACCAATCTATCATTTAACACCGTAAAGCATCACAAAGCTCAACCCAGCATCAATGACACAATTTATAAACATCAACAATTCACAAAATTGAAACATGGGTTTGATAGTAGATGAAGCAACGATTACAAAAACGTAGAAATTATCAAAAACTGATCGAAATCATACCTTAAATTTAAGCTTGAACCATGGCCGAATGAACAAGCTTAACCCTTTCTTTTTCTTTTAACTTTCGGCACCCCCAAAATAAGATGATAATGTTCATCTTTTTCTTTTTTTTTTTATAACACATATTAATGCACAAATGACATAACTAACCTTTCATACAACTTATAAAAATCATTCATAAGATGGACATAATTGTCCACTACTATGAGTAAAGGTATAATATCCACATAATGACTCTACCTTTAATAAGCCACATCACATTGGTACTTTAACAAATAGCAAGCAACTTTCACATTTAATGCAATTCAATGCTTTTGTCAAATTAAACACACAGACGAACAAATTAGCTTATGAAAATTTAGCACATGCGTAATCACCTATCAACGGAACAGAAAATATTATTAAAATATTATACGTACTCAGATTTATGGTCCCGAAACCACTGTTTCGACTTGGGTATAAACCGGACTGTTACAATTCTCCCCCTTAGGGATTTTCGTCCCCGAAAATCTTACCGTTAAACAATGTCGGATATTGTTGTCTCACTGAATCTTCAGGCTCCCACGTAGCCTCTTCTATCCCATGTCGATTCCATAGTACTTTTACTAACGGAATTTTCTTATTTCTCAACTCTTTCACTTCACGAGCTAGGATACGGATTGGTTCCTCTTCGTATGTCATATCAGATCAAATTTCAATTTCAGATGGGGCAATCACATGTGATGGATCGGATTGATATCTACGAAGCATCAAAACATGAAATACATTGTGTATCATTTCTAGTTCAGAAAGCAACTTCAATTTATATGCAACAGGCCCGACACGTTCAATGATCTCATAAGGTCCGATGAACCTCGAACTTAATTTTCCTTTACGTCCGAATCGAAGCAGTTTCTTCCATGGAGACACATTCAGAAATACTTTGTCACCGATTTCAAATTCTATATCTTTACGTTTCAAGTTTGCATAAGACTTCTGACGATCAGATGGTGCTTTCAAACAATCTCGGATCAATTTCACTCTCTGCTCTGAAACTTTTATCAAATCAACCCCATGTAGCTTATTCTCACTAAGTTCAGTCCAATACAAAGGTGTACGACATTTTCGTCCGTATAAAGCTTCATAAGGTGCCATTTTGATGCTCGTCTGAAAACATTTTCGTCAGTGGCAGATATTGTTCCCATGAACCATGAAACTCTAGTACGCAGCATCTTAACATGTCTTCCAGAATCTGAATAGTCCGTTCGGACTGACCATCAGTTTGCGGATGGAAAGCTGTACTGAAGTGTAATTTCGTTCCCAAAGCTTCTTGTAATTTCTTCCAGAATCTCGACATAAACCTCGGATCTCTATCAGATACAATAGACAGTGGTACTCCATGCAATTTCACAATCTCAGAAATATAAAGCTCGGCTAACCTATCAAGTGATAAATCAGATCTTACTGGGATAAAATAGGCAGATTTTGTTAATCTATCAACCACGACCCATATCGTATCTTTCCTTCTCGGAGTCTGAGGTAAACCAGAAACAAAGTCCATGGTTACTTTATCCCATTTCCACTCAGGAATCAGAATTGGTTGCAAAAACCCAGACGGAACTTGATGTTCGGCTTTTACTTGCTGACAAACTAAACATTTTGAAACAATGTCAGAAATGTCCTGTTTCATACCAGACCACCAGTAGTGTCGTTTCAAATCCTAATACATTTTCGTGCTTCCCGGATGAACAGATAGACGACTGTTATGAGCTTCATTCAAGATCAACTAAATCAACTCCGGATTTCTTGGAACACAGACACGATCCCAGAATCTCAAACAATCATCAACAATTTGAAATTCAGATTCGGAATTCACTTCACATTGAGCTCGTTTCACTAGCAATTCATTATCAAATTTCTGAGCATCACATATCTGTTGTAAGAACAACGGTTTGGCTTTTAATTCAGCTAACACAGAACTATCATCAGACAAATCTAACTGAGCATTCAAAGCACATAATGCAAACAATGATTTTCTACTCAAAGCATCAGCAACAACATTCGCTTTACCCGGATGATAATCTATCACGAGCTCATAATCTTTTAACAGCTCTAACCATCTTCTTTGACACAGGTTTAAATCTTTCTGAGTCATCAGATATTTCATATTTTTATAATCTGAAAACACGTGACATTTCTCACCGTATAGATAATGACGTCAAATCTTTAGCGCAAACACAATCGCAGCTAACTCAAGGTTGTGCGTCGGATAATTCTTTTCATGAGGCTTTAACTGTCTCGAGGCATAAGCTACCACTTTGCCTTCCTGCATCAAAACACATCCCAGATCATTTAACGAAGCATCACTGTACACAACAAATTATTTACCTAATTCTGGCTGTACTAATACTGGAGCTTCTGTTAACAGAGTTTTCATCTGATCAAATCTTTTCTGACACTTATCTGACCATTCAAATCTGACATCTTTCTGAAGTAGTCTAGTCAACGGAGTAGTTATAGTCGAAAAGCCTTTTACAAATCTGCAGTAATAACCAGCTACACCCAGAAAACTGCGAACTTCAGATACATTTCTCGGAGGTTTCCAATTCAGAATAGCAGAAATCTTGTTCGGGTCAACTTGAATTCCAGAAGCTGACACGATATGTCCCAGAAAACTAACCTCGTGCAACCAGAATTCACACTTGCTGAATTTTGCATACAATTGCATTTCTCTCAAAGTTTGTAAAACAACTTTCAAATGTTCCGCATGCTCAGCCTCATCACGCGAATAAATCAAAATGTCATCAATGAATACAACAACAAATCGATCTAGATGCGGTCTGAAAATTCTGTTCATCAGATCCATAAATACAGCAGGAGTATTGGTTAGTCCAAATGGCATAACTAAAAATTCATAATGCCCGTACCTCGTCCTGAAAGCAGTTTTTGGAATATCTGAATCTTTCACTCTCAACTGATAATATCCCGATCTCAGATCAATCTTAGAAAACACAGTAGCTCCTTTCAACTGATCAAACAAATCATCAATTCTGGGCAATGGGTATTTATTCTTTATTGTCACATTATTCAACTGACGATAATCAATGCACATTCTCATCGTGCCATCTTTCTTTTTCACAAACAAAACAGAAGCTTCCCAAGGCGAAATGCTCGGTCTAGTGAAACCTCTATCAGTTAATTCTTGTAATTGTGCCTTTAACTCTTTCAACTCTATTGGTGCCATTCTATACGGAGCTATCGAAATAGGTGTAACACCAGGCAACAATTCAATACCAAACTCAACTTCTCGAATCGGAGGTAAACCTAATAACTCTTCAGGAAACACATCAGAAAACTCACAAATAACAGGCACTGACTCAATCTTGCTTTCAGACATTTTCGAATCAATCACATAAGTGAAATATGCCTCATAACCCTTATTCAAACAACTCTGAGCTTTCAAAACAGATATCATAGCAGGCAATCCATTTAAATCATTCGACTCAACGCATACAATCTCGTCATTCAGACATCTCAAATCTATAGTCTTTCTTTTGCAGTTCACAACAGTATCATGCATAAATAACCAGTCCATACCCAGATTAATATCGAATTCATCAAATGGCAAGAGCATCAGATCAGCAGGGAAACAAATATCTCGAAACATTAACGGACAGTTCTTGCATACTTTGTCAATAAGGACACATTTACCTAAGGGGTTTGATACTTTTATAGCAAACTCAGTATACTCTAAAGGCAAAGTCTTACTGAATACTAAATTTATGCATATATATGAATGCGTAGAACCAGGGTCTATCAAAGCAATCATAGAAGTATCATAAAGAGTAAAAGTACCCATTATAACATCTGGTGACGAAGCTTCTTCTCGAGCTCGGATAGTATATGCTCTGGCTGGCGCTCTAGCTTCGGATCTGACAATGTTGTCTCTTGTAGTTCTCTGACTACAACTAACATTTCTGACATTTTTCGATGGCCTACCTCTCACAAGTGCATTATCAGATCTCAAATTCTGAATAGTCTCTGGTTTGACAGACTCAGGGCAATCACGAATAAAATGATCAAGCGATCCACATCTAAAGAAAGCTCTGTCGTTTAATCTACAGCTTCCCGGGTGCCTTTTTCCACAATGCTTACATTCAGGTCTCTCAGATCGAACATTACCAACACTGGCCACTGAAGTTGCTAGAGTTTTAGAACTCATTTGCGGTCTAGGTTGATTTCTATTTGCATGTCCCACATTATCTCTGGAACGACTCTGGTTATCTCTGAATTTCTTCGAAGATGACTGAAATGATTTGCTTGGAAATCTTTTTCTCATATCACGGGTTTCAGATTCAGCTTTCCTTTTATCTTTCCCGAGTGCCTCAACTTTGCAAGCTCCGTTAACGAGTACAACAAACTCTTTTATTTCCAAAATCGACTAGCGCATTTAATGTCTTCATTAAGGCCATCTCGAACCTTTTGCACATTATAGCTTCGGATGATACACATTCTCGAGCATACCGACTCGGGTCTCACAAATTCTCGTTCAGATTACGAAAGCGGACATACTACCGCTTTAGTTTCAGAAACTCCTTTCGTTTCTGATCAACGAATCTCTCACTGATATATTTCTTTCGGAACTCGATTTGAAAGAAGTCCCATGTAACTCGTTCTCTCGAAACAACAGAAATCAGAGTTTTCCACCAATGATATGCTGCATCTCGGAGTAATGATACAACACATTTTATACATTCTTCTAGAGTCAGAGACATTTCATCAAATACCTGAATCGTGTTTTCAATCCAGAACTCAGCCTTTTCAGCATCATCATCTTTACTATACTTACAGATCTTGTCAACAGGAGGCTTATTCAACAGATTAGGATGCATAACTAGTGGCACAACTATAATCTGAGGGGGATTAACCGAAGGCGGGGGTTGTGAAACAGTCGGGTTATTCTTTACAAACTGAGTGAACCAGTCACTCATCATCTGGAAGAAAGCTTGTTTAGCTTCTCCCTCTTGACTGCTCATAGCTGGTCTCGATTCAGAGGGCGCTGTCCCTTGCGCGGGAGCAGGCGCATTACTTTCTACGTCGTCAGCTACTGCTCTTTTAGGATCCATTACTATATGAAAATCACATTTATACGTCAGGATTCATCACACTATCACAATTCAGATATATGGCATGTATAGCTAGACTCTGACACGTTACGTTCGTCCGAGAATCGGCTAAACTGTAGCTCTGATACCAACCAAATGTAACACCTCTATCCCGAGTCTGTCGCTAGAATAAAGTTAGGAGCGTTACCGGACAGATCGAAAACATTCACAGACAAAATTATACATTCAATCATCATTCTCGGACATAATGTCCCTTAAACGGGTCCTCGAAACCTTAACCATACTTATAAGTCGAGTCGGGACTAAACTGAAACACATATAAAATTCCATGAAAAGTTGAAACTTTTCTAAAATACAGGGGAGACACGTGTGCCCTCCACGGTTTCTAGACACCCCCGTGTATCCATCATTGTTTATACTAACTATACCAACACGATCATTAGACATACCCATGTGCCATGGCCGTGTAGTTTTAGGCCATATACAGACTTCCCCACCGCGGCCACCAAGCACGCCTGCGTTGAGGCCGTGTACTTTTATGTTAGCTACTGACTTGCACACCACAGCCAAATGACACGCCCGTGTCGAGGCTGTGTGATGATAAATTGCATCCTACAATTCAGCCACGGTCGTTAGGCACGCCTGTTTGCCACAACCGTGTGACATTATAAGCCATTCACAAGGCCAAAATGCCACCCACAAAGGGTCATACCTATAAGCCATATTCAACAAGATATTTCATGCACATAAAACCACCAAAAGCATACCAAAATAACCATTCAAACCTTACATTGAAAATCAATCCAAACTATGGCAACTCAAGGATTAAAACTCATATCATTACAAGACTAATTCATGCATTTGCTCATTCAAACTTGGCCATTCCACATTCTTTCATCACACCAAAAGATACATTCTATAACACATTCATTTAAGCAAAGTTTCAACTCTTAAATAGCCCAATCACATGGCTAAGATCACATAACTATTTATACCAAAATACTAGCCTATACATGCCATATCTAGCTTTATACAATATCCAAATGTACCAAAATAAGTTATATAGTGTGATGACGATCCAAGACGGTCCCGAGCCTTTAGTAGCTTTGACAACCTATAAAACAGATTAAACACACACAGAGTAAGCTTTCCAAAAGCTTAGTAAGTCAATATACAAACAAACTTAGCATAAAATGCATATATTTGCTTTGGTTCATACACTTTAGACCACACTAGCCATACTCCCAATTCAAAGATTATATAAATACATATCTCATTTCACCAGAACTTTATACTACATATCATCAATTCCATATTCATAGCATCATAGTAAGATCATATTGATGCTTACCTTATATACACAATTAGTGTATAATCAACATACCTGAATTGGATTTACAATCACATATTTGTTCATAGCTTGGATTTGCAATTAGTATCATAGACTTGTCGTTGAACCGTAATAAATCTAATAGGATACTCAGAAAGCTCAGAATAATCGTACAATGCCAGCGTCCCAGACGAGGTCTCACATGCACTCGGATATCGATGCCACTGTCCCAGACAGGGTCTTATACGAATCAAAACGATGCTGATGTCCTAGACATGGTTTTACACGTAAGTGTCATAATGATGCCAACGTCCCAGACGTGGTCTTATACGTAAAGTTTATATTGATGCCAACATTCCAGACGTGGTCTTATACACAATCAAATATCGATGCCACTATCCCAGACAGGGTCTTACACGAATCTCAAATCAATGCCAACGTCCCAGACGTGGTCTTACATGATAAAATAGAACAGACACTTATGTTAAGGTTCGTACGAGGCTTCTCAGACTTAGTCAATATACCGAACTTATCTCGGAATTCAATTACAAAATTTCTCATAAGCATTCATTATCATCATTAAACATATGAACAATTACAAATGCATACATATCCATTTATTTGTATAGTGACTTACCTCGGATTTGGTTTATCGGAATAGAAAACGACTACTCGATAACTTTCGCTTTCCCGCGATCTAAATCCGTTTTCCTCTGTTCTTGATCTAAACATATTCAGAATTAACCCTTTTATTAACTAATTCATTCAATTCACTCCAAGGACACACATTTAGGGCTATTTGCAAAATAACCCTCATATTTGCACAACTTAGCAGTTTAGTCCATTTTTCTCAAAACATCAAATTCACAAAATCCAATTATACACAAGCTTGGCTGAATATATACACATCACATACAAGTCCACATTTTTTGTCAAATACACAATTTAGTCCTTCAAATTATCATGTTATCAGTTTAGCCCTATTTAACTAAATTCATCAAAACTTCAAGAACAAAACATGTTCATCTACCACCAATCTATCATTTAACACCTTAAAGCATCACAAAGCTCAACCTAGCATCAATGGCACAACTTACAAACGTAAGATTGATGAGACACATGTTGAGGTTGTAAGTAAACGTAAACCTTTTGTGCTTAAAATGGAAACCATGGTGATCTTATAAATCTCCACGACTGGTATCAATCATTCAAATCAATAGTTCTCTGCCCAAATAGTAAAAGGAAACCAAGGTAGTCCCCATTACCAAAGAAAAAAAAAGGCATAAAAGAAGTAGAAAGCCGGAGTGAAGCTTCTCTGCAGTATCCTTTGTTGTACCATTCTTCTATATTTATTTTCAGTAAGTTGGTCTAGTATATTTCCTTTGCCATGCAATGTTTTTAGATATTTCCAGTAATTAATATATTTATTTTCAGTAAGTTAGTCTATATTTAATTTATAATATGCACCTTATAAACCATGCAATGTTTGTAGCAAGGATCTTTTACTGCTAGATGTATGTTGGACCATAATATCTACTTATGAACTGTAATTTATGAAGTGTTCACTTGAAAGTTTGCATCTTTGTTTAGATCTATCCTTACTGCCTCTATTTATGTTTATGTATGTATTAGCAAGTGTTCTTCGTGTGTACATCTTAAATTCCAACGCATGCTTATCTTCCACGGTCATTTTTGTCTTCTAGCCGTATTGATGTCCTACGACTCTTGGCCTTTGATTGACATGCTTAATCATAGGACTAGTTTTATTTGCCTTTGATGGTCTAGACAGCCTGTTATATCCCAACTCATGCAGGTTTATTCATGGTGTTCCTGTTGGACCTGTAAGTGATCAGTTTGGAGGGTTGATTTTTAACTTTATCTATGTGTAGGGTATGCAATTGCTTTGTGGTAGAGAGCTAATGCTATAAGATATATATATTTTTGAAATTTCTTTAGTGTTGATTGATTCAAATTAGTTGACTACTGCGTTTTGGGCTTGGTTCTATCTTTTAATCTCCTTCCAAACCTTAATAGGAATGGGTGATGATGAGCTGTTTGCATTTGGATGTCACACTGTACTTCATAATTTTTATTTTCTTTATTTAGCTATGTGTTCTTTGTTCTTAACTACTCATTTTTAATTAATTTGTAATTTAGCTTCTAATTTGAAATCATTATCATTTTAATTTATGCATTATAGGATAAATCGGTCAATTCTCTCAAGTCTCTACCAAACAATTTTCTTTTTGGTTCTATTTCAATTCCCTTTGTCTCATTTGAGCCCCAAAATTTTTGAAACATAATATTTTTCTATGGAAATAATATAATTTTAAGAAAAAAAGGCTTTCAAGTTAATAAAAAAATTAATAAATGTTTTTTTATCCCAAATCTATATATCAATATTTAAAAGATAGTCACTGTATATATACTAGGGTACAAGTTTTTTTATTTTACAACTAGGATTAGAAAATCATTTGTGGCCTTTAACTTGAAATTTTTGAGAGAGAAATTTGTATATAATTTTGTTGCACAAAGGCACTAAATGTTGAGGTTTTTCTCTATGTACTAGTTTTTTTTTCATAGCATTGTGAGAACCTTGTGTGAACTATAGCAACCTTGAACATTGTAATGCAAGTTTGCTTCATTTGTGATGAATATAGGTTTTGCTTGCCACATGTTTTCCTTCTGCATGCTTTGGTTGAAAGTAACTTAAATGACCTTTGGTTTTGTTAAGTGACACCTGACATTTTTTTCCCTTTGTGTAACCTTGGTTTGATAAGAGTTGTCTTTCTATTCATCATCTAGTACTAGGCAGATTATGTAGATATAGACCTGTAAGTTGAGGTTTAGGTTTTCCTCTTATCATTTTTTTCCTTTCATTCTTGACATAATTGATTAAGGTAAAACAATTATGGGATATGTAATTTGCTTGCCAAGCTGCAAGTATCTGTTATTATGCATGATTGATTATCAATGGTTTTATGGGCATTGTGTTTTAAGATTAAGGTATTGCAGCAGTAATATTTTCCCTTGATGTTAACTCATCTTAAATTTCATTCCCTAGTGTAATTTCCTATCTTATGCCTTCATTTATTTTGTTATGTACTTTCTTTATCATGCCAAGGATAGGATGGAATGTGGTACAGATGTAGGATATTGCTGCCCTAAAAAATTGCTTTTGAATTTTTATAGTGAAAAAATTGTCTTTTGAGTTTTGCCTCTTCATCCGATTGCCTCAAGTTACAAATGGAGCAGAATCAATATTAACTCTCTATTTTCATGCTACTCTATAGAGGAAGTGTCATTTGAAGCATCCCCTTGGGGAATAAATATATCGAAGTGGTACCCTGTCAATGTTTGAGGTATATTCTTGAATAGCTTTTACTCCTATTACTTTCTGTGCCAAAGTTCACAAAAAGAAAAAAAAGGAAATAGCCTTTCCTTGATCTAGTTAAGTAAAATCTATATTGTTGTGGTTTTCTTCGACCCTACCCTATTGTTTTTGCTTTTGTAAATTCAATTTTCACATATCTTTATTTGTATGTAAAATCCAATAATCTTGAGATCTTTTTAAATGATACTTTGAAAAATGTTGTGTTGAGAGAATTATTTTTGTATGTAAATGTCATGTTGTAGAATGCTGCAGATCTTTAACCTTTGTTGACATTCATCTTCCTTTGTTCAAATATTTTGAGACAGGTTGATGGCAAAAAGAACAAAGTTTATGGGCAGAATCTTTATTGTAACACCCCAAACCCGGCCCATATGTTATGGCCTGATCTAACATGCCACATGAGAAAAATATATTTAAGTCCTTTTCATTTGTACATAAATAGGTATTGATTTGTTAAAACCAAGAAAAAAAATCTTTGATTTAAAGTTTTTGACAAAATATTACTAACTTCGAAGATTGATGGATAAATCGATAAATTTGAACTAATAATTTTACAAACCGTGACTTTTGAAAAATATTGATGAAATTTGAGAGAAAATTTCCGTGTTAAATATATATATTTATATAAGTTTATTATAAAATCCATTTGTGAATCCATTTTAGAAAATCTTTATTTAAGTTTTAGAAAAATCCCATTTAAAGTAATTTGAGTAAAATATGAGTACGTCAAACGTAAAGCAAAATAAAAATAATCCAGTGGCCTTAGTACATCATTTAACTCAAAATAGTAAAGTAATAAAGTGAACGGAATAGAAATCTAAAGTCCGAAATAAACCATTTTTGAAGTATGGCCTCCGCCGAGTCATCCAAGGCCCAAGGCCACGTCACTCAGCATTACCTAAAAGGGGTAAGGAAACAGGGTGAGTTACTAGAACTCAGTGTATAATCCCCTTACCGTTGGTCAATGGGCCTGAACCCATATTTCAATATCTTGGGCCTACGCCCCTTTACAATAACTTGGGCCAAAGCCCATTTAAAATAACAGAATATATGTATATAAAATCAATGTATGCAACCCAACCCATCTGAAACACCCCAAACCCGGCCCACGAGCCTTGACCAGATTTGGTATGTTCCTAAAGTAAACCGGTTGAAAATTCTTTCGTTATTTAGGAAAAACTTGTGCGATTTTAAGAAAAATATTGTTTGGGTTGGGCTTGTGTTGAAAACCAATTTATCTTACATTGAAATCCATTTATTTAAGGTGACAAAACATTTAGGGTTTATTTTAAAAGAAATTTTACTTAAACTTTAATTGATAAAAATTTGTAAACATAATAAATAAAATAAATGTAAAATAAAATAGTTCCCTATGGCCTTTGTAACACCCCAAACCCGGCCCAAACACTACGACCGAATTTGGGTTGCTACCGAGAAAACATTTTGAAATCTTTTCAAAACCGTTTTAAGTTTTGTCGAAAACCTTGTGTTTTCACGTCTCTTGTTAAAAACCATACTTGGTGTTGTTTAGAAATATTTATTAAGTCGGGTTGTTTATAGATTGCAAATGTGCCCGATGGCATTTTTAAAACATTTTACGTTTGATTGGGAAAAACATGTGAATTCAATTTTAACATAACTAAATAGTTTAAACAAATATTCAAAGCATGTAACAATAATAAAATAATTCTAGGAGGCCTTATTACAACTTAACAATAATAAACCAACATTAAAATTAAATAAACTAAAATCCAAGTCCATTTAATTAAAATTTCCACTGCATGGCCATCTCGAGTCCATCCGGCTCCGTCTCCGCGATCTACTCATCTGCAAAATGTTAAGGGAAGGGGTGAGTCACCAAGACTCAGTGTGTAAATCCCCCACCCGAAAAATACATCTCATACACAATTCATTAATAAACATGCTCATGCAACCCAACTAGCCATCCATACTCCTTTTCTACCCCGTGTGGTCAAAACCACTAATGACTTAAAGTCACAATTTAAATGATGGGGCCAACCCATCGTGTGGTTAAAACCACTGATGACCATAGGTCACAATATATCAAATGTGGTCAAAACCACTGGTGGTACCAAACCACTGGGACTTAGTCGCAATAATCAATCGTTGCGGTCAAAACCACTGATGACCATAGGTCACAAATAATCTGATGGGGCTAACCCATCTTGTGGTCAAAACCACTGATGACAGTCCATAATTCATCCCCCTCCTCTCATCAATCCCACCATCACATGCTTATACATCAAATTTCCTATATCATGTCATGATATTAAATATCATGTGATGGCATGCAATCATATATCTAAAATTTCGGGTTAGGGGACTTACCTGAAATCTATGATTATGCCACAAGCTAACCTCAACCAAAAGATTTAAGGCAAACAATAACGTCATGTAAATTAATAAAGTGTGTAGAGATATTTTACGTACCTGTTACTATCGTAATTCCTAGATCTCGAAACTCCGATCTACAACACTAGATCTTGACCTTACACGTCTTTTGAACACTAACCACCTTACGATATGTAAATCCGTTTCACTTCCCACCACTTTCCTTAGGGAAATAAATCCCGAATGCTTTCCCTAATGGTTATGGCTTCCCTACAATAGCTTTAATCGTATTAGTAAGAATCATAGGCCATAACTTTAATTTTAAAGGAGAGGATTACCCCTTACCACACTTATTGAAAATCGGCAGCACCCTTTTTCTCAAAGGAGATTCGGCCTAAGCACAATTGGAGGGCTTGAATTTTCTACTCAAGAAAGGAGGTAGATTCGGCTAGAAAAGGAAGCAAAAGAAGCTGGAAGTTTTGAAAAATTTTAGCTAAAAGACAAGGGAGAATTCGGCAGCACAATGAAGAGGAAAAGAAGAAAAGAATCTGCTGGAATTTTGGGCACTTCTTGCTATATTAAAATCGAATGGGGTGGCCTTAATGAGTCCTTCATTCGCCAACTTCCCCCCCTTTGTTGATAATTTCAGTTTTTAATTATCAAAGATAATGCATGATTTATCTCCCAAGAATTCAAAAGCAAATAAACCACTAATAACCCCCACTTCCAAATTAATATGAGCCAAAAATAGCTCTCTCCTTATCATCTCTTTAATAAATAAAGATAAAATAATAAAATAATAAAACCCCACTCCTTCAGTCGAATAACAACAAGGTCCATTGTTATTAAATTAGGTCCCACGTGCAGGCCATGGCCCCCCTCTCTAGGACGCCAAAAAAAATAAAACTCCACTGCTGCTTCTTTGGTTCGAACCCAGGACCTACTGCCACAGCCCTCACTTCCAACGCCCAGGCCACTTTTCCAAATTGACTTTCATGTCAAATAACCAAAATATTTAATTATAAGGCCTTCCAACTTGAGCCCAGCACCGCATATAAAAATTAAAACACAAACCTCTGCCCCAACTACTCGAACCTAGGACCAGCTAGGTCCCTTGTTGCGTGATGCGCCCCAAACCAACTCTTCCCTTTGGACTTTCATGTTAAATATTCCCCCCATTTATTTATAAGGCCATCCTAGGCCGATCCCTCTTTAATGCAAAAGAAAATAAAACTCCTTGAATGCATACTGGGTAGCTCGAACCCAAGCTCCCTGGTAAACACCACCTCTAAACTCCTAGTGGCGCTCCAAGCCGCTCCACTACCCTGACTTTCATGCCATAAACCTAAGGCCCTCTTTCCTGGCCCCCTCACTTTTACGCCTACAGCCCAAAAATAAAACATTTCCCCCTTGTTACTTCCACGGATCGAACCTCCTCCCTTGTTACTCCCCTTAGGCGCACCAAGCCACTTGTGCCAAGCCTATTCTTTGTGCTATAATTCGCCCAAAATTTTATTTAACCCCTATCCCCTAGCTTCCTTCCTTTTAACCCTTAAAAAGAAATTTTTAACACTAAGTCAGGCCTAGCTCGGGTTTATTTCTAGACCCTAAAACATGTCAAATAATCATAGAATTTAATTCTTCAAGCACACACATGGGAAAATATTTAAATTACAAACAACCCCTAATTTAGGATGTTACAATTCTACCCCTCTTAAAATAATTTCGTCCTCGAAATTACTTACTATCGTCCAATCGTGCACCCTTAACTCATCACACTACGCTACTGCTGCGCACTCTGATCTAAAAACAAACTATCCTACTTCCTAGAAACATTCCCTACGTTCATAATCCCAGTTCCATACACTTTACTAGCAACATAAGAATGAACTAACGTAACCACAACCAAGACAAATGAGGGTATTCCGAAAATAAGAAACTTACCCGTTGTCATGTCTGGCACATCTTCCTCCTCGCGATGGCCAACTGCATAAACCAACCTTGGTTGCCTCGCTTCTGCACCTTCAGCACCTCGGCCACGCCCGTTACCATTTCCATTACCCCTAACTGCACCTCGACCCCTCTATGGTTGTTGGTTATCCCTTCTGTTCGGTGCACGATCCTGACCTTCCGTTCCCAGCCTAGCTGCCTTCCTCGGATAGTTTCTAACTCGATGCTCCATAGACCCACATTCAAAGCATCCACGATTACCATTCCAACACTCCCCCTTGTGAAACTTGCCACACTTATCACACTGTGGCGGCCATTCAGGATTAGTAGCAGCAGCAGCAGGCCTAGCAGCTTGATCCGACCCATCAAACCTCGTTCTCTTCTGTTCATTACCCGAGAACCTTGAAGGTTCCGAGCTCCTCTTATTCTAATTCCGTTCTTGGTTCCGCTTAACAGACTGTCTTACTCCCTCAGCAATTTTAGACTTCTCCACAAGAACAGCAAACTCTCGTTCCTGTTGTGGAGCTATCATCATTCTCAGTTTATCTCTAAGCCCATCTTCGAACTTGACACAGCGCTCATGCTCGGTACCTACGATACCACGAGCATATCTACTCAATCGGAGGAACTCGGCCTCATACTCAGCCACCGTCTTATTTCCTTGGACCAGGTTCAAGAAAGCCTTCCGTTGTGCATCTACGTAGCTAGTTCCGATATACTTCTTTTGATAGGCATTCTTGAAAAATTCCCAGGTGAGATTTTCTGCCACCGTTCCATCTCTTATAGTGAGCCACCACTGATATGACTCATCCCGAAGCAAAGAAATTACACCCTTTAATTTCTCCTCAGCTGTAAAATCTATGTCATCCATGATCCTTTCAGTTGCTTCCAACCAGTACTCCGCAGCACTGGGTGCCACTCCGGAAACTCCCCTAAATACTTCAGCTCCGTTAGATCGGAGTCGCTCGGGAATAGATTTCCGAGCCCCTAAATTTCCACTAGCCCCAGTCACCAACTCCAAGACTCGCAACACAGCTTGCGATACTGCCTCACCTCCTGTCTGATTATGCTCCTCAGCTGCAAAAGTTGGAGGTGGTGGTGGTGGTACTTCATTCTCAAAACCCTGACCCGACCTAACGGGTTTAGACACGGTCATCCTTCCCCTACTGCGTCCACGTCGGCCACGTCCTCTAGAACTCATTCTAACTAACGCGCTTTTAATCTGATTAAGAAAAATTTTATGGATTAGTAATTGTTTCACTTGGTTACTCGTGAAGAAATTTTATGAAAGGGTTAATAGGGATTCTTTCGATCAAACAAGGTTTTAAGTCCTCTATCCTAGTTCACACAGAAAAGCACATCCATTCCCTAATACTTTTCATACACATTCACTCTTCGGCCATTTCTGTCCGTTTCTATCCCAGAGGTATTTTCGTCCTTTTCCTACAAGGGAATTTTTGTAATAAACCAGAAAAATTTTTAAAACTTTAATAACTCAGGACATTTTGAAATTTCTAAACTTGGAGGGTATTTCTGAAAATTTGTTAAATTAAAGGTACGACAGAATTTTGGAAACCAGGGGGTATTTTGGTAATTTTTGTCAATTAAGCGTAATTTTGTAAATTTCCAAAGTCAGGGCATTATTTTAAAATACAAGATTTTTGTGTACTTTTGCAAAGTAAGAGAATTTTATTGAAATCGAGGTAATACGGTAATTTTAGAAATCAATGGCATTTTCGTAATTTTGCCACTAGGGGCATTTTGGTAATTTTGATAAGCCTAGAATATTTTGAAAGTTTTCCAAAAATAAATTTGTCCTACCATTTAAAAAGGGGTATTTTAGTGATTTTAAAGCTAGAGTTTCCATAAAACATGGCTAATCCCTTTCGGGTTTTATTTAGTGTGTTTAACCTATGACCGAGTCCTCTTGGTTAGGGTGAACCGAAGCTACGCACCATGTAGGATTCCTGCGAAGAGGAGGTGAGTCACGAGGACTGCTTAAGTACCAAGCTCTTCCGGATCCAATCCTAGACATGTGCACCAGGGTTACCACACCTTAACTCGGCGACGTGGTCGTAGGTTTGTTTAATTAGGCCCTTAAAGTCTTATGTATTTTGTTTGGGGTAAACTAGTCCTAAAGTTTTAAAGCACTTAACATTCTTTCTACGTTCCATACTTCTTACCCTTCTACAGAAAATAATTCACACAGAAAGAAAATAATTCACAAAGAAGTTAAGAGTACTTACCTGGGCGGATGGGTGACGGAGACTCGTTGCCATGCTGTTCAAAAACCCAAAAATAATTTGAAAAGGCCTACCAAAACATTTTTGGGCCTTGGGCCCCCACAGTCGAGCTTTGAACTGGGCTCTGATACCAATTTGTAACACCCCAAACCCGGCCCAAACACTACGACTGAATTTGGGTTGCTATCGAGAAAACATTTTAAAATCTTTTCAAAACTGTTTTAAGTTTTGTCGAAAACCTTGTGTTTTCACGTCTCTTGTTAAAAACCATACTTGGTGTTGTTTAGAAATATTTATTAAGTCGGGTTGTTTATAGATTGCAAATGTGCCCGATGGCATTTTTAAAACATTTTACGTTTGTGTAACACCCCAAACCCGGTCCAAACACCACGACCAAATCTGGTATGTTACGAGGGAAAACGTATTTGAAAACTTTGAGGTTGTACTAGTTAGACTTGATAAAACTTTGTTTCTTTTCGAAAACGAGTTGTTGAATATTGTTACCAGAACATTCAGTCTTAGAAAAAAATTTTTGGTTTCAAGTTTGAATCCGATTGTTTTTCATTCAATTATAAAAACGGTGTGATACCCGATGGTATAGTTCAAAAACATATCGCTTTGTTGGTTTGAAAACGTCGTCTTTCCAAATTTTAATCAAAATTCGCACCAAGTTATTTTCGTTTCTGACATATTAAAATCTAATGTAAAAATATAAACATCATAAAGCACATCTTAGAAAGCTTTTACAAATCCAAGATAAACCCAAATAAAAATAAATAAACTAAAGTACCCAAATGCAATAAATCGAGCAAAACTTTTAATAGAGCATGGCATGTGCACCCCGAGTCCATCCGGCCCAAGTCCGCGTCACGAGTCACACTGAAATGTCAAAGGAGAGGGTGAGTCGAGTGACTCGAGTGTGTAAAACCCCGCCCCGATAAAACAATATGCTAACACACATCATACATAGCAACATAATTAATGCAACCCGATCCTAACCATCCATACACCTTTTCTACCCCGTGTGTGGTACCAAACCACTTTGGTGGTGCCAAACCACCGGTGACGTATAGTCACAATGTGTTACCAAAACACTGGTGTCCCAAAGACACATTATCCATCGATGTGGTCCCAAACCACTTTGGTGTCCCAAAGACACAATGTGCTACCAAAAAGCTTGGTGACCGTAGTCACAAATCGATGATGGGGCCAACCCATCGTGTGTTACCAAAACACTAGCGAGACGATCCCATATCTCAAGTGGGGCCAACCCACGGTGGTCAAACCACGGGGACTAGTCGCAATGAGGTGCCAAACCTCGGTGTCCCAAAGACACAATGTGCTACCAAAGCATCGTGACCGTAGTCACAAATCGGGTGATGGGGCCAACCCATCGTGTGTTACCAAAACACCGGCGTCAATCTCAGTATAATCATCTCGTGGGGCCAACCCATCGTGGTACCGAGCCACTCGGGACGAGACGCCGAGGTACCAAACCTCTGGAGGTGCCAAACCTCTGGTGACCCAAAGTCACAAAGTTGTGCTACCAAAGCATCGTGGTGCTCGTCAAGACCAAGATATCATCGCTCCCTCTCTCGTATCACCCATCCATCTCATACTCATGTAATCATGCATCTCATGCAAGTCATGCATATTATGCCAACATACCAAGCATTATCTCTCATAGCATACATACAAAACATAAGTCATGATATTATACTTCATTAATAGCACTCATAATAGAACAGACTTACCCGAACCGTACACATACCCTATTTGGGTATCCCATTGTCCATCACACTGTTATAACTTTTAACATGCAAATAGGTTTATTAATAATTTTACTAAGTATCAGTGTGTTAGTTACACACCTGGTAATCACGAGTCTAAAATCCCAATCGAAACGATCTACAATCCTTTGATTAACCCGCTCCTAGAATCTGCCAAACATAGGGTTAGGCATCTATGACATTCGGCCATCAACAAATAACCAAAGGGGTTAATATCGAACCCTTACCTTGAAGGTGATTTGGTTTCCTACCAAATCCGAACCACAATGGCCTTCTAAGACACTCAGCCTTCACCTTGAAAAGAATAACAGTTAATCCTTTATCATTCATGCCTTAATCGAAACCAGAAGATCAAACTAACAACAACCAATCACTTACCCCTTACTTACCAACAAAGATTCGGCTAACCACACTAGGAGAGAACCACCAAAGATTCGACTAAGGGAGACTACTAGGAGAAGAGAAGATATTCGGCTACAATGAGAGCAAAAAGAAAGAAGGAGATTTCGACAACACCAGGGGGATTTCGGCTATCAGCCTTGAAAATAAAACAAAGGAGTGTGGTTTAAGAAAAGAAGAGAAATCGGCCACAAGTTGCAGGAGGATTCGGCTTCACCCAAAAGAAGAGAACACAAGAGGAAAATGAATAGAAAAGGGGTTGATATTCGGCAAAAGGGTCACAAGAAGAAAAGAAATGAAAGCAAGTAAAATGGTGACACAAAAGGGCATTCGGCTATTAAGAGAACTAATCAAGAATGAAGCAAATTCGGCATGTGTTGCTTGGGCTTTCGGGTTCAAGGAAGAAGAATGAGAAGAAACAAATGAGGTTTCGGCTACTAAGGTTTCAAGAGAAGAAAGGAAGAGAGTATGAAAAGAATGGGTGCTAGTTTTGGTTTCCAAAAGAAAATAGAAGAATTGCTTTTGACAAAGAGTGGCGAAATCACCAAAAATGCCAAATGCATTTTTTGGCACACACACCTTCCCTTACCAAGCCGTCATTCTCCCACTCCACACTCCCCAAATTCGCCAAAATCCTCCAAAGGCTCTCCACCACTCATTTCAAATGAGTGGACCAAGTCTTCCTCCACAATTTGCTCTCCCCTTTCATTTGAAATTGAAGACCAAGTCCAAGTAGAATTTCACTTGTCTTCTACTTCTTCCTCCATGCCGCCCAAAAAGGAGCCAAAAGGAGAACTCTGCAGTTTGAACACTGGACCTCCTCTCCGGAGATGACGCCACATCAAGCTCCCCATGTGGCGCATGCTTTGCCACTCCACCAGTTCCTCTTTTGTGCTCGAAACACAACATAAAATACACATCCTCACTCCATCGCGCTCCCGACTTAACACCCAAAACCAAAATTTTCCATACACTCAGCACACACCTAGGCTACAATTAAGCCCCTAAAACACCGAAATAGCAACACAACACACAAAACCCATGCAATATCATGCAACACAAAATAGCCCCTAACCCGGGATATTACGGTTTTACCCTCTTAAAATAATTTGGCCTCGAAATTACAGTCAAAAGAGTTGCGGGTATTCTTTGTCTCATCGTATCCTCGGGTTCCCACGTAGCTTCTTACACATCATGATTCCGCCAAAGTACCTTAACCAAAGGCACAGACTTCCCACGTAGAACCTTGACATCTCGATCTAGAATCGTGACCGGTTCTTCCTCTATGGTCATATCTGGATTTACCTCGATCTCTCTCCATCGCTACTACATGCGATGGATCCGAACGATACCTCAAGCATCGACACGTGAAAAACATCGTGAATCGACTAAGCTCTGCGGCAACTCAAGCCGATCACGCCATCGTCCAACTCGTCTCAATACCTTATACGCCCAATGAACCTCGGACTTAGCTTGCCTTTTCTCGCCAAACCTCAAGACCTTCTTCCAAGGTGAGACCTTTAAGAAAACCCGATCTCCCACGTGAACTCTATATCTCTTCGCTTAAGATCGGCATAAGACTTTTTGCCGGTCCGAAGCTTCCTTCAAATGAGGATGAATCAACCTAACCTTGTCTTACGTCTCAAAGAACCAACTCGGGTCCCAACAAGCGGCGTTCACCTAACTCTCGTCCAACAAGTAGGTGAGCGACACTTCCTACCATCATACGCCTCATATGGTGCCATTTTGATGCTTGCTTGGTAGTTGTTGTTATAGGCGAACTTCGCCAACGGCAGAAACTCATCCCAACTGCCCCTGAAGTCCAGAACACAACCTCTCAACATGTCTTCCAAGATCTGAATGACCCTTTCTGATTGCCCGTCAGACTGCGGGTGAAAAGCCGTGCTGAAATCCAAACGAGTACCCAGAGCCTGATGCAACGCTCTCCAGAACCTCGACGTGAACCTCGGATCCCTATCTGAGATTATCGAAACTCGAACGCCGTGCGATCTCACTATCTCGACACATAGAGCTTCGCCAATCTCTGAAGTGAATAGTCCACTCTTACCGGAATGAAATGGGCTGACTTAGTCAGACGGTCCACGATAACCCAAACTGAATCCTTCTTGCTTGGCGTAAGCGGTAAACCACTGACGAAATCCATAGTTATCCTTTCCCATTTCCACTGAGGAATCTTCACAGGCTGAAGCAAACCCGACGGCAACTGATGTTCAGCCTTGACCTGCTGACAAGTCAGACATTTTCCAACAAACTCTGTCACCTCTTTCTTCAAGCCAGGCCACCAAAACTGTTCTTTAAGATCCCTATACATTTTACTACCTCCAGGATGCATAGCATAAGGACTGCTATGTGCGTCCTGAAGAAATCTCTCGCCTCACTCAACATCTTTAGGCATACAAGCCTTCCCTTGAAAACACAGAACCTCATCCCTAGCCAAGCTGTAACCCTCCAAATCACCATTCTGCACTTGTAACCTTCGCGCACTCAGAACCTCATCCTCCAACTGTTTCTCTTTGATCTGCTCAACCCAAGTAGGCTTAACCTGCAGCTCTGCCAGAATACTCCCGTCGTCATACAAACTCAAATGGGCAAACAAAGCTCTTAAGTCCGAAACAACCCTACGGCTCAACGCGTCTGCCACCACGTTAGCCTTGCCCGGATGGTACTCGATCGAACAGTCATAGTCCTTGAGCAACTCAACCCATCTACGCTGCCTCAAATTCAGATCCTTCTGAGTCAATAGATACTTCAGACTCTTATGATCTGTGTAGACGATTGACTTCTCCCCGTACAAGTAGTGCCTCCAGATTTTTAGAGCAAAGACTACTGTTTGCTAGCTCCAAGTCGCAATGCGCGTCGGATAGTTGACCTCGTGTGGCCTCAGCTGCCGAGAAGCGTAAGCCACAACCTTACCCTCCTGCATCAGCACACAACCCAATCCCGTATGTGATGCGTCGCAGTACACTGTGAATTCCTTACCAGCCTCAGGTTGAATTAACACAGGAGCCTCTGTCAAGATCTTCTTCAACTTATCAAAACTCTCTGCTTTGTTTCTCACCCAAACGAATGGAACTCCCTTTCTTAACGACTTAGTCATCGCCGGTGCCGCAATTAACGAAACCTCAACAAACCTTCGGTAGTATCTCGCCAAACCCAGAAACTCCGAATCTCAAAGAATCGACTTAGGAGGCTTCCAATCCAAAACCGCCTCAACCTTTCGAGGATCTACTCTAATCCTCACCGGTGATACTACATGACCCAAAAACGTCACTTCACTAAGCGAACTCACACTTACCGAACTTAGCATAGAGTTGCTTCTCCTCAAAATTTGCAACACCACTCTTAAGTGTGCATCATGCTCTTCTTCCGACCACGAATATACCAAGATATCGTCAATAAAAACCACGACGAAACGGTCCAGACATCTGCTTTGAAACACCTATTCATCATATCCATAAAAGCTGCCGGAGCGTTAGTCAACCCGAACGGCATTACCAGAATTCGTAGTGCCGCATCGAGTCGAACGCGTTTGTCTTATGGATATCCGCTTCCTTAACTTTCAACTGATGGTACCCAGACCTCAAATCGATCTTTGAAAACACCGATGCACCCTTCAGCTGATCAAACAAGTCATCTATCCGTGGTAACGGATACTTGTTTTTAATCGTCAGCTTATTCAGTTGGCGGTAGTCTATGCACATCCGCATCGCATCGTCTCTTTCTTCTTGGACGAATAATACTGGCGCTCCCCACGGTGAAACACTTGGCCTAATGAAGCCTCGGTCCAACGACTCTCCCGAACCGAGCCTTAAGCTCCACCAATTCCTTTGGTGCCATCCTATATGGAGCAATAGACACTGGCGCAGTCCCTGGTAGCAGATCTATCCCAAACTCTACCTCGCGATCCGGTGGCAAACCCGGAAGCTCCTCTGGAAACACATCAACAAATTCCTTAACAGTACGAACCTTCTCAACAGCGGACTCTTTAGCCTCTAAGGCATACACATGAACCACATACGCTTCACAGCCCTTCCTGACCATCTTTACAGCTTTTAGTGCCGATACCACGTTGGATAAGTAATCTCTCCTATTACCTATCATAATCACTTCATCTCCCTTATCCGTCGATAGGACCATGCGCTTAGCCGCGCAATCCACCTTGGCCTGGTACTTCACCAGCCAGTCCATCCCGAGAATCAGATCGAACTCCTCAAACGGCAGTTCCATCAGATCAGCAGCAAAAACTACCCCTTGGAGTTCTAGGGGTACATCCTTATACAACTTATCTACCACTACAGAGTGACCTAGAGGGCTAAGTACAGTCATCTGCCTAGAAGATATCTCAGAATCTAAGTCCATGGTCTCAACTATACTACTAGCAACATACGAATGCGTGGAACCCAAGTCAATTAAAGCAGTATAGGGAGAACCAAAAATCAAAAACGTACCGGTGATTACGTCCGGTGCGTCGCCCTCCCATGGCGCCTGGCTGCATACACTGCATCGGCCGTCGTGCCTCGGAACTACCCGCACCTCGCGCGGTGCTCCACGACCTCGACCAAATCCATTACCACTCTGCGCCATTACCACGGCCCTCTGCGGTGGCGGTCCATTACCTCAGATCGACACGCCCCGACTCTCGATCGAATCTCGCCATCCTACGCGGACAGTCCCTAATGCGATGATCTAGAGAACCACACTCGAAGCAACCTTTTCCGCCACCCAACAACCACCCCAATGAGATTTCCCACGCGATAACATCATGCGGCGGTCCACGCCTAGCAAAGCAGAAAACCTAGCAGATCGATTCGCGCCACTCGGTCTAGCCCTCTTCCGCGGATTGCGGACGATCCCGAAGACCCAAAGCTCCTCTTAAGCCTACTCCCGTCCATGCTTTGTCTTGCGACTCGACTTAACACCTTCGGCTACCTTAGCCTTCTCGACTAAGAGACAAGAAACTCGCGCTCCTGCTGAGGAGCAATCAGCAGCCTCAACTCGTCTCGAAGCCCGTCCTCGAAACGAACACACCTCTCATGCTCAGTGGCTACAATGCCCCTGGCATACCTACTCAGCTTCAGGAACTCAGCCTCGTACTCAAGACATGATTTACTCCACGAACGAGCCTCGTAAATGCCTTTTCTCGAGAGTCGATGTAACTAGCCCCGATGTATTTCTTTTGATATGCAGCTCTAAAATAATCCCATGTCAGATCCTCAGCTGCCACACTGTCCCGAACCGTGAGCCACCATTGATATGACTCATCCCGAAGAAGCGATACGATGCCCTTCAACTTCTCCTCAGTCGTCAAGTCCAGATCGTCCATGATCCGCTCCGTTGCCTCCAGCCAATACTCAGCAGTGCTAGGAGCAACACCCGATACACCTCGGAAGAACTCGGCCCCGTTAGCCCGGAGTCGCTCAGAGCGATTTCCTAACTCCCGCACCACCACTTACACGGCTACCCTTTCCAACACGCGCAGATCGCTGTGACATCGCATCGTCTCGATCGATCTCGAACTCACCACCTCCAGCTGGTGGCGGAACCGGCATCTCATTTTCTGACCCTTGACCAGATCCTACGGGTTCAGAAACCGTCATTCTACCCCTACCTCTACCACGAGTATTACGACCACGTCCGCCTCGAGTGCTCATGTCTAACGATCTACGTTTCTGATTAAAAAGATTTTTATGCATTAGTATCGTTCCACTTTCTTAACCGCAAAGAAATTTTATGGATAGAGTTTATTCAGGGTTCTTTCGAGCAACCAAGGTTTCAATCTTCTATCCTATTCATCCAAAAGAGATTATACATACATTCCTTAACCCTTTCCATACCTATTCACTCTTGGACATTCTTTGCCCATTTTAGCCCAAGGGTATTTTCGTCATTTTCCTACGAGGTATTTTAAGTAATAAAAGATATTTTAAACTTTCAGAAACCGGTCAATTTGAAATTCAAAAATTTGAGAGTGTTCTTTGAAAATTTTGTAAAATACTTCGCTTTGGAAACCAGGGTATTTTAGTAATTTTCACAAACCGAGGCGTTTTCATAAATTTTCCAAAATCAAGATTTCCGATTGATATTCTGTAAAACAGAGTGTTTGAATTTCGTAACATCATTGAAATTTTTGGGCAAAATCATTGAGTTGCTATTTTATAAACCGAGGGCATTTTAGTAAATTTACCCTAAGAGGGCATTTTTGTAATTTTCCCATAAATCAGTTTTTCGAGAAAATTGTTGTAAATGTGACATTTTCGGTTTTGAAAGAGTTTATTGCAAAAAGTTTGAAAACATTAGGGTTGTTGTTGTATTTTTGAAAACATGGCTAATTCCCTTTTTCGGGTTTTAGTCGTTAGGTTAAGTCTATGGTGAGCCTTCTTGAGTCGTGGTGAACTCGAGCTACGCACTGTGGGATACTGCGAAGAGGAGGTGAGTCACGAGGACCGCTTAAATACCAAGCTCTTAGGATCCTCTCCTAGACATGCGTCATGGAGTTACCACACCCCAGCCCCGTGGTGAGTCATAGATTGGTTTAGTGCTTTAAGTCTTATACTTTAGTTCGAGTGTTTGAGTGATCTAATCCTAGGGTTCAGTCCTATAAATCTAACTACGTTCCATATCACCTACCCTTCTACAAATAATAATTCACGTAAGAGTTTAGAGTTACTTACAGGCGAATCTGAGTGCAGGAGACTCGGTGCCATGCCTTGTATAAACCATGTATTCCATCCCAAAACACTTAAAACAAACTTTTGAAAGCAGTTTGGGCCTCAAGCCCACAAAGAGCTTTTGAACTTAGCTCGATACCACAATTGTAACACCTAAACCCGGTCCAAAACCACCACGACCGAACGGTATGTTACGAGGAAAACGTATTTGAAAACTTTGAGGTTGTACTAGTTAGACTTGATAAAACTTTGTTTCTTTTCAAAACGAGTTGTTGAATATTGTTACGAACATTGAGTCTTAGAAAAAATTTTTGGTTTCAAGTTTGAATCTGATTGTTTTTCATTCAATTATAAAAGCGTGTGATACCCGATGGTATAGTTCAAAAACATATCGCTTTGTTGGTTTGAAAACGTCGTCTTTCCAAATTTTAATCAAAATTCGCACCAAGTTATTTTCGTTCTGACATATTAAAATCTAATGTAAAAATATAAACATCATAAAGCACATCTTAGAAAGCTTTTACAAATCCAAGATAAACCCAAATAAAAATAAATAAACTAAAGTACCCAAATGCAATAAATCGAGCAAAACTTTTAATAGAGCATGGCATGTGCACCCCGAGTCCATCCCGGCTCCAAGTCGCGTCTACGAGTCACTGAAATGTCAAAGGAGAGGGTGAGTCGAGTGACTCGATGTGTAAACCCCGCTCCCGATAAAACAACATGCTAACACACATCATACATAGCAACATAATTAATGCAACCCGATCCTAACCATCCATACACCTTTTCTACCCGTGTGGTACCAAACCACCTTTGGTGGTGCCAAACCACCGGTGACGTATAGTCACAATGTGTTACCAAAAAACTGGTGTCCCAAAGACACATTATCCATCGATGTGGTCCCAAAAACTTTGGTGTCCCAAAGACACAATGTGCTACCAAAGCACTGGTGACCGTAGTCACAAATCTGATGATGGGGCCAACCCATCGTGTGTTACCAAAACACTAGCAGACGATCCCATATCTCAAGTGGGGCCAACCCACGGTGGTCAAACCACAGGGACTAGTCGCAATGAGGTGCCAAACCTCTGGTGTCCCAAAGACACAATGTGCTACCAAAGCACTGGTGACCGTAGTCACAAATCAGGTGATGGGGCCAACCCATCGTGTGTTACCAAAACACTGGCGTCAATCCCGTATAATCATCTGTGGGGCCAACCCACTGTGGTACTGAGCCACTGGGACGAGACGCTGAGGTACCAAACCTCTGGAGGTGCCAAACCTCTGGTGACCCAAAGTCACAAAGTTGTGCTACCAAAGCACTGGTGCTCGTCAGCACAGTATATCACTGCTCCCTCCTCTCGTATCACCCATCCATCTCATACTCATGTAATCATGCATCTCATGCAAGTCATGCATATTATGCCAACATACCAAGCATTATCTCTCATAGCATACATACAAAACATAAGTCATGATATTATACTTCATTAATAGCACTCATAATAGAACAGACTTACCCGAACCGTACACATACCCTATTTGGGTATCCCATTGTCCATCACACTGTTATAACTTTTAACATGCAAATAGGTTTATTAATAATCTTACTAAGTATCAGTGTGTTAGTTACACACCTGGTAATCACGAGTCTAAAATCCCAATCGAAACGATCTACAATCCTTTGATTAACCCGCTCCTAGAATCGGCCAAACATAGGGTTAGGCATCTATGACATTCGGCCATCAACAAATAACCAAAGGGGTTAATATCGAACCCTTACCTTGAAGGTGATTTGGTTTCCTACCAAATCCGAACCACAATGGCCTTCTAAGACACTCAGCCTTCACCTTGAAAAGAATAACAGTTAATCCTTTATCATTCATGCCTTAATCGAAACCAGAAGATCAAACTAACAACAACCAATCACTTACCCCTTACTTACCAACAAAGATTCGGCTAACCACACTAGGAGAGAACCACCAAAGATTCGGCCAAGGGAGACTACTAGGAGAAGAGAAGATATTCGGCTACAATGAGAGCAAAAAGAAAGAAGGAGATTTCGACAACACTGTGGGGATTTTATTTATCACCTTGAAAACAAAACAAAGGAGTGTGGTTTAAGAAAAGAAGAGAAATCGCCACAAGTTGGAGAGGATTGGCTTCACCCAAAAGAAGAGAACACAAGAGGAAAATGAATAGAAAAGGGGTTGATATTCGGCCAAAAGGGTCACAAGAAGAAAAGAAATGAAAGCAAGTAAAATGGTGACACAAAAGGGCATTGGCTATTAAGAGAACTAATCAAGAATGAAGCAAATTCGGCATGTGTTGCTTGGGCTTTCGGGTTCAAGGAAGAAGAATGAGAAGAAACAAATGAGGTTTTGGCTACTAAGGTTTCAAGAGAAGAAAGGAAGAGAGTATGAAAAGAATGGGTGCTAGTTTCGGTTTCAAAAGAAAATAGAAGAATTGCTTTTGACAAAGAGTGGCGAGAAATCACCAAAAATGCCAAATGCATTTTCGGCACACACACCTTCCCTTACCAAGCCGTCATTCTCCCACTCCACACTCCCCCAAATTCGGCCAAAATCCCTAAAAGGCTCTCCACCACTCATTTCAAATGAGTGGACCAAGTCTTCCTCCACAATTTGCTCTCCCCCTTTCATTTGAAATTGAAGACCAAGTCCAAGTAGAATTTCACTTGTCTTCTACTTCTTCCTCCATGCCGTCCAAAAAGGAGCCAAAAGGAGAACTCTGCAGTTCGAACACTGGACCTCCCTCTCCTGGAGATGACGCCATATCAAGCTCCCCCATGTGGCGCATGCTTTGCCACTCCACCAGTTCCTCTTTTGTGCTCAGAAACACAACATAAAATACACATCCCTCAGCTCCATCCGCTCCCCTGACTTAACACCCAAAAACCAAAATTTTCCATACACTCAGGCACACACCTAGGCTACAATTAAGCCCCTAAAACACCGAAATAGCAACACAACACACAAAACCCATGCAATATCATGCAACACAAAATAACCCCTAACCCGGGATATTACAGTTTGATTGGGAAAAACATGTGAATTCAATTTTAACATAACTAAATAGTTTAAACAAATATTCAAAGCATGTAACAATAATAAAATAATTCTAGGAGGCCTTATTACAACTTAACAATAATAAACCAACATTAAAATTAAATAAACAAAAATCCAAGTCCATTTAATTAAAATTGCCACTGCATGGCCATCTCGAGTCCATCCGGCTCCATCTCCGCGATCTACTCATCTGCAAAATGTTAAGGGAGGGGTGAGTCACCAAGACTCAGTGTGTAAATCCCCCACCCGAAAAATACATCTCATACACAATTCATTAATAAACATGCTCATGCAACCCAACTAGCCATCCATACTCCTTTTTCTACCCCGTGTGGTCAAAACCACTAATGACTTAAAGTCACAATTTAAATGATGGGGCCAACCCATCGTGTGGTCAAAACCACTGATGACCATAGGTCACAATATATCAGATGTGGTCAAAACCACTGGTGGTACCAAACCACTGGGACTTAGTCGCAATAATCAATCGTTGTGGTCAAAACCACTGATAACCATAGGTCACAAATAATCTGATGGGGCTAACCCATCTTGTGGTCAAAACCACTGACGACAGTCCATAATTCATCCCCCTCCTCTCATCAATCCCACCATCACATGCTTATACATCAAATTTCCTATATCATGTCATAATATTAAATATCATGTGATGGCATGCAATCATATATCTAAAATTTCGGGTTAGGGGACTTACATGAAATCCATGATTATGCCACAAGCTAACCTCAACCAAAAGATTTAAGGCAAACAATAATGTCATGTAAATTAATAAAGTGTGTAGAGATATTTTACGCACCTGTTACTATCGTAATTCCTAGATCTCGAAACTCCGATCTACAACACTAGATCTTGGCCTTACATGTCTTTTGAACACTAACCACCTTACGATATGTAAATCCGTTTCACTTCCCACCACTTTCCTTAGGGAAATAAATCCCGAATGCTTTCCCTAATGGTTATGGCTTCCCTACAATAGCTTTAATCGTATTAGTAAGAATCATAGGCCATAACTTTAATTTTAAAGGAGAGGATTACCCCTTACCACACTTATTGAAAATCGGCAGCACCCTTTTTCTCAAGGGAGATTCGGCCTAAGCACAATTGGAGGGCTTGAATTTTCTACTCAAGAAAGAAGGTAGATTCGGCTAGAAAGGAAGCAAAAGAAGCTGAAAGTTTTGAAAAATTTTTGCTAAAAGACAAGGGAGAATTCGGTAGCACAATGAAGAGGAAAAGAAGAAAAGAATCTGCTGGAATTTTGGGCACTTCTTGCTATACAAAACTGAATGGGGGTGGCCTTAATGAGTCCTTCATTCGGCCAACTTTTCCCCCCTTTTGCTGATAATTTCAGTTTTTAATTATCAAAGATAATGCATGATTTATCTCCCAAGAATTCAAAAGCAAATAAACCACTAATAACCCCCCACTTCCAGCCGAATATGAGCCAAAAATAGCTCTCCCTTATCATCTCTTTAATAAATAAAAATAAAAAAATAAAATAATAAAACCCCACTCCTTCAGTCGAATAACAACAAGGTCCATTGTTATTAAATTAGGTCCCATGTGCAGGCCATGGCCCCCCTCTCCAGGATGCCAAAAAAAATAAAACTCCACTGCTGCTTCTTTGGTTCAAACCCAGGACCTACTGCCACAGCCCTCACTTCCAATGCCCAGGCCACTTTTCCAAATTGACTTTCATGTCAAATAACCACAATATTTAATTATAAGGCCTTCCAACTTGAGCCCAGCACCGCATATAAAAATTAAAACACAAACCTCTGCCCCAGCTACTCGAACCTAGGACCAGCTAGGTCCCTTGCTGCATGATGCGCCCCAAATCAACTCTTCCCTTTGGACTTTCATGTTAAATATTCCCCCCATTTATTTATAAGGCCATCCTAGGCCGATCCCTCTTTAATGTAAAAGAAAATAAAACTCCCTGAATGCATACTGGGTAGCTCGAACCCAAGCTCCCTGCTCAACGCCACCTCCAGACTCCTAGTGGCGCTCCAAGCCGCTCCACCACCCTGACTTTCATGCCATAAACCTCACCAAATAATTTTAAGGCCCTCTTTCCTGGCCTCCTCACCTTTAACGCCTAAAGCCCAAAAATAAAACATTTCCCCCTTGTTACTTCCACGGATCGAACCTCTTCCCTTGTTACTCCCCTTAGGCGCACCAAGCCACTTGTGCCAAGCCTATTCTTTGTGCCATAATTCGTCCAAAATTTTATGTAACCCCTATCCCCTAGCTTCCTTCCTTTTAACCCTTAAAAAGAAATTTTTAACACTAAGTCAGGCCTAGCTCGGGTTTATTTCTAGACCCTAAAACATGTCAAATAATCATAGAATTTAATTCTTCAAACACACACATTGGAAAATATTTAAATTACAAACAACCCCTAATTTAGGATGTTACAGCCATATTGCATCAAATAAATCCAAATAATTGAATGTACTTAAGTAAAAAAAAAAGTCCAAATCGTAAAATTTCTTTTGTGCATGGCATGGCCACCTTTAAGCTCCATGGCCGGTCCATTCCGATCATCACTGAAAAATGTTCCCACAACAGGGTGAGTCAATGAGACTCAATGTGTACACAACACTAAATCATAATAGAATTACGCATACAAGAGTTACACATTTGAACAATGAATACAAGTTATGATGCAATCCGAACCCAAAACCTAGATGCCATACGCTACACACCCCGTACTGCCAAACACACCGTGGGGACTACTAAGTCGACCCTCCTTCCGCTACACACCAAATTGCGGGCTTAAGTCACCGCATCTGTGGTCTTAGGTCACCACTTTTCAGATTACTGTGGTCTTAGGTCACCACTTTTCAGATTACTGTGGTCGTAAGTCACCACTTTTCAGATTACTGTGGTCTTAAGTCACCACTTTTCACTTCCCCTTTCAATATACAACCATATGCCCCATATATTAATATGCATAATATACCAGAGTTCACAATCGTATAATATTCTCATGTTACGAATAACATATTTCATATTCCTAGTAGGAGTAGGAAACGTACCTGAGTACTTAGTACTATAACATGGTACCTTAGCCACGTTCATATTTCCATTAACACATATTTTAATACATATAACCATAATTCATATTACAAAGTAGTGTGGGGTACACACCTGATTCGCTTAATGAAGTCCTTGAAATCCCGAAGAACTGATCTACTGATTTAGATCTTAATCCCTATATTCGGCCAATCATTCAAACACATTAATAAACCTTTTTGGTCTTAAAACCAAATCCTAGTAGGATTAGTATTCTTAAACTTACCTTGTTTTCCAATTTGATTAATAATCAAATCCCGAAATTTGTAGTATTCCTTCCTTAAAAATTGGCTAGCCACCAAATCATTTAACTAGGTCAATTTCCGACTTTTGAATAAATAGGAAATAATTCTAAATACCAAAAATAAGCCTTGGCCAAATACTTCATATGCTTACCTTATGGATTTTAAATCCCGAAACTCACCGAATAACTAGGGAACACGTGGCCTATGGTGTACCTTCGGGAAAAGAACTTCTCCTTCCTTGTAGTCGACACTTAGTAAATCCCGAAAGATCTCTTTAAAGTTTCGGCAACCAGATATTAATGGGGTTAGTCTTAGATTTCGGCAAATCTTAAAAGAAAAAGGATGAAACCGAATGAGATCTTACCCTTACTTGAAGAAATCGATTGCACCTTCACTTCAATCTTCAGAGGTTCGGCTATGGCTAGATGATAATCTCACAACTTTCGGCTTTTGGAGGGATTAGAGAAGGAAGAATAAAGATGGAGAATTCGGCTAGAACACAAGGTATTTCGGCTTGGCAAAAATAAAAGAAGAAGAAGATTTGGTGAAGAGAATTCGGCAGAGGATTTCAAAGAATAGAAAATAATGCAGAATGGCCTCTCTTTTCCTTTTATAGCCGAAATTACTAAGCTAGAGTCCCTTACTTGGCCACCACTCTTCTATTTTGATAGCTTTATCCCTTTAATTATCATAAATAAAAGAGTTTAATCCAACAATTTTCTCTTCAAAATAATCCAATTTAAAAATCCTTTATTTATCACCTTTTTAATCGAATATTTATAAAAATAAAACACCTTCTTTCTAGAAGCATGTGCCGTCCACCTCAGTCTTCTGGAAGCAAAAATATAACCTCCTTTATTTGCTTCCCAAGTGACTCGAACTCAGGCCCATTCCTCTTGCATATGGCACCATTTCCATAGGCCCTAAGTGACATCTTCAGGCCACTTTTCCAAGCCTGTTTGTGTGTCAAATTTCACAAACTTTTTCTTTTAATGCCACCTTGCCTTAATTTCCCCTTTTAAACTTTAAAACTCGACATTTCTAAGTCATTTCTACATTTCCAAAAATTTTCGTTCGGCGCTGTAGACTTGACATTTCCTTACATTTCCAAGTTTTTAGAAATGTTCACTTTCCTCTTTTGAATCATTTCCTTACATTTCCAAGTTTCCAAAAATGTTCACTTTCCATTTTTAAACTTAACATTTCCATACATTTCCAGATTTCCAAAATGTTCACTTTCCTCTTTTGAAACTTAACATTTCTAAATCATTTCCTTACATTTCCAAGTCATTTCCCTACATTTCCAAGACATTTCCTTTCATTTCCAACATTTCTAAAAATGCACTTTCCTTACATTTCCAAGGTTTCTAGAATTCACATAACACATTCATATCACAATAGACATGCTATTTCATAAAATTAAGCAAGAAGGCACAAGCCCATTTTCATGTCCATAAACTCCTAAATTTTTTTTCCTTAAGGCCTCCTTCACCTAACTTCTCCTTTAAAAATAAAATTCTTCCAAGACTTCCTCCTACATCCTTGGATTCTCAAAACCCTTAAAACATGCTCAACCACACTTAAAGCCTACTAACACTTGAGTTATGCTCCAAACGCATAACCCCTAATCTAGGATGTTACAGTTCTACCCTCCTTAAAATAATTTCGTCCTCGAAATTACTTACTAACGAACGATCATACATCTACTACGCTACTGCTGCGCACTCTGATTTTATAAAACTATCATACTTCCTATGCAGAATCTCTAAGTTCATGTCCCTTAGAACTCATTTCCTAACTTCGCGATCTGATTAAGAAGTTTTATGAATTAGTCCTTGTTTCACTTGATTACCTGTGAAGAAATTTTATGAAAAGAATTTTAGGAGTGGTTCTTTCGTATTCATTCATGCACACAACCTTTCATTCATTCATCCATCCATCAAATAATTATGAACTTTCGTTCATTCAGAGAAACGTTGTAGTTTTCGTTGTCGTTGTTTTCCACTACCTAAGGGTATTTTCGTAATTTTGTCTTACAGGGGTATTTTCTTAATTTGTCAAAATAAGGTTCCTTGGTGATTTTGTCAATAAGGGTATTTTGATAATTTTGAAATCCCGGGGCCTTTCGGTAATTTTGAAATTCATGGGGTATTTCGGTAGTTTTTTTTTTACAAACCAGGGTAAATTTGTAAAGTTTAATAATTCAGGGATATTTCAATAGTTGCAAAACTTTGAGAGTTCTTTTTGAGACTTTTATTTTCCAAAATGGTGATGTTGCAATAATTTTGAAAATCAGGGTCTTTTTGGTAATTTTGTAAGTCAGGGGCAATTCAGTAATTTTCCAAATCAGAGTATTTCAATATTTCACAAAATAAGGTTTTTGGTATTTTTGGAAAGTAAAAATATTTTAGCAAACATCGAGGGTATTTTTGAAAATCTTAAAAACTAAGGGTATTTTAGTAATTTACAATACAGGGGCATATTTGTAATTTTGTAAATTGAAGATATTTTGGAAAAATTTTCACAATAATCTTTTACTACAATTAAAAGGGTAATTTAGGGATTTTAAAACTAGGAAATTTATAAAACTGCATGGCTAGTCCCTTTCGGGTTTTAATCATTGGTTTGGCCGATGACTAAGTCCTCTTGGTTAGGGTGAACCGAAGCTACGCACTGTAGGATTCTGCGAAGAGGAGGTGAGTCACTAGGATCTGTTTAAGTACTGTGCTCTTAGGATCCAATCCTAGACATGCGCACCATGGTTGCCACACCCTAATTTGGCGACTTAGCCATAGGTTTGTTTAATTAGGCATGAAGTCTTATGTAATAGTTGGGGAAAACTAGTCCTAGGGTTCAAGTACCTATCATACTATTTCTACGTTCCATTCCTACCCTTCTACAGATCATACAGATCATACAATAAATCACACAATGGATTGGGGTACTTACCTGGTGGACTGCGGGTCGGAGACTTAGGTGCCATGCCAGAAAACCTGCTCATCTTCAAAAATACTTTCATAAAACTCATTTGGGCTCGATTTGAAAATGTTTTGGGCCTTAGCCCACAGGCCGAGAGTTTTAAAACTGGGCTCTGATACCAAACTCAAACACCCCAAACCCGGCCCACGAGCCTTGACCAGGTTTGGTATGTTCCTCAAGTAAACCGGTTCAAAATTCTTTTGTTATTTAGGAAAAACTTGTGCGATTTTAAGAAAAATATTGTTTGGGTTGGGCTTGTGTTGAAAACCAATCTATCTTACATTGAAATCCATTTATTTAAGGTGACAAAACATTTAGGGTTTATTTTAAAAGAAATTTTACTTAAACTTTAATTGATAAAAATTTGTAAACATAATAAATAAAATAGTTCCCTATGGCATTATTACATCAAATAAATCCAAATAATTGAAAGTACTTAAGTAAAAATAAAAGTCCAAATCGTAAAATTTCTTCTTTGTGCATGGCCACCTTTAAGCTCCATGACCCGGTCAATTACGCGATCATCACTGAAAAATGTTCCCACAACGGGTGAGTCAACAGACTCAATGTGTACACAACACTAAATCATAATAGAATTAGGCATACAAGAGTTACACATTCAGAACAATGAATACAAGTTATGATACAATCCTGAACCCAAAACCTAGATGCCATCCGCTACACACCCCGTGCACTGCCAAACACACCGTGGGGACTACTAAGTCGACCCTCCTTCCGCTACACACCAAATTGCGGGCTTAAGTCACCGCATCTCGTGGTCTTAGGTCACCACTTTTGATTCATCGTGGTCTTAGGTCACCACTTTTTGATTCATCGTGGTCGTAAGTCACCACTTTTCAGACATCGTGGTCTTAAGTCACCACTTTTCACTTCCCCTTTCAATATACAACCATATGCCCCATATATTAATATGCATAATATACCAGAGTTCACAATCGTATAATATTCTCATGTTACGAATAACATATTTCATATTCCTAGTAGGAGTAGGAAACGTACCTGAGTACTTAGTACCATAACATGGTACCTTAGCCACGTTCATATTTCCATTAACACATATTTTAATACATATAACCATAATTCATATTACAAAGTAGTGTGGGGTACACACCTGATTCGCTTAATGAAGTCCTTAAAATCCCGAAGAACTAATCTACTGATTTAGATCTTAATCCCTATATTTGGCCAATCGTTCAAACACATTAATAAACCTTTTTGGTCTTAAAACCAAATCCTAGTAGGATTAGTATTCTTAAACTTACCTTGTTTGCCGATTTGATTAATAATCAAATCCCGAAATTTGTAGTATTCCTTCCTTAAAAATCGGCTAGCCACCAAATCATTTAACTAGGTCAATTTTCGGCTTTTGAATAAATAGGAAATAATTCTAAATACCAAAATTAAGCCTTGGCCGAATACTTCATATGCTTACCTTATGGATTTTAAATCCCGAAACTCACCGAATAACTAGGGAACACGTGGCCTATGGTGTACCATCGGGAAAAGAACTTCTCCTTCCTTGTAGTCGACACTTATTAAATCCCGAAAGATCTCTTCAAAGTTTTGGCAACCAGATATTAATGGGGTTAGTCTTAGACTTCGGCAAATCTTAAAAGAAAAAGGATGAAACTAAATGAGATCTTACCCTTACTTGAAGAAATCGATTGCACCTTCACTTCAATCTTCAGAGGTTCGGCTATGGCTAAATGATAATCTCACAACTTTCGGCTTTTGGAGGGATTAGAGAAGGAAGAATAAAGATGGAGGATTCGGCTAGAACACAAGGTATTTCGGCTTGGCAAAAATAAAAGAAGAAGAAGATTTAGTGAAGATAATTCGGCAGAGGATTTCAAAGAACAGAAAATAATGCAGAATGGCCTCTCTTTTCCTTTTGTAGCCGAAATTACTAAGCTAGAGTCCCTTACTTGGCCACCACTCTTCTATTTTAATAGCTTTATCCATTTAATTATCATAAATAAAAGAGTTTAATCCAACATTTATCTCTTCAAAATAATCCAATTTAAAAATCCTTTATTTCTCACTTTTTTAATCGAATATTTATGAAAATAAAACACCTCCTTTCTAGAAGCATGTGCCGTCCACCTCAGTCTTCTGGAAGCAAAAATATAACCTCCTTTATTTGCTTCCCAAGTGACTCGAACTCAGGCCCATTCCTCTTGCATATGGCACCATTTCTATAGGCCCTAAGTGACATCTTCAGGCCACTTTTCCAAGCTTGTTTGTGTGTCAAATTTCACAAACTTTTTCTTTTAAGGCCACCTTGCCTTAATTTCCCCTTTTAAACTTTGAAACTCGACATTTCTAGGTCATTTCTAAGTTTTCAAAAATTTTCGTTCGGCTCTGTAGACTTGACATTTCCTTACATTTCCAAGTTTTCAGAAATGTTCACTTTCCTCTTTTGAATCATTTCCTTACATTTCCAAGTTTCCAAAAATGTTCACTTTCCATTTTTAAACTTAACATTTCCATACATTTCCAGATTTCCAAAATGTTCACTTTCCTCTTTTGAAACTTAACATTTCTAAATCATTTCCTTACATTTCCAAGTCATTTCCCTACATTTCCAAGACATTTCCTTTCATTTCCAACATTTCTAAAAATGCACTTTCTTTACATTTCCAAGGTTTCTAGAATTCACATAACACATTCATATCACAATAGACATGCTATTTCATAAAATTAAGCAAGAATGCACAAGCCCATTTTCATGTCCATAAACTCCTAAATTTTTTTTCCTTAAGGCCTCCTTCACTAACTTCTCCTTTAAAAATAAAATTCTTCCAAGACTTCCTCCTACATCCTTGGATTCTCAAAACCCTTAAAACATGCTCAACCACACTTAAAGCCTACTAACACTTGAGTTATGCTCCAAACGCATAACCCCTAATCTAGGATGTTACAGTTCTACCCTCCTTAAAAATAATTTCGTCCTCGAAATTACTTACTAACGAACGATCATACATCTACTACGCTATTGCTGCAAGACACTCACGATTTTATAAAACTATCATACTTCCTATGCACAATCTCTAAGTTCACATCCCTTAGAACTCATTTTCTAACGTCGCGATCTGATTAAGAAGTTTTATGAATTAGCCCTTGTTTCACTTGATTACCCGCGAAGAAATTTTATGAAAAGAATTTTAGGAGCGGTTCTTTCATATTCATTCATGCACACAGCCTTTCATTCATTCATCCATCCATCAAACAATTATGAACTTTCGTTCATTCAGAGAAACGTTGCAGTTTTCGTTGTTGTTGTTTTCCACTGCCTAGGGGTATTTTTGTAATTTTGTCCTACAGGGGTATTTTCGTAATTTGTCAAAATAAGGTTCCTTGGTGATTTTGTCAATAAGGGTATTTTGATAATTTTGAAATCCCGGGGCCTTTCGGTAATTTTGAAATTCCAGGGGTAGTTCGGTGGTTTTTTTTTACAAACCAGGGTAAATTTGTAAAGTTTAAAAATTCAGGGATATTTCAATAATTGCAAAACTTTGAGAGTTCTTTTTGAGACTTTTATTTTCCAAAATGGTGATGTTGCAATAATTTTGAAAATCAGGGTCTTTTTGGTAATTTTGTAAGTCAGGGGCAATTCAGTAATTTTCCAAATCAGAGTATTTCAATATTTCACAAAATAAGGTTTTTGGTATTTTTGGAAAGTAAAAATATTTTAGCAAACATCGAGGGTATTTTTGAAAATCTTAAAAACTAAGGGTATTTTAGTAATTTACAATACAGGGGCATTTTTGTAATTTTGTAAATTGAAGATATTTTGGAAAAATTTTCACAATAATCTTTTACTACCATTAAAAGGGTAATTTAGGGATTTTAAAACTAGGAATTTTATAAAACTGCATGGCTAGTTCCTTCGGGTTTTAATCATTGGTTTGGTAAGTCCTCTTGGTTAGGGTGAACCGAAGCTACGCACCAGGTAGGATTCCTGCGAAGAGGAGGTGAGTCACTAGGACTATTTAAGTACCAGGCTCTTCTGGATCCAATCCTAGACATGCGCACCATGGTTGCCACACCCTAATTTGGCGACTTAGCCATAGGTTTGTTTAATTAGGCATTAAGTCTTATGCAATAGTTGGGGAAAACTAGTCCTAGGGTTCAAGTACCTATCATACTATTTCTACGTTCCATTCCTACCCTTCTACAGATCATACAGATCATACAATAAATCACACAATGGATAGGGGTACTTACCTGGTGGACTGCGTGTCGGAGACTTAGGTGCCATGCCAGAAAACCTGCTCATCTTCAAAAATACTTTCATAAAACTCATTTCGGCTCGATTTGAAAACGTTTTGGGCCTTAGCCCACAGGCCGAGAGTTTTAAAACTGGGCTCTGATACCAAACTAAAACACCCCAAACCCGGCCCACGAGCCTTGACCAAATTTGGTATGTTCCTCAAGTAAACCGGTTCAAAATTCTTTTGTTATTTAGGAAAAACTTGTGCGATTTTAAGAAAAATATTGTTTGGGTTGCGCTTGTGTTGAAAACCAATTTATCTTACATTGAAATCCATTTATTTAAGGTGACAAAACATTTAGGGTTTATTTTAAAGGAAATTTTACTTAAACATTAATTGATAAAAATTTGTAAACATAATAAATAAAATAAATGTAAAATAAAATAGTTCCCTATGGCATTATTACATCATCAAATAAATCCAAATAATTGAAAGTACTTAAGTAAAAATAAAAGTCCAAATCGTAAAATTTCTTGCTGTGCATGGCCACCTTTAAGCTCCCGCCGACCCGGTCCATTACTGATCATCACCTGAAAAATGTTCCCACAACGGGGTGAGTCAACAGACTCAATGTGTACACAACACTAAATCATAATAGAATTAGGCATACAAGAGTTACACATTCAGAACAATGAATACAAGTTATGATGCAATCCCGAACCTAAAACCTAGATGCCATCCGCTACACACCCCCGTACCTGCCAAACACACCGTGGGGACTACTAAGTCGACCCTCCTTCCGCTACACACCAAATTGCGGGCTTAAGTCACCGCATCTGTGGTCTTAGGTCACCACTTTTCAGATTACTGTGGTCTTAGGTCACCACTTTTTAGATTACTGTGGTCGTAAGTCACCACTTTTCAGATTACTGTGGTCTTAAGTCACCACTTTTCACTTCCCCTTTCAATATACAACCATATGCCCCATATATTAATATGCATAATATACCAGAGTTCACAATCGTATAATATTCTCATGTTACGAATAACATATTTCATATTCCTAGTAGGAGTAGGAAATGTACCTTAGTACTTAGTACCATAACATGGTACCTTAGCCACGTTCATATTTCCATTAACACATATTTTAATACATATAACCATAATTCATATTACAAAGTAGTGTGTGGTACACACCTGATTCGCTTAATGAAGTCCTTGAAATCCCGAAGAACTGATCTACTGATTTAGATCTTAATCCCTATATTCGGCCAATCATTCAAACACATTAATAGACCTTTTTGGTCTTAAAACCAAATCCTAGTAGGATTAGTATTCTTAAACTTACCTTGTTTGCCGATTTGATTAATAATCAAATCCCGAAATTTGTAGTATTCCTTCCTTAAAAATTGGCTAGCCACCAAATCATTTAACTAGGTCAATTTCCGGCTTTTGAATAAATAGGAAATAATTCTAAATACCAAAAATAAGCCTTGGCCGAATACTTCATATGCTTACCTTATGGATTTTAAATCCTGAAACTCACCGAATAACTAGAGAACACGTGGCCTATGGTGTACCTTTAGGAAAAGAACTTCTCCTTCCTTGTAGTCGACACTTAGTAAATCCCGAAAGATCTCTTCAAAGTTTCGGCAACCAGATATTAATGGGGTTAGTCTTAGATTTCGGCAAATCTTAAAAGAAAAAGGATGAAACCGAATGAGATCTTACCCTTACTTGAAGAAATCGATTACACCTTCACTTCAATCTTCAGAGGTTCGGCTATGGCGAGATGATAATCTCACAACTTTCGGCTTTTGGAGGGATTAGAGAAGGAAGAATAAAGATGGAGGATTCGGCTAGAACACAAGGTATTTCGGCTTGGCAAAAATAAAAGAAGAAGAAGATTTGGTGAAGAGAATACGGCAAAGGATTTCAAAGAACAGAAAATAATGCAGAATGGCCTCTCTTTTCCTTTTATAGCCGAAATTACTAAGCTAGAGTCCCTTACTTGGCCACCACTCTTCTATTTTGATAGCTTTATCCCTTTAATTATCATAAATAAAAGAGTTTAATCCAACATTTATCTCTTCAAAATAATCCAATTTAAAAATCCTTTATTTATCACCTTTTTAATCGAATATTTATGAAAATAAAACACCTCCTTTCTAGAAGCATGTGCCGTCACCTCCTCGGTCTTCTGGAAGCAAAAATAAAACCTCCTTTATTTGCTTCCCAAGTGACTCGAACTCGAGGCCCATTCCTCTTGCATATGGCACCATTTCCATAGGCTCTAAGTGACATCTTGAGCCACTTTTCCAAGCTTTGTTTGTGTGTCAAATTTCACAAACTTTTTCTTTTAAGGCCACCTTGCCTTAATTTCCCCTTTTAAACTTTAAAACTCGACATTTCTAAGTTTCCAAAAATTTTCGTTCGGCTCTGTAGACTTGACATTTCCTTACATTTCGAAGTTTCCAGAAATGTTCACTTTCCTCTTTTGAATCATTTCCTTGCATTTCCAAGTTTCCAAAAATGTTCACTTTCCATTTTTAAACTTAACATTTCCATACATTTCCAGATTTCCAAAATTTTCACTTTCCTCTTTTGAAACTTAACATTTCTAAATCATTTCCTTACATTTCCAAGTCATTTCCCTACATTTCCAAGACATTTCCTTTCATTTCCAACATTTCTAAAAATGCACTTTCCTTACATTTCCAAGGTTTCTAGAATTCACATAACACATTCATATCACAATAGACATGCTATTTCATAAAATTAAGCAAGAATGCACAAGCCCATTTTCATGTCCATAAACTCCTAAATTTTTTTCCTTAAGGCCTCCTTCACCTAACTTCTCCTTTAACAATAAAATTCCAATACTTTTCCAAGACTTCCTCCTACATCCTTGGATTCTCAAAACCCTTAAAACATGCTCAACCACACTTAAAGCCTACTAACACTTGAGTTATGCTCCAAACGCATAACGCCTAATCTAGGATGTTACACCATCCATCCAACACACCCCCGTACCAACCCTCACACCTGTGGGGATCAAGTCAACCCACCCTGCCATCACACCAAAACGCAAGCAATTTGCCATTTAATAATTTATTGTGGCCAAGCCACCGATATCATATTTAATCATCATAATAAACATTTTATTGTGGTAATGCCATCGAGCTACTCTTCTCTTCAACATTAATCCCAACCCATGTAATATGTATGCAAATGCAACATTCATAATAAGATGTTCGCATATAAATAGTAACCATTTATCAAATAATTTATTACAACGACTAGGCACATTTAAGAAATAACAATCGGCCCATTAAGGCATTTTAACATAACAGCCCATTAGGGCATTTCAGTAATTTGGCCCGTAGGGGCATTTTTGTAATTCGGCCCGTAAGGGCATTTTCGTAATTCAGCCCGTAAGGGTATTTTCGTATTTTTAGCAATTTTAGTACCAATTTAGTCAAATCATTCAAATTAGTATACTTCAAGCATATTCCTTGTTTTATGTCAATTTTACGATTTTAGCCGTATAACGATAACAATCTACTATTCGACATATTATCGAAACACAATTCTACGGATTTACTGTGTAAGATTACACAACTAATTGCGGTAAGGATTAAACCGTCTTAATCGTCGGCACTCTTGAAATCGTGAACGACCATGATTTGTCGATCCTCCCCGGTTGATGGTCCATAACCCGGTGGAAAATCTCGAACCGTCGATACCGCTCTTCGCTTAAACTTAGGAGTAAGAATCTTAAATCCACTCCTTTTGAGTTCTCCACTCGCCTTTCCTTTCGAATCGGCACCACAAGCCTCCATTGGATTAGATCTTAGTTAGATCAATATTATGTTGATATGAGATGATTGACTAAGGAAAAGATTCGGCTTACCTCTAGAATCGTATGATCAATAAGTGGGTAAATCGAGCGATTGAGTCCCTTAGCAATATTGGATCCGATTTCCACCATTCAACTTAAGGCTAGAATGATGTTCGGCCTCCCATTAGAATACAATTGATCAAAGGAGTGAGTGATAACTCGAATGAGAAAGAAGAATAATGAAGAGATGAAAGGTTCTAAGGTTCAGCTATAAAGGAAGAATAAGCAAAAATATTCGGCTATGGAAGTACGGATTAGAAAAGATAAACGAAGGGTTGGAGAATTTTGTGGAAAAAGAAAAGGGAGATGGAAAAGAAGTGTTTAATTAGATTCGGTTTTCCCAAGGGAGAATGAGTGAAATCGTTGGTCATAAGGCTAGGTGATTTCTGCTAGACAAGAAAGAAAAGAAGAAAATAATACTCACTAATGGCTTGAGGTTTCGACAATGAGAGTAGCAATTTGGAGAAAATGACACAAAAGGATGCTAATAAGAATTTGGCCTAACAAGCATCAAAGTTTGCCAAAAGAGAAATGAAGAATTCGGCAACCCTCTCCCTACACCAAAACCGTGCATACCTTGACAATAAGGTCAAAATTGGCCAACCAAAACTTTCCAAAACACTTTCCTCTCTTTGGGCCAACATGTTCCCTATTCTTTCCTTTTTTCTTTTGGTTTCTTTCCCTACCATTATCCTTTCCTAATTTTCTTAGCCACCTTGCCAAAATTAAAAAGTCCACCTTGCCTTATATATCATCTTGGCCGACACTTAGGGAAAGAATAAAAAAAATAGTCAAAAAATTTGCACTTGATGGGATTTGAACCCCTTCCCTCCATGCTCTCCACTTGATGCCATAACATCCTTGCCATATGCTCATTTATGCTAGGAAATTACTCACTTATTTCCGTAAGCCTTGATGCCACTTACTATCTCTCCTTAATAGGCTTAGACACAAAATTTTTACTAGGGCCCAAATAAACCCCGAGCCTTCTCAGAACCCTTAAACATACACAATTAATATTTTTAACTAGCTTAACGCAAGAAATAATGCAACAAATAAAATCCCAAACTTTAGGATGTTACATTTGTTATTTGGCGAAGTTGTTCCTTGACCACAAGACCCTTTATTACGATGTTGACCTGTTTCTATTCTATGTTTTGTGTGAATGTGATGATTGAGGTTGCCACATGGTTGGATACTTTTCCAAGGTAATTAATTTCTATTACATTTTTGTTGCTTATAATTTGACACTGTGTGGAGGTTATAACAAAACTTTTTATGTCTAAGGCTGTTCTAATACTTTGTAGTTGCAATGTACCAACTCTGGTGGCATGGAGTGCATACAACATTTCTTGACCTTATTGTCATCATATTAGAAGTTTTCAAGTAGTAAAATTTATTCTCTGTGTATTTGGGGACTTTAAGTTTCTTATTCAACCCCATAGCATGTTCGGTAAAACTTTTTGTAGTCGTTACACCTGGAATGCTTAGAATGTTGCCAATCCTTATTATTATTTCATTGTTATCTACACCATGTCTTAGTCTTTTAGACTGTCTTACCTGTCACAACAATTATCATAGCATTTTGCATCTGATCATGCAGGAAAATCATTCAGAGGAATCCTATAATTTGGCATGTATCCTCACCCTTCCACCATATCAAAGGAAAGGCTGTGGGAAGTTTTTAATTGCCTTTTGTAAGCTCTGTGCCTTACTTTTATCAATGGTTCAGGAAAAAAGGCTTCCCCTCTTATGTCTTAAAATAAATAGCTAGATGCTAGAGCCTTCTAGATATTGAATATAAATGCCTATTTATATATTGTCTTTTATTCTGGACTTAAGATATTTTCGATGTAGGCTTATTTAAGATTGCAACAATTAGCTCATAAGTTGTGCAACATATCACTGTTTTTGATAGTCCCTTTTTTGTATTTTTTCCCTTTTTTGGTCATTTATTGAAGGAAAAAATGTAGATTGATGTTACATAGATTGTGGTGTTTCGGTACCAAACAAATTGGAGATCCAATAGTAATGCAAAATTTTTATTTTTTTATATATTTTTTATTTTTCATGACCAAATTAGCGGCATTTGTAAAAAAAGTGCCGCTAAAGACCACAAGCGTCGCTAAAAGTCGTGATCTTTTGCGGCGTTTTCCACAAAAGCGCCGTTAAAAGTCGTGGTTTTTAGGGGCGTTTTCTATAAAAGCGTCACTAAAGACCACGACTTTTAGCGGCGTTTACTATAAAAGTGCCGCTAAAAGTCATGATCTTTAGTGGCATTTTTTAAATAAACGCCACAAATTTTAGTGGCGTTTTCTATAGTGGCGTCTTTTGCGACGCTTGTAGGAGCGCCACAATTAGTTTTAAAGGCCAAAAAAACGTCGCAAAAGTCTGTTTTCCTGAAGTGAATACTTAAAAAATATACTTTTTGGGTGGCTAAAATGAAAGCAACTTAAAAGTTGGGTGACTGAAAGTACAAACATGATGTGATGTGTACAGTTAACCACCATTAGAGATTTAATGCTTAAACGACTAAAATGAAAATGATCAAAAAATTGAGTGACCAACTAGATTAATTGCCAAAAAAATATTATTTTCAAATTTGAATTATTTACACCATTTGTTGTCTCACATCCCAAAAATCGAGTTAGAAGAAATTGGGTTAGTGAAACTAAGAGTGATCACGTTCTGAATTCTTAGCTAAGATTGTGAAAATTTTGTCAAATGAGTAAATCTGATTTAATGGTTAAGTGTTAGGGTGGTGTGTGTAAGATGTTGGATTTGAATCCTTCCTTTGGAATTTTGTTAATTTTGACTCAATCTCTACCTTTGATTGTTTAGTATAAATATAATTTTCGTGGCACTAATGATAGGATGAGCTTGTTGGTATAGTGGTAAGGTATTAACTTACCCTAAGGTTATGTGTTTGAATCAATGCATGAGCAAAATGACAATATTTTTTCTATTTCTACTTGAGCCACCCAAGTGGTGGAGTTTGGATGGGTTTCAAATTCTGTGGGAAATCAGATAGAAGTGAGTACCTAATTTGGTGGAGTTAGTGGGGGAAACAGTTAGTGGTTTTTTAAAAAGAATTTTTTTAAATCCCCAAAAATTCTCTTTTATTTTTTGACGTCTAATGTTTTCTTCCCCCATTCTTCATTTTTGCTTTACAATTCTTTCTTCTTCACACCATATTATATGTTTCTTTCTTTTTGTTCCTTTCCCTTTTGCTTTTTCTTCTGTTTCAGTTCTCATCTTTTACACAGTCGATTGTCGTACATTGTTGGTAAGTTGTTGTGGTGTTTGTGTCAATGGTGAAATTATTTCCTTTTTGGTACGGAGAATTATTTGTTCAAGATGGTTGTAATTGTGTCATAAGGTTGTTTGATTGGGTTCTTTTCTAATATTAGGAGAAGATCGTGAAGCATTCAATGACCCACAAGCAAATTAAATGTGGGTGGTGGCTGTTCACTTGGGTAAGTGATCGAACACCCAAAAAGGGATAGAATTTCAATTTAGTAAGGTGTATGTTAGAGTTTTTAATCATAAGTGTTAATTGGAATTAGTAAATTGTTGCTAATTTGGAGGATTAATTGATGTTTTTAGGATCTGGAAGCCTCATGGATGGATTCGCATAAAAAAAGCCAAGGTGTGTAGTGAAAACTAGAAAAATTGAGAACAGCTAAAAGCCGAAAAACTAGATTGTCAACGTCATCTCCTTGAGCCGGCCAGGTGGTGGAGTTTGAATGGGTTTTGAATTTTTTGGGAAATTTGATAGGAGTGGGCACCTAATTTGGTGGAGTTAGTGAGGGAAATGGTTCATGGTTTTCTTCAAAAAGAAATTTTAATTATTATTTTTTTGAAATCCATAAAAATTATCTTTTCTTTTTTGACGTCTAACATTTTCTTTCCCCATTCTTCATCTTTGCTTTTCAATTTTTTTCTTCTTCATACCATATTATCTGTTTCTTTCTTTTTGTTTCTTTCCCTTTTGCTGTAACAGCCCGATTTTGGGCCTAGTCGAAATAGTGGTTTTGAGACCACAAATCCAAGGTCAGAAATTATTTTAATATTATTTCAAGTGTCATGGCATGATTATATTAGTGTTTGAAAATTTTGGTAAATTAATTTTAGCGATTTCATGCTTAATTTTGAAAAAAATGACTAAATCACATAAAGTGCAAAAGTTCGTTCTACAAGCTAAATGTGTTAAATAGCTATGGAACACTAAAGTGGAGGTCCTTATTCAGTAAATAGACCAATGAAATTATGGTGCCTGGACATGAATTTTTAATTCATGAAATTGAACAAAGTTTGGTGGCATTAGGTAACCAAATGAATAAAATAAAATAAAACAAAGAAAACGTTATCATCTTTTCCCATCTTCTTCCTCTTCCACCGAAATTTTCAGCAAACTAAAGGGTTTTGAGAGCTTAAAATTTTGGCCAAGCTTTTCTCTTACAAGTAAGTGATTTTGGTGGTTGTTTTTGTTAATTTTTGTGTTTTTGAAACCCCTATAGCTTAATCTAACTAATAAGGGGACTATTTTGCAAAATGGTTGAGAGTCTAGGGTCTTTCCATGAGAGTACTTATATTGTTTGCTGAAATTTAATGAAAGAAAATGAAACTTGGTTGTTTAATAAACAACTTTTGTGAAAGGATTTTTCATGAAAACACCTAAAAAGACCTTTTTATAGAAGTTATAAAATAGGTGGTAAATGTGTGAAATAATATAAATTGTGAGCTGCTACAAGTATAAATTAGATTTGGCTAGGCTTGTTAAAGGAGGAAATTTGATTAAAATCGTTTTATGAGCCTAGGGGAAAAATCGTAATTATGTGAAAGTCTAAGGGCAAAACGATAATTTTGCCAAAGTAGTACTTTTGGAAAGTCATGATTAATGTGGTGATTAAATAAGTAAATATTTTCATTATAGATCAAGAAAAATTAAATTCGGACCTAGACGGAGGAAAAACCAAGCTATTGGACTAAACCGAACTAGTCGCCCATATTTTGTATACCGAGGTAAGTTGTACGTAAATAATACAACTTTATTATTATGCATTAAACAACTGATATTGAATAAAATGTTTGATTATTTTTATGAATATGCATGACGAAATTTGATGTGGTATTCTCCCAGTTGAACCTTAGGAATAGATTGGATATCCACGCCATGACATTTGGGTGAGAGCCAGTGTATGACCATGTCTGGACATGGCGTCGTCATTGAGATGAGAGCTAGTCTAAGACCATGTCTGGACATGGCATTGGCCTCGATATGTGAGCCAGTGTAAGACCATGTCTAGGACATGGCATCGACATCGTACCCTCTTGTGTGAGACTTGTCGGATATCCTTTGGTATTCCAACTGATTCAACAAGTAATTTAAAGCTTGAGTCAAAAGTGAGAAAAGTTACGACTATGTTGTAAGTGATACAGGTACCTACACGAAATTCATGAGAAATGAGCTCAATTTATGCTATATAATTAGTGAGGATTAAAATGAGTAAGTTATGCCTTTAATCGTTTGAGAATTATGTACAAGTTTATAATATGTTATGAGTATGATAATGCATGGTAATTGTTGTTAATTATTTACATGCGACTTACTAAGTTTTATGCTTACTCCCTCTCTTTTCCATTTTCTTATAGTGCTGCCAAGCTAGCTCAGGGATCAACAGATGTCGGAGGCATCGATCACACTATCAATTGAAGCATTTGGTATAGTTAGCCTTAGTATTTTAAGTATGGCATGTATAGGGACTGGGTCTTTTTGTTAAGTGTCATAATGTTTTGGCCATATGTGTTGGCTTGTCATGAAGTTGATTTATTTTGTCAAGGCCATGTATAATGGCTAATATTTGCTATTGATATATGTAAATGATGATGCTGTTCATGAATGTGCAATTTGCATGGTGAAATATATGGTGTTTTAATGCATGAATGAGTAAGTCGCATGATTGGATTGATAAAGTATGTGATAAGTTTTGCATGTGAATGGGGTGTAGTGGCCTTGATGTGTGTATGTCTTGGTTGTGGCTGATTTAGTCAGATGTTTATGTGTGGATTGGTGTTACTTAATGTGGCTTATGTTGGTGCAAGTAAGGGTGGCAAAAGGTCTTGGTAAATAGCCTTGTTTTTGTCCACATAGGTAGACACGCGGGCATGTGTCTAGGCCGTGTGTGACACACGGTCTACCCCATGGGCCTGTAGTCTAGCTGTGTATCCCCTACACCTTAATTTGGTAAAACAGAATGCCCAGTAGTAACCAGACGGGCTGAGAGATGGACGTGTGTCTCAACCATGTAGAAGACACGGCCATAGGACATGGGCATCTGCCCAGGCCGTGTGAAGTCTGCACCTTGAATGTAAAATTTAGAATTTCCACATGGCCTTGCACACAGGCGTGTGCCTTGGCCGTTTGACCCTAAGTGATTGATGACATCAAAAATAGAATGTCAAGGATTTTGCACACGGGCTGAGACACGAGCGTGTCATGGCGGTGTGGAGGACATGGGCCATGGACACAGACGTGTAGCAGGCTGTGTGAAAACCCTATAGGTTCAAATTGAAAAATAAATCCATATGGGCAAGGGACATGGGTGTGTCCCTATATTCTAAGACCGTGTGAGTTACACGGTCCTTCAACATGGCCATGCTATTAGGTCACACAGGCATGCCGCCCTTCCACACAGGCGTGTGCCCCTGTTTTTAGTGACATTTTCCAAAGTTTTTCTAAAGAACTCAGTTTGATCCCAAACTGTTTCTAAAGTGTGTTTTGGGCCTCGTAGGCTCATTTTAAGGATTTTAAGACAAATTTTGAAAAGTTTTAAATTTGAATGAAATTTCATAACCTGAAAGTGTTTGTATGCATGTTATTAAGTTAGGTAATGCCTCATACCTTGTTCCTGCGTAGGATACGGGTAAGGGGTGTTACATTTTCTTTTGTTTCGGTTCTTCTACATAGTCGATTGTCATACCTTTTTGGTAAGTGGTTGTGGTGTTTGTTGTCAATGGTGGGATTATTTCCTTGTCAGTATGGATAATTATTATGTTTAGTTTGGTTGTAATTGTGGCTTAAGGTTGTTTGATTGGGTTTTTTTTCTGTTACTAGGAGAAGATTGTGAAGCTTTCGGTGACCCACTAGCAAATTAAGTGTGGGTGATGGTTGTTCATTTAGGTAAGTGATCGAACACCCAAAAATAGGTAGAATTTTGGTTTAGTAAGGTGTATGTTAGCATTTTTAATCGTAAGTGTTAATTGGAATTAGTAAATCATTGCTAATTTGGAGGATTAATTAACGTTTTTAGGTTTTGGAAGCATCGTGAGTGGATTCACATAAAAAAAGCCAAAGTGTGTAAAGAAAACTATAAAAATCGCAAATGGCTGAAAGTTGAAAAACTTGACTGCCGACGCCACCGGCTTAAGCTGCCTAGGTGGTCGAGTTTGGATGGGTTTTGAATTCTATGGGAAATCTGATAGAAGCGAGTACCTAATTTGGTGAAGTGGGTACCTAATTTGGTGAAATTAGTAGGGGAAATGGTTAGCGGTTTTTTTAGAAAATAAAACTTTTTTTTTTTTTTTGAAATCCCTAAAAACTCTCTTTTCTTTTTAGACGTCTAATGTTTTCTTCCCCCATTATTCATCTTTGCTTTTCAATTATTTATTCTTCACACCATATTATACGTTTTTTTCTTTTTGTTCCTTTCCCTTTTGCTTTTGCTTCTGTTTCAATTCCCATCTTCTACACAATCGATTGTCGTACCTTGTTGATAAGTGGTTTTGGTGTTTGTGTCAATGGTGGAATTATTTCCTTGTTGGTATGGAGAATTATTATGTTCAGGTTGGTTGTAATTGTGGCATACAGTTGTTTGATTGGGCTCTTTTTCTGTTATTAGGAGAAAATCACGAAGCTTTCAGTGACCTACCAGCAAATTAAGTGTGGGTGGTGGTTGTTCGTTTGGGTAAGTTATCGAACACCCAAAAAGGAGTAGAACTTTGGTTTAGTAAGGTGTATGTTAGTGTTTTTAATCATAAGTATTAATTGGAATTAGTAAATCATTGCTAATTTAGAGGGTTAATTGACGTTTTTAGGTTTTAGAAGCGTCGTGGGTGGATTCGTATAAAAAAAGCCAAGGTGTGTAACGAAAACTAGAAAAAAATGCAAGAGGCTTAAAGCCAAAAAACTAGACTGTCGACACCACACGACCGTGTGCCAAGCTGTGTGCCATACCATGTGAGCCACACAATTGTGTGGACCACACAGGTTGGCCAATTAGGTCGTGTGGGTTACATAGGCGTGTGGATTCAGTTTTTAAAAATTCCTATTTAGGCTCGTTTTGACCCATAATACATATTTAGACTCTTCGTAAGGTCCATATTACATAAATAGGGTGTGGAAACATGATATCTTTTAATATGCTACCGTGAGTGATATGATTAAGGTATGTGAATTAAGTAAGCATGATATTACTACTGTTAATTCTGATGGCATGTGTCTATTCTTCTATGCTTGTTGTTGAGCAGATGATGTCTGAATATGTTATTCTGTATTTCTCTGGTCCTGCTATATGACTGTGCATGTGACGCTATGGTGAAACTAATTTGGTTCTGCAGGTGCATGTAATCGAATTCTTACTAGTGTTGGTTAAAGATATGAATGCATATTTAACATGCTTATCATTATGTTTCTATATTTGTATGCCATATCATATTGCATGGGGTTAGGATGATGCTGAAAGGAGGAAGAATCTGGCAATTTAATGATCTGTGCATTTTGGTGGTTCGTCCACATTTCTGTTATGGCAGCTCTATTGGCTCGACCACTCATATCTGTTCTGGCAGCTTTGTTGCGATATAATGGCTTGATCACATATATATGATCTGGCAATTTTAACTGCAATTTTTGGTGGTATTTCCCACAATTATCTATTGGTGTGATTTTGGTTGGACGAGTTCTGGGAACTCTATTTTGGTGTGTAGCGGAGTTGGGTTGTAACACCCCTAACCCGTATTCGTCGCTGGAACAAGGTTACAAAGCATTACTGGATTTTTCAAATCATACAAATACATATTTATAAACAATTCATATCATATCAATAAACATATTAAAACCAAGTCAAAACATACATATTGTCCCTTACATGAGCCCTTGAAGCCCTAGATACGCGTTAGAAATAAGTCAGGACTAAATCGGAAACTCAAAGAATTTTTCAGAAAACATTGAAAAATTTCAACACTGTAGGGGTCACACGGCCAAGAGACACGGGCGTGGCTCTTGGCCATGTGGGCATTCGAACTAGGGACACACGGCCGTGTCCTAGCCCGTGTCCATGCCCATGTAACTCACTGACTTGGGTTACACGACCAAGCCACATGCCCGTGTGCCAAGCCGTGTACCCTTTAAGCTAACCTCACACATCTATATGCAAGGATGTGTGCTAGGCCATGTAATAGCCTGACTTGCAACCCTTTAAAAGCTACAGAGGACACATGGCTAAGACACATGCCCGTGTCTCTGCCCGTGTGGACGAAAATAGTCCATTTTACAAGCCGTTTTTCTCACCAAACTTGGCATATACCTACAACCAAAATTGTTCATATTCCCAAGCCATAAGAAGTCATCAAAATCATGCATAAACAATTCATATCCATATGGTATAATATCATACAACCAATATGCCGTTAGGCACCTCAAATGATAATATGCAAACATGTCTAACTATGTACTCATTTTGGTCAAAATGATCAACTAACTTCCAACTAGATTTACATCAATTCATACTGTTGAATTCACTTACCAAAACATACCAAATGGTACTAAATATACCATTCAACTACTAGCATCAATAGTCATATATTTCATTCATAACCAAGTACCAATTCACCACATTCCCAACAAGTCACATGACATATATAATATGCATATTCACTACTATCGTTTCATCATCCATTATTCAAAGATATCAAACCAAACATCAACCATATCAAGCCTAATATTTACATACCAAAACTAAATTCATTTGAACACCAAAATACCATAACTCAAGCCAAACCAAATGGCCATTTCATCAATTAAACACATGGCCGACATTAGCCAAAAATACCTTTACATGCCATTATAACCAAAACTAAACAACCAAAAGTACCAAAAAAGCCGATGGATAGTATGGTATAGCTCCAACAAGCTTCCAACCCGAACGAGCTGCCGATTTAATATAAAACATGAAAAAGGACACTGAGTAAGCATTTAAGCTTAGTAAGTTCTTATAACTTAAAACATAACTTACCATTAATCACAAAATAGGTAAGATAAACATAGCGTATCCCAACATAATTTGGCCAAATGCCTAACCACATATACACCAACCATGTTATCCATATAAATACATATACAAACCAATAATCATGGGTGAACAAAACAAATGATTAAGTTTCATACACATGTATCATCCAATTAAATTCTCCATATACCATGTAACAACATTTCCATATAATTCATATGTATCCCTATAATAGTCCGTAATAAACCCTTACCATTTCGTAACAGAATAATTCCCGTTGAACCATTAGAATACCGTTCGATACCCGGGATAGCTCACACATAGTGTGCTAACTCATATAACTGTAATCCATCAAATCTTGTACATGTATGCTCACACAAGCTGTGAATTAGTATGCTCAGACAAGCTGTGAATTAGTATGCTCACATGAGCTGTGAAAATGGGCTTGCTCACACAAGCTGTGGGTCAGAACGTAGCTACACGATGCTGCTCACACGAGTTGTGGAGTATCTGCAACACATGTCAAACCTCAGCCATTGGTAGGATGTTCAGGACCAGCACCTGAATCATGTAAACCCTAATGACATGTCATTTGTATCTTACAAATTCCTAAGGTTAAACAGGGCTCGGTAATAGTCGTTCGTCGTTGGATATGCAACTAGTATATACGTATAGCAATTGTAACACCCCAAACCCGGCCTAGAAGTTAAGCCCGAATCCGGCGTGTCACATTGAAGTGTTTTAACGAAAACCTTATTTTCATTGAAAACCCTTCTAGAGAAAAGTTAAGTAAAACCCAGTTTGCTTTCAATACGAGGTGTAGCCAAGAACCATTTCCTTGTTACTACGTAAAAATTTCCTTTGACAGCGGAAGCTCGATCTTAAAACACAATTATTTTCAAAAACTTGAAATTCACTTAAAAGAAATAAATTCAGGTTCCATTTCAAAATTACAATGCATAGTGAAAGTAATGGAATAATAACTTAAAATCTAGAATTTAGACATTTAGAAAAACCGGTCTAATCGTCTTGCTAGTTGGCCACCTCGGAGTCCCTCCATCTGTCGAACCACCTACTAAGGATCACCTGAGAAAACTAAAAGAGGGAGTGAGTATTCGAAAATACAATGTCATTAAACAAATAGCATACATATCATATTATTAACATAATAACATCATACATGCAATGCAATGCAAACCCTCCCCAAATAATCCATCCGGTACACCACTTCCAACCTTCTAGAAGGCCAAAATTAAACTCCTAAAAATACTAAGCTAGGATTCGAACCTAGGATCTCCTTGCTAACCCATAATGCCACCTTCCTATACCCTAAGTGGCGTCACTTAGCCACTCCACCACAAGGCTCTTTGATGCCATTTTTCCCTATATTTATTTAAAATCCCAACTACTCACCGGTCTGGTTCCTTTAATAATTAATTAAAAATTTCTTCTCCTCAAATTTCGAACCCAGCACTTCTCCAACACCCTAGACACTCCAAGTTCATTAACCCTCAAGGCCCACATGCCAATTGTCACTTTCTCGCTCACTTAAAAATTTTCTGAAACCCAAAACCCAATTCTTCTAGGCCCAATAATTTGGGGCGTTACAGCAATTCACGACACAAGTATATTTCAATCAAAAGCATATATACACAATTTAATTACATGGACTTACCTCGACGAGTATAAGGTAGATACGGAGGCGATTAATCTGAGACTTTCTCTTTGCCTTGATCTAAAGCCATGCGAGGTCTTTCTTGATCTACACGAATAAATTTAATTCAATTCAATATGATTTTATTCAATTTAACCCAAAATCATATTTTGGAAAAATTACCATTCTGCGCCTATACTTTTTATTTCTTTGCAATTTAGTCCCGAGCTCATAAAAATGGAAATTCATGAAATTCCACCCCAACCCGCTATAGATGAATATCAATTATTTCATTTATTTCACCATGTAAAATTTTTTTTATTTTTTAATTTAATCCCTATTTTACTTTTTTATCAAAAATTTCTTTACAAAAGTTTTTTATCTAACAAAAACTAATCATTTTCTTTCATAACTCAACAAAACTCTTGCATATTCAACAATGGAAAAACCCTAATAGTTTAATAATTACCCAAATTAGTCCCTAGGCTAGCTAGATTAAGCTACAACGATCCTGAAAACAAAGATATCATTAAAAACGAGACAAAAATCACTTACAAATAGATAAAAGAGTTGGTTGAACCTAGCTTCTTCAATGGCTATCTTTCTCTTGTGAAAATCAGTTGAAGAAGAAAATAAAAGATGACACCTTATTTCTATTTTATTTAATTAATCCTTAGTTACCAATTTACTTAATTAACCTTTAAAAACATTTAAAATTTACAGAAATTCCAAGCCATCACATTCGACTATCTTCATTAGTGGTCTAATTACCAAATAAGGACTCTTACTATAAGGTTTTATAGCTATTTAATACCTTTAGCTACTAGAACTCAACTTTTGCACTTTACGCGATTTATTCATTTTTATCAAATTAAATTAAGAAATTTTTATATGGTACTACTATCATGATGTAGGCAATAAAATAATAATAAAATAATTTTTCAACTTCAAATTTGTGGTCTCAAAACCACTGTTCTGATTTTACTAAAAATGGGCTATTACATGGGTAGGAAGATTTTCAGAAAAATTTGCATTATGTTTTTCTGTAAAATATTGCATTAGAATATGCATGCATAATTAGTTTTCTTAATTGATCGTTATGAAGTTTCGCTGTGATACCTGATCTGATTATTGTGTTATTCGTGTTCTCTGTTTGAGTTTTGTTGAATAATGAGCTTCATAGCTTACCCTTTTTGTATTTGACCTTTCAGCTAGTCAGTAAATTTAGGACCGGACAGTGTGCGGGAGCTCTGATTATTCTCTGGTTCATTACATAAGTTGGTTATGTTTTTAATTATTTTGGACTGTAAATATGTTTAGATTTCGTTTTTTGGTTTTTCTTTTGATTTTTTTTTTTGGTATTTTAACATGAAACTGCAAAACCACACAGATTAAAAATTTAAAATTTGGTTTCAAAATTGAAAGTCTAAATTTTTTTCACTGAAAATTAAGTAACCTCTTAAGTGTTTTTATGAAAATAAACAAATAGTTTTAACATATGTTTGCCTTAAAGCTAGAAAATATTTGCCAAAATTATTACATTCAAAACACGATAATGAATTAAAATTCTGGATTTAAAATAAGTGATTCTGGACTCAAGTGTTTCTAAACATTTGTGAGAGTTTTGTCGAATTTTGTGTTTATGAAATGCACTTTAAGTTTGACTAAAACAGAAGTTTTTAAACAAGTTAATGTAATTCCTCAAAATCTGGTCATAACGTCTAAGTCGGGTTTGGGGTGTTACAGTTTGGTTCAATGTAATGGCTATGCCATTACAACTCAATTCTGTGGGTCGAACACAAATCATTGTTTGGTTTTGTGGAATGCCTATTACTATTGTATCCCATTACAGGCTTATGCAGGGACTAGAGGGCATTTCTATTCCGTTTCATCCCCACTGAATGGATGATTCGTTGCTTCGAGAATTCTATTTTACCCTCCTCACTTTTCACCTAAAAAATGCTCTCACTCAGCTGGATAACTGCTCTCCCTTGCTTCCTTTGCTCTAGCCACTAGCACTCCTCCCCTTCATTGAAGCCTCCTTCAGGTAAACCTTTTTATCTCTTTTGTTATTCCTTTCGTTTTCCTCTTAGCCTCTTTTTGTTTCCTTAAGAACAAAACTGGTTTTTTTTTTAATCATAAAGTCTTGGCTTATATTTCTAGGTTTGTAACACCCCAAACCCGGCCTAGAAGTTAGGCCCGAATTTGGCGTCTCACATTGAAGTGTTTTTGATAAAACCTTGTTTTCATTGAAAACACTTCTATAGAAAAGTTAAGTAAAATCTAGTTTGCTTTCAAAACGAGATGTAGCCAAAAACCACTCTCCTTGTTACTAAAATTTCCTTTAACAGCGAAAGCTCGATCTTAAAATAAAATTAGTTTCAAAAACTTGAAATTCGTATAAAAGAAATAAATCTAGGTTCCGTTTCAAAATTGCAATGCATAGTGGAAGTAATGGAAAATAACTAGAAGGAAAGCCTAATTATAATTCGAAATAAAATAACTTAAAATAAATAACTTAAAATCCCAGAATTTAGATATTAAGAAGAAGAAGTCTAATTGCCTTGCTAGTTGGCCGCCTCTGAGTCCCTCCATTTCTTCGAACCGCCTACTGAGGATCACTTGAGAAAAATAAAAGAGGGAGTGAGTTTTCGAAAACTCAGTGTGTACGACCCTAGTCAAACAAATAGCATACATATCATATTATTAACATAATAACATCATACATGCAATGCAATGCAAAACCCTCCCCAAAATAATCCATCCGGTACACTTTGTCTCTGTCCAACCGAAACACTTCTCTGGGGATTTCTAAATCGACCCACCCATCTGATACACTTCAAGGGTAGCCCGGTTGCTGTACTACCAAACATTGCAGCAAAGCTGCTTATCATATAATAGGCTTAAAAAGCCATCGGTGGATCTACAGTTGTCAAGCAACCATGCGATCCTCATATACTTCCTCCGTTCCATAATTCCCACCCATATGCATCCTAAACAGAATATCATATGAATGCAGCAAATGTACATGTAACATCCATAAATTTTACAATCAACACATAGGGGTATTTTAGTCATTTCACAAATCAAGGGTATTTCGATAATTTTGCAATTCAGGGGTATTTCTGTAATCCTACCCTATATGGGTATTTCAGTAATTCTACCGTATAGGAGTATTTCAGTAATTCTACCCTACAGGGGTATTTTAGTAATTCTTAACAGTATGGGTCTTAATTACAAACCTTGGCCCGTCAACAAGTCCTCGCGGCTAAAGTGAACAGACACTACGCACCAGGTAGGATTTCAGAAAAGAGGAGGTGGGTCACTAGGACCGTTTAAGTACCAAGCTCTCCCTAGATCCAATCCTAGACATGCATATGTCCATTGCCACACTCTACCCTAGCGACTTGTCCACAAACATGTTTGATTATTAAATTAAGTTTTAAGATGTTTAAGAATTCATTAGAACTAAGCCTAGAGTCCATTAAAACCCTAGCATGCATTTCTAAAATCCCATAAGGCCCACTAAGCCCAATCATGTCCATATAGCCCATTAAGCCCAATCATGTATATGTAGCCCATTAGGCCCAATCATAATCAAATCATACAACCATCCATATCAATCAATCATTCAATTTCACATATCAACTCTTGTCGATTTGAGCCCACAAGCTCGATAGGCCCATTTAGCCCCTTTGGGCCCGGTTGGCCAAATAGTGGCCCGAGACGATGAGATCGCTCTCTTGGTCCCGGTAGTCGTATCGGTGTTCCCACATAAATTTTCGTATGCTCGTGCGGTTGCCAGCGCCAACCTTTCGGCTTTTTGGCTTTTCGGCATTCCAGTTTTTCGGGATTTTGGCTTTTGCCGATTTGTCATATGTGAAGTGTATGTACACACCTGGTAAATAAGACATGTTACACTATCCTCAGTCTTGAACCTACAACCAATACCAACCTCCAATCAATCACACACTTAACCACAATATTTACCAAAAACCGAAGCCTTTATCTTAACCTTACCGTGTCCCACCAGTCCTAATAGCCCTTCCTTAGCTACTACTCACGAATATCCCCTAGATCTGCATCAATCTTAATTGTTAAAGATAAAATATTAGGTGACTTGTATCTGCTTAAGTCACCCGTTCCCTTACTATAGACTATTCGGCCAACTTATCCCAAGATCAAGAACACTTACCCAAAAGCCGAAACGTATGATAGCTTTTCGGCAGAGACTTGAAGATCCAAGCTTGATTCTAATTTTTCCAAGATCCGATCCACCGAAAATCAAAGGAATGATGACAGCACGATAGAGATTTGGTCACTAGAATATTCGGCACAAGTTTTGGGGCGATGAAGAAATCGGCTCCAAGAGCAAAGGTTTTCGGCTTTTGAAGTCACGAATATTTGGTCCCCAACAATTGAGATGAAGGTGGGACGGCACAAGAAATGGAGAAAGAAGAGAATGATATTCGATTTAAGGCTTTAAGAGAGAAGAAAAGAAAACACATAAGGAAGATGCGTGGTTTAGAATAGAAAAAAGTGAAGGAGAATTCAACAGAGCACTATAGTTGCTGAAATAGCACAAAGGGAATTCCAATTGCCGAAATAGCACAGAGGGAATTCGGCACCCCCTATTTTTACACAAAACTGAAACTCTGCCTACCCCACAAAGTCCCAATCGGCTCCAAATATTCCCCATCTCATCTCCTCATTTTTCTCCCTGATAACTTCCCAACCCTTTTCATAAATTTTCTCTTCTGATCACTCTTTTTAGAGTCCATCATCACACCCTTCCAACCTTCTAGAAGGCAAAAATAAATCCCCAATAAAATACCATGCCACTACTCGAACCTTGGACTCCCTTGCCTACTAATGACGCCACCTTGCCACTAGACCACCCACTCTCTTTGTGTCATTATCCTTCTACATTTTTCTAAAAGGCCTACTAACTGAAGTCACAGTTCCCTTGGGGTTAAAACCAAAATTTTTCCTATACCCTTACTTGATCCCAGGACATCTCTAACACCCCTAGACACTCCAAATTCATTAACCCTCAAAGCCCACATGTCAATTGTCATTTCTCGCTCACTTAAAATTTTATACGACCCAAAGCCCAAAGCCCAATTCATCTAGGCCCAAAATTCGGAGCGTTACAGGGTTATTGAAAATGGAAAAAGCAAAGATTGGGTTCGGAATTGGGAGAGAGGCATTTGATGTTGACTATTGGAAACTTGGACCTTTGTTTGGATTTTGAGAAAATGAAAAATGTTTTTACTTTTATTTTCTCCTTTTAATATTGTCTAGGTATTATTTATGGGTTCGTGAATCAACCAATATCAATAGAAAGAGTTGTGACTCTTCCTATGAAATAAAATTAAAGTGTATACGATTTGATTTACCCTTAGCTTACAAAATTATAGCTTGTAGTTGATCTATTGAAATGGTCGAGTTCCTTGTAGTAGATCTACCTTTAGCTTACAATGCAATTTTTGCTACAGCTTACTATTATCATTTGCAAGTTGTTTTCCGTACAAAACAGTTTATATTTCAAACATAGAAAAGCCTCCTGCAAGATAATATAGTCTGTATCTCAATGATAGAAATTATATTATGTTGAAAAAAAAAAAACCCTTCAAATATACTACAAACACAGAAAACTATATAAAGAAAACAACTTTTTTGCAATATAATTTTTCATGTAAATGAATGGATTTACAATACAGATAACTTAAAAAAAATACCCTTTAAAGCCAAGTCTAAGGAAATTATTTGAATGGTTAAAACAAGTAAAAATTCATTTAGCTTGGTCTGGGATTTGTTTAAGGCTTCGCTGAGTTGAGTTTGACACTTTGACAATTTGGGTTTTGAGACTTGTAAGAATGACTGCAGCCAAAATGCAGAAAAGATACAATCAAAATAACAAATTAGTTATTTTTCTTTGCTTCTCATATTTGATCATTCGAGGCTTTATTTATTTAAATTAATGGTGACCATTATTGGCAAAAGTATCTAATCCTTCTCTTCTACAACAATGAATTGTGTGATGTCTCTTTAGTACTATCAATTTGAATGATATTTTCATGTTTGAAAAGAAAAATAGAAAAGAAGACATACACTTATAATGCTCAACTAAAAAATTGAGGATGTACTGAAAAATATTAGTAAATTTTAATATATTTAATTTAGACATGACTTATTTATCCAAACCAACTACTTTACACAATTTTATCTATAACCTCTCTTAAATTACTTTTTTTAACTTGCCAATTTTTATGTGGTATATTGTGGTTGGAGCCCAATAAACTTGAAATGGTTATGTTTGTATAACAACTATTCTTTTGGTTCCATATTTTTTTTTATCTGTAGGCTCTCTTAAAATTATTCACTTGGCCAACAAATTAGTCATATTGATGTTTTTAGCTACTAGGTCTTGGTAGATGAAAAAATAATCCTAGAATTTACTTTGAATATACAATTTGTTTTGAACACCTCCAAAGCTATTTGAATTGACAAAAGTTCAATTGTGTTTGGGTCTTTACCAAAACTTCTCCACATCATAGGTTATCTTTAAGCTCATATTGAGATTTGCCTTATGTCACAAATTAGTTGATTATTTTTTACTTTTTATATATTATTTTTCTTTGGTTTGCATATCTATTAACCAATTGTTAGCAGTAGTATCTAATCCTCTACAACTATGAATTATAACACCCCTTACTTATATTCGACGCCGGAATAGGGTACGAGGCATTACCGGAACACATACACTTGTAAAGGTATTAAATCGAGTCATAAAATTTCATCCAAATTAAAACTTTTCAAATTTTTAGGGCCTACAAGGCCCAATACATACTTTGGAAGTGGTCCGGGACTAAACTAAGAACTTTGGAAAACATTAGAAAAATTCTTGAAAAATAGGGGCACACGCCCGTGTGTTAGGCCGTTTGGTGTTTCAAATTTCCAAAAATCAAGTGCAGACTTCACATACCCTGGGCACATGACCGTGTGGCTACCCGTGTGGCCACAAGTAAGGCTATTTACCAAGCCCTTTGCCACCCCAAAACACTTATACATTTATACAAATTTATCATCATACAACATGGTATTATTAAGCATTCAAATATCCACACTAAGACATCCACATACCATTTAAAACCACATTCATCATGCATAATCACATACACACACTTAACCATTCACATGCAAGCATACACATCCCTAAAATACATCATCATAGATTTATAACATAACAAATATTGGCCACATTAAATAGCCTTATACAACAATAACCATCAAATAGCATAGGCCAACATTCTAGGCCAACTCATAATAACATTTACACATAATCAAGTTCCTATACATGCCATAGACTTAAAAGTACTTGAAGACCGTTGATGCAATACCAATCAATAACTTGTTAGTGTGATAGAATCTCCGACGACCTCCAACTCGAGCTAGCATCTGTGACACTATAGGAAAAAGGAAAGGAAGGGGGTAAGCATTATAGCTTAGTAAGTAGGTATGTAAATAAAATAGTGATTTATTAACAGGATTTTATAAATATTCACAATATGATCTCAAGATAATAAAATAGCTTTTATAAATATTCACAATATGATCTCAAGATAATACAATCATAATTACACATAGTTCCACCATTTACTCATGTTCATCTCAAGTTGTCTACTCGAGTCACAGTCACTAAATTATTTATATCTTGAACTACGGAACTTAAAATTAAGATCTACTAATTTTCCCTGAAACTATACTCACATATCTTCTTACCATAAAATTTTTAGAATTTTTGGTTTAGCCAATAAGTACATTTTATTCATTGAAGTCTCCCCTATTCTGCTGTCTGACAGTTTCAACCCTTCTTCACTAAAAATTAATTATCTCATCATACGGGATACGAATGATGTTCTTGTTTGTTTCTATTGAAGGTAGACTAATTAAGAAATTTAATCATATATATTATTAACTATAATTAGTTTTATATAATTTTTAGTGATTTTCCAAAGTTGTAACAGGGGATTTCAAAATGATTTTGACCCTGTCTCACAAAAATTCAAATATCTCAGAATATGAAATTCTTTCCTTACACCGTTTCTTTTATGCAAAAATAGACTCAATAAGCTTTAATTTCATATCTTATTCAACTTCTAATTAATTTTCCACCATTTTTTGCTGAATTTTCAAAGACACATAACTGCTGTTGTCCCAAAACTGTTTTATTGGAAATTTTACTCTATCATGTTTTCTTTGTATTAATTCTCATTTACACACATATAACACTGAAGTATATCCATAGTTAGCCATGCCAATAGCTAGTCATCATCAAATATTTACAAGTCTTCATTGTAACACTTACTCCATATCAACCTTATCAAAGTTTGATCACATATTGAGCACATTGCTCATGAATATATATACACATAATCACATTCAATTACACTTAGTCATTTTCGTGTTGAACACATCAGAGTATTATTGGATACATCAAAAGTTTGCACATAAGTGCCACCCTTGTAGCCAAAGCTACTTCACATCACTTTTCACATAGAGGCTCATTCTTGAGCTATTCACTTTCACGGGTCTGCTCACACAAGCTGTCGGTCATTCGTTACTACTCAGTGCTGCTCACACAAGCTGTCAGGTATCCGCAACACATGCCGGTATACCCAGCCACTGGTGAAACTTAAGACCAGCACCCGGATTCACTTAGTCACAATTTCACATAGATTTCACATAGGTCCCTAGTGACATGTCACTTTTATCCTATTTTATTCCTAAGGTTCAATCGGGAAATTTCTCACTTGTCGATATTTTGTCAATTACATCAAATATTCAGCCACAATTCATACCATTTATCAAAATATGAAAACATAAGTAAAAACGATGTGTTATTTACATACAAACTTACCTTGGTAGCACAATCGGTGAAAAGGACATATTCGTCATATTCTTTGTTTTTCCCCCGTTATAAGTTCGAATCTCGTTTTCCTTGATCTATAACAACACATTTAACTCATTTATTCATTCTACTACTCAAATTAGCCTAAATTCACATTTTGAAAAAATTACATTTTTGCCCTTTAACTTTGTCATGTTTACACTTTTGCCCCTAGGCTTGTAAAATGATTTTTATTCAATTTCCTTGTATTTTAAGCCTAGATGAACCATTTTCATAACTATAGCAGTCCATAATTTCCATTTATTCACACACTTACACACATTTTATAACTTTTTATAAACTAGTCCTTTTTGACAATTTCACTGAAAATCACTTAGTAAAAGTCGTTTATTACACACCGAGCATTCATATTCTACCATTGAACATCAAATCACTAGCATTTCTCATATGGGTAAATTTTCAAACATCAACCCTAGCTCAAATAAATGGTAGAAATAGAGAGATCGTGTTACAAGGATTTCAAAAACGTAAAAATCATTAAAAATGGGGCTAGAAAGGACTTACAATTGAGCTTGGAAGCTTGAAAAATGCTAGCCATGGTTTCTTCATGCAACATTCGGCCATAGCTTGAAGATGGACACAATTTTTCTTTAATTTTGGCTTTTTTTAATTCTTTTAATTACTAAATGATCAAAATGTCCCTAACTTAAAAGTATCCTATTTCACTTATCTCATGTCCATTTTCATCCAACAATTTAACCAATGGTCTAATTACCATTTAAAGACCTCCAATTTAAAACTTCATAACAATTGGACACTTCTAACATGTGGAACTCAACTTTTGCACTATTTATAATTTAGTCCTTTTGACTAAATTGAGTGCCCAAACGTCAAAATTGTCGAACGAAATTTTCATGAAATCTTTCCGTGAAATCGTAGACCATAAAAATATAATAAAAATAAGATTTTTCTCGTCGAATTTGTGGCCCTAAAACCACTGCTCCGACTAGGCCCAAAATCGAGCTGTTACATGAATCATGTGATATTGTCTTTTTAGTTTAGTAATTTGAATTTTTTTGGATGTTTCAGTTGTTTTCTCTTAATGTATTGTGGTGTTTTTGTTTTTCGTTTTTAGTAAATAAGCTTGTAACTTAGATTGAAAAGCATAATATAATACATCAAAATAATGAATTAGTTATTCTTTTTAGCTTTACGTTGTGTGCTTTGAAGATATATGCATCACATTCTATTTTGAGATTAATTTATTCTTTGATTTGAAAATATCTAGTACTTTATATCTTGCAGTAATGGCACGTTTGCCTTTAATAGTAGAAAGTGAGAGGCGAAAAAAATTGATTTTGCATTGACAGTATGGTTGCAAATGTGTACATACTTATAGATCAAGGATTACATCATATATTTTAGATTTTTATGCACAACGAGATTATGTGAAAAGACTTGTACATGCTAGTGATGAGACATGTATTGAACAAGGTAGAAAGAATATAATTACTTTTTCTTTTAAAACTATGTGAGATGTTACAAATTTTAGGAGGATTGAAGTCGTCAAAGAACATGCTTGTTGATGAGCAAGTGACAATGTTCTTACATATCATTTCTCATCATCTTAAAGGCCGAGTTATCAAGCATCACTTTAATAGGTCTGGGAAAACCGTTAGCAGATTATTTCACAATGTTTTAAATGTTGTCATACGCTTAGCAGATATGCTATTTAAGAAGGTAGAGCCAATTGCAACTTGTACATAATTCAGTTGATTTAGATTTAAATATAGTATCCTATCCCGAGGTGTTATACACGTGATATAGAATTCCTTAAGTGCTTCAGATGGAGCCCACATTAAGATTAGAGTTCCAAAAGTTGATAAACCTAGATAACAAACACAAAAAGGTGACATAACAACAAATACATTGTGTTTATGTTCTTTTTGGTTGGGAAGGTTTTGTTTACTGATGAACGAGTTCTTCAAGATGCCATTACTAGGAGACATGGACTAAAAGTTCCTCATGGTAAAGTGCAGAATTGGAGGAATTTGAATTAATTTTTAGGATCATACTTTTTTGGGAAAGTTAACCATGATAAATAGTTTTTTTTCTTTTTTATAGGTTGTTATTATCTAGCTGATGCTGCTTACAAAAACTGTGAGGGATTTCTTGCGCCTTTTAGAGGATAAAGATATCATTTGAATGAGTGATGTCAAGGTTACCAGCCAAGTACTCTAGAAGAATTTTTTAATATGAAGCATTCTTCAGCACACAATGTTATTGAAAGATGCTTTGGGTTATTAAAGCCTAGATGGGGAATACTTAGGAGTCCATCATTCTATCCTACGAGGGTGCATAACAAAATCATTATTGTATGTTGTTTTCTCTATAATATTATTTGAACCTATATGAGTCTTAATCCTATTGAAGCGGATTTGGTAGAAGGATTACCTAGTAATGTGATATATGACGATGAACCGAATATCATAAATATTCATCCATCGAATGCATGGACTGCTTAGAGGATGGAAGTAGCCAATCAAATGTTTTATGAATGGCAAGCATCTAGAAATTAGTTAGGTTTATTAAAACATAGTAGAAGGTTAATTCGTTTATGCTATTTCATGTATCTAGTTTACAAAACTTTGGTGTTGTTTGAATTGCCTTTATGTATTGTAATAGACTTGTTGAATTATAACTTTAATTTATTTTCTTTTGATTCATCATGTGTTATAATTTTATAAAGTGTCGACCTTCTAATTCATAACATCGAACCTAATTTTAATTTGCATTTTTTTTCTTAAGATAGTAATGTCAGGCTTCTCACAATTAAATGCTTCTTTCCAAAATTCTTGAGGAATAAAAAGGAAATGGGTTCCAGAAAAAAAAATGTTGTGTTGGTTGTCTGTATGGTTGACTTGCACAATATTGGAACCTTTAATGCAACTGGAAAAAATGTTAGAAATTTTTTTTTACCTCATTCTATGTTGAAGGCTAAACCTAATCTTGAATCAAAGATTAGGACATTGAAAAGGGATTGGGCAATATTTTACGACATGTGTAAGAGTATGCCCAAAGATCAATCATGAGATGGTTGTAATAACATACTTGATTTACCATGTTTATTAATATAAAGCGTTGTCATTATTATTTCAGTTTTTCCTTCTGTGTGTACAAATAAACTATTTTATAATAATGTCCTAAGAATAATATGATTATTCTTAAAAGATCCTTAGTCAAGTATTATTGTTGACTAGGACAACAATAATGCATTAAGACTAACATGTAGTTGATTGATGATAAAGAGTTGTCATTGATATGGAGTGTCAAAATCAATGCATGAATATGTGTGTTAGAGAACAACATATTGGACTGACCCGCTATGAGTATGTTTCTTGGATTATTATGTAATTGTCACAACATTACTCATAGTGGTTAATATGTATATTGAAACACCCCAAACTCGGCCCACGAGCCTTGGCCAGATTTGGTATGTTCCTTAGGAAAAACCGGTTCAAATTCATTTGCACTTTGAGAAAACTTGAAGTGATTTTGGGAGGAAGTTTCATTTTATATTGAAATCCCTTTATTCATGGTGACAAAACATTTAGGGTTTAGTTTAGAAGAAATTTACTTAAACTTTAATAGATAAAGATTCATAAACATAATAAATAAAAATAAATGTAAAATGGTTCAACTATGGCCTTATGGCCTTATTACATCAAATAAATCCAAATAATTCGGAGTACTTAAAAATTAATAGTCCATAAAAATAAAAACTTCATGTTGAGCATGGCCACCACAAGTTCTCGCAGTCCGGTCCATTATTGTTCATCACCAAACATGGTCCTCAACGGGGTGAGTCAACAGACTCAATGTGTACACAACACTAAATCATAATAGAATCAGGCATAACAAATATTACACATTCATATCATAACATACAAATTATGATGCATTCCCAAACCCAAACCTAATAAGCCATCCGCTATACTCCCCCGTACCAACCTGTACACCGTGGGGACTACTAAGTCGACCCTCTTTCCGCTACACTCTATATCGCGGTCTTAGGTCACCGCATTTGTGGTCTTAGGTCACCACATTCAGATATCGCGGTCTTAGGTCACCGCATTCAGATTACTGTGGTCTTAGGTCGCCACATTCAGATACCACGGTCTTAGGTCACCGTGTTCGTGGTCTTAGGTCACCACATTCACTTCCCCTTTCAATAACCCATATGCCCCATTTTGTAATATGCATTAATATGCCAAAGTTCACATTCTTATTCTCATGTTACAAATAACATATTTCATATTCCTAGTAGGAGTAGGAAACGTACCTGAGTACTTAATACCATAACATGGTACCTTAGCCACTTTCTTATTCTTAATATCACATATTTTAATTATACATAGCCATAAAACTTATTAAGAATTAGTGTTGGGTACACACCTGATTCGCTTAGCAAATTCCTTGAGATCTTCAAATCTGATCTATCACTTAGATCCTTAATCCCTACATTTGATTAATCATTTACTAATTTAATAAAAAGCCATTCGGCCATAAATCCAAATCCTAGTAGGATTAGTATACTAAAACTTACCTTGATGGTCAAATCCCGAAGATCTTTTCCTTTATAGTCGACTATGGCAAAAATCCCGAAAGAATCCTTCCAAATTTCGGCAATTAAGAATATTGATGGGATTAGTCCTAGATTTCGACAAATCTAAAAGAAAAGAATAGAAATCAAAACTTGTTCTTACCCTTTCTTGAAGAAATCGACAAAGACCTATGCTTGAAGCCCTCAAAGAAGATTTTTCGATGGATTGGAAAGAAAAGAAATTGGCTAATGGTGATATCTTGAATTTTCGGCTTTGGCTAACAAAAAGAAGAAGAACAAATGCTCTAGGAAATTCGGCAGAGAGAAGGGTTGAGAGAAAGAATGATGAATGGCCCTCTTTTCCTATAGCAGAATTTACTAACTTAGAATCCCTTACTTGGCCATCACTCTTCTATTTTGATAGCTTTATCTCTTTAATTATCTCCTAAAATAAAAGATAATTCAGCAACTATCCTTACTTAGCCGAAATTATTAAACTTAAAGTCCCTTACTTGGACATCACTTCTCCCTTATTTTCCTAATTAAAGAATAATTCCTCATTTATCTCTTGAAAATAATCTAAAATAAATCCATTATTTATCCCTTATTTATCCACTATTTATCTTTTAAAAATAAAAGAATAAAAGCTACTAAATTATAGCCATGTGCCGTCCACCTCTCTGCTCCTTGTAGCAAAATAAAATTTCTTTTATTTGCTTCCCATGTGACTCGAACTTAGGCCCAATACCCTTTGTATGTGGCGCCATTTCCGTAAGCCCTAAGTGGCATCTCAGTGCCACTTTTCCAAGCTGTTTGCGTGTCAAATTTCACATACTTTTTCTCTTAAGGCCACCTTGCCTTAATTTCCTCTTTTAAACTTTAAAACTCGGCATTTCTAAGTCATTTCCTTACATTTCCAAGTCATTTCCTTACATTTCCAAGACAAGACATTTCCTTCCATTTCCAAGTCATTTCCTTACATTTCCAAGACAAGACATTTCCTTACATTTCCAAGTTTCCAAAAATGTTCACCATATATTCATAACACATAAGACATGCCATTTCAGTATAATTAAATCAAAAATGCATAGGCCCATTTCAGGATGTTACTGATTCTACCCTCTTAAAAATAATTTCAGTACTGAAATTACTTACTAACGAATAATCGTACATCTTAACTCACCGCACTACGCTTATGCTGTGCACTCTGATCTTAATAGAACCATCATACTTCCTAGGCACAATCTCTAAGTTCACGTCCCCTAGAACTCATTTCTAATGCTGCGATTTAATCTGATTAAAAAGTTTTATGCATCAGAATTTTGTTCCACTTATTAACCGCGAACAATTTTATGAAATAAAGATATTTAGAAGTAGTTCTTTCGATCACACAAAGTTTCAGTTCAAGTTCACTACTCTAATTCACAGAATCACATTCACATTCATCAATAGAGACACCTTCATTCCTCAATAGAAGCACATTCATTCATCAACATAGACATATTTATTCAGTGGTTTTGTAATAGCCCAAACCCGACCCAAACACTACGACCGAATTCGGTATGTTACAGAGTAAAACATTTTGTGAAATCCCTTTAAGGCGATCTAAGTTTTGTTGAAAACCTTTCATTTTCTATTGTCTTGCTAAAACCACACTTACTCCGTTAAAAATCATTTATTAAATCAAGTTGTTACAGATTTCGAATGTGCCCGATGGCACGGTAAAACAATTTCGATGGAATTTAAGAAAGCATGTGTACTTATTTTAATATCACCAAATAGTTTAAACAATTATTCAAAACATGTGAATAATAAAAATAATTCTAGGAGGCCTTATTACAAATTGAATAAATTAAAACCAACAATGAATATAAAATAAAACTTAAAGTCCATTTATCAAATTCCCACTGCATGGCCACCTCGAGTCCATCCGGCTCCTCATCCGCGATCTACGAGTCACCTGAAAAATGTTAAGGAGAAGGTGAGTCACCAAGACTCAATGCGTAACCCTTCCCCCGGTTTTAAGCAATTTCATACATAATTTATAATTAGCAATCATGCACTAAGTCATGCACCCAACCTAGCCATCCAAACGCCTTTGTCTACCCCGTGTGGTACCAAACCACTGGTGGTGCCAAACCACTGGTGACTTATAGTCACTGATGTGATGCCAAATCACTGGAGGTGCCAAACCTCTGGTGTCCGAAGACACAAATCGATTGATGGGGCCAACCCATCTGTGATACCAAATCACTGGCGTCAATCCCTTAATATAGTCTATGGGGCCAACCCACTGTGGTGCTAAGCCACTGGGACGAGACGCTTTGAGGTGCCAAACCTCTGGTGACCGTAGTCACAATGTGGTACCAAACCACTGGTGTCCGTTTACACGAATATCACTGCCCTCTCCTCTCATCAACCCATATCAAATCATTATATACCAGATTTCATGCCATCAAATATTTAAGTCACACATATATTAAACATGTCATGCTTCCTAAAAGCATCATAACCACAAGGACTTACCTGAATCCTTGCCTATACCGTTTTCAGTATTGGATCCCAAATCTACAGATTAGATTTAGCACACACAGCATACTTAGCATGTAAATAAATTATAAAGTGTGTATGTACACACCTGTCACCCACGATAGTCCTAAATCCCACTGAGTCAATCAGCCACTCTCAATATCCTTTCCCCTATTATTCGGCCAACACAAGGTTAGTGCCATGGCCTATTCGGCCAAACCAAAATAATTGCAAAAGATTCCTTGCGAATCCGAAACCTTACCCAAATGCTTTTGAATAATAGCCACCACCCTCCAAGTGTTTCTGCTTCCCTATAATCGGCAACCATTAGTAGCCATTTAATAGCCTTCGACTTTTTAATCACTTAAAAGAATAATCCATTAAAAATAGACCCTTACCACCACTTACCAAAACCGAATGCTTAGAGATTAAGGACTTGGGTCGACTGCTTCACGATCTTGGGGTACCTAGAAGAGATCGATTACCAAAAAGCATTTAGAAGCCTTGTTAACTACTGCCGAAATCGGCACTTACTCCTAATGGAAATCGGTAAGGAATAGAGAAGGAAAACCATGGAGTTTCGACACAACTTACCTTCACCAAATCGATTGACAACGAGAATCCAAAGAGATCTATACTACTTTTATTATTCGGCCAAGGTGCTTCAAGATAAGAGAAAGAAATTTCGGCACAAAGATGAGATGTATATTCGGCTAGAGAGAGTTTAATAACAGGAAAAGGAATTTCGGCAAAGGGTAAGGTGTAGGTTCGGCTATGGTTGATTTCAATATCAATCAAGGCTTGACTTTGAGTGAAAAGAGGAAGAAAAAGAGAGAAGAGAGTAGGGGAAGAATTCGGCTACTTACAAAAATGGGGAAAAGAAAAACAAGGTGATAGGTAGGTGCTTTTATTGGAATTCGGCACCCCCCCTAATGCTTGCCGTCCACTCTTCCCATGAAGAGTTTAAAATTCGGCAATCTCCTTGAAATCCGCCAAACCTCTCATTTGAATTAATTCAAAAGAATTTGAATTGTACAAATGCCTAAATTTTCTCTGGCCAACTCTTAAAAATTAATCAATTAATAATCTAATTTAATCTTAATAGTATCCCTATTATCCCTTTTCATTTAAAAGAGTTTAAAAATAAGAAAATCACTCCCCCCTATGCCGTACCAATTAAGAGCAAAAAGAGGGATTTCCGTGACTCGAACACAAGCTCCCCTTGCTCTCTTTGTGGCGTCATCTACAGCTCTTAAGTGGCCTTCCTTTTGCCACTTTTCCAAGGCCATTTCTGTGTCAAATGTTCCCTACTTTAACTTGTAACCCCTACCTACTAAGGTTCCCTACCTTTAAAGCTTCCAAATAAAATTTTCTACTATCCCGAGCCAACTCAAGACCCCTAATTAAGTCTTATCATTCCATAAATAATATCTCAGCAATTCAAACTCAGGCAAAATAATGCAAACACGAATAACCCCAATTTTAGGATGTTACAGTTTCTACCCCTTAAAATAATTTCGGCCTCGAAATTACCTGATCAGAAGAGGTGGGGGTATTGCTGCCGCATCACATCCTCGGGTTCCCACGTAGCCTTCTCTGCACCATGGTTTCGCCATAGCACCTTCACCAAAGGTACTGACTTCCTACGTAGAACCTTGACATCTCGCTCTAAGATTTGCACTGGTTCTTCCTTGAAAGATAAGTCCGAGTTGACCTCAATCTCTGCCACCGGCACAACGTGCGATGGATCTGACCGATACCATCTAAGCATCGACACATGAAAGACGTCATGGATCTGATTCAATTCTGCCGGCAACTCAAGCTGATAAGCTACCGGTCCTACACGCTTTAACATTGTATATGGCCCGATAAACCTTGGGCTTAGCTTCCCTTTTCGCCCAAATCTCAATACTTTTTTCCAAAGCGACACCTTCAAAAAGACTTTATCCCCTACTGCATACTCCATTTCCTTGCGCTTCAGATTAGCATAGGACTTCTGCCTATCTGATGCTTCCTTAAGACGAGCCCGAATCACCTTGACTTTATCCTCAGTTCTGTTATCAACTCTGGACCCAAAACTTGTCGTTCACCCAATTCCGTCCAACACGTAGGAGTACGGCATTTTCGTCCATATAGTGCTTCATATAGAGCCATCCGAATACTCGCTTGATAACTATTGTTATAAGCGAATTCCGCTAACGGTAGATACTCCTCCCAACTACCACTGAAATCCAAAACACAACCTCTCAGCATATCCTCTAAGATCTGTATAACCTTTTCCGACTGCCCGTCCGACTGTGGATGGAAAGCTATACTAAAATCCAATCGTGTACCCAAAGCCTGATGCAATGCTTTCCAGAATCTTGACGTGAACCTCGGGTCCCTATCTGAGATAATTGATACTGGCACACCATGCAGTCTTACTATCTCAGCCACATACAACTTTGCTAGCCTCTGAAGAGGATAATCCACTCTTACTGGTATGAAGTGAGCTGATTTAGTTAGACGGTCCACAATCACCCACACTGCATCCTTCTTGCCGGGCGTGAGGGGTAGCCCACTGACGAAATCCATAGTGATCCTCTCCCATTTCCATTGAGGGATCTTTACTGGTTGAAGTAATCCTGATGGCAACTGGTGTTCAGCCTTAACCTGCTGACACGTCAGACACCTTCCCACAAATTTAGTTACCTCACGCTTCAACCCCGGCCACCAGGACTGTTTCCGTAAATCTCCATACATCTTGCTTCTTCCAGGATGCATAGCGTATGGGCTACTATGTGCATCTTGGAGAATTCTTTGTCTCAATTCCACATCCTTCGGCATACAAGCTCGCCCTTGAAAACATAGCACTCCATTACTAGACAGACTGTACCCTTCCAAACCACCATCCTGTACTTGTAACCTTTGCGCGTTCAAACTATCATCCACCAACTATTTTTCCTTAATCTCCTCAATCCAAGTTAGCTTAACTTGAAGCTCTGCCAAAAGACTTCCACCGTCATATAGACTCAAACGAGCAAACATTGCTCTTAAGTCCGTCACGACCTTCCGGCTCAACGCGTCAGCCACCACGTTAGCCTTACTCGGATGGTACTCAATTGAACAGTCGTAGTCTTTTAACAGTTCAATCCATCAACGCTGTCTCAGGTTTAGATCCTTCTGAGTCAGAAGATACCTCAAACTTTTGTGATCCGTGTAGACTATCGACTTCTCCCCAGACAAATAATGCCTCCATATTTTCAGAGCGAAGACGACTGCTGCTAACTCCAAGTCGTGTGTTGGGTAGTTAACCTCATGCGGTCTTAACTGATGGGATGCATAGGCTACTACCTTCCCTTCCTGCATCAACACACATCCCAACCCATTATGGGATGCATCACAATAAATCAGAATAACTTCCCCGCTCAAAGTTATACTAAAACCGAGCTTTCGCCAGAATCTTCCTTAGCTTATCAAAACTTCCTTGTTGCTTCTCCGACCATACAAATGGAACTCCCTTTCTTAGTAACTTAGTCAATGGCGCTGCGATTAAAGAGAAACCTTCCACAAATCTCTGATAGTACCCTGCGAGACCCAGAAAATTTCAAATTTTTGCCACTGACCTAGGCGGCTTCCAATCCAACACCGCTTCCACCTTGCGAGGGTCCACTCTAATCCCTTCCGCCGACACTACGTGACCTAAGAAAGCCACCTCCCTAAGCCAAAATTCGCACTTACTGAATTTGGCATATAATCGCTTCTCCTCAAGACTTGTAGAATCAGACGCAAATGCATATCATGCTCCTCCTCCGTCTTTGAATAAACCAATATGTCGTCTATGAACACCACGACAAATTGATCCAAGTACTGCTGAAACACCCTATTCATTAAGTCCATGAACGCTACCGGTGCGTTGGTCAACCCAAATGGCATCACTAGAAACTCGTAATGCCCATAACGAGTTCAGAATGTCGTTTTGTGAACATCAGCCTCCTTCACCTTAAGTTGATGATAACCTGATCTGAGATCTATCTTCGAGAAGACCGATGCACCCTTCAATTGATCAAACAAGTCGTCAATCCGGGGCAACAGATACTTGTTCTTGATCGTTAACTTTTCAGTTGACAGTAGTCGATACACATCCGCATTGACCCGTCTTTCTTCTTGACAAACAAAGACAGTGCTCCTCACACGAGATATACTTGGTCGAATAAACCCTCTATCCAAGAGCTCCGAATTTGAGCCTTTAGCTCCACTAATTCCTTCGGTGCCATTCAGTATGGTGCTATAGACACAGGTGCCGTTCCGGGTAGCAAGTCTATACCGAATTCCACTTCCCGATCTGGAGGCAGACCCGGAAGTTCTTCTGGGAACACATCAGCGAATTCCCCTACCGTTCGGACCTTCTCCACTGCTGATTCCTTAGCCTCCAAGGCACAAATTCGAACCAAAAATGCCTCGCAACCTTTCTTGACCATTTTCTCAGCCTTCAAGGCAGACACCACGTTGGATAGGTAATCTCTTCTATCACCTATCATGGCCACTTCATCACCTTCAGCCATCTTAAGAACCATGCGCTTAGCAGCGCAATCCAATCTCGCCTTATACTTAACCAACCAGTCCATTTAAAGGATCAAATCGAACTCCCCAAATGGTAGTTCCATCAGATCAGCCACAAACACTACCCCTTAGAGTTCTAGGGGTACCTCTCTATATAGCTTGTTTACAACTACAGAGTGACCTAGAGGGCTAATTACAGTCATCTCCCTAGAAGTAGTCTCAGAGTCTAGGTTCATAGTCTCTACCACACTACTAGCAACGTATGAATGCATCAAACCCACATCAATTAATGCAACATATGGAAGACCAAAAATTAGGAATGTACCGGTTATGACGTCCGGTGCGTCACCCTCTTCGCGACGCCTCGCTGCATAGACTAAGCCAGGCTGCCTTGCCTCTGTGTTGCCTGCTCCTCTGTCCTGAATTCCGCAACCTCGATTAGGACCATTGCTTCCCCTACCATTACCACGACCCCTCTGTGTTGGTCCTACATTTCTACCCTGAGCACGGTTCTGACCCTCTGGCTGATTCTTAGCTAACTTCCGAGGACAGTCCCTTACACGGTGATCCAACGATCCACATTCAAAGCACCCTCTTTCACCGGTCCAACAACCTCCCCAATGTGACTTCCCACATCGATTACACTGAGCTGGCCTCTGATTAGTAGCTGTGGGCCTTCCTGTCTGATTTGGCCCATTCTGCCTAGCCCTTTTCTGTGCATTATTACCACCCGATCTAGATGTCCCAAATCCTCTTTTTTGGTTGCTCCTGCCATAACTCTGTCGCACGGACTCCTTAACACCCTCGACTACCTTAGCCTTCTCCACCAAGACAGAAAACTCTCGCCTCTACTGTGAAGCAATCAGTAACCTTAACTCATCCCTAAGTCCGTCCTCAAAACGGATACAACGATCATGCTCAGTTGACACGATGCCTCTAGCATATCGACTCAGCCTTAAGAACTCTGCCTCATACTCAGATACCGACTTATTTCCTTGCACCAATCCCAAAAAGGCTTTCCTCTGAGCATCAGTGTAGCTAGTACCCACATACTTCTTCTGATAAGTAGTTTTGAAGTAATCCCAAGTTAGATCATCTGCCGTCGCACCATCCCGAACCGTGAGCCACCATTGGTACGCCTCATCCTTTAGAAGCGACACCGTTCCCTTCAGCTTCTCCTCATTTGTCAGATCAAGATCGTCTATGATTCTTTCGGTCGATTCTAACCAGTACTCCGCTGTACTGGGTGCCACCCCCGACACACCCCGGAATACCTCAGCTCCGTTGGATCGGAGTCGCTCGGGAACAAATTTCTGAGCTCCCATACCTCCACTAGCCCCAGCCACCATCTCAAGGACTCACAAAATAGCTTGTGATACTGCCTCACAACCGGTCTGATCCTGCTCCTCAGCTCTAAAAGTTAGAGGTGGTGGTGGCGGTGGTACTTCATTTTCAGAAACCTGACCCGACCTGACGGGTTCTGACACGGTCATCCTACCCCTACCGCATCCACGGTGTCCACGTCCTCTAGAGCTCATTCTAACTACTGCGCTTTAATCTGATTAAGAAAATTTTTATGTATTAGCATTTGTTCCACTTGATTATTCGCGAAGAAATTTTATGAAGAAAGTTTAATCAGGGATTCTTTCGAGCAAACAAGGTTTTAAGTCCTCTATCCTAGTCCACACAGAAGAGTACATCCATTCCCTAATACTTTCCATACTTATTCACTCCTTGGACATTTCGTAGTTTCTACCCTGTGGGTATTTTCGTCATTTTCCTACATGGTATTTTTGTAATAAAATTCGAGGATTTCAAAACTTTAATAAAGCAGGTCACTTTGAAATTCCCAAAACTGAAGGGTGTTTCTGAAAATTTGTAAAATTTAAAGATATGACATCATTTTGGAAACCAGGGGTATTTTGGTAATTTAGTTAATCATGAGTAATTTTTGCAATTTTAATAAATCCGGGATATTTTAACAGTTGTAAAACTCTAAGGGTTCCTTTTTTAGAGTTTCCCCTTTTAAAACGATGCTGCTACAAAAATCTTAAAAATTAGGGTCATTTTGGTAATTTGCAAGTTGAGGGCATTTTCGTAATTTTCTAAAACCAAAGTATTTTATTGGTGATTCGCAAAGTAGAGTTTTTGGATATTTATAAAATAGTGAAATTTTTGGGCAAAACCATTGAGTTGATATTTTATGAACCAAGGGCATTTTGGTAATTTTACCCCTAAGGGCATTTCTGTAATTTTTCACAAATCAAATTTTTCGGGAAAAAGTTGTAAAGATGGTTGTTCTCAAATTTGAAAGAGTGATTTTAAAAGTTTTGAAAAACTAGGGTTTTGTTGTTTTCTTCTTTTTCAAAAACATGGCTAGTTCCTTTCGGGTTTTAGTCATTATGCTTAGCCTATGACCGAGCCCTCTTGGTCAGGTGAACCAAAGCTACGCACCAGGCAGGATTCGAGTGAAGAGGAGGTGAGTCACGCAGATTGCTTAAATACCAAGCTCCCACCGGGACCTTTCTAGACATGCGCACAGAGGTTGCCACACCACTAAGCCCTCGGAGTTAGGGTGAACCGAAGCTACGCACCAGGTAGGATACCTATGAAGAGGAGGTGAGTCACGAGGACTGCTTAAATACCAGGCTCTTCCGGATCCACTCCTAGACATGCGTACAGGGGTTACCACACCCTAGCTCAGTGACTTAGTCCTAGGTTGGTTTAGTTCATTAAAGCTTATGCTTTGTCTTTGTGTTTGAGTAATCTTAATCCTAGGGTTCAAGTTCCTGTAAGTCTATTCTACGTTCCATTCCTCCCCTTTCTACAAGTAATAATTCACAAAGAAGTTTAGAAGTACTTACCTGGGCGGATCGGTACCGGAGACTCGGTGCCATGCTGTTCAAAAACCCAAAAATACTTCAAAAAGGCCTACCAAAACATTTTGGGCCTTGGGCCCCCACAGTCGAGCTTTGAACTGGGCTCTGATACCAATTTTGTAACAGCCCAAACCCGGCCCAAACACTACGATCGAATTAAGTATGTTACAGAGTAAACATTTTGTGAAATCCCTTTAAGGCGATCTAAGTTTTGTTGAAAACCTTTCATTTTCTATTGTCTTGCTAAAACCACACTTAGTCCGTAAAAAATCATTTATTAAATCAAGTTGTTACAGATTTCGAATGTGCCCGATGGCACGGTAAAACAATTTCGATGGAATTTAAGAAAGCATGTGTACTTATTTTAATATCACCAAATAGTTTAAACAATTATTCAAAACATGTAAATAATAAAAATAATTCTAGGAGGCCTTATTACAAATTGAATAAATTAAAACCAACAATGAATATAAAATAAAACTTAAAGTCCATTTATCAAATTCCCACTGCATGGCCACCTCGAGTCCATCCGGCTCCTCATCCGCGATCTACGAGTCACCTGAAAAATGTTAAGGAGAAGGTGAGTCACCAAGACTCAATGCGTAACCCTTCCCTCGGTTTTAAGCAATTTCATACACAATTTATAATTAGCAATCATGCACTAAGCCATGCACCCAACCTAGCCATCCAAACGCCTTTGTCTACCCCGTGTGGTACCAAACCACTGGTGGTGCCAAACCACTAGTGACTTATAGTCACTGATGTGATGCCAAATCACTGGAGGTGCCAAACCTCTGGTGTCCGAAGACACAAATCGATTGATGGGACCAACCCATCGTGTGATACCAAATCACTGGCGTCAATCCCTTAATATAGTCTGTGGGGCCAACCCACTGTGGTGCTAAGCCACTGGGACGATATGCTATGAGGTGCCAAACCTCTGGTGACCGTAGTCACAATGTGGTACCAAACCACTGTTGTCCGTCGACACGAATATCACTGCCCCCTCCTCTCATCAACCCATATCAAATCATTATATACCAGATTTCATGCCATCAAATATTTAAGTCACACATATATTAAACATGTCATGCTTCCCAAAAGCATCATAACCACAAGGACTTACCTGAATCCTTGCCTATACCGTTTCCGGTATTGGATCCCAAATCTCTGATTAGATTTAGCACACACAGCATACTTAGCATGTAAATAAATTATAAAGTGTGTATGTACACACCTGTCACCCACGATAGTCCTAAATCCCACTGAGTCAATCAGCCACACTCAATATCCTTGCCCCTATTATTCGGCCAACACAAGGTTAGTGCCATGGCCTATTCGGCCAAACCAAAATAATTGCAAAGGGTTCCTTGCGAACCCGAAACCTTACCCAAATTCTTTTGAATAATAGCCACCACCCTCCAAGTGTTTCTGCTTCCCTATAATCGGCAACCATTAGTAGCCATTAATAGCCTTCGGCTTTTTAATCACTTAAAAGAATAATCTATTAAAAATAGACCCTTACCACCACTTACCAAAACCGAATGCTTAGAGATTAGGGACTTGGGTCGACTGCTTCACGATCTTGGGGTACCTAGAAGAGATCAATTACCAAAAAGCGTTTAGAAGCCTTGTTAACTACTGCCGAAATCGGCACTTACCCCTAATGGAAATCGGTAAGGAACAGAGAAGGAAAACCATGGAGTTTCGGCACAACTTACCTTCACCAAATTGATTGACAACGAGAATCCAAAGAGATCTATACTACTTTTATTATTCGACCAAGGTGCTTCAAGATAAGAGAAAGATATTTCGGCACAAAGATGAGATGTATATTCGGCTAGAGAGAGTTTAATAACAGGAAAAGGAATTTCGGCAAAGGGTAAGGTGTAGGTTCGGCTATGGTTGATTTCAATATCAATCAAGGCTTAACTTTGAGTGAAAAGAGGAAGAAAAAGAGAGAAGAGAGTAGGGGAAGAATTCGGCTACTTACAAAAATGGGGAAAAGAAAAACAAGGTGATAGGTAGGTGCTTTTATAGGAATTCGGCACCCCCCTAATGCTTGCCGTCCACTCTTCCCATGAAGAGTTTAAAATTCGGCAATCTCCTTGAAATCATCCAAGCCTCTCATTTGAATTAATTCAAAAGAATTTGAATTGTACAAATGCCTAAATTTTCTCTGGCCAACTCTTAAAAATTAATCAATTAATAATCTAATTTCATCTTAATAATATCCCTATTATCCCTTGTCATTTAAAAGAGTTTAAAAATAAGAAAATCACTCCCCCCTATGCCGTCCCAATTAAGAGCAAAAAGAGGGATTTCCGCGACTCGAACACAAGCTCCCCTTGCTCTTCTTGTGGCGTCATCTACAGCTCTTAAGTGGCCTTCCTTTTGCCACTTTTCCAAGGCTATTTCTGTGTCAAATGTTCCCTACTTTAACTTGTAACCCCTACCTATAAGGTTCCCTACCTTTAAAGCTTCCAAATAAAATTTTCTACTATCCCGAGCCAACTCAAGACCCCTAATTAAGTCTTATCATTCCATAAATAATATCTCAGCAATTCAAACTCAGGCAAAATAATGCAAACACGAATAACCCCAATTTTAGGATGTTACAGGTATCTACCACCCACATTCACTATTCGAACACTCTTTGCCTTATTCCTATCCCAGGGGTATCTTCGTAATTTTTCAAAATAAGGTTCCTTGGTAATTTTGTCAATAAGGGTATTTTGGTAATTTTACGTTCCCGGGGTATTTTTGAAAATTTTGAAATCTGAGGGTATTTCAGTAATTTTGAAACTCAGGGGTATTTTGGTAATATACCAGGGTAAATTGGTAAAGCTTAATAATTCAGGGGTATTTCAAAATTTGCAAAACTATGAGGATTCTTTTTGAGAATTTGTTTTCCAAAACGGTGATGTTGCAAAAATTTTGGAAATTAGGGTCATTTTGGTAATTTTGTAAGTTAGGGGCAATTTCGTAATTTTCCAAAATCAAGGTATTTTGATATGTTGCAAATTAGGGTTTTTGGACTTGTCATAAAGTAAGGAAATTTTTTTTTTTTTTTGCTAAAACTGTGGGTAGTTCGGATATTTTATAAACCAAGGGCATTTTTGTAATTTCACAACTAGGGGTATTTAGGTAATATTTATAAATCGAAAATTTTTCGAAAAATTTTGTAAAAATAGTTCTCACAAATTAAAAGGATAATTTTAAGAGTTTTAAAACCAGGGTTTTATAAAAATACGGCTAGTTCCCTTTCGGGTTTTAGTTATTGCGTTTAGTCTATGACCGAGTCCTCTTGGTTAGGGTGAACCGAAACTACGCACCAGGTATGATTCCTGCGAAGAGGAGGTGAGTCACTAGGACTGCTTAAGTACCAGGCTCTTCCGGATCCAATCCTAGACATGCGCACAATGGTTGCCACACCCTAACTCGGTGACTTAACCATAGGTTTGTTTAATTAGGCATTAAAGTCTTATTAAACTGTTGGGGTAAACTAGTTCTAGGGTTCAAGTACTTATCATACTATTTCTACGTTCCATTTCTACCCTTCTACAGTTCATACCTTAAGTCACACAAATGGATAGAAGTACTTACCTGGTGGACTGCGAGTCAGAGACTTAGGTGCCATGCCAGAAAAACCTGCTTATTTCCAAAAAAATATTTTCATAAAACTTACTTGGGCTCGATTTGAAAATGTTTTGGGCCTTAAACCTCAGGCCGAGAGTTTGAAACAGGCTCTGATACCAAACTGAAACACCCCAAACCCGGCCCACGAGCCTTGGCCAGATTTGGTATGTTCCTTAGGAAAAACCGGTTCAAATTCATTTGCACTTTGAGAAAACTTGAAGTGATTTTGGGAGGAAGTTCGAACTGGGTTGGGCTTGAGTTGAAAACAGGTTCATTTTATATTGAAATCCCTTTATTCACGGTGACAAAACATTTAGGGTTTAGTTTAGAAGAAATTTACTTAAACTTTAATACATAAAGATTCATAAACATAATAAATAAAAATAAATGTAAAATGGTTCAACTATGGCCTTATGGCCTTATTACATCAAATAAATCCAAATAATTCGGAGTACTTAAAAATTAATGGTCCATAAAAATAAAAACTTCATGTTGAGCATGGCCACCACAAGTTCTGCCGTCCCAGTCAAAGATCTTGTTCATCACCTGAAACATGGTCCCTCAACGGGGTGAGTCAACAGACTCAATGTGTACACAACACTAAATCATAATAGAATCAGGCATAACAAATATTACACATTCATATCATAACATACAAATTATGATGCATTCCCAAACCCAAACCTAATAAGCCATCCGCTATACTCCCCCGTACCAACCTGTACACCGTGGGGACTAATAAGTCGACCCTCTTTCCGCTACACTCTATATCGCGGTCTTAGGTCACCGCATTTGTGGTCTTAGGTCACCACATTCAGATATCGCGGTCTTAGGTCACCGCATTCAGATTACTGTGGTCTTAGGTCGCCACATTCAGATACCACGGTCTTCGGTCATTGTGTTCGTGGTCTTAGGTCACCACATTCACTTCCCCTTTCAATAACCCATATGCCCCATTTTGTAATATGCATTAATATGCCAAAGTTCACATTCTTATTCTCATGTTACAAATAACATATTTCATATGCCTAGTAGGAGTAGGAAACGTACCTGAGTACTTAATACCATAACATGGTACCTTAGCCACTTTCTTATTCTTAATATCACATATTTTAATTATACATAGCCATAAAACTTATTAAGAATTAGTGTGGGGTACACACCTGATTCGCTTAGCAAATTCCTTGAGATCTTGAAATCTGATCTATCGCTTAGATCCTTAATCCCTACATTTGATTAATCATTTACTAATTTAATAAAAAGCCATTCGGCCATAAATCCATATCCTAGTAGGATTAGTATACTAAAACTTACCTTGATGGTCAAATCCCGAAGATCTTTTCCTTTATAGTCGACTATGGCAAAAATCCCGAAAGAATCCTTCCAAATTTCGGCAATTAAGAATATTGATGGGATTAGTCCTAGATTTCGACAAATCTAGAAGAAAAGAATAGAAATCAAAACTTGTTCTTACCCTTTCTTGAAGAAATTGACAACATCTATGCTTGAAGCCCCTCAAAGATTCGGCTTTTGATGGATTGGAAAGAAAAGAAATTGGCTAATGGTGATATCTTGAATTTTCGGCTTTGGCTAACAAAAAGAAGAATAACAAATGCTCTAGGAAATTCGGCAGAGAGAAGGGTTGAGAGAAAGAATGATGAATGGCCCTCTTTTCCTTATATAGCTGAATTTACTAATTTAGAATCCCTTACTTGGCCATCACTCTTCTATTTTGATAGCTTTATCTCTTTAATTATCTCCTAAAATAAAAGATAATTCAGCAACTATCCTTACTTAGCCAAAATTGTTAAACTCAAAGTCCCTTACTTGGCCATCACTTCTCCCTTATTTTCCTAATTAAAGAATAATTCCTCATTTATCTCTTGAAAATAATCTAAAATAAATCCATTATTTATCCCTTATTTATCCACTATTTATCTCTTAAAAATAAAAGAATAAAAGCTACTAAATTATAACCATGTGCCGTCCACCTCTCTGCTCCTTGTAGCAAAATAAAATTTCTTTGATTTGCTTCCCATGTGACTCGAACTTAGGCCCAATACCCTTGTATGTGGCGCCATTTCCAGAAGCCCTAAGTGGCATCTCCAGGCCACTTTTCCAAGCCTGTTTGCTTGTCAAATTTCACATACTTTTTCTCTTAAGGCCACCTTGCCTTAATTTCCTCTTTTAAACTTTAAAACTCGGCATTTCTAAGTCATTTCCTTACATTTCCAAGTCATTTCCTTACATTTCCAAGACAAGACATTTCCTTCCATTTCCAAGTCATTTCCTTACATTTCCAAGACAAGACATTTCCTTCCATTTCCAAGTCATTTCCTTACATTTCCAAGACAAGACATTTCCTTACATTTCCAAGTTTCCAAAAATGTTCACCATACATTCATAACACATAAGACATGCCATTTCGTATAATTAAATCAAAAATGCATAGGCCCATTTCCAGGATGTTACAATTCTACCCCCCTTAAAAATAATTTTGTCCTCAAAATTACTTACTAACGAATAATCGTACATCTTAACTCACCGCACTACGCTTATGCTGCGCACTCTGATCTTAATAGAACCATCATACTTCCTAGGCACAATCTCTAAGTTCACGTCCCCTAGAACTCATTTCTAACGCCGCGATTTAATCTGATTAAAAAGTTTTATGCATCAGAATTTTGTTCCACTTATTAACCGCGAGCAATTTTATGAAATAAAGATATTTAGAAGTAGTTCTTTCGATCACACAAAGTTTTAGTTCAAGTTCACTACTCTAATTCACAGAATCACATTCACATTCATCAACAGAGACACCTTCATTCCTCAATAGAGGCACATTCATTCATCAACATAGACATATTTATTCAGTGGTATCTACCACCCACATTCATTATTCGAACACTCTTTGCCTTATTCCTATCCCAGGGGTATTTTCGTAATTTTTTAAAATAAGGTTCCTTGGTAATTTTGTCAGTAAGGGTATTTTGGTAATTTTGCGTTCCCGGGGTATTTTTGGAAATTTTGAAATCCGAGGGTATTTCGGTAATTTTAAAACTCAGGGGTATTTTGGTAATAAACCAGGGTAAATTGGTAAAGCTTAATAATTCAGGGGTATTTCAAAATTTGCAAAACTAAGAGGATTCTTTTTGAGAATTTGTTTTCCAAAGCGGTGATGTTGCAAAAATTTTGGAAATTAGGGTCATTTTGGTAATTTTGTAAGTTAGGGGCAATTTCGTAATTTTCCAAAATCAAGGTATTTTGATATGTTGCAAATTAGGGTTTTTGGACTTGTCATAAAGTAAGGAATTTTTTTTTTTTGCTAAAACTGTAGGTAGTTCGGATATTTTATAAAGCAAGATCATTTTTGTAATTTCACAACCAGGGGTATTTAGGTAATATTTATAAATCGAAAATTTTTCGAAAAATTTTGTAAAAGTAGTTCTCACAAATTAAAAGGGTAACTTTAAGAGTTTTAAAACTAGGGGTTTTATAAAAATACGGCTAATTCCCTTTCGGGTTTTAGTTATTGCATTTAGCCTATGACTGAGTCCTCTTGGTTAGGGTGAACCGAAACTACGCACCAGGTAGGATTCCTGCGAAGAGGAGGTGAGTCACTAGGACTACTTAAGTACCAGGCTCTTTCGGATCCAATCCTAGACATGCGCACAATGGTTGCCACACCCTAACTCGGCGACTTAACCATAGGTTTGATTAATTAGGCATTAAAGTCTTATGTAAGTGTTGGGGTAAACTAGTCCTAGGGTTCAAGTACTTATCATACTATTTCTACGTTCCATTTCTACCCTTCTACAGTTCATACCTTAAGTCACACAAATGGATAGAAGTACTTACCTGGTGGACTGCGGGTCAGAGACTTAGGTGCCATGCCAGAAAAACCTGCTTATTTCCAAAAAAATATTTTCATAAAACTTACTTGGGCTCGATTTGAAAATGTTTTGGGCCTTAAACTCTCAGCCGAGAGTTTGAAGCAGAGCTCGATACTAAATCTGAAACACCCCAAACCCGGACCATGAGCCTTGGCCAGATTTGGTATGTTCCTTAGGAAAAACCGGTTCAAATTCATTTGCACTTTGAGAAAACTTGAAGTGATTTTGGGAGGAAGTTCGAACTGGGTTGGGCTTGAGTTGAAAACAGGTTCATTTTATATTGAAATCCCTTTATTCACGGTGACAAAACATTTAGGGTTTAGTTTAGAAGAAATTTACTTAAACTTTAATACATAAAGATTCATAAACATAATAAATAAAAATAAATGTAAAATGGTTCAACTATGGCCTTATGGCCTTATTACATCAAATAAATCCAAATAATTCGGAGTACTTAAAAATTAATAGTCCATAAAAATAAAAACTTCATGTTGAGCATGGCCACCACAAGTTCTTCCGTCCCGGTCCATTACTGTTCATCACCTAAAACATGGTCCCTCAACGGGGTGAGTCAACAGACTCAATGTGTACACAACACTAAATCATAATAGAATCAGACATAACAAATATTACACATTCATATCATAACATACAAATTATGATGCATTCCCAAACCCAAACCTAATAAGCCATCCGCATTTATACTCCCCGTACCAACTTTGCACACCGTCGTGGGACTACTAAGTCGACCCTCTTTCCGCTACACTCTATATCGCGGTCTTAGGTCACCGCATTTGTGGTCTTAGGTCACCACATTCGGATATCGCGGTCTTAAGTCATTTGCATTGACATCGTGGTCTTAGGTCACCACATTCAGATACCACGGTCTTAGGTCATTGTGTTCGTGGTCTTAGGTCACCACATTCACTTCCCCTTTCAATAACCCATATGCCCCATTTTGTAATATGCATTAATATGCCAAAGTTCACATTCTTATTCTCATGTTACAAATAACATATTTCATATTCCTAGTTGGAGTAGGAAACGTACCTGAGTACTTAATACCATAACATGGTACCTTAGCCACTTTCTTATTCTTAATATCACATATTTTAATTAGACATAGCCATAAAACTTATTAAGAATTAGTGTGGGGTACACACCTGATTCGCTTAGCAAATTCCTTGAGATCTTGAAATCTGATCTATCGCTTAGATCCTTAATCCCTACATTTGATTAATCACTTGCTAATTTAATAAAAAGCCATTCGGCCATAAATCCAAATCCTAGTAGGATTAGTATACTAAAACTTACCTTGATGGTCAAATCCTGAAGATCTTTTCCTTTATAGTCGACTATGGTAAAAATCCTGAAAGAATCCTTCCAAATTTCGGCAATTAAGAATATTGATGGGATTAGTACTAGATTTCGACAAATCTAAAAGAAAAGAATAGAAATCAAAACTTGTTCTTACCCTTTCTTGAAGAAATCGACAGCACCTATGCTTGAAGCCCCTCAAAGATTCGGCTTTTGATGGATTGGAAAGAAAAGAAATTAGCTAATGGTGATATCTTGAATTTTCGGCTTTGGCTAACAAAAAGAAGAAGAACAAATGCTCTAGGAAATTTGGCAGAGAGAAGGGTTGAGAGAAATAATGATGAATGGCCCTCTTTTCCTTATATAGCTGAATTTACTAACTTATAATCCCTTACTTGGCCATCACTCTTCTATTTTGATAGCTTTATCTCTTTAATTATCTCCTAAAATAAAAGATAATTCAGCAACTATCCTTACTTAGCCGAAATTATTAAACTCAAAGTCCCTTACTTGGCCATCACTTCTCCCTTATTTTCCTAATTAAAGAATAATTCCTCATTTATCTCTTGAAAATAATCTAAAATAAATCCATTATTTATCCCTTATTTATCCACTATTTATCTCTTAAAAATAAAACAATAAAAGCTACTAAATTATAGCCATGTGCCGTCCACCTCTCTGCTCCTTGTAGCAAAATAAAATTTCTTTTATTTGCTTCCCATGTGACTCAAACTTAGGCCCAATACCCTTGTATGTGGCGCCATTTCCAGAAGCCCTAAGTGGCATCTCCAGGCCACTTTTCCATGCCTGTTTGCGTGTCAAATTTCACATACTTTTTCTCTTAAGGCCATCTTGCCTTAATTTCCTCTTTTAAACTTTAAAACTCGGCATTTCTAAGTCATTTCCTTACATTTCCAAGTCATTTCCTTACATTTCCAAGACAAGACATTTCCTTCCATTTCCAAGTCATTTCCTTACATTTCCAAGACAAGACATTTCCTTACATTTCCAAGTTTCCAAAAATGTTCACCATACATTCATAACACATAAGACATGCCATTTTGTATAATTAAATCAAAAATGCATAGGCCCATTTCATGGATGTTACATATATGATCCTCAGACTTAAGATAATCATTATCCCAACATCATGAGTCGTATATTTTGATACAGCAAACGTACACCGTAACTGGTTGTTCTATAAAGGCTGATGTTGGATATACCACAATCTATGTAGAGGGATACTGTAACACCCCAAACCCGGCCCAAACACCACGGTCGAATTCAGAATGCTACCAAGGAAAAACGTTTGAAAAGGGTTTGACATAAGGGTAAAAACATAAAAAATTTGCTGTCATTGGTAAAACATGGTATATTTAAAATTCTAAGTAAAATCATGTTATTACAAATTCCCGGATTTAAAACTTTAATATAGGTTTTTATAATATAAATCGATTCCTAAAATCATTTCCAGTTTTAGAATAATAATAATATAACTTCAAAATCATAAATAAAGTTTCCAAATACTTTAAGTGGCCCTTATTACATCAAATAAATATCCAAAATACTGAAAACATAAAGTGCTTGAAATAAGTAGAAACATCTTCTACATGGCCACCTCATACCCGCTCCAACCCGGTCCAAGCATCATGTATCACCTGCGATGTTTGGTAAAAATTTAGGGGAGTCAAACCGACTCGTGTGTAATTAGTCCACAGATTTCCACACATGGGCTTAGCCCACAACCACACCAAACCACATATCAGGTAATAAGGCAATTAATCCACACGATTCCACAATTGGGCTTGGCCCATATCCACACCAATCCACATACCACAAATGATTATGCAAAGTGCACCCAACCCAGCCTAGGGTCCATCCTCTACACACCCCCGTATCCAGCCACCACACACCAGGGGATTACTAAATCAACCCTCCAACCTCTACACACCAATTTGGCAATTAATGCTGTCCACGTGAACTAAATCACAAAAAATCCACAACGCGACCTCAGCCAGTGCCAATCCACGATGCAGCTCGTAGCTAACATCAAACCACGATGAGGCACATAGCCATCACCAACCCACGATATGGCACAAAGCCGATACCAATCACAATGAGGCACAAAGCCACTCATCGATCCACGTGAGGCTCGTAGCTCTCACTAAACCGCGTACATAAATGTACACCCTGTCCTTCTTTCATATAACAGATCCCACCCCATACACATGCAACGCACAATAGTGCCATGATAAATAATGCACGTACAAGTTATTCAGGCATTCAATCATATTTCCACAGGCATATTCACAGTCTCATCAATAATTAATATTGACCTGGTTATCAACATACCCCTTAAGGGTATCCATCTCAATATTGCCACTGCACTTATTAGCATATACATAACACATGCAAATATGACATATAACCGGGAAATTTGTGGGTTAATCACACACCTGAGAACTTAAAGCGTTACGCTCTCAATACCGATGCTATCACTAAGCAAAACTACCGCTATCTGCCTATAATCCTGCCCTCCTGCTGGCCCACATCCTGGTGGCCAATCCCGTACTGCAGAGACTGATCTCCTCTTAAACTTAGGGATAGGGACTACCCATTGTCCTCCTTGACTGGTATTCACTTCCATCAACAATACTTAATCAGAATCAAACGGTTAATTATCCATATACGAGATCTTAAACGAATAAACCACAACTTAACATCCTTACCAAATGAATCAAAATCCCGAAAAGCTTCTGCTTACTCCTGTCGATTTGCCTCTAAAAGCCATAATCAGCATCGACTAACATTAATAACCAATATGGCCTATGGCCGCATATTAGCAACCACTTCCCTAGCTTATTTAAATTCCGAAACTGTTGCTTGCTCCAGAAGTTGTCGAAATCCCTGCTTATCCACTGTAAAAATGGGTTTCAATCCAAAACTCATGAAAGTGGCCTATGGCCGAACACCACATTGGCTTACCTTGATCACCTTAAATCCTGAAAGGCTCCTTTAATGCTCCTTAATGCTGGCTATATACAAAAGACACATATTATGGCACTAAAGAATATTCAGCCACTCCTAAAACCAAGCCCAACCCTTGATTTCGGCACACTAATGAAGAAAAGATAAAACCAATTACTAAGAGGAGTACTTACCACCAACGTTGCTTTAAGAGACTAAAAGAGAAAAGGTTTCGGCTTCTAAAGCTTGCGACAAAGAAGAGAGAATAAGGGCACCTTGAGGTTCGGCTATGGCTCAAAATGTAAATGAAATATTCGGCTATGGTGTTTCTTTAAAGTTTTAAACAAAGAAAAGAGAAAAAGATGCTACAAGGTTCGGCTATGGCTCTAGTTGCAAATAGGGTATTCGGTCATACTAGAAAAAGATATAGAATCAAGGTTTGAAAGAAGGAAAAAGAATGAGAAGAGAAAGGTTAGAAGAATTTCGGCAATGGTGACAAAGGAGGATTCGGCTTCAAATGAAAAAGAAAGAAAAAGAGAGAATTCCTATGATCAACAATTTTTTGGCAAGAAGATGGACACACATACAACTAAAATTCGGCACTTACCCCCCCTGCATGACCGAATATACCACCACCAAGAGCCCCACATTCGGCCACTACATCTTCCCTTATCATATCCCTTATTTCTTTCCTACTTTCTCTCTTCTCTACCCATTCAAAATAATTTGAATGGGTCAACCAATATCTCTTCCCTTTAGCTGAATTTTAAAAAGAAAACCAGGTCTTATCCTCATCTTTACAAAGTCCCACATGCCATCCAACACTTCTCCTCCCTTCAGCAAAATAAAACTCCCATAATGCTTCCTCTGCAACTCGAACCTGGGCCCATCTCTACTGCTTGAGGCGTCACTTACCAGGGCCCTAAGTAGCGCCTTCATGCCACTTTACCAAGGCACTCTTGTGTCCAAGTTCCCCTACTAATTTTCTTAGGGCCTCCTCTGCCTAGCTTCCCCTTTTTAAACTTAAACTCAATATTTTTCCAAAGCATTCCCCTTCATCCTAGAGTTCTCAAAACCCCTAAAACACCTCCAAACACACTCAAAGCCTGCTAGCTCATGAATTATGCATGAACGCATAACCCCTAAATCCCGGATGTTACAATTCTACCATCCTTAAAAATATTTTCGTCCTCGAAATTACTTGGCTAAACTAAGCAAAGATACTACTACTCCCTGAACCACCACAAGCACTTACTTAAAAAGTTTGTCTACTGCTACTGATTATCCTAACGAACTAAGTACGGTCATCTTCCTAGGTACAGTCTCAAAGTTTACATTCAAGGTTCCGGACACTTCACCATCAACAAAGAATGAGCTGACCTTATAACGAACAAGGCAATGAAGGGTATTCCAGAAACAAGGAACGTACGCGTTATCACATCTGGCACATCTTCCTCCTCGCGACGACTGACTGCATAAACCAACCTTGGTTGTCTCGCATCCGAACCCTCAGCACTTTTGCCTGGTGCTCCACGACCTCGACCGGAACCATTTCCTCCATGGTTCGGACCACGACCCCTCGTCGCCTGAGGAAAATTCCTAACCAAATGAGCCTTAGACCAACACCGAAAATATTCTTTACTATTTCCCCAACACTCTCCTGCATGAGCTCTCCCACATCGAGCACATGGACGACTCCGATTTTCAGCAACTGGTACCGGTGCACGTACAAAATTCTCGATCCTTGGTTTTTTCTGGAAGTCCTAAATGATACTGACGGTCCAAAACTCCTCTTGTTCCAGTTCCTCTCCTTATCTCGGTTCTGTCTCTCGGTCCTCTTAACTTCTTCAGCTATCCGAGCTTTCTCCACTAGAATAGCAAAGCCCCTCTCTCTTTGCGGAGCAATCAACACCCGCAGCTCATCCCATAACCCATCTTCGAATCTGACACACCTTTCGCTTATGAAAGGTGATTATGAAAGGTGATTATGACCCATAACCCATAACCCCGCAGCTCATCCCATAATCCCCTTAGCGTACTGACTTAACCGCAAAAATTTCGCTTCGTACTCTACTACCAACTTACTTCCTTGTACCAAGTTTAAAAATGCTTTTCTTTGCGAGTCTAGGTAACTAGCTCTAACGTACTTCCCTTCAAACTTAACCTTAAAATATCCCCAATCCACTCGATCTGCAGGAGTACCTTGTCTGACAGTGAGCCACCACCAGTAAGCCTCATCTCGGAGTAATGAAATAGCACCTTTCAGCTTTTCCTCCGCCGTGCAGCCCAAATCATCCATGATCCTTTCGACTGCCTCTAACCAATACTCCACTACATTCTACCCCAGATACTCCTCTAAAAACCTCGGCTCCGTTCGACCTGAGTCTCTCCGACACTGACTTCCGAGCCCCATTCCCCACACTAGCTCCTGCCACTCGCTCTAGTACTCGCAGCATAGCCTGCGATACTGCATCATCTCCTCCTGTCTGATCTTGATTTAAGAAATTTTATGCATTAGTATTCTGTTCCACTGATTAATCGCGAACAATTTTATGAAAAGAAGTTTTTAGGAGTAGTTCTTTCGATCAACCAAAGTTTCAGCTCAAGCATCCTATTCTAATTCAGCGAGTCACATTCACATTCATCAACAACATCTACCATACTACTATGGTCATCTTACCCGTTCCCAACCCAGGGGTAATTTTGTAATTCATCCTACAGGGGTATTTTTGTAATAAATCAGGGTCAATTCAAAAATTTTAATAAATCAGAGGCATTCCAGAATTTTCAAAACTTGTGGATATTTGAAAATTTTTCCAAATCAAAGGTATTGTAGAATTTTCCGAAATCGGGGTTATTTTGGTAATTTTGTACATCAGGGCTAATTTAGTAAATTTTCCAAACCAGGATATTTTAGTCAAAACAGTGTAGTTCTTACAAAACCAAGGGTTTGTATTCAATCTAAGGTAGTTTTACAAAACAGTGTAGCTAATCCCTTTCGGGTTTTAATCATCGAGTTTAGCCGGTGAATCAGTCCTCTTGGTTAGGGTGAACCGTTACTACACACCAGGTAGGATTCGAGTAAAGAGGAGGTGAGTCACTAGGACTGCTTAAATACCAAGCTCTTACTGAATCCACTCCTAGACATGCGCACAACTGTTGCCACACCCTAGCTCGGCGACTTACTCACAGGTTTGTTTGGTTATACTTTAAGTCTTATGAATCTTGTGTAAAAGTAAGCTAGTCCTAGGGTTCAATAGCCCTAATCTACTAATCTACGATTCCATAATTCCCATAAAGTTCACAAATACAAATCACTTCAGTAATTAGAGGTACTTACCTGGTGGACTTCGGGCCGGAGATACAGGTGCCATGCCAGAATAAACCTGAAAAAGTTCATAAAAATCTATATTTTTGAAAAGCCCATCTTTGAAAAATGTTTTTGGGCCCAAAACCCTCAAAGCCGAGTTTTGAACCGGGCTCTAATACCAAACTGTAACACCCCAAACCCGGCCCAAACACCACGGCCGAATTCAGAATGCTACCAAGGAAAAACGTTTGAAAAGAGTTTGACATAAGGGTAAAAACATAAAAATTTGCTGTCATTGGTAAAACATGGTATATTTAAAATTCTAAGTAAAATCATGTTATTACAAATTCCCAGATTTAAAACTTTAATATAGGTTTTTATAATATAAATCGATTCCTAAAATTATTTCCAGTTTTAGAATAATAATAATATAACTTCAAAATCATAAATAAAGTTTCCAAATACTTTAAGTGGCCCTTATTACATCAAATAAATATCCAAAATACTGAAAACATAAAGTGCTTGAAATAAGTAGAAACATCTTCTGCATGGCCACCTCATACCCGCTCCAACCCAGTCCAAGCATCATGTATCACCTGCGATGTTTGGTAAATATTTGGGTGAGTCAAACCGACTCAGTGTGTAATTAGTCCACAGATTTCCACACATGGGCTTAGCCCACAACCACACCAAACCACATATTAGGTAATAAGGCAATTAATCCACACGATTCCACAATTGGGCTTGGCCCATATCCACACCAATCCACATACCACACAGGATTATGCAAAGTGCACCCAACCCAGCCTAGGGTCCATCCTCTACACACCCCCGTATCCAGCCACCACACACCAGGGGATTACTAAATCAACCCTCCAACCTCTACACACCAATTTGGCAATTAATGCCGTCCACGTGAACTAAATCACAAATAATCCACAACGTGACCTCAGTCAGCGCCAATCCACGATGCAGCTCGTAGCTAACATCAAACTACGATGAGGCACATAGCCATCACCAACCCACGATATGGCACAAAGCTGATACCAATCACGATGAGGCACAGAGCCACTCATCGATCCACGTGAGGCTCGTAGCTCTCACTAAACCGCGTACATAAATGTACACCCTGTCCTTCTTTCATACAACAGATCCCACCCCATGCACATGCAACGTACAATAGTGCCATGATAAATAATGCACGTACATGTTATTCAGGCATTCAATCATATTTCCACAGGCATATTCACAGTCTCATCAATAATTAATACTGACCTGGCTATCAACATACCCCTTAAGGGTATCCATCTCAATATTGCCACTACACTTATTAACATATACATAACACAAGCAAATATGACATATAACCGGGAAATTTGTGGGTTAATCACACACCTGAGAACTTGAAGCGTTACGCTCCCAATACTGATGCTATCACTAAGCGAAACTACCACTATCTGCCTATAATCCTGCCCTGTTGCTGGCCCACACCCCGGTGGCCAATCCCGTACTACATAGACTGATCTCCTCTTAAACTTAGGGATAGGGACTACCCCTTGTCCTCCTTGACTGGTATTCACCTCCATCAACAATACTTAATCAGAATCAAACGGTTAATCATCAATATACGAGATCTTAATCGAATAAACCACAACTTAACATCCTTACCAAATGAATCAAAATCTCGAAAAGCTTCTGCATACTCCTGTCGATTTGCCCCTAAAAGCCATAATCAGCATCGGCTAACATTAATAACCAATATGGCCTATGGCCGCATACTAGCAGCCACTTCCCTAGCTTATTTAAATCCCGAAACTGTTGCTTGCTTCAGAAGTTGTCGAAATCCCTGCTTATCCACTGTAAAAATCGGTTTCAATCCAAAACTCATGAAAGTGGCCTATGGCCGAACACTACATTGGCTTACCTTGATCACTTCAAATCTCGAAAGACTCCTTTAATGCTCCTTAATGCTGGCTACATACAAAAGACACATATTATGGCACTAAAGAATATTCGGCCACTCCTAAAACCAAGGCCAACCCTTGATTTCGGCACACTAATGAAGAAAAGATAAAACCAATTACTAAGAGGAGTACTTACCACCAACGTTGCTTGAAGAGACTAAAAGAGAAAAGGTTTCGGCTTCTAAAACATACGACAAAGAAGAGAGAATAAGGGCACCTTGAGGTTCAGCTATGGCTCAAAATGTAAATAGGGTATTCGGTCATACTAGAAAAAGATATAGAATCAAGGTTTGAAAGAAGGAAAAGGAATGAGAAGAGAAAGATTAGAAGAATTTTGGCAATGGTGACAAAGGAGGATTCAGCTTCAAATGAAAAAGAAGGAAAAAGAGAGAATTCCTATGATCAACAATTTTCGGCAAGAAGATGGACACACATACAACTAAAATTCGACACTTACTCCCCCCTGCATTACCGAATATACCACCACTAGGAGCCCCACATTCGGCCACTACATCTTCCCTTATCATATCCCTTATTTCTTTCCTACTTTCTCTCTTCTCTACCCATTCAAAATAATTTGAATGGGTCAACCAATATCTCTTCACTTTAGCCAAATTTTAAAAAGAAAACCAAGTCTTATCCTCATCTTTTCAAAGTCCCACATGCCGTCCAACACTTCTCCTCCCTTCAGCAAAATAAAACTCCCATAATGCTTCCTCTGTAACTCGAACCTGGGCCCATTTCTACTGGTTGTGGCGTCACTTGCCAGGGCCCTAAATAGCGCATTCATGCCACTTTACCAAGGCACTCTTGTGTCCAAGTTCCCCTACTAATTTTCTTAAGGCCTCCTCTGCCTAGTTTCCCCTTTTTAAACTTAAACGCAATATTTTTCCAAAGCATTCCCCTTCATCCTAGAGTTCTCAAAACCCCTAAAACACCTCCAAACACACTCAAAGCCTGCTAGCTCATGAATTATGCATGAAAGCATAACCCCTAAATCCCAGATGTTATAGATATTGTTGATCAATATAGGATAAGTCCCTCCCACATAATGGGAGTAATATCTTAGACCACTTGATTGAGTGAGACTAGAAATGCATGGCCATGCTCAAATTAGTTGACATGAGATGCCATACTAATTTTATATCATAATCTACTCAAGATATCAAGAAACATCGGATGGACTATACAAGTGTGACTATCCTATGACTTGTGTCCATTCCAGAGATAAAGGACTTAAGGATTAATGCATGAAAGGTTAATCACAAAAATGTTATGTCGAATCATGACTTCTTGCAACTTAGGTAGCAATGATGCATTGCTAGATGCCACTCATTGTTTGTGACATTAGAATCGTTCTAGTATTATCGCTAACGTTACAAGAACCTCTACAGGTCACACACCTATGGTTGAAATGAGCAGAATAAAACATAGTTGGTATTGTGTTTAATTGTCACATGAATTAAATTAATTAAAGAATTAATTTAATTAGGCAATCAAATATTGAATATATTATATGTACAAGGATGTTGTACACATAATGAGAATTAATATATGAATTTGGTTCGTATATAAATTTAAATAAATATAGTTTACCGAAATCCATGTTATAATTAATGTAATTATAACTTTTTGGGTATAATTAATGTAATTATAATTTTTGGTTAAAACATTATTATATTTATTTAATTTTATAATTCATTAAAGATATACCGATTATAAAAGGTAATAAGTGATACAAAACTTATTAAGAAAAACCCTAAGAATTTGCTTGAAAAGGTCTAGTAGCCGTCAAGCAAATAAATACCTCTAAAGCAGTTTTAGAGATTTCTGTCGTTCATAGTCAAACTGGGTGGATTACGTAAAGGCATATATCATAAAGGTTGCGGCTTAGTTCGACAGTAGATCAGAACTCTTGTTACCGAGGCGTCGCTGTCTACTCAGATTGAAGTTTCGATAACTTTGAAACCTTTATTTCACCCTGATTCGTTCCTCACACATGGATTCATGGTTTGGATCACCAGGATTAATTTTATTTTGCTGCGCCATGGGGGTGTTGGCGTTCCAACAGTGGTATCAAAGCCACTTGTGTGATACGGACTCGGGTTTAAATACTTGAGTGATGCACTTGTATGAGATGGATGCTTTAATTTTACTACATTTTCGATTGTTTAAATCGTTTAAGCATAACCTGATAACTGTTCCTTTCGATAATTGATTAAATGTTAATCATGGTGTTGTGGCTTATTCAATTCCATGTTATTCCTGTTAACAAATCTGTAATGATGCGACGGTGGTATTTACAGTTTCCAGTAAGAGTTAACTGGCTAGTGGAACAAGGGTTGTTCCAATATGAAACCTCAAGGATTAAAATCCTGAAAACATGATTCTGTTGATAAAAGTTATCAAATCGTGAGGTTTCATTTGACTCGGCCCGCTTCCTCCGACCGCCCCAGACCCCATCTACTTACAGTATGTTTTGTTAATAAAAATTTATAAACTTGATGGGCCACAAAAGGTTGAAAGGATATTTTAATAATTCACCTTAGCAAATTATTGAATTATGTATGCTATTCTTGACATGCACGGTGTTTGAAATGCATAGTTATAGCCCAATGACCCATTCAATAAAAGGTTGCATTTTTTTATATAAATACGGCCTGCGTGTCGTGCCTTACTACTATTCTATTATATTTCTCTTCTCATCTTACTCCTTCGTATGTAAAATGAGTTTCTGCATATTGTAATTTGCAAGAGTTGTTGTGGGCTAGACTAGAAGGAAGTTGGGACAACTATTGTGGATTGATAGCTTATGAAACGGCTTACACCTTTAGGTTTCCTTTGGTTCTCCCATTGGCTTGGGTTGAACCACCTTAGTTTATGGGCTATAACTATTGCATTTATTTATTGCTTTATTTATTCATGTATGAGATGCTATGGATGTCTAAAGCATGCCAATTTTATATATTAAAATTTGGTAATAATAAACCCCATTAATTGATGAGATCGATTAAAAGACTAAATGGGCTAAAGTAGACCATAATTGGTGAGATGCAATAACCTCAATAAAATCCCTCTATTAAAATATTAAGTCAACATGGCCTTCCAATTTTTCCCTCGTTAAGGCCTCGATCAATACTATGTAGGTTTTGCCAAAGCGAAGTACCAGTATTTATCTTGGTTAAATGCGAAGAATAAACAAATGATATTCGCTGGTTAAAAAAAATTGGTTAATGACTTAACTAGGTTATTCTAATAAGATTAGAAACCTAGAGGCAATCAAGTTGTATAAATCATAAGATGATTAGAACAAGAGTTGTTCACCAAATATTAGGAGTTACATATGATGTAATTAGCAAAGGTTGCTTACCTAAATAACCATAGTCTTGAGAGTAAAACCAAAGCTGACCTAAGAGGAGTTGAAATGTGGATCCTTAACCCACTAGAAATACTTTGGAGAAAGTTTTTCCTAAATTAATATATGAGGGTTATTAAATTTGAAAAAAATAGTGGGATCATCATTTAATAAAGTCTTTTTAATGATTGATATAAATTTGGTAAATTTACTCACACGCATATTTAATTGTTGTAGATATATTATGGCTGCAAATACTAGCACACTCTCATTGCGATCGGTCTTTGAGAAGGACAAATTGAATGGTTTGAATTTTCTTGACTGGTTCCATAACTTGAGGATTGTCCTCAAACAAGAACGAAAATTGTATGTCATTGAACAACCACTTCCTAATGAACCACCTGCTAATGCCTCGAGAACTGATAGAGATGCTTACAAGAAGTATCTCGATGACATGGTAGATGTTGGATGTCTTATGCTTGCCACTATGAATCCTGAGCTTCAGAAGCAACATGAGGACATGGTTGCTTATGATATGATCGAGCACCTGATAGAACTTTATCAGGGGCAAGCACGGCAAGAGAGGTTCGATATCTCTAAAGCCCTATTCCAATGTAAGTTGGCTGAAGGAAGCCCAGTAGGACCTCATGTCCTTAAGATGATTGGCTATATTGAAAGTCTGTCTAAGCTTGGTTTTCCATTGGGCCAAGAGTTGGCCACTGATGTTATTCGCAATCGTTGTTGGGATAGCTACTGACCCGATTTGTCCTTAATTTCAATATGAATGAAATTGACAAGACTTCCGCCACAATTTGCTTTCGGTATGTTCTGAATCTCTTGAAAGTAACATGAAAAGGTTGGACCCAAGCCCATACCGATGGTCCGTAACAACAAGGGCAAGGGAAAGGCCAAAGTTCAGACAAAGCCTAAGGGCAAAGGTAAGCCCAAGTCTGGCAAAGGAAAGGCTGCAATAAAACCTAAAGGTGGGGTGTCTAAGGAAGGAAACTGCTTTCATTGTGGTGTGACTGGACATTGGAAGCGGAACTGCCCTATCTATCTTGAGGAAGTCAAGAAGGCCAAAACAAGCGGAATGTCTGCTTCAGGTATTGATATTAATTTATCAACTACTACTTCTTGGGTATCAGATACTGGTTGTGGTTCTCATATTTGTACCTCTGTACAGGGACTACAAAGGAGTAGGACGTTGGCTAGAGGAGATGTGGACCTGCGAGTTGGAAATGGAGCAAAGGTTGCTGCATTAGCTGTGGGAACATATACTTTATCTTTGCCTAGTGGACTTGATTTATGTTTAGAGGATTGTTATTTTGTGCCCAGTTTGACTAAAAACATTATTTCAGTTTCTTGTTTAGACAAAATTGGTTTTGAGATAATTATTAAGAATAATTGTTGTTCATTTTATCTCAATAATGTTTTCTATGGTTTGGCACAATTGATTAATGGCCTCTATATTTTAGATCAAATGAATCCTATTTACAACATAAATACTAAAAGATCTAAAATAAATGACTCAAATCAAACTTATCTTTGTGCTTTTGTCGTTTGGGCCACATAAGTGAGAGAGAGCATATCCATACTCCATAAGGATGGTTTCTTAGATTCATTTGTTTTTGAACAATTTGAAGTATGTGAATCTTGCTTATTGGGAAAAATGACTAAATCTCCTTTTCTTGGTAAAAGTGAAGCGAGCTAGTGATTTATTGGGCCTAATACATTCGATGTATGTGGACCAATATATACACAGAGCAGGTGGATTTCAATACTTCATTACTTTCACTGATGATTTCAGTAGATATGGGTATGTTTATCTCATGCGCCATATGTCTGAGTCCCTTGAAAAGTTCAAGGAATTCAAAAATGAAGTACAAAATCAACTAGGCAAAACTATCAAGTCACTTCGATCTGATCGAGGTAGAAAGTATTTGAGCCTAGAGTTTGATGATCTATTAAAGGAATGTGGAATTATCTCACAACTTACTCCTCCTGCTACTCCTCAATGGAATGGAGTTTCTGAGAGAAGAAATTGAACTCTATTAGACATGGTACGATCTATGATGAGTCATGTTGATTTACCGACTTCCTTTTGGGGACATGCACTTGAGACAGCTACTTTCACACTAAATCGTGTTCCATCTAAATCAGTTCAAAAGACGCCATATGAGATGTGGACTGGGAAATGTCCCAGTATGTCTTTTATGAAAATTTGGGGTTGTGAAGCTTATGTTAAACGTCAGACATCTACTAAGCTTGAACCCAAATCTGAAAGGTGTATTTTTGTGGGGTATCCGAAAGAAACCAAAGGTTATTATTTCTTTAATCCCACTAAGAACAAAATGTTTGTTGCTCGGACTGGTGTCTTCCTAGAGAGAGAATTTATTTCTAGAAAAGGAAGTGAGAGAAAGATTGAACTTGAAGAAATTCGAGAATCACAAGATACCACTGAACCAGAGATAGAACAACAGCAAATTCCACAAGAAATTGAGGAACAAGTAACTTCTGTAGAAACACAACCACCGCGCAGATCTTTAAGAGAACGCCATGCACCTGAGAGATATGGATTTCTCATTACAACGCACGGTGACGTTCTTCTTATAGATCAAGATGAGCCTAGGAGTTCTCAAGAAGCGGTGACGAGCTCAGACTTTGACAAATGGCTTGAGGCCATGAGATCTGAGATGGATTCCATGTATGAAAATCAAGTATGGACTTTGATTGACCCATCCGAAGGGGTTAAACCTATAGGGTGCAAGTGGATTTTCAAAAAGAAAACCGACATGGATGGTAATGTACAAACATACAATGGGCGATTAGTCGCTAAAGGTTTTTGCCAAATTCATGGTGTTGACTATGATGAAACCTTTTCTCCTGTAGCTATGTTTAAATCCATCAGGATCTTGCTCGCCATAGCTACATTTCATGATTATGAAATCTGGCAGATGAACGTCAAAACAGCTTTCCTTAACGGGTAACTTGAAGAGGATGTGTACATGACACAACCTAAAGGTTTTGTCAATCCAAAAGATGCTAGAACGATTTGTAAGCTACAAAGATCCGTTTATGGATTAAATCAAGCTTCTCGAAGTTGGAATCTTTGTTTTAACGATGCAATCAAAGAGTTTGGTTTTATCAAAAATGAAGATGAACCATGTATTTACAAGAAAGTTAGTGGGAGCACTATCACATTCTTGGTACTGTATGTGGATGACATACTTATCATGGGAAATGACATACCTACCTTGCAATCTATTAAAACTTGGTTAGGAAGTTATTTTTCTATGAAGGACTTGGGTGAAGCTACTTACATCTTAGGATTCAAGATCTATAGAGATAGATCAAGACGACTACTGGGTCTAAGCCAAAGTACATACATAGATAAAGTATTGAAAAGGTTCAGTATGGAAGAATCTAAAAGAGGATTCCTACCTATGAGACATGGTATTTCACTCTCGAAGGAAATGTGTCCTTCAACTCCACAAGAGAGAGAACGCATGAGTAAAATTCCTTATGCTTCCACTATTAGATATATCATGTATGCTATGTTATGTACCCATCCAGATGTCTCGTATGCCTTAAGTATGACGAGCAGGTACCAAGTAGATCCCGGTGAAGGTCACTGGACCACAGTCAAGAATATCTTTAAGTACTTAAGAAGAACTAAGGATACATTCCTAATATATGGAGGTGAGGAAGAGTTAAGTGTAAAAGGTTACACTGATGCCAGCTTCCAAACCGACAAGGACGATTCTCGATCGCAATCAGGATTTGTGTTTTGCCTTAATGGTGGTGCTGTGAGCTGGAAGAGTTCAAAGCAAAGTAAAGTAGCCGATCCTACAACAGAGACCGAGTATATTGCAGCCAATGAGGCAGTAAAAGAAGCAGTTTGGATCAAGAAGTTTATTACTGGACTAGGGGTTGTGCCTAGCATATCAGATGCTATAGAACTCCGATGTGATAACAATGGAGCAATTGCACAAGCTAAAGAATCCAGATCTTACCAGCGATCCAAACATACACTTAGGCGCTACCATCTTATTCGAGAGATTATCGATCGAGGAGATGTAGAGATATGCAGAGTACCTATAGATGATAACATTGCTGATCCCCTGACCAAGCCTCTGACACAACAGAAGCATGATCGTCACACTAAGTCGCTTGGTATTAGATATATGAGTGATTGGTCTTAGTACTAGTGGGAGATTGTAAGAGTATGCCCAAAGATCAATCATGAGATGGTTGTAATAACATACTTGATTTACCATGTTTATTAATATAAAGCGTTGTCATTATTATTTCAGTTTTTCCTTCTGTGTGTACAAACAAACTGTTTTATAATAATGTCCTGAGAATAATATGATTATTCTTAAAAGATCCTTAGTCAAGTATTATTGTTGACTAGGACAACAATAATGCATTAAGACTAACATGTAGTTGATTGATGATAAAGAGTTGTCATTGATATGGAGTGTCAAAATCAATGCATGAATATGTGTGTTAGAGAACAACATATTGGACTGACCCGCTATGAGTATGTTTCTTGGATTATTATGTAATTGTCACAACATTACTCATAGTGATTAATATGTATATGATCCTCAGACTTGAGATAATTATTATCCCAACATCGTGAGTCATATATTTTGATATGATCAACGTGCATAATCGTGAATCGGTTGTTTTATAAAGGCTGATGTTGGATATACCACAATCTATGTAGAGGGATGTTGTTGATCAATATATGATAAGTCCCTCCCACATAATGGGAGTAATATCTTAGGCCACTTGATTGAGTGAGACTAGAAATGCATGGCCATGCTCAAATAAGTTGACATGAGATGTCATACAAATTTGTATATCATAGCCTACTCAATATATCAAGAAACATCGGATGGACTATACAAGTGTGACTATCCCATGACTTGTGTCCATTCCAGAGATAAAGGACTTAAGGATTAATGCATGAAAGGCTAATCACAGAAAAGTTATGTCGAATCATGACTTCTTGTAACTTAGGTAGCAATGATGCATTGCTAGATGCCACTCATTGTTTGTGACATTAGAATCGTTCTAGTATTACTGCTAACGTTACAAGAACCTACAGGGTCACACCCTATGGTTGAAATGAACAGAATAAAACATAGTTTGTATTGTGTTTGATTGTCACATGAATTAAATTAATTAAAGAATTAATTTAATTAGGCAATCAAATATTGAATATATTATATGTACAAGGATGTTGTACACATAATGAGAATTAATATATGAATTTGGTTCGTATATAAATTTAAATAAATATAGTTTACCGAAATCCATGTTATAATTAATGTAATTATAACTTTTTGGGTATAATTAATGTAATTATAATTTTTGGTTAAAACATTATTATATTTATTTAATTTTATAATTCATTAAAGATATACCGATTATAAAAGGTAATAAGTGATACAAAACTTATTAAGAAAAACCCTAAGAATTTGCTTGAAAAGGTCTAGTAGCCGTCAAGCAAATAAATACCTCTAAAACAGTTTTAGAGATTTCTGTCGTTCATAGTCAAACTGGGTGGATTACGTAGAGGCCGACATCGTAAAGGTTGCGGCTTAGTTCGACAGTAGATCAGAACTCTTGTTGCCGAGGCGTCACTGTCTACTCAGATTGAAGTTTCGGTAACTTCGAAACCTTTATTTCACCCCGATTCGTTCCTCACACATGGATTCATGGTTTGGATCGCCGGGATTAATTTTATTTTGCTGCGCCATGGGGGTGCCGGCGTTCCAACAACATGCTCATTGAAAAAGACAATAGTGGCTTTGGTTGGGACGAGCATAGACAGATGATTGCTGCTGAAGATGTTGTATGGAACTCATATATAAGTGTAAGATTTATTTCCTATCTTTATTATCTTATTTTGATCAAACTGATATCTAATGTAGACTCTTTTTTTTTATAGAATCATAAATCAGCCAGTCAATTCAGACATTATAGTTTCCCTCATTATGACCAATTTACTTCCATATATACAAAAGATCGAGCCACTGGGAAAGATGCTCAAACAACTGTAGATATTGATGAAGAAATAGATGCTGAGGATGTAGCTACTGTAAAGAATCTTAAAGAAAGAAACAATTACCATGGATGCGAAGATGATGTTTCCTTGGATGAGATGGATGTCTCAGCTACACAATCGTAAGCGTCGAAGCCAAACCAAGATGATTCCACATTTTCAAAGAAGAAATAAGAAGATTTATTATTTAAGTGAACAAATTTATACTTCATTTACTAATGTTGCCACGTTATTGGGGAAAACATATGGACTGTTGGCTTTAAATTAAGTAGGAGCATTGCCGTCAAAATGCTAATTCAAGGGAAGTCAAAAATGGTCATTCAAGAAAGTGCCCAAAAATTATATTTGGCCTTATGTGAAGTAGAAGGATTAATTGAGGATGAGCACTATCGTGCGTTAAGCAAAATTCTAGGCCATCCAACGCAAATGTTTAGTTTCTTTAGTCTACCTGTAACATCCCAAAAACGGGGCTATTTGGAATTTAATTATTTTTCTTATGTATGAACCGCTGTGACATTATTTTTGGAATAAAAGAATTTAATTAAGGCTTTAAGTTGGCACGGTTTGGTAGGAAATGGTAGTTTTTAACTTTAAAAGCAGGAAGCCTTAGCAGGAGGGTGTTATCAGAACAAGTGTGGGTTATTTGACACAAATGAGCCCTTGGTAAAGTGGCAAAGTGAGGCCACTTAAGAGCTACATGTGACGCCACCAAGGAGCAAGGGAGAGCCTTGGTTGAGTCACAAAATTCTCTTTTGCACCTTGATATGGACGGCATAGGGAGGAGAGAATTTTCTCTCTTAAACTCTTTTATTATTTATTTAGATAATAGAGATAAACAATGAGGATATTATTAAGATTTAAAAATAGATTATTAATTAGATTTTTATTTAGATAATAAGATAGTAGGATATATTAAGGATAATATTAGCTTTTATCATTGGATATTAATAAGGATTATTAATGGGATTATTAGAAGATTATTTGAGATTAATTCAAATTATTTTGAATTATTCAAATGAGTGGCCTAGAATTGTTTTGGGTAATTGCCGAATGCCTATAAAAGCAGCAGCTTGCCACTAGGTTTTGTTTTTCCCATTTTTGTTGCTATTAGCCGAAATTCTCAACCTCTTTCTTAATTATTTTCTTTTAATTTTCCATTCTCTCAAACCCTTTTGAACAGAAACTCTTTTCTCTCTCTTCCTTGTCGAATCCCAACCTCTCTTTTCTCTTTTTCTTAGTTGGCCGAACCCACTCCTTAGCCATAGCCGAATTTCCTTCTCCATACTTGGTGGAGTCTTGGCCGAATATTGAAGCAGAGGTAAATAAATGGCCGAATATCTATCTCCCATTTTCCTTCTTCTGTCGACTTTTTACAAGGAAGGGTGCCGATTTCGGCAATGGTTTCTAAACGGTTGGTAACCGATTTCTTCTAGGTACTCGGGAGGGGAAGTAAAGCGATCGACTCACACTGATCTCTAGTGTTCAATTTCGGTAAGTGGTGGTAAGATCAATCTCTTTATTCTAGCAATTCGATTAAAAGCGAAGGCTATTGGTTTACTTACTAATCAATGATGATTGACGAAGTGATTCGAGAATCAAGTGTTGCGATTAGTATTCAAAAGTGTGAAGGTAAGGATTCGGGTTCACAAGGAACCCTCTCAAATTAATTGGTTGGCCGATTAGGCCATAGTACTAACCCGGGTATTTGGCCGAATATAGGGATCGAGTAGATCTAGGAGTCGACTCTTCTTTTGGATTTAGACTCCTCGTTGGTGACAGTGTGTACATACACACATATAACTTATTATATATGCTGAATATTGAATGCTAACTTAATTTATGTAGCAATGGATAATATACCTTATTGGTATAGATGGAAATTCGTGTAAGTACACATTAATATGTTTTTGTTATTTTATGCTTTTGGGAAGCATGATGTATTGATACATGTGATAAATCTGGTTATGATTGTTTGTCAATTGTGGGTTGAAAGAGTGGAGGGGCGGTGATGACGTGTCGACGGGCACTGATGTTTTGGTAACACACTGTGACTACGGTCACCGTGAGGTTTGGTACCTCTGGAGGTTTGGCACCTCATAGCGACTTGTCCCCGTGGTTAATACCACCGTGGGTTGGCCCCACTTGAGATATGGGATTGTCTCGCGGTGATTTGGTATCACACGATGGGTTGGCCCCATCACCCGATTTGTGTCTACGGACACCGGTGTTTTGGTAACACATCGTGACTATATGTCACAAAGTGGTTTGGCACCACCACGGTGGTTTGGTACCACAACGGGGTAGACAGTGGCGTATGGCTGGCTAGGATTGGGACCCATAATATTTTGCATATTAATTGTTATATGTTGTGTATGAAATTTTAAAATCGGGGAAAGGGTTACATACTGAGTCGTGGTGACTCACCTTCTCCTTTACATTTTCGGGTGACACATAGATCGCGGATGTGGGTAGGGTGGACTCGAGGTGGCCATGCAAAGTGGGTCTAGTTTAAATGAGCTTTGATTTTAAGCTATAATATTTTATTTCCAGTTTATATTTTATTTGGATTGTAATAAGGCCTCCTAGAATATTTTATTATCGTTATATGCTCGAATACTTGATTTAAATTTGTTACTACTATTAATTAACAATCGTATGTTTTCCAAGTTAGAACGAAATTGTTTTTTCTTGAGCCATCGGGCACACTTGTAATTTTATAATAATTTGAGTTAATTAATATTTCCAAAATTTTGTTTTATACACCTCAAAGGTTTCAACCAAAAATAATTATCTTTTACTAAAACATCAAATTTCTTCCAAGTTTTCTAAATATTTTCTAAGTAGCAAACCAGATTCGGCCATAGCGTTTGGGCCGGGTTTGGGTTGTTACACTACCTTCTTCTGTGCGATTGAAATGGGTGAGAAAATTTATTTATGACCATTAAAAACCATGGTTGTGTTGGTGGTGTTTTGGTAACTTTTTTGTATATGTAATATTTAGATGGTATAATGACATGATAGAATGTCACACACTATTGCAACTTTTTTATGTTGTAAAATTTAACATATAGATTTTTAAGATATAAGTTAATGACATCATGTAAATTTTTGTTAAATGTATAAACATTATGTTTGGATGTAAAATATTATTCTTAAGCTATTTATTAGTTCTAATCTTTTGCTTTTTAGTTTAGAAGATAATTATATTATTTGTTTCACTAATGATATTTTAGCACATTAAATATGCATTGCAGTTTAAAAATAATAAAGTAGGTTACATACTATTTTTCTAATATTATATATTATGATTTTTATTAATTCATATTTTAATAATAATTATATTAAGAATGTTATTAAATTATATATTATTTTATTAAATTATATTTAATAATAATCTTATTAAAATTTAATAACAATAACAATAATCTACCTAAAAAAATTATGCTAAGGGTACTTTGGTCATTTAAATTTTTTTCCTTATGGTATTACAATATTTAGTCCATTCAATCAAATATAAAAATACTATTACAGCTCTATTTGATTCCATAAAACTAAATAATTAAATTATTGATTATAACGTTGTATTCCATTTTAAGGTATTTATAGCTGAACTTTGAACTCATTTAAGGCATTCATAGAAAAATATATAATATTAAATCTACTAACATCTTTTCCCATTTAATATTCAAACGATGCATGAAACACTTGGAAGGCTATAAATATCTGCTATTTCTTTATGTTTAAGCTGATTCATCTAAAGTTATAAACCAGTTAATTATCCAATTATTATTTTTTGAGGAATTTTTATATTTAATATATTGTTTTTTAATCAATATCAGCTTAAGTGGGCTCACCGCTTAAACATATAGTAACAGAAAAAACTTAACACGGTTCTATTTGTAACATTGATTTAATTGAAAGAAAGAAAGATAATAGGGAAGAGGTCCAGGACTGATGATTAGGAAAATTTTTCAACTACTCCCTTTACCCCTTTTTTCCTTTTCCGTCATTTAGGCTCCTCTCTTTACTTTTCCTTTTAATGATTGCCATTGACCACTATTTTCTTTTCCACTTTTCCTCGAGGACCACCCCCATACATCATATCATCACATACTATAAATATTTTCAATTAAATAATATAACTTATTTATATATTTAATTTTATATAAATATCTCAATTAAATATTAATCCAATCAATATCGTTCTTCTTATAGAAACTTAAGTATCATGAAAATATAAACACTTTATTTTATTTTAATTTATTGTGCATTTAATTGGATTTATCTCAACTTTTGAAAATAAGTTAACTTTTTAATCTAATTTTAGAATTAAATTAAATCTCAAATGAATTTTAGAATGAGATTTAAAAGGTTAATTTTAAATTAGAGATTGAGATTGATTTTTGAATTTTGAATTTTCGAATTAACTTGATACTTAATCGAATTGAGCATTTGTTATTTTAAAATAAATTAATTTTGAAGTTAATTAATAAAAAAATTCATTTTAATTGGACCTTTGAAAATTGCTTTTGAGGAATAGAAAAACATAATTAGTATTTTTTGGAATTGAAATTATATTGTTTTCAATTATTTGATCCAAAACGTCCAACGTCCAAATTTCTGTCGAGCCTAGGTCCAAATTCAAATTTTGGGCAAATCTTTATTCCTGGACAATTTTATGTTTCGACCTGATTTGATTTTTTACTGAAAGTTAATGTTTTAGAACAAATAAAAATGATAGGATCTAATTTTTGTAATTTTAGTAAAAATAATTTCTTTATTATTTAAAAGGTTGGAAACAATGAGGACTTAAATTGTAATTTAGGAATGTTGAGTACCTTTAAATAATTTAACAAAACATGGATAAGTTGAAAACGGAAATTACCTATTCACAAAAGCTATAAGTTTCTAATGTATTGTCTTAAATTCATTTTAGATTATTCTAATTGAATAAATGAATATCTTCTTCTTGTTTATTTATTTTTAAAATTATTATTGCAATTTATCAAAAAATTACAAGTAAGCTTATTCATTTAAATAAGTGAATATAATGTTTGAGATTAAAAAAATAATTTATATATAACTATTAATTTAAGAAAATAATCATGTAATGATTACAAAATACGTTAATTAAGATTTTATTTTAATAATTATTATTTTAAATTTGTACTTAAATAGAAAATTTTTATTGATATTATCACCTACATAATTTTAATTAATAACAAAAGTAGTTATTTTAAATTTTAAATTTATAAATAATATATATTTGAAATAATATTATTTAAAAAATTTCAAATATTTAATATTTTTATAAATTTTAATTTTGATCCATTAATATGATGTTTTTAATTGTTAAAATTTTATCAATTTTATAAAACCCATGAATAGGAGAGTTTGTAATTTAAGTATTTTATATATTTAAATTTATAAATTATTGATATTATTCATATAATGTATTATAATTTTAATATTTTATTTTTATTTTTAAAATAAAGAAAAAAATGAGTATACCACATATCAATAAATTAAATCTCGATGTTACCAAGACCTTGTAATATATATAAGTGTGATTTATATGTAAACCACTACCATATAGTTGAGCAACCTTAATACCTAATAAATAATGAAGTAGCCTCATATCCTTGAGCAAAAATTTAGTGTGTAACCGATAAACAAAGACATCAATTTCTGTATTTGAGTCACTAGTGATGATTATGTTGTCTACATAGACCAACACATACAAAAAAAATGTATCGGTAACACGAACAAATAATGACGCATCATACTTAGAAAGCTTGTACTCGACTAAAAGAAGAAGTGCTTTCAACTTGTCAAACCACGCTCTCGGAGCTTGTCGTAACCCATACAATGCTTTATTCAATCAACAAACTAGTTGTTGTCCATTTGCATCAGTTTGAACATAACTCGGAGGTTGTTGCATGTACACCTCCTCCGTCAAATCACTGTTAAGAAATGCGTTGTTCACATCCACCTGTCGCAACAGCCATTGTTCAATGACAATAAGAGAGAGAAAGTACGAATCGTAGTCGGCTTGACGACGTGAAGGAATATCTCTCGACCTCACATCCATGTACTTAAGAACTCCCTCTGCCAACCAATCTCCCTTTTCGTATAGCTACATCGTCATCTGGATTGCATTTTACCTTAAAAATCCATTTGCAACTAATTAACTTACGACCTGGACGTAATGGAATCAATGTTTAAGTGTTATTACGGATCAAGGTATCATATTCCTCCTGAGCAGCCTACCTCCATTCACTGCTAGCAAACACTTTTTCAATGGAGTGAGATTCTCAAACATCAAGCTCAATGGATGACCACCTCTGGACGTACTAGCATCTAGAGTGTGAATACTGCAACCAAATATAAGACTTAGGTGGTTTCCGCAAGTATACAAGTCAGGTTGTAATATGGTTACAACGAAGTAGGTAAGTACTCTGAGGACCGTACCTAAGGGAGGCAAAACTAAAGTAATCCTAATTTCTACGATAATGGGTCTAATTGGTAATTCGATTAAACTATATTATGATTAAGCCTAAAGTGATGAAAAATATTAATTTATTAAAATATTAAAAGAACATAAAAACAACTAGGGAAAATAATTTATAGATTTTATCACATCTATGATAAAAGACTAACTCATTTCAGTGTTCATAGCTAACTTCCTATTCCGGGATCTATGCAATCAACTAGTCATTAACCTAGCAGGACCTCTCAGCCTTCCACTAACCTAATGAGTCGGTAAGAACTACTTATCTCTCGACCTCATAGTCTAGACTGGATTGGGGTAAGGTTTTCACAAATAGACAATATCAATTTTGGGTTTATTCCTACCTATATGACTTCCTAGGGTCGTCAAGCCTAGGGTTTTAAGCTCTTCCTATCTCAGCCAGCTGATCTACTAAGAGACTCTATATAGAAGTTAATTACTCTCACATCCACTCATTAATCTCATTTAATGGATTAGTTCCCTATGGATCTAGTAAACATCATAAACTTGATTAAAATGATAGACGTAAAGAATACATCAATAAGAGAGTTTAAGAAGAATTCTGATATATTGATAATAGTGTAAACAGTAATCCACGAAGAGTTGATTGATCCATAAATTGATTTCCGTGAAGAATGAAATAAGAACTAAAATAGAATTACAAATGAAGAGAAACCTAAGTACAAAATAAACTAAAGATAAACTGTAAATAAAACAAATTGAAAGTCGTAAATTAAAACTTGAATAACAACTGTCTATAAAGTGTTTTAAGCTGTCTATTTATAGGCTTAGGGTTGGTCATTTTGCATTGACTTAATTTGGCTAACATTTTGCATTAAAGTTTGTTGTGCAGGATAAAACACCTTTGGCCCATTAATTCATCTCATAACATCAGTGTCGTGACACCCTCTGGCCTATGTAGAGACATGATGGCAATTTATAAGCTAAGGCTTGACTATAGGGCTGTGTCGCAACACCCTCTGGCTATGCGCGACACTAATGGAAGTTTTCTTCTTTTGAGTACTTTATTCATTATGTTGCGCCATCGAAGCTCCGTGTTGCAACATCGCGACCAGTCTCGTGTTCATATGCCTCTGAATGATGTCCTGCACACTTACTAAAAATGTTAGACTACTTTGGCCCCTAAGGTCAAATAAATGGATCAAATTACACTTTTTATTATCTATGAACTAAACAATAAACAATAAATAAAAACATCATTAAATTGCTTTTATACAAGCTCTTTAAGTACGGAAAATGGTCTAATCTACTACAACAAGTTGTGGCAGATCAAATTCCCCCACACTTAAGTCATTGATTGTCCTCAAGCAAGAAAACATAAAAATTGAAGAATATAAAAGACGACCCTTGAGCAAGTGTGATACCAAGATAAGTTTCGGAGCAAAGTAAATAAGAGTAATCATAAATACACATAATTCTAGCATGATATGTAAATGACTTACCATTATCAACCTTAAACACCTAAGTTCAGTATATTACAAAACATATATGCAACAAGGTCTTCAAATATATTGATCCGTCGAGAAGTTATATAGATAATTTGATTATACTAGCAGAACACAAACAATTATTATTATAATTACTCAATAGAATGTCCGTTCACAAATAGATTTACCTAAGTCACAAAGGACTTTTCGGCTTGTAACGTTCAAAGGCTTAAGGTTGGTATGAAATTCAAGAACAAGGAGCATCAAAAAAATTTCAAGCACGAAATTAGTTTGGCATATCGTATTGTCCCCTATTCTCTCCCTTTAGTAACCCTTTCGTACTCATCGCCTTATCTCTCCTCTCACCTTCCTTATTCGTCCATGTAAGACGTCACAATGTAATACTAGTAACTATGGTCAGCTTACGAGTTTTTGTGCACTAATGACTAAGTTTTCTACTTTTGCGACCTTGTTTTTGGGTCACTTTTGAATTTTTCAATACCTTCACACTCACAAGGCTTTTTTATTATTCTAGTACTCTTTCCACTCGTTTTGACTTTTTCTGAATTTCTTTTTGTTTACACATTTTTAGCTTAACCTATAATCACTAGATCACACTATTTCTCCCTATTTCACTTTGATTTTACAAAATCACCGTTATGTCTCTACCTATCCATCAATACGTATGCCTCGACGTCTAATCTCGTGCAATTTAGGGACCAAAGAAAAAAAGGGTAAGTACAATTTTTGTTTTGGCTTCGGGTGTTGTATGAAGGTTCATCAAGAATTGTTTTTTGGCTTAAAAATGGGTACTAAAGATTAATGAATAAGATTTGTTTTTTGGCTCTAGGTTATACCAAATAATGCCTTAGGTCATCCCTAGGTATCTCAATATTCATGAATTTAATCAATTAAGCAATCACAATTCTATCCACTTATTATTGAATTGTTTTGTTGTGGTTATTGGAACTTTGACCTTTTTGCACAGGGTTGCAACTAAGTGGGGGAAGAAAACCCCAACTTTTTGGCCACTAATGCATATATTCATATAGTGGTATATCCACATCCCTATACACACCTATTTTTTTTCTCTGTAAAACAACAGACAGCAATATCGCTCGGAAGGTATTTCCGTTAGATACATTTAAGGTAGGAGCATTTCGGGTGCATAAAAATTGCATCCACATTTTCGCGATAGGGAACATAATCATTTGATTTAAAGAAGTGGGAATATCAGTGTTAAGGCGGTGCTTCCATTCACCCCGAACCTCTATCAAGTAATTTATAATGTTATCCATATTAATGTCCTTAAAATATTCTAAACCACTATGTTCGACAAAATCAGATTCATAATTTGGAGCATTATAAAACTCACAAATTTCCCTAGGGTGATATGCACATATTTGCCCTACACTAGTATGCTTTCCCAAATGCTATCATAAGGTCGCCTAAACTCTCAGTCCTTAAATAATGAATAAAACTCTTGTACTACTAGGATTACAACGGTGTCTTTAGGAGTTGTACAAAAACATTCCCACTTATGATACCGAATAAGTACCCAAATTTCTTTGCACAAGACCATTGATGGTTTGAAACCCTTCTCTTGTATGAACATTTTCCTTGAAGCTCTAAAAAAAATTCAATGTTCAGATTTGGAAATTTTGAAGGGTTCGCGACCACTGGTGTCTCTTGTTCATTGGTTCTTTTAGACTTCCTAGGAGACATTTTTTTCTAATATGCTTAACTAGATAACCAAATAATCAAGCAATGTATTTCACGACTAATTAATGTAACAATAAAAATTGATGAAACAAAAGTTTAACATTGTTACACTGGGTACTTTGTTGTTTTTGTGGATGACTTACTTGCAAACTCCTTAAGAATGTAGCACCCATACCTGCACAATATAGAGAAAAAAAAAGAAGTTGCAAAAATGAAAAGAAAGAGGAATACTAATGGGGATTTTGAAGTTTGAGAAGTTTGAAAGGTTTTTGAGAGGTTTCAGAGTCAGGGATTGTTTAGGATTAATGTTAGGATTGTTTTTATTGAAGTAAAAGAGAGTTTTTAGGTTAGAAATTGGGTAAAAATAAGACTTTGGCCAGTGGGTTCCATAGCGGGTCGGGTCGACCTTGCAATTTTTCGCAGCGATGTCGCAACACAAGGGTTCCATGTCTCGACACCCCTAGTAGTCTCTCGTGGTCTCAAAATTAAGGTTCAATGTCGCGACATACCTTGAATTTTTGGGATTTGGGGCCACTGTCTTCAATGTTGTGACACATGAGGACCCGTATCATGACATCGAGATAAATTTTAGAGTTTTTTGAGTTTGGGCTCAGTGTCAACACGGATGTACCGTGTTGTGACACTGACCTTGTTTTTGGCTTTTTCCCTTGAATTCCAAGGTGCTCGGTCCATACATCTCCTAATTCTAAATAGTTTAAAGAAAATTAAATCCTAATCTACCTATTTAATCCTATTCCAATTACTAATACTTAAGTCTATTAGAATACAATAATTTACAAAAGAAATTAATAGTCTGTCGAGATTAGGTGTTGTTGCTGGATTAATCCATCAGCTTTTTGAATATGCACTTGGACTTTCTATGTCTTGGTTGTCTGTCCAAATTTTTCTAAGTCCATTATGGCATTCCATAATGCTCCATTTATCCCATTATCTAAATTTCCTCTGTTGTGCTACATTAATCACGAAATAAACTCTTCCTGGATCAAGGTTGTTAGGGATTTTTACAAATATTTCATAACATGTTTTCCCTAATTTCCCTTTTCCTCCCTCATTCTGTAGGCGACTGCATTTAAATACTTCAGTCTCGCCATTGATTTTCATGTTTAATTCATTCTTTTTTAAGTCAATGGTGGACTTAGATGTATCTAAAAATGATTATCCTAACAGAATAAGTATCTCACGGTCTTCCTTGAAACTATAATAACAAAATCTACCGGGATGATAGAATTACACGCTTTAACTAACACATCTTCAAGTACACCTTTCGGTTGTACTGCATATCTATCAGCTAGTTGTAGTGTGATATGTGTATTCCTAAGCTCCCCTAACCTGAGTTTCTTATAAATTTATAAGGGCATTAAATTGATAGTGGCTCTTAGGTCATGTAGGGCCTTGCTAAAAGGTATATCCCCTGTCTCTATTTGAATTGTGGAACTCATTGAGTCTTTTAATTTTTTTAGGGGGGATCTTCTTAGAAATGATCGCACTATAGGATGCATCAATGTTAATTTGATCTCCTCGTTTAATTTTCCTACGCCTAGCCATTATTTCTTTTAAATATTTGACGTATTTTGGAAAATTCTCTATTAATTCACTGAGAGGAAAATTAACATTAAGCGAATTTTTGTTTATGCTTTAACCATGAGGGAAATGGTATTTTTGTGAGGACAGGTTCCGTGTTCTACTCATCTTTTGGTTTATCTGCAAGCTCGATTACCATTTCTAGTTTTAGTTCAGTACCATCGTGTTAAAGGGTTTCCTCTTGAAGATCATTGGCACCTTTTCATCCTCCTCATGAGTAGGTTTATTCGGGCTACTCAGTACTTTACCCAAATAGAGCGCTATTGCCTTCACTAGCTCATTTCCTTCTCCCTGAGGGTATTTTTCGGTGTTGCTCGGGATGCTTGTGCCAATTCGCCTTTTTATATCTCTTATCATGCTCTTGAGTTGACTTATTTAATCTTCGATCTTTGTCAATGTCTTTATTGTTTGAGTGCACTTAGACTGCACCTATGCCAATTTGCCTTTTTATGTCTCCTACGCTTGATCTTCTATCGTCTACACTTTTACCATTATTTATTCCTTCTTGAAAGCTAAAACTTGAACATAAGAAGTCTATTCTCACTATTAACATAAAGCATTGAACTAAACTGGAGCCACAACCATTTGATAAATTAGATGTATTATTTTGCTCCTTACGAAAACCTTCCCTCAGACAAACCACAGTGTTCTTATAAGACAAACGTTACGACCATATAGTTAAAACAATGCTTCAAATACCAATATTGCATTTCGAAGAAAATGAGAAAGGAAATCCAATATAATTCCAGTAACAACAAGTGTAGCAACTCAACCTCAAAAAAATAAAAAAAAGATCTGCCAACATGCTCCCATGATCCAACCAAGAATCATAACCATAATAAATATAATAATCCCAAGACAATGTATATTCCTTGCAGATTGGCCCTACATGATAGAATAGACAATAAGAACAATAAGAAAGCCAATATAAAGAAATCCAATATATAAAGCTCTATTAAACTCCTGAGAATATAACCCATTTTTATACTATCAAAGTATACAAATTATAAGCCTTTCGGACATACTCGTCCACATCCAAACTATTTATTTTAAAGACCATGCGACATAATAAAAACATATTGATTGTTAAAGAAATTGATGATAACCCAAAGAAAACCAAAAGAAGAATATCGATCAGACACATTGGAACCAACTATGACATATACAACACCGATTCTATATACATAAAGCAGAATAACAACTAGTAGAAGTAGAAAAATATCAACACATTAGTTTCGTTGAATTTTCTACTAAATCATAATTGAATAGAATGCCAAAAAATGGAGTAATGCCGGTCATTAATCAGTTAGACTAATAAATACCTCTGTTTACCATCATGATTATCCAACATCTCCACATCATAAGAACTAAATCTGGAGATAAAATAGCTGCTTATGCCATTAAAGATAAAAGAATTCATAAAATATCTAGATGAGATGATTGTAAGATACTCGGCCATAATGATAACATCCAGATCTATTGATATTTCTGAACACTATTCCACTGTCTACTAAAGTCATCGGTGATCTCACATTATTCTATTTCACTAAAATAATCAATTCAGAAGAAATCCCAGTTAACCCGTTCTTTAGATACCATACGAATTTAAATCGATTACCAGTGAATAACTTTTTCTTTTAACAACGACGTACATATCTCAAACAGTGTTCAAAAAGATCTATTATCTCATCTAGAACTCTCTGTATTTGTTAACCAACTCCGGCTCTAACCACATTATTACTAAATCAACTGCTGTACTCTTCGAATCCTCTTTTGCAGACTTAATCAACATAAATATTGTAAATACTCTATTCTATAAGACTTTGAAGATGAGGGTGTGGAAGTTGTAAAGCCGCAAAATTTAATTCTCATATACACACATGAAACATAACATTCATTATTAAAATAAACATTATGAACCTCTACTCTAACCTTGATGAATTTCTGCTCATCATTAGCAACCTTTTAATCAAAGACTTGAATACTGTTTTTAGCATTATTGGAATTAGCTAGGTTGGAAAACATTTATGTCTATCAGTGAAACAAATCCCATCAGAGTCAGGAGGCATCACACTATCACATGTTATATAATGGCATGTATTTCTAGACTCTATACATGCTACGTTTAGCCTGAGAACCGACTAATCTAGCTCTGATACCATAAAATATAACACCTTTCTCTGTCGCCAAATTAGGGTTACGAAGTGTTACTGTACAATAAAAAACATTTGAACATTATATCATTCGACAATTCAATCACATCATAAACTATTTATATACATACACATTTCCCTAGATTGAGCCCTCAAGGAACTCAAAAATAGCTTAGAAGCAATCCGGGACTAATTTGAAACAATTTAGAAAGTTTAGGAAACAGCTACAAAATTTGCGAAACAAGGGTCACACGGCCATATGCCTCACGCGACTGAGACACATGCCCGTTTCTCAGGCCGTGTAACCTTCGATCTAGGGACACATGGCCGTGTCCCAACCCGTGTGCCAGCCGTGTCCCAGCCCGTATGCCAGGTCGTGTAACTCACTAATTTGCATACAAGGGAACCTTCAGGAGACACACGGCTATCACACATGGCTAAGTCACATGCCCGTGTCTCAGGCCATGTGGACCTAAAATTTACCTAAAATAAGCAATTCCCAACACCATTTCATGCATATTTATTTGGACCATTTGTGCACACTTTCAAGACACCTAAACATCATTCAAACATACATAAATATGTCATTTCAAAGAACTTAATTCACCTATCCAATATGCCATTCAAAGGCACCTCAATTTGTATACAAACATCAAAACTTAATCTAAAGCAATTTAACCATTTCACATCTACCCAACCTAGTGCATTTTAACCATCAAATGCCAACATAAATGACTAATTCAATGCCATCACAATATCATAATGGTTCACATACACTATTACTTAAAGGTACCAAAATGACATAGCTTAACATGCACTTCCATGTCCATCAACCAAACATACTTTTCCAAACATAACATATCAAATTACCTAATGCATAACTCCCTATACATATGAAAAAGTTTATTTCTATCCATAATAACCTAGTTCAAATGTGAACTAAAACATATCATAAATAACCATTTTCATACCATCATCAACAAACCAAGAGAACCGTATTAACAAGCACTTTAAAGTAACCAAAATCACATAATTTGGTAAGGCATCAATGTGTACCAACTAACAAAGCTTTTCAAAGCTTATACATACCAAAACTCCATTAACACAAGCATCATAATACCATTAGAAATCACCCTATACATGCCATTATAAGCCAAAATACACAAAACTACCGAATTAACCACTGGATAGTGTGATAGATCTCTGACGAACTTCTAATTGATCGAGCTTCTGATAATCTATAAAGAAAAGGAAAATAACTACGTAAGAAATGAATGATTAGTAAGCTCGTATAAACTTTAAACCTAACTTACCACTTCAATATTATAATACATAGATTAAACATGATTCAATACTAACACTTTAAACTTGGTATAAGCATATTCAACACCATTCAACTCACAAATGAGTAAGTTCGTCAACATCACATATAATTTAATTCATATCATAATAGGATTTTATGTAATAGCCCAATTTAGGGTCTAATCAGAATAGTGGTTTTGAGACCACAAATCAGAAGTAGAAATATTTATTTTATATTTGTTTTAAGGTTCATGATATGATTGCTTGATTGTGTGAAAGTTTCATTGAGAAATTTTGTTGGTAAAGTGTCCAATTTGACTTTTAGGACTAAATTGCAAAAGTTGCAAAATGTGTGTTCTAGAAGCTTTAAGTATGAAATAGTTATGGATTCTTAATTACAGGTCCTTAAATAGAAATTTGACCAATTTCTATTTTTATGGACAAAAATGGACATGTTTAGGAAAAATTTTAAAGTTTGGCAAAAAGGGCATTTTGATCATTTGGTTAATAAAAGAACAAAAAAGGAAAATAAAGCCAAACTTTTGTCTATCTTCTTCAATCTAGGTCGAATTTTATAAGACACCATAGCTAGGGTTTTCTTCAACTTTCAAGCTTGATTGTAAGTACATCCTAGCCTCGTTTTTAATGCTCTTTATGTTTTTGAAGTTGTATTCACTCGATCTTTCTATTTCTACCATTGTTTTGAAGTAGTGTTCATGTTGAAAATTTTACCCATGTATGACATGCATGTGTTTCGATGTTTTATGGTAGAAAATGAAAGTGTAATGTATGATAAACGACTTTTGCTAAGTGATTTTCAGTAAAAACGTCAAAAAGGACTTGTTTGTAAAAGTTGAAAAATAAGTAGTAAAAGTGTGTTTTAATGGAAATTGTGGGCTGTTTTAGTTACGAAATGGTTCGACTAGGGTTTTTTATTAAAGAAATTGAACAGATTTCATTTTTTGAGCCTAGGGGCAAAATTGTAAATATGTCAAAGTTTAGGGGCAAGTAATTTTTCCATAATGTGATTTTTGTACTGAATTAAATAATGTGAATAATAAATGAGTTAAATGTGCTATTACAGATCAAGAAAAAATGAGGTTTGAGCCTAGAATGGGGGAAAAACGAGTATTTGACGATTTAGTCCTTTTCGCCATTTTATGTCGAAGTAAGTTATGTAAATAATGCATTGTTATTTATGCTTTAAATTGTTTATTATTATATGAATTGTGTAACACCCCTTACCCATATTCGACACCTGAACCGGGTACGAGGCGTTACCGTACTTAACTTGCTCAATCATGCAACATCGATTCATAAAATTTCATTGCAAATTAAAACTTTCCTTTAAGACCCTAATGTCCTTATTATAGGTCTACGAAACCTTAAACTTGTACCTGAAGTGATTCAGGACTAAACTGAAAACTTTTAAACACTTAGACAAATTTGACATAGAATAGGGCCACACGTCCGTATGAAGGATGGAACACGCCCGTGTGGCATATCACATGCTCGTGTTGCACACCCGTATGGATTTATTTTTTGATTCGAACCTAAAGGGGTTTTCACACGGCCTGACACAGGCCCGTATCCATAGCCCGTGTCCCTCACGCGGCCCTAATGCGCCCGTGTCTTAACCTGTGTGTGAAAACCTTGGCATTCTGTTTATGACGTCATCCCCTCATTAAGGTCACATGGCCAAGGCACACGCCCGTGTCCTTAGGCTGTGTCTCAGCCCGTGTGTTTACTACTGGGTATTCTGACTTGCCACCCTAGCTTGCATGGGGACACACGGCCGATCTACACGCCCATGGGGCTGACCGTGTGTCACACACGGCCTAGACACACACCCGTGTGTCTACCCATGTGGACAATTATAAGGCTATCTACCAAGCCAATTGCCACCCTACAAAGCAACCACACTCATACCAAATCACATCAACATACATCATGACCATAAGGCACTTCCAAGAACTCAAAATCAAAACACCCACACAAGCATGCACTTCATGAAATTCATCATAATTGAATACATGAACTTGCCAAGTGTTGGTTAATTTCCAATGACCATTTACAAAATGAATTGAATAACATCAATAGCCAACACTTTGGCTAACATATATGACATAACAAAATGACCAAGTCCTATACATGCCATACTAAAAATAAATCTAAACTTTGCTATACCAAAGAGAAGTTGATAGTATGATTTTGAACTCTGACGTCGTACGATCCCCAAGTTAGCTTGGCGATACTACAAGGAAAAGGGAAATGAGAGGGGTAAGCATATAGCATAGTAAGTTTGCATGAAATAAATAGCAACATAAAGGCTCATAATGTTATCCATCCATTGCATTGAATAAAACACAAAGTCTCAAGCACAATGCCATAACTTACTCAAACTTACTCTTACCCATTTACATGTCATGTCACATATAGTAAGCATTTCTCATGAATTACTCACATGTACCTCTATCACTTCATCACATAGCTTTAGCACTAATCTCATATCTATTATAAGCTTAACTATTTACCCCATTGAATCACTTAGGATACTTGAAGATACATAATCATCATCATTCACATAAATATGACGCCAATGCCATATCCCAGATATGGTCTTACATGGGGTCACCTCTAGATGCTGATGCCATATCCCAGATATGGTCTTATACAGGATTTCATATTGATTGTAAATTTTATATCCTAGATATGTTCTTATACGATTTTCATATTTGATGTCGATGCCATATCCTAGACATGGTCTTACACGGGACCTTAACAATCTCATGTCTCGATGATGATATCCTTTCACTTCTTAAAGTCCAACCGGGACTTCAACATCACAAATTTTTTATCATTTTCTCATTCAACATCGTTATTCAATTTCATAGAAATAATATACAACATCACTAATATCAACCATTTTAAACTTAATAATATGATGTTGAATTTATTACGCACAAACTTACCTCGATTTCAAAATAGATCAATTTGTCGATCTAGTCCAATACCTTGCCTTTTTCTCGGTCAAGGTTAATTCCTCGTTCTTCTTGATCTATAATAGCAAATTAGCTCATTTAATTATCACATTAATAAATGCATTTCAAAAATCATACTTTGGCAAAATTACCATTTTGTCTTTAGACTTTCACAAAATTACTATTTTACCCTTAGGCTCGTAAATCAATTCTAATAAAATTTCTTCCTTTAACGAGCCTAGGTGAACATTTATTTCTCTTATAGCAACTCTCAATACTCATTATTTCACACATTTAAAACCTATTTTACAACCATTGCAAAGAGGTTCTCTTAGGTGTTTTCATGGTAACACCTTTCACAAAAGTTGTTTATTAAACAACTAAGACTCATTTTCTTCCATAAAAATGCAGTAAACAACTTAAATGCTCACATGTCAAAACTCTAAACTTTCAACCATTTTGCAAAATAGTCCCCTTTTTAGCTAGCTTAAGCTTTAGGGGTTCCAAAAGTACAAATATTATCAAGAAATGATCATCAAAACACTTATTTGTAAGGAGAAAAGCTTGCTAAAATTTTTGAGCTCTCAAACCCCTATTTTGTTGCTAATTTTTGGTGGAGATGAAGAGAAGAAAAGATGATATCTTTCCTTTCTTTATTTTATTAATAAAAGTCAATTTAATCTACCTAATTCCAACAACTTTGACCAATTTTGACATTGTTTGTCTCCTATGGCCAGCCACCCTATATCTAAGGGTCTAATTGCACATTAAAGGGCCTCCAATTAATATTCTATGGCTTTTAGACACCTTTAGCTTGTAAAATGGAACTTTTACACTTTATGCGATTTAGTCCTTTTCCACAATTAAGCATGAAATTGCTAAAATTAAAGCACCAAAATTTTCATGCACTCTTGTAATCATGCTATAATACATAAAATAACATTAAAATAATTTTCTTTGACCTCAGATTAGTGGTTCCAAAACCACTATTTTGACTAGCCCCTAAATCGGGCTGTTACAAATTGTGATTTACTCTTGAATGAAATCGACAAAGTTCGACAAACGAGAAATCCCGGTTGAACCTTAGGAATTGGCAGGATACAAATGTCATGAAATTAGGGTTATCTAATATTACGTGTAAGACCATATCTAGGATATGACATCAATTTGAGATTTCATGTAAGACAATATCTGGGATATGGCATCGATATGTGATTTCGTGTAAGACCATAGCTGGGCTATTGGCATTGATATGATATTACATGTAAAACCATATCTGGGATATGGCATTGGTACGGTACTGTATGTACGAGATTCCCGAGTATCCTTTAGTATTCCGAATAGTTCAACAGGAAATTCAACGGGTATGTCAAAGAAGAGAAAAAGTATATGAGTACTACGAATTGGTACAGGTATGTACGTAAAGTTTATAAGTATTGACTTCATGTAATTGTGAGTTCATGATTTCCACGAGAATGATTTTATGAAAACCTTGTGATTATGAAGCTATACTTATGATGTATGAAATACATAGTAAATTTGATTAATGATTTTTTGATTGGCTTTCGGGCTAAATTGAGTTATGACATAGCATGTTATATTCATGCAAATTGTGATTTATCGGATATGAGATAAAGTAAGGATTGGCAAAATTGCCTATTAAAAATGATTATGGAAGCATGAAAATATAAGAGTTAGGCAATTGAAAGATGTGAGAGTATATGGTCGAAATGTAAATGCTCATAATTAATGTGTATGTTTTATGGGAGGTTTGAAATGGTTTGTTGATCATGGTAAATGATATGTTACTCTTATGACTGAGCGAGATGTGCTCATTAAGTTTAATGTCATTTATTTTGGCTTAAGTTATGTTATTCATATGATTGTGTAAGTTATGCTCATGAAGTTTAATGACAATTATGCTAATATATGTCATGCTATTCATATGACAATGTATAATTAATGTTGTTTATTATTTGCATATGAACTTACTAAGCTTTAAAGCTTACTCCCCTTTCCTTTCCCATGTCTTATAGGGTTAATAAGCTAGCTCGAGTTGGAGATCGCCGGAGATTCTATCACGCTATCAAGCTACCATTTTTGGTATATATAAATTCAAGTATTTTGAGTTATGACATGTATAGGGACTAAGTCAATTGGTTATATGTGCCTTTATGATTGTAGCCAATATGTTGGCTTGTAATCGTCAAAGGCTTGTTTGCTATATGGCCATGTAAGTTGGCTTATGTTGACAACATGGTTGAAAGCCTAATTATATTCATATGTGTGTCAATGTCTATGGTGAGATGATCATGGTATGCTTGGTGAATGTCAAATATTTGGAAACGTGATTTATGGCACGATTGTGTGATGTGGGAATTGTAACCTATTAATGAGATGAGGAATTTGAGTATAATTTGGTAACTAGATAGAAATTGAATGAAGCCTAATAAATGTTGGATTTGTATGTTTGATTTAGGGCTTAATAAATGTAGTGAGTATGTTAGATAAACATATCAAGTTGATAAGTCTCAACCATGAATGTGGATGCTTTGGTTGCCTAAGTATGTAATGTTATGTGCCTTTGAATTACTGTGAATATATGTGTGAATAAGGGTGACAAATGGCTTAGTAAATAGCCTTTTTATTGTCCACACAGGTAAGCATACGGGCGTGTGTCTAGGCCGTGCGTCACACATGGTCTGCCCCACGGGCCTGTGATCTGGTCGTGTGTCCCCTGCACCCTAAATAATTGTAAAATAGAATGCTCAGTAATGAGCATACGGGTAGAGACACGGGCGTGTGTCTCAGCCGTGTGGACGGCACGGCCTCAAACATAGGCGTGTGCCTTGGCCGTGTGATGTAACACCCCAAAACCGGCCTAGAAGTTAGGCTCGAATCTAGCGTGTCACATTGAGGTGTTTTTCGAAAACCCTTCTTGATATTTAAAAACTAAAGTCCCAATTTGCGATTGTTCTTAATAATCGACATTTATTAAGAAGTCATTACCTTCAAAACCTTGTTCGATGCAGAAGCTTAATTTAAAACAATTGACTTATGAAAACGTGAAATTTACAACTTAGTTACGAAAGCGTAGTGTTTTGAAAACAGATATTGTTTTGGAAAACCGCGATTAAATGTTAAGCAGATTTAAAACATAATAAACTAAAAATCCCAAACTAAAAATTAGAATTTAAGAGAGGCCTTATTACAAAATATAAACCCAAAATAAAAATAAAAATAAGTGGAATACGAAAATCGAAAACTGCTCATAGTGTGGCCACCTCTGAGTCCTTCAGTACGTTGAACCGCCTACTGAGGATTACTTGAGAAAAATTAAAAAGAGGGGGTGAGTTTACGAAAACTCAGTATGTACAACCCTTATCAGTAAGAACATGAATCACAATAATCCGGGCCGAAGTCCATTTCAGTAACGGTGGCAATTGGGCCTTAGCCCATAAAAGCCTCAGTTGGGCCTTAACCCATATCAAGTGTCACATATCATATTTATCTGGGCCTAAGCCCATCTCAATATTAAAATCCATATATGCAATGCATTAATGCCCATACCAACCCTGCACTCTGTCTCCTGTCCAACCCTACACTCCTATGGGGATTAATCGACCCACCCATCCCTACACTCTTATGTAGCACCGGTTGCGGCACTAACTTATCGGTGCAACATGGTTGCTCGGTGGCTAAAAAGCCTTCAGTGGATCTACAGTTGTCAAGCGACCATGCGATCCTATTAGCACTTCCTCCGTATTAATAATCCCATCCCCATGCAACATAATAACACATGAATGCAACATAAAATAATAATCATACAATAACAATCATAAATCGCATACAAGAATAACCATATAACATGTAGGGGCATTTTCGTCATTTTGCCCTTCAGGAGCATGTCGGTCCTTTTACCCATCGAGGGTATTTTAGTAATTTTATGACCTTTCTGAAGGTCTACATTTGCCACGACTGACTCAAATATCATTTTTAATCAAAACGGTGTACTTGGGCCCAAAGCCCAAAACTCGGCCTAGGTGGGCCCACACTCTCGTGTGGCCCATTCAGCCCAAAGCTGCCTTTGGCCATGTGATCGCCATGGCCAGCTCCTTATTTCCTATCTGTCCACAACATTTACTCACGTAGGGCCCATAGGCCCGTTGGGCCTATTCGACCCATTTTAGCCTAACGAGGCCCAAAACGACCTAAGCCTATGAGAACGCTCATGGTGGCCTCACGCATCTTGCGCTCATTGCCGTGGGCTCAGTCCACCACATGTGCGTTCGCACGCTCATGTGGCATCATTTTCCGGTATTTCGGCTTTTCGGCATATGCCGATCTATAGTCAGGATGGTGTGAGTACACACCTGATTACGAGTTTATGATACTCGGCACTTCCCAAACACCTGAGATTACAATAGCTAATGATTAGTTCATAATCCACACTACTCCCCGAAATTGAGATTGATAACGAACCACCATACTCACCATCTCGACGGCAACTCCTTGCTATGCTAGCACACTTGACTACTCCCTTTGATTACGAAGTTGGGTCCCTAACCAAAGAACATAAGTCAATACCGTTGTTCCAAGTTCACAAAGGCAAGGTTATTCGGCCTTCAAAACTCAGCAAGATAAGGGAACTTCCATCTCTAGTCGGTCAAGGATACACTTACCAATGTGCCACAGAATCGATAGTTACACAACCAGGATTTCGGCTTCTATACAAAAGAAGAGAGAACGAGTACTCAAGATGGAGAAGGATTCAGATTCAGCCTTGGTTACAAAAGCAACAAGGTAAGAGGTTCGGCTTTAAAAAAAAGCTAAGAGAAGAAAAAGATGGAATACAATATTACCTTGTGCTCACAACGGTGCTGAATAGCCAAGGTAGATTCGGCAGAAAATAGTCCCTCACGCTTCAGGATACTCGAGAAGCACCGATTTGAATTGGGAAAAAAGACGTTTGGTTAATGAAGAGAAAGTAAAAAAGCAAAGAAGAAGAAGAAGAAGTAGAAGAAAAGAGGTTCAGCTATTGAAAAAAGAGCCGAGAAATCAATTCCAACATGGAATGAAAGAGGAGGTTCGACTTTTGAAGAATTAGAGAAAGAGATGAGAGAAAAGAACGTGTGAAGGAGATGGTAAAGAGAGTTTCGGCCAACTCTCAAAGAGAAAAACAAGAAGATGAACAGTGCTCAAAACAAAGAAAAGAAAAATGACCAAAAGAAGAACCCGAAAGCACTTGAGTAATGAATGCCAAAAATGCAAAAACTTTTGACTAGAAAGCCTAAGGGAAAATCGGCACCAAAGCCACACTAGCCGAAAATGCCAAAACCCACTCCCCTAGCCGTTTTTCCTCTCCCCCCAACACCCCACATTTGGCCAACCACTATCTCTCACTCTCAACTCCCCCGATTCACACCTTGATTTGCTCCTCCATTCACTCTCCTTTACCCATTCAAATAATTTCACCAGGCTTTCCCTCACTCCTGCAGAGTTTGGTCTCCGCTCAGCTACCTCCCTTTCCTAGGCACAAAATAAAATTTCCCAATATGCTGTATGTGGGATTCAAACTCCTCCTCCCCTTGCTCTACTACTGACGCCACATCCACTCCACCATGTGCCCACTTGTGTTACCACAACACCAACAATTAAACTTAAGTCCTGCCTCCACTAGCTCACCCCACTAAAGTGCCCAAAAACCAAACTTTCACCAGGGCTTAGGCTCGAACTTGAGCCTCCTTAGGACCCCCAAACACACTCAAATAGCAAGCCAACAAGCACCACATGAATTTAAGCAAAACTACTAACCCCAAACTTTTGGGATGTTACATGTGAAGTCTGCACCTATTTTATGAAAAGTTATGAAAATTTAATCGATCACACGGCCTAAACACACGGGCGTGTGACTTGGCCGTGTGGCCTCAATTTGATGATGATGTCACAAATAGAATGCTCCCTAATTTGAACACGGCCTGAAGCACGGGCGTGTCTTAGGGTCATACGGGTGTGTGACCCCTTTTTCATGAAAATTTTCTAAGTTTTCCAAAAGTTTCTAAAGTTTTCGGTTTAGTCTCGAACCATTTTCGATGCATGTTTTGGGCCTCGTAGGCTCGTTTTAAGGGCGATATGAATGTTTTAGAAAATTTTTAAATTTGGTGGAAATTCATGTCTCAGTTTTGAATGTTTGCTTGTGAATAAGTCTGGTAATGCCTTGTACCCTATCCCAGCATTGGATACGGGTAAGGGGTGTTACATTTTACAAGACATATTTCATAATCATCAACCTTTTCACAAGATTATGAACCATTCCCTTTACTTACTTACCATTCCATTCCAAATGCTGAGCATAAGCCTAAGCAACATCTTCAATTCACGAGTTAGTGTATTTGTCCATGATATAAGTGAATTCATCCATAGAATAAGTAGGTTTCTCATATATAAGTACATCATTTAATTCATCAATCCTTTTATAACATCATATTACATCCCATTTATGAACTTACTATTTCATTCCCTTTTCTTACCCGTTGAACCATCTGGAATTACATTGGATACTCGGGAAAGCTCCCACAAAGTGTGCCTTTACACAACTGTAACATTTCCTTTACATTATTGCTCACACGAGCTGTGAAATAGGCCTCATACGAGCTGTGGGTCAGAATGTAAGCTACATGATGCTGCTCACACGAGTTGTGGAGTATCTGCAGCAAATGCAGGACCTCAGCCATCAACAGGACATTCAATTCCAGCACTCGAAACATGAAATACCTAATTACATATCATTTGTATCCTAAAAATTCCTAGGATTCAACCGAGACTTAATAGCCGTCAATACATCATGGCATAAATTTATTTATACTTAATTTCATTTATTTCATAACAATGTAATAATATTCAAATTAAGTTAACATTAAAACAATTACAATTCATACAAACTTACCTGACTAAATCGCAGCAATGACTAAGTACAAGGGCTATTTGGTAATTTTCTCTTCTCGATTTTCCACTCATTCTTAATCTAAAATAATAATTCCATTCAATTCACTATTTCTAACAGAGAAACCAATTCAATTTATGCAATTAAGTCCTTTTTGACATTTTTACAAAATTTTCCCTAATATTTTACCTTTATGCAAAATAGTCCCTGAGCCCAAAAAATGCAAATCAACCATTTTTATTAGATTTCATGATTAGACGAATTGTTTGGAACCCTACTACAACTCATATTTATCATCCATTTGCAATATTTTCTTTTAGTTTTACCATTTTCACAAATATGTCCTTTTACCATAAAATCATCAACAATTTCTTAATAAAATATGTCTATTTAACGACAAAGCTTAACAATCTATCATAAACTTTCAAAAACACCTCAAATTCATCCATGGCGCGTTCTGTAAAATTTAATAATTTCAAAAACAGAGGTACATGTTAGTTAGACTTAGTTGCAACGATCGCAAAAACATAAAAATTACAAGAAATAAGCATAAATCGAACTTACATGCAAAAGGGACTTTGACCAAGCCTTAGAAGCTTCTCCAATGGTGATTTCCTTTTTCAATTTTCGGTGATGACCCCTTTTGGAGGATGATACTATGTTTTATTTATTATTTTTAACTTATCTTTATTAATATACAACATTAACCTTATTATAATCTTATAATTTAACAAATTAAAAGACCTTTTACAATTTAGTCCTCTTTATTTAATTAACCATCTAAACGTTAAAATTTCTTAACGAAATTTTAATACAACCTTAATAACAACTCGTGAATATGTAATAAAATATTTCTAGATCGATTTATAGAAACAAGGCCCCGATATCTCATTTTCTGAAACCCACTTGACTTTAGGGTCATACCACTTGAACCTAATTATTCATTCAAATAGCATAAATTGCCAATTCAAAAATTATTTTAATACCATATTTGACTCATAAATATTAAATAATAACATTTACGAACTTACTCGTCAGATTTGTGGCCCCGAAACTACTATTTTCGACACCACTGATAAACAGCCTGTTACATAGTCTATCTACATGGTTTAATCATGGGCCTGCTGGATGGTGACTCTATCCAGTTAAGACTGTCCAAAATTTATTGGTAATTGTCTTCTTTGTGGATAGCTTTGGCTGTAAATGATCTTTGGCCGTAAGTGAATCTATCATTCAGCCACTAGCAGGAATTCATCGTCAAGTTTTCTATTAATTCATACGCATCTTCATATATTCGATTCATCAAAGCTCATCCTGCGACTCCATCTAGTCTTGATCTTCATTATGCATCCAGCCCATTATATAACATCTGCAACTGTTGTAACAGCCCGATTTTGGGCCTAGCTGGAATAGTGGTTTCGAGACCACAAATATGACGTAAGAAAATTTATTTTTATGGTCTACAATTTCATGGAACGATTTCGTTAAAATTCATTCGAAAATTTCGACGTTTGGACACTCAATTTAGTCAAAAGGACTAAATTGTAAAAAGTGCAAAACTTGAGTTCTAGAAGCTAGAGGTGTCAAATTGCTATGAAAATTTAAATTGGAGGTCCTTAAATGGTAATTAGACCATTGATTAATTTCTTGGACAAAAATGGATATGAAATAGGTGAAATAGAATATTTTTAAGTTAGGGGCATTTTGGTCATTTAGTAATTAAAATGAATTAAAAACAAAATTAAAAGCCAATTTTGTGTCCATCTTCAACCCCATGGCCGAATTTCACAAGGGGAAACAATTGATAGGGTTTTTCAAGCTTCCAAGCTCTATTGTAAGTCCATTATTGCCCCGTTTTTAATGATTTTTACATTTTTGAAATCCTCGTAGCAAGACCTATCTATTTTTACCACTAATTTGAGATATGGTTAAAGTCTAGGGTTTTGACCCATGGTGAATATGTGTGTAGTTTTTTGTTTAATGGTAGAAATGCATGTTTATGGTTAGAAAAATGACTTTTAATAAGTGATTTTCGGTAAAATGGACTAATTTGTAAAAGTTATGAAATTTGTCATAAAAGTGTGAATTAGTGGAATTTTAGACTGTTGTAGTTATGAAAATGGTACGGCTAGGCTTAAAATACAAGGAAATTGAATAAAAATCATTTTACGAGCCTAGGGGAAAAAGTGTAAATATGATAAAGTTTAGGGACAAAAATATAAATTTTGCCAAAATGTGAATTTAGGCTAATTTGAGTAGAAGGATGAATAAATAAATTAAATGTGTTGTTATAGATCAAGGAAAATGAGGTTTGGAACTAGAACGAGGGAAAAACGAGTAATTGACGAATAAGTCATTTTCACCGATTTTGCTTTTGAGGTAAGTTTGTATGTAAATAATACATCATTTTTTATTTATGTTTTAATATTTTGTTATATTATATAAGATATGGTTGAATATGGAGTATTTATTTGATGTAAATTATGAATTATGATTGATTATGGATGAATTGGTAAAATATTGAAAAGTGAGAATTCCCGGTTGAACCTTCGGAATAGAAAAGATACGAATGAGGTAGCTAGGTCACATGTGTGGTACTAAGTGTAGGCCACTATGTGTAGAAGAGAGCTACGAGATAGTTTTACGTCACGTGTGTAGTATTAAGTGCAGGCTACTACGTGTACCATATGATAGGTTGCATGTCTAGTACTAAGTGCAAGCTACTATGCGTACCTGATAGCTACGATCACATGTGTGGTACTAAGTGCAGACCACTATGTGTAAGTGATGGTTTTGGTCACATGTGTTGTAACATCCTGAAATTCGAGATTTTATGTTTTGCATTATATCATGTGTTAGGCTAGTTAAGAGTGTTAATTGTGTATGTTTAGGGGTCTTAAGAAGGCTTGGGGTTGAGTTGAGCATTAGCAAAATTTTTGTGTTTAAGCACTTTAAGGAAAGAAGGTAAGTGGTGACAAGACTTAAGGAAATAAGAGTGTATTTTGCTAGCATAAATGGAGCACATGGTAGAGTGGTGTGGAGTCAAGTGGAGAGCATGAAGGGAAAGGGTTCAAATCCCACCTAGTGCAAATTATTTTGATTAATTTCTGTGCTTCTTTCCAAAGTGTCGGCCATGGCTATAAATATGGAAAGAAAGACTTTTCTAATGATGGAAAGAAGACTAAGGATTATGGTAAGGAGGAAAATAAGGGAAAATGAAGGAAAGAAATAAAGGAAAGGGATAAGGGAGGGGGACATGTTGGCCGAGTATTAGGAGTTGCCTAAGGGAAAGAATTTTGGTCAACACTCATCTTTTTGGTAAAGATGATACATGGTTTGGTAAGGGAGAAAAGGGGGAGCCGAATTTCCTATAGTCATTTTGCAATTTTGGTGCCTGTAAAGCTTGATTTCTTTTTAGCATTTTTGGTGTTTTCTTTTCCAATTTCTTCCCTCACTTGCCGAAACTCTAAAGCCGATATTGTGCATATTTTTCCTTTGTTTTGGCCGAAACACTCTAGCCATTGTTCATCTTGTTCCCTTGTTGTGCTGTAACCCTCAATCCATCTTTGTTCATTCTTCCTTTGTTGCTGAAACACTCACCTCATTTTGATCATCTTCTCCTTGGTGTTACTTGAAACTCTCTAACACTTCTTTTCCATCTCTTTTTCTCTTTTCTCTCCAATAGTCGAATCTTTTAACACTTAATCTCTTCTTCATTATTTCTTTTTCTTTCTTATTGGGTACTCTCTTCTTTGACCAAATCGGTAAGTGATTCCATTCTCCTTTTTTCATTTCCATTTTCTTTTCTTCCTAGCCGAATTTGTATGTCCATCACTATACGGCTATTTCACTTTGTTTCTAAATCGAAACATCACTCTCTCCTACACTCTCATATTGTGATCAACTCTTTTCGTAGTGTTCTAGTGGGTGGCCGAATACCACATCCTAGCTGATTTATTTCTAGCCTTAAGCCCAATCGATGGTAGTTGGATCTATTATTGTCAAGGTAAGGGATTTCTTCAAGGTTCATCTTGATATCTCTCAATACTTAGTTATTCCATTAAAATGGATCGATGATTATGTTTAAACGTTTATTCTAGGGACTAATCGCTCATTCTTCTCTATTCGTTGATCCTTCGGAAGTAGTGGTAAGCCGAATCCTATCCCTAAACAACTACTTTCACTCATCATAGTATTCTCTAACAGAGACTTTTTCCAATGGAGGCAAGTGGTAGTGATTTTAAAGGAAAAGCTATTAGAGGACAAAAAGGGAGTGGAATTGCAATTCTTACTCCTAAGTTCAAACGTAGGGCGGTATCGGCAGTTCGGGATTTCCCACCGGGTTGTGGACCATCATCCGGTAAGAATAGGCAAACCGTGGTCGTTCACGATACTAAGGGTAAGTGTTTCATTAGATCGTCTGATTTAGATTTGGATTAATAAAATCTCGTTTGTTGGTTAATCGAGTGTAATGGTGTCAGAGGTGCCGACGATCAAGAAGGCTTAGTCCTTACCGTAATCAGGTGTGTAATCTCACACTGAAATCATGTAGATTCGTGATTCCCTATTATGATTGGACGAATAGATCGTTGTTGTTTTACAAGTCTAATAACCGTAATATAGCATGAACCGAATAATTGGCTTAAACAACATTATGTCTAAAATCTGTTAAAATCGGTACAAAATTGTCAAAATTACCAAAATGCCCTTATGGGCCGAATTACGAATATACCCTCAATAGGCCATTTTCACAAAATACCTTAATAGGCCGAATTGCTTAAATGCCTTTAAAGTGTCGATTTACCAAAATGCCCCTATGGGCCGATTTACGAAAATGCCCTTATGGGCTGATTTGCTAGAATACCTTAGTGGGCCGAACTATCAAAGTGTTTTAATAGGTTTATTCATCGAAATAATTTATAGGATTAATGGTTGTTATATTGGTTGTTATATATATATGTGTGGAGATTTTATTTTACTATGTATGTTGCATTTTTACATATTGCATGGGATGGGAAAATTGTATGGAGAGCAGTGTAGCCTGGTGGCATTGCCACAATTTATTGATATTTGTGCTTAATTATAATTTCGGTGGCTTGACCACAAAAATACTATATGATAGCAGCTTGACTGCAAATTTAGGTGTGAGCGGCAGGGTGGGTTGACTTGATCCCCACAGGTGTGATTGGCTGGTCGGAGGTGTGATGGATGGATGGGTTGGGTTGCATACATTTACCTCATTTAAATATTGTTATGCAAATGTGCTTCAGTCCAAGACGTTGCTATACGGGTTCAAGCCCAGTGGATGACGGTAAGGGGATTATACATTGAGTTCTTGTAACTCACCCCTTTTTCTTAACCCTTACAGGTAATGCTCAGTGACGAGGACTTGGGGCCATGGATGACTTGGTGGAGGCCATACTTTGGAAATAACATTTTCGAATATTAGTAAACTACTTTTCTGTTTTATTTCATTACTATTTTGGGGTTTTAAAGTTGTAATAAGGCCTCTGGAATATTTTTATTTTTGTTTTATATTTGACATACTTATTGTCCTGCTTGATTTATTTTAAATGGGAATTTTCTAAAATCATAAATAACGGTTTTCCAAAATTGATTAATAAATGGTTTTCATAATAAATATGTACAAATAATTTAATTCGGATTCTCTTTCAAATTTTCAACGTCATTTTCAAAAGTCATGGTTTTAAAGTTCACTACCTCGATTTTCGACTCATCAATCAACCTCTCAAAAATAGTTGTATTTTATCAAATATTTACATCCAAACTTGTTTTTCTTGACCATAACCAAATAACACCTACTTTAGTAAGAATCATATGATTTTTATACATTTTCTTCATGTGACATGTCAGATCCGGTCATACCGCATGGGCCGAGTTTGGGGTGTTACATGTGTAGTACTAAGTTATGAATAAGTTATGAAATTAAAGATGAATGAGTCTATTTTCAAATAAAAGAAATGTAAAGAAAAGAGTTTCATATTCTATGATATTTGAATTTTTGTAAGACAGGGTTAGAATGATGTTGGAATCCCCTGTTCCGACTTTGGAAAATCACTAAAAATTGTATAAATATAATTATGGTTTATAATTTACATGATTAAATTTCTTAATGAGTCTAACTTCAATAGAAACAAACAAGAACATCATCCGAATCTCGTACGAAGAGATAATTAATTTTTAGTGAAGAAGGGTCGAAATTGTCAGACAGCAGAACAGGGGAGACTTTAAAGAATAAATTATACTTATTTGCTAAACCAAAAATTAACATGAAAAATTAATAGATCTTAATTTGGAGTTTTGTAGCTCGAGATATAAATAATTTAGTGACAGTGACTTGAGTAGACTGCTTGAGATGAACATGAAAAAATAGTGGAACTATGTGCAATTATGATTGTATTATCTTGAGAACATATTGTGAAGATTTATAAAAGCCTGTTAATAAATCACTTATTATTTACATGCCTACTTACTAAGCTATAATGCTTACCCCCCTTCCTTTCCTTTTTCCTATAGTGTCACAGAGGCTAGCTCGGGTTGGAGATCGTCGGAGATTTTATCACACTATCAAGCTTTTGACTAGTATAAATGCCTTCAAGTAATTTAAGTCTATGGCCTATATAGGGACTTAGTCATTTTGTGTATGTGTTATTATGTTTTGGCCAAATGTATTGCCTTGTAATAGTTAAAAGGTTATTGTAGTATGTAGCCATGCTAATTGGCTTATATTGGCTAATTGATTGTAAGCCTATATATATTATTTATATGCCAATGTCTTGTGATGTGAGCTGTGTTTTCATGATACATGATGAGTTGTGGGTTATGGCCTAAATACCTAATGGTTGAATGTGCTAGTAGTCTTGATGTTGAATGGCTAAGTTTGGCTCAATGGTATGGTATGATAATTAGATATAATTATGCATGTATAAGAGTTGTTGAGGATGCATATTAAGTGTGACCCTGTTTTGAAGAAAAATTTTCTAAGTGTTGTGAAATTTTCCAAAGTTCTCGGTTTAGTCCCGAACTGCTTCCAAAGCATGTCGTAGGTCCATATTAGGGACTCTGTGATTGAATATGAAAAGTTTTAAATTTGGATAGAAATTTATGACTCGGAAATGATCGGTTATATGTGATTAAGTCTGGTAATGCCTCATACCTTATTCCGACGACAAATACGGGTAAGGGGTGTTACAACTGTAGCCATTCAAGTAGACCATGGTGAGGGCATCATTGTACCAACGAATTGAATCATTCCCAAGCTTCGTGAAAGCTTTCTCCCTCCAATTGTATAAACACGACAATCTCTCTTCTCAGTTGGACCATTTTACTAATAGGGATGAACTTGTATAAGAACTTTTTTGCAAGTTCCTTCCATGTTGTGATAGATATTGGTGCTTGCGAATCTAACCATCAATATCATAATCTATAACATTTTACAATTTTACGAATTACCCTCCGATTAGTTAGATTAAGCTAAAATGAACTCAAAAACATAAAAATCACTAAAAATGAACCTCAAAAACACAAACATACAATGGAGAGAGCTTGGCCGAACCTCTTTTGTCTCAAAAATGATAGTTTTCGGTTTGGGGAAGAACATAAATAAATAGAAATGATATGTTTTGTTTATTTTATTTTATTTTAACTTAACTTTTCTTTTAATTTTATTAAATTATAACACATAATTTACTAAAAAACAAGCACTAATCATGTATACCATTTAATTATGGTATATTTTCCATATAAACCATTGTACATTTCTTAATTTAGCCAATTAACTAACAGAAACTAACTTTTGCAACTATTATGATTTAGTCCTTTTCACTTAATTAACTAACTATCATTAAAATTTCTTATCCAAAATTTAATATGACACTAACAAATACTGTAACACCCCTTACCCGTATCTGACGCCGGGACAGGGTACGAAGCATTACCTAACTTAAACTCATGCATACATACAATTCCGAATCATAAAAGTCCGTTCAAATTTAAAAATTTCAAACTTCCTCTTAACAACCTTAATATAGACCTACGAGGCCCAAAACACATCATAGAAACATTTCGAGATCAAATCGAGTTCTTTAGAAGATCTCTGGAAAAACTTAGAAAAATTCTCATCAAATAGTCCACACGCCCGTGTGGAAGAAGGGATACACCCGTGTGACATATCACATGCCCGTGTTCCACACCCGTGTAGATTTATTTCTCAATTAGAACCTACAAGGGTTTTCACACGGCCTGACACATGCCCGTGTCCCTCACATGGCCATGACATGCCCATGCCTTCTCTCGTGTGTAAAAACCTTGACATTCTATTTCTAACGTCATCATCCCAATAAGGTCACATGGCCCAGGCACACGCCAATGTCCCTAGACCATATGGCGAATTAAATTCCTAAATTCAGGTGCAAACTTCACACGGCCAGGGCACATGTCCCTAGACACACGGGCGTGTGTCAGCCTGCGTGGTTACTACTGAGCGTTCTGTTTTGCCAACTTAGGATGCAGGGGGACACACGGCCAAACCACACGCCCATGGGGTAGACCATGTGTCACACACGGCCTAGACACACGCCCGTTTGTCTACCCGTGTGGACAAGAACAAAGCTATTTACCAAGCCCTTTTTTCCACCTTACTTGCACCGACGTAAGCCACATGAAACAACCTACTCATTCATGCAATAATATACCAAATACTCCACCATGCAATTTGCACATCCATGAAAAACATCATCATTTTCATATAACAATAATGAGTAATTGCCAACAACCATGGCCTTATACAAAATGAATTGAGTAACATTAATAGCCAACATCTTGGCTAACCAATATGACATATAACAAAATAACCAAGTTCCTATACATGCCATACCCAAAATATTCAAACTTTACTATACCAAAAGAATAGCTTGATAGTGTGAACCGAGCTCCTACGTTCTACAATCCCAGAGCTAGCTTGGCAATACTACAAGGAAAGGGAAAAAAGAGGAAGCATAAAGCTTGGTAAGTTTGTATGCAATGAATAGCAACATAAAGGCTTATGATAACATCCATTCATCACACTAAATAATACCACAAGTTCTCAAGCACATCGGCTTAACTTACTTATGCTTACTCTTACCAAATCACACATCACATTTTGCATTCATTTCTCATAAATTACTCATGGGTACCTGTATCACTTCATCACATTACTTTAGCACTTTTACTCTCCTGAACATAGATTTAGCTCTTTATTCCGTTGAACCACTTGGAATATCAAAGGATACTCAAACTAATCATACACGTAATACGGTGCCAATGCCATATCCCAGATATGGTCTTACATGAGATCACTTCTCGATGCCAATGCCATATCCCAGATATGGTTTTACACGGAATCTCATATCGATGTTGACGCCATATTCCAGATATGGTCTTATATGAGATCGTATATCGATGCCATGTCCCAGACATGGTCTTACACGATTTTCATATTCGAATTTGATGCCATATCCCAGATATGGTCTTATATGGGATCTCAATTCGGTGCTAAGGCCATGTCCCAGACATTGTCTTATATGGGACCTTACAAATCTCATGTCTTGCGATGGTATCCTCTCACTTCCTAAGGTTCCACTGGAACTTCAACATCATAATTTTCATCATATTCTCATCGAAACATCATTGATCAATTTTTATAGAAATAATATACATCTTCACGAAATGTCAACATTTTAAAACATAATGACATGATGTTGAATTATTACACACAAACTTACTTCAGTACCAAAATATGCCAATTTGCAATTCTAATCCGAAACCTTGCCTTTTCCTCGATCAAGGTTAATTCCATGTTCTTCTTGATCTATAAAATACAAATTTACTCATTTAATCACTGCATTGATCAAGACATTTCAAAAGTCATACTTTGGCAAAATTATCGTTTTGCCCTTAGACTTTCACAAAATTACAGTTTTGCCCCTAGGCTTGTAAATTGATTCTAATCAAATTTCTTCCTTTAACAAGCCTAGCTGAATAGTTATTACTCTTATAGCAATTCACAATACCAATTATTTCACACATTTACCACCTATTTTACAACCTTTACAAAAATGTCTTTTTAGGTGTTTTCATGGAAACCCCTTTCATATAAGTTGTTTATTTAACAAATAAGATTCTATAAAATTTCAGAAATCAACATGAATACTCACATGGAAAAACCCTAGGCTCTTAACCATTTTGCAAAATAGTCCCCTCATTAGCTAGAGGTTCCAAAAACACAAAAATCATCAAAAATGAGCATCAAGATGACTTACTTGCAAGTATGAGAAGTTGCTGAAAATTTTAAGCTTTCAAAACCCCTCTTTGGCTGATATTTTCGGTGGAAGTATGAAGATGAAAAAAATGATATCATTTTTCTCCTTATTATATTTTATTTCCTCAATTTAAGCCACCTAATTCCAACTACTTTAACCAATTTCTTATTTTCTTGTCCCCTATGGCCGGCCAACCCTTTCCTAAGGTTCTAATTGCACATTAAAGACCTCCAATTTAAGTAACTAGAGCTATTTGGCACTTTTAGCTTGTAGATACTTCATGCGATTTAGTCCTCTTTCGTAATTAAGCATGCAATCGCTAAAATTAATGCACCAAAATTTTCATGCACTCACATAATCATGCTATAACTCATAAAATAATATTAAAAAAATTTCTCTAACCTCAGATTAGTGGTTCCAAACCCACTGTTCCGACTAGCCCCAAAATCAGACTATTACAAATACTCTTAAATATTAAATAAATAAATTTTACTAACTCACTTTTCAAAATTGTGGTCCCGAATCTACTGTTTTCCTTACCATTGAGAACAGGCTGTTATAGTATTGCGACACCCTCTGGCTATGTCGTGACATTGAATGTTGTTTTCTCTTTTTAAGTGCTTTGTTCACTATGTTGCGACATCGACGCTCCGTGTTGCAACATTGCAACCAATCTCATGTTCCTATGCCTCTAAATGATCTCCTGATATGTACCGAATACGTTAGCTTACCTTTAGGCATACTTTGGCCCCTAAGGTCATATAAATGGATCAAGTTGCACTATTTATTATATGTAAACTAAAAAATGAAAACTAAATAAAAACATAGCTAAATTGCTTTTATACGAACACCTTAAGTATGGAAAATGGTCTAATCTGCTACAACGAATTGTGGCATATCAATGGCCAACACCTTTAGCTTAAAAATACTAGCCTTCGAATGAGTGACTGGAACGATGGAAATGTGCAAGTGTACACAATCGCAACAAGTAATAAAGTGACAAGTAAATGTCGAGTTATCATACCCACAGGGACTGTGAAAAGAATTTATTTATGAATGCAGTTAAAACACTTTGGTGAAGAAAAATATTCTGATTCTGAGGAAGTGATTAAAAACTAAAATTTAACTAAGTAAAATAAATAAAATAAAATAAAAATTCCAATGTACTATTTCAAAAGATGATTTTAATCAAGATGACATAATTGTGTTAGGTTAATTACATTTCTTAACTTAGAATTATTAAACTCATGTTCATGTTGTTACGAATAAATTCACGGCAACTCGGTAATTTGTTAACTACTGCTCATACATACTTATGAAATTAACTAATCCCTTGAACATTTTTCAATGCTAATCCAAACAATTAATCAATCTTCATAAGCACATAAAGATTGAGTGAGGTAACAATGTATTCCTACCTTGAAACAGTTTAATCACAATAATCTTGCAAGTTATGCAAGGCTAATGTATTATCTAATACCGTCACTAATTTAACCCTTAGCTACCTTAGAAGATTAAACATGCACTGACTAAGTATTGTGTCAATTAATTAAAATTTCAACCCATTTAAATAATTAATTCATTAGTTACCTTACAATTATATTGCAAGAATAACTTACTCATGGTTTTACTTAATCAAACATCTTACCAAGGCCTATAACAACACAAACACAATTTTAATAAATTAAGTGGAAAAAATGCAATCAACCTAACACGAATTAAATTCAAGCCATATTAATTAAATTAAACATATCAACGTCACAAGTATTCATAGTCATGTTCATAACAACAACAAATAAAAGGAAAAGGAAAAGGAACAAGAATCAAATCCGGTGTTTCTCTAAGGCTGGACTAGCTTTGCTCCTCCTTCTCTGCTTGTTCTTGTTAAGCTGAGGCTTCCACAAACACTTGAATGCTGCTTCAAATGGTGGTTGAAGGAATCTTTTCCAAGAGGTGAAATTGGCAAGGGAATGGGAAGGAAAATGAAGAACTAATGAAGGGTTTTGGAGAGACAAAGTAAGAGAGAAGTGAAAGGATGAGAGGTTTTGAGGTGTGTTTGAAATAAGCAGCCAATGGGGTATTTATAGGTTGAGATGGATGCTAAAAATAGAAAAACTCAGCAGCCATAGACTCCTCCCATGGCCGGTCACACATGTGGCAAGTTTGAAGGTTTCAAACTTGCTATTTTAAAGTAGGGGCAAATCTAGGAAGGCATGATAAGTGGAGGGGTTTAAATGTAAAGTCAAGGAGTCAAGGGCTATTTTGCTAGCCAAATAATCAGCCAAAAAAGCTGATTGGGTCAGCATGTGGGACGGTTTTGGGCAGCCCAGTGCTTGGTTGGATCAGTTTTCTCAGTTAAGCTCAACTGGTCCTCTTTTAATAATTAATTAATAATAATTATTTAACCCAAAATAATTTGGATTAAAATTAAAATTAATTACATTATGAATTAATGTTCATAATTTGGATTGTCTTAGGCTCAAAAATTAATTCACCTTGATGCTTCAAAATCGCTTCTCGTTTTTGTGCTTCTAGTAGTATTTGTCAAGCCGTTTTTTGCCCTTTATTCGAATCTGTCGAAAATATATCAAAATGTGATATAAAATTAATTAAAATTCAACATGTTAAAAATTTAAGGGTAATTTAATTGTTTTATAATTATTATATATTTTTCGACAAGAATTTTACCGAAACTGCATGAATTTGTGTTAAAAAGGGCATGAAAAAGTGTATATATTTTCATGTTTCCCATTATCGTATTGTGTGTATTTATGGTTGGGGCAACTACTGATAGAATGGAGAGAAGAGCATTGTCATTAAGAAAAAATGATGGTATCTCGAATGTAGAACACAGAAGGCCAGATAGGAACTCAACATCAGGAGTTCGTGTCGGCCTATTGGGTCACAACACCTAAAACATTTGTTAAAAACACTTATTTTTATTAACTTTCTAACCTAAGGCCTAATTACTGAAAACGTAATGTAAAATACTAAATTACATAGAAATCAAGCTCATTAAGTGCAGAATTGACCCGATTTAACTACTACATTTGATGGTAGGTTAGTGTGCGATTTAGTTAATCAACTAATTGCCTACTCCGATTCTTCAAGATCAATAACCTTACTTGGTTCTCCATGGAACTCAATCCAATTATACTCATCTTCAGGTGTTGCTATTATCCATATTTTCCCCCGTTCAATAATCGCAAGTTGGAGTTTTGATCATAGCCATGTACATTTCTTAGGTATAGTCTACAACACAAGGGTTATCAATGCCTTACTACTAATGCCCGGGTGTTTGTTTCTTAGCATATGGTGTTTGATGATATTTGGCTCCTATTCGATTATTGTCCTCTTAACCTATGTGTGCCACATAGTTTGCAGCATGTCTCCGCTTATGTTCCAATAGTCTCTTCTAAACCATTAGACAAGGTACATGCTTCAAACTCTACTAGTCATCCTCCTACCCTCGTTGACTAGATCTATAACACCCCTTACCCGTATTCAACGCCAGAACTGAGTACGAGGCATTATCGGACTTACCACACAAGCATTCACACAATTCCAAGTCATAAATTTGCGTCCAAAATAAAATCATTCATATACGATCATAAAGTCCCTAATACGAGCCTATGAGGTCCAAAACATGCTTTGAAGGTGGTTCAGGACTAAACCGAGAACTTTAGAAATTTTACAAAACTTAGAAAATTTTTGCTAGATGTAGGGCCAACAGGCCCATGTGGTCCAAGGGACACGCCTGTGCTTCAGTCTATATTCGATTTAGGGTGCTCTTTGATTTGTGCCACACGGCTGTGCCATACGCCTGTGTGCTAGGCCGTGTAGCACACATGACTGAGACACACGACCATGTCTCTGCCCGTGTGCTCAATTCTGGACATTTTATTTCTCAAAATTAAGGTGTAGGGGACACACGACCAGAACACATGCCCGTGGAGCAGACCGTCTGTCACACACGGTCTAGACACACGCCCGTGTGTCTACCCGTGTAGACAAAAACAAGGCTATTTACCAAGCCATTTTGCCACCCTCACTTGCACACATCAACACAACATGACATGGCACAAATTCAAACACATAAGAGCAACCAAACAACCACAGCCAAGACAAAAACATGTCATCCTCATGCCATTGTTTATCATACTCAGAACATCAACCTTTCCACACAAAATCATGCAAGATTCCACACCAAATCATTCAAGATTCCACATTCTCAAATGACATTAATATATAAATATACTCATAACCAATATTAGCCAACTTCCATGGCTATATAAAAAAAATGAACCATAAACCATTATAAGCCAACACATATGGCCAAATCAACAATGACACATATAACTAAGAGACCAAATCCCTATACATGCCATAAACTCAAAATACTTTAATTCATAAATACCCAAATTGATAGCTTAATAGTGTGATTAAATCTCCGGGAATCTCCAATCCGACCTAGCTCAATGACACTATAAAACATGGGAAACGAAAGGGGAAAGCTATATAGCTTAGTAAGTCCGTATGAATATATTAAGCAACTCTTACCAATCATTTACCAAGTCAAACAATATAAACATAAGATAATATAAATTGTTATAGATTTCACAGTTACAATTTATTTAGCCACATTGTTTGTTCTATCAATTTGTAAGTATAATTTGACATGTCTTGGCATTAGCCTAACCACCGCAATCTCTCTATTATAACATATTACCACAACCATTTCAAATCTCATAAAAAAATATACACATTAATTATGAGTATTTACGTTTCAAGCATATACTTTAACAACTTTCAATTACCTAAACTCTTATCTTCTCATACTTCCATAACCATTTTAATAGGCAATTATGCCAATCTTCCCTTTTTCTCATATCGATAAATCACAATTTGTGTGAATAAAACATACTATATCATAACTCAATTTGGCCCGAAAACCAATCACATAATCGTTAACTGAATTTACCATGTAATCGTTCACATAGTTAACCAAGAATTTCACATGTTTATTCATTTCAATGCTTACATGGTTTGAATACTTCTTATCAATTCATTCACATTTACATAAGCATAAGCAAATAAAAATAAACTATATTCAATTCAATAGCCATCACATTTATAAATATTCAATTGAACTATATGAATTCTCATAATTTTCCACTTACTCATCATATGAAATTCACTTTTAACACTTACTTGTCGATTTTTGTCATGAGTATCTTGATTGAGTCGTACCATCACTTGTAACCACATTTCGTCAACATTTCCCCTTAAACCATTTGGAATACTAAAGCATACTCAAGAATCTCGTACACACATTACTGTACCAATGTCATATCCCAGATATAGTCTCACATGAAATCTCATACCGATGCCAATAGCCCAACTATGGTCTTACATGAAGTCTCATATCAATGCCATATCCCAGATATGGTCTTACACGTAATCTCAATAACCCTAATGTCATGACATTTATATCCTATCTATTCCTAAAGTTCAACCGGGACTTTCGTTGTATTGAATCTCTGTTGGTCATTTCCGTAATATCATACTCAATAGCATCCACATTTCATTTCAATAATATAGCATTTACCACAATTATATCAATTAAGCATTTATACATATATAATTTAATGCTTATTAAACATACGAACTTACCTAGATACAAAAATAGCGGAAATGGACCTAATCGTCAAACACTTTGGTTTTCCCTTAGTCTAGACCCGAACTTTGTTTTTCTTGATCTATAATACCAAATTCACCTCATTTAATCATCACATTATTCATTTCAGCCCAAAAGTCATATTATGGGAAAATTACATTTTTCCCCTAAACTTTTGATATTTTACACTTTAGTCCCTAAGCTCGTAAAATGATTTTCATTCGATTTCTTCAAAACTCAAGCCTAGCTGAACCATTTTCATACTCATAATAGCCCACATTTCTTATTTATTCACATTTTTCTACTCATTTTATAGCTTTTACAAATATGTCCTTTATGACATTTTTACCGAAAATCACTTAGTAAAAGTCGTTTAACAAACAACAAACATGCATTTTCTACCATCAAACATCAAAATACACATATATTCAACATGGGTAAAACCCTAGACCTTGATCATATCTTAAATTAGTGGTAGAAAAAGATAGATCATGCTTCGAGGATTTCAAAAACATAAAAATCATTAAAAACAGGGCAAGAACGGACTTACAATCGAGCTTGGAAGCTTGAGAAACCCTAGCTATGTCTTCCTTTGGGACATTTGGCCATGGGCGAAGAAGATGGACATGATTTTGGCTTTATTTTGCCTTTTTAATTCATTTAATTACCAAATTACTAAAATGCCCTTAATGAAAAACCTTAAAATTTCACCTATCCATGTCCATTTTTGTCCATACTAGTATAATGGTCTAATTACCATTTAAGGACCTCCAATTTAAAATTCCACAACAATTAGACACCTTTAACCTATAGAACTCACATTTTGCCCTTATTACAACTTAGTCCTTTTGACTAAATTGAGTGCCCAAACGTCAAAATTTTTTAACAAAATTTTCACGAAATCATTCCATAAAACTCTAGACCATAAAATATAATAAAAATAAATTTTACTACATCAAGTTTGTGGTCCTGAAACCACTATTCCGACTAGACCCAAAATCAGGTTGTTACAAGATCAATTCAATTGGTCGCATTCAGGGGTATCGAAGTATGTACAGGGGCACGTATGTGCATTCAGGGGTACCGAAGTACAAACATAAATACTTGTAGTTCACATGGTTATATAAATAACCGAGATAACTTCATATTTATATATATATTAATTAACCAGAATTTAGTAATCCAAAACATAAATAAATTACAATTCTAAAACAAAACACTATGATCTTAACAACGATTCACTTGCGATTCAAACGTAGGGTGTAACACCCCAAACCAGGCCTAGATGTTATGGCCAAATCTGGAGGTGTCACAAAGAATGGTCTTTTGATAACGAAATCTTACACATTAAAACCATTTCAGTTTTTAACCTCTTATTTGCTTTTATCTATTGTCAAAATGTTTATTCAATTAATCAATTTGCCCTAAAACGTGTTTTATAGTGAAAGCTTACAAAAAAATTATATTCAAAGAAAGCAATTTGTATTTTTAGAAAACCTTTGTTTTAATAAAAACCATAGTTTTTAGATATCAGTAGCAAATTAAGTACTAAATCGAAAATCCAAATCCAAAAGAAAATCAATCAAAAAGTCCGGAGAGTCTAATTTTTACAAAAATCCAGAAATGATCCTTAAAATAAAAACCATAAATCTAATCAGTTTACAAACTCGTGATTACTGAGAGACTCCATTGCACCAACCCGCCTAAGTCTGTGGATTACCTGAACAAAACAGACAAACAGATGTGAGTTTTCGTAAACTCAATGTGTAACCCAACAGAACATATAGATACAGAGTCAGGCTCATGCCTCTTTTCAAATACAGTAAATAGAATCTGATACACAGATCAAATATACAAAATACTACCCCCATCCTCTACCATGTGGGGTTAAAAACACCCACCTATCCTTACACACCATATCGTGCCATTATGACACATGTCAGATAATGTCCAGCCAAGTTGCCAGAATATAGGCGATGATCGCCGTACAGAATACTTCCTCCTTATATACAAAATCCCACCCCACAATCATAAATAGAAACAGATACAGAATAACATACTTGACATGCTTAACATGCTTATGTACAGACATCAAAATAATCAGACATACATAGTATTATCATACTCAGAACAGAATATCAGACTATCAGATCTACAATTTTAAGGTTTGGTTAGCCTTTACCGACCCTACAGTAGGCCTACAGTCGATTGGAACAACCCATGCGACCCTAGGGGAAATTTCAGAAATATGGGCCCACATGCCCGTGTGGCCCACACTGCCACACTTCAGACAGCACACGGTCGTGTATTGGGCACGGCCATGCCTTCGTCATCCACACGACCTTGTCTTGCACACGGCTATCCACACGCCCGTGTGGCATCGACAGAACCAAATTTTGGCTTTTTTCAAAGCCTCATTTTTTGCATTTTTGGTACACATCTGATATTGTTTTGATGCGAAAACTATCCCGAGTCTCCCAATACCTAAAAGTCGACATGCCAACACTCAAAATTAGTCCTAAAATAAGATTAAATCAGAAACTCGAGACTGACAATAGTTCAAATCAAGTGTTCATCATTTACCCGTAACACTCTGAATGATTGACTATCACTCCGCAAGAGTAGGGTTACGATCTTCTCGATTCACTACTACCAAAACATAAATTCAACATCAACGGAAAATTCAACACAGCTCTAAACGGGTTGAAAGAAAAGACTACCTACTCGAGCGAAACATTTCACTTACATATACGTACGAATATCGTCAACAAAGAAACCGTAATTTGGAAAACAAAAATATGATGCCGATTGGAGAGGAAAATAACAGAAAGGGAGAAAAAGGGATGAAGCAAAAAGAACGTCTAACTTTTCCAAGAGGAACTGAAATTTTGAAAAAGAAAAATAATCAAAAGATAATCAAAAAAATAATCAATCTGATCTATCCCTTAATTTCCTCCCACTAACCTACTAACCTCCAACTTTTAAGAATCCACACACTATCGAAACACTAACTCATCATCGGGCAAAAATAACATCTACACTTGTGCGGGAACTTGAACATAAGACCTCCAACCCACCAATTCCCTTACCACTTGAACTAGCAGGCTCATTCTGATATGAATTTACAAGCAATTAAATATAAGTCCACTGAACAAGGATAGGGCTTAATTCCAAAAATAATAAAATTTAGCAAAGTTGAGACTTGAACCAAGACCTCATACACACACCCAGAACACTTAACCACTGAAGCAGATACACATTTTGTGTCAAAATTCACAGAAACAGAAATACATAAGTCAGGGCGTTACAACTCTACCCTCTAAAAGAAATTTTGACCTTGAAATTTACCTGATCAGAACAAATGAAGATACTGCTGACGCATCGAGTCCTCAGGTTCCCACGTGGCTTCCTCAGTGCAATGATTTCACTACAGATTCTTCACTAATTTGTATGGACTTACTCCTCAGAACCTTAATATCACGATCCAGAATCTGAACTGGCTCCTCCTCAAAAGTCAAGTCTAGTCTAACCTTGATCTCCTCAATAGAGACAACATAAGATGGATCAGACCGATATCGCCTTAACATCAAGATGTGAAAGACATCGTGGATACAATCCAACTCTAGAGATAGCTCCAACTGATAAGAGACCTGTAACACCCCAAACCTGGCCCAGAAGTTAGGCCCGAATCTGGCGTGTCACATTGAAGTGTTTTTCGAAAATCATGTTTTCATTGAAAACCCTCCTTAATATTTAAAAACTAAAGTATCAGTTTGTGTTCGTTCAATTTCAAAACGTGGTTCATTGAAAAGTTAATAACTTTTAAAAATGTTATTAACTTCGTTAAAAATCTTTTTTAGTTGCGGAAGCTAATTTAAGTAAAGAAGTTTAAAACGTAAGTTTTTTTAAAAAATAGTAATTAGGTTGAAAACTCGTCTACGTCTAACAGATATAAAACGTAACAAAATCCCAAATTCAGAATTAAATCCAGAGAGTCCTTATTACAGAAATTAAAACCCAAAATGGAATTTGAAAAATATATTAAGTCCAAAGCACAATAGTCGCAGTCGTGTGGTCACCTCCGAGTCCCTCGCAGCACCAATCCTCCTACGCTGAGGATTACCTGCACAGTTAAAAACAGGGTGAATTTATGAAAACTCAGTGTGTAATCCCCTTACTAGAGTAACAGTCAGTATATAGAAACAGAAACCAAAATAGTCTGGGCCAAAGCCCTTTAACAGTAATAGTATAGTCCAGTTCAAAGTATACATGGACCAAAACCCACAACAATATCATTTGGGTCACAGCCCATAGCAGAATCAATTGGGCCCAGCCCAAACCAATACAGAACAAGTGGTCCTAAGCCCATTACAATGACAAATCTCATAAACAGATATGCAACAGTATGAGGATGCATCCTACCCCGATCTAGCCAACACACCACCTGTACCAACCCTACACTTACATGGGGATAAAATCGACACACCCAGCCAACACACCAAGCTTAGCATTGGTTGCGGCACTAAGTCAACAAAACGACTTGGCTGAAAGACCCATTGCAGAATCGAAACAAAGAAGGGAGAGCTTTCGATCACAAACCGAAGAAGAGAAAGAATCCCAAGACTAGGGCAGTTGGTTCGGCTGAAAGATTCAATAAGCAAGAATGGAGTTGGCCGAAACTTGTAAAAAAAATAGAGAAGAAGAGGGGTTTCGGCAGATGTTGGTGCAAAAGAGGAAGAAAGGAAATGGTCAATAGCCAGAGAAGAGCAACAGGAACAAAACAAAAAGATGCACGAGTGGTATTACAATTTCAGCACTCAAAGGGAAAAAGAAGAAAGCAGGAATTGGGAGTCCTAAAATCAGTGACAAAACTGATCAAAATGAGGAAAACTTCTCAGCAAGGATATTCGGCACACCCAAAAAGCGCCCAAAACAAAGCAAAAGTAGAGAAAACACTCAGAAACCCTCCCCTAGCCGACACACCAACTTTGAATTTGCTCGACTCTCTCCACAATTTGCTCCTACAATCTCTCTATGACCAATTCAAACACCTCATCAGTAGTGTTTCAGTCCAACTCTTCCACCTTTCCAACTCAAGCAGCAAAATAAACTCTCCAATGCTTATCCCAGGATTTGAACCTCCGACCTCATAGATACCCAACACGCCACTTCCACTAGGCCACAAGCCCTTCTTGTGTCACATTTTAACTTCAATTAGTTAAGAGGTCTAAATGCCAAAGTCCAGGTTCCTTTAAAAGAAAAACCAAAATAAATTGTAAGAGCCAAAACTTGAACCCAGGCTCCCTTGCAACCTTAATGACGCCACAACCACTGCTTCCTTGTGTCATAATTTCATCCAAAAATATTCTTAAAGCCTACCCACTAACATCAAGGCTCCTTTAAGAGAAAACATAAATTTTTGCTAAAGCCCAGTTTTGAACCCAAGAATTCTCCAACACTCCCAAACACTCCTAATCACTTAACCATTAAAGAAACAACCAATTTGTGATATTTCTTGCACACATAAACTTTTATGTGCAGTCTCCTAGCGGCTCCCACGTGCAAGGCCCAATCCTACTAGGCCCAAATTTAGGGCGTTACAATTCTACCTCCTTTAAAGAAATTTCGTCCCCAAAATTTCCAACTATCAAAATAGTCGCACCTCCTAGCCTACCACACTACGCTCTCGTTGCGTACTCTGATCCTAATAATTCAAGCACGCACCACACCATCTATCCATCGGAGCGGATGGATATCACACGTATATCATTTCCAGAATATACACAAAATAAATACAAACTCTAATTTTAAGTGTAGCAATACAGTCTAATATCTATCTACTGCTTTTCAACGAAAACAAACAACAATTTCAGAAACTTACAGATTCGGTACCGGGGACTCGGTGTACCACACTTTCAGAAAAACGATCAATACAACATTTCAGCAATTTAAACTGTTTCAAGCCTTTTTGAAACAATACTTTCAAAAATTCTAATTTAAAAGACCCAATCCCCAGCTGAGTTTTGCAACTTGGCTCTGATACCACTAAATGTAACACCCCAAACCCAGCCTAGAAGTTAGGCCCGAATCTGGCGTGTCACATTGAAGTGTTTTTCGAAAACCATGTTTTCGTTGAAAATCCTCATAAACATTTAAAAACTAAAGTATGAGTTTGTGTTCGTTCAATTTCAAACCGTGGTTCATTGAAAAGTTAATCACTTTTAAAAACGTTATTAACTTCGTTAAAAATCTCTTCTAGTTGAGGAAGCTAATTTCAGGTAAAGAAGTTTAAAACGTAAGTTTTAAAAAAAAGTAATTAGGTTGAAAACTCGTCTACGTCCAACAGATATAAAACGTAACAAAATCCCAAATTCTGAATTAAATCCAAAGAGGCCTTATTACAACAATTAAAACCCAAAATGGAATTTAAAACATATATGCACAACATCCGTAGTCTTTTGGTCACCTCCGAGTCCCTCGCAGCACCGATCCTCCTAACGCTGGGGATTACCTACACAGTTAAAAACGGGGTGAGTTTATAAAAACTTAGTGTGTAATCCCCTTACTAGAGTAACAGTCAGTATACAGAAATAGAAACTGAAATAGTTTGGGCCAAAACCTTTAACAGTAACAGTACAGTCCAATTCAGAGCATACGTGGACCAAAACCCACTACATTATCATTTGGGTCACAGCCCATAGCAGAATCAATTGGGCCCAGCCTAAACCAATACAAAACAAGTGGCCCTAAGCCCAGTATAATGACAAATCTCATAAACAGATATGCAACAGTATGAGGATGCATCCCACCCCGATCCAGCCAATACACCACCCCTACCAACCCTACACTTACGTGGGGATAAAATCGACCCACCCAGCCAAAACACCAAGCTTAGCACCGGTTGCGACACTAAGTCAATAGAACAACTTGGCGCCATGGACAGAACGGCTAAAAGCCATAAATAGAATGGTAATAAACTGTAATCACGATACCACAGAGCCATAGTCGGGGTGGCACAAAGCTATCGGTAACTGTAATAAGTTTGGCACATAGCCATCAGCGACAGTAATATAATCGGCACAAAGCCACGGGTAATTCTGATCAACATAGAGCCATATTTAGATTGGCACATAGCCAAAATCAGATTACGCGGCTTTAAGCCATCCGTCGGTCCACAGTCGTCTCATGTGACCCGTGCGACCTTAACATATCAATACTGGATCCACAGTCGCCTCATGCGACCTGTGCGACCCTATCAGAACTTCCTCCGTATTAATGTCCAAACCCCATGTAATATGTCGGGTATGTCATGCTCAATCATTACACGTGTATGCAAAATGACCATGCTCAGTAACAGTCATTTAGACATATATTAAAAGCATATCAGTCATACAACCACCGTCAAGTCAGTTAAAACACAATCATATAATCCCAGTCAAATTAGTCATTCATAATCTCAGTCAGTCATTTACCCACAAGGGAAAAACAGTCATTTACCCTTCAAGGGCATTTAGGTAATTTTGAAAACCAGAGGTATTTCGGTAATTTCACAAATCGAACGTATTTTAATAATTTCACAAATCGGGGGTATTTCGATAATTTCACAATTTAAGAGTATTTTGGTAATTTTACAAATTGAGAGTATTTTAGTAATCTTACAAATCGAGGGTATTTCGATAATTTTATAAACTGAGGGTATTTCGATAATTTCACAATCTGAGGGTATTTTAGAAATTTTACAAATCGAGGGTATTTCAGTAATTTCACAAATCGAGGATTTCAGTAATTTTACAAATTGAGGATATTTCGATAATTTTACAATTCGAGGGTATTTCAATAATTTTATAAATTAGGTGTATTTTGGTAATTTCACAAATCGGAGGTATTTTGGTAATTTTACAAATCGAGAGGTATTTCGATAATTTCACAATTCGAGGGTATTTTTGTAATTTTACAAATCGGGGGTATTTTGGTAATTTCACAATCCGAGGGTATTTCTGTAATTTTACAAATCGAGGCTTAACGACCCAACAGAAGGTCCACCGTCGCCTCGAGCGGCTTAAGTAACCCAAACAGACAGAATGGTGTAAATGGGCCTTAGGCCCACTACTCGGCCCAACTGGTCCCACACACTCGTGAGGCCCATTTAGCCCAGAAACAGCCACAGTTCTACAAACGTCACAGTCCAAACATCACTTACCACATCACATACATTTTATTCGTGTGGGCCCACAAGTCCACTTGGCCCACCAGCCCATTTCGACCCAATGAGGCCCAGAACAACCTAAGACCACGAGAGCGCTTATGGTGGCCTCTACAGACTAACGCCTATGTTTGTGGGCTCGGTTCACCACCCGCACGATGGCACGCTCTTGTGGTATCATACGCCATATTTCTGGCTTTTCGGCATTTTGCCGATCTACAGTCATAGCAGTGTAAACAACATATACTTTCGGCTTTTTAGCCGATCATCAAATACTACATACAAATACACACACTCTATCGGCTTTCTCATCGACTATCGAATATAGGGTACTATTACACACCTAATCACGTAGAGTACTAAAAATTCATGATCACCAAAACCTATATTCAAACATAACATTCAGTTAATCACTTATCAAGTAGTGTTAGAAAAACTCTTAACAACCACTTAACCAAGAGCTCAACTACCACTTGCCTTGACTAGATCGATCGACTGTGATTAGCCGACTTGAACCAGAGTTTGGTGCAGCCACCCTTCCGCATCCTGACAGAAGGTCCCGAATAGCCGACACTGCATGCCTCTTAAACTTGGGAGTAGAGGCGCTCAACCTCAACCGATACCTTTCCCATCGCTTTATTACTAGCACCTTCTTCACCCATCAGAAGTTTTAGAACCCGAAAGGACATACACAGGAGAGGAAGCGGTTATAAGGGATTGTACCATTTGGCTTAAATAGTAAAAAAGAGTACTAAAAGGAACCGAGAGACCTACCGTTTAATAGAGCCATTATAGAATCGAAACAGAGAGGGGAGAGCTTTCAATCACAAATTGAAGAAGAGGAAGAATCCAAAGACTAAGGTGGTTGGTTCGGCCGAAAGATTCAATAGGCAAGAAGGGAGTTGGCTAAAACTTGTAAAAAGAATAGAGAAGAAGAGGGGTTTCGCAGATGTTGGTGCAAAAGAGGAAGAAAGGAAATGGTCAATTGCCAGAGAAGAGCAGCAGGAACCAAACAAAAAGATGCATGAGTGGTATTGCAATTTCGGCACTCAGAGAGAAAAGGAAGAAAGCAGGAATTGGGAGTCCTAAAGTCAGTGACAAAACTGATCAAACTGAGGAAAACTCCTCAGCAAGGATATTCAGCACACCCAAAAAGTGCCCAAAATTGAACAAAAGTAGAGAAAACACTCAGAAACCCCCTCCTAGCCGAATTTGCATGCTCAGAGTCCTTGTTTGGCTATAACACACCAACTTTAAATTTCCTCAATTCTCTCCATAATTTGCTCCTACAATCTCTCTATGACCAATTCAAACACCTCATCAATAGTGTTTTAGTCCAACTCTTTCACCTTCCCAGCTCAAGCAGCAAAATAAACTCTCCAATGCTTATCCCAGGATTTGAACCTACGACCTCATAGATACCCAACACGCCACTTGCCACTAGGCCACAAGCCCTTCTTGTGTCACATTTTAACTTCAATTAATTAAGAGGTCTAAAGGCCAAAGTCTAGGTTCCTTTAAAAGAAAAACCAAAATAAATTGTAAGAGCCAAAACATGAACCCAGGCTCCCTTGCAACCTTAATGACGCCACAACCACTAGAACACATGCTTCCTTGTGTCATAAATTCATCCAAAAATATTCTTAAAGCCTACCCACTAACATCAAACTCCTTTAAGAGAAAACATAATTTTTTGCTAAAGCCCAGGTTTGAACCCAAGAATTCTCCAACACTCTCAAACACTCCTAATCACTTAACCATTAAAGCAACAACCAACTTCTGATATTTCTTGCACACATAAACTTTTATGTGCAGTCTCCTAGTGGCTCCAACGCACAAGGCCTAATCCTACTAGGCCCAAATTCAGGGCGTTACACGATCGGTCCCACACACTTCAGAATTCTATACGGCCTAATAAACCTAGGGCTCAACTTGCCCTACGATCGAATCTCAGAATCTTCTTCAACAGTGAAACCTTAAGAAACACGAAATCACCCATAGAATACTCAATATCTCGCCGCTTCAGATCTACATAAGATTTCTATCTATTAGAAACTACCTGCAGACCATCCCAAATCAGTCTAACTTTATTTTCTGTCTCAGAAACCAACTTAGGACCTAAAACCCGACGTTCACCCAACTTAGTCCAACATAGCGGGGTACGACACTTACGACCATATAAAACCTCGTAAGGTGCCATCTGGATGCTAGCCTGGAAACTGTTATTGTAGGCAAACTTAGCTAGCAGCAGATAATCCTCCCAACTACTTGGGAAATCAATAACACAAATCCAAAGCATATCCTCTAGTATCTAAATCACGCTCTCAGATTGACCATCGGTCTGATGATGGATGCAGTACTGAAGTCTAATCTCGAACCTAGAGCCTCATGTAATTTCTTCCAGAATCGAGAAGTAAAGTGATAATCTCTATCAGAAATAATTGAAACAGGAACCCCATGTCGTCTAACTATCTTAGAGATATAAAGCTTCTCTAACTTTTGTAGAGAATAGTTCGTCTGAACTGGAACGAAATGAGCGGACTTGATCAATCAATCCACGATGACCCAAATAGAATCCTTTTAGTGGGTGTCAGGGGCAACCCACTAACGAAGTCCATTGTCACTCGTTTCCACTTTCATAGAGGAATCTTAATGGGTTGTAACAAACCCGAAGGCAACTGGTGCTCAGCCTTAACCTGCTGGCACGTCAGACATCAGCAACAAAATTCGTAACTTCACGCTTCAAACCCAGCCACCAGTACAACTCACGAAAATCGTGATACATCTTATTACCATCGAGATGCATAGCATAATGGCTACTATGCGCCTCCCTCAGAATCGACTGCCTCAAAATAGAATCATTCAGCTCATAGATTCAACCTCGAAAACACAGAACACCATCATTATTCAGCCTAAAATCTGAAGTACTACCACTCTCAACCTGTCGAAACTACAAACCCAGAGACTCATCCCCTAATTTCTTATCTCAAATCTGATCAATCCAAGTTGGCTTAACTTGCAACTCGGCTAATAGACTTCCATCATCAAACAGACTAAGTCAAGCGAACATCACCCTCAAATCAGACATTGCCCTACGTCTTAGAGCATCGGCCACCACATTGGTCTTACCAGGATGATACACTATCGTGTAGTCATAATCTTTGAGAAGCTCAATCCATCACCGCTGTATAAGATTTAACTCCTTCTGGGTAAGGAGATACTTAAGGCTCTTGTTATTAGTGTAGATAATACACCTCTCACCATACAGATAGTGCCTTCAGATTTTTAATGCAAAAACCATAGTAGTTAGCTCGAGATCATACATCGGATAGTTCCCTTCATGTGCCTTAAGCTAACGGGACACATAAGCCACAACTTTTCCATTTGCATCAATACACATCCCAAACCGACGTGCAATGCTTCACTATAGACCACAAACTCTCTATCAGATTCAGACTGTATCAGAACAGGAGCCTGAGTCAGAACAAACTTAAGCTTCTTGAAGCTCGATTTTTGTGCATCAATCTAGACAAAAGGAACTCCCTTGCGTAGAAGCTTAGTCAAAGGAGCTGTAATCAAAGAGAACCCCTCAACAAACACCGACAATTCCCCGTAAGGCCCAAAAAACTACAAATCTTGGATAAATTCTATGGCTATTTCCAATCAAGCACAGCCTCAACCTTTCTAGGATCAACTCGGATCCCCTCAGCAAAAACCACGTGCTCCAGAAAAGTTACCTCTCGCAACCAGAACTCATACTTACTCAAATTAGTGTAGAGTTGTTTCTCTCGCAATATCTGAAGCACTACTCTAAGATGTTCATCATGTTCATCCTCGGTCTTAGAGTAAACCAAAATATCATCGATGAAGACTATGATGAACTGATCCAGATATGGCTGAAAAACTTAGTTCTTCAGATCCATGAATGCATCCATAGCATTCGTTAGACCAAAAGGCATAACTAAGAACTCATAATGCCCATAACGAGTCCTAAATTCAGTCTTATGAATATCAACATTCTTAACTCTGAGCTGATGGTACCTAGATCGGAGATCAATCTTAGAAAATAGCGAAAACCCTCGGAACTGATCAAACAAATCATCGATCCTCGGAAGTGGATACTTATTCTTTACAGTCAGTTTATTCAACTATCGATAATTGATGCACATCCTCAAGGTCCCATCCTTCTTCTTAACAAACAGAACCGATGCCCCCCATGGAGACATACTAGGACGAATGAAACCATGATCCAGAAGCTCTTGAAGTTGAGCCTTAAGCTCAATAAGCTCCTTCGGTGCCATACCGTACGAAGCGATAGACACCGGAGTTGTACCCGGTAGAAGCTCAATGTCGAACTCAACACTGAACTCAACTTCTCGATTCAGAGGTAAACTTAGCAACTCCTCAAGAAAGACATCCAAAAACTCCCTTACGGTTATGATATCCTTGGTAGAAGAGTCCCCAGAATAAGGAACACTGACGTAGGCTAAATATGCCCCACACTCTTTCCGAACCAGGTTTTCAGCCACAAGAGTGGAGATCACATTGGATAGATAATCTCAACGCTCGCCGATCACAACCACTTCCTTATCATCCTCAGTCCTTAGAGCAACCCTCTTAGTCGTACAATCCAAACTAACTCGATGCTTAACCAACCAATCCATACCCAGAATTAAATCAAACTCCCCAAATGAAATCTCTATAAAATTTGCCAAAAAGACAACTAATGTGTCTAAAACTAACTATGATCACAATAAAGGCAAGCGCACCTATCGTTTAATAGTATAGTTATGGTAAGATCGGTAATATCGTATCCACAAGGACCAAAAGTACTAGTAATTACTATCTTTTTATTATCTAGCCTAAGAATTGGAGTGATTTCTTTTTAAACTAAACTAACTAAAAGCACGACAGAGAATGAATTAGGAAAATACTTTTAGACAACTTATATGATAAAGGCAATACCTAAGGAAGAATCCACCTAGAATTCACTTATTACTTTTGATTTATATTCACTTGACTTAATCCGTAGAAATCCCTGATTTATGTTAATATCTCATTCAAGACTAAAAACAACTCACTCTAGGTTGATTAATTGAAATCTCTTTCTAATTAAAACCCCTATTGTCGTATTAATTCGATCTATAGATTCCTTTATTAGATTTGACTCTAATCTAATAGATTTTTGTCGCCCTATTTCTAGGGTTGCAATCAACTCCGCTTAATTGTGTTGATCTTCTCTTAAACAGAGACTTTTGCTCCATTGAATAAGCACATTCGACTTTGAATCAATAACCTGAATTATCAAAACAAGAATAAAAACTCACAAATAAGAATAAGAACAAGTATTTATCTTATAAATCAAATAATAATAAGATTCGTCTTAGGTTTCATCCCCTTAGTATTTAAGGGATTTAGTTCATACTGATAGAGGGAAACATCTTAAAATAAGGAAAACAACAAAACATAAGAAAACCCAAAAACTTCTAAAGAACTTGATGAGAGATCCTCAGTCTTGATGAAGATCCTTCTTCCGAGCTGCTCTCGATGGCTATCTTCGAGTATTTTTTATCTTCCACTCGGTGTCCTCTTTTAGTTTGCCCCCTAGGGTATTTATATAAGCTTTGGAACGCCTTTCTTAGCCCACAAGTAATCTTTTCCGAATAGGATTAAACACAGGTTCAGCAGGACACGCGTCAGTGTGACACGCTTTGTGGCGTGATAGCTCAGGCGTTGCTTACTGCTCGCCCCACACACGGTGTGTGGTCTACCCGTGTACGTTGGTCTAAGCAATGTTGATTTCTGAGGTAGGCCGATTTTATCCCTTTTTGGCCCATTTCTCGTTCTTTTCGGCTCCCTTAGCTCTCCTGAGTGTAAAACATGAAATTAAATGATTAGGAGCAACGAATTCATTAAATCTAATGAAAATTCATCCAAAAATAAGCCAAACATGGGGTTAAAATATGTGTAAATTATGGTTTATCAACAACCCCTTGCATTTCTAACGGAACATCCTTATAAAGCTTACTAACCAAAAAAACTGCCCCAACGGCTCAATACAGTGATCTCACTAGAAGTGCTCTCGACAAAAACTCCCAAGTTTCCAAATACAAAACTAGCTACATAGGAGTTTGTGGAACCTATGTTTATCAAAGCAGTATACGGTACATAAAAAAATTAAGAACGTACTAGTGATAACATCTAGAGTATCCCTATCCTCTCAGTGTTGAGCAGCATAAACCAACGCAGGCTGCCTCACCTCAGTCTGACCAGCACCTCTGTTCGATGCTCTCTGCCCACGACCCATACCATTACCACCCCTAGCCGGTCCACGGCCCCTAGGTGGCTGCTAAACTGCCCTCTGAGGCTGTACAGAACCCGGTCCTGAAGCCTACATCTGATCTACCCACTGTGGACACTCTCAAATTTGATGCTCCAAAGACCTATGTAACAGCCCAGTTTAGACCCTAGTTAGAATAGTAGTTTTGAAACCATAAATCTGAGGTCGTAAAATTATTTTTATATTATTTTATGTGTTTACAGCATATGAATTGATATGTGTGAAAGTTTCTTGAAATAATTTTATTGATTGGTTGTTTAAATTGATAAAAAGGACTAAATCGCATAAAATGCAAAAGTGACTTGCTATTTGTTAAAGTGCTACATTTCTATTGTTTTATAATGTGGAGTCCTTAAGATGCAATTTCACCCTTGGAAACATGCATGGACGGTAATGGGCTTATATTATAAGTTTTATCATTAAAATCATTAAGGTTAGTTTTGTAAATTAAGAAATAATATGTAATATAATAAAACAAAAACTAAAATGGCGATGCATTCATCTTTCTTGGCCAAAACATAAGAAGAAAATAAATCTTTGAAAGCTTTGAATTTTTGGCACCTTTGGAAGCTTGATTCGGGTATGTGTTTTGCTTGGTATTTGATAATTTTTATGTTTTTTGTGATCATTGCTTTGTGTTCTATCAAGCCCATGCCTAGATTTCAAAACTTTTTTATGATTGTGTGATGTGCCATTGATGATTTTGTGAGCTTAATGATGTTATTTGATGAAATATGAAAATTTCGTGTTAGATAAACATGTTTTGTATTTGGATTTTTGATGAATTTGTTTATTGTGGACTAAATTGAGAAAGGTATAAAATGAGGGGTTAAAATGTAAAATAAATGAAAGGTATCGGCTTATATGGGCTAATGGAATATTCGACCAAGCATGTGTGTACGAAAATTATGTATATTTTGTGATTTTATGAACTAGGGACTAAAATGTCAAAATATGAAATTTTAGGGACTAAAGTGAAAAATGCCCTAATTATGTGTTTATGGATTGAATTAAATGAAATGTTGAATAAGTAAGTTAATTTTGATATTAATTAGATTGGCAAAAGTGGAATTTGGATATAGATCGAGGGAAAGCCAAAATATCGAATTAGTCGACTTAATTTGTCATTACTACGAACGAGGTAAGTTCGTATTTTAATAGACATTAGAAAATCATGTTATAAATTTATATTATTTGTATGATTGAATTCAATGCCAAATGGTAATGCAAATGTATGTATTTTGAATAAGTTATATATTTGTTATTATGATATTGAATTGTTCGAGAAACAGAATATATGAACACGAGAAAGTTCGAATAACGTGACGACATTTAAAAAGCCCCGTACGAACCCTAGGAATAGTAGATGATACATGTGTCATGACATAGGATTTTGAGATATGATTTCGTGTAAGGCCACGTCTGGGACGTTGGCAACAATTTGAGATATCATGTAAGACTGTGTCTAGGACACTAGCATCGATTAGAGATTACGTGTAAGACCATGTCTGGGAGATCATCATCGTATATGATTTCATGTAAGGCCCTATCTGGGACAGTGGCATCGATATTTAATTACATGTAAGACCACATCTAGGACGTTGGCATTATACGAGCTTTCCGAGCTATCCGAGTATCCTTATTAATTTCGAACGATTTAACAGGCGTTCCGAGAAATAAATGATAAAGTGAATGACATTTCGATTCAGGTACATTGAAATGTATACAATATTTGATAATGAAAGGTAAGTATATATGTGCAAATAATGTTATGTGACGTATATGCAAATGAAATGTGAATATGTGCAAATGAACATGAACAAATGAATAAGATGTGATTTATAAAGTGGCATATGTGAAATTGTAAGATACTATGTGAATGAAAAGTGAATTTGGGTATAAATGATGATATGTGATTCGTATGAGAAAGATATGTGATTAAATATGTTATTTCCAAAAATATTCTCATTTGGCTATATGAAAGTGAGAATTGAATGTTATATGAGAATCGGATTGAATAACCTTGTGAAAGCTAAAGTTAGTTAGTAAGTATATTATTGCATGGTGATGATTTGATATGAAATCATGTTATAAACTTGAGATAAGTTGTGTTTTGGCAAGTGAGATAGCATATCATGCTTATGGCATTGTAATGAAATTATTTGTTATGTTAAGTTTATTAAGATACGAGCTTACTAAGCTTTCAAAGCTTACTCTATGTGTTTTTCCGATGTTTATAAATTTTCAGAGATTTGCTCGGGTTGGAAGTCGGTAGAGATCGCATCCCACTATCTGGCTAATGATTTCGGTATTTATACACTTTATGACTTGGTTATATGGCATGTATAGGCTTTATGATTGTTTGATGAGTATTTTTCATTTTGGGCAATTGATGCCTAAGTGTTTGATGCAATTTGCCGTGAGATGTGGCTTGGTAACCAATGTTAATTTTGATGTGTATATGTTGCCTTATGTAATGGCATAGTTTGGTATGGTTGATGATGGTTCAAGTTGTTTTACTTGATTATTTGGTAGGTGTTGAATAATTGCTTATAATGCATTATCTTAAACTTGATCAATGATTGGTTAGTAGATGATTTATGAGTCGAGCTTGGTGTGTGATTGATGATAAAACACATATTTGAAATAGGTTGAATTAATGAATGTGATATTTGTTTTGGTATATGATGGAATAAATGTGAAATGAGAAATGAATCATATTGGTTTTGGTATGTGTTTTGTATAGGAAATGGTTATGATTGAGTTGATGAAATGGAGAGAATCTAGTATGGCATGTTTGGTGTATAAAATAACATGTTTTGGCTGCCTGTTATTTGTATTGAAATGGTACAAAATGATGTGGTTTAGGTGTACATAAGGAGGGTGAGAAATATGGCTTAAACCAAGCCTAACTTCGTGCCACACGACTTGAGCACATGGGCGTATGACCCAATTGTGTGACCTGTGGTGCTTAAGTAAAACAAGTCAGTGTGTTCCATGGACTAGACACACGGGCGTGTCTGGTGGCCGTGTGGCCAAGTCAGTATTTATGCCCTGTTTTCACACGCCTGAGACATGGGCGTGTCTGGTGGCCATGTGAGGCACACAGCCCGTTTACACGAGCGTGTGGCCTTTATAAGCAAGAAAAAATTTAAAGTTTTCTCAATGTTTTCTAATGTGATTGGTTTAGTCCTGAACCACTTCTAACCATGTTTTAAGGCCTCGATGAGCCACGTAAGGGACAATATGACTATGTTTGATGTTGATTATATGATATTGAATTATGAATAAGAATTATGTGTTATAAGCTGAGTTTTGATCGATAATAACTCGTAGCCCTATTCCGACAACAGACACGTGTTTAGGGGTGTTACAACCCACACCTCAGACAAGCCCCATTCCTCCTCCAGCACTCGCCCGGATGGCGGCTACCACAATCCCTACAAGGCTGAATCTTTGTAGGAGCAACAGGAGCCCCCACTCTAACCGTCCAGTCCGGTCTGGCGTTTTTCTTAGGCATCTGAACAGAACTAGACGGCTCCGAATCCCTCTTATTCTTGTCTCTCTCACAATCCCTATTCTGGCTTTCCATGCGCTTAACCTCCTCGGCGATCTTCGCCTTATCCATAAGAACAAAAAATCTGTGCTCCCTATGCTGAGCAATCAGAACTATTGAACTATCTCTCAAACTGTCCTCAAAACGAACACATTTCTCATACTCAGATGCCACTATGCCTCAAGCATAGTGGCTCAACCTCAAAAATTCGACGTCATACTCAGCCACAGATCTATCACCTTGCGTGAGATTCATGAACTCACACCTATGAGCATCCACATAGCTCATTCTCGCATACTTTCCTTGAAAAGCAATCTTAAAGAAATCCCAGTTCAGATGATCAGGCTGCGTACCCTCCTTAACTGTTAACCTCGTCGCAAATGAAAGAGACTGCATCCTTCAGTTTCTTCTCGGGAGTACAGTCTAAATCGTTCATGATCCTCTCTGTGGCCTCCAACCAATACTCGACCACAGTAGAGGCGACTCCAGTGACACCCCTAAACAACTCAGCACCATTGGACCGGAGTCGTTCAGTTACCGACCTACGGCCTCCAGTTCTAGAATGGGGTCCAGCGACCCTCTCCAATATCCTCAGCATGGCTTGGGACAGTATGTCGTCCCCAGCCGAGTGGCTTTGAAACCCAGTCTCGTGCGCAGGTGAAATCAGTGTCTCACTCGTATCTTGATTTGGCATACTGCCTAGAAAAGAAGATTCAACTCGAGCCACCTTATAGCCTCTACCGTGGCCACGAATACCACGTCCACGAATTCCATGAGTGCTCATTGTATAATTCGAATTTATCTACATTATAAAGTTTTATGCATCAGTTCTAGTATTTATTAACAGATATTTTATACATAAATTATCAGAAGTTCAGATATATTTTTGGAAGTTTCAGTCTCTAACTATTCTAGTACAGTTTTAGAAAGTACTAACTACAGTGTTTTCAAAATAGTTCTATCTAAGTACAGAGATACTTGCAGGATCGATACCAAAGACTCGGTGTACCATATACTTTCTTAATTTATCCAAAACATTTGCAAACTAATTCTTTTTAAATCACAATTTGGAACCCAAAATTTACAGCCCGAGTTTTACAACCTAACTCTGATACCACTAAATGTAACACCTCAAATCCGGCCTAAACGTTATGGCCAAATCCGGAGGTGTCACAAAGAATGGGCTTTGATAACAAAATCTTACACATTAAAACCATTTCAGTTTTTCAGCTCTTATTTGCTTTTATCTATTGTCAAAACATTTATTCAATTAATCAATTTACCCTAAAACGTGTTTTATAGCAGAAGCTTACAAAAACGTTGTATTTAAAGAAAGCAGTTTGTATTTTTAGAAAACCTCTGTTTTAATAAAAACCATAGTTTTTAGATATTAGTAGCAATTTAAGTACTAAATCGAAAATCCAAATCCAAAAGAAAATCAAGCAAAAAGTCCAGAGAGTCCAATTTTTACAAAAATCCAGAAATGATCCTTAAAATAAAAACCATAAATCTAATCAGTTTACGAACTCATGGTCACCAAAAGACTCCATCGCACCGACCCACCTAAGTTTGTGGATTACATGAACAAAACAGACAAATAGATGTCAGTTTTCGTAAACTCAGTATGTAACCCAATAGAATTAAGTATGCAAACATGTAGATACGAAGTCAAGCTCATGCTTCTTTTCAGATACAGTAAACAGACTCATATATACAGATCAGATATACAGAATCCTACCCCTATCCTCTACACACCAACTCCAACCGTCTCATCACACCATGTGGGGTTAAAAACACCCACCCATCCCTACACATCATATCATGCCATTATGACACATATCAGATAATATGTACCCAAGCTACCAGAATATAGGCGATGATCGCCGTACAGAATACTTCCTCCTCATATACAAATCCCACCCCACAATCATATACAGAAACAAATACAGTATAACATACTTGGCATGCTCAACATGCTTATGTACAGACATCAAAATAATCAGACATGCATAGCATTATCATACTCAGAACAGGATATCAGACTATCACATTTACAGTTTTAAGGTTTGGTTAGCCCTTACCGACCCTACGGTAGGCCCACAGTCGATTGGAACGACCCATACGACCCTAAGGGAAATTTTAGAAATATCGGCCCACATGCCCGTGTGGTTTACTCGTGTGGGCCCACACGCCCACGTGTTCTAGATGCCCAGATTGGCCTTGCCCATGTGGCCTACACGGCTTGGCCCAAAATCCACACGCTCGTGTGAACATGCCTGTGTCGACCCATACGCCCGGTCATGCATTCGTCGTCCACATGGTCGTGTCTCACACACGACCATCCACACGGGCGACCACACGCCCATGTGGTGTCGATAAAATCATTTTTTGGCTTTTGCCAAAACCTTATTTTCTATGTTTTGAGTACACACCTGGTATCGTTTTAATGCAAAAACTATCCTGAGCCTCCCATTACCTAAAAGTCGACATGTCAACGCTCAAAATCAGTCCTTAAACAAGATTAAATCAGAAACTCGAGACTGAAATAGTTCAAATCAAGCGTTCATCGCTTACCCTCAACACTCTAAATGATTGACTACGATTCCGCAAGAGTAGAGTCACAATCTTCCCAATTCGCTGCTGCCAAAACATAAATTCAACATCAATGGAAAATTCAACACAGCTCTAAATGGGTTGAAAGAAAAGACTATGATACGAACTCGTTTCGTGAATGATTCGAGTCGTTTGATGCCCAATCGTGAATGTGAGTAGAAATGATTCGTTTTGAAATGAACAAAGTTTAAAGCAAAGAAAAAGCTGATGAATGAAAGAAATGGGTTTAAAATAAGGCAACAAAATGGTTAAACAAAGATAATGGATAATTTGACTAAGGCCGAAACAAAACCAACAATATTGGATTGTTGACCCGAATCTCAAATGGTCCTTCGGTGATTTATGGTTTAGTGAAAATAGCAAAGGATAAACCTTTACCCACTATCAATTAGTGATAGGAACCAAAGGTATACGAACGCCATACTCGAAAGTGATCAGTTCGGCAAACAATGGAAAGGATAGACGCCACAAGCTATGCTTAATAAGTCAGATCAGTTCCAAAAGAACAAAGAGAATTGGATAACTCACAAAACTCAAATTTAGCATAAATTCAGCAAAAGTCCCCTACAATAGGCTGAATACAACTATTTATAGTGCTATGAAAGGCCTAACTGAAAGGTTACTTTTGTTCAGCTTAATAAGCTAATAATGAGCTGAAATAAAGTTTACAAACTTTTGAAATTCTAGGCCTAAGTAACTCCTTTCAATATGATTTAATTCTTTAATTCAGCTGATTCAATTCAGTTGAATGCTTAGGTTTCATACTTGAGCATCCAAAGGTGTTTAAGAAAACTTTTGAAGTCTCCCTTGGCCAGCCGAATGGACACCAGCAGCTTTTAATGGAATTTAAGCTCATTGATGACCATTTAAGCAACAATCGGTTATGGAACAAGAAAAGGCTGTTGCCAATTTAAGGAAGTGTAATGCTCTCCTTTTTAATTGATATAAAATCTCCTTTTAATGATATATAATGCCCCATTTGTATGTAACTGATTTCTACTTGAAAAGTCACTTTAATCAATTTGTAACAGCCCTTGAATGTAACGGTTTCCAGGTGAAAAGACCCCTGCGTCAAACATATTAAAACAAACACATTAATCACATTTAAACTCATATTAAACACAAAACACATTAAACACTTAACTTAAATAAATAAACTTAAAACTTATGCACCAATAAATTATTCCAGCAACTAGATTAACTAAGAGAAGCATAATTAAATAACTTAAAACTTATGCATCAATAAATCATTCTAGCAACTAGATCAATTAAGAGAAACATATATTAAATAAAGTTCAATAATAACTTAATTATTTAAACTAAGATGAGTTGAACAAAGTCTAGCAACTCATTTATTAATCTCAGATGAGTTTAATTAAAAAAACAAATTCAACTTGCAACAAATTGCAAGTGACGCCTATTGGGCTGGTCCAAGCATGACTATTGAATCCGGCTACTTGCTCTCCCCAAGCTCAATCCACATAGCTTGCTAATGCATCTCGAAACTTCTTAGCTCGTGACCGAGTTATAGGCCCTCATGGTAGCTCAATGGATTCGATAGTAACTTCCCGAGCTAAGGTCACATCAGACTACCTACTCGAACGAAACATACCATTTACCAATACGTACGAATACCATGAACAAAGAAACTGTAATTTGGAAAATAAAAAGATGATGCCGATTAGAGAGAAAAATAACAGAAAGGGAGAAAAGGGGAGGAAGCAAAAAGAACATTCGAATTTCCAAGAGGGGCTAAAATTTTGAAAAATAAAAGTAATAAAAAGATAATTGGAAAAATAATCAATCTGATCACAAATCCCTTAATTTCCTCCCACAAACCTACTGACCTCCAACTTCTCAGAATTCACACACCATCAGAACAATAACCCATCACTGAGCAAAAATAACATCTACACTTGTGCGAGGACTTGAATACAAGACCTCCAACTCACCAATTCCCTTACCACTTGAACCAGTAGGCTCATTCTGATATAGATTTACAAGCAATTTAATATAAGTCCACTGAACAAGGATAGGGCTTAATTCCAAAAATAACAAAATTTAGCAAATGTGAGACTTGAACCCAATATCTCATACACACAGCCAGAACACTTAACCACTAAAGCAGATACAGATTGTGTCAAAATTCACAGAAACAGAAATACATAAGTCAGGGCGTTACATAGGGACTACTCCATATTTTTTTCCTTTCCTTGATTATTGTCTTTATGACTTATGCCTTGATCTATATAGTAATTAAACACATTCTATTAAATTCACAAAAATTTCATACTAAATTTAATACATAAGACTTTTAACTTTTCATTAATTATACATTTTCCCTGAACTTTTACATTTATCACAATTTAGTCCCTATAGTCAAATTTTCCAAATTAACCAATTTCACAACTTCCCAAGGCTAACCGAATTTCATTCTAATATAGGGTAGTCCTCCATTATTCACTAATTACACAATTTCTATGAAATTTTAAATATTTAATCAATTTAATCATTCACTCAAAAACTAACAAAACTACTTTATAAAATACTCATAATCAACAACTAATAAATCAAATCTATTATCTAGCATCATGAACATCAAGAAATCATCAATGGTAACATAAAAAATCTTTGACAGTTTCAAAAACAAAGCTATGGGTTAGCTGGACCTAGTTGCAACGATTCCAAAAACATAAAAAATCATAAGAATCGGGTTCGAAATCACTTACATGCAAGCTATAAATATAACCGAACCTCAAGCTTGATAAAATATGGCAGTTCCTCCTTTCATTTTCGGTTGAACATTTCACTAGGGAAGATGATAACATTATTTAATCATTTTTCTTAAGTTTTATTTATTAATTTACCCTTTTTGTCCTTTAATAAAACATTCATTTAAGCTAACTTAATGCACATTACTGTCCATCATAAATAGTCATGGTCTATTTACCATTTAAAGCCACCAAATTTAAATTTCTAAACCTATCTAACCCACTTTACTAATAGCAAATAACTTTTTCAGCGTTTACAATTTAATCCTTTTTACTAATTAAGTATTCAAACGTTAAAATTTCTTAACCAAATTTTAGTATGACCCTAATGTAACTCTATTAATTAATAAACACGACCTCTCATACTGGAATTGTGATCTCAGAACCATTACTTCAAACACCATTGAAAAATGGGACATTACAAATTGAATTTATAAGGTAATTGGAAATTGGTTCTGCTACTAATGTATAGGTTATATTTTAGTATATTCGATGATGCACTGTGTGTGCCAGTATAGTTACTTCAAAATATCTAATGATGCATTATGTGTGCTAGTATAGTTACTTTGGGATATTTGATGATGCATTATTTGTGCCAGTATAGTTGCTTCAGGATATCTGATGATGCACTATGTGTGCCGATATAGTTGCTTCGATATATCCGATGATGCACTGTGTGTGCCAGTATATGTGATTCGGTTCCATCTGATGATGCACTTACGTGCCAGTACATGTGTGTCAATTCGTCCGATGATGCACTTATGTGCTAGTATGATTGTTTCAGTTTTAGAACAGGATACAAGTATATTAAACTATGCTATTGGTTTGAGTCTGAACTAGGTTAATAAAGCTATAACATATGAATGAGTTAAAGGAAACATGAATTGCATTCATATCGGGATTTAATGACTTGAATACAAATTATATTATATATAAAAATATCGATAGCATGTGAAAGATCATGCAATACAATTAAACTAGTCTGAGGACAATAAGGAAAGATAGAAAATAAGTTATGTAACAGCCCAATTTGGGGGCTAGTCGGAACAGTGATCTCGGGAATCACTAATCTGAGATTAGAGAAATTTATTTTTATGTCATTTTATGAGTCAAAGCATGATGGTATATGTACATGAGAATTTTGGTACTTTAATTTTAGTAATTTCATGTCTAATCATGAAAAAGGACTAAATCGCATAAAGTGTGAAAGTTCCACTTTAATTGCTAAAGTACCAAATTGCCAAAGATTGTTAAATTGAGGCCTTTAAAGGGCAATTAAGCCCCTTGTAATTGGTTGGCTATCCATAGACTAAATGGGAGACAAAAATGGACAAAATTTGGTCAAAGTTTGTAAGAGTTTGTGACTAATTTTGACTAGTGTAATATTAGAATAAAGAAAGAGAAAATATCATCTTTCTTTTTCATCTCTTCCACCGAAATTGCAAGCAAAATAAGGGTTTTGAAGGCTTAAATTTTTAGTAAGCTCTCCTCCATTTTAGTAAGTGATCTTGATGATTTTTCTTAGTAATTGTTGTACTTTTGATACCCCAAAGCTTAAGCTTTCAAATGAGGGGACTATTGTGTATTATGGTGTAAAGTTAGAGTTTTCCCATGAGAGTTATCATTGTTATTTGCTGCATCTTTATGGAAGAAATTGAGTCTTAGTTGTTAGATGAACAACTTTTATGAAAGATGTTGTCTTGAAAACACCTAATTGGATCTTGATGAAAAGGTTACAAATTTGTAGTAATTATGTGAAATGTTGAGTTTTAATGATAGCTATAAGAGTGTTAAATGTTCACCTAGGCTTGTTGAAGGTAGAAACGCGATTAGCATTTATTTCCGAGCCTAGGGGCAAAATGGTCATTTTGCCAAAGTCTATGGGAAAAATAGTAATTTTGCCAAAGAATGATTATTAAAATGCTGTATTTAATGTGAGTATTAAAAGGAGCTAATTTTCTATTGTAGAGCAAGAAGAACCGAGAATCCGACTTGATCGAGGAAAGAACAAAGTCTCAGATTAGACCGTCGAACTAGCTCATTTTGAATACTGAGGTAAGTTTGTATGAATTTAAGGTTTCACGTGTATTTTCAATAAATTTCTTACCATGTTGTATAATATACACTATTTCCATGAAGTTATGATTATTGATGTTATGATGAGAATAGTAAATGAGAATGTGTAAGAGAAAGTTCCGGTTGAAGTCTCGGAATAATGAGGATACTAATATCACAACATGAGACAAGGAAAGTCTGTATAAGACCATGTCAAGACATGGCATCGGCACTTAAGGAATGTAGGTCCCGTATAAAACCATGTCTGGGACATGGCGTCGGCACCGAACGTAGATCCTGTGTAAGACCATGTCTGGGACATGGCATCGGCATCGAACAAGGAAGGTCTCGTGTAAGACCATGTCTGGAACATGGCATCGACACCATACAAGGAATATCTCGTGTAATACCGTGTCTGGGACATGGCTTCGGTATCAAAGGAAGATCTCGTGTAAGACTATGTCTGGGACATGGCATCGACATCAAGTTAAGGGATCCCATGTAAGACCATATCTGGGATATGGCATTGGCATCATGAGGCGATCCCATGTAAGACCATGTCTAGGACATGGCATTGGCATCGAGACTTATGTTTGATGAGATTGAATAACCGCAGTTATTCCAGGTAATTCAACGGGCAAATGAGCCAAGCAAGAAAGGTAAGTAAGTAAAGATAGTACTAAGTTAACTTATACAAGGTTATATAAAGCATTATTTCATGATAAGAAAGATGAAAGTTAAGTTTACTTTTGATCAGCAAATTGTACTAATTTATGTGATCGAGTGACAGAGGTACCATGAAAATAATGCAAGTATGAAATTATTAAGTGACTTATGAGGAGTAAGTAAGCCATGCACTTGTAATTTATGTTGCTCTTATCTCAATATAATGGAGTTATAATGAATTAATATATTGCCATACGAGTTTCTTGTAAACTTACTAAGCTTTATGCTTACCCTCTTTCATTCCCCTTTTTCCTTGTAGCATTTCCAATATAGCTCGAGGATCGTGGACGTTGGAGTTCGAAAATCACACTATTAACATCACTTTGGTATAACAATTTAAACTTATTTTGAGTATGGCATGTATAGGACACGAGTATTTTGTTAGGTCGTAATTGTCGGCCTAAGTGTTGGTTTTGTAAAGCATTGAAGTCTTTTTGTAATGGTCTATTAAGTTAAGCGATATTTGGCAAACTCTTATGTTAAAATGAAAGTGATTTGCTTGAAGTGTGTGCCCTTGTGTATAGATGTGGAATTGAGTATTCAGATGTGCCTTTGGGTTACTAATTATATTGAATTGAGTTGGTGTATATGTGTGTGCATTGTAGAGTGGCAAAGGGCTTGGTAGATAGCCTGCTAATTATCCATATGGGAAGACACACGAGCGTGTGTCTAGACCATGTGTAAGGCACGGCTAGCACATGGGCGTATACCCAGGCCGTGTGAAATCTACACCTTGCACCTAGAATTTAAATCGTCACACGGCTGGAGCACACAGACGTGTGTATAGGCCATGCGGGTAAGTCAGAATGACAATGTTTGCCATACGGACTAGGGCCACAAGCGTGTCAAGGACGTCTAAAATTAGTCAGTATCGACAACAGGTGTAAGACACGGGCATGCCTTAGGGGACACAGGTGTGTCCCTAGACCAACATGGGAGTGTGGCCCCTGTTTTGTTGGAAATTTTCTTGAACTCGTAAAAGTTCTCGAATAGTTCCGATACCTTTCGGAAGTATGTCTAGGGCTTCCTAGGCCAAGCTTGTGCAAGCGAAGGCTTTGAAATGAAATTTTAGAACCCTGTTCAGGACATTTAATCAAGGTTAGTTAGGTAATGCCTCAAACCCTGTTCCTGCTTGAATACGGGTAAGGGGTGTTACATGTTACTTTGATTTGAATTTCAGTACTCAAACCTTTTCTCATGTAAATTTTGATGAAAAAATTTCTTAAGGAAGGGAGAATAGTAACGACCCGAAAGTCAGTGGTGTCGAAAAATCTGGTGTTGGGACTTCATTTTCGTAAACTAAGGTTATCAATATTTTTATTAAATATTTATGGAGTTATGTTATAGGTGAATTGAATTTTGGTTAGGTAGTTTTATCTAATTAGTGTTTGATTAAGGTATAGAGACTAAATTGTAAAACTTGTAAAAGTTCAATTATTATAGATTATTATTAATTCGTAATAGAATAAGTACTTAAGTGGTAATTATACCAGTATATAAAGAATAGAGAACGACAAGTGGATTGTTTTACATATTTATGTTATAAAATGTTAATAACATAATAATTAAAATAAAAATATATCATTAAAACTAAAATTGGTTTAGTGAAAAGAGAAGAAAATTTTATTTCTCTTCTTCATTCTAAACCGAAGGTAGGAGAAAAAAAGGATGAACAATCGACCTAAGGGGTTTCAAGTTTAATATTTATTTGGTTAGTGCAATTTAGTCTTTTTCTTGTAATTTTTATGTTTTTGGAATCCCAAGAGCTTAATTTAGCTGACTTGCGTGTTATTTTTCAAAACTGTTAAAGATTTAGAAAGTTTTCATTGATGAATCCTTGAAGTTTTAGATATTAAATTGATAGATTTTAAGCTTAAAATTGAAAATAGACTAAATTGTAAAGTCAATTGATAGTTTTGTACAACAAAGACTAAAATGCACAAATTTCAAAATTTGTGGTAGAACTGCGGAATAGGAGGTGCTAAGAGGATCATAGTGGAAACATATTGAAAAGATAAGTTCTAAATTAAAAGTTATATTAGTCCCGATTTTAGGGACTAAATTGAATAAAATGAAAATGTTGCCTAAATTTTCAATTGAATGTAAAATTGCTTATGTGTTGATGAATTATTATGTTTGTGTTAATTTGTAGCTAATGTCAACCTGGATTCCTTGAAAAAGAAAGGGAAAGACAAAGTCGTCGATGAATAGCTCGGAGTTTACAGTTTGTATTTCTATAATCTGAACATTTTCAACTGTTGCATTTATGAATTGTGTTTCATGGTAAGATCAAAGGTAAGTTGGAAATGATAAAATGAGCTGATTTAAATTTATTTAGATTGATTGTTAGCGATAAGGACTAAATTGAATAGTTTTGAAAATTTTTTATATTGTTGTAAATGTGCAATTAAATATGTTTTGTGCTGAAATAAGTTGTTTCATATGTGGAATTGAGAAACTGATTATAATGAAATTGAAATAATGGTGGATAGTGTTTATTGTATTATAAGGTTGGAAATATGAATTTGATATTGCAAGATTTAATCGATATAATTTATATATGGAAAAAAAATGCATATGTTGCAATTATGATAGCTCAATTTAAGATAAGCAAAATAAATTGTATAATTAAATGATGTATTAGGACTTGTAGATTGACATATTAATTTGCATTTGATTTTTTTTATTGGTTCATACATTACATGTTTTATATTATGTTCTAATGTTTGAATATAGAAATATCACAAAGTCAAACTTAGTGAACAATTTTGTTTTCTGTGCGCAGGTTAGGCTTGATCATGAACTTCTATCAGTATCAACATCCTGTAATGATCCTGGACTCAACAAGTGGTGATGTTTTTTGTAGTTTAATGGCATGTACCTCAGGGATTCTTATGCTTATATAATGCTAAATTTGAATGATGAATTTGTATTTTGATGTACTATGTATATAAGTTGGTACAAATTTTTGACATGGTATGAATCATGTGGATGTATCATGTGTTCATGATGTTTGGGCTAGGTAAATATACTAGTTAATGTTGGTAGTTTTGGAGGTGCTAGTAAAAAATATGCATTGGTTGAAAATGACTTGGATAGGATATTAGCATGTGTGTATGTGTGTGTGTAAAGGATAGAAAAGTTAGAAATTGGTGTTGCTAGTTGAATCTTATTGAGTGATGATAGTGTTGATCATGTGGTATTGAGGTTGGTATATTAAGTGAATGTATTTTGGACTTGTTAAAGTGTCTTGGTGTTGTTCATTTGGTCATTTTGACGATGAGAATAGCTTTATTAAGTGTTAACTAAAAATTGCATGTTTTGTGAGTTATTTTTGCAGAAACAACATGTGATGTTGCAATATTGATCATATGTCATTGCAACGAAGGATCCATGTCATGACGTCAAAAATCGAGACGTCGGGACGAAGTTAAACCCAAGTCAAGACGCAATGAGGATTTATGTTGTCGTGACAATGAACTCCCTGTCTTTTCATTTTAGCCCTTCATCGAGTTTAATTTCGCTTTTGAGCTTCTGTAAGGTCGTAAAAAGCTCGAGAATGGTTTTATACTACATTGAATGTATAATTGTTGAATCATTTCAATAAATTGCATAATTTGATAGTAAATTTATTGTAGTTGCTTCGGCAATGAATGTAGCATCCCTTAGCTCGGACCTAATGATTAGGTCGATAATAAGGTGTTACAGGTGTGTGCCTCAACTACCTTAAGTGTTCCCTTCACACCACTCATGGATTCCTCAAGGTTGACCACTCGACTTTCCAAAGTCAATAGCATATCCCTCGATCAACTAGCTGTCATAAACCCCATAGGTCTCCCTAGTCTCAATCTACTCATCTACTCCTTTTGTCATTAGAATGACGAAAATGTACAAGTGTACACAATCGTTATCAAGTAATAAAGTGACAAGTAAATGTCAAGCTATCATACTCATATGGACTGTGAAAGAAAAATATTTATGAAATGTAAATCAAACACTTTGGTGATTGGAAAAATATGTTGTTTTGAAGAAGTGATTTAAAAACTAAAAATTAACTAAGTAATAAAAATAAAAGTAAAAATTCCAATACACGATTTCAAAAGATGAGTTTTAATCAATATGACATAATTGTGTTAAATCAATTACATTCTTTAACTTGGAATTACTAAATCCATGTTCATATTGTTACGAATATTTTCACAGCAACTTGGTAATTTGTTAACTAATGCACATACATACTTATTAAATTGACCAATCTCTTGAACATTTTTCAATGTCTGCAACACCCTAAACCCGGCCTAAACGTTACGACCGGATCTGATGTGTCACATCGAACTGTTGATTTTGAAAACTGGTCTTGTCAAAGAAAATTCGTAACTAAAGTTTTAAATCCTTTTTAAAACTAATTGCTATTGAAAATGTTGGGGTTGTAAAATCAAAACTTGTTAATCACTTATTGGTCATATCATTTAGTACAAGTTTATTAATCTGGATTAAAAATCACGGAAGCTTTTCTAATTGTAAACTTTAAAATTTGAAATGCGTGATTTCCTTTGGAAACAGTTATTATTTTGAAAACCCGTGTTTCCCAATCTAGCAGGTTGAAGTAGGAAGATAAAACCAAATAAAAGTTAAAACCTCAAATGGCCTTATTACATAAATAGCAGCCCCAAAATAAAATATTTAAAAATCTAGGTATAAATTAAAACACTCGCGAACATGTGGCCACCTTCGAGTCCCTCGCAGCTCCAAATCATCCAAGGCTGGGGATTACTTGTACAGTTAAAAGAAAAGAGTGAGTTACGATAACTCTGTAATAGCACGACTTAGGGCCTAGTCAGAATAGTTGTGCGAGACCAAAATCCGAAGAAGAAATATGTGTTTAAATGATTTTATAAGGCTTATGAGGTATTTGCATAGTGGTGTGAAAATTTCATGAAGGAATCTTATTAATTAGTGAATAAATTATCCATTAGGACTAAATTGCAAGAATTACGAAATATGATATTTTAGAAGATTTAAGTATGAAATAGAATTATAAAAATTATTAGAGGTCCTTATATAGCAATTAGACCATTATATGTTGAGATGGACAAAAATGGACATAGGAAAGAAAAATCTCAAGAAAGAATCATTAAGGGCATTTTTGTCAATTGGTAAATTAAAGAATTAAAAGGGAAAAGAAGTCAAAATTTGTGTTCATCTTCTCCATGCTAGCCGAAAATTTCAAGGACACCATAGCTAGGGTTTCTTCATCTTCCAAGCTTGATAGTAAGTGTATCCTAGCCTCGTTTTTAATGTTCTTTGCATTTTTGAGATCCTCATAGCTCGATTTAGCTATTTCTAGCTATACTTTGAGCTAGGGATTATGTTTAAAAATTTACCCATGTATGACATGCATGTATTTTGATGTTTTATGGAAGAATATGAAAGTTTGATGTATGATAAACATCTTTTTCTAAGTGATTTTCATGAAAAGTGCATAAAAGGACCAAATTGTAAAAATTGTAGAAATTGTCATACATGAGTGAAATAGTGGAAATTGAATGTTGTTATAGTTGAGAATATGATTTTACTAGGCTTGAAATGCAAGAAAGTCGAATAAAAATCATTTTACGAGCCTAGGGGCAAAAGTGTAATTATGATAAAGTTTAGGGGCAAAAATGTAATTTTTGCCAAAGTATAAATTATGAGTCAATTTAGTCAATGTAAGTATTAAACAAGTTAAATTGTCATTATAGATCAAGAAACACGAAGCTCGGACCGAAACCGAGGCAAGAACAAAGTTGTGGACTAAATTGCACATCTACACATATTTTGGAGTACCGAGGTAAGTTTGTGTGAAATTATAGATACATATGCTTTTTTTATCAAATTACTTGCTATGTTGTATAATTTACATTATTTTCATGAAGTTGATTGACAATGTCTAATAAGGAAATCAATGAGAATAAGCGAAAGTCCCGGTTGAAGATTCGGAATAACGAGGATACCTATGTCACAACATGAGATAAGGAAAGCCCGTGTAAGACCATGTCCGGGACATGGCATCGGCATCAAGGAATGTAAGTCCCATATAAGACCGTGTCTAGGACATGGCATCAGCACCAAACGTAGATCCTATGTAAGACTATGTCTGGGACATGTCATCAGCATCGAATAAGGTAGGTTTCGTATAAGACCATGTCTTGGACACGGCATCTATGCCATATAAGGAAGGTCTCGTATAAGACCATGTCAAGGACATGGCATCGACACCGTACGAGGAAGGTTCCGTGTAAGACCATGTCTGGGACATGGCAACGATCAAGCTAAGGAATCCCGTGTTAGACCATATATGGGATATGGCATCGATATCATGAGGTGATCCCATGTAAGACCATATCTGGGATATGGCATTGGTATCAAGATACATGTTTGATGAGATTAAGTATCCTCTGGTATTCCGAGAAATTCAACAGGCGAAAAGGTGAGCATGAAAAAAACAAAATGACTAAGAACAAAGTAAGTAAGGTTGATTATGAGATAAGTAGTATAAGAATGATAAAGAATTTTATTCAAGTTAAGGAATATAGAGATTTAAGTTATTGCCTATGATAGTTTAAGTGCTAAACTATGTAATGAGTGATACAGGTACCATGAGTAAATACAAGTTAAGGTAACCCTAATGTGATGGGTAAGTATGAGTAAGAGTAAGTATGAGTAAGTAAGTATAAGCACTTAAGATTTATGTGTTTTTCATTCATGATGAATGAGTTTATTTTGGGCAGTTATGTTGCTACATAAGATTTCATGCAAACTTACTAAGCTATATGCTTACTTCTCTCTTTTCCTTATTCATGTAGCATCGTCAAGCTAGTTCAGGGATCAAAGAACGTCAGAGCTCGAATCACACTATCAATACATATTTTGGTATAGCTAAGTGGTTCTGTTTTCTATATGACATGTATAGAGATATTGTTATTTTAAGTTATACCATATTGAGAGCCAAAGAAATAGCTACTAAAGTTATTATTCTTTTTGTATATAGCCATAGAAATTGGCTAATATTTGTTAAGTTCCATATCTTATTGATGATGAATCAGGTATTATTCATAGTATATGAAAGTTACATTATGTATAGCTTGAGTTGGTGTGTTTATGTTTCAGGGTGGCAATTGGCTTGGAAAATAGCCTCTAAGTGTCCACACAGGCAGACACACGGGCGTGTGTCCAGGCCGTGTATGACACACGGTCAGCCTCATGGGTGTGCTAATAGGCCGTGTGTCACCTACATCAACTTATGAAAATATGATTCATCACACGGGCCAGCTCATGGGCGTGTGCCATGGTCGTGTGCTAATAAGGGTTTGATGACGTCATAAACAGAGAGCTCCACGAGTTGAGGACACGAGAGTGTCTAAGCCGTGTGAAGGACACGGGTATGTGCCTAGTAGTGTGAAAACCCCTGTAGTTCAAGAAAAAATTCTACACGGGCTAGGGACATGGGCGTGCGAGACCACACAGCCTGCCCACATAGGCGTGTCTCAAGTCACACGGGCGTGTGACCCCTGTTTAGGCAAAATTTCTCAAAGAGTGTAAAATTTTTTGGCTGAACTCTGATACCTCCCATATGTATGTTTAAGGCCTCGTAGGCCCACGATATGCACGTTATGATCAAAAAGAAAAAGTTTCAAGTTGGGACAAAATTTTATAACCCGAAAATGCATGTTCAAGTAAGGTTAAGTAAGGTAATGCCTTGTACCCTGTTTCGGCGTTGAATACGGTTAAGGGGTGTTACAAACTCAGTGTGCAATCCCTTATCATGCAGTAACAGTCTAGGCCTCAACCCTATTCAGTAACAGTACAGTGTGGGCCTTAGCCCAATACAGTAACAGTGTGGGTATAAGCCCAAAATAATAACAGTACAGAACAGTGATGCAACCCAACCCAATCTAGCCAACACCCCACCCGTACCAACCAACACACCATGTGGGGACTAAGTCGACCCACCTAGCCAACACACTAATATCGCAGCATAGCTACTAATAGTAATGCAGCAAAGCTGCTAATAACAGTAAACGTGGCCAAGCCACTAAAATCAAAACATGTGGCAAAGCCACTAGAATAGTAAAAACGTGGCAGAGCCACTAGTACAGTACTTCCTCCAAATTAGAATCCCAACCCCAATGCAGAATGCCGTATCATAAATATTACGTGTACGCAGTATGTCATATTCATAACTAGTCATATAGATATCATACACACATCAACTAAACTACCAGTAGGGGCCTAATGGTCATTTCGTCGGTTAGGGCTAAAACTATGATTTCACCCCTCAGGGCTATTTTGGTCACTTAACTACTTTTTGGGTCTCGATACAGATGAAGACCTTTTAAAAAGTGTAAATGGGCAAAATAGTGTAAATGGGCCCAAAGCCCACTATTCGGCCCAAGTGGGCCCACATGCTCGTGTGGCCCATTCAGCCCAATTTCAGTCACGGCTATGCGAACTTCATAGCCCAATCCATTATTTGTCACCTACCGTGGATTTTACTCATGTGGGGCCCATGAGTGTAACAGCCCGGTTTAGACCTTAGTCGAAATAGTAGTTTCGAGACCTCAAATCTGGGGTCGGAATAATATTTTAATATTATTTTCTGCGTGAACAGTGTGAGAATTAGTTGGTGTGAAATTTCTGTGTGAAGATTTTATTGATTGTGTGCTTAATTTGTGGAAAGGACTTAATCGCATAAAGTATAAAAGCTGTGTGCTGATTTATAAGTACCTAAGTGTTGTTGTCTTTTTAATGTGGAGGTCTTATGAGGCAATTAAGCCATTATATAGTTAGTGGATGGTGGATGGACATAAAAACCTATGGATAGTGGAAATGGAATAAATAATAAAATGGGTAAAAAAGGTAAATAATGTATTAATGATAATAAAATAAAAACATGAGTTAGTGGCATTTTCATGTCCATCTTTGTTTCTGTCAACCGAAAATAGAAAAGGAGACTAGCCATTGAAGCTTTGTAATTTTTGGCTAGGGGTTAGCTCAATTAAGGTATGATTTGGTTTCGATTTTTTATAATTTTTACGTTTTTGTAATCGTTGCTTTGTGCTCTTTAAAACCCATGCTTGAATTTTGTGAATTGATGATGTTTATGAAATGTGCCATTGATGAAATGGTAAGCTTTGTGATGAGTGTTGGTGTTAAATGAAAGATATGTGTTTAATAAACATGTTTTGTTCTTGAATTTTTTATGAATTTAGCTAATTAGGGCTAAATTGAGAAAATAGCATTTTAAAGGACTAAAATGTGAAATAAATGTAATGTGTGGGCTTGTATGAGCATAGTGAGAATTCAGTTAGGCATGGGTACAAGCAAAATATGTGTGTTTGGACTAAAATGAATGATGTGGTGATTGAAAGGATTGAATTTGAATGTGTATAGACCAAGAGAGGAGAGGTTCGAATCGAGATCGAGGCAAAGATAAAGTGCTCGATTAATCGACCGTTTCGGGATTTCGACGTCCGAGGTAAGTTCGGATATAATATTTACTATTAAACTAGTATTTATGTGATGTGAAATGAATGAATGTATATAAATGGAATAGAATGTGTTATGTATAAGATAAAGTATTGAGGCACTATGTGTGCGAAATTGAGTTGATACTGAGTTGATTAGCACTGTGTGTGCGAAATGATAGAAGCTATGGCTTTAACAATTAGCACTATGTGTGCGAAAAGATAAAAGCTTTGGCTTATTAAATTTGTACTGTGTGCGCGATACCGATATAAGTTCGGTTTACCATATTGGCACTAAGTGTGCGATGATGATTTTGTTTCGGTTATGAAATTGGCACTAAGTGTGCGAATAAATCAAAGGTATAGCAAAGGTTGAACGAGAGGTAATTTCGAGCAATTGAGTAGCATGAATGGTGAGTAGCTATGTGTTGATCAAGATACATTTGAACCTATGTGGTTAATGATAGATTTAAGAGTTGAATGAATAAATATTTGAGTATGTAATTGAGATTGATAATGTGTCTAATTGTGTCTTTATCTATGTAATGGTTGGATTGCATGGTTGGTGAGTAACTATGTGCTGGCAAAGGTATGTATAATACCTATGTGGTTGGTGAAATAGAAAGTAAATAAATGGAATACTATGTGGGTATTGGATATAGATGAATTGGTATATCATTGGTAAATTACCTAGGAGATGGTTTATTTTGTATATTAATTTGATACAATGAGTTAATTGTATTATATTACGGACTTACTTAGCTTTTGAAAGCTTACTGTGTGATTGTTTCTCTGTTTTACAGTGTCAGCAAAGCTAGCTCGAATCCAGGAATAGTCAGCATCTCTATCACACTATCGGGAATCTATTTTGGTACTTTTGGAAAGATGTACATAGTTAAAATATGGCATGTATAGGCTAGTTATGTGAGACATGTTTGAGATGTATAAATAGCCATGTGATGTGGCTAGATTTATGATGGCTATAAGCATGAATGGATTTGATATATGATGCATATTAGGGTATGGCTTGTTGGTAATGAGAATGTTTTATGAATGGTAAACTTAGTGATGGTTTAGTGCTAGTATGACCTAGTGAATTTGAGGAAGAATTATGTTTGGTATTAATGTGTTCAAGTGGTGCAATTTAGGTTATAAGTTGACATGATTAGAAATGAGTTTGTATGAGATGATATGTTGATCACTTGACACGATATTGGTTGCCAAATTGTGTGTGGAATTATGCTTAAATGTGCTTGTAGGTTTGACCCTTGTGTAGGTGGCAAATTGGCTTGCAAATGGCCTGTTTTGCCTACACAGTTATAGCACATGGACGTGCCTAGTGACCGTAGGAAATGTAAGTAGCTAGCTTAGTTGCACACGGCCATGGCACACGGGCGTGTCTAGTGACCGTGGAGATAAGTCAGTATATGGCCTAAGAGCACAAGGCCTTAGCACATAGGCGTGCCTGGTGGTCGTGTGGGAAAGTCAGAATACTTGCTCTGTTTTGGCACGGCTTGGACACATGGGGGTGTCTGGTGACCGTGTGAGGCACACGGCCTGGTTGCACGAGGATGTGTCCGCAACAGACTTGACGGATATTTGAAATTTTAAAAACTTTTGTAAGTATTCGGTTTAGTCCCGACCTCTCTCTAGCATGTGTTAAAGGTCTTGTGGGCCTCAATAAGGGACCATATGTACATAATTGAATATGTTTGTGGATGGTTGACTTTGTGTCGTAAATTGGATGTGAAATGATTCGATTGTTCGGTAATGCCTCCTAACCCTATTCCGATGACTGTCTCGGGTTAGGGGTGTTACAATGAGCCTATTGGGCCCACACAGCCCATCTTGACCTAACGAGGCTTATTACGACCCAAGCCCACGAGAACACTCATGGCGGCCTCTACAGACTAGTGCCCATGTTCATAGGCTCGGTTCACCACACGCACGATTGCACACTCGTGTGGCATCATGCGCCATATTTCTGAATTTTCGGTATTTTACCGATGCACAGTAACACAAGAGTGTGAGTACACACCATTGTCCAACATTTTAACAGTAACAATACTGGGTGTACAATTACACACCTTTTAGCGACCACTTGCGAAATTCCAACAGCACCAACCTATATTCATGGAAATCTGATGTTAGTCCTTAAACGTTAGGGTAACGCCCTCTTAATAGCACTTAATCCGAAATATCTCCCTTACCTTGCTTGACGACAGACTTTAATCTCTTAAGGCCACCGATCAGGATTGATCACACGCCTATGCCAAATATTTGTATCAAAACAATTTTTATTAACCAAAACAATAATCCAATATGTGGCCTTAATCCACAAATGCTACTTACCAACCGTCGGAATATTCAGCCTAATCTAATAGTAGGGTATTGATCTTACCCTTAACGAGAGACAGAGTTTGATAACGTGAATAACTTCTGCACTTCTCCACTCCTCGGGAATACCTAAACCCAATAATCACCACACCAAGAGGAAGGGATCACCATTCGGCCACCAAAGAAAATAAAGGAAAGAAATAGTTGGCTTCTAGAGAAAAAGGGAATAGGATAGAACAGTTTTAAATATGAAATGAAAAATATGAACACTTACCGATTTCAAAACACTTGCAGAACTAAAACAGAGAGGGAAAGGAAACGGAGAATTTTGTCTCCACCGAACTAATCAAGAGAAAAGACTCGGTTCATGAGCTAATAGGAAATCGAAACTAAAAAGAGGAGGGATGATATTTGACTTAAGAGAAGAAAGGGAGAAGAGGGAAGAAAGAAAAAAAAAACAAAGAGAAAACAAATGAATGGAAAGGGAGGGAGAGGAAGTATATCGGCTAAGATTGGAAAAGGGAGAGGGAAGCAAATATTCGGCCAACAAAAGCTTGAAGAAAAAGGTGCAAAACTCAAGCAACAAAATGCCCGAGTGGTAAGTTGCTATTTCGACACTTAGAGAGAAATGAAAGAAAACTCTTCAGCAAGGAATTTCGGCACACCCAAAAAGTGCCCAAAACCGAACAAGTGCAGAGAAAAGCACTCAGAAATCCCCCTTGTTGAAATTGCATGCTCAAGACTCCTTGTTCGGCTACAACACACCCACTTTTGAATTTGCTTGATTCTTTCCACAAATCTCTCCTTAATTTGCTCCCAACCTCCCATTCAAAACCATTCAAATTTGATGACCAAGTCTCCAACCACCTCTGCAGAGTTTGAATCAAACTCTACCTCTCACGCTACAAAGATATAAAATAAAACTCCATCCTTGCATGCCATGGGATTTGAACCCATTCCCTCTTAAATGCCCCAACACGTCACTTGCTCCACAACACAAAGTCTCTTGTGTCACAAAAAAACCACAAATTAATATATGCCCTTCAAGCTAACATCCAAGTTTCCCAAAGACCAAAAAATCAAAATTTTTCCAAAGGCCATACTTGAACCCAAGCTTCCTAAATACCCCCATACACACCCAAAACACTTGGCCATTGAAGCAGACAAGCAATTTTGTCAGAACATAAAAAATTAAAGACCCTATATTTTTGGGGCGTTACAACTCTACCCTCCCAAAAAAAATTTCAGCCTCGAAATTTACATGGTTAGAATAGGTGAGGATATTGTTGTTGCATCGCCTCCTCAGGCTCCCACGTGGCTTCCTCAGTACCGTGATTACGCCAAAGCACCTTGACGAAAGGAATAGATTTCCTCCTTAATACCTTAACATCATGATCCAGTATATGTACCGGTTCTTCCTCAACCGGCACTAAATGTGAAAGATCAGAGTGGTATCGCCTCAGCATGGAAACGTGGAACACATCATGTATCTGGTTTAACTCAGGAGGCAGCTCAATTTGATAGGCAACCGATTCCACATGCCTTAATATTCGGTAAGGTCAGATGAATCTAGGGCTCAGATTGCCTTTTCGTCCAAATCTCAAAATCTTCTTCCATGGTGAGACTTTCAAAAAAACATAATCCCTCACAAAGTACTCTATCTCTCTACGCTTTAAATCAGCATACGACTTCTACCTATCAGATGCTTTCTTTAATCGATCTCGGATCAACTTTACCTTTTCTTCGGCTTCAAAAACTAACTTTGGCCCCAAAACTCGCCGCTCACCAAGTTCTGTCCAACAAGTAGGGGTGCGACACCTACGACTATATAACACCTCGTATGGTGCCATATGAATACTAGATTGATAGCTATTGTTATATGCGAACTCTGCTAGCGGCAAGTAGTCTTCCCAACTGCCTTTGAAATCAATTACACAGCTTCTTAACATGTCCCCCAATATTTGAATCACCCTCTTCGACTAACCATCAGTCTGAGGATGAAATACAGTACTGAAGTCCAACCTTGTACCCAAAACCTCGAGTAACTTTTTCTAGAATCGAGATGTGAATCTAATATCTCTGTCCGAAATGACAGAAACTGGTACTCCATGTAGTCTCACAATCTCAGCCATGTATAACTTAGCAAAATTCTGCAATGAATAATCAGTGCGGACCGGTATAAAGTTGGCAGATTTAGTCAGTCAGTCAACAATAACCCATACCAAGTTCTTCTTTGTCAGCGTTAAGGGTAGTCCACTTACGAAATTCATGGTTACCCTCTTCCGCTTCCAGAGTGGAATCTTTACTGGTTGCAGTAACCCAGAAGGTAGTTGGTGCTCAGCTTTAATTTGCTGGCATGTCAGATACTTGCCCACGAAATCAGTAACCTCGCACTTAAGCCCTGGCCACCAGTACCATTCACGTAGATCTCGAAAGAACTTGTTTCCACCAGGATGCATGGCATAAGGACTGCTATGCACCTCCTGTAGGATAGACTACCTCAGCTCAGAATCTCTCGCTATACAAACTCTCCCACCGAAACATAGTACTCCCTCACTATTCAGCCTTCGTAGTCTCCCCCTTCTCAACCAATCGAAAATGAGGAACCAACGATTCATCCAACAACTGTCTCTCCTTAATTTGATCAATCCAGGTCGGTCTCACTTGGAGTTTAGCCAACAAACTACAATATTCAAACAGGCTAAGATGAGCAAACATTGCTCTCAAGTCAGATACAACCCTACGGCTCAGCGCATCGGCTACTACGTTAGCTTTACCAGGATGGTACTCAATCGAGCAATCATAATCCTTAAGCAACTCTATCCATCTTCATTGCCTAAGATTTAACTCCTTCTTAGTAAGGAGGTACATGAGGCTTTTATGATCTGTGTAAATAATAGACTTCTCACCGTATAAGTAATGCCTCCAAATCTTTAGTGCGAACACCACCGTAGCTAACTCTAAGTTGTGAGTGGGCTAATTCGTCTCGTGGGGCTTAAGCTAACGAGATGCGTAAGCAACCACATTACCCTCTTGCATCAACATACAACCCAATCTAGTGTGCGATGCATCACTGTAGACAATGAATTCCATCCCAGACTCTAGCTATATTAACACAGGGGCTTCAGTCAGAACTTTTTTCAATTTCTCAAAACTCTCTTGCTGCTTATCAGTCCAATTAAACGGTACCCCTTTACGCAGTAACTTAGTCAGAGGTGCTGCAATCAGTGAAAACCCCTCAACAAAACGTCTGTAGTACCCAGCCAGACCCACAAAGCTTCGAATCTCAAATACAGTCTTTGATGGTTTTCAATTCAATACAGCTTCAATTTTTCGAGGATCAACCCTAATCCCATCGACAGACACCACGTGACCCAGAAATGTCACTTCTTGTAACCAGAACTCACACTTGCTGAACTTTGCATATAGTTACTTTTCCTTCAGAATTTGCAAAACAATTCGAAGATGTACATCATGATCCTCCTCAGTTCTGGAATACACCAGGATGTCATCTATAAACACCACTATGAACCAATCCAAATAAGGCTGGAAACTCGTCATATCCATGAAAGCAGCTGGTGCATCCGTCAACTCAAACAGTATTACTAGAAACTCGTAATGACTATAACGAGTCCTAAACGCAATCTTATACACATCCGTTTCCATAACTTTTAGCTGATGTTACCCAGATCGAAGATCTATCTTGGAGAAAACTGAAGCTCCTCGCAGCTGGTCAAACAGATCATCTATCCTCAATAAAGGGTACTTGTCCTTAATAGTCAGTTTTTTCAGTTGACGATAATCGATGTACATGTACATGGACCCGTCTTTCTTCTTTACGAATAATACTGGTGCTCCCCATGGAGACACACTTGGTTGAATGAATCCTCGGTCCAAAAGCTCTTGAATTTGGGCCTTTAACTCTACCAGCTCCTTCAGTGCCATCCTGTATAGGGCGATGGACACCAGAGCTGTTCCAGGTAAAAGTTCAATACCGAATTCAACCTCACTGTCTGGAGCTAAGAAGCTCTTCAGGAAATACATCTGGAAACTCCTTAACAGTTCTGACATGTCCAATAGAAGGACCTTTAGAATCAAAACTGCAGACATAAGCTAAAAACGTCTCGCAACCCTTGCGAACTAGTTTCTCGACCTTTAATGCTAAGATTACATTAGACAGATAATCTCTTCGTTCCCCTAGCACAACCACCTCCTCATCCTCAATAGACTTTAGCACCATTTGCTTAGTAGCACAATCAAAATTTGTACAGTGTTTCACTAGCCAATCCATGCCCAATATAAGACTGAATTCACCAAAAATAGTTCCATCAAATCCGCTGGAAAGACACATCCTTGGACCTCTAGGGGCACGTTTCTGAACAACTTATTCACCCTAACTGACTGTCCCAATGAACTTAACACGGTCATCTCTCTATCAGTAATTTCAAACTGAAATCCTAGCGTCCCAGACACAATGCATGCAACATACGAGTGTTTAGACCCTATGTCAATTAAATCAGTGTATGATACATTATAAATTAGGAATGTACCAATTATGACGCCCGAGGCGTCGCCATCCTCTCGGCGATGAGCAGCATAGACCAAAGCTAGCTGTCTTGCCTCCGTGTTACCAGCACCTCTGCCCGGTCCTCCACAACCTCTTCCCAAACCATTTCCTCCTCTGGCCTGACCACGGCCTCTCGGGGACTGCTGACCACCTCTCCCTGGCTGAACATAGCCCTGACCTAGGGCTTGCATCCGACAGAGCCTCGAGTCTGATTCTTAACACGATGATCCATGGACCCACATCCAAACACGCCCAGATTCGTTTTTCAAGACTCACCCTAGTGAGCTCTCCACAATCTACACAAGGTTGCGGTCTAACTAAAGTAACAGGAACTGCTCAAACTAACCCATCAAATCTGGCCTTTTTTATAGGTCTTCTAGAAAAACCCGAGGGCCTTGAATCCCTTTTAAATCTACCTTTGTATTTCTCACGATTCTGGCACTCAGAGCGCTTCACATTTTCAGCAATTTTTGCTTTCTCAACAAAGGCAGCAAACTCTTGCTCCCTCTGCAAGGCGATCAGCACACGTAACTCATCCCGGAGGATATCTTCGAATCGCACACAATGTTTATACTCAGTTGCGACTATACCGCGAGCATAATGACTTAATTGTAAGAATTCTGCTTCATATACTGCCACTGTCTTATTTCCCTGGGTCAGGCTCAAAAATTCCTTTCTTCGGGCGTCCACATAACTTGCGCCCACATACTTCCCTTGAAAGGTCGTTTTGAAGAAATCCCACGTCAAACGGTCAGCCTGCGTACCCTCTCTCACAGTGAGCCACCACCGGTATGCCTCGTCTCGCAGTCAGAACACTGCTCCCTTTAATTTCTGTTCCATAGTACAGTCAAGGTCATCCATTATTCGCTCGGTAGCCTCTAACTAATACTCTGCCACATTTGGGGCTACTCCAAAAACACCCCTGAAGATTTCCACTCCATTTGATCGGAGTCGCTCAGAAATTGACCTTTGGCCCACTGACCCAATACTCGCTCCAGCAACCCTTTCAAGAACACATAGGATTGCTTGGGATAGAGCATCATCCCCAATTGCTCAATCATGAGACCCTGTCTCAGTTACTGGTGACGCTGGTGCCTCCCTAGCAGGCATGTGACCCGCTGGTGAACATCCAGCCCTAGTACCTCGGCCTCTACCTCGGCCTCGTGTAGCCCTTCTGCGAGTACCTCTTGTGCTCATATTGATATAGCGTATTATCTATTTTAAAAGTCTTATGAATCAGTTCATATTGTTAACGGATGTTTTATGACAATCAATATATAAAGTTTTTGTTTTCGTAGATCGAGATATCTCACTACAGTTTTTAGACTTATACAGTCTCAGTTTACCCTAACAAAAGAGTTTTAGCAAAGTACTACTACCTATAGTAGTTTCTCAGTATAACATTTACATCTATAGCGGTAAACAGTGACAGAGAACTTACAAATTTGGCGCCAGAGACTCGGGGTGCCACACTTTTAGTAACAACCTTTCACTTTTCTTTCCAAAACCAAAATTTAGACAATTTTAGAAAAATTTTCAAGAACCCGTTCCACAGCCAAGTTTTGCAACTGGGCTTTGATACCACTAAATGTAACACCCCAAACTTGACCTAAATGTTACGATCGGATCTAACGTGTCACATCGAAGTGTTGATTTGAAAACTGGTCTTTTCGAAGAAAATTCGTGACTAAAGTTTTAAATCATTTTTAAAACTAATTGCTATTGAAAACGTTGAGGTTGTAAAATCAAAACTGTTAATCACTTATTGGTCATATTATTTATTACAAGTTTATTAATCTGGATTAAAAACTGCGGAAGCTTTTCTAATTGTAAACTTTAAAATTTGAAATGTGTGATTTCCTTTAGAAACAATTATTATTTTCAAAACCCGTATTTCCTACTCTAGCAGGTTGAAGTAGGAAGATAAAACCAAATAAAAGTTAAAACCTCAAATGGCCTTATTACATAAATAGCAACCCCAAAATAAAATATTTAAAAAGCTAGATATAAATTAAAACACTCGAGAACATGTGGTCACCTCCGAGTCCCTCGCAGCTCCAAATCATCTAAGGCTAGGGATTACCTATATAGTTAAAAGAAAAGGGTGAGTTACGAGAACTCAGTGTGTAATCCCTTATCATGCAGTAACAGTTTGGGCCTCATCCCTATTCAGTAACAGTACAGTGTGGGCCTTAGCCCAATACAATAACAGTGTGGGTATAAGCCCAAAATAATAACAGTAAAGAATAATGATGCAACCCAACCCAATCCAGCCAACACACCACCCGTACCAACCAACACACCATGTCAGGACTAAGTCGACCCACACAACCAAGACACCAATATCGCAGCATAGCTACTAATAACAGTAAACGTAGCCAAGCCACTAAAATTAAAACACGTGGCGAAGCCACTAGAACAGTAAAAACATGGTAGAGCCACTAGTACAGTACTTCCTCCAAATCAGAATCACATCCCCAATGTAGAATGTCGTGTCATAAATATTATATATATGCAGTATGTCATATTCATAACCAGTCATATAGATATCATACACACATCAACTAAACTACCACTAGGGGTATAATGGTCATTTCGTTGGTTAGGGGTAAAATGGTAATTTCACCCCTCAATGGTATTTTGGTCATTTAACTACTTTTGGGGTCTCGGCACATATGACGACCCTTCAGAAGGTCTATAGTCATCCCGAATGACTTGGATAACCCATATGGCCAAAATAGTGTAAATGGGCCCAAAACCCACTATTCAGCCCAAGTGGGCCCATAAGCTCGTGTGGCCCATTTAGCCCAATTTCAGTCACGACTATGTGAACTTTGCAGCCCAATCCATTATTTTTCACCTACCGTGGATTTTACCCATATGGGGCTCATGAGCCCATTAGGCCCACATGGCCCATCTCGGTCTAATAAGGCCCATTACGACCCAAGCCCACGAGAACGCTCGTGGCGGCCTCTACAGACTAGCGCCTATATTCATAGGCTCGGTTCACTATACGCACGATTGCACACTCGTGTGGTATCATACACCATATTTTCAGCTTTTTGGCATTTTGCTGATGCACAGTAACACAAGGGTGTGAGTACACACCATTGTCCAACGTTTTAACAGTAACAATACTGGGTGTACAATTACACACCTTTTAACGATCACTTGAAATTCCAACAGCACCAACCTAGATTCATCAAAATCCATTATTAGACCTTAATCGTTAGGGTAATGCCCTCTTAATAGCACTTAATCCGAAATATCTCCCTTACCTTGCTTGACGATAGACTTTAATCTCTTAAGGCCATCGATCAGGATTGATCACATGCCTATGCCAAATATTTGTATCAAAATAGTTCTTATTAACCAAAACAGTGATCCAATATGTGGCCTTAATCCACAAATGCTACTTACCAACTGCCGGAATATTCGTCCTAGTCTAAGAGTAGGGTATTGATCTTACCCTTAACGAGAGACAGAGTTTGATGACTTGAATAACTTCTACACTTGTCTGCTCCTCGGGAATACCTAAACCCAATGATCACCACACCAATAGGAAGGGATCACCATTCGGCCATCAAAGAAAATGAAGGAAAGAAATAGTCGGCTTTCAGAGAAAAAGGGAATAGGAGAGAACAGTTTTAAATACGAAATGAAAAATATGAACACTTACCGATTTCAAAATGCTTGCAGAACTGAAATAGAAAGGGAAAGGAAACAGAGAATTTGGTCTCCACCGAACTAATCAAGAGAAAGGACTCGGTTCACAAGCTAATAAGAAATCTAAACCAAAAAGATGAGGGATGATATTCGGCTTAAGAGAAGAAAGGGAGAAGAGGGAAGAAAGAAATAAGAAAAAAGAGAAAACAAATGAATAGAAAGGGAGGGAGAGGAAGTATAATCGGCTTAGATTGGAAAAGGGAGAGGGAAGCAAATATTCAGCCAACAAAAGCTTGAAGAAAAAGGTGCAAAACTCAAGCAACAAAATGCCCGAGTGGTAAGTTGTTATTTCGGCACATAGAAAGAAATGAAAGAAAACTCTTCAGCAAGGAATTTCGGCACACCCAAAAAGTGCCCAAAACCAAACAAGTGCAGAGAAAAGCACTTAGAAATCCCCCATGTCAAAATTGCTTGCTCAAGACTCCTTGTTCGGCTACAACAAACCCACCTTTGAATTTGCTTGATTCTCTCCACAATTCTCTCCTTGATTTGCTCCTAACCTTCCATTCAAAACCATTCAAATTTGATGACCAAGTCTCCAACCACCTCTGCAGAGTTTGAATCAAACTGTACCTCTCACGCCACAAAGATATAAAATAAAATTCCACCCTTGCATGCCATGGGATTTGAACCCATTCCCTCTTAAATGCCCCAACACGCCACTTGCCTCCACAACACAAGGTCTCTTGTGTCACAAAACAACCACAACTTAATATATGCCCTTCAAGCTAACATCCAAGTTTCCCAAAGAGCAAAAATCAAAATTTTTCCAAAGGCCATACTTGAACCCAGGCTTCCTAAATACACCCATACAAGCAATTTTGTCAGAACATGAAAAATTAAAGACCCTATATTTTTGGGGCATTGCAATGTCAATTCAAACAATTAATCAATCTTCATAAGCACATATAAGACTAAGTGAGGTAACAATATATTTCTATATTGAAACAATTTAATCTCAATAATCTTGCAAGTTATGCAAGGCTAATGTATCATTTAATACAGTCGCTAATTTAACATTCAGCTACCTTAGAATATTAAACATGCACCAATTAAATGTTGTGTCAATTAGTTACAATTTCAATATGTTTAATAATTAATTCATTCTTTACCTTACATTTTATAATGCAAGTATAACATAAGTATGATTTTATTTAATTGAACAACTTACCAAGGCTTATAACAACACAAACATGATTTTAATAATTTAAGTGGATAGAATGCAATCAGTCCAACATGAATTAAATTTAAGCCTTTTTAATTAGAACAAGAACAACAACACAACAATCATTCATATTTATAACCACAACATAAACAATAAAATTAAAGAGAAAGGAACTAGGAAGCAATTCCAAGATTTCTCTGAAGCTAGACTAGTGCACTCCTCTTCTTCTCCACTCATTCTGTTGAACTAAAGCCTCTACAAACAATTGAATGATGTTGTTCCAAGTTGGAATAATGCTATTTTTCAAGAAGGAAATCGACAAGGGAAATGGGAAAACAATGAAAGGAATGGAAGAGAGAAAAGTAAGTGAAAGAGAGAGAGATGTGTAGGAATGAAAATATGTTGAATGAGGTAGCAAAAGTGGGTGTTTATAGGTGTGAATGGCTGCTAAAAATATAAAATAATTAGCAGCCATACACTCTTCCTTGGCCGGCCATACAACAAGCAAGTTTGAATGTTTCAAACTTTGCTAAATTTAGCTTGGGGCAAATCTTCAAAGGCACAAAAAGTGGAGGGGTTTGAATGGAGTTTAAGGAAACTTTGAGGGTTGTTTTGCAAGCATAAAAATCAACAAAATTCAGCTGATTGGGTCAGCTTGTTGGACAATTTTGGGCTTCCAATTTGCTTGTTGGATCAGTCTTTAATGCTTAGCACGCTGGGCCACTTTCTCATTCAGCCTTTATATTAATTTTTAACCAAATTAACTTTGGATAACTATTAAATATGAAGTACATAAAATAATCATAATTTGGACCATCCTTGGCTGGAGAAATATTCAGCCTTGCTCTTGGTTCGCTTGATGCAAAAATTCCCCAACGGTTCAAGCCTTTCGAAGTGTCTGCCGAGCCAATTTTCACCTTTTGTGCAAAACTATCGAAAATAAACCAAATTTGTGAAAATTTGTTATAAAAATAATTAAAATTCACTATGTTAATGGTTTAATACAAATGAATTATTTTATAATTAAAGTGTGAATTTCGAAAAAATTTACTACGAAACTGCATGAATTAGAGCTCAAAAGGTGTTGAAAAAGTTTATATATTTTTGTGTTTCCAATCATCTCAATCGACGTATTACTAAACACTAGCTCAGATACCAACTAATATGGGGTTAAAACTTAAGCCTAGCAGATCATGTGGCCTTAGGTAGAAACTTAGCTTTAAATCCGCCTAATTCAACCTAACTATCGAAAAATGAGAATTCTCAACAAAAATTCTCTAAGGCATTATAATAAGGCGGAATCAAGCAAAGAAGCAAAAAGCGAACAAAAAAACCAAGTGTTTAAATTACTTTGAAGAATTATAACTGAGTGGTTACAAATCAGGGGAAGGGCTCTATTTATAGTTGAACTCCCTATGTTCCAGCGATCTAGTGTAAAATATACATCAATGGCTCATATTAAAGGCATTCTACAAGTTGAGATTCTTAAAGGATTTACAATATCATCTAAGATTACAAAATCTTCTAATATTACAAAATTTTCACCCAGATAAAATATAAGTTACTTTACATATTCACCATGCTAAGTAGATGAGCCTTCAGTCTCTCCAAACAATGGGCCTGTCCTGTTGGGTCAAATGACCCCATGGGAACAAAATGGATCATTAAAGTATCCTTTGATCCGGGTTCCTTTGTGTGGGCTGTGACACTATCACATAAGTCGTAGACCCAACTAATAATATTAATACACCTCACACTTTTACATGTTATTGTTCTTAGTCATCTTTTTCTTTTTACCTTAACTATTAAAGAAAAAAGAGTTTTAAAAAAATACCCTATCATATTTTTAATTAATAATGATTATATTTGGTTTTAATTCTACAAAGTAAATATAAATAAATCCAAATTTTCAAAATCTTTATATGGGTTTGAGATATTCAGCGCAAGTCACATTCAACAATAAACAAATGATGAAGAATTTTTAGCTTTTTCTTCTTAGATATATTATTCCTAGTTAGGCCTTATGATTAAGGCTCACCATATATATATTGTTGCCTGGAAATTGGATAAGAGAAAAATATCCTCCACCTCACTATGGGTTGTATTGGTTCGGTTCGGGTCTTTCATACTTTTTCAATCATGAATTATAATTTGATTTAGTTCTCAATTTTTCATATTAATTTTTTATTTTGGTTTTTTAGATTTATTATAATAAAATAAGTTTTGTCTTATGGCTTTTGAATATTATTTGATAAATTTTAAGATCTTATTTCTAAAAACAATATTTTTTCAAGAACTTTTAAATTATTTTATAAAATATTTTTTTATATCATAAAAAAATACAGTTAAATACATATTAAATAAAAATATAATTCGATTTGATTGGGTAACTGTGATATTTGAACTTGCATTTCATAAACCGTCCAAATACCTTATTTCGAATCCGTCTTCAATTTAGTCGGGTTTTTTTTTCTTAGCCTATACCTCACTATTACACAAAATTTAGGATTATTAAAATTTGATTATAATTAATTTAATCGATTCATTCCATTATGTCATTTATTGATTTAATCATTTATGGTCTCGATTAATTCAGTCTATTATTGTTTATAAGAATCAGTTTTATATATACATTATAACTATATGAAGTTATATAAATAAAGTTTATGTTACATAATTTATACGTTGTCATTTGACGCACTAATTAATATGATAACAACTGTAGTTAATAAGTTTCCTTAAAAAGATATTATAAGTTAACAAAAACATATATTTCGATATTGAGATGGAAAAATTCAGCCAAAGTAATAAAAAATTGCAACATTTTTTAAAATAAAAGGTGAAAAAATATAAAGGTTTCGTACAAGGTAATCAAAGATTACATTTATTTCCATATAAGTTACTATTTTATTCTGTAATGTATACTTAGTTTACATTAATTATTTAAGTGGAGTAAAAATAAATATAATATTATAAAAAATTAAATATTGACTATTTTAACATTAAAATAAATTAATTTAACAATTTATTAAATAAATAACCTATAAATATTATTAGTATTATTATTTAAATTATAATAATTAATATTAAAATTTGAACCATGCTAACTTTTATATTGTTTTAATATTAAATATTTTTAGGAGTAAATAACATTAATATAGCCAATTTTAAATTCGTTATATAATTTTTAAATTTATTTTGAATTACATTACTTTTTAAACTTTTTAATGAAATTCATTAATAATATTAGATAAAATTAATGTTATAAAAAATATTATAAAATTAATATACACAAATCACATCGTAAACTATCTTAAAATTAAGTCCATTATTAATTTAATATTTTTTTAGTTATTGATTTAATAGATTGTTCAATTAAAGATAGTAAGTTCAATCAGTTACGGTAAAAACAAACAAATCAATAAAAAAATAAATGGTCACCCATATTGATTTAATAGTCCATCCATAACGTAATTGTTGTAGGAAATGACATTCTTATGTGGAATAAGATAATGTTGGGGATCTACTCGTATAAACATCGAAATAAAAAGGTAGAGAAGATCGAACACAAATTTTATGTGGAAAACTTCTCTGAAAAGGATAAAAATCATGGGCAAAGGAGGCTTTGACTCTTCACTAAATGAGTAAACAAACGAGAGTACACTATAGAAAAAATGAACCTAAATTTACTAAACGTACATTATCCAAACCCCGAAAATAAAACCCTAACTCTCATAGAGGTCTCTCAAAAGAAGTACAAAATTCTCTCCATAGTTACCACGAAAACTCTCACCCAAACTCATCTGCAACTACATATTGTCACCCCAAAAAAAAAATCTTGTATTACTACATCTTTAATTGTCTTTTTAATTGGCCTATTAAAACAAGGATACAAGGCCCCTTTAAATAGGCTAATATTAGATGTCTAATGATACTAAAATATTCCTGGAGTAATCAGAGTTTAACTGGGAAAATATAGCAGATTTTAATTGGGATAAGAAACCTGATTTATGTGGGGAACATGTTGCCACGTTGCAACGTCCCCATTCGCGTCGTCACAACGTCGGGAAGCTTCTCATCGTGACGTCACCGTTTGTTCAACCGAAATACAAGGCATACCCCAAAAATCTCCACATTGACTCATATTTACCATACATTCTTCTCCAGGCCCTGTCACGAGCCAAACTCAATCTTTGTAAAATGTTAACCAAGCCCAAACTATTGGAAACCGAAAGACTCCTAGTCTTCAAACCAATGTTGTATAATGCAACAGATCGCAGATAGCAAAAACTATATTAACAGATTACCAAATTTCAAGTTTTATAGTATATTTAATCACATACCGACCCTACGGAAGGCCCACAATTGATTGAGACAACGTGTACGGCCCTAGGAAAAAGTTTTAAATTTTGGGCCCACACGCTTGTGTGGCCTACACGACCTAAAATAGCTAGCTTGTATGGCCCACACGATCTCACACATGGCCCAAATAGCCCAAACCGTGTGTCACACACGGTCCAGTACATCGCCTGTCACACAGCCGTATGTCACACACAGTTGTGTGGCATCAACAGTGTTGTCTTTTGGTTTTCGCCGATCCCTGATTTTCGAGTTTCTCGTTACATACCTTGGTAAAAAATCCGATGCACATTCAAAATCAATTATTACAGTACCTAGATTGAAAAATAATACAAATTAATAATCAAGAATTTAACAACCCAACAATCGACTTATTAAATCCTACAACATATGAACACAATAACCAAAACGAACAAACCCCACCCAAGAGTAGAATACTCACCTCCTATCACTCAGCAACTTGAAGGGATTTAGAAACTATTAAGAACGGCATAAGAACAGACCAAAAGAATTGAAGGGAAAAAAACAAGCAAAACAAAAAAAAAAATCAAAAGTAGGGAAAAGTATAGTGGCGTGAAATGGGGAATTAAGGGAAAAACAAACGTAGCGGTTTGTTTTGGGTGATATACTTTATTACTTTTTTTTTTATTTTCAAAAGGATACCAAATCCTATCCCCCCCCCCAACTAATCAGATTTATTTCTTAGAGTTTAAATTTAATCCAAACTCTTCCACCAGCTTGCTAACGAATGAGAAAAAAAAATATTTCTTACACATACGGAGACTCAAACATAGAACCTTAAGCAAATACACTAAGCGCTTAACCACTCAACCAGACCAAATCACACGACAACAACCAGCAAATCAAAACTTAACACCACGTTTGGTTGGATGGAATCCCTATTCCATTACTGCCCAATTCCGCGTGCTACAGTAATTTTTTGCTATTACACCATTTAGTTCACCGTTTACTTGATTCCACAGCTTTGCTATTACACTCATATTCCCTCAGATGCTGTAATAGGTATACCGAGGTGGGGGCACTAAATTGCTATTCAACACCACACGCGTAAAATTTATCCCTAAAATAGCCTGCTTTCTTCTCCCTTGCTCCAGATTTGTTCCAACATTTTTCCCCAAATCAACAGCACGTTCGCCCTTCATCTTCATCTCCGGTACATTTTCTTTTTTTATGGTAAGTTCCTGTTTTCTATTTCTCCTTCCTCATAACTTCATAACTTTTCTTGTATAAAACTTCATAACTCTTCTCATGGTCATCTTTGATTGTCAAAATTTGTTATGGGTCTCTGATATATTTCTTTGTTTCCTTGGCTTATGAAACTGAAGGCACCGGCTATTTTTTTTTTTTATTCTTGATTGACTAATGTCGCCTGGTAATGAGTATCAAACTTATAGAGGTTTGAGAAGCAGTATTTAACTATGATTAACTACTTGAACCAACCAATCTAACACAATTAACTTGTTCTCCCCATTTCTTTGTTGTGTTGTGGCTGATCCTTTTCTCTTTTCCTTGATCTGATCTTTCTTGAAACACCCCACACCCGGCTCACGAGTCTTGACCGGATCTGGTATGTTCCTCAAGAAAACTGGTTCAAATTCGTTGCACTTTGAAAACTTTAAAGTGATTTTTGGGAGAAAGTTCGAATTGGGTTGGGCTTGAGTTGATAACAAGTTTGTTTTATATTGAAAACCCATTTGTTTATGGTGACAAAATATTTAAAGTTATTTTTAAATTAAGTTGACTTATTCTTTAATAAATAAAAATGTCATAACAAAGCAAATAAAGCAGAAAATAACATAGTTCAGTTGTGGCCTTATTACATCAAATAAAAACCCAAAATAAAATTTATAAAGTACTTAAAAGAAATAAAGAGTCCAAATTAAATAAAACTTCAAGCTGAGCATGGCCACCACAAGTTCTGCCGTCCCGGTCCATCACTGTTCATCACCTAAAACATGTTCCCACAACGGGGTGAGTCAACAGACTCAATGTGTACACAACACTAAGTCCAAATAGAATCAGGCATATCAAATATTACATATTCATATCATAGTATACAATTAATGATGCATTCCCGAACCCAAACCTATATGCCATCCGCTACACATCCCCGTACCAACCTGCACACCGTGGGGACTACTAAGTCGACCCTCCATCCGCTACACACCATCGAAGGCAATCAGCTGCAGTCGACGTGCTCATCGCCCATATAAAATTTGTGGCATAGCCACAGATAATTGTGTCATGAGACACCACATTCAGATAATGTAACCGAAGTTACCACATTCAGATTATGTGACCGAAGTCACCACATTCAGATAGTGAGACCGAAGTCACCACATTCACTTCCCCTTTTTCATATAACCCGAATGCCCCATATTATTCATATTATACATGTCATACATAAATTCACATTCATGTCACTTTTTACATGTTAAATATAACATATTTCGTAATCCTAGTAGGAGTAGGAAACGTACCTGAGTACTTTGTACCACTTTATGGTACCTTAGCCATACTTTTTACATTCTTAATATCACACATATTTATTAAACATTACCATAAAACATATTAAGAATTAGTGTGGGGTACACACCTGATTTGCTTAACAACTTCACTGAAAATCCCGAAATCTGATCTACTGCCTTAGATCTCAAGTTACTACATTTGATTAATCACTTACTATTTAAAAAAAAAACCATTCGGCCATAAATCCAAATACTAGTAGGATTAGTACACTAGAACTTACCTTATTGCCGATTGACTTAAGAATCAAATCCCAAAATCTCTACTATACTCTTCTTGCATTCGGCCAAGCATTGAATCACTTAAACAAATTAGTTTTGGCTTTTCAAACGATTATGAAATAGATCTAGATGTTAAAATAGGCCTTGGCCGAATATACCTATGTGCTTACCTTCCGAATCTTGAATCCCGGAATTGATCTCTTGGCTTATGTATCTGTCGGAATCCCTATAGCCACATGTTAGATCAATTTCTAACACTTAATCACCATTAAATGGCCTATGGCCGAATATCAGATGTGCTTACCTTGTGGATTTCAAATCCCAAAAGTATTCCCTTCTTGAAGTCACAACACCTAAATCCCGGAGAACCCTTCATAGATTCGGCCAAAGCACTTTACTTGAATTAGTCCTAGATTTCGACAAGTCTTTAAGAATAAAAGAATGGAAACCAACTTGTTCTTACCTCTATTGAAGGAATCGACAGCACCTAACTTTGTCAACACAAAGGTTCGGCCTTGAGACTTGGAGAATAGTCGGCTATGGTCACCAACACAGGGGATTCATCTTTAATAAGGAAAAGAAAAGAGAGGGTGTTGAGGCTCAAAGATTCAGCAATGGTGGATTAAAGAAAAAGTAGATTTCGGCTTGTCAAAAATAAAAAAAAAGAACAGAGGATATTGCTTAGGGAAAATTCGGTAGAGAGTAGGAGAGAAAAGAGTGAATGAAGAATGGCCTTACTCTTCCTTTCTTAGCCGAAATTACTAGGCTAGAGTCCCTTACTTGGCCACCACTCTTTCTTATTTTGATAACTTTATCTCCTTAATTTAAAAAATTAAAGAATAATCCTTATTTATCTCTTGAAAATAATCTAAAATAAATCCTTTATTTATCCCCTTATTAGCCGAAATTCAAAGAGAATAAAACTCCTCTTTTAAAAGCCTCGTGCCGTCCACCTCTCTTCTTCTGGAAGCAAAATAAAAATTTCTTTTTATTTGCTTTCCAGTGACTCGAACTCAGGCCCAATATCCTTGTATGTGGCGCCATTTCTAGAGGCCCTAAGTGGCATCTCCAGGCCACTTTTCCAAGCCTGTTTGTGTGTCAAATTTCACATAAATTTCACATACTTTTTCTCTTAAGACCATCTTGCCTTAGTTTCCCCTTTTTAAACTTTAAAACTTAACATTTCTATGACATTTCCTTACATTTCCAAGTTTCCAAAAATGTTCACTTAAAACTTAACATTTCCATACATTTCCAGGTTTCCAAAAATGTTCACTTTAAACTTAACATTTCCATACATTTCCAGGTTTCCAAAAAAAAATGTTCAAAATACTTTCATAACACATAAGACATGTCATTTCGTACAATTAAACCGAAAATGGATAGGCCCTTGTCAGGATGTTACAGTTCTACCCCCTTAAAATAATTTTGTCCTCGAAATTTCCTAACTAAAATAATTGAGGGTATTGCTAACGCATTGCCTCTTCTGGCTCCCACGTAGCTTCTTCTGATCCATGATTGCGCCATAACACTTTGACTAGAGGAACTGTCTTCCTCCGTAGCACTTTCACATCACGTTCCAATATCTGAATTGGCTTTTCCTCGTAGGATAAGTCTGGCCTTAGCTCCACTTCTTCAACTGGTACCATATGAGATGGATTCGATCGGTAGCGACGTAGCATGGACACATGGAATACGTCGTGCATTTGCTGCAACTCTGGTGGCAACTCTAACTGGTATGCCACTGGTCCAACTCGCTTCAACACTCGATATGGCCCTACAAACCTTGTGCTTAACTTACCTTTGCGACTGAACCTCATCACCTTCTTCCAAGGTGAGACTTTCAGAAACACTTGGTCTCCCACTTCAAACTCTATTTCCTTCCGCTTAAGGTCTGCGTACGACTTCTGCCGGTCAGAGGCTTCCTTTAACCGTGCTCGAATTATCTCAACCTTCTCCTCAGTTTCTGCCACTAGCTCTGGACCCAAAACTCGACGTTTTCCTAACTCAGTCCAACAAGTAGGAGTTCGACACTTCCGACCATACAATGCTTCATATGGTACCATCCGAAGGCTAGCCTGATAGCTGTTGTTGTAGGCAAACTCAGCTAATGGCAAGTAATCTTCCCAACTTCCTCGGAAATCCATCACACAGCCTCTCAACATATCCTCCAACACTTGTATTACCCGCTCAGACTACCCGTCTGATTGTGGATGAAAAGCCGTCGTGAAGTCTAACTTATTGCCTAAAGCTTGATGAAGTGCCCTCCAAAATCAAAACGTAAACCTTGGGTCTCTATCGAAGATGATCGATACCAGTACTCCATGTAACCTCACAATTTTCGCCACATATAATTTGGCTAACTTCTGAAGAGAATAATCAACTTTTACCGGGATAAAGTGCGCGGACTTGGTCAAACGATCCACTATTACCCATACCGAGTCCTTCTTAGTAGGCGTAAGGGGAAGCCCACTAATGAAGTCCATGGTAATTCTTTCCCACTTCCACTGTGGAATCTCGATTGGCTGAAGTAATCCCGATAGAACTTGGTGTTCAGCCTTAACTTGCTGACACGTCAGATATTTCCTCACGAATTCCGTAACTTCCCGTTTAAGATCAGGCCACCAAAACTGTTCCTTTAGATCCCTGTACAACTTAGTGCCCGGGATGCATAGCATAAAGGCTACTATGCACCTCCCGAAGAATCTTCTGTCTTATCTTTTCGTTCCTCGGGATACAGACCTTTCCTTTGTAGCACAATACTCCTTCATCATTAACGCCATAATCCTCTATCTCTCTGTTCTGTACTTGCTGTAACTTAGCACTTAGGTCCTTATCAGCCAACTGTCCCCCTTTCACCTCATTTAGCCATGTGGGTTTGACTTGCAACTCTGCCAACAGGCTTCCATCATCATACAGACTCAAGTGTGCGAACATAGCCCTTAGTTCCGACACAACCTTCCGACTTAGGGCATCAGCCACTACATTTGCCTTGCCCGGGTGGTATTTTATCGAGTAATCATAATCCTTTAATAATTTCACCCACCTTCGCTGCCTCAAGTTCAACTCCTTCTGAGTCAACAAATACTTAAGGCTCTTGTGGTCTGCGTGTAGATTATCGACCTTTCTCCATAAAGGGGTGCCTTCAAACCTTAAGAGCGAAAACCACCGCCGCTAACTCCAAGTCATGGGTTGGGTAGTTAACCTCATGCGGCCTTAAGCGCCGAGACACATAAGCGACTACTTTTCCATCTTGCATTAGAACACGCCCTAATCCCGTATGCTAAGCGCCACAAGACACCACAAAATCCTTTCTCGCTCAGGTGAATCGTAAGCTCGAGCTTCCGTCAAGACCTTCTTAAGCTTCTCAAAGCTCTTCTGTTGCTTATCCGTCCATACAGAGGATACTTCCTTCCTTAGCAGCTTTGTCAAAGGCGCGGCTATTGACGAAAACCCTTCCACGAACCTTCTGTAATAGCCTGCCAATCCTAAGAAACTTCGGATATCAGCCACGGACCTAGGTGGTTTCCAATCCAACACTGCTTCGATCTTCCTAGGATCCACCCTTATACCTTCTGCGGATACTACATGTCCTAAGAATGTCACCTCCTTAAGCCAAAATTCATACTTGCTGAATTTGGCATAGAGCTTCTTCTCCCTTAACACTTGCAGCACAACTCAGAGATGCTCATCATGCTCCTCTTCAGACTTGGAGTACACCAAGATATCGTCGATGAACACGACGACGAACCTATCCAAGTAGGGTTGGAAAACTCGGTTCATCATATCCATGAACGCGGCTGGAGCGTTCGTCAACCCAAACGGCATTACTACAAACTCATAGTGGCCGTATCTTATCCTAAAAGCGGTCTTATGGATATCTACCTCCTTCACCTTCAACTGATGATATCTCGACCTTAAGTCTATCTTCGAGAATACTGCGGCCCCCTTCAGCTGATCAAACAAGTCATCGATCCTTGGCAAAGGATACTTGTTCTTAATGGTCAGCTTATTCAACTGACGGTATTCTATGCACATACGCATAGTTCCGTCCTTCTTCTTTACAAACAGGACTGGTGCTCCCCATGGAGACACACTGGGTCGAATGAACCCACAATCCAACAACTCTTGGATTTGAGCCTTGAGCTCAACCAACTCCTTTGGCGCCATCCAGTATGGAGCAATTGACACAGGAGCTGTTCCTGGTAGCAAGTCTATTCCAAATTCCACCTCCCTATCTGGGGGTATTCCTGGTAATTCCTCCGGAAATACATCTTCAAAGTCCCTTACCATTCTAACTCCACTGACACCTTCTTCTTTTCCACCCAACACACTTACGAAGGCTAAAAAATGCCTTGTTCCCTTTCATAACCATTTTCTCAGCCTTTAACGCTGAAACTACGTTAGACAGGTAGTTTCTTCTTTCTCCGATCATTACTACTACTTCATCCTCCGGGGTCCTTAGTTCTATTCGTTTAGCTGCACAATCCAACACGGCCCGGTGCTCTACTAGCCAGTCCATTCCAAGTATGAGTTCAAACTCCCCAAAGGGTAGTTCCATTAAGTCAGCCCGAAAGTTCACTCCCTGAATCTCTAAAGGTACACTCCGAAAGATCTTATCCACCACTATAGTTTGGCCTAATGGGCTTACTACAGTCATCTGCCTATCAGAAAGTTCAGAGTCTAGGCCTAGTGTTTCCACTATACTACACGCAACATAAGAATGGGTCGAGCCCACATCAATTAAGGCATAATAAGGCTTGCCATAAATAAAGAACGTACCGGTTATAACATCCGGCGCGTCTCCATCCTCCCTCCAGCGAACCGCATAAACTAAACCCGGTTGCCTTGCCTCAGCATTAGCAACACCTTTGCCCTGTGTTCCACGTCCTCTGCCAGCACCATTACCTCTGGTATTCGAACCACGACCTCGTTGAGGTCAGCTGTCGCCTCTACCACCAAGCTAACATTCCGAGTGGCGATCGACTTTCATCTGGTTTCTTAGGACAATCCTTGAGCATATGGTCCTTGGACCCACACCTAAAACATCCTCCCGTCTTTTTCCAGCACTCCCCTAAGTGCTTCTTTCCACAATGCTTACAAGGACACATCGCCATCTGTCACCCGACTTGTCGACCTCGCGGCCCATCAACTCTAGGCTTCTTTTGAACCTTTCCAGACGACCCAAAACCTCTTTTTGGCCTAATCCGATCCATAGTCTGCTTTGTAGCATCCTTAATTCCCTCGGCCACCTTGGCCTTTTCTACTAAAGCAGAAAATTCCCACTCCTGATGCGGTGCTATCAACAATCTCAAATCATCCCTTAGTCCGTCCTCAAAACGGATACAGTGCTCATGCTCAGTTGCCACTACTCCTCGAGCATACCGGCTCAACCTCAGAAATTCAGCCTCATATTCCGCAACGGACTTGTTTCCTTGAACTAGCCCCAGAAAAGCTTTCCTTTGTTCATCAGTGCACCTGGTTCCAACATACTTCTTTTGATACGCTTCATCGCGTAACAGTGCCACCATTCCTTTCAACTTCTTCTCAGGGGTCAAGTCGAGCTCATCCATAATGCGCTCAGTTGCCTCTAACCAGTATTCAGATGTACTGGGTGCCACTCCAGTACTCCACGAAACATTTCAGCTCCGTTGGCACGAAGTCGCTCAGGTACCGACTTCTGAGTTCCCGAATTTCCTCCTGCACCAGCCACCAACTCCAAAACTCGCGGTAGCGACACCGCGATACAAAGATCATCTCCCATTTGAGCTTCCTGCTCAACACCCACAGCTGGGGGTGGTGGTGGTGGTATCTCATTGTCAGACCCTTGACCCGATCTAACGGGTTCTGACACGGTCATTCTGCCTCTACCGCGTCCTCGACGACCACGTCCTCTAGAGCTCATTTCTAATGTCGTGATCTGATTAAGAAGTTTTATGAATTAGTCTTTGTTTCACTTGGTTACCCGTGAAGAAGTTTTATGAAAAGAATTTTAGGAGCGGTTCTTTCGTATTCATACATACACACAGTCTTTTTATTCATACATCCATCAATCAGTTATGAACTTTCGTTCATTCAGAGAAACGTTGTAGTTTTCATTGTTGTTGTTTTTCCACTACCCAGGGGTATTTTCGTAATTTGTCCTACAGGGGTATTTTTGAATTTTTTCAAAAGAAAAAGTTCCTTGGTGATTTTGTCAAAAAGTATTTTGGAATTTTTAAATTCCCGGGGTATTTTGGAAAATTTTGAAATCCAGGGGTATTTCGGTAATTTTGAAAATCAGGGGTATTTTGGTAATAAACCAGGGTAAATTTGTAAAGTTTAATACTTCAGGGGTATTTCCAAATTTGCAAAACATTGAGGTTTCTTTTTGAGAATTTGTTTTCTAAAACGGTGATGTTGTAGAAATTTTGGAAATCAGGGTCATTTTGGTAATTTTGTAAGTTAGGGGCAATTTTGTAATTTTCCAAAAATCAAGGTATTTTGATATTTTTCAAATAAGGGTTTTTGAACATTTATAAAGTAATGAAATTTGGATTATAACTGTGGGTAGTTTGGACATTTTATAAACCAAGGGTATTTTTGTAATTTCACCACTAGGGGTATTTTTGTAATTTTATAAATCGAGAATTTTTCGAAAAATTTTGTGAAAATAGTTCTTACAAATTAAAAGAGTAACTTTAAGAGTTTTGAAACTAGGTTTTTTTTTTATAAAAACACGGCTAGTTCCCTTTCGGGTTTTAGTTATCGTGTTTAGCCTATGACCGAGTCCTCTTGGTCAGGGTGAACCAAAACTACGCACCAGGTAGGGTTCGAATGGAGAGGAGGTGAGTCACACAGACTGCTTAAGTACCAAGCTCCCACTGAAACCATTCCTAGACATGCGCTTGAGGAGGTTGCCACACTTCATCGAGCCCTGCGAGTTAGGGTGAAGAAGCTACGCACTGTAGGATTCTGCGAAGAGGAGGTGAGTCACTAGGATCGCTTAAATACCTGTGCTCTTAGGATCCAATCCTAGACATGCGCACAGGGGTTACCACACCCTAACTCGGTTGACTTAGCCATAGGTTTGTTTAGTTAGGCAATTAAGTCTTATGTATTTGTGTTTGAGTAGACTAGTCCTACGGTTCAAATACCTATCATACTATTCTACGTTCCATTCCTTTTCTACCCTTCTATAATTCACATAATCACACAGATGTTTAGGGGTACTTATCTGGTGGATTGCAGGTCGGAGACTTAGGTGCCATGCTAGAAAACCTGCTTATTTTCAGAAATACTTCCATAAAACTCATTTGGCTCGATTGGAAAACGTTTTGGGCCTTAGCCCACAGGCCGAGAGTTTAAAACTGGGCTCTGATACCAAACTAAAACACCCCACACCCGGCCCACGAGTCTTGACCGGATCTGGTATGTTCCTTAAGAAAACCGGTTCAAATTCGTTGCACTTTGAAAACTTTAAAGTGATTTTTGGGAGAAAGTTCGAATTGGGTTGGGCTTGAGTTGATAACAAGTTTGTTTTATATTAAAAACCCATTTATTTATGGTGACAAAATATTTAAAGTTTATTTTTAAATTAAGTTGACTTATTCTTTAATAAATAAAAATGTCATAACAAAGCAAATAAAACAGAAAATAACATAGTTCAGTTGTGGCCTTATTACATCAAATAAAAACCCAAAATAAAATTTATAAAGTACTTAAAAGAAATAAAGAGTCCAAATTAAATAAAACTTCAAGCTGAGCATGGCCACCACAAGTTCTGCCGTCCCGATCCATCACTGTTCATCACCTGAAACATGTTCCCACAACGGGGTGACTCAACAGACTCAATGTGTACACAACACTAAGTCCAAATAGAATCAGGCATATCAAATATTACACATTCATATCATAGTATACAATTAATGATGCATTCCCGAACCCAAACCTATATGCCATCCGCTACACATCCCCGTACCAACCTGCACACCGTGGGGACTACTAAGTCGACCCTCCATCCGTTACACACCATCGAAGGCAGTCGCTGCAGTCGACGTGCTCATCGCCCATATAAAATTTATGGCATAGCCACCAGATAATTGTGTCATGAGACACCACATTCAGATAATGTAACCGAAGTTACCACATTAAGATTATGTGACCGAAGTCACCACATTCAGATAGTGAGACCAAAGTCACCACATTCACTTCCCCTTTTTCATATAACCCGAATGCCCCATATTATTCATATTATACATGTCATACATAAATTCACATTCATGTCACTTTTCATATGTTAAATATAACATATTTCGTAATCCTAGTAGGAGTAGAAAACGTACCTGAGTACTTTGTACTACTTTATGGTACCTTAGCCATACTTTTCACATTCTTAATATCACACATATTTATTAAACATTGCCATAAAACATATTAAGAATTAGTGTGGGGTACACACCGATTTGCTTAACAACTTCAATCGAAAAAATCCGAAATCGATCATCGCCTTAGATCTCAAGTTACTACATTTGATTAATCACTTACTATTTAAAAAAAAAACCATTCGGCCATAAATCCAAATACTAGTAGGATTAGTACACTAGAACTTACCTTATTGCCGATTGACTTAAGAATCAAATCCCAAAATCTCTACTATACTCTTCTTGCATTCGGCCAAGCATTGAATCACTTAAACAAATTAGTTTTGGCTTTTCAAACGATTATGAAATAGATCTAGATGTTAAAATAGGCCTTGGCCGAATATACCTATGTGCTTACCTTCCGAATCTTGAATCCCGGAATTGATCTCTTGGCTTATGTATCTGTCGGAATCCCTATAGCCACATGTTAGATCAATTTCTAACACTTAATCACCATTAAATGGCCTATGGCCGAATATCAGATGTGCTTACCTTGTGGATTTCAAATCCCAAAAGTATTCCCTTCTTGAAGTCACAACACCTAAATCCCGGAGAACCCTTCATAGATTCGGCCAAAGCACTTTACTTGAATTAGTCCTAGATTTCGACAAGTCTTTAAGAATAAAAGAATGGAAACCAACTTGTTCTTACCTCTATTGAAGGAATCGACAGCACCTAACTTTGTCAACACAAAGGTTCGGCCTTGAGACTTGGAGAATAGTCGGCTATGGTCACCAACACAGGGGATTCATCTTTAATAAGGAAAAGAAAAGAGAGGGTGTTGAGGCTCAAAGATTCAGCAATGGTGGATTAAAGAAAAGTAGATTTCGGCTTGTCAAAAAAAAAAAAAAGAACAGAGGATATTGCTTAGGGAAAATTCGGTAGAGAGTAGGAGAGAAAAGAGTGAATGAAGAACGGCCTTACTCTTCCTTTCTTAAATTTAAATTACTAGGCTAGAGTCCCTTACTTGGCCACCACTCTTTCTTATTTTGATAACTTTATCTCCTTAATTTAAAAAATTAAAGAATAATCCTTATTTATCTATTGAAAATAATCTAAAATAAATCCTTTATTTATCCCCTTATTAGCCGAAATTCAAAGAGAATAAAACTCCTCTTTTAAAAGCCTTATGCCGTCCACCTCTCTGCTTCTGGAAGTAAAATAAAAATTTCTTTTTATTTGCTTTCCATGTGACTCGGACTCAGGCCCAATACCCTTGTATGTGGCGTCATTTCCAGAGGCCCTAAGTGGCATCTCCAGGCCACTTTTCCAAGCCTGTTTGTGTGTCAAATTTCACATACTTTTTCTCTTAAGACCACCTTGCCTTAGTTTCCCCTTTTTAAACTTTAAAACTTAACATTTCTATGACATTTCCTTACATTTCCATGTTTCCAAAAATGTTCACTTAAAACTTAACATTTCCATACATTTCCAGGTTTCCAAAAATGTTCACTTTAAACTTAACATTTCCATACATTTCCAGGTTTCCAAAAAAAATGTTCAAAATACTTTCATAACACATAAGACATGTCATTTCGTACAATTAAACTGAAAATGCATAGGCCCTTTTCAGGATGTTACATTTCTTTTCTATCTCAATAATGGCCCAATCTTGGATTTAATTGCTCCCTTGCAACCAATCTTTATCCTCGCTTTTGCTACTACCCAACTGAAGAGTAGGTTTTATTGTTATCCAAAAGCTCTTTTCTCTTTTCTCTTTTCTCTTTTCCTTGATTGTTACCCAATCTCAATTGCTCTTTTTGCTTTTGTCCTCACTGCAGTTTTCTCTTTTCTTTTTTTGGCAAAATTTAATTTTAATTAGATTTTCTGGCTTTTTTGATATTCAATAGTAGTGTCTTTTCAATAACTTGAATAGATGGAAATGTTTTAAATGCTAGAATATTATGAAGTACTTGTTGTGTACATAGAAAAATGATATATATATTTGGAATATTAAGTTAATTATTGAATCTACTTGCTTAAATAGTCCAGTTCCATGGGTATATCCTCTCAAAACACGCGTGGTTTTTGAATACAAAAATCATGGCTACCATCTGTGATCATCTAAATGGATAACAATTCAATTTTTTATAACAATTCAATTTTTATTTGACAGTGTATATGGTTTATAAATTTGTCCTTTTGCACAAACTATCGTATTTATATATGCTTTGTATTGTGTAGGGCTTTGAGTAGTGTGAAACACAAACCAAAGTTGAACCGGGGGGCTATTGTTGCTATTTTTGGCCTTGGGATCGTTGGTCTTTATGGTATGTTTCAAATATCCATCTCACTTATTAGGAAACGTATTAAAATTGTTTATTATTAACTTCTAGTTATCTTTTTGGTTCTGTTTCAATATGTTTGTTATTGCCATCGTTGTTTTTATTTTGGTGCGGATGTTAAATTGTTTATTTCTCTAGTCTTTTGATCGCAATGTTGCAGGTTGCAGAGGGTGCAAAATCAGCTGGCACCTCTAGAGTAATTGGCGTAGATATTGACAGAAAAAAGTTTGATATAGGTAAGTAACGTAAGAATAATAATGCTCAAAGTATTTTATTAATACTAATATGAGATATTCAGTATGCAGTTTGCTAAAAATTGAAGGTTATTGCCAAGCTTGTCTTTTTTGTAATAAATCTTGTGTTACTTCTATTTATACATGTATATGAATGTATTTTTGCAAATTGAAACTTGCAGCAAAGAATTTTGGAGTTACAAAGTTTGTGAATCCAAAGGACTATGATAAATCAATTCAGTAGGTCCTTGTTGATCTCACTGATGGTGGTGTTGATTACAGTTTTGAGTGTATTGGAAATGTCTCTATCATTAAACAATTCAATTATAACAAGTTACACATTCATATTTTGGAAATAAAGACACATAAATTTTGCGATTGAACAACCAAAATAGTATGGGCTAAGAGGTTAAAGGGGTTGCGTGGTGCATGAGACTCCTGCTTTTTGGGCATAAGGATTGTCATAAGCAATCTCTTGACTAATAAACAAGTTACTTATACTTCTTTTTCACTTTGTAGAACTAAAGAGGAGGATTACCAGTAATCATCAGAGTGGAACTAATCTGAACCAACTTAAGTAGTTCCTTGTATCATATTGGATCTATAAAATACTGACTACAGAGACTGCTATAATCTAGCATTTTCAGCAAAAATACTTTGTACCAAAGGATTCTTTGGATAATCTTATCTGTTAACTTTTACTTTTTAAATGTTGTAGCTAGCAACATCAAAGGGAATTCAATTTGGATGTGAAACCCTCGAGGCAGAGTACTCTCTTATCGCTGATAAAATTGGACAGTTGCAAGACAAGGCTAGGTTTCTCTCTTGTTCTCTCTCTTTTTGCCCTCTCTAGATCTATTCTTTATTACTTGGATTTCAGTTGGTCTTTTTTACGATTTTATGATTTCTTCTTTATAAATCCTTTGTCGTTGCCTGTTCATCTCTATTTTTTGGTTTCAGATATATTTATTTATCACTCAAAGTGCTAAAGAATGAGTAGTTGGTTTTCGCTGTTGTTTCCAAGGGCATTATTCTTCTAGGCTGCTTAAACATCATCGCTTGATAATGATATTAACTGTAGTTTATTTCAGGAAAAAAGTATTATTCAAAAACAATATATTTATCTTATGTATGGTAGATTGTTTATCAATATTTGTTGTAGTATGATTTTAAATTATGTTGGAAAATAAAATTTTATTAATTTTAAAAGTGAGTATTTAAGAATAATTAATCATATTATAATGTATTCCATCAAAAGTACATAATTTTAATTAGTATAATAATTTATTTTATATCTCAAAATTTACACATTCACGATTTAACAAATTTATCCCGCAACATTTGTGTAAATATGTAAACGATAAAGCTAGATTTATTGACTTTTTAGAGGATTAAATTGTTTCGATTTTTTTAAAGGGATCAACTTGCTCAATATAAAAACAGAGAGGGACTAGAAAGGTTTTTTACCAATTATTTTTAAATATAGATGAATTAATTTATTTTACTTTTTTTTTAAAAAGATTATTGAACTTATTTATTTTAATATAATGTCTATCTCTATTTATAATTCACTCAAATTTTAAATCCGAGTAAAAATGTGCATGTACTTAATACCAACTAAATTGAAGTTTAGTATATCATTGTACTGGAAAGATTTTCTTTTTCTTTGGTTTATATTGAGTAAAAATGTGCATGTACTTAATTAATGTTTCCCCTATTTTATTCTCTGTAACAATAGTTGGATACGGATTGATTTCTTTTTTTTAAATCATTTTAAAACCTAATAAAAATACAATTGGGTTTATTTACTTATTTCATTTCCCCTTTTTTGATTCTATTAAAACATTTAATATTAACTCAAGTATGTCATTAGGTATTGATTTAAGCTCTCGTGTAAATAAAAATGATGTATGCTAATAAATGAAATGTTTCCTTTTGCCTGTCTTTTTGTAATACGTTAATACACTACAAATAGTGTCTGCAAATCTCTTTTGTCGCAATTATTTTTACCTCATTGTAATAAGTTATTGTAAACATCTTTTATAGGTTGTAATTTCTATTTTGTGCTTTGTAAATATTCTTAATGTATGGTTCATTTTTCTTTGACAGGTTGTTATTGATTCTTTTTTTTTATTTGGCTTGTTTGGTTACTTCCTCCACCCAGGGTTGAGCATCTTGTATTCACTGAATCACTGTAAGTTATATGGAAATTAAATTCTTTGATTTTGTTTTACTGTTATTGAAATTAGTATTGAAGAAATGTGACCCTTTTACTATGATTTGAAGATATGTAACACTTTAATATATTGTAGTTAAGGCTCGTCTGCCTTTAATTGTACAAAGTGAGAGCCGTAAAAGAATTGGTCTTGCTATTACAATATGGTTGCAAATGAGTACTGTTGCGAGTTGGTTCTTAGTTGAATTAGGTGCCATCCATAGCCTACATACTTATAGACCAAGGATTAGATCCTATATTTTAGATTTTTATGCACAACGAGATTATGTGAAAAGACTTGTATATGCTAGTGATGAGACCTGTATTCAACAAGTTAGGATGAATAGAATTACTTTTTTTAAACTACGTGAGATGTTACAAACTTTAGGGGGATTGAAGTCGTCAAAGAACATGCTTGTTGATGAGCAAGTGGCAATGTTTTTACATATCATTTCTCATCACCTTAAAAATAGAGTTATCAAGCATCACTTTAATAGGTCCGAGGAAATCATAGCGAGATCATTTCACAATGTTTTAAATCTTTGTCATACGCTTACAAGATGTGTTATTTAAAAAGGCAGAGCCAATTACAGCTAATTTTACAGACCCAAGGTGGAAATGGTTCAAGGTATTGGAGTGAATACTATATATAACTCGTACATAATTTAATCCATTTATATTTAAATATAGTATCCTAACTCGAGGTTTTATACATGTGATGTAGAATTACTTAGGTGCTTTAGATGGAACCCACATCAAGATTAGGGTTCCAAAAGTTGATAAATCTAGATATCGAACGCGAAAAGGTGACATAGCAACAAATATGTTAGGTGATTGTACACCTGATATGTATTTTGTTTATGTTCTTCCTGGTTGGGAAGGTTCTGTTGCTGATGGATGAGTTCTTTGAGATGCTATTAGTAGGAGACATGGACTAAAAGTTCCGCATGGTAAAGTGCAAAATTATAGGAATTTGAATTAATTTTTAAGATCATACTTTTATGGGAAATTAACCATGACAAATAGTTTCTTTTTATAGGTTGTTATTATCTAGCTGATGCTGGATAAACAAATTGTGAGGGATTTCTTGCGCCATTTAGAGGACAAAGATATCATTTGAATGAGTGGCGTCAGGGTTACCAGCCAAGTACTCCGGAAGATTTTTTTCAATATGAAACATGCTTCAGCGCGTAATGTTATTGAAAGATGTTTTGGGTTATTAAAACTTAGATGGAGAATACTTAGGAGTCCATCATTCTATCCTGTAAGGGTGCACAATAGAATCATTATTGCATGTTGTTTGCTCCATAATTTTATTAGAACCTATATGAGTCTTGATCCTATTGAAGCGAAGTTGGAAGAAGGATTACCTAGTAATGTGATAGATGATGATGAACCGAATATCGTAAATATTCATCCATCGGATGCATAGGCTACTTGGAGGATGGAACTAGCCAACCAAATGTTCGATGAATGGCAAGCATCTAGAAATTAGTTAGGTTTAGGGTAAAAATAGTAAATGTTACGTTGTTTATATTATTTCATGTATCTAGTTTATGAAACTTTGGTGGTGTTTGAATTATTTTTTTTGTATTGTACTAGACTTCTTGAATGATAATTTATTTTCCTTTGATTCATCATGTGTTATAATTTTATAAAGTGTTGATCTTTTGATGCATAATATTGAACTTAATTTTAATTTGCGTTTTTTTTTCTTAAGATAATTATGTCAGGTTTTTCACAATCAAGTGCTTCTTCCCAAAATTCTCGAGGAACCAAAAGGAAATGGGTTCCAGAAGAAGATGTTGCTTTGGTTGCTTGTATGGTCGACTTGCACAATGTTGGAACCTTTAATGCAGATACGGGATTCAAAGCTGGGTATTTAAATGAGTTGGAAAAAATGTTAGAAAAATTTTTACCCCATGCCATGTTGAAGGCTAAACCTAATCTTGAATCGAGGATTAGGACATTGAAAAGGGATTGGTCAATCGTTTATGACATGCTTAGTGGAAAAAACAATAGCGGCTTTGGTTGGGATGAGCATAGGCAGCTCGTTGTTGCCGAAGATGCGATGTGGAACTCATATATAAAAGTAAGAATTATTTCAAGTCTTTATTATCTTATTTTGACCAAACTTATATCTAATATGAATTTCTCATTTTTTATAGTCATAAAGAAGCTGCTCAATTCAAACATCGGAGTTTCCCTTATTATGACCAACTTACTGCCATCTACGCAAAAGATCGAGCCACCGGGAAAGATGCTCAAACAGCCGCTGATATTATTGAAGAAATAGATGTTGAGGATGTGGCTGCTACAAATACTAACGAAGAAAGAAACGATTTCCATGGATGCGAAGCTGATGTTTCTTTGGATGATATGGATCTTTCAGCTACACAACCGCAACCAGGTACAAACCAAGGTGATTCCACATCTTCGAAGAAGAAAAAAAAAAGATTTCTGATGCAAGTGATTCTTCTACTTCATTTAATGATGTTGCCACTTTATTGGCGGAAAATATACGGACTGTTGGCCTTGAAATCAGTAAGAGTATTGCCTCCGAAGTGCTAATTCAACAAAAGTCAGAAATATCCATTCAAGAAAGTGCTCTGAAATTATATCCAACGTTATGTGAAGTAGAAGGTTTAACTGAGGATGAGTGCTTTCGAGCACTGAGCAAAATTCCAGATCATCCAACGCAAATGCTCATTTTCTTTAGTTTACCTTCTGCTGTGCGGTTGGAATAGGTCAGAAGATTTCTTGCTGACCATTAAAAATTATGGTCGTGTTGATTATATTTTGGTATCTTTTTGTGTTTGTAATATTTGGATGGTATAATGACATGATAGAATGTCATTACAATGTTGTAACTTTTTGATGTTGTAAAATTTTAAAACATATGGATTATGACATATAAACTAATGAAATCATGTAACTTTTTGTTAATATATGAATATTATGCTTGGATGTGAAATATAATTCTCAAGTTAATTAATTACTTCTAATATTTAATTTTTTTTGTAGAATAATTAAATTATTTGTTTCAGTAATGATATTTTAGCACATTAAATATGTATTGCAGTTTAAAAATAATAAAGTAGATTATATATACTTTTATAGTATTACATATTTTGATTTTTTAATTCATATAATAATAATTATATTAAGAATGTTATTAAATTATATTTTTTATTAAATTATATTTAATAATAATTATGTTAAAATATGATTAAATTATTTTCAATAATAACCTTATTAAAATTTAATAATAATAACAATAATCATCTACTTAAAAAAATCTGCTAAGGGTATTCTGGTCATTTTAGTTCTTTTCCTTATGCTATTACAACATCATTCCATTCAACCAAACACAAGAATACTATTACAGTTCTATTCCATTCCATTCAACCAAACAGTTAAATTACTTATTACAACTTTATTCCATTACAGCTTTATTCCATTACAGCTCTATTCAATTACAACCCTATTCCATTATAGTGAACCAAACATGGCGTAAATTTTTGGGGTGTTACAAGGAGAGAAAACATCAAGGAAATTAACTCCCTCCACTTGACTATCACCCTTTGTGACCAATCTTGCTTTAAACATTTTGTTTTATCCGTAACTGCTACAAACTAAAATCTGTGATTCCATCGAACTTCTCAATATCAAAATTTATTGTCTCAATCCCTAAACAAGTCGATTGCAAAATGTGAACCAAGCTCTGATCGACTCGTATAAATAACGAAATAGAAAAGATAGAGAAGATTGAACACAAATTTTATGTGGAAAACTCTTCTGAAAATGATAAAAACCATGGGCAAATGAGACTTCAACTCCTCACTGGATGAGTAAAAAAAATGATAGTACACTATGGAGAAAATAAACCTAAATGTACTAAATGTATATTATCCAAACTCCGAAAACAAAGCACTAACTCTCATAGAGTTCTCTTAAAAGGGGTACAAAATTATCTCCATAGTTACCACGAAAACTCTCACCAAAACTCATTTATGACTACATCTTGTCATCCCCAAAAGAAAAGTCCTATAGTACTACATCTGTAATTGCCTTTTAATTGGCTTATTAAAATAGGGATACAAGGCCCCTTTAAATAGGCTAAGTTTAGAGGTCTAATCATACTAAAATATCCCTGGAGTAATTAGAGTTTAACTAAGAAAAAATAACAGATTTTAACTGGGATAAGAAACCCAATTTATGTGGGGAACACGTCGCCACGTTATTATCATGACATCATCCATCATCGCTACGTCGGAAAGCTTCTCATCGTGATGTCGTCTATTCAGTTGAAAATATTAGGCACACCCCATAGATAATAATATATTATGTTAGAATAGGTAAAAGTATCATGGAGACTCGTGTAAGGATTGTATTTTTTTTCTTTTTAATAAAAAATTAGATAAATTAATCTTTGTACATTAGATCAAAGAGCAAATCGATTCTTTTATTAAAAATCTCATCCATTTATATTGTTAAAAATTAATCCATGTATATTAACATGATGTATGTGGCGTATCACATGTCACTATTTAGTTATTTTGTCAGCTACACAAGTTTTAACAGTACAAATAGATAAAAATTTTAATAAAAAAACTAATTTATTGTTTAATTTAACATTTAATAACTAATTTTATTGTTTTTAATAAAAAAACAAAATATAATCAGTCCATAATATTTTTACCATTATAAGACATAAATAAATGAGATTTTGAGTAGGAAAGAGAGATGAGGTTTGAAAAGATGAGGTGATGTAAATCTTTGATCCGTTAACACGCAATTTCTTTAAGAAATCTAATCGTCACAAATTAGCTCACTTATTTGACAAACATCGCCCGTTGGTGACATATACATAGGAGAGATAAATAGTGAATAAAAATCGTCCGCCCCTGTAATAAGTCCCGACACTTTCCTTTTTTTCCCTTAAGTTGCTCAATACTAGCATTTTCCACTAAATAATTTGAATTAAAAATTCATTTCTAAGGTCTAAAATTTAATTTTAATTATATTAAATAATTATTAATTAAATATATAAATATTTTATCCAAATGAATTTAGAATTAAACTTAGACTTTATTTGGTAAACTTTTTAAAAAAGTTAAATCAATTGAAAATTAATATTTAACACATGTTTGATAATTTAAAATAAAAATAATTCAATAAAATTGTCTATAAAAAAGTGTAAAAAATGCCAAATAGGGAAGAGTTATTTATCACTTAATGAAAATATTTTTAATTTTATTTATTTATTTTAATATTTTTAGTTTTGTCTTTTTTTAATATTTTATTATACCTCTATCATGTATTTGTCAACTCCTTAACCTTACTTGTGATCTCAAAACTCTATTGGTAGTATACCAAATAATTTTTCTTCTATTAAATGATTACTATTAATTATTTTTATAGTGTATTTATCTTTTCATATTTTTATATAATTTTTAAATAAAATATCTAAAATTAGCATATTCAAGAATAGAACATATGTTTAATAAATTTATAAACGAGTTTTTTACCACTACACCTATAATCATTATTCAGTAAATTAAAAAAAATCCACATAAAATGTTTTCTCACACCCATATTGTGTATCTATACTATTATTTAAACCCCTAATCGAGTTGGTGTCATGTGTTAATCGAATATCAACTCAATTTAAAAAATATTAATATACTTATTCTATTAAATGATTACTATTATTATTTTGATGATATTTTTGTTTTCATACTTTTATGTAATATTTAAATAAAAGAATTAAAGTTAACATATCCAATGATCGAACACATGGCTAATAGACTTATAAATTGATTTAAACTATTTTTTCATTTTAATTTCGTACATATTGAATGTGTGTTATTATTAATTTCAAATCATACATTTTTTTTATTCATTGTATGTTATTTTAAAACACATACTTATATTCTAAATATATAGTTTTCACACACATACGCGTGTGATAAAATTTTTAGCATGAGTTTAAGACACAAAGCAAAAATAACCAAATGCATAATTTAAAAAAAAAAATAAGAATCATAATGACAAGCTATATATAAAAAATGTCATAAATTGATACATAATGAGAACATGATGGGCGTTGAAACCACTAAATATAAATTTCTACGACAAATATAACAATAAATTGAAATATAAAGTAGTAGATTGAATCCACAGGGATTGGTTATTGATCGTGTGTCAGAGTCTTAAAAATTTATAAAAAGAATGATCGAGCCTAGAAAATAACTATGACAATGATTGATGCAAGCGCACCTATCGAACAGTAGTATAGTTTAGTGGCAAGACCGGATTGTCGAACCCAAAAGAACCAAAAGTACTAATACTAACTTTCTTTTTATTATTTGGCCTAGAAATTAAAGGATTTATTAATTAATCTAAAATTAACTAACTATTAAGCTAAAGATACTAAGACAAAGAGAATGAATTGGGAAAATACTTGTGGGAAAAACCAATTGATTAAGACAATACCCGAGGAAGAATCCACCTAGACTTCACTTGTTATTTAACTCTAAACCAGACGATTTATTCACTTGATTTGATCTGTAAGATTCCCTAATTTATATTAATACCTCTTTCGAGGCTACTAACGTCTAACCCTAGGTTGATAAATTGAAATCTCTTTCTAATTAAAACCCCTAGAATTGCATTAACTCGATTTATGGAATCCCATATTAGGTTTGACCCTAATCCGGTAGATTTTCGTCATCCTATTTCTAGGGTTGCGATCAACTCCGTTTAATTATGCTAGATCTACTCTTAAACAAGGACTTTTGCTCCATTGCCTAAGCACATCAATACTTGAATCAATATCCTGAAATACCAAAGCAAGAATTAAGAACACATAATTAAGAACAAATCAAGTATTTATCATATGGTTCAGAAAACAATAACAAGATCTGTCTTAGGTTTCATCCCACTCAGGTATTTGAGAGGTTTAGTTCATAATGATAAAAGAATACATCTCAGAAGAAAATATAAAACAAAACATAAGAAAAACCTTAAAACCCCCTGAAGGAATTGAAGAGAAGATTCTCTGTCTTGAGTATAACTCCGGCTTCTTGAGATGAATCAACTGGCTTTCTTCGAGTAAATCCCACAATTCTGGCCTCTCTGGCTCGGCTTTTCGGCCTAACTGGACCCCTAACTGGACTCCCAACTGGACTCCTAACTGGACTCCCCTTGAAGGTTGGCCTCTAGGGTGTTTATATAGGCTTCTGGGATGGCTTTCTTTGCCTCTAAGTACCCTAATCCTAATGAAACTCTTCTTTGTCACGTCAGGGACACGCCCATGGCACACGCCCGTGTGAATCATGGCCAGGCCGTGTTCAGGTCCATTAATAAGGCACGGCTGTGTGGTCTTGGGCCCAGGCCGTGTTGATTTCTTGATATGGCCCATTTACTCCGTTTTGGGCCCGTTTCTCGTTTTTTTCATCCTCCGGTGCTCTCCTAAGTATAAAACATGAAAACAAAGGATTAAGAGCACCAAATTCCACAATTCAAGGCTTTAAATCATCCAAAAGTACGCTAAATGTGGGATTAAAATATATTTATATTACGGTTCATCAGTTATCTAATTCCGATTTTTCTTGTGACCAGATTCATTGTCACGGCCACAGTCGTGCCCACGACTTGTGCGTAGTTGTGTTAAAAAAAATTAAAGAAATAACGAGGGGGTTTAAATTGATTAAGATAATAAAATAAGGAAATATGAAGTGTAGAAAATAAAAATAGATTCGAAAATGTAAAAATAAATTTAAGAAAATAAAATAAATTGGTAATAAAATATATTTAAGCTTAGCCTTAGCCTCGGTACTCCAATATTGAATCGATATTTAAAATAGATTTTCTCTTCCAAGCAATAAGTTGGTTATAGCGACCAAAAACGACCCGATTACCAACTTTTCCTTATGTAGTCAATCCCGGTACGACCTAGAAATTGACTTTTGCAAAATTTCTAACTGCGATACATGTGTTCGCAATTTAAGATTTCGATAGCCTTGCGATTTGAAAAGCCAAATTCGAATCAACGGCCTCAACCGCATGGGTCGTTTAAATTCAATCTCTATCTCCCTTGACAGAATCCAAATGACTTTTCCCACCTAGACACGCCAATTTGTTTGCAGGAATTTGAACACAGCACGGCTGATTCGTCTTCCCAACTGTACACCAAACAACTCCAACTCAACGTGCACTTTTTGAATTGAAGCTGAATCAACTTTAAGAGATGAATTTGTACTATCCTATATACCGGAGAGATAGAAAATATTGCGTTAAGAGGTTTTTTGAGTGTGTTCGAATCTCACGATTGTTTTGTTAGAGTAATTTCTAGGCTAAAGCTAAAAGGGGCTTGATTAATCATGGAAAAAGTCATGCTTTGAAAATAGATTTGTGGAATTGTGGAAAGTAGGAAGGGTAACGGCCTTGGAAGATAATTAAACCAAAAGTTGAAAGTAAAGAAAAGGAAAATGGAATGAAACAGCATAATAGAAAGGTGACGCGGGAAGGGAGGAAAAAAAAAGAGAATTTATTAAATGTGAATGGTAAAATGTGTGTCCAATTGGCTGTAGTTATTAGGTATTTATGTATACTTTTAGTGTTAAATTTTAGCTAGATTTTTCCTAAATATTATCACTAAATAATCCTAAATATTATCATTAAATAATTCAAATTTTAAAAATCAAATTTAAATTATAATTTAAACTAATTATAGAATTGTAACGATATAAAAAATCCTTCAATCTTTATCCAGTCACTTTTTAAAAAACTCTTCAACTCTTCAATTTTTATTTAGTCATCTTTTAATTTTCAATCTTTCAATCAAGCCCTCCTCTTTACTTTTTGTTCCAATTTAGCCTATCCTATTTTTGTAAGAGTTTGAATTCAGCACACCAATTTCATTCCTGATAAGAAAAATCCAAATTTAATAGTATTTTATCCGATAATTAGCCAAAAATAAATACATTAAAAATACGAATTTATCTTGCTATCAGAACAGAATAAAGATTAAAAATTATATTCAATTGAGATTTAACTCAGTTAGTATCAATATTGTTGCCAGTGCAGGAGAAGATGCGATCGAGTGCGTTGAAGTACATTATCCTCCTATTTAAGGGTTGAGGAGGGGCTATGGGTAGTTTTATGCATCATATCAAAAAGAGCAAATATGATAAGAACTTATAATGAGATTAATGTTAAAAAAATTAAAAATTATAATAAAATATTAAAAATAATTTATTGATTGATTTACATTTTTCAATTATTTATTTCATGGATTATTCGAATTATAAGGGGTAGTACCAATCATATATCTGTGTTTATACTTTTTACATATATAAATTTAGTTTGAGAGTATACTTTTGTTCATATTATATGCAAAAATTTAATTTAGAGAAAATATATGTGTTAATGTGCTTTTGTATATGATATTTTTGGAGACTTTTATATGAATTTTTACGCCTTAATAATTTTGCAGGTTCATATACTGATGTATTATTTATAATAATTATAAGTTTGACCAAATAAATTATAAGGTAAACTTTGGGCAATGTTTTTTTTTTTTTTTTATATAAGTAAAGTAAATGTAAGTGCAGGGAGGTGGGGCACATTTTAGGGGAAGACCATTTTTATCCGAGAAATAATATAATATATTTAATTGATATGGATATTGCTATTATTGTAAGAATACATGAATTAAGGTGTGAAATTATTCAGAAAAATAGACAATCATATCAATTTAATTTCTATTGTATCTATTAATCTATTTACACTTATTATTTAAAACTGAAATTTAATTGATAGCACAGGAATTCCGTTAATTTAGATTATATATGACATTAAAAAAATTGCTCATGTGAATAATTCAAAGAAGCATGGAAGCCATTAGGCATGGAAGCCAAGACTACGTAACCCTAAATTCAATATTTTTATTTGAATATTTAGTCTTCCAGACATATAATACAACCACATGATCAATTTTTTATTTTAGAAATAATTTAACGAAATATCTTTTAAAAATGTTTAATTAAATTTTAATGTCTCATTTGTTTTTTTTTTTGATATAATATAAGGGAAAAAATATTTATTGCATATGTATTATAATGGCTAAACATAAAATAAAAAATAGATAGCACAAATTTAAATTTTAAAATTAAAAAGATAAGTAAAAATTATTATAAAAAATAAGACATCTTCAAAATAAGCGATTTTTTTTTCCTTCTCTATACTAAAAATAAATCATAAAAATTACTAAATATTACCAACTAAATTAATTTATTAATAACCCATATATTAAAACATGTATAAAAAAATAATACTTCTACAAAATGTTAATTAAATCAAAAGACTAAAAAGACTAAATTTTAAATTTTAAATTTTTTTTTTAAAAAAATAGGGGCTGGAAGCAGAATTAGCGATGAAATACCACGTGTATAAACAATATCGCATTGGCAGCCAACTTTAGTTTTTCTTTGGTTGACGGAAAAGAAGGTAAAAGCTGATGGCTTTTGTCGTTTCAAAGAATTTAACACTATCTTAATTCCCAGCGGCCACGTTTCAGAGGAGAATACAAAAGATATTGGCATAATGCCAAATTTAGTCCTTAATACTTATATACTTTGTCATTTTTGTCTTTATTCTAGTTTTAGTTAATTTTAACCTCAGTCTTTTAAAATGAGTTGAATTTGACCATTAACTTTTTAGAAAAAATTAAGTTGTTGTTTCTTTTAATAGAAATACTAACTAAAACATTAAAATTTTAAACATGACAATCCACATAATAATTCACATGTACTTCATGTTAATTTTTTTAAATTTTATGAACTTTTTATATTTTTTGAATATTTTTAAAGTAAACATAGCTAAAAAATAATGATTTAATTATTATTAAAAAACGATTTTTTTAAATATTAAAGGCAAAATTTAACTAAAAAAGATTAAATTGATAAATGATATAAACATTATTGACTAAATTTGAAATCAAGATATTCTCAAAAGAACGCTGCAATAACGCCTCCTTACTTCTTTAACTCGATAAAAAAACTATTATGAGTTCCCATTTAAAAAATTAACCTTTTTTTATTTTTACTAATTACAAAGCTGAAATTTTGTTGGAGAATCCAATCTCCATGTATCACAAAGGTTTGATTGAGCCTTGAACTTATCACAAAGGTTTTTATCTCCTATTTCACATGATAAAGAAGAAGAAAAAAAAGAAGAAGACCAAAACCAGTCTATAGTTTTCTAGCAGGTGAAGAAATGATTTTAATAACAAGGCCAGGGAAAACATCATCAGGGTCATTGATGTGAGGGTTGCGCTCAAGGATGAAAGGGTCGCCACACTTGTCGCTGATTGTGTGAAGGGTCTCCCCTTCTCCTACCACATAGATTTATTCACAAGGTCGGTTCAACAGTTGGCTCATCCCTTTCACATCTGATACAGAGTTTGCGCTGATGGAACCTATCAATATTAAGACCAATAAGGCTACGCCAATACCCTACGAGGTTGCATCGATTAGCGCCCACGATTTCTTCATGCTTTTGGTTTTGCTTGGGAAAGAGGAGGTGGAAGTAAGAAAAGAGAGATGAGTTTCTTTTTGTATTGTTGATGAAACAGAGGGAATACTGGAGGGATACAAATAAAAGAAACATATTAGTGCTTTTTATATGCTACTTCTATGGACGTGTGTCTTGTGTTGGTAGGTACTTGTGTTCAAAGAAAGCAGTAGGGTATTTCCCCGGATATTATTAAATACAAAAATATAATAATAGGTGGTAAAAGTAGTATGGAGATTTTTGTAATAAAATTAAGATAGTATTTTGTCTACTCTATTAAAAATAGGTAAATTAGTCATTATATCTAATATAAAAAAATAGATTGGTTCTTTCTATTCAAAATTTCATCCACTTGTATTATTAAAAGCTAGCATAACTAACAGAATAATCAAATAGTGACATGTGTTATACCACGTGTTCTTTATACCAATATATAGGGATTAATTTGTAATAGTAGAAATAGATAAAATTTTTAACAGAACAATTAATTTATTCTTTGATCGTATAAAGATTAATTTGCCGATTTTTTGAGTATAGAAAAAAAATACAATCCAACTTTTAGTATAAGAGTTATCATAATACTTTTACTTAATAAAATTTGTATTTGATGCATATATTACCATGGAATTATATTAAAACATATAGTTGATAAATTAAAGATTAATTTAAAAATTATTATAAAAATATAATTATTAGATATTTTATTTTAACAATATTTTATAATGTTCTGACAATGTTTAAATTTACACACAATTAATTATAAATCCATACAATATAAGTATGATTTATACGCTAAGTGAAGCAAAACTCTTTAATATATATATATATATATATATATATATAGATAGATAGATATAATTAGTTTTAAAATTTATAATATATTTTGAATATATTATGTAGGGCCTAAATTTATGCCCGGGCCCAAGAGTAAACAGTCCAAAGTTTAAAAAGAGAAAATACACTAGACCCAAACTCTAAACGAGGCCCACAAAGTCCAAACAAAAAATCAGAAACCCTAGCCCTGGTCTTATGCTTAGCGCTGCAAGCCTCCAACAGCCTCCTCCGCATAGCGCGCCTCCAACGCCCAAGTCACACCCACGTCGCCGTACCTACGAAAAAAAAGGGGAAAAGAAACAACACAACAAATCTAACGAACTAGAGTTTTAGTTCTTTATTTTTCCTAAAAGGCTATAAAAGCCTTCAAAAACGAGTGTAAAAGGAGGTTTTATTTTAGTAAGATACGAGGACCAAATACACTATATTTTTCAGAGAAAAAGCAATACAAACACAGAATCAATAGCATAAAGCAGCAAAGGTTTTACTTGTTTTCTTTTTATTTTTTCCTTTTTCTTTTCAGCTTTTCCTTTTTTATAAAGATTTTCTTTGTTATTTTCTTTTTTTACTATATATATATATGTATTTGAAATAAGATAAAAGAAATAAAAAATTACCTTTTTTTAAATTCGCCAACGCAAGACGGTGGCGTGGCGGCAACGATGTGGATTTTGAAGCCTTTTTGGAGGACTGCGGAAATCGCTGAGAGAGAGAGAGAGAGAGAGAGAGAGAGAGAGAAAGAGAGGAGAGCAATTTCAGATTTTTTAAAAAAGAAGAAGAATTTTTTTTTTAAAGGAAATTTTGGTATTTATAATACCCTTGAAACGGAGCTGTTTTGCCCATATCTAGCCCGCGTAACCCGACCCGCAAGGAAGGGTCCGCGCGTTTTTACCAAATGGGCTAATTACAGCCCTGGTCCTTTCGCTTTTTCAAACTGTTTCAATTTAGTCCATTTGTTACCTTTTATTGTTTTTAATTCGGCCACAACAATTTTCTAGGTGTTTCAATTTGGTCCCTGATGTGCCGATCCTCTAGGGAAAGGACACGGGTCCAGAAATCAGGATTTTTTCCCTTTTGGCCCTCGGCTTGTTCGCTTCTTTTGATTTTAATCCTTTTTAATTATTTATTTATTATAATCTAGCCTCATAATTTTACTTTAATCCCAATTTGCCCCCCCATTGTTTTAATTTCGGATTTTTATTATTATCTTCTTTTTTGTGTTATCTAATTCAATATTTTTTATATATTTTATTACTATTGGCGATTATTCTTATTATCTAATACTTTTATTATTATTATTATTTATCATTATTATTTAATATTTATATTATATTCTTTTTGTCACCATTATTAATACTATTATATTTATTACTATTGTTTTTTATTATTTTTAATATCATTACTGTTATTTTATTGTTAATATTATTTTATCTTTACTGTCACTTTTATTATTATCTTCATTACTATTTATATTATAAGTACTATTATTATTACTAATTTAATATTAATATTATTTTCCTATATCTATTATTATGTTTATATTTTTTTATTTTTTTACTATTATCTGTTTATTAATGTACTTCATCATTATTATTGCATTTTTTTACTATCATTATTAGTCTATGGTTTTTATTATCATATATAGCTTCTATTTTTGTCACTATTCGCTAAGTGTGACCATTTTTGCTTTTTAACCGATTTTCTATTTTAAAGGTTACATTGATTTTATCTTTTTTTTTTCACTTTTCCCCAAACTCATAAAAAGGGTTTTTACAAAGGTAATATTTTGTGTTTGAAAGTTCAGGAAATCGTACCCTAACATGCTGAGTTTCGATTTTCCGTTTGTCCAAATGACTAAAAATCCTTTTAAGATTTTGACCGAGTTTTCTCAACTTCAAAAATAAGGCAATATTTCATATTTGGAAATTCGAGGGATCGTACCCTAACGTGCTGGGTTTCGGTTTTTTCGTTTGGCCAAACAATGGAGTACCCTTTTAAAATTGCAATGCATGAATTTTGGAAATCATGAAATGATCTTGGTGTCAAGGGTTTGAAACATCGTATCCTAACATGCTGCATGTGATATTTCATTATTTCGGAACAAGAGAATTTCGATATCCAATTCGAATTATCCAAATATTTATTAAAGGATTCGTATTTTAAAACCTTTTCCAATTTTTGACATTAGGACATTAATCAATCAATAAGGTACCAATTTTGGGCGTTGCAAGGGTGCTAATCCTTCCTCGTGCGTAACCGACTCCCGGACCTGTTTTCTTAAAATTCGTAGACCAAAATGTTTTATAAGGTGACCCAATCACACTTCAAAAAAATATTGGTGGCGACTCCATTTTCCTTTTTAAAGTCGGCCCTATTTTCTAAACAAAAACTAGTTTCGACAGCTTGGCGACTCCGCTGGGGACCAATAAGAGAGTCAAGCCATAGGATTGATTATTTTTTGTCCTTTTATCCAAAATTAAAATTTGATTTTGATTCTTTCACCGCATGAGTTTGTGTCGTGTTTTATGTTGGTTGTGATTTGAGTCTCGTAGGATATCCCTGCATCATGTTGCATGACTGTTGTGGTCACACCTTTTAAGTGGGAGTGAGAAACTATGCCTTTGTGAGGTTTTCACCTCCGCATGGGCTAGTGGACTACTTCCGGGATACATTCGTACCTCTGTCTTCTTGAGGTTTTCACCTCCGCATGGCCATAGGGAAATATATTCCCCTGAACTGAACTCGATCCGTATGAGCCTATAATGGGTGAGGATTGAGGAATCTGCTGGTTCAGGTACCCTTCCTTTAGAACTAAGCCACATATAGCAATCCTTAGGAGCCCACTTAGGGTAGAACTATGTTGAACCCTAGCAGTCACCTAGATAGGTGTTTGATTTTACCATCTGTACATGATACTAACGTGTTTACTCCTGTTTATGACTACATTGCATTTCATCATCATAGAAAGGAGGTGTTGATTCATATTCGGTTGTTAAATAGAAAAGTTTGTCATAGGAAAATAGATTTCTTGATAAAGTGGGTTATAACACGTTCGTCCGAATATAGTCCAAGTAAACACAACGAGAAAAGATTGATGGTATATAACTTTACCTCGTTGCCCAGGGATTCAAGCCAACAAGGATTATCCGAGAGTCATCACGTCTCATTTTTCTTAAAGAAGCTTACGAGCATCGCGGAGGATAAGTGAGTGAAGAGTCATGGCCTGGATCAAGCGACAAGGAGCTAGATGAGGCATCTATTGAGAAAGTTCATGGGATACGACCATAACATTCGGATACGAAGAAAAGGATTGATGTCTTCACTTGGACTATAAAGACGAAGCCGCATATGTAATCCGTTTTATGTAAAGAAATTTATTTTCTAGAAAAGTTCTTCTAATGGAATTGAATTCAGAATCAACGCCTCTCTTTCTTTTTGCATTCATTCCTTTGCATTGCATTTCATGCATTTGCATTACATCACATCATACGCATTAAATGTTATAAAAGAACCCTATTAACCAGAGGTCGTATTATAGTTACCCTGGAACATCACTACTACACACGAAGAAAAACGAAAGCTAGGGATCAAAGGATAGAAAAGTTAGAGCAGATGCAGAAGGAGATGCAAGACCAACTGCAAACTCAGATGCAAGAACAGTTGGCTAAGATCCAAAAGGACATGACGGATCAAATGCTGGAATCCCAGAGAAGTATGATGAGCCAATTAACGCAGCTGTTGACTGGAAGGCCTGGTAAAGGAAAGAGCCCTATGGTCGATACCAGAGATGATAATGAAGATTCTACTTATCCTCCAGGCCTTGCCCCGGTAAATTCCCAAATACAACCACCAAGAGTGTCCGTCAACATTAAACCCCAGTATCAATCCAGTACCTCAGCACCAGTAAACTTCCCGACAGGCTCGAGCTCCAACCCCGGAGATAATTTGCCAAAACCAATGGTCCCTGACTTTGATGATGCAGCAGAAGGAGAAAAAGCAAAGGCGGAGCTCCCAAAGGAGTTTGAGGATCGATGCAAATGGTTGGAGGAGAAGTTTAAAGCATTGGAAAATACTGATTACCAATGCAAAGTGGATGCTAAGAAGTTGAGTCTGGTCCTAGATCTGGTACTTCCACCAAAGTTCAAGATGCCAGAATTTGAAAAATACAACGGGACCAGCTGTCCTGAGGCCCACATTACAATGTTCTGTCGGAGAATGACAGGATATGTCAGCAACGACCAGTTGTTGATCCACTGTTTCTAGGATAGTTTGACTAGGGCTGCGGTGAAATGGTACAATCAGTTGAGTTGTACTAAGGTCAAATCATGGAAGGATTTAGCACAGGCCTTCATGAAACATTATGGCCATGTGACTGATACAGCGCTTGACAGGATCATGCTACAAAACATGGAGAAAAAGTCGGGCGAAAGTTTCAAGAAATATGCCCAAAGGTGGAGGGAAGTTGCTGGAAAAAGAAATGACCATGCTCTTCGTTAATACCCTAAAAGCACCTTTTATCAATCATATGTTGGGAAGCGTCACTAAGAGTTTCGCAGACATAGTGATGTCTAGGGAAATGATAGAGAACGCGATAAGGTGGGGAAAAATAGAAGCTGAAGAAAGCACGAAAAGATCAGCTCTGAAGAAAAGGGAGAATGAAGTAAGTAATGTGAGCTCGGGTTGTTTAAAACCCGTTACCGTTAGTCAACCGACAGCGATAGCCACGGGCCAGCAAATCTCACCAAGGCAAAAGCCCAACACGAGGCAGAATACCGAGAAATTCCAGTTTACTCCCATACCAATGACGTATAGGAAGTTGTATAAAAGTCTGTTCGATGCGCATGTTGTAGCCCCTTTCTACTTGAAACTGTTGCAACCCCCATATCCTAAGTGGCATGACACAAACGCTCAGTGTGAATACCATGCGGGTATCGTAGGTCACTCGATAGAAAACTGCACCTCATTCAAAAGGTTAGTCAAAAGGCTTATTAAGTCGGGTGTTGTAAAATTTGATGATACATCTGGTGTGGGAAATCTGTTACCCAGTTATACTGATAAAAGGATAAACGCGATAGTCGAGGACATGGGGAGAAGAATCAAGCAGAAGGTTGCTGAAGTAAGAACTCCATTGAGGGAGGTTTGGAAAAAAATGCGGGAAAGAGGGTTAGTTACGCAAGAGTTGGGGAGCAAATCCCGAGATGCAAGGATCTATTCCATAACAAGGAAGACCATGAGATCCAACAATGTAGTGAATTCAGGACCCTGGTGCAGGGTCTAATGAACAATAAAGAGCTAGAGTTCTTTGAGTTCACTAAAGAGGAGGACATGCGCACCATAAGAGGAGAGTCAGTAGAGAAAGGCACTGAGGTCAAATGGGGATCAATGACTTTTCTCCATACATCCAATGCATTCGTTTCAGGAGGAGTTATCCATCTGGGATCGGAGAGCACCAATGAAGAAACGACTGAAGATATAATGAAAACCTTGAACATCAACGCTGTATTTGAAGAGGGACCGAAGGAAGGAAACTTAGCGGGCATTCGCCCCTATGAGCCTGGAAGTGTTCTGAACAACTGGACTGCGAAAGAAATTCCTGTAGTTTTTAGAGCTAACACAGAGTAATGTTCAAAACACACTTATTGTTTTAAGCCTAGAAACAATAAAAATCTTTTGTGAAATAGGCTCCTGTTTAAACATCTTTACTTTCAATAAAAAATGCATTTTTTTGTTTCATGCCAGGCAATTATTCTTTTACTCCTTTTTCATTCCATTCATAATCATAACATATAAATAAGTTATTCTTAGATTCATTGGGTATTCTTTCGTACCTACCATAGGTCCCCAGATATCGATGTCATGAGCAACTGTAACACCCCTTACCCGTATCCGTCGTCGAATAGGGTTAAAAGGCATTACCGGACAAAACACAACTTTTGACTAACCACATAAGTTATAGATGAACCAATATATATATAGAAAAATACAAATGATTAAAAGTATTAATCCTGCGTATTATAAGTATTACATTCAATTTCTTAAAACATACTTCACATGATTCCTTGCAGCAATTTACAAATTGATTCATTTCATTTAATCAATCAAGTCACCTTAACCTAATACACATATATAATTATACATGTTATTTAAAAGTTAACTAGGTGATAAAACATGGAATTCCAATAAACCTATTCGAGATCACATATATATTTTATTATACAAAATCAGATAAAACCAACACTCAGTCGATCCAATGCACACTTTAATCAGTTGATATGCGCATAATCAAACTACAATTAGTTATGCAACTTATTCATTTCTAATGCTTACACCAATCGTACTTTATATGCAAATCATTTAAACATATTTTAATTTCTCAAATGTAAACTCTTTTGTCTCAGCATGCATAGTAAAATTAACTTCCCAAAAGAAAACAATCTAATAGATATCTTGCATATCATATTAAACTCAAAATTCAATCAAACTAACATCACATGCATACATATAATACAAATTGGAAATTTATTATTGATCATGCATATGGCCGAATGCCATCAAGTCCATATCTCCAACATTTAGCTATCTCTTTACCAATTTCCATAATAAAAGTTGGATATACAAGTACCCACGATTTCCATACCCGTAAATGCCATTCAAAAACATGTCTATCAATATTCCATGTTACCAATTACAAAGTTTTAACTTATGCTTCCCAAAATTTGTATCTAACAATATATCGAATCTTAATCCTTATAATTAACTACCACACATACGCATATATTATTATTTACTTTAATATCGATACATGTGACCAAACCCAATAATCATTTGTAAAACACATTAGACCCAAAGCACATAGAATCATTTTTAACCGCAAACTTACTCTCTATAACATACATTGACCTAAATATACATGTAACTGGCCATGGATAAATTTGCTAAGAACTAAGCACTTCAAGTATGTAACCATTTACACATATATCCAGATATAACTTTAAAGTCCAACCATTATGTCAAAAAGTATTAAAACTTAAGTTAACCAAAGGAAATAAGCCTTTTTCGCAAGGCTAGGCTATACTTATTTACAAGACCAAAGTTCATTAATTACAACTTAGTCTAACCTATACATGCCTTTGATTTAAAAACCAAGTGTATAAGTACCAAAAAGGGATTTGATAGTGTGGTTGATTCCACTAACGATCCTCGTAGCCCGTAACTTGAACGAGATCTATAAAACAAACAAAGTCCACACACAAGGTAAGCTCACTAGCTTAGTAAGTCTTAAGCATCCATAATATAGCATTTGGTTACACAAACGTTTAAATAATCAAATTCTGACATTAAGCATTCATGAATTAACACATAATTTTACCATAGCCGAATGGCCCATCTCTTGTATACATAAATTTTCATTACTTTGCTACTGCACATCGATTACAAATAATAATCCCACACTTAAGCATATATTTATACCTGTACAAATACCTTAGTTCTTTCATGCTTTCCTATAACCAATTTCCTCATGGTATAGCACATATAAACAAGTTTCATCTATCATATGTATATCACTTCCTTTTAACATTTCATTTAATTATCAATATAGTATATAAGCATGGCATACAAATATGATTAATACTTACCTTGTAACCGAACCCACAAATTCACTTTCATAACTTAAGCTTTCTTAATTTATTTTGTAACTTTACTATTTTAATATCAAAATTCGGGTATTGAAAACTCACCAGCATACAATAAGCAAATCATTGCTCCGAATCGCATACACCGGCACTTGGCCTGCTAGACTCAAAGTCCGAGATTTCAAACACCGGCATTTAGCCTGCTAGGCATTAAGCCCGATATATTCACAGGCACAAGGCCTGCTAGGCTTGAAGCTTGAAATAATCCACCGGCACAAGGCCTGCTAGGCTCGAAGCCCAAATTAACCCTTCAATACACATTTCTTAGTGCTAACATCACAAATAAATCATATACATCATATTACATCCACATATCATATCGAATATACTTTTTCATATCGTATTAACAAGATATATATTCAATCCATTCTAACACTTTTACATTCGGCTAACACAAGATTTTATACTCAAAATTATCGAATATTATCATTTAATACGTTCATAAATAATTCTGTAACATATACTTGCTTAAGGACTTACCTCGACTGTCGACGGACAACGTATACCGGCTATTCGGTAACCTTCGCCTTTCCCTGATCCAAATCCATTTTTCTTTGTTCTTGATCTAAACACATTAAATTTTAGCTCATTCAAACACATTTCAACTCAATTTAGTCCCAAAACACATAATTGGGCAAATTACCATTTTACCCCTAATGTTTCACATTTTTACAATTTAGTCCTATTTGCACAAAACACAAAATACACAAAATTTCACTATAATACCTTAGGGACGAATATTCATTGGGACCATTCTAGTCCATTTATTTCATTTATTTTTCATTTTGGTCCCTTCAAAAATTTATTTTTTCAATTTAGCCCAAATACTCAAATTTACCAAAAATCCAAAGACAAAATATATTAATCTAACATCTATCTTTTATAATTTATCAACTATCATCATAAAACTCATAAACTCATCAACGGCACATTTCAATATATTCACCAAAATCAAAAATTCAAGCATGGGTCTTGAAGTATTCGAAGCAACGATTTCAAAAACGTAGAAATTATCAAAAACCGAAAACTAAACATACCTTAATCAAGGTAATTTGTTGCCGAAACTTGAAGCTTTTCTATGGTGTTTTCTTTCATTTCATATTCGGCCAAATTAGAAGATAATGCATGTGTTTTTTTTTATGACTTTTGTATATTTAACATATAATATAATATAAAAGTAAACTTATAATATAAAATAAATAAATAATAAAACATATTAATGATTACCTAAACAACCATGCCGTCCACTATCATGTTAAATGGGCTAATTGCCCTTTTAGGACTCCATTTTAAAAAGCCACTATCAAATGGGTACTTTTTACTATAGTTTATAACTTTTACGCTTTACGCGATTAAGTCCTTTTATTGAATTAAGCACACAAACAATCAAATTTTCATACGAAACTTTCACACATAATAATTCACATATACTAAACACGAAATATATTATTTAAACATTTCTCGGACTCGAATTCATGGTCCCAAAACCACTATTCCAATTAGGGTTAAATTCGGACTGTTACAGCAACGCTGCTATGGACCTAGAATTCCCTTATGAACGAGACATGTGCTTGGAGGGATCTCAAGATTTTACAGATGACGGAGATTGTAGCTTATCCCTAGATTTGTTAAAGATGGAAGAGCAGGAAGAGAAGCTGATTCTACCTCACAAAGAAACAATTGAGAATGTGATTCTGGAAGAGGGGAAATAGGTGAAAATTGAAACCTATATAGCCAAGGAGACAAGGCAGGATCTCGTTAGACTTCTGCTAGAGTTTAAAGATGTCTTCGCATGGTCATACCAAGACATGCCTGGGTTGAGCACTGATGTTGTGGTACATCGTATCCCCATAAAAGAAGAATGCAAGCCGGTCCAACAGAAGCTCCGAAGGATGAGACCTGATGTGGCAGTAAAAATAAGAGAAGAGGTCAAGAAGCAATTTGATGCTGGGTTCTTACAAGTGGTGAATTACTCAGAACGGGTAGCCAATGTTGTCCCTGTTCCTAAGAAAGATGGAAAAGTACGAATGTGTGTCGATTACAGGGACTTAAACAAGGCTAGCCCAAAGGATAACTTCCCGCTGCCTCACATCGACACTTTGGTGGATAACACGGCAGGGTATTCATTATTCTCCTTCATGGATGGTTTCTCTAGATACAATCAGATAAAGATGCATTCTGAAGACATGGAAAAGACCACCTTCATAACCTTGTGGGGAACTTTTTGTTACAAGGTGATGCCATTCAGGTTAAAGAATGTGGGATCAACGTACCAAAGAGTTATGGTAACCTTGTTTCACGACATGATGCACAAGGAGATCGAGGTCTACATCGATGACATGATCGTGAAATTCTGAACAGAAAATGAGCATGTACAGATGTTGAGGAAGCTATTTTTAAGGTTGAGGAAATTTCAGCTGAAGCTCAATCCAACCAAGTGTACTTTCGGGGCTAGATCAGGAAAATTGCTCGGTTTTGTAGTCAGTGAAAGAGGAATTGAGGTCAACCTAGATAAAGTCAAGGCTGTAAAAGAATTGCCTTCGCCACGCACTCCGAAGGAAGTCCAAGGCTTTCTAGGAAGACTAAATTATATTGCCCGGTTCATTTCACAATTGACTGAGAAATGTGACCCCATATTTCGTCTTCTTAAGAAACACAACCCAGGCATTTGGGACGACGAATGCCAGAAGGCTTTTGATAGAATTAAGCAATACTTGTCTAATACTCCAGTGCTGATGCCACCCAGTCCTGATAGACCATTGATTCTATATTTGACGGTATTCGATAATTCAATGAGATGTGTGCTCGGCCAACACGATGAGACAGGGAAGAAAGAAAATGTGATATATTACCTCAGTAAGAAATTCAATGAATGTGAGATGAGATACTCGCCAATTGAGAAATTATGTTGTGCTTTGGTCTAGACAACTTGAAGGTTGAGGCAGTACATGTTGTACCATACGACTTGATTAATCTCGAAACTAGACCCTCTTAAGTACATGATGGAGTCAACCGCCTTGAATGGAAGAATGGCCCGATGGAAAATTTTGGTCTCTGAATTCGACACAGTCTATGTGAACTAAAAAGCTGTGAAGGGGAGTGCAATAGCATATTTTCTAGCTAGCAGAGCTCTAGACAATTACGAACCTTTGAACTTTGATTTTTCCAATGAAGATCTGATGTTTGTAGCGGCTACTAAGAAAGATGCCCTAGAAAATCGTCCTTAGAAACTGAACTTCGACGGAGCGTCAAATGCCGTTGGTAATGGAGTTGAGGCAGTCTTGATATCCCCAAGCGGAGATCATTATCCATTCACTTGCAAGTTGTATTTTGATTGCACAAATAATATGGTAGAATACGAAGCATGTATAATAGGAATTCGAGCAGCCATAGACCACAAAGTCAAGGTGCTAGAGGTATATGGAGATTTCACATTGGTGATCTATCAGTTCAAAGAAGAATGGGAAATGAGAGATCCCAAATTGATCAGTTACCGAAAGTTAGTTTTGGAGTTAATCGAGGAGTTTGACGATATCACCTTCTTTTACCTCCCACGTGAGGAAAACCAGATGGCTGACGCCTTGGCCATATTAGCTTTTATGATCAGACTAAATGAGCAAGAAGGTATGAAGCCTATCCAAATGAGTATCTGTGAGGCTCCGGCTCACTGCTGCAATATCGACGACGAGGAGAGGAGAGATGATCATCCTTGGTATCATGATATTCTGCGATATGTGAAGAGCCGAGAATACCCTGATCAAGCAACAGAAAATGATAGGAGAACATTGAGAAGACTGGCCAATGACTATGTCTTAGACGGAGAGGTCCTCTATAAAAGGAGGAAAGACCAGGTGCTGTTAAGATGCGTTGATGCTGTTAAGGTTAAGAAAATCCTGGAAGAAGTCCATGAAGGTGTCTATGGGGTGCATGCTAATGGGTTTACAATGGCCAGGCAAATCATGAGATTCGGGTATTACTGTTCCACGATGGAAGGAGACTGCATCTGTTATGCCAAAAAGTGCCATAAGTGCCAAATTTATGGAGACAAGATCCATGTGCCTCCTTCACCTCTTCATGTCATGACTTCTCCATAACCTTTCTCAATGTTGGACCGATTTCACCGAAGGCTTCTAATGAACATCGATCAATTTTCGTGGTTATCAATTACTTCACCAAATGGGTAGAGGCAGCTTCATATGCCAATGTCACGAAGACAGCAGTTAACAAGTTTTTGAAAAGAGAGATCATACGTCGCTATGGGATGTCGGAAAGGATCGTATTTGACAAAGCGTTGAACCTGAACAATAGCGCGATAGTGGAAGTTTGCAGTCAGTTCAACATTAAGCACCACAATTCATCGCCATATCGCCCGAAAATGAATGGCGCCATTGAGGCAGCTAATAAAAATATCAAGAAAATTATGGGGAAAATGATTGAGACCTACAAGGATTGGTATGAAAAGTTATCGCTTGCCCTCTATGCCTATCAAACATCTGTTAGAACCTCCACCGGGGCAACACCTTTCTCATTAGTTTATGAGATGAAGGCAGTTTTGCCCATTGAAGTGGAAATTCCTTCTCTTCGGGTTTTGTCAGAGTTGAAGTTGGATGAAGCGGAGTGGATCCAATCTCGATATGATTAGCTGAATCTAATTGAGGAAAAAAGGTTAAGAGCCATCCGTCATGGTCAAATGTACTATAAGCGAATGATGCGGGCTTACAACAAAAAAGTCCACCTTAAAGTATTCCATGAAGGAGACTTGGTATTGAAAAAGATCACCCCTATGCAAAAGGATTTCAGAGGAAAGTGGATGCCTAATTGGGAGGGACCTTATGTTGTAAAAAAGGCCTTCTCTAGAGGAGCATGGATACTAGCAGAGGTCGACGGTAAAAGTCAACCAAACCCAGTTAATACGGACTCAATCAATAAGTACTTTGCTTAAGAAGGAAATGGGCCAAGGCAAAAACCAGCAAAGGGCATCTTGAGTACTAAAAAAAAAGGAAAATATGGAGGGGCCAAGGTGAAAACCCGCAAAGGGCACTTTGAGACCAAAAGAGTTTTGAATTGAAAACCCGTAAAGGGCAACTCAAATTTTTGAGGAGATATAGGGCATGCGTTAGCCATCCTATACCTAAGTTAACAATGAGGAGATATGCTACATCTTCAGGGCATTGACAAAGTACTACAGATCTCCTAAACACATATTAAACTCAGAGTGGTCTTCAAGAAGTTTGTACAGAAAAGCTTAGGCTGTGATATCTGGGGCACCAATTCCACCTTTACATGTTTTTGTACCTTAGTAAAAAAAATTGTTTCATTGGTTCAATCCATTCTTTACGGATTATGTCCTGAATAAATTGTAATTTTATTCATCTCTATTATCTTTTTCAAGCATTTCATATTGAAATAATGATTAATGAACTAATAATGCTTTCACAAAGGAAGTTTTGCATATTACTCTGAAAGTCACTAAATAATGCAAGGATCTAAAACAGGACAAGTATTTAGAACTCACCATGCTTAAAGGGCTGGGAATGCTGGAGAAATAAGGGTCTAAATAGTGACGACATCTTCAGATTCTCTGTTAGAACAAGAAGACATACGTCTGGGATATCACCTTAACAAATAGCGAGCAATGATAACCCAAATGTAAAAAAATTGAATCATTCTCATGACATTTTGCATTCATTCATAATACATTGGTTAGGAGCATTTTTCGAGTATGACATCCTAATCATTTGGCATAAACATAGGCATATGAAGTCGAGTCTACAGGGCATGTCCCCTAAAGGATGGTGTAGCAACATTGGTGAAATTGTAGATCTTGTCTCCTCGAGATAGTAGTGAGGCAGATCGAAGAGGGTGAATCTTATCTTTCTGAGGTAGTAGGGGAGCAGATTTTAGCCACAAGCCTTAACCCCCTAAGCAGGAGGGTAACAGGCTGAAAATTTCAGATCTTATCTCCTTAAGCAGTAGGGGAGCAGATCGAAGACGGTGAGGCTTAACCCCCTAAGCAGTAGGGTAACAGACAAAAAATCACAGATCTTATCTCCCTAGGCAGTAGTAGAACGGATTGAAATGAAAATTCCGATATCCCTGAAGATGCAGTGGGTTAAAGTGAGGCTACCTGAAGAAAGGAAGTATCAATAAGTCAAGATTCAGCAAGACGGGGCAAAATTGGCCCTTTTAAAGTCTTTGCTCCATTCTCGTTACACGAAAATGAGCAAAGAGGGGCAGCTGTAAGGCCCAAATTTATGCCCAGGCCAAAGAGCAAATAGTCCAAAGTTTAAAAAGAGAAAATACACTGACTCCAATTTCTAAACGAGGCCCACAAAGCCCAAACAAAAAATCAGAAACCTTAGCCCTGGTCTTGTGCTTAGCGCCGCAAGCCTCCAACAGCCTCCTCCGCATAGCGCGCCTCCAACGCCCGAGTCACACCGTCGCCGAACCTACGAAAAAAAGGGGAAAAGAAACAGCACAACAAATCTAACGAACTAGAGTTTTAGTTTTTTATTTTTCCTAAAAGGCTATAAAAGCCTTCGAAAACGAGTGTAAAAAGAGGTTTTATTTTAGTGAGATACGAGGACCAAATACACTATATTTTTCAGAGAAAAAGCAATACAGACACAGAATCAATAGCATAAAGCAGTAAAGGTTTTACTTGTTTTCTTTTTTTTTTTTTTCCTTTTTCTTTTCAGCTTTTCCTTTTTTATAAAGATTTTCTTTGTTATTTTCTTTTTTTACTATATATATATATGTATTTGAAATAAGATAAAAGAAATAAAAAATTACCTTTTTTTAAATTTCAGCCACCGCGCACAGTTGCCGGCGGCGCCCGACGATAGCGGCGAACGGCAGCGACGGTGCCGGAGCCTTACCGGAGGACCTGCCAGAAATCGCCTAGTGAGAGGGAGAGAGGAGAGCAATTTCAGTTTTTTTAAAAAAGAGGAAGAATGTTTTTTTTTTAAAGGAAATTTTGGTATTTATAATACCCTTGAAACGGAGCCATTTTGCCCATATCCAGCCCACGCGACCCGACCCGCAAGGGAGGGTCCGCGCTTTTTTACCAAATGGGCTAATTACAGCCCTGGTCTTTCTGCTTTTTCAAATTGCTTCAATTAGTCCATTTGTTAGCTTTTATTGTTTTTAATTCGGCCACAGCAATTTGCTGGGCGTTTCAATTTGGTACCTGATGCGCCGATCCTCTAGGGAAAAGACGCGGGTCCAGAAATCGAGATTTTTTCCCTTTTGGCCCTCGGCTTGTTCGCTTCTTTTGATTTTAATTCTTTTTAATTATTTATTTATTATAATCTAGCCTCATAATTTTGCTTTAATCCCAATTTGGCCCCCCATTGTTTTATTTTCGGGTTTTTATTATTATCTTCTTTTTGTGTTATCTCATTCAATATTTTTTTTATATATTTTATTACCATTGGCGATTATTCTTATTTTCTAATACTTTTATTATTATTATTATTTATCATTGTTATTTAATATTTATATTATAATCTTTTTGTTACCATTATTAATATTATTATATTTATTACTATTGTTTTTTTATTATTTTTAATATCATTACTGTTATTTTATTGTTAATATTATTTTATCTTTACTGTCACTTTTATTATTATTTTCATTACTATTTATATTATAAGTACTATTATTATTACTTTAATATTAATATTATTGTACTATATCTATTATTATGTTTATATTATTTTTATTATTATTATTTTACTATTATCTGTTTATTAACGAACTCTATCATTATTATTGCAGTTTTTTTACTATCATTATTTGTCTATGGTTTTTATTATCGTATATAGCTTCTATTTTTGTCACTATTCACTAGTGTGACCATTTTTACGTTCTAATCGATTTTCTATTTTAAAGGTTACGTTGACTTTATCTTTTATTTTTTTTTCACTTTTCCCCTAACTCATAAAAAGGGTTTTTACAAAGGTAAATATTTTGTGTTTGGAAGTTCAGAAAATTGTGCCCTAACGTGCTGGGTTTCGATTTTCCATTCGTCCAAATGACTAAATATCCTTTTAAGATTTTGATCGAGTTTTCTCAACTTCAAAAATAAGGCAATATTTCATGTTTGGAAATTCGAGGGATCGTGCCCTAACGTGCTGGGTTTTGGTTTTTTTTCGTTTGGCCAAATAATGGAGTACGCTTTTAAAATTGCAATGCATAAATTTTGGAAATCATGAAATGATCTTGATGTCTAGGGTTTGAAACATCGTATCTTAACATGCTGGATGTGATTTTTCATTCTTTCGGAACAAGAGAATTTCGATATCCAATTCGAATTATCCAAACATTTTCTAAAGGATTCGTATTTTAAAACCTATTCCAATTTTCGACATTAAGACATTAATCAATCAATAAGGTACCAATTTTGGGCGTTGCGAGGATGCTAATCCTTCCTCGTGCGTAACCGACTCCTGGACCTATTTTCTTAAAATTCGTAGACCAAAATGTTTTATAAGGTGACCAAATCACACTTCAAAAAAAGATTGATGGCGACTCCATTTTCCTTTTTAAAGTCGGCCCCGTTTTCTAAACAAAAAGTGGTTTCGACATATTAGACTTTCAAAATTGATAATATTTAAAAGATGTTTTTATAAGAATTCATTGTTACATGTAATTATATTATTTGCAAGATTTTAATTTAATGTATGATATTTAAAATTGTTTATTATTTAGAATTTTATTATTATTAATGAAAAGAAAGAAATATTTAATATTTATATTTTAAAATGGGACCTAGAGAAAATATCTTAGAAAATTTTTACTAAAATTTAAAATTTTTTACATACCTTCTTCTATATAATATATATAATTAACTAAATTTAGCAGCCCATGGTATAACATATTTGACGGATAATTGTATTTAAATATGAATCATTTAATAAATAAATAAATCTACTATAAGCAAGATATGACATGTTTAAATACAATTGATTTTAAAATTTTAATACATATTTCATTTTCATGATTAATATTTTTATAATTTATATTTAGGTTTAGAAATAAATAAAAAGTGAAATACAAGATACATTCATAAACTGGCGAGTAATATTTTATGGGATGAATCGCCTCCTTTCTTTTAGATGGTAAATTATCAAAAACAACGTTGATGTTAGGGGTGATATCAGTTCGATTCGATCAAATTTTTTATATTTTTTGAATCGTTCATCATAAATCGATTATGTTCGGTTCGATTTTTGGTTTTTTAAATTTACTTTGATAAAATAAATTATGTTTTTATAGTTTTTAAATATTATTTAACAAAATTTTAAGGTCTTTTTTCATAAATATTTCTAAAATACAATAATTTTTCAAAAAACTTTTAGAATATTTTTATTATTTTAAATATAAAATAATAAAATTAATTATATATTAAATAAAAATAAAATTTAATTTAATTTCGTATAACCGCAATTTTTAATTTTTAATTTTTAATTTTATAAATCATTCAAATATCTCAATTTAGGTGACCTCTAGTTGATGTTAACGAGTGTGATATTTAATTGTGCAATAAGAGTTTAATTTACAACTCAAAGCGTTGCCTAGTACTTGTCGGGAAGTAAAATCATTGACGTAAATAAGACAAGAAGTTTGAGGACAAATTGGTCAGCGTCAATGCAAGCCGGGCCAACAAAAATATGACGCAATTTGTAAGGAAAACTTCATAACCTATCCATCTACTTTTCAATTTCCGACAAATCTCTTCTTATGATTTAGGTGAAATTAGGGAGGAGAGTTCTCAATTATTTCATATTATTTTATCAACTTTTTGATATCATCCCTCACGCTGGCTTGCAATTCTCTAAAACTCTGTTTATTCTTTTGCTGATAGGGAAGTTCGTTTTATTATATATATAATAATGTTAACAATATAAAAATTATCTTATTATTAAATATAATTTTAAAATTTTTTTATTAAAAGCATGAAAAAAATTTACTTTCTAGAATATTTTGTATACGTTAACAAAGAGTAAGAATGCAAAGGGATTAATGATTTTTAACTAAAAATAGAGAAATCAATATCTCAAAAATAAAGGGCAAGAATTAAAATTAAAAATTGAAAAAAATTGGGTAACTTACATCGATAGTCACTCAATTATTAAAAAAATCTTATCTTAGGCACTCAAAAAAAGTTTACAATTTAAACACCCAAGTTATATAGTTCGGTCATTTTTATCACTCCCGTTAAAATCACAAATGACATGTTGCTGTGGTAGTTAAAAAAGCGGTATAATAACAAACTTAGTCATCAACTTTTACATATTATATTAATTTAGTCATAATTGATTGCTAATAAAGATTTGTCCTAAAGAAGATTTATCCTGCTAATGAAGTCGAATATGAATTTATTGCTCTTAGAAACTTCATTGAAGTAGAGAAAGTTGATGAACATGCCATTGGGGATAATTTGATAGCAAAATTGAAAGGGGCTTTAAGCAATGTTGTTGTGTGAAGGGGATTCTATGTTGGGGTGATGGTTTAGGTTGCGCAGCATATTTTGGGTGTCAATATTGTTATGTATTACAGCCCAACAATAGTTCAGTTTGTCAGATTTGCTTCGAACAAGACAACATTGGTGCTTTCTCTCATCACGTTTGGTCTCAATGTTGTTGACTACTTTGTGTTGCACACACGTTAGTGAAATAAATAATAATGTAAAATATTTATTTAAATCACAAGATCAAACCAAAACCATATAGATATACATATATATATAAAATCTGAAAAATAGAAATAAATGTTGGACTGAAATATTATACTCGTAGGTAGGTAGGAAAAACGGATTGGTAGTTGAGGCTTGTTTTTACAGTTTCCTTAAGACAGATTCGGTCGCTCCTTTGGTGTTGGAGAAACATTAGTCGACTGTCTCCTAGGATACAACAATGACATAAGCACGATAGTAGCACGTCTGTAGTGATCAACAAATTGTAGCCTTGCCTTCGTCTATCACCGAAAATGGTTCGAAAAATATGTAGGGAAAATATCTTTCAAAATTTTGGAAAATTCAATGTGTATGTAGGGAAAAGATCTTTCAAAATTTTGGAAAATTCAATGTGTATCTTTTCCTGCAAATTATTTGGTTTTAAATAAAATTCAAATGAAGAACTTTTGGAAATTTTGACTAATTGAGCCAATAACGTCTGTTAATTAAGGAGCCATTAAACCTAAATTAACGTTTGAATTAAAGGAGCCATTAACTCCTTTAAATTCCAAACAGATAACTCTGTTGAGAAAAAATAAGATTACGTATTGGGATAAAATATCTGCAGGCCTAGAAAGGCCCGATCGATCTGGACATTTCGTGTCGCCCACGTGTGCCCCAACCCCGACGGGTTTGGATTTGCACCCCCTGTGCGCAAGGGAGAGCATTAGTTTAGTCATTCAATAATCACCAAGTTGGTTAATATATATAAACATATTCCACACTTGATATCTAACCAATGTGAGACTAAACTTTCCATTTTCCTCAACATAATTCACAAGTGGCTTACTTTGAGCATCAATTTCTCATTCCCCACTCAACTTTTTGGAGCATATGATATATTGTTGTAAAGGTCTCATGGGGTAGATTATAAAACTATTTTTATTATTCAAATCTCCACCTTTACTAATCAAGAATATGCCTCAAAGCTTCCAAACAATCATTTTCCAACACTTTGTTAGTATGGCTTTCATGGACAAATATGAAAGGAGAAGAATGATGGTCGTCTCTATGTTTGGTATCATTTCTTTCAGGCTGTTGCTACTACAGTAGAAAACTAGAAAAGAGGGAGAGGAAGAGAGACAATGGGAGGAGGGAGAGGGAACGGTGGGGGAGTGGGAAGGGATAGCGACGGGGATGGGGGTGGGGAAATGGGAGAGAGAGAGGAATGGGGTGGGGAGGTTTTTTTTTGTAACAACCCTTTTTTTAGTAAAAATGAAACAGTAGTTTTGGGACCACAAATCTGACGAGTAAATATTTATTTTATTATTATTTTAGTGTCTATAGAATATTAGTAAGGTCGTATAAAATTTTCATTAAGAAATTTTGAATTTTGCATGCTTAATTTAGTTAAAAGGACTAAATCATAAAAGGTGTAAAAGTGGAGTTCTAGTAGTTAAAGGAGTCTAGTTGCTATGAAACTTAAATGTGAATGGATGTAAATGACAATTAGACCATTTTTATTGCTAGTGGACTATTATGGACACTAAATAGGTGATTTTTAAGGTTAATAATAAAGGTTAAATAAGTAATTTAAGAAATAAGTATAGTAAAATAAATAAATAAATAACAAATGTTATCATCATTTTGGTTCATCCCCACCAAAATTAGGTTAAGAAGGCTCCATTGACTGGGCTTGAACATTCAATTAGATACTTCTATTGCATACTAAGGTAAATCTCGTACGAATCTAGATTGAAAAAAAGCTAAAGCCTTGGATTAGTGATCCCGTTCTTGCATATTTGTAATCAAGATTATCAGAAGCTCAATCGGATTGGAAGCTCATCGGAGACCTATCACACTATCCAGCGGTTATATTGGTAGATTTTGATGTTTTGGTCAAGGTTATAATGGCATGCATAGGTGAATTTATGTTTCATGGCTAGTTGATGTTTATGGCATGTAAATGTTGCTTTAAATTTGTGGTACTTTTGGTACTTTTCGTACCTTGTGGTGTAATTGCCCGATTTAGGCTCTAATTGGAATAGTGGTTTTGAAACCACAAATCCGAAGTAGAAATATTTATTTTATGATTGTTTTAAAGTTCATGATATGATTGCTTGATTGTGTGAAAGTTTCGTTGAGAAATTTTGTTGGTAAAGTGTCCAATTTGACTTTTAGGACTAAATTTCAAAAGTTACAAAATGTGTGTTCTAAAAGCTTTAAGTATGAAATAGGTTCAGCTACGCTTGGGCTTTTAAAAAATTGAATGAAATTCATTTTATGAGCCTAAGGACTAAAGTGTAAAATGTCAAAAGTGTAAGGGCAAAAATGTAATTTTTTCATAATAAGATTTTTGGACTGAATTGAATAATATGAATAATAAATGAGTTAAATGTGATATTATAGATCAAGAAAAATGAGGTTTGGACCTAGAACGGGGGAAAAATGAGTATTTGATGATTTAGTCCTTTTCTCTATTTTTATGTCGAGGTAAGTTTTTAATAAACATTAATTATATATGTATAAATGCTTATTGTTATAATTGTGGTAAATGCTATATTATTGAAATGAAATGTAAATGTTATTGAGTACGTTATTACAGAAATGAATGACAGAGATTCGATACAGCGAAAGTCCCAGTTGAACCTTAAGAATAGGTAGCATATAAATGTCATGACATTAGGGTTAATGAGATTACGTGTAAGACCATATCTGGGATATGGCATCGATATGAGACTCTGTGTAAGACCATAACTGGGTTATTGGCATCGATACGAGACTACATGTAAGACCATATCCGGGATATGGCATTGGTAAGGTACTGTGTGTACGAGATTCTCGAGTATCCTTTAGTATTCCAAGTGGTTCAACGGGAAATTTAACGGGTATGTCAAATAAGAGAAAAGGTATGTAAATATTACGAATTGGTACATGTATGTACGTAAAGTTTATATACATTGACTTCATGAAATTGTGAGTTCATGATTTCCACGAGAATGATTTTATGAGAACATTGTGATTATTGGTCTATACTTGTGACGTATGAAATACATGATAAAATCTATTGACGATTATGTGATTGGCTTTTGGGCCAAATTGAGTTAAGATATAGCATGTTATATTCATACAAATTGTGATTTGTCAGTATATGTGAAAAAGGAAAGATTGGCATAATTGCCAATTAAAATGGTTATAAAAGTATGTGAAGATAAGAGTTTAGGCAATTGAGTGATGTTAAATTATATGCTTGAAATGTAAATACTCATAATTAATATGCATGTTTATTACGTGGTTTGAAATGATTTGCTAATTGTTGTAATATGTTACAACAGAAAGATTACGATTGTTGGGTTAATGCCAGAATATGTCAAATTATGCTTATAAGTAGATAGAGCAAACATTTTGACTGAATAAAATTATAACCATGAGATTGTGGTAGTTTAGAAAAATTTGTGTTCAAAATGTTGAACATGATAAACACTTGGTAAGATGTGATTGAGTAAGTTATACTTATGAGACTTAAATGACATTCGTATGGATTTACATTATATTGATAGTATGGTATATGTATGGTTGAGGTTGCTTATTATTTACATATGAACTTACTAAGCTATATACATAGCTTACCCCCCTTCCTTTCCTATGTCTTATAGGGTTATTAAGCTAGCTCGGGTTGGAGATCGCCGGAGATTCCATCACACTATCAAGCTTCATTTTGGGTATAAGTGAATTCAAGTATTTTGAGTTATGCCTTGTATAGGGACTAAGTCAATTGGTTATATGTGTCTTTATGATTGTAGCCAATATGTTGGCTTGTAATCGTCAAAGGTTTGTTTGCTATTTGGCCATATAAGTTGGCTTATGTTAGCAACATGGTTGAAAGCCTAAGTATATGATATATGTGTCAATGTCTATGGTGATATAATTAGGGTATGCTTGGTGAATGTCAAATATTTGGAAATGTGATTTATGACATAATTATGTGATATGGGAATTGTGACCTCAATTTGATGATGATGTCATAAATAGAATACTCCCTAATTTGAACACGGCCTAAAGCACGGACTTGCCATAGGGTCACATGGGCGTGTCTAGAAACCCACACGGGCGTGTGACCCCCCTTTTTCATGAAATTTTTTTTAAGTTCTCCAAAAGTTTCCAAAGTTCTCGGTTTAGTCCCGAACCACTTCGGATGTATATTTTGGGCCTCGTAGGCTCGTTTTAGGGATGATATGAATTTTTTGAAATGTTTTAAATTTGAGTGGAATTTCATGTCTCGATTTTGAATGTTTGCTTGCGAATAAGTCCACTAATGCCTCGTACCCTATCCCGGCATCGGATACGGGTAAGGGGTGTTACATTTAGTGGTATCAGAGCTATAGTTTAGTCGATTCGCAGACTAACCTAGCATATGTGAGAGTCTAGCTATACATGCCATATTACCATCTATGATAGTGTGATGTCTCTCGACTCTGATGAAATTGTTTTGTTGAGGTAGAGATGCTTTACAGCCGAGCTAGTTTTGAAAACGCTAAAAGTGATACTAAGGTATTTGAAAATGTGTATGTGATGATGTACAACATGAAATGACCATGAGTTGAGAAATATGGGTAAAATGTCATTGTTCCGGTTGAACATTGTATTTCGATGGATTATGGTGATTTTATGAAACAGATAAAATGTTTTAAATGTTGCAAAAAGGTTTTAGCCCGAAACGGTAATCCCGATTAAGCCCTTTTGAGCATATGTTATGAAATGGATTTAACCCGGTGGGTAATCCAAAGTAAGCCTTTAGAGCATACGTTATTGAAAGGATTTAGCCTAAATTGGCAATCATATTGTGTCATATGTGGCTCGAGACTGTGCTCCATGAATATGTGCCAAAGGGGAACTTTTAAATATGAATTTAAGGATTGTTGACATGCATACTTTGAGTATACTACTCGAGTATCCATCGAAATTTCAATAGTTCAATGGGGATTATTCTTGAAATATGAAAGGTGAAATGAAATGAAAGTTTATATTCATCTATGTTTATTTAGCATTCACATGATGTTATGTGCCTAATTTTTTTGATTAAGTGAATGTGATAAGTAAATTTACTCAAAATCTATAGAATGTATGTATAAGTGCACTTGTTTGAATAAGATAATCGGAAAGTTTGTGTAACATAAATATGTATGTTAATTAGCTTGAGATGAATTATATGATTGTGAAGATATTATGTTGACGATGAATGCTAAGTATATGTGTGTATTTATGAGAGTCGAGTAAGAGGCTTTACGACCTCACCCTCTTACCAATGTGGTATTTTATAACGAAATTTTACGAGATTTATGTTGAATGAGCTCACAAGTAAGAGACTAAAGAGTTCAATAGCAGAATAACTAATAATGTGGTCAGAGTTAAGAATAGTTTGGCAAGTGAATACAGTTCTAGAAAAGATGTCAAGTTATTCTAAAGATCATTCGGATTTCGTGATGTCACTATTAAAGAAAAAGTTAATCTCGACTAATCAACTCATTTAGGTATGACGTCTAAAGTATGCATTTGTTGGAATTTCTTTCAGATTGATTTTCGTTAGTGAATAGAATAATACGGGATTAGTGATTATAGAATTAGTTAGAGAAATGATATTTGAGTCGTAAAGATGTCTGAGTGTAATAGTTGTAATTGAATAGATTATGATGATCTCTCCTGGGTATTTTATGTACTCATTTATCCTCAGAGATATATGTGATTGTTCGTTTTCTGATGAAATTCTTATCGTATGAGAATGCTAGCTAATTATAATGTTAAATGAGAGCACTGTTGATTTGGTTGGTTGATGAGCATCATTTCTTATCTCTCTCTATGGGATTCTATTCTATTATGTTTGGAATAAAAGTTGTTAGTGAAAATTTATACGAGGCTATTCTTCTATTTCTACTGGATGTTGTGTTATTTTGTATATATATATTTGGAAAATATATTATCTCTGTTACAATTGATTCCAGAGCATGTAAGCATTATTTTTCTTCTGGTTTTCTTTGAGGAATCATCAAGATCTTTATTATTTTCTTATGAGTTATGTTCTCGGACTTCCAGCATGATATCGCATCTTGAATTTCTTTATATCAGTTTTCTTATCGTCCTTATTTTGTAAATTATCAGTCATGGCTCATCTTTAAAGTATATTCTTTGGCTTGTGATAACTATGTCTATTATGAGTGTATTCCTGGTTTGACTATGGGAACGTGGTGATTTTGGTATCAGGATTTCTCTAATCTTCGTGAAAGGAACTGACATCAGCAAACGTATAGATAGTGAAAGCTCAAGCTCAAATTGTATGAATGGTTTTCTTCTCTCAGTTAAGTTTGATTAAGGTCACTGAATTCAATCAGGATATTTTGTTTTCTTGAGCTAATGCAGTTGTAAAGATCTTTGATTAGCATGTTAAGGGAATTATAAAGATTGTATGTTTGAGTTGTTTAACAACATGAAGAAAGGAGTATTTTGATATGTTATTATTTGATTGTTGAAATCGACTCAGTTGTTTTTATCTGAGCGAGCTGGTCAGTTGAAAGGTAATTTGAGTTATATGCATTTAAGTTTGTCCTCAGGTAAAAGGATAAAATCTTGTACATTCATGGGTAAATTGACGAACAGTCTGAATGAAGAATTTATATTCAAAAAGGGTGTGATACAAGGACATACTTATTAGATCAGTTCTAATTGGATGATATTATTATGAGTTAAAGTTGTTTTGTTTGATAAAATTTTCACATTTGTGAAAAGTTGAATGGTCTGTTGAGCAAAGTTGAAAATAGTTGAAGGTATTGTTAACTGAAGCACTAGTTCTGGTCCAGTTTAAATTGAGTAAAGAATTTGTGATTATTCAGCGATCACTATTGAACGGATTAGAATGTGTTTTAATACAAGAATGTAAAGTGATAATTTATGCTTTCAGACGATTAAAGTCTCATGAAAGAAACTATCCGACGGGTGATTTAAAGTCGGCCACTTTTTATATCTGTGTTGAGAATTTGATGGCGTCAGTTGACCGACGAAAAATATCATATGTTTCCTGATCCTAAGAGTTCAAAGTATCTAATGTCACAGAAGGATTTGAATTTAAAACAACATAGATGTCTTGAATTATTGAAAGATTGTGAGCGATTATCGATTAACCTTTGGGAAAGTAGATATAGTTGCAAATGCTTGAATGGAAAGCCTTTGAATATTTCGTGAGTATTGGATACATGATTAATCTTAATTGATGACAGTCTGTATCGAGCTTAGTTAAAAGCTAAAACGATGTTTTCTTTTCAAGATTAAGAATCTCAGGAATGTGATAGTGAGTGGTAAATTGAACGAGTACAGTGTGAGACAATTTTTTATTCTGATTTCTGTTATTGTTACTCTAAGATAGAATTCGTACAATGAATTATCCAGAGCTTATGCAGAAAAGGTTGTACGAGACTCAGTAGTAGCTCATTTATTCATTCAGAGAGTAATGAAATGTACAGTTATTTGAAATAGATGTTTTGGTGATCAGGTATGTAACCTGATAGATTAGTTGATTTATATGTTTCTGAGACTACCCGATCAGAAAACGTACAGAAATAAAAGTGATTCGTGGCAGTTTAGAATCCACTTTAGATTTTCAGAAAACGTATGTGAATTTGAAACATTGAGCTATGAAATTCTCGTTCAGCGATAGCATACTTCCGAAAGTATTGCCTTGGAAAAAGATTCAAAATGTGTTTTGTATATCTATGTTGCGATGGTATTGATTGGACTCTTTGAGTATGAATTCTCTGATAGGAATTAAGTTTCAACCGATATGTTTTATAACAAAGAATTGAACGTAATTTTGACAAGAGAGATTTGAAAGATGGGAAATAAAGGCAGAACCTTAGTGAAGGTTCTTTGGCAGTGTCACGAGATAGAGGAGTTTACGTAAAAATAGAATTTTCGGGGACGAAAATCCCTAAAGGTGGAGAGTTGTAACAACTCGATTTAGGGTCTAGTCAAAATAGTGGTTTTAAGACCACAAATCTGAAGTAGAAAATTTATTTTATGATTGTTTTAAAGTTCATGATATGATTTCTTGATTGTGTGAAGGTTTCATTGAGAAATTTTGTTGGTAAAGTGTCCAATTTGACTTTTAGGACTAGATTGAAAAAGTTGAAAAATGTGTGTTCTAGAAGCTTTAAGTATGAAATAGGTTCAGCTAAGCTTGGACTTTGAAGAAATTGAATGAAATTCATTTTACGAGCCTAGGGACTAAATTGTAAAATGTTAAAAGTTTATAGGCAAAAATATAATTTTGCCATAATAAGATTTTTGGACTGAATTGAATAATGTGAATAATAAATGGGTTAAATGTGATATTATAGATCAAGAAACACGAGGTTTGGACCTAGAACGGGGGGAAAAATGAGTATTTGACCATTTAGTCTTTTTCGCCATTTTTATGTCGAGGTAAGTTCGTATGTTTAATAAACATTAATTATTTATGTATAAATGCTTAATTGTTATAGTTGTGGTAAATACTATATTATTGAAATGAAATGTGAATGTTATTGAGTACGTTATTACGGAAATGACCGACAAAGATCCGATACAGTGAAAGTCTCGGTTGAACCTTAGGAATAGATAGGATACAAATGTCATGACATTAGGGTTAATGAGATTACGTGTAAGACCATATCTGGGATATGGCATCGATATGAGACTTTGTGTAAGGCCATAGCTAAGCTATTGGCATCGATACGAGATTACATGTAAGACCATATCCGGGATATGGCATTGGTATGGTACTGTGTGTACGAGATTCCCGAGTATCCTTTAGTATTCCAAGTGGTTCAATGGGAAATTTAACGGGTATGTCAAAGAAGAGAAAGAGTATGTAAATATTTCGAATTGGTACATGTATGTAGGTAAAGTTTATATACATTGACTTCATGAAATTGTGAGTTCATGATTTCCACGAGAATGATTTTATGAGAACATTGTGATTATTGGTCCATACTTGTGACGTATGAAATACATGATAAATTCTATTGACGATTATGTGATTGGCTTTCGGGCCAAATTGAGTTAAGATATAGCATGTTATATTCATACAAATTGTGATTTGTCAGGATATGTGAAAAAGGAAAGATTGGCATAATTGCCAATTAAAATGGTTATAAAAGTATGTGAAGATAAGAGTTTAGGCAATTGAGTGATGTTAAATTATATGCTTGAAATGTAAATACTCATAATTAATATGCATGTTTATTAGGTGGTTTGAAATGATATGTTAATTGTTGTAATTTGTTACAACGGAAAGATTACGGTTGTTGGGCTAATGCCAGAATATGTCAAATTATGCTTATAAGTAGATAGAGCAAACATTTTGACTGAATAAAATTATAACCATGAGATTGTGGTAGTTTAGAAAAATTTGTGTTCATATTGTTGAACATGATAAACACTTGGTAAGATGTGATTGAGTAAGTTATACTTATGAGACTTAAATGACATTCGTATGGATTTACATTATATTGATAGTATGGTATATGTATGGTTGAGGTTGCTTATTATTTACATATGAACTTACTAAGCTATATACATAGCTTACCCCCCTTCCTTTCCTATGTCTTATAGGGTTATTAAGCTAGCTCGGGTTTGAGATCACCGGAGATCCTATCACACTATCAAGCTATCATTTTGGGTATAAGTGAATTCAAGTATTTTGAGTTATGCCATGTATAGGGACTAAGTCAATTGGTTATATGTGTCTTTATGATTGTAGCCAATATGTTGGCTTGTAATCGTCAAAGGTTTGTTTGCTATTTGGCCATATAAGTTGGCTTATGTTAGCAACATCGTTGAAAGCCTAAGTATATTTATATATGTGTCAATGTCTATGGTGATATAATCAGGGTATGCTTGGTGAATGTCAAATATTTGGAAATGTGATTTATGACATGATTGTGTGATGTGGGAATTGTGACCTCAATTTGATGATGATGTCATAAACAGAATACTCCCTAATTTGAACACAGCCTGAAGCACGGGAGTGTTATAGGGTCACATGGGTGTATCCCGAACCCACACAGGCGTGTGACCCCTTTTTTCATGAAAATTTTTCTAAGTTCTCCAAAAGTTTCCAAAGTTCTCGGTTTAGTCTCGAACCACTTCTAATGCATATTTTGGGTCTCGTAGGCTCGTTTTAGGGACGATATGAATGTTTTTGAAAAGTGTTAAATTTGAATGGAATTTCATGTCTTGGTTTTGAATGTTTGTTTGCAAATAAGTCCGGTAATGCCTCGTACCCTATCCCAGCATTGGATACGGGTAAAGGGTGTTACATGTGGGTTAGATGTTATTATGGTCAAGTTGATGCATGATTTTATGACTCAAGTGGTAAGTGTTGGTATGTTTGTAATGTGATCAATTATGGTATGCTTTGATATGGACTTGAACTAAATGTATTTGGATGAAATATGACCAATTAGACATAAGTTTAAGTATAGTTGCTTGGTTGTAATTGAGGTGCCTATATGACATATTGGTTGGATGGATAAATGGTCTATTGAATTGGTCTTATTATGCATGTTATGGTATGTTTTGGTGCCCTGATTATATGTGCATATTGCTTGTAGGTACATGCTTGAACGGGTGAAAGAAATGGCTTGATTTTGGCCAATTTCTTGTCCACACGACTTAAGAAACAGGCGTGTGTCTCAGCCGTATGTGACACATCGCCATGCGACATGGCCGTGTGTACCTTGTAGGTTTTAAAGGTTTCGAGTCAGGCAGTTACACGGCCTGGCACACGGGCTTGTGGCTTGGCCGTGTGACCCAAGTTAGAGAGTTACACGGGCATGGACACGGGATGAGACATGACCTTGTATCCCTATTTCGATTGTTACACGGCCTGAGATACGGGCGTGTATCTCAGCCATGTGAGTCACATGGCCGTGTGACCCCTGCAGTTTTAGATTTTCTAACATTTTCCTCATTGTTTCAAATGTTCCCGATTTAGTCCTGAATCATTTCTAAAGTGATTCTAGGGCCTCAAGGGCTCGATTAAGGGACAATATGCATGTATATGAATGAGTTATGTCATGTTTATTGTAATGTTTGGAAATGAATGTCTTTTAGGTTACGGTTTTACGGTAATGCTTCGTAACCCTATTCCGGCAACGGATATGGGTTAAGGGTGTTACATTTTTATTTTATTTAATATTAATATTAATATTAATATTAATATAAAATTTAAATTTATTATATAGTTTTTATATATTTTTTTCAATTTTTTAGAATTAAGATCAAATTGTAAATTTTGAGGGTTAATTTTTTAAAATTATGACTAAATCGATATAATATGTAAAAGTTGAGGACTAAATTTGCTATGATACCTACTTTTTTAACTATCACGTCAAATTGTCATTTGTGATTTTAATAGGAATGACCAAATTATGTAACATGAATGTTTGAATTGTAAACTTTTTATTTTAAGTATTTAAAATGAAATTTTATATAATTGAGTTACTATTTATATGGTTTAAAAAAATATGAAATATTTAAACCTAAAAAAAAACCGATAGCTGCTGTCTGGCATTTATCGTGACTAGACAATTCATGCATAAACTTCTTATTTAGTTAAGAAAATTGTTAAAATGGGTCGATAGTATTTTGGTTTTCGAAAATTTTGAATTTAGCCATTAGACTTAAATTTTAGAAATTTAGTCTCTTTATTTTTTAAATTTTAAATTTTAAATTTTAAGTCTAATTGTTAATACTGTTAATTTTATTTGGTTAAATTTATTTTTGTAACATTTTTAAATAATATACTACTCATTTGGTAGACATGTAATAAAAAAGAAGTTGTAATTAACTTAAATTTAACAAAAAAAAATATTAATGGTTGAATTTGAATTTTTAAATCTGAAAAGTAAAGAGATTAAATTTCTAAAAATATAAATACAAAGACTAAATTCTTTAAAATATAATTACATGAACTAATTTTTAAATTTCGGAAAATATAGATTAGGTATATCTTAACCTAAGAAAATTTCTGTAGCAATTTTTTTTTGGTTAAAAGTTGGTGGTGAGATGACTTTCCTTTAAAAACTATATCCTTCGCTATAACGAATACAATCCAACTAACTATGCAAAAGGATAAATAAAAAAAATTCTAAATAATATTAATAATTTCCCCTAATATATATTTACAAATTATTGAAGGGTTTCTCTACGAATGTAAGTTAATGTATAATTATCATTCCAAATCCCAACCATCATAATTAAAACCTATCCCAGTCAACAAGCAATATGCATATATAGTATACGGTAAAATATGTTGTTAGTGCTTATATTTTGATAAAATTTAAGATCTAATCTTTATATTTAAAAAGTAAAAAATAAAATTATCTTACTTATTTTATTTAAAAATATTAGTCTAATCACTAAAATCGTAAATATTTTTTTGTAAAAAATTGTCAATTTGAAAATTTGATTAGGCTATTCTTATATAATATGGTATATAATTGACAAAAAATAAATATGTTAAATTAAAATTTTTTGACAAAAATGTCAACGAAGATAATGATTGGACTAGGACTTTTTATTATATTTCATGTAAGTTTAGTATTTACTTCTTTTTTTTTATTAACCATATGTTTAGTTATTTGTTTTTTAATTTATTTTTTTATTTAGCTTTTCACATAATATTATATGATCCATGTGAACTTGAAGATTTGAAAAAAAAAAAATCTCTGTGTCAAAATTTTTATTGCCTGATTTATTAATTTACTAACAGTACTAACATCAAGTACCATAATAAAACACATATTGATACTTTAGGTACCACATTCGATATTTTCAAAGTATAGATATCACATTGGACACTTTATAAAAATATGAATACCAAATATGGCATTTTACCTTTTTAAAAACATTTTTTATCACCCTTTTTAAAACATGATATAAACTAAATTGCTAATTTTTTTAATTTTAAAATACCACTCAACATTTATTAATGTTCCATTGGAGGTGTCCATAAGTCAGGTTGAATCGAAGCCTAATTCTGAAAAAAAAAAAAGAAAAAAAGAATTTAAGCCCAAATTCATTCCATCCAAAAAAATTAATTTTACTATTAAAAATTAATAAAATATTAAAAATAATTTTAATTGATATTTTATATATTTTTATAATTAAATTTAAGGATATTTTTTACTATTTAAATTAAATTCGGGCTGATTCAATGTGCAAAAACCTTGTCGAAACCCATTCCAAGTTGAGCGAGGTGGGCTACTACGATTAAAATTTTAAATACTTCAAAATTAAATATAAGGGTTAATATACAATTCAACACTTGAATTTGGCTTTAATTTTAATTTGGTATCTAAGCTTTTTTTGTTCCAATTTGGCACTTAAGTTTGGCTTCAATGTTCAGTTTGATACCTTAGTTTTTTCAATTTGATACTTATGTTTTTATTTTCTCATTTAAATACCTGAATTTAGTTTCAATGTTCCACTTAGTACCTAAATTTTTTCTTAATTATTATGTTCTTTTTACTAGATCACACGTGTCAAATATTCGGGGTAAATTACCAATAAATACCTTTTTTTTCAAAATTTAAGGAAAATGACATGTTTTCCAATTATTTACCGGAATGGGCCATTTTCCCCGAAAACGCGTCTAAGTCAGCGCGAAGTCAGGGGATGCAGCAGGAAAACATGTCCCTGAGGGAGCGTTTTCTGCCACATCAGCAAAAATTGCGTCCTTGAGAGCGCGCTTTGCTGACGTGGCAAAAACGCTCCCTCAAGGACGCGTTTTGCCTGCTTCCAACGGTCATTTTTTTTTACCGTTGGGCCTCCAACAGTAAAAAAAAAAAAAAAACTATAAAACCCCTTTCCCTTTCATTTTTTTCACACAAAGGTCTTTACTCAATTTTCTCTCAAATTTCTCTCAACTTTCTCTCAAATTCCTCTCAAATTTCTCTGAGATTCCTTTAATGTTCCTCTCAAATTTCACAAAAATCCTTTAATTTTTATAAAAAATACTTGTTTAAAAGTTTTTTGAAATAGTTTTTTTAAAATTAATAATATTCGATCGTATTAGCAATGGCCGGACAATTAATTCGTCTCGACAATAAACATATCTCCGTCGATCAAATGACAATGGTAAGTTATAATTTTAATTTTTCAATACTATTTAATATTTTTTAGGTTTATGAAATTTTAATTAATTTTTATTTTATAATTTCTTAAATAGTCTGTAGATTGGGTGTTGCAATGCTATATTCGCAATATGTCTGGTCCGCCATCGCCGTTGATCAAGAATTACCTGCGGGAAGAGGGTTTTTGGCACGTGGCCATGATAGGCCGGGGGTGCAAGTTGCACCCGAAGCTAATCAGTGCATTGATAGAGAGGTGGAGACCCGAGACGCACACTTTCCATCTTCCATGCGGAGAGTGTACTATCACAGACGTGCATTTGCAATTGGGATTGTCGGTGGATGGGTACGCAGTCACCGGGTCCGTAACTTCTGGTGATTGGGGAGTCGTATGCTACGAGCTTTTGGGTGCTATTCCGAATAACATTAACGGAGATCAGATCGAGATGGGCTGGTTATGAGACACATTCCCGAAGTCGGATAATGATTCGACAGAATTAGAAAGAATACGGTATGCTCGGGCATACATTCTTGAGATGATTGGAGGCTATCTGATGCCAGACTTGCCACGAAACCTCGTACATCTGAGATGGTTGCTGAAACTCGTTGATTTTAGAGCAGCCGGTGAATTGAGTTGGGGGTCTGTCGTGCTAGCGAAATTGTATCAGGAGATGTGCAGGGCGACGCGATCGAATAAAGCGAAAATCGGAGGTTGTTTATCACTACTGCAATCATGGGCATGGTTTCGCTTTCCATTTTTACGTCTTTGAGTGGACCACCCATATACATTCCCACTCATAACGAGGTAAATTTAATATTAGATTTCACAATTATTACGTAGATTTAAAATATAATTGTATGCTAAAATTTTATTTAATTAGGTGGAACCACTCGGCGAGTTATGTTGGAATACCTACCTCGCTTGAAGATATACGACTTCTATTAGAGCAACGGTCGGAAGCATAAGTAAGTATTAAATAAAATATATTTTCGTAATAAAATAGTCGTTTCGTATTCCGTATTTAGTATTTAGTATTTAGTATATAACTATTATTTTTATCATGTTAATATAGTTTGAATGGACACCATACGAGGATCCGTCAATTCGGGCAGTAATTCCGGATGAGTTCTTTCAAAATCCGAACATTTGGCATGTGAATATCCCATTGGTCAACTATGCCACTGTGAAGATGCACCAGTCAGATCGGCTTCTGTGTCAATTTGGATTCCGACAACCGATTCCCGTGGCACCTGAGGTGCTCGATGATGAGCACAAAGTCGACTTACGGCAGTTGCATACGGATTGGTCAAGATTTTGGTCAGCATTTATCGAATTGTGGGAAAATCGGTATGATTATATGCCTACTCGGGAATCGATCATTGGTCCTGAGTTAGCATGCGTGCCGGAATACATGCCATGGTTTAGGATCCATGGCAAACCGTATTTATTGTCAGAAGAGGAGAGGCGACGGCAACTTCGTGTACAAAGGGAATGACGGGGCCCTTTAAATCCAAGGAGAAGGGATGATTGGGCGGGCCCATCAATAGGGCCAACACAATCACCGGGCCCATCAACAGTGCCCACACAGTCACCGGGCCCAACACTTCAGCGATGACACCCACATCACAGCCTTTTCCGGTTATGCCAGGTGCGTATCCTAGCCCTTGTATGTATCCTAACCCTTATATGTTTCCTTTTTCCAGTCCTACGGCAAGTTGGAATGCATGGCCCGGTTCGAGTCCGTTCTCGACTACTCCAAGTGGACCACCGATCTATAGGCCGCCGTCGCATGAGGGATCACACGAGGCGTCGTTAGTGAGCTCTTCTTTTTACCAATCTCCGATGCTTTATGGGATTCAAACACCTCCGCCATGGGTGATGCAAACACCTCCGCATTCATTATTTTATCAAGGTGGGTCATCCCTCCAACACCAACCACCAGACCCTTAGTCGGAAGAACTAGAATCCCCGCCGGAGCAACCACAACCCCCACCGGAAGCTATAATAAGGAGGAATCCAACGTGTAACCGTCGACCACCCCCATGTGGCACTGATTCCGACCGGCACCCAAATTGATTTTTTTAATATATTTGTATAAACTTTTTTATATTGTTTCATTTATTAAAATAAAAGTTGTTTTTTATTTTTTTATTGTAATTTATTTTTGATATCTTTAATAAAATAAAAGTTGCTTTTTTATTTTTTATTGTAATTTATTTTTGATAACTTTAATAAAATAAAAGTTGTTTTTATTTTTTATTGTAATTTATTTTTGATAACTTTAATAAAATAAAAGTTGTTTTTATTTTTTATTGTAATTTATTTTTATATCTTTAATAAAATAAAAGTTGTTTTTTATTTTTTATTGTAATTTATTTTTTATATCTTTAATAAAATAAAAGTTGTTTTTTTATTGTAATTTATTTTTTATATCTTTAATAAAATAAAAGTTGTTTTTATTTTTTATTGTAATTTATTTTTATATCTTTAATAAAATAAAAGTTGTTTTTATTTTTATTGTAATTTATTTTTATATCTTTAATAAAATAAAAGTTGTTTTTATTTTTATTGTAATTTATTTTTATATCTTTAGTAAAATAAAAATTGTTTTTATTTTTATTGTAATTTATTTTTTATATCTTTAATAAAATAAAAGTTATTTTTTTATTTTTTTTATTGTAATTTATTTTTTATATCTTTAATAAAATAAAAGTTGTTTTTTTATTTTTTATTGTAATTTATTTTTTATATCTTTAGTAATATAAAAGTTGTTTTTTGTTTTTTTATTGTAATTTATTTTTTATATCTTTAATAAAATAAAAGTTGTTTTTTATTTTTATTGTAATTTATTTTTAATATTTTTAATAAAATAAAAGTTGTTTTTTGTTTTTTATTGTAATTTATTTTTTATATCTTTAATAAGATAAAAGTTGTTTTTTTATTTTTTATTGTAATTTATTTTTTTAATATTTTTAATAAAATAAAAGTTGTTTTTAAGGGTGGAAGGATCTAGAAACTAAGAAGAAATGGATAAATTAGGACTAAATTGAATAAGTGAAAAAGTATGAGGGGTTAATTTGTAATTTTATCAAGATGAGTGTTGATCCAATGTAGGAATTTTGAAGGATCGTAAGGGGCAAAATAATCATTTAGCAAGAAAGATAATTTTGAAGAATACTGATGATGGTGATATTTTAGATTAATTGAATAATTTTTTTTTTGTTTTGCAACTTAGTCCTTCTACAAAAGTTCACCATTTTCATCAAGAAATTAAAAGAATGTTCATAGTCATCAAGAGACAAAAATGATAAGGAGACTATCAACTATTCCGATTTGGACATGAGCGAGATGTATGGCCTGGGTTTCTACACCATCCGCATAACTTCCGTTGGTTGGCTGTTTCTCGGATATCCATATTGTTGCGTATTCTAGTCGAGCAAGGTCGACCGTTTGGTTTGCGACGCAGTTCTCTATACGGTAACAGCTTAAACGGAGCAAGCGATACAAACGACCACTTACGTTTATCTGGTACTGGTGAGAATATGTGTCTCCACACGTTGTACATGTATTCTATTTTGTACACTTCGTCGACATAGCTCATGGGATCAAGACGGAGATTCTAACAAGCTGCAATTACATGAGCGCATGGATAACGAAGTGCATCAAATATCCCACAGTCGCATGTCCTATTTCTCAAGTGTACACGATATTGCCCGCCAACGATACCTTGGTTTGGTCTGTCAAACTCCGTCATATGAAACCATAAGTTGTCACGATCGTGACATACTATGTGCATGGTGTTGGCCCATGCCTTCGCATTGTTAATTTCTCTCAATACCTTCGCACACCATACATGGCCTCCCTGCATTTGGCCTTTATAACTCGTTGCTCGCTTTGAAAATAGTGCCGCTAAACGAAAATATGTCTCTTGCACAACCGATGTTATCGGTAAATGATGCGTTCCTTTTAGAACAAAATTTATGCATTCAGCCAGGTTTAAACTCATATGACCATATCGTAGGCCGCCATCGTATGCTTGTGTCCACTGTTCGAAAGGTATGTTGCATAGATAGTTTGCGCCTTCTTCGTTAACTGAGCGCAAAATCGCCAACATATCGTGAAAACGGTCCTTATCGATCTCATACCTGCCAATATAAGTTGATAGCGAATATTACATACCACTATCCATTTAAGAATAAATTGAATATTACAAACGAAATTATATTAATAGATATTACATACCCATATTGGTCACTTGTCGTCGTTCACTTGTAGATTGATGTTGCCCGTAGTAGTTGGTCGAAACATGCCTTAGGCAATATCGATGGTGTGTGTGATGCCATAGGCTTCCCTGCCGCTCTATTGCAGCTAGTATTCCAGGACCCCGATTCGATATAACGCATATATCAAGTTGGGGGTAGACATGCCTCCTTAACCTAGATAGAAAGAAATCCCAGTCATCAGTTGACTCTCCCGGTGTTATTGCAAACACAATTGGAAGGATTCTCCCACCGCCATCCTGTGCCACAGCTAGCAATAGCCGATGTGTATATCTACCATACATAAAGGTACTGTCAATTTGTACCAATGGCTTGCAGTATAGAAATGCGTCTCGGCATTGCTTAAATGTCTAGAACAGACGCTTGAACACTTGGTATCCACGGAGCACTCTATCATTGTAGTACACAGGTACCGTTTTAAGGCCTGTTATACTGCCTGAGACGTATCTCTCCAGCACCTGACACCACTGTCACCCTTCATAATATGAAGAGTCCCACCGACCATGCAATTTTTCCAACGCCTTCTGCTTAGCTATCGAAGTCTTGCGGTAAGAGGGCATGTACCCCAATTGGCTACGAATATTGGCAATTAAGACCGACACTGAAGTCTTGGGATCCGCCTTCATCCTCGGTATTATTAAGCTAGCCAACATATCTGAATCCATCTTGGGATGATCTTGTGAAACACCTGTCAATGAAGTACGTTAAATAATGCAACATTACGTAATATTAGTATTATTCAAAAACCCTAAACACCTAGTTGTAGAAGCCATTTTTTGACAAAACGGGAATCAACTTGAATTTCAAAAAAAATAGGAGTCGCCACCGACCTTTTATTAGGGGTGGTCGGATCACCTTTTTTTTAATAAAACATTTGGATTTACTAAAACAATGTTTTTGGTCTACGAAAATTTAAGAAAATAGATCCGGGAGTCGGTTACGTGCGAGGAAGGATTAGCACCCTCGCCACGCCAAAAATTGGTACCGATTTGATTAATTAATGCCCTTATTGTCGAAAGTTGAAAATTTTAAAAAGGATTTGAAAAAATCGATCTTATTTGGAAATATTTGAATTTCTCGAATTGAACCAAGATTTACTCATTTCGGAGGAATAAAATATCACATCCAATATTTTAGGACACGATGGTTTAAATCCTCGAATCCAAGATCATCTCCTAGTTTTCTCTAATTGAAAATCAAGACTTCTCTCGTTCCAAAGGAATGAAATATCACATCCAATACTTTAGGACACGATAATTTAAATCCCCGAGAGTAAGCTTTTTGTTTAAAACTATATTTGTTTTAAAGGATATTCGGTTATTTAGATTAAACGAAGAAAATTGCAACCCAATACTTTAGGGCACGATCTCTCGAATTTCTAAATACAAAACATGGCCTTGGTTTAGAAAATCTTATCTCGAAATAACAAAACATCACATCCAATACTTTAGGACACGACATTTCGAATTCTCGAGAATAAGCTTTTTGTTTAAAAATATATCTGTTTAAAAGAATATTCGGTTATTTAGATTAAACGAACAAAATTGCAACCCAATACTTAGGGCACGACCACTCGAATTTCTAAATAAGGAATATTACCTTTACGAAAAGAGCAATTTTGTATCAAGCAAAATCAATATAACACAAGTTTATAATAAAATACAAAAACAAACTACAATACAAATACGCGTAACAAAAATATAAATAAATGCGTTACTATAAACATAAAGGACAGAAAATGAAATAGAACAAAGTAAACGAGCCAAGATGAAAATAATGAAGAATGAAGTAAGAATAGTAAATAAAAAAAATTAAGCACAAATACGAAAAGAAAATATAATTTAATAGTAATAATAATAAAAATAATAGCAATAATAACAGCAAAGAAACAATAATATAGTAATAGAAATAATAAAGTAAGAAAGTAATAATAATAATAAACATAAAAATATGTGTTAGCGAGGATGATTACAATGAAAAGAAAATAATAATATGCTAATAACGTAATAGCAACAGAAATGATAAAAATAATAGTAGTGGTAATAACAATAAATAATAAATATAATAATAATATATACAAAAAAAACAAGTATGATATAATAAAGATATAGAGTAAATAATGATGGTGAGTATGATAATAACAATGGCAAAAATAAATATGATAGATAATAAAATAGTAATAATAATAATAATAATAATAATAATAATAATAATAATAAAGTTAGTGAAACAAAATAATAATAAAATATGTACATAAAAATATAATAATGGTAATAACAATAACAATATAACGACAAAAGGACTAAAAAAGATTGCGAAATAACTAAAAAGATCAAATTGCATTTAAAACAAAATTTTGAGATTAATCAAAAAAGAAAAATAAGAAGAAAGGGACTAAAATGATGAGTGCGTGAATGCACAAGGGCTAAAAATGAAAATGTTCCCAACCCCAAACAAAAGGCACACAGACGCGGACTGAATTGGAAGGGCGCGCAAACTTTGGGGCAAAATGAAAGAAACAGAATAGGATTAACTTAAAGGTAGCTCAAATGAGAGGGACTGGCCGCGCAAATTTTCCATTTAAATTGAAAAAGCGTCCATCCAGCTTTAAAGCACATGCTTTCACTGCTTTTAATACACCACTTCCAAAAAAACATTTATTATACCTTTTTTTTTTACTTATAAATTCTATTTTTTATTAAACAAAAAATAAAGTGCACCCATATTTTCTTCTCTTCCTCTGCTGGGGGTTTCATAACCCATCATCGCACCGTCGGTTGAGCTTCCTTAGCCAGCCTTCACTCCACCGTGCCATGTCCGGTAGCCGATAGTGCGCGGAGAGGGGCCTTTGGCCTTGTTTCAGCACTCGCGCGAGCCAAGCCTCGGCTTTCCAACACTCGAGAGAGGAAAACCCCCTCTTGGGGTTTCGATTCGGCCACGACGATGGAGAGTAGCCTCCGACGTCGTGCCCCGAGGTTCAGGTAAGATCGTTTTCCTCCTCTTCATTTTTTTAATTTGTAAAAAGATGGTTTTAAAATAATAAAATAAACAAACAAAGCAATAAACAAACAGCAAAAAAAAAAAAGAAAAAGAAATCAAACTAAAAAAGCAAAATCGAAATCAACCTTTTTTTTATTTTTGATTGCTGATAATTTTTTGTAAGAGCAGAAGCCCCCTGTATAATCGTTTCACGTTGTTTTTTATAACCCTGTTATAAAGATTCCTCACTTTTTTTTTCAATCTGTTTTCTATGTGTTTCTTGTCGTTTTCTTTCTTGCTATTCGTGTTGCTGCGTGTCTTCCTGCAAGAGATGGGCGAAGCGTGTGAAAGTGGTGCCCGGGGCTGGTCAGATGCGTGAGGGAGCTAACCGAGGCAAGGAGGTGTGCTGGTGGCAGAGGCATGCGGCAGCACATCGGGGCTAGAGTTAGGTTTGGGCACTGAATGGTCTTAGGCTAAATGGGCTTATTGGGCTTAGTGGGTTGTTCATTGGTAATTTGGGCTTATTTGGGCCCCGGGTTAGGGTCAGGCTATAGGGTCAGTTTGTAATTAGGTTCCGAGTCTTTAGTTTGTATTTTGGGTTTAAATTTGGGCCTGTAATTGAACATTTGGACTGCCTTATTTTTATTGGTTTTTAATGGGCCCCGGGCAAAATTTGGGTCTTACAGCTACCCCTCTTTGCTCATTGTCGTGAAACGAGAATAGAGCAAAGACAATAAAAGAACCAATTTTGCCCGGGTTTAACTAAGCCTTGACTTCTTGATCCGCGTCTTCTTCAAACAGCTTCGAACTTCACTGTAACTCCTTGCTTTGATCCATTCTACTGGAGGTTTGGGGTGATAAGAATTCAAAAAGAAGAGATCCGTAACTTTGATCTTCTCACTGAAACTTCTCAGAAATAGGAGGTGATAAGAATTCAGAAAGAAGAGATCCGTAACTTTGATCTTCTCGCTGAAACTTCTCGAAAATAAGAGGTGATAGGAATTCAGAAAGAAGAGATCCGTAACTTTGATCTTCTCGCTGAAACTTCTCGGAAATAGCAGGTGATAGGAATTCAGAAAGAAGAGATCCGTAACTTTGATCTTCTCGCTGAAACTTCTCGGAAATAGCAGGTGATAAGAATCCAGAAAGAAGAGATTCGCAACTTTAATCTTCTCGCTGAAACTTCTCGGAAATAGAAGGTGATAGGAATTCAGAAAGAAGAGATCCGTAACTTTGATCTTCTCGCAGAAACTTCTCGGAAATAGCAGGTGATAAGAATCCAGAAAGAAGAGATCCGCAACTTTGATCTTCTTGCTGAAACTTCTCGGAAATAGCAGGTGATAAGAATTCAGAAAGAAGAGATTCGTAACTTTGATCTTCTTGCTGAAACTTCTCGGAAATAGCAGGTGATAAGAATTCAGAAAGAAGAGATCCGGAACTTTGATCTTCTCGCTGAAACTTCTCGAAAATAGCAGTTGATAAGAATTGTATGTTTCCAACATGCTCCTGTAACTTCAGGATCGCCAGATCTGCTATTTTTGATCTGCTCCACTCAGGTAGGCAAGATCTTTGAGTTCACCATTATTGTGACAATGCCTCCTAGGGGACTTGTGCTGTAAAATCAGTTTTGTGTCCATGTTTATGCCAGATGGTTAAGATGCAATGATCGGAATGAATCTAGTACTCCTAACTAAATGTGTATGAATGCATGAGAATGACCTTTGTTACTGTTTGGGTTGTCATTGCTCGTAATTCAACAAGGTTCTATCACCGATGCGTTATGATGCTCTCTCGTTCAGCCAGTATTTTTGACAAAAAAACCCCAAATAAGCGGCCGTATTCTACTCAGAAAGCTTGCCCCGCTGTAATTTTAGAGTCCCTTTCTGGGACATAGAGTTTATACCTCATACTGCAACTTCAGGAGAATAACATTTGGTTTCTTCCAACCATCTTGCTTCGACTCTAAGGTATGGTATCATGATTTCATTGTGTACCGGGGTCGGCATCGCTCGTTATTCGTCAAGGTCGTGTCACCGATGAAATTTCTTGTCTTTATTCAACCAATAAAATGTTCAAAAAGATAATCATTTTTCTCCAACATTTCCATACCTTAGACTGAACGAGTTCTGAACAATAGTCATGTTTTAGGTCCTTGTATTATTCAGATGCTTTCAGAGTAATGTGTGAAACTTCTTTTATGAAAGTACTATTAGTCCTCAAATCGTTATTTCGATGCAAAATGCCCGAAAAAGATTGTAATATTGGACAAGAAGGAAATTGATTGGGGGAATAGTTTGAAACAAACAAGTTTGATCAAGGCTAGCAAATATAATCAAGAAGGAAATTTATTGGTAGATAATCACAAATAAAGAATTAAAATGGGTAAAATGGAAGCTAGATGCCCCAGATATCGCAACCCGAGCTCCTCTGTTCCAACTTCTTGAGGACCATTTTAAGCTCAATCTGTGTTTAGGGGATCAAGAGTACTTTGTCGATGCCCAAGATGTAACATACATCTTCATTGTTATTTCAAGCGCAACGAGACTACTGTATGCCCCATTTTTTATCAAAATTTGAGTTGCCCTTTTCGGGTTTTCAACTCAAAACCCCTTTGGTCTTAAAGCGCCCTTTGTAGGTTTTCGCCTTGACCTCTCCTTTTTCTTTCTTCCTTTTTTGCTGATTTTTTTTTCTCTCTCTCTCTCTCTCTCTCTCTTTTTTGAACGTGAATTCTCCAATTTGGGCGAGTCCCTACCATCCATTTTGGTCGATATTCATGCTTCCCCAGAACAGACCTTCTTCGCTTCATGATGTCTTTCCTAGTTCGGCACCCACTTTCTTCCAAAGTCCCTTTTGCATGGAAAAAACCCTCTTCCAAGCTCTATCGTGAAAGTTTCTAGGACGAATCGTTTTTGTTATTATTTCGTACCATCTGATCGTGACAGATAACTTTCTTTTCAAATTCACCTGATCGTATTAGATTGGATCTATTTTGCCTCATCTAATTTCAACTCCAGCAAAATTTTGACCCCAATTGGCGAAATCGGTAAGGAATGTGTTGCCCCGATGAAGTTCCTGTTGCCCCGATGAAGGTTCTAGCCAACGCTCTAAAAACATAGAGGGCGAATGGTAACTTTTCAATGCCAACCTTTACAAGTCTTAGTCTATTTTCGAATGATTTTTGGTTGTCTTTGCTACACCGGTAAGGTGCCTGATTCTAAATTTTTTTTTTCGACGTCCTTCATTGCCACTTTTGTTTTTGTGTTCTTTCTTTTTCTTTTTTGTCTCTTTCTTTTTTTTTTGAGCATCTGAGCTTGGATTTGAATTTGTATTTGATGACTGCCGCCTTTATAACTTTGGCATATGAAGCAGCCTTCACCCTCTTAGTGAAGTATTTGATAACCACAAAGATGTATTAGTATTGGTCGGATACCTTTGACGAGATTGGTCCCGTAACATCTATGCCCCTCTCATATGGAGGAGGCACAAAAGTCTTTTCTTCCTTGATTTGGCATTTGATGTAACTTTCCTTTCTAGGTAGACCAGTAGCTCGAACTTCTTGATTAGCTTGGCCATTGTAGAACTATCAACATGGGTTCTAAGTTTGGCAACATCCCAACGTTTCAGTAGTCCGGTGTGTCTTGATATGATCGTGTAAAAATATCTTGGAATTCTTGAAAATAGCTCATTGATGTCTCGCCTTATTTCTGTGGCGGATTAAGCTTTTTCTTAAGCTCGCAATGTCCACTGACCCTTTTTACAAGGTAGAGTCTATTTTCGCTCATTCTACCATCCTTAACAAATCAAAAGATAGGTTACAATCTCTATCATCTTCAAAGTCTTGAGATCCCTTAGACCCATATTTCACTAAAAAGAGAGCCAGTAACAGTGTCGCTTGTGTCATTGAAATCTGGGGACCTATCGTGGGTGTAAAGGTAGAAAATCTAAAGAATAAATTATTCTAAAGATGATTATTTATATGATGTGGGCATGAATGAAAAAAATAAAAATGTAAAGCATGAAAATATTTACTTAGAAAGATGCATTTCATTAAAATAACAATTCTGGACATAAGCCCATTTCACAAAAGATCCTTATTGCTCTTAGGCTTTTAGAGCAATTTGCGCGTTTGGACATTACTCCAAGTTAGCTCTAAAAATACACGTCTTTTCCACAGGCCTATTGTTCAAAACACTCCTAGGCTCATGTTTTCTGCATTTAGCATGTCATCCAACTCTACAATACCCATGCCAATGAGTCTTCTCACTAATTTCTTGAAAGCCAGGTAATTTTCTATCGAATGTCCTGTAACCCCAGTGTGGTACTCACACTGGGCATTTAGGTCATGCCATTTTGGATACGGAGATTGCATCTGTTTCAGGTAGCGAGGAGCCACCACATGTGCATCAAATAAATTTTGATAGAGCTCCCTGTATGTCATCGAGATGGGCGTGAACTGGAGCCTTCCCGTGTTAGGCTTTGGGTTGGAATCTTGTTTAAAGGGACCTTGATGACTGGTAGTCACTGTCCTTGGCTGCCTTATTGCTATTAGTTCTGAAGAGCTCTCGTCGTGCTTACTCGTACTACCCACTTCCTTGTCCTTCTTCTTCGGGGTCTTCAATGTCCGCTCCCTCCTTTCTTTTGCCTCTGCCCGAACAACCGGTTTGGCTCGATCATCCTTAGGGTTAAAACATGAGCCTATGGGGAAGTTTGATAGGGCTGAGGTATTGGTTTGACGTTGGGGTCCGATAATGATGGGTGCCCCTTGCGACTGCATATCTGGTTGAGTCCGGATATTCCTCGGGGAATAAACAATTTGTTCATCATTATCCGTACTGCTGACTGCTGGGGCACTTCTTTTTTCAAGTCTTTCGGTAAGTAGTTGGGTTAACCGACACATCATATTCATTTGATCTTGCATATCCTGCTGAATTTTGGCCAACTATTCTTGCATCAATATTTGCCTTTGCTCTAATCTCTCCAACCTTTGTTCCATATCTTCTAGGTTAACTGGAATAATTTCACCTAATTAGGGTTTTTCTACAAGTTTTGATGCATGCAATATGATGTAATACCGATGCATGAAATGCAATGCAAAATGCATGAAATGAATGCAAAAAGAAAGAGAGGCATTGATTATGAATTCAATTCCTATTAGAAGAACTTGTCTAGAAAAAACGTTCCTTTAATAAAATGGACCGCATATACGGCCTCTTCCTCATAGTCTAGGTGAAAGCACCGATCCTCTTCTTCGTACCCGAATATTATGGTCGTGTCCCGCCTCTTCTAGCTCTTTGTTTGCTTGATCCAGGTTGTTCTTCATCACTCACTTACCTTTTGCGATGCTCATAATCTTCTGATGACTCCTGAACAATCCTTGTTGGCTTGAATCTTCAGACAAATCCCCTTCTTCGTATTTGGATATTATGGTTATGTCCTGTAAACTTCCTTAATAGATGTCTCTTCCAGCTCTTTTTTGCTTGATCTAGGTCATACTTCATCACCCACTTATCCTCCGTGATGCTCATAATCTTTAGATGGTTTTCAAACAATCCTTGTCGGTTTGAATCTTCAAGTAATGTCTTGTCTCGTTGTTTACCTAGGCCATGTTTAGACGACCGTATCGTATTCCACTTTATCAAGTAACACATTTTCTTATGACAAATTCTTCCATTTAGCAATCAAACGCGAATCAACACCTCCTTCCTAAGATGATGTAATGCAATGCCAATGCATGGAATGAATGCAAAAAGAAAGAGAGGCGCTGATTATGAATTCAATTCCATTAGAAAAAACTTTTCTAGAAAATAAAGCTCTTTACATAAAACGGATTACATATATGGTTCTGTCCTCATAGTCCAAGCAAGACACCAATCCCTTCCTTCGTGACCGGATATCGTGGCCATATCTTGTGCGCTTTCTTCGTAGATGCCTCTTCTAGCTCTTTGTGGCTTGGTTCGGGCCGTATCTCTTCACTCGTCTATCCTCTATGATCGTTCATAAGCTCCTTTAAAAAGTCTGGGGGTGACGACTCTTGAATAATCCTTGTTGGCTTGAATCATCGAGTAAAGTCTTGTATTCTTCTGTGGACTATCAACCTTCTCTCGTTGTTTATTTGGACTATATTTTGGCCACCATATTATAATCCATTTTATCAAGAAATTTAGTTCCTTGTGACAAACTCCTCTATTTAGCAATCAAATATTAATCAGCACCTTCTTTCTATGATGATGCAATGCAATGCAAACAAAAGAAAACACGTTAGCACAGGAGTAATAAACAGAGTACCTATCCGAGTGATCACTAGGGTTTGACGTGGCTCTACCTAGGGTGGGTTCTTAAAGTTGGCTATATGAGGCTTGGTTCTAAAGAAAGGTACCCGAACCAGCAGATTCCTCGATCTTCACCCATTATAGGCTCATATGGACCGAGTTTAGTTCAGGGGGACACATTTCCCTATGGCTACACGGAAATGAAAATTTCACGAAGACATAGGTACGGATGTATCCCGAAAGCGATCCACTATCTTGCACGGAGGTGAAAACCTCATGAAAGAGTAGCTTCTCACTCCCACTTAAAGGTGCAACCACGATGGTCATGCCAATGATGTGCAAAAATAAATTATGGGTGATGAGAATGTCACTCGATCAAAATAAAACAAGTATGTATTCCAAGCACAGCTTAAAGCCAGTAAGAAATAAATCACCTACTTAGGTAACCGCTAGGATTTGGCGTGCTCTACCTCGATTAGGCTCTTATGTTTCACTATATGCAGTTTGGTTCTAGGGTAAAGGTACCTGAACCAGCAGATTCCTCGCTCCTCACCCATTATAGGCTCATATGGACCAAGTTCAGTTCAGGGGAACACATTTCCCTATGGCTGCACGGAGATGAAAATCTCACGAAGACATAGGTACGGATGTATCCCGAAAGCGATCCACTATCTTGCACGGAGGTGAAGACCTCACGAAAGAGTAGCTTCTCACTCCCCACTTAAAAGGGTGTGACCAGCGGTCATGCAATGTGATGTAAAAATATTATGCGAGACTCGACCACACAATCAAATAATATGACGCAAGCGAATGCGATAAAAAGAATCGTAATTTTTCAAATCAAAATTTTCAAACTTTCGACAAAGGACATAAAATAATCAGTTTAAGGCCTGACTCTCTTTTTGGGTCCCCAGCGGAGTCGCCAAGCTGTCGAAGCCATTTTTTGACAAAACGGGAATCAACTTGAATTTCGAAAAAATAGGAGTCGCCACCGACCTTTTATTAGGTGTGGTCGGATCACCTTTGTTTTAATAAAACATTTGGATTTACTAAAACAATGTTTTTGGTCTACGAAAATTTGAGAAAACAGGTCCGGGAGTCGGTTACATGCGAGGAAGGATTAGCACCCTCGTCACACCCAAAATTGGTACCGATTTGATTAATTAATGCCCTTATTGTCGAAAGTTGAAAATTTTAAAAAGGATTTGAAAAAATCCATCTCTTTTGGAAATATTTGAATTTCTCGAATTGAATCAAGATTTTCTCATTTCGGAGGAATAAAATATCACATCCAATACTTTAGGACACGATGGTTTAAATCCTTGAATCCAAGATCATCTCCTAGTTTTCTCTAATTGAAAATCAAGACTTCTCACGTTCCAAAGGAATAAAATATCACATCCAATACTTTAGGACACGATAATTTAAATCCCCGAGAGTAAGCTTTTTTGTTTAAAAATATATTTGTTTTAAAGGATATTCGGTTATTTAGATTAAACGAAGAAAATTGCAACCCAATACTTTAGGGCACGATCTCTCGAATTTCTAAATACAGAACATGGCATTGGTTTAGAAAATCTTATCTCGAAATAACAAAACATCACATCCAATACTTTAGGACACGACATTTCGAATTCTCGAGAATAAGCTTTTTGTTTAAAAATGTATTTGTTTAAAAGAATATTCGGTTATTTAGATTAAACGAAGAAAATTGCAACCCAATACTTAGGGCACGATCACTCGAATTTCTAAATAAGGAATATTACCTTTACGAAAAGAGCAATTTTGTATCAAGCAAAATCAATATAACACAAGTTTATAATAAAATACAAAAACAAACTACAATACAAATATGCGTAACAAAAATATAAATAAATGCGTTAGTATGAAGGTAAACATAAATGATAGAAAATGAAATAGAACAAAGTAAATGAGCCAAGATGAAAATAATGAAGAATGAAGTAAGAATAGTAAATAAAAAAAAATTAAGCACAAATACGAAAAGAAAATATAATTATAATAGTAATAATAATAAAAAAAATAGCAATAATAACAACAAAGAAACAATAATATAGTAATAGAAATAATAAAGTAACAAAGTAATAATAATAATAAACATAAAAATATGTGTTAGCGAGGATGATTACAATGAAAAGAAAATAATAATATGCTAATAACGTAATAGCAACAAAAATGATAAAAATAATAGTAGTGGTAATAACAATAAATAATAAATATAATAATAATATATACAAAAAAAACAAGTATGATATAATAAAGATATAGAGTAAATAATGATGGTGAGTATGATAATAACAATGGCAAAAATAAATATGATAGATAATAAAATAGTAATAATAAAAAATAATAATAATAGTAGTAGTAGTGATAATAATAATAATAATAATAATAATAATAATAATAATAATAATAATAATAATAATAATAATAATAAAGTTAGTGAAACAAAATAATAATAAAGTTAGTGAAACAAAATAATAATAAAATATGTACATAAAAATATAATAATGGTAATAACAATAACAATATAACGACAAAAGGACTAAAAAAGATTGCGAAATAACTAAAAAGATCAAATTGCATTTAAAACGAAATTTTGAGATTAATCAAAAAAGAAAAATAGGAAGAAAGGGACTAAAATGACGAGCGCGTGAATGCACAAGGGCTAAAAATGAAAATGTTCCCAACCCCAAACAAAAGGCACTCAGACGCGGACTGAATTGGAAGGGCGCGCAAACTTTGGGGCAAAATGAAAGAAACAGAATAGGATTAACTTAAAGGTATCTCAAATGAGAGGGACTGGCCGCACAAATTTTCCATTTAAATTGAAAAAGCGTCCATCCAGCTTTAAAGCACATGCTCTCACTGCTTTTAATACACCACTTCAAAAAAACATTTATTATACCCTTTTTTTTTACTTATAAGTTCTATTTTTTATTAAACAAAAAACAGAGTGCACCCATCTTTTCTTCTCTTCCTCTGCTGGGGGTTTCATAACCCATCATCGCACCGTCGGTTGAGCTTCCTTAGCCAGCCTTCACGCCACCGTGCCATGTCCGGTAGCCGATAGTGCGCGGAGATGGGCCTTTGGCCTTGTTTCGGCACTCGCGCGAGCCAAGCCTCGGCTTTCCAACACTCGAGAGAGGAAAACTCCCTCTTGGGGTTTCGATTAGGCCACGACGATGGAGAGTAGCCTCCGACGTCGCGCCCCAGGGTTCAGGTAAGATCCTTTTCCTCCTCTTTCATTTTTTTAATTTGTAAAAAGATGGTTTTAAAATAATAAAATAAACAAACAAAGCAATAAACAAACAGCAAAAAAAAAAAAGAAAAAAGAAATCAAACTAAAGAAGCAAAATCGAAATCAACCTTTTTTTTATTTTTGATTGCTGATAATTTTTTGTAAGAGCTGAAGCCCCCTGTACAATCGTTTCACGTTGTTTTTTATAACCCTGTTACAAAGATTCCTCACTCTTTTTTTCAATCTGTTTTCTATGTGTTTCTTGTCGTTTTCGTTCTTGCTATTCGTGTTGTTGCGTGTCTTCCTGCAGGAGATGGACGAAGCGTGCGAAGGTGGTGCCTGGGGCTGGTCAGACGCATGAGGGAGCTAACCGAGGCAAGGAGGTGTACTGGTGGCAGAGGCATGCGGCGGCACATCGGGGCTAGGGTTAGGTTTGGGCGCTGAATGGTCTTAGGTTAAATGGGCTTGTTGGGCTTAGTGGGTTGTTAATTGGTAATTTGGGCTTATTTGGGCCCCGGGTTAGGGTCAGGCTATAGGGTCAGTTTGCAATTGGGTTCCGGGTCTTTAGTTGGTATTTTGGGTTTAAATTTAGGCCTGTAATTGAACATTTGGACTGCCTTATTTTTATTGGTTTTTAATGGGCCCCGGGCAAAATTTGGGTCTTACACTAGTGATACTGTACCCGCAAGACATGTATGTGGACTTTTGTACTTTTTAATCTCCCACAAGCCTGTCTTTTTCCTCAACGAGGCCATGATTTTCTATGAACATGTACCGTCTTACACTGCACATTTGGCCTCGTACTTATCGAGTTTGGATTTAACCATGTTGTAGTTAACCCCGTTCTCGATGCTATATTGTTTCAATGCACCAAGAAAACTATCCTTGTTGGAAAACTCTTTACCAACTTCTAATTCACCCGAATCCAACGACAAACTTGTACAGCCACGCCTTCTGTGTGGTAGTTCAGGAAACTCCAATGCATCGTCTTGAGATAGATCGACATTATACATGTGGGCTAGAGGCGAGTACGCCTTGAATCACGGATCTTCTACTTCTTCATCTGAACCCCTTCAACATCTTCAGGTATGGTTGGAATAGGCCCCGATTCAGAAAATAATGCAACTTCTGCACCATCGGGGCCGGGCTCTCGAGGTGGATCGACATCGGACTCATCATCCGACCCATCATCATCTGCAACAAACGATGTCCCCTCACCGGTGGATATCGTGGGGAGTACATTATCCCTTCTTAAACAACTTTCTTAACGTCCCCAATCATATGTGGATTGCCAACCACTAGAATTTGATGATGTTCCCCAATATGTATTTCTAGCATCAGATGTCGAAAGAAGGATATGCATGTCCCATCCACCCACCGAGTGTCGTGCAGGGGTTGTCTTTTCTATACTACCACCAAACACGGGCGATCCCGTATTCTACCTGCCACTAACAGAGTGTCGGCTTGGGGTCTTGTATTCCCCTCGAACAGCACTCACTCATCTTCAGTTTCAATTTTACTTTTGCTTCAATTTCTATTATGCAACCTGAGAATGAAATTTGGCTCATTTATAGTCTAAGGACAAATAGGAACTACTGTAGCAAAAGAGCGTCCACGTGGGAGCTTTTTTCAGTACTCTTGCTGACAGTGCATCCTGCTTGAAGCGTTTTTGTCACTATTTGTTCAGAAACGTCTTCTCAAAATTATTTTACCAGAGACCACTGTAGCAAAAGAGCGTCCACGTGGGAGCTTTTTTCAGTACTCTTGCTGACAGTGCATTCTGCTTGAAGCGTTTTTGTCACTGTTTATTCAGAAACGTCTTCTCAAAATTATTTTACCAGATACTATTGTAGCGAAAGAGCGTTCACGTGTGAGCTTTTTTCAGTACTCTTACTGACAGTGCATCCTGCTTGAAGCGTTTTGGTTACTATTTGTTCAGAAACGTCTTCTCAAAATTATTTTACTAGATACTACTGTAAAAAAATAATTTTTATATTGCTGATATATTTTTTTCAAAAACCCTAAACTTAAAATTATTTTAATTAATTAACCTTAAACTCTAATTCATTAACTTTCCCTTAAAATCCTAAACCCTAAAAACCCTAAAACACAAAACCCTAGCCCTAAAAAACCCCCCAAAACCCTTAACCCTAACACTAAAAACAGCAGAAAACCCTAACGAGAGGGGAAGGCGAAAACACGTCCTTGAGGGAGCGTTTTTGCCACATCAGCAAAGCGCGCCCTCAAGGACGCGATTTTTGCTGATGTGGCAGAAAACGTTCCTTCAAGGGTGCATTTTCCTGCTACATCCCCTGACTTCGTGCTGACATGGACGCGTTTTCGAGGAAAATGGCCCATTCCGATAAATAATTGAAAAATATGTCCTTTTCAGTAAAATTTTTTTTAAAAAAGGGCATTTATTGGTAATTTGCCCAATATTCGTTAGGACATATATGGTCTTATTTATTATTTTGGATAAAGCGAAATTCAAATACCTATAAATATGATAAATAATTTTCTAATATTTACTTGTGAGGCTCAAGTAATTTGGAGAGATTGTGGTGCGTGAAGCAAATGTGACGTCCCTCACTCGCCGACCTTTGACAAATATATCTGTAACCATCAAAAGCCCAACTTGATCAACTAACCTATCCCTAAATCCCAAATAAAAAGGAGGGAGCAAAGTAGATTTCAAACTTAAGAGTTTTGTTGGAGTCTTCGCGTGCCAAGAACGGCCAAAGCTGACCATCCAACCGGAGCGGTGACCAAGTCCTCACCAAATTTCTCAACTTTTCAAAAGCCATCACTCGTAAACTTTGCCGTGTGATTTTGGATCATGATGCTTATTCAACATCTTGGGATTTGGTAAGATTCAAATTAAACTAAACCCCGCACATAGAGGCTGCATAAAACTAGATTATAACAACGATGTAAGTGAAACGTTACGTACTAAATATACTTGGTAAAAAGTTTGTATAAAAATAAATCTTATATATTTTATATATAAGATTTAATTTTGAATTCTCTACAAGAGAATGAAAGGTTAAAAGGGTATATAAGTCTCTAAACTTTGATAAAAAAAATTAATTAAGCCCTTCCACGAAAAATGTATATAATTAAGTATTTAAACTCTTAAATTGAATCAATTAAGCTTTTTAACCAACATTTTCCGTTTTTGACCATTACGTCATTGACGTAGCCATTAATGTTGCTAACATAGTGGTCCACATTAGTGGCAATTGCTGATGTGGCACTACCATGTTAGTAAAAATAAAATAAATAAAAAATAAAAAATAAAAAATAAAAAATAAAAAAATAATTTGAAATTTAATATGTATAGAATGAATCTAGACAACCATTTGTCTATGGTCATTAAAAAAAGTAATTTTTTAAATTATAAAAAAATAATTTTTTATGAGATTTGAATTTTTTTTTGATAAAATGCCTAAAAGTACTCATAGTTCTTCCCTAAACCAAAATGATATAAAAAAGTTAAAAATTATTTTTGATATTTGTATCAATGTTGTAAGGCTTAATGCACACTTTAGTCCCTGAACTATACCATTTTTCTCACTTTGGTTCTTAAAGTTTTTTTGGCCACTTTAGTCCTAATGTCATCATATGTTCTCATTTTAGTCCCTAACATTATCAAATATTCTCGATTTAGTGCTTTGGATGTTAAAAAAATCAGTTGGAATATCCAACTAATCATATGCTTTCACGTGTCATACAATGATGTCATAGTGACATCGTTATAAAAATTACATAAAAATCTTTAAAAATGAAAAAAAGTACAAAAAATAATTTAGGAAATAAAAAATATATAAAATTCAAAAAAATTTAAAAATTTACTAAAAAATTAAATAAAAATAGAAAATTTAATATTTTTAAAATTTTATAAATATCATTTACTAGAGCTTGAACATGAGATTGTTATCTTTTGAAAGGATATCGTCTACAATAATTTATTTTATAATTCAATCAATTAGAATTTATAATTAGTAGCTCCTTTTAGGTGATAAATTTGGATAGTTTTTTTACAAATTATTTAAATAATGTTATTTATTATTTAAATTATTATTTTTTAGAAATAGTAAATTTTTATATATTTATATATTTATTGTAATTTTATAATTTTTTCTACAGTTTTAATAATTTTTGTAATTTTTAAAGATGTTTTATGTGTTTTTTCAAATGATGACATCGTAGTGGCATCATTATATGCCACGTGGTAGCATATTATTGATTGGATATCCTAGTTGGTTTTTTTAATGTCCAAAGGACTAAACTGTGAACATTTGATAATGTTAGGGATTGAAGTGGGTGAAAATTTTTTAAGGACTAAAGTGAGAAAAATGGTATACTTCAGAGACTAAAGTGTGCATTAAGTCATGTTTTAATTCTAATGTGTAAAAAATAAAAAATAGAAAATAAATATATATATATACTTGTAAAGTTTAAAAAAGTGCGAATATATTCTAATTAAAAAAATATGTATGAAGTATTTTTCTTTCATATGTAACCTAAAAAGTGTATGAATTATTTTCTTACATGTTTAGGTTAAAATGTTCAAATAATTGGGATATACTCACACTTCTTTTTTTTTTTACAAGTTCGATTTTATAAAATTAAAAAATATATATTATTTTCTTTTTTTTTTTATATTTTTTTATATAGTCACTTCTTTCAGTTTTTACTAGTAAACTTTAAGAACAATGCAGACATAGCATCATCGAGCACTTAGTCAACTCAGGGATATCAAGACACCTTCGGGTAACTTTGATATTATTATGCAATGGGTGTATCTTTTTTTATCTGTTTGATTTTGTTTCAAGCATATTTAGAGTTGTCTGATATTGAAGAAGTTAATTTCAATTATACAGGATCCGGAGAATTGCAAAGAACATCTAGAATTCAATCATGTACGTGTTAAAGATCTACATGATGCGTGGAGGGCTGAAAAGAAATATAACAAAGAAAATACGTTGTTGGTGGATGATTCAATAGATAAAATTATTAATAATTCAGTCAGTTTTTAAATACAATTGAATTGGATCTAACTTCTTTTATCATTATTATGTTTTCAATTATGTTCACGTTTTAGGAACACACCTTTATATGTCCTAAACTTTTTCGCTTTTTCGAGCTACAACCGATCCATGATAATGCATTAGGTAAAACTTTCGTAGTCATGAAAATCCTTCTTTAAATACACACACGAGTATATTTCCTCAAAGCTTATTTACTAATTATTGTACTTGCGATTGATCATAGAAAAAGGTGGCATCATTCGAGTCTATTTGGAAAATTTGGGTAGAGAAGAGAATGTTCAAGAATATGTCAACGCATCCATTTTTGGGATGACACAAAGGGGAGGAAGAATAAGGATGTTCTTGTTTATATTTGTGCTATGAATGGTAAACATTTGCTTTGATTTTTCTCTTCTAAGTACAGTGCTGAATTGCAAAAGTGTTAAAGTTTTAGTTTGTTTTTCTTGTATGCTATTGTCATAAAAATTCCCTGAAAATGCCCTTGGTATGAACTTCTGTTTGTCATGATGAATTAGTAGTGTAGTTGGCCTGAAGAAAACTTTGTTTATAGCTTGAATGGTCTTTCATTTGTTTTACTTGATTGGTGTATACTTGCTGGACTAAAATTATATGGGAACTTTAAGGTAGATTTTAGAAGTTAAAGAATGTAGTAATTTTGGAGGTTGAGGAAGCTACTATTATAAACTTCTGGTTTTGGCAAGACGTGGTGTTGGAAAGTGTGAAAGCTTGATGAAAAGTTTGTGTTAGAACTCCAAAAGCAGATGCTGGGGTTCATGTGTGGTTGAACATGATATTTCTATTATGACTAGGTTCTTTAGATCCTGTTGTTTTTCTTTTGCTCCTAGATATTGTAATGAAATTGCAGATTGGGTTGCTATAAATACTAAGACAGAGAACTGTGCAGTCGACTAGGTGGAAAATCATCCCCCTACTCTTCGAATGTTGTTGTGTATGACTTTTTAATTTGTTAAATGCAATCAATTTTTAATTTGGACCAAAAATAAAAAGTGCCGGGAAAGAAGAAATGGAAAATCATTCCCTTGCTCATGGGTGGGCTCAAGCCGGGGTTTGCCTAAAAATTAACAAGAGTTAGGCAGGCCTGAGCCTAGCCCGATTAATGGTCCTAAATTAAGACCCAAAGCTTGCCCAATTTTGAATTTTCATGGTCGATGCTCTTAGTCATAGAGCAATGTCTGATTTAAGGACGATGTTTGCTCGCCTAAGTCTATTCAATGATTGGAGTCTGTTAGTCGAGTTGCAAATTAAGCCAACTTGGATTGATTAGATTTGGGTTAAACAGTTGGGGGATGACTCCTTAGTTCTGTGATTTCGTCAGATTGAGGACAGTAGTACTTCTAATTTTGGGCTGAACAGTGATGGGGTTTTGTGCTTCTGGGGACGAGTTTGTGTACCTAATAATTTTGAGTTGAGGTAGTCTATTCTGCAGGAAGCACATAATAGCCCTTGTTCTATGCATCCCGACGGGAATAAGATGTATCGAGATCTCTAAGAGTTGTATTGGTGGCCTGGTTTGAAACGGGAGGTAACAAATTCCATCTCTCGTTGTCTGACGTGCCAGCAAGTTAAAGCTGAACACTAATTGCTTTCGATTTTGCTTCAACCCGTTAAGGTTCCCCTATGGAAATGAGAACCAGTGACTATGGACTTCGTTAGTGGGTTACCCTTAACACCCAGTAAGAAGGATTCTGTTTAGGTCATTGTGGATCGATTGATCAAATCTTCCCATTTTATTCCTGTCAGGACAGATTACTACCTTTAGAAACTGACTAATTTGTATGTTTCCAAAATTATTAGCTTCATGGAGTTCCGATTTCAATTATTTTTGATAGGGATCCTCGTTTCAGTTCTCGATTTTAGAGGAAGCTTCATAAGGCTCTGGGTTTTAGATTAGACTTCAGTACTGCATTCCATCCTCAGACAGATGGACAATCTGAGAGGGTGATTTAGATAATGGAGGATATGTTATGAAGTTATGTGATCGACTTCCGTGGTTGTTGGGAGGATTTTCTTCCATTAGTCAAGTTTGCATATGATAATAGCTTTCAGTCCAATATTCAGATGGCAGCTTACGAGGTTCTGTATGGTCATAAGTGTTGTACTCTGTTGTGTTGGACTGAGTTGGGTGAGAGACATGTCTTGGGTCTTGAGTTAGTTTTTGAGACCAATATAAGGTTAGATTGGGTCGGGTTTGTCTTATGGAAACTTCTGATAGACAAAAGTCATATTCGAATTTGAAGAGGAAGGATACCGATATTTTGTGGGTGATCAAGTCTTGCTTAAGGTATCTCTGTGGAAGAAGGTTTTTCAGTTTGGACGTAAGGGCAAGTTGAATCCTAAGTACATTGGGCCATATCAGATTTTGAAATATGTGGGACTGGTTGCCTATCAGTTAGAGCTACCTCTGGAGTTGGATCAGACTATTATGTGTTTCACATTTCTATGTTGAGACGGTATCGGTCTGACCCATCTTATTTTATTTTTGTTCAGGAGATTGAGGTTGGACCGGATTTGATTTTTTAGGAGGAGTCGGTTCAGATTCTGGATCGAGATGTCAAGGTCTTGAAGAGGAAGTCTATTTTGTTAGTTAAGGTTTTATGGTAGAATCATGGCACTAAGGAAGCCACTTCGAAACCTGAGGATTCAATTCGTAAGCAATATCCACATATATTTGAATTAGGTAAATTTCGAGGTTAAAATTTCTTTTAGGGGGTAGAGTTGTAACGCCCAAAAATAAATGAATTTCTGTTTGCTAACTCTGTCATGATTAAGGGCCCGTTTTAGTGGTTGAAGGTCTTAGTCATATGTAGAGGTCATGGGTTTGAGCTCTTGTGCATACGAGTGGGTATTATTTTTGTTAGTGTTCGTTTATGCCACCTATTTGGTGGTGATTAAGCTAAATTGGTTTTCTAAATAAGTTGGATGGGGTTAGTATTTTAGAAGTGGTGGGATTTTGTGGGTTGTTAAGAGAAATGGGGGGGTAGGTTTAATAATTTAAAATTTGTTATTATATTGTTATTGATTTTATTTTTTTATTTTTTTGCCAAAATATTCCCCAATCTCTCGTTTCACTTTTTCCCCATTGAATTGTTTTCGTTCTTCCAGTAAAAAGAATTGCAAAATTTGTTTTTTCTTTCTTTCTTATTTTTCCATTCCAAAATTCTTGTACTTTCTTGTTTTTGGTTCAGTGGATTCTTCAAATTTGGTGATTGATTTATTTTCTATTTCGTTTCATATAAGTAGCATGTTCTTGTATTGTTTGGTATTTCTTTCTTCTTTTGATATAGGGTGTTCATTTCTTTATCTTTTGTTCAAGATGGGGTGTGTAATGAGTTATTTCGTGCTAATCGTTTGAGATCTTCTAGGTGACATTCACGAGACAATTGATCCTTCGGTAAATTAGTTTCTATGGTGTTCGACTGTTGCATTAGGAATTTCGATTGGCATAGTTTGGCCATTTTGTTGTCGATTTTGCGATTAGATTCGAGTAAGGAATGTGTTAATTGATTCTTGTTTTTTGTCAATCTACGTTTTGGATTACTCGTGTGTGAAACGGCATCAAAATCGAACCAGGTGTGTAACAAAAAACAACGAACGGAGAAAGTTGAAAAACTGCATAGTCGACACTACACAATCGTGTGCTAGGCCATGTGTGACACACAGTCAGGTCTATTTGGGCCGTATGTACCACACGGACGTGTAGGCCCAAAATTCTAGATTTTTTCCTAGGATCGTAAACATCATTTGGGTCGAACATATGTTTTCTATAGGGCCGGTATACTATTAAATAAACTATAAAACATGAATTCTGGTAATCTGTTAGTGTTAAATTGGATATAAAACATATGTTTGATGTGATATGAGATGGGTAAAACCTATAATATGCCATGTTTGGTCTGGAAAATGTTAAATATATGTTATGTATCTGTTACTGTAAGCATGTACATCGTAAATATATTTGATATCCGTTAGTACTGCATTTGCATCTCTGATGAGATTTGATATATGGAGGAAGTGTTGGCATTATAATAACCTATCGTATTTGGTGGCTCAGGCACACACACACACACACACACACACACACACACACACACACACACACACACACACACACACACACACACACACACATATATATATATGATTCTGTAAACGGCGATAAATCACCTAATACACTAGCAGCTTTGCTGCAAACATTCTGAAAAGTGTCATACCGACACTAAGTAATGTGCAGGGCTGGATAGGTGTTTCATACTCATATAATATGTTGGGATGGTCGGGGTTGGTATGTAACTGTACGGTTTAGACTCTAGTTGGAAGAGTGGTTTCGGGACCATAAATTTGAGTCAGAAAAATATTTTAATATTATTTTCTGTGCTTATAGTATGTGAATTGACATGTGTGAAATTTTCGTGATTTAATTTATCCGTTTGTGTGTTTAATTTGATAAAAGGACTTAATCGTGTAAAATGTAAAAATGGCATATTAATTGTTAAAGTGTTTATTTGATATGATTAGTTAATTATGAAGCCCTTAAGTGGTTATTTGACCTTTATTTAATTGAGTGGACAATTTTGGGCTTTAAATATATGGTTTCCTTATTAATTCATTAAGGCTAATATAGTAAATTATGCATTAAAATGTTTTATAATAAAAATAAAAGTATGAAATGGGCATTTGTTCATCCTTATGACCAAAAATATCAAAGAAAAAGAAAGAAAAGAATAAGCTAGGGTTCGACTATGATTTTGGCTTGATTAATGTATGAGTTTTGTTCGGTTTTTGATAATTTTTACGTTTTTAAGATTGTTGTTTCAAATACTATCAAGCCCATGTTTTAATTTTTGAATTTGATGATGATTTTGTGTTTTTCCATTGATGATAGCTTGTGATTTTTGTTGTTTGATGATGGAAAATAAAAGATATATGATAGATTATAATGTTTTGTCTTTGGATTTTTGATGAATTTGAGTAAATTGGGCTAAATTGTGAAGATAATAAATTGAGGGACTAAAATATGAAATAAATGAAATGTGTGGACTTAGATGAACTATAGGAAGATTCGACCAAGCTATAGTGTGGATAAATTTTGAATATTTTGTGTTTTGTGAAATAAGGACTAAAATGTAAAAGTGTGAAATTATAAGGGCTAATGTGTAAAAAGGCCTAGTTATGTGTTTGTGGATTAAATTGAATGAATGTGTGATTAAATTAGTTAAATTTGAATTTATTTAGATCAAGAACGAAAGAAAACAGAATTAGATCGGGGGAAATCGAAAGTAGTTGAGTAGTCGATTTCATCCGTCATTATCCGAGATAAGTTCATAAGTAATTAAATGTTGTTAAATTCTATTGTATCTATTTTATTAGTGCCAAATTGAATTGTAATTTATGTAAATGAATATGCTGAAATGAATTAAGCATGGGAGCAATATTAGCTAGCCTGAAATGATCGAGATAAGACGTTTGAAAGCCCCATACGAACCTTAGGAATAGTTAGGATACATATGCCATGACATGGGATCCTGATATGTGTTTTTGTGTAAGACCACGTTTGGGACGTTGGCATCGACTTGAGTTTACGTGTAAGACCATGTCAGGGACATTGACATCGTATTTAATTCGTGTAAGACCCTGTCTGAGACAGTGGCATCGATATGTGATTACATGTAAGACCACGTCTGGGACGTTGGCATTGTACGAGCTTTTCGACTATTCAAGTATCCTTATTAATTCTGAATGGTTCAACGGGCGTTATCGAGCCAAAATCGAATGTGAAAATGAACTAAAAGATTCAGGTACATGCTATGTTATATGAATATGAATATGAAAGTAAGGTAAGTATTTGGGATTGAGGTGAATATATGAATTAGTTATGATAAAAGGGAAATTTATATGTGCTATGTAGTATATGTGCACTTGGCTATTGATGTTATAATATTAATGTAAATGAGAAAATATTTGAGGTTGCAAACATAATAGATGTACATTTGGTTAATTTTATTTTGATTTGGCTAGTTGACTTAATGTAAATGTTTATTTATACATTATTTGCTTATGACTTACTGAGCTATGATAGCTAACTTTGTGTGTATGTTTGTTCATTATTTTATAGATTATTGAAGCTACGGGAAGCTCGGGGATCATCGAGGATGATCACCACACTATCGAATTATATTTTGGTACCTTTTGAGAATGTATATATTAAAGTATGGCATGTATAGTCTAGAGAAACTTAGAATATGTTTTGTGATGTGTAAGAATAGCCATGTGATATGGCTAGTTAATGAATGTGTTTATGAATGAGTATTGTTCATGCTAATTGATGCATAAGTTGGTAAGTTTTAATGTGCTCATAAATAGCTAAATGAAATGGGACATATATAGGTGAGTTCATGATTGATTTTGGATATGCAAATGATGAGAAATTGATATGAATTGAATTGGTTAGATGAAGTAATAGTTATATCTTCTTGATGTATAATTGATACTTTGAATTGATATGTTTGAGTTAGGTTTACATATAAAATGAATGATGATGTTTAGAGTTAAATTATGCATGTTTTGGTATAATTTGGATGCCTTTAAGATATGAAATTTTTTTGGTTTGATGCTTCTAGGTTTGACCCAAAATTTGGGTGGCAAATTGGCCAAGCAAATGACCTATATTTTCCCACACGATTGAGCACATGGGCGTGTGTCTCGACCGTGTCCCTTAAGATTGTAATTTGAATCAAGTCAGTCTCGCACACGGGCCAGACACACGGGCGTGTGACAGACCGTGTGAATTAAGTCAGTGTTGCCCACGGGTCAAGCACACGGGCGTGTCTTCGGCCATGTGGAAAAGTAAGTATGTATGCCCTGTTTTGCCACAGCTTGGACACACGGGTGTGTCTAATGCCGTGAGGCACATGGCCTGCCCACACGGGCGTGTGACATCTGTACTTTGAAAAATGTTTGATTTTCGGAAAAAAATTATGTGTTCGGTTTAGTCCCGACACCTTCCTAATACATGTTTAAGGTCTCGTAGACCTATTTAAGGGACTCTATGTATAGATTTGCTATGAAATGATAATGATGTATCTTATGTTATGAAATGATCGTAAAAGTTTCGATATGTCTGGTAATGCCTCTTAACCCTATTCCAGAGATGGTTATGGGTTAGGGGTGTTACATGGTGTGTAGCGGATAGAGGTAGCATTATGTTTCTACATCTGCACTGTTCTAATGAGTTTTGTATCTAATATGTTTGTCTGATTAATTTCTGATGATATAAATGTCTGTGTTACACACTAAGTGTCAAAAACTCACTTTCTTTTTGTCTATCACTTTCAGGTAATCCTTAAACTTATGCGGGTCGGTGTGATGGGAGCTTGGTCATAACAATATTATCGTAAATTTAAATTTGGGTTTGAGAGTTTTGTAAATTTTGGACTGTTTTGGTTTTGAACATTATTTCCGTTTTTCGCTTGATTCCATTTAAACGTTTTATAAAAAAATGTTCACTTTTCTACAAAACAATGGATTTCAAAACAACGAACTGTATTTTTACAAAATTTAACTTTTAAGAATTTTCGCTACAAAGCTATATGTTTCTAGAAAATGTAAACAAAGAACGTTAACAATAAAACAACTAAGTAATATATGCTTTCAAATAAACTAGGTTTTTGTGTAATAATAGTTTTTGGAATTTTCAAGCTATACGAAACATGGTTTTCAAACATTTTACAGTAACACCTTTACATCTGGCTATAACATCTAGGCCGGGTTTGGGGTGTTACATTATTAAAAAAAGTAAAAATTAACTAAGTTTTCAAAATTAGTCAACATTACAAGGAAAATATTTTACTTAGTTGGGTTTTGTTAACACGTAAGTTTTTCTGGAAATAGGTTGTGTTTTCTAAACTAGACAAATGTTTTTGTATTATTGTTTTATAAACTCCAATAGTGTACTTGTAACAGCCCGATTTTAGGGCTAGTCAGAACAGTGGTCTCGGGACCACTAATCTGAGGTTGAAGAAAATTATTTTGATATTATTTTTTGTGTTGTAACATGTTTATAATAATACATGAGAATTTTGGTGCTTTAATTTTAACGATTGAATGCTTAATTGCAAAAAAAGACTAAATCGCATAAAGTGCGAAAGTTCTATTATACAAAGTAGAGGTGTCTAACAGCCATAGAATATGAAATTGGAGGTCCTTAAAGTGCAATAAGGCCATTATAAGTGTGTTGGCCGGCCATGTAAACAAGGGAGACAGGAGCATTATTTTTGGTCAACATTTGGTGAAATTAGGTGACAAAAATGAATAAAATAAGATGAACAAAAGAAGCTATCATCTTTCACTATTCATCTTTCCTCTCCCACCGAAATTTCAAACAAAAGTAAGGGTTTTGGAAGCTTGAAATTTTCAACAACTTATCTTCTCTACAAGTAAGTGATTTTGGTGGTTTTATTTGATAATTTTTGTACTTTTGGAGTCCCCAAAGCTTAAGCTAGCCAATGAGGGGACTAATTTGCTAAATGGTTGAAAGTTTAGGGACTTTCCATGAGAGTGTTCATGTTGGTTTCTGAGTTTTTATGGAGGAAAATGAATGTTAGGGTGATGAGGAACAACTTTTGTGAAAGGTGTTAGCATGAAAACACCTAAATAGGACTTGAATGCAAATATTGAAAATGTGTAATAAGTGCATGAAATAATTGAAATTATGAGTAGTTGTAAGAGTAATAAATATTCAGCTAGGCTTGTTTAATGAGAAAATGTGATGAAAAATAATTTACGAGCCTAGGGGTAAAATCGTAATTTGCCATAATACAAGGGCAAAACGGTCATTTTTGCCTAAGTAGAGATTATGATGTTATGATTATAAAATGATTGAATGAGTGAATTTTGTTGTTATCAAGAAGGGCGTGAAATCAACCTTGACCGAGGGAAAGGCAAGGTTACGGAATAGACCATTGATTAACGCGTTTTGCACCGAGGTAAGTTTATGTGTAAACGATACATCTTAAATACAAATGTAATTGCTTATTGGTGCATTGTATGATTGAGAACACTTACGATTTAAATGGATGGAAATTTGGTAGAAATTGAATAAACTCCGTATGAACGTTGAAATAAATATGTAGGTGTGGAATATTATCCGTAGTAAATAATGGTGGGCTATGTGCGATACCACCTTATCACTTATTCACGATGGGCTGTGTGCGATACCATCGTTAGTATTATTATTTGGTGGGCTAAGTGCGATACCACCGTAAATATTCTTGTTGGTGGGCATTGTGCGATACCACCCTGTTAATAATAAATGGTGGGCTAGGTGTGATACCACCGAGTGTTTGGTATTACTAAGAATGGTTTATTGTGTAATTGTGATGTGTTGTTTCATGTGATAATGTGGTGATCAAGTGCAGGGATGTATGTTAAATAATAAGAGCATTTCGTTGTGATATGGTTGGATTGTGGTAAGAGATGAATGAGTAAGCATGATTTTGGATTGTGAAATGCTATTTATTGATTAGCACATGTTATGATGTTTATTGTTTACATGTAAACTTACTAAGCTTAAAGCTTACCTCTTTTCTTTTCCATTGTTTTATAGTGACTAAGAGTCGAGTTGGGATACAGAGATAATTGGAAGATCACCCACACTATCATCTCATCTCGGTATATTTAGAACTAGCATTTTGAGTATGGCAATGGCATGTATAGGAGCTAGACTAGGTATATTGTTTTGTTATTTTGGCCAAATGTATTGGCTCATTATAGATGACATTTTTGTATATCGCCATAGTAATTGGCTCTTTACTATCAATCAATGGAATGAAAGGCTATTTATAAGTGTGTAGAGTATATGGTTGAGTTGTTTGGGTATGAATATGCATGAATGTATTGATGGTAGATGATAAATTATGCTTGAGTGAGTTAGGGTGATGAAAGAGCATGGCAAATAGCCTTATTCTTGTCCATACGGGTAGGCACATGGGCGTGTATCTAGGCAGTGTGTGGCACACGGTCAATTTCATGGGTGTGTGACCAGGCCGTGTGTCCCCTTGCATGTTAGAATGGCAAGTCGATGAAGCTCGATGATTAAAACACGCGCAGCGAGTCACGGCCAGGTGTCTCGACCATGGGAGGCACGGCCAAAGGCATGGGCGTGTGCCTAGACCGTGTGAAGTCTGCACCTGAATTTAGGAATTTAATTCGACATACGGTCTAAGGACACGGGCATTTTCCTTGGCCGTGTGACCATAGTAAGGTGATGACGTCATAAACAAAATGCCAAGGTTTTGGCACACAGGCTGAGACACAGGCGTGTCGAGGCCGTGTGAGGAACACGGGCCAGGGACACGGACGTGTGTCCGGCCGTGTGAAATAAGTCAGTGTCTATCACGGGTGAGGGACATGGGCGTTTGTGACCACACGGCCTGCCCACACGGGCGTGTGGCCCCTATTTATGTAAAATTTTTCTAAGTGTGTAAAAGTTTCCGATTTATTTTCGAAACCTTCCAGAAATATGTTTAGGGCCTTGCAGGCCAATTATAAGGAGGTTAGATATGAGAATGGAAAAGTTTTAATTTGGAATGGATTTCGATAACCCAAAGTTGTATGACCATGTGAGTCGAGTACGGTAACGCCTCGTACCCGGTTCCGGCGTAGAATACGGGTAAGGGGTGTTACAGTACTAGGCCATTTCAGCGACCAATGTAATTTTTCGAATTGGGGTCTAATGTTTAGACCGGGTTGGAGAGATTACATCTACTATTTATTATTTATATATGATAATATATTATATGAAGAAATACTTACACTATAAATAAGTGTAAATTTCTTCACTACTTACATGGATCTTTAAAGTTTTTTCATTTAAAAAAAATCATAAGAGAATTTATAAGTTAAAGTTATCTAATATATAACAAGTTTTTACCGAAATATGGTAACTTCAGTAGTATGGATAAGTTTATTGAGCGATATTTGGCAACATTTTATTGCTTGACATAAATTCCTTTTAATTACGTAAACAATTTTTATTAAAGAAAAAAAAATTATCCTATTGACTAACTTAAGTTTTGTAAGTAATCCTCAAATATATAATATAATAAAATTCATTATTAATTTATATTAAATTAATTATATCATGCATTGTTATTTTATTAATTTACAATTTAAATTAAGTTAAATTATTATTAAATAATTTTTAATTTTTATAAAATATATTCATGTATAATTTTAATATTAATTAATTTTAATATAAAAAACAATGTATGATATAATTACTAATAATAAATATGAAAAAGTCCAATTGATAAACTTAAGTTTATCATATTAATTCTTATCTATTTAAATAAATATTATTGTTGCAATGTATTTTTAAGCTTAGAAATGAATCTAATTCAATTTACAAAATTGGAAATTAATGTTATAAGAACTTAATTATATAATTAAATATGTTAATAAACTTTCTCAAACTAAATCATATATATACTAAGTAAATTAATATTGCATGTAACACCCAAAATTACATAAGATTAATATTAATAAAATTATCAAGAAATGAGTCTTAATCTTGATGGTTAAAAATTTAGTATATTGCCTAGAGAACTAAGGTTTAAATCCTATTCTTTCTATTTTTTCTTTCAGCAACTAAGGAACAAAATCAAACTTGTATATATATTAAATGTGGTAGAAATAAATTAAGAATAGGTAGTAACTGAAATGGTAAGGCTTTAGCATTTCTTTCCTTACTCCATAGGTTCACGTCATGTCAACTTTATTTTCATTTTCTTTCATTTTTCGTATTTTACCCTTCAACCCCTCAAACTTTCTGAACCCTAAGTATTTAATCCCTATTCCTAATCATACAAGGAATTTATTTCCTCTTCAAACCCTAAAAATAAATTTTCTCTCATCTCTTTAAATTCTTTTTTTTCTTGATTCTACTTTTTCCTTTCCATAAAAAAATTTTACATTCTTTACTAGAAATTAACCTCCTGAATCTCAAATCAAAATCAAGTTTCGATTAAACCGTTCTTTTACCGAATTGAATCTAGCATTGATAATCCTCAAACTCTCATCAAAAGCTCAGTAAGTACTCTCGTTCCAATTTGTAGAACCCATAAATTCTGAGATTTCATCGTTCTTGTTAATCTTTCAACTATATTATGAATCTTTTACGAGTTTTTCCCGAAAATCTTGATAATTTTGATAAATCTTAAAAAATTATTATTGATTTGCATGTAAATTTTGTTTGAAGGACCCATTCCAAGTACCTCGGATAAGATCTAGGCACAAGGAATGACGTTCGAGATCCTAAAAGTCATGTGTCTGTTCTTTTATGTGAAAATTGAGTTTAGGCTAGACTACACGGCCAGCTACACGGGCGTGTAGGTCGCTCGTGTGGACCATACGACCACCATACACGACCATGTCCCCTCTAAAACCATAGGTTTTTGCTTTTTTCACAGTCTGATCACATGGTCGTGTACCACCTCCACATGGTTGTGTGTCCCCTGTAACTCAGAATTTATAGTTTTCACCCAAAATTTTATATTTTGATCAGATTAGTGCCTGAATAGGTTACGAACTATTTTTAATGAATTAAAATATGCAATTAGGTTCCTGTTGATAGGAAACATGCTAGAATTTATTATTGATCAAATTATTGCGGTATTTATTTATATTTATGAAAATTTGCATGAGTCATGAATAATTTATGTTACTACTGTATCAATACATGTGAATATATGTACGACAAGCCCTATGATAATTCGAATACATGAAAAAGCATGACCTTGCTATTGGTTTGCCATGTGATTAGTACATTAAATACTATAATATTTTCTCTAGATTCAATATGTCATATTGCATTGAATGGGTTGGGACGATATGATCGGAGGAAGTTTTGCAGTTTATCTGCAATAATCAGTTTTGCTGTGCACCCACAAAAGATGGCATATTCGAGCTACAGGTACTATTGTGTATCCACAGTCAAAAATAGATTCCTAATGTAGATTTATGATGTAGAATTTACAACCAAAAGAAAGTTTCATCTACAAGATTTATTATTGTGAACCCACAGACAAAAGCATATTCCAACTACAAGAACTTATTGTGTGTTCAAAGCGAAATGAAATTTATTATCTGCGAACCAGTAGTGGTATATTCACATCCCAGTGTGTTGGAGAAGGGAGTTCTAGGGAACTCCCATTATTGTGTGTAGCGGTGGGGTAGGATATATTCTGTTTAAACCCAAAATCATATGACATCTTATAAATCATATGCATACCAATTTGGAAATTATGTTATGGGGAATATATATATATGTGTGTGTGAAAATATACGTGTGTGTACGAATATGATTATTGTGGAAAAATCTGAGAAATTGGTTGTTCTAAATACAGTTATTGTGGGTTCTTATATTTTAATGATGATCGCATTGAAAAATCAAGACTGTACTGAATTGTTATCTATGATGATTATAAGCAATGGAATTTAATATGTCTTAACAACTATTTGCATTGATTTGATTATAAATGAACCTACATTGAGCATCAAAACTCATTCCCATTTAAATTTTCATCTTTGCAGATAACCCACCAGATTAGGACATAGAAACAACATCTGGAGGGTTTCGACACAACCTATTTTATTAATTAAGGCTTAATCTTTTGGACTTAGTTTTATTATTAATGGACTGTAATATTTTATTTTGAACTGTTGTTCGGGATTTGGGACTTAGGCCTTATTTACCTGCTTCCAAAAATCACTTTTCATTGAAAAAGTGCTTTTCCCTTAACTTATGTACTGAACAAACTTCAATTGAACTTAAAAAACCAATTTAAGAAGTACTTTTTCTCTCGTTGAAAAAGTTGAATTTTTTTTAATTTTTTCAAGGGAAAAAGTGCTTTCGGCTAATTAATTACTTTTTTATCCTTAACATTTTTCACATTTCTTCTTCTCTTTGGTTCTTTTTTTTATTTTCCTTCCATCTTCTTCTCTCTGGTTTTTTTATTTATTTTCCTTCCATTTTCTTTAAGATCTTCAAGGTAAGGTGCTTTCACTCTCTGTCTTTCTTTCTAATCTTCCTAATCTCATCTACTCATTTTAACTCCCCATTTAATTTTTTTTATTTTTTCCCCATTTCAGGTGCGCTTCCACTGGTGAGCCTCCATGGTATAAAAATTTCGTTTATTCCCCATTTAACTTGTGTTAAATTATGCTAATAGGATTCATTTAACTCTTGGTTGTTATGCTTGGAATATATTCTGGTATTTGACTCTATTGTTGTTGTTAAATCCTCTGAGCCCTTAAGTAGAAACTTGGGAAGGCCAACCTTGTACCCTATTTTTTTGACGTCTTAAACTTGTTCACTGTTTTTCTGACATCTTCTTGACTTTGCTGTTATATTTGGTTAGATTAGATGTAGGTATTTTATACAAATCAAAAGGTTTAATTCTTCAAAATACAGTAGTAAGGGTCAAAGAGAAGATATGGATAGTGGGATTTGCTGGGTTTTATATATTTAAGCTTTTCTTAGCTCATATGCTTCTTTGAGAAGTCTGTTACATAAGAAAAACCAATGTGAAAATGATAGTAAATTGTAGAAATTAACGAATAATCTGTAGACTATATTAGTTGTTGTATATTTACCATTCAAAGACCATTGACTGCAATGATTAAACGACAAGAAGTAAAAGACCATCAACTAGCAAGGAAACTTGAAAACTAATTGCAATTTAAAACAAAGGGCCTTTATAGCTGTCTCTTCAGAATAAGAATTTGGGAGGATACGAAAATAGAACTTAAAACTTTAACTAACTCATGAAAGAACTTACTTTGTTTAAGGCTATTCTTAGTCTTATTTATGTTAAGAAAATATGAAGAGTAGATAAAGAAAGCAGAAGAGGAGATTAGAATGGAGAAAGTAAGAGAAACAGAATCAGAGTCAAACATCAACAACTTGAATAATTCTCTCCAAATTAAAAATGAAAGTCTAGAAATGAAACACATGCGATTCAAATTAAAAACATTATTATAAAAAAAAAGGTTTATATTCCTTGTTATTCAAGTTTAAATTATAATAATATTTAAAAAAAATAAATACCAGTTCGATTATTATATGCATCTAAGATTAATTTGATTAAGACTATTTTACTTTGGTTTTTCTTTTCTTCTATTAAATGAAAATATTCATAAGCATGGACTGATGGATGCATCTAAATATAACAGTATTAATTCTAGTTGGAACATTCTTTTGTGTCAATTATAAAAACAAAATGCTTATACTTATATAATTAAGGGTTGATTTGCAGTATGAAGCTATAAATTTAACTTAGAAAAGGTTAATTACTTTTGTAATTTTTTTAGTAAAGAAATAAGGATCCAAAGCTATCTCTGAAAGTTTCATAGAATAACGTATTTGACACACGAATGTGTAATGGATTTTGATTTGTTCCTTCCCCAAGTTGGGATGGATCTATCATGGTGAGGTAGCCAACTATTATTTTAATTCTTTTTTTCTCATTTTTTTAGTAGTTGCAACTAATTTCAAGATTTAGAGTTAGAAATTCATTTAAAGTTTAATGCAATGATGAATTTATCTTTTTCTCTTTTTTTTTTTTTTGCCTCTAATCCAAGTCAAATAAAATATACTTATGTGACATTTGATTTTCTTGATTGGTTTAATGGCTGAAACGAATATGTTCATATGCACAATAGATGAGCACTTCAGCGGTTGAAGTTAGTGCTGAAAAAGTCAAAGCATAGTAGGATAAGAGATTGAAAGAAATATTTTGTGATAGTTGTATTAAAGAGATATTGAAAGACAATAGACCTGGTACTTATTTCACAAAAGATGGATGGTTGAAAATAATGACCAATTTCGAGAAAGAAACAGACAAGACTTATTCACAAAGACAACTTAAAAATAGGTGGGATGCCTTGAAAAAAGAATGGAAGGCTTGGAAAAAACTTAAAGACGGAGATACTGTTTTAGGATGGAATCCTATAAAAAGAACCGTAGATGCATCAAATGATTGGTGGAAGAGTAGGCTAAAGGTACATTAATAATTCCGGATATTTTTGTTTTTTCTTATTTATGAGGTTATTGGTAGTTTCTTTTTTTAAACTACTATTTTACATGTAGGTTGTGCTTGAAGCTCAAAAATTTAGAACATCGGGCATTGATCCTGAATTCGAAGGGAAGTTGGACCAAATGTTAATAGGAGTAGTTGCAATAGGTGATAAAGCATGGGCACCTTCTTCTGGTACACTCTATTGTGAATTTTTTAAGGATGTTGACAATGACATACTTGAAGAGAATGAGGAAGAAAATGTGAGAAATGATGTTCACATTTCAAATGATGTTCATATTGATGGAAATGGTCAAAAAAGGAAAACACCTGATATATCAATTTCACGTTTAAAATTGGAAGGGAGAAATCCTTAAAGCAAATTACAGGGGCTGCAAGATTTTCTAGTCAAATAGAAAAATTATGCAATGCAGCTGACAATATGAGTCAAGCCATGTAACGGCTCGATTTTGGGTCTAGTCGGAACAATGGTTTTGGGACCATAAATCTGACACAGTAAAATTTATTTTTATTATATTTTTATGATCTACAGTTTTATGGAATGATTTCGTGAAAATTTCGTTCGAAAATTTTGATGTTTGGGCACTAAATTTAATTGAAAGGACTAAATTGAAAAATATGTAAAATGTGTGTTCTAGAAGCTAGAGGTGTCTAATTGCTATGAGATCTTAAATTAGAAGTCCTTAAATGGTAATTAGACCATTATACTTTAGTATGGACAAAAATGGATATGGTTAGGTGAAATTTCAAAGTTTGGCATTAAGGGCATTTTGGTAAAATGGTAAATAAATTCAAATAATACAAATAAAAAGGTTTCATCTTCTCCAATTTAGTTCCTTTGTGCCGAATTTGAAGAGTCACCATAGCTAGGGTTTTTGGCCAAGCTTCCAAGCTCGATTGTAAGCCCGTCCTTGTCCCGTTTTTAATGATTTTTACGTTTTTGTGAATGTTGTAACTTGATTTAGCTATTTCAAGGACTAATTTGAAAGAAAATTAAAGTCTAAAATTTTACCCATGTTGGATATTTATGTATTTTGATATCTAATGGTAGATTATGCAAATTTGATGTTGGATAAGCAACTTTTACTAAGTGATTTTGATGAAAATGTAAAAAAGGACCTATTTGTAAAAGTTGTAAAATATGTAGTAGAAGTGTGATTTAATGAAAAATGTGGGCTGTTATGAGTATGAAAATGGTTCAGTTAGGGTTGGGTTTTGAAGAAATTGACTATATTTCATTTTACGAGCATAGGGACTAAAGTGTAAAATGTTGAAAAGTTAAAGGCAAAAATGTTATTTTTTCATAATGTGATTTTTGGACTGAATTGAATAATGTGAGTATTAAATGAGTTAAATTTTCTATTATAGATCAAGAAAAATAAGGTTCGGACCTAGATCGGAGGAAAAACAAAGTGTTTGACGATTAGGTCCATTTTCACTATTTTTGTACTGAGGTAAGTTTGTATGTTAATAATGCAATGTTATATTTGTATTTTAATGTCTTGATATTGCATGAACTGTATGATTGATTCTACGAGCATATTCGACAAAGTTCAAGCAAGAGAGAAATCCCGGTTGAACCATAGGAATAGATTAGGATATAAGTGACATGTCACTAGGAACCCATGAGAATATGTAATTATGCGATTTATGTGTCCCTGCATCAGTCCAGACGTCCCCATGGTGGTTGGGTATCTGGCATATGTTGCGGATACTGACGACTTGTGTGCAAAGAAGACTGCAGAAGTTACATCTCGACTGACAGCTTATGTGAGCAGGCCCATTGATAGCTCGAGAGCAAGCCTATGTATGTTATGAGATTGGTAGTAGCTTTAGCTACATATGTGGCACTTATGTGTAAAGTTTTCCATGTATCCGATAGTATTCCAAATGGTTCAACGGGTATGTCAAAGATGAGAAAGTATGTGATTGTGTTACGAGTTGGTACAGGTATGTACGAAAAACTCAAAGAAAATGGAATCGGCATATGATGAACTATTGGTAAGGATGTGATTAAATGAGTTATGCTTATGAAGTTTTAAGGACACTTATGTTAACACATGTTATGTTATTCATATGAAAAATGTATAATTAATGTTGTTTATTATTTGCATATGAACTTACTAAGCTTTATAGCTTACTCCCTTTTTTTTCCCTTATCTTATAGTGTCACTAGGCTAGCTCGGGGATTGGAGATCGTCGGAGATCCATTCACACTATCAACCATTCTTTTGGGTATCATTGAAATGTCAATATTTTGAGTTATTGCATGTAGAGGGACTTGGTCATTTTGTTATATGTATCATTGGAAATGTGACTAAATGTATTGGCTTATAATGGTTAATGATTTCATTTTGTATATGGCCATGAATGATGGCTTATGTTGGTGGAAGTATATTTATATGTTGATACCATTCATGAATGTGGAAACTTGCATGATTTGTATTTATATGTTGATACCATTCATGAATGTGGAAACTTGCATGATTTGTGTTAATATATTAAGATGTTAAAGCATGATAGATGTTAGCATGTGGATGAGATGTTAATATCTTGGTTGTGATTGTTTTGGTTGCTTGTCTATGCTTGAATTGGTATTATATGATGTTGTGTACGTATATGCATGGAAGGGTGGCAAAAAGGTTTGGTAAATAGCCTTATTTTGTCCACACGGGCAGATACACGGGCATGTGTCTTGGCCGTGTGCAACACACGGCTTGCCCCATGGGTGTGTGTATTGTGTAACACCCCAAACCCGGCCTAAAAGTTAGGCCCGAATCTGGAATGTCACATTAAAGGCACAATTCAAAATGGTTTTGCTAATTAAAAATTTAAGGCCCAAAATCCCAAAATCTTTTAGTCTTATTAATTAAAGATAAAAACCCATTTTATTACTTTAAGTATTTCGGAAACCAAGTTTGAACATAAGAGCTTACTTAGGTTTAATAATTAAATAAACAATTAATTTCAAAACCCAAAATAAATCTGAAGTCAAAACGGAGTATAAGGCCTTATTACATCCGCCGAAAATTAAGTAACTAAAAACATGTATTTTGAAACAAATAAATGAAAATTCAAGCCTATTGTAGTGTGGCCATCTCCGAGTCCTCTCCACGTCGAGTCATCTATTCGGGATTACCTGAAACATTAAAATTAAGGGTGTGAGTTTCGAAACTCAGTGTGTACAACCCTTGGCAATCAAATCACTTACAAATATTCACATTGGGCCTAAGCCCTATCAAAATCGGTGGTCTTGGGCCTTAGCCCACAATGACCTTATATCAAATCATATCGCATCGTATACAAACAAGATAATGCAAAACCCACCCCAAAATCCATCCGCTACACACACTATTTCCCTTCCAACCTTATGACTCCTATGGGGAATTCTAGCTCGACCCACCCCTCCGCTACACACCAAGGGTAGCCCTGTTGCGGTACTACCGAACGTTGCAGCAAAGCCACTAATCGTATATTGGGCTTAAAGCCTTCTATGGATGCATACCATACGGCCATGCGATCCTGGATCCATACCATACGGCTATGCGATCCTCAAATCTTCCTCCGTACCATAATTCCCACCCATATGCATCCTAAGCAGAATATCATATGAATGCATCAAACACAAAAGTAACATCCACAAACTCATATTCGTCACATAGGGGTATTTTCGTCATTTCACTACCCAGGGATATTTTTATAATTCTACCCTATTGGGGTATTTTGGTAATTTGGAAAAATAGGGGTATCTTGATAATTTTGCAAAATAGGGGTATTTTGGTACTTTCGCAAATCGAGGGTATTTCGGTAATTTTGTAAATCAGGGGTATTTCAGTAATTTCGCTAATCGAGGGTATTTCGGTAATTTCACAAACTAGGGGTATTTCGATAATTTAGCAAATCAGGGGCTAACCGGGGGTATTTCGTTAATTTCACAAATCGGGGGTATTTCGGTAATTTCACAAACTATGGGTATTTCGGTAATTTTGCAAACCGGGGGTATTTTAGTAAATTTACAAATATAAGGGTCCCTCTCGGGTTTTAGTTATGAACTTTGGCCCATCAATAAGTCCTCGCAGCTAAAGTGAACAAACACTATGCACCAGGTAGGATTCCAGAGAAGAGGAGGTGGGCCACTAGGACCGCTTAAGTACCAAGCTCTCTCTAGATCCAATCCTAAACATGCGTATGCCCGTTGCCACACCCTAACCCAGCGACTTGTTCACAGACATGTTTAATTAGATTAAGTCTTATGAAATTGAAGAGTTGTTCAACTAGGCCTAAGTCCAAAAACCCTAGCATATTTGTCTACGTCTCCAAAAAGCCCATCAAACTCAAATTGCAACCTTACGGCCCATTAGCCCCAAAACAAATCCAAATCGTGTATCATGCGTGACTAACTCAATACGTTTAACAAAGCAAACCATTTCATCAAATTAAGCCTCAGGGCCCACTGGGCCCATTTAGCCACTTTCGGCTTTTCGGCATTGCCGATATCGTGTGTGTAGTGTTTGCACACAGCTGGTAACCACGCGCGCTGCAAATCCTTTAGTCACAACCCTACAATAGACATTACTAGCGATTAACCAAGATTTAATGCATACTTATCAAAAACCGAAACCTCACCGTACCCTTACCGTGTACCTCATGTTCTAGTAACCCTTCCTTTGCTACTATTAGCGATTATCCTCTAGATCTGATAGGAATTAGAAGCTGCTAATCCACGCTCCAAGCACTCTTATGCCCAATGCCCACCAAGGTATGTTTTCTCTCCAATCATAGATAGCTCTATATATAGCCAGCTTCTCACCTTTCCTCTTTGTATCTTTCCGATGTGGGATCCCTCCGCTAGCAGAGTTTAAATACAACTCAAACTCTTTCCGTCCATCCCGCAAAATAAATACTCCTTTGCTTGTCATGAGATTCGAACCCAGGCTCCATTGCAACAGCTCAACACGCCACTTGCCACCAAGCCACAAGCTCATCTTGTGACTAAAATCATGCGCAACTAAATGTAACCCTATGGCCAAAGTCTAAATTCACTGAAAAATAAAACAAAAAGAAATGCAAGTGCCAAGACTTGAACCTTGGACCTCCTTCCTTCCTTGTGGCGTCACCCCCTTGTCTCTTATGTGGCGTCACTTTGCCACTACACCACACACTCCTTTTATGTCATTTTTCTCCACATTTTATTCTTAGAGCCTACCTACTAACTCCTAGGGTTTTTTTTCCACCTAAAACCAAAATTTCCCTAAAGACATAGGCGTGTGTCTCAGCCGTGTGTGCTACATGGCCTAGAACATGGGCGTGTGTTGGCTGTGTGAAACCTTCACTTAGTTCGAATTAAATTAAATAACCATACGACCTATCATATGGGTGTGTGGCACGGCCGTGTGGCATAAGTCAGAGAGCACCCTAAATTGAACACAGTCTGAAGCACGGGCGTGTGAGCCCTGCAATTAGCAAAAATTTTCTAAGTTTTGTAAAAATTTCCTGAGTTTTCGGTTTAGTCCTAAACCACTTCCAATGCTTTGGGCTTTGTAGGCTCGTATTAGGGACTTTATGATTGAATGTGAATGGTTTTAATTTGGATGCAAATTTTATGATTCGATTTATATGAATGTTTTTGTTGTGTGTCTGGTAATGCCTCGTACTTTGTTTCGGTGTTGAATATGGGTAAGGGGTGTTACATTTAGTGGTATCAGAGTTACAGTTTAATCGATTCTCGGACTAACGTAGTGTGTAAAAGTCTAGCTATACATGCCATACATAAGTTGTGATAGTGTGATGACTCTTGACAACTTTAAATTGGGTTTTTTTTATAGTAAATGGATCCCAATCGAGCTGAAGCTGATGACGTAGAAAGTAATGCGCCGGCTCCCGTTCAAGGGACCGCTGTAACACCCCAAACCCGGCCCACGAGCCTTGACCGGATCTGGTATGTCACGGAGTAAAAACGTTTTGAAAGATTTGGATTAACAGTGGAATTCTAAAAATATTGTTGAAGTTATAAAACAGTATTTGTTAAAACTCAGGTGGGGTCGATTTGATAAACACGATTGAGTTGAAACCTTTTTCCTTTGAAACCATTTGGTCATTTAAAATTTTGAATCCATCAGAGTTATTGTTAACTAGGTAAATTTTGTTACCGGATGGTAACATTTTTGAAAACGCGTACGAGTACAATTTTGAAAACGTTACTATTAACCGATTTGCTTAACAGTTTATAAGTTCATTAGTAATATAATAGAAATAAAGTAAAAGCAACTACTTAAACATCCCAAAATAATAACTAGCGGCCATATTACAAACCAAACCAAAATTTAGTAAAAAATAAAACTTTAACGATGCGAAATAAAATTTCAAATCCAAGGAACAAGCATGGCCGCCTCGAGTCCTCTCGGCTCCATCTCGCGATCTACTCACCGCAAAATGATATGGGAAGGGTGAGTCACCAAGACTCGATGTATAATTCCCCAACAGAAAATGCAACTCATACACAAGATATTAGTAAGACATGCAAACATGCAACCCAAGCTAGCCATCTATACTCCTTTTTCTACCCCGTGTGGTCAAAACCACTGGTGGTCAAAACCACTGGTGACCAAAGTCACAAATATATCAAGTGATGGGGCCAACCCATCGTGTGGTCAAAACCACTGATGACCATAGGTCACAAATATCAACATGTGGTCAAAACCACTGGTGGTACCAAACCACTGGGACTTAGTCACAAATTATATCAACGGTGTGGCCAAAACCACTGATGGTCAAAACCACTGGTGACCGAAGTCACAAAAAAATTTGATGGGGCCCACCCATCGTGTGGTCAAAACCACTGGTGACAGTCCATAGAGATCATCTCCCTCCTCTCATCAATCCGACCATCATCATGCTCACATAACAAGTATCATGATCCCATATATCATGCGTTTGTAGATAGCATAGCATTTAACAGCATATGATGGCATACACAACATACATCATAGATCAAATAATAGTGGACTTACCCGAAATCCAAGCTTATGCCCACAAGGCAAGGTTACTACAAGGGAGGTTATATATCATAATAATAACAGTCTATACTAATAAAGTGTGTAAGAGTTTACACACCTGATTAAACGTAAGTCTAAGCGAATACTGAACTACTCAATAACGAAAACCCGAAGAATCGATCTACCGCACTAGATCCTTTGCTCCTACATTCGGCCAACACCAAATTTAATAACATAAGCTATTCGGCTATACCCTTTTAATCCCATAGGATGAGATTACGCATAACTACACCACCCTTACCCTTTGCCTTATGAAAACCAATCACCACGCAAAGTATGCGAGCCTGCTTCTCCCCCTACAATCGGCCAGAAATCAAAACAAGTCTCAATAGCCTTCGACTTTTCCAATCAACTCAAAGAATAATTAAACCAACTTAGATCCTTACCACTTGACTTACCAACCGATTGCGAAGGAAAGGAAAGCTTAGATCGACTGCCTCACAATCCCGGAGTACCTAGAAGGGATCGGTTTCAAAAGGTGATTAGAGACCTTACTGATCACTGCCACAATCGGCTTCTACTTTAAAGAGAAACGACAGAGAGTAGAGTAACTAAGAATCAAGAACACTTACCCCTTTAAATCGACTAGAGAAAACCAAGGTAGATCTGCCCTTACTTGCTATTCGGCCAAAGCACCACAAGAGAAAGAAAAAGGGAATTTCGAAAAGGTGTAGTGACTAATAGATTCGGCTAACAACAATGTAAGGAAGCAATAAGGACTTCCACGATTTCGGCTCTTTCTAGAATGGGGAGATGGAAGAGATGGATGAAATAGTAAATAGGGTTTTCGACACAATGGGGATTGAGAGAAGAAAAAGATGTCGACAGAGAAGGAGGGTTGGTTTCGGCTTGCAAAAGTAATCAAGGTAAAGAAGAAGAAAATAAGAAAAATGGAGAAAAGATGCTTGCTCAATTCAAAGGAATTTTGGCATCCCCTTGCTAACATCAAAACTGACCATGAAAGTCCCTAAAGATAGCTTCATTCAGCCATGCACAAATTGGAGGGAAAGAAAAACAAAAATTGAAGAATTTCGGCCATGCTCCTATTTCTTTCTGTGATAATTTCTATCACCATTTATAATAAAGCATTGTTTAACAATTTCCCCATGCAATAAAACCCATCACCATTGAAATAAAATAATTCGTTGTTTATCCATTTTTCCCATCACTACCCCATCTTCCAACAATTAAAAACAAAGGTTTATACCCATACTTCCAACAGCTTTTGAAAACAAAAAAAAAAAAACTTGTTTTCATCTATAAGGGAGCTTTGTGCAGGCCACTAAGTCACGCCAGAATAAAGAAAAAAAATAAAACCCCCAGATGCTGCCCCTAGGTCTCGAACCCGAGACCTGAAGAAAACACTCCTCGCCTCCTGCCACTCTGCCACTGCTCATTTCGTGGCATAACGCGTCACAAATTCCTTTTAAGCACTCCCTCGTTAGCTCCCTTTCCTCTTAATGCCAAAAGCCAAAATAAAACGCCCAACTGCTGCTCCCACTCCTCAAACTCAAGACCCGCGCCGAGCGTCATTCCAGGCCCTTAAGAGGCGCATGAAACCCACTTTACCAAGGCCATCTTTGTGTCCAAAAGCGCCTATAACCTCTCTTAAGACCTCCCTGGCCCAATTCCCTTCTTGACGCAAAAATAAAACACTCCCATAAGCTGCCCATGTTACTCGAACATGGGACCTTACTGCCACAGTCCCATGTAGCGCCCCTAGCCACTCGGCCAAGGCGTTTTCTTTGGTCTAAGCTCGCCACAAATATTTTTAAAGCCTCCTTCACCTAGCTCCTTTAACGCCAAAAATAAAAACTCCCCAACGCGATTCCTGCAGCTCGAACCCCTGCTTCGCCGCTCCCTCCTCCACACCTAGGTAGCGTCCCAACCACTCTACCAGCTGCTATCCTTATGTCATGCTTAGCCCCAATTAATATATAAAACTTCCTCACTTAGCCTTTTTCTTCTCAAGTGCTAACAAGAAGTTTTTAATCCTAAGTCAGACCTAACCCGGGGTTATGACTAGACCCTAAAACAAGTCAAATGAGCATAGCATTCCATCTCTTCGAGCATGTGAAAATAATAAAAATAGTAAAATTGCAAACAACCCCTTATTCAAGATGTTACAGTTCTACCCCCTTAAAATAATTTCGTCCTCGAAATTACCTGGATCAGAAGAGTTGGGGGTATTGCTGCCGCATCACATCCTCGAGTTCCCATGTGGCCTCTTCCGTACCATGGTTTTGCCATAACACCTTTACCAACGGTACCGACTTCCTCCTCAGAACTTTGACATCTCGATCTAAAATCTGCACCGGCTCCTCCTCAAAAGACAAGTCCGCGTTCACCTCAATATTCGCAATCGGTACGATGTGCGATGGATCTGACCGACAGCGCCTAAGCATTGACACATGGAAGACATCATGAATCTGACTTAATTCTGCCGGCAATTCGAGCTGATAAGCTACTGGTCCTACTCGTTTCAACACTGTGTACGGCCCGATGAACCTAGGGCTTAGTTTGCCCTTCCGGCTAAACCTCAGCACCTTCTTCCAAGGTGATACCTTCAAGAAGACCTTATCACCCACTGCATATTCCACATCCCGGCGCTTAAGATCAGCGTATGATTTTTGCCTGTCCGATGCCTCCTTCAGACGAGCCCGAATTACTCTAACCTTATCTTCCGTCTCTGCCACTAACTTTGGCCCCAATATCTGACGTTCACCCAGTTTTGTCCAACAGGTAGGAGTATGGCATTTCCGACCATACAGTGCCTCGTACGATGCCATCTGAATACTCGCTTGATAACTGTTGTTATAAGCGAATTCTGCCAAAGGTAGGTACTCCTCCCAACTACCACGAAAGTCCAAAACACATCCCCTTAACATATCTTCCAACACCTGGATTACTCTCTCAGATTGTCCATCAGACTGCGGATGAAAGGCCGTGCTGAAGTTTAACTTCGTACCCAACGCCTGATGTAAGGACTTCCAGAATCTTGACGTGAACCGGGGATCTCTATCTGAGATAATGGACACAGGTACTCCATGCAACCGCACTATCTCAGCTATATACAGCTTGGCTAACCTCTGAAGTGAGTAGTCAACCCTTACCGGTATGAAATGGGCCGATTTAGTTACCCGATCTACTATCACCCATACAGAGTCTTTCTTACTAGGTGTAAGGGGAAGCCCACTTACGAAATCCATCGTAATCCCCTCCCACTTCCACTGTGGGATCTTTACCGGCTGTAACAGCCCTAATGGCAACTGATGCTCAGCCTTAACTTGCTGGCGTGTCAGACACTTGCCCACTAACTCGGTTACTTCCCGCTTAAGACCCGACCACCAAAACTGCTCCCTTAAATCCCGATACATCTTGCTGCCTCCAGGATGCATAGCGTACGGGCTTCTATGTGCTTCATTAAGGATCCACTGCCTCAAATCATCATCCTTAGGCATACATAATCTCCCCTGGAAATACAACACTCCATCGCTATCCAAGCCGAAAACCTTGGCCTCACCACTTTGTGTACTTGCAACCTCCGAGTACTCAAAAACTTCGTCGGTCAATCGCCTCTCTTTAACCTCATCGATCCAAGACGGTTTTACCCGCAATTCCGCCAGAAGACTCCCATCCTCATAGAGACTTAGGTGAGCAAACATTGCTCGCAATTCTGCCATCACTTTACGACTCAAAGCATCAGTGACCACATTAGCCTTGCCTGGATGGTATTCGATAGAGCAGTCGTAGTCCTTCAACAACTCAATCCACCTCCGCTGCCTTAGATTTAAATCTTTTTCGGTCAAGAGGTACTTCAGGCTCTTGTAATCCGAGTACACCACCGACTTCTCCCCATACAGATAGTGCCTCCAAATTTTCAAGGCAAAAACCACAGCAGCTAATTCCAAATCATGTGTTGGATAATTTCCTTCGTGAGGCCTCAACTGCCGTGACGAATAAGCGACCACCTTCCCTTCTTGCATCAACACACACCCTAAACTAGTATGCGATGCATCACAATACACAGTGAATTCCTTTCCGGACTCATGTTGAATCAAGACTGGTGCTTCTGTCAAAAACTTCTTTAGTTTGTCGAAGCTCTCTTGCTGCTTCTCAGACCACACAAACGGAACTCCTTTTCTCAGTAACTTGGTCAATGGTGCTGCGATTAAGGAGAAATTTTCCACGAATCTTCTGTAATATCCTGCCAACCCCAGAAAACTTCAGATTTCCGTAACCGATTTTGGTGGTTTCCACTCCAACACCGCCTCAATCTTACTAGGATCTACCCTGATTCCCTTAGCTGAAACAACATGCCCTAGGAAAGTTACCTCCTTAAGCCAGAACTCACACTTGCTGAATTTGGCGTACAACTGTTTCTCCCTTAGCACTTGCAAAACCATATGAAGGTGTGCGTCATGCTCCTCTTCAGACTTCGAGTACACCAAAATGTCGTCTATAAACACTACGACAAACCGATCTAGATAGGGTTGGAAAACCCGGTTCATTAAGTCCATAAACGCGGCTGGTGCATTTGTCAAGCCAAAAGGCATTACCAGAAACTCGTAGTCCCCATACCGAGTACGGAATGCTGTCTTATGGATATCAGCTTCCTTAACCTTAAGCTGATGGTACCCCGACCTAAGATCGATCTTAGAGAAAACCGATGCACCCTTGAGTTGATCAAACAAATCATCAATCCTGGGCAAAGGATACCTGTTCTTTATTGTCAACTTGTTCAGCTGTCGATAGTCTATGCACATCCTCATAGTTCCATCCTTCTTCTTGACAAAAAGCACTGGAGCTCCCCAAGGCGATACACTCGGTCGAATGAAACCTCTATCCAACAACTCCTGGATCTGAGCCTTCAACTCCACTAATTCTTTCGGTGCCATCTGATACGGAGCTATAGATACTGGCGCGGTTTCGGGTAACAAATTTATACCAAACTCGACCTTACGATCTGGAGGTAGACCCGGGAGTTCTTCTGGAAACACATCAACATATTTCTTTACAGTCCAGACATCCGTGATAGCTACATCCTTAGCTTCCAAAGCACGAACATGCACTACATATGTTCCACAACCCTTCCTAACCATCTTTTCCGCCTTCAATGCAGAAACCAGATTAGATAGGTAATTTCTCTTCTTACCTATCATTACTGCCTCATCTCCTTTCACGGCCTTTAACACCATGCGCTTAGCTGCGCAATCCAGGCTAGCTTGATACTTTACTAGCCAATCCATCCCGAGAATCAGATCGAACTCCCTAAACGGTAGTTCCATCAAGTCTTCCAAGAACACGACCCCTTGGAGTTCTAGGGGTACGTTCCTATAGAGTTTATTTACTTCTACAGAGTGACCCAGAGGGCTTAACACAGTCATCTTCTTAGGAGTTAGCTCAAAGTCTAAGTTCAGAGTTTCCACTACGCTACTAGCAATGTATGAGTGAGTTGAGCCAACATCAATCAACGTGCTATAGGGTACTCCAAAGATCAAAAACATACCGGTTATGACGTCCGATGCATCGCCCTCCTCTTGACGCCTCGCGGCATAGACCAAACCAGGTTGCCTAGCCTCAGTACCACTGGCACCTCCACTCGATGCCCCACGACCTCTGCCAGCACCATTACCTCCCTTTCCTGTACCACGACCTCTCGGTGGCTGTTGGTTATCCCTCCTATTCAGTGGATGTTCCTGACCCTCAGACCTCAGCCTAGCTGCCTTTTTCAGACAGTCCCTAACTCGATGTGTCACGGACCCACATTCGAAACATCCCCGATTACCATTCCAACACTCTCCCGTGTGAGACTTCCCACACCGAGCACACCGTGGCGGCCATTGAGTTTTAGGAGCAGCAGCTGCTGCAGCAGGCCTAGCAGCTTGATCTGACCCACCATACCTTGTCCTCTTCTGTTGATTTCCAGAAAACGTTGAAGATTCGGAGCTCCTCTTATTCCAGCTCCTATCCTGATTTTGTCTAAAAGACTGTCTTACCCCTTCAGTAACTTTAGCCTTCTCTACTACAACAGCGAACTCCCGTTCCTGTTGCGGAGCTATCATCATCCTCAGCTCATCCCGCAGCCCATCTTCGAATCTGACACAACGTTCATACTCAATACCCACAATACCACGAGCATATCTACTCAATCAGAGAAATTCAGCCTCATATTCTGCCACCGTCTTATTACCCTGAACCAGGTTCAAGAAAGCCTTCCGTTACGCATCCACATAGCTAGCTCCTATATATTTCCTTTGGTAGGCTGCCTTAAAGAATTCCCATGTGAGATCCTCCGCTATCGCTCCATCCCTTACGGTGAGCCACCACTGGTAGGACCCATCCCGAAGTAGAGAGATTATACCCTTCAGTTTTTCCTCAGCTGAAAAATCTAGGTCATCCATGATCCTCTCAGTTGATTCTAGCCAATACTCCGCCGTACTGGGTGCTACACCTGATACACCTCGGAATATCTCCGCCCCATATTCCGAGTCTGAGTCGCTCAGTGCAGATTTACGAGCTCCTATACCTCCACCGCCCGACCATCATCTCTCCAGAACTCGCAAAGACAAACTGCGAGCATCGACTCACCTCCCGTCTGATCCTGTTGTCCAACACCAAAAGTTGGGGGTGGTGGTGGCAGTGGTATCTCATTATCAGATCCCTGGCCCGACCTAACGGGCTCTGACACAGCCATCCTGCCTCTACCGCGTCCCTGACGGCCGCATCCCCTAGAACTCATCTCTTATCGCGTGATCTGTCTTAAAAAGTTTTATGAGTTAGTCATTGTTCCCGCGATTATCAACGAAGAAATTTTATGAATGAGTTTAAAAGTTGTTCTTTCGATCAAACAAGTTTCAAGTCTTCTATCCTGATTCAAAGATACACATTCATTCAGCAGCGCCTACCACACATTCATTTATTCCATCACCTTTTTGTCCTATTCCTATCCCGGGGTATTTTCGTCATTTGCGCTACAGGGGTATTTTGGAAATAAACCAGGGTAAATTTGTAAATCTTAATAAATCAAGGGTAATTTAAAATTTGTAAAACTTGGGGGTTCTTTTTGGAGAATTTGTTTTCCAAATTGGTAGTGTTGCAAAAATTTTGAAACCCAGGGTTATTTTGGTAATTTTGTAAGTTAGAGGCAATTTCTTAATTTTCCAAAATCATGGCATTTTTGATATTGCAAATTAAGGGTTTCGGGTATGCTTGTAAAATAAGAAAAATTTTGTTGAATTTGGGGGTAGCTTAGTAATTTTAGAAACCAGGGGCATTTTTGTAATTTACCACTAGGGATATTTTTGCAATTTCCATAAATCAAAAATTTTCCCAAAATTTTTTTGTAAAATAGTTCTCACAAGTTTAGGGGAAATTTTTAAGAGTTTTAAAACTAGAGTTTTTATAAAAATACGGCTAGTTCCCTTTCGGGTTTTAGTTATTGGGTTTGGCCTATGAACAAGTCCTCACGGTTAGGGTGAACCGAAGCTACGCACCAGGTAGGATTCCTGCGAAGAGGAGGTGAGTCACTAGGACTGCTTAAGTACTGTGCTCTTAGGATCCAATCCTAGACATGCGTACAAGGGTTACCACACCCTAACTCGGCGACTTAGTCATAGGTTTGTTTAATTAGGCAATTAAAATCTTATGCGAGTGTTGGGGTAAACTAGTCCTAAGGTCCACATACCTTTCATACTATCTACGTTCCATTTCTACCCCTTTACAGATAATAATTCACACAAAGGTTAGAAGTACTTACCCGAGTGGATTGGTGCCGGAGACTCGATGCCATGATGTTCAAAACAAAACCATTTCCATAATATTTCACAGAGGCCTATCAAGAAAGCATTTTTGGGCCTTGGACCCCAACAGCTGAGTTTTGAACCGGGCTCTGATACCAAATTTGTAACACCCCAAACTCGGCCCACGAGCCTTGACCGGATCTGGTATGTCACGGAGTAAAAATGTTTTGAAAGATTTGGATTAACAGTAGAATTCTGAAAATATTGTTGAAGTTATAAAACGGTGTTTGCTAAAACTCAGGTGGGGTCGATTTGATAAACACGATTGAGTTGAAACCTTTTTCCTTTGAAATCATTTGAACATTTAAAATTTTGAATCCATCAGAGTTATTGTTAACTAGGTAAATTTTGTTACCTGATGGTAACATTTTTGAAAACGCGTACGAGTACAATTTTGAAAATGTTACTATTAACCGATTTGCTTAACAGTTTATAAGTTCATTAGTAATATAATAGAAATAAAGTAAAAGCAACTACTTAAACATCCCAAAATAATAACTAGCGGCCATATTACAAACCAAACCAAAATTTAGTAAATAATAAAACTTTAACGATGCGAAATAAAATTTCAAATCCAAGGAACAAGCATGGCCGCCTCGAGTCCTCTCCGGCTCCATCTCCGCGATCTACTCACCTGCAAAATGATATGGGAAGGTGTGAGTCACCAAGACTCAGTGTATAATTCCCCAACCCGAAAATGTAACTCGTACACAAGATATTAGTAAGACATGCAAACATGCAACCCAAGCTAGCCATCCATACTCCTTTTTCTACCCCGTGTGGTCAAAACCACTGGTGGTTAAAACCACTGGTGACCGAAGTCACAAATATATCAAGTGATGGGGCCAACCCATCGTGTGGTCAAAACCACTGATGACCATAGGTCACAAATATCAACATGTGGTCAAAACCACTGGTGGTACCAAACCACTGGGACTTAGTTACAAATTATATCAATGGTGTGGTCAAAACCACTGGTGGTCAAAACCACTGGTGACCGAAGTCACAAATAAATCTGATGGGGCCCACCCATCGTGTGGTCAAAACCACTTGTGACAGTCCATAGAGATCATCTCCCTCCTCTCATCAATCCCACCATCATCATGCTCACATAACAAGTATCATGATCCCATATATCATGCGTTTGTAGATAGCATAGCATTTAACAAAGATATGATGGCATACACAACATATATCATAGATCAAATAATAGTGGACTTACGAAATCCAAGCTTATGCCCACAAGGCAAGGTTACTACAAGGAGGTTATATATCATCATAATAACAGTCTATACTAATAAAGTGTGTAAGAGTTTACACACCTGATTAAACGTAAGTCTAAGCGAATCCCGAACTACTCAATAACGAAAACCCGAAGAATTGATCTACCGCACTAGATCCCCTGCTCCTACATTCGGCCAACACCAAATTTAATAACATAGGCTATTCGGCTATACCCTTTTAATCCCAGAGGGTGAGATTACGCATAACTACACCACCCTTACCCTTTGCCTTATGAAAACCAATCACCACGCAAAGTATGCAAGCCTGCTTCTCCCCCTACAATCGGCCAGAAATCAAAACAGGTCTCAATAGCCTTCGGCTTTCCCAATCAACTCAAAGAATAATTAAACCAACTTAGATCCTTATCACTTGACTTACCAACCGATTGCTAAGGAAAGGAAAGCTTAGATTGACTACCTCACAATCCCGGAGTACCTAGAAGAGATCGGTTTCAAAAGGTGATTAGAGACTTTACTGATCACTGCCGCAATCGGCTTCTACTTTAAAGAGAAATGACAGAGAGTAGAGTAACTAAGAATCAAGAACACTTACCCCTTTAAATCGACTAGAGAAAACCAAGGTAGATCTGCCCTTACTTGCTATTCGGCAAAAGCACCACAAGAGAACGAAAAAGGGAATTTCGACAAGGTGTAGTGACTAATAGATTCGGCTAACAACAATGTAAGGAAGCAATAAGGACTTCCACGATTTCGGCTCTTTCTAGAATGGGGAGATGGAAGAGATGGATGAAATAGTAAAGAGGGTTTTCGACACAATGGGGATTGAGAGAAGAAAAAGATGTCGACAGAGATGGAGGGTTGGTTTCGGCTTGTAAAAGTAATCAAGCTGAAGAAGAAGAAAATAAGAAAAATGGAGAAAAGATGCTTGCTCAATTCAAAGGAATTTTGGCATCCCCTTGCTAACATCAAAACTGACCATGAAAGTCCCTAAAGATAGCTTCATTCAGCCATGCACAAATTGGAGGGAAAGAAAAATAAAAATTGAAGAATTTTGGCCATGCTCCTATTTCTTTCTGTGATAATTTCTATCACCATTTACAATAAAGCATTGTTTAACAATTTCCCAATGCAATAAAACCCATCACCATTGAAATAAAAGAATTCATTGTTTATCCATTTTTCCCATCACTACCCCATCTTCCAACAATTAAAAACAAAGGTTTATACCCATACTTCCAACAACTTTTGAAAAAAAAAAACTTGTTTTCTTCTATAAGGGAGCCTTGTGCAGGCCACTAAGTCACGCCAGAATAAAGAAAAAAATAAAACCCCCAGATGCTGCCCCTAGGTCTCGAACCCGAGACCTGAAGAAAACACTCCTCGCCTCCTGCCACTCTGCCACTGCTCATTTTGTGACATAACACGTCACAAATTCCTTTTAAGCACTCCCTCGTTAGCTCCCTTTCCTCTTAATGCCAAAAGCCAAAATAAAACGCCCAACTGCTGCTCCCACTCCTCGAACTCAAGACCCGCGCCAGGCGTCATTCCAGGCCCTTAAGAGGCGCATGAAAGCCACTTTACCAAGGCCATCTTTGTGTCCAAAAGCGCCTATAACCTCTCTTAAGACCTCCCTGGCCCAATTCCCTTCCTGACGCAAAAATAAAACACTCCCATAAGCTGCCCATGTTACTCGAGCATGGGACCCATCACACAGCCCCATGTAGCGCCCTAGCCACTCGGCCAAGGCGTTTTCTTTGGTCTAAGCTCGCCACAAATATTTTTAAAGCCTCCTTCACCTAGCTCCTTTAACGCCAAAAATAAAACCTCCCCAACGCGATTCCTGCAGATCGAACCCCTGCTTCGCCGCTCCCTCCTCCACACTTAGGTAGCGTCCCAACCACTCTACCAGCTGCTATCCTTGTGCCATGCTTTGCCCCAATTAATATATAAAGCTTCCTCACTTAGCCTTTATCTTTTCAAGTGCTAACAAGAAGTTTTTAATCCTAAGTCAGACCTAACCCGGGGTTATGACTAGACCCTAAAACAAGTCAAATGAGCATAGCATTCCATCTCTTCGAGCATGTGAAAATAATAAAAATAATAAAATTGCAAACAACCCCTAATTCAAGATGTTACAACCGCGCTATCTGAAAGTAGACCTGTAACACTCCTAACCCAGATCCGTTGACAAAATAGGATTACAAGGTATTACTAATCAATACACATCATTCACATACATAACACATACGTTTATGCATTTATAATTAAAATCCATCCAACACATTTACGTTGTCCATTATAAGGCTCTATGAGACCTTAAAACATGCTTAGAAGAGGTTCGGGACTAAACCAATAACATTTGAAAATTTTGGAAAACTTAGAAAATTTTCATGCATTTAGGGGACACATGCTCGTGTGAATAGGCCGTGTGCCTCACACAGCCACCAGACATGCCTGTGTCTCAGGCCGTGTGAAAACAGGGCATACATACTGACTTGCACCAAACGGCCGAGGACACGCTCGTGTGCCAGGTCGTGTGAAATCTAGAGGGCTTACTGACTTGGGTCACACGCCCGACCACATGCCCATGCGCTAGTCCGTGTGTCCCACACGACCAGTAGACATACGCCCATGTGTCTAGGCCGTGCCAAACCTGTAAGGTATATCGACTTAATTCGAAGGGCTACCCTAGGGGACACACGACCATGTACTAAAGTCATGTGTCACACACGGTTGAGCTACACGCCCGTGTGCTTGGCAATGTGGAGTGAAAATAGGCTTGCCTCGAGCATACCTAAAACACCACATTTCATGCCATTTCAATACATTAATAGGCAACCAAACCATGCTATTTCATACACATTTTATACCATTTAGAAACCATCCTCTTAACTACTCAAATCCATAGCCAAAACATACCAAATCAATATGCCTAAATCATCAAACTTACATAACCTATAAATGCATTTCCTCATCATCTTATCGTCTATTTCATGCCTCAAAACATACCATTTCATCATCTCAAAACCAAGCCACAACATATCATCTTTCAAGCATTAACTCACCAAATGACAACTAGCTACTTGAGTAACCATATAACCATACCAAACATACCAAAAAATGAGGTAACTTATACATCATGTATTACTTACCAAACACCTAACTCAAACCAACATAAATGGCCATACACACCAACATTTACATCATTTCACAAGCCAACACACATGGCTAATATCATATCTTAAAACTTATCATCAACTCACTAGCCTATACATGCCATATACCATATTTACAAAGCATCAAAATTACCAACAAGTAGTTGATAGTGTAATGACGGTTCTTGATGATCCCTGAGTCCGAGCTAGCTTCGATAATCTATAAAACAGGGAAAGAACACACAAAGTAAGCTTTAAAAGCTTAGTAAGCCATATACAAATAAAACTATCTCATGAATCAACATCATTTCCATCAAATAAGAAAATTATGAATAAACATATATAGATACACAAACCTTTCTCAATGAATACTTATTCAAATTCACATTTAATATTATCAAATACTTCCCTTTTCAATACTCGTATGATTCTCGTACGTACCTGTGTCACTTAATTCAATCTCATATTCTTTCTTGTCTTGACTTAGCCCGTTGAACCATTCAGAATCGTTAAGGATACTCGAAAATTATATAAAGCTAGTATAAATGCCATATCCTGGATATGGTGTTACATGTTATCACATATCGATGCCACTGTCCCAGGAAGGGTTTTATACAAAATCATATAACGATGCCAATGTCCCAGACATGGTCTTACACATAATCACAGTACAATGCCAATGTTCCAGACATGGTCTTACATGTAATCACATATCGGTAATCCTAATGTCATGACATTTATATCCTATACTATTCATTTGTATATGAACTTACCTCATATTAGGAATTGACGTATAGGGTCAACTATTGAATAACCTTCAATTTCCCCTGATCTAAATCCGATTTCTTTCTTTCAGGATCTATATGAATTCAAAATTAACTCATTTATTCATTGATTCATTCAATTCAGTCCAAAAACACATATTTAAGCGAATTTGCACTTTGGCCCTAAACTTTCTCATTTCTTACAATTTAGTCCTTATTTCAATAAATACAAATTACACCAATTCATAAACCCATGTGTGCCAAATTACTATAGTACCCTTAGCCATCCATATTTTCTCATTTATTCACACTTTTAACCCTACATTTTCATCTTTTCACAATTTAATTCCGAATTTGTATTTTCTCTAAAAATCACTTAACAAAACATATTAATCTATCAACAGTTATTCATTTTCCATCATCAACATTCAAAAAAGTCAAGCTATCATCAATGGCAACTCACAAATTCATCAACTAATTTAGAAATTAGTATAAGGCTAGCTAGATTACGAAGTAACGATCTCAAAAACGTAAAAATCATCAAAAACCGAGCTCAAAACACATACCTAAAAAATTATGCAAGGGCTGAACTTAATGAAGCTTCAATGGCTGTTTCGTTTCTCTATATTCAGTGGTGGAAGATGATGATAAAAAAATTTTTATGTTTTATTTTATCTAATATAATTTATTAACTAATTTACATTATTAGCCTTTAATAAAAACATATAAAAACATATAATGTAGGTCATTTATGTCCATTCCCACTATCCATGGTCTAATATCATCACAAGGACCTTTCATTTAATAAGCCATAGCAATTAGACACTATTAACTTATAGCATGCTACTTTTGCATTTTATATGGCCTCAAGTGTCGAACTCCATTGTACTGGACCGAGCTCAGTGAGAGACAGATTTACGGGGTCAATTTGGTTAGAGAAATGAAAGAAAAGGTGAAAGTAATTCGCAATTGTTTGAAAGCAGCTTCAGATCGACAGAAATCCTACACGGATTTGAAAAGAAAAGAGATTGAGTTTCAAGTTGGCGATTAAGTATTTCTAAAAGTATCCCCATGGAAGAAAATTTTGAGATTTGGCCGCAAAGGCAAGTTGAGTCCGCATTTAATTGGGCCGTATGAGGTTGTTGAAAGAATAGGGCCAGTGGCATATCGATTAGCTTTGCCGATAGAGTTGGAAAGTATTCATAATGTATTTCATGTGTCGATGTTGCGATGTTATCGATCAGACCCTTCGCATGTGATTTCTTCGACAGAGGTTGAGATTCGACCCCATATGACTTATGGTGAAGAACCGATTAAGATATTAGCTCGGGAAGTCAAACAGTTGAGAAATAAAAGTATAGCTCTAGTGAAAGTTTTATGGTAACGGCATGGGGTCGAAGAGGCTACGTGGGAACCTGAGAATGCTATGAGAAAACAGTACCCAAACCTCTTTTTCGGTAAAATTTTCGGGGACGAAAATCCCTAAAAGGGGGAGAGTTGTAATAGTCTGATTTTGGGTTTAGTCAGAACAGTGGTTTCGGGACCACAAATCTGACGAAGTAAAATTTATTTTTATTATATTTTTATGGTCTACAGTTTTATGGAATGATTTTGTGAAAATTTCGTTCGAAAATTTTGATGTTTAGGCATTCAATTTAGTTGAAAGGACTAAATTAAAAAAGTGCAAAATGTGTGTTCTAGAAGCTAGAGGTGTCTAACTGCTATGAGATCTTAAATTAGAAGTCCTTAAATGGTAATTAGACCATTATACTTTAGTATGGACAAAAATGGACATGGTTAGGTGAAATTTCAAAGTTTGGCATTAAGGGCATTTTTGTAAAATGGTAAATAAAGACAAATACTACTAATAAAAAGATGTCATCTTTTCCAATTTAGCCCCCTTGTGCCAAATTTGAAGAGTCACCATAGCTAGGGTTTTTGGCCAAGCTTCCAAGCTCGATTGTAAGTCCGTCATTGTCCCATTTTTAATGATTTTTACGTTTTTGTGAATGTTGTAACTTGATTTAGCTATTTCAAGGACTGATTTGAAAGAAAATCAAAGTCTAAAAATTTACCCATGTTGGATATTTGTGTATTTTGATGTCTAATGGTAGATTATGAAAATTTGATGTATTCCAGAAGCTAGTCCACTATATTTTTTCTCACTGAGATTATTACTCAATAAGGACAAGCGAATTATGTTTTTATCAATTAATCCCAAGATTAGAGCTTTGTGGCTTAAGATAGAAATATAGGATAGTTGAAAATTTTCTAGTCTTCTAGGGTCTAGAGATATCTACTATGTGACTAAACAACAATGCTAAACTAGTTTTATCAATAGTTGTTTATGTTTGGTTTTTGGACATTGAATTTATATTCTACTTATTTATGTGTAATCTGGTTTTATCAATAGTTGTTTATATTTGATTTTGGATATAAAATTTGTTCACAGGTGATGAGTGTGGTTGAAAATTTCAGCGGTGATGAAAGTGATGATGAAATGGAAAAGAAAGAGATATTACAACACATGAAATGTTTTAACCGATTATTTGTTGTTGCATCTTCTTCCATGCAATTATATTATGAGAAGTATATATTGAAACGATCATGTATGGATTCAAAACAATCAGGTGAAGCATGGATCCAAGAGATTTTTGACGGTCATGAACCACGTTGTATGATTAATTTTAGGATGTCTAAAATTCTATTGACAAGTTTGCTGAGAGTTTTGGAGACAAGATACAACTTGCAAACTTCAAGACACATATCTTCTCGTGAAATGTTGGGAATTGTTTTGTACACATTGGGCACCGGTGCAAAATTTTCCCAATGTCAGTAAAGATTTCAAAGGTCTAGAGCAACAATAAGTCGATACGTTGCAATTTTACTTGAGAAAGTTTTAAGGATGGCCATTAATCTAATTGCACCCGAAGATCATTTTTTTAGCTCAATACTCGAACAAATACGTAATGATTTTAGATATATGCCACATTTTAAGGTTAAAACTGAATATTATATTATTATATTTTAATATTTTTGGTTGATTAAAAATATGCATAAGACTAATATGATTATTTGTACAGGATTGCATAGGTGCAATTGATGGTACTCATATTGCCGCTATTCTTCCACCAAATGAACAAATTCGTTATATTGGAAGAAAAGGTGTCCCAACTCAGAATGTTATGGCAGCGTGTGATTTTAATATGTGTTTCACCTTTGTTATGGCTGGATGGGTAAGACCGGTGCATGACACTAGAATAGTTCTTGATGCAATTCGAGATCTAAAATACAAATTTTCACACCCACCAAATGGTAAGATATTTCATTTATTTCTCTCTTTTTTTTAAAATAATAAAGTATAAGCTCTTTAATTGACAATTTTAAAAAAATAAAAAAATCTTGAATTAATTGGTTGTTATATTATGACATTGTAGGAAAATATTATCTTGTTGATTCTGGATATCCTCAAATGAAAGGTTATATTGGACCATATAGATGTCAGCAATATCATTTACCTGACTTTCGTAGAGGTAGATCGATATCTAGTAAAGAAGAGATATTCAACCATTCACATTCATCATTATGTAGTGTGATTGAACAAACTTATGGTGTTTAAAAAAAAGGGCCATTTTAATGGATATGCGAAGTTATAGTTTTAAAAAGCAAACGATGTTCGTTGTTGCTACAATGGCGATATACGATTTTATCCAAAAACATGTCGGTTTAAATGATGTAGATTTTATGGAATACGAGAATATTAATAGGGCATATGAGAATATTATTGATCCAAAAGATGTGCATGATGGAGAAAGTGATGATGATAATGGTGGTGGTGAATCAAACAATTCAAGTGGTTTTGAATTAACAAGAGATGCTATAGCTTCTAGTTTAATGAATTCACTTTAAATTGTAAATGCTAATGTGAAATTTTTGATGATGTATTTGGTATACAAATATTACCCTTTTTTGAAACTTTAATCCAAATGCATGCAATATTTTAATTTGTTAGGTTTATGTTTTCTATGTTATGTTAATATATAATATGGGTTATATATTCATATTATATTTTAAAATAAAATAATACAAATGTGTTAAAATCATTAATTAAAAATTAAATAAAATAATTTTAAAAATAATACAACTGTGTTAATATATAATTACAAATATTTAATGATTATATTTAAATATTTAAAATATAGTTTATATATTCTAATTAAATTTGATAAATAATTAATATTAATTACTTAGAAAGATTTAAAATTAATATTTTAGATATTAAAATATAAAAAATAAGTTATAATAATTTTATATTCTTGCTAAATTATCATAATTTTAACCAATTTGAACATTATTTAAATGCATAGTTGTTACTTTATAATACCATGTCTAAAATAGACATTTTATTTCTCAAAAGCAGTTTCTTACAACAATGCTAAACACTCAAATTTTAAATCAAAATTTTAAAAGTACTTCTCAAAAGCACTTTTCCATTGGACTTTTTAAAAGCACTTTTCAAAAGCAATGCTAAACTAGCTCTTAGTGAAACATCCCTAACCCATCTGCTTTGTCGGATTAGGGTTACGGAGTATTAAACTATAATTTGAAACATTTACCTTCAAACAGAAATAATTATTCAAATTAAATACTAACATTCAAATAAACATTTTATTTAAAGTAAAAAAAAAAACACTTATGGACTTTAAACTGAGCCTATAGAGCCTTAAAAACAGTTTGGGAACGTTTAGGGACAATTTTGAAACAAAATTTTTTTTTTTAAAAAATTGATAAATTTTGGAAACAAGGGTCACACGACCGTGTGACATAGCCTAGGTCGTGTGGGCCGAAGACATGGCCTGTAACATCCTGGAAAGGGCCTATGCATTTTCAGTTTAATTGTATGAAATGACAAGTCTTAAGCATTATGAATAAATTTTTGATATTTTTGGAAACTCGAAATGTATGAAAATGCATGGAAATGGAAATGAACATTTTGGAAACTGAACATTTTTGGAAACACTGGAAATGCATTAGGACATGAACATTTTAGGAAACCCAGAAACGTAAGGAAATGGTTCAAAAATGGAAAGTACACATTTTTGGAAACTAAGAAATGAAAATGGAAATGATCCGATTTAGGAAACTTGAAATGTAAGAAAATGGCAAGTGCAACAGAGCCGATCGAAAATTTTAGGAAACTTAGAAATGATGCAGAAATGTCAAATTTTAAAGTTTAAAATAGGAAATTAGGGCAAGGAGGCCCTAAAAGAAAAAGTTGGTGAAATTTGACATAAACGGGCTAGGAAAAGTGGCTCAAGATGGCACTTAGGGGCCTATGGAAATGGCGCCATGTGCAAGAGGCATGGGCACTGGTTTGAGTCACAAGGGAAGCAAATAAATGAAGTTTTATTTTTGCTTCTGAAGGCTAAGAGTGGACATGACAAGTTTTCTAGAAAAAAGGAGTTTAAATCCCTTTAAAATTCGGCAATTTATGAAGATAATAGAGGATTATTTTTAGGATTATTCAGAGGAGTTAAATAATGGATTAAAATCTTTTATTTATGATAAATAAAAGATAAAGCTATCGAGATAGAGGAGTCGTGGCCAAGTAAGGGACTCCTAGGTGATAATTTAAACTATAAAAGGAAGGCAGGAGGGCTACTCATCAATTTTTGCTTCCTCCTCATCTCTGCTGAAATTTTTAGGGTTCTCTTCTCTTTTCTTTTGTCTAGCCGAATTCCCTAGCCTCCTCTCTCTTTTTCTTTTCTTCTTTTTCAAAAACCAAAAACACAATCCAACCTAGCCGAATTCTTCATAGCATCAAAAGCCGAAATTCTGCCCAAGCTGAATCTCTGAGATAGTGTCAGGAAAGATCTGTCGAATTCAAAAGGTAAGAATCTTGTGGTTATCGATTATCCTCCTCTTTAAGTCAAACATAGAGGCTAATGTTATTATTTTCGTGGCCGAAACTATAAGGAGTGTTTCGGGATTTCTAGTGCTATCAACCACATGGAAGAGATCATTCGGGATTCAAGAATCTAAGGTAAGATCTACACATATTTGGTCAAAGTTATGGATTATATGTGAGATTTAAGTCTAGCATGAAACTATAGGAATTTCGACAGACATACAAGGCAAGGATTACATTCGGGATTTGGAAATTTTAAGGTAAGTCCATAGATCCAATCGGCCAAGGTTTATTCTTTAGAAATACAAATCCTACTAGGATTTGGTTTTAAGGTCCAAAAGGTTTATTTATGTGTTTAAATAATTTGGCCGAATATAGGGATTGAGCTCTAAAGCAATGCAGATCGATTTCTTGGGATATCAAGGAACCTATTAAGCAAATCGTGTGTAATCGACACTAACTTTGAATATATTATGGCAATAATTATTTTAATATATGAATATGTATAAGAATGTGAATGTGGCTAAGTACCACAAATGTGGTAAAAAGTACCAGTGCACGTTTCCTACTTCTGATAGGATTACGAATATGATATATTTTGAACATGTGAATAGTAACATGAATGAGAAATAAGTATGTTATGCATGATATGATAATATTTGGGGCATTTCGGGTTATATGTGAAAGGGGATGAAGGTGTTGACTTCGGTCTCACCAACGGAATATGGTGACTACGGTCACATAATCGAATATGGTAACTTCGGTTACATTATCTCGAATTTGGTAACTTCGGTTACATTATTCGAATATGGTGTCTAATGACACAAATTATATGGGCGATGAGTACGTCGATCGCAAATGATCGCCTTCGATGGTGTGTAGCGGATGGAGGGTTGACTTAGTAGTCCCCACAGTGTGGACCGCGCAGTGCGGTGGTGTGTAGCGGATGGACAAGTAGGTTTGGGTTTGGGTTCCATCATTTTTATATGAATATGTCTTTGATATGAACATGTATGCTGAATTGTTGATTGTTAGTTTGTGTACACATTGAGTCTGTTGACTCACCCTTTGTGGGACTATTTTTCAGTGTAATGAGCAATAATGGACCGGGTCGGCAGGAGCTAAAGGTGGCCATGCACAGCAAGAAAGGATTTTTAATACTTGGAACTTTATTTCTATTAAGTATTTTAAGTTTTTAAGTTTGGGAATTATTGATGTATATAAGTAAGAAAAGGCCATAGTTTTATTTCGTTACTTTTATTTACATTTGATTATTATGCTACAAAATACTTTGAATAAAGTTTAAGAAAAATTATTTATTTAGAAAAAAAGAAAAATAATCCCTAAATTATTAGGTCACCATAATTAAAAGATTTCTAAGTAAAATAAATGGGTTTTCAATCTAAGCCCAACCCAAAACGTTATTTTTCTAAAACTACACAAATTTTCTCTAAGTAATAAAGAACTTTGAAATCGGTTTATTTTAGGAACATACCAGATCCGGTTCAGGCTCGTGGGCCGGGTGTGGGGTGTTTCAGTTTGGTATCAGAGCCCAGTTTTAAACTCTTGGCCTGTGGGCTAAGGCCCAAAATGTTTTTAATTCGAGCCCAAATAATTTTCTTTGAAATAAAGCAGGTGTTTGGCATGGCACCTAAGTCTCCGACCCGCAGTCCACCAGGTAAGTACCCCTAACTATTTGGGTGATTATGTGAATTATATTATGAACTTTAGAAGGGTAGAAAAGGCATGGAACGTAGAATAGTATGATAGGAATTTGAACTCTAGGACTAGACTACTCAAACACCAAACACATAAGACTTAATGCACTAAACAAACCTATGGCTAAGTCACTGAGCTAGGGTGTGGTAACCCCTGTACGCATGTCTAGGATTGGATCCGGAAGAGCCTGGTATTTAAGCAGTCCGAGTGACTCACCTCCTCTTCGCAAGAATCCTACCTGGTGCGTAGCTTCGGTTCACCCTAACTCAGAAGGCTCAGTGGTGTGGCAACCTCTGTGCGCATGTCTAGGAATGGTTTCGATGGGAGCTTGGTATTTAAGCAGTCCACGTGACTCACCTCCTCTCCATTCGAATCCTGCTGGTGCGTAGCTTTGGTTCACCCTGACCAAAGAGGGCTCGGTCATAGGCTAAACCTAAGGACTAAAACCCGAAAGGGAACTAGCCATGTTTTGAAAAAAAAAAAAAAAGAAGAACGAAACAACAAACCCTAGTTTTAAAACTGTCTTTTGAGTTTGTGAAAACCATCTTTACAAGATTTTTCCAAAAAATTTTTGATTTGTGGAAATTACAAAAATACCCCTAGTGGTAAAATTACCAAAATGCCCTTGATTCACAAATTGTCAAATTTCTCAACGATTTTGCCGAAACTTCATTATTTTATAAACATTTAGAAACCCTAATTTGTAAAATATCAAAATACCTTGATTTTGGAAAAATTACAAAATTGCCCCTAACTTACAAAATTACCAAAATGACCCTGATTCCCAAAATTTTTGCAACATCTCCATTTTGGAAGGAACAATTCTCAAAAAGAACCCACAAAGTTTTACAACTTTTGAAATATCCCTAAATTACTAAATTTTACCAATTTACCCTGGCTTTTGGAAAATTACCAAAATACCCCCGAGGTCAAAAATTACCAACATACCCTTGGATTTCAAAATTTTTCCAAATTTACACCGGGACTTTAAAATTACCAAAATACTTTTGACAAAATCACCAGGAGCTTTTTGTTTTGCAAAATTACGAAAATGCCCCTGTAGGACAAAATTACGAAAATACCCCTGGGTAGTGGAAAAACAACAACGACAAAAACTACAACGTTTCTCTGAATGAACGAAAGTTCATACTTGTTTGATGGATGGATGAATGAATAGAAAAGACTGTGTGCTGTATGCATGCGAAAGAACCACTCTTAAATTCCTTTTCATAAAACATCTTCGCGGGTAATAAGTGAAACAAGAATACTAAAATTCCTTAATCAGATCTCGACGTTAAGAAATGAGCTCTCGAGGACGTGGTCGTCGTGGACGAGGTAGAGGAAGGATGACTGTGTCAGAACCCGTTAGATCGGGTCAGGGTTCTGACAATGAAATACCACCGCCACCACCACCCCCAGCTGTGGGTGCTGAGCAGCAAGCTCAGACGGGGAGGAGGATCTTGTGTCGCAGCTATCTTTGTGAGTTTTGGAATTGGTGGGTCAGTGCGGGTGGAATTCGGGAACCGAAAATCAGGCTCTGAACGGCTCCGAGCTAATAGAGCCGAGATGTTTCGTGGAGTGTCAGGAGTGGCACCCAGTACAGCTGAGTACTGGTTGGAAGCAACAGAGTGCATCATGGATGAGCTTGATCTGACCCCTGAGGAAAAGTTGAAAGGGATGGTGGCACTGTTATGCGATGAAGCGTATAAATGGTGGTTAACTATGCGAGATGGTGCCACGGCTGAGGATCTGACCTGGGAGTACGTTAAGGAAGCATACCAAAAGAAATATGTGGGAACCAGGTATACGGATGAACAAAGAAAGGCTTTTCTGGGGTTGGTGCAAGGGAGTAAGTCTGTCGCGAAATATGAAGCGGAATTCCTGTGGTTGAGCCGTTATGCTCGAGGTGTAGTGGCGACTGAACATGAACGCTGTGTCCGTTTTGAGGACGGACTGAGAGACGACCTGAGACTGTTGATAGCACCGCATCAGGAGCGGGAATTCTCTGCTTTGGTGGAAAAGGCCAAGGTGGCCGAGGGAATCAAGGATGCTACCAAGCAAGCTGTGGATAGGAATAAGCCCAAAAGAGGTTTTGGGCCATCTGGAAAGGGTCATAAGAGGCCTAGAGTTGACGGGCCACGGAATCAACAGGCTGGTACGGGCTGGCAGTATTGCCCTTGTGAGCATTGTGGAAAGAAGCACTTGGGAGAATGTTGGAGAAAGACGGGAGGATGTTTCAAGTGTGGGTCCAAGGACCATATGCTTAAGGATTGTCCCAAGCAACCAGATGAGAGCCGACCGGTAGCTCAGAATGTTAGTCAGGCTGGTAGACGCGGATAGCAGCCTCAACAGGGTCGTGGTTCGGCCAACAAAGGTAATGGTGCTGGCAGAGGCCGTGGAGCATGTGGGAGCGAGGTGTCTTTGCTAATGCAGAAGTAAGGCAACTGGGTTTGGTTTATGCGGTTCACCGAAGGGAGGATGGTGACGCACCGGATGTAATAACCGGTACGTTCTTTATTTCTAACAAACCCTATTTTGCTCTGATTGATGTGGGCTCGACCCATTCCTATGTTGCATGTAGTGTAGTGGAAACACTAGGCCTAGACTTAGAACTCTCTGATAGACAGATGACTGTAGTAAGCCTATTAGGCCAAACCGTAGTGGTAGACAAGATCTTTCGGAATGTACCCCTAGAGATTCATGGAGTGAACTTTCGGGCTGACTTAATGGAGTTACCCTTCGGAGAGTTTGAGCTTATACTTGGAATGGATTGGCTAGTAGAGCATCGAGCCGTGTTGGATTGTGCGGCTAAACGTATGGAACTAAGAACCCCCGAGGATGAGGTAGTAGTGATGATCGGAGAAAGGAGGAACTACTTGTCTAACGTAGTTTTTGCTACCAAGGTGAGAAAATGGTTAGGAAGGGGTGCGAGGCATTCTTAGCCTTCGTAAGTGCATTGGGAGGTAAAGATGAAGGTGTTCATGGAGTTAGGACGGTAAGGGACTTCGTAGATGTGTTCCCTGCATGAATTACTGAGAATACCCCGGATAGGAGGTGGAATTTGGAATAGACTTGTTACCGGGAACAGCTCCTGTATCAATCGCTCCATACCGAATGGCGCCAAAGGAGTTAGTAGAGCTCAAGGCTCAAATCCAAGAGTTGTTGGATCGTGGGTTCATTCGACCCAGTGTGTCTCCGTGGGGAGCACCGGTCTTGTTTGTGAAGAAGAAGGACGGAACTATGCGTATGTGCATAGATTATCGTCAGTTGAACAAACTGACCATCAAGAACAAGTATCCTTTGCCAAGGATAGACGACTTGTTCGACCACGAAAAAAGGGCACTGTGTGTTCTCGAAGATAGACCTAAGGTCGGGATATCACCCGATTGAAGGTGAAGGAGGTCGACATTCATAAGACCGCTTTTAGGACAAGATACGGTCATTTTGAATTTGTAGTGATGCCGTTGGGTTGACGAACGCCCACCGCGTTCATGGACATGATGAATCGGGTTTTCCAACCATATTTGGATAGGTTCGCCGTGGTGTTCATCGACGATATTTTGGTGTACTCTAAGTGCAAGAGAGGAGCATGATGAACATCTCCGAGTTATGGCGCAAGTGTTAAGGGAAAAGAAGCTTTATGCCAAATTCAGCAAGTGTGAATTTTGGCTTAAGGAGGTGGCATTCTTAGGACATGTGGTATCCGCAGAAGGAATAAGGGTGGACCCTAGGAAGATCAAAGTAGTGTTGGATTGGAAACCACCTAGGTCTGTGGCTGAAATCCGAAGTTTCTTAGGCTTGGCAGGCTATTACAGAAGGTTTGTGGAAGGGTTCTCGTCAATAGCCGCGCCCTTGACAAAGTTGCTAAGGAAGGAAGTACCCTTTGAATGGACTAACAAGCAACAGGAGAGCTTTGAGAAGTTCAAGAAGGTGTTGACGAAAGCTCCGGTGTTAATTCAGCCGGAGGTAGGCAAGGATTTTGTAGTATATTGTGATGCATCACACACGGGGTTAGGCTGTGTGCTAATGCAAGAAGGAAAGGTGATCGCGTATGCGTCTCGGCAACTAAGGCCTCATGAGGTGAACTACCCAACCCATGACTTGGAACTAGCAGCAGTGGTTTTCACCCTGAAGGTTTGGAGGCACTACCGTTATGGAGAAAGGTCAGTTATCTACACAGACCACAAGAGCCTTAAGTACTTGTTGACTCAGAAGGAGTTGAACTTGAGGCAACGAAGGTGGGTGGAATTACTGAAAGACTACGATTGTTCGATAGAATATCATCCGGGCAAGGCGAATGTGGTAGCTGATGCCCTGAGTAGGAAGGTTGTGTCGGATTTAAGGGCTTTGTTCGCTCATTTAAGTCTGTATGATGATGGAAGCTTGTTGGCAGAGTTACAAGTCAAGCCCACATGGCTAAAGGAGGTGAAAGAGGGACAGTTGGCTGATAAGGACTTAAGTACTAAGTTACAGCAAGTACAGCAAGGAGGATTAAAGGACTATGGCGTCAATGATGAAGAAGAATTGTGCTATAAGGGAAAGGTCTGTATGCCGAAGGATAAGGAGCTGAGACAAAGGATTCTTAGGGAAGCGCATGGTAGCCCTTATGCTATGCATCCCGGAGGCATCAAGTTGTATAGAGATCTAAGGGAACAATTTTGGTGGTCGGATCTGAAACGAGAAGTGACTGAATTTGTGGGGAGATGTTTGACGTGTCAGCAAGTTAAGGCTGAACACCAAGTCCCATCAGGATTGCTTTAACCAATCGAAGTTCCCCAATGGAAGTGGGAGAGAATTACCATGGACTTCGTTAGTGGGCTTCCCCTTACGCCTACTAAGAAGGACTCGGTATGGGTGATAGTGGATCATTTGACCAAATCCGCGCACTTTATCCCAGTAAGAATCAATTATTCTCTTCAGAAGTTGGCTAAGTTATATGTGGCGGAGATCGTAAGGTTACATGGAGTACCAGTATCGATCATCTCCGATCGAGACCAAGGTTTACGTCTCGGTTTTGGAAGGCACTTCACCAAGCTTTAGGCACCAAGTTGGACTTCACTACTGACTTTTCATCCACAATCCGACAGCGATCGAGCAGGTTATACAAGTGTTGGAGGATATGTTAAGGGGTTGTGTTATGGATTTTCGAGGAAGTTGGGAGGATTATTTGTCTTTAGCCGAGTTCGCCTATAACAATAGCTATCAGGCAAGCATTCGGATGGCACCATATGAAGCATTGTATGGTCGAAGTGTAGAACTCCTACTTGTTGGACCGAGTTAGGAGAACGTCGTGTTTTGGGTCCGGAGTTAGTGGCGTAAACCGAGGAGAAGGTTGAGATAATCCGGGCAAGGCTGAAGGAAGCCTCTGAGAGGCAGAAGTCGTATGCAGACCTTAAGCGGAAGGAAATTGAGTTTGAAGTGGGAGACCAAGTGTTCTTGAAAGTCTCGCCTTTGAAAAAGGTTATAAGGTTTTGGCCGCAAAGGGAAGTTAAGCCCGAGGTTTATAGGGCCCTATCGAGTACTAAAGCGAGTTGGACCCGGTGGCATACCAAGTGGAGTTGCCACCAGTGCGACAAATGCACGACGTATTCCATGTATCCATGCTACGTCGCTATCGATCGGATCCGTCTCATGTGGTACTGTTGAAGAAGTGGAGCTAAGGCCGATCTATCCTACGAGGAAGAGCCGATTCGAATCTTGGAACGTGATGTGAAAGTACTACGGAGGAAGTCGGTAGACTCTAGTCAAGGTGTTATGGCGCAACCATGGATCGGAAGAAGCTTCGTGGAGAGGAAGAGACAATGCGACAACAATACCCTCGATTGTTTAGTTAGGAAATTTCGAGGACGAAATTTTGTTTAAGGGGGTAGAATCAGAACATCACGGGACGGGGCCTATGCATTTTCAGGTTTAATTGTATGAAATGACAAGTCTTAAGCATTATGAATAAATTTTTGATATTTTTGGAAACTCAAAATGTATGAAAATGCATGGAAATGGAAATGAACATTTTGGAAACACGAACATTTTTGGAAACACTGAAATGCATTAGGACATGAACATTTTAGGAAACCCGTAAATGTAAGGAAATGGTTCAAAAATGGAAAGTACACATTTTTGGAAACTAAGAAATGAAAATGGAAATGATCCAAAAATGGAAAGTATACATTTTAGGAAACTTGGAAATGTAAGAAAATGGCAAGTAAACAGAGCCGATCGAAAATTTTAGGAAACTTAAAAATGATGCAGAAATGTCAAATTTTAAAGTTTAAAATAGGAAATTAGGCAAGGAGGCCCTAAAAGAAAAAGTTGGTGAAATTTGACACTTTAAACGGGCTAGGAAAAGTGGCTCAAGATGGCACTTAGGGCCTATGGAAATGGCGCCATGTGCAAGAGGCATGGGACTGGGTTCGAGTCACAAGGGAAGCAAATAAATGAAGTTTTATTTTTGCTTTCAGAAGGCTAAGAGTGGACGGCAAGGCTTCTAGAAAAAAAAAGGGAGTTTAAATCCCTTTAAAATTCGGCAATTTATGAAGATAATAGAGGATTATTTTTTAGGATTATTCAGAGGAGTTAAATAATGGATTAAACTCTTTTATTTATGATAAATAAAAGATAAAGCTATCAGACAGAGGAGTGGTGGCCAAGTAAGGGACTCCCTAGTCGATAATATCTGGCTATAAAAGGACGGTAGGAGGGCTACTCATCAATTTTTGCTTCCTCCTCATCTCTGCTGAAATTTTAGGGTTCTCTTCTCTTTCTTTAGTCTAGCCGAATTCCCTAGCCTCCTCTCTTTTTCTTTTCTACTTTTTCAAAACCAAAAACACAATCCAACCTAGCCGAATTCTTCATAGCATCAAAAGTCGAAATTTCGCCCCGCTGCCGAATCTCTCAAGCAAGTGTCGAAAGATCTCGTCGAATTCAAAAGGTAAGAATCTTGTGGTTATCGATTATTCTCCTCTTTAAGTCAAACATAGAGGCTAATGTTATTATTTTCGTGTAGAAACTATAAGGAGTGTTTCGGGATTTCTAGTGCTATCAACTACAAGGAAGAGATCATTTGGGATTCAAGAATCTAAGGTAAGATCTACACATATTTGGTCAAAGTTATGGATTATATGTGAGATTTAAGTCTAACATGAAACTATAGGAATTTCGGCAGGACATACAAGGCAAGGATTACATTCGGGATTTGGAAATTTTAAGGTAAGTCCATAGATCCAATCGGCCAAGGTTTATTCTTTAGAAATACAAATCCTACTAGGATTTGGTTTTAAGGTCAAAAAAGTTTATTTACGTGTTTAAATAATTTGGCCGAATATAGGGATTGAGATCTATAGCAACAGATCGATTTTTTCGGGATATCAAGGAACCTATTAAGCAAATCAGGTGTGTACTCACACTAACTTTCAATATATTATGGCAATAATTATTTTAATATATGAATATGTATAAGAATGTGAATGTGGCTAAGTACCACAAATGTGGTAAAAAGTACCCAGGTACGTTTCCTACTTCTGATAGGATTACGAACATGATATATTTTGAACATGTGAATAGTAACATGAATGAGAAATAAGTATATTATGCATGATATGATAATATTTGGGGCTTTTCGGGTTATATGTGAAAGGGGATGAAGGTGTTGACTTCGGTCTCACCAACGGAATATGGTGACTACGGTCACATAATTTGAATATGGTAACTTCGGTTACATTATCTGAATTTGGTAACTTCGGTTACATTATCTGAATATGGTGTCTAATGACACAAATTATATGGGCGATGAGCACGTCGATCGCAATGATCGCCTTCGATGGTGTGTAGCGGATGGAGGGTCGACTTAGTAGTCCCCACAGTGTGACTGGCAGGTACGGGTGGTGTGTAGCGGATGGACAAATAGGCTTGGGTTTGGGTTCCATCATTTTTATATGAATATGTCTTTGATATGAACATGTATGCCGGAATTGTTGATTGTTAGTTTGTGTACACATTGAGTCTGTTGACTCACCCCTTTGTGGGACTATTTTTCAGGTAATGAGCAATAATGGACCGGGTCGGCAGGAGCTAAAGGTGGCCATGCACAGCAAGAAAGGATTTTTAATACTTGGAACTTTATTTCTATTAAGTATTTTAAGTTTTTAAGTTTGGGAATTATTGATGTAATAAGGCCGAAAAGGCCATAGTTTTATTTCGTTACTTTTATTTACATTTGATTATTATGCTACAAAATACTTTGAATAAAGTTCAAGAAAAATTATTTATTTAGAAAAAAGAAAAATAATCCCTAAATTATTTTGTCACCATAATTAAATGATTTCTAAGTAAAATAAATGGGTTTTCAATCTAAGCCCAACCCAAAACGATATTTTTCTAAAACTACACAAATTTTCTCTAAGTAATAAAGAACTTTGAAATCGGTTTACTTTAGGAACATACCAGATCCGGTTCAGGCTCGTGGGCCGGGTGTGGGGTGTTTCATGGCCATGTGGTCAATCGTGTACAATTCGAAGTATGGGACACATGGTCGTGTCTCAACCCATGTGCCAGACCGTGTGTGCATTTGAAGTTAGTTCATATGGCCGTGTCACTAGGCTGTGTAACTAATCTGGCGTAATTCGTTGTAGCAGATTAAACTAGTTTTTGTACTTAAGGGGCCTAAATACAAGCATTTTTATTATATTTTAGTTAAGTTTTACTTACATTCAATAAAACGTGTAAATTGAGTCTTTTATTGACCTTAAGGGCCGAATGAGGCTTAAAAGAAAGCTAACGTACCTTGTGAGTGTGTAGAAGACCATTAGAAGGCATTTTAGACCAATACTGGATGCTATGTCACAACATTATAGGCTCGATGTCGCAACATAAAGAGTAGAATAGAGAAAGTACGAAACTGTCTTTGATTTCGTGACACAGACTGAGGGTGTCGCAACATACACTTGAAGACTGCTCAAGGAGGAGTATATTGCCACCTTTGTTGTGAAACAAGTTCTGTTGTGTCGCGACATCAACTCTGGGGAAAAAATTAAACATGAAGCAAGGGCGTTTTGGTCTTCACAATCAAACCTAAAGCTTGAGGACATCAGCTAGCCTAGGGTTTAGGACGACGACCAGCTAAAAGCTATAAATAAGCTCCTTTGGCACATGTTATAGACATAATTCCTTTAGCCTAGATTCTCTCTGTAAAATTTAGTTTAATTTTTTTTTCATTCTTAGGTTTTAGATATCTTTTATTTGATCTTGTTGATTTCAAGAGATCTGAATTGTGGAAGCATTCAAACTCTGTGGGTTCACGCTTAATTTCAATACAATCAGACTCTTTCATTTACTTTATCTTGTTGATTTAATTAGCATGCTTTCTCTTTATTTCGACTTCATATTGTCTATGAAAGCAATGAGGAACTAACCCCTTTGTGGAGGATTAGCGAGTGGAGGTATGATCTATTAATTGTTGTATTGGGTTACTCAATGGGTTAGCTATTTAGGAAAAACCCTGGGCCTGACATCCCCGGAAAAACATCAAGGTGGGAATTAACCCAAAATTGGTATTGCCATTTGTGAACACATTCATCCCAAACCAATCTAGACTGTGAGGTCAAAAGAAGTTCTTGTTGACTCGTTATGTTAGTGGAAGATTGGAAGATCCTGCTAGGGTAGCGACTAATTGATTGACGAGGAACTCAAGGCAATAGTTGATGAGGATTACGAAGCAGTCTAATCACCAATAATCGAGATTTGATTTACTCTACTCTTCTATCTCCTGAATTTTATTTATTTTATGTCAATTTATTTTCTTATTTAAAATGCTTTCTTTTATGCTCTTGTACTATAATTTATTTAAAGTACTAATTAGATCATTTAGTGTTTAGGTTAAAATTGATCTAGCGCTCACCTCCCTTGGGTACGATCCTCTGAGTACTCACCTACTTCATTGTAAAACTATATTACAACTCGACCTGTATACTTGCGGATACCGCCTTTTCATTTTATATTTTTTTTCAGTATTCACACTATAGACGTTTGTAACACCCCTTGTAATAGCCCGTTTTTAGTCAAATCAGAACAGTGGTTTTGGGACCACAAATCTAAAGTCAAAATATTTATTTTATTATTATTTTAATGTTCGTGGCATGATAATATGTTTGTATGAAAATTTCGTTAAGAAATTTTATCGTTTAATTAGTTAATTTTATAAAAAGGACTAAATCGCGTAAGGTGTAAAACTTGTATGCTATTAGTTAAAGGTGTCTAATAGCTATAGAATATTAAAGTGGAGGTCCTTATGTTGTAATTAGACCATTATAAGGATGAGTGGACTTTTATGGACATCATTTAAATGATTTTAAAGGTTAATGTATAAGGTTAAATAAGTAATTTGTTAAATAAATATTGTAAAATAAAGAAAAACACATGAATATAATCATTTTCACTTCAGCTTCACCGAAATTAAACTAAGAGGAAGCCATTAATGGAGCTTGAAGGTTCGGCTATGTATTAACCTTGTATATAAGTGCAATTTTGCTTCGTTTTTAATGATTTCTACATTTTTGAGATCATTGCAACTAGGTCTAGCTAGCCTAGGGACTATTTTACAAAATTGTTAAAGACTTTAAATGATGCCATTGATGAATACATATGTGTTTTGATGTTTGATGATAGATTATGAAAGTTTTTTGTGAATTATACAAGTTTCATAAAGTGATTTTTAGTGAAAATGCAAAATAGGGATTAAATTGAGAAATGTTGAAACTTTGTGGTTAAAATATGAAATAAATGAAAAATATGGGCTGCTAAAGGTCTTATAGGAATTCAGCTATAATGGTTACTAAAGAAATTTCATGAATTTGTGATTTTGTGTAATAAAGACTGAATTGTGAAAATGTAAAAGTTTAGGGGCAAAAGTGTAAATGTACCTTAAAGAGTGTTTTGGACTAAATTGAATGAATAGATGATTAAATAAGTTAATTTTGAATATATTTAGATCACGAAAAGTAAAATACGGACTTGGATCGGGGGAAAAGATAAAGTTATCGATTAATCGACTAGATTCACCATTTTCACATCTGAGTTAAGTTCGTATGTAATAGGTTACTTTGTAAATGTATTTTAAATACATTGATATTGCATAAATTGTGAATATGAGACTTTGGACAAGTTCAATAATGATTTGATGATATTTCGGCATTCGAAATCTCGATTGAACCTTAAGAATAAGTTAAGATACTAGTGACATGTCATTAGAGAACTTCATTGATTTGGCTTCGGGCGATGATATTAGCACTTTATGTGAGAGATACGTTGGTTTGGCTTCGGGCCATGATTTTAGCACTTTTTGTGCAAGATACGTTGATTTGGCTTCGGGCCATGATTTTAGCACTTTGTGTGCGAGATACGTTGAGTTGACTTCGAGCCATGATATTGGCACTTAGTGTGTGAGACTCCTGAGTATTCGGCTTCTATTTCGAATGGTGCAGCGAGAATATTGAAGATGTGAACTGGTGAGAAATAGATATGTATCGATACAGGTATGTATGAAAACTATTCGAGTAACAAGTTAAAGGAAGTTGAGAACTTATGATTAATTGTGTGGTTAAACTTTAAGTTAACTTAGTGTTTGATGCTTTCATGCAATTTATGTTATCTAATTTGAAATGTTAATGAATAGGGAAGTTTATTTCATTTTAACATATCAGCTTACTAAGCTTTATAAAGCTTACTTTGTTTATTTTTCTATGTTTTATAGTGATTTTAAAGCTAGCTCGGATTCGGGGATCGTCAGAGATTTCGTCACACTATCCAACTATCTACTTGGTACTTTTAAGCTTATGTTTTGAGTATATTGCATGTATAGGGACTTTGGTCATGTTGGTTATGTTTTGGTTATGGTTTTGGCCATTTGAATTGGCTTGTAAATGTCTAAGATTTGGTTTGTATATTTGGCAATGTGAGTTGGCTGAATTTGGTTGATTTTGATTATGCTTACATGTATACAATTGACCTATGTTGTGTGATTGAGGTGGATTCATGATGCTCATTGATAATAGGTAATTTTGAATGTAAATATGTGATGATTTGTGAATTGGTATGTTTGTGGAATTGAGCATAATAATGTATAATTGTAAATGGACATTTTGATGTTTTGAGAAGACAAAGATTGGCATGAAATTAGACGGCAATTTGTGGTATTTATGTTATGTATTGGTTGGTGTTGGAATTGGTATAAATCATGTTTGATTGGAACTGAAATATATGCCTTTTGATTCTATATGGTGTCCTATTTGAGAGGTGTAGGTGTACCTAAATTTGGGTGGAAAAATGGTTTGGCGAATAGCCTATTCGTAACAGCCCGTTTTTAGTCAAATCAGAATAGTGGTTTCGGGACAACAAATGTAACACCCCTAACTCGTAATCATCATCGGGATAGGGTTAAAAGGCATTACCAGACATATCGAAACTTATACGATCATTTCACTACACAAGATACATCATCATCATATCATAGCTAATCTTACACATAAGGTCCCTTTAAAAGGTCTATGAGACCCCAAACATGCATTGGGAAGGGGTCGGGACTAAACCGAGCTCATACAATTTTTTTCAAAAATCAAAAATTTTTCAAAGTTACAGAGGTCACACGCCCATGTGGGCAGGCCGTGTACCTCATACAGCATCAGACACACCCATGTGTCCACACGGCATACATACTGACTTGTCCACATGGCTGAAGACACGCCCGTATGCTTGACTTGTGGGCAACACTGACTTAATTAACACGGCTTGTCACACGCCTGTGTGTCTGGCCCGTGTGTGAGTCTGACTTGTTTCGAAATGCAACCTTAAGAGACACGGTCGAGACACACATCTGTTTGCTCAACCGTGTGGGCAAATATAGGACATTTACAATGCCAATTTGCCACCCATTTTAGGGTCATTCCTACAAACACACAAGCATCATTTCGTACTCCAAAAGCAACCAAAACATACCAAAAATGACCATCTATTCTAACCATTCATGAGCATATCAAACATATCATCTTGTGCACAATTTATCTCATAACAACCTCAAACACTTCTATGTAAAATCCATCCAAAAGTTACCAACTCAATATACCAACCATTCATCATAATCATACCAACTTTGATCACAAAACATAGATTAAAATTACCATATTCACATCCATTAACAAGCCATATCACATGGCTTATATATATATACACACACAAATTTCAAAACCAAATATATCAAAACTAGCCTATACATGCCACATAACCCAATCTCAAAACATTTATTTATCGAAACGAATACTGAATAGTGTGATGAGATCTCCACTGACTTCCAACCCAAGCAAATCTCCGAAAAATCTATAAACATAAGAAAAACACAGAAAGTAAACTTTGAAAGCTTAGTAAGCCATAAGCAAATAAATCATTTCAATAATGTTTATAATTCAATTTAACTAAGCTGAATTTAACAAATCTCAACCACATATACATTCATCATAATTGTAATTTCTTAAGACCACATTAGGTAACTTCATTAGACTTAATTATGGATGAACATATAAACCATGTTTTCATATTCATATATCAACCATTAGCTCATTTATAAAATTAAGCTTTCATAATTTCATTACATACCAACCGAATCATGGTCATTTATTACAGATTATTCATAAAAAATATATCAATTTCATTTTATACACTTCCAAACCTGAATAACCATGACAAATTGCACATCAAAACTAAATTCTGTGTTTCATAATTCTCATGTCCAAAACATAGGACCATAATTCCATTTAAACGAACATATATAACACATCATTCATTATCTTAAATTTCACATATATCATCATTTGAATCATACTCACATTTCATATCAGAATTTCATATACAAATCATATGTACCTGAATCATATATGGCAAAAACACAATTACAATTCTACATTTCTTATATGATTCATTTGTTCATAGTTCACTTGCTAATATCCACATCTCATTTTCACATAGATCTTATAACAAGTAATCATAATCATACTCACTTTCATTGCTCAAATTCATATTCAACTCAACATACCTGATTCAGATGCACATTTATATACTCATTTATTTCTCGAAATGCCCGTTGAAACGTTCGGAATCAAATAGGATACTTGGATAACTAAAAAAAACTCATACAATGCCAACATCCCAGACGTGGTCTTACATGTAATTAATACCGATGCCACTATCCCAGACAGGGTCTTACACGAAATCAAATACAATGACGATGTCCCAGACATGGTCTTACACGTAAATCTTAAATCGATGCTAACGTCCCAGACGTGGTCTTACACAATAACACATATCGGAATCCTATATCATGACATATGTATTGTAACTATTCCTATGGTTCGTATGGGGCTTTTCGGATGTCGTAATTCCATACATTCAAGCTTGTAACTAGTTCTCCAACTCTAAATTCAATTTGGCGTATACACATATATTTGTTAAAGATCAATTCAGCATATATAACATATATACATTCAAATTTAACAACATTTATTTACTTATGAACTTACCTCGTACGTACGCGAACGGACCAGAACGACTAATCGATAACTTCCAATTTTCCCTATCCAAATCCGATTTCTGCTTTTGCCAATCTAATTAATATCAAAATTAACTTATTCAACATTTCATTCAATTTTCATTCAAGAGCATATAAATGGGAAATTTACATTTTAACCCCTAACATTTTGTATTTTTCTCAATTTAGTCCTTATTTCAAAATAACACAAAATACACAAAATTTCACTAAATCCTTGTTAGGCCGAATTCTACTCATACTACTAGCAGCTCATATTTTTAGTTTATTCACACATTTAACCTTTAATTTTACACTTTTCTCAATTTAATCCTTAATACACATTTTTATCAAAAATCACTTAATTAAACATAATAATATATCAACAAAAGTTTATATTTCATCATCAGACCACAAAAACATCAAGCTAACATCAATGGAAAATACCAAGTTCATCATCAATTTCAAAAATTAAAGCATGGGTTTGCTAGCACTCGAAGCAACGATCACAAAAACATAAAAATCATCAGAAACCGAGCAAAATCCATACCTCTATTTGAGCTTCAAAGTGCCGAATCTTTAAAGCTTTCAAATGTTTCTTTTTCTCTTCATTATTCGGCCAAAAGATGAACATAATGGCCATTTTATGTTTTTGTTTTATTTTATTTCTTATTAATATGCCATTTTACCTTTTTAACCTTAATGAAATAATATAAAAACTTACAAATAGTTGTCCACTACCATCCATTCTATCATTTAATGGCCTAATTTCATTTTAAGGCCTCCATATTAAAAGAACATAGCAATATAGCACTTTAATAAATAGCAAGTCACTTTTTCATTTTACGCGATTAAGTCTTTTTTTCAAATTGAGCACCCAAACGATCAAATTTTCATACGAAATTTTCACACATATTAATTCACATACTAAAAATAACAAAAATAATATTAAAATATTTTTCTGACTCGAATTGGTAGTCTCAAAACCACTGTTCCGACTAGGGCCTAAACTGGGCTGTTACAACAAATCTGAGGTTGAAAAATTATTTTAATATTATTTTAAGTGTTTACAGCATGATAATGTGATTGTGTGAAAATTTCATGAAGAAATTTAATCGTTTAAATGGTTAATTTGGTAAAAAGGACTAAATCGCGTAAAGTGTAAAACTTGTGTTCTATTAGCTAAAAGTGTCAAATAGCTATAGACTCTTAAAGTTAAGGTCCTTAAATAGAAATTAGGCCATTATTGTGATAGCGGATGATAATGGCATGGTATAAATGAAGTTTTGAATTAATTTAAAGGTTAATTTTAGTATTTGATTATTGAAGGTTATTTTAATTAAAAACAAAACACAAAATTTGGTGGTATTCATCTTCTTAACCAAATTTAGAAGAAAAAAAGAAGCCATATATTTCATCTAGGGTTCAGTCATTTGATAGCTAAATTGGTAAGTCATTTTGACTTGGTTTTTAATGATTTATATGTTTTTGAGATCGTTGCTTCGTATTCTGGCTAGCCCGTGCCTTAAATTTCAAAATTGTTAAAGATTCGTCATGTTGCCATTGTTGAATGCTTGAGTAATTTGATGATTTATGATAGATTTGAAAGGTTTAATGTTAGATTAATAGTTTTTGTAAAGTGCTTTTTGACAAAAATGTCAAAAAAGGGATTAAATTGAGAAAATGTAAAATATGGTGGTTAAAAGTGTGAATAAATTGAAAATATGGGCTGCTAGTAACATGTATTAAATTTGGATAAGCATAGGTTTGTACTAAATTGCATTTTTATGTGATAAGGACTAAATTGTAAAAATGTAAAAGTTTAGGGGAAAATATATAAAATAGAATTAATGTATGTTTTGGATTGATTTGAATAAACAGTTGATTAAATGAGTTAATTTTAGATATATTTAGATAAAGAAAAACGAAATTCGAATCAGGATTGGGGAAAAACGAAAGTTATCGGCTAATCGACTCAATTCGTCATTTTAGCATTCGAGGTAAGTTCATACGTGATAAACATTGTTACAATTATGCTTTTAATGCTTTGATATTGCATAATTGTATATATGAGGCTACGGTCAGGTTCGACGACTAATCGACTGTGTTTAGCACTTAGTGTGTGATTTGAGATAGCTTCGGCTATTATGGCACTTAGTGTACGATTTGAGATAGCTTCGGCTATATATGGCACTTAGTGTGCAAGACTGAGATAGCTTCAGCTATGTAAGACACTTAATGTGTAGAATTATAATAGCTTTGCTATGCGATGGCACTTAGTGTGTGAAACATCGAGTATTCGACAGTGCTATGAAAAGGTATGAGTTCATTATGAAATTGTACAGATATGTATATATAAGCATGAAGTTAAAATAGAAAAGATTATGACTTTGCATATAAGTATATAAACAAGCTTATGGAAGGTTTGTTATATTCATGAATTATACATTATCTAGTTCAAATTAATAATTTGTGTTTTATGAACTGTTAAGTATATTTAGTACGAACTTACTAAGCTATAAAGCTTATTTTGTTTATTTTTCCATGTCTTATAGTGATTTCAAAGCTAGCTTAGATTCGGGGATCGTCGGAGATTACGTCACACTATCCAACCATCTACTTGGTACTTTTGAGTTGTGCATATATGGTATATGACATGTATAGGTTTGAGTCATTTTGGTATGTTTGATGAACATGTATTTTAAGCCATTTGAGTTGGCTTATGATAATAAATTTGATGATGTTTATACATGTGTAAATGGTTCTATTTTTAGTATGGTAATTGACCTATATTGTGTGGTTGAAGTTGAACCTATAGTGCTAAATGATATTAGGTAATTTGGAAAACTATGTGCTTGAGAATTGATGATTGATAATGTATGTATGGAATGGTTTAGTTGATTGATTTGTATATGTGAATTATGGTAAATGAACCATATTATTGATGTTGTTTTGGTTTATATTTGAGTAAGTGAAATAGTTGTAATTGTAAAGCATAAAATGGGTGCATGAATTTGGATTGATTTGGCTGCATATTTGTGCCTTGAAATGGTACCATTTGTACTATGTAAGTATGTGCAAAATGGGGTGGCAAATTGGCCTTGCAAATGGCCTATTTTTGTTCACATGGGCAGAGGCACGGGCGTGTGTCTCAGCCCTGTGTGACACACGGTCATGTTACATGGCCGTGTGTCCCTTGGTGTTGAAATTAAATTGAAGTCAGTATGCTCCACATGGTCTCACACACGGGTGTGTGACTGGCTGTGTGGTAAAAGTCAGTATACCCTACAGTTTTGGCATGGCCTAGCACATAGCCTGGCACACGGGCGTGTGTGGCCACTTCGAAGGGTACACGGGCTAGACACACGGGCGTGTGGTCGGCCGTGCGACCCAGGTTAGTATGTATGCCCTGTTTTCACACGGCCTGAGACACAAACGTATCTACTAGCCGTGTGAGGCACACGACCTGTTCACACGGGCGTATGACCCTTGTTTACATGAAAAATTATTTAGTTTCCAGAATTTTTGTATGATATTGGATTGGTCCCGAACCACTTCTAAATCATGTTTAAGGCCTCGTAGGCTCTTAATAGGGACAAATTGATTGAGATTGAATGATGAATGATTAAATTGAACAATCGTATGTTAAATAGTTGTTTAATTGTTTCGTAAGTCCGGTAATGTTTCGTAACCCTATTCCGATGTTGAATACGGGTGAGGGGTGTTACACCATTTTTGTCCACATGGGCAGAGACACGGGCTTGTGTCTCAACCGTGTGTGACACACGGTTAAGTACGCGGCCGTGTGTGACACCTAGTGTGGTTTTAGAAATCAAGTCAGCATGCTCCACACAGCCTCACACACGGGCGTGTGACTTGGCCATGTGGCATAAGTCAGTATACCTAACAAGTTTTACACGACCTAGCACACGGCCTGGCACACGGGCATGTATGGCAATTTTTAGGGCACACGGGCTAGCCATATGTAACGCCCCTTACCCGTGTTTAACGCCAAAACAGGGTATGAGGTGTTATCTAACTCAAAAAACATACTAACATGCATTACCGGGTCATAAAAATTCGTTCAAATTTAAAACTTTTCAAACTTCCTCTAATCATCCATAATATGGGCCTACAAAGCCCCAAAACACATCTTAGAAATGTTTCAGGATCAAATCGAGTTCTTTGGAAAACTTTGGAAAATATCACTAAATATAGGGGCACACGCCCGTGTGGAAGAGCAACACGCCCGTATGACTTGATAACATGGCCATGTTAAGAGATTGTGTAATTCACATTGCCTAAGCATATGGGGACACACCCATATCCCACACTCGTGTGGACTTATTTCTCAATTCGAACCTATAGTGGTTTTCACACGGCCTGACACACGCCTGTGTCCATGGCCCGTGTCCTTCACACGGCCATGACACACCTGTGTCCTAGCCCGTGTGCAAATACCTTGACATTCTGTTTCTGATCTCATCACCCTAATAAGGACACACAGCTAAGGCACACGCCCGTGTGCTTAGACCGTGTGGCGAATTAAATTCCTAAATTCAAGTGTAAACTTCACACGGCTTGGGAACATGTCCATGTCCTATGGCCGTGTCTTCCTCACAGTTAAGACACACGGTCGTGCCTCAGCCCGTGTAGTTACTACTGGACATTCTATTTTGCCAACCTAGGATGCCGGGGGACACATGGCTGAACTACACGCCCATGGGGTAGACCGTGTGTCACACACGGCCTAGACGCATGACCTTGTGTCTACCCGTGTGGACAATAACAAGGCTATTTACCAAGCCTTTTTGCCACCCATACAAACACCAACATAAATCACATCAAGCAACCTATTCATTCATGCATAAAAATATACCAATTGCTCAACCATAAAATTTGCACATTCATGATAAACATCATCATTTTCATATATTAGTAAGAATTAGCCATCAACTATGGCCTTATACAAAAAGAATTCATCTTCAAAACAAGCCAACATATTTGGCCCATTCAATATGACACTTGATAAAAGACTAAGTCCCTATACATGCCATAATTTAATGTAAATCTCAATATACCAAAATGTGTGGATAGTGTGCATGATCCTCCGACGGTCTTCGTATCCCAAGCTGACTTCTTGACACTATAAAACAAGGGAAAAAAGAAGGGAATAAGCTTTAAGCTTAGTAAGTCTATATGCAAACAATGAACATCATACCACATACTTATCAATAAAAAACAATTCAAATCTTCATAGTTATACTTACTCATTTCAAATCTTACCACATTCCAAATACATATCATAAACATTGCTCACATTTACATGCACTTATACCCTGCAATTATCACCATATAGCCACATGTAATTTCACTTAGTCAAAGTTTCTCGATGAAAACTTCGGAATAATATTGGATACACGGTGGTTTCGCACACAGCCCACCATTAATTAATAACACGGTGGTATTGCACACAACCCACCAATAATCACATATCCACGGTGGTATCGCACACAGCCCACCAATAATAATAAATACAATGGTATCGCACACAGCCCACCAATAATCACTTATTCACGGATGCTTATCCGTATCCTTTTCCTATTTCGAAGGTTCATCCGAGAATTTCCTCACTTTCTATCATTTTAATAGATATCAATAATATTCATTCACATCTCACATAATGCATTAATATGTAAAAACATAAGTAAAAGGATGTATCATTTACATATAAACTTACCTCGATACAAAATATGTCAATTAGAGATTTAATCCGAAACCTTGCCTTTTCCTCGGTCAAGGTTGACTCCATGTTCTTCTTGATCTATAATAACATATTTAGCTTATTAAATAACCACATTAATCAAGTCACTTCAAAAATTCCTATTTTGGAAAAATTACCGTTTTGCCCCTAAACTTTTAAAAAATTACAATTTTACCCCTAGGCTCGTAAAATGAAATGTGTTCATTTTTCACACACCCAAGCCTAGTCAATTCATATTCTTTCTTATAGCAACTCACATTTTCAATTATTTCACACATTTACTATCCATTTTATAACTTCAACAAAATAGTCCTATTAGGAGTTTTCATGCAAAATCCTTTCACAAAAGTTGTTCATTAAACAACCAAATTCATTTTCTTCCAAAAAATTTCAGTAAACACATGAATACTCTCATGGAAAAACCCTATACTCTCAACCATTTTGCAAAATAGTCCTCTCATCAGCTAGATTATGCTACAAGGGTCCCAAAAGTACAAAAATTATCAAGAATGATCACCAAAATCACTTACTTGCAAAAGTTTAAGTTGCTGAAAATTTTAAGCTTTCCAAAGCTCCTCTTTTTCTGAAAGTTTCGGTGGTTGTAGGAAGAAGATGAAAAGATGATATTATTTTCTCTTTGAATTATTTTATTTATTAATTAAGTCACCAAATACTTCACCTACCCTTTGAAAACGTTATTTCTTTGTCCCTATGGCCGTCCAACACTACCCTAAAGGCCTAATTTCACATTAAGGACCTCCAATTTAAGGTTCTCTAGCTATTTGACACCTTTAACTTGTAAATCAAAACTTTCGCACTTTATGAGATTTAGTCCTTTTCAAAATTAAGCATGCAATCACTAAAATTAATGCACCAAAATTTTCATGTACTCATATAATTATGCTATAACATGTAAAATAATATTAAAATAATTTTCTCCAACCTCAGATTAAAATGACTATCCCCAAAATCAGGCTATTACAACTCTCCCCCCTTTAGGGATTTTCGTCCCCAAAAATCTTACCGATAAAGAGGTTTGGGTACTGCTTTCTCATGGCTTCTTCTGGTTCTCACGTAGCCTATTCTAAACCATGTTTTTTCCACAACACTTTCACTAAGGTTATACTTTTATTCCTCATCTATTTAACCTCTTGAGCAAAAATCTTTATTTGTTCCTCATCATAGGTCATATCCGGTCGTAACTCAATTTCTGTAAGAGAAATTACATGTAAAGGATCGGACTGATATCGTCGCAACATCGACACATGGAACACATTGTGTATTCTCTCCAACTCTGCTGGCAAATCTAACCGGTAAGCTACTGGTCCAATCCTTTCAATAATCTCATACGGCCCAAAGAAACGTGCACTCAATTTGCCCTTTCTACCAAATCTCACTATTTTCTTCCATGGAGATACTTTCAAAAAACACTTTATCACCCACCTGAAACTCAATTTCCTTCCTTTTTAAATTCGTGTATGAGTTTTGTCGGTCTGAAGCAGTTTTCAAACTATCATAGATCACTTTCACTTTCTCTTCGGTTTCTCTAATTAAATCAACCCCGTGAATTTGTTTCTCACTAAGCTCAGCCCAATACAAAGGAGTTCGGCACTTGTGACCATATAATGCTTCGTACGGTGCCATCTGTACACTCGGCTGATAATTGTTGTTGTAACACCCCTTACCCGTATTCCCCTTACTAATTGTTATTTGGCTATTGGGAACCTTTAGCTTGAAAAATGTGATTCATCAAATCCATGAAAATGGCTGGGGCATTTGTTAAGCCAACAGGCATGACCAAAAATTCATAGTGGCCATACCTCGTCCGAAATATAGTTTTCAGCACATCCGAGTCCTTGACTTTCAACTGATAGTACTCGGACCTCAAGTCTATCTTGGAAAACACCGTGGCTCCCTTCAATTGGTCAAATAAATCATCAATTCTTGGCAACGGGTACTTGTTTTCACAGTTATCTTGTTGAGTTGCCGATAATCTATGCATAACCTCATAGAACCATCTTTCTTCTTCACAAATAATGCGAGAGCTCCCCACGGGGAAAAACTCGGTCTTGCGAAGCCTTTATCTGTTAGTTCTCGCAATTGTGATTTCAATTCTTTTAGCTCTGTTAGAGCCATTCTATACAGAGCAATAGAAATGGGGGCAGTACCCAGAGTTAACTCAATCCCAAATTCAATCTCTCTAATCAGAGGTAGCCCTGGCAATTCTTCTAGAAAAACGTATGGATATTCATATACTATGGGCACTGATTCGATTCTTAACTCTGTTTCTCTCGTATTCATCACAAAGGCAATGTAAGCTTCGTACCCTTTCCTTAAATACTTATGAGTCAACAAGGAAGATATCACTACTGGTGACCTATCTTGCCTCTCTGATTCAACACGAATAAAATCCCCACTTTCACATTTTAACTCAATAAACTTCTTTCCAAATTTTCAATCACATCATGAGTAGTCCATCCCAAGGATGACATTGAACTCATCAAATGGTAATAACATGAGATTAGTAGGAAAACAATGACCCCTAATCATCAAAGGGCAACCTTTGCATACTCGATCAACCAACACATATTTGCCTAGGGGATTTGACACTCTTATTACAAATTCAGTAAAATCTATAGGCATGCTCAGGCTAGAGACTAATTTCATGCAAATATAAGAGTAGGTAGATCCTGGATCAATTAAAGCTATAACATGAGTATCATAGAGAGAAAATGTACCCGTGAATACGTCAGGGGAGGACGCCTCTTTGCGAGCACGAATGGAATACGTTCTCGCCGGTGCTCTACCTTCAACTCTCACAGTCTGCTTTCTAGATGAATTATTGTTACCCATATCATTTCTTGGGTTTCTCTATGGTCTTCCTCTAGTAGTACTTCCCTGTCTTGCATTTTAAGACTTCTTTTTCTCACCCACCTCAGGGCAATCTCTAATAAAATGGTCTAGAGACCTACATTTGAAACAAGCCTTCTTGCTTGCTCTGCACTCACCAGAATGAAATCTGCCACACTGTGGGCATTCCGGTCTACTCGATCGAACGTTTCCAACACTAGCAACTGATGTGGTTTCAGCCTTAGACCCTGAGAACTGTTTGCCTTTACTTCTACTTGAAAATCCAACTGAGGTGGCTGACCGGGTATCAAAGTCTCTTGACTTCTTGGATAAGATTGGAATGACTTGCCTATTTGTCTCTTCTTCGAGTCGCGAGACTCAATCTCAGCTTTCTTTTTCTCTCTGGCCAACTCTTCAGCCTTACAGGCTCTGTCTACTAACACCACACATTCTTTTAGTTCGAGGACTCCAACATATAAGCGGATATCTTCATTTAACCCATCCACGAACCTTTTGCACATGATAGCCTCGGTAGACACGCACTCCTGGGCATACTTACTAAGCCTGATGAATTCACGTTCCTATTCAGTCACCATCATTGACCATGCCTTAACTCCAAGAACTCTTTTCTTTTCTGGTCGATGAATCTCTGACTAATATACTTCTTCCGGAACTCCTCTTGAAAGAATTCCCAGTTAATTCTCTCCCTTAGTACCACCGACAAAAGGGTATTCCACCACTGATAGGTCGAATCTCTCAAGAGAGATACCACACACTTCATGCACTCATCAGGCATGCATGACAACTCATCGAATACCCTGATGGTATTCTCAAGCCAGAATTCTGCCCTTTCTGGGTCATCATCTTTACTAGCCCAAAATTCCTCTGCTCATTGTTTCTGGATCTTATCAACGGAGGCATTTCTCTTCTTACTACCTCAACCACTTGAGGAGCTACAAGAGCGAGCTGAAGAATAGGTGGGCTGGAGGGGGTTGAGCATTAGGGTTCGCTCGAATGTACTCAGTGTACCAATTGCTCATTATATGGAGAAAGGCTTCTCGAGCCTCTTCTCCCTGACCCATAGTCTCGGGTCTACTCTCTACTGGCGCGGTCCCTTACGCAGGAGTCAGCGCATTACTTGCAGCATCATCGGCTGCGGCTCGGTCGGGATCAGGATCCATTTACTATGTAAAAACACAATTCAATTCGTCAGGAGCCGTCACACTATCACTACACAATTACTCTTACTATGGCACGTATAGCTAGACACATACTTATGCTATGTTAGTTTGAGAACCGACTAAATCGTAGCTCTGATACCATTAAATGTAACACCACTTACCCGTATTCCACTCCGGAACCAGGTACGATGCATTACCGGACTTAACTTGCTTGTACATACAATTTTGGGCTCTAAAAAAAATCCATCCCCAACTTAAAACTTCTCACTCAAATGTATAACATCCTTATCATGGGCCTATGAGGCCTTAAACATATATTCAGAAAGTTTCAGAATTAAACCAGAAACTTTTGTGCACTTAAATTCTTCTCCCTAAACAGGGGCCACACGCCCGTGTGAAGTGGGACACACCCGTGTAGGCAGGCCGTGTGATCACACACGCTAATGTCCCTAGCCCGTGTGGAATATATTTTCTAATTCCAATCTACAGGGGTTTTAACACGGTCGGACACATGCCCGTGTCCCTCACACGGCCTCGACACGCCCGTGTCATAGCCCGTGTGCCAAAACCATGACATTCTATTTATGACGTCATCACTTCATTATGGTCACATGGCTAAGGCACACGCCCTTGTCCTTAGACCGTGTGTCGAATTAAATTCCAAATTTAGGTGCAGACTTCACACGGCCTAGGCACACACCTATGTTTATGGCCGTGCCTACCGTGCGTTTACTACTGAGCATACTGACTTGTAAACCTAGCTTGCTAGGAGACACGCGGCCGATTAACTCGCCCATGAGGCTGACCATGTGTCACACACGGCCTAGACACAAGTCCGTGTGTCTACTTGTGTGGACATTAAAAAGGCTATATTCCAAGCCAAATGCCACCCTATATAGCAACCATACTTATATCATCTCATTACAACATAACTCATGACTCTAAGGCACTACTAAGAACTCAAATCAAGCATCCACACAAGCATAAACTTCATGATTCATCATCAATAAATATATATAAACTTATCGAGTATCGGCCCAATTCCAATGGTCACTTACAAAGTTAATTTGATGACATAAATAGCCAACACTTTGGCTAACAAATATGACATAACAAAATACCCAAGTCCTATACATGCCATACTCAAAATAAATCTAACTTTGTTATACCCAAGAGATGTCGATAGTGTGATTTCCGAACTCCGATGTCCCACGATCCTCGAGTTATCTTGGTAATACTACAAGGAAAAGGGAAATGAGAGGGGTAAGCATAAAGCTTAGTAAGTTTGCATGAAAATAAATAGCAACAATATGCTCATAATGACATCAATCCATGGCATTAGATAACCACACAAAGTCATAAGCACTTTGGCATAACTTACTCGTTCTTGTTCTTCTCTAGAACATACCATGCCACATATCGTAAACATTCCTCGTGAATTACTCACGGGTACCTATATTCACTCAATCACATGGATTTAGTACTAAATCTCATATCTATCTCCAAGCTTATCTATTTACCCCGCTAAATCATTAGGAATATTCAAAGATGCATACTTATAATCATTACATAAACACGAAGCAAATGCCACATCCCAGATGTGGTCTTTGATAAACCGTTAAAGTAACATATTTTAATCCCACAATTAGCATACTTCTGGATGGTTTATCCCTTGATTTATGTAAAAAGGTGCTCTTAATACTTTCTTTTCATGTCTTATACTCAGGAAAGCACCGGAGGACAGAAAGAACGAGAAACGGGCCTAAAACAGGCCAAATTTGGCCAAAGTGGAAATCGACACGGCCTGGACTTAAGCCCACACGACCGTGCCTCCTTGAGAAACTAGAACATGGCCTAATCCTGATTCACACGACCGTGCCTCATTAAAGAAGTCCGAACATGGCTTAAAGACGATTCACACGGGCATGTGCCATGGTCGTGTCCCTGTCGTGGAGAAGAGCAATTCTACGCGAAAAAGAATACTTAGGGGCAAAGAAACCTATTTCAAAAGCCTATATAAACCCCCTAAGTATAACCTTAAAAAGGGCGGTTAGCTAGGCCAAGTAGCCGAGCCGAAAAGGTCAGATTTGTGGGAAACACTCGAAGATAGCCAGTTGATCCATCTCAAGAAGCTGAAATTCTACTCAAAACGGTGGATCTCTCTTTCAATTCCTTTAGGGATTTCTTCTGTTTTGTTTTATCTTTTCTTCTGAGATGTTTTCTTTTATAGTTATGAACTAAACCCTTCAGATACCTGAAGGGGATGAAACCTAAGACGGATCTTGTTGTTGTTTTCTGAACTATATGATAAATACTTAATTTGTTCTTAATTATGTGTGCTTAAATCTTGTATTGATATTTCTGGGATATTAAACCCACCAATGATGCTAGAGTAGTAGTGAAGTTTCTCATGAAATTGTTCTCTCGATTTGGAACACCTAGAGTTATCATTAGTGATAGGGGCACTCATTTCTGTAATACTCAATTTGACAAAGTCTTAAAAAAATATGGAGTACACCACAGGATAGCTACCCCATATCACCCTCAAACCAGTGGGCAAGTTGAAATAGCAAACTGAGAGCTTAAACGCATCCTAGAAAAAATGGTTGAATCAAACAGAAAAGATTGGGCATTAAAAGTAGATGATGCCTTATGGGCTTATAGAACAGCGTTTAAAACCCCTTTAGGAGCATCCCCATACAAACTTGTATATGGGAAAAGCTGTCATCTACCATTGAGTTAGAACACAAAGCTTTTTGGGCTATAAAATTTTTAAATTTCGATCTTAAAGTTGCAGGAAAGAAAAGAATGATACAGATGAATGAGCTAGATGGAGAGCTAAGGCCTACGAGAACTCGAAACTATACAAGGAGGCAACAAAGCGATGCCATGATGCTCGTCTAAAGAAATTGAAACAATTCGAAGTAGGGGACTTGGTCCTGCTATACAACTCAAGGCTTAAACTATTTCCTGGGAAGCTGAAATCAAGATGGTCAGGCCCATTCATGATCAAAACAATTTTTCCCTATGGTACAATCGAGGTAACCCATCCTACTCAAGGCACATTCAAGGTAAATGGTCACCGACTCAAAATCTATAATGGTAAAGATTTCAGGGATATGAGAGAGGAGCTTCAACTCTGTGAACCTTCTTTTAGAACCGAAAACAGGGTAAGCCTAGCTTAAGACTTTAAACGAACACTTCTCGGGAGGCAACCCGAGCGCTAACTTCATTAACATCATACTTTTAAATTTTTTAGCATCTGCCTTCATACTAATTAATCCAATAAAGGGCAGGTTTTAGATCACACGGCCTTGCACACGGGTGTGCCCGTGGTCGTGTGGAAGCCATGGGACGAAACACGGGCGTACATGTAGACGTGCATGACATGAAGTAAATTTTTCCTAAACACGGGCATAACACGGCCGTGCCTTATGACTGTGTGAAGATACTGACTTGCCACCCACGGGAAGAACACCCCCGTGCCTTACAACCATGGATTATACTGACTTGCCAATCACGGGCTGGACACGCCCGTGCTATAAAATTGTGTGAACATACTGACTTGTCGAAAATAGGCAGAACACGTCCGTTCTAAACGACTGTGTGAAGAAGAACACGGGCAGGCCACTTTACCCAAGGCCGTGCCCAAGCACCCTGAACGTGCCCAAAATTCAAAATCACAAAAAACACAGGCTGATTAAAATTGAGCACGGGCGTGGCCCCTGCCCGTGCTCCCACTCCTATTTAAGCAACTTAACCGCTTATTTTCCCCAACACCAACCCTAAATCGATCCTCTTAACCCCTTTTCTCCCAAATCCGGCCACCATACCCAAAATCACCCACATTTTGACCTTCAAAAGCCTTCAACCTTCCCTTCTCTCCAAAACCCATAAAAACCTGCCACCACCAGCCCCGAGCCAGCAGCCCTCCCATGCAGTAGCTTCACTATCGGATATCTCTACACGCCTTACCTAGTTTGAGCAGTACTGTAATCAACAGTTCACTGAAACTCCTTGACATTTTGACGGGATCGAGGCCACCCTCCAGTAGATATGCCATCACTTCCACATTTCTTCACCGACACCACCGCAGGACCCAGCTGATGATGATGACCCCTGAGTCCTCTTATTTTCCTTATTTTTTTCTTTTTTATTTTCAGTTTTTCATTTTTCATTTCTATTTGTCTTAATTTAAACTTTTCCCCTTTTTTATTTCAAACATTTATTATGTTATTATTGGCTATCTAACCTTCGAGTATGCCTAACATATATTTATTTAAATTACGCCCCCGAGACATCTAACTGATGACTTCGTAGTTTCAATTGCACACTCCAAATAACGAACAAATCACTAGGAGTAATTCACTACTACATAAGTAATCTTTCATCACGACCTTTGCCAACTCAAGGAATCCATCCAAAATTCAGAAAGTGTTCTTTTCCCCTTCTCTTTTAGTATTGCATGATTAATTATCTATCTTTGTACATTGAGGGCAATGTACATCTTAAGTGTGGGGGTGTGAATAGTTATTTCAAGAAAATGCCTAACTTTCTGCATTATTCTCAAATTCTTGAATTATACCTTGTTCTTAAGTGATTTCCTCATATTACTAATTAGGATGAAATTTCTGATAATTTATGATTTTTATTGATATGTTTTAGATTAAGTCATTGATAATTATGCATTGATGATTAAATTTGAAGAATACTAGAGAATCAAGCATGATAAGTCTAATTTTTCAGAATTAAAATTTTCAGGTGGTCTACCTAAATCTGAATGTTATCTTGAAATTTGAAATTTACAAGGTTGATATCAAAACACCCATAATTTTTGTGAGATTTTGAGCCTTATAGAGCATATATTCTTTTTCTTGCTCACTTTATTGATTATGAGTGTGTCAACATTTGAACTGTTATTCTAGAACTTGCATCGATTATACATGTCGAGACCACACCTATGATTTGATATACAGAGATGATAAAGGCACTTAGGATTTAACCCATTTACTCCATAAAAAGCCTACCTTCATAATTAACCCCTAGTGAACCTCGTTGATCCTAACAACCCTTTTATTGACTCACCCACTAATATTAACCCAAAACCCTTTGTATTTGTTACCACCATTCCTTTTGACTACCCTTATAATTGAGATTTGATTTGATTAGTTACCTAATTATATTATTTCAGTAGTTAAATTTATCCTTTAATTACTTGATTTGTTCTTAAAAAAAATGATTATCCTTTAATTACTTGATTTGTTCTTAAAAAAAACGAAGTATATTTAATATTTGTTCTATGTAATTGAGCTTATATATTTAAATCCCAAATGTTGAAGAAGAAGCTCATGTTAGAGTATTACGATTAGTAGTATTAGTTTTCAATTGATGTAAGTATTTAAGATATGTTCATTGTTTCTGGTTAGGTAATTTGTCCCGTCAATCTCGATTCTAACCTTCTAATTCAGACCCTTAACCTAAGCCCCGTTATAACCCTGTCAAAGACGTTTTGATTTGTGTATCATCTGATTATATATTGGTGGAGATTTGATTTTCATGCAAGACTATGGGAATAACTTTTCATGTTCGACTTTTGAGTGCTTAATTTTGAACCTTAAACACTTTGAGTGATTTGAGTGAATCTTTAGTGAAGATGTTAAATCTTGTCGATTTCGAATCAGAGGTAATTATTCAGGAAAAGAGAAACGCCTATGTTTTCATGCTATAAATATATGACTTTGATTTGTTTGAATCTTTAGGACTCTTTGAGTTGAATTATCCATGTATAAATTATCTATGAATTATGATAAGACATTGTTGATAGGAATTATCAATCATGAAAAGTTTGTTTTACTTATAAGTTGAGAATTTTGCTTGAGAACAAGCAAAACCTTAAGTGTGGGGGTATATTATAAACCGTTAAAGTAACGTATTTTAATCCCACAATTAGCATACTTATGGATGATTTATCCCTTGATTTATGTAAAAAGGTGCTCTTAATACTTTCTTTTCATGTCTTATACTCAGGAAAGCACCGGAGGACAGAAAGAATGAGAAACGGGCCTAAAACAGGCCAAATTTTGCCAAAGTGGAAATCGACACGGCCTGGACTTAAGCCCACATGACCGTGCCTCCTTGAGAAACTAGAACACGGCCTAATCCCGATTCACACGACCATGCCTCATGAAGGAAGTCCAAACACGGCCTAAAGACGATTCACACGGGCATGTGCCATGGCCGTGTCCCTGTCGTGGAGAAGAGCAATTCTACTCAAAAAAGGATACTTAGGGGCAAAGAAACCTATTTCAAAAGCCTATATAACCCCCCTAAGTATAACCTTAAAAAGGGCGGTTAGCTAGGCCAAGGAGCCTAGCCGAAAAGGTCAGATTTGTGGGAAACACTCGAAGATAGCCAGTTGATCCATATCAAGAAGCCAGAATTCTACTCAAAACGGCGGATCTCTCTTTCAATTCTTTCAGGGGGTTTTAGCGATTTCTTATGTTTTGTTTTATCTTTTCTTCTGAGATGTTTTCTTTTATAGTTATGAACTAAACCCTTCAGATACCTGAAGGGGATGAAACCTAAGACGGATCTTGTTATTATTTTCTAAACTATATGATAAATACTTAATTTGTTCTTAATTATGTGTGCTTAAATCTTGCATTGATATTTCTGGGATATTAATTCAAGTTGGATGTGCTTAGGCGGAGGAGCAAAAGTCCCTGCTTAAGAGTAGATCTAGCATAATTAAGCGGAGTTGATTGCACGCCTAGAGATAGGGTGACAAGATTTGGCCCGATTAGGGTGAAACCTAATATGGGAGTCCATAGATCAAGCTAATGCGATTCTAGGGGTTTTAATTAGAAAAAGATTTCAATTAATCAACCTAGGGTTAGACGTTATTCGCCTCGAGAGAGGGTTTAATATAAATTAGGGAATCTTACAAATCAAGTCAAGTGAATACATCATATGGTTCAGTGTTAGATAACAAGTGAAGTCTAGGTGGATTCTTCCTAAGGGTATCGTCTTAATCAACTGAGTTTTTCCTCAAGTTATTTTCCCCAATTCATTCGTTTTGTCTTTGCGTCTTTAGCTTAGTAGTTAGTTAAATTTAGATTAAACAACAAACTTCACTTATTTTAGGGTAGATAATAAAAAGAAAGTTAGTATTAGTACTTTTAGTTCCTTTGGGTTCGACAATCCGGTCTTACCTAAGCTATACTACTGTTCGATAGGTGCACTTGCCTTAAGTACTTTTCAGAGTTAGTTTCCAGGTTCGATCATTCTCTTTTTTATAAATTTTAAGACTCGACAGCTACGATCAGTCTTACATGGGGTCACTTCTGAGTGCCAATGCCATATCCCGGATATGGTCTTTTACGGAATCTCACTTCAACTACCAATGCCATATCTCGGATATGGTCTTATACGATTCTCATATTCAATACCGAAGCCATATCCCAGATATGGTCTTATACGAGATATGAATTCAGTGCCAAGGCCGTGTCCTCGACACGGTCTTACACGGGACCTTATTATTATCCATCTCATGTCTCGGTGATAGTAATTTGACATATATTATAGTCCCATTGGGACTTCAACATCTCAATTTCTCATTCAACACCAATACTCAATTTCATAGAATATCATGCATCATTATAATATCAAACATTCTCAAATATGCTAGCATAAATGTTGAATTTATCACATACAAACTTACCTCGATTTCAAAATAAGCTAGATCGTCAATCTAGTCCGATACTTTGCTCGTTCCCCGGTCGAGGTAAATTCTTGGTTCTTCTTGATCTATAATAGCAAATTAGTTCATTTAATTATCACATTAATAAATGCATTTCAATAATCATGCTTTGGAAAAAGTACTATTTTGGCCTTAGACTTTTGCAAAATGACCATTTTACCCCTAGGCTTGGAAATCAATTCTAATCAAATTTCTCTCTTTAACGAACCTAGGTGAATATTTAATTCTCTTATGGCTACCATCAAAACTCAATATTTCACACATTTACTACATATTTTACAACCTTTATAAAAAGGTCCTTTTAAGTGTTTTCTTGGTAACACCTTTCACAAAAGTTGTTCATCTAACAACTAAGACCCATTTTATTTCCATAAAAATACAGCAAACAACTTAAAAGCTTTCACGGAAAACCTCTAAACTCTTCACCATTTAACAAAATAGTCCCCTCTTTAGAAAGCTTAAGCTTTAGGGGTTCCAAAAGTACAACTTTTATCAAGAAATGATCACTAGAACACTTACTTGTAAAGAGAAGAGTGTGCTGAAATTTTTGAAGTTTTCCAACCCCTATTTGCTGCTAATTTTCGATAGAGGGATGAAGGAGAGAAGATGATATCTTTTCTTTCTTTATTTTAATATAAAATCCCAATTTAGTCTACCTAACACACCTACTTGACCAAATTTTGACCTCTTTTGTCCACTATGGCTGGCCAACCTTTATTTAAGGGGCTAATTGCCCTTTAAAAACCTCCAATTAATATTCTATGGCTATTGAGTACCTTTAGCTTGAAATTTTGAACTTTTGCACTTTATGCGATTTAGTCTTTTTTCACGATTTAGCATGAAATGTAACACCCCTCACCCGTATCCAACTCCGGGATAGGGTTCAAGGCGTTACCGGACTTAAACATTCACAATCATACAAAACCGAGTTACCAAATTTCACCCAAAATTTCAACTTTTCAAATACATGCATTTGACCTTGTCATCTATGTAATCACTTATACCACATAACAATACATAAACACATACCATGGACAAATATGCTTACAAGCCAAAATCATCATAAGCCACATCTCATGGCTATAATCAGAAAATCAATATAAGCCAATACATTTGACTAATCACAACAACATCCATCATAGAAAAATTAAGTCCCTATACATGACACTCACTTGAAAACATTTAACATACATATGCCAATACTCCAAGGATAATGGCTCGATAGTGTGATACTGCCTCCGACGATCTCCAACCCTGAGCTAACCTGACAAAACTAAAAGAAATAGAAAGGAGGGAGTAAGCTTTACACTTAGTAAGCTTGAATGAAAATAATAAGCAATGTGATAACATTTTCATATTCTTCCTATTTATTCAAATTCTAGTTAAGCTGTTTTCTTGAGTCATAGTCATTAAATTATTTATATCTAGAGCTACTAAACTCTAAATTAAGATCCGTATATTTTCTATGAAACTAGACTCACATATCTTCTTACCATAAAATTTCCAGAATTTTTTGTTTATCCAAGCAATACAGTTTATTCATTAAAGATTCCCCTGTTTCATTGTTTGACTATTCTGACCTCTCTTCACTACAAATCAATTTTGTCCTCGTATAGAGTTCATATGACCTTCTTATTTGGTTCATTTGAAAATAGACTCATTCAAAACTTCATGCATATAAATTATATCCCACAATTATTTTTGCACAATTTTTAATGATTTTTCCAAGGCAGAATAGGGGATCACATAATCATTCTGAACCAGTCTCACAGAAATTCAAATATCTAAAAATATACGAATCAGTTTTCAATGTTTCTTTTATATGAAAATAGACTCAATAATATTTAAATCAATATCTCATCCAACTTACTAATTCAATTTCTACTATTTTTGGTGATTTTTCAAATTCACGTCACTGCTACCGTCCAAAGTAGTTCTATTGTAAATTTTTGCTCTCCCTCACTTTAGTTGTATTCATCACTTTCCTATACCAATCTTTCCAATTTCTGATTACATATCGAGCATATTGTTCATACGTACATTTTCCACATTTCTCAATTGGTCACATTTACACTTGCACTTATTCGTAACATGATCGCACCAATCTTCACTAGTAAATTATCTCGTTGAACCCCTTCGGAAAACGCCCGATACTCGGTGGTCTCAGCACATAGCTTTACCTACACATAATTTGGCTTTCTTGTACATATGGTGAAGGTCCCTTATCACCACGTGACCTAGCCATTCCATCTCGTAGCTTTCTTATCTACATGGTGTCCAACACTAGGAACCACTCATGTGACCTAGCTACTCATAACCCGTAACTTTCTTGTACACATGGTATACACACAGTATTACACATATGACTAGTTACATATGAAATTATTATCCCGTAGCTTTCTTGCACATATGGTGAAAGTCCCTTATCATCCATGTGGCCTAGCTACATATCAAATTTTGCCATCAAGTAGCTTTCTTGTGCACACGGTGAAGGTCCCTTATCACTCGTGTGACCTAGCTACATATTGTCCGTATCTCTCGGTTTTTCGAAGGTTCAATCGAGAATTTCCATTTCCATACATTTTCATATTTTAGTTATCACCCAATGATTTCCATAATATCTAGCAAAATAATTATTGTACAAGTAAAATAAATGCATTATTTACATATAAACTTTCTTGTCGAAATCTCGTCAAAGTACAACTGTAGCAACTCATTACAACCCATGTAATATTAATTTAACATTCAATTCTTGTAACATTAATTTGCCATTCAATTTCACATGACACAACAAACATCACATTTTCCATACCATACATACCATCCATCAACTTCTCCTAAACATATTAAATCATACAATTTATGCCATATCAATATAAAATTACAATTCAAGCATGGTGTTGCATTATTATTAACACACGAACTTACCTCGAATGCCAAAATGATCATTTTACCAACTTTCTTGATTTTCGATTTTCCTCTAGTTCTAGGTCCAAATCTCATTTTTCGAGGTCTAAAACATCACATTTCACTTATTTAATTAATGTACTACTCAAAACAGTCCCTAACTCAAACTTTGGCAAAATTACAATTTTGCCCCTAAACTTTTGCATAATTACAATTTTGCCCCTAGGCGCGAAAAGTAAACTTTATTCCTTTTTCTTATGTTTTATGACATGCTGAACATTTTCCCCTTCTATAGCAACTTCAAATTCTTACTATAACACATTATTATGAACAATAACAACTTTTACCAATTAGCTCGTTTTACTCGTTTTCACCGAAAATCACTTAGTAAAAATCGTTCCTCTACTCATAAACATGCATAATCTTCCAAAATTCATCAAAATACACAATTATTCAACATGGGCTAATTTTTAAAATTAAACTCTAGCTCAAAATAATGGTAGAAATAGCTAAACTAAGTTACCGGGATTTCAAAAAATCGATGAACATTAAAAACGGGGCTTAGAAACACTTACTATGAAGATTGAAAAGCTTGAAACCCTTAGCCATGGAGTCATGAAATTTTTGGCAGCAACTTGAAGAAGATGAGCAGATTTTTTCGTGTATTTTGTCTTTTTTATTCATTAAAACACTAAATGACTAAAATACCCTTAAGGCTTTTCTTTCAATTTTGTCCTATTCATGCCCATTTTTGTCCATCAAGTTATCCAATGGTCTAATTACCTTTTAAGGACCTCCAGTTTAAAACTCATAGCAATTTAACACCTTTAATATATAGAACTCAACTTTTGCACTTTTTACAATTAAGTCCTTTTGACTAAATTGAGTGCCCAAACGTCGAAATTTTCGAACGAAATTTTCACGAAATCTTTCCGTGAAATCGTAGACCATAAAAATATAGTAAAAATAAAATTTTCCTCGTTGGATTTGTGATATTGAAATTACTGTTCCGACTAGGCCCTAATTCGGGATATTACATGTAATCGCTAAAATTAAAGCATCAAAATTTTCATGTACTTATACAATCATACTCTAACTCATAAAATATCATAAACATAACTTTTTCTAACCTCAGATTAGTGATTCCGAACCGCTGTTCCGAATAGCCCCTAGATCAGGTTCTTACAGTTGTTGTAGGCAAATTCGACCAAAGGTAGATATTTTTCCCAACTACCTTCAAACTCTAAAACACAGCATCGGAGCATATCTTTGAGAGCTTGAATCACTCTTTCAGATTGACCATCAGTTTACGGATGGAACGCGGTACTAAAATTCAATTTCATACCTAAGGCTTCTTGTAACTTTTTCCAAAACCTCGAAGTAAACCTCGGATCTCTATCCGAAATAATTGACATAGGCACCCCATGTAATCTTACAATTTCGACAATATATAGCTCAGCCAACTTGTCAAGTGAGTAATAAATACGTACTGGTATAAAGTGATCCAATTTTGTTAATTATCAACGATAACCAACACGACATCTTTCTTTTTCAGAGTCATGGGTAACCCTGTTACAAAATCCATCATGATTCAGTCCCATTTCCACTCGGGAACCATCACTAGCTAAAGTAAATCCGAAGGTACCTGGTGCTCGAATTTCACTTGTTGACAGATCAAACACTTTGTCACAATCTCAGAGATGTCTCTTTTCATACTCGGCCACCAATAGAACCTCTTCAAATCATAATACATTTTTGTACTACCCGGATGTATTAACAAACAACCATTGTGTGCCTCTTGTAAAATTTTCCAAATTAACTTATCATCTTTTGGAACCCATACCCTATCACAGAACATCAAGCAATCATTTGAACCGACCCAAAAATCAGAGTTACTTCCCGATTCACACTAAGCTCACTTAGCTTGCATTCCACTATCATTCTTTTTAGCTTCACAAATCTGCTAAAGAAACAATGGTCTAGCCCTTAACTCAGCCAAAATCAAACTGTCGTTAGACAAAACTAAACTCGTACTCATAACTCTCAAAGCATACAAGGATTTTCTTCTTAAGGCATCTGCGGCTACAGTCGCTTTCCCTGGATGATAATCAATCACTAGCTCATAATCCTTCAATAATTCGAGCCACCTCCGTTGTTGCAAATTAAAGTCCTTTTAGTTCATCAGGTACTTCAAATTTTTGAGATCGGTAAAGATTTAGCATTTCTCACCATACAAATAATGACGCAAAATCTTCAACGCAAAGACGATGGCAGCAATTCCAAATCGTGCATCGGATAATTCTTTTCATGTGATTTTAGCTATCTCGAGGCATAAGCTACTACTTTGCACTCTTGCATCAACACATAACCAAGACCATTCATTGATGCATCACTATAGATCACAAACTCCTTTCCCGACTTAGGTTGTACCCAAATTGGGGCTTCAGTCATCAATGCTTTTTGTTTCTTGAAACTCTGTTGGCACTTCTCTGTCCATTCGAACTTGACATCTTTCTGTAAAAACCTCATTATTGGTGTAGCAATTATGGAAAATCCTTTAAAGAACCGTCTGTAGTAACCCGCTAAGCCGAAAAAGCTTCTAGTCTTTGACACATTCCTCGGCGGTTTCCACTTAACAATAGTCGAGATCTTACTTGGATCAACTCTAATTCCATCACCTGACACGATGTGTCCTAAGAATCTGACCTCTTGGAGCCAAAACTCACTTTCTCTAAACTTAGCATACAACCGCTTATCTCTTAAAGTCTGCAAAATAGTTCTTAAATGCTTCGCGTGCTCACTCTCATCCTGAGAATAAATTAATATATCATCAATAAAAATAACCACAAACTTATCCATGTACGGTCGAAAAATACAGTTCATTAAATCCATAAATACATCAGAAGTATTCATTATGCCAAAGGGCATTATGAGGAACCCGTAATGGCCATACCTTGTTCAAAATGCAGTTTTCGATACATCTTGTTCCTTAAATCTCAACTGGTAATAACTGGACCTCAGGTCTATCTTAGAAAACACTGTGGCTCCTTTCAATTGGTCAAACAAATCGTTGATCCTTGGCAAAGGATACTTGTTCTTAACTGTAACCTTGTTGAGCTATCTGTAGTCTATACATAACCTCATCGACCCGTCTTTCTTTTTCACAAAAAGTATTGGAGCACCCCACGGAGAATAGCTCGGTCTTGCGAAACCTTTATCCGTCAACTATTGTAACTAAGCCTTCAATTATTTTAACTCCAATGGTACCATTCTATACGGGGCAACCGAAATAGGTGCCGTACTCAATACCAAACTCAACCTCCCTAACTGGATGCAATCCAGGTAACTCTTCCGGAAACACGTCCTAATACTCGCATACTACGGGCACTGATTCAATCTTTACTTCTGACTCTTGGGTATTTAACACAAATGCAAGATAAGACTCATACCCTTTTCTCATACATTTCTCAGCTGCCATAGAAGAAATCATTACAGGCAAGCTATCCGATTCACCTGATTCAACCCGAATAATATCTCCATTTACACATCTCAGTTCAATAAACTTACTACCATAGTTTACTAACACATTATGAACTGTCAACCAATCCATGCCAAGAATTAGGTCAAATTCATCAAACGGTAGTAGCATGAGGTTAGCCGGAAAACAATGGTCTCTAATCATCAAGGGACAATTTCTACACTTTATTAACTATCACATGCTTGCCTAACGGGTTTGACACTTATATCACAAATTCTGTAGACTCAACAATCATACTCACGCTAGACACTAATTTCATACAAACACACGAATGAGTAGACCCTGGGTCAATTACAGCAACAACAGAAATATCATGAAGAGAAAAAGCACCCGTAATCACATATGGGGATGATGCCTCTTTGTGAGCGCGAATGACATAAGTCCTTGCAGGGGCTCTACCCTCTGATCTCATAGTAGAATCCCTAGGAGCACCTCTACTTCTAGCCCTACTTCCTGAGTTCTTCTGTGGTCTACCTCTCGAAAGTACATTACTCGCTCTCACTTCTTATTTTCTGTCTTTCTCATCCATATTAGGACAGTTTCGAATGAAGTGGTTTAGTGAACCGCACTTGTAGCAAGCTTGAATGTTTCCCCAACACTCTCCAATATGTTGTCTACCACAATTCTAACACTCAAGTTTATTAGACTTCGCATTACCCACACTTGCCATCGAGGTGGCTTGAACTCTAGAGCCTTAATATGTTTAACCACGATCTCGGTGTGAATACCCAACTGAAATGGTTGTCCGAGGGTTCGCGTCTTTGGACCTCTTTGATTGGGATTGGAACGACTTACTCATCAGCCTCTTCCTTGCATCTCATGCCTCAATCATAGCTTTTCTCTTTTCCTTGTTCAGCTCTTCAGCTTTGCAAGCTCTATCGACCAATACCACAAATTCTTTCAACTCTAAGATCCCGGCTAAAAATCTAATATCCTCGTTCAGCCCATCTTCAAACCTCTTACATATAATAGCTTTGGTAGACATACACTCTTGAGCATACTTACTGAGTCTGACAAATTCACGTTCATACTTTGCCACAAACATTTTACCTTGCTTCAATTCATGGAACTCTTTTCGTTTCTGATTGACGAACCACTGACTTATATATTTCTTTCTGAACTCCTTTAAGAAGAAATTCCATGTCACTCTCTCATTCGATACTACAGATGTCACCATTTTCCACCAGCGATATGCCGAGTCCTTCAGTAATGGTACGACACATTTTAAGCATTTCTAGGGCGTGCAAGAAAGTTCCTCAAATACCCACATAGAATTCTCAAGCCAGAACTCTGCTTTCTTAAGATCATCATCTATGTTGGCTCTAAATACCTCGGCCCCTTATTTTTGAATCTTATCAACCGGAGGTTTAGTCAATCTTACTAAATCAATACCTTGAGAAGCTACGGGGATCAGTTGAGGTATAGAAGGGGGTGGAGGAGGTTGAGCATTAGGATTTGCTCGAACAAATTTAGTATACCAATTACTCATCATATGGAGAAAAGCTTCCCGAGCCTCCTCTCCTTGACCCAAAGTCTCAGTTCTACTTTCTATTGGTGCGGTCCCTTGTGCGGGAGCCGGTGCATTCCTTGTAGCATCATCAACAGTAGCTCGGTCTGGATCCATTTACTATATGAAAACACAGTTTGAAATTGTCATGAGTCACCACACTATCATAATATACTTATGGCATGTATAGCTAGACTTTCACACATGCTACAGTAGTCCGAGAACCGACTAAACCATAACTCGGATACCACTAAATGTAACACCCCTTACCCGTGTTTAACGCTAAAACATGGTACGAGTTGTTATTTAACTCAAAACACATACTAACATGCATTACTAGGTCATAAAAATCTGTTCAAATTTAAAAATTTTCAAACTTCCTCTAATTATTCATAATATGGGCCTACAAATCCCCAAAACACATCTTAGAAATGTTTCAGGATCAAATCAAGTTCTTTGGAAAACTTTGGAAAATATCACTAAAAATAGGAGCACACGCTTGTGTGGAAGGGTAACACACCCGTATGACTTGAGAACATGGCCATGTTGAAAGATCGTGTAATTCACATGGCCTAAGCATATGGGGACACACCCATGTCCCACACCTGTGTGGATTTATTTCTCAATTCGAACCTACAAGGGTTTTCACACGGCCTGACACACGCCCTGTAACAGCCCGATTTTGGGGCTAGTCGAAATAGTGGTTTTGGAACCACTAAATCTAGGTTAGAGAAAATTATTTTAATATTATTTAATGAGCTATAGCATGATTATATGAGTGTATGAAAATTTTGGTGCATTAAATTTAGTGATTTCATGCTTAATTGCAAAAAATCACTAAATCGCATAAAGTGCAAAGTTTTGTTCTACAAGCTAAAAGTATCAAATAGCCATATAACCTTAACTTGGAAGTCTTTAAAGTGCAATTAGACCCATAGAAAGGGAGGCCAGCCATAGAGACAAAGATGAGACATAGTCAATGGTTAGATGGTGTTTGGTGACTTAATTGAGTAATAAGATAAAATAAAAAGAAAATGATATCATCTTTCTACATTTTCTTCTACCACAGAAAATATTAGCAAAATAAGGGGTTTTAAGAGCTCAAAAATTCCATCCAAGCTCTTCTCTTGCAAGTAAGTGTTTTGATGATCATTTTTGATAATTTTTGTGTTTTTGGAACCCCTAAAGCTTAGTCTAGCTAATGAGGGGACTATTTTGCAAAATGGTTAAGAGTCTAGGGTTTTACCATGTGAGTATTCATGTTGGTTTCTGAAATTTTATGGAAGAAAATGAATCTTTTTTGTCTAATAAACAACTTATATGAAAGGAGTTTCCATGAAAACACCTAAAAGGACCTTTTTGTAAAGGTTGTAAAATAGGTGGTAAATGTGTGAAATAATTGGTATTGTGAATTGCTATAACAGTAATAAATATTCAGTTAGGCTTGTTAAAGAAGGAAATTTGATTAGAATCAATTTAATAGCCCAGGGGCAAAACTATAATTTTGTAAGAGTCTAAGGGCAAAACGATAATTTTGCCAAAGTATGACTTTTGAAATGTCTTGATCAATGTAGTGATTAAATGAGTCACTTTGTTATTATAGATCAAGAAGAACATTGAATTAACCTTGATCAAGGAAAAGGCAAGGTTTCTGACTAGAATTGCAAATTGGCACATTTTAGTACAGAGGTAAGTTTGTGTGTACTAATTCAACATCGGGTTATTATCCATTGATATGCTTGAGATTACATGAAATGTATATTATTTCTATGAAAATTGATCAATGATGTTTAATGAGAGTATGATGAAAATTTATGATGTGAAAGCCTCGGTTGACCCTCAGAATAGAAAGGATACCATTGTTAAGATATGAAATTCATAAGGTCCCGTATAAGACCATGTCTAGGACATGGCCTCGGCATAGAATTGAGATCCCGTGTAAGACCATATCTAGGATATGGCATCAGCATCGAGGATAGACTTCGTGTAAGACCATGTCTGGGACATGGCATCGATATACAATCTCGTATAAGACCATATCTTGGATATGGCATCAACATCGATATGAGATCCCGTATATGACCATATCTGGGATATGGCATCAGCATCGACAAGTGATACCATGTAAGACCACGTCTGGGATATGGCATTGGAATCTTATCATGTGTATGACGAGTTTGGGTATCTTTCGTTATTCCAAGTGGTTCAACGGGGGAAATAGCTAAAATTTATGTTCAAGATGGTAAAAGTTGTAACATCCCGGTCTAGGGCCTAGTCATAATAGTGGTGCGAGACTGCAAATCTGAGGGTTATGAATGATTTTTTGAGGTTTATGCTATGTATGCATGCTAGTGTGAAAGTTTCATGACGCAATTTTGTGAAATTGTGGTTGAGTTGTTCAAAAGTACTAAATTGCAAAAATTGCAAAATGTGAGATTCTAGAAGCTATTTGTGTGAAATGGCTTTAGAATATATATTAGAGGTCCTTAAATAGCAATTTTCCCAATTTTTAATTTTTGGAAAAAATTGGAAATGGATGAGTTAAAATAGGAAGTTTATCAAAAAGGGCATTTTGGTCATTTACCAATTAAATGATTAAAATGGGAGAAAAGATGACAAAATTCATTCATCTTCTTGTCCAAGGCTACCGAAAATTGAGAGAGCCATTGTTAGGGTTCTTCAAATTTTCCAAGCTTGCTAGTAAGTGCATCCAATCCTCGTTTTTGATATTCTTCGTATTTTTGAAGTCCTAGTAGCTTAAGTAAGCTATTTTTAGCTATTTGATGAGCTATGATGGGTGTTCAAAAATGTACCCATGTATGACATGCATGTATTTTAATGTTTTATGGAAGAATATGAAAGCTTGATGTAGTAGAAACATCTTTTGCTAAGTGATTTTCCATGAAAATGCATGTAGGGAGTATTTTGTAAAAGTCTTGAGTTTAGTCATACATGTGTAATTTAATGAGAATTGATGATAGCTTTAGTTGAGTAAGTGATTCGGCTAAGCATGAAAGGCTAAAAGTTGAATAAAAATCACTTTATGAGCCTTGGGGTAAAAGTGGAATTATTAGAAAGATTAGGGGCAAAAGAGTAATTTTTTCAAAATATGAGATAAGTGTCAATTTAGTCAATGTGCGTATTGAATAAGCTGATTTATTCATTATAGATCAAGAAAGACAAAGTCCGGATCTAAACCGAGGCAAGAGCAATGTGGTGGACTAAATTACATATCTCTATACTTTTGAGTATCAAGGTAAGTCTATGCATAAACAATGCATTCATACTTACAATTTGTTAATGCTAGCTAGTGTGTAGCGTGATTAAGAATGATTGAGAACCTATGTGGGATGAATGATTGAGAACCTATGTGGGATGAATGTGGTAGAATTTGTGAATGGATGTATGGTTAAGTAAGTAGATATGTGAATGTGTAGTGAGGATGCTAAGTGGTGGGCTAAGTGCGATACCATCCTAATGCATATTGACGATAAGCTGGCTATGTGCGATGCTACCGTTAGGTATATTGTCTAGTGGGCTATGTGTGAAACCACTATGATTACCGTTGTGGTAGGCTAATGCGATACTACTTTACTAATTGATTGTGGTGGGCTAAGTGCGAAACCACCGAGAAATTAGCTGTGTGGATTAGCTGTGGAGATTAGCTGTGTGGTTGTATTATTGAGTTAATTACCTATGTGGATGAATTATCGAGAAATGATGTTGTGTTGTATATTGTGTAAATGTGATATTCAATGCAGGGGTGCATTTCAATGGTTATGAGTATGTGACTCATGAGGTGTTGGAAATGTGGTAAGGGATAGAAAGTGTAAGCATAGTTGTACATTATATGTTAGTATAATGCTAATTGTTGTTTAGCTTATACTATGATGCTTAATTGTTTATATGTAAACTTACTAAGCTCAAAGCTTACTCCCTTTCTTTTCCCTTGTCTTATAGAGTAAAAGTGTTGAATCGAGGTACGAGGATCAATCGGAAGTCGTCCACATTATCAGCACACTTTGGTACATGGGACTTAATGTTTTGTATATGGCATGTATAGAGGCTAGATAAATTAGTGAATTTTGCTGTAAATGGCTAGGATGTGTTAACCCATAGTTGGATAATCTATTTTGTATAATGCCATAGTTGTTGGCTGTTATATTATATGAAAAGATGTAGTTATCCATGTGAGATTGTGATTTCATTTGAGTTGATTATGGATGTGTTGAATGAGTGTATGTTGTGTATGCCGTAAGGGTGAGAAGGGCTTAGCAAATAGCTTTGTTCTTGTCCATGTGGATAGACACAAGGGCGTGTGTCTAGGCCATGTGTGACACACGGTCAGCCCATGGGCGTGTGACTTGGCCGTGTGTCCCCTGCATGTTGAAATTTTAAGTTAGATTTGGCCACGAGCTAGCTACACGGGCATGTGTCTAGGCTCTAGGCGTGTAAGTGAAGTCAGTGTTCACCACGGTTGGAGAGCATGGGCGTGTACCCTAGCTGTGGGGCATTGGCAAAATGCTTGGGTTTTCATACACGGGTTAAAGGCATGGGCGTGTGTGTCTACACACGGGTGTGTCTTATCTTACATGGGCGTTTGAGCCCTATATAAAAGAGAAAAATTTTAAGATTCAAAAAAGTTCCAGAATAGTCTCGAGAGCCCTCGTGTATATGAGTGAGGCCTCGTAAGTCGAGAATGAGGTTGTCCACGTTGAGCCTAAGTGACAATCAAGTGGTTTTAATTACAGTAATACCTCGGGCTCGGTTCCGGTGTAAAACACGGGTAAGGGGTGTTACAAAAGTGCTAAAGTTATGTGATGAAGTGATATAGGTACATGTGAGTATCTTACCAGAAATGTGTCCGATATGTGATATGTGATTGGTAAAAGTAAGCAAGAGTAAGTTATAACAATGTGCTTGAGAACTTGTGTTGTTTCTCAATGAAATGTATGGATGTTATCATAAGCCTTTAAGTTGCTATTTATTTCATGCAAACTTACTAAGCTTTATGCTTATTCCCTCTCTTTTCCCTTTCCTTGTAGTATCGTCAAACTAGCTCGGGGATCATAGAACGTCAAAGCTCGGTTCATACTATCAAGCTATTCTTTTGGTATAGTGAAGTTTAATTATTTTGAGTATGACATGTATAGGATTTGGTCATTTTGTTATATGTAATATTAGTTAGCCAAAGTGTTGGCTGTTAAGGTTAATTATTCATTTTGTAAATGGTCATTGAATTCGGCCAAGACTAGCCAAGCTATATTTATTCAGGGATGATGAAATTCATGAAGTGCAAGTTTATACAATTGAATAGGTAATGTGTGAAATATATATATATGTTATGAAGTGGTGAATATTAGAAGTGCTTTATGGTCATGCTATGTATTGCTTCAGGGTGGCAAAGAGGCTTGGTAAATAGCCTTGTATTTGTCCACATGGGTAGACACATGGGCATGTGTCTAGGCCTTGTGTGACACACAGCCTATCCCATGGGCATGTGGTATAGCCGTGTGTCCCCCTACATTCTAAGTTGGCAAAACAGAATGCCAGTAGTAACCACACGGGCTGAGACACGGCCGTGTGTCTCATCTGTAACACTCCTAACCCGTAACCATTGCTGGACTAGGGTTAAGAGGTATTACTAATCATTTCCAAACATTTTATATCATTCCACATCCAAACATAACAATTCTCATTCATATAGTCCCTTAAATAGGTCGACGGGAACTTAAACATGCTTTAGAATAGGGCCGGGACTAAACCGAACACATACAAAAATTTCTAAAATTGAAAATTTTTTCTAAGTTACAGAGGTCACACGCCCGTGCGTCCAAGCCGTGGCAAAACAGGGCATACATTCTGACTTGTTCACACGGCCTGAGACATGCCCGTGTGCCTCATTCGTGGTCGAAACTGACTTGCACCACACGTCCAGTCACACGCCCGTGTGTCCAGCCCATGGTCACTACTGACTTGATCCACACGACCAATCACACGCCCATGTGTCTTGCCCGTGGTCAGTCTGACTTGTTTTTAAACACAACCTCGAAAGACACGGTCAAGCCACACGCTCGTGTGCTCAATCGTGTGGGCAATTATAGGCCATTTTCAAGGCCAAAAGGCCATCCATACTTTGGAATTACCTATAAACATTAAACCATTATCAATTCATGCCTCAATTGCAACCAAAACATACCATTTCAAGCACCAATTAATCAACAACAAACCATCTATTTTTATACTCAATTCCTACTCAAATAAATCCATTCAAAGCACCATTTTCAAAACTCAAATCATGTAAGCTAAACATCATTTAGTGAAGCCACAAATTCACAATTAATACACCATTTCCATCAACTAATACAAGCATGAAACATACCATTTCCAACCTTACTATTTCATACCAAATTCATCATTTACATAGCTTACACATAATAACCAAAATCATCTAACATCCAAGCCATGTCACATGGCAAGGTCCAACACTTCATAATGCACCATATTTACTAGCCTATACATGCCATATACCAAATATGTACATCCTTCAAAAGTACCGAAATAGATAGCCTATAGTGTGATCGAGTCGCTGACAATCCCCAGATCCGAGCTAGTTCTACTGACACTGTAAAACAGAGAAACACATCACATAGTAAGCTTTAAAGCTTAGTAAGTTCGTAATATAATACATACCACTCAATAATGCAACATCAATACATAATTAAATCATCACATAGATAGATTAGATGCACAATTAAATACATTATCATCCTCAACCATATGCTGAAATATCCATTCATTCAACATTAAAACTATCATCAACCACATAGGTTTAAACATACCTTTGCCAACACTTAGTTAATAAACGTTCTTGCTATTTGATGCTCGATACCATATCTCATTCACTGCTCAATATCTTTTCAACTCAATCGCACAGTTAGTGCCCAAATCATAACCGAAGCTTAATTAACATCGCAAACTTAGTGCCTAGATACAAAACTGAACTTAATTTGGCATCGCACACACAGTGCCCATCAGTAAAGCCAAAGCTTCCATTACTTCGCACACACAGTGCTATTCATCTCTGTCTCAATTTCAATTACGCACACTTAGTGCCACATTTCTCAATCTCATATTTAACATTTCTAATACCATAATTATACATTCATTCTATTCACATCACATAGATATAGATTAACAACTAGTATTATATCCGAACTTACCTCAGACGTCGAAATACCGAAACTAGCCGATTAATCGAGTACTTTGTCTTTGCCTCGATCTCGATCTGAATTTCTCCTTTCTTGGCCTATACATATTCAAATTTAACTTATTCAATCAACAATTCATTCAATTTAGTCCAAACACACATATTTAGGGCATTTTACAAAATAGCCCTTATATTTTCACATTTCAACACTTTAGTCCCTAGTTCACCAAACCACAGAATACACAAAATTTCTATTCACATAAGCTTAGCTGAATTAACCCTATGTCCAAAAAAGCCCATATATTTCATTTAATTTACATTTTAGTCCTCCAATTCCTTATTTTCACAATTTAGCCCAATTTACTCAATTTGACCAAAAATTCAAATACAAACTATGTTAACCCAACATTAAACTTTCATATTCCACAAACTATCATCACAAAGCTCATGAGTTCATCAATGGCACATTTTAAAATCTTCATCAATTCATAAAATTGAAGCATGGGTTTGATAGTACACTAAGCAACGATCACAAAAACATAAAAATTATCAAAAACCGAAACCAAAGCATACCTTAATTTTGCTCAACCAAGTCCTAATGCTTCAAAGCTTCCTAAATATATTATTTTCTTTCTAAATTTGGTGAACAAAGAAGATGATAATGGCCATTTTCATGTTTTATTATTATTAATACATTTTAATTCATGTTTTACCCTTTTTTCCTTTAATTAATCAACCATTTAACTATCAAATATTAGGCCATTTATGTCAATCTCCACTATCCATGGTCCAATTACAACATAAGGACTTCTTTTTTAGAAATCCATGACAAATAAACACTTTAACAATCAACACACAGCTTTTACATTTTTTGCGATTAAGTCCTTTTTCTTAATTCGACACACAATCGATAAAATTTTCACACAGAACTTTCACACATGCTCAATCACATATTATGAAAACCAAAAATAATATTAAAACATTTTCCAATCTCAGATTTGTGGTCTCAAAACCACTGTTTCGACTAGGGTCTAAACTGGGCTATTACATCATCTGTGTGGGTGACACGGCCCTAATGCATGGGCATGTGCTCAGGCCGTGTGAAGCCTGCACTTGAATTTAGGAATTTAATTCGCCACACGATCTAAGGACACTGGCGTGTGCCTTGGCCGTGTGACCTTATTGGGATGATGACGTCAGAAACATAATGTCAAGGTTTTTACACACATGAGAAGACAAGGGCGTGTCATGGCCATGTGAGGGACATGGGCCATGGACACGGGCGTGTGTCAGACCGTGTGAAAACCCCAATAGGTTTGAATTGAGAAATAAATCCACACAGACAAGGGACATGGGCGTGTGTGATAACACAGCCTGCCCACACGGGCGTGTTCCTTTCCACACGGACGTGTGGCCCTATTTTGATAATATTTTCTAAAGTTTTCCAAGGAACTTGAGTTGATCTCAAATTGTTTCTAAGATGTGTTTTGGGCCTCGTAGGCCTATATTAAGGTTATTAAGAGGGAGTTTGAGAAATTTTAAATTTGAACAAATTTTTTTTATCATTTAGGATTGTATGTATGCATGAGTTTAAGTTAGGTAACGCCTCGTACCTTGTCCCGTGTCAGATAGGGGTAAGGGGTATTACATTTAGTGGTATCAGAGCTACGATTTAGTCGATTCTCAGACTAACATAGCATATGCATGAGTCTAGCTATACATGTCATACGTATGAGTATTTACATACTGATAGTGTGACGACTCCTGACGATTTAAATTATGTTTTCATATAATAAATGGATCCTGATCAAGCTACTGTTGATGATGCTACAAGTAATGCGCTGGCTCTACCGTAAGAGACTGCGCCAGTAGAATGTAGACCCGAGACTTTGGGTTAGGAGAGGAGGCTCGGGAAGCCTTTCTCCATATGATGAGTAATTGGTATAATGAGTTTATTCAAGCAAATCCTAATGCTCAACCCCCTCCACCCCCACCTATTCCTCAGCCTACCCCTGTAGCTCCCCAAGTTGTAGACGTAGTAAGAAGGGAAAAGCCCCATGTTGTTAGAATCTGGAAACAAGGAGATGAGGAATTTTAAGCTAATAAAGATGATGATCCAGAAAGAGTAAAATTTTAGCTTGAAAATATCATCAGGGTATTTGATGAATTGTCTTGCACACCCGAAGAGTGCATGAAATGTGTTGTGTCTCTCTTAAGAGATTAGGCCTACCAGTTGTGGAACACCCTTGTGTCGATTGTACTAATGGAGAAAGTAAATTGGGAATCTTTCCTAGAAGAGTTTCGAAAGAAGTATATTAGCCAAAGATTTATCGATCAGAAAAGAAAGGAGTTCCTTGAATTAAAACAAGGCAGACTGACAGTAACAGAATATGAACGTGAGTTCGTACGGCTTAGTAAATGCACTCGGGAATGCGTATCCACTGAAGCCATTATGTGTAAAAGGTTCAAGGACGGGTTAAATGAAGATGTCCGCTTATTTGTGGGTGTCCTGGAACTAAAGGAATTTGTTGTGTTAGTAGATAGAGCTTGTAAGGCCGTGGAGTTGGTTAAAGAGAAAAGAAAGGCTGAAATCGAGTCTCGTGAATCGAGGAAGAGACAATTGGGCAAGTCATTTCAATCCTCATCCAAGAAATTAAGAGAGTTCACTACTCTATTAGCCACTTCAGCTAGATTTTCAAACAGAAGTAAGGGTAAACAGTACTTAGGGTCTAAAGCTCAGACCACTTCAGTTACTAGTGTTGGCAACGCTCAACCAAGTAGACCGGAATGTCCTCAATGTGGTAGACATCATCCCGATGAGTGTCGAGCAAATAAGAGAGCTTGTTTGAAGTGTGGATCCCTAGATCATTTTATTAGAGATTGCCTCGAGATGGGTGAGAAAGAGAAATCTCAGAGTGCAAGATTGGGAAGTACTGCTAAGGGAAGATCACAAAGAAATCCTGGAAATGGAAAAAGTAGCAAGAATAATCTAGAGAGCAAATTGCAAGACCTGAGGGTAGAGCACCTGCAAGGACTTACACCATTCGCGCTCGTGAAGAGGCATCCTCCCCTGACGTGATCACGGGTACATTCTCTATGATACTCATGTTGTAGTTTAATTGACCCGGGATCTACCCACTCATATGTTTGCATGAAATTAGTATCTAGTATGAACATGCCTATAGAGTCTATAAAATTTGTGATAAGAGTGTCGAATCCCTTAGGTAAATATGTATTAGTTGATAAAGTATGCAAAGATTGCCCTTTGAGGATTAGATGTCATTACTTTCTGACTAATCTCATGTTATTGTCGTTCGATGAATTTGATGTAATCCTTGGTATGGATTGGTTAACTACTCATTATGTGATAGTAAATTGTGGAAGGAAAATTATTGAATTAAAATATGAAAATGGGGATATTCTTCGTGTTGGATCAGATGAACAGGACAAGTTGCCTATAGTGATTTCTCATATGTCTACTCGGAAATATGTAAGAAAAATATATGAAGCTTATCTTGCCTTTGTGATGAATGCCAAACAGAATGAGTTAAGAATTGAATCACTGCCGATAGTATGTGAGTACCCAAATGTGTTTCCAGAAGAATTGCCCGGGTGACCTCTGGTTAGAGAGATTGAATTTGGGATTGAGTTAGCTCCTGGTATTGCGCCTATTTCAATTGCTCCGTATAGGATGGCTCCAACCGAGTTGAAAGAATTGAAGGCACAATTACAAAAGTTAACGGATAAAGGCTTCGCAAGACCGAGCTATTCTACGTGGGGTGCTCCAGTTCTATTTGTGAAAAAAAAAATGGTTCCATGAGGTTATGTATAGATTATAGGTAGCTTAATAATGTGACCATAAAGAATAAGTACCCCTTGCCAAGGATCAATGATTTGTTTGATCAATTGAAGGGAGCCACTGTGTTTTCCAACATAGACTTGAGGTTTGGATATTATCAGTTGAGAGTCAAAGACTCAGATGTGCCAAAAATCGCATTTCAGATAAGGTATGATCACTACGAGTTTTTAGTCATGCCTTTCAGTTTCACAAATGCCCCTGTAGTGTTCATGGATTTGATGAACTGTATCTTCCGTCTGTACTTGGATAAATTTGTTGTTGTTTTTATTGATGACATACTGATTTACTCTCATGATGAGAATGAGCATGCTGAGCACTTGAGGACAGTTTTACAAATCTTAGGAGATAATCAGTTATATGCCAAGTTTAGTAAAAGTGAATTTTAGCTTAAGGAAGTTAGATTTTTGGGGCACATTGTTTCGGTGACAGTATTCGAGTTGACCCGAGTAAGATTTCAGCAATTGTTGAATGGAAACTACCAAGGAACGTAACCGAGGTTAGGAGTTTTCTAGGCCTAGCTGGCTATTACAGGCAATTTGTCAAGGGATTTTCTTTGATAGCTACTCCGATGACGAGGCTATTACAAAAAGATGTAAAGTTTGAATGGACAGAAAAGTGCCAACATAGTTTTGAGAAACTAAAGGCATTATTGACTGAGGCTCCAGTTTTAGTAGAACATGAACTGGAAAAGAAATTTGTGGTCTATAGTGATACATCCTTGAATGGATTGGGTTGTGTACTCATGAAAGAAGGCAATGTGATAGCATATGCCTCTAGACAGTTAAAGCATCATGAGAAGAATTACTCGACACATGATTTGGAATTAGCCGCCATTGTATTTGCATTGAAGATATGGAGACACCATTTGTATGGTGAGCAATGTCGGATATTCACTGATCATAAGAGCCTAAAGTACTTGATGACTCAAAAGGAATTGAATCTAAGGCAGAGAAGATGGTTAAAGTTGATAAAGGATTACAAGCTAGTGATTGACTACCATCCAAGAAAGGCGAACATGGTCACCGATGCCTTGAGTAGGAAATCCTTGTTTGCATTGAGAGCCATGGATATATGGATGGCTTTTTCAGATGATGGTTCTATTCTAGTCGAGTTGAGAGCTAGACCAATGTTTCTCCAAGAGATTTGTAAAGCTTAGAAAGGCGATAACGATTTACAGCCTAAGAGAGTTCAGTGTGAATTGGGTGTTCAGTCAGACTTTCGGATTAATTCCAAAGGATTTTTGATGTTTCGAGATAGGGTCTGTATACCCAAAGATGATAAGCTTATTCGAAAAATTTTGCACGAAGCACATAGTGGATGTTTATCTATACATCCAGGCAGCACAAAGATGTATAATGACTTGAAGAAATGGTATTGGTGGCCGAGTATGAAGAAAGATATTTCTGAGTTTGTATTGAGATGCTTAATTTGTCAACAAGTGAAGGCTGAACACTAAGTACCTTCGGGTCTACTTCAGCCTATTATGGTTCCCGAGTGGAAATGGGACCGTATTGCTATGGATTTTGTGACGGGTTTGCTCTTGTCACTGAAAAAGAAAGATACTATATGGGTTGTAATTGATCACAAAGTCGGCTCACTTTATACCAATATGCATTGATTATTTGCTTGATAAGTTGGTGGATATATATGTGTCAGAAATTGTGAGGTTACACGGAGTACCGTTGTCAATTATTTCGGATAGAAATCTGAGATTTACATCACGATTTCGGAAAAAGTTGCAAGAGGCCATGAGCACGAAGTTGAATTTTAGTACAACTTTCCATCCACAAATCAACGGACAGTCGGAGAGGGTAATACAGATACTTGAAGACATGCTCCAATGTTGTGTTTTAGAATATCAAGGTAATTGTGAAAAGTATTTACCATTAGTGGAATTTTCCTATAATAATAGTATCGAGTCGGGTTTGAGAATGGCGCCTTATGAGGCATTATATGGGCTTAAGTGCCGAACGCCTTTGTATTGGATCGACCTGAGAGAAAAGTAGATCTACAGGGTCGATTTAGTTAGAGAAACTGAAGAGAAAGTAAAAGTGACCTGAGATTATTTAAAAGCTGCTTCTGATAGACAGAAGTCCTACGCAAATTTGAAACAGAAAGAGATGGAGTTTCAAGTTGGTGATAAGGTATTTTTGAAAGTATCACCAAGGAAAAAAGTTCTCAAATTTGGCCAGAAAGGCAAGTTGAGTCCGCGCTTTATCGGACCGTATGAGATTACCAAGAGGATAGGGCCAGTAGCTTATCGTTTGGCTTTGCCATATGAGTTGGAAACGATTCATGATGTGTTCCACGTGTCTATGTTACGTTGTTACCCATCAGACCCTTCGCATGTGATTGTACCGACAGAGGTTGAAATTCAACAGGACATGACTTATGGCGAAGAGCCGGTTAAGATTTTGGCACGAGAAGTCAAACAGTTAAGAAATAAAAGTATAGCTCTTGTGAAAGTACTATTGCAAAGATATGGGGGAGAAGAACCTACGTGGGAGCTCGAGGAGGCTATGAAAAACCAATATCCCAACCTTTTTACTGGTAAGATTTTCGGGGACGAAAATCCCTAAGGGGGAGAACTGTAACAGCCCAATTTTGGGGCTAGTCGGAACAGTGGTTTATGAGCTATAGCATGATTATATGAGTGTATGAAAATTTTGGTGCATTAAATTTAGCAATTTCATGCTTAATTGCGAAAAAGGACTAAATCGCATAAAGTGCAAAGTTTTGTTCTACAAGCTAAATGTAACACCCCAAACCCGGTCTAAACACTACAACTGAGTCTGGCGTGCTACGGGAAAGAAAATGTTTGAAAATCAACTTGTCAATTTTGATTAAGGAGAAAACTGTTGAATAATTTCAGAGAAAACGAATTTGAATCTTGTGGTGCTCAAAACGTGTTAAATCTTGTTTAAGAAAAACTTAGTTGCTTAATTGTTACTCCATACTTATTACTTAATCAATGAACATTTCAGAGAAACACATTCTTATCGAGGTTTTGAAAACAACCAATTCATATTTACCAAGTATGCTTATCGAAAGTTATAAAAATAACAACCAAATAAAACATCACAAAAATAAAAGTTAGGCGGCCTTATTACAATGATGAAAACCCAAAATTTAAATAAAACAGCTAAGTCCAAATAGAAAACTTTGATATAAAACAAATACTGAGCATGGCCACCTTGAGTCCACTCCGGCTCCATATCCACGATCTAAGTCTGATCTGCAAAATGTAACGGAAAGGGTGAGTCACCTAGACTCAGTGTATAAATCCCATCCCAAGAGAAGTTATGCTCTTACACAAATTCATTTACAAATATGCATGTCATGCAACCCGTCAACCTAGGTATCCATCCGTGTCTCCCAAATCTACCCTTTGTGGCACCAAGCCACTGTTGGTACCAAACCACTGGTAACTGGAGTTACAAAATTAATATATGTGGTACCAAACCACTGGTGGTCCCAAACCACTGAGACTTAGTCACAATTTTTATAATATGTGGGGCCAACCCACTGTTGTGATGCCAAATCACTGGTGACAGTCTGATAGATCATACTTCCCCCTCCTCTCATCACCCATAACACATGGTTATGCCAACAATACCAGTATGATCATTCTTAACATATAAAATTAGGCATACAGAATATCATGCTCTCATACGTCACAATCAACACGAGCAATCATAACAACTTACCTGGCATCCTCGCTTACACCCACAAGGGTAACCCGGTAACCACAGCCATCACTCTAGCTTTTATCAACACATAACAATTAACATAATAAGTAAAGAAAGTGTGTAAGAGTTACACACCTGGTTCTCATAGTAACGCTCTTACTGCTTCTACGCTACTGTCACTCGAGACTACCACTATCGGCCTACGATCTTGCTCCGATGTTGGCCCACACCCCGATGGCCAATCTCGTACTCCTGACACAGATCGCTTCTTGTATTTTGGCATTGGGTTTACAGATCCAACCTCTACTGCTTAGCTGCTAATCGAGTCCATAACAATCCCTTAATCACTAAACCAATTAAACGATGAGATCCAAATAACTAAATAATTATAACACTTAAAACGAACCCTTACCTAATTTGTCGAATCCCGAAAGTTTTTAAGAAAGCTTCACCACCCTACCTACATTCGGCCAACACCTATATACTAAACCAACCCCTTGATCGCAACCCATTAAACACCTTATGATATTCGGCCAAAGGAATAATGAACAAGGAAGGCCATTTGGTCGAACCTACACCAACCCACCTTCGGCTTTTCCACAACTCAGCACTTCAGATCTCAGCAAGACAGGATTCGGCTTCTAGGAACAGAGAAGGGAAATCGACAGGCCTTAGAACAAATGGTTTGGGTTAGCAACTTAATGAAAAAGAAAGAGAGAAATCGCAGGGGAAAAACCTTGAAAACTTACCAAACTTAAAGAGGAGTACTCGGCTTGTGGTGCTCCTTCGGGAAAAATCCACCCTTGTAGATTCGGCTATGGGAAGAAGATGATATGCACAAGGAGTATTCGGCTTTTAGAGAGTTTTCAAAGAGAGGAGAAACAACTAGGGAGTTTCGGTTTTCACAAAAGAAGAAGAAAAAGAGAGAAGCCTAAAGGGGTTTCAGCTATGGGAGGAAAAAGAGAAAAAGAGGAGAAAAGCTTAGGTGATTTTTGACAAAAGAGAGATTGAGAGAATAACAAAGTTTCAAGAAGTAGAAATCCACCCAAAGTGCCGAAAATACTATCACCTTAGCAAATTTTGGCACACACACAAACACACACAGAGTTGGAGTTTCTGCCAACTCACTCTCTCCTGATAGCCTTCATCTCACCTGATAACCCAATCATTATCTTACCTTTAGAAGAGCCCACCCTAAAACCAACTCTTCCCTCTTAATTATCAGCATTTTATCATTAAAATAAAAGAAAATAAATTGTAGCCACTATGCCGTCCACCCCTTCCCCCTTGAAGTGCCGAATTCTTGCCCCAAACACTTGGGCCTCAAGCAGCCACACATGGCCCAATCTCCCCCTAAGTGACGCCACCTCTATGCTCACCCATTGCACCTCCAAACTTTGGGCCATAAGCCCAGCTTTCTACTAAACATACTTAGTTAACTTAATTTATAAACTAACACCATTTATTAGAGATTTCCACCCAGGTTTTAAGCCCAAACCTGAGCCCAATACACACCTCAAGGCCTTAACCTACCAACTTACCCATGCAACCTCCCAAATGCACAGACCAACAAAATCAGGATATTACAGTTCTATCCCCCTTAAAATAAATTTCGACCTTGAAATTTACCTGGTCAAAAGAGTTGAGGGTATTGCTGTCGCATGATATCCTCCGGTTCCCATGCCGCTTCCTCCGATCCATGGTTCTGCCATAATACCTTTACCAAAGGGACCGATTTTCTACGCAAAACCTTAACATCCCGATCCAGGATCTGTATTGGTTCCTCCTCAAAAGACAAGTCTGAGCTTACCTTAATCTCCTCCACTGGCACAACATGTGACAGATCTGAGTGATAGCGTCTAAGTATAGAAACATGAAACACATTGTGGATTTGACTCAACTCGGGTGGCAACTCGAGCTAGTAAGCCACTGGTCCTACTCGCTTCAATACCCGATAAGGCCCAATAAACCTAGGGCTCAACTTGCCTTACCTACCGAACCTCAGAACCTTCTTCCACGGCGTCACCTTCAAGAAGACCTTGTCACCTTCTGCAAACTCCATATCCTTCTGTTTAAGGTTGGCATAAGACTTTTGCCTGTCCAAAGCTTCTTTCAACCGAGTTCTAATCACTTTCACCTTATCTTCTATCTCAGCAACTAACTCCGGACCCAATAACTGCCGCTCCCCCAACTCCGTCCAACATGTAGGGGTACGACACTTCCGACCATATAACGCTTTGTATGGTGCCATCTTAATACTCACCTGATAACTATTGTTGTACGCGAACTCCGCCCACGGTAAAAATTCTTCCCAACTGCCTCTGAAATCCAAGACACAACCCCTTAGCATATCTTCCAAGACTTGAATCACCCTCTCCGACTGTCCATCTGACTGGGGATGGAATGCTGTATTGAAATCCAACCTTGTACCCAATGCCTGATGCAAAGCCTTCCAGAACCTTGACGTAAATCTAGGGTCCTTGTCCGAAATAATCGACACTAGCACCCTATGCAACCTTACAATCTCCACTATATATAGTCTCGCTAGCTTCTGAAGAGAGAAATCCATACGTACAGGTATGAAATGAGCAGACTTCGTCAGACGGTCCACAATCACCCAGACCGAATCCCTTTTAGTGGGTGTGAGGGGTAACCCACCCACAAAATCCATTGTGATCCTTTCCCACTTCCACTGTGGAATCTTAATCGGCTGTAACAAACCTAACGGTAACTGATGTTCAGCCTTAACTTGCTGACATGTCAGACACTTACCCACAAATTCTGTTACCTCACGCTTAGGACCCGGCCACCAAAACTGCTCCCGCAAATCCCGATACATCTTACTACCTCCCGGATGCATAGCATATGGACTGCTATGTGCCTCTTGCAAAATCTTCTGCCTTAACTCCACATCCTTAGGCATACACACTTTTCCCTAAAAACATAATACTCCATCGCTGCTCAGACTATACCCCTCCAATCCACCATTCTGTACTTGCAAGCATCGAGCACTTAAGGCTTCATCTACCAGCTGTTTCTCCTTAACCTGATCTACCCATGATGGCTTCACTTGTAATTCCGCTAACAGGCTTCCGTCATCATATAGACTAAAATGAGCGAACATCACCCTCAAATCTGACACCACTTTTCGACTTAGCGCATCCGCCGCCACTTTTGCCTTCCCCGGGTGATATTCAATCGAACAGTCGTAATCCTTTAATAATTCAACCCACCTTCGTTGCCTCAAATTCAGCTCCTTCTAAGTCTGTAGATACTTCAAGCTCTTATGGTCCGTATAGATTACCGACTTCTCCCCGTACAAATAATGCCTCCACACCTTAAAATCGAAGACCACTGCAGCCAGCTCTAGATCATGCGTCGGATAGTTAACTTCATGCGGTCTCAATTGTCGAGACGCAAAAGCAACAACCTTCCCCTCTTGCATCAATACACAACCTAACCCCGTATAGGAAGCGTCACAATACACCACAAAATCTTTCCCTGCCACAGGCTGAATTAAGACCGGAGCCTCAGTCAAAACCCTCTTCAGCTTTTCAAAACTCTCCCACTGCTTATCCGTCAATACAAAAGGTACCTCCTTCCTCAACAACTTTGTCAAAGGTGCCGCTATCGAAGAAAACCCTTCCACAAATCTCCTATAGTAGCCTGCTAACCCCAAGAAACTACAAATCTCCGCCACCGACTTAGGTGGTTTCCAATCCAATACTGCCTCAACCTTCCGAGGATCCACTCTTATCCCTTCTGCAGATACCACATGACCCAGAAAAGTAACTTCCTTCAACCAAACTCACACTTACTAAACTTGGCATATAATTGCTTTTCCCTTAAAATCTACAACACTACCCGCAAATACGCATCGTGTTCCTCCTCCGACCTCGAGTACACCAGAATATCATCTATAAATACTACGACGAACCGATCCAAGTACGGCTGAAACACCCAGTTCATCATATCCATAAATGCTGCCGATGCGTTCGTCAACCCGAACGGCATTACTAGAAATTCATAGTGCCCCTATCGAGTACAAAACACCGTCTTATGGATATCCACCTCCTTTACCTTAAGTTGGTGATACCCAAACCTCAAATCTATCTTGGAAAAGATCGATACTCCCTTAAGCTGGTCGATCAGGTCATCTATCCTAGGCAATAGATACTTATTCTTAATTGTCAATTTATTCAACTGACGGTAGTCTATGCACATTCGCATCGACCCGTCCTTTTTCTTAACAAAGAGCACAGGCGCTCCCCAAGGTGATACACTTGGCCGAATGAAACCCCGATCCAATAACTCCTGAATCTGTGCTTTCAACTCCACTAATTCCTTTGGTGCCATCCTATACGGAGCAATAGACACTGGCTCTGTTCCCGATAGAAGGTCAAGACCGAACTCTACCTCTTGATCCAGTGGCAAACCCGGAAGCTCCTCTAAAAAGACATCGACAAAGTCCTTCACCGTTCGAACACCTCCTACAGCCAAATCCTTAACTTCCAAGGCACAAACATAAACCACAAACGCCGCACATCCTTTCCTTACCATCTTTTCCGCCTTCAGCGCAGACACCACACTAGATAGGTAATTCCTTCTCTCACCTATCATCACTACCTCTTCACCCTCAGCCAATTTTAGCACCATGCGCTTAGCCGCACAGTCCAGTTCTGCCTGGTACTTAACCAACCAATCCATTCCTAAGATTAAATCAAACTCTTAGAAGGGTAGTTCCATCAGATCCGCTTGAAACACGACCCCTTGAAGTTCTAGGGGTACATCTCTATACAGTTTGTCTACTAGCACAAAGTGTCCTAGAGGGCTAACTACTGTCATCTTCCTAGCAAAAATCTCATAGGCTAAGTTCAGAGTTCCCACTATACTACTAGCTACATATGAGTGTGTTGGACCAATGTCAATCAAAGTAGTATAAGACAACCCAGAAATTAAAAACGTACCGGTTATAATGTCCGGTGCGTCACCCTCCTCTCGACGTTTGGCTGCATAGACCAACCCAGGCTGTCTAGCATTAGCACCCCTAGCACCTCGGCCAGGTGCTCCATGACCTCGTCCATTACCATTACCACCCCTAACTACACCTCGACCCCTCTGTGGTTGCTGGCCATCTCTCCTGAATTGACCACGTCCTTGACCCTCAGCTTTAGTCCTAGCTAACTTCTGCGGACAATCCCTTACCCAGTGCTCCATTGACCCACACTTAAAGCACCCTCTATTACCAGCCCAACACTCTCCCGAATGAGACTTCCCACATCGAGCACACTGAGGTGGCCACTGAGTAGCAGCAGGCTTCGCAGCTCGATCCGGTCCACCAAATCTCGCCTTCTTCTGAGAACTTCCAGCAAACCCTGCTGGCCCAAAACTCCTTTTATCCCTGCCTCTATCCTGATTCTGTTTCCCGGTTCGCTTCACCTCCTCAGCTATTTTGGCCTTTTCCACGAGAACGGCGAATTCCCTTTCTCCTTGAGGTGCAATCAACACTCGCAGCTCATCTCTTAGCCCGTCCTCAAACCTAACGTAGCGCTCATGTTCCGTAGCCACCATACCCCGAGCATACCTACTTAACCTCAAAAATTTCGCCTCGTACTCAGGTACCGACTTACTCCTCTGAACCAAATTCAGAAACGTCCTTCGTTGCGCATCAGTATAACTAGCTCCCACATACTTCCTCTGATAGGCTACCTTAAAATAATCCCAGGTGATACCATCGGCCACTGCACCATCCCTGACCGTGAGCCACCACTGATACGACTCATCCCGGAGAAAAGACACTATCCCCTTCAACTTCTCCTCAGCCGAGAAGTCTAAGTCATCTATTATACGCTCTGTTGCCTCTAACCAGTACTCAGCAGTGTTGGGAGCTACACCGGACACCCCCTAAACACCCCCGCTCCGTTACCTTGGAGTCGTTCAGCCACCAATTTTTGGGCTCTTGTACCCGCGCCTGCCCCGGCAACTCTCTCTAAAACTCGCAGTACTGCCTGGGATATTAAATCATTACCACCAGTCTGATCCTGAAACTCAGCTTCCTCTGCCGGTAGATCTGGCAGCACATTCCCAGACCCATGGCCACACCCTACTGGCTCTGACAAGGTCATCCTACCCCTACCCTGACCACGCGGCAGATGTCCACGACCTCGGGTACTCATTCTTCCTGTTCGCGTTTATCTGGTTAAGAATTTTATGTATTATTAATTCTATTCACTGTTTATCCACAAGCAATTTTATGGAAAATAGTTTTAACAGTGATTCTTTTGAAGTCGAATCTATCCATAGTTTCAGTTTTAGGCTTATCTCCTAATTCTAAGTGCATTCGTCACACAAACAACATCCATAGACCATACTCAACGTGTAGGGGTATTTTCTTCATCTTCACTACCCGAGGGTATTTTTGAAATTTTAACCTACAAGGGTATTTTCAAAATTTTTCCAAAATAAAGTTTCGGGTGATTTTGCAAATTAAGGGTATTTTAGTAATCTTGCAACTCGGGGGTATCTTGGAAATTTTGTAAATCAGGGGTAGTTTGGTAATTTACAAACCAGGGGTACTTTGGTCTTTTTCCAAATTCAGGGTAGTTTTCACAAATCAAGGGGTAATTTGATAATTTCAAAACTAGGGTTTCTACAAAACAGTGTGGTTTGGTCCTTTCGAGTTTTAATTATCGAATTTAGCCTCGTGAACAAGTCCTCATGGTCAGAGTGAACAGTCACTACGCACCAGGTAGGATTCGAGCGAAGAGGAGGTGAGTCACTAGGACTGCTAAAATACCAAGCTCTTCCTAAATCTAATCCTAGACATGCGCATGGCTTTTGCCACACCCTAACTCGGCGACTTACTCACAGGTTTGTTTGATTCGGCTTAAGTTATATGTAATTAAGAAGTTGTGTAAACTAACCCTATGGTCCATCAGTTCTACCATGCTCAACTACGTCTAAAGCCCCCAAAGCCCACACATAAACATTAAATCAAAGGTTAGGGTACTTACCTGGGTGGATCGGCGCCGAAGACTCAGGTGCCATGATTTCCAAGATATTCATCTTCTTAAAAATCATTTTACATCCCTCAAAACAAATTTTGGACCTTAAACCCACAACCGAGCTATTGAACCTTGCTCTGATACCAAAATGTAATACTTCAAACCCGGTCTAACCACTACAATCGAGTCTGGCATGCTACGGGAAAGAAAATGTTTGAAAATCGACTTGTCAATTTTGATTAAGGAGAAAACTGTTGAATAATTTTAGAGAAAACGAATTTGAATCTTGTGGTGTTCAAAACGTGTTAAATCTTGTTTTAGAAAAACTTAGTTGCTTAATTGTTACTCCATACTTATTACTTAATCAGTGAACATTTCAGAAAAACACATTCTTATCGAGGTTTTGAAAACAACCAATTCATATTTACCAAGTATGCTTATCGAAAGTTATAAAAATAACAACCAAATAAAACATCACAAAAATAAAAGTTAGGTGGCTTTATTACAACGATGAAAACCCAAAATTTAAATAAAACAGCTAAGTCCAAACAGAAAACTTTGATATAAAACAAATGCTGAGCATGTCCACCTCGAGTCCACTCCGACTCTATATCCACGATCTAAGTCTGATCTGCAAAATGCAACAGAAGGGGTGAGTCACCTAGACTCAGTGTATAAATCCCCATCCCAAGAGAAGTTATGCTCTTACACAAATTCATTTAAAAATATGCATGTCATGCAACCTGTCAACCTAGGTATCCATCCGTGTCTCCCAAATCTACCCCTTGTGGCACCAAGCCACTGGTGGTACCAAACCACTGGTAGTCGGAGTTACAAAACTAATATATGTGGTACCAAACCACTGGTGGTCCCAAACCACTGAGACTTAGTCACAATTTTTATAATATGTGGGGCCAACCCACTGTTGTGATGCCAAATCACTAGTGACAGTCTGATAGATCATACTTCCCCCTCCTCTCATCACCCATAACACATGGTTATGCCAACAATACTAGTATGATCATGCTTAACATATAAAATTAGGCATACAGAATATCATGCACTCATAGGTCGCAATCAACACGAGCAATCATAACAACTTACCCGGTATCCTCGCTTACACCCACAAGGGTAACCCGGTAACTGCAGCCGTCACTCCGACTTTTATCAAGACATAACAATTAACATAATAAGTAAAGAAAGTGTGTAAGAGTTACACACCTGGTTCTTGTACTAATGCTCTCACTGCTTCTACGCTACTGTAACTCGAGACTACCACTATCGGCCTACGATCTTGCTCCGATGTTGGCCCACACCCCGATGGCCAATCTCGTACTCCTGACACAGATCACTTCTTGTATTTTTGCATTGGGTTTACAGATCCAACCTCTACTGCTTGGCTACTAATCGAGTCCATAAGAATCCCTTAATCACTAAACCAATTAAAGAATGAGATCCAAATAACTAAATAATTATAACACTTAAAACGAACCTTTACATAATTTGTCGAATCCCGAAAGTCTTTAAGAAAGCTTCACCACCCTACCTACATTCGGCCAACACCCATATATTAAACCAACCCCTTAATCGCAACCCATTAAACACCTTATGATATTCGGCCAAAAGAATAATGAACAAGAAAGGCCATTCGGCCGAACTTACACCAGCCTACCTTCGGCTTTTCCACAACTCGACACTTCAGATCTCAGCAAGACAGGATTCGGCTTCTAGGAACAGAGAGGGGAAATCGACAGGCCTTAGAACAAATGGTTCGGGTTAGCAACTTAATTAAAAAGAAAGAGAAAAATCGCAGGGGAAAAACCTTGAAAACTTACCAAACTTAAAGAAGAGTACTCGGCTTATGGTGCACCTTCGGAAAAAATCCACCCTTGTAGATTCGGCTATGGGAAGAAGATGATATGCACAAGGACTATTCGGCTTTTAGAGAGTTTTTGAGGAGAGGAGAAACAACTAGGGAGTTTCAGTTTTCACAAAAGAAGAAGAAAAAGAGAGAAGCTTAAAGGGGTTTCAGCTATGGGAGGAAAAAGAGAAAAAGAGGAGAAAAGCTTAGGTGATTTTCAACAAAAGAGAGATTGAGAGAATAACAAAGTTTCAAGAAGTAGAAATCCACCCAAAATATCGAAAATACTATCACCTTAGCACTAAATTTTGGCACACACACAAACACACACAGAGTTAGAGTTTCTGCCAACTCTCTCCCTCCTGATAGCCTTTATCTCAGCTGATAAGCCAATCATTATCTTGCCTTTAGAAGAGCCCACCTTAAAACCAACTCTTCCCTCTTAATTATCAGCATTTTATCACTACAATAAAAGAAAATAAACTCCTAAATTGTAGCCACTATGCCATCCACCCCTTCCCCTTGAAATGCTGAATTCTTGCCCCAAACACTTGGGCCTCAAGCGGCCACACATGGCCCAATATCTCCCCTAAGTGACGCCACCTCTATGCTCACCCATTGCACCTCCAAATTTTGGGCCACAAGCCCAACTTGCTACCAAACATACTTACTTAACTTAATTTATAAACTAACACTATTTATTAAAGATTTCCACCAAGGTTTTAAGCCCAAACCTGAGCCCAATACACACATCAAGGCCTTAACCTACCAACTTAGCCATGCAACCTCCCAAATGCACAGACCCACAAAATCAGGATATTACACTAAAAGTACCAAATAGCCATAGAACCTTAAATTGGAAGTCTTTAAAGTGCAATTAGACCCACAAAAAGGGTAGGCCAGCCATAGAGACAAAGATGAGACATGGTCAATGGTTAGGTGGTGTTTGGGGACTTAATTGAGTAATAAGATAAAATAAAAAGAAAATGATACCATCTTTCTTCATTTTCTTCTACCACCGAAAATATCAGCAAAATAGGGGGTGTTGAGAGCTCAAAAATTTCAGCAAATCTCTTCTCTTGCAAGTAAGTGTTTTGATGATCATTTTTGATCATTTTTGTGTTTTTGGAACCCCGAAAGCTTAATCTAGCTAATGAGGGGACTATTTTGCAAAATGGTTAAGAGTCTAGGGTTTTTCCATGTGAGTATTCATATTGGTTTCTAAACGTTTATGGAAGAAAATGAATCTTAGTAGTCTAATAAACAACTTATATAAAATGAGTTTCCATGAAAACACCTAAAAGGACCTTTTTGTAAATGTTGTAAAATAGGCGGTAAATGTGTGAAATAATTTCTATTGTGAATTGCTATAAGAATAATAAATTTTCAGCTAGGCTTGTTAAAGGAGTAAATTTGATTAGAATAAATTTACGAGCCTAGGGGCAAAACTGTAATTTTGTGAAAGTCTAGGGGCAAAACGGTAATTTTGCCAAAGTATGACTTTTGAAATGTCATGATCAATGTAGTGATTAAATGAGTGACTTTTTTATTATAGATCAAGAAGAACATTAAATTAAACTTGACCGAGGAAAATGCAAGGTTTCGGACTAGAATTACAAATTGGCACATTTTGGTACTGAGGTAAGTTTGTGTGTAATAATTCAACATCGGGTTATTATGCATTGGTATGCTTGAGATTACATGAAATGTATATTATTTATATAAAAATTGATCAATGATGTTTAATGAGAGTATGATGAAAATTTATGATGTGAAAGCCCCGGTTGACCCTCGGAATAGAAAGGATACCATTGTCAAGATATGAAATTCATAAGGTCCCGTATAAGACCATGTCTAGGACATGGCCTCAGCACTAAATTGAGATCCCGTGTAAGACCATATCTGGGATATGGCATCAGTATCGAAGATAGACTCCGTGTAAGACCATGTCTGGGACATGGCATTGATATACGATCTCGTATAAGACCATATCTTGGATATGGCATCGACATCGATATGAGATCCCGTATAAGACCATATCTGGGATATGGCATCAGCATCGACATGTGATCTCATGTAAGACCATATTTGGGATATGGCATTGGCATCTTATTATGTGTATGACGAGTTTGGGTATCCTTCGTTATTCCAAGTGATTCAACAGGGAAAAAGAGCTAAAATTGATGTTCAAGATGGTAAAAGTGCTAAAGTTATGTGATGAAGTGATACAGGTACATGTGAGTATCTTACGAGAAATGTGTCCGATATGTGATATGTGATCGGAAAGAGTAAGCACGAGTAAGTTGTAGCAATGTGCTTGATAACTTGTGTTGTTTCTCAATGAAATGTATGGATGTTATCATAAGCCATTATGTTGCTATTTATTTCATGTAAACTTATTAAGCTTTATTCTTAGTCCCTCTCTTTTCCCTTTCTTTGTAGTATCACCAAACTAGCTCAGGGATTGTAAACATCGGAGCTCAGTTCACACTATCAAGCTATCCTTTTGGTATAGTGAAGTTTAATTATTTTGAGTATGGCATGTATAGGATTTGGTCATTTTGTGATATTTCATATTGGTTAGCCAAAGTGGTGGCTATTGAGGTTAATTATTCATTTTGTAAATGGTCACTGAATTCGGCCAAAACTAGCCAAGCTATATGTATTCAACGATGATGAAATTCATGAAGTGCAAGTTTATACAATTTAATAAGTAACGTGTGAAATATATATATGCGTTATGAAGTGGTGAATATTAGAAGTGCTTTATGGTTTGACCGTGTGTCCCCCTGCATTCTAAGTTGGCAAAATAGAATGCCTAGTAGCAACTACACGGGTTGAGACATGACCGTGTGTCTCATCCGTGTGGGCATGTGCTCAGGCCGTGTGAAGTCTGCATCTGAATTTAGGAATTTAATTTGCCACATGGTCTAGGGACACGGACGTGTGTCTTGGCCGTGTGACATTATTAGGATGATGACGTCAGAAAGAGAATGTCAAGGTTTTCACACATAGGATAAGAAAAGGGCATGTCATGGCCGTGTGAGGGACACGGGCCATGGACACGAGTGTGTGTCAGACCGTGTGAAAACCCCTGTAGGGTCGAATTGAGAAATAAATCTGCATAGACAAGGGACATGGGCGTGTGTGATAACACGGCCTGCCCACACGGGCGTTTTTCTTTCCATATGGGCGTGTGGCTCTCTTTTGATAATATTTTCTAAAGTTTCCCAAGCAACTCGAGTTGATCTTGAATTATTTCTAAGATGTGTTTTGGGCCTCGTAGGCCTAAATAAAGGTTATTTGGAGGTAGTTTGAGAAATTTAAAATTTGAACAGATTTTTTTTATGATTCGGGATTGTATGTATGCCTAGGTTTAAGTTAGGTAATGCCTCGTACCCTGTCCCTGTGTCGGATACGGGTAAGGGGTGTTACACGTCTGTGTCCTTCACACAACCACGACACGCTTGTGTCCTGGCCCGTGTCCAAAAACCTTGACATTCTATTTCTGAAGTCATCACCCCAATAAGGTCACACAGCTAAGGCACACGCCCGTGTCCTTAGACCGTATGGTGAATTAAATTCCTAAATTCAAGTGCAGACTTCACATGGCCTGGGCAAATTCCCATGTCCTATTGCTATGTCTTCCCCACGGTTGAGACACACGGCTGTGCCTCAGCCTGTGTGGTTACTACTGGACATTCTGTTTTGCTAACCTAGGATGCAGGGGGACACACGGCTGAACTAGACGTCCATGGGGCAGACTGTGTGTCTCACGCGGCCTAGACACGGCCGTGTCTTTACCCGTGTAGACAATAACAAGGCTATTTACCAAGCCTTTTTGCCATCCATACATACACCAACATAAATCACATAAAGCAACCTATTCATTCATGCATAAAAATATACCAATTACTTAACCATACAATTTTCACATTCATGATAAACATAACCATTTTCATATATTAATAAGAATTAGCCATCAACTATGGCCTTATACAAAAAGAATTCATCTTCAAAATAAGTCATCGTATTTGGCCCAATCAATATGACACTTGATAAAAGACTAAGTCCCTATACATGCCATAATTCAATGTAAATCTCAATATACCAAAATGTGTGGATAGTGTGGGTGATCCTTTGACGGTGTCTGTATCATGAGCTGGCTTCTTGAAACTATAAAATAAGAGAAAAGAGAAGGGAGTAAGCTTTAAGCTTAGGAATTCTATATGCAAACAATGAACATCATACCACATACTTATCAATCAAAAATAATTCATGTAACGCCCCAGTTTTTGCTTAATTCTAGCTTTTGAAAATTGTTACACAATGTCTATCTGCTTCAGCGGTTAAGTGTTCTAGGAGTGTTTGAGAGGTCTTAAGTTCAAGCCATACTTTTGACAAATTTTGAAAATTTTTTCTAAGTTAAGCCTCACTCTTGTTTAGTAGGCTTTTAATTGATTGATTATAAAACCATATCAGAGTGGGCCTGTTGGTCTAGTGGTTAAGTGGGGTGCTAGTAGGGTGGAGGTCCTGTGTTCTAATCTTGGTGTGGGTATTATTTATTGTCTTTTTGTTTAAAAATTCGACTAGAGTTATGTTGGAAGGGGACACTGAGTAGTGGAGTTGTAGTAGGAGTTAGGGGAGAAAATCAAGGGGTGTATCTAATAGGGAGTTAGTATCCTGTTTTTTTTTCAAAATTGATGTTTCTCTCCTTCTCTATCTAACGTCAATTTTTTTCTCCCTTTTTCCCCTTCGATTTTGTTCTTCCTATTTCAAATTTCGGCACTTGTTCCTTTCTTTCCTATTTGACTGATGCCAACCTCCCCTTTTACTGCTCTTTTGATCTTTTTTTGGCTTTTATTTGTTGCCCCCACTCTACTCTGTTCATTTATCTATGCCTTCTCAGAGTTTCATTACTACATTTCTGTCAAATGTTGGTAAGTTGTTTAAATGAGTTTTAGTTTCATTTTCTAATTGATCAATGAGAAATGTATTTTTGTGTTTTGCAGTGAGAAATCGGGCGGAGCGGTACTGTATGCTGGTGGAAATCTAGTCAATATCATTCAAGTTGGAAGTGTAAGTGTTAAGGCCTTATTGTGAATTCCTATCAAAATCCATTAGTCAAGTACTAAGTCAATGTTGCGTATATTAATTTTAGGTTTTGGAGTGCTCGGGGATGCTTTAGCTTCATTTCATAACCAGGTGTGTATCCGATTGCACAGAAAATGAGATTCGGCGAAAGCTGAAAAAGCATTCTATCGACGCCACACGGGCATGTGGTAGCCCGTGTGGTAGGCCGTGTGCAAGACAGTAAGTCACCACACGGCCGTGTGATTGATGAGTCAGGCTGTGCACGAGTGACACGGCCATGTAATTGCCGAGTAAGGCAGTGTGTGACACATGAGTTCAACCAATTGGGTCGTGTAGGCCACACGGGCATGGGGGCCCACACCGGTGAACCATAGGGTGTGTGGGATTCCGGGCCAGGCTGTGTGATCCACACCGGCCAAGGCTAAATTGGGCCATGTGGGCCACATGGGCATGTGGGCCCACACGGGTAGACAACATGGGCGTGTGAGCCCATTTTCACTGATTTATTGCTAAGGTTGTACGGGTTGCTCGAGACGACTGTGAACCTACTGTAGGGTCGGTAAGAGTACCTAGACTCCTAACTGAATGACTGTATATTGAGCATGTTGTTTGTACTGTACTGTATGTAAGTGATATACCATGAGTGGGCATGACATAACTGTATGATGCATTGCATTGGGTTGGGGATTGATATTGATTGAAAGAAGTGTACTGAAAGGGTTTAGGCCTAACTTACTGGCAGCTCAGCTGCAAACTACTGTTTAGTGCCACAACTGGTACTACTTTGAGTGTAGGGATGGGTAGGTTAATTATATCCCCACATGGAGTGTAGGGTTGGACGAAGATAGAGTGTAGAGGCTGGTTGGGTAGGATTCTCTAATTGCATATCTGTTACTGTTATTACTGTGATGGGCTAAGGCCCTAATGCATACTGTGACTGAAATGGGCTAAGGCCCACACTGAGATTATTAGTTCTTATCTGATTATTTGCATGGGGATTACACACTGAGTTTACGTAAACTCACCCATTCTGTTTAATTTGTACAGGTAATCTACAGACTTAGGCGGATTGGTGCGGCGGAGGACTCAGCGGTGGCCACACGACCTACTTCTTTTTATTTAAGTACTCAGATTTTTATTTTGGTTTTTACGTTGGGGAATTTTTACTGTATCATGGCCTCTCTGGTTTTAACTCTTTAATTTGGGATTTTCATTGTTTTGAATTATAACTGCTAGAAATAAGGGTAACCAAGTTTTCAAAAAAGAATCAACGCTTGAACTAAATACGCAAACCGGTGTTTGAAGCTTTGGTGATAAGTAATGTTTTAAAAACTAACAATGTTTTGAACATGAACGACACGCCCTAGAATTAACACAAGATCATATAAAATAGGTTTTGACGACAACACACTTTTTCGAAAAACACTACTATGTGACATCACCAGATTCGGCCATAACGTCTAGGCCGGGTTTGGGGTGTTACAATTCAGATCTTCATAATTATACTTACTCATTTCAAATCTTACCACATTCCAAATACATATCATAAACATTTCTCACATTTACATGCACTTATACCCTGCACTTATCACCATATAGCCACACATAATTTCACTTAGTCAAAGTTTCTCGATGAACACTTCGGAATAATACTGGATACACGGTGGTTTTGCACACAGCTTACCATTAATAAATGACACGGTGGTATCGGACACAGCCCATCAATAATCACATATCCATGGTGGTATCGCACACAGCCCACCAATAATAATAAATACGGTGGTATCGCACACAGCCCATCAACAATAACTTATCCACGGAGGCTTATCCATATCCTTTTCCTATTCCGATGGTTCATCCGAGAATTTCCTTAGTTTCTATCATTTTAATGGATATTAATAATATTCATTCACATCTCACACAATGCATTAATATGTAAAAACATAAGTAAAAACGATGTATCATTTACATATAAACTTACCTCGATACAAAATATGTCAATTTGAGATTAATCTGAAACCTTGCCTTTTCCTCAGTCAAGGTTGACTCCACGTTCTTCTTGATCTATAATAACATATTTAGCTTAACCACATTAATCAAATCAATTCAAAAATTCCTATTTTGGTAAAATTACTATTTTGTCCTTAAATTTTCACAAAATTACAATTTTTCCCCTAGGCTCGTAAAATGAAATGTGTTCATTTTTCACACACCCAAGCCCGGCCGATTCATATTCTCTCTTATAGCAACTCACAATTTCAATTTCACACATTTACTATCCATTTTATAACTTCTACAAAATAGTCCTATTAGGAGTTTTCATGCAAAATCCTTTCACAAAAGTTGTTCATTAAACAACCAAGATTCATTTTATTCCATAAAATTTCAGCAAACACATGAATACTCTCATGGAAAAACCCTAGACTCTCAACCATTTTGCAAAATAGTCCTCTCATTAGCTAGATTATGCTAAAAGGGTCCCAAAAGTACAAAAATTGTCAAGAATAATCACCAAAATTACTTACTTGCAAAGGTTTCAGTTGCTAAAAATTTTAAGCTTTCCAAAGCTCCTCTTTTGCTGAAATTTTGGGTGGTTTTAGGAAGAAGATGAAAAGATGATATTGTTTTCTCTTTATTTTATTTTATTTATCAATTAAGTCACCAAATACTTCACCTACCCTTTGAAAATGTCATTTCTTTGTCCCTATGGCCGACCAACACTCCTCTAAAGGCCTAATTGCACATTAAGGACCTCCAATTTAAGGTTCTCTAGCTATTTAACACCTTTAGGTTGTAAATCAAAATTTTTGCACTTTATGCGATTTAGTCCTTTGTCAAAATTAAGCATGCAATCACTAAAATTAAGGCACCAAAATTTTCATGCACTCATATAATTATGCTATAAAACATAAAATAATGTTAAAATAATTTTATCCAACCTCGGATGAGTGGTTCCGAAACCACTGATTCGACTAGCCCCAAAATCGGGCTGTTACACCATACAAGCGTGTGTATTGGCCGTGTGACCCAAGTCAGTAAGTTCACTTGTTTGGACACGGGGTAGGACACGGGCTGGGACACGACCATGTGCTCCCATTTCAAATGTCTACACGATTTGTGACACAGGCGTGTCTGGTGGCAGTGTGAGACAGACGGCCTTGCCACACGGGCGTGTGTCCCCTGTTTTGAGAAAAATTTTCTATGTGCTCCAAATGTTTTAAAAGTTATCGGTTTAGTCCCGAACCACTCCTAATGCATGTTTAGGGCCTCGTAGGCTCGTATTAGAGACATAATGATTGATATTGATTGATGAATGTTGAATTAATTAAAAGTATGTATAAATGTGTTGTAAGTTCGGTAATGCTCCGTATACTTATTCCGGCGTTGAATATGGGTGAGGGGTGTATCACACATTTAAACATACATTTCCCATACACTTAGTCAATTCAAATACAATTCATTCATGACCAATCATAATGCCCCTAAAACAAGTCTACGAGGCCCAAAACATGCATTCGGGTGGTTCAGACTAAATCGATAACTTTAGAAACTTTTAGAACACTTAGAATTTTTTTCCAAAAACAGGGGACACACGTCTGTGTGGCCCGACCGTGTGTCTCACATGGCCAAAGACACGCCCGTGTCACAGGTCGTGTGGACATTCAAAATGGGAGCACATGGCCGTGTCCTAGCCCATGTTTGACCCCGTGTAACTCTCTGACTTGGGCCACACGGCCAACAGACATGCCCATGTGCCCTAAAAAAGGCCATACACGCCCGTGTACTAGGTCGTGTGCTAGGCCAAGCCAAACATCTAGGGTATATTGACTTATGCCACACGGCCAAGTCACACCCCCTGTGTGAGGCCGTGTGGAGCACACTGACTTGATTTCTATTTCAACACCAGGGGACACACGGCCGTGTATGTAACATCCTGGAAAGGGCCTATGCATTTTCGGTTTAATTGTATGAAATGACAAGTCTTAAGCATTATGAATAAATTTTTGATATTTTTGGAAACTCAGAAATGTATGAAAATGCATGGAAATGGAAATGAACATTTTTGGAAACCTAAACATTTTTGGAAACCAGGAAATGCATTAGGACATGAACATTTTAGGAAACCCAGAAATGTAAGGAAATGGTTCAAAAATGGAAAGTACACATTTTGGAAACTAAGAAATGAAAATGGAAATGATCCAAAAATGGAAAGTATACATTTTAGGAAACTTGGAAATGTAAGAAAATGGCAAGTAAACAGAGTCGATCGAAAATTTTAGGAAACTTAGAAATGATGCAGAAATGTCAAATTTTAAAGTTTAAAATAGGAAATTAGGGCAATGAGGCCCTAAAAGAAAAATTTGGTGAAATTTGACACACAAACAGGCTAGGAAAAGTGGCCTGAAGATGGCACTTAGGGCCTATGGAAATGGTGCCATGTGCAAGAGGCATGGGCCTGGGTTCGAGTCACAAGGGAAGAAAATAAATGAAGTTTTATTTTTGCTTCCAGAAGGCTAAGAGTGGACGGCAAGGCTTCTAGAAAAAAAAAGGGAGTTTAAATCCCTTTAAAATTCGGCAATTTATGAAGATAATAGAGGATTTTTTTTAGGATTATTCAGAGGAGTTAAATAATGGATTAAACTCTTTTATTTATGATAAATAAAAGATAAAGCTATCGAGATAGAGGAGTGGTGGCCAAGTAAGGGACTCCTAGCTGATAATTTTGGCTATAAAAAAGGAAGCGCAGAGGGCTACTCATCAATTTTTGCTTCCTCCTTATCTCTCGCCAAAATTTTTAGGGTTCATTCTCTTTTCTTTTGTCTAGCCGAATTCCCTAGCCTCCTCTCTTTTTCTTTCTTCTTTTTTCAAAACCAAAAACACAATCCAACCTAGCCGAATTCTTCATAGCATCAAAAGCCGAAATTTCGCAAAGCAGAATCTCTCAAGCGTTGTCGGGGAAAGATCTGTCGAATTCAAAAACTAAGAATCTTGTGGTTATTGATTATTCTCCTCTTTAAGTCAAACATAGAGGCTAATGTTATTATTTTCGTGGGTAGAAACTATAAGGAGTGTTTGGGATTTCTAGTGCTATCAACTATAAGGAAGAGATCATTCGGGATTCAAAAATCTAAGGTAAGATCTACACATATTTGGTCAAAGTTATGGATTATATGTGAGATTTAAGTCTAACATGAAACTATAGGAATTTCGACAGACATACAAGGCAAGGATTACATTCAGGATTTGGAAATTTTAAGGTAAGTCCATAGATCCAATCGGCTAAGGTTTATTCTTTAGAAATACAAATCCTACTAGGATTTGGTTTTAAGGTCAAAAAGGTTTATTTATGTGTTTAAATAATTTGGCCGAATATAGGGATTGAGATCTAAAGCAGCAGATCAATTTCTTCGGGATATCAAGGAACCTATTAAGCAAATCAGGTGTGTACTCACACTAACTTTCAATATATTATGGCAATAATTATTTTAATATATGAATATGTATAAGAATGTGAATGTGGCTAAGTACCACAAATGTGGTAAAAGTACCTGTGCACGTTTCCTACTACTGATAGGATTACGAATATGATATATTATGAACATGTGAATAGTAACATGAATGAGAAATAAGTATGTTATGCATGATATGATAATATTTGGGGCATTTCGGGTTATATGTGAAAGGGGATGAAGGTATTGACTTCGGTCTCAGCAACGGAATATAGTGACTACGGTCACATAATTTGAATATGGTAACTTCGGTTACATTATCTCGAATTTGGTAAACCGGTTACATTATTCGAATATGGTGTCTAATGACACAAATTATATGGGTATGAGCACGCCGATCGCAATGATCGCCTTCGATGGTGTGTAACGGATGGAGGGTCGACTTAGTAGTCCCCACGGTGTGACTGGCAGGTACGGGTGGTGTGTAGTGGATGGACAAATAGGCTTGGGTTTGGGTTGCATCATTTTTACATGAATATGTCTTTGATATGAACATGTATGCCTGAATTGTTGATTGTTAGTTTGTGTACACATTGAGTCTGTTGACTCACCCCTTGTGGGACTATTTTTCAGGTGATGAGCAGTAATGGACCGGGTCGGCAGGAGCTGAAGGTGGCCATGCAGGAGAAAAATAAACGATTTGGACTTTATTTTTGCTAAGTACTTTTCATTTTAATTTTGGTAATTATTTGATCTAATAAGGCCATAAGGCCCAAGTTTGATTACTTCATTTCTGTTTAAATTTTTATTATTATGTTACGAATTACTTTAAAATTAATGATTGTTTAAAAACATATTTCCTAAAATAAACCCTAGATTGTTTTTTTTTGTCACTTAAAATAATTGTTCTTTTAAAATTAAGTAAACGGGTTTCCAACCTAAGCCCAACCCAAAACCAATATCTTTCGAAAAATACACCAATTACCTCTAAGTAATAAAGAACTTCAAAATCGTTTTTCTTAAGGAACATACCAGATCCGGTTCAGGCTCGTGGGCCGGGTGTGGGGTGTTTCAAGTTGGTATCAGAGCCCAGTTTTAAACTCTCGGCTTGTGGGCTAAGGCCCAAAACGTTTTTAATTCGAGCCCAAATGATTTTCTTTGAAATAAAGCAGGTGTTTGGCATGGCACCTAAGTCTCCGACCCGCAGTCCACCAGGTAAGTACCCCTAACTATTTGGGTGATTATGTGACTTATATTATGAACTTTAGAAGGGTAGAAAAGGCATGGAACGTAGAATAGTATGATATGAATTTGAACTCTAGGACTAGACTACTCAAACACCAAACGCATAAGACTTAATGCACTAAACAAACCTATGGCTAAGTCACTGAGCTAGGGTGTGGTAACCCTGTGACGTATGTTCAGGATTGGATCCGGAAGAGCACGGTATTTAAGCAATCCTAGTGACTCACCTCCTCTTTGCAGAATACCTGCAGTGCGTAGCTTCGGCTCACCCTAACTCGTAAGGCTCAATGGTGTGGCAACCTGCATGCGCATGTTCAGGAATGGTTTCGATGGGAGCTTGGTATTTAAGCGATCCCGCGTGACTCACCTCCTCTCCATTCGAATCTCGCCTGGTGCGTAGCTTTGGTTCACCCCGACCAAAGAGAGCTCGGTCATAAAGCTAAACCTAAGGACTAAAACCAGAAAGGAACAAGCCATGTTTTGAAAAAAAAAAAAAAGAAGAACGAAACAACAAACCCTAGTTTTAAAACTTTCTTTTGAGTTTGTGAAAACCATCTTTACAAGAGTTTTCCGAAAAATTTTTGATTTGTGGAAATTACAAAAATACCCCTAGTGGTAAAATTACCAAAATGCCCTTGATTCACAAATTGTCAAATTTCTCAATGATTTTGTCGAAACTTCATTATTTTATAAACATTCAAAAACCCTAATTTGTAAAATATCAAAATACCTTGATTTTGGAAAAAATTACAAAATTGTCCCTAACTTACAAAATTACCAAAATGACCCTGATTCCTAAAATTTTTGCAACATCTCCATTTTGGAAGGAACAATTCTCAAAAAGAACCCACAAAGTTTTACAACTTTTGAAATATCCCTAAATTACTAAATTTTACCAATTTACCCTGGCTTTTAGAAAATAACCAAAATACCCCCGAGGTCAAAAATTACCAACATACCCCTGGATTTCAAAATTTTTCCAAATTTACACCGGGACTTTAAAATTACCAAAATACTTTTGACAAAATCACCGAGGAACTTTTTGTTTTGCAAAATTACGAAAATGCCCCTGTAAGACAAAATTACAAAAATACCCCTAGGTAGTGGAAAAACAACAACGACGAAAACTACAACGTTTCTCTGAATGAACGAAAGTTCATACTTGTTTGATGGATGGATGAATGAATGGAAAAGACTGTGTGCTGTATGAATGCGAAAGAACCATTCTTAAATTCTTTTTCATAAAACATCTTCGCGGGTAATAAGTGAAACAAGAATACTAATTCATAAAATTCCTTAATCAGATCTCGACGCTAAAAAATGAGCTCCCGAGGACGTGGTCGTCGTGGACGGGTAGAGGAAGGATGATCGCGTCGTCGAACCCGTTAGATCGGGTCGGGGTTCGACAATGAAATACCATCGCCACCACCACACCCCAATCGTGGAGGCCGAGCAGCAAGCTCGAGACGGGGAGGATGCCGTGGTCGCAGTCGGTATCTTTGTGAGTTTTGGAATTGGTGGCCGGTGCGGGTGGAAATTTGGGAATCTGGAAATCTGTGCCTGAATGGCTCCGAGCTAATGGAGCCGAGATGTTTCGTGGAGTGTCGGGAGTGGCACCCAGTACAGCTGAGTACTGGTTAGAAGCAACGGAGCGCATCATAGATGAGCTTGATCTGACCCCTGAGGAAAAGTTGAAGAGGATGGTGGCACTGTTACGCGATGAAGCGTATCAATGGTGGTTAACTGTACGAGATGGTGCCACGGCTGAGGATCTGACCTGGGAGTACGTTAAGGAAGCATACCAAAAGAATATGTTGGAACTAGGTATACGAATGAACAAAAAAAGGCTTTTCTAGGGTTGGTGCAAGGGAGTAAGTCTGTCGCGGAATATGAAGCGGAATTCCTGAGGTTGAGCCGTTATGCTCGAGGTGTAGTGGCGACTGAACATGAACGCTGTGTCCGTTTTGAGGACGGACTGAGAGACGACCTGAGACTGTTGATAGCACTGCATCAGGAGCGGGAATTCTCTGCTTTGGTGGAAAAGGCCAAGGTGGCTGAGGGAATCAAGGATGCTACCAAGCAAGCTGTAGATAGGAATAAGCCCAAAAGAGGTTTTGGGCCATCTGGAAAGGGTCATAAGAGGCCTAGAGTTGACGGGCCACGGAATCAACAGGCTGGTACGGGCTGGCAGTATCGCCCTTGTGAGCATTGTGGAAAGAGGCACTTGGGAGAATGTTGGAGAAAGACGGGAGGATGTTTCAAGTGTGGGTCCAAGGACCATATGCTTAAGGATTGTCCCAAGCAACCAGATGAGAGCCGACCGGCACTCAGAATGTTTAGTCAGGCTGGTAGAGGCGGACAGCAGCCTCAACGGGGTCGTGGTTTGGCCAACAGAGGTAATGGTGCTGGCAGAGGCCGTGGAGCACAGGGCCGAAGTGCTGCTAATGCAGAAGCAAGGCAACCGGGTTTGGTTTATGCAGTTCGCCGAAGGGAGGATAGTGACGCACCGGATGTAATAATCGGTACGTTCTTTATTTTTGACAAACCCTATTTTGCTCTAATTGATGTGGGCTCGACCCATTCCTATTTGCATGTAGTGTAGTGGAAACACTAGGCCTAGACTGTAGTAAGCCCATTAGGCCAAACCGTAATGGTAGACAAGATCTTTCGGAATGTACCCCTAGAGATTCAGGGAGTGAACTTTCGGGCTGACTTAATGGAGTTACCCTTCGGAGAGTTTAAGCTTATATTTGGAATGGATTGGCTAGTAGAGCATCGAGCCGTGTTGGATTGTGCGACTAAACGGATGGAACTAAGAACCCCAGAGGATAAAGTGGTAGCAATGATTGGAGAAAGGAGGAACTACTTGTCTAACGTGGTTTCGGCGCTGAAGGCCGAGAAGATGGTTAAGAAGGGGTGTAAGGCGTTCTTAGCCTTCGTAAGTGCGTTGGGAGGAAAAGATGAAGGTGTTCAAGGGGTTAGGACGGTAAGGGACTTCGTAAATGTATTCCCAGATGAATTACCAGGAATGCACCCAGATAGGGAGGTGGAATTTGGAATAGACTTGCTATCGGGAACAGCTCCTGTGTCAATCGCTCCATATCGAATGGCGCCGAAGGAGTTGGTGGAGCTCAAGGCTCAAATTCAAGAGCTGTTGGATCGTGGGTTCATCCGACCCAGTGTGTCTCCGTGGGGAGCACCGGTCCTATTTGTGAAGAAGAAGGATGGAACTATGTGTATGTGCATAGATTATCGTCAGTTGAACAAACTGACCATCAAGAACAAGTATCCTTTGCCAAGGATAGACGACTTGTTCGACCAATTGAAAAAGGGCAATTGTGTTCTCAAGATAGACTTAAGGTCGGGATATCACCATTGAAGGTGAAGGAGGTCGACATTCATAAGACCGCTTTTAGGACAAGATACGGTCATTTTGAATTTGTAGTGATGCCGTTTGGGTTGACGAACGCTCCAGCCGCGTTCATGGACATGATGAATCGGGTTTTCCAACTCTACCTGGATAAGTTCGTCGTTGTGTTCATTGACAATATTTTGGTGTACTCGAAGTTGGAGGAGGAGCATGATGAGCATCTCCGAGATGTGTTAGAAGTGTTAAGGGAGAAGAAGCTCTATGCCAAATTCAGCAAGTGTGAATTTTGGCTTAAGGAGGTGGCATTCTTAAGTCATGTGGTATCCGCAGAAGGAATAAGAGTGGATCCTAGGAAGATCGAAGCAGTGTTGGATTGGAAACCACCTAGGTCTCGTGGTGAAATCCAAGTTTCTTAGGATTGGCGGGCTATTACAGAAGGTTCGTGGAAGGATTCTCGTCAATAGCCGCGCCTTTGACAAAGTTACTAAGGAAGGAAGTACCATTTGTATGGACGGCTAGGCAACAGGAGAGCTTTGAAAAGCTTAAGAAGGTGCTGACGGAAGCTCCGGTGTTAACTCAGTCGGAGGCAGGCAAGGATTTTGTAGTATATTGTGATGCATCGCACACGGGGTTAGGCTGTGTGCTAATGCAAGAAGGAAAGGTGATCGCGTATGCGTCTCGGCAACTAAGGCCTCATAAGGTGAACTACCCAACCCATGACTTGGAACTAGCAGCAGTGGTTTTCGCCCTGAAGGTTTGGAGGCACTACCTTTATGGAGAAAGGTCAGTTATCTACACAGACCACAAGAGCTTTAAGTACTTGTTGAGTCAGAAGGAGTTGAACTTGAGGCAACAAAGGTGGGTGGAATTACTGAAAGACTACGATTGTTCGATAGAATATCATCCGGGCAAGGCGAATGTGGTAGCCGATGCCCTGAGTAGGAAGGTTGTGTCAGATTTAAGGGCTTTGTTCGCTCATTTAAGTCTATATGATGATGGAAGCTTGTTGGCAGAGTTACAAGTCAAGACCACATGGCTAAAGGAGGTGAAAGAGGGACAGTTAGCTGATAAGGACTTAAGTACTAAGTTACAGCAAGTACAGCAAGGAGGATTAAAGGACTATGGCGTCAATGATGAAGAAGTATTGTGCTACAAGGGAAAGGTCTGTATGCCAAAGGATAAGGAGTTGAGACAAAGGATTTTTCGGGAAGCGCATGGTAGCCCTTATGCTATGCATCCCGGAGGCATCAAGTTGTATAGAGATCTAAGGGAACAATTTTGGTGGTCGAATCTGAAACGAGAAGTGACTGAATTTGTGGGGAGATGTTTGACGTGTCAGCAAGTTAAGGCTGAACACCAAGTCCCATCAGGTTTGCTTCAACCAATCGAAGTTCGCCAATGGAAGTGGGAGAGAATTACCATGGACTTCGTTAGTGGGCTTCCCCTTACGCCTACTAAGAAGGACTCGGTATGGGTGATAGTGGATCGTTTGACCAAATCCGCGCACTTTATCCCAGTAAGAATCGATTATTCTCTTCAGAAGTTGGCAAAGTTATATGTGGCGGAGATCGTAAGGTTACATGGAGTACCAGTATCGATCATCTCTGATCGAGACCCAAGGTTTACGTCTCGGTTTTGGAAGGCACTTCACCAAGCTTTAGGCACCAAGTTGGACTTCACTACAGCTTTTCATCCATAATCCGATGGGCAGTCTGAACGGGTTATACAAGTGTTGGAGGATATGTTAAGGGGTTGTGTTATGGATTTTCGAGGAAGTTGGGAGGATTATTTGTCTTTAGCTGAGTTCGCCTACAACAATAGCTATCAGGCAAGCATTCGGATGGCACCATATAAAGCATTGTATGGTCGGAAGTGTAGAACTCCTACTTGTTGGACCGAGTTAGGAGAACGTCGTGTTTTGGGTCCAGAGTTAGTGGCAGAAACTGAGGAGAAGGTTGAGATAATTCGGGCAAGGTTGAAGGAAGCCTCTGATAGGCAGAAGTCGTATGCAGACCTTAAGCGGAAGGAAATTGAGTTTGAAGTGGGAGACCAAGTGTTCCTGAAAGTCTCGCCTTGGAAAAAGGTTATGAGGTTTGGTCGCAAAGGGAAGTTAAGCTCGAGGTTTATAGGGCTCTATCGAGTACTAAAGTGAGTTGGACCAGTGGCATAACAAGTGGAGTTGCCACTAGAATTGCAGCAAATGCACGACGTATTCCATGTATCCATGCTACGTCGCTATCGATCGGATCCGTCTCATGTGGTACCTATTGAAGAAGTGGAGCTAAGGCCAGATCTATCCTACGAGGAAGAGCCGATTCGAATCTTGGAACGTGATGTGAAAGTACTACGGAGGAAGTCGGTACTCTAGTCAAGGTGTTATGGCGCAACCATGGATCGGAAGAAGCTTCATGAGTCGAAGAGACAATGCAACAAAGCAATACCCTCATTATTTAGTTAGGAAATTTCGAGGACGAAATTTTGTTTAAGGGGGGTAGAACTGTAACATCCTGGAAAGGGCCTATGCATTTTCGGTTTAATTGTATGAAATGACAAGTCTTAAGCATTATGAATAAATTTTTGATATTTTTGGAAACTCAGAAATGTATGAAAATGCATGGAAATGGAAATGAACATTTTGGAAACCTCGAACATTTTGGAAACACCGAAATGCATTAGGACATGAACATTTTAGGAAACCCAGAAATGTAAGGAAATGGTTCAAAAATGGAAAGTACACATTTTTGGAAACTAAGAAATGAAAATGGAAATGATCCAAAAATGGAAAGTATACATTTTAGGAAACTTGGAAATGTAAGAAAATGGCAAGTAAACAGAGCCGATTGAAAATTTTAGGAAACCTAGAAATGATGGAGAAATGTTAAATTTTAAAGTTTAAAATAGGAAATTAGACAAGGAGGCCTTAAAAGAAAAAGTTGGTGAAATTTGACACACAAACGGGCTAGGGAAAGTGGCCTGAAGATGGCACTTAGGGCCTATGGAAATGGCGCCATGTACAAGAGGCATGGGCATGGGTTCGAGTCACAAGGGAAGCAAATAAATGAAGTTTTATTTTTGCTTCCAGAAGGCTAAGAGTGGACGGTAAGGCTTCTAGAAAAAAAAGGGAGTTTAAATCCCTTTAAAATTCGGCAATTTATGAAGATAATAGAGGATTTTTTTTTTTAGGATTATTCAGAGGAGTTAAATAATGGATTAAACTCTTTTATTTATGATAAATAAAAGATAAAGCTATCGACACTGGAGTGGTGGCCAATTAAGGGACTCCCTAGTCGATAATTTCGGCTATAAAAGGAAGCGGGAGGGCTACTCATCAATTTTTGCTTCCTCCTCATCTCTCGCTGAAATTTTTAGGGTTCTCTCTTCTCTTTCTTTTGTCTAGCCAAATTCCCTAGCCTCCTCTCTCTTTTTCTTTTCTTCTTTTCAAAACCAAAAACACAATCCAACCTAGCCGAATTCTTCATAGCATCAAAAGTCAAATTTCGCCAAAGCCGAATCTCTCAAGAAGTGTCGGGGAAAGATCCGCTGAATTCAAAAGGTAAGAATCTTGTGGTTATCGATTATTCTCCTCTTTAAGTCAAACATAGAGGCTAATGTTATTATTTTCGTGGCCGAAACTATAAGGAGTGTTTCGGGATTTCTAGTGCTATCAACTACAAGGAAGAGATCATTCGGGATTCAAGAATCTAAGGTAAGATCTACACATATTTGGTCAAAGTTATGGATTATATGTGAGATTTAAGTCTAACATGAAACTATAGGAATTTAAACATGGACATACAAGGCAAGGATTACATTCGGGATTTGGAAATTTTAAGGTAAGTCCATAGATCCAATCGGCCAAGGTTTATTCTTTAGAAATACAAATCCTACTAGGATTTGGTTTTAAGGTCAAAAAGGTTTATTTATGTGTTTAAATAATTTGGCCGAATATAGGGATTGAGATCTAAAGCAATGATCAATTTCTTTGGGATATCAAGGAACCTATTAAGCAAATCAGTGTGTACTCACACTAACTTTCAATATATTATGGCAATAATTATTTTAATATATGAATATGTATAAGAATGTGAATGTGGCTAAGTACCACAAATGTGGTAAAAGTACCTGTGCACGCGTTTCCTACTTACGATAGGATTACGAATATGATATATTTTGAACATGTGAATAGTAACATGAATGAGAAATAAGTATGTTATGCATGATATGATAATATTTGGGGCATTTCAAAGTTATATGTGAAAGGGGATGAAGGTGTTGACTTTGGTCTCAATTAACGGAATATGGTGACTACGGTCACATAATTTGAATATGGTAACTTCGGTTACATTATCTCGAATTTGGTAACTTCGGTTACATTATTCGAATATGGTGTCTAATGACACAAATTATATGGGCGATGAGCATGTCGATCGCAAATGATCGCTTCGATGTGTGTAGCGGATGGAGGGTCGACTTAGTAGTCCACTGGTGTGACCGGCGGTGTACGGGTGGTGTGTAGTGGATGGACAAATAGGCTTGGGTTTGGGTTGCATCATTTTTACATGAATATGTCTTTGATATGAACATGTATGCCTGAATTGTTGATTGTTAGTTTGTGTACACATTGAGTCTGTTGACCCACCCCTTGTGGGACTATTTTTCAGGTGATGAGCAGTAATGGATCGGGTCGATAGGAGCTGAAGGTGGCCATGCAGGAGAATAATAAACGATTTGGACTTTATTTTTGCTATGTAATTTTCATTTTAATTTTGGTAATTATTTGATGTAATAAGGCCATAAGGCCCAAGTTTGATTACTTCATTTCTGTTTAAATTTTTATTATTATGTTACGAATTACTTTAAAATTAATGATTGTTTAAAAACATATTTCCTAAAATAAACCCTAGATTGTTTTTTTTTTGTCACTTAAAATAATTGTTCTTTTAAAATTAAGTAAACGGGTTTCCAACCTAAGCCCAACCCAAAACCAATATCTTTCGAAAAATACACCAATTACCTCTAAGTAATAAAGAACTTTAAAATCGTTTTTCTTAAGGAACATACCAGATCCGGTTCAGGCTCGTGGGCCGGGTGTGGGGTGTTTTAGTGTAACATAACTATATATCACACACAGTTGACACACATGCCCGTATCTATACCCATGTGGACAAAAATAGGCTATTTACCAAGCCATCTTGCTACCCAAATTTTCACACACCTATACAACTCAAATGGCACATAATCAAAGCATATATGGGCATCCAATTCAAGCACAACTAAGACCAAATCATGCCAATTCAAAACAGACAATTTTTACAATCTCAAAACACCTAATTTTCACTTTCAATTGCATACAATTATACCTAAAACCACATGTATATCATAACTCTTAATGAACTCATATGGTACTCAATATACCAATCCACAATAAGGCATAGAATAAGCAATTTGCTTCCTTCACTACCATATCTCATCTAAGCATTCAATAAGTAAATATAACCTCATCACCAAAGAGCATTAAAATATATATATACATCACCATATTTTCCAAAATGAGCCAAATTACAAGGCAATACACAAAATCAAATCAACCAAAATAAGCCAACTCAAATGGCTGCATCCAACACCAAATACATATCAAAATGATCAAACTCCTATACATGCCATATGACCAAAAACTTAGTTTCAAAAGTACCAAAGTAGTAGTTGGATAGTGTGACGAAGTCTCCGATGATCCCCGAATCCAAGCTAGCTTTGAAATCACTATAAAACATGGTAAAATAAACAAAGTAAGCTTTATAGCTTAGTAAGTTCGTATGAAAATAATAAGCAAAACTTACCATTTAATTTCCATTCAAAATATGCATAAACTTACCACAAAATATATATAACAAAATTTTAACTTATACCCAATCATCTATTTAACCATAAACTTAAACCTTTCATATGATCAATGAACATTCAGTTTTCGTACATACCTGTACCGATTCATATCTATTCTCACCAATTCATATCTTCGATATACCCGTTGAACCATTTGGAATAAAAGTCGGATACTCAGGAGTCTCGCACCCTAAGTGCCAATATCATGGCCCGAAGCCAACTCAATGAATCTCGCACTCGAAGTGCCAATATCATGGCCCGAAGCCAACTCAATGAATCTCGTACTCGAAGTGCCAATATCATGGCCCAAAGCCAACTCAATATATCTCGCACCCAAAGTGCCAATATCATGGCCCGAAGCCAACTCAATGTATCCCCTAATGACATATCATTCGTATCCTAACCTATTCCTAAGGTTCAACCGGGATTTCCAATGCTAAATCTTCTCCGAATGTGTCTGCAAGATCATAATTCATAATTTATCCAATATCGAAGCATTGAAAACATAAATATAATAATGCTTATTACACACGAACTTACCTTAGATGCAAGAACGACGAAACGAGTCGATTAATCCAAAACTTTGTTCTTCGCCCGATCTAAGTCTGTATTTCATTTCTCTTGACCTATATAATACCAAATTTAGCTTATTTAATAATCTTTCTATTCAATTTAGTTCATATCACACTTTAGAGCACATTTACATCTTTTGCCCTAGTATTTCACAACTTTTACAATTTAGTCCTTATTTCGTAAAATCATAATTTCATGCAATTTAATACCAACTCATGCTAACCGAATTTCCCTAGTACACAAGTCAGCCCATATTTTTCATTTATTTCACATTTTAACCACAAAGTTTCTAGATTTCACAATTTAATCCCTAATTTGCATTTTCACTAAAAATCACTTAACAAAACTTGTATAACTATAATCAAACATTCATAATCTATCGTCAACCATTTAAATACATGCTTATTCATCAATGGAAATATCCTAAATCTTTAACATTTTTGCAAAATAGTCCCTGGGCTAGCTAGACCTAGTTGCAATGATCTTAAAAAACGTAAAAATCATTAAAAATCGAGTCAAAAATCTTACCATGCAAGGGACTTGAATAACCGAATGTTTTAAGCTCCTTCAATGGAGTTTTCTACTTGTATTTTTAGTGGAAGATAACCATGAGAAAGATGATACATTGTTTCTCTTTATTTTAATTTACTCTATTTATTAATTACACTTTTAACCTTAATTAATAACCTTTGAAAACATGTAAATCATGTCCATGAAAGTCCACTTACTATATAAATGGTGTAATAACAACATAAGGACTTACACTTTAAAATTTTATAGCTATTGGACACTTTATCTAATAGAACACAAGTTTTTCACTTTACGCGATTTAGTCCTTTTTTTATCAAATTAAGCATTTAAATGATAAAATTTCTAAATGAAATTTTCACACAACTAAACTGTCATGTTGTGGATCTTAAAATAATAATAAAATAAATATTTTGACTTTGGATTTATGGTCCCAAAACCATTGTTCTGATTTGACTAAAAACGGACTGTTACAACGTTAGTATGTACGGAGGCGGTCAAGTTGTTGGCGCCGATGCAGGGGAGGCAACATCACTAAGTTGATTTTAATTTTTTCATTTTAAAAGAATAATTAGGAATTTTGTAGGTTATAGTTACGACTTTAAATTTATTTTGTCAATTAACACTTCTAACATTTGTTTTTAGGAATCCAAGACACCGTCAATCTAATAATCAATCAGCACAAAGTCATGGATGACTTTTTTTATATGTGGTCTGACGAAGACTTCGATTATGATGAAGATATTTACGAAAAAGGAATCTATGAAGATTGGGAGATCCAAGAGAATCAACAATTACTAATGCTTAAATTAATTCAACTTCGAGGAGAAAGCCTAGTTTTTCCCCAAGATGATAATAATGACAATAATATGCCATCAGAAAGGTACCAAGAGGTGCTAAGTCTGGAATTGAGCAAAGAAAAGAATGTCATTTTTGATGCTTGTGAAAAAAGAGAAATCCCTGACTATTATCTATCTTAGTAGACAGAAGAACATTCAGACAAATTAAATGCAACTGCCGAAAGAGGAAACATAGAGCTAGTAGGGGAAATGGTCAGCGAACCGCAGAGTCAGATTGACATGGAACTCATTGTCCTAGAAATTTTAGGTTTTTTCCATAAGGCCGATATACAAGATCAGTATAACACAAACCAATCAATAGAAACAATGGTAATGGTTGATTTAGTGGAAGAGTGTCTGTTGATTTAGGAATCCCCAGAGTGAAATAAAGAGATTCTAGTAGTTCTAGTTAATGAACCTGAATTGACTAACCTTTACTTAACCTTAGTCCTAAACCAAGCACCTCAAAGATTTGACGGCCTAGCAATTTTTTGAATGCTGAACATAATTGAAAAAATATACATAGACAAGACCTATGATAATATAGCAAGATTTGATCAAGCTGGAAAACTAATGAACATAGGCCTTTAGCTGTAGGCATTACAGAAAGTTCAGTCATTGCAAGATCCATGAAAGAAATATTTATGTAGACAAATGGAGGAACCTAAAGATCTCAAATGGATGAACTTAAAAGTCTAAAGAGCTGAAATCTAAAAGACTTAGTGCAAAATCCATTGCTAATTCATTTTCCACCCTTTGTGCCAATCATCACCTCAAGTACACCTAAAAATCTATTCTGGAGCGATGAGATTAGTAGAGACATAATAAGAGACAAGTATAAACCATACCTTTCGACTTCCTTATGAAGCAAGCACACTAAGCGCAGGCTAAAGTGGTTGCATGGTTATGTGGCTTTGTAAATAGTTAATAGTTATGACCTGTGGAAAGATTTGTCGGTTGTTAAAGCAAGCTAGAAAGGTAGATTCATATAAAGAGACAACTACAGATGAATAGAATGACATGATGGGTGTTGGATGAATACAAATAGAAACAAATTACAGGGAACCCATCGGTGTATATTAACTGAGCTGACAGACGAGTTCGACAGCAAAACCTAACATCCTTATGTAAGACTCTTACTAATTGTACATATTGTATATTTCACTAACCAATTCATTAACACATTACTGGTAGGTCAAAGACATGTCTAACAAGCGTCTGAAGCATTCTGAAGATAAAAATCTAGGAAATATGGTCAATGTCACAACACAGAAAATTCTGTGTCATAACATCGTGGGCAGTAACGAAGAAGTTCAAATATCAACCTAATGTCACGACATCACTAACCTGTGCCATGACATAGAAGATAATTTTCAAAATTTAAAAACTACAGGGTGTGTCATGACACTGAACCCAGGTGTCGCAACATCACTACCAATTTTTGCATGGTCGACCCGACCCATTCACGCAACCCACGTAATAACCCTTATTATACCCAATTTTTAACTCTAAAAACACTCTTTTTAAACATAAAGAATCCTTTTAATATAATCTAACCTCATTCTAACATCAAACCTCTTTTAAAAACCCTTTAAAACCCTTAAATCTTAAAACCCCTTTTCTCTTTAAACTCAAAATCCTAATGTCGTCATTGACAAAACAAAGAGGAGGTGCAAAGAAGTTGAACAAATGAGGTTCAAGTATTCTCAGTGTTTCCTACTATTTTATTGATTACTATTCATATAATTGTTGAAATATTGCCTATTATATACCTCCTAGATAGAACAAGAGAACTCATGTTCCAGAAACACCCCGTGTTTCTGACATTGTACAGTTTCACCATTTCAATGTTGAAAAATATTTTCTTGAGTCACAAGGACGACCGTTGATTTAGGAACGAGGATTCGAACCCTCAATGGCTCTTTGCAAGGAAATCTAGATGTTGGTCTTGTATCATCATTGGGAGCGATTTAATGTCACCCCTAATAAAGATGCGGTGGCCCGTATAGTCTATGAGTTTTATGCCTCACTTAAGCATTGGATAGTGCGAGACTGGATAGGGGTATATGTGACTTCTATCACGGTCCGAGGGAAAGAAGTACCATTGTACCGTATTGATATTTGTGAATTTTATGAAGTCTCGTTTTATGAAAAATATTATATTAATGAAATTGACTTAGATAGATTGAATAATATCGATATAAAGGGGGTCATAAGGTATTTGACTCAAGGTAGGGGGTTTGGAACTATAGACTAGATATAGAGATGCCAACGAATTTTAATCAGGTAATCATGTTTCAGGTTGCCAAAATATGGATCCAATTCATTGGCATTCAGATTGCATCTGCATTAAACATTTCTAATGTTAATGTTTTCCGAGCTATTTTGTTATATGACATTTTTTAGTGAAAACATATTTGTGCAGGGTATTGGATTGTTCGTGAAATGAAACAATGTGTGTAGAGCTAGAAAGCTGGACCTTTCTTTCCTCATTTAGTGATAGTGTTATGCCGAAGGAAAAAAGTGCCCATAAATGAAAATAAATAATTCATGAAGCCAACACGGAGCATAATCAGAGATACATTGTATACACAGTAAGTTGAGCTTCAGCCCAAGCAGATTACTGAATGGAACCAACGAAGGAAAGAAAAGGTGGATGTTCCAGCTTCATTGAGCTCGTGGAAACATGGAAGCGAAACTTGATGGCATGATCAGATGGATGCAAGAAACGAGACCTGTGCTTTAGGAATTTTTGAGAATAAATGGGTTATCAGAACCTAATTATCCACTAGATATGTTTAGTCCAATACCGACTCAACATATGGGAGAAGGTCTGAGAACTGATTCTGAGGAGGAAGGTGCTGCCCAGAAGTATCCCAGGATGGAGGATGAATATGAAGCGATAATCCAACCGCAATATTCAACACCAAAAGGACCTGTAATTCGCAGCCCAAGCTGATAATCACATTCAAAATGTAGGAGCTCCTATAAAAAAATATAGCTCGGGCAAAGGCAAGGCACCTATGGAGCAAATGAGCTCCCGTCCTATAGATGATTCGAAGGAGGATTGAGTTTTATTTTTGTCATTTTTAAAAGACTTGTATTAATTTTTGGATACCTTTAATTTTAACCTTGTAGGAGTAGGACTAATTATAGTTTTTATATAGTAGTTTGTTTAAGTTTTCTCTATAGGAACCCAACACGAAGGAGACACAAGCAATTCAAGCTTAACACGATCAAAGGAGGAAGCACCCACCATTAGCAATTGGAGTGACCACAATCAATCGGGCAACTTATTTCCTTATCTATTTATAGACTACACATTGAGGACAATGTGTTAACTAAAGTGTGGGCTGGGGAGGTAACATAGAAAACTTGTTTATTTTTAATTTCTACATTTTCTTTGATTATTTTTTGTCTTTGGTGTGATTGAGCTTGTAGAAATACAAGTGATTGGTTAGGAGCATGTATATAGGTTACTTGTGTTTATGAATAAATTTGGCATGATGGGAGGTGATTCTACATTTTATAGCATTAGACTACTAAAGTTCTATATGTTACACTATAAATAGACATTAAGCAATCAACTGTACCAAGTGATATAGAAAATATAAGGAAATGAACATGCTAGTACGAATGATAAATGGTTGAATTTGTATTTGTTTGATTGATTAAGTCTGTGCATGTTGAGATATTTAGGGATGACCTAAGACATTGATTGGAACACATCTAGAGCTAAAAAGCTATCCTATTTATATTTCACATTTAGTACCGATCTTTGAGCTTGTTGACATTTCTTGATAAACCTCATTACAAGCCACTAAGCTTTAAATATTAATTTGTATTTACCCTTTTTTTGGTCCCACATTGCACGACTATAGACGTCTGGCCATTTGTATTGAGGGTTAAGTAGATATATCACGGTGAAGTTAGTAAAAATAGAGTGAAATAGGAAAGATTTGTGTGATATAGGAGCCTATAAGTTAGCCGAATGTGCGAAACAAAAAGAAAAATGCAAAAAGAAAAGTAGTACGAGTAGAAAACAAAATCTTAAAATAGAAAAAAAAAACATTTATGAGTGAGATGTATTGAAAAAGAGAAAAGTGACAAAGTCACGAAAGAAAGAAAAACTTGTTTATTAGTGCACAAAAACTCATAAGGCTAGCCATAGTTACTATGTCATGCTATGACTTCCTATATATGGAGAGACAAGGAAGGTGAGAGAAGGAGAAATAAGGCGGTAAGCGGGTAAGAGCCATTAAGGGGGAAGAATAGAGGTCAATACGATGTGCCAAACTATTTTCGTGTTTGTAACCTTTTTGATGCTTACTAGTTTTGAATTCCATACCTGCCCTAAGCTTTAGAACGTTACAAGCCAAAAAGCCCTACCTGACCTAAACATCCTTATGCATGAATGGGCGTCATACTAAACATACGCATAAGCGACCATTTGTATTCTACTCGGATAATCAAAGTACTTGTATAATTTATTGATGGATTCCCACAGGTGAGACCTTTAATACTTGTATATTTTTGTAACTTATTGAACTTAGATCTTCGTGATCAAAAATGGTAAGTCAAATACTCATCATGATTGTAATACACCTAAATCGAGTCTTGTAGTTTTAGGTATATTTTTCGGGTTCCGAGTGTGAAACTAGGAATTTATAGGGTTTTTAGTAATTTTTAATTTAATTTAAGAGGTTAATTTCATCTAAAATCGATTAAACAATAATCCAGAAAACTTTAAAAAATATTTTCAAATAATTAATTTTAAAGATTTTAAATAATTATTAGTGAAAATAATCAATTTGGGTTGGAAAAGAATTTTAAATGGGGGTAATTTGAGTAAAATATAAATATTAATTAGATAGGATTTAATTGTAAAACAAGGGAAAATTTAGAGTATTTATATAGAAAGTAAACCTTAAAATTTGGAATTTTGGAGGGAAAGGATTAAATGTAGGATTGATCATTAGACAAATTTCCTAATTTTTAAATTTCTGGTGGGTGGTTTTAGTTTTAAAACTAATGTATGTAGCTCTCTTTTCACATATTTTATATCAAATTATAGAGTTTTAAAATTTATTTTCTTTGCATGATTTTAAAGATCTATCATCAGAGAATAGATCCAACAAATTTCCTTCTCAAAATACTTTCTCAATTCACCCAAAATTATTCTCAAAAGTAGCCAAAAATATTCTGAAATTTCTCAAGTTTATTGAATCAAGATTTTCAATCAATGAATTTAGAGTGAATCAAAGATACTCTTTAATCCTAAACTTGTTTTTATGATAACTAGAAACATTTTTACATGATTTGAGAGTCAATTAAAGGATTTTTATTAATGTTATATTTTTCCAAGAACAAATGTGTAACGCCCCGAATTTGGGCCTAGTAGAAGTGGGCCTATTGGGCCTTCGGCATGGGAGCGTTTAAAAAGCTTGAGAACAAGAGAACGGCACTAATGCAAGTTGGACATATTAGGTGAGTGATTTTGGAAGGTTAGGGGGCTTCCATGAAGTCTCGGGATCAAACCTGGGCTTTAGAAAAAATTTTGGTTTTAGGTGAATAAAACCCTAGGAGTTAGTAAGTAGGGTTTATGAATAAAATGTGGAGAAAAATGACACAAAAAGGAGTTGTGGCCTAGTGGCAAATGGCGCCACATGGGAGACAAGGAAGTGACGCCATAAAGGAAGCAAGGGGTCCAAGGTTCAAGTCTTGGCGCTTGCATTTAATTTTGATTTCTTTTTAAATGAACTTAGACTTTGGCCTATAGGCTTATATTTAGTTGCGCATGTTTTAAGACACAAAAGAAGCTTGTGTTGTGGTGGCATGTAGCGTCTGGAGCATAGGAGAAGGCAAGGGTTCGAATCCCATTGCAAGCAAAAAGGGATATTTATTTTGCAAAGTTGGGGCGATAGGTGGCTGTTATGGAATTAAACTCTGCTGAAGGAGGGATCCCACATCGGGAAGGTAGAATGAGAGTAGGCAAGAAGCTGGCTTTAAATAGAGCGATCTATAAGGAGAGTAAGCATACCTTGGTTGGCCTTGGGCATAGGAGTGGTCAGAGCGCAGATTAACTCCATATTCCTATCAGATGTATATTTCGCACTACTCTAGCTGTAGAGCGGCAAATACTGAAATGTCAGTCGCACGATGATGGTAGCCACACGAGCATTCGAGCGCACATGTGGGAGCTTCGACGTGATAGTTGAGGCCATCATGAGTGTTCTTGTAGGTTTAGGCTGTTTGGGCCTCGATGGATCGAAAGGGGCCATGTGGGGTCAACGGGCCAGTGGGCCCATATGAATAAATTGTATGATTGTGTAGTAGATATTAGATTAGTCTATGTGAATCTCATATTTGTGGCTAGATTTGGGCTAAATGGGCCACACGAGCGTGTGGACCCCTTTGGGCTGAGAATGGGCCCTAGGCCCAATCGTATCGTTATCTCGTTTCTTTCTGGTAGGGTGATTGGTTACTTTGTGGTTGTGATATAAGCATTAGTGTTGACTCCTATTCTGTAAGATCGTGTGCTTGATGAGCAAAGGGGATTCTAGCCATAGGATGGCGGCAAAGGTGCCAGCTGAGACTGTGCACATAGCCTCCACTCCCAATTTAAGCGGCGTAGGGTGTCAGCGGTTCGGGACTTTTTGCCTGGATGCGGAAGGGTGTCGGCATCAAACATTGGTTTAACTAGGCAAACCGCAATTGATTGTTCTAGTGAAGGCAAGTGATAGTAAATCTCATGGTTAGGTGTTTGGAATAGAGATCTCCCAATTCTTTTTCTAATTGAGTTAACTGTGTGTTATGTTTTGTATAGATGAAGGCGCTTGTGATTGTTTAGAACTCTACGCGATAAAGTGTGTAATCTCACACCTCTATTTATTCTATTAATGCAATGTTCTGTAAATCGGCTAAAAGACGAAATACCGAAAAGCCGAAATATCGGCATCTGAGATCACTCGAGCGTACGAGCACTCGTAGTGATAAACCGAGCCACGAACATTGGCGATAGACTTTTGGAAGTGCCACGATCTCTCTCCTGGGCTTAGGCTGTAATGGGCCTTGTTGAGCTGAAGTGGGCTAAGTGGGCCCAATGGGTTAAAGGTCCCACAGGGACAAAATCTATGATAAGTGACAGATGATCGGTGCGGCTGCGAAGTTCACAGAACTGTGACTGAAAATGGGCTAAATGGGCCACACAAGCGTGTGGGACCGTTTGGGCTGAAATTGGACTTTAGGCCCAATTGCACCATTTTGACCAGAAATGGAACTTGTGTCGCTCGAGGCGACAGTCGACCTCTGGAAAGGCCGTAGATGAGTAAATTATCGAAATACCTTTACTGGGTAAATTATCGAAATACCCTTAGTGGGGAAATTACCAAAATACCCCCGAGGGGTGAGATTACTGTGTTACCCCTAAATGATAAAATGATCGTGATACCCTTAGTGGTAGTTTAAATGTTGTTCATGTGATTTTTATATATATGTATATGATCGTAATACACTGCATACAAAACATATTGCATTGGGTTGGGTTTGCTGATTGGAGGAAGTACCGTTATAGTGGCACCGCCACATACCGTTATAGTGGCATCGCCACATATTCTTATTTTAGTGGCTCAGCCAGGTATACCGTTATTAGGAGCTAGGCTGCATTATTGGAGAGTTTGGCTGGTGGGCCGACATGGTCCCCACATGGAGAGATTGGTTGGTACGGGTGGAGAGTTTAGTGGTTAAGGGTTGGGTTACATGTTCATTGCATTGTTATGAAATAGGGCTTAGGCCCAGACTGTTACGGAATCGGGCTTAGGCTTAGATTAATACCATAAGGGCTTAGGCCCAAACTGTGATCGTATATGGGATTATACACTGAGTTCTCGTAACTCACCATTTCTTTTAACTGTGCAGGTAAGCCTCAGCCTTAGACGGTTCGGAGCTGCAAGGGACTCAGAGAAGACCACACACTGCTTATGCTTTCTGTTTATTTAGTAACTTTTAAGTATTTTGATTTGGGTTGTAATAAGGTCTCTCTATTTTTAACTTATTACTTGTGATATTTATTTATGATGTTTTCTAACTGCTAGAAGTGGGATACGATTTCCAAAATGATAACTTTCTTCAAAAAACTATGTTTCCGCAATGTTTTCAAAATGCTTCGTAGATTCTTTATTTTAGATATGCTTCCGCAACAGATAAGGTTTTAAAAGTAGTTACGTTTTCAAGTGGACAACAATTGCTTAAGATTTTTTTTAACAAAGAGGTTTTAACTCTCAAACAAGTTTTAACAACAAGAAATATGGTTTTGAAAAACACTACCATGTGACACGCAAGATTCGGGCCGAACTTCTAGGCCAGGTTTGGGGGGTTACATTTATGGTATCAGAGTCAAGTTGCAAAACTCAGCTGCGGAATTTTAAAAAATTTTCTTGATTTGTTTAAATTTGGTTTGAAAAGATTTGAAGTTCTGAAATGTTGTATTGACCGTTTTCTGAAAGTGTGGTACACCGAGTCCCCGAAGCCAAATTCGTAAGTTTTTTGAATACTTTTGTCTGTTTAGAAATTTAAATACAGTAAGTTAGAAATACGGTAGTTTCTTTAGATATTGGACTGTATTTTGGTATTTATTCTGTGTGTATTTTGCTTGGATGTGATGTTGGATATAGAAATTGGTTGCGTGTGAAATATCTGTCTGCTTCAATGGTTAGGTGTTTTGAGTATGTGTAGGGAGTTCCAAGTTCTAGTTAAAATATGATAGGGATATTAGAATTAGAGTGCGCAGCGAGAGCATAGTGGTGTAACCTGTGTTGTGAGGCTATTATATAGTTGGAAATTTCGAGGACGAAATTTCTTTAAGGGAGGTAGAATTGTAACGCCCCGAATTTGGGCCTAGTAGAATTGGGCCTATTGGGCCTTAGGCATGGGAGCATTTAAAAATTTTGAGAATAAGAGAACAACACTAATGCAAGTTGGACTTATTAGGTGAGTGATTTTGGAAGGTTAGGGGGCTTCCATGAAGTCCCGAGATCAAACCTGGGCTTTAGGACAAATTTTGGTTTTAGGTGAATAAAACCCTGGGAGTTGGTAAGTAGGCTTCAAGAATAAAATGTGGAGGAAAATGACACAAAAAGGAGTTGTGGTCTAGTGGCAAATGGCGCCACATGGGAGACAAGAAAGTGACGCCATAAAGGAAGCAAGGGGTCCAAGGTTCAAGTCTTGGCGCTTGCATTTAATTTTGATTTCTTTTTAAATGAACTTAGACTTTAGCCCATAATTTTATATTTAGTTGCGCATGTTTTAAGACACAAAAGGAGCTTGTTTTGTGGTGGCATGTAACGTCTGGAGCATAAGAGAAGGCAAGGGTTCGAATCCCATTGCAAGCAAAAAGGGATATTTATTTTGCTAAGTTGGGGCGATATGTGGTTGTTATGGAATTAAACTCTGCTGAAGGAGGGATCCCACATCGGGAAGGTAGCATGAGAGTAGGCAAGAAGCTGGCTTTAAATAGAGCGATCTATGAGGAGAGTAAGCATACCTTGGTTGGCGTTGGGCATAGGAGTGGTCGGAGCGCGGATTAACTCCATATTCCTATCAAATGTGTATTTCACACTACTCTAGCTGTAGAGTAGCAACTACTGAAATGTCGGTCGCACGACGATGGTAGCCACACTAGCATACGAGTGCACATGTGGGAGCTTCGAAGTGATAGTTGAGGCCATCATGAGTGTTCTTGTGGGTTTAGGCTGTTTGGGCCTCGATGGATCGAAAGGGGCCATGTGAGGCAACGGGCCCGTAGGCCTATATGAATAAATTGTATGATTGTGTAGTAGATATTAGATTGGTCTATGTGAATCTCATATTTGTGGCTAGACTTGGGCTAAATGGGCCACACGAGTGTGTGGACCCATTTAGGCCGAGAATTGGCCCTAGGCCCAATCGCATCATTATCTCGTTTCTTCCTATTAGGGTGATTGGTTACTTGGTTGTGATTTATGCATTCGTGTTGACTCCGGTTCTGTAAGATCGTGTGCTTGATGAGCAAAGGGGATTCTAGCCATAGCGTGGCGGCAAAAGTGCCAGCCGAGTCTGTGCACATAGCATCCACTCCCAAGTTGAAGCGGCGTAGGGTGTCAGCGGTTCGGGACTTTCTTCCTGGATGCGGAAGGGTGTCAGCATCAAACATTGGTTTAACTAGGCAAATCGCAGTTGATTGTTCTAGTGAAGTCAAGTGATAGTAAATTTCATGGTTAGGTGTTTGGAATAGAGATCTCCCAATTCTTTTTCTAATTGAGTTAACTATGTGTTATGTTTTGTATAGGTGAAGGCGCTTATGATTGTTTAGCACACTACGTGATAAGGTGTGTAATCTCACACCTCTGTTTATTCTGTTAATGCAATGTTCTGTGAATCGGCTAATAGCTGAAATACCAGAAAGTCAGAATATCGGCATCTGAGATCACTCGAGCGTGTGAGTGCTCGTAGTGATAACCGAGCCACGAACGTTGGTGACAGACTTTTGGGAGTGCCACGATCTCTTTCGTGGGCTTAGGCTGTAATGGGCCTTGTTGAGCGCGTGGGCCCGTTTGGGCCGAAATAGGACTTTAGGTCTAATTGCACCGTTTTGACCAGAAATGGAACCTGTGTCGCTCGAGGCGACAGTCGACCTCCGGAAAGGCCGTAGATGAGTAAATTATCGAAATACCCTTAGTGGGTAAATTATCGAAATACCCTTAGTGGGGAAATTACCGAAATACCCCAAAGGGGTGAAATTACTGTATTACCCCTAAATGACACAATGATCATGATACCCTTAGTGTTTATGTGATTTTTATATGTATGTATATGATCGTAATACACTGCATACATAACATATTGCATTGGGTCGGGTTTGCTGATTGGAGGAAGTACTGTTATAGTGGCATCGCCACATACCGTTGTAGTGGCATCGCCACATATTCTTATTTTAGTGGCTCAGCCACGTATACCGTTATTAGGAGCTAGGCTGCATTATTGGAGAGTTTGGCTGGGTGGGTCGATATGGTTCCCACATGGAGAGATTGGTTGGTACGGGTGGAGAATTTGGTGGTTAAGGGTTGGGTTACATGTTCATTGCATTGTTATGAAATAGGGCTTCGGGCCAGACTATTAACGAATCGGGTTTAGGCCCAGATTAATATCGTAAGGGCTCAGGCCCAAACCGTGACCATATAGGGGATTACACACTGAGTTCTCGTAACTCACCCTTTCTTTTAACTGCGCAGGTAAGCCTAATCCTTAGACGGTTCGGAGCTGCGAGGGACTCAGAGAAGATCACACACTACTTATGCTTTCCATTTTGTTTAGTTACTTTTAAATATTTTGATTTGGGTTGTAATAAGGCCTCTCTATTTTTAACTTATTACTTGTGATATTTATTTATGATGTAACCTAACTGCTAGAACTGGGATACGATTTCCAAAATGATAATTGTCTTCAAAACACTACATTTTTGCAATGTTTTTAAAATGCTTCAGCAACTCAGTTTTTAAACATCACCTTTTCGTAGATTCTTTATTTTAAATATGCTTTCGCAACAGATAAGGTTTTAAAAGTAGTTATGTTTTCAAGTGGACAATAATTGCTTAAGTTTTTTTTTAACAAAAAGGTTTTAACACTCAAACAGGTTTTAACAACAAGAAATATGGTTTTGAAAAACACTACCATGTAACACGCCAGATTCGGGCCTAACTTTTAGGCCGGATTTGGGGTGTTACAACATGGTTCTTTAATAGTGGATCTTGAATTTTCACAGGAAATCCACAACTCAATAGGTGTTCCAACTCAAAATGGATCTATTAAAAGGTTTTTGATCTTATTTATCAAGATTAAATATGATTTGATAGGTAATTTCAAGAAATCCTAGTTTCATCATCTTCATGAACTGATTTTCCAAAATTTTGTGAAATTGATTTAAAGATGAAATTGATGCTTAGTATAAGTGTATTTGGTTTAGTATTGGTGATTGAAAGTGTTTAGGAGGGCTGGAGAGATCGATTTTGTGAGGAATTGAGTTTTCGACTTGATATTAAAAATATGGTAATGTATCTTTGTGAGAGGATTTCATTTAATATTGTTAATTAAAATTTGTGTTTATTATAGCATTGGAAAGGTGGTAATGTCTACTTTATCTCCACTGAATCTTCGTATCTTGAAGAGGACCAAGCTAACCAAAATGAAGCTTGGATTTTCTTGGTTGATCACTTATTTGTGGTAGAATAAATTGTGTGGTGAGCATTTCTAAGGGCGATTTGGTAAGTAAGCATTTAGGTGATTTTGTGCAATTTAATTAGGGTAATTATATTGATGATTAGATCATGGTTACTAGAGTTTTTTATCATGATATGTTGGTGTTACAATTGGTAATTAAACATTGGAAAATGACAAATGAAATGCTTGATTTAATTGGATGTTAAATGGCTATGTTACATGTTACACAAGCATTTTGTCACATTAAATTGAGCATAATAATGATTGACTTAAATGCTATGTTTGACTGAATATATTGACAACATGCATGGTGGATTCATTGGATATAGTTGGCATGCCATAGAATTTTTGAGTACTCACCTTTATTTGTGACATTGTGAGCATATGGCGCTAGGTGGACTGATTTGTATGGAGTAGATAAGGGAGTGTTAAGCATGAGTCTCCACTCATTGGGTTATCCAAGGTGCTATAGGGGAGCGTATGCTTCAGCCCGCTCAACTCGGTGGCCTGTATTTGATATTTGTGGGAGTTCAGATATCCATTTATCTGATGTATCATCACCCGATTAAGCCATGAGAAGTGTATGCTAATATATTTATGTGTGATTATTGTTATATCATTTGATGTTTGTTAACAATGAATAATTGATTCTTAATATTGATAAAGCATATGAAAATTAAATTAACATGTTTCATTATTATGGCTGATAATTGATGATTGATTGGATGTGATTTAAGCATGATTTGGATGTTGATTTACTAGTCGTTTTTATTAACATTCACTGAGCTTTTTAAAGCTGACACCCTCACAAATTGTGTAGATAATCATTAGCCTTAAGGAGCTGAGGAGCTGAGCAAGAGAGTTCTAAGAGATTTAGTCTTGGTAAAGACTTTATTACACATTTTAGAGACTATAATCGGGCATTGTGGAACTTCCGAGAATTAGTTTAATTTTGGTTGTAATTGGACTTTGGACATTTTATTTTGGATGATTTTATAATAATTTTGAGGCATGTTTGAGTTTAATTATTGAATGATTTACGGTGTATTGTTGTTTGATAACACGGTGTGTGAGGCATGGAATTTGTACAAACGATTGTTTAAATGAAGCTTCTATAGAGTGATTTACTAGTGACTAAGGTACAACACTTGCTTGATTTATTCAGTGTTTGTTATACAAGAAATTGATTGCCTAATTCTATATAATTGAGGCTTGATTGATGTCAATAAACTCAATTGAAGGTGTTTGTATATGTATGTTAATTAATCGTAGTTAAATCGGGTTTAATTGGCCATTCAAATATGTAAAACTGGGTTTTAAAATGAATTTTTCGCAAAAATAGGTGTAGTGGTTTTCACACAAGCGTGTGCCTGTCCACACGAGCATGCGAAAGGTTGTACACGAGCGTGTGGGTAAGTGACACGAGCGTGTGGAGACTACAGCTATCACACATGGGCATGTGCGATCAGTCTAAAAGTTTTTCGCGATGCGAACATGGTCGTTAATGACACACAGTTTGAAGGACACAGCCATGTGGATTTTGTGGGGTTGAATTTTTTCCTCTTTAAATTGGTACTCTAATTTGTTTATGTTACAATTTAGTCCCTAATAATGAAACTTGAAACTAGACATAGTACATGAAATCAAGTTAAGTTGAAACTTTTAGGCTTGCATAATTTGAGTAAAAGAAGGTCGGTAAACACTTAGAACTAAAATTAGGTTAGTTTTACCATACGTGGTAAAATAACGAATATGCCCTAAGGTTAAATTACCTAGGAAAATTTTAAAATTGGCTCATAATTTTCTTCCACGTTAATAAATAACTAATAATTAGATAAGATTGAGGTGTTATAAGGTCGGGGTGTGTCTTGGGTGGTCGTTAGCTGGAGAGTCACTTAGGTGGCTAATGTAATGCTTCGAATTCAAGCCAGTCCGTTCCAGTCGGGTTTAGGGTGTCACAATGATAAAGTTATTAGTAAGCATGAAATGCTGATGTCATATGCTCCAAAGTTAATACTTGTATGATATTTGCTCAAGGGTCATCACCTTTATTTCTTATTTTTGTTTATGTTGCTTGAGGACAAGCAATGACATAAGTATGGAGGAGTTTGATCTGCCATAATCCAGTGTAGCAGATTAAACTATTTTTTGCACTTTTGGATCCTGAATACAAGCATTTTCATTATATTTTAGTTAAGTTTCTTTAGCTTTACTTACATTTAATAAAATGTGCAAATTGAGTCTTTTATTGACCTTAAGGGCCGAATGAGGCCTAAGGGGGAGCTAACGTACCTTGTGAGTGTGTAGGAGACCATTAGAAGGAATTTTAGTCCAATATTGGATGCTATGTCACAACACAGGAGGCTCGATGTCACAACATAGAAAGCAAAATGGAGAAAGTACGAAACTGTCCTCGATACCGCGACACAGACTGAGGGTGTCACGACACACCATGAAGACATCTCAAGGAGGAGTATACTGCCACATTTGTTGTGGCATAGGTTCTGTTGTGTCGCGACATCAACTCTGGAACGAAAATTACACATGAAGCAGGGGCATTTTGGTCTGCACAATCAAAACTAAAGGTCGAGGACGTCAATTACCCTAGGGTTAAGGACGACGATCACCTGAAAGTTATAAATAGGCTCATCTGGCACATGTTATAGACATCATTTCTTTAGCCTAGAATATCTTTGTAAAATTTAGTTTAGTTTTCTTTCATTCTTAGGTTTTAGATTTCTTTTATTTGTTCTTGTTGATTTCAAGAGATCTGAATTTTGGAAGCATTTAAACTCTATAACAACCTATTTTTAGTAAAATCAGAACAGTGGTTTCGGGACCACAAATTTGAACCGAAAAGAAAAATTATTTTTATATTTTTGCATGATTTGTATTTAGATAGAAATATCATGTGAAAATTCTGATAAGCAAAATTTATCGATTTAGTGCTTAATTACGAGAAGGACCAAATCGTATAAAATGAAAAAGTAGAATTCTAGTAGCTAGAAGGATCAAATAGCTATGGAATTCAAAACTTGAGGTCATTATTTGGTAATTAGAGAATTAATAAAAAGTTAGTAGATATTTTTAATGATTCATCCATGGAAAAATTAGAAAAGGCTAATGACTAAATTGGAAACTGATAAAATTAAAGATGATAAGTAAATTAAATGGAAATATCATCTTCCCCAAATTTGCATGGAAAACCTAGCAGAGAGAGAAGAAACTAATAAAGCTTAATTGGGTATGTTTTCTTGTCCCGTTTTTAGTAATTTTTATATGTTTGAAACCGGGATAGTTTACTTTATTTATTTGGGGAATTAATTTGAAAAGTTATCAAAGTATAGAAATTATGCCATGGATAAATATGCTGAAAATTTAAAATTTATGGTGGAAAATGAAAGGTTCCTAATAGATAAACATCTTTTACAAAGTGATTTTTCATGAAAACATGATTTAGGCACTAATTTGTAAAGTTATGAAAATTGAAGAAAAATTTTGAAATTTATGGAATGTGCTATAAATTGTATGCTAAAATTTTGGTTAGGCTTGGAATAGAGAGTAAATTGCATGAATTTCATTTTTCGAGCCTAGGGATGAAATTGGAATTTATGGAAAGTTTAGGGGCAAAATGGTAAATTGAATATGAAATGTAATAAATTGATGATTAAATTCATTTATATAGATCCGGATAACAAAAATTCAAAGTTAGATCGAGGAAAGGAGAAAGTTTCGGTTTAGTAGATTTATATATGCGAACAAGTGTCGAGGTAAGTTCATGTAACTTAATTGAGCATGTAAATATGTTGAATTGAATGTTGTATTTGTATAGAATGTGATTTATATTTATGTAAATTAACTGGATGTTATAATATGAGAAATGAATACATGCTTGAAATTATTTGAAAAAGGTTAAGTTCCGTTTGAATATTGGATTTCGATGGACAAATGTGATTTCCTCTATTGAATGAGGTCCTGCATTTGCTGCTGAAGGGATTTAGCTCGGACGAGTAATCCTATTGAACTCATTACAGAAAGGATTTAGCGTGGGCTGGTAATCTTGATATAAGCCCTCTTAAGCATATGTTATAGATAGGATTTAGCCCGAATGGGTAATCCTGATTAAGTTCTTATGAGCTATGTTGGAAACAGGATTTAGCTTGGGCAAGTTATCCTGTTATATGATATGTGGCTCGAGAGTGTGTTTTTTGGTCAAGTGCCTTAATGGGTACTCCTGAATATGAATTGATTGGTTATTGAATTGTACACCTTGAGTGTACTATTTGAGTATCCATCGGGATTTCAATGATTCAACGGACAAAATACTTGACATGATATGAGAATTATGAGATGAAATGAATAAAGTCTTGAAAGAATATAGCATGATGAGCTTATCTATGTTTACTTGATGTATATGAGAATTTTGTAACTAACATGTTTGATTGAATGCATGTGTTTAGGCAATTTTACCAAGTTGATGGAAACATGTTATTTTATGCTTAATTTTAATAAATGAGATTGGTAAGTTTAATTCCAGTTATACAAACTTACTAAGCATAATATGCTTACTAGGTTTACTTTTCTCTTTTTATAGTGCTTGGAAGCTAGCGAAGATTGGTGAATGGTTGGAGCATCATCACACTATCCACAAGCTTATTTTGGTATAAATAGTAAACTTATTTTGGTATAATGGCATGTATAGGTTAACTTGACCATAGATGGCTAGAATATGCTATTTGTATTTTAGCCATTGAAATGGTTAGTAATGGTTTGTTTTGGTACTTATAAAGCATTATGTCATGACAAATACATATATGTTAAGTATGGATGATCAAGTGATGTTTAATGTTTAGGTTAAACTAAGGTAAGATTATATGTAACAACCCGAACCCGGCCCAAACGCTATGGTCGAATCTGGTCTGTTACAGTGAAAACATTTTTCAAGTTCCTTTTTGTAACCAACTTAAATTTTAAAACTTTTCCATTTTAGTGGGCTTGCCAAAAACTTCATTTTTGATTTACAATTTAAGTTAAGTTGAGTTAATATAAAATCATAAGTGTGCCGATGGCTAAAAACAAATATTTACGAATTAGCTTGGAAAACCCTTTTAACTCATTTCATAAAGAGATAATTAAAACAAATATTCGAGCGTAAAATAAAAATAAAATAAAAAGACTAGGAGGCCTTATTACATAAAAGAAAATAAAATCTAAATCCACAATCTCATGGTAAATAAATTGAAATTCAAGGTCTGTTAAAATTTAACTCCAACGGCATGGCCACCTCGAGTCAGCCCGACTCCACATCCGCGATCTACTCGTTACCTGAAAAATGTAAGGGAGAAGGTGAGTCACCAAGACTCAGTATGTAACCCTTCCCCCGATTTAAGTAATTTCATACACAACATGTAACAAATAAATGTGCATAATATCAAGTACCCATCCTAGCCAACCATACGCCACTTTTTCACCCTGTTGTGGTACCAAAACTTTGGTGGTGCCAAACCACTTTGGTGACATATAGTCACAATGTGCTACCAAAGCACCGGTGTCCAGTAGACACAAATCGGGTGATGGGGCCAACCCATCGTGTGATACCAAATCACCGCGACGATCCCATATCTTAAGTGGGGCCAACCCACGGTGGTATTAACCACGGGGACAAGTAGCTATGAGGTACCAAACCTGCGGAGGTACCAAACCTCACGGTGACCGTAGTCACGGTGTGTTACCAAAACATTGGTGCCCGTCGGCACGAATACACTGCCCCCTCCACTCAATCAACCCACATCGGCAATAATCATACAGATTTATCAAATGTATTATCACAACATGCTTCCCAAAAGCATCAAATAGCAAATCATATGCACAGGTACTTACCTGGTTACCCCGTATACCGTTATGGTATTCAAACCATTGCTACATACATCACGTTAGAAATATTACTTAACATAATTTAATAAGTTACAAGGTGTGTATGTACACACCTGTCACCCACGAATAATCTAAGTCCCGAAGGAGGAGTCGGCCACCTAGATCTATCAGCACCTATATTCGGCCAACTTTTAGGATTAGTATTATGGCCTATTCGGCCAACCAAAACAAATCTAGAGGGGTTAGTTATGGTCCCGAATCCTTACCCTTGCTTTTTGTTACGAACCACGGCACTCGATGCACAGATCTGCTTTACCAAGTAATTGGTTAATCAATACGGTTAATAGCCTTCGGCTTTTTAATCACCACTTAATAACTTACTAAAATAGATCTTACTAACACTTACCAAAACCGTTTACTAGAGAGGAAGAGTTTGAGTCGACTACTTCCCGATCCCGAAGTGCTTAAGTGATATCGGCTTCAACCAACGAGATTAGCCCATCATTAGCTTATGCCAAATTTTAAACCCAAATAAGAGAAAAGAGAAGAATAGTGTTCGGCTATGGCTACTCACCTTTTCCAAATCAACTCATCGAGAATACCTTGATGGGATCTAACCACTTTGATATTCGGCCAAAGCTATTAAAGAAGTAATCGGGAGATCGAGAGAAGAGGTTTGGCACAAGGATATGAAGTGTAATCGGCTAGGAGAGTTTAACAAGAAGAAAAGGGATTTTGGCAAAGGTTGAAGTATAGGTTTGGCTAGTGTGGAAGAAGAAGAAAAGATGGTGAAAGTGGGAAGAGGATTCGGCAAAGAAGAGAGTGGAGAAGAGTTGTGGTTCAAGGAAGAGAAGAAAATAGGTTGAAGGTGGTGTAGGAGATTCGGCCAAGACTGTGAAAGGAAGAGAATAAAGGGAGAAAAATAGGAATCAATGAGGCTAGCCGAAAATTAAGAGAACAACTAAGGAGAATTCGGCACTATCCCCCCCTCTCTTTTACTTGCCGTCCACTCCTTCTAAAGGAGTTTAAATTTCGGCAACCACCAACTTTTTCTCCTTGCCACTTGTTTAAAATTATTCAAATAATTTGAATAATAATCTCAAAATAATCTCAAATAATCCTGTTAATCAAATAATCTCCTTGATTATCCAAATAATAATAAAAAAAAATCTAATTCAAAAGCTCATTTTATCTTAAAATAATACTAATAAAAGAGTTTAATTTGAGGAAAAACTCCCCCCCTTGTGCCGTCCCATTAATGAGCAAAAAGAGGAAAATCCGCGACTCGAACCAAGGCTCCCCTTCCCCTTGATGTGGCGTCACATGCTGGCTCTTAAGTGGGCTTCTTTTTGCCACTTTACCAAGGGCTTTTTAGTGTCAAATTATCCCCATATATTCTTATAACACACTCCTGCTAAGGCTTCCTGCCTTTAAAGTTAAGAACTAAAATTTTCTACCAAACTGAGACAACTCAAGGCCTTAATTTAAACTCTCTTATCCCATAAATAATATTTCAGTAGTTCATACATAAGAAAATAATGAAATTTCAAATAGCCCCGTTTTTGGGATGTTACAGTTCTACCCCCCTTAAAATAAATTTCGTCCCCCGAAATTACTTAACTAGAAAAGGTGGGGTATTCTTCGCCTCATTACATCCTCGGGCTCCCACGTAGCTTCCTCTGCACTACCATGGTTCCGCCACAAGCACCTTCACCAGAGGGCATCGTGTCTTCCTACGTAGAACCTTCACATCTCGCCTAAGATCCGAAGCGCTTCCTCTTCAAAAGATAAACCGGATTCACCTCGATTTACGCCATCGCACAACGCGCGGGCGGGGTCCGATCGATACCGTCTCAAAGATTGATACGTGGAAGACATCATGGATCGGTTTAGTTCTGCGCGGTAACTCAAGCCGATAAGCTACGATCCAACACGCTTAATCACCGTGATATGGCCCAATGAACCTTGGGCTTAGCTTCCTTTCCGTCCAAATCTTAACACCTTTTTCCAAGGTGACACTTTGAGAAAAAACCTTGTCTCCCACAAAGCATACTCCATCTCCTTGCGTTTTAAATCCGCATAGGATTTTTGCCTATCCGATGCTTCCTTAAGACGAGACCGAATCACCTTGACTTTATCCTCCGTCTCTGTCACTAACTCTGGACCCAAAATCTGTCGTTCACCCAATTCTGTCCAACATGTCGGAGTACGACACTTCCTTCCATACAGTGCCTCATACGGAGCCATCTGGATACTTGTCTGGTAGCTGTTGTTATAGGCGAACTCTGCTAAGGGTAGAAATTCCTCCCAACTACCACGGAAATCCAAGACACAACCTCTTAACATATCCTCTAAGATCTGTATCACCCTTTCCGATTGTCTGTCAGACTGTGGATGGAAAGCGGTACTAAAATCCAACCGTGTGCCCATAGCTTGATGCAAGGCTTTCCAAAACCTTGACGTGAACCTGGGATCCCTATCCGAGATGATTGATGTTGGAACCCCATGCAATCTTACTATCTCCGAGACGTACAGCTTAGCTAGCTTCTGAAGAGAGAAATCCATCCTCACCGGTATGAAGTGAGCCGACTTAGTTAACCGGTCTACTATTACCCAAACCGCGTCTTTTTTCATCGGGCGTCGGGGTAACCCACTAACGAAATCCATAGTTATCCGCTCCCACTTCCATTGGGGAATCTTCTTTGGTGAAGCAACCACGACGGCGGCAATCGGTGTTCAGCCTTAATTTGTTGACAAGTCAGACACTTACCCACAAACTCTGTTACTTCACGCTTCAACCGGGCCACCAAAAGCGCTCTCTAAGATCCCTATACATCTTGCTTCCTCCGGATGCATAGCGTAAGGGCTACTATGTGCATCATGGAGAATCTTCTGCCTCAACTCCACATCCTTTGGCATACACGCTCGCCCTTGAAAGCATAATACTCCATCACTCGACAGGTTATATCCTTCCAACCCACCATCCTGAACTTGTGCTCTCTTAGCGTTCAACCCTTCATCCACTGCCTGCTTTTCCTTAACCTCCTCGATCCATGTTGGCTTAACTCGAAGTTCCGCCAATAGACTTCCATCATCATATAGACTTAACCGAGCAAACATTGCTCTTAAGTCAAAATCACGACCTTCCAGGCTCAACGCGCGTCGGCTACCACGTTGGCCTTGCTTGGATGATACTCGATTGAACAATCGTAATCCTTCAAAAGTTCAATCCACCGACGTTGTCTCAGGTTTAGATCCTTCTGAGTCAAGAGATACCTCAAACTCTTGTGATCCGTGTAAACTATCGACTTCTCCCCATAAAGGTAGTGTCTCCATATTTTCAGAGCGAGACGCATCGCTGCACGCTAGCTCTAAGTCGTATGCGTTGGATAGTTCAATTCATGAGGTCTTAAGCGACGTGATGCATAGGCTACTACCTTCCCTTCCTGCATCAACACACACCCCAAACCAGTGTGAGATGCATCACAATAAACGGTGAACAATTTTCCTGCCTCTGGCTGCACCAAAATCGGAGCTTCCGTCAAAATTTTCCTTAGTTTATCGAAACTTTCCTGTTGCTTCTCTGACCATACAAATGGGACACCTTTCCTTAGTAACTTCGTCAACGGCGCTGCGATTAGAGAAAATCCTTCTACAAACCTTCGATAATACCCCGCTAGACCTAGAAAACTTCTGATCTCTGCCGCTGACCTAGGCGGTTTCCAATCCAACACCGCTTCAATCTTGCGAGGGTCCACTCTAATCCCTTCCGCCGACACTACGTGACCTAAGAAGGCTACTTCCCTTAGCCAAAATTCACACTTACTGAATTTGGCATATAATTGCTTCTCTCTTAGTACTTGCAACACTATTCGCAAATGCTTGTCATGCTCTTCCTCCGTCTTAGAGTACACCAAGATGTCGTCAATGAATACTACGACGAACTGGTCTAGGTACTGCTGAAATACTCTGTTCATCAAGTCCATAAATGCTGCCGGCGCATTGGTCAACCCGAATGGCATTACCAGAAACTCGTAATGTCCATACCGAGTTCTGAATGCCGTCTTGTGGACATCCACCTCCTTTACCTTCACTTGATGGTAACCCGACCTAAGATCTATCTTTGAAAACACCGCGGCACCCTTCAGTTGGTCAAACAAGTCATCGATCCGAGGCAACGGATACTTGTTTTTGATCGTTAACTTGTTTAACTGACGGTAGTCAATGCACATTCGCATGGACCCGTCCTTCTTCTTGACAAATAGCACAGGTGCTCCCCACGGGGATATGCTTGGTCGTATAAACCCTCTATCCAAGAGCTCCTGAATTTGGGCCTTCAGCTCCACCAATTCCTTTGGTGCCATTTGGTATGGTGCTATAGACACAGGTGCCGTTCCGGGTAGTAAGTCAATACCGAATTCAACTTCCCGATCTGGAGGCAGACCTGGAAGTTCTTCCGGGAATACGTAAGCAAATTCCCCAACCGTTCGAACCTCAACTACTGACTCCTTAGCTTCTAAAGTACAGATCCGAACCAAATATGCCTCGCAACCTTTCTTGACCATCTTTTCGGCCTTCAAGGCCGACACCACATTGGATAGGTAATTCCTTCTATCACCTATCATAACCACTTCATCGCCCTCAGTCATCTTAAGCACCATGCGCTTAGCCGCGCAATCCAAATTCGCCTGATATTTAACTAGCCAATCCATTCCAAGGATCAAATCGAACTCTCCGAAAGGTAGTTCCATCAGATCGGCTACAAATACGACCCCTTGGAGTTCTAGGGGTACCTCTTTATAAAGTTTGTCTACTACTCTGAGTGTCCTAGGGGCTTAGCACAGTCATCTTCCTAAGAGTAGTCTCGAGTCTAGGTCCATAGTTCCTACCACACTACTAGCAATGTACGAGTGCGTCGAACCCACATCAATTAAGGCAACATAAGGTAAACCAAATATTAGAAACGTACCGGTTATGACGTCCGGTGCGTCTCCCCTCGCGACGCCTCATTTGCAGATAGACTAAGCCAGCCGCCTAGCCTCTGTGTTACCCGAACCTCGCCTCGAGTTCCACGACCTCGGTTGAAACCATTGTTTCCTCTCGCCATTACCGGCCCTCTGTGGTGGTCCAACATTTACGCCCGAGCGCGATTTCGACCTTTCGGCCGATCCTTAGCGCGCTTTTGAGGGCGATCCCTTTACCCGATGCTCCAAAGACCCACACTCAAAACAACCTTTGTTACCGGTCCAACAACCTCCCCAATGGGTTTTCCACACGGCGGTTGCCTTCGAGTCGGCCTTTGATTAGTAGTCGTGGGCCTACTGGCCCGATTTGACCCACTCGCCTAACCCGCCACGAGCATTAGTGCTACCCGATCCGGTGACCCAAATCCTCTTTTCTCGTTATTCTGCTATAGTTTTGCCTTACCGCCTCCTTAACCCCTTCGGCCACCTTGGCCTTCTCCACAAGAGATGAGAACTCACGCACTGCTGCGGGGCAATTAGTAATCTCAGATCATCTCTGAGCCCGTCCTCAAAGCGGACACGGCGCTCATGTTCGGTGGCTACGATTCCTCCGGCATACCTACTCAGCCTCAAAAACTCTGCCTCATACTCGGCCACCGACTTAGTTGCTTGCACTAGACCTAGGAAGGCTTTCCTTTGAGCATCAGTGTAACTAGTGCCCCACATACTTCTTCCGAAAGCGGTTTTGAAGTAGTCCCACGTGAGATCATCGGTAGCGGCTCCATCCCGATCGTCACCACCAGCTGGTACGCTTCATCCTTTAGAAGCGACACCGCCCCTTTCAAACTTCTCCTCCTCGGTCAGGTCGAGATCATCCATGACCCTTTCCGTAGATTCCAGCTAATATTCGGCGGCACTGGGTGCCACTCCTGAGACACCACGGAATACTTCGGCCCCGTTAGACCGGATTCGCTCGGGAACGCACTCCGAGCTCCCAAATTCCCACCGGCCCGGCCACCATCTCCAAAACTCGCAGAAAGCGACTTGACACACGGCCTCACCACCGGCGGTCGCGCTCCTCACCCTAAAAGTAGGAGGTGGTGGTGGCGGTGGTACCTCGCTTTTCGAACCTTGACTGACGACTGACAGAGTTGGACACCGTCATCCTACCCCTACCGCGCCCACGACGTCCACGTCCTCTAGAACTCATTCTATCTCTGCGCTTTAACTCGATTAAGAGAATTTTATGTGTGTAGCATTTGTTCCACTTTCTTATTCGCGAAGAAATTTTATGAACAGAATTTAATTAGGGATTCTTTCGAGCAAACAAGGTTTCAGTTTTCTATCCTAGTTCACACAAAAGATTTCGTGCATCCATTCCCTAATACTTTCCATACCTATTCGCTCCTCGGACATTTCTGCCCTTTTCTAACCCTGTGGTATTTTTCGTCATTCTTTCTCTGAGGGTATTTTCGTAAATAAGGAAATTTTAAAACTTTAGTAAAGTAGGTCATTTTGAAATTCCCAAAACTGGAGGATATTTATAAAAATTTGCAAAATCGTAATCGTTTTGAAACCAGGGGTATTTTGGTAATTTTGTCAATCAGGGGCAATTTTGTCATTTTGATAAATCAGGGATATTTTCGACAGTTGTAAAACTTTAAGGGTCCTTTCTGAAAGTTTTCCTTTTCAAATAGTGATGTTGGTAAAGTTTTCCAAAGATCGAGGTCATTTTGTAATTTTCACAAATTGAGGCGTTTTGTAATTTTCTAAAACCAAAATATTTCAGGTGTTGATTTTCAAAACTAAGTTGTTGGATATTTGTAAAGTAGTCGAAATTTTGAGCAAAACCATTGAACGGATATTTTATGAGTCAGGGGCGTTTTAGTAATTTTACCCCTAGGGGCATTTTTGTAATTTTCCAAAAATTTGAGTTTTTTCTAGGAAAACGTTGTAAATATGAGGTTTTCTGATTGAAAGAGTTGTTGCAAGAGTTTTGAAAACATTGGAGTTGTTGTTGTTTCATTTCTTTTCGAAAACATGGCTAATTCCCTTTTCGGGTTTTAGTCATTAGGTTTAGCCTATGACCGAGCCATCTTGTTCAGGGTGAACCAAGGCTACGCACTGTGTGATTCGAGTGAAGAGGAGGTGGGTCACGCGGACCGCTTAAATACCAAGCTCTCACCGACCTTTCTAGACATGCGCACGAGAGGTTGCCACACCACCGAGCCCCTCGAGTTAGGGTGAACAGGAAGCTACGCACTGGTAGGATACTGCGAAGAGGAGGTGAGTCACACTGATCGCTTAAATACTGTGCTCTTGGGATCCTCCTAGACATGCGCATGTGGGGTTACCACACCCTAGCTCACTGGCTAAGTCATAGATTGGTTTAGTTCTTTAATGTCTTATGTTGGTTTCATGTGTTTGAGTAATCTAATCCTAGGGTTCAAGTCCTATAAGTCTATCTACGTTCCATACTTCCTACCCTTCTACAGAATATAATTCACCAAGAGGTTCAGAAGTACTTACCTGGGCGGATCGGTGCCGGAGACTCGGGCCATGCTGTTCAAAATCCAAAAATCATTTTATAAGGCCTTTTAAATCATTTTTGGGCCTTGGGCCCACAGTAGGAGCTTTGAGGTGGGCTCGATACCAATTTTGTAACAACCCGAACCCGGCCCAAACGCTATGGCCGAATCTGGTCTGTTACAGTGAAAACATTTTTCAAGTTCCTTTTTGTAACCAACTTAAATTTTAAAACTTTTCCATTTTAGTGGGCTTGCCAAAAACTTCATTTTTGATTTACAATTTAAGTTAAGTTGAGTTAATATAAAATCATAAGTGTGCCGATGGCTAAAAACAAATATTTACGAATTAGCTTGGAAAACCCTTTTAACTCATTTCATAAAGAGATAATTAAAACAAATATTCGAGCGTAAAATAAAAATAAAATAAAAAGACTAGGAGGCCTTATTACATAAAAGAAAATAAAATCTAAATCCACAATCTCATGGTAAATAAATTGAAATTCAAGGTCTGTTAAAATTTAACTCCAACGGCATGGCCACCTCGAGTCAGCCCGACTCCACATCCGCGATCTACTCGTTACCTGAAAAATGTAAGGGAGAAGGTGAGTCACCAAGACTCAGTATGTAACCCTTCCCCCGATTTAAGTAATTTCATACACAACATGTAACAAATAAATGTGCATAATATCAAGTACCCATCCTAGCCAACCATACGCCACTGTCTACCCCGTTGTGGTACCAAACCACTGGTGGTGCCAAACCACTGGTGACATATAGTCACAATGTGCTACCAAAGCACTGGTGTCCGTAGACACAAATCGGGTGATGGGGCCAACCCATCGTGTGATACCAAATCACTGGCAGACGATCCCATATCTTAAGTGGGGCCAACCCACGGTGGTATTAACCACAGGGACAAGTCGCTATGAGGTACCAAACCTCTGGAGGTACCAAACCTCTGGTGACCGTAGTCACGGTGTGTTACCAAAACATTGGTGCCCGTCGGCACGAATACACTGCCCCCTCCACTCAATCAACCCACATCGGCAATAATCATACAGATTTATCAAATGTATTATCACAACATGCTTCCCAAAAGCATCAAATAGCAAATCATATGCACAGGTACTTACCTGGTTACCCCGTATACCGTTATAGTATTCAAACCATTGCTACATACATCACGTTAGCAATATTACTTAACATAATTTAATAAGTTACAAGGTGTGTATGTACACACCTGTCACCCACGAATAATCTAAGTCAGAAAAGAGGAGTGGCCACCTAGATCTATCGGCACCTATATTCGGCCAACTTTTAGGATTAGTATTATGGCCTATTCGGCCAACCAAAACAAATCTAGAGGGGTTAGTTATGGTCCCGAATCCTTACCCTTGCTTTTTGTTACGAACCACGGCACTCGATGCACAGATCTGCTTTACCAAGTAATTGGTTAATCAATACGGTTAATAGCCTTCGGCTTTTTAATCACCACTTAATAACTTACTAAAATAGATCTTACTAACACTTACCAAAACCGTTTACTAGAGAGGAAGAGTTTGAGTCGACTACTTCCCGATCCCGAAGTGCTTAAGTGATATCGGCTTCAACCAACGAGATTAGCCCATCATTAGCTTATGCCAAATTTTAAACCCAAATAAGAGAAAAGAGAAGAATAGTGTTCGGCTATGGCTACTCACCTTTTCCAAATCAACTGTCGAGAATACCTTGATGGGATCTAACCACTTTGATATTCGGCCAAAGCTATTAAAGAAGTAATCAGGAGATCAGAGAAGAGGTTTCGGCACAAGGATATGAAGTGTAATCGGCTAGGGAGAGTTTAACAAGAAGAAAAGGGATTTTGGCAAAGGTTGAAGTATAGGTTCGGCTAGTGTGGAAGAAGAAGAAAAGATGGTGAAAGTGGAAGAGGGATTCGGCAAAGAAGAGAGTGGAGAAGAGTTGTGGTTCAAGGAAGAGAAGAAAATAGGTTGAAGGTGGTGTAGGAGATTCGGCCAAGACTGTGAAAGGAAGAGAATAAAGGGAGAAAAATAGGAATCAATGAGGCTAGCCGAAAATTAAGAGAACAACTAAGGAGAATTCGGCACTATCCCCCCCTCTCTTTTACTTGCCGTCCACTCCTTCTAAAGGAGTTTAAATTTCGGCAACCACCAACTTTTTCTCCTTGCCACTTGTTTAAAATTATTCAAATAATTTGAATAATAATCTCAAAATAATCTCAAATAATCCTGTTAATCAAATAATCTCCTTGATTATCCAAATAATAATAAAAAAAAATCTAATTCAAAAGCTCATATTATCTTAAAATAATACTAATAAAAGAGTTTAATTTGAGGAAAAACTCCCCCCTTGTGCCGTCCCATTAATGAGCAAAAAGAGGAAAATCCGCGACTCGAACCAAGGCTCCCCTTCCCCTTGATGTGGCGTCACATGCTGGCTCTTAAGTGGGCTTCTTTTTGCCACTTTACCAAGGGCTTTTTAGTGTCAAATTATCCCCATATATTCTTATAACACACTCCTGCTAAGGCTTCCTGCCTTTAAAGTTAAGAACTAAAATTTTCTACCAAACTGAGACAACTCAAGGCCTTAATTTAAACTCTCTTATCCCATAAATAATATTTCAGTAGTTCATACATAAGAAAATAATGAAATTTCAAATAGCCCCGTTTTTGGGATGTTACATTATAAATATAATTATATATGCAATGATACATCATATTAGATGTTAGAATTTGCTTGAAATCAATGCTTGAATTGGTTGGTATTAGGATGTAAGTTTTAGTGCAGGATATTGGTAAAATTATGGGTGAGAAAGGAAGCTAGAAATGGTTTTATTTTGTCCACACGGCTAGACACATAGGCGTGTGTCTAGACCATGTGTGACACACGGCCTGGTATATGGGCGTGTGGTTATGTCGTGTATCCCCTGCATCTTAAATTCGAGAAACAAAATGCTCAAAATTGAGCACACGGGAAGAGATACGAGCGTGTGTCTTGGCTGTGTGAAACCTGCACCTAATTTTGAAAAACTTAAGTAATCACACGGCTTAGTACACGAGCGTGTGGCTGGCCGCGTGGCACAAGACAGAGAGTTACTCGGGGTCAGACATGGCCTACAGCATGGGCGTGTCCTATAATCACACGGGCGTGTGTGCCCTATAATTAGGAAAAAATTGGAAATTGTGCCAAAATTTCTTTGAGTTCCTGATTTAGTCTCGACTCGATTCCAAAGTTTATATTGGGCCTCGAGGGTCCATCCAAGGGACACTATGACTACTTTTAAAAATGAATAATAATTAACATGAATTATTTGTAATTGTTCTGTAAACTCTAGTAATACTCTATAACCCTATTCCAGCGATAGATATAGGTTAGGGATGTTACAAACTCTGTGGATTCACGCTTAATTTCAATACAATTAGGCTCTTTCATTTACTTTATCTTATCGATTTAATTAACATGCTTTCTCTTTATTTCGATTGCATATTGTCTATGAAAGCCATGAGGAACTAATCCCTTTGTGGGGGATTAACGAGTAGAGGTATGATCTATTAATTGTTTTATAGGGTTACTCAACAGATCAGCTATTTGAGAAAGGAAGAATGTGAAACAAACACTGGGCCTAACAAACCTAGAAATTCATCTAGGTGGGAAATAACACAAAATTGGTATTGTCTATTCGTGAACACCTTCACCCCAAACCAGTCTGGACTGTGGGTCGAAAGATAAGTAGTTCTTGCTGACTCGTTATGTTAGTGGAACATTGGAAGATCCTACTAGGGTAAGGACTAGTTGATTGACGAGGAACCTGAGGCAACAATTTATGAGGATTATCCAAGCAAGCTAATCACCCATAATCTAGATTTTATTTACTCTACTCTTCTATCTCCTTAATTTTATTTACTTGATGGTATTTTATTTTCTTATTCTAAACACTTTAAAAACTTTTCGTTTATGCTCTCGTATTATAATTTCTTTAAAGTACTAATTAGATCTTTTAGTTTTTAGGTAAAAATTTATCTAGTGCTCGCCTCCGTTGGGTACGCCTCGGAGTACTCACCTACTTTGTTGTAAAACTATATTACGACTTGACCCATATACTTGCAGATACCGCCTTGTTGTTCTATATTTGACTACAATATTACGTCCAGTGGTGATCATTAACTCTTTGTGACCACGTGGTTCATCCTGTACTTAAAATTTAAAAGACACACGGCCATGTGATAACTCGTGTCCCAGGTCGTGTGCTCTCTAAATAACCCCTAATGCAAGCCATTTCAATCACCATTTCTTACACACTAAGCCAAACCATTTCTAGATACTTTCACATGATTAAATCACATTCAAGGACACCAAAAACATGCAAAAAATCATTCATTCTATGTCTAACCAATATGATATCAATAGGCACCACAATTCATACACGAAATCAACTCAAGTGCAAAACTAAAAATCCATACCTTAAACATATAACAATCATACAAAAAAGCCATTTCATTCTCAATATAAACCACAATGACTTTAACACTTTACATAGGCATAACCAAAGTTTCCATAAAACACCTAATATTAAACATTTACAAGCCAAACCAAAGACATATATGCAAATAGCTACAAGATCAATTCACACCATATTGGCAAAATAGCACAAAACACCTATTACATGCCATTTATAACCATCAACTAGTAATAAAAAACTGCTAAAGAGAAGGATGAATAGTGTGATTGTACTCCAATGAGATTCCAACCGATCGAGCTTTCTGACAATCTACAAGAAAAAGAAAACAACTACATAAGCAACTAGTGCTTAGTAAGCTTGTATAAAGGAAACTTAAACTTACCGAACATATTATGTTTAAAACAACCAAGCATAATTTCATTAAATCATAAGCACAATTTTCTTACCTAAACACACCACTTTACAATGTTAGTAAGTGTATAGATGAACATATAAATCCAACCAACTCATGGAACATATTGCTGCTGAGGCACTTGCTTGCCTTCAAGCACTTAGATTGGGGGTGGATCTAGGTTTTAAAAGGGTGGTGGTGGAAAAGGGTTCTCTTCCTGTGATAAAGAAAGTGAATTCAAGCTGTGTTTATAGATCAGACATTGGGGCATATATTCTTGACATTAGAATTGAACAACAGAGATTTGGAGAGTGTGAGGTTATTTATGCCGCTTGAGAGGTGAACAGATTGGCTCATTTCCTAGTATAGGAGAGATGGAGAAGGGGAGATGGTCTAAATCTGGAACACAGTTACCTAGTAGAGATGGTGGCTCTGAATTGTAGAGGTGTTCGAGAGGACGACGGAGCGAGTGTTGCAATGGCTTTTGGGTAGCTTATGTTTTCTTCAAAAGGGTTTTGGTGATGGGGATTTTTTCTAAGGGTGATAAGAACGATTGGATTTCTGAGAGCACGGATTAAAGGAAATGACAGTTTCCAATGGTTTTTTGACCTACTCTTGTTGTTTGGAGTCTCCCACATTCTACACGTGTGTTCCATTATTGGGCGTGGCTTTTCTGTCTAGGCTAGAGTTGCTTTTTTTTTTTTTTGTTGCTATTTGTTTTTCCGAGTTTTTGTTTCAACTGTTTTATTTTCTTTTAATAAAATATTTAGTTAGATGTTATTAAAAAAAAGTTTATTATTTACCTAATTACCAAATTAACATTTCAATTTAAAAATTTTTCACTAAATACCAAGTCACAACCGTCCAATACCACAACCAAGGGTATATTTACTCAATAAGGCCCTTCACTCTTGTTTCCTAGCTAATATAACACCTTTAGCTTATAGAATCTAACTTATGCAGGTTTTAAGATTTAGTCCTTTTTCACTTAATTAACTAAACGTTAAAATTTCTTAACCAAATCTTAATATGACTCTAATAAATACTCATAAATATTAAATAATTAATAAAATATAAGTCGCTCGTCGAAATCGTGGTCCCCAAACCACTATTTCCAACACCACTGAAAAGGGGCTGTTATACTTAAGTTTGTCTATTTTTGCACAACATTTAATTTTAATTTTTAAATTAAGATATTAAGTTATTATTAATTGATTATACATGAATTTCGATTTTTATTTAAACCATAAATAAACACCATCTTTTACACTGCTAGATAATAATTAAAAGATTAAGGATTAATAAATCGGCATTTAAACTAAGTTTTCTACTAAATTAAACAATTGTTTTAAAATGATTGTTTTCTAGAATTTCGATAACCCTACTAGGTCATCTCGGTGGCTGATGTAATCTATCGAATTTGGGTGTAACATCTAGGCCGAGGTGGGGAGGTTACATTGCAATTTTGAACCGATTAAAGTTTTAGCTTGATTGGCATCGACATTTTTGCCAGTGCAGGAGGATGTGGGTTTGAGTGCAATGAAGTACATTATCCTTCTATTTAAGGATTGGGAAGGGGCTATGAGTAATTTTAGGTATTATATACAAAAACAAATATAATAAAAACCTATAACAGAACTAATACTAGAAAAGAACATTGCAATTTTGAAAAGAAATAGAATTGTGTCACAGTTAATTGAGTTCCGTTTGGCACTCTAAAAAAGCTAACAATTATATTTATAAGTAAATTATTTTAAAGAAAAAATTAATATGCTTTTAATAATTGATTTTAAAATTTTACAGTTAAAATTATTGAAAATATAAGTAACACCATTAAACAATATATCCTAATTTAAATATTTAATTAAAATAGACCATTAACATTTTTATTTAAATATTTAATGGTCATAATATATAAAAATATCTTAATTTTATTTAAATATTAAATATTAAAAGAAATATTCTAAAATTTTAATTGTGGGGATGGTATCTGATTATTTTCACTTCTATTTTAATATTTAATTATGGTTATTTTTAAGTATTAGATATTAAATTTGGTTAAATTTTAATAGTTGTATATTTGATTCGATTATTAATAAATATAGGAATATAACACCACATTTTAATTATACCATATTTATGTTGTAACATTTATTTATATGAAATTCAGATTGAAAGAAATCTCACTCAATCTTATGAGAGGGCACATGACGAATAATAGTTTGCCACCAATTATATGTTTCTCCTTGCAGAAGAGAAACGACACATATAACACATTCGTGGGATGTGTATTCTAACTGTTGAAGTACTTGGTTTGTTGCCTCTAGCCACATATCAGCTGCCAAAGGATCGACCCCTTTTACTCCCATAAACTCTATAGCACTATATTTTCGTAGTTCTTTTATTGGGGCTCGTCTAATTGTAGTTGATGAAGTAGTTATTGGAGTAGTTCTTGCTATTCTCTGAAAGATTTCTGCTATCTAGCTGGATAATCCCTCATTACCTCGACTTTCTTGTCGAGATCTCACAGTTCTGCTTTGTCGAACACTGGCTAATTCTTCACTAGATGCTTCAGCCCCAATCTTGTTTTCATTCTCAACCGAGTGACCACTATTATTTATGTCATTATTAACAACATTTCTCGGTTCCTTTAACATTTTCAACTATAAAACATAAATAATTATAATCAGTATCCAAATCCAAACTCGACTCAACTTTGGCATGTACCTCTAGACTCAAATCTGAGTTTGATTTAGTCCGAAAATTGACTAAACCTATAGGTATGATACCACTAAATGTAACACCCCTAACCCCTCTCCATCGTCGGATCAGGATCACGGGCATTACTAACAACACGAAATAGATAATCAATCATAATTAAAATGTAAGCTAACCATTAACATCATATTATATAGGGGCAGGTCATGACAATCTAATACATTCATACTAGATTCTTATACAATCGAATAACAAATCATGTTATGCAATGCTAAACTTGATCTTCCACTATCTACACTCTTATCAATATTGACTACTACTACTTCTACCTTCGATGATGTTAGTAGAATGACCTACTTCACCTAATTTAAGTTTGCTAATTCACTCCAAATCAGAGTATAAATACTCTTACAGGCCTTAATTCAAGTCTATATATATCCCTAAAAATAACTTATGAACAAATTAGGACTAATTTGGAACAATTTTGAAAATTTTAGGGAAATTTCAAAAATACCTAGAAATAGGGGACACACGGTTGTGTGGTCAGGCTGTGTGGAACACTCCACGCTGTGTGGCTTTCGATGTTGGGACACATGGTCGTGTCCCAGCCTATGTAACTTATGACTTGAGACATACGGCCGTGTCCCAGCCCATGTCTCAGCCCATGTAGAGTTTACACCTATATTATTTTTCAACACGTTCAGGGCACACGCCCGTGTGAGTTCTCCGTATGTGACACACGGCTGTGTGACAGACCGTGTATTAGGTCGTGTGCACCTAAAAGTACCTTAAAACACAAGTTTATCATTTCCTACTTGCTTGAGCACTAAGTAACCATTTAACCTATCCAAAACACAATTAAACATATTCAAAATATTCCAAAACAATCATCTATTATACCTAACCAATATACTCTCATTGGTACCACATTTTATAACATCAAAGATACTAGCAAGGCATCAACCATTCAAAGCTTTCATCCATACTAATCTTACCAATATTGAACTAACACTTAGATACTTAAGCTATCAAGCTTTAAGTCAAAAACACATACCAAAACATTAGGCTAAGCTATAATACCAACATTGCCTCAACTATAACCACATATACATACAATTATCCATCATTTCACTAAGAAACCAAAATATCATCACATCATAAACATGTAACGACCCAAATTTGGGCCTAGTAGAATTGGGCCTATTGGGCCTTGGCCATGGGAGCACTTAAAATTTTTGAGAATAAGAGAACGGCACTAATGCAAGTTGGACCTATTAGGTGAATGATTTTGGAAGGTTAGGGGGCTTCCACGAAGTCCCGGGATCAAACCGGGGCTTTAGGAAAATTTTGGTTTTAGGCAAATAAAACCCTAAGAGTTAGTAAGTATGCTTTAAAAAGAAAATGTGGAGAAAATTGACACAAAAAAGATTGTGGTCTAGTGGCAAATGACGTCACATGGGAGACAAGGAAGTGACGCCACACAAGGAAGCAAGGGGTCCAAGGTTCAAGTCTTGGCGCTTGCATTTCATTTTGATTCCTTTTTTAGATGAACTTAGACTTTGGCCATAGACTTATATTTAGGTGCGCATGTTTTAAGACAACAAGGAGCTAGTTGGTAAAGTGGCTAGCGGCGTGGATTATGTTACAAGGGAGCCTGAGTTTGAATCCTATCGCAAGTAAATAGGGATATTTATTTTGCTAAGTTTGGACAGCCAGAGTTTGTGTTGGAATTAAACTCTGCTCAAGAAGGGATACTACATCGGGAAGCTAGCAAGAGGGAAGGTGAGAAGCTGGCTTTAAATAGAGCAATCTATGGGGAGAGTAAGCATACCTTGGTTGGCATTGGGCATAGGAGTGGTCAGAGCGCGGATCAACTCCAGATTCCTATCAGGTGTGTATTTTGCACTACTCTAGCTGTAGAGCGACAAATGTTGAAATGCTGGTCACACGGCGATGGTAGCCACACGAGCGTGCGAGCGCACGTGTGGGAGCTTCGACGCGATACTTGAGGCCATCATGGGTGTTCTTGTAGGTTTAGGCTGTTTGGGCCACGATGGGTCGAAAGGGGCTAAGTGGGCCCAATGGGCCCGTGGGTCCATATGAATAAATTGTATGATTGTGTAGTAGATATTGAACTGGTCTATGTGAATCTCATATCTATGGCTAGATTTGGGCTAAATGGGCCACACGAGTGTGTGGGCCCATTTGGGCTGAGAATGGGCCCTAGGCCCATTCACATTGTTATCTCTGTTTAGAATACCTTGGTTTACAAATTTACTGAAATACCCTTGGTTTATAAAATTTCTGAAATACCCTTAGTTTACAAAATTACTGAAATACCCTTGGTTTACAAAATTACTGAAATACCTTTAGTTTACAAAATTATTAAAATACCCTTGGTTTACAAAATTATTGAAATACCTTCAGACTACAAAATTACCGAAATACGCCTGATTTGCAAAATTATCGAAATACCCCTGATTTGTAAAATTATTGAAATACCCCCGATTTATGAAATTACCGAAATACCCTCAGTTTGTAAAATTATTGAAATACCCTCAAACTGCAAAATTACAGAAATACCCTCAACGGGTAAAATTACCCAGATGCCCTTACAGGACGAAATGACCGTTTTACCCCTAATCGATTAAATGACCATTGTACCATCGGGGTAGTACTAGTGTTGTATGTGTTAATTGTATGATTGATTATGTTTGAGATACACTGCATACATAGATTAGTTATGAGTAGAATTACCGAATTACCCCTGTAGGGTAGGACTACCGAAATACCGTTATAAGGTAAAACGAATATTTTGCCCCTGAGGGTAAAAGACTAATTTTGGTGCCATGATTTGACTATGATTGTATGACTGTGGTTTAACCGACTTGACTGTAGGCGTGTGTCTGATTGGCTGTTAATATGTGTTGAAATGACTGTTACTAAACATGGCCATTTTGCATACACGTATAATGATTGAGCATGACATACACGACATACTGCATTGGGTTGGGTTATGCTTATGGAGGAAGTACTGTAGTGGTGGCTATGCCACGTTATATCGATGGTCGATGCATTTGTGCCGCATATATCGTTATTGGCGCTTTTTCTTTGCGTTGATCTTGGCGGCTCATTTGCGATCTTGGTGTGTAGGGCTGGGTGAGTTGACTTGGTCCCCACAGGTGTGTAGGGTTGGTACGGGTGGTGTGATGGTTGGATTGGGTTGGGCTGCATCCTCATACTGTTGCATATCTTTTTATGAGATCTGTCACTGTACTAGGCTTAAGCCGCTTGTTCTGTTATTGGTTTGGGCTAGGCCCAATTGATACTGTTATGGGCTATGACCCAAATAATTTCGTAGTGGGCTTTGACCCACGTATGTTGTGATCACATCTGCATCTTGTCGTTATTAAAAGAGCTTCACCCAAACTGTTTAGATTTGCGTCAGATATCGATTGTTACTCTGGTAAGGGGATTACACACTAAGTTTTCATAAACTCACCCTGTTTTTAACTGTGCAGGTAATCCTCAGCCTTAGACAGATCGGAGCTGCGAGGGATTCGGAGGTGACCACACGTCCAATTGGCTTTAAAGTACACGTCCTATTTTTATTTTAGTTTAATTTGTTGGGTTATAAATTTTGTAATAAGGCCATAAGATTTCTGAACCTTAAGTTTTGGGATTTTATTGATTGTTTTATAATTGCTAGAAGTAGAACACGATTTATCAGAAATAACTACTGTTTTTCAAAATATCACATTCCGTAACTGTTTTAAATTAAGCTTTCTGCAACAAACTAGGTTTTAAAGATAATAATGTTTTCCAAGAATGATTTCTAATAAACCACGTTTTGAAAATAAGCAGGCGAAATCTGAGGTTTTGAATAGCAAAAAGTTTTAAGTTGTAAGAAGGGTTTCTAATGAAAGCATGGTTTTCGAAAAACTCTTCAATATGACACGCAAGATTCGAGCCTAACTTCTAGGCCAGGTTTGGGGTGTTACATTTAATGGTATCAGAGCCCGGGTTACAAAACTTGGCCATGGAATGGGTTTTGAATAAATTTCTTAATTTGTTTAAATTTGGTTTGAAATTCTGAAATGTTGTATTGACCATTTTCTGAAAGTGTGGTACACCGAGTCTCCGGCGCCGAATCTGTAAATTTTCTGAATACTTTTATCTGTATAGAAATTGAAATGCAGAGAGTTAGAAATATGGTGGTTTCTTTAGATATTGGACTGTATTTTTGATATTTATTTTGTGTGTGTTTTGTTTGGATGTGATGTTTGAATATAGAAATTGTATGCATGTGTGATAATATCTTCTGTAGTTAGATGTATGGTTGTGTGTAAGAGGTTTCAAGATTAAGCTAAAAGTGTATTAGTATTATTGGGATCAAAGTGCACAGTGAGAGTGTAATGTGCTAGGTTAGGATGTGCGACCGTTCTTATAGTTGGAAATTTCGAGGAGGATATTTCTTTAAGGGATGTAGAATTGTAACGACCCGAATTTGGGCCTAATAGAATTGGGCCTATTGGGCCTTGGCCATGGGAGAACTTAAAAATTTTGAGAACAAGAGAACGACACTAATGCAAGTTGGACCTATTAGGTGAATGATTTTGGAAGGTTAGGGGGCTTCCATGAAGTCCCGGGATCAAACCGGGGCTTTAGGAAAATTTTGGTTTTAGGCAAATAAAACCCTAGGAGTTAGTAAGTAGGCTTTAAGAAGAAAATGTGGAGAAAATTGACACAAAAAAGAGTTGTGGTCTAGTGGCATATGACGTCACATGGGAGACAAGGAAGTGGCGCCACACAAGGAAGCAAGGGGTCCAAGGTTCAAGTCTTGGCGCTTGCATTTCATTTTGATTTCCTTTTTAGATGAACTTAGACTTTGGCAATAGACTTATAGTTAGTTGCACATGTTTTAAGACAACAAGGAGCTAGTTGGTAAAGTGGCTAGCGGAGTGGATTATGTTACAAGGGAGCCTGAGTTCGAATCCCATCGCAAGCAAAAGGGATATTTATTTTGCTAAGTTGGGACGGCCAGAGTTTGTGTTGGAATTAAACTCTACTGAAGGAGGGATCCCACATCGAGAGCTAGCAAGAGGGAAGGTGAGAAGCTGGCTTTAAATAGAGCAATCTATGAGGAAAGTAAGCATACCTTGGTTGGCGTTGGGCATAGGAGTGTTCGGAGCGCGGATCAACTCCATATTCCTATCAGGTGTGTATTTCGCACTACTCTAGCTGTAGAGCGGCAAATGCCGAAATACCGGTCACACGACGATGGTAGCCACACGAGCGTGTGAGCGCACGTGTGGGAGCTTCGATGCAATAGTTGAGGCCATCATGAGTGTTCTTGTAGGTTTAGGCTGTTTGGGCCACGATGGGCCGAAAGGGGTCAAGTGGGCCAAATGGGCCCGTGGGTCCATATGAATAAATTGCATGATTGTGTAGTAGATATTGAACTGGTCTATGTGAATCTCATATCTATGGCTAGATTTGGGCTAAATGGGCCACACGAGCGTGTGGGCCCATTTGGGCCGAGAATGGGCCTAGGCACATTCGCATTGTTATCTCTGTTTAGAATATCTTGGTTTACAAAATTACTAAAATACCCTTGGTTTACAAAATTACTGAAATACCCTTAGTTTACAAAATTACTGAAATACCATTGGTTTACAAAATTACTGAAATACCTTTAGTTTACAAAATTATTGAATACCCTTGGTTTACAAAATTACTAAAATACCCTTGGTTTACAAAATTACTGAAATACCCTCGGAGTACAAAATTACCGAAACACCCCTGATTTGCAAAATTACTGAAATACCCCCAGTTTGCAAAATTACTAAAATACCCCTGGTTTGCAAAATTACTGAAATACTCTCAGTTTGTAAAATTACTAAAATACCCTTGGTTTGTAAAATTACTAAAATACCCCCAATTTATGAAATTATCGAAATACCCTCGGTTTGTAAAATTACCGAAATACCCTCAGACTACAAAATTACTGAAATACCCTCGATGGGTAAAATTATTGAGATGCCCTTACAGGGCGAAATGACCGTTTTACCCCTAATTAATTAAATGACCGTTGTACCCTCGGGCTAGTACGAGTGCTGTATGTGTTAATTGCATGATTGATTATGTTTGAGATGCATTGCATATATGGATTAGTTATGAGTAGAATTACTGAATTACCCCTGTAGGGTAGGATTACCGAAATACCCTTATAGGGTAAAATGACTATTTTGCCCCTGAGGGTAAAGGACTAATTTTGGTGCCATGATTTGACTGTGATTGTTTGACTGCGGTTTAACCAACTTGACTGTAGGCGTGTGTCTGATTGGCTGTTAATATGTGTTAAAACGATTGTTACTAAGTATTGCCATTTTCCATACATGTGTAATGATTGAGCATGACATACACGACATACTGCATTGGGTTAGGTTATGCTTATGGAGGAAATCGCATGCGTGTGGCTATGCCACGTTATATCGATTCAGATGGCTCGCCACGATATATCGATTTTAGTGGCTCAACCACATATATTATTCTTTGGCGCGCTTTGCTGCGTTTAGTAATAGCATTTCACCGCGATCTTTTGTGTGTAGTAAAGTGGGTGGGTTGACTTGGTCCCCACAGGTGTGTAGGGTTGGTACGGGTGGTGTGATGGTTGGATTGGGTTGGGCTGTATCCTCATACTGTTGCATATCTATTTATGAGATATGTCACTGTACTAGGCTTAGGCCGTTTGTTCTGTTATAGGTTTGGGCTAGGCCCAATTGATACTGTTATGGGCTATGACCCAAATAATTTCGTAGTGGGCTTTGACCCACGTATGCTCGATCTGCACTGCATCTTGGATCGCTGAAAGGGCTTCGCCTGCATCATTTAGTTTACTCGCGTCAGATATCTTGTTGTTACTGCGGTAAGAGGATTACACATTGAGTTTTCATAAACTCACCCCATTTTTAACTGTGCAGGTAATCCTCAGCCTTAAACGGATTGGAGCTATGAGGGACTCGGAGATGACCACACGTCCGATTGGCTTTAAAGTACACGTCCTATTTTTATTTTAGTTTAATTTGTTGGGTTATAAATTTTGTAATAAGGCCTTAAGATTTTGAACCTTAAGTTTTGGGATTTTATTGATTGTTTTATAATTGCTAGAAGTAGAACACGATTTATCGAAAATAACTACTATTTTTCAAGATATCACATTCCGCAACTGTTTTAAATTAAGCTTTCTGCAACAAACAAGGTTTTAAAGATAATAATGTTTTCCAAGATTGATTTCTAATAAACCATGTTTTGAAAATAAGCAAGCGAAATTTGAGGTTTTTAATAGCAGAAAGTTTTAAGTTGTAAAAAGGGTTTCTAATGAAAGCATGGTTTTCGAAAAACTCTTCAATGTGACACGCCAGATTCGGGCCTAACTTCTAGGCAGGGTTTGGGGTGTTACAAAACATATCCAAAAAAAAGGGCCTCCTAGGTACATTGCATTACAAAATATAACATCACCTCACTTGAGTCTGGGATTCGTTGTTGGATGTTGAATCTGCGACAAACCGAAAAGTACCTGGCCAGTGCATGAAAAGCAAAATTGCACACTGAGTAAAAATCAGTGGTATTTCTATAATCGAATAATAAAACATATTATAAAGGTTATAATGCATTTTATCATGTCAATATAAAATTCCTATTACATCACCTAATTATTCAATCTATTTACATATCTTAAACTGAGGTTATAAATTAATATCCTTTATCTACCCTTGTTTCAATTTCATTATACTCAATTTCTCAGTTCTACAATATAATTTCATCAACCAATCATTAAATCACATATGTAACAGCATAATTCATCACTAATTGAATTCAATTGCACAATTATAATAATATATCATATTTTCAAATCTATTCGATTTAGTTCTTATCACATATAAGTAATTCGAATCAATTCAATTCAGCTCGTTTTAACATTTCTAGCTTACCGTATGTCATTACCATGCAGCGCAGTTTGTGAATGCAACAATTGAAAAGGTCCAAGTTATAGAAATACAAACCGTATATTTTGAGCTACTCGACATCAACCATGTCTTTCCCCTTCTTACTTGAGAATTCTGGAACAACGTTTGCAATTTTGGTTTTAAACTCCAAACTCCTAGTTGTCGTTGGTGTTCTTCTTGCTATTTCTTTCTTTCCCTATTTGGTTGCATGAAGAACCCATTAACCATCTTTATTTATTATTATTGCTTTTATATTATAAACTATTTATTAATTATAACTTATAACATTTAAGTTAACATAATATATATTATATATACATATCATAAATGTTCCATTATGACTATCCATTAAAAGGAAACAATGGGATATTTACTTATTTAGTTCTTTTAATTAATTTCAATTCATAACTCAACTTGTAAGTTTAACACGATTTAGTTCCTGTACTTAAACAACTCTTAATTTCAAAAAAATTACTTAACCAAAATCTAATTTACTACAAAACTAACCTCGTAAATATTTAATAAAAATATTTACGGGTCCGGTTCACAAAAATGAGGTCCTGATACCTCAATTCTAAAAACCACTGACTTTATATCCAATACACTCATACCTTGTCTAACTTTTCACATAACCAAAATTATTAGACCAAACCTTAATATAATACTGTTATACCCTTGTAAATATTAATAAACAATATACACAATTTCTATCATTGGAAAACAACATTATGAAACCACCGTTCTCGACTCCGCTGACTTTTGGCACGAAAGTTCAAACAGTGGCATGAAAGTGCAATCCCATACAATCTCACGACTAACCTTATTGGCATGCCAATTTTTATCCTATCCTATATTCATCCGGGCTCAATACACATATTAGAACATGTAACACCCTATACTTGACCTGATTTACCAGATCAAAATGTAAGATGTTACAATACTTACATACTTAACAAAACTTTACAAAAGGAAAAAACCATGTTGGATGTACTTCTTATTTATTTAGAATCCATTCTAAGACAAAAGGATTGAATAAAATGTTTATGATTTGTTACAGACTCTCAAAGGTAGTATGAAGCCTTACAACATAAATGCTTGATAAGACAAGCATATTTATAGCGTGTATTACTATTTTTCATTTGAAAATATGTTTTTAAAAGTGTCCCTCTGTATGCATAACATCGCCCTACAATCAGCCACTTCGACATATTCCTGGCTTGGTCCCTTCTGGCGGATTTGTTCAATCCATGCACCTGCATTACAGATAGATGTATATTAGTCAATAAAACTTAGTGAATCTTAACCATTATTACCTTTAAATGACGTCATTGAGTTTTTCTCGAATTAGGAGGATACTTTTCTAATTCTTGATGGATAACTATGCACCAACCTTCAACTTAACCACCTTGTACACACTTCACTAGATTGGCGAATCATAGACTACACAATCTATAGCAGATCTTATTCCACACATATTTTGAAGATATAAGTTGTATGAAATTCTCAGGATAATATGCATACTGACACTACAAGCTGATCAAATGTTTTTAATTTGTTCGAATAAATTTATTTTACATAAGTTATTTTTCATTGAATTATAATAATGCCATGTGTCTCCTAATAGACTTTATGTTTTGGGTTTTATTATTGCTGTTTCAACTATCCAGTCAAACTCAACATATGAATGTTTTCCTAAAATGTGGACTTTTTATCTTAACTTAACAAGATACAAGGGTTTTGGGCTTTTGGGCCTTAAATGGTTAATTAGTAAATCAGTTTGAAGTGTGCCTTTAATGTGACATTCCAGATTCGTGCCTAACTTCTAGGCCAGATTTGGGGTGTTACATTTAGTGGTATCAAAGCCCAGTTGCAAACCCGGGCTGTGAAATGGACCTTAGATTTTGGTTTTAAAAAGTTTTTGGCAGGATTCTTGATGTGTAGTTCACTGAACCCTCAATGTCGAGCCAAGTAAGTTTTATGTACTACATTTGCTTAAGTTACTAAAACTATATAGATAATGGGCTACTTAAAAAATAGGCTTTTAGAGACTAAAACCCGTAGGAAACTTAAGCCTGTAGTGGATTCTCAACCACAGATTCATTAGACCAAGTGTGTCTCTATGGGAAGCCCCAGTATTATTCGTGAAGAAGAATGATGGGTCCATGAGGATGTGCGTTGATTACAGGTAGCTGAACAAGTTAACCATTAAGAATAAATACCCTCTGCTTAGGATAGATGACCTTTTCGATCAACTTAGAGGAGCCTCGATTTTCTCAAAGATTGATTTGCATTCGAGATATCATCAATTGAGGGTTAAGGAAGCCGATGTGTATAAGACAGCTTTCAGAACCCGTTATGGACATTACGAGTTCTTGGTAATGCAATTTGGGTTAACAAATGCACCTACTGCATTTATGGATCTTATGAACCGGGTTTTTTCAACCATATCTAGATCGGTTCGTAGTAGTCTTCATAGATGACATCTTAGTATACTCGAGAACGGAGGTTGATCATGATGCACACCTAAGGATTGTGTTGCAAGTTTTAAGGGAGAAGCAACTTTATGCTAAGTTTAGCAAGTGCGAATTCTGGCTGAGGGAAGTCACTTTCTTAGGACATGTGGTTTCCGCTGAGGGAATTAGGGTTGACCCTCGGAAGGTGGAAGCAGTGTTGGATTGGAAACGACCTAAGACAGTGTCGAAAATTTGGAGTTTTCTAGGCCTGGCCGGGTACTATAGGCGATTTGTCGAAGGGTTTTCCCTAATCGCGGCACCATTGACCAAGTTGTTTCGGAAGGGGGTGTCGTTTGTGTGGACTAACAAGCAGCAAGAAAGCTTTGATAAGCTTAAGAAGGTTTTAACAGAGGCTCCTGTTCTGATTCAGCCAGAGCACGAAAAGGAGTTTACGATTTATAGTGATACGTTATATGTGGGCGTAGGCTGTATTTTGATGCAAGAGGGGAAGGTGGTTGTGTATGCGTCATGCCAACTTAAGACTCATGAAAGGAATTACCCAACCCACGATTTGGAATTGGCGGCATTGGTGTTCGCACTTAAGATTTGGATGCACTATTTGTATGGAAAGAAGTGCACCATCTATACGGATCACAAGAGTCTGAAGTACCTCTTGACTCAGAAGGAGTTAAACTTGAGGCAGCGCAGATGGATTGAGCTATTGAAGGATTACGATTGCACGATCGAATATCACTCGGGCAAAGCAAAAGTGGTGGCTGATGCGCTAAGCCGTAGGACTATGTTGGATTTGAGGGCAATGTTTGCTCGGTTGAGTCTGTATGACGACGGGAGTTTGTTAGCCGAATTGCAAGTGAAGCCACTGTAGATTGAGCAGATTAAAGCTAAACAGTCATTGGATGAAACTCTAAGTTCTCGATTGAAGCAAGTTGAGAATGGGGAAATGGCGGATTTTAGGATGAATGGTGACGGGTTATTATGTTTTCGTGGTAGAATTTGTGTGCCAATGGACGAAGAGCTAAGGAAGTCTATACTACGGGAAGCGCATAGTAGTTCCTATGCTATGCACCCCGGAGGTAACAATATGTACCAAGATTTATGAGAGCATTATTGGTGGCCGGGATTGAAACGCGAGGTTACGGAGTTTTTGGGCAAATGTTTGATATGTCAGCAAGTGAAGGCAGAATATTAGTTGCCATCGGGATTACTTCAGTCGATTAAGATCCCACAATGTAAGTGGGAGTGGGTTACTATAGATTTTGTTAGTGGGCTACCTTTGACGCCTGCTAAGAAGGACTCTGTGTGGGTCATTGTGGATCGGTTAACTAAGTCTGCCCATTTTATACTAGTCCACAATGACTACTCACTACAGAAATTGGCAAGGTTGTATGTGGCAGAAATTGTGAGGTTTCATGGAGTTCCGATCTCGATCATATCTGATAGAGATCCTTGGTTTATGTCTCGCTTTTGGAAGAAGCTGCATGAAGCGCTAGGTACGAGGTTGGATTTCAGTACAGCATTTCACCCTCAGACTGATGGTCAGTCGTAAAGGGTAATTCACGTATTGGAGGATATGCTGAGAAGGTGTTGTTGGAACGCCGGAACCCCATAGCGCAGCAGAATAAAATTAGATCCGGCGATCTAAATCAGGAATCCATGTGTAAGGAACGAATCGGGGTGGAATAAAGGTTTCGAAATTACCAAAACTTCAATCTGAGTAGACAGTGACGCCTTGGCAACAAGAGTTTTGATCTACTGTCGAATCAAGCCACAACCTTTTCCGATGTCGGCCTCTACGTGATCCACCCCGTTTGACTATGAACGAAAGAAATCTCCAAAACTGTTTTTGGAGGTTTATTTCCTTGACGGCTGCTAGACCTAATAAGCAATCACTTAGGGTTTTTCATTTTCAGCTTTGTCTCCTTTTAATACCTTTTATAATGGGTGCCTTTCTCATTGGGCCTTTTATAATAGGTATCCTCTTAATTGGGCCTTTTATAATTGGTATCTCTTGAATGTATTACAAGATTAAATAAATACAATAAAGTTTTTAACCGAAAATTATAATTACATTAATTATATCTGAAAATTATAATTACATTAATTATAATAAGGATTTCGATGTAACTATATTTATTTAAATTTATATATGAATCAAATTCATATATTAATAAAATTATGTTATCATTATGTGTACAACATCCTTGTACATATAATATGTTCAATATTTGATTGCCCAATTAAATTAATTCTTTAATTAATTTAATTCATGTGACAACCAAACACAATACCAACTATATTTTATTAGTTCATTTCAACCATAGGGTGTGACCACAGCAGGTTCTTGCAACGTTAGCAGTAATACTAGAACGATTCTATTGTCACAGACAATGAGTGGCATCTAGCAATGCATCATTGCTACCTAAGTTACAAGAAGTCATGATTCGACATAACCATTCATGATTAACCTTTCATGCATTAATCCTTAAGTCCTTTATCTCTGCAACGGATACAAGTCATGGGATAGTCACACTTGCATAGTCCATCCCATGTTTCTTGATATCTTGAGTAGACTATGATATACAAATTAGTATGACATATCAACTTATTTGAGCATGGCCATGCATTTCTAGTCTCACTCAATCAAGTGGCCTAAGATATTACTCCTATTATGTAGGAGGGACTTATCCTTTATTGATCAACCATATCCCTCTACATAAATTATGGTATATCCAACATCAGCCTTTATAGAACAACTTGTTACGGTGTACGTTTGACTGTATCAAAATATACAACTCACGATGCTGGGATAATAATGATCTCAAGTCTGAGGATCATGTACATATTAATCACTATGAGTAATGTTGTGATAATTACATAATAATCCAAGAAACATACTCATAGCGGGTCAATTCAATATGTTGTTCTCTAACACACATATTCATGCATTGATTTTGATACTCCATATCAATGACAACTCTTTATCATCAATCAACTACATGTTAGTCTTAATGCATTATTGTTGTCCTAGTCAACAATAACACTCGACTAAGGATCTTTTAAGAATAATCATATTATTCTCAGGACATTATTATAAAACAGTTTATTTATACACACAGAAAGAAAAACTAAAATAATAATGACAACGCTTTATATTAATAAACATGGTAAATTAAGTATGTTATTACAACCATCTTATGATTGATCTTTGGGCATACTCTTACAGGTGTGTGATTGAGTTTCGAGGAAGTTGGGAGGACTACTTGCCGTTAGCTGAATTTGCGTATAACAATAGTTATCAGGTTAGTATTGGAATGGCACCATATGAAGCACTGTATGGACGAAAATGTCGTACTCTAACTTGTTGGACTGAGTTGGGCGAGCGACGAGTTTTGGGTCTGGAGTTGGTAGCAGACACCGAAGATAAGGTGAGATTGATTCGGCATCAGTTGAAGGAGATGACGAATAGGCAGAAGTCGTACGCTGACCTCAAACAAAGAGAGATCAAATATGTTAAGGGGGACATGGTTTTTCTTAAGGTTTCCCCTTGGAAGAAGGTGTTAAGGTTTGGTCGGAAGGGCAAGTTAAGCCCAAGGTTTACTGGGCCTTACAAAGTATTGAAATGAATTGGGCTAGTTGCCTATCAGCTGGTCCTTCTAAATTGAGCCAAATACACGATGTGTTCCATGTGTCAATGCTAAGGCATTATCGTTCAGACCCTTCTCACATCGTGACTGTCGAGGAGATCGAGGTTAGATCAGATCTAACTTTTGAAGAGGAGCCGATTCAGCTAATTGATCAAGATGTCGAGGTTTTAAGAAGGAAGTTAGTTCCCTTAGTCAAAGTGCTTTGGCGTAACCATAATACCGAGGAGGCTACTTGGGAACCCGAGGAGGTAATGCGTCAACAATACCCTCACTTGTTTCAACCAAGTAAATTTAGAGGCTGAAATTTTTTTAAGAGGGGTAGAATTGTAACGCCCCAAAAAAATCCTGAAACCCTAATTTCTGTGCATGGAAGTTAATATGTATATGTAGCACTTAGAATAATAATATGAAGGTAGTATCGGGATTATTGAAGCCTTAGAGATAAGGGTGACCATAGGGAAAAATTCATTTGTCTTGCTTAGTGGACCCTAGTCTCAGGCATAAGTCCTCATAAGCAGATTAAGAGAAGAGAGGACACAAATGGGTTTGTGGTCCAGTGGAAAGTGGCGTTATTTAGGAGCTATGGAGTGGCATGTTTGTCAGTTAAGGAGGTCCAATGTTCGATGCCTAAAGAGGGGAGAATTAAGGAGTTTTATTTTTGTATCTAAACAGAAGGAGTTGGCGTTGGAGGGGACTCTGGAAGGGAGTGTTCAGGAGAGAAATTTAAGGTGAAGATAAGGGAGAAAAGTTAGAAGATAGGGAGTAAGGATGTGATGGTGCCGAATGGGACTCTGAGGGAGGGGAGTGTTTGGCCTATGGCTTAAAAGGAGAAGGGGCCGAATGCTGAAAGGTTCTTTGAGCATTCTCTAGTTTTATTCTCCCCCTCAAGCGGTTTCTCCCTTTTTGTCGAAATTTTGCTAAGTCAAATTCCCTCCATTGCCGAAAATTCTATCATCCCTCTTTGTCGAATCCTTCATACTCTCCCTTGTCAAATTTCCTTTTTGGTTCACCACTTGGTTCTAGCCGAATCACCTCTTTTCTTATTCTCTCTAGTGTTGCTGAATTGCCTCTGTCACCTTACTAGTCTCAAAAGCCGGACTTAAGCCACAGGATCAAAGGAGAATTTTGGTAAGTGCTTAGTTGATCTTTTGGCGAGTTTTGTTAAAAGCTGAAGGGCTATCTAACCCAATTCTTGTCGTTAACCTGTATTAACAAGGGTAAGGCTCGACAATCGCAAGCGTGGTAGGTAAGGGTTGCTAACAACATGGTAAATATTCTCGACTCAGTCATGGTTTAGTAAATGGCTGAATCTAATGTGGCTTGTAGGGATGATTTATGATCAATATGGATCACTTGGTTTTGACGATATAGGTGTTTGGGTGTAGATCTAGAGGATAATCGCCAATAGTAGCAAAGGAAGGGCTACTAGAATGTAAGGCACACAGTGAGGGTACGGTGAGGTTTTGGTTTTTGATAAGTATGTGTTAAAACCCTGGTTAATCATTAGTAATGTCGATTGTAGGTTCGTGACTAAGGGTTTGTAGCGCGTGTGGATACCAAGTGTGTACAAACACTACACACACGATATCGGCAATGCAGGAAAGTCGAAAGTGGCTAAATGGGCCCGGTGGGCCCTAAGGCTAGGTTTGATGAGTTTGTTTGGTTTGGTGTATGAATTGAGTCTGTCAAGCGTAATACTTGATCTGGAATTGTTTTGGGTCTAATGGGCCATAAGGATGTGATTTGGGCCTAATGGGTCGTAAAGATGTGATTTGGGTTTGATGGGCTTTATGGGGACGTAGACAAGTATGTTAGGGTTTGTGGACTTAGGCCTAGTTTGAACAACTCTTAAATTTCATAAGACTTAATCTAATTAAACATGTCCATCGACAAGTCGCTAGGTTAGAGTGTGGCAATGGGCATACACATGTCTAGGATTGGATCTAGGGAGAGCTTGGTACTTAAGCGGCCCTAGTGGCCCACCTCCTCTTCTCTGGAATCTTGCCCGGTGCATGTCTGTTCACTTTAGCCGCGAGGACTTGTTGATGGGCCAAAGTTCATAACTAAGACCCAAGAGGGACCAACCACCCTTATATTTGTACAGTTACTAAAATACCGTTGTATTTGTAAAGTTACTAAAATACCCCTATATTTGTAAAATTACCAAAATACCCTTATATTTGTAAAATTACCAAAATACCCTTATTTTGCAAAATTACCAAGATACCCCTATTTTGCCAGATTACCAAAATATCCCTATTTACAAAATTACCAAGATACCCCTATTTTGCCAGATTACCAAAATACCTCTGTAGGGTAGAATTACGAGAATACCCCTGGGTAGTGAAATGACGAAAATAGCCCTATGTGACGAATATGAGTTTGTGGATGTTACTCGTATGTTTGATGCATTCATATTATATTCTACTTAGGATACACATGGGTGGAAATTATGGTACGGAGGAAGATTTGAGGATCGCATAGTCGTATGGCCATGGATCCACCGGTGGCTTTAAGCCCATTATATGATTAGCAACTTTGCTGCAACGTTAGGTAGTACTGGTGTGTAGAAGATGGGTGGGTCGATTTAGAAATCCCTACAGGTGTGTATAAGGTTGGAAGAGAAATGGTGTGTGTGTAGCGGATGGATTATTGGGATGGGTTTTGCATTATCTTGTTTATATATGATACGATATGATATGATATGAGGTCATTGTGTGCTAAGGCCCAAGACCACTGATTTTGATAGGGCTTAGGCCCAGTGTGAATATTTGTATGTGTTTTGCTTGTCAAGGGTTGTATACTCTGAGTTTTGAAACTCACACCCTTTTATTTAATGTTTCAGGTGATCCTGAATAGATGGTTCGGCATGGGAGGGGACTCGGAGATGGCCACACTACGAGCTGATCAATTGTTTTTAATTTGTTCGAATAAATTTATTTTAAATACGTTGTTTTTCATTGAATTATAATAAGGCCGTGTATCTCCTAATAGACTTTATGTTTTGGGTTTTATTATTGCTGTTTCAACTATCCAGTCAATAAACTTAAATAAAATTTCTAAAGCATCAAAAGCATCAACGGCTGACTTTTAAAACTTTAGCAGTTTTATGATTTAATACCGGGGTTAGTTAGATTAAGCTACAGCAATATCAAAAACATAAAATTTACTAAAAGTGGGCTTTAGAACAACTCACATGCAAATGGTTGAACTTCACATACTACAAAAATGGTGGTTTCGGTTGGGGAGAAGAAAAGAATGAAGATGGTAGCTTTTGGCATGTGTTTTTATGTTTTATTATTCTTTTAATAATTAATAATAATTGACTAATCAAATTTTTAACATCAAAATTTTAACAAACAGGAACTAACTATCCCACATGTTTTAAAAGTGGATAATTGCCACATAAATCCTCAAAAATTTACTTTTTTAACCTTTTAAACTAACAAAATTCAATAACGATTAACTTTTACAGTTTTTACGATTTAGTCTTTATATCATAATCAGACACTAATTCGACAAAACTACTTATCCAAAATTCAATTCACCTATATTCCAACTTTTAAAGGCTTGATTTACAAAAATAGGGTCTCAATATCTCATTTTCCAAAACCACTTACTTTAGGGTTGAAACACTTGTACTTTAACGAACTATCCAATCACTAAAATTTTCAGACCAAAATTCAATATAATATAACAATGACTAGTAAATATTATAACTTGATTATTGAAAAATGGCGTTCCAAAACCATCAGATCCTGTAACACTGAAATCGATCGTTACAGACTCTAGGTTACACCTTGGAAAGTGAAAAGATTCCTATTCTTCCATATACACTAGGAAAGTAAACCAAAATGGCAAGACCAATTTACCTCTCCCACGGTTCGCCTCGATGGGTTCTAAATATTTGAAGCTAACCACTCATGGAGATCATCCAAGACGAAATTATTGTTCTGACTTACCAAAACAACCTGCAACCATACTTCTTTCACTGCGGGACAATCTCTAATCACATGCAAATGATCTTTTGATTTATGTCCACAAAATAAGCAAGAGCTATCATGTCCAATCCCTCGCCTCACTTGCTCTACATTAGTAAGTAATCATTGTTTAAGGAGAAGTCATATAAAGATGCAAACCTTTTGAGGACCTTGAAACTTCCAAGAAATTTTCCAAGTTACATCTCTTGGATTCCAAAACCTCTCCGGAAGCATCCAACACGAACTTTTAATGGAAAAGGAACTCGTCGAAGTATGAAACCAGGAAATCCTATCATGTCCAATTGTAGGATGAGGAGGGGGAATGCCAACAGTTCGCCTTACAATATCTCCAGATAACCAAACACGAAATAAATCGAGATTCCAATAGCCATCTTTTGTCACCATTTCATTAAGTAAACCATTTAAGACAAGATTAGCATGAGAAGGAATTTACTAGATCAATGGCCCTACATTCAGAACCCGAGGGTTCCTCCGACACTGAATATTTTTTCCATTTCCCATCGACCAGTTTAAATTATCTCATAGTAGGGGCCAGACCTTCCAAAGGGCCCTTTAAAGAAACAAACATCAGGCTCGAGAAATAGTTTTAGGCATATGACTTCAAGCACAAAACAGTTACCCATAGGGCATTAGACTTTGAGGTTATATTATAGCCATGTTTCATCAGAAAAGAAGTGTTTTGATCCCTCAACTTCCTAAAACCAAGACCACCATATGAGTGGGGTTGACAAACAGATTTCCAACTGACTAATGCATCTTCTTTTTACCATCCGATGAACCCCAAATAAACTATCAATCCATACACTCTATCTCCTCAAAAAATCCCTTAGGGATCATCATGGATTGCATGCAATAACTAGGTAGTGCCAAAATGTTTGATTCTACTAAAGTAGCTCTACTGGCTAGAGATAATTGCTTGGCATCCCAACTTTGCAACTTGCTACGGGCCTTTTCCATTTCAAATCAAAAAGTATTGTCAGTGACCTTTTTATGAAAGAAGAAGCACTCTTAAGTCAGTCTCAATATTCTGCACTATTTGAAATCCAAGAAGGCCACTGATCAAATCTCCTAAAGCATCATCAACACTACTAGAGAAGAAAATATTAGTCTTCAAAATGTTAAATCGATGGCTAGAAAAAGCACATAAATGCTCTAATATTTCTTTAAGTAGATGAGCATGTTGCACGTATGTTTTACAAAATATGACCAAATCATCTGCAAAGAAGAGGTGTGATAAAGTTGGACTCGATCGAGAAAGCCAAATAGGCTACCACTTTTTATTATTAATCGTTGCATGAATACTATGTCCAAGTTATTCCATACAGAAAACAAAAAGATACTGTGACAACAAACATCCCTGACGGACCCTTCTAGATGGCCTAAATATTTGTTTTCTAACACCATTCCACAAAACCTACATAATGGAATTCTATATGGCAGATATAATTATTCGTTTAAGAAATTCTAGTATACTTGTAGCCTAGAGAGGCATCAATGAACCGCCAACGCACACTATCATAGGCTTTCTCCAAATGAATTTTGACAATCATCCATTACTTATTAGTATGTTTGCCCTTCATGGAATAAATCACTTCCTACGCTATACGGATATTTTCAGTAATATTCCTTCTAGCAAGAAATCCAGCCTGCCCCTGCGCAATAATCTTAGGAAAGATTATTTTAAAACGGTTAGCAATAATTTTCATAATCAACTTGTATAGAACAAAGCACGGACTGATAGAGAAAAATTAAAAGGAACTTTCAAGACTCGAGACCTTAGGAATAAGTACTAGAAATGTATTATTCAACTCTAGATCAACAGTTCCTCTAGCAAATATATTTTAACCCATTCACAGATTGCACTGCCACCTATTCCCCACTATTTTTGGAAAAAAGAGGGCATGAAGCCATCACTGTCAGGGGCCTTCAATGGAGCCATGTCAAATAGTCTCTTCTTAATTTCCTCATCAGTAACCGCCTTGCCCAGAAAATAATTGTAACACCCCAAACCCGGTCAAAACGCTACAATCGAATCCAAGCCGCCACAGGGAAAATCGTTCTTGAAGAAAACAAGTTGTTGACTTAATTTGTAAAGAAACGTTTTTGGGAGACAAGTTGTCGTCTCTTATTTTAAGAAAACTTTTGACTTTATGAAAAGCCGAGTTGGTTAAGGTAAGTTGCTGTGTTCATTTCAAAGCTTAGTTTTTAAGGAAAACATGTTGACTTGATATTATTACATGTTTGCAAAATACCCGCTGGGGGTATTTTGGAAAAAATCCCGAAATTCATTTAAGTTTGTGAAAACATTCATTTTACAGGTTCTTTTTCTTTTTAAACATGCTTTAGTATTTTAACGCAATTTCAAAGTATTTGACAAAATAAATAATCCCAAAATAAAACTTAGATGGCCTTATTACAAAACCAAAAAAATCGAAATTAAAAGCAAAGCATATCCGAAATTAACCAATAAAAATAAAGCAAACTGTTGAGCATGGCCACCTCTAGTCCCTCCCGGCTCCACATCCGCGATCTAGGGGTTATCTGCAAAATGTAAAGGAAGGGGTGAGTCACCGAGACTCAGTGTGTAAATCCCCATCCCGAAGATAGTAAGCCCTTACACAATTTCATAAGTGAATATGTATGCCATGCAACCCAACCTAACCATCAGAAACTCCCGAATCTACCCTGTGTGGTACCAAACCACTGGTGGTCAAAACCACTGGTGATCGAAGTCACAAATAATATATGTGGTACCAAACCATTGGTGACCGTAGTCACCAATAATATGTGTACGGCCAACCCACATTGTGGTACCAAACCACTGATGACACTCCCGTATCAGTATGTGGGGCCAACCCACTATGGTACCAACCACTAGGACGAGTCACAAAGATAGATATATGTGGTACCAAACCACTGGTGGTGCCAAACCACTGAGACTTAGTCACAATATTATAATAAACGGGGCCAACCCACTGTGTGGTACCAAACCATTGGTGATAGTCTGAAATATACCTTCCCCCTCCTCTCATTACCCGTTATTCATGTACATGCTTACAGTCAGGTATGGACATTTTTAACATATAAAATAACATGCGTTAAATAACATGGCACTGGCAGATTCTAACATAAGTTAATATCATTTGCAACCATAACAGACTTACCCGGCATCCTCACTTTTACCCACAAGGGTAACACATCGATTTCTACAGTTATTCCAGCTTTTGAGAAATCACAAAATAATAACATATTAACTTCCGAAGTGTGTAAGAGTTACACACCTGATTACTCGTAAGACAACACTATCTACGTCGACACTCTCGTTAACCGACACTACCGCTATGTGTCTACTGCTTTGCTCAGATGCCGGCCTACGCCCAGGTGGCCAATCGCGAACAGCCGACACTGCCCTCTTCTTGAACTTAGGGGGCTGGGGTTTTAGATCCAACCCCTCCTAACGTTTGGCTAGCATTAGAGTCCATAACACCTTTGGTCATTAAATCGAATTAACACCCTAAATAACAACAACTAGAGATATAAACCCGAATGAATAGATCCCTTACCTAGGTTGACAAATCCCGGAGATTCAGTGATAACACCTCCACCTACAATCGGCCCAGCACCCATACATAAGGCCAAATAGCCATTCGGCTTTGGTAAGGAAACCTGTAAGAGAAAAGATAACGACTCAAGAGAACCCCACTCACCTTAACGCAAGAGATCCATTCGACACCTGAGAATTTGGCACTAGCCCCAAAGAGAAGAAAGTTCGGCAGAGCAGACACCACAGAAGGTATTCGGCTTTTAGAAATAAAGAGTTAGAAAGAAAAACAACCATCAAGATAATAAGAAAGTGATTAGGTTTGAGTGAAGATGAGAAAGAAAGAGATATCGCAAAGAAGAAACGATAAAGATCTTACCAATGAAATAATTCGGCTATGGAGAAACTTTGGGAAAAGAGACTGATCTTTGGAGATTTCGACTATATGAAGGGATGAGAGTATAGTTTCGGCTAGGGATCAAAAGATAAGAAAGAAAGAAGTCGAAAGAAAGGTAGGGTGATGGTTTCAGTTCTTGCTAACACGAATGGAAGAAAAGAAGAAGAGTGATATGGTTTTGGGGAGGTTTGGCTATAGATGGTTTTCAGCTTTTGAAGCAAAAGAAAGGAGAATCAGAAGTGGACAATGGATTTCGGCTAACAAAGTGTCTCAAAAGGGATCAGTGATTCAGATTTTGAAAACAAGAGAGAAAAGTGGAGTAGAAGGATTCGGCTACCACAACAGGAAAAGAGAAAAGAATCCAATAGAGCTTTCGGCTATAGACAAAAGATGAGAAAAGAGGAGGAAAGTTTTAGGTATTTTTCGGCACAAGAAGATTGAGAGAAGAAAGAAACTAGGCTGAGAGGTGAACCCCTTCCAAATGCCGAAATTACCACACCTTAGCCACCCAAATTCGGCACACCTCTTTCCACACTTCAAAACTGAATGCTCACACCACCTACCACCGTTCACTAACACACTCCCCCAACTGGATCCCTTCATTTTCTCCTTGCTTTTCTCTTGATCATCCATTCAAACAAGTTTGAACACTTCAAACTCCTAACCTTTCTCTCATCCAGTTACTCAAATCTATTGAGTTCTTCAATCCTCATCCATCAGAGTCCATCCTGAGCACAACTTTTCCCAGTCTTGGCATAAAAAAGAATGCCCTAAACAGAGATTCCCGCAGCTCGAACCAAGGCTCCTTCTGCTCTATGTGGCGTCACTCCCCCTTGTGCTTAAGTGGCACCTCCCTTGCCACTTTACCACTGGGATTCTTGTGCCAAAACTTGACATCAACTACCCTTATCACCTAGCTCAACAACTTCCCTCTTTTAGAAGCCTAAAATGCCAATTCTTGCTATGGCCCTGGCCTACCCCTGGCTCATGCCTAGACCCTAGAATAGTCCAAACTAACATGACATCCATGCTATCTACATGCAAGCAGATAAAATACAAAGGCCCCGTTTTAAGAATGTTACAGTTCTACCCCCCTCAAAAATAATTTCAGCCTCGAAATTACCTGGTCAGAAGAGTTCAGGGTATTGCTACCGCATCTCATCCTCTGGTTCCCACGTAGCCTCTTCCGTTCCATGATTCCACCATAATACCTTCACCAAAGGAACTGATTTCCTACGTAAGACCTTAACATCCCGATCCAGAATCTGCACTGGTTCCTCCTCAAAATACAAATCCGGGCTCAACTCAATCTCCTCCACTGGCACAACATGTGATGGATCTGCTCGATAGCGTCTAAGCATGGAAACATGGAATACGTCGTGGATCTGACTTAATTCTGATGGTAACTCAAGCTGGTAAGCTACTGGTCCTACCCGCTTCAACACCGTGTAAGGCACGATAAATCTAGGGCTCAGCCTGCCTTTCCGACCAAACCTCAGCACTTTCTTCCACGGCGACACCTTCAAAAAGACATTGTCACCCACTGCAAACTCTATATCTTTCCGCTTAAGATCAGCATAGGACTTCTGCCTATCCAAAGCTTCCTTCAGACGAGCTCAAATCAGCTTAACCTTAACCTCTGTTTCAACAACCAACTCTGGACCCAACAATTGACGTTCACCCAACTCTATCCAACACGTAGGGTACGACACTTCTATCCATATAACGCTTCATATGGTGCTATCTGGATGCTTGCCTGATAACTGTTGTTGTACGCAAACTCTGCCAATGGTAGAAATTCTTCCCAACTACCTCTGAAATCCAAAATGGAACCCCCCAACATATCTTCCAAAATCTGGATTACCCTCTCTAACTGCCCGTCTGCCTGCGGATGAAATGCCATGCTGAAATCCACCCTTTTACCCAATGCCTGATGCAACGCTTTCCAAAATCTTGACGTGAATCTAGGATCCCTATCTGAGATAATCGACACTGGCACTCCATGCAGTCTCACGATTTCCGCTACATACAGCTTAGCCAACATTTCAAGTGAGTAATCAACCCAAACCGGTATAAAATGAGCAGACGTTTTTAGACGATCAACAATCACCCAGGCCGAATCCTTCTTGCTAGGCGTAAAGGGTAGCCCACTGAAAAAATCCATCGCAATCCTTTCCCACTTCCACTGCAAAATCTTTACCGGCTGCAACAGACTCGAAGGTAACTGATGTTCATCTTTGACTTGCTGACACGTCAGACACCTACTTACAAATTCTGTTACCTCTCGCTTCAAACCCGGCCACCAAAACTGTTCCCGCAAATCCCAGTACATCGTCCTACCTCCAGGATGCATAGCGTATAGGCTGCTATGAGCTTCCTGAAGAATCCTCTGCCTTAACTCAACATCTCTCGGCATGCAAACTTTCCCTTGGAAACACAGCACTCCATCGCTGCTCAAGCTATAACCCTCCAATCCACCATTCTACACTTGCAAATATCGAGCACTTAAGACTTCATCCACTAACTGCTTCTCCTTAACCTGATTTACCCAAGTCGGCTTCACCTGTAATTCCGCTAATAGACTTTCATCATCATACAGACTAAGATGGGCAAACATTGCTCTTAAGTCCGCTACGACTTTGCGGCTCAACGCGTCAGCCACCATGTTAGCCTTACCCGGATGGTATTCAATCGACCAGTCGTAGTCCTTTAACAACTCGATCCACCTCCGCTGCCTCAAATTCAATTCCTTCTGAGTCAAGAGGTACTTCAAACTCTTGTGATCCGTATAGACTATAGACTTTTCTCCATACAGATAGTGCTTCCAAATTTTCAGGGCGAAAACCACTACAGCCAACTCCAGGTCATGCGTCGGGTAGTTCACTTCGTGAGGTCTCAACTGCCGAGACGCAAACACCACTACTTTCCCCTCTTGCATCAGCACACATCCCAAACCAGTATGCGACGCATCACAATACCGTAAATTCCTTCCCTGTTTCAGGCAGAATCAACACTGGAGCTTCTGTCAGAATCCTTTTTAGCTTGTCAAAACTTTCTTGCTGTTTGTCTGACCATACAAATGAACCCCTTTCCTCAGCAACTTGGTTAACGGTGCTGCAATCAAGGAAAACCCTTCCACAAATCTTCTGTAATATCCTGCTAAACCCAGAAAACTCCGACTCTCCGCTACAGACTTAGGTGGTTTCCAGTCCAATACCGCTTCAATCTTCGGAGGGTCCACTCTAATCCCTTCAACTGACACCACATGACCCAAGAAGGTTACTTCTTTTAGCCAGAACTCGCACTTACTAAACTTTGCGAATAGTTGCTTCTCCCTCAGAATCTGCAAGACCACACGTAGATGCGCATCATGCTCCTCCTTAGACTTCGAGTACACTAAAATGTCGTCTATAAACACCACAACGAACCGGTCCAAGTACGGCTGAAACACCCGATTCATCATGTCCATGAACACTGCTGGCGTGTTGGTCAACCCAAACGGCATAACCAAAAACTCGTAGTTCCCATAACGAGTGTGAAACACCGTCTTATGGATACCGGCCTCCTTTACCTTAAGCTGATGATACCCTGACCTCAGATCTATCTTAGAGAAGACTAATGCACCCTTAAGTTGATCGAACAGGTCGTCTATCCTTGGCAATGGGTAATTATTCTTAATCGTCAACTTATTCAGCTGACGGTAATCTATACACATCCGCATTGTTCCATCTTTCTTCTTAACAAAAAGCATAGGTGCTCCCCAAGGTGATACGCTCGGCCGGATAAAACCCTGGTCCAACAATTCCTGAATCTGTGCTTTCAGCTCCACCAACTCCTTCAGTGCCATCCTATTTGGAGCAATAGACACCGATGCAGTTTCAGGTAACAGATCTATACCAAACTCAACTTCGCGATTCAGAGGCAGACCCGGAAGCTCTTCTGGGAATACATCGGTAAATTCTTTTACTGTTCGGACATTCCTTACTGTTGATTCCTTGGCCTCCTATGCACAAACATGAACCATGAACACCTCACAACCCTTCCTTACCATTTTCTCGGCCTTTAGAGTGGATACTACATTGGATAGATAATTCCTTCTATCACCTACCATCACCACCTCTTCACCCTCAACAGACCTCAACACCATGCGCTTGGCTGCACAGTCTAGACTTGCTTGGTACTTCACTAGCCAGTCCATCCCTAGGATCAAATCGAACTACCCGAATGGCAGTTCCATCAGATCAGCCGGAAACACTACCCCTTGAAGTTCTAGGGGTACATTCTTATACAGTTTATTTACTTCTACAGAGTGACCTAAAGGGCTAATTACTGTCATCTCCCTAGAAGAAGTCTCGTAAGCTAAGTTCATAGTTCCCACTATACTACTAGCAACATAGGAGTGCGTTGAACCAAGATCTATCAAAGCAGTATAAGGCAATCCAAAAATCAAGAACGTACCAGTTATGACATCCGATGCGTCTTCCTCCTCTCGACGCCTCGCTACATAGACCAATCCAGGCTGTCTTGCATCAGTATTCCCGACACTTTTGCCCGGTGCTCCACGACCTCGTCCAGAACCATTGCCTCCCCTAGCTGAACCGCGACCCCTCTGTGGTTGCTGTTCACCACCTCTAAACTGTACGTGCCCCTGCCCCTCAGACTGCATCCTAGCTAGCTTACGTGGACAATCCCTTACTCAATGCTCCGTTGATCTACACTCGAAGCACCCTCTGTTTCCCGTCCAACACTCTCATGAATGAGACTTCCCACATTGAGCACACTGTGGCGGCCACTGAGTAGTAGCAGTAGGCTTTGCAGCTTGACTCAGCCCGCCAAATCTAGCCCTTTTCTGCGAATTCCTGGCAGACCCTGATGACCCAGAACTCCTCTTATTCCAATGCATATCCTGATTCTGTTTCACCGACTGCTTTACCTCCTCGGTTATCTTGGCCTTCTCCACCAAGAAAGTAAATTTTCTTTCCCTCTGTGGGGCAATCAACATTCGCAGCTCATCTCTCAGCCCGTGCTCAAATTTGACACAGCACTCGTGTTCCGTAGCCACGATATCCCGAGCATAGTGACTTAACCGAAGAAACTCTGCCTCATACTCCGATACTAACTTACTCCCCTGGACCGAATTCAAGAACGCCTTACGATTGCGAATCAATATAACTGGACTCGACGTACTTCCACTGATAAGTCGCCTTAAAGAAATCCCAGGTGATGTCATCAGCCATTGTACCATCCCTGACCGTGAGCCACCACTGATAAGACTCATCCCGGAGAAGAGACACTATCCCTTTCAAATTCTCCTCAGCCGTAAAGTCCAAATCGTCCATTATGCGTTTGGTCGCCTCTAGCTAGTACTCAGCTGTATTGGGTGCCACACCCTAAACACCCCTAAATACTTCTGCCCCATTGGCTTGGAGTCTTTCAGACACAGATTTTCGAGCTCCCCTTCCAACGCCTGCACTCGCAACTCTCTCTAGAACCCGCAGCATCACCTGCGACACCGCGTCATCACGACCCGTCTGATCCTACAACTTCGCGCCCACAGCTGGCGGCGGTGGTACCTCATTTTTCGACCCATGGCCAGACCCTACCTGTTCTGACACAGTCATCCTACCTCTACCACGACCACTTGTATTACGCCCACGTCCTCGAGTGCTCATGATTACCGTTCCAAAATTAATCTGATTTAAGAATTTTATGAGTTAGTCTTCTTCCACTTTTTATTATAGCACAATTTTATGGACATTTTATTATAATAGTTGTTCTCGCAAGTTCACACAATCCTACAGGTTTCAGTCTCTAAGGTGAATTCCTATCACTATCATTCATATCACAATCCTCGAAACATATAAACAGTAGTTAAGGGACTTACCTTCACGGATTGGTGCCGGAGACTCGGTGCCATGCTTTCCCAAATCATGCATTTTCCACCAAAATAATTTCGTAACCCCTTATTGAAAACATTTTGGGCCTCAGGCCCACAGCCGAGCTTTTGAACCTGGCTCTGATACCAAAATTGTAACACCCCAAACCCGGTCCAAACGCTACGACCGAATCTGAGATGTCACAGGGAAAACCGTTCTTGAAGAAAACAAGTTGTTGACTTAATTTGTAAAGAAACGTTTTTGGGAGACAAGTTGTCGTCTCTTATTTTAAGAAATCTTTTGACTTTATGAAAAGCCGAGTTGGTTAAGGTAAGTTGCTGTGTTCATTTTAAAGCTTAGTTTTTAAGGAAAATGTGTTGACTTGATATTATTACATGTTTGGAGAATACCCGCTGGTGATATTTTGGAAAAAAAATCCCGAAATTCATTTAAGTTTGTGAAAACATTCATTTTACAGGTTCTTTTTCTTTTTAAACATGCTTTAGTATTTTAACGCAATTTCAAAGTATTTGACAAAATAAATAATCCCAAAATAAAACTTAGATGGCCTTATTACAAAACCAAAAAAATCAAAATTAAAAGTAAAGCAAATCCGAAATTAACAAATAAAAATAAAGCAAACTGTTGAGCATGGCCACCTCGAGTCCCTCCCGGCTCCACATTCGCGATCTAGGGGTTATCTGTAAAATGTAAAGGAAGGGGTGAGTCACCGAGACTCAATGTGTAAATCCCCATCCCGAAGATAGTAAGCCCTTACACAATTTCATACGTGAATATGTATGCCATGCCTAACCATCTGAAATTCCTGAATCTACCCCGTGTGGTACCAAACCACTGGTGGTCAAAACCACTGGCGACCGAAGTCACAAATAATATATGTGGTACCAAACCACTGGTGACCGTAGTCACAAATAATATGTATGGGGCCAACCCACATTGTGGTACCAAACCACTGATGACAATCCCGTATCGATATGTGGGGCCAACCCACTGTGGTACCAACCACTAGGACGAGTCACAAAGATAGATATATGTGGTACCAAACCACTGGTGATGCCAAACCACTAAAACTTAGTCACACTATTATAATAAGCGGGGCCAACCCACTGTATTGTACCAAACCACTGGTGACAGTCTGAAATCATACCTTCTCCCTCCTCTCATTACCCGTTATTCATGTACATGCTTATAGTCAGGTATGAACATTTTTAACATATAAAATAACATGCGTTAAATAACATGGCACTGGCAGATTCTAACATAAGTAAATATCGTTTGCAACCATAATAGACTTACCCGGCATCCTCGCTTTTACCCACAAGGGTAACACATTGATTTCTACAGTTATTCCGGCTTTTGACAAATCACAAAAAATAACATATTAACTTACAAAGTGTGTAAGAGTTACACACCTGATTACTCGTAATACAATGCTCTCTACGTCGACACTATCGTTAACCGACACTACCGCTATGTGTCTACTGCTTTGTTCAGATGCCGGCCCATACCCAGGTGGCCAATCACGAACAGCCGACACTGCCCTCTTCTTAAACTTAGTGGCTGGGGTTTTAGATCCAACCCCTCCTAACGTTCGGCTGACATTAAAGTCCATAACACCTTTGGTCATTAAATCGAATTAACACCCTGAATAACAACAACTAGAGATATAAACCCAAATGAACAGATCCCTTACCTAGGTTGACAAATCTCGGAGATTCAGCGACAACACCTCCACCTATAATCGGCCCAGCACCCATACATAAGGCCAAATAGCCATTCATCTTTGGTAAGGAAACCCACAAGAGAGAAGTTAACGACTCAAGAGAACCCCACTAACCTTAACGCAAGAGATCCGTTCGACACCTAAGAGAATTCGGCACTGGCCCCGAGGAGAAGAAAGTTCGGCAGAGCAGACACCACAGAAGGTATTCGGCTTCTAGAAATAAAGTGTGAGAAAGAAGAACAACCATCAAGATAATAAGAAAGTGATTCAGTTTGAGTGAAGATGAGAAAGAAAGAGATATCGTAAAGAAGAAACGACAGAGATCTTACCAATGAAATGATTTGGCTATGGAGAAACTTCGGGAAAAGAGACTGATCTTTGGAGATTTTGACTATATAAAGGGATGAGAGTATAGTTTCAGCTATGGATCAAAAGATAAGAACGAAAGAAGTAGAAAGAAAGGGAGGGTGATGGTTTCGATTCTTGCTAACACGAATGGAAGAAAAGAATAAGAGTGATATGGTTTTGGGGAAGTTCGGCTATAGAGGGTTTTCGGCTTTTGAAGCAAAAGAAAGGAGAATGAGAAGTGGACAATGGATTTTGGCTAACAAAGTGTCTCAAAAGGGATCGATGATTCGGCTTTTAAAAACAAGAGAGAAAAATGGAGTAGAAGGATTCGGCTACCACAACAGGAAAAGAGAAAAGAATCCAATAGGGCTTTCGGCTATAGACAAAAGATGAGAAAATTTTAGGTATTTTTCGGCACAAGAAGATTGAGAGAAGAAAGAAACTAGGCTGAGAGGTGAACCCCTTCCAAATGCCGAAATTACCAGACCTTAGCCACCCAAATTCGGCACACCCCTTTCCACACTCCAAAATCGAATGCTCACACCACCTACCACCATTCAAATTTCGGCTAACACACTCCCCCAACCGGATCCCTTCTTTTTCTCCTTGTTTTTCTCTTGATCATCCATTCAAACAAGTTTGAACACTTCAAACTCCTAACCTTTCTCTCATCCAGTTACTCAAATCTGTTGACTTCTTCAATCCTCATCCATTAGAGTCCATCTTGAGCACAACTTCTCCCAGTCTTGGCGTCAAAAAGAATGCCCTAAAAGGAGATTCTAATAGCTCGAACCAAGGCTCCTTTTGCTCCCTGTGGCGTCACTCCCCCTTGTGTTTAAGTGGCACCTCCCTTGCCACTTTACCACTGGGATTCTTGTGTGAAAACTTGCCATCAACTACCCTTATCACCTAGCTCAACAGCTCCCCTCTTCTAGAAGCCTAAAATGCCAATTCTTGCCATGGCCCTGGCCTACCCCTGGCTCATGCCTAGACCTTAGTCTAGTCCAAACTAACATGACATCCATGCTATCTACATGCAAGCAGATAAAATGCAAAGGCCCCGTTTTAAGGATGTTACAGTAAACATCACATAAGTTAAGATGTAGAAATGATTTCGGAAGTAGTCCCCTCATAGGTTCCAGGATATCACTATACAACTTTTAGAAGAAAATAACTACCTCAGATTGAAGGATATTTGCATCATAGATCCAAACACCTTCGTTATTTCGCAAAGTAATAATTCAGTTATATTTCCTCCTCTATAAAGTACGATTCTAAAAAAACTTGGTGTTCCTATCCCTCAAGCTAAGCTAGTCACATCTTGCTTTTTATTTCCAGAGAAGTTATTCATGATGTTCCTGTCCCCCAAGCTAAGTTAGTCACATCTTGCTTTTTATTAAAGTGAGAATGTTCCATCTCCCTTTGAATGTCAAAAAGGTAATTTAAAAACTATATTTTATGAGAATCGATATGGCCATAATCGAATTTATTTCATTCCTTAATACTAGAGGTAAATTCAAATAGTGAAGTTGTCATACATCTATTAAACTACCATTTTTCTTTGATAAATTCAGAGAAATCTGGATGTTCAGTCCATCCAGCCAAAAAACAAAAATAATGCCCCTTATTTAAACTAATTATTAGCCTTGAGGAAAGGAAAAAAGGCCGGTGATGAGTCTTAATCCTTGGAAGGTGAACAGTCGTGCTTTTGAGAAAGACCTTCACCCAAGCATCATTATCGAGAGCTCGATCAAGTCGTTCAAATATCCCACCTTTATTCCAAGTAAAGTAGGGACCTCTAAAACCCAAATCGTGCAGCTCAGCCGAATCAACAAAAAAGCCAAATTAAGGACATCTCTTCCCACGACATTGTCCACCTTTCTTTTCACTAGGGGAAAGGATAGTATTAAAATCACAAATAGCAAGCCAATGGGCCGCCTCTGAAGGAATAGAGGATTTCAAATCCTCCCATATAACCTTTCATTTTTGTCTATTTTAACTTTCATAAAAAAAGGAGGAAAAAAATAAACTGAAAAGATATGTTGCTAATAACCTAAATCAAAATAAATTGAGGGTGGTTTTGGATTACCTCAAACTAAATGAGTCCTTCCAACCAACCCAAATGTCTTCAGAAAAACTAATAGCTTCCACACTATGAGAATACTAGAACCCCAACTTAGCAATAATTTTATTTCCTTAAAAACCACTACCCCTCATCTCTAGTAAGCTAACTATATTTGGCTTGTGCTCACTAGTATACTCCCGGAGAATATAAGGAAACTTTGCATTAACACAGCTCTGAAAATTCCAAAAAAATAGAAAAATTCATATTCATAATTAAATAAAGAAGATTGAAACTTATTGGTTGGATACCTACATATATTCCAACCCATTCTCAGCAACATCATTCGGATCATCTTCTCCAATTTCTAATTCCAATTATGAATTTATGAGATTCACCATAGAGTCCATCGTTTTAGATAGTGACACACGATTACTCTCAATTTCCTTTAAATGACTACCACAGACCCCTAGTGCCCTGTTTAACTTCCTTTATTTCCTGACATAGGCTGCTTTCACACTAGAACCTCACCCTTAAGAGCCAAAGTTGCCACTTTTCAAAACTACTTAGGGGCCGTCATCAGCAGAGCATAAGTTATTTGGTTGCAAATTCTCCTTAAAAGAAATAGTCAAATGTTTTTTGGGGTTAAGAATGCCTACATGTATCAAACTTACAACCTCAACGGTTTTTTGAAAGTTGGGTTAAAATGTGATATATTAGTAGAATGAAATCCAATAAAATTATTTATTTCAACTACAAAGCCAAACTCAGTGAGGGAGATATTGGGTATAGCTTTAAAAGCATTGGTTGATCCAGCTTGTTTAAAGCTTACCTGAGCCACATAGCATTATTGGTAATGGATCCTGTAACAGCCCAAATTTTGGTGAAATCGAAACAGTGGTTTCGGGACCACAAATCCAATCCAAAAATAAATTTATTTTTATTTTATTATATGGTTCGTTTTACGATAGATATGACATGTGAAAATTTTGGTACGAAAATTTTATGGATTTAGTGCTTAAGTATGAGAAGGACTAAATAGCATAAAATGTGAAAGTTGAATTCTAATAGCTATAAGGATTAAATAGCTATAGAATTCAAAACTAGAGGTCCTTATATGGTAATTGGACCATTAATTAAGGGTTGGCGATTTGTTCCTAATCGACGAGTTGAGTGCGCCGAGTTCTCGTTTCGATCAAAGGTAAGAGTTTCGATAGTTAAGGGATGAACGTTTTGTTACAATCTCATTAAGTCTCGGTTTGTCACTAAAATTGGGGCTTTGAATTCTCAATTTTAGGTACTGGAGTGCTCAAGAGTGTCGATACCAGGTGTCTGTACTTGATTACACAGAAAATGAGGATTCGGCAAAAGCCAAAAACCTCACTCTCGACGCCACACGGGCGTGTAGTCACATGTGTGGTAGGTCGTGTGACATGATACGGGCGTGTCATCGATGAGGCCATGTCATACGCTCATGATACGGCTGTGTGATGGCCAAGTAGGCCGTGTGCGACACACAGGCTAGACTAATTTAGGTTGTGTGGGCCACACATGCGTGTCGGCCCACACGGGTTGTAACACCCCTATACCTTGTCCGTCGCGGGATTAGGGTTAGGAGCGTTACCTAACAGATCGGAGAGCATTTACAGAAATTCATACATTCATTCATCATTCTCAAGCATAATGTCCCTTAAATGAGTCCTCGAGACCATAAGCATGCTTATAAATTGGGTCGGGACTAAACCAAAACACATACAAAATTTCATGGAAAATTAAAAACTTTTCTAAAATACAGGGGATACACGCCTGTGAAAGATGTAACATCCCGAAATTGGGCCTAGTAAGATTGGGCCCAATGGGCCTTAGGCGTAGTAGCATTTAAAATTTTTGAGAATAGCATTAATGCAAGTTAGACTTATTAGATAAGTGATTTTGGAAGGTTAGAGGGCTTCTATGAAGTCCCGGGATCAAACTTTAGCTTTGGGGAAATTTTGGTTTTCAGCGATAAAAACCCTGGAAGTTGGCACGTAGTCCTTAAGAATAAAATATGGAGAAAAATGACACAAGTGGAGTGTGTGGTGTAGTGGCAAAGTGACGCCACTTAGGAGGCAAGGGATGATGCCACAAGGAAGGAAGGAGGTCCAAAGTTCAAGTCTTGGCTCTTGCATTTTGGTTTTCTTTTTGCTTGGATCTTAGAGTTTGGCCCATAGTTTATATTTAGTTGCGCATGGTTTTAGACACAAGAGGAGCTTGTGGCCAAGTGGTTAGCGGCGTGGATTATGTTGCAAGGGAGCCTGGGTTCGAATCTCATGACAAGCAATGGAGCATTTATTTTGCGGATTGGATGACAAGAGTTTCAGTTGAATTTAAACTCTACTGACGAAGGGATCCCACATTGGAAAGATACAAAGAAGGATGGTGAAGAGCTAGCTATATAAAGAGCATTCCAGGAGGAGAGTTGAGATACCTTGGAGGGTGTTTGGGCGCAGGAGTGGTCGCAGCGCGGTTTAACACCAGACTCCTATCAGGTGTGTAACTCTCTCTACTCTAGCTGTAGAGCGGCAAATGTCGAAGTGCCGATCACGGTAATATGTGGGGCTTCGACATGATAGTTGAGGCCATCAGTAGTATTCTTGTGGGTTGGGGCTGATTGGGCCGCGATGGGCCGTAGTGGGCCAAATGGGCTCGTGGGCCCAATAGAATAAATTGTATGATGATGTAGTATATAGTGAACTAGACGAGGTGGAACTTATATACGTGGCTAGATTTGTGTTAGGTGGGCCACACGAGCGTGTGGGCTCGAATGGGCCGAAAACAGGTTTTAGGCCCAATAGTCCGGCAAAGACTGAAAATGGTAGTTGAGTCGCTCGACGATCATCTGGTTTTCAAAAGGCCATTTCAGTCTGAAATTGCTATGAAATACCCTTAGTGGGTAAATTACCAAAATACCCTTGAAAGGTAAATTATGAAAATGCCCTTAGTAGGTAAAAGTTACTGTTATACCCTTTAGGGGTTGATTAGCTTGTTGATTAGCTTAGTTATATCGTATTTGTTATTCTGATTTTGATGGTAATACGTTCCATACGTTATCTTTGATATATGATTTGCATACTTGTCATACCGCATACACGAATTATTATGGTGATGAACATGGCATGGACATGGGTATGATGAGAGGAGGGGTGGAAGATATGTTTATTTGTGACTTTCGGTCACCAGTGGTTTGGCACCACCAGTGGTTTGGTACCACAGTTGATATTCGTGACTTTGGGTCACCAGAGGTTTGGCACCTCATAGCGACTCGTCCCAGTGGCTTAGCACCACAGTGGCCCCACATTTGGTAAAACGAGATTGTCGCCAGTGATTTGGTATCACAACATGGGTTGGCCCCACATATGGATTATTCGTGACTTTGGGTCACCAGAGGTTTGGCACCTCATAGCGACTCGTCCCAGTGGCTTAGCACCACAGTGGGTTGGCCCCACATTTGATAAAACGGGATTGTCGCCAGTGATTTGGTATCACAATGTGGATTGACCCCACATATGGATTATTCGTGTCTTTGGGTCAGCAGTGGTTTGGCACCACAATTATATTGATATCAGTGACTTTGGGTCACCAGTGGTTTGGCACCACCAGTGGTTTGGTACCACACGGGGTAGATTTGGGAGTTTCGGATGGATAGGTTGGATGGGTTGCATGACATGCATTTTGCATATGAATTTTGTGTACGAGCTTAACATCTTTTGGATGGGGATTTACACACTAAGTCTCGGTGACTCACCTCTTAGTTAATTTTGTAGGTAATCGTTAGATAGCGAATTTGGGAGCCGAGGCAGACTTGTGGAGGCCATACAATGTTTTTCTCGTAAACTCGTCCTCTTAGTTAAACTTATTTGTAAATGGGATTTTGTTATGTAATAGGGCCACTTTAACTGTATTTTTGGTAGTTTATTTGGTTTAGCCTTTAATATGATTACTACCTATTGTTATCAAATGTTCAATTCGGGAATGTCCTAAACCCTTAATAACCATTTTCCAAAATGTTAACAAAATGATAACAGGCGAATAAATATTTCAAGCTCGAAATTTTTAACAAACGCGCAATTTTTAAACAACCCTTTTATGTGACATGCCAGATCCGGTCGTAACGTTTAGGCCGGGTTTGGGGTGTTACAATTATGGTATCAGAGCCCAGTTTTAAAAACTCGACTGTGGGTTTTGGGTTCAAAAATGTTTTCAAAGGATGGTTTAGAAAAATATATATCTCTTTTCTGTAAGTATGGCACCCGAGTCTCTGGCATCAAATCCGTAAGTTTCCTTTTTACAATATTCTATTATATGCTGAATGATTGTATTTATTCTGCGATGTGTGGATGTGATGCTTGAATATAGGAATTGTATGTATGTGTGAAAAATATCTGCTTGCTTCAGTGTTAGATAGTTGGTTATGTGAAGGGGTTTCAAGATTTAGTTAGAAAGTATATTAGTTTTATTAAGATCAGAGTGCGCAGCAAGAGAGTAGTGTGGTAGGTTAGGATGTGTGGCTATTAGTTAGTTGGAAATTTCGAGGACGAAATTTCTTTAAGGAGGGTGGATTTGTAACATCCCGAAATTGGGCCTAGTAGGATTGGGCCCAACGGGCCTTAGGCGTAGTAGCGTTTAAAATTTTTGAGAACAGCATTAATGCAAGTTAGACTTATTAGATAACTGATTTTGAAAGGTTAGAGGGCTTCTATGAAGTCCCGGAATCAACCTTTAGCTTTGGGGAAATTTTGGTTTTAGGCGATAAAGACCCTGGAAGTTGGCAGGTAGGCCTTAAGAATAAAATATGGAGAAAAATGACACAAGTGGAGTGTGTGGTGTAGTGGCAAAGTGACGCCACTTAGGAGGCAAGGGGCGATGCCACAAGGAAGGAAGGAGGTCCAAAGTTCAAGTCTTGGCTCTTGCATTTTGGTTTTCTTTTTGCTTGGATCTTAGAGTTTGGCCCATAGTTTATATTTAGTTACGCATGGCTTAAGACATAAGAGGAGCTTGTGGCCAAGTGGTTAGCGGCGTGGATTATGTTGCAAGGGAGCCTGGGTTCGAGTCTCATGACAAGCAATGGAGCATTTATTTTGCGGATTGGACGGCAAGAGTTTCAGTTGAATTTAAACTCTACTAATGAAGGGATCCCACATCGAAAAGATACAAAGAAGGATGGTGAAGAGCTAGCTATATAAAGAGCATTCCAGGAGGAGAGTTGAGATACCTTGGAGGGTGTTTGGGCGCAGGAGTGGTCGCAGCGCGGTTTAACACCAGACTCCTATCAGATGTGTAACTCTCTCTACTCTAGCTGTAGAGCGGCAAATGCCGAAGTGCCGATCACGGTAATAGTAGCCACACAAGCGTGCGAGCGCATGTGTGGGGCTTCGACGTGATAATTGAGGCCATCAGCAGTATTCTTGTGGGTTGGGGCTGCTTGGGCCGCGATGGCCCGAAGTGAGCCAAATGGGCCCGTGGGCCCAATAGAATAAATTGTATGATGATGTAGTATATAGTGAACTAGACGAGGTGGAACTTATATACGTGCCTAGATTTGTGTTAGGTGGGCCACACGAGCGTGTGGGCTCGAATGGCTGAAATCAGGTTTTAAGCCCAATAGTCTGGCAAAGACCGAAAATGGTAGTTGAGTCGCTCGGGGCGATACTGGGCCTTCGAAAAGGCCATTTCAGGTACGAAATTACTGAAATACCTTTAGTGGGTAAATTACCAAAATACCCCTGAAAGGTAAATTATGAAAATGCCCTTGGTAGGTAAAAATTACTGTTATACCCTTTAGGGGTTGATTAGCTTGGTTATATCGTATTTGTTATTCTGATTATGATGGTAATACGTTTCATGCGTTATCTTTGATATATGATTTGCATACTTGTCATCATCGCATACACGAATTATTATGATGATGAACATGGCATGGACATGGGTATCTTTGAGAGGAGGGGAAGATATGTTTATTTGTGACTTTGGATCACCGGTGGTTTGGCACCACCAGTGGTTTGGTACCACAGATTGATATTCGTGACTTTGGGTCACCAGAGGTTTGGCACCTCATAGGGACTCGTCCCACAGGCTTAGCACCACAGTCGGTTGGCCCCATACTTGATAAACCAGGATTGTCGCCAGTGATTTGGTATCACAACATGGGCTGGCCCCACATATGGATTATTTGTGACTTTGGGTCACCAAAGGTTTGGCACCTCATAGCGACTCGTCCTAGTGGCTTAGCACCACAGTGGGTTGGCCCCACATTTGATAAAACGGGATTGTCGCCAGTGATTTGGTATCACAATGTGGGTTGACCCCACATATGGATTATTTATGACTTTGGGTCACCAGTGTTTGGCACCACAATTATATTAATATCAGTGACTTTGGGTCACTAGTGGTTTGGCACCACTAGTGGTTTGGTACCACACGGGGTAGATTTGGGAGTTTTGGATGGATAGGTTGGATGGGTTGCATGACATGCATATTTGTATATGAATTTTGTGTACGAGCTTAACATCTTTTGGATGGGGATTTACACACTGAGTCTCAGTGACTCACCCCTTAGTTAATTTTGCAGGTAATCGTTAGATAGCGAATTTGGGAGCTGAGGTAGACTTGTGGCGGCCATACAATGTTTTTCTCGTAAACTCGTTCTCTTAGTTAAACTTATTTGTAACTGGGATTTTGTTATGTAATAGGGCCACTTTAACTGTATTTTTGGTATTTTATTTGGTTTAGCCTTTAATATGATTACTGCCTATTGTTATCAAATGTTTAATACGAGAATGTCCTTAACCCTTAATAACCGTTTTCCAAAATGTTAACAAAATGATAACAGGCGAATAAATATTTAAAGCTCGAAATTTTTAACAAACGCGCAATTTTTAAACAACCCTTTTATGTGACATGCCAGATCCGATCGTAACGTTTAGGCCGGGTTTGGGGTGTTACAAAAGAAAACCGTATGCCCTTCATGATTGCCGGGCACCCCCGTGTGTCCTCCCCGTGGTCGAAACTGACTTACCTTCCACGGTCACAAAGCATGCCCGCGTGCTCTGGCCGTGTACTACTAGGCCATATACTGACTTACTCACACGGTCACTAGGCACGCCCGTGTACCATGGCCGTTTTCTTTTAAGCTAGATACTGAGTTGGCCCCACGGTCAATAGGCACGCCTGTGTGCCTCAAACGTGTGACAAAATAGGCCATTTTGAAGGCCAAAATGCCACCCATTTGGGTCTCACCTACAAGTAACATTTACCAGAATATATCATGCATATATGGCAACCAAAAACATACTAAATTGACTATTCAATATATACATTCAATATCCATTTCATTCATGCCAACTTTTAAGAAAAAACATATATATAACTCTCAATCATTTTCCTATCCAAAAACTTGACCATATCATGAGCAGCAAACCATACCAAAACAACCACACATACCACATTCATCAAGGCAAAATATGAACCAATAATTAGTCACATCTCATGACCAAGTCTATACATCAACTTATACCGAAGACTAGACTATACATGCCATATCTAGTTATATACATTTCCAAAGTGTACCAAAATGAATTTAGTAGTGTGATGACGATCCTTGCGGTCCCGAGCCTTCAGTAGCTTTGACAACCTATAAAACAGAGAAAACACACACAGAGTAAGCTTTCGAAAAGCTTAGTAAGTCATATTACAAATAAACTTAGCATGAATTGCACAAAACCAAATTTATAAGATAACCAAAATGATTCTCATGAAAAAAATACCTCATTATTTCTCAAGCTCAAATGCTTATCCGTAACTAACCATATAAGCATATAGTTCATCTAGTCAAGACTTTACATATCGTATTATAAATTCCATATACATAACACCATGATACGATCACATAGATACTTACCTTATATACACAATTAGTGTATACGCAACGTACCTGAAACGGATATTCATTCATTTAATTTATCAAAGCTCAAATTTGCAATTCGTATCGCAGACTTGCCCGTTGAACTATAAGGAATCTAGTAGGATACTCAGAAACTCAGAATACTCATACAATGCCAACGTCCCAGACGAGGTCTTACATGCACTCGGATATCGATGCCACTGTCCCAGACAGGGTCTTACATGAATCAATACGATGCCGATGTCCCAGACATGGTCTTACACGTAAAGCTCATATCGATGCCAACGTCCCAGATGTGGTCTTACATGTAAAGCTCATATCAATGCCAACGTCCCAGACATGGTCTTACATGATAAAACAGAACAAATACCTATGTCATGACATAGCTAATCCTATATATTCCTAGGTTCGTACGGTACTTCTTGGACTTAATCACTATATCGAACTTATCTCAGTATTCATACGCATAACCTCTCATAAGTATCCATTATCAACATTAGTCATATGAACAATTATAATTTCATACAAGTACATTTATTTGCATAGTGACTTACCTCGAATTCGATCTATCGGAATGGAAATGGCTACTCGGTTACTTTCGCTTTCCCGCGATCTAAGTCCGATTTCTTCGGTTCTTGATCTAAACATATTCAGAATTAACCCCTTTTATTTACTAATTCATTCAATTCAATCCAATGACATATTTTTAGGGCTATTTGCAAATGAACCCTCATATTTGTACAATTTATCAATTTAGTCCATTTTTCTCAAAACATCAAATTCACAAAATCAACCTATACTCATGCTTAGCCGAATGTGCATACATATCATACAAGCCCATATTTTCCATCGAATTAGCAATTTAGTCCCTCAATTTTCTATTTTTATAATTTAGCCCTATTTAGCTAAATTCATCAAAACTTCATGAAGAAAACATGTTCATCTAGCTCAAATCTTTCATTTAACACCATAAATCATCATAAAACTCAACATATCATCAATGGCATTTCACAAAAACATCATCAATTCACAAAATTAATACACGGGTTTTGTAGCTCTCAAAGCAACGATTACAAAAGCGTAGAAATTATCAAAAACGGATAAAAACTTATCTTGAATTTAAGCTTAAACCTAGCCGAAACATTGCTTTCTTCTTCTTTTCTATTTCTTTTTGATATTCGACCAAAGAAGAGAAATAAATGATGAACACTCATCTTTTGTTTCATTAATCTAATGGTATTTATTCAATTACTAAATTGCCCATCCATTAAACATATAAGACAAATTAATACTAAGGTTATCAAGACATTCTATCATCCACTATCTCAAAGATGGCTTATTTACCATATAAGGCCTCCACTTTTACAAAGCCACAACACTTTGATACCTTAATAAATAGCATACAACTTCCACATTTAATGAAATTTCATCCTTTTGTCAAATGAAACACACAGACGGACAAATTAACTTATGGAAATTTACCACATGCTTAATCACATATCAACGGCATAGAAAAATAATATTAAAAAAATTATACGGACTCGGATTTGTGGTCCCGAAACCATTTTTTCGACTAGGGTATAAACTGGACTGTTACAATTCTCCCTTTTAGGGATTTTCGTCCTCGAAAATCTTACCATTAAACAGAGTCGGATATTGTTGTCTCATTGAGTCTTCAAGTTCCATGTAGCCTCTTCTATTCCATATCGATTCCACAGTACTTTTACTAACAAAATTTTCTTGTTCTCAACTCTTTCACTTCACGAGCTAAGATACGGATCGGTTCTTCTTCGTAAGTCATATCAGATTAGATTTCAATTTCAGATGGGGCAATCACATGTGACGGATCGGATCGATATCTACGAAGCATCGAAACATGAAATACATTGTATATCTTTTCTAGCTCAGAGGGCAACTTTAATCTATATGCTATGGTCTGATAAATCTCGGACTCAATTTGCCTTTACGTCCGAATCGAAGCACTTTCTTCTGCGGAGACACTTTCAAAAATACTTTGTCCCCGATTTCAAATTCTATATCTTTCCGTTTCAGTCTGCATAAGACTTCTGACGATCAGATGCTGTTTTCAAACAATCTTGGATTAGTTTCACTTTCTGTTCTCAGTCTTTTATCAAATTGACCCCGTGAAGCTTATTTTCACTGAACTCGATCCAATATAGAGGTGTACAACATTTATGTCTGTACAAAGCTTCATATGGTGCCATTTTAATGCTTGACTGAAAGCTATTGTTGTATGCAAATTTAGTCAAAGGCAGATATTGTTCCCACGTACCGTTAAATTAAAGAACGCAACATCTTAACATATCCTCTAGAATCTGAATGATCCGTTCAGACTGACCATCTGTTTGCAGATGAAAAGCTGTACTGAAGTGTAATTTCGTGCCCAAAACTTCTTGCAATTTCTTCCAGAATCGCGATGTAAACCTCGGATCTCTATCTGACACAATAGATAGTGGCGCCCTATGTAATCTCACAATCTCAAAAATATAAAGCTCGGCAACCATGACCCATATTGCATCTTTCTTTCTCGGAGTTGAATACAAACCAGAAACAAAATCCATCGTCACTCTATCCCATTTCCATTCGGGAATCAGAATCAGTTGTAGTAACCCAGACGGAACTTGATGTTCAACTTTTACTTGCTGACAAACTAAACATTTTGAAACAAATTCAGAAATGTCTCGTTTCATACCAGACCACTAGTAATGTCGTTTCAAATCATGATACATTTTAGTACTTCCCAGATGAACAGATAAACTACTATTATGAGCTTCACTTAAAATCAACTGAATCAACTCTGGATTTCTCGGAACACAAATACGATTCTGGAATCTCACAATCATCAACAATTTGAAATTCAGATTTGGGATTCACTTCACACAGAGCCCATTTCGCTAGTAATTCATTATCAGATTTATGAACATCGCATATCTGTTGTAAGAACAACAGTTTTGCTTTTAATTCAGCTATCACAGAACCGTTATCAGTCAAATCTAACTGGGCATTCAAAGTATGTAGTGCAAACAATGATTTTCTACTCAAAGCATCAGCAACAACGTTCGCTTTACCCGGATGATAATCTATCACAAGCTTATAATCTTTTAACAGTTCTAACCATCTTCTTTGACGCAGATTCAAATCTTTCTGAGTTATCCGATATTTCAAACTTTTATGATTTGAAAACACATGACATTTCTCACCGTACAGATAATGGCCCCAAATTTTAAGTGCAAAGACAATCGCAGCTAATTCAAGGTCGTGTGTCGGATAATTCTTTTCATGAGGCTTCAACTGTCTCGAGGCATAAGCTACAACTTTGCCTTCCTGCATCAAAACACATCCCAGACCATTTAACGAAGCATCACTGTATATAACAAATTCTTTACTTGATTACTATTTTGCATTAACACCGAGCTTCATACATTAGAGTTTTCAACTGATTAAAGCTTTTCTGGTATTTATCTGACCATTCAAATCTGACATCTTTCTGAAGTAATCTAGTCAACGGAATAGCTATCATCGAAAAGCCTTTTACAAATCTGCAGTAATAACCAGCTAGTCCCAGAAAACTACAAACTTCAGACACGTTCTTCGGAGGTTTCCAATCCAAAATAGTAGAAATCTTGCTTTGATCTACTCGGATTCCAGAAGCAGACACAATATGCCCCAGAAAACTAACCTCGTGTAGCCAAAATTCACATTTGCTAAATTTCATATACAATTGATTTCTCTCAAAGTTTGCAACACAATTCTCAGGTGTTCAGCATGCTCATTTTCATCATGTGAATAAATCAATATGTCATCTATGAATGCTGCAACAAATTGATCTAGGTACGGTCTGAAAATTCTGTTCATCAAATCCATAAAAATAGGAGGAGCATTAGTTAGTCCAAATGGCATAACTAAAAACTCATAATGCCCGTACCTCGTTCTGAAAGCAGTTTTTGGAATGTTTGAATCTTTAACTCTCAACTGATAGTATCCCGATATCAGGTTAATCTTAGAGAATACAGTAGCTCCTTTTAACTTATCAAATAAATCGTCTATTCGGGGTAACAGATATTTATTATTTATTGTCACCTTATTTAACTGACGATAATCAATGCACATTCTCATCATGCCACCTTTCTTTTTCACAAACAGAACAGGAGCACCCCAAGGCGAGAAACTCGATCTAGCGAACCCTCTATCAGTCAACTCATGCAACTGTGACTTTAACTCTTTAAATTCTGTTGGTGCCATTCTATACGGAGCTATCGAAATAGGTGTAGTACCAAGCAACAAATCAATACCAAATTCTACTTCTCATATCGGAGGCAAACCCTGTAGTTCTTCAGGGAATACATCAGAAAACTCACAGACAATAGGCACTGATTCAACTTTCTTTTTAGATGCTTTCGAATCAATCACATAAGCAATATATGCCTCATAACCCTTTTTCACATAACTTTGTGCTTTTAATACAGATATCACAGCAGGCAATCCATTCAAATCATTAGATTCAATTCGTATTATCTCATCATTCGAATATCTCAAATCTATAGTATTTATTTTGTAGTTCACAACAGCATCATGCATAAACAACCAATCCATACCCAAAATAATATTGAATTCATCAAATGGCAAAAGCATCAGTTCAGCAGGGAAACAGATATCTCGAAATGTTAACGGACAGCTCTTGCATACTTTATCAACCAAAACACTTTTACCTAAGGGGTTCGATACTTTTATAGCAAACTCAGTAGACTCTACAGGCAAAGTCTTACTGGATACTAAATTCATGCATATATATGAATGCGTAGAACCAGGGTCTATTAATGCAATCACAGAAGTACCATAAAGAGTAAAAGTACCCATTATAACATCTGGTGATGAAGCTTCCTCTCGAGCTCGGATAGCATATGCTCTGGCAGGCGCTCTAGCATCAAACTTGGCAACATTGTCTCTCATAGTTCTCTGACTACCACTGACATTCCTTACATTTTTTGATGGTCTACCTCTCACAGGTGCATTATCAGATCTCAGATTTTGAACAGTCTCTGGCTCGACAGACTCAGGGCAATCATCGATAAAATGATCAAGCGATCTACATCTGAACAAGCTTTATTGTTTAATCTACAGCTTCTCGGATGTCTTTTTCCACAATGCTTACATTCAGGTCTCTCAGTCCGGACATTACCAACACTGGCTATTGAAGTTGCTAGAGTTTTGGAACTCATTTATGATCTAGCTTGATTTCTGTTCAAATGTCCCACATTATCTCTGGAACAACTTCGATCATCCCTGAATCTTTTCGGAGCAGACTGAAATTATATACTCTGAAATCTCTTCCTCATATTTCGAGCTTCAGACTCCACCTTTCTTTTATCTTTTTCGAGTGCCTCAGCTTTGCAAGCTCGACCAACGAGTATAACGAACTCTTTTATTTCTAAAATCCTGACTAGAAACGAATATCTTCATTAAGGCCATCTTCGAATCTTTTGCACATTATAGCTTCAATTGATAGCATTATCGAGCATACTGACTCAGTCTCACAAATTCTCATTCATATTTAGAAATAGTCATTCGACCTTGTTTAAGCTCTATAAATTCGTTCCGTTTCTGATCAACAAATCTCTCACTAATATATTTCTTCTGGAATTCACTCTGAAAGAAGTCCCAAGTAACTCGCTGTTTCAGAACAACAAAAATTAAGGTTTTCCACCATTGATAAGCCGCATCTCGAAGCAAAGATACAACATACTTTATGCATTCTTCCCGAGTCAGAGACATTTCATCAAATACCCGGATAGTATTTTCAATCCAGAACTCAGCCTTTTCAGCATCATCATCCTTAGTAGCCCAAAATTCTTCTGCCCCATACTTACGAATCTTGTCAACCGGAGGCTTATTCCACGGATTCAAATTTGCAGTCGAAGGTATATCAGATATCTGAGGGGGATTAACCGGGGGTGGGGGTTGCGAAAAAGTCAGGTTATTCTTTACAAACTGAGTGAACCACTCCCTCATCATCTGGAAGAAAGCTTGTTTAGCTTCTCCCTCTTGAACGCTCGTAGCAGGTCTCGATCAGAGGGCGTTGTCCCTTGCGCAGGAGCAGGAGCATTACTTTCTATGTCGTCAGCTACGGCTCTTTCGGGATCCATTACAATACGAAAATCACATTTTATACGTCAGGATCCATCAAACTATCACATTTCAGACATATGGCATGTATAGCTAGACTTTGACATGCTATGTTAGTTCGAGAATCGGCTAAATCGTAGCTCTAATACCAAACCAAATGTAACACCCCTATCCCGTGTCCGTCACCAGATTAGAGTTAAGAGCGTTACCTAACAGATTGGAGAGCATTTACAGAAATTCATACATTCGTTCGTCATTCTCAAGCATAATGTCCCTTAAATGAGTCGTCGAGACCATAAGCATGCTTATAAATTAGGTCGGGACTAAACCGAAACACATACAAAATTTCATGGAAAATTAAAAAATTCTCTAAAATACAGGGGATACACGCCCGTGGAAGAAAACCGTGTGCCCTCCACGATTGCCAGGCACCCCCGTTCGTTCTCCCGTGGTCGAAACTGACTTACCTTCCACGGCCAATAAGCACGCCCGCGTGCTTTGGCCGTGTGCTACTAGGCCATATACTGACTTCCTCACACGGTCACTAGCCACGCCCGTGTGCCATGGCCGTGTGCTTTTAAGCTAGCTACTAACTTGGCCCCACGGTCAGTAGGCACGCCCATGTGCCTCAATCGTGTGACAAAATAGGCCATTTTGAAAGCCAAAATGCCACCCATTTGGGTCTCACCTACAAGCAACATTTACCAGCACATATCATGCATATATGGCAACCAAAAATATACTAAATTGACTATTCAAAATATACATTCAATATCCATTTCATTCATGCCAACTTTTAAGGCAAAACATATATATAACTCTCAATCATTTTCCTATCCAAAAACTTGACCATATCATGAGCAGCAAACCATACCAAAACAACCACACATACCACATTCATCAAGGCAAAATATGAACCAATAATTAGTCACATCCCATGACCAAGTCTATACATCAACTTATACCAAAAACTAGACTATACATGCCATATCTAGTTATATACATTTCCAAAGTGTACCAAAATGAATTTAGTAGTGTGATGATGATCCTTGACAGTCTCGAGCCTTCAGTAGCTTTGAAAACCTATAAAACAGAGAAAACACACACAGAGTAAGCTTTCCAAAAGCTTAGTAAGTCATATTACAAATAAACTTAGCATGAATTGCACAAAACCAAATTTATAAGATAACCAAAATGATTCTCATGAAAAAAATCACCTCATTCTTTCTCAAGCTCATATGCTTATCCATAACTAACCATATATGCATATAGTTCATCTAGTCAAGACTTTACATATCGTATTATAAATTCTATATACATAACACCATGATACGATCACATAGATACTTACCTTATATACACAATTAGTGTATAAGCAAGGTACCTGAAACGGATTTTCATTCATTTAATTTATCAAAGATCGGATTTGCAATTCGTATCACAGACTTGCCCATTGAACTATAAGGAATCTAATAGGATACTTAGAAACTCGGAATGCTCGTACAATACCAATGTCCCAGACAAGGTCTTTCATGCACTCGGATATCGATGCCACTATCCCGGACAGGGTCTTACACGAATCAATATGATGCCGATGTCCCAAACATGGTTTTACATGTAAAACTCATATCGATGCCAACGTCCCAGACGTGGTCTTACATGTAAAGCTCATATCGATGCCAATGTCCCAGACGTGGTCTTACACGTAAAGCTCATATCAATGCCAACGTCCCAAACGTGGTCTTACACAAAATCTCAAATCAACGCCAACGTCCCAGACGTGGTCTTACATGATAAAACAAAAAAGATACCTATGTCATGGCATAGCTAATCCTATCTATTCCTAGGTTCGTACAGGACTTCTCGGACTTAATCACTATATCGAACTTATCTCGGAATTCATATGCATAACCTCTCATAAGTATCCATTACCAACATTAGTCATATGCTCAATTATAATTTCATACAAGTACTTTTATTTGCATAGTGTCTTACCTCGGATTCGATCTATCGGAATGGAAAAGGCTACTCGGTTACTTTCGCTTTCCCGCGATCTAAGTCCGTTTTCTTTGGTTCTTGATTTAAACATATTCAGAATTAGCCCCTTTTATTCACTAATTCATTCAAATCAATCCAAGGACATATTTTTAGGGCTATTTGGAAATGAACCCTCATATTTGCACAATTTATCAATTTAGTCCATTTATCTCAAAACATCAAATTCACAAAATCAACCTATACTTATGCTTAGCCGAATGTACATATATATCATACAAGCCCATATTTTTCATCAAATTAGCAATTTAGTCCCTTCATTTGCTATTTTCACAATTTAGCCCTATTTAGCTAAATTCATCAAAACTTCAAGAACAAAACATGTTCATCTAGCTCAAATCTTTCATTTAACACCATAAATCATCATAAAACTCAACATATCATCAATGGCATTTCACACAAACTCATCAATTCAAAAAATTAATACATAGGTTTTGTAGCTCTCAAAGCAACGATTACAAAAATGTAGAAATTATTAAAAACGGATCAAAAACTAACCTTGAATTTAAGCTTAAACCTAGGTGAAACCTTGCTTTCTTCTTATTTTCTTTTTCTTTTTGATATTCAGACAAAGAAGAGAAATAAAAGATGAACACTCATCTTTTGTTTCATTAATCTAATGGTATTTATTCAATTACTAAATTGTCCATCCATTAAACATATAAGACAAATTAATACTAAGGTTATTAAGACATTATATCATCCACTATCTCAAAGATGGCTTATTTTCCATATAAGGCCTCTACTTTTACAAAGCCACAACACTTTGATACCTTAATAAATAGCATACAACTTCCACATTTAATGCAATTTCATCCTTTTGTCAAATTAAACACACAGACGGACAAATTAACTTACGAAAATTTACCACATACTTAATCACATATCAACGGCACAGAAAAATAATATTAAAAAATTATACGGACTCAGATTTGTGGTCCTGATACCACTGTTCCGACTAGGGTATAAACCAGATTGTTACACGGGTAAATCGTACGAGCATGCGGCCGTGTGATCCACATGGGCAAGCCACATCGGCGTGTGAGCCCATTTTTACTGAAATGACTATTAAGGTTGCATGGGTCGCCCAAGTCAACTGTGAACCTTTCGTAGGGTCGGTAAGCACTATTTAGACACTTAATTGTGTGATACTGATAGTATGAATTATGTACTGAGCATGTTATATACAAGCATGTATACTAAACTGGATGTGTATCTGACAATCCTGTGATAGCATGACATTTCATTGTATGTTGCTTTGCATTGGGTTGGGTTGATATTATTTGGAGGATTTGTACATAAAGGCGTTTAAGCCTAATATACTAGCAGCTCAGCTGCAAATTACTATTTTGTGCTGTATTCGGTACTACCTAAAGTGTAGGGATGGGCAGGTTGATTTAATCCCCACATGGAGTGTAGGGTTGGACGGAGATGGTGTGTAGAGGTTGGTTGGATAGGACTGTGTTACTGAATACTACATGGCTGCTACTGATACTGTGATGGGCTAAGGACCTAATGCATACTAATACTGTGACGGGTTAAGGCCCTACGGCATATTTGATACTATACTGAGATGGGATAAGGCCCAAGCTGTTACTGATACCGAAAGGGGCTTAGGCCCAAAATTGTATTTGACTGTGCACTGTGTCTACTATTGTTTGTTTTCTGTGGGATTACACACTGAGTTTACGCAAACTCATCTCTCTCTGTTTAATGTGCACAGGTAATCCCCAGACCTAGACGGATCGGTGCGACGGAAGACTCGAAGGTGACCACAGTTTTTGGACTTTACGTTTTTCTTTTTTTTTTTAAATTGTGTTTTATGGTATTTTTTATTAGGATGTAATTTTAGGACTCATGGGACTTTTTCTTAAATTTGGATTTTTTTTTTGGAATTATAACTACTAGTCATAGGAAGTTCGGTTTTCAAAAAGCTGACGTATTTTATAAGCTCATAAATACTTAAACTGTTTTTTTTTAAAAGCTCCCGCAACGAGAAATGTTTGAAAGCAAATGTTTTAAATAAGTAAAATGATTTCCTTTAGAACTAATAAGAGATAAAGAAAAGTATTAAATGTAAAAGTTTTTATCACATAAACATAGTTTTCAAACACCCTATCATGTGACATCGCCAGATTTGGCCATAATGTCTATGCTGAGTTTGGGGTGTTACATTTAGTGGTATCAGAGCCAGGTTGCAAAACTCAGCTGTATATTATAGGTTTTAAAAATTTGGTTTTGAAGAATTTATTACAAAATGATTTGAAATGTTTTACTAATTAAGTGGTACACCGAGTCTTCGACATTGATCCTGTAAGTATTATGAATTGTGAATTGTTTTGAACTGAAACTATTATTGATAGTATATTCTGAAACTACTATAGGTAGTATACTGTACTTTAGTGTATACTAAAAACTATAGTGAAACTGCGATATACGAAAACAAACTCTGAATTACCGATAATGTTTTGCATAAAACATCTGTTAATAAATATTGAACTGTAGCTGATTCATAGAATTTCTAAATACATATAATTCTATTAGCTATGAGCACATAAGGTATATACGGACGGGGTACTAAAGGTCGTGGTAAAGGCTGTAGAGGGGCTCGAGATGGGTCCTCATCTTCTGGCAACTTACCTAACTTGGATACTAGTGAGATGCTAGTGTCGCCTGCTACTGAGACTAGGTCTTAAGATCACATGGCTAGGGATGACGCACTGTCCCAGGCTATGCTAAAAATTTTGAAGAGGGGCCGTGGTCAGGCCAGAGGTGGTAATGGTATAGGCCGTGGGTAGAGAGCACCGGACAGAGGTGCCGAATAGACTGAGGTGAGGCAGCCGGCTCTAGTTTATACTGCTCATCGTCAAGAGGATGGAGATACTCCGGATGTCATCACAGGTACGTTTCTTATTTTTGATTTACCATATACTTCATTGATAGATATAGGATCCACTCACTCCTATATAGCCTGCACTGTGTCTGGAAATTAAGGGATCTTGGTTGAGAGCAATACGAGTGAGGTTATTGTACTGAGTCCGTTGAGGCAATCTGTACTGAGTCCGTTGAGGCAATCTATAAGGGTTAACAAGCTGTTTAGAGATGTTCCTTTAGAGGTTCAAGGAAAAGTCTTTCTGGCTGATCTGATGGAACTTCTCTTTGGGGAGTTTGATTTAATTCTGGAGATTCACTGGTTGGTCAAGCATCGTGTTAGCTTGGACTGCGATACTAAGAGGGTCGTATTGAGGACTGAAGAGGATGATGAGGTAGTCATGATTGGAGAGCGTCGAAATTATTTAACTAATGTGATTTCTGTACTGGTGGCGGAAAAGTTGGTATGTAAGGGATGTGAGGCGTTCTTAGCTTATGTAAGTGTTTCAAATTCTAGGAATTCCTCTCGTTAAGGACATCATAGTGGTAAAGGATTTTTCAGACGTCTTTCTTGAGGAGCTACCTGGTTCACCTCTGGATTGTGAAGTGGAGTTTGGTATTGAGCTCTTACCTGGTATAGCTCCGGTGTCAATCGCTCCTTATCGAATAGCACCGAAGGAGCCTGTGGAGCTAAAGGCTCAAATTCAGGAGTTATTAGATCGTGGGTTCATCCGCCCTAGTGTGTCTCTGTGGGGAGCACTGATACTATTTGTGAAGAAGAAAGATGGATCCATACGGATATGTATCGACTACCAGCAACTGAACAAGTTGACCATTAAGAATAAGTACCCCCTACCGAGGATAGATGACCTGTTTGACCAGTTTGGAGGAGCTTCAGTGTTCTCTAAGATTGATTTGCAGTCTTGGTATCATCAGTTGAGAGTTAAGGAGGCTGACGTACATAGGACGACGTTTAGGACTCGTTATGGTCACTACAAGTTCCTAGTGATGCTATTTGGACTGATTAATGCACCGGCAGCTTTCATGGATTCGATGAACCGAGTATTTTAGTCTTATTTGGATCAGTTTGTGGTGGTGTTCATTGACGACATACTGGTTTACTCGAGTGCTGAGGTTGAGCATGATGAGCACCATAGAGTTGTTCTTCAGACTTTGAGTGAAAAGCAACTTTATGCTAAGTTCAGTAAGTGCGAGTTCTAGTTACGTGAGGTAACATTTATGGGACATGTGGTCTCTGCTGAGGGGATTCGAGTATATCCTCGAAAGATTGAGGTAGTGTTGGAGTGGAAGCAGCCTAGGAACGTGTCTGAAATCTGCAGTTTTTTAGGACTGGTGGGTTATTATCAGCAATTTGTAGAAGGCTTCTCATTGATTGCAACACCCTTAACTAAGCTACTACATTAGGGTGTACCATTTGTCTGGACTGATGCGCAGCTAGAGAGCTTTGATAAGCTTAAGACTATATTGACTGAGGCCACTGTTCTAATACAGCCGGAGTCTAGAAAGGAGTTCACCATTTATAATGACGCGTCACACGTCAGTTCGGGATGTGTGTTGATGCAGGATGGTAAGGTGGTTGCATATGCGTCTCGTCAGCTTAAGACTCATGAGGCGAACTATCCGACACATGACTTGGAGTTGGCTGCTATGGTATTTGCACTGAAAATCTGGAGGCATTATCTGTACGGTGAGAAGTGTATCATCTACACTGATCACAAGAGCCTCAAGTGTCTCCTTACTCCCAAGGAGCTGAATCTTAGGCAGCATAGATAGATTGAGCTGCTCAAGGATTATGACTGTACCATTGAGTACCACCATAGCAAGGCCAATATAGTGGCTGATGCACTGAGCTATAGAGCTATGACTGATTTAAGGGCAATGTTTGCTTGCCTTAGTTTATTTGATGAGGGTAGTTTGTTGGCTGAGCTTCAGGTTAAAACGACATGGATTGAACAGATTAAATGTAAGTAGTTGGAGGAAAAGTCTTTGGGACTTCGATTCTGACGGGTTGAAAGTGGTAGCATTACGGATTTTGGACTGAATACTGATGGGGTACTCTGCTTCCATGGGAGAATTTGTGTGCCAAATAATACTTATTTTAGGCATTCTATACTGATATAGGCGTATAGTAGCCCTTATGCTATGCATCCAGGCAGAAATAAGATGTATTGAGACCTCTGTGAGTTCTATTGGTGGCCAAGATGGAAACAAGAGGTTACTAATTTTGTTGCAAGATGTCTGACGTGCCAGCAGGTTAAGGCTGAGCATCAGTTACCTCTGGGTTTGCTGTAGTCGATTAAGATTCCTCTATGGAAGTGGGAACGAGTAACCATGGACTTCATTAGTGGGTTACCTCTAACGTCCACTAAGAAGGATTCAGTATCGGTCATCGTGCATTAATTGACCAAGTCTGCACACTTCATACCGATTAGAGTGGATTATTCTTTGTAGAAGCTAGCGAAGCTTTATATTTCTGAGATAGTGAGACTGTATGGGGTACCGGTTTCGATCATCTCTAATAGGGATCCTAGTTTCACGTCTCGATTTTGGAGAAAGTTGCATGAGGCTCTGGGTTCAAGGTTAAACTTCAGTACTGCGTTCCATCCTCAGACTAATGGTCAGTCTGAGAGGGTGATTCAGATACTAGAGGACATGTTGAGGAGCTATGTTATTGATTTCTAAGGCAGTTGGGAGGACTATTTACCGTTAGCGGAGTTTGCCTATAATAATAGTTACCAGTCCAGCATCTGGATGGCACTTACGAGGCACTATATGGTCGTAAGTGTCACACTCCCTTATGTTGGACTGAGTTGGGCGAGCGAGGTGTTCTGGGTCCTGAATTGGTTTCTGAGACAGAGGATAAGGTTAGATTGATCCGGGATCGTTTGAAAGCGGCTTCTGATAGGCAAAAGTCTTATGCAGACCTGAAGAGAGGCGAGATTAAGTATTCTATGAGGGACTTAGTATTTCTTAAGGTCTCGCCATGGAAGAAGATTCTGTGGTTTGGTCGTAAGGGCAAGTTGAGCCCTAGGTTTATCAAACCTTACTGTGTTTTGAAGTGAGTGAGACTGGTTGCTTATCAGTTGGAGCTACCTCCAGAGTTGGATCATATCCATGACAAGTTTCACGCCTTGCACTATCGCTCTGATCCTACTCACATTGTTCGTGTGGAGGAGATTGAAGTTAGACCAGATTTGACCTTCTAGGGGAAGCAGGTTTAGATTTTGGATCGCGATGTAAAGGTTCTTCAAAAGAAATCCATTCCATTAGCGAAGGTGCTGTGGTGGAATCACAAAACTGAAGAGGCACGTGGGAGCCTGAGGATGCGATGCATCAGCAGTATCCTTATCTATTTTGATCAAATAAATTTCGAGGACAAAATTTTGTTTTAGAGGGGTAGAATTGTAATGCCGTAAAAGTTTGATTTTTATTATTGTGAATGTGTGACACAACTCTGTGTTTGCTTCAGTGGTTAAGTGATTAGGTGTGTGGGAGGTCCCAAGTTCAAGCCAGGACTTGGGCAAATTTTAGTATTTTTATGAACAAAGCCCTATCTCTGGTTAGTAGGCTTTTAAGTAATTGTTTGTAAATACTTAATAGAATGGGCTTCTTGGTCCGGTGGATAAGTGAAGTGTTGGTGTGGAGGAGGTCCTCTATTTGAATCTTGGCGTGGGCATTATTTTTACTCGTTCGTCGAGGAGAGTTTGAGTTGGACTTAAAATCTGAATAGTGGATAGAGTGGAGAGTTTGGTAGAGAGAATTAAGGGGAAAGATTTGGAGGTTATCAGATTTTGTTCAGTATTGTTTTCTTTTTGCAAAATTCGACTATTGTTTTTCCCTTTTCCACTCCCATTATTCCTTTTGCTGTCGAAATTCCATTGATTTCCCCCTATTTCCGTTTACTTCTTTCTTTCAATCATTTCTAATATTCATCTTTGGGACACACATTTGATAAGTTATTGTCGATTACTTTTAACTATTCCTCATGAATGCTTAGTAAAGAAGAGTTTTGGTTGGTGTTTAGAAGTTAATCAAGGGTCTACGAATCGTTCCTAATCGACGAGTTGAGTGCGTGGAGTTCTCGTTTCGATCAAAGGTAAGAGTTTCGATAATTAAGGGATGAACGTTTTGTTACAATCTTGTTATGTAACGCCCCAAAATATAAGGTCTTTAATTTTTCATGTTCTAACCAAATTGCTTGTTTGTTTCAATGGCTAAGTGTTTTTAGTGTGTTTTGGGGATTTTAGGAAGCTTGGGTTCAAGTATGGACTTTGGCAAAATTTTGAATTTTGCTCTCTTGGAAACCTGGATGTTAGCTTAAAGGGCATATATATTAAGTGTGATTGGTTTGTGACACAAGGAGTCTACTAGTAAAGGTGGCAAGTGGCGTGTGGAGTATTCTAGTGGTCTGAGGTTTGAATCCCATGGCATGCAATAAGGAGGTTTTATTTTATGTCTCTATGGTGAGAGAGGTAGAGTTGGACTCAAACTCTGCAGAGGTGGTTGGAGACTTGGTCATCAAATTTGAATGAGTTTGAATGGGAGGTGTGGAGTGAATCTATGAGGAATCGGTGGAGACTTTTAAGGAGTTGGGATGTGAGGGGAGTCTTGGCCGAATGGGAGAGCTTGAGTAGGGGGATTTCGATTAAGGGAATTTTATTTGTGCATTTTTGGCATTTGAGGTGAGTGTAGAAGCTGAATTTCCTCTTTTTCTTTTGTTGCATTTCGGGTTTTACTCTCTGTGGCGTCTCGTGCATCATTTTTGACGATTCGGGTTTTTTCTCTTCAACATTCTTTTTCTCTCAACTGTAATTCACTTTTGCCAAACACAATACCAATTGCCAAATGCCAAATTCTCCATTGAAGCCTTTCTTTCTTCTCCACATCTTTCTCTCTGCCGAATTGGTAGTCTTTTTCTCTTTTACCTCAACTTCTTCTTCTTTTTCCAAATTTCGTCTTCCTTTCTCTGTTAGGCTGAACACTCATACTCTCTCCTTCTCAAATCTCTTTGTTCTTCTTAGTTCGGCCTGAATCTTCTTGACTGAATACTGCTGAAATACGTTTGTTTATTGGTATTGGTAAGGGGGTACTACAACCACTTTATTATTTCGTTCTTAGTCAGATTTCTTTTGGCGTTATTAAAAAGCTCGGGTTTTCCCTTTTTTTTCTCTTGGGGCTGAATGCATGGTTGTCTTCTAAGAACTTTTGATCTGCTGAATCATTTTAGGAGGGGGAATCGCCCTTGATCAGCAGGGAGGCGCTAATATCGGTTAGTTCTAGCAAGGTGAGTGGTTGTGGTTTAAGTTAATAAAAGTGGTGGAATAAGAGTAATTGTTAACCTTATTGTTTGTAAATCTGATGCGAAATTTTGGTTGATTATAGGATACGGGGAGCACGGATCTGGGCTGGTTTCGTGAACAGGTGTGCAACCGTACACCCAATGTTGTTTCTGTCAAAATGACAGATGAAGGTGTATATTCACACCCCTGTTTAATTATGAATCGGCAAAAGCCGAAACTTCGGCATCTAAGGGCTCACGAGCGTACGAACGCTTGTAGGGACAAATCAAGCCATAATCGTTGGCAATAGACCGTAGAGGCCGCCATGAACGTTCTTGTGGGCTTAGGTCGTAATGGGCCTCGTAGGGCCAAAATGGGCCATGTGGGCCCAATGGGCTTATGGGCCCCATAGGGATGAAATCCACGGTAAGTGACTAATAAGGGATTGGGCTGCGAGGTTAGCGTTACCGTGACAAAATATAGGCTGAATGAGCCACACGAGCATATGGGCCCATTTAGGCTGAGTAACGAGCGTTGGGCCCAATTACACTGTTTTGGCCATAAAAGTTATCCGGGTCGTTCGAGGCAACGGTAGGCCTTCGAAAAGATCGTAACTGTACTGAAATACCCCTAATGAGTAAAATGATTGAAATACCCTCGAAGGGTAAAATTATCGAAATACCCTCGTAGGGTAGAATTACCGAAATACCTTTAAAGGGTAGAATTACCAAAATACCCTTGAAGGGTAGAATTACTGAAATACCCTTGTAGGGTAGTATTACTGAAATACCCTTGTAGAGTAGAATTACTAAAATACCCTGAGAGGTGAAATTACAATTTTACCCCTAACCGATGAAATGACCATTATACCCCTTGTGGTAGTTTTGTTGATGTGTGTATGCTATCTATATGATTGTTTATGAATATGGCATACTACATACACGTAATATTTATGGCACGAGATTCTGCATTGGGGTTGTGATTCTGATTTGGAGGAAGTACTGTACTAATGGTTGTGCCACGTTTTTACTATTCTAGTGGCTTCGCCACATATTCTACTTTTAGTGGCTTGGCCATGTTTACTGTTATTAGCTGCTTTACTGCGTTATTATTAGTAGCTATGCTGCGATATTGGTGTGTTGGCTGGGTGGGTCGACTTAGTCCCCACATGGTGTATTGGTTGGTACGGGTGGTGCGGTGGCTGGTTTGGGTTAGGCTGCATCATTGTTCTGTTCTATTTTTATTTGGGCTTATACCTACACTATTACTGTATTGGGCTAAGGTCCACATTGTACTGTTACTGAATAGGGCTTAGGCCCAAACTGTTACTGCATGAAAGCGGATTACACACTGAGTTATTGTAACTCACCCTTGTTTTTTAACTGTACAGGTAGTCCCCAGCCTTAGAGGTTTTGAAGCTGCGATGGACTCAGAGGCGGCCACATGTTCACGAGTATTTTGATTTATACCTAATTTTTAAAATTTTTTTTTTGGGAGATATTTATGTAATAAGGTCATTTGAAGTTTTTAAATTTTATTTGGTTTTAACTTTTTACGTTAACCTGCTAGATCAGGAAACACAGGTTTTCAAAATAATATCTGTTTCCAAAGAAAATCACGCATTTTCAAATTTTAAAGTTTACAATTGGAAAAGCTTCTGTTGGTTTTAATCCAGATTAATAAACTAGTAGTAAATGATATGACCGATAAGTGAATAACAAGTTTTGATTTTACAATCCCAACGGTTTCAATAGTAATTAGTTTTAAAAAGCATTTAAAACTTTTGCCATGAATTTGCATCGATAAGATCAGTTTTCAAATCAGCACTTTGATGTGACACGTCACATCCGTTCGTAACTTCTGGGCCAGGTTTGGGGTGTTACATTTAGTGGTATCAGAGTCAAGTTGCAAAACTCAGTTGTGGAAGGGGTTTCTAAAAAGTTTCCTAAACTTGTCTAATTTTTTTGTTTGGAACGAAAATTAAAAGGTTGTTACTGAAAGTGTGGCACATCGAGTCTCCGGCGCCAAATTCGTAAGTTCTCTCACTCTGCTTACTACTGTAAACTGAAATGTTATATTGAGGAACTTCTATAGATAGTAGTACTAGTCTAAAACACTTTTGTTAGGGCAAACTGAGATTATAGAAGACTGAAAACTATAGTGAGACACCTCGATCTGAGAAAACAAAAACTTTAAATACTAATTTTCATAAAACATCCGTTAATAATTACTGGAACTATGAACTAATTTATAAGACTTTTAAAACATCTGTTAATAATTACTGGAACTATGAACTAATTTATAAGACTTTTAAAACACAAAATACTCTATGTTGATATGAGCGCAAGAGGTACTCGCAGAAGGGGTACTCGAGGCCGCGGTAGAGGCCGAGGCGCTAGGCTGGGTCTTCAGCATTAGGTCACATGCCTGCTAGGGATGCACCAGCCTCACCAGTAACAGAGACAGGGTCTCATGACCAAGTAGTTAGGGATGATGCTCTATCCCAAGCAATGCTACGTGTTCTTGAAAGGGTTGCTGGAGCAAGAACGGGGTCAGTGGGCCGAGGGTAAATTTCTGAGCGATTCCAGTCTAATGGAGTAGAAATCTTCAGGGGTGTTTCTGGTGTAGCCTCGAATGTAGCAGAGTATTGGTTGGAGGCTATCGAGAGGATAATGGATGACCTCGACTGTACTGTGGAATAGAAATTAAAGGGAGTAGTGTCCTTACTATGAGATGAGGCATACCAGTGATATCTCACAGTAAGAGAGGGTACACAGGCCGACCGTTTGACATGGGATTTCTTCAAGACGGCCTTTTAAGGGAAGTATGTGGGCGTAAGTTACGTGGATGCCAGAAGAAAGGAATTTCTGAGTCTGACCCTGACCCAAGGGAATAAGACAGTGGTAGTATATGAGGCAGAATTCTTATGGTTAAGTAGCTATGCTCGCGGAATAGTCGCAATTGAGTATGAACATTGTGTGTGGTCAGAGGATGGCCACCGGGATGAGTTACGTGTGCTGATAGCTCCGCAGAGGGAGTGAGACTTTGCTGCCCTTGTTGAGAAATTAAAAATTGCTGAGGATGTGAAGCGCTCTGAGCACCAGAATTGATAGAAGGATAAGGGTAGATTTAAAAGGGATTCAGGGTCCTTGGGTTATTCTGAAAGGCAAATAAAAAAGGTCAGTTTGACGGGTCAGTTGGAGCAGTTCCTGTTATTATGGTTAGACTGTAGCTTGGCGAAGATTGCGGGAGAGCTCACCAGGGTGAGTGCTGGAAACGAACTGAGACATGTTTCAAATATGGGTCTATGGATCACCAGGTCAAGAACTGTACACAGAGGCCTATTCAGATGCAAGTTGTAGGTCAGGGCCATATTCAGCCAGGGAGAGGTGGTCAGCAGCCACCGAGAGGCCATGGTCAGGCCAGAGGAGGAAATTGTAACATCCTTAAAATCGGGGTCCTTGCATTTTGTGTGTTTGCATGTGGATAGTATGGTTGTTGTGTTAGTTAGGCTATTTTATGGGCTAGATGTAAGCTTTGGGCTAGGCTAGAACCTTAGCAAAAATTTATTTTTGGGGTACTTGGAAGGGGGGAGCTGGAGGAGTTAGGTGTCAAGGATAATTGTTATCAAGTTCTGACACAAGAAGTGCCTTGGAAAAGTGGGAAAGAGGCGCCACTTGAGGCCAAGGGAAGTGACGCCTCAGGTATGTGGGAGAGCCTTGGTTCGAGCTACAAAGATCCCTTTCTACTTATTCTTTTTGACGTTAGGACCTGGAGGAGATGTGCTTAGGATGGACTTTGGTGGATAGCTGTTGAAGAAGTCAACAGATTCAAATAAGTGGAGGAGAGGAATTTGTGGAGTTTGAAGCATTCAAACTCGTTTGAATAAGTGGTCAAGAGATAAACAAGGAGAAAAAGAAGGGATTGAAAGGGGGTGTTTAGCCGAATTTTTGAAGGTAGTTTGGGCAAGGGAGTATTCGGTTTTGTGGTGCTAGCTAGGGAGGCGGCCGAATGTGGTATAGGCCTTGGTGGGGTTATGGTATTCGGCTAGTTGGAAGCACTTAAGGCCTTACTCTTTTATTTTCTTTTGGTGCCGAATTGTGCTACTTTCCTAGTTCACATTTTACATTTGTGATTTCTTTTCTTCTCCTCTCAAAAAGCCATAGCTGAATCTCTTTTACTTTTTTTTCTTCATTTTAGTACCAAAGCCGGAAGCATCATTCCACCTCTCTTTCAATTTCTTTTCTTTGCCCAATCACTATTGTGTCGAAATACCTAAACTTGTCTTCTCTTTTCTCATCTCTTGACCATAGTCGAAACCCCTTGATTCTCATCACCTTGACTTAGATTTTCTTTCAATCGCTAGAAGCCGAAGACCATACCTTTTATTGTTCTTAGCCTAATCATTACAGGATTGGTAAGATCTCTGTCTCTTCTTCATTGCAGTATCTCTTTCTTTCTCATCTTTATTCTAAATCGAATCACTTTCTTATTATCTGGATGGTTGATTCTTTCTTTTCACTCTTAAATATTAGAAGCCGAATATTCTTGTGGTGTCTGCCTTGTCGAATTTTCTCCTCTTCTGGGATAGTACCGAACTCTCTTAAGTGCCAAAGTGATCTCTTGTGATTAAGGTTAGTGATTTTTTTTTGAATCAATTATCTTCTTTTCCGGGATTTCCATGCAAAAGCTGAATGGCTAATTAGCCTAATGTGTGGGTGTTTGGCTGATTGTAGGAGGAAGTGTTGCCGCATTCTTTTGATCTCCGGGATTCGTTTGGTTTGTGAATCAAGCCTAAAAGCTTCAAGAGTTGTCGATTTAGGTAAGGGCCTTAGCTTAAATCATTAATCTCTTTTGGTTTGTTTTCTCTTCTTTGATTCGGTTAGTGACTAAGGTGTGTTATGGACTCGAAGGCTAGCCAAACGTTAGGAGGGGTTGGATCTGAGACCCCAGCCCCTAAGTTCAAGAAGAGGGCTGTGTCGGCTGTTCGCGATTGGCCACCTGGGTGTGGGTGAGCATCCGAGCAAAGCAATAGGCAGATAGCAGTAGTGTCGATTAATGACAGTACTGACATAGAAAGCGTAGTCTTGCAGGTAATCAGGTGTGTAACTCTTACGCACTTCATTAGTTAATATGTTTATCATGTATTTTGTCAAAAGCCAGATTTTCCGATGAAACTATTATGTTACTCTTGTGGGTAAGAGCGAGGACTTCGGGTAAGTCCACTATTGATTGATTAACGATAAATGCCTTTATAATATTTGCATATGCCATGCCATGTGATGATAGTATGTTAAGCATGTTTTGTTATGCCATGAAAATTATGTTCATAAAGTTGGGTATGATGAATGGAGGGGAAGGCATGATTCTAGACTGTCACCAGTGGTTTTGACCACAAGTGGGTTGGCCCCGCTTTCTATACTATTGTGACCAGTCTCAGTGGTTTTGACCACATATTTCTATCTTTGTGACTCATCTCAGTGGTTTGGTACCACAGTGGGTTGGCCCCACATATTGATATACGGGATTGTCTCCAGTGGTTTTGACCACAAGGTGGGTTGCCCACCCATACTATTTGTGACTGCGGTCACCAATGCTTTTGACCACACATATATTATTTTTGACTGCGGTCACCAGTGGTTTTGACCACACGGGGTAGATTCAGGAGTTTCGGATGGTTAGGTTTTGGGTTGCATGACATACTTATTGACTTTATGAAATTGTGTAAGAGCATTAATATCTTCGGGAGGGGGAATTATACACCGAGTCTCGGTGACTCACCCCTTTCTTTACATTTGACAGATGATGCATAGATTGCGGAAACAGAGCCGGGGCGGGCTCGAGGTGGCCATGCACAATTTCTTTTTTGGGTTTTGTTTTAATTACTATTTCAGTTTTACTTTACTTTAAACTTGGTTTTGGGTTGTAATAAGGTCACTAGTTTTTATTTCTAGGATTATTTATCTGTTTTAAATTTTCACTAAATTTTGCCCAAGCTAAAACAAAACGGCATACCTAAATAACCTATAAAATGAATGTTTTTCAAATTTTCACAAATTATCGGGATTTATCTAAAACTTTACCATCGGGTAACGGTAAACTACTAGTAACAACAAGTTAACTAAATTTTTTTTAAAATTAAATTTGAAACGACTTTTAGCAACGTTACTCAAACAACTCAGCTTTTCATAAAATCACAAGCTTTTCTAAAATGAGAGACGACGACTTGGTTTCAATAACGTTTCGTCACAAAATTAAATCTACAACTTGTTTTCTTCAAAAACGTTTTCGCTATGACATGCCGGATTCGGTCGTAGCGTTTTGACCGGGTTTGGGTGTTGCAATTTTGGTATCAGAACCAAGTTCAAAAGCTTTGTTGTGGGCCCGAGGCCTAAAATGTTTTAATAAAGAGGATCTGGAATGACTTTGATGGAAAATGCACGAATTGGGAAAGCATGGCACTGAGTCTCCAGCACCGATCCGTACAGGTAAGTACCCCTAACTGCTGTTGTGATGGTTTAAATGACTGGGAAATTAATGCTAGAAATAGGAAGATACTCTAGAGACTGAAACCTGTAGGATTGTGTGAACATACGAGAACAATTCCTATATTAAACTGTTCATAAAACTGCGCTGTAATAACAGTGGAAAAAATCTAATGCATAAAATTCTTAAATCAGATTAAAACGTGAACGGTAGTCATGAGCAACCGAGGACGTGGGCGTAACACACGTGGTCGTGGTAGAGGTAGGATGACTGTGTCAGAGCCGGTAGGGTCTGGCCATAGATCAGAGAATGAGGTGCTGCCGCCGCCAGCTGAGGCAGCGGAGTTTCAAGGTCAAAGGGATGGTGATGACGCGGTGTCGCAGGCAATGCTGCAGGTTCTGGAGAGAGTCGCGGGTGCAGGCGTTGGAACGAGAGCTCGAAAATCTATGTCCAAACTACTCCGGGCTAATGGAGCAGAGGTATTTAGGGGTGTATCTGGTGTGGCTCCCAATACAGCTGAGTATTGGCTGGAAGCGACAGAACGTATAATAGATGATTTGGACTTTACGGCTGAGGAGAAGCTGAAAGGGATAGTGTCTCTTCTCTGGGATGAGTCCTATCAGTGGTGGCTCACGGTCAGGGATGGAGCAATGGACGATGACATTACCTGGGGTTTCTTTAAGGCAGCTTATCAGAGGAAGTACGTCGGGGCTAGTTATATTGATGCACAGCGTAAGGCTTTCTTGAATTTGGTCCAGGGGAGTAAGTCAGTATCGGAGTATGAGGCAGAATTTCTTCGGTTAAGCCGTTATGCTCGAGGTATTGTGGCTACGGAACACGAGCTTGTGTCAGGTTTGAGGACGAATTGAGAGATGAGCTGCGAATGTTGATTGCTCCACAGTAGGAAAAAGAATTTGATGTTTTGGTAGAGAAGGCCAAGATTGCTGAGGAAGTGAAACAGTCGGTAAGACGGAATAAGGATAGGAATTGGAATAAGAGGAGTTCTGGGTCCTCAGGGTCTGCCGGGAATTCACAGAAAAGGGCTAGATATAGTGGGCCGAGTCAAGCTGCAAAGCTTGCTGCTACTACTCAGTGGCCGCCAGGGTGTGCTCGCTGTGGGAAGTCTCATGCGGGAGAGTGTTGGACTGGAAACAGAGGGTGTTTTGAGTATGGGTCAATGGGGCACCGAGTAAGGGATTGTCCGCAGAGGTCAGCTAGGATCCAGTCTGAGGGTCAAGGCCGTACACAGTTCAGGAGGGATGGTCAGCAACCACAGAGGGGTCGCGGTTCGGCCGGGGAAGGTAATGGTTCTAGACGAGGCCGTGGAGCACCGGGCAGAGGTGCTGGGAGCTCAGAGGCAAGACAACCTTGGTTGGTCTATGCAGCGAGGCGTCAAAAGGAGGGTGACGAACCGGACGTCATAACCGGTATGTTCTTAATTTTTGGACTGCCTTATACTGCTTTGATAGATGTTGGTTCTACGCATTCCTATGTTGCCAATAGTATAGTGGGAACTATGAATCTAGTCTATGAGATTTCTTCTAGGGAGATGACAGTAATTAGCCCTCTAGGTCACCCTGTAAAGGTAAACAAACTTTATAAAGATGTACCCCTAAAACTTCAAGGGGTAGTGTTTTTGGCTGATCTGATGGAACTGCCATTCGGGGAGTTCGATTTGATCCTTGGGATGGACTGGCTAGTGAAGTACCAAGCAAGTTTGGACTGAGCAGCTAAGCACATGGTATTGAGAACTGTGGAGGGTGAAGAGGTGGTGATGATAGGTAATAGAAGGGATTATCTATCCAATGTAGTATTTGCTTTGAAGGCTGAGAAAATGGTGAGGAAGGGTTGTGAGGTGTTCATGGTCCATGTTTATGCATTGGAGGCCAAGGAATCAACTATGGGGGATGTCCGAATGGTAAAGGAATTTACCGATGTATTCCCAGAAGAGCTTCTGGGTCTGCTTCCGGACCGTGAAGTTGAGTTTGGTATAGATCTGTTACCCGGAACCGCGCCAGTGCCTATTGCTCCATATAGGATGGCACTGAAGGAGTTGGTGGAACTGAAAGCACAAATCTAGGAATTGTTGGACCGGGGTTTTATCTAGCTGAGTGTATCGCCTTGGGGAACGCCTGTGCTTTTTGTTAAGAAGAAAGATGGTACAATGTGGATGTGTATAGACTATCGTCAGCTGAATAAGTTGACCATCAAGAACAAGTACCTGTTGTCGAGGATAAACGATGTGTTCGATCAACTTAAGGGTGCATCAGTCTTTTCTAAGATTGATTTAAGGTCAGGGTATCATCAGCTTAAGGTAAAGGAGGCCGATATTTATAAGATGGCGTTTCGCACTCGTTATAGGCACTACGAGTTCTTAGTAATGCTGTTTGGGTTGACCAATGCGCCGGCAGCATTCATGAACATGATGAACCGAGTGTTCCAGCCGTATTTAGACTGGTTTGTCATGGTGTTTATAGACGACATATTGGTGTACTCAAAATCTGAAGAGGAGCATGATGTGCATCTACATGTGGTTTTGCAAATTTTGAGGGAGAAGCAACTATTCGCAAAGTTTAGCATATGCGAGTTCTGGCTGAGAGAATTAACCTTCTTGGGCCAAGTGGTGTTAGCTGAGGGAATTAGAGTGGACCTTCGGAAGATTGAAGTAGTATTGGACTGGAAACCACCTAAGTCTGTAGTAGAGATTCGGAGTTTTCTGGATTTGGCAAGATATTATAAAAGATTTGTGGAAGGGTTTTCTTTGATTGCAGTGCCGTTGACCAAGTTGCTGAGGAAAGGGGTTCTATTTGTGTGGTCAGATAAGCAACGAGAAAGTTTTGACAAGTTAAAGAGGATTCTGACAGAAGCTCCGGTTTTGATTCAACCCGAAGCAAGGAAGGAGTTTATGGTGTATTGTGATGCATCACATACTGGTTTAGGATGTGTACTAATGCAATAAGGGAAAGTAGTGGCGTATACGTCTCGACAGTTGAGACCTCACGAAGTGAACTACCCAACGCATTATCTGGAGTTGGCTGCAGTGGTTTTCGCCTTGAAACTTTGGAGGCATTACTTGTATGGGGAGAAGTCTATAGTCTACACTGATCACAAGAGCCTGAAGTACCTCTTGACTCAGAAGGAATTGAACTTAAGGCAGCGGAGGTGGATCGAGTTGTTGAAGGACTACGACTGCTCGATTGAATACCATCTGGGTAAGGCTAACGTCGTGGCAGACGCGTTGAGCCGCAAGGTGGTAGCGGACTTAAGAGCAATGTTTGCCCATCTTAGTTTGTATAATGACAGAAGTCTATTAGCAGAATTGCAAGGGAAGCCGACGTGGGTAAATCAAGTTAGGGAGAAACAGATTGTGGATGAAGACTTAAGTACTTGATATTTGCAAGTGCAGAAAGATGGATTGGAGGGTTACAGCTTGAGCAGCGATGGAGTGTTGTGTTTCCAAGAAAAAGCTTGTATGCCGAATGACGTTGGGTTAAGGCAGAGGATTCTTTAGGAAGCTCATAGCAGCCCATACGCTATGCATCCTAGAGGTAGCAAGATGTACTGGGATTTGCGGGAACAATTCTGGTGGCCGGGTCTGAAGCGGGAGGTAACAGAATTTGTAAGTAAGTGTATGACGTGTCAGCAAGTCAAAGCTGAACATCAGTTACCATCGGGTCTATTGCAGCCGGTAAAGATTCCGCAGTGGAAGTGGGAAAGGATTACGATGGATTCCGTTAGTGGGCTACCCCTTACGCCTAGCAAGAAGGATTCAGTCTGGGTGATTATTGATCGTCTGACAAAATCAGCTCATTTTATACCAATTCGGGTGGATTACTCACTCCAAAAGTTGGCTAGGTTGTATGTAGCGGAAATAGTAAGGTTACATAGAGTGCCAGTGTCGATTATTTTAGATAGGGATCCCAGATTCATGTCAAGGTTTTGGAAAGCGTTGCATCAGGCATTCGGTATAAGGTTGGATTTCAGCACGGCATTTCATCCGCAGTCAGATGGACAATCAGAAAGGGTGATTCAGATCTTGGAAGATATGTTAAGAGGTTGTATTTTGGATTTCAGAGGTAGTTTGGAAGAATTTCTACCGTTGGCAGTGTTTGCATACAACAATAGTTATCAGGCCAATATCCAGATGGCACCGTATGAAGCGCTGTATGGACAGAAGTGTCGCACTCCTACGTGTTGGACAGAGTTGGGTGAGCGTAAGTTGTTGGGTCCAGAGTTGGTTGTGGAAACGGAGGATAAGGTTAAGCTGATTCGAGCTCGTCTGAAGGAAGCTTCGGATAGGCAGAAATCTTATGCCGATCTCAAGCGAAGGGATATAGAGTTTTCAGTGGGTGACAAAGTTTTCCTGAAGGTGTCGCCATGGAAGAAGGTGTTGAGATTTGGTAGGAAGGGCAAGCTGAGCCCTAGGTTCATCGGGCCGTATGGGGTGTTGAAGCGGGTAGGACCAGTGGCTTATCAGCTCGATTTGCCAACAGAATTATGTCAGATCCATAACATATTTCACGTTTCCATGCTTAGACGCTATCGTTCAGATCCGTTGCATGTTGTGCCAGTGGAAGAGATAGAAGTAAGCCCAGAATTACCTTTTGAGGAGGAGCCAGTGTAGATCCTGGATCGGGATGTCAAAATTTTGCATAGGAAGTCAGTTCCTTTGGTGAAGGTATTATGGTGGAACCATAGTACGGAAGAGGCCACGTGGGAGCCAGAGGATGTGATGCGGCAGCAATACCCTCAACTCTTTTGACCAGGTAATTTCGAGGCCGAAATTATTTTTAAGGGGGTAGAACTGTAACATCATTAAAATCGGGGTCTTTGCATTTTGTGTGTTTACATGTGGATAGTATGGTTGTTGTGTTAGTTAGGCTATTTTAGGGGCTAGGTGTAAGCTTTGGGGTAGGCTAGAACCTTAGCAAAAATTTATTTTTGGCGTACTTGGAAGGGGGGAGCTGAAGGAGTTAGGTGTTTAGGATAATTGTTGGCAAGTTCTGACACAAGAAGTGCCTTGGAAAAGTGGCAAGGAGGCGCCACTTGATGCCAAGGGAAGTGACGCCTCAGGTATGCGGGAGAGCCTTGGTTCGAGCTGCGAAGATCCCTTTCTGCTTATTCTTTTTTGCTCCAGGACCTGGAGGAGATGTGCTCAGGGTGAACTCTGGTGGATAGCTGTTGAAGAAGTCAACAGATTCAAATAAGTGGAGGAGAGGAATTTGTGGAGTTTGAAGCATTCACACTCATTTGAATAAGTGGTCAAGAGAAAAACAAGGAGAAAAAGAAGGGATTGAAAGGGGGGAGTGTTTAACCGAATTTTTTAAGGTAGTTAGGGCAAGGGGAGCATTCGATTTTGAGGTGCTAGCTAGGGAGGTTGCCAAATGTGGTATAGGCCTTGGTGGGGTTGTGGTATTTAGCTAGTTGGAAGCACTTAGGTCCTTACTCCTTTATTTTCTTTTGGTGCCGAATTGTGCTACTTTTCTAGTTCACATTTTACATTTGTGATTTCTATTCTTCTCCTCTCAAAAAGCCATAGCAAAATCTCTTTTACTTTCTTTTCTTCATTTTAGTACCAAAGCCGAAAGCATCATTCCACCTCTCTTTCGATATCTTTTCTTTGCCCAATCTCTCTTATGCCAAAATACCTAAACTTGTCTTCTCTTTTCTCATCTCTTGACCATAGTCGAAACCCCTTAATTCTCATCACCTTGACTTAGATTTTCTTTCAATCGCTAGAAGTCGAAGACCATACCTTCTATTGTTCTTAGCCGAATCATTGTAGGAATGGTAAGATCTCTGTCTCTTCTTCATTGTAGTATCTCTTTCTTTCTTATCTTCATTCTAAATCGAATCACTTTCTTATTATCTGGATGGTTGATTCTTTTTTTTCACTTTGAAATATTAAAAGCCGAATATTATTGTGGTGTCTGCCTTGCCGAATTTTCTCCTCTTCTGGGATAGTGCCGAATTCTCTTAAGTGCCAAAGTGATCTATTGTGATTAAGGTTAGTGATGTTCTTTTGAATCGATTATCTTCTTTTCCGGGATTTCCATGCCAAAGCCGAATGGCTAATTGGCCTAATGTGTGGGTGTTTGGCCGATTGTAGGAGGAAGTGTTGCCGCATTCATTTGATCTCCAGGATTCGTTTGGTTTGTGGATCAAGCCTAAAAGCTTCAAGAGTTGTCGATTTAGGTAAGGGCCTTAGCTTAAATCGTTAATCTCTTTTGGTTCATTTTCTCTGCTTTGATTCGGTTAATGACTAAGGTGTGTTACGGACTCGAAGGCTAGCCAAACGTTAGGAGGGGTTGGATCTGAGACCCCAGCCCCTAAGTTCAAGAAGAGGTGTGTAACTCTTATGCACTTCATTAGTTAATATGATTATCATGTATTTTGTCAAAAGCTGGATTTACTGATGAAACTGTTATGTTACTCTTGTGGGTAAGAGCGAGAACTTCGGGTAAGTCCACTATTGATTGATTAACAATAAATGCCTCTATAATATTTGCATATGCCATGCCATGTGATGATAGTATGTTAAGCATGTTTTGTTATGCCATGAAAAGTATGTTCATAAAGTTGGGTATGATGAGAGGAGGGGGAAGGCATGATTCTAGACTGTCACCAGTGGTTTTGACCACACAGTGGGTTGGCCCCGCTTTCTATACTATTGTGACCAGTCTCAGTGGTTTTGACCACCAGTGGTTTTGACCACATATTTCTATCCTTGTGACTTGTCCCAGTGGTTTGGTACCACAGTGGGTTGGCCCCACATATCGATATACGGGATTGTCACCAGTAGTTTTGGCCACATATTTCTATCTTTGTGACTCGTCCCAGTGGTTTGGTACCACAGTGGGTTGGCCCTACATATCGATATACGGGATTGTCACCAGTGGTTTTGACCACAAGGTGGGTTGGCCCCACCCATACTATTTGTGACTACGGTCACTAGTAGTTTTGACCACACATATATTATTTGTGACTGCGGTCACCAGTGGTTTTGACCACCATTGGTTTTGACCACTAGTGGTTTTGACCACCAGTGGTTTTGACCACACGGGGTAGATTCAGGAGTTTCAGATGGTTAGGTTTTGGGTTGCATGACATACTTATTGACTTATGAAATTGTGTAAGAGCATTAATATCTTTGGGAGGGGGAATTATACACTGAGTCTCGGTGACTCACCCCTTTCTTTACATTTTGCAGATGATGCATAGATTGCGGATACGGAGCCGGGGCGGCCTCGAGGTTGCCATGCACAATTTCTTTTTCGGGTTTTGTTTTAATTACTATTTCAGTTTTACTTTACTTTAAATTTGGTTTTGGGTTGTAATAAGGCCACTAGTTTTTATTTCTAGGATTATTTATCTGTTTTAAATTTTCACTAAATTTTGCCTAAGCTAAAACAAAATGGCATACCTAAATAACCTATAAAATGAATGTTTTCCGAACTTTCACAAATTATCGGGATTTATCTAAAACTTTGCCATCGGGTAGCGACAAACCAGTAGTAACAACAAGTTAACTAAATTTTCTCTAAGACTAAATTTGAAACGGCTTTTAGCAACGTTACTCAAACAACTCGACTTTTCATAAAATCACAAGTTTTCCTAAAATGAGAGACGACGACTTGGTTTCAATAACATTTTGTCACAAAATTAAATCTACAACTTGTTTTCTTCAAAAACGTTTTCCCTGTGACATGCCAGATTCGGTCGTAGCGTTTTGACCGGGTTTAGGGTGTTACAGAAATGGTTTGGGAAGAGGTACGTTCCTAATTTATAATGTACCATACACTGCTTTAATTGACATTAGGTCTACACACTCGTATGTTGCATGCAATGTGTTTAGGACGCTGGGTTTTTAGTTTGAAATTACAAATAAGGAGATGACTATGTTAAGTCCACTGGGACAGTCGTTTAGGGTGAATAAATTGCTCAGAAACATGCCCATAGAAGTCCAAGGGGTTGTCTTTCTGGCGATTTGATGGAACTACCGTTTGGTGAATTCGATCTTATATTGGGCATGGATTGGCTAGTGAAACACCGTGCGAATTTGGATTATGCTGCTAAGCGGATAGTGTTGAGGTCTATTGAGGATGAGAAGGTGGTTGTGTTAGGGGAGCGAGTAGATTATCTTCTAATGTAATATCAGCATTAAAGGCCAAGAAAATAGTTTGCAAGGGTTGCGAGGCGTTTTTAGCTTATGTCAGCAGTTCTGATTCTAAAGGTCCTACTGTTGCAGATGTCAGAACTTTTAAGGAGTTTTTGGACGTATTTTCTCAAGAGCTTCCTGGGTTGCCCCCAAACCGTGAGGTCGAATTCGGTAATGAGCTCCTACCGAGAATAGCTCCGGTGTCCATTGCCCCTTATAGGATGGCACCAAAGGACCTGTTGGAGTTAAAGGCTCAAATTGAAGAGCTACTGGATCAAGGGTTCATTCGGCCGAGTGTGTCTCCATGGGGAGCACCAGTGTTATTCGTGAAGAAGAAGGATGGATCCATGCGCATGTGCATTGATTAATCTTCAACTGAACAAAATAACGATTAAAAACAAGTACCCTTTGCAGAGGATATATAATCTGTTTGACCAACTAGGAGGAGCTTCTGTTTTCTCCAGGATAGATCTTCGATCTGGGTAACATTAGCTAAAGGTTAAGGAAGCAAATGTGTTTAAGACTATGTTTAGGACTCGTTATGGTCATTACAAGTTTCTGGTAATGCCGTTTGGATTAATAAATGCACCAACTGCTTTCATGGATATGATCAACCGAATAGTCTAGCCCTATATGGATCGATTTGTAGTGGTGTTTATAGATGACATCCTGGTGTATTCCAAAACCGAGGAGGATCATGATGCACATCCTAGAATTGTTTTGCAAATTCTGAGGGAAAAGTAGCTATACGCAAAGTTCAGTAAGTGTGACTTCTGGTTGCGATAAGTGACATTTCTGGGTCCCGTGGTGTCTGCCGAGGGGATTAGGGTTGATCCTCAAAAAATTGAAGTCGTATTGGATTGGAAACCACCAAAGACTGCATCTGAAATTCGAAGTTTTTTGGGTCTGGCTGATATTACAAACATTTTGTTGAGGGGTTTTTACTAATTGCTGCCCTTTAACTAAGTTACTACGTAAAGGGGTACCGTTTATTTGGACCGATACGCAGTAAGAGAGTTTTGAGAAATTGAAGAAAGTTCTGACTAAAGCCCCTATGTTGGTATAGCTAGAGTCTGGAAAGGAATTCACTGTCTACAGTAATGCGTCGCACACTAGATTGGGTTGTATGTTGATGCAGGAGGGTAAGGTGGTTGCTTACGTGTCTCGTCAGCTTAAGCCTCATGAGGCAAATTACCCCACTCACGACTTGGAGTTAGCTGCGGTGGTATTGGCACTGAAGATTTAGAGGCATTACTTATATGGTGAGAGGTCTATTATTTACACAGACCATAAAAGCCTCAAGTACCTCCTTACTCAGAAGGAGTTAACTCTTAGGCAAATAAGATGGATAGAGTTCCTTAAGGATTATGATTGCTCAATTGAGTACCATCCGGGTAAAGCAAATGTAGTAGCCGATGCTGTAACATCCGGGAATTAGGGGCTTTGCATTTTTTTATGTTTCTTTGTGTTTGATATGCTTTGTCTATTAAATCTGGCATGTTTGGGGGCTCCGGGAAGGCTCGGGATTAAACTTGAGCCTTAGTGAAAATTTATTTCTAGGCACTGTAGGGAAGAGTTAGTTGAGGCAGGTCTTAAGGTTAATTACTTGTGTTTGTTGACACAAGAAGTGGTGTAGCAAAGTGGCAATGATACGCCACATAAGGCGCAGGGAAGTGGCATCAGTGTGTAGCAGCAGGGGGAAGAGGTTCGAATCCTATAACACTCTCTTGGAAGCTTAATTTTTGCACTCAGGAAGCTAAGGTGGTGGATTCAGTAGGGACTCACCAAGGATGATGGTGGAATGGGTCAACATATTTAAATGAGTGGCCATGAGGTGTTGGTGATAGTTGAATTGGTCAAACCAATTAAAATGGTGGTTGAAGAGTGAAGTAAGGAGAGAATTAAAGGATTTCAAGTTGGTGGATGTGATGGCCGGTTGTGGGGAGCTTGAAGGGGGAGAATTCGGTTTAGTGCTAGTTGGGTGACGTGTCCAATTTCATAAGGCTTGTGGAACTTGGCTTTCTCTTTTGTTTTGTTCAATCGGTCATAGGGGTGTGGTATAGTGTCGATTGGTACAAGTGTCTTGTGAGGGAGTGTTAAGCCGAAACTTATTTCCTTGTTGTTACCAAAGAAAACCGTAGCTTTCTTTTTCTCTCCCTCTACTTGGCCGAAACTCATTGAAGCTCCCTTGCCGAATCTTTTCTTCTTCTTTGTTCTTCTTTAAACACTTTAACCGAATCTATTTCAACCCATCTCCTCTCTTTCCAAGCCAAAAACCCTCTTTCTTTTCTATTAATTTCATTCCCTAGTCGAATCACCTCTCTAACTCATCTGCTTCATAGCTGAACCTTGCTGTCCATTTTCATCTTCTTTTTCTATTGCAAAAGCTGAAAGTCTCTACTACTCCCTAACTTTTCTCTTTTCTCCGTTGGATAGCCACCGCATATTCGGTTAGCTTTCTCAACCGACATCTTCTTATTGTTCTTGGTAAGGGGGTTCTTCTGCTTCTTCTTCTACTCATTTTGTTTCCTTTCTATTATGGTTTTTTTTTTAAACCGAAAATGTTGATTCGTTTCGTTTGGGGATATTGGCCGATTGTAGGGGGCTCATTCTCGTATTTTCTTCTTCATCTAGCCAGCGTTTGGAAGGTCTTTGGTAAGTTGGATGTTGGCTGAAAGGTCGTCCCTTTTGTTCAGTATTTAGAAATCGATTCTGACTTGGGTTATCTCTAGGGACTCATTCGGTTTCCCACGCCAACCTTCTGGTATTCGGTTTCGTTGGACAAGGGTAAGGTATTCTCTTTTAGTTTCTTTTCATCTCTTTACTCCTACTCAACAAATCGACCATTCTTTCTTCCTTAACGCGTTCTTTCATTCTTCATGGCTAGTAGCCGAATATCAAGAAGAGAAGTGTTAAGACTTCTTAGGTGGCCGAGAGTTCTTCTCCAAGGAGTCTTGCTCATTCCCGTTAGTACAAAGGTAAGTAGTTACCCTTTGGTTCTAATCGGTTGGTTATTCTTGGTGGATTCGCCACCTTAGTTTGATATTGTTGGTTAGATAATCGTTGCTTCTATTATGGTATTATAATGATCAAGTGTCTCCATGGATGCAAGTATCGGTAAATCAAAGGAAGGGAGCGAACCCATAGTTGCGGCTCCTAAGTTTAAAAGACGGGTAGTGTCGGCAATACAAGACTTTCCACTGGGCTGCGGTAGAGAGCCGACGTCTGCTTGGGATAGGCAAATAGCGGTCGTTCCTACTAGTGAAAGCGTCAACGTAGAGGGTATAGTCTTATGCGTTACCAGGTGTGTAACTCTCTCACACTCTGTTTATTAATTATGTTAATAATTGTGTTGGCTGAAAGCTGAAACAACTGAATTGACAGTCGAGGTACCCTTAGGGGTAAGGTTAGAGACATCGGGTAAGTTCCATTACAACTTTATGTTTGAAATATGTGTATGTATGAATTAATTGGCTGTTTGCATCCAAAGCATGATCATTCATTTCAGTATGTTAACATATGCATGGACTTGGGATATGATGCGGAAGGGGAAGTGCTAAATTAGGGACTGTCACAGTGGTTTGGTACCACAATGGGTTGGCCCCACGTATTTGATTCAGCGACTATGTCTCAGTGACTTGGTGCCATGGTGGTTTAATACCACGTAAATATATGACTTAGTGACTCGTCTCAGTGGTTTGGTACCATAGTGGGTTGGCCCCACGTATAATTATTCGGGATTGTCACAATGGTTTGGTGCCACGGTGGGTTGGGCCCACACATATTATTAGTGACTCTGTCACAGTGATCTGGTTTCACGGTGGTCTGGAACCACAGTGGCTTTGTGCCACGGACGATTGACTGATTCAGGTGTTATAGAGGATGGAAAATAGGTAGGTTTGGGTTGCATTGCATACATGATTAATATGTTATATTGTGTGGGCTAAGGCCCAATGGGCTTCAGCAGGCAGAAAGCCCAGAGTTCGTCTAATGGGAATTTACACACTGAGTCTCGGTGACTCACTCCTCTGCTAAATTTTACAGATAATCAGTAGATCGTGGATTCAAAGCCGAGGCAGACTCGAGGTGGCAATGCATAATGCTTTAAGTACTTTCGTTTTCATCATTGCTTCAATTTCACTACTAAGTTTGGGTTTTGGTATTGTAATAAGGCCGTTTAAACTTTGACTTGGACTTTATTTTGAAATTGATATAGCATGCCTATTAAATAATCAAAGTGGGAGTTTTCTAAGATTAAAACGCGAACAAACGATTTCCAAACGGCTAACAGAAGAGGGGTAAAGAGTAACAAATTGATTAAAATTTTCAATTAGAAACCCTAACATTGTTTTCAAAATGATAGCTTTATGAAATTCTTTAAATTCAACTTTCATTAAATAAGCATGATTTTGTAACTCATTTCAAATTAACCACTACTTTAAATTTCCTTTAAAAACAGTAAAGATACACAAAATTTTTCTCAACATGTGGTTGTAGTTAGTTTTTTTAAGATTTTCTTAACTATAACATACTAGATTCGGTCATAGCGTTTGACTAGGTTTGGGGTGTTGCAATTTTAGTATCAGAGCCTGGTTCAAAAGCTCGGCTGTGGGTATGAGGTTCAAAATTGTTTTCACAAAATGGCTAGGAAAATGGTTTAGATAAAATGCATGTTTTCTGGAAGCATGGCACCCGAGTCTCCGGCATCAAATCTGTACGGTAAGTCTTCTGACAATTGGTTGTTTTGCGTAGAGTAATTGTATTATGTTATGAATGCTAGAAACTCAACTTTAGAGACTAAGACATTAGGTTTATACGAATAGGCAGAAATTACTCATAAATGCTATTTTCATAAGACTTCTCAGTAATAAACAGTGGAAGAAAATACTAATTCATAAAACTTTTAGTCAGATTAAGTCGCATCAGTAGTCATGAGTGCTAGAGGACGTGGTCGTGGCATGCGAGGCCGTGGTAGTGGCCGGGGTGTTGGGTCTGAACCTTCGGAATCGGGGCATGGGCTGAAAAATGAAGTGCCAGCACCACTAATTGCGGAACCGAAATTTCAAGATCAAATAGGTGGAGACGATGCTATGTCTCAAGTGATGTTACGTGTTTTGGAGAGAGTTGTTGGAGCGAGCTCGGGATTGGTAGCTCGAAAATCTGTGTCGGAGCGACTTCGAGCTAACGGAGCTGAGATGTTTAGGGGCATTTCTGGTGTGGCTCCTAATATAGCTGAATATTGGTTGGAAGCGGTTGAGCGCATTATGGATGACCTTGGTTGTACCGCGGAAGAGAAATTGAAAGGAGTGGTGTCTGTACTCCGAGATGAGGCTTACCAATGGTGGCTCATGGTTAGAGATGGTATAGCAGCGGACCGCATTACCTGGGACTTCTTCAAGTCTACGTTCCAGGGGAAATATATTGGGTCGAGTTATATGGACGCTTAACAGAAGGTATTTCTTAACTTGGTTCAGGGGAGCAAGTCAGTAGCCGAATATGAGGCAAAATTCTTGTTTCTAAGTCGTTATGCTCGGGGTATCGTTGCAACGGAGCATGAGCGTTGTATTCGATTCGAAGATGGTCTGAGGGATGAGTTACGAGTACTGATAGCTCCGCAACGGGAGAGAGAAGTTGCTGTCCTGGTTGAGAAGGCTAAGATAGCCGAAGAGGTGAAGCAATCTGAAAGGCAGCATCAGGAGAGGGACAAGGGTAGGAATAAAATGAATTTTGGGTCGTCAGGATCTGTTAGGAATTTTCAGAAGAGACCTAGGTTCGATGGGCCGAGTCGGGTTACAAAGCCTGTTGCTGTTAGTCGATCTCAATTGTGTGCACGATGTGGGAAATTTCATTCAAGAGAGTGTTGGTTGGGTGGCAGAGGATGCTTCAGATGTAGATCTATGGATCATCAGGTAAAGGACTGTCTGCAAGAGCCCAACAGAGCGCGACCAGATGGTCTGGGTTATAGTTAGCCGGGAAGAAGTGGTCAGCAACCACAGAGAGGTCGTGGTCCTGCTAGAGGAGGAAATGGGTTCGGTCGGGGGCGTGGAGCGCCGGGTAGAGGTGCTGAGAGTATAGATGCGAGACAGCCTGCGTTTGTCTATGCAGCTAGACGTCGTGAGGAGGGTGATGCACCGGACGTCATAACCGATACGTTCCTTATTTCCGGTTTGCCTTTTTTTTGCACTGATTGATATTGGGTCAACTCATTCTTATGTTGCTAGTACGGTGTCTGGAACTCTGAACTTAAACTTTGAGATTGCTTCTAGGGAGATGACTGTACTTAGCCCTTTAGGACAATCTGTAGTAGTGAATAAACTCTTTAAGAATGTGCCTTTAGAAGTACAAGGGATAGTTTTTTCGGCTGATTTGATGGAACTGCCGTTCGGTGAGTTCGATTTGATCTTAGGGATGGATTGGTTAGTGGAGTATCAAGCAAACTTGGATTGTGCTGCTAAGCATATGGTGTTAAGGACTCCTGAGGATAATGAAGTCTTAGTGATAGGCGAAAGGAGGAACTACTTGTCCAATATAGTGTCTGCTTTAAAGGCGAAAAGAATGGTGAGAAAAAGATGCGAGGCTTTCTTAGCTTTTTTCAATGCTCTGGAGGCCAAGGAGTTTAAGGTAGAGGATGTCAGAACGGTGCAAGAATTCTCTGATGTTTTTCCAGAAGAACTTCTAGGGTTACCTCCAAATCGCGAGGTGAGTTGGGTATTGACCTTTTTCCAAGAACAGCGCCAGTGTCTATTGCTCCATATAGAATGGCACCGAAGGAGTTAGTGGAACTTAAAGCGCAGATTCAGGAATTGTTAGACCGGGGTTTTATTCGACCCAGTGTGTCACCTTGTGGAGCGCCAGTACTATTTGTTAAGAAAAAGGATGGGTCGATGCGGATGTGCATTGACTATAGGCAATTGAATAAGTTAGCGATTAAGAACAAGTACCCGTTGCCCAGGATAGATGATTTGTTCGATCAGTTACGAGGTGCTTCGATCTTCTCAAAGATAGACTAGAGGTCTGGGTATCATCAGCTTAAGGTTAAGGAGGCAGATATTCATAAGACAGCATTTTGAACCCGTTATGGACATTACGAGTTCTTGGTGATGCCGTTCGGACTGACAAATGCACCAGTAGTGTTTATGGACATGATGAACCGGTATTCCAACCTTATCTGGATCGGTTTGTGGTAGTGTTTATAGATGATATCCTGGTTTATTCAAGTATGGAAGAGGAGCATGATTCGCATCTTCGGGTGGTTCTGCAGATTCTGAGGGAGAAGCAGCTGTACGCCAAATTCAGTAAGTGTGAATTTTGGTTGAAAGAAGTTGCCTTTCTGGGTCATGTTGTATCTGCGAAGGGGATTAGGGTTGATCCTTCTAAGTCTGTGGCAGAGATTCGGAGTTTTCTTGGTTTGGCTGGGTAGTATAGAAGGTTTGTTGAGGGGTTCTCGTTAATATCTGCTCCATTAACCAAGTTGTTATAGAAAGGGGTACCGTTTGTCTAGTTAGTTAAGCAACAAGAAAGTTTTGAGAAGTTAAAGAGGATCTTGATTGAAGCTCCAGTGTTGATTTAGCCTGAAGCAGGGAAAGAGTTTATTATCTACTGCGATGCATCACACACAGGGTTAGGCTGTGTGTTGATGCAAGAGGGGAAAGTGGTAGCTTATGCATCTCGGCAGTTGAGACCGCATGAAGTGAATTACCCCACGCATGATCTGGAGTTAGCTGCGGTAGTTTTCACTCTGAAGATTTGGAGACACTACCTGTATGGGGAGAAGTCCATCATCTACACGGATCAGAAGAGCTTGAAATATCTCCTTACCCAGAAGGAGTTGAATTTGAGGCAGCGGAGGTGGATAGAATTGTTGAAGGATTATGACTGTTCGATTGAGTACCACCCGGGTAAGGCTAACGTGGTGGCAGATGCATTAAGCCGTAAGGTAATATCGGACTTTAGGGCAATGTTTGCTCAACTTAGCTTGTATGATGATGGAAGTTTATTAGCTAAACTTCAAGTGAAACCTTCTTGGGTCAGTCAAATTAAAGAGAAGCAAATGTCTGATGAGTCGCTAAGCTCGAAACTTCAGTTAGTGGCAAGTGATGAGACAGGAGATTTTAGTGTGAATAGTAATGGGGTATTGTGCTTTCGGGGAAGGGCTTGTATGCCAAAGGATTCCGAGTTAAGGCGAAAGATTCTTTAGGAAGTGCATAGTAGCCCATATGCTATACATCCTGGTGGAAGTAAGATGTATAGGGATCTGCGAGAACAGTTTTGGTGGCCGGGTTTGAAGTAAGAGGTTACCGAGTTTATAGGTAAGTGTCTGACGTGTCAGCGACGGAAGGTAGAACATCAGTTACCTTTAGGGTTGTTGTAGCCGGTGAAGATTCCACTTTGGAAGTGGGAGAGGATAACGAAGGACTTTGTGAGTGGGCTACCCCTTACGCCTATGAAGAAAGATTCGGTGTGGGTGATTGTGGATCGGTTGACGAAGTCCGTGCACTTCATGGGGTTGATTATTCTTTACAGAAGTTAGCCAAGCGGTATGTGGCGGAGATTGTGAGGTTGCATGGGGTACATGTGTCTATCATATCAGACAGAGACCTCAGGTTTACGTCGAGGTTCTGGAAGGCGTTGCATCAAGCGTTGGGTACAAGACTAGATTTCAGCACAGCATTCCATCCATAGACTGGTGGTCAGTCTGAGAGGGTAATTCAGATCTTGGAAGACATGTTGAGAGGCTGTGTACAATAATAGCGTTCAATCTAGTATTCAGATGGCGCCCTACGAAGCATTGTATGGGTGGAGGTGTCGTACTCCTATTTGCTGGACAGAGTTGGGTGAGCGGCAGGTGTTGGGTCCAGAATTAGTTTCCGAAATAGAGGAAAACGTTAAGTTGATTAGAACTTGGTTGAAGGAAGCTTCCGACAGGCAAAAATCCTATGCTAATCTGAAGTGTAAGGATATAGAATTTGCAGTGGGTGATCAGGTGTTTCTGAAAGTTTCACCGTGGAAGAAAGTCTTAAGATTTGGTCGAAAGGGCAAGTTGAGCCCCACGTTAATCGGGCATTATCGAGTGTTGAAACGAGTGTGACCAGTAGCGTATCAACTCGAGTTACCTCCAGAATTAAGACAGAATCATGATGTATTTCATGTCTCGATGTTAAGGCGCTACCGGTCGGATCCAACTCACGTAGTACCAGTGGAGGAAATCGAAGTGAGACCTAATTTATGTTTTAAAGAGGTACTAGTTCAGATCCTAGACCGAGATGTTAAAGTATTGAGGAGAAAGACAGTTCCATTGGTTAAAGTGTTGTGGTGGAATCACGATTCAGAGGAGGCCACGTGGGAGCCAAAGGAAGTTATGCGTCAGCAATACCCTCACCTCTTTTGATCAAGTAAATTTCGAGGCCGAAATTTCTTTTAGGGGGTAGAACTGTAACATTCGAGAATTAGGGGTTTTCCGTTTGTTATGTTTCTGTGTGTTTGATATGCTTTGTCTACTAAATCTGGTATGTTTAGGGGCTCCGGGAAGGCTCGGGATTAAACTTGAGCCTTAGTGAAAATTTTATTTCTAGGCACTGTAGGGGAGAGTTAGTTGAGGCAGGTCTTAAGGTTAATTACTTGTGTTTGTTGACACAAGAAGTGGTGTAGCAAAGTGGCAAGGATATGCCACTTAAGGTGCAAGGAAGTGGCGTTAGTGTGTAGCAGTAGGGGGATGAGGTTCAAATCCTATAACACTCTCTTGAAAGCTTAATTTTTGCACTCAGGAAGCTAAGGTGATGGATTCAGCAGGGACTCTCCAAGGATGATGGTGGAATGGGTCAACATATTCAAATGAGTGGCCATGAGGTGTTTGTGATATTTGAATTGGTCAAACCAATTAAAATGGTGGTTGGAGAGTGAAGTAAGGAGAGAATCAAGGGATTTCAAGTTGGTGGATGTGATGGCCAGTTGTGGGGAGCTAGAAGGGGGAGAATTCGGTTTAGTGCTAGTTGAGTGAAGTGCCGGATTTCATAAGGCTTGTGGTACTTGCCTTTCTCTTCTGTTTTGTTCAATCGGTCATAGGGGTGTGGTATAGTGCCGATTGGTACAAGTGTCTTGTGAGGGAGTGTTAAGCCGAAGCTCATTTCCTTGTTGTTACCAAAGAAAACTGTAGCTCTCTTTTTCTCTCCCTCTACTTGGCCCAAACTCATTGAAGCTCCTTTGCTGAATCTTTTCTTCTTCTTTGTTCTTCTATAAACACTTTAACCGAATCTAGTTCAACCCATCTTCTCTCTTTCCAAACCAAAAACCCTCTTTCTTTTCTACTAATTTCATTCCCTAGTCGAATCACCTCTCTAACTCATCTGCTTCATAGCCGAACCTTGCTGTCCATTTTCTTCTTCTTTTTCTATTGCAAAAGTCGAAAGTCTCTACTACTCCCTAACTCTTCTCTTTTCTGTATTGGATAGCCACCGCATATTCGGTTAGCTTTCTCAATCGACATCTCCTTGTTGTTCTTGGTAAGGGGGTCTTCTGCTTCTTCTTCTATTCATTTTGTTTCCTTTATCTTATGGTTTTTTTTAAACCGAAAATGTTGATTCGTTTTCTTTGGGGATATTGGCCGATTGTAGGGGGCTCATTCTCGTATTTTCTCCTTCATTTAGCCAGCGTTTGGAAGGTGTTTGGTAAGTTGGATGTTGGCCGAAAGGCCATCCCTTTTGTTTGATATTTGGAAATCTATTCTAACTTGGGTTTTGTCTAGGGACTCATTTGGTTTCGCAAGCCAACCTTCTGGTATCCGGTTTCGTTGGGCAAGGGTAAGGTATTCTCTTTTAGTTTCTTTTCATCTCCTTTACTCCTACTCAACAAATCGACCATTCTTTCTTCCTTAATGCGTTCTTTCATTCTTCATGGCTAGTAGCCGAATATCAAGAAGAGAAGTGCTAAGACTTCTTAGGTGGCCGAGAGTTCTTCTCCAAGGAGTCTTGCTCATTCGCGTTAGTACAAAGGTAAGGAGTTACCCTTTGGTTCTAATCGGTTGGTTATTCTTGGTGGATTCGCCACCTTAGTTTGATATTGTTGGTTAGATAACTGTTGTTTCTATTATGGTATTATAATGATTAAGTGTCTCCATGGATGCAAGTATCAGTAAATCAAAGGAAGGGAGCGAACCCATTGTTGCGGCTCCTAAGTTTAAAAGACGGGCGGTGTCGGTAGTACGAGACTTTCCACCGGGCTGCGGTAGAGAGCTGACGTCTGCCTAGGATAGGCAAATAGTAGTAGTTCCTACTAGTGTAAGTGTCGACATAGAGGGTATAGTCTTATGCATTATCAGGTGTGTAACTCTCACACACTCTATATATTAATTATGTTAATAATCGTATGTTGCTCGAAAGCAAAAAACGATCGAATTGTGATTGAGGTACCCTTGGGGGTAAGGTTAGAGACACCGGGTAAGTTCCATTACAACTTCATGTTTGAAATATGTGTATGTATGAATTAATTGGCTGTTTGCATCCAAAGCATGATCATTCATTTCAGTATGTTAACATATGCATGGACTTGGGATATGATGCGGAAGGGGAAGTGCTAAATTAGGGACTGTCATAGTGGTTTGGTACCACAGTGGGTTGGCCCTACGTATTTGATTCAGTGACTATGTCCCAGTGGCTTGGTACCACATGTTGGAACTTCGGCACCCCCATGGCGTAGTAAAATAAAATTAATCCCGGCAATCCAAACCATGAATCCATGTGTGAGGAACGAATCGGGGTGAAATAAAGGTTTCGAAGTTACCGAAACTTCAATCTGAGTAGACAGCGATGCCTCGGCAACAAGAGTTCTGATCTACTGTCGAACTAAGCCGCAACCTTTACGATGTTGGCCTCTACGTAATCCACCCGGTTTGACTATGAACGGCAGAAATCTCTAAAACTTTTTTAGATGTTTTTATTTGCTTGATGGCTGCTAGACCTTTTCAAGCAAATTCTTAGGGTTTTTCTTAATAAGTTTCGTATCACTTATTACCTTTTATAATCGGTATATCTTTAATGAATTATAAATTTAAATAAATATAATAATGTTCTAACCGAAAATTATAATTACATTAATTATACCCAAAAAGTTATAATTACATTAATTATAACATGGATTTCGGTAAACTATATTTATTTAAATTTATATACGAACCAAATTCATATATTAATTCTCGTTATGTGTACAACATCCTTGTACATATAATATATTCAATATTTGATTGCCCAATTAAATTAATTCTTTAATTAATTTAATTCATGTAACAATCAAACACAATACCAACTATGTTTTATTCCGTTCATTTCAACCATAGGGTGTGACCCTGTAGGTTCTTGTAACATTAGCAGTAATACTAGAACGATTCTAATGTCACAAACAATGAGTGGCATCTAGCAATGCATCATTGCTACCTAAGTTACAAGAAGTCTTGATTCGACATAACTTTTTGTGATTAACCTTTCATGCATTAATCCTTAAGTCCTTTATCTCTGGAATGGACACAAGTCATGGAATAGTCACACTTGTATAGTCCATCCCATGTTTCTTGATATCTTGAGTAGACTATGATATACAAATTAGTATGAAATCTCATGTCAACTTATTTGAGCATGGCCATGCATTTCTAGTCTCACTCAATCAAGTGGCCTAAGATATTACTCCCATTATGTGGGAGGGACTTATCCTATATTGATCAACAATATCCCTCTACATAGATTGTGGTATATCCAACATCAGCCTTTATAGAACAACCAGTTACGGTGTACGTTTGATTGTATCAAAATATACGACTCACGATGTTGCGATAATGATTATCTCAAGTCTGAGGATCATATACATATTAATCACTATGAATAATGTTGTGACAATTACATAATAATCCAAGAAACATACTCATAGCAGGTCAATCCAATATGTTGGTATCTAACACACATATTCATGCACTGATTTTGACACTCCATATCAATGACAACTCTTTATCATCAATCAACTACATATTAGTCTTAATGCATTATTGTTGTCCTAGTCAACAATAATACTTGACTAAGGATCTTTTAAGAATAATCATATTATTCTCAGGACATTACTATGAAATAGTTTATTTGTACACACAGAAGGAAAAACTGAAATAATAATGACAACGCTTTATATTAATAAACATGGTAAATCAACTACGTTATTACAACCATCTCATGATTGATCTTTGGGCATACTCTTACACCACAGTGGATTTGCCCCACGTATATTTATTCGGGATTGTCCCAGTGGTTTGGTACCACGGTGGGTTGGCCATACACATATTATTAGTGACTCTGTCACAGTCATCTGGTATCATGGTGGTCTGGAACCACAGTGGCTTGGTGCCACAGGCAATTGGCTGATTCAGGTGTTGTAGAGGATAGAAAATAGGTGGGTTTGGGTTGCATCGCATACAAGATTAATATGCTGTATTGTGTGGGCTTAGGCCCAATGGGCCTCAGCGGTCGGGAAGCCCAGAGTTCGCCTAATGGGAATTTACACATTGAGTCTCGGTGACTCACCCCTCTACTAAATTTTGCAAGTAATCAGTAGATCGCGGATTTAGAGCCGAGGCGGACTCGAGGTGGCCATGCATAATGCTTTAAGTACTTTCATTTTTATTATTGCTTAAATTTCACTATTAAGTTTGGGTTTTGGTATTGTAATAAGGTCGCTTAAACTTTGACTTGGACTTTATTTTGAAATTGATATAGCATGCCTATTAAATAATCAAAGTGGGAGTTTTCTAAGATTAAAACGTTGAACAAACGATTTCCAAACGGCTAACGGAAGAGGGGTAAAGAGTAACAAATTGATTAAAATTTTCAATTAGAAACCACAACATTGTTTTCAAACTGACAGCTTTATGAAATTCTTTAAATCTGACTTTCGTTAAATAAGCCTGATTTCGTAACTCAGTTCAAATTAACCACTACTTTAAATTTTCTTTAAAAACAGTAACGATACACAAAATTTTTCTCAACTCGTGGTTATATTTATTTTTTTTTTAATTTTCTTAACTGTAACATACCAGATTCGGTCGTAGCGTTTGACTGGGTTTGGGGTGTTATAGATGCACTAAGCCGTAGGGTTGTAACGGATCTGAGAGCAATGTTTGCTCGTCTCAGCCTACTTGAAGATGGTAGTTTGTTGGCTGAACTCCAAGTGAGACTGACCTGGATTGATCAAATTAAGGAGAAATAGCTGTTGGATAAATCGTTGGTTCCTCATTTTCGATTGGTGGAGAAGGGGGAGACTGCGGATTTTAGGCTGAGTAGTAAGGGAGCACTATGTTTCCGTGGAAGAGTTTGTATACCGAAAGATTCTGATCTGAGCCAGTCTATCCTACGGGAGGTGCATAGTAGTCCTTATGCTATGCATCCAGGTGGGAACAAGTTTTATCAAGATTTGCATGAACTGTACTGGTGGCCAGGGCATAAGCGCGAGGTTACTGATTTTGTGGGCAATGTCTAACATGCCAGCAAATTAAAGTTGAGCACTAACTACCTTCTGGGTTACTGCAGCCAGTAAAGATTCCATTCTGGAAGTGGGAGAGGGTAACCATGGATTTTGTAAGTGGGCTACCCTTAACGCCGACTAAGAAGGACTCAGTATGGGTTATTGTTGACCAACTGACTAAATCTGCCCACTTTATACCAGTCCGCACTGGTTATTCGCTGCAAAAGTTGGCTAAGTTATACGTGGCTGAGATTGTGAGACTGCATGGGGTACCAGTGTATATCATTTCGGACAGAGATCCTAGATGCACATATTGATTCTAGAAAAAGTTAGACGAGGCTTTGGGTACAAGGCTGGACTTCAGTACGACATTTCATCCTCAGACCGACGGTCAGTCGGAGAGGGTGATACATATATTGGAGGACATGTTAAGAAGCTGTGTAATTGAGTTCAAAGGTAGTTGGGAAGACTATTTGCGGCTAGTAGAGTTCGTATATAACAACAGCTACCAATCTAGTATGCAGATGGCACCGTAGGAGGCATTATATGGTTGTAGGTGTCGCACCCTACATGTTGGACAGAACTAGGTGAGCGGCGAGTTTTGCGGCCAGAGTTAGTTTTTGAAATCGAAGAAAAAGTAAAGTTGATTCGAGATCGGTTAAAGGAAGCATCAGATAGGCAGAAGTCGTATGCAGATTTAAAGCGAAAAAGAGATAGAGTACTCTGTGGGGGATTATGTCTTTTTGAAAGTCTCACCATGGAAGAAGATTCCGAGATTTGGACAGAAAGGCAAACTGAGCCCTAGATTCATCAGACCTTACCGAATATTAAAGCGAGTGGGACCGGTCGCCTATCACCTTGAGCTGCCTCTTGAGTTAAATGATGTGTTCCATGTCTCTACGCTAAGGCGATACTGCTCTGATCCCTCACATATAGTGTCGGTGGAGGAGATGGAGGTTAAACCTGATCTAACTTTTGAGGAAGAACCGGTACAGATACTGGATCGTGATGTTAAGGTATTAAGGAGGAAATATGTTCCTTTGGTCAAGGTTCTTTGGTGTAATCATGGTACTGAGGAAGCCACGTGGGAGCCTGAGGAGGCGATGCAACAACAATATCCTCACCTTTTCTGACCAGGTAAATTGCGAGGCTAAAATTTCTTTTTAGGGGGTAGAATTGTAAAGCCCCAAAATATAGGGTCTTTAATTTTTAATGTTCTGACCAAATTGCTTGTTTGCTTCAATAGCTAAGTGTTTTGAGTGTGTTTTGGGGATTTTAGAAAACCTAGGTTCAAGTATGGCCTTTGGCAAAATTTTGATTTTTGCTCTCTTGGAAACTTGGATGTTAGCTTAAAGGGCATATATATTAAGTGTGCCTGGTTTATGACACAAGGAGTCTACTGGTAAAGGTGGCAAGTGGCGTGTGGAGTGTTCTAGTGGTCTGAGGTTCGAATCCCGTTGCATGCAATCAAGAGATTTTATGTATCTGTGGCGAGAGAGGTAGAGTTGGACTCAAACTCTACAGAGGTGGTTGGAGACTTGGTCATGAAATTTGAATAAGTTTGAATGGAAGGTGTGGAGTGAATCTAAGAGTAACCGATGGAGACGTTCAAGGAGTTGGGATGTGAGGGGAGTCTTGGCCGAATAGGAGAGCTTGAGTAGGGGATTTCGGCTAAGGGAATTTCATTTGTGCATTTTCGGCATTTGAGGTGGGTGTAGAAGCCATCCTCTTTCGTATTTTAGGTTTTTCTTTTGTTGTGTTTCGGGTTTTGCTCTCTATGGCGTCTCGTGCATCATTTTTGACCACTTGGGTTTTTTTCTCATCAACTTTCTTTTTCTCTCAACTGTTATTCACTTTTGACAAACACAATACCAATTACCAATTGCCAAATTCTCCATTGAAGCCTTTATTTCTTCTCCACATCTTTCTCTCTGTTGAATTGGTAGTCTTTTTCTCTTTTACTTTCACTTCTTCTTCTTTTTCGAATTTCGTCTTCCTTTCTGTGTAGGCCGAATACTCATACTCTCTCCTTCTCAAATCTCTTTGTTCTTCTTGGTTCGGGCCAAATCTTCTTGATTGAATACTACTGAAATACGTTTGTTTATTGGTATTGGTAAGGGGGTACTATAACCACTTTATTATTTCGTTCTTAGTCAGATTTCTTTTGGCGTTATCAACAATATTCAATTTTCCCTTCTTTTTCTCTTGGGGCCGAATGCATGGTTGTCTTCTAACAACTTTTGATCTGCTAAATCGTGTTAGGAGGGGGAATCACCCTTGATCAGCAGGGAGGCAATAATATCAGTTAGTTCTAGCAAGGTGAGTGGTTGTGGTTTAAGTTAATAAAGGTGGTGGATTAAGAGTATGCGTTAACCTTATTAATTGTAAATCTGATACGATATTTTGGTTGATTATAAGATTCGGAGAGCGTGGATCTTGGTTGGTTTCTCGAACAGGTGTGTAATCGTACACCCAATGTTGTTTCTGTCAAAACGACAGATGAAGGTGTGTCTTCACACCCCTATTTAATTGTGAATTGGCAAAAGCCGAAAAGCTGAAACTTTGGCATCTGAGGGCTCACGAGCGTACGAATGCTCGTAGGGACAAATTGAGCCACAATCATTCGCGATAGACCGTAGAGGCCACCACGAACGTTCTCGTCGGCTTAGGTCGTAATAGGCCTCGTAGGACCGAAAAAGGTCATGTGTGCCCAATGGGCTCATGGGCCCCACAGGGACGAAATCCACGGTAAGTGACTAATAAGGGATTGCGCTGTGAGGTTCGCGTAGCCGTGACGGAATATGGGCTAAACTGGCCACACGAGCGTGTGGGCCCACTTGGGTCAAGTAACGGGCGTTTGGCCCAATTATACTGTTTTGGCCATACAAGTTATCCGAGTCGTTTGAGGCATTGGTAGGCCTTTGGAAAGGTCGTAAACTGTACCAAAATACCCCTAATAAGTAAAATGACTGAAATACCTTCGTAATATAAAATTACCAAAACACCCTCGAAGGGTAGAATTACCGAAATAACCTCAAAGGGTAGAATTACCGAAATACCCTCGTAATGTAGAATTACTGAAACATCCTCGAACGGTAGAATTATTGAAATAACCTCGAAGGGTAGAATTATCAAAATACCCTCGTAATGTAGAATTACTGAAACACCCATGAACGATAGAATTATCGAAATAACCTCGAAAGGTAGAATTGCCAAAATACCCTCGAATGGTAGAATTATTAAAATACCCTCGAAGGGTAAAATTACAGAAATACCCTCAAAGTGTAGAATTATCAAAATACCCTAGTAGGGTAGTATTTCCGAAATACCCTTGTAGAATAGAATTACCAAAATACCCCTAACGGGTGAAATTACTGTTTTACCCCTAATCAACGAAATGACCATTATACCCCTAGTGGTAGTTTAGTTGATGTGTGTATGCTATCTATATGACTGTTTATGAATATGACATATTGCATACACGTAATATTTATGACACGACATTCTGCATTGGGGTTGAGATTCTGATTTGGAAGAAGTATTGTACTAGTGGCTCTGCCACGTTTTAACTGTTTTAGTGGCTTCGCCACGTATTCTGATTTTAGTGGCTTGGCACTATTAGCAGCTATGCTACGATATTGGTGTGTTGGCTGGGTGGGTCGACTTAGTCTCCACATGGTGTGTTGGTTGATACGGGTGGTGTGTTGGCTGGTTTCGGTTAGGTTGCATCATTGTTTTGTTCTATTTTTATTTGGGCTTATACGCACACTGTTACTGTATTTGGCTAAGTCCCACACTGTACTATTATTGAATAGGGCTCAAGCCCAGACTGTTATTGCATGATAGCGGATTACACAATGAGTTCTTGTAACTCACCCTTTTCTTTTAACTGTACAGGTAATCCCCAGCCTTAGGAGATTTGGAGCTGCGAGGGACTCAGAGGTGGCCACATGTTCGCGAGTATTTTCATTTATACCTAGTTTTTTAAAATTATTTGTTTTGGAGAGGTATTTATGTAATAATGTCATTTGAGGTTTTTAACTTTTATTTGGTTTTAACTTTTTACGTTAACATGCTAGATTAGGAAACACGAGTTTTCAAAATAATTATTGTTTCCAAGGAAAATCATGCATTTTCAAATTCTAAATTTTACAATTGGAAAAGCTTCCACAGTTTTTAATCCAGTTTAATAAACTGGTAGTAAATGATATAACCAATATGTGATTAACAAGTATTGATTTTACAACCCCAACGGTTTCAATAGTAATTAGTTTTAAAAAGGATTTAAAACTTTAGCCATGAATTTGCATCGACAAGACTGGTTTTCAAATCAACACTTCGATGTGACACGTCAGATCCAGCCATAATGTCTAGGCTTGGTTTGGGGTGTTACACGTTAAGTCTCGATTTGTCACTAAAATTGGGGCTTTGAATTATCAATTTTAGGTACTGGAGTGCTCGGGAGTGTCTAGACAGTAAAACGATACCAAAAGTGTGTAATCAAGTGCATAAAAAAACGAGGTTTTAGTGAATGTCAAAAACCTCACTCTCGACGCCACACAGGCATGTGGTCCCTTGTGGTAGGCCTTGTGGTCACCCGTGTGGAAGGCCGTGTGACATGACACGAGTGTGTGATCGACGAGGCCAGGCCGTGCGCTCATGACACGGCCGTGTGCGACACACAGGCTAGACTGATTTGGGCCGTGTGGTCCACATGGGTGTGTGGGATTTTGGGCTAGGCTGTGTGATCCACACGGCCAAGGCTTATTTGGGCCGTGTGGGCCACACGGGCCTGTGGGCCCACACAGGCAGGCCACATGGGCTTGTGAACCCATTTTTACTGAAATGACTGTTAAGGTTGCACGGGTTGGTAAGCACTATTTAGACCCTTAACTATGTGATACTGATTGTGTGAATTATGTACTAAACATGCTATATACAAGCATGTATACTGAACTGAATGTGTATCTAACAAACTTATGATAGCATGACATTTCATTGTATATTGCATTGTATTGGGTTAGGTTGATATTATTTGGAAGAAGTGTAATTAAAGGCTTTTAAGACTAATATACTGACAGTTCTGCTGCAAATTAATGTTTTGTGCCGCATTCGGTACTACCTAGAGTGTAGGGATGGGTGGGTTGATTTAATCCCCATATGGAGTGTAGGGTTAGACGGAGATGGTGTGTAGAGGCTGGTTGTGTAGGACTTTGTTATTGAATACTGCATGTCTGCTATTGATACAGTGATGGGCTTAGGCCCTAATGTAAACCGATACTGTGACTGGCTAAGGCCCTACTGCATATTTGATACTGTATTGAGATGGACTAAGGCCCAAGCCGTTACTAATACTGAAAGGGGCTTAGGCCTAAAACTGTATTTGATTGTGCATTATGTCTACTATTGTTTGTTTTCTGTGGGATTACACACTGAGTTTACGTAAACTCACCCCTCTCTGTTTAATGTGCACAGGTAATCCCCAAACCTAGACGGATCAGTACGGCGGAGGACTCGATAGTGACCACAGTTTTTGGACTTTTCGTTTTTTTCTTTTTTAGAATTTGTGTTTTATGGTTTTATTATTGGGATGTAATTTGAGGAATCATGGGACTTTTGCTTAAATTTGTTTTTTTTTTTTTTTGGAATTATAATTGCTAGTCATAGGAAGTTCGGTTTTCAAAAAGCTAACGTGTTTTCTAAGCTCACGAATACTTAAACTACTTTGTTTTAAAAGCTCCTGCCACAGGAAATGTTTTAAAGAAAATGTTTTAAATAAGTAAAATGATTTCCTTTAGAACTAATAAGAGATAAAGAAAAGTATTAAATAGAACAGGTTTTATCACATCAACATAGTTTTCAAACACCTTATCATGTGACATTGTCAAATTCGGCCATAACGTCTAGGTCGGGTTTGGGTTGTTACATCATCTTTCCTATATATTTCCATAGAAACCCTAGGAGAAAGGATGAAAAATTTTCAAGCTCAATAAGGTATGAAATCAAGTCTCGTTTTTAATGATTTTTATATTTTTCGAATTAGGATAGTCTAATCTATCTATTTGGAGGATTAATTTGAAAAGTTATCAAGGTATGAAAAATGGGTCATGGATGTATATGCTGGATATTAGAAATTTATGGTAGAAAATGAAATATTATTGATAGATAAACAACTTTTACAAAGTGATTTTTGATGAAAACATGATTTAAGTACTAGAATGTGAACTTGTGAAATTGAAGGAACAATTCTGAAATTTTATGAATAGATGTGCTGTAAATTTTGTAATGGGGCTTTGGTTAGGCTTGGAATAGGGAGTAATTTGCACAAGTTTCATTTTCTGAGACTAGGGACAAAAACGAAATTTATGGAAAAGCTAGGGGCAAAATGGTAATTTTGCCTAGAACTTAAATTGAGTCCCAATGAGTATAAAACGTATGAAATTGACGATTAAAGTTATTTATATAGATCCAAATAGCCCAAATTCGGTGTTAGAATGAGGAAAACAGGAATATGTCGGATTAGTAGATGTTTGTATACGAACCTTTGTCGAGGTAAGTTCGTGTAACTAAATTGTGTTTACTTACATGCTTTCATTGACTGCGTTTATGTAAATTGTATAAATGTCATAAATATGTGAAATGATTACATATTCGATCAAGCCCGATAAATAAAAATGTCTAATATAAATGATAATGCCAATAGATGATAAATGGAAAACGATGAAAATGTTACTTTTATGCTTGGAATGAATGTGAAGTGTGATCATTTGAATTATAGGGATGATTATAGATGCATGAAATAATCGCATTCCCAATAAAGTTTGAAAAATGTTTAAATCCAGGTTGAATAAATGGAAGATCGATGGATATGTGATTTTCCGAAATGAATAAGGTCCTGCATTTGTTGCTGGTGGGATTTAGCTCAGATGAGTAATCCTATTGACCTCATTTTTGAATGGATTTAGCCCGGATGGGTAATCTTGATGTGAGTCCTCTCAAGCATATGTTAAATGTAATAGTCCAAATTTGACCCTAATCGGAACAGTGGTTTTGGGACCATGAATCCGAGTCCAAAAAATTTTAAATATTATTTTTAGTGCTAATTATATGTGATTTATGATGTGTGAAAGTTTTGTATAAAAATTTTATCGTTTGAATGTTTAATTTAACAAAAAGGACTAAATCGCGTAAAGTGTAAAAGTTGCATACTATACTGGAAAGTGCTTAAATGATGATGGCTTTCTAATATGGGGTATTAAAAGGGTAATTAGCCCATTTTTAAGTTAGTGGGTGGTATATGACATAAGTAACCTTAAGTTATATATTAGTTTTATTTTATTTGAAAGGTTATATTAGTAATTAAGTAAAATCATATTATATGTTAAAATAAAACAAATGAAATGGCCATTATCATCTTATTTCTCTTGGCCAAATATTGGAGGAAGAAGTAGAACTTGATTTCTTGTTATTTTCGGCACATATAAGCTGAAATTCAAGCTTAGTTTGATTTCGATTTTTGTTAATTTTTACGTTTTTGAGATCGTTGCTTCGAACATTAGTTGACCCATGTTGGAATTTTTAAATTTGAGCATGTTTGATGTTCGGCCATTGTCATGTTCTTGTAGTTTTTGATGTTTGATAATGTTATATTAAAGTTATGTTAAAGATTAGCATGTTTTGTGTTGGAAATTTTAGTGATTTTGAGTATTTTGGACAAATTACAAAGAATAAATTTTTGAGGGGCTAAAATGCAAAATAAATGAAAGAAATGGACATGTATGGTCCCTATGAATATTCGGCCCTTGAGTGGTATAGTGACATTTTGTGTATTTTGTGTTTTATGCAAATAGGACTAAATTGTAAAAATGTGAAACATAGGGGCAAAATGGTAATTTGCCTGTTTATGTGTTTTGGGACTAAATTGAGATGAAATGTGCTTGAATGAGCTAAATTTTAATGTGTTTAGATCAAGAACAAAGAAAAATGGATTTGGATCGGGGAAAGGCAAAGGTTATCGAATAGCTGGTCTACGTTGTCCGTCAATAGTCGAGGTAAGTCCTTAAGCAAATATATGTTAAAGAATTAATTATGAACATAGTAAATGATGATATTTGATAATTTTGAGTATAAATCTATGTAATGGCCGAATGTGCTGGTATATTATTAGACTGATTTTATTTTGTTTAATATAATGTGAATAAGTTCGGTTTGATATGTGAAAGAAATATGAAGTATACGAAATGTTTGTGAATTTAGCACTAAGTAATGTGAATTGAATGATTAATAGTGTTGATTTTCGGGCTTCGAGCCTAGCAGGCCTTGTGCCGGTGAATTATTTCGGGTTTATTGCCTAGCAAGCTTAACGCCGGTGTTCGAACTTCAGACCTCGGGTCTAGTAGGCTTAATGCCGGTATATACTATAAACAGAGAATCTGAAAATCAAACAAGGTGCGACATACGTAGAGCTATGTGCTAAAAGCTCAGGTAAGAGTTAGCCTACTATATGAGTAGGGAATGAAGTAAGCTAATTTATTATCATTTTAGTTAAGTACGATGTGATGAAATGGATGATTCAATGAGTATTTTATTTTATAATGTTGAGCTTATCATTAATGTGTATGAACATTACATATATGCGAAATTGAGATATATACATGTATATTACATTGAAGACTCAGTTATAAATGGAAAGATCAATGGTGAAAGAGTTTAAAAGTGTTTGCATATATGTATAAGTAGATATAGGAGATCGATACCTAAGATGTGTTCATATGATTCGAAATATGCGATTAAATATGATATTCATGTGATTTGATAATGTACATGTTCATAGTGATAATATTTAAATCAAGGGTATTACTAGTATTCGGCCATGTACATTTTACATATTGAAATAATTATGTTCAATACTATAAGCCTGAAGATTAAGATGTTTAAGTGTATGATCATTACATTAATATTTGCTTGAGACTTACTAAGCTACTGAGCTTACTTTGAGTGAGTTCGTTGTTTGTTTTATAGATTTTGGTCAAGCTACGGGCTCGGGTGATCGTTGGTGAAGTCAACCACACTATCATCCTTTTTTGGTACTTTTAAGCTAGTTATTTTTGAATCAAAGGCATGTATAAGCTAGCTAAATGTTGGAATGATGTTATGTTTATAAATATAATAGCTATGTGAAAATGGCTTAAATATTCATTTTAAGTTCGGTTCTATTTGTACTTGACTATGTGATTAATGTGTTTGGTTTCAACAATTCGGCTAGGGGTTGTTTCTTTATTTCAAGCTTATGTATTATGTGTTCTATATGATTGCTTATTTGTAACGCCAATGTTTGTGTTAAATTAGTCAGGTGTTTCGGCATTTAAGTTAATCTTTGCAAGGATAAGTCAAGGTAGGTATGTGTTAATTAAGCATCATTCGAAATTTATGTGTGTGTGTCAACTATAGTTGATTTACAAAGTATGAATTATATTGAGTAATGCATGTATGTATATTCGGCCAAACCCATGTGATATTTGCAAATGTAGTTAACATGTTTTAAGAATTAGTTGTTTAGGCTCATAATCGAATATGGAAAATGTGCATAACTATGATGTATACATTTATATATGTTCATATATACATGTATTTGGCTTGCGAGGTTGCTTAATTTAAATGAGTGCATGAAACTACCAAACCTGATTTGTGCTAGGTGACGAACATGAAATTTTATAAATGAGACCTTGCATATTCGACCAAATACATAAGTATGTATGTGATATGTAGTAAGTTGCATATATTCGATTATGTGGAAATAGGTTTCGTGCCATATGAAATTGGTCTTAATAGAAAGTTACTATGTATTGACATTCGAAATACGCTTATTTAGTTAATTAGTTATGAATAGTTTATTTGTTTATAAATTTCATAGATCGTGATCGTTTTGATAAATGTGGTGCATGAAACCTGTATTATTATATGATATTGTCGTAATATACATTGTACGATCATTTTGTGTTCATCGATGATTATATCGTATATGATATCAAGTATGTGTTACACATGTGTGATTTGCCTGTTTATGATTAAATTATTTGATAGAGATGATTAACTAAGATTCAATCGATTGAATTGAAGTTTTGACTTACATGGTAATACCAGTAACCCTAATCCGGCGACGGACACGGGTTAGGGGTGTTACATTTGATTGGTATCAGAGCTTACGGTTTAGTCGATTCTAGGACTACCGTAGCGCGTGAGAGTCTAGCTATACATGCCTTTGTTATATATACGATAGTGTGGTGATTTCTGACATTTCGAACTATGTTTTATATAGTAAATGGATCCTGACAGAGCCGTAGCGGATGATGTAGAGATTGTAGCGCCTGATCGCACACGTGGATCAGCGTCGGTAGACTCTCGACCTATTTCGGGTAGCCATGAGGGGAGGCTAAGCAAGCCTTCTACCAGATGATGAATAATTGGTTCACCTAGTTCATTCAGACTGACCCGACTGTACAACAACCTCCACCCCCGAATAATCCAACTCCGGCACCTTCTGTACCTCCGATGATAGATTTGATGAGATCTAGTAGGCCTCCCGTTGATAAAATTAGGAAATATAGGGTCGAAGAATTTAAAGCCAATGATGATGACGATGCAGAGCGAGCTGAGATGTGGCTCGATAATACTATTCGAGTACTTTATGAGTTATACTGTACTCTAGATGAATGCCTGAAGTGTGCTATATCTCTACTTCGGGACACTGTATATCACTGATGGAATACACTAGTACCAGTGGTTCTGAAAGAAAAAGTGACTTGGGATTTCTTTTATATCGAGTTCCGTAAGAAATATATCAGTCAGAGATTCATCGATCAGAAACAAAAAGAATTTCTAGACCTAAAATAGGGTCGTATGACTGTGACGGAATATGAGCGGAAGTTTGTCAGATTGAGCTGATATGCCCGAGAGTGTGTATCAACTGAAGCCATTATGTGCAAAAGATTTGAAGACGGTCTGAATGAAGACATAAAGTTACTTGTTGGCATTCTTGAGATCAAAGAGTTTGTGGTACTTGTCGAGGGAGCTTGCAAAGCTGAAGAGCTTGGAAAAGAGAAAAGAAAGGCTAAAGTAGAAGCTAGAGACACTCGTAAAAGATCATCGAGTAAGACTTTCCATTCAACGTCGAAGAAGTTCAAAGATGACTTCGGCCGACATAAAGCTACTTCAGACCTGTCTAGACGAGATCGACCTCCAGTGAGTTCCCGAGCCACTTCGATGGCTAGTGTTGGTAACGTTCAACAGAACCGGACTGAGTGCAAGCATTATGGAAAATGGCATTCTGGGAGTTGTAGATTCTGTGATTGGTGCTGCTTTAAATGTGGATCGTCGGACCATTTTATTCGAGAGTGCCTGATGCTAGCCGAGCAAAATACGGCTCAGGATACTAAATATAGCAACGCGTCAGCACATGGCAGTCCACCCAGACATTCAGGGAATGTAGGTGGCAGTCAGAGAGGAACAAAAGACACTGCAGTTCGATCAGAGGCTCGAGCACTAGCTAGAGCTTATGCTATATGAGCCAGAGAGAATGCTTCTTCCCCAGATGTTTCTTCCCCAGATGTCATTACCGATACTTTCACACTTTATGATACTACTGTGATTGCATTGATTGATCCTGGTTCGACTCATTCGTATGTGTGTAAAACTCTAGTATCCAGTAAGACTCTGCCTGTGGAGTCTACCGAGTTTGTAATTTGTGTGTCCAACCCCTTGGGTGGATGTGTACTCGTTGATAAAGTGTGTAAAGGTTGCTCGTTGACGATTCGGGATTTCTGCTTCCCAGCTGGTTTAATGTTGTTATCTTTCGACGAGTTCAACATAATTTTGGGAATGGACTGGTTAACTTTGCATGATGCAGTGATGAATTGCAAAAGAAAGATTATTGATTTGAGATGCCAGAACAGTGAGATCATCTGGGTTGAATCTATTGATCTGAGTGGGTTACCGGTAGTAATATCCTCGATGTTACCTTGTAAGTATGTGAGAAAAGGATGTGAGGCTTACTTGGCCTATGTGTTGGATAATAAAGTGTCTGAAAAGAAAATTGAATCCATACCAGTGGTGTGTGAATATCCAGAGGTGTTTTCTAAAGAATTACCGGGTTTACTGCCAGTTCGAGAGATAGAGTTTGGTATTGAATTAGTACCGGAGACGACTCTGATTTCGATAGCTCCATATCGGATGGCACCTACTGAATTAAAAGAGTTCAAAGCACAACTGCAAGAATTGACAGATAGGGGCTTTGCACGACCGAGCTTTTCTCCTTGGGGTGCACCAGTTCTATTTGTGGAAAAGAAAGATGGGACTATGCGAATGTGTATTGATTATCGACAGCTAAATAAGTTGACAATAAAGAATAAATACCCGCTGCCTCAGATTGATGACTTATTTGATCAGTTGAAAGGGGCTTCAGTGTTTTCGAAGATAGATCTGAGATTGGGTTATTATCAGTTGTGAGCCAGAGATTCTGATGTGTCAAAGACTGTATTTCAAACGAGGTACGAACATTTTGAGTTCCTGGTTATGCCTTTTGGACTTACTATTTATGGATTTGATGAATCTGATTTTCAGACAGTATTTGGATCGGTTTATGGTAGTGTTTATAGATGATATCCTGATCTACTCTAGAAATGAAACCGAGCATGCCGAGCATTTGAGATTGGTGCTACAAACTTTGCGAGACTAACAGTTGTATGCAAAGTTTAGTAAGTGTGAATTCTGGATAAAGGAAGTTAGTTTTTTGGGTCACGTCATTTCAGCATCATGCATTCGGGTTGATCCGAATAAAATATCGGCTATACTTGATTGGAAACCACCGAAGAATGTTTTTAAAATTCAAAGTTTTCTGGGACTTGTGGGTTACTACAGACGATTTGTGAGAGGTTTTTCTGTAATAGCTACCTCGTTGTCAAAGCTATTGCAGAAAGACGCTAAATTTGAATGGTCGGAAAAGTGTCAGAAAAGCTTCGATCAGTTGAAAGCCCTTTTGACCGAAGCTCCAGTGTTAGCTCAGCCTGAATCGGGTAAAGAATTTATTGTTTATAGTGATGCTTCTTTGAATGGTTTGGGTTGCATTTTGATGCAAGAAGGCAAAGTCATAGCCTACGCTTCAAGACAATTGAAGCCTCATTCCGACTCATGATCTAGAATTAGCAGCCATTATTTTCGCATTGAAAATTTGGCGTCATTACTTATTCGTTGAGAAATGTCATGTTTATTCAGGTCACAAAAGTCTGAAGTACTTGATGACTCAGAAAGATTTGAACTTGAGACAACGTAGATGGTTAGAGCTGTTGAAAGACTATGAATTAGTGATTGACTACCATCCGGGGAAAACTAACGTTGTTGTGGATGCCTTAAGTCGAAAATCATTGTTTGCTCTTCGTGCGTTGAACGCACATATGGTTATGTCTGGTGATGGTTCTATCATAGCCGAGATGAAAGCAAGACCAATGTTTATTCAGCAAATTTGTGATGCATAGAAAATTGACAAAGATGTCAATGCTAGAAGAGTTCAGTGTGAAAATGATGCAGAGTCAGAGTTTTGAATTGATGCAAATGATTATTTGAACTTCAAAGGCCGAATATGTGTTCCGAGGAATGTGGATTTGATTTAGATGACTTTGAACGAGGATCATAATAGTCGACTATCGGTACATCCGGGTAACACGAAAATGTATAATGATTTGAAACAGTTCTATTGGTGGCCTGGCATGAAACAGGATATATCTGAATTTGTTTCAAAGTGTTTAATTTGTCAGTAAGTAAAAGCCGAGCATCACGTGCCTTCTGGGTTACTTCAGGCGATCAAGATGCAGTCTGGATTATAGTGGATAGACTGACCAAATCAGCTCACTTTGTGCCAGTTCGTACAGACTATTCGCTCGATAAACTTGCTGAATTGTATGTGTCACAAATTGTGAGGTTACATGGTGTGCCGAGTTCCATTGTTTCAGACAGAGACCCGAGATTTACATTGCGGCTTTGGAAGAGTTGCAAGATGCTTTAGGCACTAAACTCCACTTTAGCACAGCCTTTCATTCGCAGACAGACGGTCAGTTTGAACGAACCATTCAGATACTTGAGGACATATTGAGATGTTGTGTCCTTGAGTTTGAAGGTACGTGGGAAAGATACTTACCTTTGGTTGAATTTGCTTATAATAATAGTTTTCAATCTAGTATCAAAATGGCACCTTACAAAGCTCTATATGGCCGCAAGTGTCGTACACTGTTGTACTGGACTGAGCTCAGTGAAAATAAGATACACGGGGTTGATTTGATTAAAGAGATGGAACAGAAAGTAGCTATAATCAGAGATAGTTTGAAATCTGCCTTGCATGTCAAAAGTCCTACGCTGATTTGAAACGTAAAGACATTGAGTTTCAGGTCAGAGACCGGGTATTCTTGAAAGTTTCTCCATGAAAGATAGTACTTCGATTTGGTCGGAAAGGCAAACTAAGTCCGAGATTCATCGGACCGTACGAGATCATCGAACGTATTGGGCCTGTTGTTTATAGATTGAAGTTACCCTCTAAATTAGAAAAGATACACAACGTATTTCACGTTTCGATGCTTTGTAGATATAGATCAGATCCATCACATGTGATCGCTCCGTCCGAGATTGAAATCCGATCTGATATGACGTATAAGGAGGAACCGATCCGTATTTTAGCTCGGGAAATGAAAGAGTTGAGAAACAAGAAAATTCCGTTAGTGAAAGTACTATGGAATTGCACGAAGTTGAAGAGGCTACGTGGGAGCCTGAGGATTCAACGAGGCAACAATATCCGACTTTGTTTAACGGTAAGATTTTCGGGGACGAAAATCCCTAAGGGGGAGAGTTGTAACAGTCCGAATTTGACCCTAATCGGAACGGTGGTTTTGGGACCATGAATTCGATTCTGAAAAATTTTTAAATATTATTTTTGGTGCTAATTATATGTGATTTATGATTGTGAAAGTTTCGTATAAAAATTTTATTGTTTGAGTGTTTAATTTAATAAAAAGTACTAAATCGCGTAAAGTGTAAAAGTTGCATACTATAGTGGAAAGTGCTTAAATGATGATGGCTTTCTAATATGGGGTATTACAAGGGTAATTAGCCCATTTTTAAGTTAGTGGGTGGTATATTACATAAGCAACCTTAAGTTATATATTAGTTTTATTTTATTTGAAAGGTTATATTAGTAATTAAGTAAAATCATATTATATGTTAAAATAAAACAAATGAAATGGCCATTATCATCTTCTTTCTATTGGCCGAATATTGGAGGAAGAAGAAGAACTTGGTTTCTTTTTATTTTAGGCACATATAAGCTGAAATTCAAGGTTAGTTTGATTTCGGTTTTTGTTAATTTTTACGTTTTTGAGATCGTTGCTTCGAACATTAGTTGACCCATGTTAGAATTTTTAAATTTGAGCATGTTTGATGTTCGGCCATTGTCATGTTCTTGTAGTGTTTGATGTTTGATAATGTTATATTAAAGTTATGTTAAAGATTAGCAAGTTTTGTGTTGGAAATTTTAGTGAATTTGAGTATTTTGGACTAAATTACAAAGAATAAATTTTTAAGGGGCTAAAATGAAAAATAAATGAAAGAAATGGACTTGTATGGTCCTTATGAATATTCAGCCCTTAAGTGGTATAGTGAAATTTTGTGTATTTTGTGTTTTATGCAAATAGGACTAAATTGTAAAAATGTGAAACATTAGGGGCAAAATGGTAATTTGCATGTTTATGTGTTTTGGGACTAAATTGAGATGAAATGTGCTTGAATGAGCTAAATATTAATGTGTTTAGATCAAGAACAAAGAAAAACGGATTTGGATCTGGGAAAGGCGAAGGTTATCGAATAGCCGGTCTACTTGTCCGTCGATAGTCGAGGTAAGTCCTTAAGCAAATATATGTTAAAGAATTAATTATGAACATAGTAAATGATTATATTTGAAAATTTTGAGTATAAATCTACGTGATGGCTGAATGTGGTGGTATATTATTGGATTGACTTTATTTTGTTTAATGTAATGTGAATAAGTAAGTTCGGTTTGATATGTGAAAGAAATATGAAGTATACGAAATGTTTGTGAATTTAGCACTAAGTAATGTGCATTGAATGGTTAATAGTGTTGATATTCAGGCTTCGAGCCTAGCAGGCCTTGTGCCGATGAATTATTTCGGGCTTATTGCCTAGCAGGCCTTGTGCCGGTGAATTATTTTGGGCTTATTGCCTAGCAGGCCTTGTGCCAGTGTTCGAACTTTAGACCTCGGGTCTAGCAGGCTTAATGCCAGTGATATGCTATAAATGGAGAATCCGAAATCAAACAAGGTGGGACATATGTAGTGCTATGTGCTAAAAGCTCGGGTAAGAGTTAACCTACTATATGAGTAAGGAATGAAGTAAGCTAATTTATTATCGTTTTAGTTAAGTACGATATGATGAAATGGACGATTCAATGTGTAACATCCGGAATTTTTGGGCCTATGCGTTTAATGGGAGAACAGGTGTAATGTGTTAATTTAATTGTTAGGGGTCCAAATTGGGCTCAGGATGTGGTCAAGGCCTTGGTGAAATTTGTGTTTGGGCACTATAAGGTTTAAAAGGGTGGTATCTATGTTTAAAATATCAAAACGGGCTTATGGCCCAGTGGTCAGTGGCGCCACTTAGGGAGCAAGGAGGTGACGCCACACAAGGGAGTAAGGGGCCCAAATTTAAGTTTTATGGAGCCCAATTCTTTTAATTTAAGTTAGCTAAATTTCGGCATTAGGGTTAGATAGAGTGGACGGCAGCAAGGCTCAAAAATAGGAGGATTTATCTGAAAGGGATAATGTAGATATTATAGTTGATAATATGGAAGACAAGGGAGGAAATTTAGGGTTCTATCTGCTGGTCACAGTGATGGTCGAATTTCAAACTCTGAGGGGAAGGAAACTTTAAATAGTCAGGTGAGGGTTCTCTTCTTTATTTTTTGGCATTTAAGGTTTCTATCTTTTCTTTCTCTTCTTTCTTCTAAAAGCCGAAAACTCCATTATTCTTTTCTTTTCTTTCTTTTAAAAGCCGAAAAACTCCATTATTCTTTTCTCTTCTTTCTTCTAAAAGCCGAAAACTCCACTATTCTTTTCTCTTCTTCCTTCTAAAAAGCCGAAACCTTATAATCCTTTTTTCTATATTTCTTTTGATCCTTGTTAAGGCCGAACCTACCTCCAGTCTGCCAAAATTCTCTTTTCTTCTTCCTGTTGATTTCTTTATTTAAAAGCCGAATCTCTATAAATTTTTTTAAATCATCTTTTCTTCCCGATTTTCGCAAAAAGCTGGAATCCTCTGCGAGTAGCCGGATCTTCTCTAGTAAGGTGAGTGTCGACTCTTGTTATTCCTTAAGATCTCTTTGGGTTTTTGGAAGATAAAGCCAAAAAGCTAATGGTTTAATGATTTTATGTATTCTCTTGTTGGGCGACATTCGGGAATTGAAGTAGATCTCTTAGATCTAAAAGCCGGAAACACTAGTCCCTGAATCTCATATCATTTTTCGGGATTTCAAGATAGTGGTGGTGTTGGATAAGGATAGCGTCAACTTAGAGGGTCTCGTTCTAACGGCAATCAGGTGTGTAGATCTCTAACACACTCTTTACTGTGTTTTATGTGTTATGGGCTAAAAAGCCGAAAAGTGGCTGTGTAGACAGTCGAATAAAACCCTAAAAGGGTTAGGCAAGGATGCCAGGTACGTAATCATAGAAACTTCTCTATGTGTATCAAAGTATGTGATGATATGTAATCTTTTTAGATGATATATTTATGTTTTTGTATGTATGCATGGGGTGGGATACTGAAATGATGAAGGGCAAGAAGGTCGTATAGCGATCGGTGGCTTTGCCACATAGGCCACATAGTGATCGGTCTTTATGACAGGCATCTCAGTTGTCGAAATGCTACGATGTATTATTAAGGTCGCATGGCGATTGGTGGCTTTGCCACATAGGTCACACAGTGATCGGTCTTTAAGACAGGCAGTACTACTGTCGTTATGGTGTGTAGCGGATGGAGAGTTGATTGTAGAAATCCCCAAGGTGTGATGGTTGGTACGGGTTGGTGTGTAGAGGATGGAACTCTAGGATGGGTTGGGCTATTCATCATTTATTATCTGTCATGTGATTATGATTCTTGCCTTTATGAATGGGCCAGGGCCCATAATGTGTTTGTGGGCCCAAGCCTTTTATGTGTTTTCGGGATTTGCACACTGAGTCTTGGTGACTCACCCCTTTATTTTCTCTGACTTTTCAGATGAGCAGTAGATCGTGGACATAGGAGCCGAGGCGGACTCGAGGGGCCATCAAGTCTTTTTGTTTTCATAAACTATTTCCGGTTTTTCTTTAAGTTTAAATTTTGGGACTATTTATGTAATAAGGCCTCCATAGCTTAGGTTATCAATTTATAATTGTTAATGTCTTCATTTATTTATTTTTTTAAATTTATGTTCAGCAAAAGAGCAAAGGTTTTCTTCCAATATCACTTACTTAACGAATACTTGTATAAAGAAACTGAATTTCCAAAGATCATCCAAGTGAAGTTTTTATGTAAACCCCATAGCATACCAGATCTGGTCGTAGCGTTTGGGCCGGGTTTGGGGTGTTACACAATGAGTATTTTATTTTATAATGTTGAGCTTATCATTAATGTGTATGAACATTACATATATGCGAAATTGAGATATATACATGTATATAACATTGAAGACTCGGTTTTAAATGGAAAGATCAATGGTGAAAGAGTTTAAAAGTGTTTGCATATATGTATAAGTAGATATAGGAGATCGATACCTAAGATGTGTTCATATGATTTGGAATGTGCGATTAAATATGATATTCATGTGATTTGGTAATGTCCATGTTCATGGTGATATAGTGATAATATTTAAATCAATGGTATTACTAGTATTCGGCCACGTACATTTTACATATTGAAATAATTATGTTCAATACTATAAGCCTGAAGATTAAGATGTTTAAGTGTATGATCATTACATTAATATTTGCTTGAGACTTACTAATCTAGTGAGCTTACTTTGAGTGTGTTCGTTGTTCGTTTTATAGATTTTGGTCAAGCTACGGGCTCGGAGGATCGTTGGTGAAGTCAACTACACTATCATCCCTTTTTGGTGCTTTTAAGCTAGTTATTTTTGAATCAAAGGCATGTATAGGCTAGCTAAATGTTGGAATGATGTTATGTTTATAAATATAATAGCCATGTGAAAATGGCTTAAATATTCATTTTAAGTTCGGTTCTATTTGTCCTTGACTATGTGATTAATGTGTTTGGTTTCAACAATTCGGCTAGGGGTTGTTTCTTTATTTCAAGCTTATGTATTATGTGTTCTATATGATTGCTTGTTTGTAATGCCAATGTTTGTGTTAAATTATTCAGGTGTTTCAGCATTTAAGTTAATCTTTGCAAGGATAAGTCAAGGTATGTATGTGTTAATTGAGCATTATTCGAAATTTATGTGTGTGTGTCAACTATAGTTGATTTACAAAGTATGAATTATATTGAGTAATGCATGTATGTATATTCGGCCAAACCCATGTGATATTTGCAAATGTAGTTAACATGTTTTAAGAATTAGTTATTTAGGCTCATAATCGAATATGGAAAATGTGCATAACTATGATGTATACATTTATATATGTTCATATATACATGTATTTGGCTTCTGAGGTTGCTTAATTTAAATGAGTGCATGAAACTACCAAACCCGATTTGTACTAGGTGACGAACATGAAATTTTATTAATGAGACCTTGCATATTTGGCCAAATACATAAGTATGTATGTGATGTGTAGTAAGTTGCATATATTCGGTTATGTGGAAATAGGTTTCGTGCCATATGAAATTGGTCTTAATAGAAAGTTACTATGTATTGACATTTGAAATACGCTTATTTAGTTAATTAGTTACGAATAGTTTATTTGTTTATAAATTTCATAGAACGTGATTGTTTTGATAAATGTGGTGCTTGAAATCTGTATTATTACATGATATTGTCGTAATATACATTGTATGGTCATTTTGTGTTCATCGATGATTATATCGTATATGACTTGGATTAATGTATCAAGTATGTGTTACACATGTGTGATTTGCCTGTTTATGATTAAATTATTTCATAAAGATGATCAACTAAGATTCAATCGGTTGGACTGAAGTTTTGACTTACATGGTAATACCCGTAACCCTAATCCGGTGACAGACACGGATTAGGGGTGTTGAATTATGAATTTGATTTAGCCCGGACGGGTAATCCAGATCAAGCTCTTTAGAGCATATGTCATAAAAAGGATTTAGCATGGACTGGTAATCATGTTGTCTACATGTGTGGCTCGAGAGTGTACTCTCTGAAATTATACCTTATGGGTATTAATAGACATGAATTGATTTATTTTGATTTTTACACCTCGAGTGTACTACCGATGTGACCACCGATATTCCAAATAAATTCAACGAGTAAAAAAACTCTTGATATGAGAAGATTATGATTAATAAATGAGTTATTACATGTATTTACTTGAAATACATGAAAATTATGATATGTGATAATTGATACATGGAAATATGAGACAATGATATTTTTACTTGGAATTTGGTTGATGAATATAAGTTAATCCCTAGTTATAGATTTGTACACTTTGAGTGAACTACTACTTGCGTGACATTGATAATTCGAGTAAAATATGAGTAAAGTTCTGACATGAAATAATCTGAACTCGAGATGAGCTATTATGAAATTGTACTTGTAATACAAAGAGATGATATATACATGTTAAATGAATTCGTGTTGTGGAAAGCATATGTGCCTGGAAATTTGATCATTGTTGAGCCTATATATGTTTTGATATTATTATGGAATATATGACTAACAAAGGCAATGAGGATATGTGTAGGGCTTGAGGTCAAATTGATTGAATATGCCCTACATAGTTATCGCAAAATAAAATAAATAGTAAGTTAAGTACCATGTTATACGAACTTACTAAGTATACAATGCTCACCCCGTTTTATTTTCCCCTGTTTCAGAGTAAATCGGGAGCTCATTGGATTGGAAGCTCAACGGAGATCACTCACACAATCCATCAGCCTATGTCAGTATAGTATGGTAAATCAATTATGGTTGTTATGGCATGTATAGGTTATATTGACCATATTGGCATGAAATATAAATGATGCTTGTAATCTAGCCATTGGAATGGCTAGTAATGGTTTATTTCAATATACTTGTAATGTCATGCTATGGTAGCTATATATATATATATATGATAAGTAGTTGATTAAATCATGTTTAACGCATGAATTGAACAAAGGTAAGATTGTAAACATACATGCATTTAATGATATGCTATGTTGAATGATGGAATTTGCTTATTTGAATGCTTGGAATAGTTGGATTGTACTTGGTATGTTTTGGTGCAGGAAAATTGTAACATCCCAAAAATTAGGGGTTTGTAATTTTTGCATAATTGCATGTCGTGCTTGCTCAGCGGGCTATTTGAGTGTTTTTGAGGGTTCCAGTGAGGCCTGGGTTCAAGTTCAAGCCTTGGAAAAAATTTTGATTTTTGGGCCTTCAGTGGAAAGGGCTGTTAGAAGCAGGATTTAATAAGTGTGTTTTGCTAACACAAGCTAGTCATGTGGTAGGATGGTTGTGGCGTCAATGGGAGAGTAAGGGGGAAGGGGTTCGAATCCCACAAGCTGCATATGGAAGCTTTTATTTTATGCTTTGGGAGAGGAGGAGGCAGAATTGGAATCAAACTCTGCTATGGGAGTAGGAGACTTGGTCAAATGGTTTCAAATGGATGAAGGGGAGGAAATTGAGGAGGAAAAAGGGCAGAAAATCGTGGGATAGGGGAGAGTGGTAGAGTTGGCTGAATTTGGGAGTGTGTGGGGATGAGAGTTTCAGCTGAAGAGGGGTTTGGGTAGCATATTCGGCCTTGAATGGAAAGGGTGCTGAATTTCACTAGTTGTTATTTGGTGTTTTAACATTTCGGGCACTTTTTCCTTGAGCATTTCGGGTCTTTTCTCTGCTTTTCTGATGGGTTTGGGGTGTTACATTTAGTGGTATAGAGCCAGGTTTGCAAAAACTCGGGTGTGGAATGGGTTTTGAGAATTGTTTACATTTGTTTAAAGTCTAGGTTAGAAAAGTAGTAGTATCACTGAACGTGTGACACATCGAGTCTCCAGCATCCGAATCCATAGGTTCCTTTACTCTATACTTGATTATATGATGAAATGACTGTAGTAAGAAACTACTAGAGTTAGTGGTAGTACACTGAAACTTTTAGCTATAGAAGCTAAGACTATGGAGACTGAAACTTTAGTAAAATCGATCTGCGGAAACTACTCTTACCACTGTTATCTTTTCATAAAACATTTTGCAATAATTACATGAACGATAAGCTGATGCATAAAACTCTTAAACAAATTAATACTTTACATTGATATGAGTAAAAGAGGACGCTGAAGAGGTACATGTGGTCGTGGTAGAGGCCGAGGTGCTAGGGCTACATCCTCAGCATCAGGGCATATGCCTGAAAGGGAGACGACGGCATCGCCAGTGACTAAGATGGGGTCTCAAGATCGAGCTAGGGGGACGATGCTTTGTCCCAAGCAATGCTACGGGTTCCATAACAGGTTGCTGGAGCCAGTACTGGGTCAGTAGCCTGAGAATCAATTTCTAAGCGACTTTGGTGTAGTCCCAAATGTAGCCGAATACTGGTTGGAAGTGGTTAAGGGGATCATGGATAACCTGGACTGCACAATGGAGCAAAAGCTGAAAGGGGTAGTGTCTCTACTACGTGATGAGGCATAACAGTGGTGTCTCATGTGAGGGAAGGCACGCAGGCGAACCGATTAACATCGGATTTCTTTAAAATAGCCTTCCAGGGGAAATATGTCGGGGCTAGTTATGTGGACACCTGGAGAAATGAATTATTGAATCTGGTTCAGGGGAATAAATTTGTGGCGGAGTATGAGGCGGAGTTCCTGCGCTTGAGCTGGTACGCTCGAGGTATAGTTGCAACAGAATATGAGCGCTGCATGCGATTTGAGGATGGTCTTCGGGATGAGTTACGGGTACTGATAGCCCCGCAGAGGGAAAGAGATTTCACTGCTTTGGTGGACAAGGCCAAGATTGCTGAGGATGTAAAACGCTCTGAGCATCAGAACCGTGACAAGGAGAGGGGTAGAAATAAGAGAGATTTTAGGCCTTCCAGTTCTTCAGATAGATTTCATAAGAGGCCTAGATTTGATGGGCCTGTCCAAGCTGGAGTTCCATTTGTTGCTGGCAGACTGCAGCCTTGCGCAGTGTGTAGGTTATCTCATCAAGGTGAATGTTGGAAGAGAACTGGGGCGTGCTTCAAATGTAGGTCAAGAGACCATAGAATTAAAGACTGTACGCAAAAATCGGGTCCGATGCCAGTTGTGGGTCAAGGATATGTTCAGCTAGTGAAAGGTGGTCAAAAGTGAAACACCCCACACCCGACCCACGAGCCTGAACCGGATCTGGTATGTTCCTAAAGTAAACCGATTTCAAAGTTCTTTATTACTTAGAGAAAATTTGTGTAGTTTTAGAAAAATATCGTTTTGGGTTGGGCTTAGATTGAAAACCCATTTATTTTACTTAGAAATCATTTAATTATGGTGATAAAATAATTTAGGGATTATTTTTCTTTTTTCTAAATAAATAATTTTTCTTAAACTTTATTCAAAGTATTTTGTAGCATAATAATCAAATGTAAATAAAAGTAACGAAATAAAACTATGGCCTTTTCGGCCTTATTACATCAATAATTCCCAAACTTAAAAACTTAAAATACTTAATAGAAATAAAGTTCCAAGTATTAAAAATCCTTTCTTGCTGTGCATGGCCACCTTTAGCTCCTGCCGAGGCCGGTCCATTATTGTTCATTACGAAAAATAGTCCCACAAAGGGTGAGTCAATGAGACTCAATGTGTACACAAACTAACAATCAACAATTCGAGGCATACATGTTCATATCAAAGACATATTCATATAAAAATGATGCAACCCAAACCCAAGCCTATTTGTCCATCCGCTACACACCACCCGTGCACCGGTCACACCGTGGGACTACTAAGTTGACCCTCCATCCGCTACACACCATCGGGCGATCATTTGCGATCGGCGTGCTCATCGCCCATATGATTTGTGTCATTAGACACCATATTCGAGATAATGTAACCAAAGTTACCAAATTCGGATAATGTAACGAAGTTACCATATTCAAATTATGTGACCGTAGTCACATATATTCCGTTGGTGAGACCAAGTCAACACCTTCATCCCCTTTCACATATAACCGAAATGCCCCAAATATTATCATATCATGCATAACATACTTATTTCTCATTCATGTTACTATTCACATGTTCAAAATATATCATATTGTAATCCTATCGTAAGTAGGAAACGCACACAGGTACTTTTACCACATTTGTGGTACTTAGCCACATTCACATTCTTATACATATTCATATATTAAAATAATTATTGCCATAATATATGGAAAGTTAGTGTGAGTGCACACCTGATTTGCTTAATAGGTTCCTTGATATCCCGAAGAAATCGATCTGTTGCTTTAGATCTCAATCCTATATTCGGCCAAATTATTTAAACACATAAATAAACCTTTTTGACCTTAAAACCAAATCCTAGTAGGATTTGTATTTCTAAAGAATAAACCTTGGCCGATTGGATCTATGGACTTACCTTAAAATTTCCAAATCCCGAATGTAATCCTTGCCTTGTATGTCTGTCGAAATTCCTATAATTTCATGTTAGACTTAAATCTCACATATAATCCATAACTTTGACCAAATATGTGTAGATCTTACCTTAGATTCTTGAATCCCGAATGATCTCTTCCTTGTAGTTGATAGCACTAGAAATCCCGAAACACTCCTTATAGTTTCGACCACGAAAATAATAACATTAGCCTCTATGTTTGACTTAAAGAGGAGAATAATCGATAACCACAAGATTCTTACCTTTTGAATTTGTGAGATCTTTCCGACATCGCTTGAGATTCGGCTTTGGCGAGAATTTTGACTTTTGATGCTATGAAGAATTCAACTAGGTTGGATTGTGTTTTGGTTTTGAAAAAGAAGAAAAAAAAAAGAGAGAGGAGGCTAGGGAATTCGGCTAGACAAAAGAAAAGAGAAGAGAACCAAAAATTTCGGCGAGAGATGAGGAGGAAGCAAAAATTGATGAGTAGCCCTCCTGCCTTCCTTTTATAGCCGAAATTATCACTAGGGAGTCCCTTACTTGGCCACCGCTCCTCTATCTCGATAGCTTTATCTTTTATTTATCATAAATAAAAGAGTTTAATCCATTATTTAACTCCTCTGAATAATCCTAAAAAAATCCTCTATTATCTTCATAAATTGCCGAATTTTAAAGGGATTTAAACTCCTTTATTTTCTAGAAGCCTTGCCGTCCACTCTTATACGGAAGCAAAAATAAAACTTCATTTATTTGCTTCCCTTGTGACTCGAACCCAGGCCCATGCCTCTTGCACATGGCGCCATTTCCATAGCCCTAAGTGCCATCTTGAGCCACTTTTCCTAGCCCGTTTGTGTGTCAAATTTCACCAACTTTTTCTTTTAGGGCCTCCTTGCCCTAATTTCCTATTTTAAACTTTAAAATTTGACATTTGTATCATTTCTAAGTTTCCTAAAATTTTCGATCGGCTCTGTTTACTTGCCATTTTCTTACATTTCCAAGTTTCTTAAAATGTATACTTTCCATTTTGGATCATTTCCATTTTCATTTCTTAGTTTCCAAAAATGTGTACTTTCCATTTTGAACCATTTCCTTACATTTTGGGTTTCCTAAAATGTTCATGTCCTAATGCATTTGCGTGAGTTTCCAAAATGTTCAAGTTTCCAAAATGTTCATTTCCATTTCCATGCATTTTCATACATTTACGAGTTTCCAAAAATATCAAAAATTTATTCATAATGCTTAAGACTTGTCATTTCATACAATTAAACCGAAAATGCATAGGCCCTTTCCAGGATGTTACAAAAAGCCACCGAGAGGCCGTGGTCCAGCTCGAGGGGGAAATGGGTTTGGACGGGGTCGTGGGGCACCAGGCAGAGGTGTTGGTAATACAAATGCGAGACAGTCAAGGTTGGTTTATGCCGCTCGATGTCAAGAGGATGGCGACGCTCCTGACGTCATAATCGGTACGTTCCTCATTCATGATGTACCATGTTTTGCTTTAATTGATATTGGGTCGACGCATTCGTATGTTGCATGTAATGTGTCTGGAATTTTGAACATACAATTCGAACTTGCTAATAAAGAAATATCGGTAATTAGTCCTTTAGGATAGTCTATTGTAGTGAATAAGTTGTTTAGGGGTGTGCCTTTAGAGGTTCAAGGGGTTGTGTTTCCGACGGATTTGATGGAACTTTCGTTTGGCGAGTTTGATTTCATTCTAGGCATGGACTGGTTAGTGAAGCACCATTTGAATTTAGACTGTGCTGCTAAGCGTATGATATTGAAGTCTTTAGAGGATGAGGAAGTGGTTGTGATAGGGAAGAGAAGGGACAATCTAACCAATGTAATCTCAGCACTAAGGGCCGAGAAACTGGTTCGTAAGGGTTGTAAGGCGTTTCTAGCTTATGTCAGCTCATCTGATACTAAAGAATTATCTATTGGAGAGGTCGGGACTGTAAAGGAATTCCCGGATGTATTTTCTGAGGAGCTTCCGGGGTTGCCACCAAATCGTGAGGTCGAGTTTGGCATTAAGCTCTTACTGGGAATGGCTCTGGTGTCCATCGCCCCTTATAGGATGGCACCGAAGGAGCCAGTAGAATTAAAGGCTCAGATCCAAGAGCTTCTAGATCGGGATGCTAAGGTACTGATAAGGAAATCTGTTCCATTAGTCAAGGTACTATGGCGTAATCACGGTTCGGATGAAGCCACGTGGGAGTCTGAGGAGGCTATGCGACATCGAGGCCCTCATCTCTTTTGATCAGGTAAAATTTCAAGGCCGAAATTTCTTTAAGGGGTAGAATTGTAACATCCCAAAAATTAGGGGTTTGTAATTTTTGCATAATTACATGTCGTGCTTGCACAATGGGCTATTTGAGTGTGTTTGAGGGTTCTAGGGAGGCCTGGGTTCGAGTCCAAGCCCTGGAAAAAATTTTAATTTTTGGGCTTTCAGTGGAAAGGGTTATTGGAAGCAAGATTGAAGTAAATTAAAGTGTGTTTTGCTAACACAAGCTGGCCATGTGGTAGGATGGTTGTGGCTTCAATGGGAGAGTAAGGGGGAAGGGGTTCGAATCCCACAAGCTGCATATGAAAGCTTTTATTTTATGCTTTGGGAGAGGAGGAGGTAGAGTTGGGATCAAACTCTGCTATGGGAGTTGGAGACTGGATCAAATGGTTTCAAATAGATGAAGGGGAGGAAATTGAGGAGGAAAAAGGGGAGAAAATCGTGGGATAGGGGAGAGTGGTAGAGTTGGCTGAATTTGGGAGTGTGTGGGGATGAGAGTTTTGGCTGAAGAGGGGTTTGGGTAGCATATTCGGCCTTGAATGGAAAGGGTGCCGAATTTCTCTAGTCGTTATTTGGCGTTTTAACATTTCAGGCACTTTGTCCTTGAGCATTTCGGGTCTTTTCACTGCTTTTCTGACTTCTACTAACTTCTTTACTTTCATCTCTTTTCTTTCTCCTACATTTCTCCTGCTATGTGCCGATTAGGTAACACTATCCTTCTTTGCTTTTCGTTCCTTCTACTCAATTATCTTCTTTACTCCTAAACCATACCAACACATCTTTCTTCCCTTCTTTTTTTTATCATACTTGGTGATAGCTTTCTCTTCCAAAAGCCGAGTTTCTACACTCTCTTCTACATCCATCATTAGTTTGTGGTGCTACCCTTTGTTACCGAAACCTTCTTTTCCATTCGGTTCATCGCTGGTCAAAGGTCGAACCTATTCACTCTTCTCCATCTTGAATCGTTTGTGTTCCGATTGGTAAGGGCCGAAACTCCTTGGGGGATCAACTGCCAAATCTTTCTTCAACTAGTGCTTGTGTTCTTGATGCTCCTCTTTTGATGGTACTAAGCTAGCCAAGTTGGGGTAGGCCAAATCTATTTCTTTTGGTTCCTTGTGTGTTTCTAACCTCTTCCTTTTTCTTCCTAGTTAATTATCATCTCTGAGGGCCGTGCGTGTTTAACTCTTTTTGTTCAAGGAATCTGTCTTTGCCGAATCTAAGGGTAAGTAGTACTAATCGTTGCTGGATTTCTCTCTATTGTCGAATAGTGGTGGATGCTAACCCCCTTGCACATCAATCAGTTTAGGAGTTTGTTCGCCTTAGAAAACAAGAAGCAAAGCCGAATATTTTCACTAGGTTAAAAGAGGTCATATCTTGTGGTAAGTGGTGTTAGTTGATTATTCGGATGCAATCTTTGGATATGTCTTATCAGGGTTGAGACTAATGGATTGGGATGTTTTGATTTCATAGGTACGTAAGCTCGGGAGTTTCAATCTACACTCGTAACAGGTGTGTAATCTCACACCATTGTTTTAGATAATGTGATGTTCTGTGGATCGGCTAAAAGCCAAAATGCTGAAAAGCCAGAGAACCAACAACCGAGATCACTTGAGCGAGCGAGCACTCATAGTGATAAACCGATTCATTAGTGGGAGAGACAGACTGCTAAGAGGGTGTCACAGACACTCTCGTGAAACTGAGGCCGTAATGGGCCTTATCGAGCCAAAACGGGCTAAGTGGGTCCGATAGGCTAACGGACCCACATGAGAAAAACCGATGGAAAATCGCCGAATAACTGCTGTGACTGCGAAGTCTGAAAAATCAAGATCGAAAACGTGCTAAATGGGCCCCACGAGCGCATGGGCCGTTTGCGCTGGAAAATGAATATTAGGCCCAATTACACTGTAGAGATCCGAAAGGGGTCCCGTGTCGCTCGAGGCGACAGTAGGCTACCGAAAAGGCCGTTAGATGACTAAAATTACTAAAATACTCTCGGTGTGTAAAATTACTGAAATACCCTCTAAGGGTGAAATTACTGAAACACCCTCGTGGGGTGAAATTTCTATTATACCCTTGAAGGGTAAATTACCGTTCTACCCCTACCGACCAAGTGACCATTGTACCCTTAGGGGTAGATTTAGTATGTTTGTGCGTAATTGGTTTAATTGCTATGATGGTACATTATTGCATACACTGAATTATTATGTCACGACATGTTGCATTGGGTTGGGTTATGTATTCGGATGAAATACTGTACTGGTGGCTATGCCACGTTATACTGATTCAGTGGCTCTGCCATGATATACTGATTTTAGTGGCTCGGCCACGTATACTGTTACTGGCAGCTTTACTGCGTTGATACTGCCAGCTCGGTTGTGATCTTGGTGTGTAGGACTGGGTGGGTTGACTTGGTCCCCACATGTGTGTAGGGCTGGTACGGGTGGTGTGATGGTTGGATTGGGTGTGCTGCATTCCTGGTTTGTATTACCATGATTGTGGGGCTTAGGCCTAAATTGATACTGCATGGGCTTGAGCCATACTATGACTATAGCTAGGGATTACACACTGAGTTCTCGTAACTCACCCATTTTCCTTTAACTGTGCAGGTAATCCCTAGCCTTAGAGGATTTAGAGCAGCGAGGGACTCAGAGATGGCCAAATGTACCACATGTTTCGAGGGTGAATTTAATATTTTAATTTGGGATTACTTTTCTTTTAATTATTGGGTTTTATAATTGTTGTAAATAGGCCATTGGAACTGTTTTAACTTTTACTTTGGTTTTCTTTAAGCACTACAAATTTAATCAACACGGGGTTTTCAAAACAATAAACAACTGATTTTCAAATATCACTGCTTCAAAATTATTAAGACCAAACTTATATAACTGACACAGTTTTTAATAAACAAAAATAGTACGTGCATTTTGTTAGAGTATTAATTGAGTAAACTTCTTTGTGAATAAGCAACGAAAAACGAATTTTTGGAACGTATAAGTTAGAATTTGACAATGTGTTTTTTAAACATCCACAAGGTTTTAAACATCACCTGATGTGGCACGCTAGATCCGGTCGTAACGTTTAGGCCGGGTTTGGGGTGTTACAAAAATGGTAAAATTTGGGAGAGAAATGAAGATAGAAATGGCTTTATTTTGTCCACACGGGCGTGTGTCTAGACCGTGTGTGACATATGGCCTACCCCACGGTCGTGTGGCCTGGCCGTGTGTCCCCTGCACCTTAAATTTGAGAAAACAAGGATGCTCAGAATTGAGCACACGGGCAGAGACACGGGCGTGTGTCTCAGCCGTGTGGGAGACACGGTCTTGAACACGAGCGTGTGTCTTGGCCGTGTGAAACCTACACCTAATTCAAATTGAATTAATTAACCACACGGCCTAGCACACGGGCATGTAGCATGGCCACGTGGTGCATATCAGAGAGCAACCTAATTCGGACACGGCCTGATGCACGGGCATGTCTAAGAGTCACACGGGCGTGTGAGCCCTGCACCTTGGAAAATTTTTGAAATGTCACGAAAAATTTTATAAGTTCTCGATTTAGTCCCGAATTGATTCTAATGTTTTCAATGGACAATAAAACTATTTTTAGACATGAATAGTAAATGATGGGAAATAACTGTAATTATTCTGTAAACTCTGGTAATGCTCCGTAACCCTCTTCCAGTGACGGATATCGGTTAGGGGTGTTACAGATCCCATTTGGAAAGCTACTGACGTCACTCTATTTACTTGGTTCAAGTTAGCCTCCTACATTGGTTTCTTACCTAGGGCCTTCAAGGATATTCCCGTATCCCCTAGCCCATACTACTTTTATTGGTAGGTGAGCAAATTTTAATACCGGGTGATCTGGCCCGTCTCCCTTGATCCATTCTCCTACCACAACTAACTTCCTTCCTTAACGAACTAGGGTCCTAACATTGCTTTCAATTAGAATCTTCTAGATTCACAACGTTCATAATATCCTTTCCTTTAATGTTCGATCCCAAAATCTTCTCAATCATCGAACTAGTCTCACCAACCTTTCTATCCAAGGGAATCAAAGCATTAAAATGTGATCCCATATTTTCCTCCTCCAAATTTTTAGCTCCTTGCTTTTAGGAATCTCTTATTTTTTTTCTTTGATCTCCTCTCAATTAGCATACAAGGCCCGTATGCCTCTTCTCCCTCCACCGCGTTGGATTATGTCGGTGATGTACCAGATGGTGATGCCTTTTTTCTAGTATGGGAGCCTTTGGACATGATTCCTTCACATGGTTTTATCGTCCACAAGAGAAGCACACTATTGGGAAAGATTCATACTCAATATGTTGGATTGCTCCATTAAACAGAACTTGAGAGATCAAAGGTTTGTAGGAATTAACATACGCCGCATACGAGCAAATTGACCCCCATTCTACTATCAGTATTATAATCCAATTTAACAACCTTCCCATCTATGTCTCCAATTTCCTCAATTATCCTTTGCTTGTACATGTATCCTAGAAGAAGCGATAGTCAAATCCAAGTCATCACAATACCCAGGTAAGGCTAAAGTGAATTGAAATCTACGGTCCAGGGTTGCATTGTCAAATATTACCCATAGATGACCCATGGTCCTTAAGATAACACCTTCTCATAATCCTCTTTGTTTTGAAACTTCACCAAGAAATAACCAATCTCTATATCCATCAGTTGAAATGGCACGAAAGGCCGCCGGAGGTTATATGTCATGTTTTAGAGAGTAGCATACCAAATGTTTCTCCCTAACAGTTTAAGAACCACTGTAGTATCCATGTCTTTGATCAAGAGTTGATGCACCTTATCCAAGAACTCGATCGAAGGGATCCTATTAACAGTTGACCTCGTGAAATCCCCTTCTAAAAGTTCAAAATCAACATCATCCTCAAGTTCAACTATTCCAGCCAGCCTCCTTGATCTGGTAAGGCCTTTCTCCATTAACCTATTTTTCCAAGATAGCGTCGGTTCAGGTGGCAATTCCATGACCTTATCCATGCTCGCGTCTACGTTATTATCCTTAAATCACAGTTTCTTGGTGTTTCAATCTTCAGTAGAACGTGACTCACTGCCATCACCGTCAAAGAGAGAATTCACCATTCTACATATTAGCCACAATATATTTAAACACATTACACATGACAAGTTATTATAATGCCAAATGTCATACATATAACTATGCTAATTGAATTTGTCATTTTTGAGTAAAATTATTTCTATAATATATATATATTAGATTACATTTGTTTAGGTGAAGTCAAAATTTTTAATTATAATTTTTTAGAGAGCCAAAAGTATATATATTATTGTTTTTATAATTTTTTTAAAAGAATAAATTATTAATTTTCCACTGTAGAGGGCCTAAAATAATTTTAAAATTTTAAAGGGTCAAAATAAAATTTTATCATTAAATTAACTTAAAATTTTGTATTTTTTTAAAAAAATACTAAAAGAACAATTTTTCATTTTAAGGGCCAAAGCCCTTGCCATAGGCACCTCCTCCTCCACCTCCTTATAATAATATCTAGTTCTCGTGTCACTTACATTACACATGATTTACATGTTTACTTTTTAAATTTATGAAATAATATATTTTAATAATTTTAAAAAAATATATTTACTAATTAAATGAAAGTTTGTCTAATTTATAGTAAAAGTTCATTAATTTTGAAAATAATTGATAAAATAAAATAAAATTTAAAAAGTAATGAAATTTAAAAAAAAGTGAGAAAAATCAATAGTAAAAAAATGAGTAATTAAATAAAATAACTTGTCATTCAGATATGAGTTAAAATTTGATCTGCAAATAACTATTTCTTAAATATTTCATTACAATGGTAAACAACATTCAAAATTATGTAAATATTATTAAAATAAGGAAATGATAAAACTATTGTGTCAAATAATTATAACTAAACATCTCAAATAATAATAGTCATACTTTTTTGGGTGAAAACATTATTAATAAATAACTAAGTTTATACATTATAGATTGGATTATCAATATATTGATACTATCTTTTTATATATGCAACACCCCTCACCCATCTCAATATATGATACGAATGAGAGATGTTACTAGAAACTTTCTTAACTTGTATAAATTTGTTCTTTTGGTAAAATATCATTTAGCAACATTACAAAATATATTTAGAACCATTCTCAAATTTTATGAAGCTTCAATATATTTTTAAAAGCATTTTGAAACATTTTTTGTATTTGAGCACAATCAATGCATAAAATGTAACACCCTGAAAATTCGAGTAATTTATTTTCATTGTGTGCTTTTAGTGATTATTCTAGGAAGTAAAATTTTCTTATTTATTTTCGTGGTTAATATAGTCCTGAAGAAGAGTTAGAATTTATTAGGATGGAATAATATTAATTTTGAGAATTTATGGAAATGGACTAAGTGGCATTGACACATAAATTAATTTAAGTGTCAAAGTGAAGCACAAGATGAGTTAATGGCCAAGTGGTGTTGGCGCATGAGCTAGTGCATGGGGGTGAAGGTTCGAATCCCCTAAATAGCATCTAGGTGAATTTTATTTTGAATTTTTCTGCACATATATAGCAAGTGTCGGCCAAGAGCTTTTATGGAAGGTGTTGACTTGTTATTTTTGGTTAGTATATCAAAGGAATAAGGAAAATTTGAACTTAAGGAAGGGTATCAAAAGAATAAGGAAAATGTGAGGATATGAGGCATGAATCAAGGAGTTGTTTATGGAAACAATATCTTGGCCTAAAGACCAAGCATATGGACGGCATTATGGCTGGGGGGGAGCCGAATTTTGGTGATAGTTTGGCTAGGAATTTTAGTCTTTGGTTTTGGTCATTTTGTTTAGTTTGTGCAAGTTTTGAAAATTCTCTCAAACTCTCTTTTCTTTGGACGAAATTGTACACTTGGTAAGCCTAGTTTCTTTTGTCAAATTGGTCATTTTTGTTTTACACTTTGGTGTCAATTTTGTGCCTTTCTCTTTGTGCCGATTTTACCAATACCTAAAGAGACCATACTTTTCTTTTCTTCTCCCCATTGCCGAATATACATCTCTCTCTCAAGCTCATCTTTTTCTTTCTTTTTCTTCTATTCACTTTGAAATCAAAGCAACATCATCACCATCTTTCTCCTATTTTATTCTTTTCAGTCGAAATTCTCTCCACCTACACTTTCATGGCCGAATGTTAAGGTGTCTATAAGCCAAATTATTTTCTCTTCTCCTTAATCTCTCATAGCCGAATCTTTCATCTATCAATACCATTCTCAAATCCTTTCTTTTCGACGTGGAAAATAGGTAAGAAATTCTTTTCGTTTCGATTAGTTAATAGTGGTTATGGCCGAATATTGATGATGGTTTGAAGGCATTATTTTGGATCAAAATAAACGTTCAACCTATTAACGTTTATTTTGTTATACTTTAGTGCGATAACGGAAGTTTGGAATCAAGAAGTCGTGGGTGACAAAACGTTGGAATCGATTTTTGTGGTAAGGAAATCACATCTTTAAACCTTAGAATTATTTCGATATTATTGGATTAATGTTCCTTGTCTTTGAAGACATTAAAAATAGGGAAGAAAAGGGCGGTGTTTAGCCTTCGGAAGAAGGGAGGTTCTGTTATTCCCCCTAAGTATAAGCAAAGGACTATTTCGGGAATCCGGGATTTTCCACCGGGTCGTGGACGTTCAACCGAGGAAAATCAACTGTTCGAAGTCGTTCGTACTCCCGAACCATTATTCGTTCGTGGATTCGATTCGGTTAGCGAACCATCGATCGGAGAGAAATCGCAAGTAGAAGTCTTACGGAAATTCGAGGTAAATTCTAGATCGTTATATTTAGATCGGTCTTATTATTAGATTTAAAGTGTTCTAATTATCGCGATACGTTTAGGTGTTGAAGAGCGGGAAAGTGTAGTTCTCTCAATAACCAGGTGTGTAATTTCACACTTATTTTCGGGTTAGATTTCTAATCATAAGTATTGTGATAAAATCGTGAAAATGGTAAATTCGAAAAATTATGCAGTAATTGATATTTTTGTGAAATGCATGAAAAGGGTGAAAACCGAGAATTATGCGAAAAACTGTTAAATTGCAAAAATGGGCCAATAATACTCTAGTTCGATAAATGGGCCAAAATACTCTAGTTCGATAAATGGGCCAAAATACTCTAGTTCGATAAATTGGGCCAAAAACACTCTAGTTCGATAAATTGGGCCAAAATACTCTAGTTCGATATATGGGCCAAAAGTTCACTAAACTGTTAAATGGGCTAGTTGCTAAATTATTATTTATATAGGCCTAATAAAATGTTTAATGATAAACCCACCGATGTTATGGAATAATTAAAAATCTGTTATGTGATTATATTTTGTTATACAAGCATGATTGCATGGGGTGGGATATATGAAGAGAAGAATGGCCAGTTGCCACAAATTTGGCTCAATGCCTCTAGTTCGGTGGCTCTGCCACAAAATTGGCTAAATGCCTCTAGTTCGGTGACAATGTCACAATCTAGTTTGGTAGTGCACTACAATAAATTAATTAAAGGCTTAAAGCCTATGATCGGTGTGTTTGGCGGGGTGGGTTGACTTAATCCCCACAGGTGTGTTGGTTGGTACGGGGGTGTTAGCGGATGGATACTAGGTTGGTTGGGAAATTCATTTTACATGCTTTTTTTTTTAATTATGTTATTTTATGATGTATGGTTGAAATCTGTTAATGGACTCAAGCCAGCTTGATGTCTTGACGATCTGGCCCAAAAATGGTTGTAAGTGAGTTACACACTGAGTTCTTTGTAACTCACCCAATTTTATTAACCATTTCAGGTAATGGAAATTGACGTGGACTTGGGCCGGAGATGACTTGGTGGAGGCCATACTACAAACTTGGGTTTTTATTAAACTATGACTTTATTTAGATTATTATCTTAAATTTCTGTTATGGGTTTTATGTAATAAGGCCTCTTATTATGTTTTTATGGATTTATTGTGTGGATGGTTTTGAATCTTATTATCAAACACTTAATATGGTTTTATCCTAAATATGTTAAGTCTTCTTAAGAACATTGGTTTTATATCAAATGTTTGGGCACTTTAATTATTTTAAATTCTTTCAAAGTTCTTTTAAACTATCTTAAGATTTTGACATTTTTATTTTGACGATAAGTTTTCAAACAAGTATTTTTCTTAAGTCACAAATTTCAAATCCTTGTACTAACTTTTTATTAAACTCGATTTTCAAAAAAAAAAAAGTTTTTGTAGCACTATTTTATCTTAACCATTTGAAAATAAACGAATGTATGATTGGTGTGACAAACCAAATCTCGTCTAAACGCATAGACCGGGTTTGGGGTGTTACATAAAACAAACTTTAAAACACTTAAATGGTTCAAAATACAACTTTTCAAATCAATTCAACTAAGAAAAAGGTTAAATCCAAATTCAAAATCCACCTTCAATTTTAACATTTCATTCAAACATTTTTGAGGTCTTAAAAGTCATTTTAGACCATTTCCAAAGTCTCAGTACAACATGAGAATGTTTGGCATCATTCAAGGTCATTTCGAAGCTTAAAAACACAAGTTTGTTGCGATACTAGAGAAGCCAAGTATTGATATTTGGGCCCTTGGAATTGAAAATTAGCCTAAAAACCCTTTAAAACATCCTCAAACATTGTCATAACATATCAATGGGTTTTAAAACATTATATATTAATTTCTAAAATCATTCAAAACTAATAATGCAAGTTATATACACACAAGAGTTAATCATTTGATAAAACTTTATTTAAAACATATAAACAGCTTGAATTACAACTCAAGTTTTCAATTAAAATCCAAACTAAGCCTTAATTTACATGCCAAATTCTAATATCAAAGAGATATACAACCTTAAAATGAATAGTGATGTGAAGCTTCCATGCCAAGATCTCAAACTCTTTGGCAAATCCAATATCTATGTGTTTTTAACAACTAATGCGTGAATTTGATGAGCTTAATAAGTACTCAAGGATAATCTAGTTTTCCTATCCATTTATTAATGTTTAGACCCTCTATTATAAATTTTCTGGAATTATTTACTGCCATAATTAATCTTTCTAACTAATATCTACTTATCAAATTATGAGGCTCAATTGACATATTAATGGTATGTTGCTTACTCCCATTATGGATCTTAAACATATGGCCTTAATGAACAATAAACCATACTTACATTCATCTTTCTAACCAAATTCACTTAACACAAATTCTCATAATATTATTTATGGCCATTGGTTCCTTATGCAAGCCATACACAACTTTGTTAATTTTTTTCTATTAGGCATACAAGACTCATAAGTTTTACTCTAAATTGTATGTCTTATGGCTCATAGTTTAACCTTGTTTTGAAATGCATAGCCTTTTAACTTGTTAAGCTTCAAACACATTACACTTTAGAATACAATTTTCAATTTATAGTCATTAGCTTATCTTATCAAGATTTTAGTTCAATTATCTCATAGTAAACATTAGGGAAATCACTTGAATACATTTTACTCCCTCTAGAACTTACTAAGGAGCACATAGTGCTAGGTACCATACCAAATACCTCCTATACACACCAAGTGGAACCAGAGTGCCAAGCCATCAAAACACACCAATGTGCTAAGCCCGAAGGCAACATAATGCATCCCTCCAAACACACCAAAGAGCACCAAATTGCTACCCAAAGGTGTTATAATATGCATGTGATTGCATAGCCCGAAGGAAACAAAACTCCAAGTACACATAAATCCCCACTAGCATGCCAAAAGTATCTTAACTATTTTACTAAGTTTACTAGGGCAATTTAGAGTCACATCTAGCTTATGTCGCTCAAGTTCATTAGCACATTTAGTAATTAATCATAGGAATATTTAGTTTTGATATCATTAAGACAACTCATGGTTTAAATACACATATACTTTAAGTACGTCTCATATCTTCATATTTATCATAAAGGCTCTTTAAGTGCTTCCACAGGCATGTTCAAATCCCTATTCGAATTTAGACCTTATGGTATATTCATTTACTTATTAACATCATACTCTTACCAAACTCAAGAAGGTTCATTACAACCTCAAATATATACTTAAAACCAAAACTTTATTTATGGATATATGTACATATTATCACACACCAGTTAGCCTCATTAAACATAAAAGGCCTATACTAACATAATAATCCAAATTATTACCAATGTGACTTATTAAAAAAAATTTCTTATTAGTTACACATTTCACAATTAATCACTTATTTTCAGCACTCCAACACATGGACACTTACACACATTCTTTTACATACTCATTTTCATATTTATTCACATATTAGAAAACATGTTCATTAATTTTTCCACAATAACCAATTTATATAGTACATTAACATTTGATACTTGACTTTATAGTCAAAGTTTACCCAATCACTTATTTCAAAATATTTAAGCCATGATATAACCAATTTCACATTTATATCACAATTTTACCAATCTCCCAAACATATTAAAATAACCGAAGCATGAATATCCAAGGGTACTTACCTCTTGGATGATTAAATACTCAAAATCAAGCTTCCAAATACTTGTTTTCATCCTCAAAATATCTTGGAAACCTCCATTCTTATCATTTCCTCATATTCCCCTACACAAAAACATAACCAAAGATTAATACCTAAACTTTCCAAGCTATCTCCTAGCAACTTATAACAAATTTCAAGTTAGGAAGTTGGAAAACACCATTCCTAACCTTTATGAAGCTTTCTCTCTCTAAATTCATCTAAACCCTAGGCTGAAAATTGAAGAATTACTAATGATAATGAGTTTAGGAGGTGATTTCTCATGTGATTTTAGCAAAATCTCAAAGTTTGTGGGTTAGGTTATGTAAAAATACTAAGAAAAAGCAATAAAAATAAAGAAAGGGAAAAAAACTCTAGGGGAGAGAGCTGGTCGGTAACATCATGGAGAAAGCTGGTGAGGGGCTTCTCTCTTCCCTTTTCTTCATTTAAAAACACCTAAGTGGGTCAATGCCCAAATTCACTCATCCAAGTCCAAGTTTTTTTTAAAATGTCGCCCACTATTCGAACACATTACACACATGGTCCACATAAATTTCATATATCAAATATATTATCATTTTTCATCATAAAGTTCTCATGAGAATACCAAAATACCCTTATAGGGTCAAATTTCATTTTTTTCCCCTTTTATGTCTCTAAGTACAATTTCTTTACAACAAGAGACACTTATCCAATACAGATCTCATAATTCACATATAAACTTCAATATAAACCCATAAATTGTGAAGATTACACTTTTACACTTTTCCTACCAAAAATGAGAAATTTACAATTTACCTTATACATTAAAATCTTTTTCAATTTGGTCCCAAACATGATTTTCATCACACATTACATATTCCAACTCATTTTTATTCCAAATAATCCATAATAACTCGCATTTCCCATTTTGATAAAAATACACTTTAGTCTTTGATCTTTTAAAAATTTGCGATTTGGTCCTTTAACCACATTTTCACTTCTAAAATTATTTTCATTAATTCTAATATCCAAAATCAATTTATATTCATAATAATTCTTTTAACTGTTTTTTTTATTCTTCTCAAAAATTCACTATATTTTTTACCAAACTAGTGTCATGTGTCTAACAAGAAAAATTGGGATGTTAAAGTATATATAATGTTAATCTCACACATTTAATTTTTATTAGGTATAAAAATTAATTTTAACATTATTAATTATTATCATAATTAAAAAATCATATTTAAATAATTTATTTAATTAAAAGCTTAGATTTTTATTATTTTAAATTTATCTAATTATATTAAATGATTTTATAGATTTAACTTTTATTAGTTAATAATATATTATGTTATTTTTAAGTGGAAATTTTAAAAGATATGATAAAATTAATTAATTTCACATTAATATATTACCATATTAATTAATATTGCTTTTATTATCACATAATAATACTAATAAAATGTTGCTCTAGTGTCAATTTAGTAATATATTAACCTTAATTAACATCTGGTATAAAACATAATAAAGGATATATCTATAATATTTACTAAAGCACAAGTTTGGGAAATTTTAGAATTAACGAGAATACTCTTTATTATTAATTATATTACTAAATTGACATTAGAATAGTTATTTATTAGTATTATTATGTGATAATAATAACAATAATATTAATTACCATGATAGTATATTAATGTGAAATTAATTAATTTAGTCATACCTCTTATAAGTAAAATATTGTAGACATCCGTTTTTGTCCGAGCCCGATTGGGGGCCCATTTAAATTTTTGTTCTCTCTTGGGCCATTCGAAGCCCACTCAATTTTCATCTATTTGAGACCTTTATGTTTCTTTTCTTTCTTCTCTCCTTTTTGGGCTTATAAAAGGCCCAATTTATTATTATCATCACTACTACTACTACTATTAAATATCATTATTATCATTTTTTTACAAATAAACAAGAATAAAAAACATTATATAAACATGAAATGAAATGAAAAAAAAAAGGAGGCTTTTCATTATTTTTGTTCTTTTTTTTTTCTTCTATCTTTTTTTTTTTTTTGGAGATAGACATGTCATGAGGGATCGAATTTTGGGTTCCGATGAAGGGGACAACACGGGACTGTCGATCCTCCGCCCCTAGGAGCCCCTAAAAATCTTGTTTTTTTTCCTCCCTTTTTAAAATAAATGTTTCTTTTTTAAAAAAAAAGTCTTGATTTTAAGAAAAGTTTTGATTTTTTTTTTTAAAAAATAGAAAGTTTAGATTTTAACAAATAAAAATATGTTTTTTGTAATCATTTTAAAGGAAAGTCTAATATTTTAAAACAAACTTTTGATTTTTTTAACTATTTCAAAATAAAAGCTTTAATCTTCAAGAAAAAAATAGTTTTTTTTTAAAAAAAGGGAAAAAGTTTAGATTTTGAAAAATAAAAATCTATTTTTTTAAGTTATTTTAAAGGAAAGTTTAAATTTTTAAAACAAAATTTTGATTTTTTTTAAAACTATTTCAAAATAAGGTTTTTATTTTTAAGAAAAGTAATGATTTTTTTCTAAATAAAACTTTGACTTTGCAAAAAATAAAAATAAAAATCCGACCACTATACGCGGTAGCTCTACCATAGAAGGCCGGAGAGCCGTTGGGCTCTCTAGTGATGGAGTCATGACCAACATAGAAGTTGGAAGAGAAAGAGGAAGAATGTTTTTTTTTTTTAAAAAAAAACAATGAAGTTAAAATGAAAGAATAAATAGTTTTTTTTTTTTCACATATAGGTGCCAAAAAGGGATAATTTATTCCCACCCCATTACTTTTTTAATTTACAAAAAATACTCCATTTTTTGCAGCAACGCCCTCACTCTCTAACCTATTTACACCCATAACCCTTTTATTTATTTAAACATTTGATTTATTTAGAAATTTAAAAATTAAAAGTAAATTAATTGCTACATCAATCCTCTGTCTTCCATATTTTTTATCTTTTAGTCCTAAAATCAAGTTATATTATTTTGGTTCCATCTTTAATAAATAATTTACACTTATATCTTCCATTTCACTTGCATTTATACATTATATATTTAATGTTAACTATGCACTTTATTTTAATGTTTTATATTTATTAACACTTGTATAATTTTTATTTATTCTTATTTCGTTTTTATTTATTTTCACATCTATTTATTTATATTTTATTATTATTATTTTTACACATTCCCCTTGCATACATTTTAATATTATTTATTTATGTTACTTTGATTATTTTATTGTATTATGAATAAGGTGTATTATTGTTATTATTATTATCATCATGTTAGGGTCTTATTTATTTTATTTATTTACTTTTTCTTTTTATTATTTTCATTTTGAAAAAGTTTTAACTTTTCATTAATTTCAGCCAATTTAATTAATTTTCCTATTTTATTACTATTCGTTTTAAAAGAGGGAGCTTTAGGTCATTTTTCCATCCTATAATTGTTGACATGAAGTTACTTCAGTAGATGTTATATTTTAATGAAACCATAAGCTTTTTACATATGGATTTAGGTTAGTCCTTAATATCTTACCTACCATTTACTTTAGAAAAATTATAAATAATATGTAAGATATTTTTTAGGATTTTAAATTATTTTTAAATATCGTGTAAGATACTTTTTAGGGTTTTAAGTTATTTTTAAATATCGTATAGGATTAGAATCTTAAATTAATATGTAAATATTTTTTAGGACTTTATTCAAGATTATAACTAAATATTTTTGCAGGTGAATTGTAAATCATGAGTAGGTCTTTCTAAGTATTTTATTTTAGAAACTTTTTTAAGAAAGCTAATAAATGTTATTTATGATTTATTATTCTAGGATTTTGACAAATTTAAATCTTAGATCAAGAATTTTAAAGTAAAATAAATCATAAACCCGACATAAGATACTTTCGTAAGATCTTGATATGTTCAACGTCATTAATTAAATCTTTTTAAATAATAACAATAAAAGATCAAATAAGTTGTACATGTATTTTAATATTTCTCTTAATCCATTTGTAATTTCTAGGTTTTTTTTTAGAATTCTAAAATAGAATTAATTTTATGAATTGAAGGTATTTTACTAGAATTATTTAGGTATCCTTTAAGGTTCCCGTTAAAAGTAAAAATCTCTAATTTAAGTTTCAAATTAGATAAGTTTGGTGAACACATCTTAATCGAGCTACAAGTAAACTGGAGGCATTTCCTTTAGAGTTCTTATTTAAGATTTCTATAAGATTTTAGCTTAGATTAAGACATTAATATGCTTAAATAAAAAAAAAATTAGCTCTTAAGACCCCGTAGAACTATCCTGAATAGGCGTTGTGTGGGTGCTATAACCTGCCCCACACGTAACCGTACTCCTGAACCCGAAATTTGGTGATGAGATCGAGTTTAGATTTTTAGGATTTTTCCATAGTTTTAATTCTAGATTTTTAGATGATAGGTGGCTAACCAACCTAGCCCTAACTGGTTAGTGGTGACTCTACGTAATTTAGTCCCTCAGTGTCTATATTTTCTTACTAGGCCCCCGTACTCTTATGTAGGCAACATTATGACAGCTTGGCGACTCCACTTAGGACGTTAGTGAGTCGACTTACTTAGGATTAAAAGCTAGGTTTTTTAGTATTTGTGCATATTAGATTTATTTATTTGTACATTAATTTGTTTAATTGTCTAATGTCGTTTTAAATTGTTGAATATGTGTTAAATATTGATTTATTTGTTCATTTCATTTACTTATCCTTTTTTTAATATGAATGCCAATGCGTTTGTTTATTCTTTTACCTATAAAATTGATTAATGTGTATGTCGGTTCTACCATCGTGGGGTGGCTATAATTGTCATTCATGTTGCATTCTGTTTTTTGTCGTAAGCCCGAGCCCATCCCATTTAAGAGGAGTAGCCTTAGGCTTTCGTGTGACAATATGTCACCGCATAAGTTTAAGGACTACTCCATGGTTAAGATGGACATGGATGTTCATGTAGCAAATGCTACCGTGTACGCTTTGGAAGTCTTACCACTCAAGGGCCAACCCTTTTTAAAAGAGGAACGTATCCTTGTGGATGTCGTATTTAAGCCTTAGGTTCCCCATGCATTAGAGTCAACCATAAGCCAGTATGTAATGACCATTTTAAATGTGAAACCTAGACATAAGAGTCGTACCTTACCCCTCGAAATAATACCCTATAAGACTTCATGAGCATTTATTCGTATGTTTTGTGTTTGATTTTTTTTCGCAATGCTTTATGATTTAATTTCACATTTTTTTTCATTTAACTTTATCTTTTTTTTACTAACTTTGTTTTTCTTGTGTCTGTGTCTCTCCACGGCATAATTGATACATCATTTAAATACCTGGGGCACAATGTCGTATCTATATTAGATATGAACATACTTCGAGAAGACTTAGTTGTTCGACATGGGTTAGAACATATAGGGATAATAGCGAGAATGTTAGAGGATACTTAGAGCAGAGAAGGCGATTGCCAGATAGCTAGTTTTGACTCGAGCCTGCCTTAGATAGTTCATTTGGACTGTAGGAGGAATTGCAAAGATGACTTAAAGGGAATATGGGAATCATGGGACGAGGCTAAGAAAATGCTCTTCCAAGACAAGTATGGTGATGTAGCACAGCTTTTTTTCGTTAAATCGAATGATGCCTTATTGAAGGTTATGGTACGGTTTTGGGATCCCAGTTATAGGTGTTTTATGTTCAATGAAGTGGATATGGTATTGACTATCAAGGAATATTCTACCCTTCTCCACTATAACTTTAGTGATCTGCTTAGGATATATTGGAAGCAAAACGTCGATTTCCAAGGACTCTTAACCAATCTGATGGGATTACCTGTAGATATGGTGAAATCAAGATTAAAAGATAAATATGGTCCCTACATTTCCTGGTCTGACATTAGGGATGCTATGGGAAAAGCCAATGGTGATAGACATTTGTCACTGTTCTCGTTTGTTGTATACGGGCTGATTGTGTTCCCAAAAGCTTTGGGATATGTGAGTGTGGAGTTAGCTGATTTTCTGTTTCAGATTGAAAAAGTGGTGAATGCTACTCAAGCAGTCTTAGCTAAAACCATCATTTCACTCAATTTCATCAGAAGGAAAGGAGACAGCTGTTTCTTAGGATGCGAACAGTTGTTGTTCGTATGGATGAAATGCCATTTTAGATGCCTCTATAAGCACTTTCGTCAGGTGTTTGTCCCTTCGACTAGGCCTATAGAGGAATTTCTAGAAAGTGAGTAGACTCCAAATCAATCGATTGAGGAGTGGGTTCAGAACCTTAGTGTATTTACATACCAAGAAATAGAATGGGGAGCTTCATGGATAATTCGGAGCACGGTACTCATCGAGTGTGGTAGTTATTTGTAGGTTCTCTTAATTGGCATATGGAGAGCCATCAGTTACTCCTCGTTGATAATTTTGAGCCAATACGAGTATGATCAATACGTACCTGCTAAGCTGTTTTAAACAGGGTGGAATCTTTGGTTTAAGACCCAGAATTTTGGAAGAAATTGGAAGAGACACAAATCAAGTGGGGTCTAACATTGATCTTTGCAATCAGGAACCTTTTTCAACCATTCCCCCCGAAAATGTATATCCTGTGGTGCCTAAAAAGAAGCAAAATCTTTGTGTCAGCACAATTCAAGGGAAATAGGAAGATCCCAGATGATGTAGCCGAGCTAATAGAAAAGATACATGATTTAGAGATGTGTCTGAGGGGGAGATAAAGAGGTCAAATGGCAACGAGAGCAGCATCAGGCATATGTAAAGGAAAAGGAGGAAGAAATCATTAGACAACAGCAGCAACACCGTTTAGACATGATGGGAAGAACTAAGAATACAGTTAGAACAATGTCAACGAGAAAGATCTGACTTGTTCGCTCAAATTCAGAGGTTGGAGGTGGATCTAAGTTTGCGGGCTAATGAACTCCAGAAAGTGCGAAAACAAGCGCAAACTTGGAGAAGGGTGTCTAATGAGAAAACAACTGAAATTGTGGTGCCGAATGAGGAAGTTTGTCGTCTGACTAAAGAATTAAAGAAAAAAGAAGAGCAAAATAAAGATGTCATGGAAGAATATATAGAGCTTGCAGAACGTTTTGTCTCAGTGCAACAAATGACAGAAAGCCAATAAGAGGTGTTTGCAACAATTCACAAGGAGGGTTAGGTTTTCGCTCAGTAAGCCGAAGACATATGTGAATAGATTGAAGAACTCAAAAAAGAATCTACCCGTTTTACGACTAAGAACTATCCTGCAATGAAACTTCTAGAGGTGGCTCAAGCATATTACCAAAAGTTCATCAAGCTCATGAGGAGGAGGAAGAAGAACGACGAGTAGAGATTTTCCCTATGGCAACAAAATCGATTAGGATTTTCTTTAATTATGAATGAAAAATGAAAAAAAACTTAGTAAACTAAATAGTTTTTGAACCTTCTATGAAATAAAATGTTTATATTCAAGTATATTTACGACAATGTGCCCCAATTTCATTCATTCATTCATTGATTCATTCATCCATTCATTCATCCATTCATTCATTCATCTATTCGTTCATTTGTTTATTCAGAAACATTATTTTTTAAAAAAAATAAAAGAAGAACATTTTTTATGACAAATCCAAATAATTTTCTAACTTTGGAAATAAATGTCATTTGAAAAAGGACCAATGATAGCTCACCCGTATAACACTCGCTCAAAAGCCAAAAAGATGACGAAAGAAGAATTAGCACGCATGGCCAAACTAGAGGAACGGATGGAATCGATGATGGAAATGATGACTACAATGGTCAAAGGGAAGGCCAAGATAGAAGAAAGAAGCAGCACTTTAGACAATCCAATCCCTTTTTACGGTGATACAGGGGTATATTGAGAAGATTTACCGCTTCAAGCGCCAGGTGTGACCATTCAAATCCCAAGAGTAAACGAGTTGCCTGCAAGCGAGGAGCTGAGAGAACTGGACAAGGGAAAGTCAATTATGGATGAAGAAGCTCATAAATTCATCCTAATTGAGGAATGTTTGAAAGCTATCGTAGGATTAGACACCTTCAGATCTGTAGAAGCAGAAGGCCTGTGTATGGTGCCCGATGTGATCGTCCCACCAAGATTCAAAGTTCCTAACTTTGAAAATTTCAATGGTAGTAGTTGCCCCATTACTCACAAAGGAAAATGGCCGCTTACTCTAGACATGAGAAACTGCTAATGTATATTCAAGATAGTCTGACCGAATCTGTGAGTCACTGGTATGTAAAGTTGTACAGGAGTCAGATTCAAACTTGGGGAGAGTTCGCAGAAGCATTTATTGCTCAATACAAGCATATTGTAGACATTGGCCTAGACCGCCTAACTCTGTAGAACATGGAAAAAAGTCAAATGAGAGTTTTAAGGAATATGCACAACGGTGGTGTAACAGCCCAAACCCGGCCCAAACACTACGACCGAATTCGGTATGTTACAGCTAAGTTTTGTTGAAAACCTTTCATTTTCTATTGTCTTGCTAAAACCACACTTAGTCCGTTAAAAATCATTTATTAAATCAAGTTGTTACAGATTTCGAATGTGCTTGATGGCACGGTAAAACAATTTCGATGGAATTTAAGAAAGCCTGTGTACTTATTTTAATATCACCAAATAGTTTAAACAATTATTCAAAACATGTGAATAATAAAAATAATTCTCGAAGGCCTTATTACAACTTGAATAGAATAAAACCAACAATGAATATAAAATAAAACTTAAAGTCCATTTATCAAATTCCCACTGCATGGCCACCTCGAGTCCATCCGGCTCCTCATCCGCGATCTACGAGTTACCTGAAAAATGTTAAGGAGAAGGTGAGTCACCAAGACTCAATGTGTAACCCTTCCCCCGGTTTTAAGCAATTTCATACACAATTTATAATTAACAATCATGCACTAAGTCATGCACCCAACCTAGCCATCCAAACGCCTTTGTCTACCCCGTGTGGTACCAAAACCACTGGTGGTGCCAAAACCTTCGGTGACTTATAGTCACGAGATGTGATGCCAAATCACTAGAGGTGCCAAACCTCGGTGTCCAAGACACAAATCGATTGATGGGGCCAATCCATCATGTGATACCAAATCATTGGCGTCAATCCTTATTATTATAATCTGTAGGGCCAACCCGCGTGGTGCTAAGCCACAGGACGAGGCGCTATGAGGTGCCAAACCTCCGAGGTGCCAAACCTCTCCGTGACAGTAGTCACAATGTACTAAAACCACGGTGTCCGTCGACACGAATATCACCGCCCCTCCTCTCATCAACCCACATCAAATAATTATATAACGTAATTCATGCCAACATCTATTTAATCACATATATCGATTATCATCACCGTATGCCACGCATATCAAATATACCATGCTTCCCAAAAGCATCATAAAATAACTCATAATCAACAAGGACTTACTCGAATCCTTGCTTATACCATTCATGGTATTAAATCCGAATCTACATAGATTTGATTAGCACACACAAATGATTTAGTACATTAATTAATTATAAAGTGTGTATGTACACACTGTGCCAATCGATACCCTAGACCCTAGAAGAACCAAATCGCCACCCTAGCCTTCCTTGCCCTTGCACCGCTTTGATTTCTTACCAAATCCTCAAGCCTTACATGTGTTTCCTTGCAATCGCCAACCTTAGATCCATACAAGTGATTAGCTTTGGCTTTTCTAAATATCTAATGAAAAGGCTAGAGAGGATCCCTTACCATAGACTTACCAACTTGATTAACAGAGGAAGGAGGCTTGGATCGAATACCTTAAGATCCCGAGCACCTAAACAAAATCTGTTCAGAATAGGTGATTAGCACCCTAGCCAACAAGTGCCGAAATCGGCTCTTACTCCCTTTAGAAGTCGACAAGAACAAGAGAACCAAAAGAAAATATTCGGCCTTGGACACTCACCGAAAACCGATTGGAGAAAAATAGAAGAGGCACCCTTGCTTGAGATTCGCCACACTTCACAAAAAATAGGAGAAAAGAATTCGGCTTAGAGTGAAAAGAAAATAGTGAGAAAAGGGAGATAGGGGTTCGGTTTTGAGAAGAAAAAGAAAAGAAAATAGATTGGAGAGGGTGTAGAGGATTCGGCCAAGGTCTAAGAAGAAAAAGGTAACTGGCAAATGGTGTTTCATTTGAGAGAGAATGAAGAAGAAAAATCTAAAAGAAGTGAAGGCTAGCCGAATTTGCGAGGTAATGTACTAGGAAATTGGCCTCCCCTCCCCGTGCTTGCTTAGCCCACTCTTCCTAGGAGAGTTCAAATTTTTGGCAACTTCCTTGAAACCCTCTGGCCAACCATTTGAATTAATTCAAAATAATTTGAATTAATCTCATGCCTAAATTTTCTCTTGCAAACCTTTTAGAATTAATCCAATAATAATACAATTTAAAATCCTTATTATCCCTTATTATATCAAAGTTTAAAATTGAGCAATTCCCTCTCTCTTGTGCGATCCAAAATAAAGAGTAAAAAGGGAGACTCCGCGACTCGAACACAGGTTCCCCTTACTCCCCCTGTGGCGTCATCTCCATCCCTTAAGTGGCCTTCCTTTTGCCACTTTTCCAAGGCCTTTTCTGTGTCAAAAGTTCCCTATTTTAACTTGTAACCCCTACCTATTAAGGCTTCCTACCTTTAAAGCTTATAAAAGTATTTTTCCACCATACCGAGCCTACTCAAGACCCCTAATTAAGTCTTACTATACCATAATTAATATCCCAGCAATTCAAACACAGGCAAAATAATGCAAACACAAATAACCCCAATTTTAGGATGTTACAGTTCTACCCCCCTTAAAAATAATTTCGGCCTCGAAATTACCTAATTAGAAAAGGTGAGGGTATTGCTGTCGTATCACATCCTCAGGTTCCCACGTAGCTTCCTCTGCACCATGGTTCCGCCAAAGCACCTTCACCAAAGGCACTGACTTTCTACGCAAAACTTTGACATCTCTATTTAAGATCTGAACTGGTTCTTCCTCAAAAGATAAATCCGAGTTTACATCAATCTCAGCTACTGGCACAACGTGTGATGGATCTGACCGATACCGTCTTAGCATCGACACATGAAAGACATCATGAATCTGGCTCAACTCTACTGGCGACTCGAGCTGATAAGCTACCGATCCTACGCGCTTTAACACTGTATATGGCCTGATGAACCTTGGGCTTAGCTTCCCTTTTCGCCCAAATCTCAATACATTTTTCCAAGGCGACACCTTCAGAGAGACTTTATCCCCTACTGCATACTCCATTTCCTTGCGCCTTAGATCAGCATAGGATTTCTGCCTATCTGATGCTTCCTTAAGACGAGCCCGAATCACTTTAACTTTATCCTCAGCTTCTGTCACCAATTTCGGACCCAAAACCTATCGTTCACCCAACTCTGTCCAACACGTAGGAGTACGGCATTTCCGTCCATACAGTACTTCGTATGGAGCCATCTGAATACTCGCTTGATAACTATTGTTATAAGCGAATTCCGCCAACGGTAGATACTCCTTCCAACTTCCACTGAAATCCAACACACACCCTCTTAGCATATCCTCTAAGATCTGTATAACCCTTTCCGATTGCCCGTCAGACTGTGGATGAAAAGCTGTGCTGAAATCCAATCGTGTACCCAAAGCCTGATGCAACGCTTTCCAGAACCTTGACGTGAACCTCGGATCCCTATCCGAGATAATTGACACTGGCACACCATGCAATCTTACTATCTCCGCCACATACAACTTTGCTAGCCTCTGGAGGGAATAATCCACTCTCACCGGTATAAAGTGAGCTGACTTAGTTAAGCGGTCTACAATTACCCAAACTGCGTCCTTCTTGCTGGGCGTGAGGGGTAGCCCACTGACGAAATCCATAGTGATCCTCTCCCATTTCCATTGAGGGATCTTTACCGGTTGGAGTAACCCTGATGGCAACTGGTGTTCAGCTTTAACCTGCTGACATGTCAGACATCTTCCTACGAACTCAGTTACCTCACGTTTCAACCCTAGCCACCAGAACTATTTTCATAAATCCCCATACATCTTACTACCTCCAGGATGCATAGTGCATGGGCTGCTCTGTGCATCTTGAAGAATTCTTTGCCTCAACTCCACATCCTTCGGCATACAAGGCCGCCCTTGAAAACATAGTACGCCATCCTTAGTCAAGCTATGCCCTTTCAACCCACCATTTTGCACTTGCAACCTTTGAGCATTCAAGCTATCATCCATCAATTGCTTTTCCTTAATCTTCTCGATCCAAGTTGGCTTAACCTGTAGCTCCGCCAAAAGACTTCCATCGTCATATAGACTGAGGTGAGCGAACATCGCTCTTAAGTCTGTCACGACCTTCCAGCTCAACGCGTCAGCCACCACGTTAGCCTTGCCCGGATGATATTCTATTGAACAGTCGTAGTCCTTCAACAGTTCAATCCATCGACGTTGCCTTAAATTCAGATCCTTCTGAGTCAAAAGATACCTTAAACTTTTGTGATCCGTATAGACTATCGACTTCTCCCCATACAAGTAGTGTCTTCATATTTTCAACGCGAAGACTACTGCTGCTAACTCCAAGTCGTGAGTTGGATAGTTAACCTCATGCGGTCTTAACTGACGGGACGCATAAGCCACTACCTTCCCTTCCTTCATCAACACACATCCCAAACCAGTATGGGATGCATCACAATAAATCAGAACAACTTCCCCGCTTCAGCCGTATCGTAACCGGAGCTTCACAAAATCTTCCTTAGCTTATCGAAACTTTCTTGCTGCTTCTCCGACCAAACGAATAGAACTCCCTTCCTTAATAACTTTGTCAACGGCGCTGCAATTAAAGAGAATCCTTCCACAAATCTCCGATAGTACCTTGCTAAACCCAGAAAAACTTCGAATTTCCGCCACTGACCTAGGCGGTTTCCAATCCAATACCGCTTCAACCTTGTGAGGGTCCACTCTGATCCCTTCAGCTGATACTACGTGACCTAAGAAAGCCACCTCCCTAAGCCAAAATTCACACTTACTGAATTTGGCATACAACTGCTTCTCCCTCAGTACTTGTAAAACTATATGTAGATGCCTGTCATGCTCCTCCTCTGACTTTGAGTAAACCAATATGTCGTCTATAAACACCACAACAAATTGATCCAAACACTGATGGAATACCCTATTCATTAAGTCCATAAAGGCTTCCGGCGCATTAGTCAACCTGAATGGCATCACCAAGAACTCGTAATGCCCATACCGAGTTCGGAATGTCGTCTTGTGAACATCAACTTCCTTCAACTTAAGTTGATGATAGCCTGACTTAAGATCTATCTTTGAGAACACAGGTGCACCCTTTAGTTGATCAAACAAGTCATCAATCCGAGGCAACGGATACTTGTTCTTGATTGTTAACTTGTTTAGTTGATGGTAATCGATACACATCCTCATTGAACCGTCCTTCTTCCTGACGAACAGCACCGGTGCTCCCCATGGAGATATACTTGGTCGTATAAACCCCCTATCTAAGAGCTCCTGAATTTGAGCCTTCAGCTCTACCAATTCTTTTGGTGCCATTTGGTACGGTGCTATAGACACAGGTGCCGTTCCAGGTAGCAAGTCTATACCGAATTCAACTTTCCGATCTGGAGGCAGACCTAGAAGTTCTTCTGGGAACACATCAGTGAATTCCCCTACAATACGGACCTTCTCAACTGCTGACTCCTTAGCCTCCAAGGCACAAATTTGAACCAAATACGCCTCACAACCCTTCTTGGCCATCTTCTCTGCCTTCAAGGCAGACACCACGTTGGACAAGTAATCCCTTCGGTTACCTATCATGACCACTTCATCCCTTTCATCCATCTTTAAAACCATGCGCTTAGCAGCGCAATCCAACCTTGCTTGATACTTAACCAACCAGTCCATTCCAAGGATCAAATCGAACTCCCCAAACGGCAGTTCTATCAGATCAGCCAAAAACACGACCCCTTGTTCTAGGGGTACATCTTTATAAAGTTTGTTTACCGCTACAGAGTGACCTAAAGGGCTAATTACAATCATCTCCCTAGAAGCAGTCTCAAAGTCTAAATTCATAGTCTCTACCACACCCCTAGCAACGTATGAATGCGTCAAACCCACATCAATTAATGCAACATATGGAAGACCAAAAATTAGGAACGTACCGGTTATGACGTCCGATGCGTCTCCCTCCTCGCGACGCCTTGCCGCATAGACTAAGCCAGGCTGTCTTGCCTCTGTGTTGCCCGCACCTCTGCCCTGAATTTCGCGACCTCTATTAGGACTATTTCCTCCTCTACCACGACCTCTCTATGGTGGTCCCACATTTCTATCCTGAGTACGGTTCTGCCCCTCTGGCTGATTCTTAGCTTGCTTCGGAGGACAATCCCTTATACGGTGATCCAAAGATCCACATTCAAAGCAACCCCTCTTACTGGTCCAACAACCTCCCCAATGGGATTTTCCACAGCGATTACATTGAGCCGGCCTCTGATTAGTCGCCATGGGCCTCCCTGTCTCGATTTGGCCCCTCTCGCTTAACCCCCTTTCTCAGGCATTATTACCACCCGATCCAGATGACCCAAATCCTCTTTTCTGGTTGTTCCTGCGGTAACTCTGTCGTACGGACTCCTTGACACCTTCGGCTACCTTAGCCTTCTCTACCAAGACAGAAAACTCCCGCTCCTGCTGTGGAGCAATCAGCAACCTTAACTCATCCCTAAGTCCGTCCTCAAAACGGACACAACGATCATGCTCAGTTGACACGATGCCTCTAGCATATCGACTCAGCCTTAAGAACTCTGCCTCATACTCAGATACCGACTTATTCCCTTGTACCAATCCCAAAAAGGCTTTCCTCTAAGCATCAGTGTAGCTAGTGCCCACATACTTCTTTTGATAAGTAGTTTTGAAGTAATCCCAAGTCAGATCATCTACCGTAGCACCATCCCGAACCGTGAGCCACCATTGGTACGCCTCATCCTTTAGAAGCGACACCGCTCCTTTCAGCTTCTCCTCATTTGTCAGATCGAGATCATCCATGATTCTCTCGGTCGATTCTAACCAGTGCTCCGCTGCACTGGGTGCCACTCCCGACACACCCCAAAATACCTCAGCTCCGTTAGATCGGAGTCGCTCGGGAATAGATTTTCGAGCTCCCATACCTCTACTAGCCCTAGCCACCATCTCAAGGACTTGCAAAATAGCTTGTGATACTGCCTCACCACCGGTCTGATCCTGCTCCTCAGCTCTAAAAGTCGGAGGTGGTGGTGGCGGTGGTACTTCATTCTCCGAACCCTGACCCGACCTGACGGGTTCTGACACGGTCATCCTACCCCTACCGCGTCCATGACGTCCACGTCCTCTAGAGCTCATTCTAACTACTGCGCTTTTAATCTGATTAAGAAAATTTTATGGATTAGTACTTGTTTCACTTGGTTATCCGCGAAGAAATTTTATGGAGAAAGTTTAATTAGGGATTCTTTCGAGCAAACAAGGTTTTAAGTCCTCTATCCTAGTTCACACAGAAGAGTACATCCATTCCTTAATACTTCCCATACTTATTCACTCCTTGGACTTTTCTCGTCTCGCTTTCTATCCTGTGGGTATTTTTCGTCTTTTCCTCCACTGTGGGTATTTTTGTAATAAAATTCGAGGATTTCAAAACTTTAATAAAGCGAGTCACTTTGAAATTCTAAAAAGCTGAGGGTGTTTTCAAAATTTGTAAAATTTAAAGATATGGCAACATTTTGGGAATCAGGGGTATTTTGGTAATTTTGTCAATCAGAGGCAATTTTGTAATTTTAATAAATTCGAGATATTTTAACAGTTGTAAAACTCTGAGGGTTCCTTTTTGAGAGTTTCCCTTTTAAAGTGATGCTGTTGCAAAAATTTTAGAAATCAGGGTCATTTTGGTATTTTTTTTGCAAGTTGAGGGCATTTTCGTAAATTTTTCCAAAACCAAAGTATTTTATTGATGATGTGCAAAGTAGAGTTTTTGGATGTTTATAAAATAATGAAATTTTTGGGCAAAACCATTGTGTTGACATTTTATGGACCAAGGGCATTTTGGTAATTTTACCCCTAAGGGCATTTCTGTAATTTTTCACAAATCAGATTTTTCGGAAAAAGTTGTAAAGATGGTTGTTTTCAAATTTGAAAGAGTGATTTTAAAAGTTTTGAAAAAAAAACTTAGGGTTTTGTTGTTTTCTTCTTTTTCAAAAACATAGCTAGTTCCCTTTCGGGTTTTATTCATTATGTTCACTATGACCGAGAGCTCGCTTGGTCGTGGTGAAACAAAGCTATGCACTGTGGCGATTCGAGTGGAGAGGAGGTGAGTCACGCGGACTGCTAAAATACCAAGCTCCCACCGAGACCATTCTAGACATGCGCACAGAGGTTGCCACACCACTGAGCCTTTCTGAGTTAGGGTGAACCGAAGCTACGCACCAGGTAGGATACCTGCGAAGAGGGGGTGAGTCACGAGGACTGCTTAAATACTGAGGCTCTTCGGATCCAATCCTCGACATGCATGCACGGGGTTACCACACCCTAGCTCGATGACTTAGTCATAGGTTGGTTTAGTTCATTAAGTCTTATGTTTTGTTTTTGTGTGTTTGAGTAGCCTAATCCTAGGGTTCAAGATCCTACAAGACTATTCTACGTTCCATTCCTACCCTTTCTACAAGTAATAATTCACAAAGAAGTTTAGAGGTACTTACCTGGGCGGATTGGTGCCGGAGACTCGGTGCCATGCTATTCTAAAAACCAAGAATATTTCAAAAAGGCCTACCAAATCAATTTGGGCCTTCAGCCTCACACAATGAGCTTTGAACCGGCTCTGATACCAATTTGTAATAGCCCAAACCCAGCCCAAACACTACGACCGAATTCGGTATGTTACAGAGTAAAACATTTTGTGAAATCCCTTTAAGGCGATCTAAGTTTTGTTGAAAACCTTTCATTTTCTATTGTCTTGCTAAAACCACACTTAGTCCATTAAAAATCATTTATTAAATCAAGTTGTTACAGATTTAGAATGTGCCCAATGGCACGGTAAGACAATTTCGATGGAATTTAAGAAAGCCTGTGTACTTATTTTAATATCACCAAATAGTTTAAACAATTATTCAAAACATGTGAATAATAAAAATAATTCTCGGAGGCCTTATTACAACTTGAATAGAATAAAAACAACAATGAATATAAAATAAAACTTAAAGTCCATTTATCAAATTCCCACTGCATGGCCACCTCGAGTCCATCCGGCTCCTCATCCGCGATCTACGAGTCACCTGAAAAATGTTAAGGAGAAGGTGAGTCACCAAGACTCAATGTGTAACCCTTCCCCCGGTTTTAAGCAATTTCATACACAATTTATAATTAACAATCATGCACTAAGTCATGCACCTAACCTAGCCATCCAAACGCCTTTGTCTACCCCGTGTGGTACCAAACCACTGGTGGTGCCAAACCACTGCTAACTTATAGTCGCAGATGTGATGCCAAATCACTGAAGGTGCCAAACCTCTAGTGTCCAAAGACACAAATCGATTGATGGGGCCAACCCATCATGTGATACCAAATCACTGGCGTCAATCCCTTATTATAATCTGTGGGGCCAACCCACTGTGGTGCTAAGCCACTGGGACGAGACGCTATGAGGTGCCAAACCTCCGGAGGTGCCAAACCTCCGTGACCGTAGTCACAATGTGGTACCAAACCACTGGTGTCCGTCGACACGAATATCACTGCCCCCTCCTCTCATCAACCCACATCAAATAATTATATAACAGAATTCATGCCAACATATATTTAATCACATATATCAGATTTATCATCAGCCGTATGCCACGCATATCAAATATACCATGCTTCCCAAAAGCATCATAAAATAACTCATAATCAACAAGGACTTACTGAATCCTTGCTTATACCATTCATGGTATTAAATCCGAATCTACATAGATTCGATTAGCACACAAATGATTTAGTACATTAATTAATTATAAAGTGTGTATGTACACACCGTGCCAATCGATCGTCCTAGACCTCAAGAACCAAATCACCACCCTAGCCTTCCTTGCCCTTGATCGCTTTGATTTCTTACCAAATCTCAAGCCTACACACAGTTTCCTTGCAATCGCCAACCTTAGATCCATACAAGTGATTAGCTTTTGGCTTTTCTAAATATCTAATGAAAAGGCTAGAGAGGATCTCTTACCATAGACTTACCAACTTGATTAACAAAGGAAGGAGGCTTGGGTCGAATACCTTAAGATCCCGAGCACCTAAACAAAATCTGTTCAGAATAGGTGATTAGCACCCTAGCCAACAAGTGCCGAAATCGGCTCTTACTCCCTTTAGAAGTCGACAAGAACAAGAGAACCAAAAGAAAATATTCGGCCTTGGACACTCACCTTAAAACCGATTGGAGAAAAATAGAAGAGGCACCCTTGCTTGAGATTCGGCCACACTTCACAAAATAGGGAGAAAAGAATTCGGCTTAAAGTGAAAAGAAAATAGTGAGAAAAGGGAGATAGGGGTTCGGTTTTGAGAAGAAAAAGAAAAGAAAATAGATTGGAGAGGGTGTAGAGGATTCGGCCAAGGTCTAAGAAGAAAAAGGTAAATGGCAAATGGTGTTTCGGTTTGAGAGAGAATGAAGAAGAAAAATCTAAAAGAAGTGAAGGCTAGCCGACTTTGTGAGGTAATGTACTAGGGAAATTCGGCCTCCCCCCTCCAATGCTTGCCGTCTACTCTTCCTAGGGAGAGTTCAAATTTTCGGCAACTTCCTTGAAACCCTCCTGGCCAACCATTTGAATTAATTCAAAATAATTTGAATTAATCTCATGCCTAAATTTTCTCTTGCAAACCTTTTAGAATTAATCCAATAATAATACAATTTAAAATCCTTATTATCCCTTATTATATCAAAGTTTAAAATTGAGCAATTCCCTCTCTCTTGTGCGGTCCAAAATAAAGAGTAAAAATGGAGACTCCGCGACTCGAACACAGGTTCCCCTTACTCCCCCTGTGGCATCATCTCCATCCCTTAAGTGGCCTTCCTTTTGCCACTTTTCCAAGGCCTTTTCTGTGTCAAAAGTTCCCTATTTTAACTTGTAACCCCTACCTATTAAGGCTTCCTACCTTTAAAGCTTATAAAAGTATTTTTCCACCATACCGAGTCTACTCAAGACCCCTAATTAAGTCTTACTATACCATAATTAATATCCCAGCAATTCAAACACAGGCAAAATAATGCAAACACAAATAACCCCAATTTTAGGATGTTACAGGTGGAGGGACCTGGCATCGTAAGTATAGCCCCTACTCACGAAAAAAGAGACCACTGTTTTATACGTTGGTACGCTAAAAGGCATATACTACAATAGGATGGCAAGAAATGCCCATAAGACCTTCACGGATATGGTATTATTTGGAGAAATGATTGAGAATGCATTCAAGTCAGGCAAAATAGATTGTCCTGTAAGTGCAAAGAGAGTTAACGCTGGGAAGAAAAAGAAAGCATAAATGCAAACAATCATACCAGACGGATACCCATACTCTTACTTTCCACACCTGAGCTCAATACATCCACACCCCCAATACCCGGCTGTAAATGCTACCAATACTTCACCGTTTATGTATCATCCGCTTGTACCCGTTACAAATCCCCTTATGTTAACTATGCCAGTCTAGTCCCCACAGACCCAAGCTTTAGTAAGGCCACCACGGGAGAAGCTTATGTTTGATCAAATTCCCATCTCTTACATGGAACTATTTCTAATTCTAGTGTAGAAGCACCCCATTGTATCTACACACAATGAACCAATGCAACCACCATTTCCAAAGTGGTATGATGCCAATGCTTGATATAAGTATCACTCTAGCAATCTAGGTTATACAATCGAGAATTGGTTAGTTCTAAAATATAATGTGCAAGATCTCATAAGGGCAGGAAAGATAAATTTCTAGTAAGAGAATACACCTGATGTTAACACGAATCTGTTACCAAACTACAATCAAACATTTAATGCTATAGCTGAAGAAAAGAGCCTTGAAAGGAAAAAAGTGGAAGAAATCACAACCCCACTCGAACGAATCTTTGACATCTTGAGGAAGTCAAATCTAATTCACGTTAATACACCTAGTTCTATAATTGGAATTGATATGGATCAAATCTGCAAATTCCAGTAAGGAGCTTGAGGACACTCAATCCAAGTTTGCCCAACTTTTAGAGAACATATACAGTGTCTCTTGGATTCTTTCCAGCTAGAGATATGAGAGGGTGTTAAGACCAATAAGATAAACATGTTAGATACGAAACCTGTCACTATCGTATATGGAAAGAAAACCCTATTGAAAAGGAGTCTACCTCAAAGACCGTAGAGGATGATATGTTGGTCATCAAGTTTCCTGACCCTTTTAAGTATGGAGATGACCAACGAGTTCCTTGGAAATATGGTTATGAGGTGTTTGGATCTGATGCCTATAACATTTTAGGACTTACTGGCATAACTCGAAGTAGATGTTGTTACAAGTCAAACAAAGTGGGGAAAGAACTTCATGGTAAGGATGTGGTTCTAGAAAATCAAGAAGAAATTGACGATAAGAAAATGATGGGGGACCAAAAGGAAGAAATCGAGAATGATAAAGTTAACAAATTTTTGCGTCTGATAAAGAACAGTGAGTATAGTGTGGTCGAGTAGTTGAACAAAACACCAGCAAGAATTTCTCTGATATCACTACTTTTGAACTCGGAGCGACATAGGGAGGCTATTGTACGAGTTCTAAAATAAGCTTACGTCACTCACAATGTGTCAGTGGATAATGTCAGTCACTTAGTACGAAGCATTTTGTCCCTAAATTACATATCTTTCAATGATGATAAAATACCCCCGGATGAAAGAGGAAGTACCAAGGCACTACACATTTTAGTAAAGTGTAAAGCCTATGCCGTGGCTAGGGTCCTGATCAACAATAGGTTATCAACATCCTGCCTTTGTCAACATTGTCTAAGCTACCCGTGGACACCTCGTACATGGTATCGATCCCTTTAGTTGTGCGAGCTTTTGATGGCACCAAAAGAAGCGATAGAAATTCCCTTGTTAGTATGAGTTGTTAATTTCCTTATTCACTTCTAGGTGATGGATATAAGGTATTCTTACAATATGCTATTGGGACACCCCTAGATTCATTCAGTTGGGATGGTACCATCATCCTTGCACTAAGGATTGAAATTTGTAGTCGATCAGAATTTGTGCATTGTGTAAGGCGAAGAGGACCTGTTGGTAGCTAGCTTGCCAAATTCTCATTTCATATAAGTGGATGATGATGCAATAGAGAGTTCTTTCTAGACCTTTGAGGTGGCCACTACATCTTACGTGGCAGAGGGAATGCAAGCCCCTAAGCCTCATATGCCATGAACAATGAACATGTTATTTACCAAAGCAATAGCGAAGGGTTGGAAAATCCACTTTGGTTTGGCAAATGACCTACAAGGTATTTCAAAACCCTTTTTTCTCTTGCTCAGAAGGATACAAAAGGGTTAGGATATAACAAGGGAGGATGTTGAGAGGATGTGTAGAGGAGAGCAAAGAGGTTGGCCTGCATGGATGGAAAGAAGGTGGTGGAACCTCCTTTGATTTGTCCTCCACTATCTGACAGTTTTTACTCAGTGGGATTTGAGCACCAGGAAAGGACCTCAGCTAAGTTAATGATTAATAGAGATGCAGTGGATCTAAACATGATTGGCGATAGGGTACCGATGTCAACAGACTAGGTTCACTACGACCCTTCTACCTTGGACAACTGGCAGCTCATATCGTTACTTGCTATCCTTGAGTTCTCCGAAATGTAATCGTTTTTAGGAGTTTTTATATCAAAGTTCAATATCGTCCAGTTAATTTATTTTTTCTTCAAAAATCCATGTAAAATTGTTTTATCTTTAATGAAATCAGATTTGGATCATGTCCTTAGTCACTTTTATTCATTCAATTATTTTCATTCATATACCAATATACATACTCATAATTGTTTCAGGGATATACCTCATGAATTGATAAATGATACAAATGACATCTTTGAATCAAATTCTCATAATTATGTTCACTATAACGATCATGGGACGGAAGATGAGGGAGTTGTTCCAGATAAGTTTTTGAGGCAAGTTGAACAAAAGAAACTTATATAACCCCACTTGGAGGGAACAGATTTGATCAATCTGGGTAATGATGAGATAAGAAAGGAAATTAGGATTGGAACCACTCTCATGCCAAAGCAAAGTCAATTGTTAAAGGATCTACTCATTGAGCTCTCGGATGTGTTTGCATGGTCATACCAAGATATGCTGGGTTTGGACACCAATATCGTGGAACACAGCCTACCTTTGAAATCAGATTACAAGCCCATATCCTAGAAGTTGAGAAGGATGAAACTTGAAATGCCGTTGAAAATTAAAGAAGAGGTCAAGAAACAATTCGATGTGGGATTTCTGAAAGTAGCTAAATACCCAGAGTGGGTGGTGAATATTGTACTAGTGCCTCAAAAGGATGGGAAAGTCAGAATGTACGTTGATTATAAATATTTGAACCAAGCTAGCCCCAAGGATAATTTTTCATTACCTTATACAGACACACTGATGGATAACACTGCTAAACATTGTGTTTTCTCTTTCATGGATGGATTCTCGGGGTATAACCAAATCAAAATGGTGAGGAAGGAGATGGAAAAGACCACATTCATTACAACCTGGGGAACTTTTTGTTACAGGGTCATGTCGTTTGGCCTAAAAAATGCTGGGGCCACATATCAACGAGCAATGGTGACACTGTTTCATGACATGATGTATAAAGAGATTGAAGTTTAGGTTGACAATATGATAGGAAAGTCCGCTAGGGAGGAAAGTCATGTGGAAAACCTCCGTAAACTATTTGAAAGATTGAGGAAATACAAATTGAGATTGAGTCCAGCCAAATGTGCTTTCAAGGTAAAGTTAGGGAAGCTGGTGGGTTTCGTAGTGAGTGAGTGGGGAATTGAAATAGATCTGGACAAGGTTTGAGCAATTCAACTTTTGACACCCACTAAAACTCAAAAGGAGGTAAGAGGTTTTTTGGGACAGTTAAATTACGTGTTTCGTTTTATCTTACAATTGACAGATAAATGTGATCCCATCTTCAAGCACTTACATAAGGATAGTGATGGTGAATGGACTGAAGATTGTCAAAAAGCATTCAAGAAAGTAAAAGAGTATTTGGCTAAGCCACCAATTTTTATTCCCTTAGTGTTAGGAAGACCTTTGATTTTGTATTTGGTAGTGCTGGATAATTCCATAGGTTGTGTTCTGGGGCAACGAGATGGTTGAAACAAGAAAGAGCATGCAATCTATTATCTGAACAAGAAGTTCACAGAATATGAAGCCAAGTATTCCCATCTGGAAAAGATGTGTTGCGCTTTAGCATGGACTGCATGTCGATTAAGGCAATACATGTTGTATTACACCATCTTCCTCATCACAAAGTTGGACCCTTGGAAATACATTTTTGAGAAGCCATCATTTTCACGGAGAGTTGCTTGTTGGCAAGTGGTTTTGTCCAAGTATGACATCGTCTACGTGTCCCAAAAGGCTATAAAAGGAAGCACAGTCACGAAATTTCTAGCAGATTACGTGCAAGAGGAATACGAGCCCATGAGTTTTGATTTCTCATACGAAGATATCATGTCAATTTTGAAGTGCGAAGAAAAACTTTGGAGGGTGTATTTAGATGGAGCATCCAACATGATTGGGCATGGGATTGGGGTAGTACTAATCTCCCCAAGTGGCTAGTACTTTCGTGCTACAACTAAACTGATGTTCACCGGTACAAATAATGTAGCTGAATACGAGGAATACATTTTGGCACTTCAGATTGCCATTGAAAAAAAGGTTAGGGTTTTAAAATTTTTTGGTGACTCAGCATTAGTTGTTTACCAATTAAGGGGAGAATGGGAAACAAAGGATTCCAATCTAATTCATTATCAAACATATGTGCATGGACTAATCAAAAAGTTTGATAATGTTCAATTTTTCCATTTGCCAAAAGAAGAAAACCAGTTAGCAGATGCATTGGCTACTCTAGCCGCCATGTTCAAAGTAGGATTTGAAACAGAAGTGCAACCTATACAGCTAAGGGTCAAGGACTCATCGGCCCACTATCTAGGAGTAGAATCGGGAATAGATGGGAAACCGTGGTATGTTGACATTAAACGGTATTTGCAATATCAACAATCCCCGGATTGCGCCTCAAAAAATGATAAATGAATAATTAGGTGCCTGGCTATGGGTTTCTTCTTGGACGGTGAGTTTTTGTACAAAAGAGGATGCAACCAAACCTTGTTGAGATTTGTCGACACATAAGTGGCGAATCAGATAATGAAAGAAATCTATGATGGAGTATTTGGAGCACACAGTAACGGACATATGATGGCAAGGCAAATCATGAGGACAAGATATTTTTGGTTTACGTTGGAACGAGATTGTTTAAGTTATGCTCAGAAATGTCATAAATGCCAGATTTATGTAGATAGTATTAATAGTCCTCTTACTAATCTTCATGTCTTGGCACCTCCTTTTCCGTTCTCAATGTAGGGCATGGATGTCATTGGCCCTATCTCATCAAAAGCATCAAACGAGCATCGGTTCATCTTTGTATTGATTGATTATTCTGTGCCATATCGTCCAAAAATGAATGGGGCAGTCGAGACCACAAATAAGAATATCAAGAAAATCATTTACAAGACAACAAAAACATATAGGGATTGGCATGGGAAGCTCCATTTGCTCTCCATGCATACTGTACATCAGTTAGGACTTCGACTGGAGCTACTCTATTTTCATTAGTATATAGCATGAAGGTCGTTTTATCTATTTAGGTGCAAATCTCATCTCTACGAGTGTTAATGAAGGTGCGACTGGAGGAGGTTGAATGGGTGCAAGAGAGATATGAGCAGTAGAATTTAATTGAGAAAAATAGATTTGTAGATTTATGTCATGGCCAGTTGTATCAACAAAGAATAATGAAGGCTTATAATAAGAAGGTGTGACCAAGGCAGTTTAGAGAAGGGGATTTGGTACTGAAGAAGATTCTGCCATGTGTTCATGTTCATCGGGGAAAATAGATGCCAAAATAGGAGGGACTGTTTGTGGTGAAAAAAGCTTTCTCTGGTGGAGCATTGATTCTCGCTGAAGTGGACAGAAACAAGATGTTGAACCTTATAAATTTTGATGCAGTAAAAAAATACTTTGCTTAAAAACTAAGCTTAATTGTTCTTAAGGAGTTATCCGTATTAAGTAACATTGGTTTTTTTTTTGTTTTTCTTTTCTTTGTTTGTCATGTTTGAGGTTACGTTTTACCGTGGAATCTTGCATTCTCCTTAATGTTAATTACTTAATAAGTTGGCCATGTTCAAAGTGACGAATGACGTTTTTGAAATATCCTTCCCTTGAAGAAAATTTCATCCTTTGTTAACCACTTTGAGCCATATTGTTTCTTCAAAATTGACCCTTCCCGAAGGATCACCCTTCACGTTGGACGACATTTTGTGAGGTTTTGGGTATGGATCAATGATTTTACAACATTGTGAGACAAACATGAGATTATGCGCAATTCAAATTGAAAAGATGGACACATTCCCAAGAATGACCTTGTGATGAGATTAACCATATTTTGAAATGATAAATGGCATTCTTTTGTTTTCCCCGTCACTTAGAGAAAACTATATCCCTTGTTACCCCATTTTGAGCCTGATGTATCTTCTTTCTAAACCTTAATTAAAGTCATCCATCGAACATTATTGATTGACAAGAAAGATCATGAAAAATTAAAGTAAAATTATAAATTCTTGATCTCATTCCGAGAAAAAAAAGAAAAAAAAGAAATAGAGAAAGCGAATAAGAAACAAAAAAGAAAGGAACTAGGAAAGAGTAAGAGCGAAGAAAAGTGAGTGAGAGATGGAAGGAGCAATCAAAAATTCAAAATAACTTATCATGGTTTTTATACTCTTTCACATAATATATATTTTAGCCTAAAAACCTTTCTCTGATTGACCCTTAACCCTCAAACCATGTTACAACCTTTCTTTGATCGAATTTGTTTGTTCAAATCAAGAAGTTAATCCTTGGGTGAAAACTCAGAAATGAGCAGTCTATAAAGATTTCTAAAAAATGAAAAAAAACGATATAAGATACCTTAGAGGATAATGAAGATTTCCAGAAGAAATTGATCCTTCGGTATGAGCCCTGAAGTCATCTATTTGAGCCTATTTTAGCCATTTTTTTGGCACCCAAACTCAAGCGGAAACTATAACCTTGGAACAAGTCCATCTCTAATTGCTTATGGCCAATTTAAATTAGGGAATTAATCTACCTGGAGAATGTAAGAGTCTATAGAAAGAAAATTTTGCTTAAATCAAGAAAAAAAACAGAAAACAAAAAAAAAACCAAAAAATAAAGAGAGAGCAAGAGAAAGGAACTATATTGAAGTATATCTATTTTTAAGACACAATTTTGCAAAAGAGCATGGTACAGAGTTCACAGTTGGAACAGTCCAAAGTCAGGAAAAGGAAATTCGGCTTCATGAAAATTAACAAGTTGACTCTCGATGCAAGAAATTTAAGTTTCAAGGGTGGATTTATGAAATCTGTAGTACCAAGTTTATTAAGTGAATTATCATTTGAGAATTTAATTTACGAGTCATAAAATCATTTTGAAATTTGTTAAGGTGATATCCCATGAAATTTGATTTTCATGCTCTGTTGTGTGTGGATAGGGATTTGATATTTTTCAACCTAAAATCATGATTCTCAAAATGATTACCTTTTTATGAAAAATTCAAAAAAGGAAGAAAGGAAAACATTCATTTCATTTAGAGGCCCAGGTGTGGAGGTCCATTTACTTTTCATTGCATTTAGAGGTCCAGATGCGGAGGTCCATTCACTTTTCATTGCATATAATGACCCAGGTGTGGAGGTCCATTCACTTTTCATTGCATTTAAAGGCCCAAATGTGGAGGTTCATTTACTTTTCATTTCATTTAGAGGCCTAGGTGTGGCTGTCCATTTACTTTTCATTGCTTTTAGAGGCCCAGGTGTGGAGGTCCATTTACTTTTCATTGCATATAAAGACCTAGGTATGGAGGTCCATTCACTTTTCATTACATTTAGAGGCCTAGGTATGGAGGTCCATTTACTTTTCATTGCATTTAGAGGCCCAGGTGTAGAGGTCCGTTTACTTTTCATTGCATTTAAAGGCCCAAGTGTGGAGGTCCATTTACTTTTTATTGCACTGTTTATGAAGGCACTTGTGTCAGGTCTATTTACGTTTCTTCTGCATTCTCATTTCAACGATTTGGTTGTGAGGCCTAGCTTGTTTCACTCTTCATGTTTTGATGGTTTGGTATCTACTTTTCTAGCTTTGGGTAACGAAATATGTTTTGATCTGTTTTGATTTTGGTAATTGTAAAAACTTGTTATTCCTTTTATTGCGATGCTGAGTGGGATTTGATAGCGGTTAGGTGTCTACGTCTTTGTACGTTCCTTACTATGCAAGCCACGAACAAAAAGGGGTAGTTGTAGACACCCGTTTTTGTTCGAGCCTGATTGGGGGCCCCTTTCAAATTTTTGTTCTCTCTTGGGCCGTTCGAAGCCCACCCGGTTTTGGTATATTTGAGACCTTTATTTTTCTTTTCTTTCTCCTTTCCTTTTTGGGCTTATCAAAGGCCCAAATTATTATTATTATTATCATCACTACTACAAGTATTATTAAATATCATTATTATCATTTTTTAACAAATAAACAAGATTAAAAATATATATAAACATGAAATGAAATGAAAAAAAGAGAGGAGGCTTTTCATTATTTTTGTCCTTAAAAAAATGTATAAAAAACACAACAACTACAAGCATTCTTTTTCTTTTTTTTTCTTTTCTTTTATCTTTGTTTTTTTGGCCATAGACATGTCATGAGGGATTGGATTTTAGGTTCCGATGAAGGGGACGTCACGGGACTGTCGGTCCTCTGCCCCTAGGAGCCCCCAAAAATCCCTTTTTCTCCCTCCCCTTTCTAAAATAAAGGTTTCTTTTTTTTTAAAAGGCTTGATTTTAGGAAAAGTTTTGATTTTTTTAGAAAAAAGAGAAAGTTTAGATTTTAACAAATAAAAATCTGTTTTATTTAGTCATTTTTAATGAAAGTCTAAAATTTTAAAACAAAGTTTTGATTTTTTTCAACTATTTCAAAATAAAAGCTTTAACCTTTTAAAAAAATAGTGTTTTTTTAAAAAAGGGAGAAAGTTTAGATTTTGAAAAAATAATATGTTTTTTTAAGTCATTTTAAAGGAGAGTTTAAATTTTTAAAACAAAGTTTTGATTTTGTTTAACTATTTCGAAATAAGGTTTTTATTTTTAAGAAAAGTAATGATTTTTTCTAAAGAAAATTTGATTTTGCAAAAAATAAAAATAAAAATCCGACCACCGTACGTGGTAGCTCCACCACCGGAGGTCGGAGAGCCGTTGGGCTCTCCAATGGTGGAGTCATGGCCAACATAGGAGTTGGAAGAGAAAGAGGAAGATATTTTTTTTTTTTTTGAAAAACAAGAGGTTAAAATGAAAGAGTGAATAGTTTTTTTCATTTACAGGTGCCAAAAAGGGATAATTTGTTCCCCCCTTACTTTATAAATTTACAAAAAAATATTCTATTTTTTGCAGCAACGCCCTCGCTCTCTGACTTATTTACACCCGTAACCTTTTTATTTATTTAAACATTCGATTTAATTCGAAATTTAAAAATTAAAAGCAAATTAATTGCTACATCAGTCCTCTATCTTCCACATTTTTTATCTTTTAGTCCTAAAATCAAGCTATGTCATTTTGTTTCCATCTTTAATAAATAATTTACACATATATCTTCCATTTCATTTGCATTTATACATTATATATTTAATGTTAATTATGCACTTATTTTAATGTTTTATATTTATTCACACTTGTATAATTTTTATTTATTCTTATTTCATTTTTATTTATTTTCATGTATATTTATATTTGTTTTGTTATTATTATTTTTACACATTTCCCTTACATACATTTTAATATTATTTATTTATGTTACTTTGATTCTTTTATTGTATTATGAATAAGGTGTGTTATTGTTATTATTATTATCATCATGTTAAGGTTGTAACGCCCCAAAATCTAGGTAATTATTTTTGTATGTCTGAAGCACAACTATCTGTCTGTCTTAGGGGTTAAGTGATTTGGGTGTGTTTGGGAGTGTCTGAGAAGTCCTGGGTTCAAGCTTGGGCTTGTGCAAAAAGTTTTTTTTTAGGGAATAAACCCTCGCCTATAGTTAGTAGGCTTTTAAATTATTCTAGGGGGTAAGTGGCGTGTTACCTATGCCAGTGGACTAAGGTTCAAATCTTGGTGGAGGCAAGGGAATACTTATTTTGCTGCTGTGCCATGGGAGGTGTTATATTTTCACCGAAACATTGAAATGGTTGAGAAGAATTCAAATAGAGTGGTGAAGGGGAGGTGTGATAAGATAAAGAGAGTTGAGGAAGGATTTTAGGAGAAAATCAAGGGAAATGAGGGGAGAGGGAGTGTTGTACCGAAAGTGGACTCTGGGCACTCAAGAATTCGGCCAAGAGTGGTATGCCCTCATTTATTTTTCACTTTGGTTGTTTGAAGGCAGAATGTGGTTGGGGTTCTGTTTCACCTAATTTGTTTTTTGGAAACCATTCCTTTGGCTGAATACTTCCTCTCTTAGTTGCCTTTTCGTCATTTTTTTCCCAATTAATGCTACAGTTGGTCAAATACATCTTCTTCCCCTCCTTCGATCCTTTGGCTAACAGATTTTCTTTCTCCTTATCTTTTTTTTGTGACCGAATACTCCATTAATCCTCTTCTCTTCTCTTCTATAAACCATTTTCTTCTATCATATCTCTTTAGTTGGTGCCCAGGTGGATTCCATTACTACTTTGTCTTCGGTTTAGTGACTATTCTCTGAAAAATCAGTAAGAGCACTTGACTCCTTCTTATTTCTTTTAATTTGCATCAAGTCTCCTCCTTTCTTACACTGACAAAACTGAATACTCTTGTGTATCTTTCAGTTTTTAATACTTCTCGAGGAGTGAAGGAGTTGCAAGTGGTATTGAAGCATTCGAAACCTTTCTTTCATCACTCGATCAAAGGTAACTATTTTGTCTTGCATTGTGGGTAAAAGTCGAATGCTCTTTCCCCTACTTTTAGGGTTTTGTGGTGCTGTGAGTTATTACATAGGAATTTAAGCCATGGGTATAAACAACTCTGTTTAATAAAATACGCTTGTAACGCGATATTCGTCAAGGAGTTGTAATCAACCTTCGTCAGTGATCTAAGAGGACTAAGCCACATTTGTTCAATCAAGGCAGGTTTGGTGCTTGCAGGTTTTTTGCATGTTTCACAAACTGGTGTGTAAACACTACCTAAATCGTAAACCGGCAAAAGCCGAAAAATATGACCATTGATGCTACACGAGTGTACCCTCACTCGTGTGGTAAACTAAATGCATAAAACGTGGGCGTTAAATTGTTAAGGCCACCATGAGCGATTTCGTGGTCTTAGGCCGTTTTGGGCCATGTTGGGCCGAAATGAGCTGTGTGGGCCCAACGGACTTGTGGGACCCACACTGGTAAACCACACGAACGTGTGGAGAATATTGGGCCAAACTGTGTAATGTTCATAACCGAGACCAATTCTGGGCTACGTGGGCCACATGGGCTCGCATTATGGGCCTTGGGCCCATTTTCACTGTTTGACTATTAAGGTTGCATGGGTCGCCCGAGACGATTGTGGACTTACTGATGGGTCAATAAGTATACCTAGACCCTCAAATTGATATGAAATGACTGTTATGCCCCTATGATATAAAATGTCTGTATGCCTTATGTTATGTATGACTGTATATGAGCATGCCACGGTATATACATTGCATACATGTGTGATATGTTGCATGGGATGGGATTATTATGATTGGAGGAAGTGTACTATATTGGCAGCTCTGCTGCAAATATTGCTTAGTGCCGCAACAAGTGTTAATTTTTGGTGTGTAGGGATGGGTAGGTTGATTTTATCCCCACATGAAGTGTGGGCTGGACGGAGTGGAGTGTAGAGGCTGGTTGGGTAGGATTTCTGATAGCATGCCTGAATTGTTATTGTCACTGAAATGGGCTAAGGCCCACACTGATACTAATACTGTTATAGGCTAAGGCCCAACTGAACTTAACTGTCATTGAGTTGGGCTTAGGCCTAGACTATACTTGCCTATGGCATGATTGGCATTTTGCTTACATGGGGTTACACATTGAGTTTCGTAAACTCACCCATCTGTTTATCTGTACAGGTAATCCCCAATATTTGGCAGATTGGTGTTGCGAGGGATTCGGAAGTGGCCACACAACCGCACTTGCTTTTATATTTGAGTTTTATTTCCAATAAATTTCATTTGGATATTTGTTTTGTAATAAGGCCTCTTTAAATTTTAACTTTTAATTTGGGGATTTTACTTATTTTAATTCACATCTGAGAGTAGTAGGACGTAGATTTTCAAAAGATAAATGCTTTTTAAAACACCACGTTTTCGTAACATGCTATAAAAGCTTCCGTATCAAACATTGTTTTAAGGTATAGTAACAAACTAATATGATCAATGTTCTGCTAAAAAACAACTTGATTTTTAAAAGGACAAGATACCCTAAATTTTCGTTAAGATCATAAACGAGATTTAATAATAAGAATGGATTTTCCATAGAAACTATGTTTTCGAAAAATACTTCAGTGTGATACCGCTAGATTCGGCCATAATGTCTGGGCCAAGTTTGGGGTGTTACATTTAGTGGTATCAGAGCCAGGTTCCAAAACTTGGCCGTGGATTTTGGGTTTCTTCTAAAAACTTGGGATTTTAAAAAAGAACTGTTCCAAACAATTTGAAAGCATTTTGAAATATTTTTACTGATGTGTAGTACACCGAATCTCCGGCGCCGATCTGGTAAGCCCTCTGAAACTTTTATTTGTTTGAAGTGAAAAACTAAGACTACTATAGGTAGTAGGCTGTACTGAAATATTCTGGTTAAGGAAAACTAAAATTGTAATAAAACTGCATTTTGTGAAAACACTCTTAAATACTGATATTGCTTTGCATAAGACATCTGCTAATCAACATTGGAACTGTAAACTGATGCATAAAATTGCTAAAAATAGATAATAAACAAATAAGTAATGCACACCAGTGGTACTCGTGGAAGGGGTACAAGAGGCCATGGCGAAGGCCGTAAAGGTGCTCGAGCTGGGTCTTCATCATCGGGCCACATGCCTAATGCTGAAGCTAGAGAGGCACCGGCTTCACCTGTGATTGAGACTGGGTCTCACGATCGAGCGGCTAGGGATGACGCATTGACCCAAGCTATGTTGCAAATTCTAGAAAGGGTTGTTGGGCCCAATACTAGTACTATGGGCCGTGGGTCAGTCACGAAACGACTCCAGTCTAATGGGGCAGAGATTTTTAGGGATATTGCTGGAGTTGCCCCTAACGTGGCTGAATATTGGATTGAGGCCACATAGAGGATCATGGATGACCTCGACTACACCTCTGAGCAGAAACTAAAAGGTGTAGTGTCATTGTTACGAGATGAAGCCTATCGGTGGTGGCTTACAGTGAAAGAGGGTACTCAAGCTGACCGATTGACATGAAAATTCATCAAGACTGCTTTCCAAGGGAAGTATGTGGGCGCTAGTTATGTGGATGCTCGGAGGAGGGGGTTTTTTAATCTGACTCAAGGGGATAAATCAGTCGCTGAATATAAAGCTGAATTTTTGCGATTAAGCCACTATGCGCGTGGGATGGTGGCAACGGAATATGAGCGGTCTGTTCGTTTCGAGGATAGCCTCAGGGATAGTCTGAGAGTCTTGATAGCTCCATAGAGGGAGTGATATTTTGCCACACTGGTAGATAAGGCGAAGATGACCGAGGAGGTGAAGCGTACTGAGCGTCAGAACCAAGAAAAGGGTAGGAATAAGAGGGATTCGAAGCCCTCAAGTTTTATTCAGAGGCTGAAGAAAAATGTCAGATTGGATGGGCCGGTCAAAGTTGGGGCCCATAATGCTGCTAGTGGACCGCAACCATGTGTTGATTGTGGTAAACGCCATCAGGGTGAGTGCTAGAAAAAGATTGGGGCATGTTTGAGGTGCGAATCATTATAGCACTGTATCAGAGATTGTCCACGGAGGCCCAAGTAGATGCAAGTTACTGGTCAGGGTACTGTTCATCCATAAAGAGGTGTTCAGCAGCCATTGAGAGGCTTTGGTCAGGCCAGAGATGGAAATGGTATGGGCCATGGTCGTAGAGCACTGGGCAGAGGTGCTGATCATACTGAGGCGAGTCAGCCAGCTCTGGTTTATGCTGCACGTCACCGAGAGGACGGAGATGCCCCAAATGTTATTAATGGTATGTTCTTTATCCATTATGTACCTTATACTACATTGATTGATGTTGGGTCTACGTATTCGCATATAGCATGCTCGGTGTCTGAGAATTTGGGTTTAATGGTTGAAACCACTGTGAGTGAGGTTACTATGTTGAGTGTTTTAGGGCAGTCAGTTAAAGTAAACAAATTGTTCAGAGAAGTACCTTTGGAGGTGCAAGGAACCATCTTTTTGGCAGATTTAATGGAACTATTTTTAGAGAATTTGACTTAATATTGGCATGGATTGGCTGGTTATGCATCAAGTAAATTTGGATTGTACTACTAAACGGATGGTAGTGAAAACTGTGGAGGGTGATGAGGTGGTGGTAATAGGGGAGCGTTGGAATTATTTGTCAAATGTGATTTATGCCCTGAAGGCCGAGAAGTTGGTTCGTAAGGGTAGGCGTATAATGTTTTTGATTTTGAGGTTTCATTTGTTAAAGATATCAGAACAATCAAAGATTTTCTGGTTGATTTTCCCAATAAACTACCTAGACTACCTCCAACCGTGAAGTTGAATTTGGGATTAAGATCCTACCGAGTATAGCTCCGTTGTCCATCACTCCCTATAGAATGGCAACGAAGGAGCTAGTGGAGCTTAAGGCTCAATTTCAAGAGTTACTGGATAGAGGGTTCATCCATCCCAGTGTTCTCTATGGGGAGCACCGGTGTCATTTGCAAAAAAGAAGGATGGATTCATGCGTATGTGCATAGACTACTGGTAATTGAATAAACTGAATATTAAGAATAAGTACCCCCTGCCGAGGATTGATGATCTATTCGATCAGTTTTGAGGAGTTTCGGTCTTTTCTAAGATTGATCTCCGATCGGGATACCATCAACTGAGAGTCAAAGGGACTGCATGGGATACTGATTTCCATCATATCAGATAGAGATCCTCGCTTCACGTCTCGGCCCTAGGAAAAGTTACACGAGGCTTTTGGCGCAAGATTGGACTTCAGTACTGCATTTCATCCTCAAACAGATGGTCAATCAGAGAAGGTGTTTCAAATACTGGAGGACTTATTAAAGAGTTGTGTAATGGATTTTCGAGGCTGTTGGGAAGACTATTTGCCATTGGCGGAGTTTACATATAACAATAGCTACCAGTCTAGCATACATATGGCACCTTACGAGGCATTATATGGCCGTAGGTGTCGTACACATTCATGTTGGACTGAGTTGGGCGAGCGGCATGCTCTGGGCCCTGAATTGGTTTCTAATACCAAGGATAAAGTTAGATTGATTCAGGATCAATTGAGGGTGGCATCAGACAGACATAAGTCGTATGTGGATTTGAAGTATAAGGCGATTGAGATTCTGTGGGGGGACTTTATTTTTCTTAAGGTCTCACCATGGAAGAAGGTACTGGGATTTGGACGGAAGGGCAAGATGAGCCCTAGGTTTATTGGGCCTTGTCGCATACCGAAATGTGTGGGACCGATTGCCTGTTAATTTGAGTTACCTCTAGAGTTGAATCAGATTCATGATGTGTTCTACGTCTCTAAGCTGAGGTGTTATCGCTCTGATCCAACACACGGGATACCGACTGAGGAGATTGAGGTTAGACCGGACCTGACTTTTGATGAAGAACCGGTTTAGATTTTAGATCATGATGTGAAAGTTTTAAGGAATAAGTCTATCCCACTGGTAAAGGTACTTTGGCGCATTCACAGTTCAGCGGAGGCCACGTGGGAACCCGAAGAGGCGATGCGTCAACAATACCCTTATCTATTTTAATCAGGTAATTTTTGAGGCCGAAATTTTTTTTTAGAGGTGTAAAGTTGTAACGCCCCAAAATCTAGGTAATTATTTTTGTATGTCTGAAGCACAACTATCTGCCTGTCTTAGGGATTAAGTGATTTGGGTGTGTTTGGGAGTGTCTGAGAAGTCCTGGGTTCAAGCCTGGGCTTGTGCAAAAGGTTTTGTTTTTAGGGAATAAACTCTTGCCTATAGTTAGTAGGCTTTTAAATTATTATGGGAAAAAACAAGACATAAAAAGCTTGCTGGTCTAAGGGGTAAGTGGCGTGTTACCTATGTTAGTGGACTGAGGTTCAAATCTTGGTGGAGGCAAGGGAGTATTTATTTTTCTACTGTGCCATAGGAGGTGTTATAGTTTGACTGGAACACTGAAGTGGTTGAGAAGAATTCAAATTGAGTGGTGGAGGGGAAGTGTGATCGGATAGAGAGAGTTGAGGAGGGATTTTAGGAGAAAATCAAGGAAAATGATGGGAGAGGGAGTGTTGTACTGAAAGTGGACTCTGGGCATTCAAGAATTCGGCCAAGAGTGGTTGTTTGAAGGCCAAATGTGGTAGGGGTTCTATTTCACCTCGTTCTTTTTTTGGCAACAATTCCTTTGGCCGAATACTTCCTCTCTCAATTGCCTTTTCGTCGTTTGTTTCCCAATTGATACTATTGTTGGTCGAATAAACCTTCTTCCCCTTCTTCGATCCTTTGGTTAACAGATTTTCTTTCTCCTTATCTTCCTTTTATGACCAAATACTCCATTAATCCTCTTCTCTTTTCTTCTGTAAATCGTTTTCTTCTATGATATCTCTCTAGTTTGTACCCAGGCGGATTACATCACTACTTTGTCTTCGATTTAGTAATTATTCTCTAAAAAATCAGTAAAAACACTTGACTCCTTCTTGTTTCTTTTAATTTGTATCAAGTCTCCTCCTTTCTTACACTAACAAAGTTAAATACTCTTCTGATTCTTTCAATTTTTAGAACTTCTCAAAGTGAAGGAGTTATAAGTGGTATTGAAGCACTCGGAACCTTTCTTTCATTACTCAATCAAAGGTAACTATTTTTTCTTGCATTGTGGGTAAAGGCCGAATGCTCTTTCCCCTACTTTTGGGGTTCTGTGGTGCTATAAGTTATTACATAGGGATTTAATCCATGGGTATAAACAACTCTGTTTAATAAAATCCGCTTGTAACACAAATATTCATCAAGGAGTTGTAATCAACCTTCATTTGTGTTCTAGGAGGACTAAGCCACATTTGTTCAACCAACGCAGGTTTAGTGCTTACGAGTTTTTCGCACGTTTCGCAAACAGGTGTGTAAACACTGCCCAAATTGTAAACCGGCAAAAGCCAGAAAATATGACCATTGACACTACACGAGCGTGTGCCCGCTCGTGTGGCACTGTTGAGGCCACCATGAGCGATTTCGTGGTCTTAGGCCGTTTTGGGCCATGTTGGGCCGAAATAGGGCGCGTGGGCCCAACGGGCTTGTGGGACCCAAACGGGTAAACCACACGAATGTGTGGAGAATATTGGGCCAAACTGTGTAATGTTCATGACCAAGACCAATTCTGGGCTATGTGGGCCACGCGAGCGTGTGGGCCCACATGGGTCCGTATTATTGGCCTTGGGCCCATTTTCACCGTTTGACTGTTAAGGTTACACGAGTCGCCCGAGATGATTGTGGACCTACTGATGGGTCGGTAAGTATACTTAGACCCCCAAACTGATGTGAAATGGTTGTTATGCCCCTTTGATATAAAATGACTGTATGCCTTATGTTATGTATGACTGTATATGAGCATGCCACGATATATACCTTGCATACATGTATGATATGTTGCATGGGATGGGATTATTATGATTGGAGGAAGTGTACTGTATTGGCAGTTCTGCTGCAAATACTGTTTACTGCCGCAACCGGTGCTAATTTTTGGAGTGTAGGGTTGAGTGGGTTGATTTTATCCCCACATGGAGTGTTGGGCTAGACGGAGTGGAGTGTAGAGGCTGGTTGGGTAGGATTTCTGATTGCATGCCTAAACTATTTCTGTCACTGAAATGGGCTAAGGCCTATACTGATACTGATACTGTTATGGGCTAAGGCTACACTAATACTGATACTGTTATGGGCTAAGGCCCAACTGAACTGAACTGTTATTAATTTGGGCTTAGGCCCAGATTATACTTTCCAATGGGATGATTGGAATTTTGCTTACATGGGGTTACACACTGAGTTTCGAAAACTCATCCCTCTGTTTATCTGTACAGGTAATCCCCAATCTTAAGCGGATCAGTGCTACGAGGGATTCGGAGGTGGCCACACAACCACATCTGCTTTTATATTTTAGTTTTATTTCCAATACATTTGATTTGGGTATTTGTTTTGTAATAAGGACTCATTAAATTTTAAATTTTAATTTGGGGGTTTTACTTATTTTAATTTACATCTGAGAGTAGTAGGACGCGGATTTTCAAAAGATAATGCTTTTCAAAACACCATGTGTAACATCCTGGTTTAGACCCTAGTCGGAACAGTGGTTCAAAACCACAAATCTAAAGTCGTAAAAATATTTTAATGTTATTTTTTGTGTGAATAATATGTGATATAGACTGTGTGAAAGTTCTATGTGATAATTTAATCGTTTATGTGTCGAATTCAAAGAAAGGACTAAATCGCGTAAAAAGTAAAAGCTGTGTGCTGATTTGTAAGTACTTGAATGTTGATGTCTTTATATTATGAAGGCCTTATGAGGCAATTATACCATAAATATGATAGTGGATGGTAATGGACAAGTGTGACCTTGATGTTTAAATGTATTATTTATTGATATAAAGGTTATTATAGTAAATGGCATAATAATAATATATATGTTAATAAAACAAAAAAAAAATCAAGAGTAGGTGGGTGTGTTCATTTTCTTCCACCATTTGCAAAAGCAAGAAAATAAAAGGGTTTAATGCTTTGAAACATTCGGCCACAATAAACTTCAATTAGTAAGTGTTTTATGTTTGGTTTTTGATAATTTCTACGTTTTTATAATCGTTGCTTTGTGCTCTAGCTAACCCATGTTGTAATTTCATGAATTGATGATGTTTTGTGATGAGTCATTGATGAACATTTGAGTTATGTGCTTGTTAGTGGTAAAATATGAGAACTTAGTGTTGGATTAACATGTGTTGTTCTTGAAATTTTGATGAATTTAGCTAATTAGGGCTAAATTGTGAAAATAGCATTTTGAAGGACTAGATTGTGAAATGAAATGTATGGGTTTGTATAGGCACTAGTAAAATTCGGCCAAGCACATGTGTATTGAGATTTTGTGTATTTGATGATTTTGTGAAATAGGGACTAAAGTGTCGAAATGTGAAAGTATGAGGGTTATTATGCAAATTACCCTAAATGTGTGTATGTGGACTAAATTGAATGGAATGGTGATTGAATGGATTTAATTTGAATGTGTATAGACCAAGAAAGAAAAAATTTGGACCGAGATCGAGGCAAAGATAAAGTGCTCGATTAATCGATCGTATCGATAGTTCAACGTCCAAGGTAAGTTATGACATAATACCTGTATTTAGCTATGTTTAATGCTATGAAATAAATGGTATTATATTATTACAAAGTGAATGCTATGTGATAGATTGAGTTAAATGCACTAAGTGTGCGTATTTGAAAACATGATCGAATAAACAGCACTGTGTGTGCGGAGTAATATAAGCTTCGGCTTTGTGGTTGGCACTGTGTGTGCGATGCCGATTTAAGATTAGTGTGAGATGGATGTACTAAGTGTACGATGCTAATTAAGCTTCGGCTAACTATTCATGCACTAACTGTGTGAACGAATCGAGGAAGAAACGAATGTGGACTGAAATGAATCATGATTATTGATTAGCAAAAGTATTTAACAACTATGTGTAGCTAAGGTATGTATTGAACCTTTGTGGTTGATGAGTATAATCGAGCTATGATTGAGGAAATGAGTATTTTTAACTACAGATGATATGGTATGAGTATATGAGAAATGATCTATGTGATGGCTATTGTATACGTTGGTTTGATTTGATGATATGGTTGTATTTTATTTCGAACTTACTAAGCTTTATAAAGCTTACTGTGTGATTTGTTTCTCTGCTTTGCAGTGTCAGTAAAGCTAGCTCGGATCAGAGAATCGTCAGCATCTCAGTCACACTATCAGCAATCTATTTTGGGGTATTTTGGAAAAATGTACATAGTTAAAATATGGCATGTATAGGCTGGTCATTTGAATCATGTTTGATGTTGGTAAGTAGCCATGAGATGTGGCTAAATATGTGTAGTTTTAGCATGGATGAACTTGATATATGTGATGCATCTTTTGGTATGGTTTGTGAGTTGAGGAGTTGACTTATGAATGGTAACTTTGTGTTGATAAAATGCTAGTATGAGTTAATGAAATTTAGAAGGAATGAGGTTTGATATTGAATGTATTATGCTTCTGATGAGATAAGTTTTGGTATTGAATTTGTTATGGTTGGAAAGGGAGTTGAATGCATAGATTGAATGGTCATTTTAGTAAGTTTTTGGTTGCCTTATGTGCATGATATGTTTTGGTATGTGTTACTTGTAGGTTTGACCCTAAGTGGGTGGTATTTTGGCCTTGCAAAATGGCCTATAATGTCACCTGGTTAGGGAACACGGGCGTGCCTAGAGACCGTGGGTGAATTGGCAGAATGCAGCTTAGTAGTACACAACCTCGACACGGGGGTGTCAGCTGGCCGTGGTGTACAAGTCAGTAGCTAACTAAGAGCACACGGCTATGGCACACGGGCGTGCTTGGTGGCCGTGGTGGAGAAGTTAATATATAGCCACAGGGAGAACACACGGGGGTGTCCAGTAGCCGTGGAGGGAGCACGGTCTCCTCCCACGGCCGTGTCTCCCCTGAATTTTAAAAAAGTTTTAAATTTTCATAAAATTTTGTAGGTGTTTCGGTTTAGTCCCGACCCCTCTTTAGTATGTGAATTAGGTCTCGTAGACCTTGATAAGGGACAGCATGATTGTAAATGAATATGATTGACTTTGTGTCGTAAAATTTTAGATGTTAAATGTTTTGATTGATCGGTAATGCCTCTTAACCCTATTCCGACGACTGTCTCCAGTTAGGAGTGTTACACCATGTTTTCATAACATGCTATAAAAGCTTCCGCATCAAACATTGTTTTAAAGTATAGTAACAAACTAATATGATCAACTTTCTGCTAAAAAAAACTTTAGTTTTAAAAGGACAAGATACCCTAAATTTTTGTTAAGATCATAAACGAGATTTAGTAATAGTAATAGATTTTCCAAAGAAACTATATTTTTGAAAAATACTTTAGTGTGATACCATCATATTCAGCCATAACGTCTGGGCCAGGTTTGGGGTGTTACAAAGGTCTTATTTATTTCATTTATTTAGTTTTTCTTTTTATTATTACCATTTTGAATGAGTTTTAACTTTTCATTAATTTTAGCCAATTTAATTAATTTTTCTATTTTATTACTATTCGTTTTAAAAGAGGGAACTTTAGGTCATTTGTAACACTCCAAACCCGACCTAGAAGTTTAGATCGAATTTTGAATGCTACATTGATCACCGAAGTGATCGTAGGTGAATTTTTACAAAACAAGTTAACATGATGAATCGTACCATTTAATCGTTTAAAATTCGATCAGAAAAATTTCAGTTAAAATATATGTTTATATAAACGGAATAAAAATGTATAAAACTTAAACAGAATTTGTGCCACAGATTTATAATATCTTACATTCCAAAAATAGTTTAACCACATATATCTAGAAATATAAATCGATACTCCTTTATTTTCCACCGAGACTGTCTGAGACCTTCGCATACTGAGTCCAGCGTCAGAATCTAGAAAGGGTACCTGAAAAGAAACGCTAATAGGGGGTGAGCTACTCGAGCCCAGTGTGAGTCCAAAAGCAACTACTACAGAATCAGAAACAGAAAACCCATAGCAATTCTACAGAATTAGACGGTAACTTCGAGATAGAAGTCTCAATCAGATAATCATAGTTCAATTCAGTCAGTCAGATATAATCAGAGTTACAATGTACGTAGAACCACAAGAGTTCTTTTAAGTTAAATAGAACAATCAGATATTCTAGCACATAGAATAGTCACACAGATTTTTATGAATGCAGCTAAGTCATAAAACCCACCCAACTAGCCAACACACCACTCTGTCCCCTAACACTCTACATGAGAGCTGTTTGAGCTCATCCAACTAATCACACCACATAGGACCTCGTAAGGCCCATCCATCCCAGCACTCTAATAATGTCCACGACCCTCAGGGTATTGGGACTGACCACGACCCTCTGGGTATTAGGGCTATCAGTAAGCTGTATAGTGCCATGCGGTAAACCGCGATACAGACATGCAGTATGAACTGCCAGATCAGATAGTGATGATATGCAGCAAAGATGAAATATTAGAGGTACAGTACAATGCGGTAAACTGCTATATCGGTAAAGTGCAGTTAAATTGCCAGATCAGATAAATACACGCAGCAAGGCTGACGTATGCGCTGTACGGTGCAATGCGGTAACCCGCTAATAGTATAGTCCACGACCCTCAGGGTATTGGGACTGCCCACGACCCTCTGGGTATTAGGGGCTAACAACCAACAAATCAGCTTCCAGTTCAATTTAGTTTCACTCTTCCTTCTCTTCACAATTCCACCCAAAAACATTATATGCATATGTATGAGTGCAAACAGATGAACAAAATCAGAGTACAAGATTACAGACAGTTATTCACATCCAGTTAGTCAAATTCAGATAGGAGAATACTCAACTACCCAGATTCAGATTCAATGGCTATGCAACCTCACAGAGTAGTGACAACTAGTCAAATAATCGAACATAAGCATATTACACACACATACACCCCGTCAACTGGGTTCAAAAACAAGAATGTCACGCAACCAATCACGAATCTTGCCTAAACCGAAGTCGGATACAATAGTTCGGTTTTGACCCTAGTCAAAATAGTGGTTTCGGGACCATAAATCTGAGTCTGTAAAATATTTTTTAATATTATTTTCTATGCCCTTGATATGTGATTAAATATGTGCTAAAGTTCTGTGAGTTAATTTGTCTGTTTGTGTGCTTAATTTGACAAAAGGATTAAACTGCATTAAATGTAAAATTTGCATGCTATTTGTTAAAGCACCTATGTGTTGTGGCTTTTAAAAGAGGAGGCCTTATGAGGCAATTAAACCACTATTTAGTTAGTGGATGGATAAAGGTCATTAATGCCCTTAATGTTTATATACACATATCTTTAGTATAAGGTTAAAGTTGTAAATTGATTAATAAATGAATTAAAACATAAAAATAAAGTATGAAACGGCTATTATCATCTTCATTCCACCGATTTTTAGAGAGAAAAGAATAAGGGTTTAAAAAGCTTTCACACATTTGGCACTTGTAAGCTTGATTCAAGGTGTGTTTGACTTCGATTTTTTGATAATTTCTACGTTATTGCAATCGTTGCTTTGTATAATTTGAAACCCATGTCTCAATTTTGTGAATTGATGATGTTTATGAAATGTGCCATTGATGAAATGGTGAGGTTTGTGATGAGTATTGGTGTTAAATGAAAAATATGTGTTTAATGAACATGTTTTGTTCTTGAATTTTTGATAAATTTAGCTAATTGGGCTAAATCGTGAAAATAGTATTTTGAAGGGCTAATTTGTGAAATAAATGAAATGTTTGGACTTTTATGAGATACACGAGCATTTGGCTAAGCATGAGTATATGGTGATTTTGTATATTTGATGTTTTGAGAAAAATAGACTAAATTGATAAAATGTGCAAATGTGAGGGCCAAGTTGCAAATAGCCCTAAGTGTATGTTTTTGGATTGAATTGAATAAGTTGATGAATAAAAGGGTTAAATTTGAATATGTATAGATCAAGAACCGAAGAAAACCGACTTAGATTGCGAGAAAGCGAAGGTAGTCGAATAACCGAGTCCGAACGAATATTCGAATCTGAGGTAAGTCGATATAATTATAAATATATTTGCATTGAACTAGTTGTGTATATAAGGAATTTGAATTGTTATGAATATCCATTGTGATGGAATGTATATGAAATACGAGTTACACATAAGTCGACAAGTTGATAATGTCCGAGAAGTCTCGTGTGAACCTAGGAATAGATAGGAAATACATATGTACATAGGTGTTCGTTATGTGATATTATGTAAGACCACGTCTAAGACGTCAGCATTGATTTGAGATTTTTTGTAAGACCATGTCTGGGAAATTGGCATCGTATTGATTCGTGTAAGACCCTGTCTGGGACAGTGGCATCGATGACTGATTACATGTAAGACCACGTCTGGGACGTTGGCATTGTACGACTATTCTGAGAATTCTGTGTATCCTATTAGATTCCAAACGGTTCAACGGGCAAATCTGAGATACGAACTATTATGTGATTTATATATATGTTTCAGGTATGTTTGATATGTACACTAACTGTGTAAGAAAGGTAAGTATCTATATGAACTTACTAAGATGAATATATGCAATGGAATGATGAGATGATATGTAAAAATATGCTTGAATGAGTTATGTGTATATATGAAATTTGAGTTGAAGAATGTGGTAAGATATGGCCAAGCATATGAGTCAAAGAATATGAGATGAATTTGCTACGAGAACTATAAATGACATTGTATCATTATGAATATGTGTATTTTATACTAAGTTTATTTGTATATGGCTTACTAAGCTTTCAAAGCTTACTTTGTGTGTGTTTGCTCTGTTTTATAGATCATCAAAGCTACTGAAGGCTCCTGGACATATTGAGGATCAACATCACACTACTCAAATTGTTTTAGTACCTTTTGGATATGTAAATAGCTAAATATGGCATGTATAGGCTAGTCATTTTAAGTTAAGTTTGAAATGTGTAAAATTAGCCATGAGATGTGCCTAGGTAAGTGATGGTATTATGTTTGGGTGTATAAGATGCATGATATATGTTTTGGCATGGCTTGATAGTAAATGAAATGGTTAAGGTTATGGTATGCATATGAATGCATTATGAGTATGTTTTGAATGATCAAAGAAATGGTTATAAGAAAGATAAATTTGGATGAATCATGCTTGAATATATTTATGTGTTTTAGTTGTGAAAATTGGGATGAATGGAAATGAAATAGAATATGGAGACTTGTTGATTTTTTTACATGTCTTTGATTATCAATTGTATATGATATGAATTGGTATAATGTTTTTAGGTATAACCCTAATGTCGGTGGCATTATGGCCTTGCAAATGGCCTGTTTTGCCTACATGGCTATGGCACACGGGCGTTCCTTGTGGCTGTGTGAATAAGTCAGTAGCTAGCCTAACTTTACACGACCATGGTACACGAGCGTGCCTGGTAGCCGTGTGGTTAAGTCAATAGCTAGCCTAATGTTACACGGCCATGGCACATGGGCGTGCCTTGTGGCCGTGTGGATAAGTCAGTATACATGCTCTGATTTGGCACGGCCAGGACACATGGGTGTGTCTAGTAGCCGTGGGAGGCACACGGCCTGCCCACATAGGCGTGTGACCTTTGTAACTTAGAAAAGTTTTAAATTTTTGAGAATTTTAACATGTGTTCGATTTAGTCCCGACTCTATTCCAAAGTATGTTTAAGGTCTTGTTGACCTATAAAAGGGACAATTTGATTGTGATTGATGAATTGTAATACTAAATGTCTGTAAAAGTTTGATCTATCCGGTAACGCCTTTAACCCTAATCTGGCGACGTACATGGGCTAGGGGTGTTACATCGAAGCAAAGTCATAATTACCCTTACTAAAGCTTAGCCAAGGGTTGAAACACACAAACTCACAAGTACATTTAAGTTGACCTAAAACCAAAATCTGGTGAGATAGGGCCACATGCTCGTGTACTCCAGCGTGTGGAGCAGTCCCGGCCGTATAGGGGTTCAAACGCCCGTGTGAAGGGTAGCACACGCCCATGTGGTACAGGGACACGGCCGTGTGAACAGGCCGTGTAACTCACTGCCCAATTTTGCTAAAGTCAAGTGCAGAGTAGACACAGCTGTGTGAGGGTCTCACACCCCTATATGCCAAGAGACACGGCCATGTGTTTCGAAACACACGCCCATGTGGGATCCCTAAATCTCCAAATCAGCCACACAGCCATGTGGCCAGGCTGTATGACACAAAATCTCTGAAACCCTAATTCTCAAACCCACACGTCCGTGTGCCTAGGGGACACGGTCGTGTTAAAATCGACAAAATCCCCAAATCGGCCACACGGCCGTGTGGCCAAGCCATGTGGCACCCAATTTGGCTTGAAAATCCTAACGCCCAATTTCACACGACTGTGTGGGTCGACACATGCCCGTGTGGCCATCGGGGTGGTCACAAAACCACCCTAAAACAGCCCCAAAACTACTGTTTCAACCACCAGATCTGTCCCAAACCTTTTCCCTGTCAATATATATCAAAAGGTGACAATTTCTCATCACTTCCATCGATTAAAAACTCAAAATCTACGGTTTAGCCTACAGTCAAGAAAAGTCGAACATAAACTTTGCAAAAAGAAAATAAAATAGTATAGTAAAAGTTTGAATCCCACACCTATTTTGCAATTGGAGATGACGACGAAGGGGCGAGATTCTCGAGATCAGCCAGCGAAACTCGTATTCAAGAGAAAAAGATAGGAAATAGGGAAGAAGAGAATAAGGAACCAAAAACGTTCCAAAAAAAAATACCCAAAATAGAAAATACCAAAAGAATAAAAATAAAGAAAAATAGATAATTTAACTTAAAACAAAATTACTATTTTATAAACAAAACAAATTAATAACACTTCTCCAAAAACACTCTCACAGGGGCTCAAACCCGGAACCCAGAGGTTCCCTAAGATTTACCCAACCACCAGACCAGTAGGCCCATTCTGCCACTTAAATGCGGCACTAAGCACAAAAGTGCAACCTATTCCTTGTCCCTATGCTCCAATCCAAAAACTTCTAGGCCCCAAAATTTGGGGCGTTACATCATTTTTCTATCCTATATTTGTTGACATGAAGTTAGTTAAGTAGGTGTTATATTTTAATGAAACCATAAGCTTTTCACTTTTGGATTTAGGTTAGTCCTTAAGATCTTACCTACCATTTACTTTAGAAAAATTATAAATAATATCTAAGCTATTTTTTTAGGATTTTAAATTAGTTTTAAATATCGTATAGGATTAAAATCTTAAGTTAATATTTAAATATTTTTTAGGACTTTATTCAAGATTATAACTAAATATTTAAACAGTAACTCTCACTCGTCATATGTCTCATCATACATTCTCCATTCGTCAAAAGCTTATCTTGCCAGAATATCCAAAGAAATGATTGGACTCTTTGGGGTGCTTTTGTTTTCCAAATTAACTTCCAACAATTAGAAGATCCACCAGTATCCATTTGGAATAAATTCCTGTAGGTCTCTTCAATAGAGAGCATGTCTTTATTCATCCAGTTCCAGGCTATCCTATTGTTACCCACATCAACCGATGGAGGTACCATTGAGGCAATGAGGGCAACAACATTAGCAAGAAGAAAACTGTATAACCAATTCCAGCCCCAGTAGCCACTAGTCGTCACCACATCACATACACATAGAGTATCATCAGGATGCCAACTCCTTAAAAGAAATCCCTTAGTTTGCCAACTTGATGGACCTAAACATCATTCTAAAATTTTATCAAGAAATCATCTCCTAATGGCCAATACACATTTTTTATCACATCCGGCCACACTTTCGCCAAGACCTCCATATGTAAGAGCAATTGCTTCTAGTAATGGTAATTATCATCACCCTATGGAGTTTATATTTGCTCCTAACTAATTGTACCCACAAGGCATCAGTGATGGATAAAATTTGGAAACCCAACTTTATCAAGAAAATCCTGTTCTGAACAACCAAGCTTTGGATCCCTAGCCCTCCGTAATCTATTAGTTTGCAGTAGTCACTCCAAGGGACAAGTGCTGGTCTCCTTGACTCCAAAGTTGAACCCCAAATGAAATGATGGTCAATCTTTTCAATCTCATTACAATAGAAACCGGGTTGCAAACTGTGCTCATAAAATAGTTGGGGATAGCAAGCAAAACAAATTTTTCCAAGGTTATTCTACCTGCTAAAGACAACATTATGGTCTCCCAACCATTCAACTTCTTATAAAACTTACACACTATAAAATCAAATGAATTTGTTGTGACTCTTTTGTGTAATAGAGGCATACCAAGATAAACACCAAAATCCTCAACATGCAACATACCAATATCATTGCAAATTATAAGGGCTAAATCAACAGGAGTGTTAGGAGAGAAGTGTTGGGAAATGTGTCTGTATTGTAGTAGATATGTAACTGTTTTTTATTTCTTTGAATGTGAATAAATAAATAAATTTAATTTCATATTTCACTATTATGTCTTTTATATTTTACATGCGTAGTGAAACTGTGACAAGCAAATATTATCTCATTGATTGTCTAAAGTTTAAACTAAAGATAAATGGCATTGTAAAGAACGTTTACATTACGAGAAAGATAACTTACTTCTATAGATTATATAAATGAGTTCGTAATCTCATAAAAGAATCAAAGTGATCATTTGTTTCAAATACTGAGAAGGATTATTATGTCGCCTACAATTCCAATTGGGAAGACGGCTAGTCTTGGCTATCAGAGTAGTTGACTCCACAAGTAGAGACACAGATGTATTCATTGGTAGAATAATACATTGGACTGGATCTAAGATGAATTAATTTCGAATCTGTTTGTGAATTAATTCACTTGTGACGTTCATGGTGTGATTTACCTAAATCTTGAGTTAGTCACTAACCATGTGTATGCAACTCATGTACTTTGATATAAGTGGAGGCTTATGCTCTAAAGATTATTGAGCCCATAGTCGATATGTTGGGTACATGACTTATGTATGACATGACTTTACTAGCAACAGTGGAATTCATAGCTCAATTAAAGAGTTAATGATATCCTTTCATTGGCATTTGGTAGATTGATAAATATGGAACGTGGTTGCTTATTCTCGAACGAGAAATTTATCACAATCATTTGTTGACAGTGGTCATATTAATCATTAAGAAGACACAATGGTGACAATGAGATAAAGTGGGATTGTATTGAGTGAATGGATTTAACTCAAAGGAATCAAGGATATCATGTGAGGGTAACACACACATGATGAGGTCATTGGACAAAGCAGTTGGATAAATTGCTTTCATAAAGAGTATACAATAAGGTTTTTTCAATGATGGTACTTCTTGTGGACCGAACTCCATGATAAAGTAATTGCGAACTATCGGAACAATGCTTCTAGACCTAATTGCAATCACTAGAGCCTAATTTATATGTCAGATTGGTCCCTCCACTAGCTCAACAAAATCTCAATCGGATTATTTTTGAATTAGAAGAAACTTCTACGACTTTGGGAATAATTTAGTTGAGTCGATTTATTCAATATAGAATTAAATTAGGTGGTCATGAGAATTGTTCAACTAGAGAATTTGATTAAAGAATTTTCTTGAAAAATTAATTTGGAAAATCTAAGTAATTTTTGGAAAATTATTCTTGATAAAGTAAAATTAAATTAATCTAATCAATTAAAATTAATATGATATTTTTGAAAGTTAATTTTTAAGTTAGACAATTGGCCCATTGGGTAATTGAACTTGAAAATTGGATCTGAGATCGTAACTTGGTCCTAAGAGCCTAAAACCAGACCAAGACCCAAAAACTAGTCGAACCGGACCTAGTATGTGAGACCGGGCCAATAGTTCAATCGGTGGCTAGACCAGACCAATCAGTTCGTCATTGACCCGGACCAATTATTTTAATAGTTTTAATATTAAATTAAATTAAATACTTATCTTAATAGAATTTTATTAATTTAATGTTAACATGATTATCTTAATATTTAATTTAATTTAATGTTTATCTACATTTTATTATTTTAATAAGATTTAATATTAAATTAATATAATATTTATCAAGATAAATATTAGATTAGACTTAATCTTAAAGTGATTAAGTTTAATCATAGTTGAAGTCTGTAAACTTCCAATATAAAAAGAGCCTTGGATAATTATTAACGTACACTTGAGTTCAAGAGAAAGTTATAGGGAGAAAATTCTCTAAAGAGATTATTCCAAAAATTTTCTAGAGATATTTTCTAATTTAGAACATGATCCAAAAGTTTAGAGAAATTATAAAATTACCCCACTAGTATTTTTTATGAAAAAATTTCTAATTTGAAACGAGCCCACAGTTTCTAATTCACTTGAGGATAGCGAAGAAGTTTTTATTGCTAGATATCACAACCAAGATCTTGTTTTGGAAAATTTTTTAAACTCTAGTTTTCCCTAAATTTATTTTCCGCTGCGTTTTCCAAACTCGTTTTTCCAATAAGAAGAATACTTGGGATTTCTTTTCATTTACCTTTTGACCAGAAAATGGAAAAATAAACTTAGAATTTCTTTTAAATGAGATACTTGAACCCTGTTAGCTTCGCAAAAGAGAAGGAGATCTTCTGCAAAGAATAAATGAGATAGAACATGACCCATTCTTGATAGATATAATGGTAATAAACTTCCACGTTTTACAACTTTGTCAATGAGATGTCCCAATCTATCTACACATAACACAAAAAGATAAGGTGACAGAGGATCACCTTACCTTATTCCTCACATTGGTAAAAATGCATTAGTGGTTGAACCATTCCACAAAATCTGAAACGATGTAGAAGACACACAATTCATGATTACAGTGATCAATAATGGAGGCAAGCCTACTTCATAAAGAGTATCCTCTAGGAAATCCCATCTAATTTATCATAAGCCTTCTCCAAATCTATCTTAAAGGCCAATCCAAGCTTTTTACCTCTAAATCCTCTCAAAGAGTGTATAACTTCCTGCGCTATAACAATATTATCCACAATACTTATCCTTGGGACGAAACTAGCTTGATTTTGTGACGTAAATTTCACCATCAAAGGTCTCAACCTATTGACCAGCACCAAAAGTCAATATCTTATACACCACATTATATAAGCTTATAAGTCTAAATTGGTTAATTCTTTCTGGAACTTAAATTTTAGGTAATAGCACTATCAAAGTTCTATTCAAAGTAGGCTCTAACGGCTTACCATCCAAAATTTGGCGTACAAGACAGCAACTTGATTGGCCTACAATATCCCACTTAGATAGGTAGAATTTAGCATGAAAACCATCTATACTAGGGGTTTTCAAATGAGACATACCAAAAATTGCCATGTGTATCTCACCATTAGAAGCAGTGAGGAGTAAACCATCTTTATCGACCGAGGTAATTTTAGGAAATACACCATGACAAGGTAATACCCTACGAACTGAATAATTTATGGAATACAGATCCCTGAAAAACTCCATTGCATGTTTTTTCAGCTTTTCCCCATCAAATGCCTATTCATTTCCAAATTTGAGCCCATCTATCCTATTTTGATTTTATCTTGCCAAAGTACAGTTGTGGAAATAACTAGTATTTCTAACTCCACAATTGAGACATTTCATTCTTGACTTTTGGAATCATAGGAGCTCCTCATGCTTTAGAACTTCCTATAACTTCTATAGAATCCAATTACCATTTCAGAAGTCTGACCAATATTTTTAAGTCGAGAATTTTTAGCACCCGATTCAGTTCAGTAAGTAAACTCTATTTCCTTACAAATAAATTCCTATGGAATTTTTTATTCCAATCTTGAATTGCAATTTGGAATCTCTCCAAATTATTCATGATCCCCTCATCATTCCTCCAATGTTGTTTAATAAGTCCTTTAAAATCAACATATGCAACATCTAGCTATCAAGACATTTAAAAGGTCTATAACCCTTAGTAAGGTTGGGTTTAAAAGATACCAAGACTGGTCTATGGTCAGATTTTAGACAATAGAGGTTGTATATCAAACAATTAGGAGCATAAGAGCCCCATTCAGAATTTCAAATAGCTCTATCAAGCCTCTGTGATAAAAAAAACCCTTGCTCCACATAAATTTGGGACCACTATAACCCAAATCGCGTAACCATTGTTAAAAATGAATTCTTGAAACCATTTACAGCCAACCCGCGAAATCGACGCTCCCTTAATTCTATCTAAACCATCCGAAATAGAATCAAAGTCGTCAGTGATTAACCACAGTTCTTTCATTGATTCAGCCATGACATTAAGAACTTTCCAAAGGCCCTTGCGCATTCATGATTCGCATATGCACCAATTGGGGAGTAAAACGTACAATGTCCACCGCAATCAATTCATTCCACCGCAATCAATTCATTCCATAAGATCCAAATACCTCCTGCAAAACCATTTGCTTCAATCTAAAATGATCTATTCATACCAATTCGTGAAATAATTTTATCAACTCAATCACCTTTAGTATGAGTTTCGAAAAGACGTATGACATCTAGATGTACTTCTTTCCTATACTCAAAAATGAAATTACGAAAGCGGGGGTAACTCGCACCTTGATAGTTCCAAAAAATAAAGTTTTGTATCCATAAAAATAAAAAGTGATAAAAACCCTCAACAAGATAGAATCCACAACTAGTTTCGGCACTAATTGAATCCATACCTCCAAATTGCTCAGTTACCATGGTTGTATCGACTTGCAAACTAATGCTAGTAGGATCTCTATCTAATCCACCCATAATTTCTTGCATGGCTACCTCTACCTCCACCTCTATGTCTATTATTTCTATTTCTAGATCAACAAATGAACTATCTGGTAGTGTCTTCCACTATTCATTTCCTTCCATAGAGATTGAGGGATTTAACTCTGGTGCAACCTCTTCAACAAATCCAGTTTCTAAAACAGAACAATCCTTTTTCCTTACCCACCACCATACCCATTAATTCTTTGCCTGACGATACCACAGATTGTTCTGTACCACCAAATTGAATGGCTTGGTGATTTTTAGCATTTAGATGGTTTGAAATCTGAACGAGATTGAAACCCCCCATATCAATCACCTTGTCCACCATATCATGGGCAATAGAGGAGCCATCATCAAATTTTTTCTAGTTAAGCCTTGATGTTTCCCCATTAGAATTAATGGGTTTCAAAATTTTTGGCCCAACTTTAGGCCTATGTCCAATAAGAACTCCTTTACCTTTCTCATCTGGCCCCATCTTCTTAACCCTATTTGCTCCCTTAGCCATCATTTTTTCCATTCGATCTCCTGCATTAAAAGCCCTAATAGAAGCATTTAATCCCTCCTGCATAATATCTTCAACCTGCCCACTATATATGACTTGATCAATCCATCATTCTTTTCCAGAATTGAAAATCTAAATCCTCCTTGATTGGCTCTTTGGCCATCATTTCTAGGTTCACTGTTGCTCCGGGCCTTTCCCCAATGACGCCTCTCAACCAACATCTAAGGGCCAAAAGGTGATGCGATCTTGTACTCGTCGGATGAATCGAGCCGCTTGTGTTCCCAATTGCAAAATTAAGTAGTATTCAGACTAGTTCATCGAAAGGCTAAAATTGATAGTAGTTGGTTTAAAATATCAAAAGAGGGTGTTTCGTAGATGGGAAGTAGATGGAATAGGTTTGGCTTAAGGTTGAAGAGTGAACCAATATTATAGTTCAATATTGACTCGAATCTTATGTCAACACTTAAGGTGGAAAAGATAGATAAATCGTGACCCACTATTTATGTTGAGATAGGAACCAATCAGTATAAAGCTGAACGCCACACTTTGAGAAGTGATAAGTTCACAAGAATCAAATTGACGCCACTAGACTAGCTAGACAAGTCAATTTGAGTCACAAAAGAACAAAGAAAGTTAAATAACTCACAAATAGATTTAAAATTCATCAAAGGTGCAAAAGTCTGAAATACAAGATGTAAGGTTAGTATTTATAGTTTCTACCAAGGTCCAGTCAAATGGACTAATTTTAATTCAGCTTAACTGACCTGAATAACCATTGAGCTATCCCACAAGACTCTTGAAGATTCCTATGCATAGGTGACGCCAACAGCCATGTCATTTGCATATCCCAAACAGCCAAAACATGTAGCCTTTAATTTGAGCTGATGGTTCAAGTAGATGATCAGTTTTGGATGGTGTGAACATGGCTGATGCCTTCTTGGGAAGCCGAATGTGTAATCTCCTTTTTAATGTTGCATAGGGCACACGAACAGCCTTCAAGGTGTGAAAACCCAAAATTGTATGGTCACCTGGTGTGAACATAGCATCCATCTGATTGGACAAGTGTGAAAATACTTGTGTCCATTGCATTCCACAAAAAGGTTGCTTAGAAGAGAGAAACCAATAGCTCCCCCATGTATGCACGTCCAAATGCATGTTTCCCCCTTTAATGCCTTCCATTGAACACCCTACAAGACACATTAAACACAGCTTAAACATAATTTAATTTGTCTGAACTAAAGACATGTATTAAAAATAACTAAACTAGGACATGTTTAAAACATATATTTAAGATATCCTAAACTATGACATAATTAAAAACCATTATTAAACATGTTCAGATTATGAAATAATTAAAATTCATATAAATAATGTTCAAATTATGACATAATTAAAGACTCAAACTAATTTTAACTAAATAACTAGGACCGAATTTAATTATTTATTCCAGTAATAAATTCACAAGCTGAAAAAAGCTAAAGTTGAGCCTGAAGCAAGTTGCATGGCATGCATGGAGTGCATGTCCATGACTAATCAATGAACCCCGCAATGGCTTCACGCTAAATTCGATCAATAAGGCCTGCAACAGCTTCCTTGAACCTCTTAGCTCGAGCTCGAGTAATTGACCCCGTTGGTAACTCCATGGGTACTTTGGTAGCTTTGGAAGGGTCTTGGATCATGACCGCATCATCCCCTCCCCCTTTGAAGCAATTTGTCCCCAAATCGTCGCCTACATCATAAGGAAAAAGGTCACATACATTAAAACTTGCACTTATGTTGTACTCACTTGGAAGGTCAAGTTTGTATGAATTGTCATTGATCCTTTCCAATACTTAAAAAGGACCATCACCTCTCCGTAGCAATTTAGACCTTTGCTGGGCTAGAAACCTTTCCTTTCTCATATGTACCCAAACCCAATCTTCAGGTTCAAAAACTACACGTTTTCTTCCCTTATTGGCCTTGTGCGCATATTTTTCAGAACTCTCTTCTATATTCTTCCTCACCTTTTGATGTAGTTGCTTCACGTACTCAGCCTTCTGTTTGACATCTACATGCACAAGTTGATCATTAGGTAAAGGAATCAAATCAAGAGGTGTTAAAGGATAAATGGAGTATGCTTAGTCACCAAATGAACAGATTGATTATAGGCAAACTCAACGTGCGACAAGCACTCCTCCCATGTCTTGAGATTCTTTCTTATAATTTCCCTCAACAATGTTGACAAGACTCAGTTCACCACTTCGGTTTGTCCATCTGTTTGCGGGTGGCACGCCATAGAAAACAATAATTTTGTGCCAAACTTCCCCCACAATGTTCTCCAAAAGTGGCTGAGGAACGTCGCATCTCGGTCAGACACTATAGTCTTCGAAACTCCATGCAAACGCACGACTTCTCTGAAAAACAAATTTGCAACATGTAAAGCATTGTAAATTTTATTACGAGAAATAAAATGTGCCATTTTGGAAAATCGATCAACCACTACAAAAATCGAGTCCTTTCCAGCCTTAGTTCTAGGAAGACCTAAGACAAAGTCCATTGAAATGTCAACCTAAGGCCCCTCGGGAATAGGAAAGGGTGTGTACAATCCATGTGGTTTGATTCGCGATTTGGCCTTTTTACAAGCTATGCACCGATTGCACACTCTCTCCACTTTACGTTTCATCCTTGGCCAAAAGAAATGCTCGTGGAGTATGGCCATTGTCTTTTTTACTCCAAAATGTCCCATAAGGCCTCCGCTATGCTCCTCGTTCACCAACATATCCCGAACAGATCCTCGAGGAATGCAAAGCTTACCTTCTCGAAAAAGGTAATCATCATTTCTATAAAACTTTTTAAAGGCTCCATGTTCACAAGCCTTATACATTTTACCAAAATCAGAATCATTTTCGTAAAGTTTTTTCAAATGCACAAAACTAAGTATTTCAAATTTAAATGGTTAAGAAGTGCATACCTCTTCGACAATGCATCTACTACGACATTTTCTTTACCTTTTTTATATTTGATCACATAGGTAAAGGATCCAAGAAACTCTACTCACTTGGCATGTCTCTTGTTTAACTTGTTTTGTCCCTTGAGATGTTTCAATGCCTCGTGATCAGTATGAATAACAAATTCCTTGGGCTACAAATAGTGTTGCCACATTTCTAAGGCTCGGATTAGCGCATACATTTCCTTGTTGTAAGTTGGGTAATTGAGGGTGGCACCATTCAGCTTCTTGCTAAAATAGGCTATGGGACGCCTATCTTTAGTTAGCACGACCCCAATCCCTATACCTGAGGCATCACACTCAATTTCAAACATTTTGTTAAAATCAGGCAAGGAAAGTAAAGGAGCATTTTTCAACCAATCTTTATTAAATTGAAAGACTCTTGTTCCTCACTCCAATGAAAATTAGAATTTTTCTTAATAATACCCGTCAATGGAGCAGCCAAAGTGCTAAAGTTACGAACAAATCGTAGATAGAAACTTGCCAAGACATGAAAACTTCTTACTTGGATTATACCCGTAGGTCGTGGCCATCCTCGAATCACCTTCACTTTCTCTTGATCAACATCGAGTCCTTTCAAGCTAACCACGAATCCTAAGAAAAAAAATTTGTTAGTACAAAATGAACACTTATTAAGGTTAGCATACAAAGTTTCCTTACGCAATACTTCCAAAACAAATTTCAAATGAAGCAAATGATCTTCTAAAGACTTACTATAGATCAATATGTCATCAAAATAAACCACGCAGAATTTACCAATGAAAGCACGTAGCACATAATTCGTCAAACGCATAAAAGTGCTTGGTGTGTTAGTTAAGCCGAAAGTCATAACCAACCACTTGTACAAACTGTGCTTTGTCTTAAACGTCGTTTTCCACTCATCTCCTTATCGCATTCGGATCTGGTGATAACCACTTTTGAGATCTGTTTTGGAGAATAGTTGGGCTCCACTTTGTTCACCCAACATGTCGTCAAGGCGCGGTGTAACAGCCCGAATTTGAGCCTAGTCGGAATAGTGGTTTTGAGACCAAAAATCTAAAGTAAAAATAATTATTTTATGAGTATTTTGAGGTCTATGGCATGGTTTGCATGATTGTGTGAAATTTTCATGAAGAAATTTTATGCATAAAGTGTCCAATTTGATAATTAAGACTAAATTGAATAAGTTGCAAAATATATGTTCTAGACGCTTTGAGCATGAAATTGCCATGGATTTTTAATTAGAGGGTCTTAAATAGAAATTTGACCAGTTTATATTTTTATGGATAAAAATGGGCATGAATAGGTAAAATTTGAAAGTTTAGTAAAAAGGGCATTTTGGTCATTTGGTTAATAAAAGAATTAAAAGGGAAAATAAAGTCAAAAATCATGTCCATCTTCATCTATCTTGGCCAAAAATTTCAAGACACCATAGCTAGGGTTTTTTTCAACTTTCAAGCTTGATAGTAAGTGCATCATAGCCCTGTTTTTAATGTTCTTTATGTTTTTGAAGTTGTTATCAACCGATCTAGCTTTTTCTACTATTTATTTAAGCTAGGTTCATGTTTTAAAATTTACCCATGTGTGACATTCATGTGTTTTGATGTTTCATGGTAGATTATGAAAATTTGATGTGTAATAAGCATCTTTTACTAAGTGATTTTTTATGGAAACACCTAAAAAGGGCTTATTTGTAAAAGTTGTAAAATGAGTAGTAAAAATCTGATTTGAAGGAAATGTGGGCTGTTATGAGCATGTGTTAGGTTCGGCGAGGCGTAGGTAACAAAGAAAATGGATACATTTCAGCATAAGGACTAATTTGTAAATATGTGAAAGTTTAGGGGCAAAATTTTAAGTTTTCCAAAGTATGGTTTTTGGACCGGTTTGAACAATGTGATAACTAAATGAGTTAAATTTGATATTATAGATCAAGGAAAACAAGGCTCGGACCTAGAACGAGGGAAAAATGGGTACTTGACGGTTAGGTCATTGTCACCATTTTTGGTATCGAGTTAAGTATGTGTATAATGCAATGTTGTGTTTATGTTTTAAATTGTTTTAATATTATATGAATTATATGATTAATATTATGAGCAAGTTCGATAATGTCAAGATAACGAAGAAGTCCCAGCTAAACCTTAGGAATAGTTAGGATACAAATGTCATGACATTAGGGTTATGACATTTCGTGTAAGACCATGTCTGGGACATGGAATCGATATGAAAATCATGTAAGACCATGTCTAGGACATGGCATTGATATGAGAATCATGTAAGACCATAGTTGGGCTATAGGCATCGATATGTGATCCCATGAAAGACCATATCTGGGATATGGCGTTGGTACAATTCTATGTGTATGTGATTCCTGAGTATCCTTTAGTGTAACACCCCAAACCATGCCTAGACGATATGGCCGGATCTAGCATGTCACAACAAAAGATAGTTGAAAAGCTAAGTGACCGTTTAAAAATGTTGTATCTCTTTTTGAAACTCCGTGTTTTGTTGTTTGTTTGTAAAAACGCAATTTGCTTAATGTCCGTTTTTGTAAAGTTGTTATTATTTTCAAAAACTTTGTTTGTTGTAGAAGTTTAATTAGGGAATTGCGGAAACATGATATTTTGAAAATGATTATTAACGTTTTAAGAAAACCCAGTTTTAATCATTTAACAATTTAATAATAGCCATATGAAAGTTCAAAAGAAAAATAAAATCAAATGGCCTTATTACAAAACATTAATCCCAAAATAATTAACATAAAATAAAATAAAAACTGGATTTACTAAGTTTTGTAAGAAGTAACTCCGATGTATGGCCAACACCGAGTCCTCTACAGCTCCAAATCCTCTAACGCTAGGGATTACCTGCAAGGTTAGGAGAAAGCAGGTGAGTTACGAGAACTCAGTGTGTAATCCCCTAAATAGTCACTATCTGGGCCTGAGCCCTTACGGCATCAATCTGGGCCTAAGCCCTATAATCATGATAATGCAAACAATAAAATGCAGCCCAATACAATCCAACCAATCACACCCCCGTAACAACCAATCATCACCTGTGGGGATTAAGTCAACCCACCGCGCCAATCACACCAATATTGCAGACAAACTGCTAATCACGATATTTGTGGCGGAGCCACCGAAATAATAGTATATATGTGGCATAGCCACCAAAACAATATGTGGCAGAGCCACTAGGCTACACTTCCTCCGATCATCAAACCCAACCCATGCAACATGATATGAATGCAATGTATCAAACGTAAAAAAGTGTAAATAAAATCATATACACGATATTCAACCATAATCGAGGGTATAGCGGTCATTTTCACCCCTTTTGGGGGTATTTCAGTAATTCGCCCATTATGGGTATTTCGATAATTTACCCTCTAGGGGTATTTCGGTAATTTACCCTCTAGGGTATTTCATTAATTCACCCTCAAGGGGTATTTCAGTAATTTAGCCCTTCAACGGCCTTTCCGGAGGCCTATTGTCGCCTCGAGTGACTCGGGACCCCTTTTGGGTCTCTAAGGTACAATTGGGCCTAAAATCCATTTTAGGCCCAAACGGGCCCACATGCTCGTGTAGCCCATTTAGCATGTTTTCGCTCTCGATTTTGTAGACTTTGCAGTCGTATCCATCATTCGAAAATTTTCTATCAATTTTTCCTATGTGGGCCCATTAGCCTATTGGGCCCATTTAGCCCGTTTCGGCTCAATCAGGCCCGTTACAGCCTCAGTTTCGCGAGAGTGCTCATGACACTCTCCACAATCTACTACCATCGTTAGTGGCTCAGTTCCACACCACGAACGTACGCACGCTCGAGTGGTCACGGCTGCCCTTTTTTCGATTTTTCGACTTTCGGCCGATTCACAGAGTAACACATGCATTCATCAAGATTGGTGTGAGATTACACACCTGCTTGCGAGTTGCAGTACTCAGCACTTCGCAAAACACCTGAGATCATAATTGACTAATAGTTAGTCTTAATCCTTGATCTCCAAGATACAGAAACACCTTACCCAATGCTTTCACTTACCAAAACGATGGCAACTCCTTACTGTGCTAGAATATTTGGTTTACTCCCTTCAATTACGAAATTGGATCCCTAATGAAACACACAGGTTAGCAATGTTGTTTCAAGACAAAAAAGAAACGGCCGTTCGGCCCTAAGAACTCAAAAAATAATACAAGAATCATCTACCCCCTATTCAGCCATAGATACACTTACCAAAGTGCCACAAAATCGACAGTTGCACAACAAAGGTTTCGGCTCCCACGCAAAAGAAAGAGTAGATGAGACTCAAGATAGAGAAGGGTACTCAAATTAGGCCTTAGACAAGAAGGTGAGAATTTCTTCTTTAGTAAAGAGAAAAGATAAGAAAACCAGAATGTAGCGGAAGAGCAATCCATACCTTAGACCAGGAATGAGCCGAATGGGAAGAAGAGATTCGGCACTAGCAGCAAAACAAAAGAACTCCAAAATTCAGCTATGGAGGCTAAGCCGAAATGAGGATCAAATAAAAAACACAAGCTGAAATGGTAAGTGTAGGAAATATTCAGCTATAGGAAGAAAAAAGGTTAGAGGAAGAATTCGGCCAATACTGTTTAGGCAACAACAAGTAAAGAAAATGTTTGAAGAGAAAAGGAGAAGAAAAGAATAAGAGGATTGTTGTGTTTTCGGTAAGGAAAAATGAGGCAAAGTGACCCGAAATGCAAAGAAAAGTAAAGAAATCCCAAAGAGTTTCAGTTTTACTCTCTCCCACAATGACCGAATTCTCTTCCAAAAGACCCCTAGCCGAAACATTCCCCCCCTTTTGACACACTCCCACACATGGCACAACTCCCCTACTCACCCCACTCATTGATTTCCTCCTAGAATTCCTCTTCTCCATCCATTCAAATTGTTTGACTCATTCTCCAACCTCCATGGAAGTGTTTGATCCCAACTCTGCTTCTTCCTCTCCTAAGCACAAAATAATAGCCACCAAAATGTAGCTTGTGAGAATCGAACTCCTTCCTTCCTTGCACTCCCTTTGACGCCGCACCACCTTGCCACATGCTTACCTTGTGTTAATAAAACACACACTAATATATATAAGCCATGCCTCCACCAGCTCTCCTCACTAAAGAGCCCAAAACCAAAATTTCTCCAGAGCTTGGCCTCGACCCCAGGCCTCCCTAGAGCCCCTAAACACCCTCAAACAACCGACAGAGCAAGCACAACATACAATTACACAAATGTTACAAACCCCTAATTTTTTGGGATGTTACATTTAGTATTCCAACTGGTACAACGGTAAATTCAAAGATTATGCCAAAGATGACAAAGTAAATGATTATGTTACGAGTTGGTACAGGTATGTACGTAAAGTTTATAAGCATTGACTTCATGATATTATAAATTCATGATCACTATGAAAGTGACCTTAAGTTAACCATGTGATTATTGGTTTATGTGTGTGATGAATAAATACATGGTAAAGTTGATTGAAACTTATGAAAAAAGGCTTTTAGGCCAAATGGAATTGAGATATGAAATGTTTTATTTCCTTGATTGTGACTCAATGAATATGAAATGAAGGAAATATTTGTATTAATATCTATTAAAAACTTTTATGAAATCTTGTGATTAAGTGTTTATCGTCATGATGTGTAAATTCATGGTTGATTCGGTTGATGAACATGTGTAAGGCTTTGGGGCCAAATCGATTGGTGAGATAGTAAATGTTTTTCATTTGAATTGTGATTTATTGATTATGAGAAAAAGAAAATACCGGCATAATTGCCTATTAAAATGATTAAGAAAGCATGGGTAGAAAGAGTTTATAGAATTTGAAATGAGTTAAGCTATATGCATGAAAACATGAATACACATAAGTAATGTGTACTTTTACTATGATGTTTAAAATGATTTGTTAATTATGAAACATGTTACAATAAAGAGATTATGATTGTTGGGCTAAAGTCAACTTATGTTAAATTATGTTGATAAAGCAAAAAGAATAAACATGGGAATTGGCTATATTACAATCCTCGAGATTTATAGCTATTTTATATGGATTTATGCTTATATTGTCAAGCATGGTATTTAATTAGCATGAATCATTCATTATTTTCATACGAACTTACTAAGCTATATAGCTTACCCTTTTCCTTTCCCATGTATTATAGGGTTAGTAAGCTAGCTCAGATTGGAGATCATCGGAGATGCTATCACGCTATCAAGCTATCATGTTGGGTATAAGTGAATGCAAACCCCTTTGATTTTATGGCATGTATAGGGACTTAGTCATTTGGTATATGAGTCGTTATGATTTGGCTAAATGCATTAGCTTGTAATGGTTGGATGTTGGATGTAAATGGGTAGCCATGCAAATTGGCTTATATTGGCTAAAAGGTTGTAGCCCAAATAAGTATGTATGTGCATGTGTCAATGTTTTGTGAAGTGGTTTATATTTGATTAATATATGATGGTTAGGTGTTTATACATATGTTAATGCCCTTTGAGTGTGAATTTAGCATGAAATATTTTGGCAAGGCCTAAGGTTATAATGCATGATAGATGATGGTATGAAAATGATATGTCATTGCTTAATTGTAGTTGTTACTGAAGGCATTTATATGCTATGATTTGTGCTATGTGATGTTGTGTGAATGTGTATAAGTAAGGGTGACAAAATGGCTTGGAAAATAGCCTTGTATTGTCCACACGGGTTGACACATGGGCATTTGTTTAGGCCATGTGTGACACATGGTCTGCCCATGGGCACGTCTTCCAGCCGTGTGTCCCCTGCACCTTAGTTTTGAGAAACAGAATGCCTAGTAGTTGATGCGATCCCGGCTGCATCATGTTAAGACACAACTCGATGCCACCGAGATTGGCCCAAACTCAAGGGGCCCAAGTGCAAAATAAAGCTTTTAATTTTAGTTTGTTAATTAGATTGCTGGAATAAGGAGTTTGATTTATTTATTTTAGTTACTTTAGTTATTATAATATGAGTCTTTAATTATGTCTTATTTATTAAATGCATCTTTAATTAATGTCTTGCATTATTGATCTACATCTTTTAATTACGACATGTTGTAACATTCGGGATTTAGGGGTCTGGCATTTTATCTCGTGTTTATGTGCTCTTGTGTGTTGCATGACTGTTTGAGTATGTTTGGGGGCTTCGGGAAACCTTGGGGTTAGGTAGGAGCCTTAGTGAAATTTTTGGGTTCTAAGCTTTTAGGGGAGGGCTAGTGGAGCTAGGCCTTAAGGGATAAAATATGGTGATTAAGGACACAACAAGTAGAGTGGTAAAGTGGCAAGGTGACGCCTAGGAGCAAGGGGGGTTGACGCTGCAAGGAGGGAGTTCAAAGGGATGTGAGTTCGAGCTGCAAGGATAGCATTTTTGGAGTTCATTTTTGCGCATAGAGAGTGAAGAGATGGTTTTGGCTGGGACACTTAAGTGTATGAGGTTTGAAAGAGTCAAACAACTTGAATGAGTGGTGGAGAGTCAAGCATGAAGTTTGAATCATTCAAACTCATTTGAATGAGTGAACGGGAGGAAATTTAGGAGAGAAAGAAGGGATGAGGAGAGGGGCTTAAGAGTTGGCCGAATTTGGGGTTCTAGGGGTGGCATTTTCGGCCATGAGGTAAGTGGTTCGGTTAGGGGGCCTTAGGTGCCGAAATAGGGTGTTGTGGTAGGGTGTGTGGCCATTTTTGTTCCTTCTTTTGAGTTTATTTTCTCTCTTCTCTAGTCTTGCTGAAAGTGTCAACAAGGGTAATTCATTTTCTGTCTTTTTCTTTTCCTATAGTCTAAAGCCGAAAGTGAGAGAGCTATTTGTTGCATTTTCGTCCATCTTCTCTTCTTTTTTCTCTGAAGCCGAATCACACTTCTCTCTTTTCTTCTCTTTTTCTTCTCAAATTTGGTAGCCTTAAACCTTCACTTCAAAAGTCGGATAACTCATCTTTGCATAAGAACCTTGGTTGAATCTCTCATTCATCCTTACCTTTCTCTCTTTCGTTTTATTCTTCTTTTCTCTCTTCTATCTTGTTTGTTCCTTCAGCATCATTTTCTTGGCCAAATCTGTAAAAGCCGAATATCTTTGGGTGGTGGTTCTTCTTCATGCGTTGATCATTAGAGGGGGTGCCGTCGTTCATCTTCTAACAACCCTCTCGACTCGGTTTCTAGTAGTAGTGGTAAGGTTCTCTTCTCTGTTAAGTTTTCTTTCTTCTTTCTCCTTGGTTTGCCGAAATCAAGAGTCTAACTCTACTTTTGTGTGTGGTCGAATCCGTAGAGGGCTGGATTTCGTGCATTTCATTTGTAGCCAGCGTTAAGAGGGAAAGATCTTTCGAGATTTGATCGAGCAAGGTAAGGAGACCATAACGTTGGGCCGAAGGCCACTTCCTTTGTTCATATGCAGTAAAGCCGAATCTACTGTGGTTTATGTAGGGATTTTGACAATGTTAAGGTTCACGCGAGTAGTCTTCGGGATTTGAGCCGACACCGGTATGGGTGTTCTTTCATTGAGTGTTCTTTTGGTTTTCGTATAATATTATTCAACGTGTTAACCCAGGTCTTCTGACCAAGATTTTATTTGATGGAATCGAGTACCAGTCAGTTAAAGGGAGGGGTTGGACACGGCATCCCTACCCCTAAGTTCAAGAAGCGGTCTATTTCAGCAGCTCGGGATTGGCCACTGGGGTGTGGGCCAGCGTCGGAAAAAGACAAGCAGATCGCAATGTTTTCTTAATGGCTTTAATAAAATATATGTGTATTACGTGTGGTAGCCGAAATAGTGGTTGTGGTGGTGTTGTTACCCACATCAGGTAATCTAGTAAGCAGGTTAGTATACTACCTACATTGAAATTGAGGATAAATGCTTATGGATGCATGTTAGCATGTGATATATATGTATACAGATGTGTTCATATCGGTTACTCTGCCATCTCATTATATTATGATGCATGTGTTGCCATCTCTTATATTATGCTGCATGTGCATGGGGTTCGGGATATGTGTATTGATTAAAGGGGAAGTGCATATCTATAAGTGGGTGACTCTGTCACGATTAATGATGGCCTCGAGCCTCATTGTGGATTGATGATGACCTTGTGTCTCATCGTGGATATCTCATCGTGGATATCTGTAATTTAATCTCGTGGATCAGTTGCTAGACCACTAAGTGGACTTTGAGCGGTGTGTCCGTCGGCATAGACCGCCAAAGAGGTGTGTAGCGGATGGAGGGTCGATTTCGTAATCCCCAAGTGTGTTTTGGATAGATGTACGGGTGGTGTGTAACGGATGGATACTAGGTTGGGTGGGCTATCATATTGCATTTCTGTTTTGCTTATGGTATGCTGGTTGATGTGGTTGTGGTGCCAAGCCCATTAGTGGAAACTGTGTTGTATAATTGTACACTGAGTCAGTTTGACTCACCCTATCTTTCCTAAAAACAATGCAGGTGACACATGATTCGATGGACCGGGCTAGAGGGGATTCGAGGTGGCCATGCAGGAGCTGTTTTCGTAAATTTTTGTTTTAAACTGCTAGTTTTACTTTGGGTCATTTCATTTTTGTAATAAGGCCACTCTAGACATTTCGGGATGTTATGGTTTTAAGTTAGATTTACTGCTTAATAATATTTAAATGGTGACATTAAAACATTTTTGACACGGAGACATAAAATGGGTTTCAATTACTTAAAAGCAACGTTTTCTCACAAAATCGGTACAGATAACGAATTGAATTTTATACAACTTGGACACCTGTTTTATTTCGGCAAACTACTATTTCTTAACGGCAAGCCTTGAAAAGATAGATTTTCCAAATTTAAAGTCTAATTCCATCTTCAAAATTACAACTCGTTTTACCTCTTTTTCCGTAACATTCTGAATTCGGCCGTGTGTTTTATACTGGGTTTGGGGTGTTACAATTTGGTATCAGAGCCCAGATTTTAAACTCGGCCTTTGGGCTTTGAGGCCCACAATATTTTTAAACTTGGTATTCAAAAGTGGTTAAAAGAAATTTTAAGTGGAATGGATCGGTGAAGGCATGGCACTCGAATCTTCCGGCCCAGGTCTACTAGGTAAGTCTTCTGACTATTAAATGAATTGGATGGAAGTGGTTATATGATACATTGCTATGGATGTTAGAATCTAGGATATTCTCTTTAGAGACAAAAACTTTTAGGGGTGTATGAACTTTACGAAAGAATAACTCGAAATACTGTGTCATAAAATTACTCCTTTAATCAATAAGTGGAAAGAAAGCTAATGCATAAAACTTCTTAACACAAATTAAGACCGGACAATAGACATGAGTAGTAGGGGAAGTGGTCGTAATGCGCGTGGGCATGGTAGAGGCAGGATGACTGTGTCGGAACCAGTTGGGTTTGGTCAGGGATCGAAGAACGAGGCACCGCCACCGACCGCAAAAGTAGAGTTTCAGGATCAAACGGGTGGAGATGACGCGGTGTCGCAGGCTATGTTACGGATTTTGGAGAGAGTTGTGGGAGCTAATATGGGTACTGGGGCCCGAAAGTTCGTGTTTGAGCAACTCCGAGCGAATGGAGCCGAGATATTTAGGGGTGTTTCGGGGGTAGCTCCGAATGTGGCAGAGTATTGGTTAGAGGCAGTCGAGAGGATCATGGATGACTTGGACTGCACAGCTGAAAAAAAGTTGAAGGGCGCTGTTTCTTTACTCCGGGATGAGGCTTACCAGTGGTGGCTCACTGCCAGAGAGGATACTTCGGTGGACCGTATAGATTGGAGTTTCTTTAAGATGAAGTTTAAGGGGAAATACGTTGGAGCTAGTTACGTGGATGCACAGAGGAAGGCGTTTTTGAACTTAGTGCAAGGGGGTAAGACATAGCTGAGTATGAGGCGAAATTCTTGCGGTTGAGCCAGTCCGCTCGGGAAATTGTTGCAACTAACTATGAGCGCTGTGTGAGATTCGAGGATGGGTTGCGAGATGAGCTACGGGTGTTGATAGCTCCTCAGCGGGAAAGGGACTTTGCTACTTTGGTGGAGAAAGCTAGGATAGCCGAGGAGGTTAAGCATACCGAGAGGCAGAATAGGGACAGAGACAGAGGTAGGAATAAGAGGGGTTATGGACCATCAGTATCGTCGGGGGGACTTTAGAAAAAGCCTAGAATTGATGGACCTGCTCGCGTGTCTGCGCCATCTACTAGGAGTCAGTTTCGACAATGTGCTCAGTGTGGGAGGTCACACGCAGGAGAGTGCTGGGGAAGAAGTAAGGAGTGTTTCAGGTGTGGGTCAAAGGATCACCGGATTAAGAATTGTCCACAAGACGCAACCAGTGCTCAGACGGCAGGTCAGGGGTATGTGCAGCCAGGAAGGGATGGTCAACAGATGTCAAGGGGCCATGATCTGAACCGAGGAGGGAATGGTTCTGGCCGGGGTCGTGGAGCATTAGGCAGAGGTACTAAGAGCGCAGATGCGAGACAGCCTGGGTTGGTTTATGCGACGACGGCGTCGTGAGAGGGGATGCACCGGACGTTATAACCGCACGTTCCTTATTTACGGGTACCCCATTTGCTTTAATTGATGTTGGATCGATGCACTCATATATTGCTAGCATGGTGTCTGGAACCTTGAATGTGAGTCCTGAAATTGCCTCTAGGAAGATGACAGTACTTAGTCCTTTAGGGCAATCGGTAGTGGTAGATAAACTTTTTAGAGACGTGCCTTTAGACGTTTAGGGGTCAGTGTTTCCGGCTGACTTGATGGAGCTTCCGTTCGGAGAATTTGACTTGATTCTAGGCATGGACTGGTTAGTAAGGTATCGTGCGAATTTAGACTGTGCTGCTAAGCGCATGACGTTGAAGACTTTCGAGGACAATGAAGTTTTGGTGATAGGTGAAAGGAGAGACTACTTGTCTAATATAGTGTCTGCTCTTAAGGCGGAGAGAATGGTGAAGAAGGGGTGTATGGCCTTCTTAATGTTTGTTAGTGCCTTGGATGCAAAGTAAATAGCTGTGGGGGAGGTCAAAACAGTAAAGGAATTTGTAGATGTTTTTCTGAAAGAACTTCTAGGGTTGCCTCCGGATCGCGAAGTGGAGTTTGGAATCGAGCTTCTGCCAAGTACGGCTCCGGTGTCTACCGCCATTTACAGGATGGCACCAAAGGAGTTGGTTGAACTTAAAGCCCAAATCCAAGAGCTGCTAGATCGCGAATTCATTCGACCTAGTGTGTCTCCATGGAGAGCACCAGTCTTATTCGTGAACAAGAAGGACAGATCTATGCGTATGTGCATAGATTACCGCCAGTTGAATAAACTGACGATTAACAACAAATACCCACTGCCGAGGATAGACGACTTGCTTGATCAGCTCAAAGGGGCTGCAGTCTTCTCGAAGATAGATTTGAGGTCGGAGTATCACCAGCTTAAGGTGAAGGAAGCGGTTATTCAAAAGACGGCTTTCCAGACTCGATACGGGCACTATGAATTCCTGGTAATGCCGTTCAGGTTGATGAACGCACCAGCTGCGTTCATGGATATGATGAACCGGGTTTTTCAACCCTATTTGGATCAGTTCGTCGTGGTGTTCATAGACGACATTCTGGTATATTCCAACTCAAAGGAGGAGCATGATGCGCATCTTCGGGTAGTGTTACAGGTTTTAACGAAAAAGAAACTGTATGCCAAATTAAGCAAGTGCGAGTTTTGGTTAAGAGAAGTTGCTTTTCTGGGGCATGTGGTATCGGTAGAAGGGATAAGATTGGATCCTCGGAAGATTGAGGTGGTACTGGATTGGAAACCACCTAAGTCGGTGGTAGAGATTCGTAGTTTCTTGGGGTTAGCAGGTTATTACAGAATATTTGTCGAAGGTTTTTCCTCGATAGCCGCACCTTTGACTAAGTTGTTGAGGAAGGAGGTACCTTTTGTGTGGACGGACAAGCAGTAAGAGAGTTTTGAGAAGCTAAAAAGGGTTTTGACAGAGGCCCCGGTTCTAATTCAGCCTGTAGCATGGAAGGATTTTGTGGTATATTGTGATGCTTCTCATATGGGGTTAGGTTGTGTGCTGATGCAGGAAGGGAAGGTTGTTGCCTATGCGTCTCGACAGTTAAGACCACATGAAGTTAACTATCCCACTCATGATCTGGAGTTGGCTGCTGTGGATTTCGCCTTGAAAGTGTGGAGACATTATTTGTATGGAGAGAAGTCGGTGATCTACACATACCACAAGAGTTTAAAATATCTGCTGACTCAGAAGGAGCTGAACTTAAGACAGCGAAGGTGGGTAGAGCTGTTGAAGGATTACGACTGCTCGATTGAATATCACCCGGGTAAAGCTAATGTGGTGGCAGATGCACTAAGCCGGAAGGTAGTATCGGATTTGAGAGCAATGTTCGCTCATCTTAGCCTATTTGACGACAGGAGTTTATTAACGGAGCTGCAGGTGAAGCCAACATGGATAAGGCAGGTAAAAGAGAAACAGTTGATGGACGAGGTTTTGAGTGCTCGACTTCTACAAGTACAGGATGGTGGAGTGGAGGATTACAGTTTGAGCAGCGACGGAGTTTTGTGTTTCTGTGGAAGGGTTTGTATGCCAAAGGATGGGGAGTTAAGGCAGATGATTCTTCGGGAATCGCATTGTAGCCCTTACGCTATGCATCCTGGAGGGAGTAAGATGTACTAGGATCTACGAGAACAATTTTGGTGGCCTGGATTGAAGTGGGAAGTTACGAAATTTGTAGGGAAGTGTTTGACATGTCGTGAGTTAAAAAGTCGAACACCAAGTGACTACTGGTCAGTCGCTGAATGGTGAAGATTCCACAGTGGAAGTGGGAGAGAATCACTATGGACTTTGTTAGTGGGCTTCTTCTTACACCTACTAAGAAAGACTCAATATGGGTAATCATGGATCGGTTGACAAAGTCATCATATTTCATACCGGTTCGTGTCGATTACTCTCTGCAGAGGTTGGCGAAGCTGTATGTGGCAGAAATTGTGAGGCTGCATGGGGTGCCAGGATCGATTGTATCAGATTGGGATCCTAGGTTTACGTCACGGTTTTGGAGGGCGTTGCATCAAGCGTTGGGCACCAGGTTGGACTTTAGCACAGCATTTCATTCGCAGACGGATGGCCAGTCAGAAAGGGTAATTCAGGTGTTAGAGGATATGTTGAGCGGTTGCGTCATTGATTTCAGAGGTAGCTGGGAAGAATTCTTGCCTTTAGCAGAGTTCGCGTACAACAACAGTTACCAGGCTAGTATTCAGATGGCGCCGTATGAAGCATTGTATGGACGGAAGTGTCGCACTCCTACATGTTGGAGAGAGTTAGGTGAACGGCATGTCTTAGGTCTGGAGTTGGTGGCAGAATTGGAAGAAAAGGTTAGGGCAATCCGAACTCGATTGAAGGAAGCATCAGACAGGCAGAAATCGTATGCAGATCTTAAGCGGAAAGAGATAGAATTTGCAGTGCGTGATCGGGTGTTCCTGAAAGTTTCACCGTGGAAAAAAGTGATGAGATGCAGACGTAAGGATAAGCTGAGCCCCAGGTTTATAGGGCCTTATCGGGTTGTGAAGCGTGTGGGACCAGTAGCGTACCAGTTGGAATCGCCTCTCAAGCTGAAGCAGATGCATGATGTGTTTCACGTCTCGATGCTAAGACGTTATTGGTCGGATCTGTCTCACGTGCTGCTAGTAGAGGAGGTTGAGATAAGACCAGACTTGTCCTATGAGGAGGAGCCAGTTCAGATTTTGGAGCGAGATATGAAGGTACTACGGAACAAATCAGTTCCTTTAGTCAAGGTATTGTGGCGGAACAATGGTTTAGAGGACGCTTCGTGAGAGCCGGAGGAGGCAATGCGTCAACAATAACGTCATCTATTTTGACCAGGTAATTTCGAGGCTGAAATTTCTTTCAGGAGGGTAGAACTGTAACATCCGGGATTTAGGGGTTTGGCATTTTATCTCGTGTTTATGTGCTCTTGTGTGTTGCATGACTGTTTTAGTATGTTTGGGGGCTTCGGGAAACCATGGGGTTAGGTAGGAGCCTTAGTGAAATTTTTGGGTCCTAACCTTTTAGGGGAGGGCTAGTGGAGCTAGGCCTTAAGGGATAAAATATGGTGATTAAGGACACAACAAGTGGAGTGGTAGAGTGGCAAGATGACACCTAGGAGCAAGGGGGTTGACACTACAAGGAGGGAGTTCAAAGGGATGGGAGTTCGAGCTGCAAGGATAGCATTTTTGGAGTTCATTTTTACGCATGGAGAGTGAAGAGATAGTTTCAGCTGGGACACTTGAGTGTAAGAGGTTTGAAAGAGTCAAACATCTTGAATGAGTGGTGGAGAGTCAAGCATGAAGTTTGAATCATTCAAACTCATTTGAATGAGTGAAGGGGAGGAAATTTAGGAGAGAAAGAAGGGATGAGGAGAGGGGCTTGAGAGTTTGCCGAATTTGGGGTACTAGGGGTGGCATTTTCGGCCATGAGGAGAGTGGTTTGGTTAGGGGGCCTTAGGTGCCAAAATAGGGTGTTGTGGTAGGGTGTGTAGCCATTTTTGTTCCTTCTTTTGAGTTTATTTTCTCTCTTCTCTAGTCTTATCGAAAGTGTCAACAAGGGTAATTAGTCTAAAGCCGAAAGTGAGAGAACTATTCTGTGCATTTTTGTCCATCTTCTCTTCTCTTTTCTCTGAAGCCGAATCACACTTCTCTCTTTTCTCCTCTTTTTTTCTCAAATTTGGTAGCCTTAATCCTTCACTTCAAAAGCCGAATAACTCCTCTTTGCATAAGAACGTTGGCCGAATCTCTCATTCATCCTTACCTTTCTCTCTTTCGTTCTATTCTTCTTTTCTCTCTTCTATCTTGTTTGTTCCTTCAGCCTCATTTTCTTGGCCGAATCTGTAAGAGTTGAATATCTTTGGGTGGTGGTTCTTCTTCATGTGTTGATCTCTAGAGGGGGTGTCGTTGTTCATCTTCTAGCAACCCTCTCGATTCGGTTTCTAGTAGTAGTGGTAAGGTTCTCTTCTCTGTTAAGTTTTCTTTCTTCTTTCTCCTTGGTTTGCCGGAACCAAGAGTCTAACTCTACTTTTGTGTGTGGCCGAATCCGTAGAGGGCTTGATTTCGTGCCTTTCATTTGTAGCCAGTGTTAAGGGGGAAAGATCTTTCGGGATTTGATCAAGCAAGGTAAGGAGACCATAACGTTTGGCCGAAGGCCACTTCCTTTGTTCATATGTAGTAAAGCCGAATCTAATATGGTTTATGTAGGGATTTCGACAACGTTAAGGTTCACGCGAGTAGTCTTCGGGATTTGAGCTGACGTCGGTAAGGGTGTTCTTTCATTGAGTGTTCTTTTGGTTTTCGTATAATATTATTCAACGTGTTAACCCAGGTCTTCTGACCAAGATTTTATTTGATGGAATCGAGTACCAGTCAGTTAAAGGGAGGGGTTGGACATGGCGTCCCTACCCCTAAGTTCAAGAATCGGTCTATTTCAGTAGTTCGGGATTGGCCACCAAGGTGTGGGCCAGCGTTGAAAAAAAACAAGCAGATCGCTGTAGTCTCTTCGAGTGAGGATGTTAGGGAGATCGATAGTCGAGTTCTTTAGGTTTTCAGGTGTGTAGTTATCACACTGTTTTATTAATGGCTTTAATAAAATATATGTGTATTATATGGTAGCCAAAATAGTGGTTGTGGTGGTGTTGTTACCCATATCGGGTAATTTGGTAACTAGGTTAGTATACTACCTACATCGAAATTGAGGATAAATGCTTATGGATGCATGTTAGCATGTGATATATGTGTATACGAATGTGTTCATAATCGGTTACTCTGCCATCTCATTATATTATGATGCATGTGTTGCCATCTCTTATATTATGCTGCATGTGCATGGGGTTCGGGATATGTGTATTGATTAAAGGGGAAGTGCATATCTATAAGTGGGTGACTCTGTCACGATTAATGATGGCCTCGAGCCTCATTGTGGATTGATGATGACCTTGTGTCTTATCGTGGATATCTGTGATTTAATCACGTGGATCAGTGGCTAGACCACTAAGTGGACTTTGAGCGGTGAGTCCGTCGGCATAGACCGCCAAAGAGGTGTGTAGCGGATGGAGGGTCGATTTAGTAATCCCCAGGTGTGTATTGGATAGATGTACGGGTGGTGTGTAGCGGATAGATACTAGGTTTGGGTGGGCTATCATATTGCATTTCTGTTTTGCTCATGGTATGCTGGTTGATGTGGTTGTGGGGCCAAGCCCATTAGTGGAAACTGTGTTGTATAATTGCATACTGAGTCGGTTGGACTCACCCTATCTTTCCTAAAAACAATGCAGGTGACACATGATTCGATGGACCAGGCTGGAGGGGATTCGTGGTGGCCATGCAGGAGTTGTTTTCGTAAATTTTTATTTTAAACTGCTAGTTTTACTTTGGGTCATTTCATTTTTGTAATAAGGCCACTCTAAACATTTGGGGATGTTATGGTTTTAAGTTAGATTTACTGCTCAATAATTTTTAAATGGTGACATTAAAACATTTTCGACGCGGAGACATAAAATGGGTTTCAATTATTTAAAAGCAACGTTTTCTCACAAAACTAGTACAGATAACGAATCGAATTTTATACAACTTGGACACCTGTTTTATTTCGGCAAACTAATATTTCTTAATGGCAAGCCTTGAAAAGATAGATTTTCCAAATTTAAAGTCAAATTCCATCTTCAAAATTACAACTCGTTTTACCTCTTTTCCCGTAACATTCTAAATTCGACCGTGGTGTTTTGGGCCGGGTTTGGGGTGTTACACATGCATTATGTGTTCTGCATTTAATAAAGTCATGCATTATGTAACTCTCATGTTAGTTAAGTTTGCATAATAAATTATGACATGCATTATGTAACTCCCATGTTAGTTAAAGTTTGCATCATTAAATGACATGCATTAAGTAACTCATTTGTTCATATAGTTTACATCTTAAACCATGCATTTAAGCATTTTAGTTTAATAAATGAGTTACTGGTTTTAATTCAACTCATTTTAGTTTAGTTATTTGAGTTTTTTTGGACTTCATTTAATAAGATGCTTATTTAATTAATCTAGTTACTAGGATAATTTAATGAAGCATGAGTTTAAATTTATTTAATTTTGCTTCTTTAATTAAACTAGTTGATGCATTAATTAATATCTTTGCTTTTAGTTCATTTATTAAGTCAAGTGTTTAATGTGTTTAGGTTAAATTAGTGTTTAATATGTGTTTAAATGTAATTAATATGTTTGTTTAATGTGTTTGAATGTAGAAAACTTTTTAGCTGGCAACTGTTACTTTACAAGGCTGTTACAACAATGGAAGTGACTTTTAAGTTGATTTTGGTTACAAAAGAAGTGGCGGTTACAAGGGATACTTAATACATCAAATTAAAGAGCTTTAAGGAGCATTTTAACTCCTCATATAGCAACATTTTGTCCTAACAAAGGCAAAAACGCTAGAAAACTGATTAAAAATCTTGAAGAACAAGATTTAGAAATTTGCTTTAGTGAAGAGATAAATCCTATTTGAAATATTATATGAGTTATTATCGTAAAAGCAGTCCGATATGATTCGATGAATATATCTTTATGTTGGGAAATAGTTCTAATAAACAATTAGAAGAAATTCTAATTCGAACAACAGGATATTAAGCTAGGAAATATAATCGGAGAAGAAATTGACTTTTCGATGATATAATTGAAAAAATTAATAAAAATCATATTTCTAAAGAAGAAATATATAAAATTTCTAAGTTTAAAATATGGTCAAAAAGACACATAGAAAAAATTAGTGGTATAATGACAATGCTAAAGATACCAAAGGTGGATTATGAAATCCCCTTATTTACTAAAGAAAAAATAAAAAGGATTAGAAAAAACTATCCTCAAGTTAGATACATACATTTAGGAGTCATTATGATAACCATTAGAGCGCTATTCAGAAGAGGTCATGATGTTCCTATTTTAGCAGTATTATTAGACAAAAGATTTGAAAATCCAATAAAAGCACTTATTGGAGGAATTCAGTCTAATTTACATACAGGAGTTATAGGATTTAAAGTTAAACCAAATTACTTTATTTCCATAACAGACCCTCTAATAGAAGAGTGTCTCTGTCTTAGAATTCAGACAAAAAATTCTGATATTAGTGATTTAGCAGAAGATCTAGCAATAAGTTGGACTTCCATTAATGAATATACTAATACAGCAGAGGTTGAAATAAAGGAAATAAATAATAAAATTATTGAGCTTTTTGAGCCCAATAAATTTACAACAGAAATTCAACCGAAATTATTACATTTAAAAGATTTATCAATTCCAAAAGACTGGATAATTGATAATACTAATAGAGCTAGTACTTCTAAACCAGTAAGTACTATAGAATATATGTCATCCGGTGATAAATTATATTTCAAAAATAATTTGATTACAAATATAGATGATAATTTAGTATTTCCTTCTAGTTCTCAAACTGGAGGAAGAAGAAGATAATATAAGTACATCTACACCGATAGGTATGAAAACGATTCATATTCTATCTTCTTCCTACTACACTAAGTAGAAATTCTATTTCTAGAAACACTAGAATAGAAGATATACAATACTGTGGAAAGTATAATAAATTTCAATAAATACATTGAAATTACATTACATGATAAAGACTATAAAAATATTCTTTACATGCACTATTAGATACAGGAGCTACAAACAAGAGTTGCAAAAGTAATGCTATTCCAAAAGAATTCGGATAATTGTAAAAAGAAAATAAGTATTAATGGAATAAATGGTAGAAAAACTACAATTTATTATAAAGCAAAAAATATACCAATCTACATAAACAATGTTAGATTTATAATTCCAAAATTATTATGTTTACACGATATGTATGGAGACATATTATTAGGTAATAATTTTCTAAATCAATATTTACCTTTTATTGTTAATAAGAAATGGTTATATTATCTATAGAAAACAATTCTATAGAAATACCATTAGTAAATTATAAACTGATTTTACTAATGTTTGATTTTCTTAGTGAGGCCTTATGGATAGAGGTAAACAACCTCTAAATGAAAATGATGGATGGAGAATCGTCCATAAAAACCCAACAAGGGAAAATCACCAATGAGTCCTAAACAAGGATTTATGCATTTCACACTGCAAAAGTAATTCCTAAACAAGGATTTATGGTGCACTCTACACAGTACAATTTTATCCTAAACAAGGATATTATTTACCATATCCATTGGTAAACCAACCAATTGGATCACATTCACCAACAGGTGGATTATTCTCAATTTTCTCAAAAGCCTTATACTCGATTCCGAAATTCTCAAATATACTGTAAGATTTGTTGAAAAAACAACAAACCTCCGAGTTCTCGAATCTAAAGGATTTTTATAATCCGAGCTTACCCTAGAATATTACCATTTCATAAACAAGATATGGAAAAACCATATTTTGGAACAAAGAGCTAGTTTCGTAGAAGGCTTTTACCAATTCTCGTAATTCTTAGTTGAAAAAACAATCAAGAAAAATCAAGAATTATTATTAAAAAGTATATTATACAGAGATTGGGACGATGTCCTAATTGAATATATGGAGATTAAGGAGATAAACAATCTTCTTGATATATTTCAATATTTTATTGATAAAGGGAGAAACACTCCTATTATTAATAAGATGTTTAGAAAATGTCTATATAACAAGTGTAGACAAATTTTACCCTTAGAAATATTTTCAAAAATAAAAGGAGCCATTTGCAAACAAAGAAGCTCTATTTTTAGAAAAGTTTTCGAATATTTTTCTCAAGCATATGTTTTTACAAATGATATAGGAGAAAAAACTCCTGCTATCAAATTTCGTTTAAATCATGAGCCGTTCGATATAACAAGTATTGAATGGGGATTTGTTAAAGAAATAACAGTCCAAAATCTCTCTTTTGATTTATTAAAAGGTTTTCCAAATGATAGTCAAATCTCGGCTATCAAACTTTGTAAATATAGACGATTTTGTCTATTATTTTCATATTGAGATAAACAGTCTCATTGGTATTGCTGAGGAAGAAAAATTTCATCAGCCTTATCAGATTTGGAATATAAATACTATGTTTTCCGGAAAAGCCCTGAAAGCAGCAAGAGAAGATCCAGAGCATTTATCAAAAATCATTGATGAGTGCTATAATAATTTCAACAAATATCAAGTCCAAGCAGAATTGATCTTATGAGCATGGCTCGGCACCTTCTCCATCAAGACACTTATATGTTTTGGACCGATGGAAGAAGAATTCTGAAAGCTACGACACGGAAAAAACCAGGAAGAAAGCAATGAAGAAGCCATTTCGTTATTAACACAAATAGCGGAAATGGAGATCGAAGATTATCCGTTAGCAAAATGAGATCCAGAGAAGTATGGGAACACTGAAACACACGGATCCTTCACGTAATCCTTACACTGGATGAAATTGAAGAAATGAATCTTAGAAACATCCAAGAAGGATAAACACGTGGAAGAATGATGTCCAAAAAGGAGATGCATTCAATATTGGCGGTGACTTAAAAAGAAGGCAACCACCAAAAGACAAAGATGATGTCATGCATGATGGAAGCAACCATTTAATGCAATTGAAAGCGTGGAAGCAACCACTATTCAAAGGAAGCTACGTGGAAACAACCAAAAGCGCCCTTATCAAGATAATATCGAGGAAGCTACGTGGAAAACACCAACATAGCATCCACCAATAAAAGGAAGCTACTTGGAAGCCACCAGAAGGCGACAATTAATGTGTCCTTATCGGGATACTATTCGGAACTCAATTGTAATTAAATTAGAGTTTATTTTTATTCTTATCAGAACAATTATTTCGGATTTCAAATGTAACTAGATTCTAGTTTAGAATTTTTTATAAATAGGCATTCATGTAAGCCTTGAAGGGCATCTTGCCTGGCATCGAGTTTTAGTTAGAATATTAAGTTTTCTTGCTTGTGGCGTCAATCGTTCTCTTCCATCAACTTATAGCATAGGTTCTTATCTTTATAGATAACGGGTCTTGGTCCATCATCGACTATCATTTTTCCACCTTAAACAAATATAGAACCCAGGGTGACACTTTATTAGTGTTGAATCGGTTCTTTGTTTAAGTTCTTTCATCCATTCCCATCAACTATCACCTATCATTTATCTAAACCATCACTTATTCATCTATCCAATTCCATTACCATCAGCTTATCATTGTTTGTTCAACCTCAAACCAAATCCCATCTTCTTTCCCTTCATCTTAAACTGAACCTATCCTTTTAATTATCCAAATCAACTCTTTCATTTAAACATCTCCGTTCCTAACATAAGCCCACCTTCTAAACAAATTCACCTAAAGCTTCCGCAAACTCATCCATATTTTTCCGATTATTTTCTGAAGATTTAATTCCTCCTTGTAGACAATTGGGCAACTGGCATATGTTTTGACTCACCCCAAGGTGGATCGTATCAGTAGTAAACACACAAGCACGAGACATGGTCGTGTGTCTCGGTCGTGTGAGAGACACAGCCATAGGACATGGGCATGTGCCTAGGCCATGTGAAGTCTGCACTTGATTTTCAGAATTTAATTCGCCACACGGCCTAAGGACATGGACGTGTGCCCTGGCCATGTGACCTTATTTGGTTGATGACATCATAAACAAAATGTCCCCTATTTTGGACATGGCCTGCAGTATGGGCGTGTGATATGTCACACTAGGGTGTCCCTTCACCCACACGGGTGTGTGGCCCTGTAACATGAAAATTTTTCTGTTTCGTAAAATTTTTCAAAGTTCTCGGTTCAGTCTTAAACCACTCCTAATGTATTCTTTGGGCCTCGTAGGCTCGTTTAAGGGACAATATGAATGAATATGAAAATTTTTAAATTTGAGTGGAAATTCACGTCTCGATTTTAAATGATTGCTTGCGTATAAGTTTGGTAACGCCTCGTACCCTGTTCTGGTGTCGAATATGGGTAAAAGGTGTTACACGTGGAATTGGGTGTCTATACTTGATTGTGATCTTGTTGACTGCTCGGCAGTCCACGTACATGGGCCAAGTTCCATCCTTTTAGGGCACCAAAAGTACGGGCACGACGCAAGGACTTAAGCTCTCTCCAATGTACCCCTTTTCCATCAATTTAGCTACTTACCTTTGAAGTTCCTTGGTTTCTTCGGGGTTACTTCGGTAGGCTAGACGGTTTGGAATTGTAGCTTCGGGTATGAAGTCAATTTGATGCTCGATCCCTCGAATAGGTGGTAAACCATTAGGGACGTCTTCCAAAAATACATCTTCAAAATCCTACAACAAAGACACAATCGAATAGGGAAGATTGTCATCTAGGTTGTTAGTATTGAATAAATTTTCCTTGTTCATAAGTACAAGCATTGGCTGTTTGAACAACAATGACTTTCAAATTTCCCTTTCTTTTGCATACACACTCAATTTTTCAATCTCTTTTTCTTCTCTCATTTTTATTTCGCTATCTTTATTCTTTTCCCTTGTTTTTACCTCATGCTTTCCTTTCTTTTTTTATAATTTCTTTTCTTTTTCACTCTTTCCCTCTTGTTCTTTCACTCTCAACTTTTCAACAGAATCTTTTAATTTGAGTTGATCCTCGTACACTTGTTTAGGGGTCAATGGCGCCAAGGTTACATTCTTTCCAAAGTGCTTGAATTTGTATCAATTTGTGTAACCATCATGGATCACTTTCCGATCGAACTGCCATGGTCTTCTTAAAAGAAAATGATCAGCATGCATCGGCACAATGTCACACACGACTTCATCATTATAGTTGAGAATGAAAAGGCGACAACAGCTTGCTTGGTGACTTTAAGCTCTTCTCCATCATTAAGCCATTGTAGCTTATATGGGTGCGGATGTTTGGTCGTTTTTAGGCCAAGCTTTTCCACCAGCATGTTGCTAGCAACGTTTGTGCAGCTTCCTCCGTCAATGATTACACTACACACTTTGCCTTAAACATGGCATCGTGTATGGAAAACTCGCGTTGCTATTCATTCTCCGTACTTTGGAGGTTTAAACTCTGCTTGATAACTAATATTTCACCTTCAACAACATACTCAAGATCCTTCTCTTATTTAGTGAGTGCTTCAGGTTCATCTTCGTTCTCTTCTTCAGATTCGACCTCACCGTTGGGCCGCACAACCATCACACTTCTATTGGGGCATTGACTCGCGATGTGACCATCCCAAGGCACTTGAAGCATTTGATGTCACGGGTGCGGTTAGGCATAACTTCACTTTTTCCTTTGCTCATTTCTCCACTCGGCTTGTTGGGCTTTGTGGATACCACAGATTCCTTCACTCAAAAGGGGGTGTCATTCTTGCTGGTTCCTTGTCCCCACTTGGATGAAGAAGTGGCACCTTTTCATTTGATTTGTTTCTTCACTTTAATTGCCATGTGCACCATGTCTACAACTTTGACATAGTATTGTAATTCTACCACGTTTGCAATATCTCGATTCAACCTAGCAAGGAATCTTGCCATGGTAGCCTCTTGGTCCTCCTTGACGTCGGCTCGGATCATGGCTATCTCCATTTCTTTGTAATAGTCCTCCACACTCCAATGGCCTTGAGTAAGGTTTTGTAGCTTTTGTCTCGATGACAGTAAGCTGGAATGAACCTTTTCCTCATGATGGCTTTCATCTCGGCCTATGTGGACATGGGTCGTTCTCCGTTTCTCCTCCGGCTCATGGTAAGTTGGTCCCACCAAACAATGGCATAGTTAGAGAACTTGATGGCAGAAAGTTTAACTTTCTTGCTCTCCGAGTAGTTGTGGCACTCGAAGACAAGTTCTATCTTCTTCTCCCATTCCAAATACACCTCAGGATCGGTCTTTCCTTGGAATGGTGGAATCGCCATTTTAATATTCTTGAGATCATCATCTACTCGTTCACGCTCCCTAGGCCCTCGATTTTTGTGGCCTCATCGTCTCTTACTTTGATTAGAGGCTTGATCGCTCTCCACATGACTAGGATCGTAGAGATCATCTTGGTTTAGCCTTGGTCGGCCTCACTTCCTCCTTGGATTTTGTGGAGTTCTTTTTCACTGGACCCGTTCTTCCAATTGTTCTAGTTGTTCTTGCACGGTTTCTAAATGCCTTTGGAGCATCCAATCCATCTCGCGGATTAGGGCTTGATAAGTTAGGTCAGGTATACCACCACCACCGGCTACATTTCGTACGGGACGCAAGCCACCAGCATCAGCAATGTTTTGCACACCACCACCACCACCGGCTGCGTTTCTTTCGGGACTACGTGACATGATGTAGTAACCTCACCACAAACCTCACCTATTCACTCAAAAGAAAGAAAATAGATGTGCTCTCCACTCGTGTTTCACTCAAATTTCTGGCTTTTATATCTCTCCAATGCTCTCACCGCTCTCTTGCCTTTTTCCACTTGTATTTGTCTGTCTAAGTTCGTAAGTGACTGCCTTAGACTTAACGGCAAATCTTTGTGGATCAACTTCAAAAAGTGTTGTAAAGGTGGAAGTTGATTTCGGGTGTAGGGTATGCTAAAAGGAAAAGAAAATTAGGTACTTGTAGTGTAGCAAAAATGGTTGTAAAAGGAAATTTGGGAGCTCGAGAAAACGATCACTTTCAAAACTAGCCTTTTTCTCTTCTCTTCTTTTTGTTTTTAATTCAAATATTTTATATATATATTTCAAACCTCTGTGCTTCAAATATTATATATATATATATTTACACGATTTTTTTTAATTTTTTTTGTTTTTTCTACCTCGGGAATGCTAGAACGTCAATACTTACTCAATTTTAACCAGCTTTGATGCCAAATGATGTGATCTCATACTCGTCGGATGAATCGAGTCGCTTGTGTTCCCGATCGTAAAATTAAGTAGTATTCGAACTAGTTCGTAAAAAGGCTGAAATTGATAGTAGTTGGTTTAAAATATCAAAAGGGGGTGTTTCGTAGATGGGAAGTAGATGGAATAGGTTCGGCTTAAGGTTGAAGAGTGAACCATTATTATAGTTCAATATTGACCCGAATTTTATGTCAACACTTAAGGTGGAAAAGATAGATAAACCATGACCCACTATCTATGTTGAGATAGGAACCAATCGGTATAAAGCTAAACGCCACACTTTGAGAAGTGATAAGTTCAGAAGAATCAGATTGATGCCACTAGACTAGCTAGATAAGTCAATTTGAGTCACAAAAGAACAAAGAGAGTTGAATAACTCACAAATAGATTTAATTTCATCAAAGGTGCAAAAGTCTGAAATACAAGATGTAAGCTTAGTATTTATAGTTTCTGCCAAGGTCTAGTCGAATGGACTAATTTTAATTTAGCTTAATTGAGCTGAATAACCATTGAGCTATCCCACAAGACTCTTGAAGATTTGCATGCATAGGTGACGCCAACAGCCATGTCATTTGCACTCCTCAAGTAGCTAAAATGTGTAGCCCTTAATTTGAGCTGATGGTTCAAGTAGATGATCAGTGTTGGATGGTGTGAACATGTCTGATGCCTTTTTGGGAAGCCGAACGTGTAATCTCCCTTTTAATGTTGCGTAGGGCACACGAACAGCCTTCAAGGTGTGAAAACCCAAAATCGGATGGTCACTTAGTGTGAACACAGCATCTAGCTGATTGGACAAGTGTGAAAACACTTGTGTCCATTGCATTCCATAAAACGGTTGCTTAGAAGAGAGCAACCAGCAGCTCCCCCATGCATGCACGTCCAAATGCATGTTTCCTCCTTTAATACCGTCCACTAAACACCCAACAAGACACATTAAACACAACTTAAACATAATTTAATTTGTCTGAACTAAAAACATGTATTAAAAAACGTCTAAACTGGGACATATTTAAAACATATATTTAAGATGTCCTAAACTATGACATAATTAGAAACCCTTATTAAATATGTGCAGATTATGACATAATTAAAACTAATATAAATAATGTTCAAATTATGACATAATTAAAGACTCAAACTAATTTTAACTAAATAACTAAAATCGAATTTAATTCTTTATTCCCACAATAAATTCACAAGTTGAAGAAAGCTAAAGTTGAGCTTGAAGCAAGTTGCATGGCACGCATGGAGTGCAAGTCCATGACTGCTCAATGAACCCCGCAACGACTTCACCCCAAATTCGATCAATAAGGCTCGCAACATCTTCCTTGAGCCTCTTAGCTCGAGCTCGAGTAATCGACCCCGTTGGTAACTCCATGGGTTCTTTGGCAGCTTCGGAAGGGTCTTGGATCATGATCGCATCAAAAGGCCTATTCCTCCACTTGCTTTTAGATACGCGATGAAACCCCAACTATTCCTAACAGTTTATTTTCCTTGCCCAGTTACGGTTCTTTCGTGCCAATGCAACCTTCAGAGCTATGGCTGTATAAACCACACTAAAAACAGACGTTCCATAATGATTCATACTCAACCCGCTATAATTGACCATTGATTCTCACCTTTGAAATTAACAGTTTCTGCAAATCAACAGAGACCGCTAATCTAGTAAAATAACCCCTCATTTCAAGATTCCTATTAATATTGAGTTTGATAACCGATCCAATAATCTGCCCAATAGCTCTAAGCAAGACCTTTGAGTAGAACCTTTCAAGTAAACCTAAAAACCAAATCCAAACAACTTGAACACTCATATCAGCATTCGTGGATGAAAAATCCAGAGACCATAGATGAACCGTCAGATAATTACCATAAACAACCTAAGGGCCTCCTGTTAACACATTGTTGTAATCATCTGTATCATCAAACTGAACCAAGTAAAACTCATTCTCCAAATCCATGGGTTGGAATGAGCCTTTGGGTTTCCACAGAAGTGTAATCTTGTTGCTAAGTGCATTAAACCCAATTTTGGACCCTAAAAACTTGACGATCACAGTTTTTGACATTTTATGCTCAATAATTTTGTGAACCCCATCTTGCAGTTCAAAGCCTTTTTCCATTCTAATATGTTGTCCTGCCTCATGGACATCCCCCATTAGCGTTGCCTTATATGAGATTCTGGTTGTATCCTGAATTTGGATTTGCTAACCATCTCCATCAACTATTGGATCATCCGCTTCTTGTGATGACTCCGATCACCTTTTCATTTTCTTAGTTGCTCTCCCAATGCTGATATTAGGCCTGCCACCATTATCGCCGACCATCGCCAATATCCCAAGCTAAAAATTACCCTAAAAGATATTTATTTTAAAAATAATATATTATTAATTAATAAAATAATTAATCTATAAAATAATGAATTAAGCCTAAAAATTTTAATACTAAAATGAGGAAACAGGTATACTTCAAAAATGGTGGAAAGATTTAAGAAACAAGTTCATACATCGTGAGCCTAATACAAGAAATTGACTCCAAATATTCTGCTACTTGACCCTCCGCTGTTCATGAAACTCGCAAGACTCATTTCGCGACGTTTCACCAGCTTCTCATCCCGTTTAAAACCAGATCGAGTAACCAAGAATCCTCTGTCTATCACCGTCGCTAAAGAGCTTCACGCGTATTTAATCAAGACCCATCGCCACGATGATTCCTCTTCAATATCTTCCGTTATCAGAGCTTACTGTCTTGCTCCCTTTCATTTGCACAAAGCCTATCTCGTTTTTAATCAAATTAAACTACCTACTTTGTTAAACTTTAATCTCATGATCCGTGGTTTTTCCCAGAGTACCCAACCCATTGAAGCTATTAAAATCTATTTCAAAATGTACTGTTTCCACGGTTTTTCTGGTGATAATATGACTTTTATTTTTGTTTTCAAGGCCTGTGCTCGAGTTTTAGATATTAAAACCGGTCAAAAGTTTCATGTTCATGCTGTGAAACTAGGGTTTGATTCCTATTTATTCGTTGCAAATGCGTTGATTCATATGTACTCTAGCTGTGGTGATTTGGATTTTGCGAGGAAAGTGTTTGATACAATGGGGAAAAGAGATTTAGTTTCTTGGAATTCTTTGATTTGTGGGTACAGTCAATGCAAAAAGTTCAAGGAATTGTTGGGATTGTTTAACGCAATGCAAGAAGCTAATGTGAAAGCTGATGCTGTGACAATGGTGAAAGTTATTTTAGCTTCTTGTTATACAGATAACATGGGTTTGGCAGATTCTATGGTTAAATATATTGAGGAAAATTGCATTCATATTGATGTTTATTTGGGTAACACTTTGATAGATATGTATGGAAAACGCGGTTTAGTTAATTTAGCACGGGAAGTTTTTGATAGAATGCCTGTGAGAAATTTAGTGTCTTGGAATGCATTGATCAAGGGGTACATAAAAGCAGGGCAAGTTGTTGAAGCAAGGAAGGTTTTTGACAACATGAAGCAAAGGGATGTGATTTCTTGGACTTCCATGATTACAGGTTACTCTCAAGTTAACCAATTTAAAGATGCATTAATGCTTTTCCAAGATATGATGGCTGCTAAGGTTACACCTGATGAGATTACAGTGGCTACTGTTCTTTCTACTTGTGCCCACTTGGGTGTTCTTAATGTTGGACAGGCAGTTCATGACTATATCTGCAAGCATGGTATACGAGCCGATGTTTATGTTGGAAACTCCTTGATTGATATGTATTTCAAGTGTGGTGTGGTTAAGAGGGCTTTGGAAGTATTCCATGATATGAAAGAGAAGGATTCTGTTTCATGGACTTCAGTTATCTCAGGACTTGCTGTTAATGGTTTTGCTGATTCTGCACTTGAATATTTCTCACAGATGTTGAAAGATGGTGTTGGGCCAACTCACGGGTGCTTTGTTGGGATTTTGCTTGCATGCACTCATGCTGGATGGGTAGATAAAGGGTTGGAATTTTTTGAAAGTATGGAAAAAGTTCATGGACTAACCCCTGAAATGAAGCATTATGGCTGTGTTGTGGATCTTTTAAGTCGTTCTGGGTATCTAGAAAGGGCCTACCAGTTCATTAAGAAAATGCCTGTACATCCAGATGTGGTACTGTGGAGGATATTGTTGAGTGCATGTAAGCTTCATGGAAATGTAGTCTTAGCTGAGATTGCCACAAACAAGCTTATTGAACGGGATCCTTCTAACGGTGGAAATTATGTTCTCTTGTCAAACACTTATGCAATCTCAGATAGATGGGATGCTGCTACGAAAATGAGACAATTGATGGAGGGGAACAATGTGCAGAAGCATTCTGGTTGGAGCTCCATTGAAGTAGATAGATGACTTGAATTGTTATTTACTAATTTAATGTTTTATAGAATACACAAAAATTAACAACTTTTTTTAACCCAGCATTTGGCTTATTGATTAAGGATATACATCATACCCTAAGGTCATAAATTGATTTGCAGATCGTGTCTGTTTGTGTAATAGTTTAAATGGGTGCTTCTAACGCGGTATTCTGGACCCCGGGGGGGGGGAATAGGGGCATAGGTAGGGGCAGTAAGGGTTCCCACCTCAACTTTTTAAAACCTTTTTTTTTTTTTTTGAAACTATGGAGTTATTTATTCTCAAAATTGATAAAATTGGATTTGGTCCCTTTAAGAAAATTAATTTATACTTTTTAAGTATACATGGTTATTATTTTTATCTCTTTTTTTTTTACATTTGTAATTAATCAAATGATATATTTACATTAGTTATTTTATTTTAGTTATATTTTTTATTTTATGCTCATAATAAAAAATTAAAAATAAAATATTACTTTTTTTTATAAATTAGATATTATTGAAAAATTAAATGCTGAAAAATTAAGTGTTGAATTTAAGTTATAAAATATGTTTAGTATTTTATTTAAAATTAAATACTGGATATAATTATGTTGTTTGATAAATGATAATATAATCTTAAATACTGGATATAATTATGTTGTTTGATAAATGATAATATAATCTTAATTGAAATAAAATAAAACTAGAATTCATTATCATTTTCCATACTTTTTGTTAAATAAATTCTATTTAATAGTTTTCAAAATAGGTTATCAAATATGCTTAAAAAATTTAATTGTTGAAAATATGAATTTTCAATTAATTAATTTTTTCAACACTTTATCAAACATAATTATCTTTGCATTCTCTAAAAAGCTTAAGTCTAGAAACTTGTCTGTAGTTGAGTTCATTGTATTCAGTGAACTCCTACATTTGCTTAGCTCTCTGGTGAATACTAATGAACCTTAGGTTATTTTCATAATTATTTATATATTTTTAACTCTGCATGCAAAAGTATCAGATTAGTATGTAAGGAAGGAAGCTTCTTGATTCTAGCTTAACTGTTAATGTTTCTTGCATGCATGTTTGTTTCCAATGGTGTAATGATATGATAAGTTTAGTTATTTATATTTTAGCTCAAGACACTATAGAAGGTCCTAGTGATAAAGGCAAATGTAACAGCCCGATTTTGGGCCTAGTCGGAATAGTGGTTTTGGGACCACAAATCCGACGCAGTAAAATTTATTTTTATTATATTTTTGTGGTCTACAGTTCTATGGAATGATTTCATGAAAATTTTGTTCGAAAATTTTAATGTTTGGGCATTCAATTTAGTTAAAAGGAAAAAAATTGCAAAATGTGTGTTCTAGAAGCTAGAGGTGTCTAATTGCTATGAAATTTCAAATTAGAGGTCCTTAGATGATAATTAGACCATTATACTTTAAGTTGGACAAAAATGGGCATGGCTAGGTGAAATTTCAAAGCTTGGCATTAAGGGCATTTTGGAGATTTGGTAAATAAAGAAAAAATTAACTAAAATAAAAGATGTTCATCTTTCTAATTTCACCCCTTAGTGCCAAAATTGAAGGGTCTCCATAACTAGGGTTTTGGCCAACTTTCAAGCTCGATTGTAAGTCCGTTCTTGCCCCGTTTTTAATGATTTTTATGTTTTTGAAGTTGTTTCAACCTAATCTAGCTATTTCAAGGACTAATTTGAAAGAAAATCAAAGTCTAAAATTTTAACCATGTTAGATATTTGTGTATTTTGATATCTAATGGTAGATTATGTATGTTTCATGTTAGATAAACAACTTTTACTGAGTGATTTTTTGGTGAAAATGCCTAAAAGGACCTATTTGTAAAAGTTGTAAAAAATGTAGTAAAATGTGAATAAATGGAAAATGTGGGCTACTATGAGCATTAAAAAGATTCGGCTAGGCTTGGGTTTGAAATTGACTATATTTCATTTTACGAGCCTAGGGACTAAAATGTAAAAAAGTTAAAAAGATAGTGACAAAAATGTAATTTTTTCCATAAGGTGTTTTTGGGATTAAATTAAGCAAGCTAAATTTGATATTATAGATTAAGAAAGACGAGGTTTTGACCTAGACCGGGGAAAGAACAAAGTTGAGGACTAAATTGAACTATTAGCCAATTTGTACCGAGGTAAGTTTGTATGTTAAAAATAAGCTTTAGAATAATTGCATTTAAATGCTTTAATATTGCATGAATGCTATGTTTGATTTTGAGAAAGAGTGTAATCCTATGAACGAGTTCGAAGACAAATTGACAAGCAAGAAATCCCATTTGAACCTTAAGAATAGGTTAGGATACAAGTGACATGTCACTAGGGTCATTATGTGTTATATGATTATGTGATCCGGGTGCTGGTCTCGAACGTCCTACCGGTGGCTGAGTATACCAGCATATGTTGCAGATACTTAATAGCTTGTGTGAGCAGCACCGTGTAGCTACGTCTTGATTGACAGCTTGTGTGAGCAGGCCCGTCGATAGCTCGAGAGCGAGCGATTATGTGATATGAGACTTAGGTAGCTTTGGCTACAGATGTGGCACCTAGTGTGCAAATTTTCCTGAGTATCCGACATTGTTATTCTGAGTGGTTCACGAGTATGTCAAAGATGAAATTATGTGTACATTCATTTTGAGATGGCTCAGGTATATATGTAAAGCTTATGCTTATTAAATGTGTGAAATGATGAATATGAGGTAAGTTGTGTGATGGGATAGATTGTGGTTATGAAACTATGGTAGGTTCACATTTAATTATGTTATGTTATTTGAATGTTATGTGCATGGTAGGGTTGCTTATTTCTTGCATACGAGCTTACTAAGCTATATAGCTTACTCCGTTTATTTCCATGTTTTTATAGTGTTGCCAAGCTAACTCAGAATTGGAGATCGTCGGAGATCTGGATCACACTATCAAACTCTCATTATGGTATCAATGAATTCAACATTTTGAGTTATGGCATGTATAGGGGACTTGGTCATTTTGTTATGTGTCATAATTGATTTGGCCAAATATGTTGGCTTATATTGGTTGAATGTTCATTTTGTATAAGGCCATTTGAAATTGGCTAATATTGGTATAAGTATGTTCATATGATGATGCCTTTCATGGATGTGAAAGCTTGCATGATTTGAGTTGGTAAGTATGTGATGTTTATGTATGATAGATATAGCATGTGAATGATGTGTGGATGTCTTGGTTGTGGATGTTTGGTTGCCTAAGTATGATATGAATTGTGTCATTGAATTGGTGTAAGTGTAGGTGTAAATGAGGGTGGCAAATTGCTAAGTAAATAGCCTTATTTTTGTCCACACGGGTAGACACACGAGCGTGCCACGGGCATGTGTTTCAGCCGTGTGTCCCTTGCACATTAATTTTGAGAAACAAAATGTCCAGAATTGAGCACACGGGCAGAGACATGGGAATTTGTCTCGGTTGTGTGTGCTACATGGCCTTGAACACGGGTATGTGCCCTTGTAAACTCTGCACCTATTTTATCAAAAATTATGAAAATTAAATTGACTACACAGCCTAGCACACGGGCGTGTGGCACGGCAGTATGGCACAAGCCAAAGAGCACCCTAAATTGAACACGGCCTGTAGCACGGGCGTGTCTCAGGGTCACATGGGCGTGTCCTTTAAACCACACGGGCATGTGACCCCTGTAACATGAAAAATTTTCTAAGTTCTGTAAAAAGTTTTAAAGTTCTGGGTTTAGTCTCGAACCACTTCCAAAGCATGTTTTGGGCCTCGTAGGCTCGTATTAGGGACTGTATGATTGAATGTGGATGGTTTTAATTTGAACGCAAATTTATGACTCGAAATTGCGTGAATGTTTGTGTTGTAAGTCTAGTAATGCCTCATACCCTATTTCGGTATTGAATACGGGTAAGGGGTGTTACATTTAGTGGTACCAGAGCTACGGGATAGTCAATTTTTGGACTAACATACGTGTGTAAGAGTCTAGCTATACATGCCATATATAAATTTTGATTGTATGACGACTCTTGATAATTTAAACTGTGTTTTCATTTTGTAAATGGATCTCGACCGAGAAGTGGCTGATGATGTTGAAAGTAATGCGTCGGCTCCCGCTCAAGGGACCGCGCCATCTGAAAGTAGACCGGTGACAATTGGTCAAGGAGGAGAGGCTATGGAAGCCTTCTTTCAAAGATTGAATGTGTTGCCTACCGAATTTGTTCGGACAAATTTGGCTGCCCAACATCCTCCACCCCCACCTAACCCTCAATCGGTTCCCATAGCTACTTAAGGTGTGGAATTGGTAAGGCTGAATAAGCCTCCAGCCGATAAAATTCGAAAGCAAGGGGCTGAAGAATTTAGAGCAAATGTTGATGATGATCTCAATAGGGTAGAATTCTGGCTTGAGAACTCTATCCGAGTATTTGATGAGCTTTCTTGCACACCGGAGGAGTGCTTGAAATGTGCTATATCACTCTTGAGGGATTCAGCATATCATTGGTGGAACACTTTAGTATCGGTAGTAACAAGGGAAAGAGTTACTTGGGACTTCTTCCAAGAGGAGTTCAGAAAGAAATATATCAGCGAACGATTTATTGATTTGAAATGCAAAGAGTTCTTAGAATTAAAACAAGGCCAAATGACTGTGACTGAATACGAGCGAAAGTTTGTTAGACTTAGTAAGTATGCTTGAGAATGTATTTCAACAGAGGCTATCATGTGTAAGAGATTTGAGGATGGGCTAAATGAGGACATCGGACTGTTAGTTGGGATTTTAGGGCTGAAAGAATTTGTTGTGCTAGTTGAACGAGTCTACAAGGCCGAAGAATTGAGCAAAGAAAATAGAAAAGCTGAGTTTGAGGCTAAGGACTCAAGAAAGAGGCCGATAAATAAGCCATTTTAGTCTTTGTCAAAGAAATCTATAGATATGCATACTCGTCCGAATGCTTCAGATGAGTATGCCAGCAGAGAACGTGGGAAGCAATATTTGGGTTCTAAGGCCCAGACTACGTGTATAGCGAGCATTGCTAACGCTAGGTCTAATAAGCCTGAATGCCAACATTGTGGTAGGTGACACCTCGATGAATGTAGAATGAACGACCGAGCTTGTTTTAAATATGGCTCCCAAGATCACTTCATTCTGGATTGCCCTGAAATGATTGAAAAGGATAATTTTCAGAATACAAGATCAAGTAACACTACTGCTAGAAGGAGACCAGTGAGAAATGCGGGAAATTGAACCAATAGCAGAGGTGTATCCAAGGATTCAGTTGTGAGATCAAAAACGAGAGCACCTGCGAGAACTTATGCCATTCGTGCTCGCGAGGATGCGTCCTCCCCTGATGTGATCACTGGTACATTTTCTCTTTATGGCCTGCCCACACGAGCGTGTGACTCTCCAAAACAAGGAAATTTTCTAAATATTCCAATAATTTTATAAGTTCTCAGTTTAGTCTCGAATAGCTCCCAAAGCATGTTTTGGGCCTCGTAGGCCCATTTTAGGGGCTTGATGATTTAAGATAAAATGTTTAAATTTTAAACGAAAATTTATGCCTTGAATCTGTTCATTGCAAGTGTTATTGTTCGGTAACGCCTCATACCATGTTCCGGCATTGAACACGGGTAAGGGGTGTTACACCCTGTAACATGAAAATTTTTATTAGTGTTGTTGTTTTATTAGAGTTCTCGGTTTAGTCCGAAACTATTTCCAATATATGTTTTGGGCCTCATAGGCTCGTTTTATGGACGATATTAACGTATGTGAAAAGTTTTAAATTTGGATGGAAATTACGTCTCGGTTTTGTATGTTTGCTTGTGTTTAAGTCTGGTAACGCCTCGTACCCTGTTCCAGCGACGAATACGGGTAAGGGGTGTTACATAGACTTTGAGAGATAATAAATTGCTTACTAAGTTTAGCAAAAGTGAGTTTTGGCTCCAAGAAGTCGGATTTTTGGGGGACATATTGTTTCAGGAGATGGTATTCGGGTTGATCCTAATAAGATTTCGGCAATTGTTGATTAGAAACCGCCGAGAAATGTATCGGAGGTTAGAAGCTTTTTAGGCTTAGCCTGCTATTATAGACGTTTTGTTAAGGGTTTCTCAATGATTTCTACTCCTATGACTAAGCTGTTGCAAAAAGATGTTAAGTTTGAATGGTCCGAAAAATGTCAGCAAAGCTTTGAGAAGTTGAAAGCATTATTGACTGAGGCGTTGGTTTTAGTGCAACCTGAACCGAGAAAAGAATTTGTGATTTTTAGCGATGCGTCACTGAATGTATTAGAATGTGTGTTGATGCAAGAGGGCAAGGTGATAGCCTATGCCTCGAGACAATTAAAATCGCATGAGAAGAGTATTCCGATACACGATCTAGAATTGGCTGCCATAGTGTTTGCTTTGAAGATTTGGAGACATCACTTGTATGGTGAAAAATTTCATGTCTTTTCGGATCATAAAAGTTTAAAATACTTGATGACTCAGAAGGTTTTGAATTTGCGACAACGGAGATGGCTTGAACTACTAAAAAATTATGAGTTGGTAATTGACTACCATCTTGGAAAGGCGAATGTAGTCGCAGACGCTTTGAGCAGAAAGTCCTTGTTTGCCTTGAGAGCTATGAATACGAGGTTGACTTTATCTAAAAATGATTCAATTCTAGTTGAGTTGAGAGCTAGACCGGTGTTTCTTTAGCAAATTTGTGAAGCTTAGAAAAGTGATAGTGAATTGCAAGCCAAAAGAGCTCTGTGTGAATCGAGTAGTGATTCAGACTTTCAGATCGGTTCTAATAATTGTTTAATGTTCCAAGATAGAGTATGTATATCGAAAAATGATGAGATTATTTAGAAAATTCATCATGAGGCGCATAATGGCTACCTGTTTGTTCATCCGGGAAGTACGAAGATGTATAATGATTTGAAGAAACTGTATTGGTGGTTAGGTATTAAACGAGATATCTCTGAATTTGTATCGAAATGTTTGATTTGTCAACAAGTAAAAGCCAAAAACCAAGTACCTTCGGGTTTATTTCAGCAAGTAATGGTTCCCGAGTGGAAATGGGATAGGATTACGATGGACTTCGTGACGTGTTTGCCTTTGACTCCGGAAAAGAAAGATGATGTTTGGGTCATTGTTGATAGATTGACAAAATCAACTCATTTTATTCCGGTACGTATCGACTATTCACTTGATAAGCTAGTTGAATTGTAAGTTGCTGAAATTGTTAGATTACACGGAGTGCCTATTTTTATTATTTAGGATAGAGATCCAAGATTTACATCTCGATTTTGGAAAAAGTTGTAAGAAGCTTTAGGTACAAAGTTTAACTTTAGTACCGAATTTCATCCGCAAACCTACGACCAATCTAAGAGAACGATTCAGGTTCTCGGAGATATGCTTCACTGTTGTGTTTTAGAATTCGAAGGTAGTTGGGAAAAATAGCTACCTTTAGTCGAATTTGCTTAACAACAGTTTTCAGTCGAGCATAAAGATGGCATCATATGAGGCATTGTATGGCCGTAAGTGTCGAACTCCGTTGTACTGGACCGAGCTCAGTGAGAAACAGATTCATGGGGTTGACTTGGTTAGAGAAACCGAAGAAAAGGTAAAGGTAATTCGTGACTGTTTGAAAGCCACTTCAGATCGACAAAATTCGTATGCAGATATGAAAAGAAAAGAGATCAAATTTCAAGTTGGTGATAGAGTGTTTCTGAAAGTATCTCCGTGGAAGAAAATTCTGAGATTTGGCAGTAAAGGCAAATTGAGTCCACGTTTCATCGGGCAGTATGAGGTTATTGAAGGAATAGTGCCAGTGGCGTACTGGTTAGCTTTACTGAAAGAGTTGGAAAGGATTCACGATGTATTTCATGTGCCAATGTTGCGACGTTATCGATCAGACCCATCGCATGTGATTTCTTCGACAGAGGTTGAGATTCGACCAGACATGACTTATGGTGCGGAACCGATAAAGATTTTGGCTCGGGAAGTCAAACAGTTGAGAAATAAAAGTATAGCTCTAGTAAAAGTTTTATGGTGACGACACGGGGTTGAAAAGGATACGTGGAAACATGAGGAAGCTATGAGAAACCAGTACCCAAACCTCTTTTCCGATAAGATATTTGGGGACAAAAATCCCTAAAGGGGGAGAGTTGTAACAACCCGATTTTGGGCCTAGTCGGAACAGTGGTTTCGGGATCACAAATCTGAAATAGTAAAATTTATTTTTATTATATTTTTATGGTCTACAGTTCTATGGAATGATTTCGTGAAAATTTCGTTTTGGGCACTCAATTTAGTTAAAAGGACTAAATTGCAAAAGGTGCAAAATGTGTGTTCTAGAAGCTAAAGGTGTCTAATTGCTATGAAATTTCAAATTAGAGGTTCTTAGATGATAACTAGACCATTATACTTTAAGTTGGACAAAAATGGACATGGCTAGGTGAAATTTCAAAGCTTAGCATTAAGGGCATTTTTGTCAATTGGTAAACAAAGACAAAATTAACTAAAATAAAAGATGTTCATCTTTCTATTTTCATCCCTTAGTGCCGAAAATTGAAGGGTCTCCATAGATAGGGTTTTGGCCAACTTTCAAGCTCGATTGTAAGTCCGTTCTTGCCCCGTTTTTAATGATTTTTATGTTTTTGAAGTTGTCTTAACCTTATCTAGCTATTTCAAGGACTAATTCGAAAGAAAATCAAAGTCTAAAATTTTAACCATGTTAGATATTTGTGTATTTTTATGTCTAATGGTAGACTATGTATGTTTGATGTTAGATAAACAACTTTTACTAAGTGATTTTTTGGTGAAAATGCCTAAAAGGACCTATTTGTAAAAGTTGTAAAATATGTAGTAAAAATGCGAATAAATGGAAAATGTGGGCTGCTATGAGCATGAAAAAAATTCTGCTAGGCTTGGGTTTTGAAGAAATTGACTATATTTCATTTTACGAGCCTAGGGACTAAAATGTAAAAAGTTGAAAAGATAGAGACAAAAATGTAATTTTTTCCATAATGTGTTTTTGGGATTAAATTGAATAATGTGATAATTGAATAAGCTAAATTTGATGTTATAGATCAAGAAAGACGAGGTTCTAACCTAGACAGAGGAAAGAACAAAGTTGTGGACTAAATCAAACTATTAGCCATTTTGTACCTAGGTAAGTTCGTATGTTAAAAATAAGCTTTAGAATAATTGTATTTAAATGCTTTGATATTGCATGAATGATATGTTTGATTTTGTGAATGAGTATAATCCTACGAACGAGTCTGAAGACGAATTGACAAGCAAGAAATCCAGTTTGAACCTTCGGAATAGGTTAGGATACAAGTGACATGTCACTAGGGTCATTATGTGTTATGTGATTATGTTATCTGGGTGCAGGTCTTCTACGTCCTACTGGTGGCTGAATATACCGGCATATGTTGTAGATACTTGATAGCTTGTGTGAGCAGCACCGTGTAGCTACATTTTGACTGACAACTTGTGTGAGTAGGCCCGTCGATAGCTCGAGAGTGAGCGATTATGTGATATGAGACTTAGGTAGCTTTGGCTACAGATGTGGCACTTAGTGTGCAAATTTTCCTTAGTATCTGACATTTTTATTCCTAGTGGTTCATAGGTATGTCAAAGATGAAAGTATGTGTACATTCATTTTGAGATGGCTCAGGTATGTATGTAAAGCTTGTGCTTATTAAATGTGTGAAATGATGAATATGAGGTAAGTTGTGTGATGGGATAGATTATGGTTATGAAACTATGGTAGGTTCACATTTAATTATGTTATGTTATTTGAATGTTATGTGCATGGTAGGGTTGCTTATTTCTTGCATACGAGCTTACTATGCTATATAGCTTACTCCGTTCATTTTCCATGTTTTTATAGTGTCGCCTAGTTAACTCAGAATTGAAGATCGTCAGAGATCCGGATTACACTATCAAACTGTCATTTTGGTATCAATGAATTTAACATTTTGAGTTATGGCATGTATAGGGGACTTGGTCATTTTGTTATGTGTCATAATTGATTTGGCCAAATATGTTGGCTTATATTGGTTGAAAGTTCATTTTGTATAAGGCCATTTGAAATTGGCTAATATTGGTATAAGTATGTTCATATGATGATGCCTTTCATGGATGTGAAAGCTTGCATGATTTGAGTTGGTAAGTATGTGATGTTTATGTATGATAGATGTAGCACGTGAATGATGTGTGGATGTCTTGGTTGTGGATGTTTGGTTGCCTAAGTATGCTATTAATTGTGTCATTGAATTGGTGTAAGTGTAGGTGTAAATGTGGGTGGAAAATTGCTTGGTAAATAGCCTTATTTTTGTCTACACTGGTAGACACACGGGTGTGTGTCTAGGCCGTGTGTCACACACGGTCTGCCCCATGGGCATGTGTTTCAGCCATGTGTCCCCTGTACCTTAATTTTGAGAAACAGAATGTCTAGAATTGAGCACACAGGCAAAGACACGAGTGTGTGTCTCGACCGTGTGTGCTACACGGCCTTGAACACGGGCATGTGCCCCGGCCATGTGAAGTTTGCACCTATTTTATGAAAAATTATGAAAATTAAATTGACAACATGGCCTAGCACATGGGCGTGTGGCACAAGTCAGAGAGCTCCCTAAATTGAACATGGCCTATAGCATGGTTGTGTCTCAGGGTCACACGGGCATGTCCCTTGAACCACACGGGCATGTGACCCCTGTAACATGAAAAATTTTATAAGTTCTGTAAAATTTTCTAAAGTTCTGGGTTTAGTCCCGAACCACTTCCAAAGAATGTTTTGGGCCTCGTAGGCTCATATTAGGGACTTTATGATTGAATGTGGATGGTTTTAATTTGGACACAAATTTATGACTCGGAATTTCTGGTGACTTCCTTCATATACAGACTTTGTTGTATTTCTGGTGACTTCCTTCATACTTCCATGTGTGTAGTATTTCTATTTTATATTTTGTGTAAGGTAAATACTTATGCTTTGTAAAAGTGAAGTGTGTGTATATGAAAAGTGGTTGTTCAGAGTTGTCAGTTTGGTTCTAAAATGTTTGTGTTAAAGAGTAAGAATTATTCTTCATGCTTGAGCCATTACCTTATGCTTCTGAAAAGAATGATATGGACTGAAACATGGAAATGATGTTAAGGAAAACTATTCATGGTGATGTATTCAATGGAATGTACATTGAATTGGCAAATCGCGATACATGAAAATGTTTGTGTATCCACTAGTTGGGCAAATGTATGTTGCAAACCAGATTGACAAATCATGACAAAAAAATACGAACAAAGGAATATGAATGAAATATTTATATGAATTTGACTAAGGATTTGGGTATGTGGCTTCCATGAAAAAGTTTTATCTATATGGTCATATTAGGCGTAGTGTATACGCCAAATGAATAGTAAAATGGCGTATAGATTATTTATTGGTACAAGCCATTTGGCAAACTGTGCGATTGTGTTTGATTCTTTAATATGATTTGTTGAAGTATTAGTGGTTTGATAAGACTTCTTTGGAACTCACTAAGTTCTTTTGAACTTACCTCATTTCCGTTTCCTTCTTAGGCTTATTATTGAAGAAAGACATGTAAGACTACACTAGAGGACATCTGCTATTGTGGGACTTCTATTATTTTGTTTATGCATAACTTATGGTAGGTGATGTCTGATTGTGATTTGAGAAGAATTTGCACTCGAAACCTATGTTGATAAACTATGTTTTAATGAAGCTTTATTTGAGAGATGAAATGTTTTTCTAGTGTTATATTTCATACAATGAAAAATTATCTTATTAAAGCTTATACGCCACATGGCTGACACTTATTTTATTATTTTATTAAATGTTTAATAAAAAACCCCAATTTTACAAAGTATACGCCAAAAATAATTTTAATGATAGATGATTTCTTTGTAGTGACTCGTCTTACTCGAGTCCTCCTAGAGTGTCAAGTTTGGCATATTAAAAAAAGAAATCATACATTACATTACATAATGCATTACCTAGACCCTTCCAGAGATCTTACACATATAAAATAAAAGATGCAAACAAACTCATTACGACGACTCATATCATTTAATATCCTGAAATAGGGGTTGCGAGTTTGGAGAATAACTCAAGTGTTAGTGGGCTTCAAGAGGGGTTTGGATGTGTTTTAGGAGTTCCTAAAACTCTCGGATTGAAATGGAATGCTTTGGAAAATTTTGGAAATTTGAGGGTTAAAAGAGGAAAATAGGCAAGGAGGCCTTAAGAATAAATTTTGAAAGGTTATGGCATATAAAATGCCCTGGTAAAGTGGTTTTCATGTGCCACTTAAGGCTTGGGATTGGCGCCAAGCATGGTCAGAGGTTCGAGTAACGCTGGGCGCATAGGTTTTATTTTTGTGTTGTATGGTGTGATGAGCTAAAGAGGCTTTAAAAGAATTTAGTGAGCGTAAATGGACATCAAAGTCCAGTTGGTAAAGTGGCAGGTCGTGTTGGTGACTTGGCGAGAGAGGTCTCGAGTTCGAGTCTGAAGAAGCGCGCGATTGATTGCGTTTTGTTTTGTTTTTGCGTCAAGCAAGGGACGCCTGCAAGTGAGGGCTTAAAAGAAATTATTGACGTGATATTAGCATGAAATTCAAAGTGGCCGAGTGGCTAAGGACATTGCTGGTGAGCTACGACTAGGAGGGCTCGTGTTCGAGTCCTGGGGGTCGCACTTGAGGCGTTCTATTTTTACTTTTAGCGCTAAAGCATAAGGAGCCAGCGAAGGATAGTTTAAAAGAATTTCAACGCGTTTAATTACATGAAATGCGCAAAGGGTCGAGTGGCAGAAGGCTTGGAGATGCTTCCTCAGGTCTCGTGTTCGAGACCGGGAGCAAAGAAGGCATGGGTTTTTCTTTTTTGTGCAGTGTGGAAAAAGGGTTGCATGGCCCATGCACGCATGCAAAAGATAAGGAGTCTTTGCTTGTTTTATTTTTTATTTATGTATATTGGGAGTATGGGGCATTATTCTTTTATTTTTATTGTTTCTATTATTTATTTTATTGTGAAGAAAGAGAATAAGTGATGGGGTAATGGTTTTATTATTGTTGTTATATTATGTATAGGAAATGGTGAGGTATGGGTTATATTTTGCTAGTTTATTATAGGTATGGTGATGGGAGAAAGATTAAACAATAGTAATTGATGTTTGAAATTAACAAAAGGGAGAGCATGACCGTTGGAAGCATGAGAGAGGTATGGCCGGCCTTGAATTGCAAAAACATGGCCGAATGAAGCATTTTGGGGGTGAGCATGGTCGGCTTGGATGTTGAAAAAAAAGCATGGCCGAATTCTTGATTTTCGGTTTTTCCTTTCTTTGCTTTTGATGCATGGCCGAGTGAAGCATCTCTCTAGGGGCTATCTTGGTCGATTTTCTTGTAGCAAAGGAGGTGCCAAATTCTTTTGTGAAGTGTCTAGCTTGCTGCCGAATGCTCTTTGGTCTCTCTCTCTATCTTTTTGACATAAGCCAAATCCTCTATGTTGATCCATAGCCGAAACTCAAGAGAGCTTTATTCTTCTTCTTTTGTTACAAGTTTGAGAAGCTAGGAAGTATTTCGGCTAGCAAAAGTTTCTTTCATTGTTGTTAGCCGTATGTTTTATTACCATTTGAACCATAGCCTCTTTCTTCACTCTTTTTCTCTCCATTATTAGTGCCGAAACACCTTAGCCGAATCTTGATTGAAGGTGCTATCGACTATGTGTTTGTGATCTCTTCGATCGTTTTGGTAAGTAAGTTCTCTCCTAACAATCGGTTTGGATTTCTTTCCATTAAAGTGCCAAAATCAATGGTTAAACCTTGATTTCTAAAAAGGGCCGAATGTACAATAAGCTTTCATAAGTGTTCTTTTATGTGGCCAGTGTTAGGGCTTTAAAAAGGAGTCTTCAGGGTTCGTCTATTCATGGTAAATGGTAAGTATAACATTCAGCCAAGGGCCATTGTTCATAGATGTGGGTATTAGCCGATCCTAACAATGTTTTAGTAGGAATTTCAATAACTTCGGGAGCAAGTCGACAGGAACAAGTGGTGTTTCGGGATCGAAATAAGCAAGGTAAGGATGTATGACTCTCGGCCATAGGCTATATTTTGGGTTTTGATGATAACCAAATGTTGACATTGGTTTTAAGGGTGGCCGAATGTGTATAAGGCCATAGTGATGTGCTCTTTTTGTGTGTAGCTAGTGTTAAGGAGCATGAAAGGAGTCTTTCGAATTGAAATGCGCAAGGCAAATCGACAGCAGTAGGACAAGTTTCGGGATTTTAGATTTTGTTAGATTCGATAGATCAGGATCTCATTTATAGTCAAAAAGCGTAGTTATCGTGACCGCACTTTGTTTGTTATATATGTTATTTTATGTAAATGTATATGTTGTGCATGTTAGCTGAAATAAGGGCTAAGAGTGTGGATACCAAGGTGGGTGATTGAATAATCAAAGTTAGTGGTTATGGTATTAACCTTCAAATGATTGCGGTAACAAATGATTATTGATGAATGTACAAAAATGTGATGACATGTGATGTATGTGTGTTTCAAGTAATATGTTGCCATGGTATATTTATATATATATATATATATATATATATATATATATATATATAAGCATGGGTTGAGTTTCATAATTGCATATTCATGTGTATGGACTGTGTGGATATGGGCCAAGCCTATATGTGAGGACATGTGTACTAACTATGCACTAAGTCTTAGTGACTCACCCAATTTTTCTAAACCTTTCAGGTGATCATGATTTTGGACCGGGGCGGAGTGGATACAAAGGTGGCCATGCGGAAGCGGATTCTCATGAAAAAGGATATTTTGATTAATTATGTATCTACATTTTCATTATTCTGATTATGTATTTAATGTAAAAAGCCCCATTAAAGTACTTAAGTACTCTTATTAAGCATCTTTATTATTATGCTCTATTATGGATGGACAATTTAAATGTTGATTGCAAATGGTTTTATTTTCTCAAGTAAAGTTTGAATCCGATATTTTTACAACAAACTTCAATTTTTACTTAGAATATTTCAAGTCACGAAAATGTTTTATTAATGGAAACAAATTTTTCCACAGTTTTCACTATTAAGTAAGAATATTTTTGAAAGTGTTCCGCAGTGGCATTCTAAATTCGGTCGGCGTGAATGGGCCGGGTTTGGGGTGTTACATATCACTTTGGTGTATACTCTACGCCAACTTACCACAACCCATACAGATTCATTTTCATGCCAACCATATACTCAGAATTCAGGATCAGAAGCATATCTTTCAAACTTACTCACATTCATTCTCCACTTAACTCCTCATATCATGATCTGCCAATTCGGTTTGCAATATATCTGCCCTACTGTGGCTACACAAACATATCTCCACTTCACTTTCATCACATATCAGATCATATCATTTCATACATTTCAGAAGTAGATGATAGTGGTTTAAGCATAAAGAATGACATTTACTTCACTTTACTGACAAACTGTACTCAGACTGATAATTATGGATAACTATTATCCACACACATATCTTTCTGTCATTACACATTTACACACTTTTCATCCATTACAGAGGAAGAATACTTACCTTACACGAAATATAAAATAAAGAAACTACAACACATGGAAATAAGAAGGAACTCACCAGAAACTCTAACACAAGTTTATAAAGTAGGTCCCTTACCCTTGTCACTTAGTGTAACACCCCTATCCCGAGTTTGTCGCCGGATTAAGGTTAGGAGCGTTACCAAATAGATCGGAAATATTCACAGACAAAATCATACATTCAATCATCATTCTCAGACATAATGTCCCTTAAACGGGTCCTCGAGACCTTAATCATACTTATAAGTCAGTTCAGGACTAAACTGAATCACATATGAAATTCCATGAAAATTTGAAACTTTTCTAAAATACAGGGGAGACACGCCCATAGGAGGAGACCGTGTGCCCTCCACGGCTTCTAGACACGCCCGTGTATCCATCCTTGACTATATACTAACTATACCAACACGGTCATTAGGCACGCCCGTGTGCCATAGCCGTGTACTTTTAGGTCATATACTGACTTCCCCACCACGGCCACCAAGCACACCCTTGTCGAGGCCGTGTACTTTTATGTTAGCTACTGACTTGCACACCACGGCCAGAGGACACACCTGTGTTGAGGCCGTGTGATGATAAATTGCATCCTACACCGTGTGCCACAACCGTGTGACATTATAGGCTATTTACAAGGCCAAAATGCCACCCACAAAGGGTCATACCTACAGGCCATATTCAACAAGATATTTCATGCACATAAAACCATTAAAAGCATACCAACATAATCATTCAAACCTTACATTCAAAACCAATTCCAATCATACCATTTTGTCTAAATTATACCATCTCATAACCATTTCATGTAACAACTAAGCATGCCAAAACAGCTTCACATATCACATTCATTAAGGCATATTATCAAAACATAATTAGCCAAATCACATGGCTAAGTTCATTATACAACTCATACCAAAACTAGCCTATACATGCCATATTGAGCTATATACATTCTCAAAGTGTACCAAAATAAGTTTTAGTAGTGTGATGACGATCCGTGATGGTCCCGAGCCTTCGGTAGCTTTGACGACCTATAAAACAGACTAAACACCAAAAGCTTAGTAAGTCATATCCAAATAAACTACATATGTAAGCATATAAGCATATAAAACATAAGCACATTTCTTATACATAACCATCTTCTCATATATATATACTTTAGTTCATACTTTTGGCCACATTTGCCACCATCATCGATTCAAGAATCATATATAGATACTTAGCTTTTTATGCTCACCTTCACATATCATATTGATATCCCATTATACAAAATCATCATAATAAGATCACATAGTGCATTACCTCATATACACACTTAGTGTACAATTCAACGTACCTGAAATAGATTCATCTCATTCTTTCTTTAGCTCATTATCAATCTCAACCCCATACTCAAGTATCTATTCTTTCAACTCTTAAAACTATCATTATCCACATAGCTATCATACATACCTTAATCAACACTTAGTTACTCACCATTCATGCTACTCAATTTCTTGATATTACCTCATACTTACATACCATGTATTCATTTCGGACAAGCTCATAGATTAATGAATTACATCTCGTTCCTATAATCTCGTAAAGTAAGAGCCACTTACCTCATTAGTACTATGTTACCAGGATATCATGCATTATTTACATAAATAATATTTCTCGGGTATCTCCATTAGTGGGTTAATGTTTTAATGGATCCGTAACTCCGCACACTTAGTGCAAATCAAATAACGTATCGCACACTTAGTGTCATTACTGAAAAAAGAGAGCACACACAGGGCTGTTTATTAGCATTGTATCGCACACTTAGTGCCAATTTCATAACCGAACATAATTGTTATCGTACACTTAGTGCCAATACGTTAAACTGAACTTATTTTTGGTATCACACACACAGTGCATATTCAATAAGCCAAAACTTTTGTCTTTTCGCACACACAGTGCTAATTGTTAAGGCCGTAGCTTCTCTCAATATCGCATATACAGTGCTAATCACATAGTCGAAACTTATATTATTTTGCACACACAGTGCTATTCATTAAAGTCGTAGCTTCTATTGTTTCGCACACACAGTGCTATTCATTAATTATAATCGCACACTTAGTGCTTCAACTCATAGCCGAAGCTTAAATGATATCGCACACTTAGTGCTTTATAATAAACTGATCTTAAACCGATACCGCACACACAGTGTCATCCACAAAGTTGAAGCTTATAATATTTTGCACACACAGTGCAATCATCTCGGTCACATTTCCATTTACGCACACTTAGTGCCACAAAGATTCATTTCTCACATAGCATTTATAATTCAATGATATCATAACCATTCGTTTCACAACATTTAAACATAGCTTAGTACACTTTTTATATTCAAACTTATCTTGGAATTCATATGCACAATCCTCTCATAAACATCCATTATCAACATTAGTCATAGGAATAATTATGATTTCATACAAGTACATTTATTTTTATAGTGACTTACCCCGGATTCGGTTTATCGAAAATGAAAACGGCTACTCGTTTACTTTCGCTTTCCCACGATCTAAGTCTGTTTTCTTTGGTTCTTGATCTAAACATTCAGAATTAACCCTTTTATTCACTAATTCATTCAATTCAATCCAAGAACACACATTTAGAGTTATTTGCAAAATAACCCTCATATTTGCACAACTTAGCAATCTAGTCCATTTTTCTCAAAACATCAAATTCACAAAATCCACTTATACACAAGCTTGGCCGAATATATACACATCACATACAAGCCTGCATTTTTCATTAAATTCACAATTTAGTCCCTCAAATTATCATTTTCTCAATTTAGCCCTATTTAGCTAAATTCATCAAAACTTCAAGAACAAAACATGTTCATCTACCACCAATCTATCATTTAACACCTTAAAGCATCACAAAGCTCAACATAGCATCAATGGCATAACTTACAAGCATCACCAATACACAAAATTGAAACATGGGTTTGATAGTAGACGAAGCAACGATTACAAAAACGTAAAAATTATCGAAAATCGAAGTCAAAACTTACCTTAATCTAGCCCAAATATGTGCCAAATGTAAAAAAAATTCAAACCCTTCTTCTTTGTTCTTATTTTCGGTGATGAAGCATAAAGATGATAGCATTTTAGCCTTAGTTTTTGTTTATTCATCTTTTTTTTCTCAAATTACTAATTTACCCATCCATATATCAAATAAAACAAAATAACACTATGGTCATTATGTCATTTCATCACCCATTATCTTATGAATGGGTTTATAACATCATAAGGCCTCCACCTTAGAAAGCCACATCAATTAGGTGTCTTTTCTTAAAGCATGCAAATTTTACCTTCAATGCAATTTAATCCTTTTATCAAATTAAACACACAGATAGACAAATTAGCTCACGGAAATTCACCATATGCTTAGTCACATATCAACGACAGAAAATAATATTAAAATATTATTCGAATTTGGATTTGTGGTCCCAAAACCACTGTTCCAACTAGGGTATAAAACAGACTGTTACACTTAGACCTTCATTATTTTATTGACCTAAAATAAAGATAACTAAACATATTAGATTATTAATCTATCAAATCTGTCCATGCATGTAAGAATCCATAACATTTAAACTGGAATCAAGAAGTTTCCTTCCTCACACACCATTCTGACACTTACGCATGCAGAATGAAGAATACATAAATGACTTAAAGAATAACCTAGGAATCATCAATAATTACCAATAAGTTGGTACTAACGTATGAGTTAGCTGAATACTGCGAACTTACTTCAAATAGGTTTTCTGAACTTAAATTTTCAAAGAGTTTTAAGAGAAAATAAAGAAAGGAAAAGAAAACATAAAGATGTTTAGAAAGACCACCGTTATCCTTAATTACTTAACCTCAGAGACAAGGATTAGTGGAAAAATCAAATACTTCTACTATCTTGATTCTCGTGATTAAGTGCTCTTAACTTAATTTAAGTCTTATCATCTATTGTAGTCTAGTTTCATTCTAACTAAGTCTCAAATTAACTCATCAAATTACTAGACTTAAATAATAAACAAATCTAAACAACTACGAACTTACTGAGTTTGCTTAGAACATTTGAGTTGGGCAGATACTTACATAAGAGTTTGCCAAACCACAGAACACGCCAAAACAAGGAGTTCGCCAAATGATGCATCACACAACATCCTGTACTTGGTCAAGACAAACACTTTAGTTACTCATATTTATCCTTATTTTACCAATAACACACCAAATAGTAGCCATATATAGAGACTTCGTCAGATAGGCTATTACAATCCCCCCCACTTAGAAAATTTCGTCCCCAAAATTCATACCTGTGAATAACTGTGGATACTGCTCTTTCATTACACTTTCTCTTTCCCAAGTGGCTTCTTCTGTATTATGATTTCTCCATAATACTTTCACTAATGGGATCCTTTTATTCCTTAGCTCGTTTACCTCACTTGCCAGAATACGAATGGGCTTTTCTTTATAAGACAGATATGGTTCTACCTCTAATTCTTCAATATGCACAATATGATCTGTATTGGATCTATATCTTCTCAGCATAGACACATGTAACACATTGTGAATTTTTGACAACTCTAGAGGTGAAGCCAATCTATGAGCCATTGATCCAACTTGCTCTAAGACTTTTTATGGCCCTACAAATCCTTGATTTAATTTTCTCTTCTGACCAATATTATAATCTTCTTCTAAGGATAAACCTTTAAAAATAATTTATCACCAACTTCAAAAGAAATTGTTTCCTCTTCAGATCAGCATAGGCTTTTTGATGATCCTGTGTAGCCTTCAAATGACTACGGGTACAAAAAAAAAATTCTTTTATTTCACACACTAACTTAGAACCTACCAATTGTTTTTCATAGAGTTTCATCCAATATGTGGGCATTATGCACTTTCTACCATACAAAACTTCAAATGGAGACATTTTCAAACTGGCATGATAACTATTGTTATATGAAAATTCAACCAAAGGAATATACCTTTCCCAGTTCAGCCTAAAATTAATTACACAACTTCTTAACATATTCTTTAGAACTTAAATAACTCTTTCATGCTGAGCATCTGTCTGATGATGAAATGTAGTACTAAATTGCAACTTAGTTCCCAATGATTCCTATAATTGCTTCCAGAATCTTGAAGTAAACCTTGGATCTCTGTCTGAAACTATGAAAGATGAAACTCTATACAGGCGTACTATCTCAGAAATATAAAGCTCGGCTAACTTCTCCAAAGAATAAGTAGTGTTCATTGGCAGAAAATAAGTTGACTTAGTAAATTGATCTACTATTACCCAAACTGAATATTTTTTTGAAGAACTGAGGGGTAGCCCCGACACAAAATCCATGGTGATCCTATCCTACTTCCACTCTTTTATCTCTGAAAGATACAACTTATCCAAGGGAACTTGATGTTCTGCTTTAACTCATAGACATGTTAGACAAGTTGAAACATACTTTGTGATTTTTCTTTTCATCCCAAGCCACCAATATGAGCTTTTCAAATCTCTATACATCTTGATAGCCCCTGGATGGAATGAAAAGGGTTACTGATGAGCTTATCTTAGTAGTTCTTTCCTTAAACTATTCTCATCTGGAACAAACATTGTTCCCATGAATCTCAATTCACCACCTTTACCCAGACTGAAATTTGTTGCCTTACCAGACATAATTCATTGTTTATACAAATCACACAGTGTATCTTTCATCTACTCATCCAGAATTTGAGAACGAAAACTTGGCTTAACATTTAATTTTGCCAAAACTTATCCATTATTAACCATACTCGCTCCTACTCGTAGTGATGTCAATAATGCCACTATTTTTCTTCTTAAAGCATCAACCACAACGTTTGCTTTACCAAGATGATACTTAATGGCCAAATCATAGTCCTACAACAATTCCATCCAACACCTTTGACATAGATTCAAATATTTTTGTGTCATCAAATACTTCAAACTTTTATAATTAGAGAAGACACACACTTTTCTCTATACATATAATGTCTCCGTAACTTCAATGCCAATATTACAACTACCAATTCCAAATCATGAGTTGGATAGTTTTTCTCATGAGGTTTAAGCTGGCATGATACATAAACTATAACCTTTCCCTCCTACATAAGCATATCAAAGCCCATTCAAAGATGTATCAGTATAAATTATATATTTTGCACCATACTCTAGCTGTGCTAAAACTAGAGCTTCAGCCAAAACTGATTTCAACTTCTCAAAACTTTGTTAGCAGTCATCTGTCCACTCAAACTTTGTTTCTTTTTCAACAGTCGAGTAAGAGGTGATGCTATCTTTGAAAACCTTTCACGAATCTTTTGTAATAACCTACTAGTCCCAAAAAGATATAGACTTCAAATACATTTGTGGGCGGATTCCACTCAAGTACTGCTTGTACCTTATCAGGATCTACTTTAATACCCTCAACAAAGATCGTAGGGCCTAGAAAATGTACTTCTCTCAGCCAAAATTCACATTTACTGAACTTAGCACATAACTAATTATAACACAAGGTTCTCAACACAATTCTTAAATGTTTCTCATGATCAACTTCATTCTTAGAGTAAACCAAAATATCATCAATAAAAACTACTACAATTTGATCCAATTATGGATGAAATACTATGTTCATCAAGTCTATAAATACTGCAGACGTATTAGTCAAACCAAAGGGCAACACTAAAAATTCATAGTGACCATACCTCGATCAAAAGATAGTCTTAGGCATATTATTACCTTTAATCTTCACTTGGTAATAACCAAACCTCAGATTAATTTTAGAGAAAACTGTAGCCCAACATAACTAATGAAACAAATCTTCAATTCTAGGAAGAGGATATTTATTCTTTATAGTTACCTTGTTCAACTGACAGTAGTCTACACATAAGTGAATTGTTCCATCCTTCTTCTTCTCAAACAGAATTGGTGCACCCCAAGGTGATACACTAGGTCTTACAAAACCCTTATACAACATATCTTGCGACTTTTGTTTCAACTCTTTTAGTTCTAATGGTGTCATTTTGTAAGGAGTACAAGAGATAGGTGTTGTACCAAGTTCCAACTCAATTGAAAATTCTACATCTCTCTTAGGTGGGATCCTTGTAAGCTCTCCTAAAAACACATCTAAAAATTCACTCACCACTAGAACTTGACAAACTTCCTTTCTTGACTCATATGAGTCCATTATATATGCCAAATAAATGTCTGCACCATTAACAATCATCTTTCTAGTGGATATAGCAGAAATTATTCTGTTAGCCAAACTAGTTTATACGCTGAGCATTAATACTTCCATACCCTTAACAGTTATTAGACGTACACCTCTAGCATGATAGTCAACCATAGCATTATGTTGATTCAACTAATTCAATCCAAAAATAGCATCAAATTCATGGAAATTTAGTAATAACAAACCTACCAAAAATATGTACCCTCAAAACACCAACGAGCAATTCTTTATCATCTTATTCACTACAGTACTCTGACCTAGTGGATTAGTTACTAACACATTTGTTTCTGAATGAGTGGATCCTAGATCTATTAAAGCATAAATACTATTTCTGAGAAAAGATAATTTACCTGTTATAACTTCTAGTAGATCAACATCCTTCTTTGCTTTCATTACATATACTTGGGCTGACACTCAAGAACTCGGTTTACTAAGATTTTTCCTTGGTGTTCCTTGTATTGAGCTAGAATTTGCCGCTACTCCGAACCTAGTCTCTTGTTGAAACTTCTGAGGTCCTCGGACAGACTACTTTGTGCTTGCTTTTATCTTGGAGAGATAATCTTTAACCATATGATCACTGGATCCACATCCAAAAATATGCCCTAGAATGTATCCAACATTCTCCACTATGGTTTCACCATAGTGTTCACATTTAACATTTCTTACCACTTTGGACCCACCATAACATGCCGTTGAAACAACTGGTCTATTAAATCTTTCATGCCTGAAACTTGTAAACTGTAAATATCTTCTTGAAGTTGAAAAAGTTTGATCTCTAGGCTTCTTAAAACTTGTTGGAGATGAAGAATTAGTCATTTTCCTCTTTATCTTTTATTTTTCAAATTTTTTGCTTCTATCTCTAATAATAGTTTCCATCTTATAAGCCTTGGCTATCATGATTGCTAAACTTTTATACTCAAAAGCTATTACTAAAGCAAAAATTTCATCTCTCTGCCCCCATTCAAGCTTATCACACATTTCTTTCTCTATTTCGAACATATTTTTAGTATATCTACTAAGTCTCACAAATTCTCGTTAATATTCCATCACAGACATTCTTCCTTGTCTCAGATACATAAATTCTTTCTTCATTTGTTCTACATATATTTGGTTTACATACCTTTCTCTGAAATTTTCCAAAAAGAAGTCCAAGTCAATAATCTCTTTCGGAGTCATACTAATCAACATTTCCCACCATTGATAAGCTTCTCCTTTTAACAAATATATGACACATAATAGACTATTTCCTAGTGTACATTTTAATTCTTTTTTAACTCCGCATACACGAGACAACCATTGTTCAGCCACAGTGGGATAATCACTTTCATCCTCAAGAAACTCTTTAGCACCCGTTTTTCGAATTTCTTCCATAAGGTCAACTTTAGGAGGAGTTGCAATAGTTATTGGTGGGGCAGGTTGTGCTAGGCAAACCACTTTTGGCTATGGCTGCTGAGGTTGTTGTGGCTGGGATGCTTGAGTGTTGTTCCTATAAAATAATCAAACATTTGTGCCATCATTGTAAAGAAAAAAATTTTGAAGAGATTTTCAGAAGCGTCCATACTATTTGCAGGAGTTTGCTCTTGAGTAGCATGAGGCATATGACTTTCTATTTCCTCTCCGATAGCTTTCTTTAATCCGTCTTATATCATTACAAGAAAATTCAAATTAGTTCAAATAATAAGGACTAAGCCAGAGGCATATCATGTATGATAGGGTGTGACATAGCCTTTGATTTTTTGAGAAATGACTCAACCTTGGCTCTAATGCCAAATTTGTAACGCACCAAATTTGACCCTATAATAGGATTCGAGAATAGTGTATTACTACTTGAAAACAAATTGACTTAAAAACATTTCGGCTAAAATTTAAAGAATTCTTATAAAGTTATAGATATGACTTTTTTCTAGCTGTTATTTTACTAAGGTGAAGGAAATATCATCAAATTGAAAATAAAATATAATTTGTATGGCGTATAAATTCAAATATGGTAACTTCAAGAAAGAAATGTATTGACTTAAATCCAAATATTAGTACTTTGTAAAAACCTCTTCAAAAAATAGTCTTAATGAACATAAATTCTTTGTACACATGATTTTCAAAATACACCTATGTGCTACCCCCATAAGACAAGCATGATACAGACACAAAGCAGTCATCTCACAATTTTAACAATGCACTGGCGTAGTTCTTGAATAAAATCTTCCTTCAATCAACAAATCCTGAGAAGGAAAAAGGATAATAGAATAAGTTCGAATGAGCTTAGTGAGTTCCAAAAAGAAATCATGCATTACATAACATAATACATTATCTAAACCCTTCAAGAGATCTTACACGTATAACACAAAGTACACCTACTGGCATATACATGACACAAACAAACTCATTACGCCAGCTCATATAACTTAGGCGTATACTGTACTCCAACTTAACACAACTCATACAGATCCATCTTCATGCCATCTACATTCTCAAAATTTAGGATCAGAAGCATACCTTTCAGACTTATTCACGTTCATTCTCCCCTTAACTCATCATATCATATTCACTCAGAATAGCATGTATGATCATGATCTGCCAATCCAATTTGCAATATATATGCCCTACCAGTGGCTACACAAACATATCACCACTTTTCATACATCAGATATTAGATCATATCATACATTTCAAAAGCAGGTAGTAGTGGCTTAAGCATGAAGAATGATGTTTACTTCACTTTATTGATACACTGTACTCAGACTAATAACTACAAATAACCATTATTCGCGTACACATCTTTTAGTCACTATACACTCACAAACTTTTAATCCATTATAGAGGAAGAATACTTACCTTACACGAAATATAGAATAAAGAAACTACAACACATAGAAATAAGAAGGAACTCACCAGAAACTCTAACAAAAGTATAGAAAGTAGGTCCCTTACCCTTATCACTTGGACCTTCATTATTTTCTTGAGCTAAAATAAAGATAATAAAATATATCAGATTATCAATCTATCAAATCTGATCATGCATGCAAGAATCCATAACACTTAAACCAGAATTAGGAAGTTTCCTTCCTCACACACCATTCTGACACTTATGCATGTAAAACGAATAACACGTAAATAACTTAAAGAATAACCTAGGGTTTATCAGTAATTACCAGTAAGTTGGTACTAACATATGGGTTAGTTGAATGTTGTAAACCTTAATTCAAAGAGGTTTTCTGTACTTAAGTATTCAAAGAGTTTTTAGAGAAAATCAATAAAAAATAAGAAAGCATAAAAGTGTTTAGAAAGACCATCGTTATCCTTATATACTTAATCTCGGAGACTATGATTAGTGGAAAAATTAGATAATTCCACTAACTCTCTTAATTCCCATGATTAAGTGCTCTTAACTTAATTTAAGTCTTATCATCTACAATAGTCTAGTTCCATTCTAACTAAGTCTCAACTTAACTAACCATGTAACAGCCCGATTTTGACCCTGATTGGAACGGTGGTTTCGGGACCATGAATCCGAGTAAAAAAAACACAAATAATAAATAAATATTTTAATATTACTTTCTATGCTTAATATGTGCGATTTGATGTTAGTGAAAATTTCGTATTAAAATTTGATCGTTTTGGTGCTTAATTGTGAAAAAGGGTTTAATTGCATAAAATGAAAAATTGGTGGTAGAATGTGTTAGTACTAAATTGGAGATGGCTTTTTAGATTGAGGTATTAAAAGTGTAAATTTGCCAAAAGATTAAGCCTAGTGGCCGGCCATCATTTGCATGTAATAGTAACATAATTATTTATTATTATATTACATGTCACTAGGTAAAAAAAAAGTGATAAATGAATTAATAATAAAAGAAAAGCAAGTGTGTTCATCTTTCTTTCTAGTGATGAAAATAAGAAAAACAAAAGAGGAATCATCATCATCTTCTCCTTTTATCACCGAAACAAAAAGAAGAAGAGAGGGGTTTGAGCTCTCAAAATATTCGGTCCTTGCATGTTCTCATAAGGTGAGTAAATGAACTTGGTTTTTGTTAATCTTAGCATTTTTGAGGTTGTTGTCATGAAATCTATCTAGCCATAACTGAAATTTTGAAATTGGTTATAAAAATTTAATGTTGCCATGGATAAAATTTGATGTTTGGATAGTTAATAATAGAATAGAATATTAGCATGCTAGATTAACAAGATTTTTCTTTGGATTTCTATTTGAAACTTGGTATAGGGATTATTTTGTAAAAATAAAATTTTTGAAAGGGTTAAATAGAAATATAATTGAAGAAATGAGTTGATAGAAGAGTAATGAATATTCAGCCCTTGTTGGATATGGTTAAATTCTTAATATTTTGTGTTTTGGGCTATATGGACTAAATTGTTAATAATGTAAATATTGGGGGTAAAAATGGCAATTTGTGTATTTATGTGTTGTTAGATTAAATTGAATGAAATAATGTTTAAATGGGGTTAATTTGAAATTATATAGATCAAGAACAAAAGAAATCGGACTCGGATTGGGGAAAAACGAAAGTTGTCGACTAGTCGCCCCGTCCCATTTTACATTGTCCGAGGTAAGTTTTTAAGCAATCAGGTTATATGGAATTTATCTATATTGATGTACTAAAATTTAATGGAAGTATGTATACTGATTTTTAATGTAGCCAAATGTATTATTTATATATGTATAAAGTAGAACCGAATGAGAGGCATATATATATATGTCATTGGTTCATTCGAATGTGACGTGTATATATATGTCAAAGATATACCCGAATGTGACATTGAATTGAGAAATGAATATAACCGAATGTGATGCATATATATGGCAATGATATAATTGAATGTGATGTTGATCATAGAAATAAAATAAGTGAATTGGTATATATACAATTGTGGTTTAAGTTTTATATATATGAATATTTAAGCTTGATTATTTGAGATGGATAAAAGTATGTGTATATATATATTTACATTGAGTGATAGTATATGTGAAAATAAATAGCAAAGAATTTTGGTTGTATTGAATTCGGTGGTTAGGTTCATATATTGTATGTTACCCGAATGTGTTGGCGGTTGATAATTGATAAGAGTTATCCTTGATATGTATATATATTTATACGTGCATTAATGGTTGCCGAATATGATGGGTTGAGATGGAAGAATGAACTATGAATAATAGATGTTTTAATTGGGTATAGATAATATTGATAGTGAAATTATATATGTTTATGTGGTGAGGAAATGATCGGCTAAAGAGCACTAAGTGTGCGATCAATTGTAATCTCAAAGGTTGAATTCGAGTAAGTTGATACTATGAGATCTTATCATTCGGGATCTAGTATATATGTTAAAGGGTGGCTTAGGTGGATCGTTATTTTAAAGGTATAATTTAATATGATTAAGTTTAGTTCGATTAAGATATGATGTAAAAAAAAAAATTGCATAAAGATTATGAAGTGTATAAAAGTTTCGATATATGAATTGGTTTATAAACAACTTTATAAATATGATATTTAGGCTTTGAGCCTAGCAGGTGCTTTGTGCCGTTGAAAGTATTCGGGCTTTAAGCCTAGCGAGCTTTTGTCTTGGGTGGATAATATCGGGCTTTAAGCCTAGTGAGGCTTTGTGCGATGAAAGATATCGGGCTTTATGCCGAAGCAGAGCTTTATCTTGGTGAATTATTATAAGTATATGTTTAAATAGATTTTTGATGATATGGAACTTAAATTCAGTAAATGAGTTCGATGTTCAGGTATGTGTAAGTCTATTGGTTATTGGAGATAAGGTAAATTAGTAAATTGATATTTGTTACTAGTTATATGTGATACAATTGGAGAATGTATGTGAATTATATGGATTGAAAGGTAAGAAAGAAAATTTAGTAGTTAATATGTATATACTTGAACAAATGTATATGTATTGGTCTTGATATGAAAAAGTGATTTACAGATCGATGTGAAATCTATTATTGAATGTGTGTGTGTTTGGCCGTAAGGCTATGAAATGTGAAGGTTTAGAAATGGTGATATAAATTATAGTTATAGTTTTAAACCTCGATTGTGATTATTTTAAATTGGCCTTACTAATATAATGATATAATGCATTGTTGTTATGAAATTGCTTATAACTTACTAAGTTTGTGATAGCTCTTTGTATGAGCTTGTTTGCATTGTTTATTAGATTTTGGAATCAAGTTACGAGCTCGGGATCATCGTCAAAGTCTATCACACTATCGACTGTTTTTGGTATTTTATAAGTTGAATTTTTAAACCTATGGCATGTATAGGCTAGATTGAAATTTGAAATGTTAGATTTTGGTTTTGTATAAATTAAGCCATGCGAAAATGGCCTAACTTCAATGCTTTACTACGATTTTATTGATTATGGCTTACGTTCATTTGGTTATTATGCTATATGTCTTGATTGAAGGGTATTCAGGATATCTATTGTGTGCATTTGGTTGATTCGGTTGTGACATATGGATAGATAAGAGTATGAGTGAATTTGGTTGTTAATTTGGTAAAGATGTTATAAACTAGTTAACCATATTTTTGCAATGAAACAGTTTTTGGTTAGCAGCAGTGACATGATTTTGAAAAATCACTAAAAATAGGAGAAATGGAATTAGAAAATGAATAAGATATAGAATTAAATCTTATTGTGTCTATTTTGATATGAAAGAAACAGAGTAGGCAAAGGAATTTTATATTATGAGATATTTAAATTTTAGTGAGACTTGTTCTGAATGAATTTGTGATTCCCTGTTCTGTCTTGGAAAAATTGTTAAAAATTGTACAAAAATAACAGGGAGCATAGTTTATATGCTTAGAATCCTTAATGAGTCTATTTTTGATTGGATTAAACAAGAACATTATTGAAATTTTGTACAATGAGATAACTGAGTTTTTGTAATGATAGGTCAGAATCGTCAACAGTGAAATAGGGGAAACTTTGATGAATAAACTGTACTAATTGGCCACATGAAAAATTATGGAAAAATTATATATACGAGTCTAGTTTCAAGGAAAATTTACGGATCTAAATTTCGAGTTTTGTAACTCGAGTTATGGTCAATTTAGTCAGCATGACGCAGTTGGACAGCTTTAAATTCTTATGCCCCGAACTAGTAGTCAAGTCTAGTAATGCCACATACTCGACTCCGGCAAAGGTCTCGGGTAAGGGGTGTTACAAACCAAATAACCATACTTAAGTAATAATAAAAATCTAAACAATTGTGAACTTACTAAGTTCACTCAAAACATCTAATTTGGGTGAATACTTATAGAAGAGTCTGTCAAACCATAGAACATGCCAAAACAAAGAGTTTGTCAAATGGCGCATCACATAGAATCCTATACTTAGTCAAGACAAACACTTTACTTACTCATAGCCATCCTTATTTTACCAATAACATACCAAATAATAACTAGATACAAAGACTTCATCGGCTGAGTGTTACAGTTTGGACGCTGACTCCACATTCTGTAACAGCCCGGTTTAGACCCTAGTTAGAACAATGGTTTTGGAACCACAAATCCGAGGTCGTAAAATTATTTTTAATATTATTTTGGCATTTACAGTATGTAATTTATATGTTTAAAAATTTCGTGATTTAATTTTATCGATTGGTTGGTTAATTTGATAAAAGGAATTAATCGCGCAAAATGTAAAAGTTGTATGCTATTTGTCACATTTATATATTATAACACAGAAAACAAATTCATCAATGGAATTAGCAGTCTTGGACACAATAGGTCAAACAATTCTTTAGACCTTGATATTGTCCATGGACTTTTGGATATGCTAGACCAGCATAAAGAGCTAGCACAAGAATGGAAATTGATAGATTCAACTCTTTTTATTATGCACATGTTAGTGTCACGGGGCTAGACCTTGCGTCTCACAATCTGTGTAGCCTTTGGTGATTTCTTCACTTCAAATGTGCCTAAGTCAACCTAACTCTCGCAAAGGTGAGAATTCTCACAGAATTTCTCTAAGGCACTAAATTATAGCGAGAGCAACTCGAATCAAAAGAGAAATAAAGAACAAAAAAGCCAAAAGAAAATATCGTACACTAAGTGTTTGAGAAAATGCTCTCAAATATATTCAATTATGAATGAAGTGATTAAAAATTAAGGGGGGGACTCTATTTATAGTTAGGATCCCGTAGAACCAACGGTACAAATTGAGTTACATTAACAGTCAAGATTAGAGCCTATATACAATTGAGAGTCCTAAGGGACTTAAACTCCCTACAATATTATCCTTTAAGATTAACACAATTTACCCTAGTATCTCTAGTATTACTAGAGTGTTTCACCGGGCCACCAAGGCTATTCAAATAGATGGGCTTCTCCACAGGTTCCATGAATCGGGCCAGTTCATGTTGGTCAAATGAGCCTCATTTCATCGATTGACCTCTATGGGGCGTTATTTATGCAATGGTCATGGAATTTGATCCACAACCCATGACATTCTCCCCACCCATTCTTACAACACCCTCGTTGTGTCTTTGGAATGACATTGGTTTGACTCACCTCAAAACTCTCTCGATGCCTCAGCTTTTAATGACTCCTAACTCGAATTGTTTCTTTTTTTTTTTGGTACATCTCGATCGTAAGAAGCCACTGCTCTTACTTGACTCCATTGTGACTTACCTCGATTGGGATCCTTTTGATCTGCAAAAATAGGCTTAGGCATGACTACATTCAACATTGGGTTCACCTTGAGTCTTGCCCCTAGCAATGGTTTGTAGGCCCCTCGACTTGCCTACTTCAATACTCTGAAAGGGTCCCTCCATCTTTATCAAACCAACAGTAACTCAAAATGTAAAACACTACCAAAGTGTTTGAGAAGTACCTCACTCATCACATTTACCCATCTTGTCTGCCCAATTTGAATTACTACTTTACCCCCAAAGTCTGATGCACAACCCAGTTCTCTTAGGTGGTAGCCCCCTCTGATTACTCAATAGGTCTCACATTGGTTTTCTACCACTCTAACATTTCCAAGGCGATCTTCATATCACTCTCATCTACCAAGTCCATATTCATCTCATACGAAACATCCATAACTAGCTAGATTACTGAAAATACCTTGGTTCCACCTCTCGTGTCTCAAATCACCGAAATAATGAATTTTTGTTATCGAGCATCCAAGATATATAAGCAACTGACAAATGGAACCAAAAAAGAATTAATCTTGTCAAGGAAATTTAAGTTAAAAACAAAATCATAATCATCCAAGTGGATTACCTTGAAGTCTTCCTTACATTCCTGTTGATCAGTTTGTATATCAACTCCTTCTACTACTCAAACAGTCGAGACCTCTTTGGAATTAACAATCTTGATCTTCTTAGTTAACTCACTCATTAAAAGACCAAGCTTACCCATAAATATTTCTAATATGAACAGGTCTGATGCCCTCCTATCAATAAGAGCACTTTTCTTTTTACCTCCAATGTTGATGTCCTCATAAATCAGCTGTAATAGCCTATTTTCAATTAAATCAAAATAGTGGTTTTAGAACCAAAAATCTAATGATGAAATAATTATTTTTTTTATTATTTCAATGTCTACGGAATATTAGTAGTGTTGTATAAAAATTTCGTTAAGAAATTTTATCGTTTGCATGCTTAATTTAGTGAAAAGAACTAAATCGTAAAAGGTGCAAAAGTTACATTCTATAAGCTAAAGGGGTTTAATGGCTATGAAATTAGATATTTAAGGGATTTATGTGGTAATTAGACCATTTTTATATTGAATGGACATTTATGGGCATGAATTAAATGGTTTTAAGGTTTATAATAAAGGTTAAACATGTAAATTAATAATTAAAGGTTAGTAAAATAATCAAAACAAAGGTCATCATCTTTGTTTGTCCATCTTTAACAGAAATTAGACCTAAGAAACCTCTATTGAAGGTGTTTGAAGGTTCAAACATTTCTTCCTTGTGCATGTCAGTGTTGTTTTGTCCTGTTTTTAATGATTTTTATGTTTTTGAAGTCATTATAGCTTAATCTAGCTAGCGCAAGGACTAATTTGCAAAGATTTTAAAATGTTAGGGTTTTTCCATGAATGTATTCATGTGGTTTTTGATGTTTGATGGAAGAAAATGAATCTTTGTTATTAAACAAACAACTTTTGTAAAGTTAATTTTGTTAAAAATATCAAATAAGGATTTATTTGTAAAATGCGTAAATTACATGGTGAAATTGTGAAATAATGAGTTGTATGATTTGCTATGACCTTATAAAGAATTTGGCTATCTTAGTTTGTGGATGAAATTGCATGAATTTCAATTTACGGGCTTAAAGACTAAATTGTAAAGAAGTTAAGTGTAAATTTGAAAAAGTATTTATTTTGGACTGATTTGAATAGAATGATTATTGTATGGATTGAATTTGACTATTTAGATCAAGTTAAACCTCGTACAGATTTAAATCGAGGGAAAGATAAAGTGTCAGACTAGTTGATCCTCTTTCATCATTTTGTGATCGAGGTAAGTTCGTATGAACTATATCAGTTAAATGTTGATCAAATTTAATGTTTAATGTCTTGTTCTAATGTAAATGAATCAATATATATATGTTGAGTATTATTATGCAATTTCTCATAAAAAGAAACAATGAAAATCCAACGACTTTTTGATGTCATTAGTGTTTCCATATTTTGGGTGCTGGTCTTGAATGTCCTATCGATGGCTGAGGTCTAGCATTTATTGCGGATACTTGTCAGATTGTGTGAACGACATCGTGTAGCTACGTTCCGACCGTTAGCTTGTGTGAGTAGACGCAAGTTACCATGTTTTGGGTGCTGGTCCTGAACGTCCCACCGATGGATGGGTTCTAAAATTTGTTGGGGATAGTCGTCAGCTTATGTGAGCGGCATCATGTAGCTATGTTCCAACTATAAGCTTGTGTGAGCAGGCCCATTTATGGCGCGTATTAGCATTTTTGTAAAGGAAAAGGAAAGGATTGGTTTTGACCATATGTTAGCACACTTTTTGTGAGCTTCTCGTGTATATGATATTATTCTAAGTGGTTCAACGAGCATGTAAAGGGATGAACAGGTAAGGATTTCGATTGATTACACTATGAAACTATTGAAAGTTATGATGTATTAATGAACAAATTATGTATAGTCATGTTATGAGAAGTATGAATTCATATGTATTATGACTATGAAGTTTTCCTTACCATGTGATGAGTTTTGCTAAGTTATGCGATTAAGCACTAACTTGTGTTGTTGGTGATGCTTAGGCTTGTGCCAAGCTTGTGTTGGATTGATTCATGTTTATTTTTAAGCTTATGCATTGAAATTGAAAGCATTGTTTATGATTTACGAACTTACTAAGCATTATATGCTTACATTGTATTCTTTTCTATGTTTTATATATTATCGGAAGCTCGATCGGTTTGGAAGCTCGTCGGAGACCTATCACACTATCCAATGACTATATCGGTAGATTTTTGATGTTTTGAGTCATGGTTATAATGGCATGTATAGGTGATTTGGGTTTGATGAAATAGTCATTATGTTTGATTTGTAAATGTGGTAATATGGTTGATGATCTTTTGGCATTTTAATGCTTTGATGGTTGGTGTTGAAATGGTCAAGTAATATTATGTTTAGAATAACCAAATTTGGTATGTTTGAATGTGATTTTGGCATGTGGTCATTGTGGTAAGTTTGATTTGGAATTAGGTTATAAATGTATGGTTGATGAATGGCTAAATTATACATAAGTTTAAGTTATTTGATTGTTGTGATTGAGGTGCCTTTTGGCATATTGGTTGAATGGATAGATGCCATCTTGAATTAGCTTTATTATGCATGTTTGAGGCACATTTTGAAGCTTGAATATATGTGCAAATGACTTGTAGGTGTGAGCATGGATTGAGTGAAAGAAATGGCTTCAAATTGGCATATTTCTTGTCCAGACGGCCTTAGACACGGGCGTGTGTCTCAGCCGTGTGTCCTCTTGCACACGGGCGTGAGAGGCTATTTTGAGAGTTACATGGCCTGGCACTCGGACGTGCAGTTTGGCCATGTAACCCAAGTCAAAGAGTTACATGGGCACAGATACGGGTTAGGATACGGCCGTGTATCCCTACTTCGAATGCCCATACGGCCTGAGACACGGATGTGTGTCTCAACCGTGTGAGTCGCATGGCTTGGCCACACGGCCGTGTGACCCATACAACATAAAATTTTCTATCTTTTTGCATGAAGTTATAAATATTTTCAATTTAGTCCCGAATCTTTTGAAGAATGATTCTATGGCATCAATGGCTCGAATAAGGAATGATATGCATGTGTTTGAATGAGACACGATATGATTTATGAAATGTTTGAATACAAATGATGAATACGAGTTAGAGGTGTTACATTTAGTGGTATCAGAGCTATGGTTTAGTCGATTCTCAGACTGAACATAACGTGTACAAGTCTAGAAATACATGCCATTATATAACCTGTGATAATGTGATAACTTCTAACATGTTTTGAACTTTTCTTTCATATAGAAATGTCATCCAACCGAGCTGACTCTGATGAAGCTGAAAGTAATACGCAAGCCTCTGTTCACGGAGTAGCTACAAGTGGCACTAGGCCTGCATCAGAGGGCCAGGGAGGAGAGGCTAAGGAAGCCTTCTTCCATACGATGAAAAAATGGTTTACCAAGTTCGTACGAATGAACCCGGTGGCTCAACGACCTCCACCCCACCTGTTCCCCAACCGGTTCTCGTAGTTCCTCAGGGTTTGGAATAAATGCTAGTTAGTAAGCCTTCAATTAATAAAATTTGTAAATATGTGGCTGAAGATTTTAGAGCCACAGTTGAAGATAATCTAGAGACAGTCGAGTTTTGGTTATAAAATACTATCAGGGTTTTTGACAAGTTGTCTTGTACACCGGTAGAGTGTGAAAAATGTGTTGTATCTTTGCTGAAAGACTCAGCTTATTAGTGGTGGAACACTTTGGTTCCAGTAGTGCCGAAAGAGCAAATAGATTAGGAATTCCTTCAAATCGAGTTGCAAAAGAACTATATAAGTAAGAGATTTCTTAATTAGAAACATAAAGAGTTTTTCGAGCTTAAACTAGGCCGAATGACAATGTCCAAGTATGGGAGGGAATTTGTTAGACTGAGCAAGTATGCCTAGGAATGTATACCAACCGAAGTTGCCATGTGTAAACGGTTTGAAGACGGGTTAAACAAAGACATAAAGCTATTAGTTGGGATACTTGAACTGAAAGTATTTGTTGTTTTAGTTGATCGAATGCATAAAGCTGAGGAGCTTAGCAAAGAAAAGAGGAAAGCTGATTATGAAGGTTGAGATTCGAGAAAGAGATCAATGGGAAAGTCATATCAGTCGACATCAAAGAAATTGAAAGAACATCATAACCGTTTGACAGCTTCAGTAGGCTATTCTATTATAGATCGAGGTTAACATGTGAGTTCAAAACCTCAAGCTACTTCTGTGGCAAGCGCAGGCAGTGTTAAAGGTAATAAGCCCTATTGTCAACAGTGTGGATGTAAAAACTTTGGCGAATGCAAGATGAAATTCGGTGCATGTTTCAAATGTGGTTCATATGAGCATTTTACTCGAGATTTCCCAGAGAGATCCGAAAAAGAAAAGGCTCAAACTGTTCGACCAAATAACACGGCTACGAGAGGAAGACTGCCAAGGAACCCTGGAAATGTGGGTAATAGCCATAGTGGGACGAAGGATTCCACTATGAGATATGAGGAACAAGCACTGGCTAGAGCTTATGTGATTTGTGCACGGGAGGAGGCTTCAGCATCAGATTTTATCACTGGTACATTTTCTATCTTTGATATTGATACTACTGCTTTGATTGATCCGAGATCAACACATTCGTATGAACTGTAACACCTCAAACCTGGCCTAGACGTTATGGCTGAATCTGGCGTGTCACGTAGAAGTGTCTTTCTAAAATTTGACTTATTGGTAAAACTCGTTTCCAAATTCAAAACCCTTTCATTGTTATTTAACAATTCATCTAGTCAAAACGTTTGTCTTATTATTAGTTATTGTTATAATAGGTTGATTGAAATTGTGGAAGCTTTTGGAAAAATCTAATGTTTAACTTTCGTGTCTTTGAAAACAGTAATTATTTTGAAAGTTCGTCTTCTCCTAAACTAACAGTTTTAAGTAAGTAAGCAAAGCCCAATTAAAAATTTAAACAAACATAAAGGCCTTATTACATAACCAAAACCCAACATAAATTTTAAATTTAAGTAAAAGCAGTGTAAAATAGCTACAGTAGTGTGGCCACCTCCGAATCCCTCACAGCACCAAATCGCCTATGGTTGAGGATTACCTATACAGTAAAAAGAAAAGGGTGAGTTTACGAAAACTCAGCGTGTAATCCCCTACGAGTCAGTCAGTATGCAACATGCAAGGTGCGATGCGGGCACGAGCCCTATACAAGAATCTGGTGTGGGCCTTAGCCCAATCTGATATGATGTGGGCCTTAGCTCAATATAGTAACAGTACAGTGTAATAATGCAACCCATCCCAATCCAGCCAACACACCACTCCGTACCCCCAACACACCATGTGGGGATAAAATCGACCCACTTAGCCAACACACCAATATCGTAGCAAAGCTACAAGACGAAGATCGCAACAAAGCCGCAAGAATGCGATGTGCGGCAAAGAAAGCTACTAGTAACAGAATATGTGGCAAAGCCACTAGCACAATATACTTCCTCCTTAACAGTATCCCAACCCCATGCAGTATGTCATGTCATAAATCATACGTATATGCAGAAAGTCATACTCAGTAACAGTCATATATAAATCATGAACACATCAATCAACCTACCCTTAGGGATATAACGGTCATTTCCATCTATTAGGGGTAAAATAGTCATTTCACCTACTTTGGGGTCTCGGTGCAGATATCGACCTCTCGAGAGGTCCGCAGTCACCTCCAGCGGCTTCGATAACCTAAACGATCATAACAGTGCAGATAGGCCCAAAGCCCATTACTCGGCCCAAATTGGCCCACATGCTTGTGTGGCTTTCGCCATGGCTATGTGACCTACATAGCCCAGTCCAGTATATGCCACAAATCATGGGTTTCATCCATGTGGACCCATAAGGCCATTAGGCCCACACGACCATTTCGGCCAATTGTGGCCCAATAGGCCTAAGCCCATGAGAATGCTCAGGGAGGCCTCTTATAGTCTATTGCCCACGTTTCGTGGGTTTGTCTTACCACACGAGCGATCGCACACTCGTATGGTCTCAAACACCGTGTTTTTGTCTTTTCGGCTTTTCAGCTTTTGCCAGTCTACAGTTATAGTGGGGTATTTACACACTTGTTTATGCAACCACTCCAAGTTCCACGAGCACCAAAACCTACATTCATACAATGCTTCCATTAGTCGCTGAACAATAGGGTTAATCCCTTCTTTTACAGCCTTAACTAAAACCAAAATTAACACTTGCCTCGATATACTAATGTGGCTTAACCCACTTATACCACCGACGAAGGTTGACTACAGTATCTTTGACAGATATCTGCATTGCAAATGGATTTTATTAAACAGGATTGTTTATTCATGTGGTTTAAATCCACACATGATAACTTACAGAATCGTAGAAAGCATTCGGCCTATACTTTAGAATGCTAGCCTACATACTTACCTTTGATCGAGTGATGAGAGAAAGGTTTCGACGACTTTAATCTTACCTGAAACTTTTTCACTCCTCGAGGAATACGAATAATTAGAGAATAGTTGTCAAGACAAAAACACAATTGAAGAGATGAAGAGGGAGAGATAGGCAATATTCAACAAACAGTTAACCAAAAAGGGGTGGAGGAAGAACTGCCCAACACTATTCGGTCAAGGTTTGGGAAAGTAGAGGAAAGAATAGAAACAGAAAAGTGGAGAGGGGAATAAAAAAGAGGTTTCAGCTGAGGAGAGAGCCAAAGGGTTATTTGGCCAAACAAAAGAAAAGAAAGTAAAGGGAATAGCAGAAAAGAAAAGGAACAAACCCGAGAGGTACTCGAAGTTTTAGCAAAAATTTGGCACCAAAAGCAAAAGGTGAACAGACAGAGGAAAAAAAAACCCAAAAGAGCCTACCACATTCGACCAAAGAGAGAAAAAAAGACCAAATGAGCAGTATCCTCTTCTTGGCCGAATTCTTGAGTTTTAGAGTCCAAATTCGGCACAACTCCTGTAACAGCCTGGTTTAGACCCTAGTCAGAATAGTGGTTTTGGGACCATAAATCTGAGGTCGGAAAAAGATTTTAATATTATTTTTGATGTTTATAATATGTGATTGTAACACCCTGAATTTGGGCCTAGTAAAATTGGGACTTGGGCATGGGAGCGTTTAAAATTTTTGAGAACAAGAGAACGTCACTAATGCAAGTTGGACTTATTAGGTGAGTGATTTTGGAAGGTTAGGGGGCTTCCATGAAGTCTTGGGTTCAAACTTGAGCTTTAGGAAAATTTTGGTTTTAGGTAAATAAAACCCTGGATGTAAGTAAGTAGGCTTTAAGAATATTGTTGGGGAAAACATGACACAAGGAAGTGAGTGGTCTAGTGGCAAGGCATCATTAAGGTTGCAAGAGAGCATGGGTTCAAGTCTTGGCCCTTGCAATTTATTTTGGTTTTCTTTTAAATGAACCTAGACACTGACACTTAGGCTTTATTAATAATAATGTTTGGTTAGTGACACAAAATGAGCTTGTGTCCTAGTGGTGGTGGCGTGACATGGCTATCGAGAGGACTTTAGTTCGAATCCCTTTGCACGCAAAGGTTGATTATTTTGCTAAGTTGGGACAAGAGGTGGTTGTGATGGAATTGAACTCTACTGAAGGTGAAATCCCACATTGGGAAGCTAACATAATAGAGTGATCTATGAGGAAAGTAAGCATACCTTGGTCGGCGTTTGGGCATAGGAGTGTTCGGAGCGCGGATAAACTCCAGATTCCTATCAGGTGTGTATTTCATACTACTCTAGCTGTAGAGTGGCAAATGCCAAAATGCCGGTCACACGGCGATGGTAGCCACACGAGCGTGTGAGCGTACGTGTGGGAGCTTCAACGCGATAGTTGAGGCCATCATGAGTGTTCTTGAGGGTTTAGGCTGTTTGGGCCATGATTGGCCGAAAGGGGCCATGTGGGGCCAATGGGCCCGTAGGCCCATATGAATAAATTGTATGATTGTGTAGTAGATATTGGACTGGTCTATGTGAATCTCACATCTATGGCTAGATTTGGGCAAAATGGGCCACACAAGCATGTGGGCCCATTTGGGCCGAGAATGGGCTTTAGGCCCATTCGCATCATTATCTCTGTTTAGAACACCTTGGTTTACAAAATTACTAAAATACCCTTAGTTTACAAAATTACTGGAATACCCTTGGTTTGTAAAATTACCCCCGATTTGCAAAATTACCGAAATACCCTCGATCTGTGAAATTATTGAAATACCCCTGATTTGTGAAATTATCGAAATACCCTCAGATTGCAAAATTACCGAAATACCCCTAATTTGTGAAATTATCGAAATACACTCGAATTGCAAAATTACAGAAATACCCTTGATTCATGAAATTATTGAAATACCCCTGGTTTGCAAAATTACCGAAATACCCCTGATTTGTGAAATTACTAAAATACCCTCAGTTTGCAAAATTACCAAAATACCCCTGATTTGCAAAATTATCAAAATATCCCTGGTTTGCAAAATTACCGAAATACCCTGATTTACAAAATTACTGAAATACCCCCGATTTGCAAAATTTCTAAAATACCCTCTGTTTGCAAAATTACTAAAATACCCTCAATTTACAAAATTACTAAAATACCCCTGTAGAGTAGAATTACTGAATTACCCCTATAGGGTAGGATCACCGAAATACCTCTATAGGGTAAATGACTGTTTTGCCCTTGTGTGTAAATGACTAACTTGTGCTATGATTTGACTGATTTGACTATGATCGTATGACTGTGTTTTAACTCACTTGACTGTGGGCGTGTGACTGATATGCTGTTAATATGTGTTGAAATGACTGTTACTAAGCATGGCCATTTTGCATAACGTGTAATGATTGAGCATGACATACAGGACATATTGTATGGGGTTGGGACATTGATACGAAGGAAGTTCTGATAGGGTCACACGGGTCGCCAGACGACTGTGGATCCAGTATTGATCTGATAGGGTCGCACGGGTCGTATGACGACTGTGGATCTAGTATTGATCTGTTGAGGTCGCACGGGTGCATGACGACTGTGGACCAACGGACGGCTTAAAGCCGCGTAATTTGATTATGGCTCTGTGCCAACTTAAACATGGCTCTGCACCATCGTGAATATGGCTTTGTGCCAATCGTAATTACCTATGGCTATGTGCCTAACATATATACCGATGACTCTGTGTCGATCATATTTACCCAAGGCTATGTGCCGATTATATTACCATCACTGACAACTATGTGCCAGACATAATACAGTTACTAATGGCTTTGTGCCAATTATAATACCGCTACTGAAGGCTTAGAGCTGTATAGATATACTAGCAGCTTTGCTTCGATTTTGGTTAGTGCCGCAACTGGTGCTAACATTGGGAGTGTAGGGATGGCGTGGGTGATTTATTCCCCATAGGTAGTGCAGGGCTGGACGGAGGCAAGTGTAGGGTTGGATGGGATGGGTTAGCATGCATCACACATTATGCATATGGAATTGATTCTAAAATGGGATAGGCCCAATTGATTCTATTATGGGCTATGACCCAAATGATATTGTAGTGGGTTTTGGCCCACGTATGTTCTGAACTGAACTGTACTGTTATTGTTAAAGGGATTTGGCCCAGACTGTTTTAGTTTCTATTTATGTATACTGAATGTTACTCTAGTAAGGGGATTACACTGAGTTTTCGTAAACTCACCCCGTTTTTAACTGTGTAGGTAATCCTCAGCTTTAGACGGATCGGAGCTGCGAGGGACTCGGAGAAGGCCACACGCTGCTTGTGTTTTCCATTTTGATTATTTACATTCAAGTATTTTGATTTGAGTTGAAATAAGGCCTCTTTATGTTTCTGGATTTTAGTTATGGTTCTTTCTTTACTTTGAATTATATCCGTAGAAGTAAATCACGATTTTCCAAAATGTTAACTATTTTTAAAACAACACTACATTTTCGCAACATTTTCAAAATGGTTTCGTGACTTAATCTTTTTCGTATGTCGATTACTCTCAAAATTAGCTTCCGCAACTAAAAAGATATTTTGGGAATAAAACTAATAATTTTTCAATGTACCACGTTTTAAAAATAAACTAACGTAACTGTGATTTTACTTAAGCTCTTAAACAAGAAGGGTTTTTAATGAAAACATCGTTTTCGAAAAAAACTTCAACGTGACACGCTAGATTTGGGCCTAACTTCTAGGCCAGGTTTGAGATGTTACAGTGATTGAGCATGTGTGAAAATTTGGTGTGAAAATTTTATCATTTGTGTGTCGAATTAAGAAAAAGGACTTAATCGCATAAAATGTAAAAGCTATGTATTGATTGTTAAAGTGCTACATTGCTATTATCTTTATAATGTGGAGTCCTTAAATTGAAATTTTACCCTTAGGAGCATGAATGGACGGTAATGGATATAAGTTAATGGGATTTTAAAATTAATATTAAAGGTTAAAATGGTAATTAGTATATTAATGTTAAAATAATAAAAACAAAGTTAAATGGTGGCCATTTTAGTGTTCATCCATCGAAATAACAAAGGAAAAAGAAAGATTAAGAGAAAAATAGGGTTTGACTCTTTGGAGCTTCAATTGGTAAGTGTTTTGAGCTCGATTTTTGATAATTTTTACGTTTTTATGATCGTTGCTTCGTGTTCTTTCAAACCCATGCATAAATTTTAGAAATTGATGGTGATTTTGAGATATGGCATTGATGAATATGTGAGATTTGTGATGATAGTTGGTGGAATATGAAAGTTTAATGTTGGGTTAATATAGTTTGTATTTGAATTTTTGGTGAAATTGAGTAATTTGGGCTAAATTGTGAAAATGAGAAATTGGAGGACTAAAATGTGAAATAAATGAATTTATGGGCTTGTATTAGCATGGGGAAAATTCAGCTAAGCTTATGTGAATAGAAATTTTGTGTATTTTGTGATTTGATGAATTAGGGACTAAAGTGTCGAAATGTGAAAATGTGAGGGCTATTTTGTAAAATGCCCTAAATATGTGTGTTTGGACTAAATTGAATGAATTGGTGATTGAATGAATTAGATTTGAATATGTATAGACCAAGAAAGGAGAGATTCGGATCGAGATCGAAGCAAAGACAAAGTACTTGATTGATCGGCTGGTTTCGGTATTTCGACGTCCGAGGTAAGTTCGGATATAGTACAAGTTGTTAATTTACTATCTATGTGATGTGAATTGAATGATAGATATTGAATTAGAAATGTAATATATGAAATTGAGAAATGAGGCACTAAGTGTGCATAATTGAATTGAGACAGAGTTGAATGGCATTGTGTGTGCGAAGTATTGGAAGCTTCGGCTTACTTGATTTGGACTATGTGTGCGATACCGCATTAAGTTTGATTTTGTATCGAGGCACTAAGTGTGCGATGTTAATTAAGCTTCGGGTATGTTTTGGGCACTAAGTGTGCGATTGAGTTGAAAAGATATCGAGCAGTGATTGAGACATGGTATCGAGTATCGAATAGCAAGTACGTATGTTAACTAATGTTGGCAAAGGTATGCTTGAACCTATGTGGTTGATAATAGTTTAATGATTGAATTAATGGATATTTGAGCATATGGTTGAGGATGATAATATGATTAATTGTATATCTATCTATGTGATGGTTTAATTGTATATTGATGTTGCATTATTGAGTAGTATGTATTATATTACGAACTTACTAAGCTTTGAAAGGTTACTGTGTGATTTGTTTTTCTGTTTTACAGTGTCAGTAAAGCTAGCTCGGATTTGGGGATCGTCAGCATCTCTATCACACTATCGGCTATCTATTTCGGTATTTTTGAAAAGATATGTATAAATGTGGTATATGGCATGTATAGGTTAGTTAATGTGGCATGTTTTGTAATGTGTAATCTTTGCCATGTGATACGGCTTAAAGGTTGAATAATGTTAGTATGTATGTGTGGAAATATGTGGGTGATAAATATGGTATGCTTCTTGCTTAAATGGTTGATGAAAATTATGGTTTGAATGTGAATTGTGGTAAGGTTTATATGGTGCCTAATCTATAAGACTTAAGATGTGAAATTGGGTGTTTTGGATGGATTTATTTGAGTAGGAAATGAGTGTGGAAGTAAATGATTTAGATGATGATTAAATGGTGCATATATTGATATGATTGGTTGCCATTTGTGGTATAAATGTATGTGAAATGAGACTTATAGGTGAACTTAAGTATGGGTGGCAAGTTTGGCCTTGAAAATGGCCTATAATTTCCTACACGGTTGAGCACACGGGCATGTGGCTCGACCGTGTTCTTCAAGGTTGTAATTCGATTCAAGTCAGACTCGACCACGAGCAAGACACACGTGCGTGTGACTGGCCGTGTGGATTAAGTCAGTAGCGACCACGGGTTGGACACACGGGCATGTGACTAATCGTGTGGTTCAAGTCAGTGTCGACGACGGGTGAGGCACATGGGCGTGTCTCAGGCCTTGTGGACAAGTCAGTAGGTATGCCCTGTTTTGCCACGGTTTGGACACATGGGCATGTCCGAGGCCGTGTGAGGCACACGACCTATCCACACGGGCATGTGACCTCTGTAACTTAGAAAAATGTTTAAATTTTGAAAATTTTTGTATGAGTTCGGTTTAGTCCCGACCCCTTTCTAGCATGTGATTAAGGTCTTGTAGACCTCATTAAGGGACTCAATGAATATGAATTGTCATGTTTGGATGTGGAATGATATGAAATGTTCGGAAATGATCAATAATTCCTCTTAACCCTAGTCCGGCGACGGTTACGGGTTAGGAGTGTGGAATGATATGGAATGTTTGGAAATGATCAGTAATGCCTCTTAACCCTAGTCCGACGACGGTTACGGGTTAGGGGTGTTACAACTCCCTCCCCTCTCATCTACTTGATTTCCTCCTAAAATATCTCCCCTTATCCCTCCTTGAATCTCTTCATGACCAATTCAAACTCCCACTAGCTGTGTTTCAGTCCAACTCCACTACCTACATAGCTCAAGTAGCAAAATAACCACTCCATTGTGCAACCTAGGACTTGAACCTCAGACCTCCCAGTTACACAACACACCACCTTGCCACTAGACCACAAGCTCTCTTTGTGTCTTTAACAAGCATTATTATTTCTAAGGCCTACATGCCAGTGTCTAGATTCATTTAAAAGCAAAATTAAAAGTTCTGTAAAAGACAAGACTTGAACCCAAGCTTCTCAAACGCTCCCCAACACACCCAAATCACTTAGCCATTAAAGCAAACAAGCAACTTGTGACATATCATGCAAAAATTAAAGACTTAAATTTTTGGGACGTTACATGTATGCATGAATTTAGTGTCAATTAAGAATTTACCTGTTGAATCCATTGCATTTGTGGTTAAAGTAACGAACCCCCTAGGTTAGTATGTGCTAGGTGATAAGGTTTGTAAAAACTATCCTTTTATGATTCTGGGTTGTAACTTTCCCGTTGATTTGATGTTGTTGCCATTTGATGAATTTGACGTGATTTTGGGTATGGATTGGTTGACTTTTCATGAAGCTATTGTGAACTATAGACGAAAGCTTATTGTGTTAAAATGTCAGAACAGTGAAAACCTTTAAATCAAGTCAGATAGTTTGGGTGGTATATCTAATGTTATTTTGGCTATGTCAACACAGGGATATGTTAAAAAAGGCTGTGATGTGTATCTTACTTACATATTTGATTCTAGAGTTTTTTAGTGGAAGCTAAAATCAGTTCCAGTGGTATGTGAGGATCCAGTTTGTTCCCAGAGGAGTTACCCGAATTACCACCGATCAGAGAGGTTGAGTTCGCTATAGAGTTAGTACCGGGAACATCTTCGCCATCGATAGCTCCTTGCCGAATGGTACCTATAAAGTTGAAAGAGTTGAAAGCCCAGTTGCAAGAATTAACAGATAGGGGTTTTGCTCAACCCAATTTTTCTCCTTAGGGTGCACCAGTTCTATTTGTTAAGAAAAAGGACGGATCTATGCGATTATGTATTAACTATCACCAATTCAACAAAGTTACAATCAAGAAGAAGTATCCATTGTCACGTGTTGAAAATTTGTTTGATTAGTTGAACGAAGATTGATCTGCGTTCTGGTTATTAATAGTTGCGAGTTAAAGATTCAAATGTGCCGAAATCACGTTCAGGACCAAGTACGGACATTATGAATTTCTTGTATGTCATTTGGTTTAACTAATGCACCTATAGTATTTATGGTCTTGATGAGCAGAATTTTCAGACCGTATTTAGACCAATTTGTCATGGTATTCATTGATGATATTTTGATTTATTCATGGGATGAGTATGAGCATGCCGAGCATTTGAGAATTGTATTGCAAACTTTGTGTGAAAAGTAATTATTCGCTAAGTTTAGCATATGTAAATTCTGGCTTCAGGAAATTGAATTTATGGGACATTTTGTGTCAGCCGAAGGCATTAAAGTTCATCCGAGCAAAATTTCAACTGTTGTTGATTGGAAGCTTCTGAGAAATGTATCTGAGGTTAGAAGTTTTCTAAGCTTAGCCAGATATTACAGAAGGTTCGCTAAGGGATTCTTGAGATTGCTACATCGATGATGGGATTATTATAGAAAGATGTTAAATTTGAGTGGTCTGAGAAATGCTAGCAAAGTTTTAATCAGTTGAAAACATTATTAACTGAGGCACCAGTGTTAGTTCTGTAACAGCCTAATTACGACCCTAATCGAAACGATAGTTTCGGGACCACGAATCCGGGTTAGAAAAATATTTTTATTATTATTTTGATATCTATGTTATGTGCTTGAGTATGCCTTAAAATATGGTAGGTTAATTCGTCTGTTTGGATGCTTAATTTTAGTCAAGGGACTTAATTACAAAGGTTGTAAAAATAGCCTTTATCTAAATTGAGTGATTAAAATAATTTGTTTCCTTTAATTTGTGGCCTTAAAATGTAAATTACTCATTTTAGTTGTTAGTGGAAGACAACATGCATCCATTAAGCATTATAATATTAGTTAAATGTGTAAAATAATAATAATAATAATAATGATTATGATATATTAAATAAGTATATTTTAATAAAACAAAAGACAAAGGAAATGCATGTTCATCTTTTTGGTGTTGTTGGCTGAAACTAAGGGAGAAAAAGGGGGGAGAAAAATTCTAAGGGTTTTCAGCAAGGGATAAGCTTGATTAGGTAAGTTCAAGTTTTTAAACTTTAATAATTTGTGCATTTTTGTGGTTATTATTCATTCTATTTTCAAATCCGCTTGTTAATTTTGTGCAATAGTCATGTATGTGAAAAATGCCATGGAAGATGAGTTGAGTTATATTATGAATTCCTTTATATTAAATTAAGATTAAAGCTAGATGAACATCTTTCATTTTGAGTCTTAAAGAGAGTAACAAATTTGGGGTATTATTTGCGAAATTATTTAGTGAAGGGTTAAATTGAAAAATTTATTGAATTTACGGACTTATAAAGTCCTTGTGAGTTTTCGGCTTTGACGGTAACTAATCAAATTTTGAGTATTTGTTGAGTTTGGCATTAGGGACTAAATTGTGCATATTGTAAAAGTTAGGGATAAATTTGTAAATTTGATAATTTGTGTGTTTATGGATCAAATTGAATGGAAATGTTTTTAAGGGATTTTAATTGAAATTGTTTAGATCAAGTTTCAAAGGAAAAAGGGTTGGATAAGGGAAAAGCTAAGTTGAACGATTGATCGAGAAGCATTAGCCGTTGTTATCTGAGGTAAGGTTTAAGTAATTTAATTTAAACTTATGCTTCTTATAAATATGTGCATTAATCTGAATTTTAGGTATGTATAAAATGTCTTTGTGCCGAATGTGAAGGGAAATATTTGATGCAAAGTCCTAGTTGGTTGAATGCTTATTATTATGTGGTACTTTGGTTCGAAATTTTGGATGAATAATTTTTCGTTGAAATGCTAATGTGGATTATAGTTAAGGAATATCAAATTTTGGCTTGGTAATATGTAATTATAATATTATTGCATGATTTATAATTTGACCGAATACAAGGTGTTGAATTGAGGTATATTACATGTTTAATGGTAAACTTTACATGTTCGGAATTCATATTTGTGAAGTTAAACAATTTATATGCTTATTAAACGGCATTGAGTATATGGGAACATATCCGGGCACTAAGTGTGCGATACCGGTCATAAGGCACTATGTGTGCCAATTATTAAAGTAACAGCTCTATGTGAGCGATACGTTACGAGAAGTGTTAAGTAACGGCTCTATGTGAGCGATACGTTACGAGAAGTGTTAAGTAACGGCTCTATGTGAGCGATATGTTACGAGAAGTGTTGAGTAATGGCACTTAGTGTGCGATACGTTACTAAAATTTATTCTACCATTGAATGTACAGGTAAGAGGTTCGTTAATTGAATTTTAGTTGCTAATGTTGTTATGTATATAGGAAGAATCGTATATAATATCATATGCAATGCATGGAAGGCAATAAATTAAAGGTATGTATTATGTACTTACAAAATCTTAAAATTTAGGAAAGTTAGAAATGGAAGCATAAGATTCGGCTAGTGGATGGGATGTATGCGAATTAATTAACATGGAATGGTGATGTATCACATGGATATAAGAATAATTATACATAGGTGTTTGCTATGAATTTATTTTAGTACACTTGGTTATTCGGCTAGAGCATGACAAGGAACTTGGTTGTGAAATCTTGTATTAGTTTAATTGCTTATGAATTACTTAAATCTTACTAAGTTTTGGTAGCTTACTTTGAATGCCATTGTTTGTGTATTGTAGATTTCTTTGGGAAGTTTATCTCGTGCTTGGGGATCGTATTAGAAGCTCATCACACTATCAACGATATTTTGGTACCCCTTTTCGTATGACTTTAAGTGTATGGCATGTATAGGTTAAACCATTTTGAGTTAATCTAATTATTAGTTAAATGAATGTATTATTGCCATATGAAAATGGCTATACTTTTGGGTTGGAGTTTTTAAACTAAGTTTGAAATGTTGTTTTTGTGAGCATAGCGAATTATGTTATAAACATTGATTTAGTAAGTACGATTTTATGAAATTATGCTTGGCATGGTTGTGCTTATGATATAAATGAATGATTTTTTTTATTTTTTTAATGCTTATTGTGTTAGTTTGAATATTATCTCATATTGAGTTAATAGGGAAATAAATTTGTGACGACCTAATGAATCGAATAAACCTTTGTGAAATTGAAATGGAAAGTGTACATGATTAAAAGTGTAATAATAATTGTATATTATTGATATATGCATGAATGTTTGGTAATCACTTGTTATATATATACATATATAAATTGTCAAGTATCGTTTATGAATTTGGCTATTGTATTATAAATGACTATGTGAATAATGGTTTGTTTATTGGTTGAAATTGGATATTAGATGATGTGAGTGATATTATTATTACGCAAGCTGATGACTTAAGTTTTAATGGAATGTACATTTTATACATGATTCTAAGAAATGGTATACTGTGGATGTAGTAATTGGTCTTGTAAAGCTTATTGTTTGATATGAGGTTTAGTAATGCCCGTAACCCTAATCCGGTGATGGATACGGGTTAGGGGTGTTACAAGTTCAGCCTGAATCAAGTAAAGAATTCGTGATTTTCAGTGATGCATCTTTAAATAGTTTAGGCTGTGTTCTGATGCAGGAAGGCAAAGTGATAGCTTATGCTTTTAGATAGTTGAAACCGCAGGAAAATAATTATTTGACGTACGATTTAGAGCTTGCGGCAATTTTTTTTACTTTGAAGATTTGGTGACATTATTTGTACGGCAAAAAATGTCATATCTTTACAAATCATAAAAGCTAGAAGTATTTAATGTCACTGAAAGATTTGAATTTGAGACAGCGCAGGTGGCTTGAGTTATTGAAAGACTACGGTTTGATTATTGATTATCATCCAGGTAAGGCAAATCTAGTTGCTAATGCTTTAAGTAGAAAGTCTCTATTTGCTTTGCGAGCGTTGAATAAACAATTGGCTTTGTTTGATGAAGGTTCGATCTTAGTTGAGTTGAAAGCTAGTCCGATTTTTTACAACAAATTTGCGAGGCTCATAAATGCGATGACATGTTGTTAGCTAAACGAAAATAGAATGAGTTGACTCCTGATTCAAATTTTCACTTTGGATCTGACGATAGTTTATACTTCAAAGGCAGAATTTGTGTTCTGAGAAATTCAGATCTCATTCAGAAGAGTTTGCAAGATGCTTATAATTGTAGTTTGTCTATTCATCCTGGTAGCAACAAAATGTACGGTGATTTAAAACAAATGTACTGGTGGCCAGGTATGAAACGAGAGATTTCTGAATTTGTATCGAGATGTTTAGTAAGTCAGCAAGTTAAAACTGAACATCAGGAACCTTTTGGTTTGTTACAGTGATGATTCTGAAATGGAAATGAGAACGCATTACAATGGATTTTTTATCGGATTACCCTTGTCTCCGAGAAAGAAAGATGCAATTTGGGTTACCGTTGATTGTCTAACGAAGTTTGCATATTTTGTTCCTGTACGTATAGATTATTCTCTTAAGGGATTAGCAAAGTTATATGTTGCTAAGGTTTTCAGGTTGCACGGGGTGCCAGTTTCTATTATTTTTGATAGAGATCCACGATTTACGTCCCAATTTTGAAGCAAGTTAAATGAGGTTGTAACACCCCTAACCCGTATCTATTGCCGGAACAGGGTTACGAAGCATTACCTCAAACAAATATAATTGTTCTAAACATTTCAAATCATATCAATAATCATATTAAAACCAATCCAAATCATACATACTGTCCCTTATATGAGCCCTTGAGGCCCTAAAAACATATTATAAACAAATTGGGACTAAATCGAAAACTCATAGAATTTTTCAGAAAATAGTGAAAATTTTCAAAACTACAGGGGTGACAAACCCGTATGGCCAGGCCATGTGGGCATTCGAAATAGGGACACACAGCTATGTCTTAGCCTATGCCCATTCCCGTGTAACTCATTGACTTGGGTCACATGACCAAGCCACACGGCCGTGTGCCAGGCCATGTACCCTTCGAAATTACCTCACATGCCCATGTGTCAGGCCGTGTGCTCAACCGTGTAACAGCTTGACTTGCAACCCTTTAAAAGCAGCAGGGGACACATGGCTGTGTCTCCTAGCCATGTGTCACACACGGCTGAGACACACGCTCGTGTCTCTACCCATGTGGACGAAAAATAGACCATTTTCAAGCCATTTTTCTCACCCATCCTAGGATATACCTACAATCACTTTTGCACATATATAAAAGCCACCAAAAGGCACCAAAGTCATGCATAATCAAGCTATCCAAATATAGTATATAAGCATACAACCAGTATGCCGAAAGGGCACCTCAATCTTAACAATCATACATGTACTGTAACACCCTGGTTTTAGGGGTTAGATTTTTGGTGCTTAGCTCGGGTGTTGGCACACTTTGGTGTGTGTTGGGTAAGTTTTAGGGGTCCCGAGAACCCTAGGTGGTGGTAGGTTGCTTTGGTAAATTTTTAGTTTTAGGGGCTAAAAGGGGAGTTTGGATGGAGAGGGCCTTAAGAGAATTTTTGGTGGAGTTTTGGCACAAAGATTGGTGTGGCAGAGTGGCAAGGAGGCACCACTCTAGAGCTTGGAAGGTGACGCCACTTGAAGGGAAAGGGGCCGGTGTTGAGTTGCAAGGATGGCGGTGTGTGGGTTGTTTTTTTTGGCGTCATGGAGGAGGGTATTGGACGGTTTTGGGAGGCTTGAAAGGTGGAGGAAGACTTGGTCTCTCTTTTTAAATTTGGCTAGGTAAGTTTGACCCATTCAAATTATTTTGAATGGATGGAAGGAGGTGTTTTAGGAGAGATTTTAGGATTTTTTTTGGGAGCTTGGAGCTTGGCCGAATAGTATAAATAGGGGAGGTGCTCATTTCTTTGCATTCACCATTTTGGCTTTCTCTCCTTGCCGAATTTTAGCCTTTCCTTTTAGTCTCCATTTTCATTTCCTCCTCATACCTCAACCACACCAAAACGTCTCTCTCTCTCACTTATTCATCTGAGCCGAAACTTCAAGTCCCTTTCTCCTTCCATTTTTCTTATCCATTTCACTCGTTGCTAGACCATAAACTCTCCTCACTTCTCTGATTGCCGCAACACCTTTTGGAGCACCCTAGCACCCACTTCTTTGTCTTCTAGTTTTGCAAAGCCAAACCATACTTTCTTGTGGTGACCGTTTCTAGTTTGAGCAATAGGGAGTGGTTAGCAAGGTCGTTTAGTCAGCAGTTGCAGTAAGTAGCGTTCGGAATTCAAGTTGAGTTGGTACGAAATATCTATTAAGATTAAATATTTAGGTTGTGATTTGTAAGGTTAACCTGTTACCTGTTTAAGCTTTTGATGGAGGCAACGACCAGTCAAGGAGGGCAAGGGAAGGTCCCTATCCCAAAATTCAAGAAGAGGGCGGTCTCGGCAGTTCGGGATTGGCCACCGGGGTGTGAGCCAGCAGCAGGAGATAGCTATAGGCAGATAGCTGTTGTTTCTTTGAGCGATAGCTTAGGGATCGAAAGCTTAGAACTACAGGTGTTAAGGTGTGTAATCAACGCACTATTTCTTCAGTCTTTGGTTTGTTAAATGTGTTTACTTATGCGTGATATGTGATGGCCGATTATAGTGGCTTGAATGGTGAGTTATTTATGATATATACATGACATGATAATCCACATGTGATGCTTACTCTTTTGTTAATCTGACATGTTGAACTTATGCATGCATACATGGGATTTGGGCTTGATTCGATGAAGGAGGAAGAGTACACAAGTTATGCGTGGTCTAATGATAGCTCCGGCTACATTAGCGCTTGATGGTTAGCTTTGTGCTACCTCAAGGAGGTGTGGCTCGGTGCCACCCTCGGCGGTTGATGGCTATGTGCATCACCGTAGGCGGCCACGATATTGGATCACTTGGGTTGATCGGTGGCTCAGCCACGGCCTTGAGCAGCGAGCTTGCCAAGGTAAGATGTTATGGATCACTATGTGATCGGTGGGGAGTTTCCCACGGCCTCAGGCAGGGAGTCTGCCGAGGTAGGTGTTTGGATTTTAGGATTGGGCTGAGATACATTCTTGCATGATTTGTTTCGATGGCTATGTGGGTATGGGCCAAGCCCATACGGATGGAAATATGTGTTTTGATTATGCACTGAGTCAGTGGACTCACCCTTTTCATTAACCATTTCAGGTGACGCGTAGTTGGATCGGGTTCGGAGAGGACACATGGTGGCCCATGCAGAAGAAGAGATTAAACGTTTTAGGCTTACTTTAAGTATTTGTTTTAAAATAGAATATGTAATAAGGCCCTTTTGATTTTTATTTACTCTGGAAATTATTTAATTATTATTTTAAATTATGTTTGGATTATATTAAATTACTAAGTGGAAACGAATTTATTTTGACAACTTATTTATTCAAAATTAGTCTTATATATTCATTAAAGTTTACTTTCGGGCATTTTATAATACTTATATGATATCAAAGTTTTTCTCATACAATATTAAATAAACATGGATTTTCAAAAGTTAACAAGCTCGAATAAATTTTTTCTAAGTTAAATAGATTTTCCACCGTCTTTTTCGCACTAACATAACCAGATTCGGTCGTAGTGAATGGGCCGGGTTTGGGGATGTTACATGTACACTTATAAATGCAATTTGGCCAAATGTCCAACTAACCTTTAGCTAAGTTTGTACCAAAACATACCATTTGATTTACCTATCAATTTCAACAACTAGCACTTATAGCTATTCATGTCATTTATAACAAAAGTATCAAAACACCATATTTACACATATCATAAGACCATTTATACATGCATTTTAAATTACCATTTCATCTTCAATCATTCAACCATAATAAACCAAAGCATCAACCACTTAAAGGCCAAATATATATACATGCCAAAACTAAATCCATATCATCACTCAAAATGCCATAAACACAAGCCAAGACTAATGGCTACTTTATCAACCAAAATACCTATACATGCCATTATAATCAAACTTAAAACATCCAAAAGTACTGATATAGCTGATGGATAGTGTTATATAACTTCGACAAGCTTCCAACCTGAACGAGCTTCTGATTTACTATAAAACACAACAAATAATACTGAGTAAGCATAAAAGCTTAGTAAGTTTGTATAATGTGAAACACAACTTACCAATTCAATACATAATAGGTAAGATAAATATGGCATAATCCAACACAATTTGGCCAAAGCCTAAGCATGTACACCAAACATGTTAGCCATTTAATCATATAACATAAGCAATATAATCATGGATGAGCACAACAATTATTCATATATCATATGTATATATATCATCCCTTTCAACTGCTGATATACCATGTATGACTATTTCAAAGAAATTCACATGTGTCCATATCTCAGTTCGTATCGAACTCTTACCATTTCCATTCCAAAAAATGCTTGTTGAACCATTTAGAATACCATTGGATACCCGAGATAGCTCACACATAATGTGCTAACTCATATATAACTGTAATCCGTCAAATCCTGTACATGTATGCTCACACGAGCTGTGAAAATAGGCCTGCTCACACGAGGTGTGGGTCAAAATGTAGTTACATGATTCTACTCACACGAGCTGTGGAGTATCCATAACACATGCCGAATCTCAGGCATCGGTAGGACGTTTAGGAACAACACCCAAATCATGGAAACCCTAATGCATGTCATTTGTATCCTACAAATTCCTAAGGTCCAAACGGGGCTCGGTAATCATCGTACATCATTGAATATACAATCGGTATGTACATATAGCAATTTAAAATACAAGTATAGTTCAATTAAAAAATACATATATACACGATTTAGTTACAGGAACTTACCTCGACGAGTAAACGTAGATAAGGAGACGACTAATCCAAGACTTTATCTTTTCCCCGATCTAAAGCCGTATGAGGTGTAATAGTCTGTTTTATACCCTAGTCGGAACAGTGGTTTCGAAACCACAAAGTCGAGTTTGAATAATATTTTAATATTATTTTCTGTGCCAATGATATGTGATTAAGCATGTGGTAAATTTTCGTGAGCTAATTTATCTGTCTGTGTGTTTAATTTGATAAAAGGATTGAATTGCATCAAATGCAAAATTAGTGTGCTTTATGAAAAGATGTCTATTTGTAATGTCTTTTTAAGTGTGAGGACTTATGTGGCAATTAAGCCAATTATATGGCTAGTGGACGGCATTGAATGATGAAATGCATAATTATATGTTTTTATATATTAAAAACATTAGTTAAAATTTTGTATTATATTAATATGTTATATTATAATAAAAGAAACATGATAGTGGATTATAGAATGTCTAAATAACCATTGTATTAGTTTGTCCTATATGTTTAATGGATGGGCATTTTAGTAATTGAATAATGATATTAGATTAAAGAAACAAAAGATGAGTGTTCATCTTTTATTTTTCTCTTGCTTGACCAAAAAACAATAAAGAAAAAGAAAGAAAACTTTGGCTAAGCATTCGGCACTTACAAGCCAAAATCAAGGCATGATTTGGTTTCGGTTTTTTGTAATTTCTATGTTTTTCCAATCGTTGCTTTGAGAGCTACAAAGCCCATGTATTAATTTTGTGAATTGATGATGTTTGTGTGATATGCCATTGATAATATGTCAAGCTTTTTGATGATTTTTGGTGTTAAATAAAAGATTTGAGCTAGATGAACATGTTTTGTTATTGAAGATTTGTTGAATTTAGCTAAATAGGGCTAAATTGAGAAAATATTATTTTGGAGGAATAATTTGTGAATATGATGAATTGTATGGGTTTGAATGATGTTTATATACATTCGGCTAAGCTGGTTATGTATTAATTTTGTGAATTTGATGTTTTGAGAAAAATGGACTAAATTGATATATTGTGCAAATGTGAGGGTTAATTTGTAAATAGTCATAAATATGTGTGTATGTGTGAATTGGATGAATTAGTGAATAAAAAGGTTAATTTTAAATATGTTTAGATCAAGAATTGAGAAAAACGGATTTAGATTGCGGGAAAGCGAAAGTAATCGAGTAACCGTTTTCATTCCGACATATCGAATCTGAGGTAAGTCATATTACAAATAAATGTAATTGTATTGAATTTAGTTTATTTACAAGACTATAAATAATAATGAATGTTTAGGAGATGCTATGTATATGAATTCCGGGATAAGGTCGATATAGTGATAAGTCTGAGAAGTCAAGTATGAACATTACGTGTAAGACCATGTCTGGGACATCGGCATCGTATTAATTCGTATAAGACCCTGTCTAGGATAGTGGCATCAATATCCGATTATGTGTAAGACCCTGTCTGGGACAGTGGCATCGATATCCGATTACGTGTAAGACCACATGCGGGCGGTGGTGGCCGATATTCGAATATTGAATAAGTTCATGCTCGAGGCGGTAACATCAATATCTGATTACATTTAAGACCACATCTGGGACGTTGGCATCGATATGAACTTTACATGTAAGACCATGTCTGAGGCATCGGTATTGTATTCATTAGTATACGACCCTGTCTGGGACAGTGGCATCGATATCTGATTACATGTAAGACCTCGTCTGGGACGAAGGCATTGTGCGTCTATTTCGAGCTTATTGAGTATCCTACTAGATTTTCCTTACTATTTAATGGGCAAGTTTGTGATAAGAATGGCTATGTAAATAATGAATCCATTTCAGGTACGTTGATTTGTACATAAAGTGTGTATATAAGGTAAGTCACCATGTGACCCAAATATGATGATTACGTATATTGGAATATCAACATGATATGTGAAATTGAGCATGAAAAGCTAAGTATTTATATATGATTTCTGAATTGATAATGGTGGCAAATGTGGCCAAAAGTATGAATCAAAGTATATATGTGAGAAGTTAGTTATGTATAAGAAATGTGCTTATGATTTTATATGCTTATATGCTTACATATGTAGTTTATTTGTATATGCCTTACTAAGCTTTTGGAAAGCTTACTCTGTGTGTGTGATTTTTCTGTTTTATAGGTCGTCAAAGCTACTGAAGGCTCGGGATCGTCAAGGATCGCCATCACACTATTAAACTTATTTTGGTACACTTTAAAAATGTATATAATTAGATATGGCATGTATAGGCTAGTATTTGAGATAGTTGTTATGTGAACTTAGCCATGTGATTTGGCTAGTTATGTTTGGGTAAATTGCTCAAATGACTATGATATGTGAAGTATGTTTTGGTATGATTAGTTGAAATATGAAATGGTTATGTGATGGTAAGAATATAAATGAATGATGCTTGTCCATATATGAGTTTTAGTTTGTAATTTGGCATGAATAAGATTAGCATTGAATGTATAGATTGAAGGGTAATATTGGTATGTTTTTGGTTGCCATATATGTATATATGTTTTGGTATGTATTGCTTGTAGGCATGACCCTTAAGGGTGGCATTTTGACCTTGAAAATGGCCTATAATGTCACACGATTGAGGCGCACGAGCGTGCCTCATGACCGTGGGTGTATAGCAGGTTGTAGTTTAATAGCACACGGCCTTGACACGGGGGTGTCAGCTAGCCATGGTGTACAAGTCAGTAGCTAGCTAACATGGCCTACTTAGTGGCCGTGGTGGGGAAGTCAGTATATGGCCTAAGATTACACGGCCATGGCACACAGGCGTGCTTGGTGGCCATGGGGATAAAGTCAGTATATCACCACGGGGAAGACACACGGGGGTGTCTGTCAGTCGTGGAGGGCACACGGTCTCCTCCCACGGGCGTCTCTCCCCTGTAGTTTAGAAAAGTTTTAAATTTTCATGAAATCTCGTATGTGTTTCAGTTTAGTCCCAACCTGATTTATAAGCATGCCTAGGGTCTCGGTGACTCATTTAAGGGACAATATGATTGTGTTTGATGATGATTTTATTGAATTTGGTAAAAGCGTTTTGATTTGTCTGGTAACGCTTCTAACCCTAATCCGGCAACGGACACTGGATAGGGATGTTACACGAGGTTTGTCTTGATCTAAACGGATAAATTTAACTCAATTCAATATGTATTTGTTCAATTTAACCCAAATTCACATTTTAAAAAAATTACAATTTTGCCCCTATACTTTTGTTTTCTTTTCAATTTATTCCCTAACTCATAAAAATGGAAATTCATGCAATTTGTCTTCAACCCAACATAGTTGAATATCAAATAGGTCCCTAGAAAGCCCTATATTTTATTTATTTCACAATTTCACCATGTATATTTTTCTATTTTTCAATTTAATCCCTATTTGACAATTTCATCAAAAATCACTTGACAAAAGTTTTTTATCTAGCAACCACTAATCATTATTCCATAAATAATCAAAAAATCAACCAAATTCATTAATGGAAAAACCCTGATAGTTTAACAGTTTCAAATTAGTGACCAGGCTAGTTAGATTAGCTACAACGAACCTAAAAACGTAGAAATCATTAAAAATGGGACAAAAATACTTACCAATCAAGCAATGATAGAAGACCAAATGCGAAATCTCAAAAATGGCTTCCCACTCCCTAATTTTCGATTGAAGATGGGGAATAAAGATGATAACCTTGTTTTATTTTACTTAATTTATCATTATTAATTAATTTACTTTTATAACCTTTAAAAACTTTACAATTTACCTTAATACCAAGCCATGTGCATCCACTATCTTCATTAATGGTCTAATTACCAAATAAGGACTCACAATTCAAGGTCCTATAGCTATTTAATACTTTTAGCTATTAGAACTTAACTTTTGCACATTATGTAATTTAGTCCCTTTTATTAAATTAAGCATGAAAACGGTAAATTTTCTTAACGAAATTTTTATATGGTACTACTATCATGCTATAGAAAATAAAATAATAAAATAAATATTTCAACATCAAATTTGTGGTCCCAAAACCATTGTTCTGATTTCATTAAAAACGGGATGTTACAGAGGCTCTAGGTACTCTTTCGCATTTTAGTACTGCGTTTCATCGTCAGACCGATGATCAATCTAAGTGTGTGGTTCAGATACTCGTAGACATGCTTCGATGTTGTATTTTAGAGTTCGAAGGCAACTGGGAGAAATTTTTACCGTTAGTTGAATTCGCGTATAATAACAGTTATCAATCGAGTGTAAAGATGGCACCGTACGAAGCCTTATATGGTCGTAAATGCCAAAATCCATTGTACTAGATTAAGCTCAGTGAGAAAAAGCTTCTTGGGGTTGATTTGGTATGTGAAACCGAAGAAAAAAGTTAAAGTTATTTGAGACAGTTTGAAAGCAACTTCAAATCGACAGAAATCGTACGCGGATTTGAAAACAAAAGACATTGAATTTCAAGTCGTCGATAAAGCATTCTTGAAAGTGTCACCGTAGAAGAAAGTTATTGGATTTGGTCATAAAGGAAAGCTAAGTCCGTGATTTATCGGGCTATATAATATTACTAAAAGAACCGGGCCAATAGCTTACAGTGTTGCCATCAGAATTAGAAAAGATCCATAATTTGTTTAACGTATCTATATTACAATGGTACCAACCAAACCTTTGGCATGTAATCTCAGCTGTTGATGTCGAGATTAAGCCTGATATGCCGTACAACGAAAAATCGATAAGAATTTTAGCTCAAGAGGTTAAGGAATTGAGAAATAAAAACATATTTTTAGTGAATGTCCTTTGGCAATTACACAGACTAGAGGAGGCCACCTAGGAATTGGAAGAAGTTATGAAATTACAATACCCGAACCTCTTTTCTGGTAAGATTTTCGGGGACAAAAAATTCTTTAGGGGGAGCGTTATAACAACCCATTTTCAGTGAAATTAGAACAGTGGTTTTAGAACCACAAATCTGACGAAAAATATTTATTTTATTATTATTTTAATGTCTACAGAATATTAGTATTGTCGTATAAAATTTTGTTCCGAAATTTTATCATTTGCATGCTTAATTTAGTGAAAAGGACTACATTGTAAAAGGTGAAAAAGTTACATTCTATAAGCTAAAGGAGTGTAATGGCTATGAATATAAATAGTTAAGGGATTTATGTGGTAATTAAACCATTTTTATATTGAGTGGACATTTATAGGCATGAATTCAGTGGTTTTATGGTTTATAATAATGGTTAAACATGTATATTAATAATTAAAGGTTAGTAAAATAATCAAAACAAAGGCCATCATCTTTGTTTGTCCATCTTTGACCAAAATTAGACCTAAGAAACCTCCATTGAAGGTGTTTGAAGGTTCAACCATTTCTTCCTTGTGCATGTAAGTGTTGTTTTGTCCTTTATATTAATGATTTTTATGTTTTTGAAGTCGTTATATCTTAATTTAGGTAGCCAAGGGACTAATTTGCAAAAATGTTAAAAGGTTAGGGAAAAATGTTAGAAGGATTGAATTTGATTATTTAGATCAAGTCAAGCCTCATATGAATTTAGATCAAGGGAAATATAAAGTGTCGGACTAGTCGATCCTATTTCATCGTTTTGTGATCAAGGTAAGTTCATATGAACTATAATCACTTAAATGTTGATTAAATTGAATGTTTAATGTGTTGTTCTAATGAAAATGAATCAATATATATTTGTCGAGTATTACTATGCAATTTATCATATAAAGAAATGATGGAAATCCAACAACGTTTCGACGACTATTGAGACCCGTTTGAACCTTAGGAATATATAGGGTACAAATGACATGTGTGAGCTTCCTGTGTATCCAATATTATTCTAAGTGGTTCAACGGGCATGTAAAGGGTTGAACTTGTAAGGGTTCCGATTGATTACACTATGAAACTATGGAAAGATATGAAGTATTGATGAACAAATTATGTATAGCCATGTTATGAGAAGTATGAATTCATATGTATTATGATTATGAATTTTACTTTACCATGTGATGAATTTTGCTAAGTTATGCGATTAAGGACTAACTTGTATTGTTGGTGATGCTTAGGCTTGTTGTAACACCTCAAACCCGGTCAATACACTACGACCGAATCCGGCATGCCACAAGGTAGAATATTTTGATCAAAACAGGTTGTAAGTTCGAGTTGAAAGAAACGATATTCAAAACTAATTTGGATGTTGAAAAATCTTGAACGAAAGAAGAACCTCTTTTGAGAAAACTGTATGTTGTCGTTTATTTTAAGAAAACCTTGTGATTTCAAGAAAATCTCGACTTTATTTAGGTGTAAGTTGAGAACCATTTTTAAAACATTCTGACTTGAAGCAAACTTAGTTTAAAAGAAGTTTGAGCCGATTCATTGTTATCACTTATTCATTCTAACCCGATGGTAAGGTTTAGAAAACCCGGCGAGATGTGTAACTTAGAAAAACATTGATTTATAGGTTATTTAAACATGTCATGTTGTTTACTTAAGCGAAATATGATAAACTTTAACAAGATTAAACAACCAAAAATATTGGTTAGTGGCCTTATTACAGACCCAAATAAAACCAAATTAAAAATAAAGTACCCAAAAGAGTGAACAGATTAAAATCAAAAGCAATGTGCATGACCACCTCGAGTCCGCCCGGCTCCACATCCGTGATCTATGATTCATCTGCAAAATGTAAGGGAAGAGGTGAGTCACCGAGACTCAGTGTATAAATCCTCCTCCTGATTATAACAACACTCTTACACAGTTTCATAATCAAGTAAGTATGTCATGCAACCCAAACCTAGCCATCCAAAACTCCGTATTCTACCCTATGTGGTACCAAACCACTGGTGGTGCCAAACCACTGGTGACCCAAAGTCACAATTATCCATATGTGGGGCCAACCCACTTTGTGGTACCAAACCACTGGCGACAATCCCTTTTCAGTGTAATATGTGGGGCCAACCCACTGTGGTACTAAACCACTGGGACAAGTGACTAAAATCCAATATGGTGCCAAACCACTGGTGACCCAAAGTCACAAATATCATGTGGTACCAAACCACTGGTGGTGCCAAACCACTGGTGACCCAAAGTCACAAATATCACATCTTTCCCCTCCTCTCAGAATACCCATTTTAATGCACATGCTTATTCATACAGACTAAAATGCTTTATCACATAACAATATACTGCAACATAGCATATACATATGCATCATAAATCAAATATCATTACTAATAGAAAGGACTTACCCAGAATCCTCGCGCATACCCATTAGGGTAATATATTGATATCCATACTTCTTCCGGCTTTTAACAGTGTTTAAGTTAATAACATAGTCATACATTAATTATGAAGCGTGTAAGAGATACACACCTGATCACGCGCAAGACTACACTCTCTACATCGGTATTGTCGTTAATCAACACTATCGCGATTTGTCTACTCTCCTGCTCGGATGTTGGTCCACAGCCCGGTGGCCAATCATGAACCGCCGACACTGCTCTCCTTTTGAACTTAGGGGCTGGGGTCTCAGATCCAACCCCACTTAATGCTTGATTAGCCTTTGAATCCACAATACACTTATCACTAAATTGGGTTAAAGTAGTAAATCAAATCATAAAGAACTAGAATCCCAAAGTTAGATCCTTTACCTAAGTCGACAAATCCCGAAAACTCCACACGAAATGGTGTCAACCCCTCTTTCCTGCATTTGGCCAAGCATCAATAATCAGGGGCATCTGCCTTAGGCATTAATACAATAAGAGTTGATTGCCGACAAAAACACTTACCACACTATTAACGAAATCGATTGAAAGTGAATGGTTAAACGGCGACAACCCACAGAGATCCTGAGTCCAATGAGAGTTTGAGCGACAAAGCTTCCGGCTTTTCTCATTAAAGTGACTAAGATAGAAAAAGAATAGAGATTAGAGTATGACAGGGGAATTGGGCTATAAGATCAAGAGAAGAAAGAAAGAAACAAAACAATGGAACCTCACCTGCCACAAGGTTGAGATTCGGCTATGAGAACCCCAAAGAAAAGAACGAATGGAAAATCACAAAATAATAGAGAGTGATTCGGCTTCAACAAACAATCAAGAAAAGCTTATGTACTTTCGGCACAAGAGGGGATTGAAAGAAGAAAATAGTAGATCAAGAGGAAAGGGTGTTATTCGGTTTTGAAACAAATGGAAGGGACAGAAATAAATAGTGGTAATTTGGCTTTGAGGAGATTCGGCCAAAGAGGTTTCAAAGAAGAAGCAAAGCAGAGAATGAGAAGAGAAGGAAAAGAGGTAAGGCTTTAGGAGATCATTCGGCTAAGCACTTAAGAAGAAAAAAGAAAAACAATAAAGGAAGTTTAGATGAGCATTCGGCTAAGGGTGTTTTGAGAGAAGAGAAAAAGAACCAAAATGCAATAGTGGACAAATGTGAGAAGGTGATTTCGGCACAACAAGCATGAAAGGAAAAACTGAAGTTCAAAGGTGAAACACCAGCACCAAATGCCGAAAAGTAATGCCCCAAAGCAACCCAATTTCAGCACACCAACCACACACCAAAACCGAATGCTTCAAGCTCTCTTAGCCACTCCCACAATTCGGCTAAGCCTTCCCCTACTTCAATCCCTCTTTTCTCTCCTTGTTTTTCTCCTGGCCAACCATTCAAACAAGTTTGAATTCTTCAAACTCCACAAATTTCTCTTCACCACCCATTTTGAATGTGTTAACTTGTTCAACATCTATCCACCAGAGTTCCACCTGAGCACAACTCCTCCTTGAACCTGGCGTCAAAAATAAATAGCAGAAAGGGATCTTCGCAGCTCGAACACAAGGTCTCTCCACACTCCTCTGGTGTCACTTCCCTTGTGCCTAAGTGGCACCTCCCTTGCCACTTTACCACTGGTACTCTTGTGTCAAAACACTCCATTAATTTCTCTTATCCCCTAACTCACTCAGCTCTCCCTTCCAAGTACCCAAAACAGAAATTTTTGCTATAGCTCCGGCCTACCCTTGGCTCATACCCAAACCCTAAGACACCCTAACTAGCATTATATCCAAGCCATTCACATGCAAATAATTAAAATGCAAGAGCCCCTATTTAAGGATGTTACAATTCTACCCCTTTAAAAATAATTTCGGCCTCGAAATTACCTGGTCAAAAGAGTTGAGGGTATTGCTGCCGCATCACATCCTCTGGTTCCCACGTAGCCTCTTCCGTACCATGGTTCTGCCATAATACCTTTACCAATGGAACCAACTTCTTACGCAAAACCTTAACATCCCGATCCAGAATCTGCACTGGTTCCTCTTCCATGGTCAAATCTGGGCTCACCTCGATCTCTTCCACTGACACAACATGCGACGGATCAGAACGATAGCACCTAAGCATGAAGACATGAAACACATCGTGAATCTGACTCAATTCTGCTGGCAACTCGAGCTGATAAGCTATTGGTCCCACATGTTTCAACACCTTATACGGCCCGATAAACCTAGGGCTCAGCTTGCCTTTCCGACCAAACCTCAGCACTTTTTTCCACGGCAAGACCTTCAGGAAAACCCTGTCACCTGCTGCAAACTCTATATCTCTTCGCTTAAGATCGGCATAAAACTTTTGCTTGTCCATAGCTTCCTTCAGACGAGCTCGAATCAGCTTAACCTTTTCCTCTGTTTTAGCAACCAACTCCAGACCCAACATCTGACGCTCACCCAACTCTGTCCAGCACGTAGGTGTATGGCACTTCCGACCATATAACGTCTCATATGGTTCCATCTTAATGCTTGCCTGATAACTATTATTGTATGCGAATTCTACCAGCGGTAGAAATTCTTCCCACCTACCTCTGAAATCCAAGACACAACCTCTCAGCATATCCTCCAGAATTTGTATTACCCTTTCGATCGCCCATCGATTATGATGAAATGTCGCATCTTGAAATCCAATCTCGTACCCAGTGCCTGATGCAATGCTTTCCAGAACCTTGACGTGAATCTGGGATCTCTATCGAAGATAATCGATACTGGCACTCCATACAACCTCACTATCTCCGCCACATACAACTTGGCTAACCTTTGAAGTGAGTAATCAACCTGAACCGGTATAAAATGAGCTGACTTAGTCAGACGATCGACAATTACCCAGACTGAGTCCTTCTTGCTAGGCGTAAGGGGTAGTCCACTGACAAAATCCATCGTAATCCTTTCCCACTTCCACTGTGGAATCTTAACTGGTTGCAACAAACCCGATGGTAACTGGTGTTCAGCTTTGACCTGCTGACACGTCAGACACTTGCCTACAAATTCAGTTACTTCCTGCTTCAGACCGGCCACCAAAACTGTTCCCGAAAATCTCGGTACATCTTGCTACCTCCAGGATGCATAGCATTTGGACTGCTATGTACCTCCTGAAGAATCTTCTGCCTTAACTCGACGTCCTTCGACATACAAACTCTCCCTTGGAAACATAACACTTCATCACTGGTCAAACTGTAACCTTCCAATCCACCATTCTGCACTTGCAACCTCTGAGCACGCAGACCCTCATCGACTAGCTGTTTCACTTTAACCTGATCTACCCAAGTTGGCTTCACCTGCAACTCTGCTAATAGACACGGCTTCACCTGCAACTCTGCTAATAGACTCCCGTCGTTATACAAACTGAGATGAGCAAACATCGCTCTCAAGTCTGACACTACCTTACGGCTCAACGCGTCTGCCACTACGTTGGCTTTGCTCGGATGATACTCAATCGAACAGTCGTAGTCCTTCAACAACTCGATCCACCTCCGCTGCCTCAAATTCAAGTCCGTTTGAGTCAAGAGGTACTTAAGACTCTTGTGATCCTTGTAGACTATCGACTTCTCCCTGTACAAATAATGCCTCCATATTTTCATGGCAAAAACCACCGCAGCCAACTCCAGATCATGTGTCGGATAGTTAACTTCGTGCGGTCTCAGCTATCGAGATGCATATGCCACTACTTTCCCTTCTTGCATCAGCACACATCCCAAATCAGTATGCGATGCATCACAATATACCGTAAACTCTTTTCTTGCTTCAGGTTGAATCAAAACTGGAGCTTCCGTCAGAATCCTCTTTAGCTTGTCGAAACTTTCCTGTTGCTTATTAGACCATACAAATGGAACCCCTTTTCTCAACAACTTGGTCAACGACGCTGCAATTAAAGAAAACCCTTCCACAAATCTTCTGTAATACCTTGCTAGACCCAGAAAACTCCAAACTTCTGCTACCGACTTAGGCGGTTTCCAGTCTAGCACTGCCTCAATCTTTCGAGTATCCACTCTGATCCCTTCCGCCGACACCACATGACCCAAGAAAGTTACCTCTTTAAGCCAAAACTCGCACTTACTAAACTTGGCAAATAATTGCTTTTCCCTCAGAATCTGCAAAACCACCCGCAGAGGAGCATCATGATCCTCCTCAGATCTTGAGTACACAAAAATGTCGTCTATAAACACCACGATGAACTGGACCAAGTACGGCTGAAACACCCGGTTCATCATGTCCATAAATGCTGCTGGCGCGTTAGTCAACCCAAATGGCATTACCAAAAACTCGTAGTGCCCACACCGAGTGCAAAATGCCGCCTTATGGATATCAGCCTCCTTTACCTTAAGCTGATGATACCCCGACCTCAAATCAATCTTAGAGAAGACTGATGCCCCCTTAAGCTGATCAAACAAATCGTCTATTCTCGGCAACAGATACTTATTCTTGATCGTCAACTTATTCAACTGACGATAGTCTATACACATCCGCATTGTACCATCTTTCTTCTTAACAAAGAGCACAGGCGCTCCCCAAAGCGAAACACTTGGCCGAATAAAACCCCGGTCCAACAATTCCTGGATCTGTGCTTTCAGTTCCACCAGTTCCTTCGGTGCCATCCTATACGGGGCAATAGACACTGGCGCAGTTTCGGGTAACAGATCTATGCCAAATTCAACTTCACAATCTGGAGGCAGACCCGGAAGTTCTTCTGGGAATACGTCGATAAATTCCTTCACCGTTCGGACATTCTCTACAGCTGATTCCTTGGCCTCCAAAGCACATACATGAACGATGAAAGCCTCACATCCGTTCCTGACCATTTTCTCAGCCTTTAAAGCAGATACAACGTTAGATAGATAATCCCTTCTATTAATTACCATTACTATTTCTTCACCTTCAACTGTTCTCAATACCATGCGCTTAGCCGCGCAGTCCAAACTCGCTTGGTACTTCACCAGCCAATCCATCCCAAGGATCAAATCGAACTCCCTGAATGGCAGTTCCATCAGATCAGCCACAAACACGACCCCTTGAAGTTCTAGTGGTACATCCCTATACAGTTTATTTACTTCTACAGAGTGGCCTAGAGGGCTAATTACTGTCATCTCCCTAAAAGTAATCTCAAAGTCTAAGTTCATGGTTTCCACTATGCTATTGGTAACATACAAGTGCGTCGAACCAACATCTATCAAAGTAGTATAAGGTAGTCCAAAGATTAAGAACGTACAGGTTATGACGTCTGGTGCGTCGCCCTCCTCTCGACGCCTCGCTGCATATACCAACCCCAGTGCGCTTGCCTCGATATTACCGCACCTCCTGCGGTGCTCGCGACCTCGACCAGAACCATTACCTCTGCTGACAGAACCACGAGCCCTCTGCGGTTGCTGTCCACCATTCCTGAACTGAGCACGCCCCTGACTCTCAAATTGCATCCTGGCTAGCTTACGCAGATAATCCCTCACACGATGATCCAACGACCCACACTCAAAGCATCCTCTGCCACCAGTCCAACATTCCCCTAATGGGATTTCCCACATCGAGCACACTGTGCTGGTCCCCGAGTAGCAGCAGCAGGCCTCACAGCTTGATTCGGCCCACCATACCTAGCCCTTTTCTGAGAATTTTTGGCCGACCCTGACAACCCAAAACTCCTCTTGTGTCTACTCCTGTCCAGATTCTGTTTTGTAGACTCCTTCACCCCTTCGGCTATCTTAGCCTTCTCTACCAGTACAACAAACTCCCTCTCTTGTTGTGGAGCGATCAACAACCTCAGTTCATCTCTCAGCCCGTCTTCAAACCTGATGTAGCGTTCATGCTCCATAGCCACGATACCCTGAGCGTAACGGCTCAACCTTAAGAATTCTACCTCGTACTCAGATACTGACCAACTCCTCTGAACCAGCCTTAAGAACGCCTTCCTTTGTGCATCAATGTAACTAGACCCAATGTATTTCCTCTGATAAGCTGCCTTAAAATAGTCCCAAGTGAGATCATCAGCTGTCGCACCATCTCGAATCGTGAGCCACCACTGGTATGACTCATCTCAGAGAAAAGACACTATACCCTTCAACTTCTCCTCAGTCGTAAGGTCTAAATCGTCCATGATACGCTTTGTCGCCTCAAACAAATACTCAGCCGTATTGGGAGCCACACCTGAAACACCCCAGAATACCTCTGCTCTATTGGCTCGGAGTCGCTCAGACACAGACTTTCGAGACTTTCGTACCTCCACCTGCTCCAGCTACCCTCTCCAGAACTCACAAGATCGCTGCGACATCAGTATTATCACCGTCGATCTCGAAACTCAAAGCGCGGTGGTGGCGGGGTACCTCATTTTTCGACCCCTGGCCAGACCCCACTGGTTCAGACACAGTCATCCTACCCCGATCGCGTCCACGCGTGTTATGACCACGTCCTCGAGTGCTCATGACTAACATTGTCGATTTATCTGATTTAAAAGTTTTATGCGTTAGACTTATTCCACTATTATTACAGCACAGTTTTATGAATAGTTTTATTACGGAGTTTTGTTTTTGCGAGTTCACAGAATCCTATGAGTTTCAGTCTCTAGGGTAATCCACTAGTACTATCAATCATATCACTATCATCACAATCATATATATAAACACAGCAGTTAGGGGTACTTACCTGGACGGATCGGTGCCGGAGACTTGGTGCCATGCTTCCCAGACCATGTATTTTCCAACCAAACCTTTTTAAAACCCACTTTTAAAACATTTTGGGCCTCGGGCCCACAGTCGAGCTTTTAAACCTAGGCTCTGATACCATAATTGTAACACCCCAAACCTGGTCAATACACTACGACCAAAACCGTCATGCCACAAGGGAGAATATTTTGATCAAAACAAGTTGTAAGTTCGAGTTGAAAGAAACGATATTCGAAAATAATTTGGATGTTTAAAAATCTTAAACGAAAGAAGAAACTCTTTTGAGAAAACTGTATGTTGTCGTTTATTTTAAGAAAACCTTGTGATTTCAAGAAAATACCGACTTTATTTAGGTGTAAGTTGAGAACCATTTTTAAAACATTCTGACTTGAAGTAAACTTAGTTTAAAAGAAGTTTGAGCCGATTCATTGTTATCACTTATTCATTCTTACCCAATGGTAAGGTTTAGCAAACCCAGCGAGATGTGTAACTTAGAAAAACATTGATTTACAGGTTATTTAAACATGTCATGTTGTTTACTTAAGCGAAATATGATAAACTTTAACAAGATTAAACAACCCAAAAATATTGGTTAGTGGCCTTATTACAAACCCAAATAAAACCAAATTAAAAATAAAGTACCCAAAAGAGTGAACAGATTAAAACCGAAAGCAATGTGCATGGCCACCTCTAGTCCGCCCGGCTCCACATCCGCGATCTACGATTCATCTGTAAAATGTAAGGAAAGAGGTGAGTCACCGAGACTCAGTGTATAAATCCCCCTCCCGATTATAACAACACTCTTACACAGTTTCATAATCAAGTAAGTATGTCATGCAACCCAAACCTAGCCATCCAAAACTCCGTATTCTACCCCATATGGTACCAAACCACTGGTGGTGCCAAACCACTGGTGACCCAAAGTCACAATCAAGTTTATACAACTGTGGTACCAAACCACTGGTGGTGCCAAACCACTGGTGACCCAAAGTCACAATTATCCATATGTGGGGCCAACCCACTTTGTGGTACCAAACCACTGGCAACAATCCCTTTTCAGTGTAATATGTGGGGCCAACCCACTGTGGTATTAAACCACTGGGACGAGTCGCTAAAATCCAATGTGGTGCCCAACCACTGGTGACCCAAAGTCACAAATATCATATGTGGTATCAAACCACTGGTGGTGCCAAACCACTGGTGACCCAAAGTCACAAATATCACATCTTTCCCTTCCTCTCAGAATACCCATTTTAATTCACATGCTTATTCATACATACTAACATGCTTTATTAAATAACAATATATTGCAACATAGCATATACATATTCATCAGAAATCAAATATCATTACTAACAGAACAGACTTACCCGAAGTCCTCGCGCATACCCATAAGCGTAATATATCGATATCCACATTTATTCCGGCTTTTAACAGTGTTTAAGTTAATAACATAGTCATACATTAATTATGATGTCTGTAAGAGATACACACCTGATCCCGCACACTCTCTACGTCGGTATTGTCATTAATCGACACTACCGCAATTTGTCTACTCTCCTGCTCGAATACTGGTCCACAGCCCAGTGGCCAATCACGAACCGCTGACACTGCTCTCCTTTTGAACTTAGGGGCTGGGGTCTCAGATCCAACCCCACTTAATGCTTGATTAGCCTTTGAATCCATAATACCTTTATCACTAAATCGGGTTAAAACAGTAAATCAAATCATAAAGAACTAGAATCCCGAAGTTAGATCCCTTACCTAAGTCGACAAATCCCGAAAACTCTACACGAAATGGTGTCAACCCCTCTTTCCTGCATTCGACGAAACATCAATAATCATGGGCATCTGCCTTCGGCATTAACACAATAAGAGTTGATTGCCAACAAGAACACTTACCACACTATTAATGAAATCGATTGAAAGTGAATGGTTAATCGGTGACAACCCACAGAGATCCTAAGTCCAACGAGAGTTTGAGCGACAAAGCTTCCGGCTTTTCTCATTAAAGTGACCAAGATAGAAAAAGAATAGAGATGAGAGTATGACAGGGGAATTCGGCTATAAGATCAAGAGAAGAAAGAAAGAAACGAAACAATGGAACCTTACCTGCGACAAGGTTGAGGTTCGGCTATGAGAACCCAAAAGAAAAGAACGAATGGAAAATCACAAAATAATAGAGAGTGATTCGGCTTCAACAAACAATCAAGAAAGGCTTATGTACTTTCGGTACAAGAGGGGATTGAAAGAAGAAAACAGTCATTCAAGAGGGAAGGGTGTTGATTCGGTTTTGAAACAAATGGAAGAGAGAGAAAAAAATAGTGGTAATTTGGCTTTGAGGAGATTCGGCCAAAGAGGTTTCGAAGAAGAAGCAAAGCAGAGAATGAGAAGAGAAGAAAAAGAGGTAAGGCTTTAGGAGATCATTCGGCTAAGCACTTAAGAAGAAAAAAGAAAAACAATAAAGGAATTTTAGATGAGCATTCAGCTAAGGGTGTTTTGAGAGAAGAGAAAAAGAACCAAAACACAATAGTGGACAAAGGTGAGAAGGTGATTTCAGCACAACAAGCATGAAAGGAAAAACCAAAGTTCAAAGGTGAAACACCAACACTAAATGCTGAAGAGTAATGCCCCAAAGCATGTAACACCCCTAACCCGTATCCGTCGCCGGATTAGGGTTATGAGGCATTACCAAACTACACTCAATTCTGAAATAGACCTTCAACTGAATTCAAGAACAAGCAATGCAATCATTACTATATTATATAACATTACAACCTATTAAAATAAAAAAATAAATGTATAACGAGTTTTATTACCAGTACTTAATACACACAAATGTCTGAATCACATAACTTAAACATTCATGACATATATATATTTATATATATATAAATTTGAACCATATCTGAACTTATGTCAAATTATAACATATATCGGGTATCAATCAAAATTCATATAACATAAGCTGAGTTTCATTTATATTACTATAATACATATGCATATTAAATCAATTGAACCATTATACCATTTAATAATCAATTACATATACCAACATATTAATATTACATATTGGCCGAATATACTATTTCACCTTTCATTTGGATTCGTAACTAACCAACCAAGAAACATATTCATTTCTTACCATTAATAATTGGATCTATATAGCAACTATCACATATATATATCTCATTATAAAAGTACAAATATTACATAGCCAAATCACTTAAACATAGCATTATTTAATTCTTACTAAGCATATCAAGCATATGCTATTTACCATAAGGCCGAAACACATGTCTTAATCATTAGTAAAGCGTAATAAACAAGTACACATAAATTCACTTTAATCGCGATCATGCACGCATCATAAACATGGCAAACATGATTGACATATAAACCAAAAACCAAGACTAAGTTTACTAAAACCATCACCTAATATATATAAATATATACCAATTGAGCATCTTCCACATGTGATATAGACCATGACTGAATTTAAAACATCCATTAACATTATGAACAAGCTATGAAATCCAAAACATAGAAATGATACTTAACCAAAAGAAATAGCCATTTTCGCAAGGCTATATTTATATACAAGATCAAACATCATATGTTTCAAAACTTAATCTAACCTATACATGCCTTCAAAATCAAAACCAAGAATCTATAAAAAAGAGGCGATAGTGTGGATGACTTTCTTGGCGATCCCTCTCGAGCTCGTAGCTTAACTAGAATCTATAAACAAACAATTAAACAAAAGAAATCGGAGTAAGCTTACTAGCTTAGTAAGTCTCAAGTGTTAAAAATACTTAATATCAAGCATAAAATACATAAATTCATGGTATTAAACATGAAATTTTTAATTTACAAATACTTATACCAACTCTCATTACTTCATTTAACATAATATCATTGATCTCATCATCACATACTTAAACTTCGAACATACATAATTATCACATCCATAGATATTCGATTCTACTCCCATGAACATATAAATCACAGCCAAATCTCACATGCCCTTTTTAACCACCTAGTACGATATAAATCACATCTATTTTTCACAACCAAGTGATATAGCATAATCTTTCATCCTCTATTCGAACATAGCTATAGCACACATATATATATATATATATATATATATATATATATCTATATATATAACATTCATCAAAGTAATAAACTTCCACTTCTTCAGGTATTTCGTTCGTTATTTTCTTGAGTGGCACGAAAATGAACTACTTACCTCTCTGTCGAATTAATACGTTTCAAAGCTGAAATTTCTTGACATGTGCATAAATCAATTCGCAAATACTCTGAGCTTAGATTACATTCACCGGCACTTGGCCTGCTGGACTCAAGGTCTGAAATTAATCACTGGTAATAAACCTGCTAGGCATTAAGCCCGAATTGATTCAACGGCACGTGGCCTGCTAGGCTAAAAGCCCGAATAACACACCGGCACAGGGCCTGCTAGGTTAAAAGCCTGAATAACACAGCTATAATTCATCAATTCACCATATTAACATCACATTATTATCGGTTCATGTACTTTAACCACAATCACGTAACATATCCTATATATACAAGTTTTCATTTCAAATTCAAATCACATTAAGTCCAATAGTGAACTTTAACATTCAGCTATTCTCAATTTAAATGCTCAAATAAGTCAATTAATATCAATGACTACATTTGTAATTAACTCTCTCATGTACTTAGACTCAAGAACTTACCTCGGCTGTCGATAGACCGTGTAAATCGTCTATTCGAGAACCTTCGTCTTTCCTTGATCCAATTCCATTTTTCTTTACTCTTGATCTAAAACACATTAAATTCAGCCCATTCAAGTACATTTCAATTCAATTTAGTCCCAAATCACATAAATGGACAAACTACCATATTACCCCTAATATTTCACTACTTTGCAATTTAGTCCTATTTGCATAACACACAAAATACACCAAATTAGCTAAGACTATACAAGGGCTGAATATTCCTAGGGACTTTACAAGCCCTCACATTTTATTTATTTTGCAAATAAGCTCCTCTAAAATTTCATTTTTTACAAATTAGCTCAAAATACTCAAATTTACCAAAATTTCCAATGCAAAATATACTAATCTTTAACATATCATATATATAAAATTATAAAACACCAAAAATCACAAGAATATAGCAATGGCCGAACCTCATACATGCTCATTTTCAAAAATTCTAACATGGGTCGGGTACTATACAAACCAACGATCTCAAAAGCGTAAAATTTATCAAAAATCGATTAAAAACTAACCTTAAATCAAAGCTTGAAGTTGCCGAAATTTAAACAAGGTTTTCTCCCTTTCCTTTAACACATTCGGCCATGAAAAGAAATAAGATGATAATGGCTTTTCTCATGTTTTATTTAACATATAATATAACATTTAATTAGTTTACTATTATAACCTTTAAATAAAAATAAAACTATTATAATTAATAAGGGCAATTGTGACTTTAGCCACCCACTAACTTTAAAAATGGACTATTTACCCTTTAGATGCTCCACATTAAAAAGCCATCACCATTCTAGTACTTTACACTATAGAATGCAACTTTTATGCTTTACGCGATTTAGTCCTTTTTATCAAATTAAGCACTCAAACAATAAAATTTTTCTACGAAACTTTCACACACATTAATTCACATATAAATAACACAAAATATAATATTTTAAAATTTATTGGACTCGGATTTATGGTCCCAAAACCACTGTTCCGATAAGGGTCAAATTCAGAATGTTACAAAGCAACCCAATTTCGGCTCACCAACCACACACCAAAACCGAATGCTTCAAGCTCTCTTAGCCACTCCCACAATTCGGCTAAGCCTTCCCCCACTTCAATCCCTCTTTTCTCTCCTTGTTTTTCTCCTGGCCAACCATTCAAACAAGTTTGAATTCTTCAAACTCCACAAATTTCTCTTCACCACCCATTTTGAATGTGTTGACTTGTTCAACATCTATCCACCAGAGTTCCCCCTGAGCATAACTCCTTCCTGAACCTGGCGTCAAAAATAAATAGCAGAAAGGGATCTTCGCAGCTCGAACACAAGCTTTCTCCACACTCCTCTGGCGTTACTTCCCTTGTGCCTAAGTGGCGCCTCCCTTGCCACTTTATCACTGGTACTCTTGTGTCAAAACACTCCATTAATTTCTCTTATCCCCTAACTCACTCAGCTCTCCCTTCCAAGTACCCAAAACAGAAATTTTTGCTATAGCTCCGGCCTACCCTTGGCTCATACCCAAACCCTAAGACACCCTAACTAGCATCATATTCAAGCCATTCACATGCAAATAATTAAAATGCAAGAGCCCCTATTTAAGGATGTTACACTTGTGCAAAGCTTGTGTTGGACTGATTCATGCTTATATTTAAGCTTATGCATTAAAATGGTAAGCATTGTTCGTGATTTACAAACTTACTAAGCATTATATGCTTACGTTGTGTTTGTTTCTATGTTTTATAGATTATCAGAAGCTCGATCAGTTTGGAAGCTCATCAGAGATCTATCAAACTATCCAGTGACTATATCGGTAGATTTTGATGTTTTGAGTCATGGTTATAATGGCATGTATAAGTGATTTGGGTTTGATGAAACAGTCATTATATTTGGTTTGTAAATGTGGTAATATAGTTGATGATCTTTTGGCATTTCAATGCTTTGATGGTTGGTGTTGAAATGGTCAAGTGAAGTTATGTTTTGAATAACTAAATTTTGTATGTTTGAATGTGATTTTGGCATGTGGTCATTGGGGTAAGTTTGATTTGGAATTAGGTTATAAATGTATGTTTGATGAATGGCTAAATTATACATATGTTTAAGTTATTTGATAGTTGTGATTAAGGTGCCCTTTGGCATATTAGTTGTATGGATAGATACCATATTGAGTTAGCTTTATTATGTATGTTTTAGGCACACTTTGAAGTTTGAATATATGTGCAAATGACTTGTAGGTGTGAGCATGGATTGGGTGAAAGAAATGGCTTGAAATTGGATTATTTCTTGTCTACACGACCTAAGACACGGGCGTGTGTTTCAGCCGTGTATGACACATGGCCATGTGTCCCCTGTAGGTTTCAATGGGTTGCAAGTCAGGTAGTTACATGGCCTAGCACATAGCCCGGCACCCAAGCATGTGAGGCCATTTCGATGGCCTAGCACACGGGCGTGTGGCTTGGCCGTGTGACCTAAATCAGAGAGTTACACGGGCACAGACACGAGCTGGGACAATGTCTTGTGTCCTTACTTCGAATGTCCACACGGCCTGAGACACGGGCGTATGTCTCAGCCAGGTGAGTCACACAGCTTGGCCACATGGTCGTGTGACCCTTGCAGTATGAAATTTTCTATCTTTTTTCATGAACTTCTAAATGTTTTTTATTTAGTCCTGAATCATTTCAAGAATGATTTAAGTTGTCGAGGGCTCGAATCAGGGACAATATACATGTGTATGAATGAGATATGATATGGTTTATGAAATGTTTGAATACAAATGATTTAAGTTACGTATTAGTGGTAATGCTTCGTAACCCTATTCTGGCGACAGATACATGTTAGGGGTGTAGTTACACTCATGCGGTCTCAACTACCTTGACGCATAAGCTACTACCTTTCTCTCCTGCATCAACACACAACCCAATCCCATGTAAGAAGCATCACTAAAAACAACATACTGCTTACCAGTTTTTGGTTGTGTCAATATAGGCTTCAGTCAAAACCGACTCCGGCTTCTCAAAACTCTTCTGCTTCTCATCAATCCACTCAAAGGCAGAGTTCTTCTGAAGCAACTTCGTCAATGGAGTAGCAATACTTGAAAAACCCTTGACGAAGCAACGATAGTAGCTAGCTAAGCCAAAGAAACTCATGAGCTCAGACACAACCCTCGTCAGCTACCAATTCAAGATTACCTCAACCTTCTTCGGACCAACTCGAATACCCTCAGCTGAAATGACATGACAAATAAAAAACCTCCTCACGAAGCCAGAACTCACACTTTGTAACACCCCAAACCCAGCCCAAACATCACGACCGGATCTGGTATGCCACAAGTTAACAGTTAAAAAGTTCACCTTAAAGGGTTTTCCAATCTTGGTTGATTTGTAGAAGTATTCTTTGAATAAGTGACAAATGGAGAAAACTTTTGTAGTTTTTTTTATAAAACTTCTTGTTTGAAAATCCCATTTTATTTCTTTTTATAATTAAAACTTTGAACATAAATTGATAAATGTAAACATCATCAAATATAGATCAAAACATTAAGCTAGGGAGGCCTTATAACAAAAATAGTCCCAATAATTCATAACTTAAATAAACACCTGAAATAGTCTAAGAAAATAAATAACTTGATGGCCCCTCGAGTCCGTCTCGGCTCCCATGTCCACGATCTACTTCTCATCTGAAAGAGTAGAGGAAAAATGAAAGGGTGAGTCACCAAGACTAAGTGTATAAATCCCGAAACACACAATGACCTAAGGCCCACAAAAACATTATGAGCCCTGGCCCATACATAAAGGCAACAATCATAATTACATGATAAATAATAAATGATGAATAGCCCAACCCATCCTAGAATTCCATCCTCTACACACCAACCCGTACCAACCATCACACCTCAGGGATTTCTACAATCAACCCTTCATCCGCTACACACCATAACGACAGCCGTACTGCCTATTCCTATTAATCAGGAATCATTAAACGTGGCGTTGCCACCGGTCACTATGTGACCTAACATTAGATTTTGTGGTTTAACCACCGATCACCAAGTGACCTATCATGCACTTCCCCTTCATTATCATAGTCCCACCCCATGCATACATACTTAAAAAAAACAAAAAAAACAGGTTTTCACATATATCGATACTCATAGAGTGGTTTCTATGATTACGTACCTGGCATCCTTTGTAAACTCTTTTTAGGGTTTTATTTGACTGTCTACATAGACTCTTTCCGGTTTTTCAACCCATAACATATATATTGCAATTAACTAGTGTGTTAGAGATCTATATACCTAATTACCGACAAGATGATACTGCCTATGTCGATGTTATCCGTAGCCAACACCACCACTATCTGCCTAAGGTGTTGTTCAGAAACCGGTCCACAACCCGATGGCCAATCTCTAACAGCAGACACCGCTCGTTTCTTAAACTTAGGGATTGGGTTTACGGACCCAATCCTCTCCTTTGCCTGATCAATATTTGATTCCATCAAAAAGTCCTTGTCAAAACTACTATGATGAAATAGGTTTGTTAAACCATAACATATGGTTAAGATCATAAATACGATAGCGAATCTAACGGGGATCTAAAGAGAACCCCTTACCTTGAATTCCCGAAATTAAAGACTAGCGATTTCCGGCTTTTAGATCTAGATGATCTTCTTCCATTCCTGATGTCGCCCAACAAGAAAATACATAAAACCATTAAACCATTATCCTTTCGGCTTTGTCTTCCAAAACCGAAAGATATCTTAAAGAATAACAAGAGTTGACACTCACCTTACTAGAGAAGATTCGGCTACTCCCAGAGGATTCCAGCTTTTTGCGAAAATCAGGAAGAGAAGATGATTCGACGAAATCCATAGAGATTCAGCTTTTAATGAAGAAATCGGCAGGAAGAAGAAAAGAGAATTTTGGTAGACTACAGGTAGGTTCGACTTCAGCAAAGATCAAAAGAAAAGAATGTAGAGAAAGGATTATGAGGTTTCGGCTTTTAGAAGAAATTAAAAGAAAAGGTTTCAGAGAATGGCTGAGGGTTTCGGCACAGAGAATGAAGAAAAGAATAGGGTTCAAATGCCGGAATTGAAGAGATACTACCCCTATTCATAGAGAATTTCGGCACTTACTTATCAAATCCTGGAAGTTCCCTTCCTGATAACTAAAAATTAAACAAATAATAGGGAAAATTTGGCACCCCTTATGGTAAATAGAAACCAATTTCTTCCCCCCTCTTAGAGTCAAAATTTCGGCCACCACCTAGCCTTGCAGATAACTCATTGATTCTTTCCTTATCCTCATCTGACTACTCATCCACAGTGTCATGGATAACACTACCTCTTCCTTCCTTTATCAGCATATTATCCACCTTATTATCACATTAAATAAATTCCTAAATTTAAGCATCATTGCCGAACTCCACTACTGCTCTTATAAATGCTGAAAATATTTAAAATAAAATGTACCAGGCGGCTCGAACCTTGGACCTTCAATTGGCGCCAACTCAAAGCCCCTAAGTGGCGCCACTTTCAGATAACATCTTTTAAGCCCTATCCTACTGGCTTTCCACTAGAGTGCCCAAGCAGAAGATATATAACTAAGGCCTCAGCCCAATCCTGAGCCCGATCTGGACCCCTTAAACACTCTAGTTAGCACATTATACGTAACACACAACAAATGCAAAGGCCCATTAATTCAGGATGTTACACACTTTCTCAACTTAGTATACAATTTCTTCTCTTGCAAAACTTTAAGAACCACTCTTAAATGCTCGTCGTGCTTATCCTCCAATCGAGAATACACCAATATATCATTTATGAAAACCACAATGAACCGATCTAGATAGGAATGGAATACACAGCTTATCATGTCTATAAATGTGGCAGGTGCATTCGCCAACCCAAATGGCATAACAAGAAACTCAAAATGCCCCTAACGGGTCTTAAAAGTCGTCTTCATAACATTCGCATCCTTCACCTTCAACTGATAGTACCTAAACCTCAAATCAATCTTTGAGAAAATTGAAGCTCCCAAAAATTGGTTAAATAGATCATCGATCCTCGGAAGTGGATACTTATTCTTAATGGTCAACTTATTCAGCTAGCGATAATAAATGCACTATAACACCCCTAACCCTTATCCGTTGTCGAAAACAGGGTTACAGATCATTACCGTAATATAGAACAATTACAGATAATTCATGTCATTTACTATTCATATCCAAAAACAATCATATTGTCCCTTAAATAGGCCATCAAAGCCCAATTTAATCATTAGAAACAAATCGAGACTAAATCAGGATCTTAGAGAATTTTTTCGCAAAATTTCAAAATTTTTCTTATATACAGGGGTCACACGCCCGTGTGAGTAGGCCGGTGGCTCACACGGCCAAGTGACATTCCCATGCCTCAAGCTCTGTGGGCATTCAATGTGAGGCACACGGCCGTGTCCCAGCTCGTGTCCTTACCCGTGTAACTCTCTGACTTTGGTTACATGGCCAGCCACACACCCGTGTTCTAGGCTGTGTGGTCAATTTAATTTTCAAAAATTAGGTGCAGTATTCACACGGCCAAGACACATGCCTGTGTTCTAGGTCATGTGTCACACACGGCTGAGACACACAGTCATCTACCTGTGTGCCTAGTTTTGAGCATTCTGTTTCTCGATTTTAAGATACAGGGGACACACAACCAAACCACATGCCCATGTGCCCGACCGTGTGTCACAAACGGTCTAAACACACACCCTGTAACACCTCTAACCCGTATCCGTCGCCAGATTAGGGTTACGGCCATTACCAGATAAGTCAAAACTTTTGTTCAATCGATTAAATCTTAGCTAAACATCTTATCAAATAATTAAATTATAAACAAACAAGTCACACATGTGTAATACCTATTTAATATCTTAATCCAAGTCATACACGATATAATAATCAATGAACACAAAATGACCATTCGTAACTGATTAATAAAATAAACATACTTCGAAAGTTAATTCATTTTAATAACTAATGAGACTAAACCTTATGATCAGAAACTTTATACTATATGGCGAAGGTATACAGATTCATTACAATATTATTTACACAATTAACAGCTTAGCTCAATATACATGAACACATACATAAGATTTTCATGAACATTGCATAACTTGTATTAAACTTAGATAGAACCAATACTCAATCGAATTAATCATTTACCTATAGCTAATACATTTATGTATATGCACATATATATATACCTCATATACATGTTCATTTCCCATATAGAAAAGTAAATTTAATTAACTAATTCATATAGGACATAAGTTACATTAGATATCTCTCTTTAGCAATGTCGAACTCACATATGTATTTCATAGCATGTTTCATGTTTCAAAAAAAAAATAAGGTTAACACACACATACATAATTTCCAAAGATACCTATTCAATACATACTTGTCTTCCATACATAATTTAACTTTGACCATATGCAAACATCCGTATAATCCTTGCATCATAATGATATAAACACATACAACATTCGATCAGTACAATTCATATACTTCAACATCAAACTACCACAAGATAAAAGCCATATTCGAATGGTTATATTAATTATAAAGCAAACCCTCCAACTCAAACATGGACGCTGTTCATCCTACACACATTTGACCTAAAACACATGGAATTTCCTTATCCGTAAACTTTCCCTCTATATAACATACATCAACCTAAATATGTATGAAACAAGCCATGGATGAATTTGCTAAAAACCAAGCACATCAAACATTCAACCATTCATTCATAACCAAACTTAACTTTAAAATTCAACAATTATACCAAAGAGCATAAAAACTAAAGTTAACCAAGGAAATAAGCCTTTTTCGTAAGGCTAGGCTATACTTATATACAAAACCAAAACTCATTAGTTTTACAACTTAGTCTAACCTATACATGCCTTTGATTCAAAAACCAAGTATATAAGTACCAAAAAGGGATTGACAGTGTGGTTGATTCCTCTGACGATCCTCGGAGCCCGTAACTTCAACGAAATCTATAAAACAAACAATGTGCACACACAGGGTAAGCTCACTAGCTTAGTAAGTCTTAAGCAGAAACATTATCACATACAATTAATTAAGCATTTTTTTTAAACAACCACCTCACGACATTAAATAAGCATAACTTAACTATATATATATACATTATGGCTGAATATGTATATATAATATTCACATATATAACACCAACTTGTACACATCCGTATACCTTTACAAATACTTTTAACTACTTATGCTTTCATCTAACTAAATTTCCTTATCATTACATTTATTCAATAACATCACATACATACATATATATATATGTATATTCGTATAACACTTGAGTAGGAATAACACATACCTTGTAGCTGAATTAAAAAATTCACCTCCACATGCTTAGGCATACTTAATACATTTCATAAATTCATTAGCACATAATCAAATCTTAGAATAGCAACTCACTAGTTAGAACCTGCTAAATATTACTCCGAATCTCACACACCGGCACTAAGCCTGCTGAACTCAAAGTCTGAAGTCAAAACACCGGCATTAAGCCTGCTAGGCAATAAGCTTGAAATATGTCACGGCACGAGGCCTACTAGGCATAAAGCCCGATACAGATCACCGGCACAAGGCCTGCTAGGCTCGAAGCCCGAATATCAATATGATTAATCTTTCAATTCACATTTCATAATGCTAACTTCACAACAACCCATATATCACATATTACATTTATATATCAAATCCAATACATTTATTCACATCACATTAAATAAAATTACACTCAATCCAATTTAGTACCCTTACATTCGGCTAATTCATGGATTCATGCTAAAAATATTCGAATTTCATTATTCATTAGATTCATAAATAATTCTTTAACATATATTCACTTAACGACTTACCTCGACTGTCGACAGACCGCGTAAACCGGCTATTCGATAACATTCGTCTTTCCCCATTCCAAATCTTTTTTTCTTTGTTGTTGATCTAAACACATTAAAATTCAGCTCATTCAAGTACATTTCATCTCAATTTAGTCCCTAAGCATATAAATAGGTAAATTACCATTTTACCCTTACTATTTCACATTTTTACAATTTAGTCCTAATTGCACAAAACACAAAATACACAAAATTTCAATATGGTACCTTAGGGTCGAATATTAATAAGGACCATACTAGTCCATATCTTTCATTTATTTGCAAATAAGCCCCTCTAAAAATTTATTTTTACAAATTAGCCCTAAATACTCAATTTCACCAAAATTTCCAAATCAAAACTTGTTAAGCTTTAACATAACTTTAATATAAAATCATCAAACATCATAAACCACATAAACATGTCAATGGCCGAATCTCACATACATACTAATCTCAAAAATTCTAGCATGGGTCGGATAATATACGAAGCAACAATCTCAAAAACGTAAAAATTATCAAAAATCGAAAATCACACATACCTTAATCAAGTAAATTGATTGCCGAAATTCAAAGCTCTCTAACCCTTATTCTTTTCTCAATATTCGGCCAACAATGTAAAAGATTATAGTGGTCTTCATTTTGTTTTATTTAACATATAATATGTTTTATTTATGAATTACTAATATAACCTTTTAATAATAATAAAACTAACTTATAATATAAGGGTATTTTAGTCCTATGCCATCCACTATATTATAAAATGGGCTAATTGCCCTTTTAGTGCCTCATATTAAAAAGCCATTAACACTTGGGCACTTTTCACTATAGTATGCAATTTTTACCTTTTTCGTGATTAAATCCTTTTTCTAAATTAAACACATAAACGATTAAATTTTTCTACGAAACTTTTACACACATAAATTCATATATAATATGCATAAAATATAATATTTTAAATATTTCTCAGACTCGGATTCGTGGTCCTGAAACCACCGTTCCGATTAGGGTCAAATTTAGACTGTTACAACTCTCCCCCTTAAGGGTTTTCGTCTCCGAAAATCTTACCGTTAAACAAAGTCGGATGTTGTTGCCTCATTGAATCCTCAGGTTCCCACGTAGCCTCTTCAACTCCGTGCCGATTCCATAGTATTTTCACTAATGGAATTCTCTTGTTTCTTAACTCTTTCATTTCCCGAGATAAAATACGGATCGGTTTCTCCTCGTACGTCATATCGAATCAGATTTCAATCTCAGACGGAGCGATCACATGTGACGGATCTGATCTATATTTACAAAGCATCGAAACGTGAAACATATTGCGTATCTTTTCTAATTCAGAGGGCAACCTCAATCTATAAGCAACAGGCCCTATTCGTTCGATGATTTCATATGGTCTGATAAATCTCAGACTTAGTTTGTCTTTTCTACCAAATCGAAGTACTTTCTTTCACGGAGAAACTTTCAAAAACACTTGATCTCCGACTTGATATTCAATGTCTTTACGTTTCAAATCAGCGTAAGACTTTTAACGATCCGAAGTAGCTTTCAAAGTATCCCTGATCACAGCCACTTTCTGTTCAGTCTCTTTAAACAGATCAACCCCATGTATCTTGTTTTCACTGAGCTCAGTCCAATTTATTGGTGTACGACACTTGCGACCATAAAGAGCCTCGTATGGTGCCATTTTGATACTGGATTGAAAACTGTTATTATAAGCAAATTCAACTAGACGTAAGTATCTTTCCCACGTACCTTCAAACACAAGAATGCAACATCTCAACATGTCCTCAAGTATTTGAATGGTTCGTTCAGACTGACCGTCTGTCTGCGGATGAAAGGCTGTACTAAAGTGAAGTTTAGTACCTAAAGCCTGCAATTTCTTCCAAAATCACGATGTAAATCTCGGGTCTCTGTCTGAAACAATGGAACTCGGCACACCATGTAATCTCACAATCTGTGATACATACAATTCAGTAAGTTTATCGAGTGAATAGTCTATACGAACTGGCACAAAGTGAGCTGATTTGGTCAGTCTATCTACTATAACCCAAACTGCATCTTTCTTACTCGGTGTCATAGGCAAACCAGATACAAAATCCATAATAATTCTATCCCATTTTCATTCAGGTATCATGATTGGCTAAAGTAACCTAGAAGGCACTTGGTGCTCGGCTTTTACTTGCTGACAAATTAAACACGTCGAAACATATTCAGATATATCCTGCTTCATGCTAGACCACCAATAGAACTGTTTCAAATCATTATACATCTTCGTGCTACCTAGATGTACTGCCAATCGGCTATTATGAGCCTAGTTCAAAATCATTTGAATCAAATTTGTATTCCTTCGTACACACATTCGGCCTTTGTAGTCCAAACAGTGTAACATCCTGAAAAGGGCCTATGCATTTTTGGTTTAATTGTACGAAATGACATGTCTTATGTGTTATGAATATATCTTGAACATTTTTGGAAACCTGGAAATGTATGGAAATGTTAGGTTTAAAAGAGGAAAGTGAACATTTTTGGAAACTTGGAAATGTAAAGAAGTGATTTAGAAATGATTCAAAAGAGGAAAGTGAACATTTCTAGAAACTTGGAAATGTAAGGAAATGTCAAGTTTAAAGAGGCAAACGAAAATTTTTGGAAACTTAGAAATGACTTAGAAATGTCGAGTTTTAAAGTTTAAAAGAGGAAATTAAGGCAAGGTGGCTTTAAGAGAAAATGTGGGGAAAATATGACACACAAACACGCTTGGAAAAGTGGCCTGGAGATGCCACTTAGGGCTTCTGGAAATGGCGCCACATACAAGGGTATTGGGCCTAAGTTCGAGTCACATGGGAAGCAAATAAAAGAAATTTTATTTTGCTACAAGGAGCAAAGAGGTGGACGGCACATGACTATAATTTAGTAGCTTTTATTCTTTTATTTTTAAGAGATAAATAATGGATTTATTTTAGATTATTTTCAAGAGATAAATGAGGAATTATTCGTTAATTAGGAAAATAAGGGAGAAGTGATGGCCAAGTAAGGGACTTTCAGTTTAATAATTTCGGCTGGATAAGGATAGTTGCTGAATTTTCTTTTATTTTAGGAGATAATTAAAGAGATAAAGCTATCAAAATAGAAGAGTGATGGCCAAGTAAGGGATTCTAAGTTAGTAAATCTAGCTATATAAGGAAAAGAGGGCCATTCATCATTCTTTCTCTCAACCCTTCTCTCTGCCGAATTTCCTAGAGCATTTGTTCTTCTTCTTTTTGTTAGCCAAAGCCGAAAATTCAAGATATCACCGTTAGCCAATTTCTTTTCTTTCCAATCCATCAAAAGCCGAATCTTTGAGGGCTTCAAGCATAAGTCTTTGTCGATTTCTTCAAGAAAGGGTAAGAACAAGTTTTGATTTCTATTCTTTTCTTTTAGATTTGTCGAAATCTAGGACTAATCCCATCAATATTCTTATTTGCCGAAATTTGGAAGGATTCTTTCGGGATTTTTGCCATAGTCGACTATAAAGGAAAAGATCTTCGGGATTTGACCATCAAGGTAAGTCATATCTGACATTCGGCCAAGGGCCACTAATTGTGATTAAAGGTTAGAAGTTGATCTAACATGTGGTTTTAGGGATTTTGACAGAAGCTATAACTAAGGGATAATTTCGGGATTTAAGATCCTTAAGGTAAGTGACTATGAATATTCGACCAACGCCTATTTTAGTAGTTAGATCTATTTTTATGTGTTTTAAGCTTAAAACTAACCGATTCAAGGGATCTAGTGATTAGCCGATTTCAAAGGGGAAGAATACAAGTTTCTGGGATTTGATTAGACATCAATCGGCACCAAGGTAAGTTTTGGTTACAATAATCCTTCGAGATTTAGTCTTATGGCCGAATAGGCTTTTACTAAATAGTAAGTGATTAATCAAATGTAGGAACTTAAGATCTAAAGCAGTAGATCGGAATTCTTCGGGAAATCAGTAAATTCGATAAGTTAATTAGGTGTGTACCCCACACTATTTCTTAATAAGTTTTATGGCAATGTTTAATAAATATATGTATGTGATACTAAGAATGTGAAAAGTATGGCTAAGGTACCATAATGTGGTACAAAGTACTCAGGTACGTTTCCTACTCCTACTAGTAATATGAAATATGTTATTTGTAACATGCGAATAAGAATGTGAACTTTGGCATATTAATGCATATTACAAAATGGGGCATATGGGTTATTGAAAGCAGGAAGTGAATGTGGTGACCTAAGACCACAGTAATCTGAATGTGGTGACCTAAGACCGCGATATCTGAATGTGGTGACCTAAGACCACAAATGCGGTGACCTAAGACAATGATATGGAGTGTAGCGGAAGGAGGGTCGACTTAGTAGTCCCCACTGTGTACAAAGTTGGTACGAGGGAGTGTAGCGGATGGCTTGTTAGGTTTGGGTTTGGGAATGCATCATAATTTGTATGCTATGATATGAATGTGTAATATTTGTTATGCCTGATTCTATTATGATTTAGTGTTGTGTACACATTGAGTCTGTTGACTCACCCCGCTGTGGGAACATTTTTTGGTGATGATCAGTAATGGGTAGGGTCACAAGCTTAGGGATGGCCATGCTCAAGAAGAAATTCATTTTATTTGGACTACTTTATTTTAAGTACTAAGGTTTTAATTTTGGGATTTATTTGATGTAATAAGGCCATAGTTGAATTACTTTAATTTTTCTTTTAATTACTATGTACGAATTTTCACCAAGTGAATTTTTAGTAGATTTATTTTAAAACAAAGCCTAAACGTTTTGTCACCTAAAGTAAAGGGTTTCAATAACAAATAAATTTGTTTTCAACTCAAGCCCAACCCACAAACAAACTTTCTTCAAAACACACAGTTTTTCAAAGTAATAAAAGAATTTTTAACCGGTTCACTTCGAGGAACATACCAGATCCGGTCTAGGCTCGTGGGCCGGGTATGGGGTGTTTCAATTTGGTATCAGAGCCCGTTTCAAACTCTCGGCCTTGGGTTTAAGGCCCAAAATGTTTTCAAAGCGAGTCCAAATGAGTTTTATGAAAATATTTTTGGAAATAAGCAAGTTTTCTGGCATGGCACCTAAGTCTCCGACCCGCAGTCCACCAGGCAAGTACCCCTATCTCTTGTGTGATTTATTTTATGATCTGTATGATCTGTAGAAGGGTAGGAATGGAACGTAGAAATAGTATGATAGGTACTTGAACCCTAGGACTAGTTTACCCCAACACTTACATAAGACTTAAATACCTACTCAAACAAACCTATGGCTAAGTCGCCGAGTTAGGGTGTGGTAACCCTTGTGCGCATGTCTAGGATTGGATCCGGAAGAGCCTGGTATTTAAGCAGTCCTAGTGACTCACCTCCTCTTCGTTGGAATCCTACCTGGTGCGTAGCTTTGGTTCACCCTAACCAAGAGGACTCGATCATAGGCTAAAAACAATAACTAAAACCCGAAAGGGAACTAGCCGTGTTTTTATGGAAACCCTAGTTTTAAAACTTTTAAAATTACCTTTTTAATTTGTGAAAACTATCTTTACAAAATTTTTTCGAAAAATTTCCGATTTATAAATTACCTAAATACCCCTGATTGTGAAATTACAAAAATGCCCTTGGTTTATGAAATTTCCAAAATACTCACAGTTTTTTATCAAAATTCCATTTCTTTACTAAGTGTTCAAAAGCCCTAATTTGCAAAATACCAAAAATACCTTGATTTTGGAAAAATTTACGAAATTGCCCCAAACTTACAAAATTACCAATATGACCCTAACTTCCAAAATTTTTGCAATATCACCAAAATAGAAAGCAAATTCACAAAAAGAACCCTCAAAGTTTTGCAAATTTTGAAATACCCCTGAATTATTAAACTTTACAAATTTACTCTGGTTTGTGAAAAATTACCGAAATACCCCTGGAATTTCAAAATTATCGAAAGGCCCGGGATTTCAAAATTACCAAAATACCCTTATTGACAAAATCACCAAGGAACCTTATTTTGACAAATTACGAAAATACCCCTGTAGGACAAATTACGAAAATACACCTGGGTAGTGGGAAAAAAACAACAACAATGAAAACTACAACATTTCTATGAATGAACGAAAGTTCATAATTGGTTGATGAATGTGAACGTGACTTTTTGAATAGTGAACTTGAGCTGAGAACTTTGTTTGATCGAAAGAACCACTTTTAAACATCTCTTTTCATAAAAGCGTTTCGCGTTAATCGTGAAACAAAAGTACTAATGTATAAAACTCTTAAATCAGATTAAATCGCGACGTTAGAAAATGAGTTCTAGGAGACGTGGTCGTCGTGGACGGGATAAGAGGAGTCTTGGACCGTCAGAATCGTCTAAGAGTCTTCAGAAAAGACCGAAGGTTGAGAATTCTGCTCGTGTTTTTAAGCCAACTACTAAAAATCTGGATCGTCCGTGTGCTCAGTGTGGAAGGTATCATGTTGACGAGTGTTGGAACCGAGATCGAGAATGTTTTAGATGTAAGTCTAAGGCTCATTTGGTTAAGAATTGCCCTCAGGCAACGAAGGTTTGTGGTTTAAACCATGGAGGAAATGGTCATGGAACACCGGTAGAGAGTCTTTGAAGGTTCAGATGTGAGACAACCAAGGATATGATAACGGTTAAGTTCCTTGTTTTTGGAGTACTATTTATTGTTTTAGAGATAGTTCATTCTTGTGTTACAAGTGAAATGTTTGAAACTTTGGATGTGAACTTAGAGACCGTGCCTAGAAGGTAAGATAGTTCTTTAAGATCAGTCTTGCGCACAATAGCGTAGTGGGGTGAGTTAGACCGTCACGATGGTTCGTTAGTAAGTAATTTCAAGGACGAAATTATTTTATGGGGGTAGAACTGTAACATCCTGAAAAGGGCCTATGCATTTTTGGTTTAATTGTACGAAATGACATGTCTTATGTGTTATGAATATATCTTGAACATTTTTGGAAACCTGGAAATGTATGGAAATGTTAGGTTTAAAAGAGGAAAGTGAACATTTTTGGAAACTTGGAAATGTAAGGAAGTGAGTTAGAAATGATTCAAAAGAGGAAAGTGAACATTTCTGGAAACTTGGAAATGTAAGGAAATGTCAAGTTTAAAGAGGCAAACGAAAATTTTTGGAAACTTAGAAATGACTTAGAAATATCGAGTTTTAAAGTTTAAAAGAGGAAATTAAGGCAAGGTGGCCTTAAGAGAAAATGTGGGGAAAATATGACACAAAAACACCCTTAGAAAAGTGGCCTGGAGATGCCACTTAGGGCTTCTGGAAATGGCGCCACATACAAGGGTATTGGGCCTAAGTTCGAGTCACATGGGAAGCAAATAAAAGAAATTTTATTTTGCTACAAGGAGCAGAGAGGTGGACGGCACATGGCTATAATTTAGTAGCTTTTATTCTTTTATTTTTAAGAGATAAAAATGGATTTATTTTAGATTATTTTCAAGAGATAAATGAGGAATTATTCTTTAATTAGGAAAATAAGGGAGAAGTGATGGCCAAGTAAGGGACTTTGAGTTTAATAATTTCGGCTAAGTAAGGATAGTTGCTGAATTATCTTTTATTTTAGGAGATAATTAAAGAGATAAAAATATCAAAATAGAAGAGTGATGGCCAAGTAAGGGATTCTAAGTTAGTAAATTCGGCTATATAAGGAAAAGAGGGCCATTCATCATTCTTTCTCTCAACCTTTCTCTCTGCCGAATTTCCTAGAGCATTTGTTCTTCTTCTTTTTGTTAGCCAAAGCCGAAAATTCAAGATATCACCATTAGCCAATTTCTTTTCTTTCCAATCCATCAAAAGCCGAATCTTTGAGGGGCTTCAAGCATAAGTGCTGTTTATTTCTTCAAGAAAGGGTAAGAACAAGTTTTGATTTCTATTCTTTTCTTTTAGATTTGTCGAAATCTAGGACTAATCCCATCAATATTCTTATTTGCCAAAATTTGGAAGGATTCTTTCGGGATTTTTGCCATAGTCGCCTATAAAGGAAAAGATCTTCGGGATTTGACCATCAAGGTAAGTCATATCTGACATTCGGCCAAGGGCCATTGATTGTGATTAAAGGTTAGAAGTTGATCTAACATGTGGTTTTAGGGATTTTGACAGAAGTTATAACCAAGGGATAATTTCGGGATTTAAGATCCTTAAGGTAAGTGACTATGAATATTCGGCCAAGGCCTATTTTAGTAGTTAGATCTATTTTTATGTGTTTTAAGCCGAAAACTAACCGATTCAAGGGATCTAGTGATTAGCCGATTTCAAAGGGGAAGAATATAAGTTTCTGGGATTTGATTAGACATCAATCAGCACCAAGGTAAGTTTTGGTTACAATAATCCTTCGGGATTTAGTCTTATGGCCGAATAGGCTTTTACTAAATAGTAAATGATTAATCAAATGTAGGAACTTATGATCTAAAGCAGTAGATCGGAATTCTTCGGGAAATCAGTAAATTCAATACGTTAATCAGGAGTGTACCCCACACTATTTCTTAATAAGTTTTATGGCAATGTTTAATAAATATATGTATGTGATACTAAGAATGTGAAAAGTATGGCTAAGGTACCATAATGTGGTACAAAGTACTCAGGTACGTTTCCTACTCCTACTAGGAATATGAAATATGTTATTTGTAACATGCGAATAAGAATGTGAACTTTGGCATATTAATGCATATTACAAAATGGGGCAGATGGGTTATTGAAAAGGGGAAGTGAATGTGGTGACCTAAGACCACAGTAATCTGAATGCGGTGACCTAAGACCGCGATATCTGAATGTGGTGACCTAAGACCACAAATGCGGTGACCTAAGACAGCGATATGGAGTGTAGCGGAAGGAGGGTCGACTTAGTAGTCCCCACGGTGTACAGGTTGGTACGGGGGAGTGTAGCGGATGGCTTGTTAGGTTTGGGTTTGGGAATGCATCATAATTTGTATGCTATGATATGAATGTGTAATATTTGTTATGCCTGATTCTATTATGATTTAGTGTTGTGTACACATTGAGTCTGTTGACTCACCCCGTTGTGGGAACATTTTTGTGTGATGATCGATAATGGAATGGACCGTGAAGCTTAGGGATGGCCATGCTCAGCAAGAAATTCATTTTATTTGGACTACTTTATTTTAATTACTAAGGTTTAAATTTTGGGATTTATTTGATATAATAAGGCCATAGTTGAATTACTTTAATTTTTCTTTTAATTACTATGTACGAATTTTCACCAAGTGAATTTTAAGGAGATTTATTTTAAAACAAAACCTAAACGTTTTGTCACCTAAAGTAAAGGGTTTCAATAACAAATAAATTTGTTTTCAACTCGAGCCCAACCCACAAACAAACTTTATTCAAAACACACAGTTTTTCAAAGTAATAAAAGAATTTTTAATCGGTTTACTTGAGGAACATACGAGATCTCGGTCGGGCTCGTGGGTGGGGTATAGGTGTTTCAAGCGAGTCATTTTGTCAATTCAAACTCGACTCTGAATCATTTCTACACCGAACTCGTCTAATGTACCATATCTTTGTCAATTTTCTGTCCATCACTAATTTGCTGAATAAACAACGGTCTAGTTTTCAACTCGGCTAGGATCAAACCATCACTAGTGACAACCATATGTGCGTTCAACGCACGAAGAACAAACAATGATTTTCGGCTTAAGGCATCTGCAACAATGTTGGCTTTCCCCGGATGGTAATCAATCACCAATTCATAATCTTTCAACAGTTCTAACCATCTACGTTGTCTCAAGTTTAGGTCTTTCTAAGTCATCAAATATTTCAGACTTTTGTGATCTGAAAAATATGACATTTTTCACCAAACAAGTAATGACGCCATATTTTCAAAGTGAAAACAATGGCTGCTAGCTCCAAGTCATGAGTTGGATAATTTCTTTCGTGAGGCTTCAATTGTCTCGAAGCGTAGGCTATGGCTTTGCCTTCTTGCATCAAAACAGAACCCAACCCATTCAAAGAAGCATCACTGAAAACAATAAATTCTTTACCCGATTCAGGATGAGCTAACACTGGAGCTTCGGTTAAAAGGGCTTTCAACTGATCGAAACATTTCTGACACTTTTCTAACCATTCAAACTTGACATCTTTCTGTAGTAGCTTTGTCAAAGGTGTAGCTATCATGGAAAAACCTTTGATGAATCGTCTGTAGTATCCCACAAGTCCCAGAAAGCTTCGAATTTTAGAAACATTCTTCAGTGGCTTCCTATCAAGTATAGTCGATATTTTGTTCGGATCAACCCGAATACCTAACGCTGAAACCACGTGACCTAGGAAGCTGACTTCATTCATCCAGAACTCGCACTTACTAAACTTTGAATACAACTGGTGATCTTGCAAAGTTTGTAGCACTAATCTTAAATGCTCGGCATGCTAGGTTTCACCTTTGGAATAGATCAGTATATCATCAATAAACACTACTACAAATCGATCCAAAAACTGTCTGAAAACCCGATTCATCAGATCCATAAAAACAGCAGGTGCACTAGTAAGTCCAAAAGGCATAACCAGAAACTCAAAATGTCTGTACCTCGTTCGGAACGCAGTCTTGGGCACATCAGAATCTCTGACTCGCAGCTGATAATAACCAGATCTCAGATCTATCATTGAAAACACTGAAGCCCCTTTCAACTGGTCAAATAAATCATCTATTCGAGGCAACGGCTATTTATTCTTTATTGTCACTTTATTTAACTGCTGATAATCAATACACATTCGCATAGTCCCATCTTTCTTTTCTACAAATAGAACTAGTGCACCCCAAGGAGAGAAGCTTGGTCGTGCGAAGCCCCTATCAGTCAACTCTTGCAACTGTGCTTTCAACTCTTTCAACACAGTAGGTGCCATCCGATACGGAGCTATCAAAATCGGAGTCGTTCCCGGTACTAACTCAGTGCTAAACTCAATCTCTCGTATTGGTGGTAAACCCGGTAATTCTTCAGGAAACACATCTGGGTATTCACACACAACCTGCATCGATTCAATCGCACCGGACGCTTTATTATCCAACACATAAGCCAAGTAAGCTTCACATCCCTTTTTCACATACTTTCTAGCTAGCATCGAGGATATTACTGTAGGCAACCCGTTCAGATCATTTGATTCGACCCGGATAATCTCACCGCTCTGACATCTCAAATCAATAATCTTTTTTTTGCAATTCACCACTGCATCATGCAAAGTTAACTAGTCTATTCCCAAAGTTATGTCAAACTCGTCGAAAGGTAGCAACATTAAGTCAGTTGGAAAGCAGGAATCCCGAATCATCAACGGGCAACCTTTACACACTTTATCAACAAATACACATCGACCCAATGGGTTGGACACACAGATTACAAACTCAGTAGACTCAACAGGTAGAGTCTTATTGGATACAAAAGTTTCACACACATATGAATGAGTCGAACCAGGATCAATCAATGCAATCACAGTAATATCATAAAGGGTGAAAGTACCAGTGATAACATCTGGGGAAGAAGCATCCTTTCTGGCACGAATAGCATACACTATAGCCGATGCATGAGCCTCCGATCTATCTGCAATGTCTTTAGTACCCTTCTGACTGCCACTAACATTTCCCGAATGCCTAGGCGGTCTGCCTCGTACTGACACATTGCTTGGTCTGATGTTCTGGACTGTATTCTGCTTGGCTAACATCGGGCACTCTCTGATGAAATGATCTGACGATCCACATTTAAAGCGAGACCGATCACGGAATCTACAACTCCCAGAATGCCATTTTCCATAATGTTTGCACTCAATCTGGTTCTGCTGAACATTACCAACACTAGCCATCAAAGTGGCTCGGGAACTCACTGGAGGTCGATCTCGTCTAGGCAGGTCTGAAGTAACTTTATGTCGGTTGGAGTCATCTCTGAACTTCTTAGGCACTGAATGGAAAGTCTTACTCGATGATCTTTTACGAGTGTCTCTAGCTTCTATTTCAGCTTTTCTTTTCTCTTTTTCGAGCTCTTTAGCTTTGCAAGCTCGCTTGACTAGTACCACGAACTCTTTGATTTCAAGAATGCCAACAAGAAACTTTATGTCTTCATTCAGATCATCTTCAAATCTCTTGCACATAATGGCTTCAGTTGATATACACTCTCGGGCATAACGGCTCAATCTGACAAACTTCCGCTCATATTCTGTCACAGTCATATGACCCTGTTTTAATTTCAGAAATTCTTTCCTTTTCTAATCGATGAACCTCTGGCTAATGTATTTTTTTCGGAACTCGATCTGGAAGAAATCTCACGACACTTTTTCTTTCAGAAGCACTGATACTAGTGTATTCCACTAGTGATATGCAGTGTCCCGTAATAGAGATATAACACATTTCAGGCATTCATCTAGGGTACAGGATAGCTCATCAAGTACCCGAATAGTGTTATCAAGCCACATCTCAGCCCGCTCTGCATCATCATTATCATTAGCTTTGAATTCTTCGGCCCCATATTTTCTAATTTTATCAACAGGAGGCCTACTAGATCTCATCGGATCTATCATCAGAGGTGCTGAAGGTACCGAAGTTGGATTATTCGAGGGTGAAGTTTGTTGTACAGTCGGGTTAGTCTGAATAAACTGGGTAAACCACTCGTTCATCATCTGGTAGAAGGCTTGTTTAGCCTCCCCCTCGTGGCTACCCAAAACTGGTCGAGAGTCTACTGGCGCTGATCTGCGTGCACGGTCAGACGCTACACTCTCTACATCATCCGCTACGGCTCTATCGGGATCAGGATCCATTTACTATATAAAACACAATTCGGAATGTCAGAAGTCACCACACTATCAAATATACAATAAAGGCATGTATAGCTAGACTCACACGCGCTACGGTAGTCCTAGAATCGACTAAACCGTAAGCTCTGATACCAATCAAATGTAACACCCCTAACCCGTATCTGTCGCTAGATTAGGGTTACGGGCATTACCTGATAAGTCAAAACTTCTGTTCAATCGATTAAATCTTAGCTAAACATCTTATCAAATAATTAAATTATAAACAAACAAGTCACACATGTGTAATACCTGTTTAATATCTTAATCCAAGTCATACACGATATAATAATCAATGAACACAAAATGACCATTCGTAACTGATTAACAAAATAAACATATTTCAAAAGTCAATTCATTTTAATAACTAATAAAACTAAACCTTACAATCAGAAACTTTATACTATATGGCCAAGATATATAGATTCATTACAATATTATTTACACAATTAACAGCTTAGCTTAATATACAAGAACACATACATAACATTTTCATGAACATTGCATAACTTGTATTAAACTTAGATAGAACCAATACTCAATCGAATTAATCATTTACCTATAGCTAATACATTTATGTATATGCGTATATATATACCTCATATACTTGTTCATTTGCCATATTGAAAAGTAAATTTAATTAACTAATTTATATAGCACATAAGTTACATTGGATATCTCTCTTTAGCAATGCCGAACTCACATATGTATTTCATAACATGTTTCATGTTTCAAAAAAAACTAAGGTTAACACACACACACACACATAATTTCCAAAGATACCTATTCAATGCATACTTGTCTTCCATACATAATTTAACTTTGACCATATGCAAACATCCGTCTAATCCTTGCATCATAATGATATAAACACATACAACATTCGATTATTACAATTCATATACTTCAACATCAAATTAGCACAAGATAAAAGCCATATTCGAATGGTTATATTAATTATAAAGCAAACCCTCCAACTCAAACATGGACGCTGTTCATCTTAGACACATTTAACCTAAAACACATGGAATTTCCTTATCCGCAAACTTTCCCTCTATATAACATACATCAACCTAAATATGCATGAAACAAGCCATGGATGAATTTGCTAAAAACCAAGCACATCAAACATTCAACCATTCATTCATAACCAAACTTAACTTTAAAATTCAACCATTATATCAAAGAGCATAAAAACTAAAGTTAACCACGAAAATAAGCCTTTTTCGCAAGGCTATGCTATACTTATATACAAAACCAAAACTCATTAGTTTTACAACTTAGTCTAACCTATACATGCCTTTGATTCAAAAACCAAGTATATAAGTACCAAAAAGGGATTGATAGTGTGGTTGATTCCTCTGACGATCCTCAGAGCCTGTAGCTTGAACGAAATCTATAAAACAAACAATGTGCACACACAAGGTAAGCTCACTAGCTTAGTAAGTCTTAAGCAGAAACATTATCACATATAATTAATTAAGCATTTTTTTTAAACAACCAACTCATGACATTAAATAAGCATAACTTAACTATATATATACATTATGGCTGAATATGTATATATAATATTCACATATATAACACCAACTTGTACACATCCGTATCCCTTTACAAATACCTTTAACTACTTATGCTTTCATCTAACTAAATTTTCTTATCATTACATTTATTCAATAACATCACATACATACATATATATATATGTATATTCGTATAACACTTGAGTAGGAATAACACATACCTTGTAGCTGAATTAAAAAATTCACCTCCACATGCTTAGGCATACTTAATACATTTCATAAATTCATTAGCACATAATCAAATCTTAGAATAGCAACTCACTAGTTAGAACCTTGCTAAATATTACTCCGAATCTCACACACTGGCACTAAGCCTGCTAAACTCAAAGTCTGAAGTCAAAACACTGGCATTAAGCCTGCTAGGCAATAAGCCTGAAATATGTCACCGGCACGAGGCCTGCTAGGCATAAAGCCCGATACAGATCACCGGCACAAGGCCTACTAGGCTCGAAGTCCGAATATCAATATGATTAATCCTTCAATTCACATTTCATAATGCTAACTTCACAACAACCCATATATCACATATTACATTTATATATCAAACCCAATACATTTATTCACATCACATTAAATAAAATTACACTCAATCCAGTTTAGTACCCTTACATTCGGCTAATTCATGGATTCATGCTAAAAATATTCGAATTTCATCATTCATTAGATTCATAAATAATTCTTTAACATATATATATTTAGCAGGACTTACCTCATTGTTTATGTGATCCGCGTAAACCTGGTTATTCGATAACCTTCGTCTTTCCCCGTTCCAAATCCATTTTTCTTTGTTTTTGATCTAAACACATTAAAATTCAGCTCATTCAAGTACATTTCATCTCAATTTAGTCCCTAAGCATATAAATAGGTGAATTACCATTTTACCCTTACTATTTCACATTTTTACAATTTAGTCCTAATCGCACAAAACACAAAATACACCAAATTTCAATATGGTACCTTAGGGCTGAATATTCATAAGGACCATACTAGTCCATATCTTTAATTTATTTGCAAATAAGCCCCTCTAAAAATTTATTTTTACAAATTAGCCCTAAATACTCAATTTCACCAAAATTTCCAAATCAAAACTTGTTAAGCTTTAACATAACTTTAATATAAAATCATCAAACACCAAAAACCACATAAACATGTCAATGGCCGAATCCAACATGCATACTAATCTCAAAAATTCTAGCATGGGTCGGACAATATACGAAGCAACGATCTCAAAAACGTAAAAATTATCAAAAACTGAAAATCACACATACCTTAATCAAGCAAATTGATTGCTGAAATTCAAAGCTCTCTAACCCTTATTCTTTTCTCAATATTCAGCCAACAATGTAAAAGGTGATTGTGGTCTTCATTTTGTTTTATTTAACATATAATATGTTTTATTTATGAATTACTAATATAACCTTTTAATAATAATAAAACTAACTTATAATATAAGGGTATTTTAGTCCTATGCCCGTCCACTATATTATAAAATGGGCTAATTGCCCTTTTAGTGCCTCATATTAAAAAGCCATCAACACTTGGGCACTTTTCACTATAGTATGCAATTTTTACCTTTTTTGCGATTAAATCCTTTTTCTAAATTAAACACATAAAAGATTAATTTTTTCTACGAAACTTTTACACACATAAATTCACATATAATATGCATAAAATATAATATTTAAATATTTCTCAGACTCGGATTCGTGGTCCCGAAACCACTATTTCGATTAGGGTCAAATTTGGGCTGTTACACACCCGTGTGCCTTACCCATGTGGACAAAATGAAGGCATTTCCTAGATTTATTTGTAACATCCTTAAAATGGGGTCTTTGCTTTTTATCTGCTTGCATGTACATAGTATGGATGTCATGTTAGTTTAGGCAATTTAAGGGTCTAGGCATGAGCCAGGGATAGGCCAGAGTTTCTTTGAAATTTGCGTTTTGGGCTTCTAGAAGAGGGGAGCTGTTTGAGCTGGGTGTTAAAGGTAGTTGATGATGAGTACTGACAAGAAGAGCCTTGGTAAAGTGGCAAGGGAGGCGTCACTTAAGGTTCAAGAAGGTGACGTCTCATGTGGGTAGATGGAGCCTTGGTTCGAGCAGCAGAAATCCCCTTTATTCTTGTTATTTTTGACACCAAGACCAGGAGGAGTTGTGCTCAGGATGGACTCTGGTGGATAAGTGTTGAAGGAGTCAACAGGATTTGAATGTGTGGAGGAGAGAAAATTTAGGAGTTTGAATCACCCAAACTTGTTTGAATGATTGGATGAGAGGGAAGCAAGGAGAAAAAGAAGGGATTGTTAGCCAAATTTTGTAGTGGCTAAGGTGTGGTGGAGCATTCGGTTTTGGGTGCTAGTTAGGGAAGTGGCCGAATGTGGTAAGTTGGCTTTGCTGAGGGGTGAGTATTTGGCTAGAAGGGAGCATTTGGGGTCTTCTCTTTTTATTTTTTTTCTTTTGTGCCAAAATTGAACCACTCTCACGTCTCAAACTTTGCATTTTGTTTCTCTCTTCTTTTCTCTCATCTGCCCAAAACCAAAACGGTCTTCTAAGTTTTTTTACTCCTCATTTTTGTTTATTTCCCTGGTCTCTAGGCATCAAGGCTGAACCTTTCTTCTTAATTGGGGTAAGTTTGTTCTTTCTTCTCTCAATTGCTTCTTAAGGCTGAAACTCCCTAACCCTCTTCTCACCTTCAATTTCTTGCAAAAACTGAATATCCTTGCCCATATTTTCTTCTCTTCTTGTGTTTCCCTTAATCTCCTTAAGTGCCGAAATCTAATCCCTTCTCTGGTTCTCAAAGCCGAAATCTCAACCCATAATTAGGTAAGATCTCATTGCTATCTCCTTTCTTTTCTTCTCTTTCTTCTCTTTTGTTCTTATGGCTAAATCTTCTTAGCATCCTCACATCTCTATTCCTTTCTCTATTTTGATTGTTATGGTGAGAAAAGCCAATATCTCTAAGCGTCCTATTGAAGGTCGATACATCTAGATTCAGTTTCTTATTTGGTTTCTCTCTTGTGTTAGTCTTTACCGAATCTTACTGGAAGGTGATCGAGTCAATCAGGAAGGTGGATATGTTGTCGCTGAGTCTTCGAGATCTGTCAATCTAGGCAAGAGGTTTCGCTTTAAGTGGTGTGTTAACCTGTTGGATTTAATTTTGTTGCTTTTACCCGATTTAGTGACTAAGGTGTGTTCATGGACTCGAATGCCAGCCAAGCATTAGGAGGGGTTGGATTGGTGAACCCGGACGCTAAGTTCAAGAAACGGGTAGTATCAACGGTAAGGGATTGGCCACCAGGTTGTGGGCCAGCCTCTAGACAGGAAAGTAGACAGATAGCGGCAGTGTCAGTTAACGACAGTGTTGACATGGAGAGCGTAGTATTACGAGTAATCAGGTGTGTAACTCTTACACACTTCATCTGCTAATATAATGATATCTTGTATATTGTCAAAAGTCGGAATAACTGTAGGAATCGGTAAGTTACCTTTGTGGGTAAAAGCGAGGACTCCAGGTAAGTCCACTTGATTGGCTAACGTTAAATGCCTCTGTTAAATCTACATGTGCCATGTTATATTATTTCTAAATGTTAAGCATGATTATTTTGCCTTGAAAAGCATGTTCATGAAAATGGGTGATGAGAGGAGGGGGAAGGTATGATTTCAGACTCCCACCAGTGGTTTGGTACCACACACTGGGTTGCCCCACTTCTCATTATTTTGTGACTAAGTCTCAGTGGTTTGGAACCACCAGTGGTTTGGTACCACATATATTCATCTTTGTGACTCATCCCAGTGGTTTGGCACCACAATGGGTTGGCCCCGCATACTACATATGTTATTTGTGACTTCGATCACCAGTGGTTTGGTACCACACGGGGTAAAATTGGGAGTTTCGGATGGTTAGGTTTTGGGTTGCATGGCATACATATTCGCTTATGAAACTGTGTAAGGGCTTATTACCTACAAGATGGGGATTTATACACTGAGTCTTGGTGACTCACCCCTTCCATCTACATTTTGCAGATAATTCCTAGATCACGGATATGGAGCCGGGATGGACTTGAGGTAGCCATGCTCAACAGTTTGCTTTTAAATTTATTGGTTAATTTCGGACTTGCGTTGCTTTAAATTTTGATTTTTGGGTTTGTAATATGGCCACTACATTTTACTTTTGGGTTTATTTGTTTTGTCAAACACCTTTGAAACTGCATTAAACATTAAAGCATGTTGGAAAAAAAAAGAACCTATAAAATGAATGCTTTCACAAACTTTAACGAATTTCGGGATCTTCCAAAACTTTACCATCAGGTAAAAAGCGAGCATGTAACATTAATAAGTTAATTAGAATCTCATTAAAGCTAATTTCGAAATGGTTTTAGCAATTTACTCAATACAACACGGGTTTTTATTAAATGAGAAGTTTCTTTTTAAATTAGAGACGACAACTTGTTTTCCAAAAATGTTTTTCTTTCCTGTGACATACCAGATTCGATCGTAGCGTTTTGACCGGGTTTGGGGTGTTACAATTTTGGTATCAGAGCCTAGTTCAAAAACTCGGCTGTGGGCTTGAGGCCCAAAATGGTTTCAATAAAGGGCTGCAAAATGATTTTGATGGAAATGTATATTTTGGGAAAGCATGTCACCTGAGTATCCGACACCAATCCACAACGGTAAGTCCCCTAAATTGCTGTTATTATTGTTTAATGATGGTGATATGGATGCTAGTGATAAAGATTCACTTTAGAGACTGAGACCGTAGGGCTGTGTGAACTTGCGAGAACAACTACTATAATAAAATGTTCATAAAACTGTGCTGTAATAAGCAGTTGAAGAAAGCTAACACATAAAATTCTTAAACCAGATTAATACGTGAACGCTAGTCATGAGCACTCGAGGACGTGAGCGTAATACGCGTGGTCGTGGTAGAGGTAGGATGACTGTGTCAGAACCGATGGGGTTTGGCCATGGGTCAGAGAATGAGGTGCCGCCACCACCAGCTGAGGCCGCAGAGTTCCAAGGTCAGACGGATGGTGATGACGCAGTGTCGCAGGCGATGCTACTGGTCCTGCAGAGAGTTGCTGGTGCAGGTGTTGGAATGGGAACTCAGAAATTCGTGTCTGAACGACTCCGAGCCAATGGGGCAGAAGTATTCAGGGGTGTTTCTGGTGTGGCTCCCAATACAACTGAGTACTAGTTAGAGGCGACTGAGCGTATAATGGACGATTTGGACTTTACGGCTGAAGAGAAGTTGAAAGGGATAGTGTCTCTTCTCCGGGATGAGTCTTACCAGTGGTGGCTCACGAATAGGGATGGTACGATGGCCAATGATATCACCTGGGATTTCTTTAAGGCGGCTTATTAGAGGAAGTGCATCGGGTCTGGCTATATAGATGCGCAGTGTAAGGCATTCTTGAATTTGGTCCAGGGGAGTAAGTCAGTATCTGAATATGAGGCAGAATTCTTAAGGTTGAGTCGATATGCCTGAGGTATCATGGCTACGAAACACGAGCGCTGTCTCAAATTTGAGGACAGGCTGAGAGATAAGCTGCGGTTGTTGATTGCCCCACAGTAGGAGAGAGAATTTACTGTCTTGGTGGAGAAGGCCAAGATAGCTGAGGAGGTGAAGTAGTCGATGAAACAGAATCAGGATAGAAATTGGAATAAGAGGAGTTCTGGGTCATCAGGGTCTATTGAGAATTCGCAGAAAAGGGCTAGATTTGGCGGGCCGTGTCAAGCTGCTAAGCCTGTTGCTGCTACTTGGTGGCCGCCACGGTGTGCTCGATGTGGGAAGTCTCATTCGGGAGAGTGTTGGACAAGAAACAGAGGGCACTTCGAGTGTAGGTCAACGGAGCATCGAGTAAGGGATTGTCCACGTAAGCTAGCTAGGATGCAGTCTGAGGGTCAGGGGCGTGTTCAGCTTAGAGGTGGTGGACAGCAACCACAGAAGGGTCGCGGTTTGGCCAGGGGAGATAATGGTTCTGGAGGAGGCTACAGAGCATCGAACAGAGGTGCTGGGAGCTCAGAGGCAAGATAGCCTGGGTTGGTCTATGCTACGAGGCATCGAGAGGAGGGCGACGCACCGGACGTCATAACCAGTACGTTCTTAATTTATGGATTGCCCTATACCGCTTTGATTGATGTTGGTTCTACGCACTCTTATGTTGCTAGTAGTGTAGTGAGAACTATGAACTTAGCATACGAGACTTCTTCTAGGGAGATGACTGTAATTAGCCCTCTAGGTCACTCTGTAGAGGTAAACAAACTGTATAGGGATGTACCCTTAGAACTTCAAGGGGTAGTGTTTCCAGTTGATCTGATGGAACTGCCATTCGGAGAGTTTGATTTGATCTTAGGTATGGACTAGTTGGTGAGGTATCAGGCGAATTTAGACTGTGCAGCTAAGCGCATGGTGTTGAAAATGGTTGAGGGTGAAGAGATGGTGATGATTGGTGAAAGGAGGAACTATTTAGCTAATGTGGTGTCCACTTTGAAGGCTGAGAAAATGGTGAGGAAAGGATGTGAGGCATTCATGGTTCATGTATGTGCATTGGAGGCCAAGGAATCAACTGTAGGGAATGTCCGAACGGTGAAGGAATTTACCGATGTATTCCCAGAAGAGCTTCCGAGTCTGCCTTTGGATCACGAAGTTGAGTTTGGTATAGATCTGCTACCCGGAACCGCGCCAGTGTCTATTGCCCCATATAGAATGGCGCCAAAGGAGTTAGTGGAGCTGAAAGCACATATTCAAGAGTTGCTGGATCGAGGTTTTATCCGGCCGAGTGTGTCACCTTGGGGAGCGCCCGTACTTTTTGTTAAAAAAAAGGACAGAACAATGCGGATGTGTATTGATTACCGCCAGCTGAATAAGTTGACGATTAAGAATAAGTATCTGTTGCCGAGGATAGACGACTTGTTCAATCAACTTAAGGCAGCATTAGTTTTCTCTAAGATTGATTTGAGGTCAGGGTATCACCAGCTTAAGGTAAAGGAGGCCGATATTCATAAGACGGCGTTCTATACTCGTTATGGGCACTACGGCTTTTTGGTAATGCCATTTGGATTGACAAACGCGCCAGCAGCATTCATAGACATGATGAATCGGGTTTTTCAGCTGTACTTGGATCGGTTCGTCGTACTATTTATAGATGATATTTTGGTGTACTCGAAATCTAAGAAGGAGCATGATGCACGCGTGTGGTTCTGCAGATTCTAAGGGAGAAGCAGCTATTCGTAAAGTTTAGTAAGTGCGAGTTCTGGCTAAAAGAAGTAACCTTCTTGGGTCATGTGGTGTCAGCTGAGGGAATTAGAGTGGATCCTCAGAAGATTGAGGCGGTATTGGACTGGAAACCACCTAAGTTTGTAGCAGAGATTCGGAGTTTTCTGGTTTAGCAGGATATTACAGAAGGTTTGTGGAAGGGTTTTCCTTGATTGCAGCGCCGTTAACCAAGTTGCTGAGGAAAGGGGTTCCATTTGTGTGGTCAGACAAATAGCAGGAAAGTTTTGACAAGTTAAAGAGGATTCTGATAGAAGCTCCGATTTTGATCTAGCCTGAAGTGGGGAAGGAGTTTACGGTTTATTGTGATGCGTTGCATATAGTTTGGGATGTATGCTGATGCAAGAGGGGAAAGTAGTGGCGTATGCATCTCGGCAGTTGAGACCTCACGAAGTGAATTACCCGTCGCATGATATGAAGTTGGCTGCAGTGGTTTTCGCTCTGAAAATTTGGAGGCAGTACTTGTATAGGGAGAAGTCTATAGTCTACATGGATCACAAGAGTTTGAAATACCTCTTGACTCAGAAGGAATTGAATTTGAGGTAGGGAAGGTGGATCGAGTTGTTGAAGGATTACGACTGCTCGATTGAATACCATCCGGGTAAAGCTAACGTAGTGGCTGACGCGTTGAGCTGCAAAGTGGTAGCAGACTTAAGAGCAATGTTTGCCCACCTTAGTCTGTATGATGACGGAAGTCTGTTAGCGGAATTGCAAGTGAAGCCGACGTGGGTAAACTGTGTTAAGGAGAAATAGTTAGTGGATGAAGCCTTAAGTGCTCGGTGGTTGCAAGTGCAGAATGGTGGATTGGAGGGATATAGCTTGAGCAATGATAGAGTGTTGTGTTTCCAGGGGAAAGTTTGCATGCCAAAGGATGTAGAGTTAAGGCAGAAGATTCTTCAAGAAGCTCATAGCAGCCCATATGCTATGCATCCTGGAGGTAGTAAGATGTATCAAGATTTGTGAGAACAATTTTGGCGGCCGGGTCTGAAGCGAAAGGTAACAGAATTTGTAAGTAAGTGTCTGACGTGCCAGTAAGTCAAAGCCGAACATCAATTACCCTCGGGTCTGTTGCAGCCGGTAAATATTCTGCAATGGAAATGGGAAAGGATCATGATTGATTTCGTCAGTGGGCTACCCCTTACGCCTAGCAAGAAGGATTCGGTCTGGGTGATTGTTGATCGTCTGACAAAGTCTGCTCATTTTATACCGGTTTGGGTGGATTACTCATTTCAAAGGTTGGCTAAATTGTATGTGGCGGCGATCGTGAGACTACATGGAGTGCCAGTGTCGATTATCTCTGATAGGGATCCTAGATTCACGTCAAGGTTTTGGAAAGCGTTGCATCAGACATTGTGTACAAGGTTGGATTTCAGTACGGCGTTTCATCCGCAGTCAGATGGGCAGACAGAGAGGGTAATTCAGATTTTAGAAGATATGTTGAGGGGTTCTGTTCTGGATTTCAGAGGTAGTTGGGAAGATTTCTACCGTTGGCAGAGTTCGCGTATAGCAATAGCTACCAGGCAGGTATTCAGATGGCACCGTATGAAGCATTATATGGACGGAAGTGTCGTACCCCTACGTGTTGGACAGAGTTAGGTGAACGTTAGTTGTTGGGTCTAGAGTTGGTTGCGGAAACAGAAGATAAGGTTAAGCTGGTTCTAACTCGGTTGAAGAAAGCTTCGGATAGGCAAAAATCTTATGCCGATCTTAAGCGAAGGGATATAGAGTTTGCAGTGGGTGACAAGGTTTTCCTGAAGGTGTCGCCATAGAAGAAAGTGTTAAGATTTGGTCGAAAGGGCAAGCTGAGCCCTAGGTTTATCGGGCCTTATCGGGTGTTGAAGCGGGTAGGACCAGTAGCTTACCAGCTTGAGTTACCATTAGAATTGAGTCAGATTCACGACGTATTTCATGTTTCTATGCGTAGACGCTATTGTTTATATCCGTCTCATGTTGTGCCAGTGGAGGAGATTGAAGTGAGTCCGGATTTGTCTTTTGAGAGGAACCAGTACAGATTCTGGATTGGGATGTCAAAGTCTTATGTAGAAAATCTGTTCCTTTGGTGAAGGTGTTATGGCGGAATCATGGTGTGGAAGAGGCCACATGGGAGCCAGAGGATGCGATGTGGCAGCAATACCCTCAACTTTTCTGATCAAATAATTTCGAGGCCGAAATTATTTTAAGGGGGTAGAACTGTAACATCCTTAAAATGGTGTCTTTGCGTTTTATCTACTTGCATGTACATAGTATGGATGTCATGTTAGTTTAGGCTATTTTAGGGTCTAGGCATGAGCCAGGGATAGGCCAGAGTTTCTTTGAAATTTGCGTTTTGGGCTTCTAGAAGAGGGGAGCTGTTTGAGCTGGGTGTTAAAGGTAGTTGATGATGAGTTGTGACACAAGAAGAGCCTTGGTAAAGTGGCAAGGGAGGCGTCACTTAAGGTTCAAGGAGGTGACGTCTCATGTAGGTGGATGGAGCCTTGGTTCGAGCAGCAAAAATCCCCTTTCTTCTTGTTATTTTTGATGCCAGGACCAGGAGGAGTTGTACTCAGGATGGACTCTAGTGGATGAGTGTTGAAAGAGTCAGCAGGATTTGAATGTGTGGAAGAGAGAAATTTTAGGATTTTGAATCATTCAAATTCGTTTGAATGATTGGATAAGAGGGAAGCAAGGAGAAAAAGAAGGGATTGGGTTGAAGTGTGTGTGAGCCGAATTTTGTAGTGGCTAAGGTGTGGTGGAGCATTCGGTTTTGGGTGCTAGTTAGGGAAGTGGCCGAATGTGGTAAGTTGGCTTTGGTGAGGGGTGAGCATTCGGCTAGTAGGGAGCATTTGGGGTCTTCTTTTTTTATTTTTTTCTTTTGTGCCGAAATTGAACGACTCTCACATCTCAAACTTTGCATTTTGTTTCTCTCTTCTTTTCTCTCATCTGCCCAAAACCAAAAGGGTCTTCTAAGTTCTTTTACTCCTCATTTTCGTTCATTTCCCTGGTCTCTAGGCATCAAGGCCAAACCTTTTTTCTTGATTGGGGTAAGTTTGTTCTTTCTTCTCTCAATTGCTTCTTAAGGCCGAAACTCTTTAACCCTCTTCTCACCTTCAATTTCTTGCAAAAACCGAATATCCTTGCCCATATTTTCTTCTCTTCTTGCGTTTCTCTTGATCTCCTTAAGTGCCGAAATATATTCCCCTTCTCTGGTTCTCAAAGCCGAAATCTCAACCCATAATCCGGTAAGATCTCATTGATATCTCCTTTCTTTTCTTCTCTTTCTTCCCTTTTGTTCTTATGGAATCTTCTTAGCATTCTCACATCTCTGTTGCTTTCTCTATTTTGATTGCTATGGTGAGAAAAGCTGAGAGCTCTAAGCGTCCTATTGAAGATCGATACATCTAGTTTTGGTTTCTTATTTGGTTTCCCTCTTGTGTTAGTCTTTGCCGAATCTTGCTGGAGGGTGATCGAGTCAATCAGGAAGGTGGAGATGTTGTCACTGAGTCTTCAGGATCTGTCGATCTAGGTAAGAGGTTTCGCTTTAAGTGGTGTGTTAACCTATTGGATTTAATTTCGTTGTTTTACCTGATTTAGTGATTAAGGTGTGTTCATGGACTCGAATGCCAGCCAAGCGTTAGGAGGGGTTGGATTGGTGAACCCGGCCTTAAGTTCAAGAAGCGGGCAGTATCAGTGGTAAGGGATTGGCCACCGGGTTGTGGGCTAGCCTCTGAGCAAGAAAGTAGACAGATAGCGATAGTGTCAGTTAACGACAGTGTCGACGTAGAGAGCGTAGTATTACGAGTAATCAGGTTTGTAACTCTTACACACTTTATATGTTAATATGTTGATATCTTATATATTGTCAAAAGCCGGAATAACTGTAGGAATCGGTAAGTTACCTTTATGGGTAAAAGCGAAGACTCCGGGTAAGTCCACTTGATTGGCTAACGTTAAATGCCTTTGTTAAATCTGCATGTGCCATGTTATATTATTTCTGAATGTTAAGCATGATTATTTTGCCTTGAAAAGCATGTTCATGAAAATGGGTGATGAGAGGAGGGGGAAGGTATGATTTCAGACAGTCACCAGTGGTTTGGTACCACACAGTAGGTTGGCCCCACTTCTCATTATTTTGTGACTACGTCTCAGTGGTTTGGAACCACCAGTGGTTTGGTACCACATATATTCATCTTTGTGACTCGTCCCAATGGTTTGGCACCACAGTGGGTTGGCCCCACATAATATCAAAAGGGATTGTCACCAGTGGTTTGGTACCACAAAGTGGGTTGGCCCTACACATGATTATTTGTGACTTCGGTCACCAGTGGTTTGGGACCACCAGTGGTTTGGTACCGCACGGGGTAGAATTGGGAGTTTCAGATGGTTAGGTTTTGGGTTGCATGGCATACATATTCGCTTATGAAACTGTGTAAGGGCTTATTAGCTACGAGATGGGGATTTACACTCTGAGTCTCGGTGACTCACCCCTTCCATCTACATTTTGCAGATAATTCCTAGATCGCAGATATAGAGCCGGGATGGACTCGAGGTGGCCATGCTCAACAGTTTGCTTTTAAATTTATTGGTTAATTTCAGACTTGCTTTGCTTTAAATTTCGGTTTTTGGGTTTGTAATATGGCTACTACATTTTACTTTTGGGTTTATTTGTTTTGTCAAACACCTTTGAAACTGCATGAAACATTAAAGCATGTTGAAAAGAAAAATAACCTATAAAATGAATGCTTTCACAAACTTTAACGATTTCGGGATTTTCCAAACCTTTACCATTGGGTAAAAAGCGAACATGTAACATCAACAAGTTAATTAGAATCTCTTTAAAGCTAATTTCGAAACGGTTTTAGCAATTTACTTAATACAACACGAGTTTTTATTAAATGAGAAGTTTCTTTTTAAATTAGAGACGACAACTTGTTTTCCAAAAATGTTTTTCTTTCCTGTGACATACCAGATTCGGTCGTAGTGTTTTGACTGGGTTTGGGGTGTTATATTATTTCTTACTCGAATTTTCCATTAACCTACAACAACACTTAAACATATATAACAACCAATTCAATACATATTATCCAAGCCAATTGCAAGAATTATGTGTGATATATTATCACATACGTTCATGTATTTCCAAACTTACCTTATTATCAAAACTTTTATATTTACTTTAGCTTACTCAACCATATTAAGCTTTTATATATTATTTATGATATAACCTTATAATATATATATACCAAAACATACCATCACTAACCATTTTAATGGCTAGATTACAAACATCCATTTATATGCCAACATTGGTAAAGTTAGCCTATACATGCCATTATACCAAAATAAGTTTACTATTTATACCAAAATGAGCTGGTGGATAGTGTGATGATGCTCCGATCGATCTGCAACATTTTTGAGCTTTCGAGCACTATAAAAGAGAGAAAAGTTTGCCTAATCACATTCATGCTTGAGCTTTCGAGCCTAGTATGCATTTAATGCTTAGTAAGTTTGTATAACAGGAATTAAACTTACCAATCACATTCATTTAAATAACCATAACAATAACATGCTTCCCAACAAATTGACAAGTTTGCCTAATCACATACACTCAATTAAGCAAGTTAGTCACATATTTCACATATACATCAAATAAACATGGATGAACTCATCATACTACAAAATTTTGAGTATTTCAGAATTATTTGAGACATAATTCTTTTAATCTCAAAATTTCTCACATCAGGAGTTTTATCCGCTGAATTATTGAAATATCAATGGATACTCAAGTAGTATACACAAGGTATACAAATCAGTGATCTGTCAATTCATGTTCAGGGGTACCCGTTAGGGCACATCATCAAGGTGCACATTCTCGAGCCACATATATCAGGATGCTCAGATAAGCCATGTAACAGGACGCTTATCTGGGCTAAACAAGAAACTCATAAGTGTTTTAATTAGGGAGCTCATAGAGCTTAACAAGTAACTCCAAAGAGTTATTATCAGAGAGCACCAGATAGCCATTTAACAGGGAGTTCAAGCGAGCCATGTCAGGAAGCTCATAAGAGCTTATATCAAGACGCTAACGTAGAGCTGCGTTTGTGTCCGCAATAAATGCTGGACCACAACCGATCGAATCATGTAACAGGACACTCACAAAGATCTGCAGAATCACTACCTATCAGGATGCTCACAGGAACTATATAACAGGACGCTCGAGAAGGCTTTTAACAGGTTACTCATCCGAGCTATAATGTCCGCAACATATGCAGGAGTATAATCAGTACGGGAAAATACTGTATCCATTGCATTTCATTATTCAAACGAAATTTATTATTTATCGAGAAATTTCGGGCACGTTATTATATTCATACATTAATCATTTATACAATTCTCATAAGTACAACATTCAATTCAAACATATAAATATACATAATTAAGTTACACGAACTTACCTCGACACTTGTTCGTATTTAAAAGTCTACTAATCTAACACATTTTCTTTTTCTTGATCTAACTTCGCATTTGAGTTATTCGGATGTATATAAATGAGTGTAACATCAATTTAATCCATTTCATACTCATTTACATTCAATTCACATCCTAGGCAAAATTATCATTTTGCCTCTGTACTTTTTATTAATTCCAATTTTGACCTAGGCTTGGAAAATGAAATTCATGCCATTTAATTCTTATTCCAAGCTAACCAAAATTTTCATATAACATTTACAGCACATATATTTCACAAAATTCAAAATTTTCCCATAACTTTTACATCTTTACAATTTAGTCCCTAAATCATAATTTCATCAAAATTCTCTTTGTAAAAGTTGTTTATCTATCAACAACCTTTCATTTTCTACCATAAATTTCAAAATTTCAACATATTCATCCATGGAAAAACTTTGATACCTCGATAACTTTACAAATTAATCCCCAAAATAGATAGATTAAACTATTCTAATCACAAAAATATAAAAATTACTAAATATGGGACAAGAATCCATACCTAATTAAGCTTGATTAGTTTTATTTCTCTCTCCTAGGGTTTCCATGTAAATTTTGGGGAAGAAGATGATATAAAATGATGTTATTTGATATTTATTTTATTTACCATCTTTAATTTTTTTAACTTTCCAATTTCATCCTTTTCTTTATCTAATTTTCCATGGATGAATCACCAAAAATATCTACTAGCTTTTAATTAATGGTCTAATTACCATATAAGGACCTCGCATGTTGAATTCCATAGCTATTTGATCCTTTTAGCTACTAGAACTCAACTTTTGCATTTTATGCAATTTGGTCCTTTCCGTAATTAAACACATAATCGATAAAATTTTCTTATCAGAATTTTCATATAGCATTCCTATCATAATGTAGGCCATGCAATCATATTAAAATAAATTTTCTTTTTAACTCAGATTTGTGGTTCTGAAACCACTATTCTAATTTCACTGAAAACAGGCTGTTACATGCACAACATCAAATTCCCATCCTTCTTCTTCACAAACAGAACTGACGCTTCCCACGATGACAGACTCGGTTGAATGAAACCCCAGTCCAACAACACGTGCAACTGAAGCTTCAACTCTTTCAGTTCCTTAGGTGGCATGCAATAGGGTACCAAAATAAAGCTCAATATCAAACTCAACTTCTCTATCCAACAATATACCAGGCAACTCCTCAGGAAACACATCTGGGAAATCATAGATAGGTTGAATCTCATCCAACCTCAACTCTTTTCTATTGGCATTTAAGATATAGGCAAGATAGGCTTCGCAACCTTTCCAGACCAACTTCTCAGCTCTAAGCGAAGAAATCACATTAGAAAGCAACTCAAACTTCTCTAGAACAAAAACAACTTTGGAACCATCCGTGCAACACAAAGTCACCAATTTCACCTCACAATCAACCTTAGCTCGATGCTCGGTCGACCAATCCATCCTAAGGATAACATCTAACCCCAGAATGACAATTCTAAAAGATCTACAAGAAACACTTATCCCTGAACCATTAGAAGACAACGGCGATAAACCTGATCCACCACTACACTATCGCCTAGAGGGCTCTTAACCGTAACAACCAACTTAGATGTCTCTATAGGAATCCCTAACTCTTTAACTACATCACTTAGAATAAACAATCTCGTAGCACCCGAATCAACTAAAGCTAGAAGAGGAAAAGATTGTGGAGTGAAAGTACCTGCGATGACATCCGTGGCCTCTTTAGTCTGAGGCTCCCTAACTGCATAAAATCTAGTTAGACCTCTATTTCCACCTCGAGCAGCTCTATGTTGACCAAACCCTCTACCATCATCACCTCTGCCACAGCCCCTCCATCGAGCCAAAGCAGGTCCAGCAACAACAAGTTGGTCTTGAACCACAATTGCTCTTCTCGGGCAGTCACTAACACAGTGCTCCATTGATCCACAAACAAGATAGGAACCAGTCATCCTCCAACACTTACCACGATGACTACGACCATAATACTTATATAATGGCCACGTAACAACTCCTTGATCACCCGTACCAGCCTCAGCTCTCGAGGCATGCCTATCTAATGGTAATCCCTTGCGAACAGAAGCAACATTGGCACCAGTGATATGCTGCAATGCCTTAACCAAACGCTGACATAAAATGCTCAACTCAACCCATTTGAGCATTATCATGCGGTTGTGGTGGCTCATCATCATCTAGACTACCATGCTCATATCTTGAAGGCATAACGAAATCATATACTAAAGAAAAAGTAGAGAAAATGTACCAGAAGTGAGTAGCGGCAATTGATCTAAGACTTAACTAAGTATAATTTCCTATAGGGCATTGTGTTCCTAAATCCTACCCCATAGAACAGTTTATATCACAAAGAACATGCATAAGTAAAGCATACAATTTCAAGCAATATTTACAAATAAGCTAGACTTCAATATTATATAATCCAAGATCTCTAATGTTTAACAAATTTAGGCTACCTAAAGTTAAATCTGTAGCTCTAATACCACCAAATGTGACACCCCAAACCCGACCGGGACGGACCGACCCAAACTCAAAATATTACATTAGCCACTAAAGCAACTCTCCAGCTAACAGCGACTCGATGCACACCTCAACCTTATAAAACCTCATTTATGACTAATTAACTATCATTTATTAATGTGGAAGCAATTTGTGAACTATATTTAAACTTTTTCTAAGTATTTAAACCTAAGGGTATTTTTGTCATTTTACCATCTAAGGTTAAACTATCCTGATTTTATTTCTAAATAATTACCAACCTTCTATTAGTCAAATTATTCAAGCCCTAAACATTTTAGCTTAGCTCGAGTTCATTTACTATGTCTAATTCGGGTTTTATTATTAGGGAGTAAATCATAACCTTTACAAACTTTTAGTACATTTTTCAGATTAAAAATTGAGAGTCTTTCTACCAAATATTAACAGTTACAAGTTTAATCCTAAAATATTACCAAGTTTACCTATCATTAAAGGCTTCAATAATCTAATCAAGTTTTAGGAGTAAATTATAAATGAAGCAAATTAGAATAGTAGATTACAAAAATCAAAAATCAAACCCCCAAAAACCCACACGCCTGTGTGCAAACCACTACACCTATTTTGTCAAAAATTGTTTTAATTACCCGATTTTACATATTTTACTTACCCATTAAACTTGAAATAGTACAATTAATTATCATAAATATCCACACATCTCCAATTTAATTTATTTATAACAAATGTGCAACAATTAATCAAAATTTAACACTCAATTACACGCTTAGCAAACACCAATTAATTCACACAAGCTACATGCCTTAGTCCCATGCAATCCACTTCAAGGTAAGCTTTAATTAAACATTGTGTAACACCCCCAACCCGTATCCGTCGTTGAAACAGGGTTACGAGGCATTACCAAGGAGTACAGAACACTTAAAGATAATTTGAAATCATTATCGCTCAAATACTGAGACTAATTATAAACGTTCCTTTAATGGACCTTTGAGGTCCAAATCATGCATTAAGATCGGGTCAAGACTAAACTGGATCCTCAAGAAAATTTTTCACGACTTTTAAAATTTTTCTCGCATATAAGGGTCACATGCCCGTGTGACTAGGGACACACAGTCGAACCATACGCCCATGGGGTAGACCGCTTGTCACACACGGCCTAGACACACGCTCGTGTCTACCCGTGTGGATGAAAATTAGGCTATTTTCCAAGCCATATTTCTCACTCACTTGATCCTTTATCTTTACCACATTTTAATACAGTCAAGAACCAATTTAAGATATTCAACCAAGCCTTATACTTATTACCATTTATTAGTCGTACACTTCATATAAATAACAAGAAACGTATATAGGCTCAATTCTTATTAAATTCCTCTTATACCTATACTTTTTCACATTATGTATTCATATCACATATAATAATCATACCTCCGTATTTCATATACATTTTCATAACAATGTCTTGGTTTCTAACTACTTTATATTTGAGTTCTACACATCAAATCATTTGAACATCATCTTTACACAAATATTACACTTGAGGTGTACAGATCTATAATTCTGAATAAACACATTTACCAAACATATTCCATTTCATCTTACTGAAGGATCGATTAAATATCAAGCACACTGTTCATAAATTTTCACACTTATACCTGCACTTATTCATCACATAGTCATATTCAATTACACTTAGCCATTACATGATCACATGTATTTTCACTTAGTCAATTTCCCGTTGAACTCATCGGAATAATAACAGTAACACCCCTATCCCCAGTCCATCACCGGATTAGGGTTAGGAGCGTTACCGAACAGATCGAAAACATTCACAGACAAAATCATACATTCAATTGTCATTCTCAAACATAATGTCCCTTAATCGGGTCCTCGAGACCTTAAGCATGCTTATAAATCGAGTCGGGACTAAACTGAAACACATACAAAATTCCATGAAAATTTGAAACTTTTCTAAAATACAAGAGAGACACGCCCATGGGAGGAGACCGTGTGCCCTCCACGGCTTCTATACACCCCCGTGTAACCATCCGTGTTTATACTGACTATACCAACATGGTCATTAAGCATGCCCGTGTGCCATGGCCGTGTACTTTTAGGTCATATACTGACTTCCCCACTACAGCCACCAAGCACGCCCGTGTCGAGGCCGTGTATTTTTATGTTAGCTACTGACTTGCACACCACGGCCGGATGGCACGCCTGTGTCGAGGCCGTGTGATTTTATGTTGCATCTGGCCAACTTACCCATGGTCTAAGGCACGCCCGTGTGCCACAACCGTGTGACATGATAGGCCATTTACAAGGCCAAAATGCCAACCAAAAAGGTTCATATCTATAAGGATCATTTACCAACACATATCAAGCATATATGGCAACCAAAAACATACAAATATCCATCCAAATCATGCACATTTGATCACTAAGATATTCACAACTATACATTCCAAACCAATACTAAACATACCAATTTGCATAACTAAAACTCAATTATATCTATGCACCATTTGTCTATATACTTACCATCTCATAATCATTCCATATATCAACTAATCATATCATAACAACTTCGCATATCACATTCATCTAAGCATGGTACCAAAACATAACTAGCCAAATCACATGGCTAAGTTCACTTTACAAATCATCACAAGAACTAGCCTATACATGCCATATCTAGCTATATACATATCCAAGGTGTACCGAAATGATATTAATAGTGTGATAACGATCCTTGACGGTCCAAACCTTCAGTAGCTTTGACGACCTATAAAACAGATTAAACACACACAGAGTAAGCTTTCTAAAAACTTAGTAAGTCAATATCTGACAACTTAGCATAAAATGCATATGTTTACTTTGATTCATACACTTTTGACCACATTAGCCATATTCCCAATTCAAAGATCATATAAACACATATCTCATTTCACCAAAACCTTATACAACATATCAACAATTCCATATTCATAGCATCATAGTAAGATCATATTGATGCTTACCTTGTATACACAATTAGTGTATAATCAACATACCTAAATTGAATTTACTATCACGTATTTGTTCATAGCTCGGATTTTGCAATTAGTATCATAGACTTGCCCGTTGAACAGTAATAAATCCAATGGGATACTCAGAAAGCTCAGAATAATCGTACAATGCCAACGTCCCAGACAAGGTCTTACATGCACTCGGATACCAATGCCACTGTCCTTGACATGGTCTTATACGAATCAAAACGATGCCGATGTCCCAGACATGGTCTTACTCGTAAGTGTCATAATGATGCCAACGTCCCAGACATGGTCTTATACGTAAAGTTTGTATTGATGCCAACGCCCTGCACGTGGTCTTACACATAATCGAGATATTGATGCCAACGTCTTATTGCGGTCTTACACGAATCTCAAATCAATGCCAACGCCCTGCACGCGGTCTTACATGATAAAACAGAACAGATACCTATGTCAACGTTCATACGAGGCTCCTCAGACTTAGTCAATATACCGAACTTATCTCAGAATTCAATTACAAAATTTCTCATAAACATTCATTATCATCATTAAACATATGAACAATTACAAATGCATACATATTCATTTATTTGTATAGTGACTTACCTCGGATTCAGTTTATCATAATAGAAAACGGCTACTTGATAACTTTCGCTTTCCCGCGATCTAAATCCGTTTTCCTCAGTTCTTGATCTAAACATATTCAGAATTAACCCTTTTATTCACTAGTTCATTCAATTCAATCCAAAGACACACATTTAGGGCTATTTGTAAAATAACCCTCATATTTGTACAACTTAGCAATTTAGTCCATTTTTCTCAAAACATCAAATTCACAAAACCTACTTATACACAAGCTTGGCCGAATACATATATATCACATACAAACCCACATTTTTCATCAAATTCACAAATTAGTCCCTCAATTTGTCATTTTCTCAATTTAGCCCTATTAAGCTAAATTCATCAAAACTTCAGAACAAAACATGTTCATCTACCACCAATCTATCATTTAACACCTTAAAGCATCACAAAACTCAGCATAGCATCAATGGCATAACTTGCAAACATCACCAATGTAACACCCCTAACCCGTATCCGTTGCCAAATTGGGGTCACAAGGTGTTACTTACAAAATTTGAACACTTTCCTTTAAAATTCTGAGCATGCCAATATATGAATTAACAATCACAAGCAATATTGCACTTTCAATCCACCATATATAATTAAGCAAATTATGAATCACAAAAATTGTATGCGCTTTTAACTATATCGAAATTAGCCATTCATTCACGGCATGTATACACTTAACCATGTGACTCATATCCAATTCAGCTAGTAAGTAAAATATCATACAAATTTCTTTCCAAACACATATGCAACCTTAATGACATCATCCTATGGACAAACATAACATTTATGCAACATTTTTAATACGCATAATAATTTATCATTATAACCCAATATAAAAGCACAAAATGCAACCTTTATATACCCTATTCGCATGTTAATACCAAGTATAAATCACATTCTCTCAACTATATCTACCTCATTTGAACCAAATCAAAACAAATGCGACACATATCAATATGTCATGCTTATCCCAAACACAACACATATCTATATAGTAGGCATATTACTTATTTAATATACTACATGTTATAACTCATCAAGCATCCATCATTTTCTTCATTGTTAAAACACATGACCACACACCACAACATGTATATCATATGACCACTTTCCATACATGATTAAACCACGACCGAATTTCACATCACTTAATATTATAATCAAGCCATTATATTATGAACATAGGAATTAAACTTGATCAAAAGAAATAGCCATTTTCGCAAGGCTATACATATATACAAGACCAAATGTCCTTAGTCTAAACCTTAGTCTAACCTATACACGCCTTCGATTCAAAACTAAGATTAAGTACCAAAAAGGGGTGATAGTGTAGTTGACTTTTCCGACGATCCTCAGATGCCCGTAGCTTGATCAAAATCTATAAAACAGAACAAAGAGCACACACAGAGTAAGCTTACTAGCTTAGTAAGTCTTAAGGAAATTAAATAAAATAATTCGATTTAACACCTAAACTTTCCAAGTCAAATACTTAATATTACTTCAAATTTTAACAAATCACATATGTGGTATCACATTATCGAACTTCAATATCGTATTTAACTTTACATTTCTCGTTATCCTACCTTTAACAAATAGTTCATTAATTCAACTCAAAATTCAATTGATAAGCATCCATTCCTTGCCAAATACTCAATTCGTATGCACATCATTTTAAATGGAATCATATACAAGAGCATATATATATACGCTTATTCACTTCACATCTTATCACTTTAAAGGTTCAATATGCACGAAATATCAATATGATTTCCTAACCAAACAGCCGAATATACATACATAATCATATACCACATTTTCGTCCCACATCACATATATTCTTATATATATATTCTTATAAACTCAATTAAACAACTCACGGATACTTGCCTGTACGGCTCTGTAATTTAATTCAAATAAATAAGTTAAGTTTGTCCTTTTGTCAACATAAGTCCACAAATTTATATGCATAAGCTTGTATTTAAAAATCACCGACATTTAGCCTGCTAGGCAATAAGCCCGAAACCTTTCACCGGCACGAGGCCTGGTAGGCTCGAAGCCCGATACATTTCACCGGTACAAAGCCTGCTAGGCATTATGCCCTATACTTTTCATCGGCACAAAGCCTGCTAGGCATTAAGCCCGATACATTTCACCGGCACAAAGCCTGCTAGGCATTAAGCCCCATACGTTCGATATAATTCAAATATAAACATGTGTCATGCGTAATTTAAATCACTTGTACAAAATGAAATCAAGTAAGTTTAACTACCATTCATAATCAAATCTTTATGTCACATTCGGCTATGCTTAAATTTCAATCCAACAGTTCAAAGTTCGACATGTAAACTATTTTACGAACAATATTTATAGTAATAACTTGCTTAAGGACTTACCTCGACCATCGATGGATAACATATACCGACTATTCGATGATCTTCGCCTTTTCCCGATCCAAATCCGTTTTTCTTTGTTCTTGATCTAAACACATTAAAATTTAGCTCATTCAAGTACATTTCATTTTAATTTAGTCCCAAAATACATAAACAATCAAATTACCATTTTATCCCTACTATTTTACTTTTTTACAATTTGGTCCTCTTTGCACAAAACACAAAATACACAAAATTTCGTTATAACACTTAAGGGCCGAATGTTCATAGGGACTATTCTAGTCCATTTATTTCATTTACTTTCATTTTAGCCACCTCAAAAATTCATTTTTGCAATTTAGCCCAAAATACTTAAATTCACTATAATTCCCAATACAAAACATACTAATCTTTAACATATCTTTAATTTAAAATCATCAAACATCAAAAACCACATGAACATATCAATGGCTGAATATCACATACACGCTAATCTCAAAAATTTTAGCATGGGTCAGATAATATACGAAGCAACGATCACAAAAACGTAGAAATTATCAAAAACTGAGCTAAAATTCATACCTAATTGAGCTTGATGATGGCCGAATGTTTTAAGCCTTTAAACCCCTTTTTCTTAGCTAACTCATGGCAATGGAAGAAGAACAACAACTAAAATGGCTTTTAATTTCATATAATATAACATATAATAACATTTTTTATGTTTTACCATTTTAACCATTAATTAATAATAAAAACAACTTATAATATAAGGTTACACTTGACCTTTGCCACCCACTAACTCATAAAATGGGTTAATTACTCTTTTAATACTCCATATTAAAAAGCCATCATCATTCTAGCACTTTACACTATAGTTATAACTTTTACACTTTACGCGATTAAGTCCTTTTTATTTAATCAAGCACACAAACGATTAAAATTTTCTACGAAACTTTCACACACATTAATTCACATACACTAAGCACAAAATATAATATTTAAAAATATTTCAGACTCGATCTCATGGTCCTGAAATCACCGTTCTGATTAGGGTCAAATTCGGACTGTTACAACTCTCCCCCCTTAGGGATTTTCGTCCCCGAAAATCTTACCGTTAAACAAAGTATGATATTGTTGCCTCATTGAATCCTCAGGCTCCAACGTAGCCTCTTCAACTTCGTGTCGATTCCATAGTACTTTCACTAATGGAATTCTCTTGTTTCTCAACTCTTTCATTTTTTTAGCTATGTAACACCCCAAACCCGGCCTAGACTTTATGACCGGATCTGGCATGTCACATAAAAGGGTTGTTTAAAACTGCGCATTTGTTAAAAATTTTGAGTTTAATTATTTATTTGCTGGTAATCCTTTATTCAACATTTTGGAAAACAATTATTAAAGGTTTAGGAAATTCCTGTATTGAACATTTAATAGTAATAGGCAGTAATCAAATTAAAAGCTAAACCAAATAAAATACCAAATTTAAAGTAATAGTGGCCTTATTACAAAATAAAATCTCGAATTAAAATAAGTTCAAATTAAAACGGAGTTTACGAAAGAAGTAATCGTAACGCATGGCCACCTCGAGTCCGCCCCGGCTCCAAAACCCGCGATCTATGAATTACCTGCAAAAATTTAAGCAGAAGGGGTGAGTCAAGAAGACTCAGTGTGCAATCACTCCACACCAACCATAGTTGGGCCCGAGCCCATTCAAATACCAACTGGGCCTTAACCCTACAGTATAGAATAACAGATAGCATATGCAAGATGATGCAAAACCCATTCCAACCTAGATTTCCATCCGCTACACACCTCCCGTACTAGCCAATCACCATTGGGGATTTCTACAATCAACCCTCACTGCTACACACCATTAATTGTAGTCATGCTGCTCATCGTCAAAATCGTGACAGAGTCACCAGGACAGATCGTGGTAGAGCCACTACAATAGATCGTGGCAGAGCCACTACAACAGATCGCGGCAAAGCCACTACAACAGATCGTGGCGGAGCCACAACAACAGATCGTGGTAGAGCCACTACAACATTGATTGTAGTCATGCTGCTCATCGTCAGAATCATGACAGAGTCACCAGGAAAGATCGTGGCGGAGCCACAACAACAGATCATGGCAGAGCCACTACAACACTGCCCCTTTCATCATATCCCAAGCCCATGCAACATGTCGTGACATAATAATTCGTGTATGCAGTATGACATGTATGCAAATCATATATCAAATATAACATATGAAACGAATTACCATCATAATCAGAATAACAAATACAACATAATCAAGTTAATCAACCTCTAAGGGTGTAACAGTAATTTACCTTCCAGGGTATTTCCGTAATTTACCTATCGAGGGTATTTCAGTAATTTGGTTCCTACAGTGGCCTTTCTGAAGGCCTAATGTCGCCTCGAGTGACTCAACTACAATTCCCGGTCGTTACCGAACTATTAGCCCTAAATCCTAATTTCGGCCTATTCAGGCCCACATGCTCGTGTGGCCTACCTAACACAAATCTAGCCATGTATATAAGGTTCACCTAATCTAGTTCACTATATACTACACCATCATACAATTTTATTCAATTGGGCCCACGAGCCCATTAGGCCCTCCTCGACCCATCGTGGCCCAAGCAGCCTCAACCCACAAGAATACTACTAATGGCCTCAACTATCGCGTCGAAGCCCCACACGTACGCTCGCATGCTCGTGTGGCTAATATTACCGTGACCGGCACTTCAGCATTTGCCGCTCTGCAACTAGAGTAGAGAGAATTACACACCTGATAGGAATCTGGTGCTAATCCACGCTTCGACCACTCCTGTGCCCAAACGCCCTGCAAGGTGTATTCACTCTCCTCATAGAATGCTCTATATATAGCTAGCTTCTCACCTTCCTTCTTTGTATCTTTCCGATTTGGGATCCTTCCATCAGCAGAGTTTAAATCCAACTCAAACTCTTCCCGTCCAATCCCCAAAATAAATACTCCTTTGCTTGTCATGAGATTCGAACCCAGGCTCCTCTGTAACATAATCCACGCCGCTAACCACTTGGCCATAAGCTCCTCTTGTGTCTTAAACCATGCGCAACTAAATATAAATCTATAGCCAAATTCTAAGGTCCATGTAAAAAGAAATCCAAAATGCAAAAGCCAAAACTTGAACCTTGGACCTCCTTCCTTCCTTGTGGCGTCACCCCCTTGTCTCCTATGTGGCGTCACTTTGCCACTACACCACACACTCCACTTGTGTCATTTTTCTCCACATTTTATTCTTAAAGCCTACCTACTAACTTCCAGGGTTTTTTTTCACCTAGAACCAAAATTTCCCTAAAGCCAAAGTTTGATCCCGGAACTTCATAGAAGCCCTCTAACCTTCCAAAATCACTTATCTAGTAGGTCCAACTTGCATTTAAGCCGATCTCTTATTCTTCAAAAATTTAAACGCTACTACGCTCAAGGCTCATTGGGTCCAATTCTTCTAGGCCCAATTTTGGGATGTTACAAGCTAAAATACGGATCGGTTCTTCCTCATACGTCTTATCGGATCAGATTTCAATCTCAGACGGAGTGATCACATGTGACGGATCCGATCTATATCTACGAAGCATCGAAACGTGAAATACATTGTGTATCTTTTCTAATTCAGAGGGCAACTTCAATCTATAAGCAACAGGCCCAATACGTTCGATGATCTCGTACGGTCCGATGAATCTCAGACTTAGTTTGTCTTTTCGACCAAATCGGAGTACCTTCTTCCATGGAGAAACTTTTAAGAATACCCGGTCTCCGACCTGAAACTCAATGTCTTTACGTTTCAAATCAGCGTATGACTTTTGACGATCCGAGGCAGCTTTCAAACTATCTCTGATTATAGCCACTTTCTGTTTCATTTTTTTGATCAAATCAATCCTGTGTAACTTATTTTCACTGAGCTCGGTCCAGTACAACGGTGTACGACACTTGCGGCCATATAGAGCTTCGTAAGGTGCCATTTTGATACTAGATTGAAAACTGTTATTATAGGCAAATTCAATCAAAGGTAAGTATCTTTCCCACGTACCTCCAAACTCAAGAATACAACATGTCAACATGTCCTCAAGTATCTAAATGGTTCGTTCAGACTGACCGTCAGTCTGCGGATGAAAGGCTGTGCTAAAGTGGAGTTTAGTACCTAAAGCATCTTGCAGCTTCTTCCAAAACCGTAATGTGAATCTCGGGTCTCTGTCTGAAACAATAGAACTTGGCACACCATGTAATCTCACAACTTCAGATACATACAACTGAGCAAGTTTATCGAGCGAATAGTCCATACGAACCGGTACAAAGTGAGCTGATTTGGTCAGACTATCCACTATAACCCAAACTGCGTCTTTCTTGCTTGGTGTCGTAGGCAAACCGATACAAAATCCATAGTGATTCTGTCCCATTTCCATTCAGGTATCATGATCAGCTGAAGTAACCCAGAAGGCACTTGATGCTCTGCTTTTACTTGCTGACAAATTAAACACTTTGAAACAAATTCAGATATATCCCGTTTCATGCCTGGCCACCAATAGAACTGTTTCAAATCATTATACATTTTCGTGCTACCCGGATGTATCGATAATCAACTATTATGAGCCTCGTTCAAAATCATCTGAATTAATTCCACATTCTCTGGGACACATATTCGACCTTTGAAGTTCAAACAATCATTTGCATCAATTTGAAACTCTGACTCTGCATCATTTTCACACTGAGCTCGCCTAGCAATCACGTCTTTGTCAATTCTTTGTGCATCACAAATTTGTTAAATAAACATCGGAATTGTTTTTAACTCGGCTATGATCGAACCATCACCAGGAATAACCATATGTGCGTTCAACGCACGAAGAGCAAACAATGATTTTAGACTTAATGCATCTGCGAAACGTTAGCTTTTCCCGGATGGTATTCAATCACCAATTCATAGTCTTTCAACAGCTCTAACCATCTGCGTTGTCTTAAGTTCAGATCTTTCTGAGTCATCAAATACTTCAGACTTTTGTGATCCGAGAAAACATGACATTTCTCACCGAATAAGTAATGACGCCAAATTTTCAATGCGAAAACAATGGCTGCTAATTCCAGATCATGAGTTGGATAATTTCTTTCATGGGGCTTCAATTGTCTCGAAGTGTAGGCTATGACTTTGCCTTCCTGCATCAAAACGCAACCCAAACCATTCAAAGAAGCATCACTATAAATAATAAATTCTTTACCCAATTCAGGCTGAGCTAACATTGGAGCTTCCGTCAAAAGGGCTTTCAACTGATCAAAGCTTATCTGGCACTTATCTGACCATTCAAATTTAATGTCTTTCTGTAATAGCTTTGTCAACGGGGTAGCTATTATAGAAAAACCTTTCACAAATTGTTTGTAGTAACACGCAAGTCCCAAAAAGCTTCGAATCTTAGAAACATTCTTTGGTGGCTTCCAATCAAGTATAGCTTATATTTTGTTTGGATCAACCCGAATACCTGACACTGAAACAACATGTCCCAAAAACCTGACTTCATTCATCCAGAATTCACACTTACTAAACTTTGTATACAACTGTTGATCTCGCAAAGTTTGTAGTACCAATTTCAAATGCTCTGCATGCTCGGTTTCATCTCTAGAGTAGATCAAGATATAATCTATAAACACTACCACAAATCGATCCAAAAACTGCCTGAAAACCCGATTCATCAGATCCATAAAAACAGCAGGTGCATTAGTAAGTCCAAAAGGTATAACCAGAAACTCAAAATGTCTGTACCTTGTTTGGAATGCAGTCTTGGGCTCATCTAAATCTCTGACTCGCAACTGATAATAACCCGATCTCAGATCTATCTTTGAGAACACTAAAGCCCCTTTTAGCTGGTCAAACAAATCATCAATTCGAGGTAACGGGTATTTATTCTTTATTATCACTTTATTCAGCTTCCGATAATCAATACACATTCGCATAGTCCCATCTTTCTTTTTCACAAACAGAATTGGTGCACCCCAAGGAGAGAAACTCGGTCGTGCAACGCCCCTATCTGTCAACTCTTGCAACTGTGCTTTCAACTCTTTCAACTCAGTAGGTGCCATCCAATACGAAGCTATAGAGATCGGAGTTGTTCCTGGTACTAATTCAATGCCAAACTCAATCTCTCGTACTGGTGGTAAACCCGGTAATTCTTCAGGAAACACATCTGGGTATTCACACACAACCGGTACAAATTCAATCTGTTTTTTAGACACTTTATTATCCAATACATAGTCCAAATAAGCTTCGCATCCTATTCTCACATACTTTCAGGCTAGCATCGAGGATATTACTGTAGGTAACCCATTTAAATCACTAGATTCAACTAGGATGATCTCACCATTCTGACATCTCAAATCAATTATCTTTCTTTTGCAATTCACCACTGCATCATGCAAAGTTAACCAGTCCATTCCCAAAATTATATCGAACTCGTCAAAAGGCAACAACATTAAGTCGGCTGGAAAGCAGGAATCTCGAATCATCAACGGGCAACCTTTACACACTTTATCAACGAGTACACATCTACCCAAAGGGTTGGACACACAGATTACAAACTCAGTAGACTCAACTAGCGGAGTCTTACTGGATACTAGAGTTTCACACACATATGAATGAGTCGAACTAGGATCAATCAATGCAATCACAGTAGTATCATAAAGTGTGAAAGTACCGGTAATAACATCTGGGGAAGAAGCATCCTCTCTGGCTCGTATGGCATAAGCTCTAGCTGGAGCTCTAGCCTCTGATCAAACTGTAGTGTCCTTCGTCCCTCTCTGACTGCCACTTACATTGCTCAATATGCGGGTGGTTCGCCGTCTTTGGCGCATCGCTTTCGCTTTAGTGTTTCGAGTCGATTTTTGCTCGGCTAGCATCGAGCACTCTCGAATGAAATGGTCCGATGATCCACATTTAAAGCAGGACCGATCATGAAATCTACAACTCCCAGAATTCCATTACTCACAATGTTTGCACTCAGCCCGGTTCTGCGGAACATTACCAACACTAGCCATCGAAGTGGCTCGAGAACTCACTGGAGGTCGATCACGTCTAGGCAAGTCTAAAGTAGCTTTATGTCGGCTGAAGTCATCTCTAAACTTCTTAGGCACTGAATGGAAATTCTTACTTGATGATCTTTTACGAGTGTCTCTAGCTTTTATTTCAGCCTTTCTTTTCTCTTTTCAGAGCTCTTCAGCTTTGCAAGCTTGCTCGACTACCATGAACTCTTTGATTTCAAGAATGCCAACAAGCAACTTTATGTCTTCATTCAGACCATCTTCAAATCTTTTGCACATAATGGCTTCAGTTGATATACACTCTCGGGCATAACGGCTCAATCTAACAAACTTCCACTCATATTCTGTCACAGTCATACGACCCTGTTTTAATTCCAGAAATTCTTTTCATTTCTGATCGAGAATCTCTGACTGATATATTTCTTACGAAACTCGATTTGGAAGAGGTCCCAAGTCACTTTTTCTTTCGGAACCACTGATACTAGTGTGTTCCACTAGTGATAGGCAGTGTCCCGAAGTAGAGATATAGCACATTTTAGGCATTCATCTGGAGTACAGGATGGCTCGTCAAGTACCCGTATAGTGTTATCAAGCCATGTCTCAGCTCGCTCTACATCATCATTATCATTGGCTTTGAATTCTTCGGCCCCATATTTCCTGATTTTATCAACGGGAGGCCTACTAGATCTCATCGGATCTATCATCGGGGGTGCTGAAGCTACCGGAGTTTGATTATTTGGGGGTGGGGTGGTTGTACAGCCGAGTTATTCTGAACAAACTGGGTAAACCATTCATTCATCATCTAGTAGAAGGCATGCTTAGCCTCCCCCTCGTGGCTACCTGAGACAGGTCGGGAATCTATCGGCGCTGACCTGCGTGCGAGACCAGGCGCTACGCTCTCTACATCATCAGATACGGCTCTATCAGGATCGGTATCCATTTACTATATAAAACACAATTGGAAATGTCAGAAGTCACCACACTATCGTATATACAATAAAGGCATGTATAGCTAGACTATCACACGCTACGGTAGTCCTAGAATCGACTAAACCATAAGCTCTGATATCAATCAAATGTAACACCCCTAACCCGTATACGTCGTCGAATTGGGGTTACAAGGTGTTACTTAACAAAATTTGAACGCTTTGCTTTAAAATTCTGAGCATATCGATATATGAATTAACAATCACAAGCAAATTATGAATCACAAAAATTATATGCGCTTTTAACTATATCGAAATTAGCCATTCATTCACGGCATGTATACACTTAACCATGTGACTCATATCCAATTCAGCTAGCAAGTAAAATATCATACAAATTTCTGTCCAAACACATGTGCAACCTCAATGACATCATCCTATGGACAAATATAACATTTATGCAACATTTTTAATACGCAAATAATTTATCATTATGAACCAATATAAAAGCAAAAAATGCAACCCTTATATACCCTATTCGCATGTTAATACCAAGCATAAATCACATTCTCTCAACTATATCTACCTCATTCGAACCAAATCAAAACAAATGCGACACATATCAATATGTCATGCTTATCCCAAACGCAACACATCTCTATATAATAGGCATATTACTTATTTAATATACTACATGTTATAACTCATCAAGAATCCGTCATTTTCTTCATTGTTAAAACACATGACCACACACCACAACATGTATATCATATGACCACTTTCTATACATGATTAAACCATGACCGAATTTCACATCCCTTAATATTATAATCAAGCCATTATATTATGAACATAGGAATTAAACTTGATCAAAAGAAATAGCCATTTTCGCAAGGCTATACATATATACAAGACCAAAGGTCCTTAGTCTAAACCTTTGTCTAACCTATAAATGCCTTCGATTCAAAACTAAGATTAAGTATCAAAAAGGGGTGATAGTGTAGTTGACTTTTCCGACGATCCTCAGATGCCCGTAGCTCGATCAAAATCTATAAAACAGAACAAAGAGCACACACGGAGTAAGCTTACTAGCTTAGTAAGTCTTAAGCAAATTAAATAAAATAATTCGATTTAACACCTAAACTTTCCAAGTCAAATACTTAATATTACTTCAAATTTTAACAAATCACACATGTGGTATCACATTACCGAACTTCAATATCGTATTTAACTTAACATTTCTCGTTATCCTACCTTTAACAAATAGTTCATTAATTCAACTCAAAATTCAATTTATAAGCATCCATTTCTTGCCAAATACTCAATTCGTATGCAAATAATTTTAAATGGAATCATATACAAGAGCATATATATATACGCTTATTCACTTCACATCTTATCACTCTAAAGGTTCAATATGCACGAAATATCAATATGATTTCCTAACCAAACAGCTGAATATACATACATAATCATATATCACATTTTCGTCCCACATCACATATATTCTTATATATATATATATAAACTCAATTAAACAACTCACAGATACTTACCTGTACTACTCTGTAATTTAATTCATACGAATAAGCTTAAGTTTGTCCTATTGTCAACATAAGTCCACCAATTTATATGCATAAGCTCGTATTTAAAAATCACCGACATTTAGCCTGCTAGGCAATAAGCCCGAAACCTTTCACCGGCATGAGGCATGCTAGGCTCGTAGCCCGATACATTTCACCAGCACAAAGCCTGCTAGGCATTAAGCCCGATACATTTCACCGGCACAAAGCCTGCTAGGCATTAAGCCCGATACATTTCACCGGCCCAAATATAAACATGTGCCATGCTTAATTTAAATCACTTGTACAAAATGAAATCAAGTAGGTTTAACTACCATTCATAATCAAATCTTTATGTCACATTCAGCTATGATTAAATTTCAATCCAACAGTTCAAAGTTCAACATGTAAACTATATTACGAACAATATTTACAGTAATAACTTGCTTAAGGACTTACCTCGACCGTCGATGGATAACATATACCGACTATTCGATGATCTTCGCGTTTCCGATCCAAATCCGTTTTTATTTGTTCTTGATCTAAACACATTAAAATTCAGCTCATTCAAGTACATTTCATTTTAATTTAGTCCCAAAATACATAAACAATCAAATTACCATTTTGCACAAAACACAAAATACACAAAATTTCACTATAACACTTAAGGGCCGAATGTTCATAGGGACTATTATAGTCCATTTATTTCATTTATTTGCATTTTAGCCAGCTCAGAAATTCATTTTTGCAATTTAGCCCAATATACTTAAATTCACTATAATTCCTAATACAAAACATACTAATCTTTAACATATCTTTAATTTAAAATTATCAAACATCAAAAACAACATGAACATATCAATGGTCGAATATCACATACACACTAATCTCAAAAATTTTAGCATGGGTCGGATAATATACGAAGCAACGATCACAAAAACATAGAAATTATCAAAAACCGAGCTAAAATTCATACCTAATTGAGCTTGATGATGGCCGAATGTTTTAAGCCTTTAAACCCCTTTTTCTTAGCTAACTCACTGCAATGGAAGAAGAACAACAACTAAAATGGCTTTTAATTTCATATAATATAACATATAATAACATTTTTTTATGTTTTACCATTTTAACCTTTAATTAATAATAAAAACAACTTATAATATAAGGTTACACTTGACCTTTGCCACCCACTAACTCATAAAATGGGTTAATTACTCTTTTAATACTCCATATTAAAAAGCCATCATCATTCTAGTACTTTACACTATAGTTTATAACTTTTACACTTTACGCGATTAAGTCCTTTTTATTTAATCAAGCACACAAACGATTAAAATTTTCTACGAAACTTTCACACACATTAATTCACATATACTAAGCACAAAATATAATATTTAAAAATATTTCAGACTCGGATTCGTGGTCTCGAAACCACCATTCTGATTAGGGTCAAATTCGAACTGTTACAACCAATACACAAAATTGAAACATGGGTTTGATAGTAGACGAAGCAACGATTACAAAAACGTAGAAATTATCAAAAATGGATCGAAAACTTACCTTGAATTAAGGCTTGAAAGTAGCCGAATATACAAAGCTCAAACCCTTGTTTTCTTTTTTCTTATTTTCGGTCATAAGAACAAAAGATGAACATGGATTTCAATTGATTTTGTTTAACATGAAATACATTATTAATGTACAAAAAATAACCTTTCATAATAAAATGTATAAAACATAGTTACAAGGTCATTTATGACCTTAGCCATCCATTAACCATGGAAATGGCCAAATTGCCACATAAGTCCTCATATTCAAAAAGCCATAACACATAAGCACTTTAACATATAGCATACAACTTTCATATCTAATGCAATTTCATCCTTTCGTCAAATTAAACACACAGACAGATAAATTAACTTACAAAACTTTAATACATGCTTAATTATATATCATAAGCACAGAAAATAATATTAAAATATTATACGGACTTGGATTTGTGGTTTCGAAACCACTGTTCTGACTAGGGTATAAATCGGACTGTTACAATAACAGATACACGGTGGCCTGCACATAGTACCACCCTTGCAGCTGAAGCTATCTGGTGCACATAGTAGCCTGCACTTATTACCACACATGTGATCGAAGCTATCGGGTACGCATAGTAGCCTGCACTTCGTACTACACATGCGACCTATCCGTCTGGTACACGTAGTAGCCTACACTTAGTACTACACACGTGACTTAAAACCATCTCGTAGCTCTCCTGTAAACATAGTGGCCTACACTTAGTACCACACATGTGGCCTAGCTACCCCATTCATATCTTTTCTATTCCGAAGGTTCATCCAGGAATTCTCACTTTTTAACATTTTACTAATTCATCCTTAATCAATCACAATTCATAATTTACATCAAATAATTACTCCATATTCAACCATATCTCATATAATATAACAACATATCAAAACATAAATAAAAATGATGTATTATTTACATACAAACTTACAAATTCAATTTTTATATCATAACGATAATCACATTTTCATAGTAAATATTCGAAATAAAACATTATATCATTTCTAATTTAACATTTATCGATTATAATCGGGCATGTGATCAATTTATACACAAGTTATTCATATATTTTTCCTCCTCCTCCTCCTCTCCATCCACATCCTTAATATAAATAACACACTTGTATGTAACATTATCTATAATTTGCACTATTTACTTATATGAATATCAAGCTTTCCATCTATGTCATAGTCACTAAATTATATTTATCATGATATACAGAACTACAAATTAAGATCCGCTAATTTTACCTAAAACTAGACTCAAATATCTTATTACCATAAAATTTTCAAAATTTTTTGTTTAGCCAATAAGTACAGTTTATTCTTTAAAGTCACCCTTGTTCTGCTGTCTGACAGTTCCGACTCTTCTTCACTAAAAATTAATTATCTCATTGTACGGGATTCGGATGATGTTACCGTTTATTTATTTTGAAAATATACTAATTTAGGATTTTAGAAATATAAATTTAAGCCTCTAATTATTTTATGATTTTCCAAAGTCAGAACAGGGGAACCCGAAATCATTCTGACCTTGTCTCAAAAAATTTATTATATCTCATGATTCAAAAATCCATTGCTTACACTGTTTCTTCTATAAGAAACTAGACTCAATAATATTTAATTTCATATTTTAGTCATCCTATAATTCAATTTCTACTATTTTTAGTGATTTTTCAAAGTTAGACTACTGCTACTGTCCAAAACTGTTTTAGTGCAAAATGTTATTTTGCCCCAAATTTCACAGTTCATACAATTCAACCCTTGCTCAATTAACCCCTCAATTGAGCTAATTTTTCTCAATTAGTACTTTATTCTATCATTTTAAACTACTTCATAACCCTTGGAAATCAGAACTTTACCACTAGACCTTAATTCCAAACTCTTTCACAATTAGGTCCTAAAATCAATTTCCATCAATTTTACTTGATAAAATCATCATATATCAAAATTAAAGCTTCAATTCTATGTTTATTCATCATATGCTTCCAGCACTCATCCATAGAAACTTTAAAAATTAGTCATGGAATAAAAAACTAATGACATAGTAAATTGGACCCAATTGTAAAAGTCCAAAAACTTAGAAAATTCAAGGAGAAAGCAAGAATTAAACTTACATGAAGCTAGAGTATGAATACCAGCTTGAACCCTCTTCCATGGTTGTTTTCAGCTGATGAATATGAAGAAAAATGATGAGAATTCTAGATATTCCAATTTGGTCCCATTATTATTTAACTAATTTTGGCAATTTTCCAATTTTGCCCTTATTTCACCCATTTCCTGATTTTTCTCAGCTATTACTGCCCAAAATATCTCCTTTGGGCTTATTTGCACTTTAGATCCTTCCTCATTTGACAATTGGGCTATTTAATCCTTCTAACAACTTTTACACCTTTTTCAATTTAGTCTTTTTATTTAATTAACCACCCAAACGTCAAAATTTTCTAACGAAATTTTAATACTACCTTATTGACACTTCGTAAATATTCATAAAAAAATTTATGAATCGGTTTATGACACCGAGATCTCGATACCTCTTTTTCTCTATTTCTTGACCAAATAAATATTTATAAAACACAATTTACTATTTCAAAAATATTTTAAAAACTACATTTGGCTCTTAAATATTAAATAATATAATCTACGAATTTATTTTTCGGATTTGGTGGTCTCGAACCACTGTTTACGACATCGCTGAAATTTGGGCTATTACACATTGTTAGTATAAAATACATGCTTCATACACCGTGTTATCAACCACCGTACAAACACTCTTCAACATACCATAAATCAAACATAAACTAGACATAAAACCATGTATTAAAGTAATTCGAAGTAGGGACACATGACCATGTCCCAGCCCGTGTCCGTAATCGTGTAACTCACTGACTTGGGCCATACGGCCAAGCCACACACCCGTGTGCTAGGCCATGTACTCTTCAAAGTAACCTCACACGCCCGTGTGATAGGCCGTGTACTAGGTCGTGCAATAGCCTGACTTGCAACCATTTGAAAGTTACAGGGGACACACAACTACTTCACCTATCTGTGTGTCACACACGCCCGTGTCTCTGCCCATGTAGATGAAAATAGGTCATTTTATAAGCCATATTTCTCACCCAATTTGGTATAACCTTACACCTAAAAATGCACATATAACAAGCTATAATAAGGCATCCAAAACAAGCATAATCATGCCTTATACAAATGGTATGACCACATACAACCAATATGCCCTTAGGCACCTCAAATGAAAAATATAAACATGTTTAACCATGTATTCAATATAACCTAATCTTCAACTAACTTATATGCATAATTGCATCAATGCATATCATGTAGATCACTTTACCAAAACATACCAATTGATGTTAAACATGCCCTTCAATTTCTAACATAATTAGACATATATGTCTTACACAACAAGGTATCAATTCACAACCAATTCATCAACTCACAAAACACTTATACAAAATACACATATAACTATCATTTTACTTTCATCATTCAACCACCAATCAAGCCATGCATCAACCAAATTAAGGCCACATATATACATACCAAAATATACCAAAACACAAGCCAAATTAAATGGCTATAATCACAACAAAACATATAGGCCAACATTAGCCAAAATAACCTATAAATGCCATTATAACCAAAATTAAACCAATCGAAAATACCCAAAAAGCTGATGGATAGTGTGATATAGCTCCGACAAGCTTCCAACCTGAACAAGCTTCCTATTCACTAAAAAAACACAGAAAAATACACCGAGTAAGCATTAAAGCTTAGTAAGTTCGTATAACATAGAATTTAACTTACCATTTAGTCACAATTTAGGTAAGTAAACATAGCATATCCCAACTCATTTTGGTCAAATGCCTAAGCACATATTCACCAACATGTTAGCCATGTAAAACACATATAATAGCCAATAAACATGGATGAACATAACCACCTAAGCAAGTTTCACATACATGTATCATCCATTTCATGTTTCAATATATCATGTAATATCATTTCCATGTATTTCATGTATATACTTGTAATAGTTCATATTGAACTCATATCATCTCGTAACAGAACATTGCCTGTTGAACCATTTAGAATAACATTGGATACCCTGGATAGCTCACACATAGTGTGCTAAGCTATAATCCATCAATTCCAATACATGTGTGCTCATACAAGCTGTGAATAGGTATGCTCTCACGAGCTGTAAATCGGTAAGCTCATACGAGCTGAGAATCGGTAATCCCTAATGACATGTCATTTGTATCCTATGAATTCCTAAAGTTCAAATGAGGCTCGGTAATTGTCGTATGTCGTCGGATATGCTATTAGTATTTATACACGACAATTATACAAATCGCATACATATAATTCAATTAAAACATATAAATACTCAATTTTATTACACGAACTTACCTCGATGAGTACACGTAGATTTAATTAATCCGAGATTTTCTCTTTGCCTCAATCTAACTCCGTACGAGGTGCTGATTGGATCTATATGAATAAATTTAACCCAATTTAATATATTTCACACTCAATTTAGTCCAACACATATTTTTGAAAAAATTACCATTTTGTCCCTATATTTTTAATTTCTTTGCAATTTAGTCTCTAGGCTCGGAAAATTAAATTCATGCAAATTTTCCCCTACCCAAGCCTAGCCGATTTTTATTCATACTAATAGCAGCCCATATATTTCACAAATTCATAAATTTTACCACGAATTTATCATATTTTTTATTTTAGCCCCTAATTGATAATTTCATCAAAAATTCCTTTACAAATGTTCTTTATCTAACAACAATCATGCATTTTCTATCATCAAACATCAAAGTTCAAGCATATTCATCAATGGAAAAACCTTAATAGTTTAATAGTTTCACAAATTAGTCCCCGATCTAGCTAGAATAAGTTATAACAAACCCAAAAACATAGAAATCATTAAACACAGGACAAAAATCACTTACAATGAAAGGAAATTAGCCTAGCTGAAACCTTCTCCTTTATTTTTCTATGGTGGCCAGTTCTTAGGTTAGAGAATGAAGAAGATAGTGTTTTAATTTGATGTTTCCTTTAATTAAATTAGTTTAATTTAATTATTTACAAATTACACAAATGCCAAGCCATGCTCATCCACTAACATATAAATGGTCTAATTACCATATAAGGACTCATATGTTAAGGTTCTAGCTATTAAATACCTTTAGCTACTAGAACTAAACTTTTGCGCTTTACGGGATTTAGTCCTTTTTATCAAATTAAATATGTAAACGGTAAAATTTCTTAACAAAATTTTTATATGGTAATACTATCATGATGTAGACCATAAAATAATAAAAAAATGAATTTTTTGAATTTGAATTTGTGGTCTGAAAACCACTGTTCTGATTTCACTAAAAAATGAGCTGTTACGACTCTCCACCTAAAAGGATTTTGTCCCTCAAAATCTTACAAGAAAAGAGGTCCGGATATTGCTTTCTTATTGCTTCCTCGGGTTCCTAGGTGGCTTTTTCTATTCCGTGTCACTTCCAGAGAACTTTTACTAAAGCTATGTTCTTGTTTATCAAATTTTTCACCTCTCGTGACAAAATTCTTATCAATTCTTCACTGTACGACATATCATGCTGAATCTCGACATCCGTCGGGGAAATTACATGTTAAGGGTCAAATCAATACTACGTAACATAGACACGTGAAAGACATTACTAGTTCTAACGGTAAAGCTAATTGGTACGCAACAAATCTGATTCTTTCAATAATCTCAAACGGCTTGATAAATTGGGGACTCAGCTTTCCTTTTCGACCAAATTGAAGAACTTTCTTCCAAGGCGATACTTTCAAGAATACTCCGTCGTCAACTTGGAATTCTATATCTTTATGTTTAAGATCCCCATACGATTTCTGATGATCTAAAGCTGTTTTCAAACTATCTCGAATCACTTTTACTTTTCTTCGATCTCGCGAATCAAATCAACCTCGTGTATCTTTTTCTCACTGAGCTGGGTCCAGTATAACAGAGTTCGACATTTAGGGCCATAAAAAGCCTCTAATACACAAAAATTCAACCAATGGTAAGTATTTCTCCCAGTTACCTTAGAACTCTAATACACAAAAACAAAACATATCTTCGAGAATCTAAATCACACGCTCGGACTAACCATCGGTCTACGGGTGAAATGCAATGCTAAAATGCAACTATGTAACAAGATTTTTAGTCCTTTTTATCAAATTAAGCATGTAAACGGTAAAATTTCCTAACAAATTTTTTATACGGTAATACTATCATGTTGTAGACCATAAAATAATAATAAAATAAATTTTTTGACATTTGGTTTGTGTTCCCAAAACCACTGTTCTGAGTTCACTGAAAAACAGGTTGTTACAAACTCGACTAAATTGAGGTTCGTAATATCTTTAGTGAGCTCTATTGTCTTGCATGGTTTTTAGGTTTATGTAATTAAACTGTTGCAAATGTAAATGTCTTTGTAACATTGCATGAATTCGTGGAGACCCTTCGTCTAATATGATCAATAACATGCATATTTCACTAAGTAAAAATTCCGAGAGGACTTAATTTGGTTTCCAAACCCAAAAGAGATCGAGTTGCCATGGAAGTAATTCCAAACATGTTAAGCATGATGAAAGTAAATTGAATTAATTAATATAATTATCCCAACCCATTTAATGTTTATTTTTTGTTGCTAAAGCCTTTATTCATACATTTAGTTAAATTACATTAGGGATCAATCTTTGCATCTAATGAATTTACTTAGTTTAATCATCACCATCCAAATTATTGAATTTTTACATCAAATTGTAAAGTTATAATTTTACAAATATTTGGTTAAGCTTATACAATCCCTATGGAAATGATAACTCATTTTTACTTACTTATTACTTGAGCGAATACGTACACTTGCATAAACCCCGTTACACTAGGTAATCTAAATACTCCTTATAGTTTGATCTGAAATCCCTTTCCTGTTACAGAAGAAACATTTGATCTTTTTAGGATCTTTTGACTTCTTAGCCTCCTTCTTATCCAAACAAGGTGGAACCAAAGACTTAGTCAGTTTCTTCTTTCCCTTAGCTTTCTACTTCCCCTTAGAGGACAAGAGGCCCACAACTAAGTTTACCTTAGGTTTTTCCTGGACCGGCTTACCATCATTCAGCATCAAGTCGTAGGATCTGTAATTCATTTATAAGCTGAGTCAAGGTAAACGCCTTGTTTCCCAAGTTGTAAGCGGCCCTAAAACCAAAAAACTCCTTGGTTAAGGATTTGAACACTATTTCAATCTGAGTGTTCATGTCGTGTTCAGCCACATTGTCCTCTGCTTCTGTAAAGAATCTCATAAGCTTAAACATATATTCATCAAATTTGTAATAAAGGACTGTTGAGTTGATACGACTTGGCCTTCAAGTAAATCCTCCAAATTTTTCATGATCTCTTTAGTAGTACGGAAATTCTCTTTTTGCTTTTACAACACACTATTCATGTGAGTTAGAATCTCTCCATTGATTTCTCACTTTGGGCTGAGCTTTAAAGGGTACATTTCATCAAGAACGAACTTGTGTTTCTCACAGCTAAAAACTATTAGCAAGTTCCATTTCCATTCTCAAAAGTCATCCCCATTCAATTTATTCTCAATAAGAATGCTAATAAGAGGATTAGGAGACATGTTTGCACTGAATAAATAAAGATTCAGTAATTACAACCTTTGTATTATGGAAATATTTTCATTTCAGCAACATATCAAGAATGCAATATGATGCATGCGTCTTGTATCAACATTTGGCCATCATCTTTAGCTTAAATATTGTTTCTTGGAAAACTATTTAATAAGAGAAGATCTTAAGTGTGTAACCATTGATGCAACACCTATCATGAACATGCTTTCATTTGTGAGTCATCTTAGGAAAATCTCAAAAAGAGTCATGCATGACTAGTTGTCCTTAAAAGGAAACCTCATCCAGAGAACCCACATGATAAAGTTTACCTTGGGGTGCAACCAGGGTAAGATCCGAACCTAAACTTTATCATGCTATCAGTTAGGGACCATCAATGGAGGTCATAGGTCTTGTTCAAGGACCTTCTCTCACTCAACAATTTGTTTTGGTGAAAAAACTAAAAAATTGAAGACATTACAATAAAAAAGAAATGCTAATCCATCATTACTATCCTAGTTTTGAATTGATAGGACTACCTTCATGTTGTCAGTTTGAATCATCATGCTATCGTATTTTCGCTCAAAAAGAAGTGCTAATCCATCTAAGATGCCCCACATTTCAACTTCCATAATAAAGCAAAAGCCCAAATACCTATTGTAGCCAAGGATCCATTTTCTATTCTGGTCTCACAAAACACCCCAAATTGTTGCAAAATCGGTTCCCCCATTAATGACACCATCATATCTTAACCAAATCTAATTACTGCCCAAGGTCGAAGTTGGTGTTGGGATTTGGAAAGCCTTCTTAGTAACCTTATTATTAGAGAGTCCATAGTGTTTAGCCCAACTATAGGATACTTTGATGATTTCATTTACACTTCATGGGAAAACATATTATGATTTTTCCATATATGCCACACAATAAGACCAAAGAAATATTTCTAATAACATCCCCCAGATGTATCTGATGATGGTTCTATAGATTTAAAGCTAGCCACTCTATAAGGTCCACTAAGAAGAAGAGAGGTATCTTATCCACAGGGATAATAATCTCCTAGATATCCCTAGCTCTGGGACAATCTCTTAAGGCGTGCACCACACCTTTTAACTCATAATTATAGAATCCACAAGAACTATCCTAACTAATACGTCTTCTCATTCTTTCCACATTAGTTAGCAGACGTTTTTGGATGGCAAGCCAAATGAAGTATTTAACCCTTTGAGGCCCCTGGAATTTTCACAAATTTTTCCAAACACTCTCTTTTGGGTTCTACTACCCACATCAAATTCTTCCATATACACTTTTGAAAGTAAAAGAACCTGTTAATGTACCACCCCAAACAATTCTATCTGGACTGGCTGCTAGAAACGGTGGGGGCACCTCCATAATCCTCTCGATGATCTCATCTGAAAGAAAAAGTCAGATAAGATCAAGATTCCACTCACCTTCATCTATAACCATATCAATAAGTGGGCAATCCATCTCCAAATTAATATAAGATGGGATAAGATTACAAAGAGGACCAATAGTAGCAATCCAATAATCTTTCCAACATTTAATACTACTACCATCTCCCACTGACCATATTAGTTTTCCCGAATGAGTGGCCAAACCTTTGCCAGGCTTCTTGGAACGACAAAAATGTACAAGTGTACACAATCGCAACAAGTAATAAAGTGACAAGTAAATGTCGAGTTATCGTACCCACAGGGACTGTGAAAAGAATTATTTATGAATGCTATTTAAAACACTTTGGTGAAGAAAATTATTTTGTTTGAAGAGGGTGATTAAAAACTAAGAGTTTTAGACTAAGTAAACTAAATAAATAAATCTCAAATGCACGATTTCAAAATACGATTTTAATCAAGATGGCATAATTGTGTTAGTTTAATTACATTTCTTAACTTAGAATTATTAAACTCATGTTTATATTGTTACGAATAAATTCACGGCAACTCGGTAATTTGCTAACTTATGAACATACTCACCTACCAAAATCCATTCATTTCTTGACTATATCTTTATGTCAATTCAACTGATTAAACAAATCTTAATAGGCAAATATGTTATTGCACAAACATACTTGTTAAATCGAAATAATCTCTTAAACATATCCCTATGTCAATTCAAACAATTAACTCGATTTAATAAGCACATAAAAGACTATGTGAGGTAACAAAGTATCCTTACCTTGAAACAGTTTAATCACAATAATCTTGCAGGTTATGCAAGGAAAATGTATAGTCAGATACCGTTGTTAATTTAACCCTCAGCTGCCTTAGATGATTAAACATGCACTGATTGAGTACTGTTTCCATTAATCACAATTTCAATCTGTAACAGTCAGAATTTGACCCTAATCGGAACAGTGGTTTCGGGACCATGAATCCGAGTTTGAGAAATAATTTAATTTTATAATTAGAGTTGGTTATATGTAAATTAATGGGTGTGAAAAGTTTCGCATAAAAATTTAACTGTTTGGTGCTCAATTAGTTAAATAGGACTAAATCGCGTCACTGGTAAAAGTGGCCTTTATTTGATTTATGGTTAAATGGATGTGGCTTTATTTTAGTAAAGTCCTTAAAGGGTAATATACCCATTTTAAAGTGTAGTGGACAGCAATGTGGCCTTATGCGCTTGAGTTTTCAAAATTATTATTATGTTAAAGATTATATTATAATTGTTTTATAATTTATAACTATATTATAATAAAACCAACATGAAAGTGGGATTTATTCTTCCCTTCTTCCACCGAATAACAAATAAAAGAAAAGGATGATGGAGCTTGATACATTCAGCCATTTTGCTAACTAAATTAAAGGTTAGTTTTTAATTGGTTTTCAATAATTCCTTCGTTTTTGAAATCGTTGTCTTGAATACTTCAAGACTCATGCTTGAATTTTTGATTTTGATGAATTATGAAAGATTTATGTTAGATTTATATGTTCTGTATTGAGATGTTGGTAAATTTGAGTAAATAAGGCTAAATTGAGTGGTCTTTCTTGATATGAGTATTCTAGTTGCAAATTGACCTTTTTGAAATTTATAGTGGGCGATAATATGGTCTATTAATATGTTTGTTGATGTGTTAAATATATAAATATATATATTATTAATTTGATGTTTATGTTATGTGGATGAGTATGTGTTAAATTATTATTTATTAATTCGTGTGTTAGGGTGACCAATTTAAGTGAAAGGATTGAATAGTTAAAATAGTATTTATATAGTTGAAGGGCCTAATTGAATTGTTTCTTGAATAAATGGTTTTGCATGTCAAATTGCCCAAAAGGCTAGTAGGTGGACGGCAACTTGATGAAATTTTGTTTTAAATTATTATAACTATTATAATATGTTTGGTGGTTAAAGAATAGTAAAATGTTAGTATCATTTTAACACTTATAATAATAAAACAAAGTGAGAAGAAAGAGAAGGCCTCTTGCTCATCTTCTTGGCCGAAACATGAAGAAAGAAAACTCCATTTTTGGAGCTTGGGATTCGGCATTTGAGGACTCAAATTGGGGTATGTTTTATGCTTAGTTTTCAATTATTTTTACACTTTTGGAAGGGTTGTGTTAAATACTACATAACCCATGGTGAAATTTTCGAGTTTATGGCACTTTTACATTCGGCCATTGAAGTATCCATATAGTAAATAATGCTTGTAGATAAATTATTAATGATAAGGCTTAATCTATCATGAATATCATTTAAAGTTTTAGTGAAATTAATTGTTAAGGGTTAAATTGGAAAATGAAAATTCTTGAAGGTCTTAATCATGAATTAAATAACATGCACGGCCTTATATGAGGTCAATGAATATTCGGCCTTGGGTATAAGTGATTAAAATTGGTGTATTTGGTGTGGTGTCCAAATTGGACCAATTTGTAAAAAGGGTGTTATAAAGGGGGCAAAATCGTAAATTTCCTATTTATATTGTTGGGACCAAAAATTTGTTATAATGTGCTTAATTGAGTTTAATTTAAATTATTTAGATTGAATGTTCAAAAAAAGGGAAAGGCTTTCGATCGAGGAAAAAAATTTACTAGTAGCCGGGAAGCTAAATTCGACAACTATCAAGGTAAGTTTTTAGGTAATCGGATTAATTTGAATTATCGCTATATTAAATTGTGCATGTTTGAGTGAAAAAAAAAAAGAGAAAAATTTTATTGTCAAATTGCCGAATAAGGCATGGGAATTATTATATGTGATAGCCAAATGTGGATTAATAAATACAGGTATACATATCTATAACCTTTGAATAATTGAGTTGGCAAAATATATGTACTTGTGATAAAGGATAAAATAATATAAATATATATATATATATATATATATATATATATATATATATATATATTTTTATGGCGCCAAATGTGGTATGGTGACTTTAAATGTGTTTCTTTGAATATGATAGTATCATGAGCAGTGTTTATTATATAAATATCTTGGATGGTTGAAATAGGTATAAATATATATGTATATATATATATATTTATATATATAAATGTTACCGACGTGATAGGGTATAAGACTAAATATTGATATTGGTCGAATGTTTAATTGCCGTATGTATGAAATTTTGATATGTTTGGAGTGGATAAATAACTACGAGTTGATTTGTATTTAATAGTGGACCATGAAATATGTGATGATAGATGATAGGAAGAAAGAGTTGGTTCGAATGCGCGTATTGGTATATGTTCATATTTATAATATGTGACTATGTATGAAAAAGGGTGGCTTAGATGGATCATTATTTTAAAAGTATATAAAAGTTTCGATATACGAGTTGGTTGCAAAACGACTTCACAAATATGATAGTATCGGGCTTTAAGTCTATGGTGCTCTGTGCTTAGGTGTATTACATGATACTTTATGCCTAGCTAATTTTTACTGGAGCAGCGGTAAGAAAAACCAAAGCGCGCTATTTGAGTTAAAGTGAGCAGGTATGTAACAATTTATTTTCTTTTTAGAAATAAGGTAAGCTAATTATTTGATATGTGATACAAGTTAAAAATGACGTTAATGGTAGTGAATGTGTACATGAAAAGCCATGTATGGATTAATGCACAAATATGTGATATTAATGTTTGATTTTTTGAGCTTATATTCGGCCTAATGTTATATGAGGAATAAATTGAATTGTAAAATTTATATTAATATTAAAAGATTTATGTGCATTCGATTAGTAGGTATTTCACATGTGAACCTTTAACGTGTTTATAGGGATTAAGCATATATATATATATTTGGCGAACTTAAGGTCTATGGGTTATTAAACATATTAATGTTCAATGTGTGTTTGGAAATGTTATAATTCAGCGTGGAAAAATGTTTGGTAGTTAAATTTCATAAGTATGGCTTGTTTGTACCTTAAGAAATTATCAATGTCATGGAGGTAATATTTGAATTAAATTAAGCTATGAAGTAAGTGAATGAAACCATATGTTTAAGCATATGATTGGTTATATTCGGTTTAATGTTATAAATATATATATATATGATATGTAAATGCGAAATTCATATTCATGCCAAAGTTTTTATGTGCAATCGTCTATAAGACAATTGAATGCGAGATTATGACTAAGGAAATGTGAATTGTATAAGCGTATTATGATAGTATGCGTTCGGTTAAATGAAATTTCTATTGCTACCGAGTGAAAAGAGATGCTTGTTTGGACAAAAACTTATTTCATGTTTAGTTACATATGAATATTTGAATTTACAAGTATGGTTTGGTTATGTTTTATTAGATTATTATTGTTATTGGGTTATTATTTGCATATGACTTACTAAGCTACGATAGCTTAACCGTGTGTGTTTAATATTGTTCCATTTTATAGATTTGATCTAGCTACGGGCTCGAGAAAGCGTCAGCAGAGTCGACCACACTATCGCCTTCCTTTGGTATTTTGAATTTTGGTTGCGATTTAGAAGGCATGTATAGGCTAGACAAAGTTTTAAAAACATACAATGTTTGACCTTGTATATAACAGCCATGCGAATATGGCTAAATATTTAGTTAAGTCTGTTTTTTTTTTTTTTTTGGGGTTTTTGTCATAAATGTCGGTAATATTGGTACTCTTTTAAATCGATGATGTTATAATATCATGTGAATGTTTTAAGTACAAGCTAACTTTCGTAAATGATTAAAATGCATGGATAGTACTGAATTACATGTGAGTATATTCGGTTATAAGCTAGAAATCATATTTAGTATAGAAACAGTCTTTAATTACAACAGTGAAGTAATTTCGAAAAATCACCAAAAATAGGATAAGTTGAATTAGATGGTGAATGAGGTATAGAATTAAACCTTACTGTGTCTATTTTTACATGAAAGAAACAGAGTAGGCAAAAGATTCATAAATTATGAGATAGTTAAGTTTTAGTGAGGCCTGCTCTGAATGAATTCGTCAGTCACTGTTCTGTTTTGGAAAAATTGCCATAAATTGTACAAAAATAATTAAGAAGTATGGTTTATATGTGTATAACCCTTAATGAGTCTATTTTTCATTGGTATAAACAAGAACATCATAGGAAATTTGTGCAATCAGATAACTGCAGTTTTATAGGGACAGGTCAGAATTGTCAAGCAGTGTAATAAGGGTAACTTTGAAGAATAAACTGTACTAATTGGCCACATGAAAAATTCTGGAAAAATTATGGTGAATAGTTATACGAGTCTAGTTTCAAGGAAAATTTACGGATCTAAATCTCGAGTTTTGTAACTCGAGTTATGGCCAGTATAGTCAGCGTGATGCAGTTGGACAGCTTTAAAAATTTTACTCCCCGAGTTAATGGTCATGTCTAGTAATGCCACGCACTCGATTCCGGCAAGGGTTTTGGGTAAAGGGTGTTACAATTGATTGGTATCAGAGCTTACGGTTTAGTCGATTCTAGGACTCTACTGTAGCGCGTGTGAGTCTAGCTATACATGCCTTAAATTATAATGCGATAGTGTGGTGACTCCCAACTCGATGAAAAAAAATATATTGGTGATGAGTTGACACTCATAAAGGTATGACTCAAAGCGTATGGCATTTTTTGTTATTGATAAAAGTTATAATTATATGAGCGTATGAGTTATGACAATTGAGTTATGATGTTATATGAGAATTTTGATAGTGACTTAGTGATTAGAGTTGGCTTATGAACTATGTGTTAAGAACAAAAGTGATTATAAGCAAATAATTATCGTACATTATTTTAAGTAAATTAGCATATCTTTGAAACTTGAAATTATTGTAATTATATGTGAATTAGCCGAATTTAGCTAAGTATAAAATTGATTCGGTTAAGTTATTTGTGTGATATGTGCTATTGAGTGTTCGTATAATGAGTTTGAAATACATCAAAGATTCGATATATGAAATGATTCGGGGAGAAAATTTTAGGTACTACTATTCAAAGCTATGAGCCTAGCAAGCCTTGGGGCTGGTGAATGTATCGGGCTTTATGCCTAGCGAGCTTATTGCCGGTGAATGATTATCGGACCTCGGGTTCAGCAGAGCTTATTACGGTGAATGATTATCGGACCTCGGGTCTAGCGAGCTTATTGCTTGCGGTGAATGATTATCGGACCTCGGGTCAGCGAGCTTATTGCCGGTGAATGATTATCGGACCTCGGGTCTAGCAGGCCTATTGCTGGTGAATGATTATCGGACCTCGGGTCTAGCAGGCTTATTGCCGGTGAATGATTATCGGACCTCGGGTCTAGCAGGCCTATTGCCGGTGAATGATTATCGGACCTTGGGTCTAGCAGGCTTAATGCCGGTGTGTGATTCAGGCTCATGCCTAGCAAATTTTATACCGGTGACTTATAATACGAGCTTATGCTTACGAAATGATTGAATTATGGTGGCAAATGAACAAGCTTGAGCTTATTCAAGTGAATTTAATTATTTGGCCATAAGGTATATATTGACTTAAGTACAAATTATACGTGATGTTTATTGATTAAGTAAGTTAATAGATAATGTGTTTGTCTATTCGACATTTTGGATATGTGGATAATATGATATTGATTTGATGTTGTTTACTTGTAACATCAGGGTATTCAATGGATGTATGAGTATTTATATATAAATAAGTTCGGCCATATGGAGATTTTATGAATGTGCAATCGGACATGTGGAATTATTTATATAAATATATGTACTTTCGATTGTATGAAGTTAAGTTGTATATGGTAATTATTAAATTGGTTATTTGTGATAGTATGCATTATGTACATTTATGTGCGAGTTAACTTGAGGATGACGAATCAGACAAGATGAATAATGAGTAAATTGTATTAATGGTTGAATACAATGGTTATAGTTGAGTAGTTACTATGATTCTTTTTGGGCATTCTAGGTGTACACTTTTCCTCAGAAGTTTATGTGATCATTTAATTTCAAAAGAAAAGCAAGTCTTATAAATGCGAGAACGTTAGCTAAACATTAATAGATGAAGGTATTGTTGATCTAGATGGGTTACATTCGACATTGTTATGTCTTTCTAAAAAAAAAAAAAAAAAAAAAAAAAAAAAAATTACTCCATTATGTGGATACAAAAGTCGACGGTAAAGTCGATGCACGAAGTTAACGTTCATTTCTCTTTGGTTATTATTACATTGAAGATACGTGAAGATTATATCATACATTCTTTGGGGATTCGGTATTTATAAATGACATTGTTCTTCCCGTACATGTTTTGGGATAGTATTGGAATTGATATCATTCTATACAGTTTGTAATTTTGAGATATCTTGTATAGCTTCACATGTTGAAATTTCACTATTCCAGTTTTCTTATGATTCCATGTATTGTCTACAAGAGATCTCTATATGATGAGAAATGACTATGTTTAATATGGTTATAATTCTGGCTTGAAATGTGAGACTACAGAGAGTACCATCCCCGAGTTATAGAAGCTATGTCTCTATAATGGTCGCTACTAAAATCATATTTGATTCTTTCTTTGTGTTCAAATGCTTCTTTAATGACCAGGATAAGTTTTATTATAAGGATGAGACATCGTTTCTAGTAAGACCCAATGAGTTCTCCTTGGTTAAGATAATTTAAGTAGAATTCAAAGTTTGGTGATTAATTGTTGCTTGAGATACGAGTGTCTATGCCGAGAAACTACGAGATTGTATAACCATTGTTATAGGTGGCTTACTGATATCGATCAGTTTGATAAATCACGAGAGTAACATGATGTGTGACATTTCGAGATTTAATATATATGAATGAGTGTGAACTATGATATCCACGGCTTTGTGGGTTATAGACATAAAGTGTCGATTATAGAGTTATCATTCTGAGAGGATGTACAATGTAAAGCTAGATCGAGAATTTCAATTATGAAATTAAAGAGAATTGAAATCTGAAACCAGCGTGAATTTGATATGTATTGTGTGAAAGCAAATCCTTAATCTACCTTAGGTAGGATTTTTGAGGACGAAAATCCCTAAGGGGAGAGAGTTGTACAATGATAATTTGACCCTAATCGAAGCAGTGGTTTCGGGACCATGAATCAGAGTTTGAGAAATAATTTAATTTTATAATTAGAGTTGGTTATATGTAAATTAATGGGTGTGAAAAGTTTCGCATAAAAATTTAAGCATTTGGTGCTCAATTAGTTAAATAGGACTAAATCATCCTTCGGTAAAAGTGGCCTTTATTTGATTTATGGTTAAATGGATGTGGCTTTATTTTAGTAAAGTCCTTAAAGGGTAATATACCCATTTTAAAGTGTAGTGGACAGCAATGTGGCCTTATGCGTTGTGAGTTTTCAAGAATTATTATTATGTTAAAGATTATATTATAATTGTTTTATAATTTATAACTATATTATAATAAAACCAACATGAAAGTGGGATTTATTCTTCCCTTCTTCCACCGAATAACAAATAAAAGAAAAGGATGATGGAGCTTGATACATTCGGCCATTTTGCTAACTAAATTAAAGGTTAGTTTTTAATTGGTTTTCAATAATTCCTTCGTTTTTGAAATCGTTGTCTTGAATACTTCAAGACTCATGCTTGAATTTTTGATTTTGATGAATTATGAAAGATTTATGTTAGATTTATATGTTCTGTATTGAGATGTTGGTAAATTTGAGTAAATAAGGCTAAATTGAGTGGTCTTTCTTGATATGAGTATTCTAGTTGCAAATTGACCTTTTTGAAATTTATAGTGGGCGATAATATGGTCTATTAATATGTTTGCTGATGTGTTAAATATATAAATATATATATTATTAATTTGATGTTTATGTTATGTGGATGAGTATGTGTTAAATTATTATTTATTAATTCGTGTGTTCGGGTGACCAATTTAAGTGAAAGGATTGAATAGTTAAAATAGTATTTATATAGTTGAAGGGCCTAATTGAATTGTTTCTTGAATAAATGGTTTTGCATGTCAAATTGCCCAAAAGGCTAGTAGGTGGACGGCAACTTGATGAAATTTTGTTTTAAATTATTATAACTATTATAATATGTTTGGTGGTTAAAGAATAGTAAAATGTTAGTATCATTTTAACACTTATAATAATAAAACAAAGTGAGAAGAAAGAGAAGGCCTCTTGCTCATCTTCTTGGCCAGAAACATGAAGAAAGAAAACTCCATTTTTGGAGCTTGGGATTCGGCATTTGAGGACTCAAATTGGGGTATGTTTTATGCTTAGTTTTCAATTATTTTTACACTTTTGGAAGGGTTGTGTTAAATACTACATAACCCATGGTGAAATTTTCGAGTTTATGGCACTTTTACATTCGGCCATTGAAGTATCCATATAGTAAATAATGCTTGTAGATAAATTATTAATGATAAGGCTTAATCTATCATGAATATCATTTAAAGTTTTAGTGAAATTAATTGTTAAGGGTTAAATTGGAAAATGAAAATTCTTGAAGGTCTTAATCATGAATTAAATAACATGCACGGCCTTATATGAGGTCAATGAATATTCGACCTTGGGTATAAGTGATTAAAATTGGTGTATTTGGTGTGGTGTCCAAATTGGACCAATTTGTAAAAAGGGTGTTATAAAGGGGCAAAATTGTAAATTTCCTATTTATATTGTTGGGACCAAAAATTTGTTATAATGTGCTTAATTGAGTTTAATTTAAATTATTTAGATTGAATGTTCAAAAAAGGGGAAAGGCTTTCGATCGAGGAAAAAAATTTACTAGTAGTAGGGAAGCTAAATTCGACAACTATCAAGGTAAGTTTTTAGGTAATCGGATTAATTTGAATTATCGCTATATTAAATTGTGCATGTTTGAGTGAAAAAAAAGAGAAAAATTTTATTGTCAAATTGCGAATAAGGCATGGGAATTATTATATGTGATAGCCAAATGTGGATTAATAAATACAGTATACATATCTATAACCTTTGAATAATTGAGTTGGCAAAATATATGTACTTGTGATAAAGGATAAAATAATATAATTATATATATATATATATATATATATATATATATATATATATATATATATATATATATATTTTATGGCGCCAAATGTGGTATGGTGACTTTAAATGTGTTTCTTTGAATATGATAGTATCATGAGCAGTGTTTATTATATAAATATCTTGGATGGTTGAAATAGGTATAAATATATATGTATATATATATATTTATATATATAAATATTACTGACGTGATAGGGTATAAGACTAAATATTGATATTGGTCGAATGTTTAATTGCCGTATGTATGAAATTTTGATATGTTTGGAGTGGATAAATAACTACGAGTTGATTTGTATTTAATAGTGGACCATGAAATATGTGATGATAGATGATAGGAAGAAAGAGTTGGTTCGAATGCGCGTATTGGTATATGTTCATATTTATAATATGTGACTATGTATGAAAAAGGGTGGCTTAGATGGATCATTATTTTAAAAGTATATAAAAGTTTCGATATCTGAGTTGGTTGCAAAAAACGACTTCACAAATATGATAGTATCGGGCTTTAAGTCTAGCGAGCTCTGTGTTAGGTGTATTACATGATACTTTATGCCTAGCTAATTTTTACGGAGCAACGGTAAGAAAAACCAAACGCGCTATTTGAGTTAAAGTGAGCAGTGTATGTAACAATTTATTTTCTTTTTAGAAATAAGGTAAGCTAATTATTTGATATGTGATACAAGTTAAAAATAGCGTTAATGGCAGTGAATGTGTACATGAAAAGCCATGTATGGATTAATGCACAAATATGTGATATTAATGTTTGATTTTTTTTGAGCTTATATTCGGCCTAATGTTATATGAGGAATAAATTGAATTGTAAAATTTATATTAATATTAAAAGATTTATGTGCATTCGATTAGTAGGTATTTCACATGTGAACCTTTAACGTGTTTATAGGGATTAAGCATATATATATATTTGGCGAACTTAAGGTCTATGGGTTATTAAACATATTAATGTTCAATGTGTGTTTGGAAATGTTATAATTCAGGCGTGGAAAAATGTTTGGTAGTTAAATTTCATAAGTATGGCTTGTTTGTACCTTAAGAAATTATCAATGTCATGGAGGTAATATTTGAATTAAATTAAGCTATGAAGTAAGTGAATGAAACCATATGTTTAAGCATATGATTGGTTATATTCGGTTTAATGTTATAAATATATATATATATGATATGTAAATGCGAAATTCATATTCATGCCAAAGTTTTTATGTGCAATCGTCTATAAGACAATTGAATGCGAGATTATGACTAAGGAAATGTGAATTGTATAAACGTATTATGATAGTATGCGTTCGGTTAAATGAAATTTCTATTGCTACAATGAGTGAAAAGAGATGCTTGTTTGGACAAAAACTTATTTCATGTTTAGTTACATATGAATATTTGAATTTACAAGTATGGTTTGGTTATGTTTTATTAGATTATTATTGTTATTGGGTTATTATTTGCATATGACTTACTAAGCTACGATAGCTTAACCCGTGTGTGTTTAATATTGTTCCATTTTATAGATTTGATCTAGCTACGGGCTCGAGAAAACGTCACAGCAGAGTCGACCACACTATCGCCTTCCTTTGGTATTTTGAATTTTGGTTGCGATTTAGAAGGCATGTATAGGCTAGACAAAGTTTTAAAACATACAATGTTTGACCTTGTATATAATGACCATGCGAATATGGCTAAATATTTAGTTAAGTCTCTTTTTTTTTTTTTTGGGGTTTTTGTCATAAATGTCGGTAATATTGGTACTCTTTTAAATCGATGATGTTATAATATCATGTGAATGTTTTAAGTACAAGCTAACTTTCGTAAATGATTAAAATGCATGGATAGTCTGAATTACATGTGAGTATATTCGGTTATAAGCTAGAAATCATATTTAGTATAGAAACAGTCTTTAATTACAACAGTGAAGTAATTTCGAAAAATCACCAAAAATAGGATAAGTTGAATTAGATGGTGAATGAGGTATAGAATTAAACCTTACTGTGTCTATTTTTACATGAAAGAAACAGAGTAGGCAAAAGATTCATAAATTATGAGATAGTTAAGTTTTAGTGAGGCCTGCTCTGAATGAATTCGTCAGTCACTGTTCTGTTTTGGAAAAATTGCCATAAATTGTACAAAAATAATTAAGAAGTATGGTTTATATGTGTATAACCCTTAATGAGTCTATTTTTCATTGGTATAAACAAGAACATCATAGGAAATTTATGCAATCAGATAACTGCAGTTTTATAGGGACAGGTCAGAATTGTCAAGCAGTGTAATAAGGGTAACTTTGAAGAATAAACTGTACTAATTGGCCACATGAAAAAATTCTGGAAAAATTATGGTGAATAGTTATACGAGTCTAGTTTCAAGGAAAATTTACGGATCTAAATCTCGAGTTTTGTAACTCGAGTTATGGCCGGTATAGTCAGCGTGATGCAGTTGGACAGCTTTAAAAATTTTACTCCCCGAGTTAATGGTCATGTCTAGTAATGCCACGTACTCGATTCCGGCAAGGGTTTTGGGTAAGGGGTGTTACACAATCCATTTAAATAATTAATTCATTAGCTACCTTACAATTGTAATGCAAGAATAACTTAGTCATGATTTTACTTAATCAAGAATCTTACCGAGGCCTATAACAACATAAACACAATTTTAACAATTTTAGCAAACGAAATGCAATCAACCTAACACGAATTAAATTCAAGATAAATTGATTAAATTAACCATTCCAACAACATAAATATTCATAGATATGTTCATCATAAAAACAAAAATTAAAGAGATAGGGAACAAGAATCAAATCCGGTGTTTTCCGTGGCTTGACTAGTTTGTTCAGTTCTTACTTTTCCGTTGTCCTCATCAACCAGGGCTGCTATGAACACTTAATTACTGCTCAAAATGGCTAATGAATGCCCCTTTTGCAAGAGGAGAAATTGGCAAGAGAGCAAGGGAATTTGGAATGGAAAATAAGAGAGAAAGTTGAGAGAGGAGAGTAAAGATGAGAATGTTGTGGTGTGTTGAATGATCAGCCAATGGGGGGTTTTATAGCTGAATATGGCTGCTAAAATTAGCAAAAAATAGCAGCCAAATAGCCATCCCTTGGCCGGCCACACATGTGGCAAGGTTGATGGTTTCAACTTTGCTAAATTTGGCTTGGGGCATATCTACAAAGCCACCAATTGTGGAGGGGTTTGAAAGCAACTTGAACAAGTCTTCAAGGGCCTCTTTGTAAGTTTAAATAATCAGATAATAAGCTGATTTGGGTCAGCTCTTGGGACGGTTTTTGGGCTACCCATTTCATGGTCGGTTCGGTTCACTCAGTTCAGTTCAACTGGACCATTTTTTTCATAATTAATTAATAATAATTTATTAACCAAAATTAAATTGGATATAAATTAAAATTAATCATATTATGAACTAATACATATAATTTTGGACCATCTTAGGCTAAAATTTAGTTCACCTCGATACTTCAAATTACTTCTCGGTTTTGTGCTTCTAGTAGTGTCTGCCGAGCCATTTTTCGCCCTTTGTGCAAATATGTCGAAAATAACCAAAATTCATCAAAATTAATTATAAAATTAACTAAAATTAAACATGTTTATATTTTAAGTGAACTTTAATTATTTTATAAAAATTAATTATTTTTCAACAAGAATTTTATCGAAACTGTATGATATTAAGTTAAAAAGTGTATCTAAAAATGTGTAAATTTTCGTGTTTCCACACCCCAAAATTTAATTCATTTCTTGTCCCGAGTAATGCACAAATTGAAAATTATTAATCGAAAAAAACCTCTGAAAAATTCCTTCAGAACAACATTCTTCCCAGAATAATGAATTTAAGATACTTATGCTCAAAAACAAGAATTTGATAGTTATGCTACTTAAGTATACATATCGTTCAAATTAATCTCAACAACTATTATGATAGCAAAATTAGACTAAATGCTTCCTTAACAAAGACATGTTAACCCTTACCAATTTTATTTATTTTCTTATTCAAGATTAAGTTGCAATCATTAAGTTTAACTTATGCCTTCATATGTTGAACATAGCAATTTCTCTCCACTAATGTTGGTAGCATAGAAAAATTGAATCAATAGGTCTTTAAAAAGGTTGTAATGTGGCTAGGCTAGAGGTAGGTAAAAGATAGATAAATTTAGGCTTAAAACCTTAGACTCAGCTTCAATCGAACCTTTGGAATAATTTCCCTCAATTCACTAACTTACTTTGCTTTCACATGCTCTTTTGTACAACTATTTTCTTTCAAGTACATGTGCTCTCTTTTTTTAATTAACACGAGCATTTTACTGAATGTATACAATTTTTAGAGCATTTGATACTTCTTTTCAACTCCCCCAAACTTATTTTTCAAGAATATTCTGAATAGTGTTGAGTCTAGTGTTTGGGACAATTTAAAGATAATTAAAAGAGAAGTGATGGCTAAATATTGCAAGGGTTCAAATAAAATTAGGCCATTTAGTCTCAAAGTTTGGTTTCAAAGGGTAAAATTTCATCATGGTCGGCTTGAAAGGCTCAAACGGTCCAAACAACAGTTGCCTAAATCATTTTCAATGTTCCATGCTTCCTAGGATTTCGCCTCAAGAAACTATTAAGCCACTTCTAAAGACTTAAACTTTCATGCATGCCTAACTTTCCTAAGGAACTAAAATTTTATGGTATGATTTGTATACTTGATTAAAAATACACTTATGTCATTATTGAGCTAACATAACAATTTATTGAAATAATCGAACTTTATTTATATTGAAGTTTAGCATGCTTCACAAATTTTCAATTTATTGAACAAAGTATATCCTAATCATAACTGAAAGAAAAATTTATTCTGAGTTGAAATAATTTCAATTTTCCGGTCCCCCTACTTAAGATGAATAATGTTCTTATTATTTAAAGTGAATAGATAATATACACCACGTAGGATTCTAGAAAAGAGGAGGTGAGTCAAATTGACTGCTTAAGTACCAAGCTCTCTCTAGATCCAATCCTAGACATGTATATACCTACTACCACACTTTAACTTTGCGACTTGTTCTTTTTTATTCATGATTTCCATCTCTTTCTTTATTATGCGAAAATAAATTTCCTAATTAAACTTAATCCTAAAATGACCTAAGAATAGAAATAAAATAAATTCAAGATCCCCCCTTTATTTATTTGCAGATCCTTCTGAATTTGACTCATCGTTTTCTCCATCATTATTGCCTTTGAGTGAATCGCTTCGCTCCTTCTTCGATAGTGGACTCCATGGTTCAAATATGAAATCTGGAAACTCAAGAACAAAAATAAATGGGTCATTGTATATTTTCGTAAAAGCGCTTCTCATTGAGTCATCCCTTATTTTTGAGTATCTTCAGTAAGCTTGTTGCTACCATTGCATATGTTGCATTATGTCTATCAACTTTTACAGCTCATCTCAGAGATCTGGGCAAAGGTGATTAAGCTCTGAACATTGAAGTTTCGACATCAGGTTTAGCTTATGGTTCCATTGGTTCCGCCTTATCTGGAACTTCAGCTGATTGCATTGTGGGATCTTCTTCTTCTTCTTTGGGGTCCTCACTTTCTTCAACTCGTTGCTGTAGAATAGAGTCTCCAGCTATTCGATAGAGGTCCCAATCTGTGATTGTGCCCTGGCTATAGCCTGTCTTCTTTACGTTTGCAAGAATTTTTACTTTCAAGCACAGAATTGTTATCGTAAAGGGAAAGTAAACTGGGCCAGAACGTGAACGTCTAACGGCACAATTCAGCGTTTCCCTCACGATGATTTTTCCCACATCAATGGTCTTCCCAATTAAAGTCGAGTATAATAAGACCATTTGCTCTAATGAGATTGTAGTCCCATGTGAGATAGGCATAAGGCTGAAACGAATGAAACCATACCTTTGCGAGTGGTGTCAAATATTCTCTTCAACAAGTGTGGATTCCTTGCTTTGACACAGTCCACTTAGAACCTGGAACTGTAAGTTCCTAGAGAATTTCTTGCAAATTTTCAGGCTCTATATTGCTCATCAAGGAAGAATATTCGTCGTTTTCAAAATCAAGAAATTCAAAGAACTCATTAATAGCGTTTGAAATTATTGGTACCTTGATTTCATGAACTGGAACTTCCGTCAACTCACTTGAGGTTAAATTCGCATAGAATTCGCACACTAACTCCTCATCTACACTAGGTCTCTTCTCACAAAACAACTCCCAATTGAGAGTTTCAGCAACCTGACGAATACGCGCCAAAAAATCAATATAGTTTCTTTCTTTCAATGTGAAACCTTTCTCTGGATACATCTGTTGATTCTTGAAGATACTCTCGTTTCTCGCTTTGGCTTCTTCATAGTGGAACTTGTTTTGTGATTCGTCAATTTGGGCGGATGCACGAGTTCACTTGTGAGGCATGACTAACCTGATCATGAGATGGTAACAATTATTTTCTCAAAAATTTAATTAATATAAAATATTAATAATTCAATAAATTGAAAAATTAGATAATAAAATTAAAATTTAGGAGAAAAATTGGTCTTACCACTTTTTTTTTTTTTGTCAAAATTAAAAGCTCTTAAGAAAAATAATTTTGAACCAAAAAATGGAAAATTAAAAGAGGTTGGGGGTTTTTTGGCTAAGGATGGGTGAAAAAGTGGTGTGTCGCTCAGGTGTGCAAGGCAAGCGAGACGTGAGTTGAGAGGAGCTGGTGTGGGCGCATGCCGAAGCTGGGCACTGGTGCGGGACATGGCCTTGGTAGCTGGGGCTAGAGCAGCAGGCCAACAAGCAGCTAGGTGCTGAACAGGACCAGGCGCGCAATGCAGCGTGCGATGGAGCAAGCGTGCGCGAGGTGGGCGTGCGTCATGCTGCTGACCGATCAGCTGGGCGATGCTGTGGCTAGGGAATTGCTAGGAGGTTTCAACACTTAAGGGTTTTGGTGTTTTTGGAGGGAATGGTGTATGAAGGAAAAAAATAAGAATAGATGGGTGGAATTTATAGTGAAAGGATTAGGAACTAGAGTAGAATTCTTAGTATAATTTAATAATTAAAAATTCTAAGTTCTAATTCTACTCAAAGTAAAAAAATAATAATAATAATTAATATAATGCATATTAAATTATTATTTTCTATTAATTTATTAAGATAAAAACTTATTGAATAAAATATGATTAAATTAAAACTAATCCTAACTCTATATAAAGTTGATAATAATTAATATATATTATAATGGATATAATTATATATTAATAATTATCATCTCTTTTTTTTATTGAACTAAAAATAGTTATTTTAGATGCCTTTTGAAAATATTTACAGAAAGAGGCACCTAATTTTTATTATTTACAAAAAGAGCAACCAAAATTTAAAAAATAGTTCAATTAAGTCCCTAGACAATGAAAATTTGAAATTTTGTTGCAATTTTAAAACTTGGATCAAGATTGACCCTTTTATTTGAAAATTTAAAAATTTATTTTTCCATTTAGGAAAGATTGGTGGGGTCACAAGTGGTCCCGCTTAAGTTCCAATCTCCTAGACAGAATTTATTTAGACATACTAATCCCTAAAATATACCCTAAATCATTTATTCAAAAAGAAGAACAAGAAAAATTAAATATTTGATAAAATGAATGAGATTTGATTCCATTCAATTTATCTCCCCAGTAATGTTTCAAGCATTGAGCATTAACTCGGAAATTACCCCGTTACCTTGAAATTGAACAACTCCGTACAGATAGACTTGATGAATCGTAAACGGACTGGACCAACGTGATTTTAACTTACCTGGAAAGAACTTTAATCTGGAATTAAATAACAAAACTTGATGACCTGATTCAAATTCACGAATCGAATGTGCTTGTCATGCCATTTTTAAGTCTCTCCTTGAGTAATTTGGCATTTTCGTATGAGAACATTAAGAATTCTTCTAACTCATTGTGCTGGAGCATCTGTTTCTCTTTAGCAATTTTAAGATCCAAGTTGAGTTGTCGCATGTAATATCCCGAAATAGGGGTTGCGAGTTTGGAAAATAACTCGAGTGTTTTAGGCCTCAATAGTGGTTTTGATGTGTTTTTGGAGTTCCTAAAACTCCCGGAATAAAATGGGACACTTTTGAAAAATTTGAAAATTTAGGGTTTAAAATGGAAAATTGGCTGAAGATGCCTTAATAATAAATTTTGTAAAATTTGGACATGAAAGTCCAGTAGTAAAGTGGCTTCGTGTGCCACTTAAGGGTCAGCGCCAAAAACAGGTCATTGGTTCGAGTCTCGTGTGCGGCAAAATCATTTTTATTTTGAAAAATAGCACTGCTTTGGAGGAGGGCTTAAAACAAATTATTGGCGCGTTATTAGCACAAATTAAACACTGGCCAAATGGTTAAGGACTTGGCTTGAGAGCTGAGTCTAAGGGGACTCATGTTCGAGTCTGGAAATCGCACATAAGGCACTTTATTTTTATTTCAGCAGCTAAAGTGAAGGAGCCAAGGCAAGGATAGCTTAAAAGAAAATGCGATGCAATTAGTCGCATGAAATTCACCGTGGTAGAATGGTTAAGACGTTGCAAAGCATGGAGGCCGCTACAAGGACTCGTGTTCGAGTTCCATTAAGGGCACGAATGTTTTCATTTTTCGGTTCCTAGCGCTAAAATGGAGAAGCCAGCTAAATAAGGTTCAAAAGAATTTATATGCGTTTATTGTCACGAAACACGCAAAGGATTAAATGGTGGAAGCAAGAGGACTCTTCTCCGTGTCTGGGTTCGAGACACAGGGCTGCATGATTTGGCCTTGTGTTTTGTTTTGGCCACGTGAGGAGGCTGCATGGCACATGCATGCATGCACGCATGCTGACCTTGGGGGTTTGCTCCTCTTTGTTATTATTTTTATAAGTATTATTCTTATTATTTTTTTTGTTGTTTCAAGCTGCTAGAGCATGGGAATAAAGAATAAACAATGTGTTGTTATTTTATTAAAGGATGGGTTATATTTTTAGTTTATTTTATTAATAAAGAATGATGGAATAATATTATTATTATTATTAGTTATGCATGGATGAATTTTGGCCTTGGGAAGGTTATATGCGTGGCCGGCCTTGGGTTGGTGAAAAGAGTAGCATGGCCATTAACTTTTATTTTTTTTATTCTTTTGGAAGGTATGGAAATTATAAGTATTATTATTTTTATGCATGGGAATTTGTTAAATTTGATTTTAAATTTCAAATGGTGTTGAGCATGCTAGTTAATAAGGAATTTTCTTTGTGATAATGGGAACAAAGCCTGCCGTTGGAATTGGGTATGCCTTGGGTTGATCATTTTTTTTAATTGTTGGATGAAGGAACTAAGGGAGGAGCTTGCTAATCAACTATGTTATTGGTATTTTGATGTTGAAAATTTCAATTAGATATGAGAAAGAAGGTGAAGCTTGGCCGGCTATTTTGCTTAACAAAGCATGGCCGAATGCTTGATTTGTTTTAGCTTTTCATTTCCAACTATCTTGACCGGAAATAGAAGATGGGAAGGAGCGTGGCTGAATTGCATGCTTGGAAATTCCTTGTTAGTCAGCCATGTGTGTTGCATAGAGAATCTGGCCAAGATTCTCGTTTTGCTTTTGATTTTCCTTCCAAATTCTTCATGGCCGAATCTCTTAGATTGTTTTTGGTTCCTTTCCATGTGTGCATGGCCGATTGTGGGGCTCCTCAGTGACCATCATACTTGGTTGTGAGCTTAGCAAGGATGGCCAAATGCTTCTCTATGTCTTCCCTTTTCCCCATTTTGTGCATGGCTGAAGTAGAGACTTAGGGGAGTTAAGTTTTGATTTTGAGGAGCTAGAGAGCTTTTTGGCTAACAAATATTGCTTGCATGGCCGATTTTTCCGATGGCCGATTTTTCCGATTTCCTTTTTGGTGTATATCCCGTTTGGAGTAGAACAAAAAGGAGCAAAATTCATCTCTTCTTCTTTGTCCTTTCCAAACTATTCTTAGCCAAATCATTAAAGGTGAGTAATTGTTGATTTTCGGCCATAATCTATATTTTAGACTTTGAAAATCAAACAAAATGTTGACCTTGGATTTAAGAGGTGGCCGAATGTGAATAAGGCTTTTATAATGTGCTCTGTTTGTGTGTGTGCGGTGTTAAGAAGCATAAAGGAGCCTATTGGTTTCGACTATTCAAGGAAATGGTAAGTATAATTTTCGGCCAAAGACCTCTGTTCATGGATTAGTATGTTTGCCGATTCTAACAATATTTTAGTAGGATTTTCGATGACTTCGAGAACAAATCGACAAGAACAAGTGGTGTTTCGGGGTCGAAATGAGTGCTCAAGGTAAATGACTTATGGTATTCGGCCTAAAGCCATGTATTTGGTACATGCAGTGTAACCGATTTTTGGTTATGTGTTTTTAGGGGCTAATCGATTAATAATGAAGCTTGGGACTTTAGTTGATATTAGAATCGATAAATCGAATATCACTTTAAGCAGTGCGTAGTTATCGCCTTTGTTCTTTTGTTGTTATATGTGTTGTGTGTATTATTTCATGTAAAAGTAAGTATATTGAGCATGTTAATTGAAATAAAAACTATGATGATGGATAACCAGTGGTGGGTGATTGAATAACCGAGTTAGTGATTATTGTATGAACCTTTCGATTATAAATGATTATCGATGAGTGTAAAATAATGTGATGACATATGATGTGTATCATTTTGAATAGTATGTGCCATGGAATTATATGTATGGACTATGTGAATATGGGCTTTGTAATTGTATATTTATGTGTATGGACTATGTGAATATGGGCTTTGTAATTGTATATTTTGTATACGGACTATGTGGATATGGGCTTTGAAATTGTATAATTATGAGTATGCCTTTGTGTGGATATGGGCCAAGCCCATTCGTGAGGACATTGTGTATTAACTATGCACTTTGAGTCTTGGTGACTCACTCCGATTTTTATTAAACCTTTCAGGTAGCGCTTAACGCTTGGACCGGGTTTGGAGAGGATACAAAGGTGGCCATGCAAAAGTGAATTTTCATGCAAGGGAATCTCTTGGTTAATGAATTAAATATTTATGTTCTCCGTATTTTGATTAAGTGTGTATTGTAATAAGGCCCACTAAAGTATTTGATTCTCTTTTTAAGTATCTTTATTATGCCCTATTATGGATGTATGATTTAAAGGTTGATTACAAATGGTTTTATTTTTCTCAAGTAAAGTTTAAATCCGATATTTTTATAATGAACTTCGATTTTTACTTAGAATATTACAAGTCACGAAAATGCTTTATTAAAGGAAACAAATTTTAAATGGTTTATTTCTTAAGTAAGAATGTTCTTCGAAAGTGTTCCGCAGTGGCATTCCAAATTCGGTCGGATTAAATGGGCCGGGTTTGGGGTGTTACATCGCAGAGCCCTGTAAGCTTTATGTTCTAACTCCAAGGGCAGATGGCAGGCTTTCCCAAAGACTAACCTATAGGGTGACATCCCTAAAGGAGTCTCGTATGCTGTCCTATAAGCTCATAAAGCATCATCTAGTCTTTTGAACCAATCTCGTTAGTTTGGGCAAACTACTTTCTCAAGTATGCCTTTGATCTCCTTGTTTTCCAGTTCAGCTTGCCCTTTCGTCTGCGAATGGTAAGCTGTAGCGACCTTGTGTTTTACTCCATGTTTATCTAATAACTATTTCAACCACATGTTCACAAAATGGGACCCTTCATCACTGATGATGGCTCTTGGGGTTCCAAACCTTGTGAACACATGTTTCTGCGAAAACTTCATTACAGCCTTGGCATGGTTTGTCGGATATGCCTCTGCCTCAACCCACTTAGACACATAGTCTACTGCTTCTAGTATGTACTTGTGACCAAAAGACGAAGGGAAAGGATCGAGAAAGTAAATACCCCAAACATCGATTAATTCTATCTTAATGATTTTTTTTAAGGCATCTCATTTTTGTTGGTGACATTTCCGACCCTTTGACATCAATCACAACTCTTTATGTAAGCATATGCGTCTTTGAATAGTGTTGGCCAAAAGAATCCAGCTTTCAATACCTTGGCTACAGTACGTGTACCTCCAAAGTGTCCCCCACTCGGAGCTAGGTGACAATGGTATAAAATCTTATGTACTCCATCTTCTGCCACGCATCTCCTGATCATTTGATCTGCACACTTTTTAAACAAATACGGCTCTTCCCATAAATAGTACTTCACATCGTGAAGAAACTTTTTCTTTTGATGATACGTCTTATCAACCGGCATCAAAGCACAAGCTAAAGAGTTAGCAATATCAGCAAACCAAGGGGTATTATGGACATGATTTACCTTCAGTATGTGTTCATCTGGAAACGTCTCTCAAATTGGTATAAGAGGAGAGTTCCCTTCTTGCGGCTCCAATCTGGAAAAGTGGTCTGCTACTTGGTTTTCCACTCCCTTTTGATCTTGAATTTCTAGATCTAACTCTTGAAGTAGAAGTACCCGTCAGATCAGTCTCTACTTAGCGTCTTTCTTGGTAAGTAAATACTTAATTGCAAAGTGGTTCATATAGACAGTCACTTTGGTACCTAGAAGATAAGATTGAAACTTATCAAAAGCAAACACAATAGCAAGTAACTCTTTTTCTGCTACCATGTAATTCAGTTGAACTCCTGTCAGAGTCCGACTCGCATAGTAGATGGAATGAAAAACATTGTTCCTTCGCTGACCCATGACAGCTCCAATTGCGAAGTCACTTGCGTCACGCATCAATTCAAATGGAAAATCCTAGTCTAGTGTGATGATTATGGGTGCCAAAACTAGTCGACTCTTCAAATCGTTGAAAACTCTTAAGCACTCTTCATTAAATTTGTACGCTGTGTCCTTCTCCAATAATTTGCATAGAGGTTTAGCAATTTTGGAGAAGTCCTTGATGAATCTTCGATAGAAATCGGTGTGGCCCAAAAAGCTCCTAACACCCTTTATAGATGTCGGAGGTGGGAGTTTCTCAATAACATCTACTGTAACACCCCAAACTCGGCATAAACGTTACGACCGGATTTGGCATGTCACATGAAAGGAATGTCTAAAAACTGTGCATTCGTTAAAAAGCTCGAATTCTTTATAGTTGTTGTAAAAAATCAAGTTTAAGTAGTTTTGAATAAGAAACGGTTTATTATCATTTTAGGAAAATCCCATATTGATCATTTAATAATAAGCAGTAACCAAATTGAAAGCTGAAACCAAATAAAATACACAAGGCCTTATTACATAACAAAAACCCAAATAAAAATAAGTCCAAATAAAAGAAACAAATTTACGAGTAAACATATTTATGGCCTCCACGAGTCCACCTCACCTCCCAAATCCGCAATCTAATGATTACTTGCAAAATTTAACTAAGGGGTGAGTCATCGAGAGTCAGTGTGTAAATCCCCATCCAACGGGTGTTAAACCCTTACACAATTTCATATGAAAATATGCATGTCATGCAACCTAAAACCTAACCATCTGAAACTCCCGATTCTGCCCCGTGTGGTAACCACTGGTGGTGCCAAACCACTAGTGACCCAAAGTCACAAATAACATATATGGTACCAACCCACTTTGTGGTGCCAAACCACTGGTGACGATCCCTTTTTATATAATGTGGGGCCAACCCACTGTGGTTCTAAGCCACTGGGACGAGTCACAAAGATAAATGTTGGTGGTGCCAAACCACTGGTGACCAAAAGTCACAAATAACATATGTGGTACCAAACCTCTGAGACTTAGTCACAAAATAAAGATAAGTGGGGCCAACCCACTGTGTGATACCAAATCACTGGTGACAGTCTGATAGATCATACTTCCCCCTCCTCTCATCATACCTATGCAATATGACATAATAATTCGTGTATGCAGTATGTCATGTGTGCTAGACATATATCAAATATAAGTATAACACGAATTACCATCATAATCAGATAGACATAAAACAACATAATCACGCTAATCAACCTCTAAGGGTATAACCGTGATTTTACCTACCAAAGGCATTTTCATAATTTACCTTTCAGGGGTATTTTGGTAATTTACCCACTAAGGGTATTTCAGTAATTTCATACCTGGAATGGCCTTTCTGAAGGCCCAATGTCGCCCCGAGTGACTCAACTACCATTTTCGGTCTTTATCGAACTGTTAGGCCTAAAACCTGATTTCGGCCCATTCGGGCCCACACGCTCGTGTGACACACCTAACACAAATCTAGCCACGTATATAAGTTCCACCTAGTCTAGTTCACTATATACTACATCATCATACAATTTATTCTATTGGGCCCACTTCGGCCCAAGTAGCCCCAACCCACAAGAATACTACTGATGGCCTCAACTATCGCGTCGAAGCCTTACATGTGCGCTCGCACGCTCGTGTGGCTACTATTGCCGTGATCAGCACTTCGACATTTGCCGCTCTACAACTAGAGTAGAGAGAGTTACACACCTGATAGGAGTCTCATGTTAAATCGCGTTGCGACCACTCCTGTGCCCAAACGCCCACCAAGGTATGTTAACTCTCCTCCTAGAATGCTCTTTATATAGCTATCTCTTCACCTTCCTTCTTTGTGTCTTTCCGATGTGGGATCCCTTTGTTAGTAGAGTTTAAATTCAAATGAAACTCTTGCTGTCTAATTCGCAAAATAAATACTCCATTGCTTGTCATGAGATTCGAACCCAAGCTCCCTTGCAACATAATCCACGCCGCTAACCACTTGGCCACAAGCTCCTCTTGTGTCTTAAACCATGCGCAACTAAATATAAATCTATAGCCAAATTCTAAGGTCCAAGTAAAAAGAAAACCAAAATGCAAAAGCCAAGACTTGAACCTTGGACCTCCTTCCTTCCCTATGGTGTCATCCCCTTGTCTCTTATGTGGCGTCACTTTGCCACTACACCACACACTCCACTTGTGTCATTTTTCTCCATATTTTATTCTTAAGGCCTACCTGCCAACTTCCAGGGTTTTTTTTAACCTAAAACCAAAATTTCCCCAAAGCCAAAGTTCGATCCCGGGACTTCATAGAAGCCCTATAACCTTCCAAAATCACTTACCTAATAAGTCTAACTTGCATTAATGCCGTTCCCAAAAATTTTAAACACTACTACGCCTAAGGCCCATTGGGCCCAATCCTACTAGGCCCAATTTCGGGATGTTACATCTACCTTTGCTTTATCTACCTCGATTCCATGTCTTGTTATCCAATGCTCTATAACAATACCTTCTCATACCAAGAAATGGCACTTTTCCCAGTTAAGTACAAGTGTAACAACCCGAATTTGGGCTTAGTAGAATTAGGCCCATTGGGCCTTGGGCACGGGAGCATTTAAAAATTTTTTAGAACAAGAGAACGGCTTTAATGCAAGTTGGACCGATTAGGTGAGTGATTTTGGAAGGTTAGATGGCTTTTATGAAGTCCTGGGTTCAAACTTTGGCTTTAGGGAAATTTTGGTTTTAGGTGAATAAAATCCTGGGAGTTAGTAGTAGGCTTTAAGAATAAAATGTGGAGGAAAATGACACAAGGAAGATTGGTCTAGTGGCAAGGCGTCATTAAGGGGATAAGAGAGTGCTTGGGTTCAAGTCTTGGTGCTTGCATTTCATTTTGATTTATTTTTTTAAGTGAACTTAAACTTTGGCCCATAGGTTTATATTTAGTTGCACATACTTTAAGACACAAGGAGCTAGTTGGTAAAGTGGCTAGCGGCGTGGATTATGTTACAAGAGAGCTTGAGTTCAAATCCCATTGCAAGCAAAAAGGGGATATTTATTTTGCTAAGTTGGGGCGGCAAGAGTTTGTGTTAGATTTAAACTCTACTAAAGGAGGGATCCCACATCGGAAAGCTAGCAAGAGGGAAGGTGAGAAGCTGGCTATAAATGGAGCTGTCTATGAGGAGAGGAAGCATACCTAGTTGGCGTTGGGCATAGGAGCATTCAGAGCTCGGATTAGCTTCAGATTCCTATTAGGTGTATATTTCGCACTACTCTAGCTGTGGAGTGGCAAATGTCGAAATGTCGGTCATACGAGCGTGCGAGCATACGTGTGGGGGCTTCGAAACGATAGTTGAGGCCATCATTTGGGTTAGGCTGTTTGGGCCTCGATGGGCCAAGTGGGCCCATATGAATAAGTTGTATGATTGTGTAGTAGATGTTGGATTAGACTATGGGAATCTCATATCTGTGGCTAGATTTGGGCCAAATGGGCCACACGAGCATATGGTCCCATTTGGGCTTAGAATGGGACCTAGGCCCAATCGTCTCATTATCTCTGTTTAGAATACCCCTAATTTATGAAATTACTGAAATACCCCGATTTGCAAAATTACTGAAATACCCTTGGTGGGTAAATTACTGAAATATCCTCGGTGGGTAAAATTACTGAAATTCCCTCGATAGGTAAAATGACCAATATGCCCCTAAAGGGCAAAATGACGAAAATGCCCCTACATGTTATATGGTTATTCTTGTATACGATTTATGATTGTTATCGTATGATTATTATTTTATGTTGCATTCATGTGTTATTATGTTGCATGGGGATGGGATTATTAATACGGAGAAGTGCTAATAGGATCGCATGGTCGCTTGACGACTGTGGATCCACCGAAGGCTTTTTAGCCAACGAGCGACCACCCATTCGCATTGATAAGTTAGTGCATAGCCAGGTGCTACATAAGGAGTGTAGGGATGAGTGGGTTGATTAAATCCCCACAGGAGTGCAGGGTTGGACAGGAGATGGAGTGCAGGGTTGGTATGGGCATTAATGCATTGCATATATGGATTTTAATATTATGATGGGTTAAGGCCCAACTGAGGCTTTTATGGGCTAAGGCCCTATTGCCACCCTTACTGAAATGGGCTTCGGCCCAGATTGTTGTGATTCATGTTCTTACCGATGAGGGTTGTACACACTAAGTTTTCGTAAACTCACCCCCTCTTTTTAAATTTTTCTTAGGAAATCCTCAGTAGGCGATTCGATGTACTGGAGGACTCGGAGGTGGCCACACTACGAGCAGTTTTGGATCTTCGTATTCCACTTATATTTATTTTATTTTGGGTTTATATTTTGTAATAAGGCCTCTCTTAAATTTTGGTTTTTAGTTTGGGATTTTTAGTTTATTATGTTTTAAATCTGCTCAACATTTAATCGCAATTTTCCAAAACAATATATGTTTTCAAAACACTGCGCTTTCGCAACTGAGTTGTAAATATCACGTTTTCATAAGTCAATTGTTTTAAATTAAGCTTCTGCATCGAACAAGGTTTTGAAGGTAATGACTTCTTAATAAATGTCGATTATTAATAACAATCGCAAACTGGGACTTTAGATTTTATATATCAAGAAGGGTTTTCAATGGAAATGCGGTTTTCGAAAAGTACCTCAATGTGACACGCTAGATTTGGGCCTAACTTCTAGGCCGGGTTTGGGGTGTTACAACAAGTTTGTTTCTTCACATCGCTTCAGTACCTTGGCTAGATTGGCTAGGCAATCATCATATGTATCTCTGAATACTGAAAAATCATCCATAAAGACTTCCAAATAATTCCCAACCATGTCAGTAAAAATAGACATCATACATCTTTGAAATGTAGGAGGTGCATTACATAAACCAAATGGCATGCGTCTAAATGAAAATGTACCATACGAGCAGGTGAATGTTGTCTTGCACTGATCTTCAGGTGCTAATGTAATCTGATTATACCCCGAGTATCCATGAAGAAAATAGTAATAGTCTCGCCCTACGAGTCTATCCAGCATCTAGTCAAAAAAATGACAAAGGAAAGTGATCTTTCCTTGTTGCCTTGTTCAGCTTCCGATAATCGATGCAAATTCTCCATCCCGTAACCGTTCTAGTTGGTATCAACTCGTTATTCTCATTTTCAATGATCGTGATACCTCCTTTCTTTGGCATGCACTAGGCCAGACTTACCCATGAACTATCTGAGATAGGGTAAATTATACCCGCATCTAACCACTTAATGATTTCTTTCTTGACTACGTCCTTCATGATGGGGTTCAGTCTTCGTTGTCCATCAATCGTCCCTTTTTTGCCATCTTCTAGAATAATCTTGTGCATGCATACAAATGGACTAATTCCACGAATATCGGCTATGGTACATCCGATAGCCTTCTTGAATTGTTTCAACACCAGGATGAGTTTCTCTTCTTGCTCAGTAGTTAATTCTCCTGAAACAATCACAGACAAAGTAGAAGAGTTACCTAAATAAACATATTTAAAATGTGAGGGAAGTACCTTTAATTCTAATTTAGGAGGCTCCTCGATTGATGCTTTTGGTTGGGCATAATCCCTTTTCTCTAACTCCAAATATTCAAAGCGGATTTACGGATTAAATCCCCTTTAATTAGCTTATAACAAAGCTAAGTATTCATCCTCCTCTTCATCATTTGGAGGATCTTATGTCAAAATTCATTCCAATGGGTCCTCAACATAGTTGAGTTCCTTTTCCATGATTAACTCCTCTAAATTGGACACTGTAGAACACTCATCAATTGTGTCAGGAAATCGCATAGACTTAAAAACGTTAAATGTTACCTGATAATCCTGAACACGCATAGTAAGCTTGCCCTTCTGCACATCAATAAGGGTCCTTCCAGTTGCTAAGAAAGGCCTTCCTAGGATGATTGGCACCTCTTTTTCTGCTTCAAATTCAAGAATCTCAAAGTCAGCAGGAAAGATAAATTTGTCTACACGTACCAATATGTCCTCGATTTTTCCTTCTGGATGTGCTAAGGATCGATTTGCTAATTGAAGTGTAACCGTAGTAGATCTAACTTCACCTATCCCTAACTTCCTAAATACTGACATGGGCATCAAGTTGATACTCACACCCAAATCACATAGTTCCTTACCACAATATGTTGCTCCAATGTTGAAAAGTATGGTAAAACATCTAGGATCCTTCAACTTTTGAGGTATTTTGTCTTGAATATATGCACTGTATTCCTTCGTTAGGGCTACCGTCTCAAATTCTCCAAGCCTTCCTTTTTTTTTATAGGATTTCCTTCATGAATTTAATGTAGTTCGGCATTTGTTCAAGTGCTTCAACCAACGAGATGTTGATATGAAGTTGCTTGAGTACGTCTAGGAACTTCTTGAATTAAATTTCTTGCTTCTACTTCTGAAGTCTTTGAGGGTAGGGTGGTGGAGGTTTCTTTACTAGAACTAGTTGATCTATCTTCTGTGGTAATTCTGCATCTAACGGAGTTGTTAGTTGATCAAAATTAGCTGGTTCAGAAGTTACCTTTTCAAATTTTGCAGACTTAAGTTTTGGTGAAACTAGAATTTCAACACTCGATTGAACTTTCTCAGAGTCTTGAGCGTCAGCTGGCTCCTTCTCAACTTCTACAGAATTGGGCTCTAAAGCCTTTCTACTCCTCAACGTTAACGCTTTACAATGTTCCTTCCCTGAATTCCTCGAATTCTCCGTATCACTAGGTAAAGCACCTTGTGGTCGGTTTCTAAGTTCAATTGCAAGCTGGCCCATTTGATTCACTAAATTCCTTAGAGTGGCATCATTTTTTGCCATGTATACCTCTAATAGATTCTCTAGGCTATTGGTTGGTTCAGCTTGGGTTGGTTTCTGAGCTTGTTGGGAAAAAGTAGGTGGTTGGGTCGATTTAGGTTGGACATAATTGTTACTGGTTCCTACCCATCGGTTACTCTAGGAAAAATTTGGATGGTTTCGCCCTTGCCTTCCTCGATTTTGGTTTTGGTTACCCATGTAATATACGGATTCTGGGTTCGATGGACATTCTTTGAACAAATTTCCTTCTCCACAATAAACACAGGCTACATTTTCAAATTGATTTGTTGGTTGTGCTGCAAAACTATTACACCCATTAGTGGTAAAATTTTTAAGCATTGATGATATTGAGGATACCTGAGATGCGAGTAAGGTGAGAGCATCTACTTCATGTATTCCATCGACTCGTTTTCCTGACGCTGCTTGATTGGTTGGCCATTAATAATTGTTGCTGGTAATCCTCTCAATGATTTCATAAGCCTCATTATAAGACTTAAAAAGGAGAGCACCATTAGCAGAAGCATCCATTACCATCCTCGTGTGAGCATTGAAACCATTATAAAATGTCTCAAGTTGGATGCAATGTGGGATTCCGTGATAAGATACTTCCGTAATAATTATTTGTACCTTTCCCATTCCTCATACAATGACTCATCATCCATTTGTTGGAAAGTAGTGATCTTGTTCCTCAACTTAGCATTCTTGCTAGGTGGGAAATACTTTATAAGGAATCTTTCTGCTAACTCTTACCATGTGGAAATTGAGTTTGGTGGCAATGAGTTCAACCAGGCTCGAGCTCTGTCCCTTAGTGAATATGGGAACAGCTTCAATCGTAATGCATTTTCTGGGACTCCGGCTAACTTGAAAGAATCGCTCAACTCCATAAACAATATTAAGTGTAGGTAAGGATCTTCGGTAGGCATTCCACTGAATTGGCCCACTGTCTGAAGCATCTGGAACATGACTGGCTTCAACTCAAACTGTTGTGCCTCAATTTTGGGTCTCCTAATACCCAGATTAAGATAATGAAATATTGGCCTGGCATACTGTCTTAAAGCTCTATCCCCATCATTAGCAATAAGGATAGGATTTTGAGCAGGGTTTGTTATGTTTCCTTGATTCGAATTTTCGAAGTTTATCTCCTCGGTCCTTCTCTGACTTGCTTGTCTTCTTCACTGTTGAAAACTTCGTTCAATCTCAGGGTCTACAAGGAGTAAATCAATAATTCGGTAAATACTCATAAACACTTGAAATAATCACAGAAAAATTAAGTTAAAATTTAATTTAAATAGAAAATTAAACCAAAATGCAAAACTAACACATTCAAAAATAATGACTCTTTTAAAACACAGTCCCCGGCAATGGCACCAAAAACTTGGAACAATAGAAATGTGCAAGTGTACATGGAAACACGAGAATTTACGTGTTTTCACATGCCTTTTTAACTTAAAATCATGCTATTTCGGTTAAATTCTTGTCAGAAAATAATTAAATATTATGAAATAATTAAATTGTGTTAAAAATATGAACATGATGAATTTTAATTAATTTTATAGTTAATTTTGATTAAGTTTGACTATTTTCGACAGATCCGCACAAAGAGCAAAAATTGGCTCGGCAGACACTACTCGAATAATAAACCCGAGAAACAATTTGAAGTATCGAGGAAAATTTATTTCCAGCCCAAGACGGTCCGGTTATGAATATTAAATCACAATATAATTAATTTTAATTTATTCCCAATTTAATTTGGGCTAAATAAATTATTATTAATTAATTATGGAAAAAGGGTCCAGTTAAACCGCATTGGTTGAACTGAATTCAGTGAATCGAACCAGCCACCAATTGCGCTGCCCAAAACCGTCCATATGTTGTACCAAATCAACTTATTAGCTGATTAATTAAGCTTGCAAAGAAGCCCTTGAAGACTTGTCAAAGTTGCATTCAACCCCCTCCACAATAAGTGGCTTTGTAGATTTGCCCCATGCCATATTTAGCAAAGTTGAAGCCATCAACTTTGCTACATAGGTGGCCGGCCAAGGGGTGGCTCTTTGGCTGCTATTTTTAGCAAATTTCAGCTGCAACATTCAGCTATAAAAATCCCCCTTGGCTGATCATTCAAAGCATCCCTCATCCCTCATCCCTCATTCACATCTCTTCTTTCACAACTTTTCTCTCCTCTCTCATTTTCCTTGTTCTTGTGACGATTTCTCCTCTTGGGAAAGGGGTCTTCTTCAGCCATTTTGGAGCAGCAATTGAGTGTTAGTAGCAGCCTTGATTGTCGAGGACAACAAAGAAGGAGGAACGAAGCAACCTAGTCAAGCCACGGGAAACCACCGGATTTGATTCATGTTCCCTATCTTTTTAATTTTTGTTGTTTTTATGATGAACATATCTATGAATATTTATGTTGTTGGAATGGTTAATTTAATCATCTTAGCTTGAATTTAATTCGTTTTAGGTTGATTGCATTTCGTGCTCTTAAATTATTAAAATTGTGTTTATGCTGTTATTGGCCTCGGTAAAATGCTTGATTAAGTAAAATCATGCCTAAGTTATTATGGCATTATAATTGTTTAGATAACTAAAGAATTAATTATTTAAACACATTGAAATTGTAATTAATGGACACAGTACTTAATCAGTGCGTGCTTAATTCTTCTAAGGTAGCTGAAGATTAGATTAGCATTATATTTGGCGATACATATGCCTTGCATAACTTGCAAGATTTTTGTGATTAAACTGTTTAAAGGTAAGGATACTTTGTTAGCTCACATAGTCTTTTATATGCTTATTAGGTTGAATTAATCGTTTGATTTGACATAGGAATATGCGAGAGATTGTTTAATTTAATAAATATGTATGTGCAATAACACGTTTATCTTTATAAATCTGTTTAATCGGTCGAATTGACATAGGAATATGTACAAGAGATGAATGGATTTTTGATTTGTAAATATGTTCATAAGTTAGAAAATTACCGAGTTGCCGTGAATTTATTCGTAACAAGTATAAGCATGAGTTTAATAATTCTAAGTTAAGAAATGTAATTAATCCAACACAATTATATCATATTGAGTAAAATCAGCTTTTGAAATCGTGCATTAGAACTTTATTTTATTTTATTTAGTTTACTTTGTTTTCTAGTTTTTAATCATTTCTCAAATCCAAATATTTTTCCTTCACCAAAGTGTTTAAAATAATTTTCATAAATAATTATTTTACAGTCCATGTGGGTACGATACTCGACATTTACTTGTCACTTTATTAATTGTTGAGATTATGAACACTTGCACATTTCCAGTACACAATCGCAACAAGTAATAAAGTGACAAGTAAATGTTGAGTTATCGTACCCACAGGGACTGTAAAAGAATTATTTATGAATGCTATTTAAAACACTTTGGTGAATAAAATTATTTTGTTTGAAGAGGGTGATTAAAAATTAAAATTTTAGACTAAGTAAACTAAATAAATAAATCTCAAATGCACAATTTCAAAATACTATTTTAATCAAGATGACATAATTGTGTTAGATTAATTACATTTCTTAACTTAGAATTATGAAACTCATGTTTATATTGTTACGAATAAGTTCACGGTAACTCGGTAATTTGCTAACTTATGAACATACTCACCTACCAAATTCCATTCATTTCTCGACTATATCCCTATGTCAATTCAACCGATTAAACAAATCTTAATAGGCAAATATGTTATTGCACATACATACTTGTTAAATCGAAATAATCTCTTAAACATATCCCTATGTCAATTCAAACAATTAACTTGATTTAATAAGCACATAAAAGACTATGTGAGGTAACAAAGTATCCTTACCTTAAAATAGTTTAATCACAATAATCTTGCAAGTTATGCAAGGCAAATGTATCGTCAGATACCGTTGCTAATTTAACCCTCAACTACCTTAGATGATTAAACATGCACTGATTAAGTACTGTGTCCATTAGTTACAATTTCAATCCGTTTAAATAATTAATTCATTAGCTACCTTACAACTGTAATGCAAGAATAACTTAGTCATGATTTTACTTCATCAAGCATCTTACCAAGGCCTATAACAACATAAACACAATTTAAACAATTTTAGCAAACAAAATGCAATCAACCTAACACGAATTAAATTCAAGCTAAATTGATTAAATTAACCATTCCAACAACATAAATATTCATAGATATGTTCATCATAACAACAAAAATTAAAGAGATAGGGAACAAGAATCAAATTCGGTGTTTTCCGTGGCTTGACTAGTTTGCTCGGTTCTTCCTTCTCCGTTGTCCTCATCGACCAAGGCTGCTATGAACACTTAATTACTGTTCCAAATGGCTGATGAATGCCCCTTTTCCAAGAGGAGAAATTGGCAAGAGAGCAAGGGAATTTGGAATGGAAAAAAAGAGAGAAAGTTGAGATAGGAGAGAAAAGATGAGAATATTGTGGCGTGTTGAATGATCACCCAAGGGGTTTTTTATAGCTGAATATGGCTGCTAAAATTAGCTAAAAATAGCAGCCAAAGAGTCATCCCTTGGCCGGCCACACATGTGGCAAGGTTGATGGTTTCAACTTTGATAAATTTGGCTTGGGGCATATCTACAAAGCCCCCAATTGTGGAAGGGTTTGAATGCAACTTGAACAAGTCTTCAAGGGCCTCTTTGCAAGCTTAAATAATCAGCTAATAATCTGATTTAGGTCAGCTCTTGGGACGGTTTTTGGGCTGTCCGTTTCTTGGTCGGTCCGGTTCACTCGGTTCAGTTCTACTAGACCACTTTTTCATAATTAATTAATAATAATTTATTAACCCAAATTAAATTAGATATAAATTAAAATTAATTATATTATGAATTAATACATATAATTTTGGACCGTCTTAGGCTAAAATATAGTTCGCCTCAATACTTCAAATTGCTTCTCGGTTTTGTGCTTCTAGCAGTGTCTGTCGAGCCATTTTTCCCCTTTGTGCAAATCTGTCGAAAATAACCAAAATTCATCAAAATTAATTATAAAATTAACTAAAATTCAACATGTTCATATTTTACGTGCACTTTAATTATTTTATAAAAAATAATTAGTTTTTCAAAAGAATTTTATCGAAACTGTATGATTTTAAGTTAAAATGGGTATGTAAAAATGTGTAAATTTCCGTGTTTCCACTTCTCCAAAGAAACGAACCACTAATTTTGAGTCAAGGTTTTTGATAAGCCATTTTGGACTCTATATTTTGACTTCAGGACATGAGACCAAAGAGCTTCAGAGTTTGGTACAATTTTAAAATTGATTTTCATCATGAAGGCGATGTTGTGATCCCATACTCACCTTAATCCCAAACCACCATTAGGTCGTGGCTAACAACTGAATCCCAATAGACCAACGCCATTTTTTTTCCTCTATTAGAATATCCCCAAATAAATGCCTACCAAACACTCAATCTCATCACAAATACCTTTGGGGATCATCATGGACTACATAAGAAAACTTGGGATCATAAGAAGCACAGACTATGTAAGTGTAGCCCTTCTAGCTAGAGAAAGCTTCCAAACATCCCAACTATTCAATTTGTAACGTATCCTGTCCACCACAAACCTTAGTGTAACAGCCCAAACCCGGCCCAAACATTATGATCGAATTTGGTTTGTTACGGAGGAAAACTTTTTGTAAAAATCTTTTTAAGTCGATTTAAGCTTTGTTGAAAATCCTTTCATTTTTGATTGTCTTGCTAAAACCATACTTAGTGTTTATTTGAAAATTAATTAAGTCAATTTATTTACGAATTAAGATGCACCGATGCACGGTAAAACATTTTTCGATTTAAGTTTAAGAAACATGTGTACTCATTTTAAAGTCATTAAATAATTTAAACAAACTATCCAAAATAAATAAAATAATCAAAACAATCTCTTAGGAGGCCTTGTTACAACTGAAATAAAATTTAACCTACGATAAAATAAAATAAACTAAAATTTAAAGTTCATTTATATTGAATCCCACTGCATGGCCACCTCGAGTCCATCCGGCTCCTCATCCGCGATCTACGAGTCACCTGAAAAATTAAAGGAGAATGTGAGTCACCAAGACTCAATGTGTAACCCTTTCCCCCGGTTTTAAGCAATTTACAAACACAATTTATAATTAACAATCATGCACTAAGTCATGCATCAAACCTAGCCATCCAAACGCCTTTGTCTACCCCGTGTGGTACCAAACCACTGGTGGTGCCAAACCACTGGTGACTTATAGTCACAGATGTGATGCCAAATCACTGGAGGTGCCAAACCTCTGGTGTCCGAAGACACAATCGATTGATGGGGCCAACCCATCGTGTGATACCAAATCACTGGCGTCAATCCCTTATTATAATCTGTGGGGCCAACCCACTGTGGTGCTAAGCCACTGGGACGAGACGCTATGAGGTGCCAAACCTGCGGAGGTGCCAAACCTCTCGGTGGCCAGTAGTCACAATGTGGTACGAAACCACTGGTGTCCGTCGACACGAATATCACTGCCCCCTCCTCTCATCAACCCACATCAAATAATTATATAATAGAATTCATGCCAACATATAGGATTCCACATATATCAGATTTATCATCAGCCATAAGCCACGCATATCAAATATACCATGCTTCGAACCCACATCAATTAATGCAACATATGGAAGACCAAAAATTAGGAACGTACCGGTTATGACGTCCGATGCGTCTCCCTCCTCGCGACGCCTTACCGCATAGACTAAGCCAGGCTGTCTTGCCTCTGTGTTGCCCGCACCTCTGCCCTGAATTCCGCGACCTGTATTAGGACCATTTCCTCCTCTACCATTACCATGACCTCTCTGTGGTGGTCCCACATTTCTATCCACGAGTGCAGTTACGCCCCTCGGGTGATTCTTAGCTTGCTTCTGAGGACAATCCCTTACACGGTGATCCAAAGATCCATATTCAAAGCAACCCCTCTCACCGGTCCAACAACCTCCCCAATGGGATTTTACACAGCGATTACACTGAGCCGGCCTCTGATTAGTCGCCATGGGCCTCCCTGTCTGATTTGGCCCACTCTGCCTAGCCCTTTTCTGTGCATTACTACCACCCGATCCAGATGACCCAAATCCTATTTTCTGGTTGTTCCTACCGTAACTCTGTCGTACGGACTCCTTGACACCTTCGGCTACCTTAGCCTTCTCTACCAAGACAGAAAACTCACGCTCTGGCGTGGAGCAATCAAGCAACCTTAACTCATCCCTAAGTCCGTCCTCAAAACGGACACAATGATCATGCTCAGTTGACACGATGCCTTTAGCATATCGACTCAGCCTTAAGAACTCTGCCTCATACTCAGATATCGACTTATTCCCTTGTATCAATCCCAAAAAGGCTTTCCTCTGAGCATCAGCGTAGCTAGTGCCCATATACTTTTTCTGATAAGTAGTTTTGAAGTAATCCCAAGTCAGATCATTTGCTGTAGCACCATCCCGAACCGTGAGCCACCATTGGTACGCCTCATCCTTTAGAAGCGACACCGCTCCTTTCAGCTTCTCCTCATTTGTCAGATCGAGATCGTCCATGATTCTCTCGGTCGATTCTAACCAGTACTCCGCTGCACTGGGTGCCACTCCCGACACACCCCGAAATACCTCAGCTCCGTTGGATCGGAGTCGCTCGGGAACAGATTTTCGAGCTCCCATACCTCCACTAGCCCCGACCACCATCTCAAGGACTCGTAAAGCGACTTGTGATGATCTTTCGCCTCACCACCGGTGCGATCCTGCTCCTCGGCTCACAAAAGTCGGAGGTGGTGGTGGCGGTGGTACTTCATTCTCCGAACCCTGACCCGACCTGACGGGTTCTGACACGGTCATCCTTCCCCTACCGCATCCACAACGTCAACGTCCTCTAGAGCTCATTCTAACTACTGTGCTTTTAATCTGATTAAGAAAATTTTATGGATTAGTACTTGTTCCACTTGGTTATCCGCGAAGAAATTTTATGGAGAAAGTTTAATTAGGGATTCTTTCGAGCAAACAAGGTTTTAAGTCCTCTATCCTAGTTCACATAGAAGAGTACATCCATTCCCTAATACTTCCCATACTTATTCACTCCTTGGACTTTTCTGTCCGTTTCTATCCCAGGGGTATTTTCGTCTTTTTCCTACAAGGGTATTTTTGTAATAAAATTCGAGGGATTTCAAAACTTTAATAAAGCAGGTCACTTTGAAATTCCCAAAACTGGAGGGTGTTTTTGAAAATTTGTAAAATTTAAAGATATGGCAACATTTTGGGAACCGAGGGTATTTTGGTAATTTTGTCAATCGAGGGCAATTTTGTAATTTTAATAAATCCAGGGCATTTTATGGTTGTAAAACTCGAGGTTCCTTTTGAGAGTTTCCCTTTTAAAGCGATGCTGTTGCATAAATTTTAGAAATCAGGGTCATTTTGGTAATTTTTTTTGCAAGTTGAGGGCATTTTCGTAAATTTTTCCAAAACCAAAGTATTTTATTGATGATGTGCAAAGTAGAGTTTTTGGATATTTATAAAATAATGAAATTTTTGGGCAAAACCATTGTCTTGACATTTTATGGACCAAGGGCATTTTGGTAATTTTACCACAAGGGCATTTACGTAATTTTTGTAAATCTTTTTTCGAAAAAAGTTGTAAAGATGGTTGTTTTCAAATTTGAAAGAGTGATTTTAAAAGTTTTGAAAAAGAAACTTATGGTTTTGTTGTTTTTTTTCTTTTTCAAAAACATGGCTAGTTCCCTTTCGGGATTTAGTCATTATGTTCAGCCTATGACCGAGCCCTCTTGGTCAGGGTGAACCAAAGCTACGCACCAGGCAGGATTCGAGTGGAGAGGAGGTGAGTCACGCGGACTGCTTAAATACCAAGCTCCCACCGAGACCATTCTAGACATGCGCACAGAGGTTGCCACACCACTGAGCCCTTCTGAGTTAGGGTGAACCGAAGCTACGCACCAGGTAGGATACCTGCGAAGATGAGGTGAGTCACGAGGACTACTTAAATACCAGGCTCTTTCGGATCCAATCCTCGACATGCGTACAGGGGTTACCACACTCTAGCTCAGTGACTTAGTCATAGGTTGGTTTAGTTCATTAAGTCTTATGTTTTGTTTTTGTGTGTTTGAGTAGCCTAATCCTAGGGTTCAAGATCCTATAAGACTATTCTACGTTCCATTCCTACCCTTTCAACAAGTAATAATTCACAAAGAAGTTTAGAAGTACTTACCTGGGCGGGCTGGTGCCGGAGACTCGGTGCCATGCTATTCCAAAAACCAAGAATATTTCAAAAAGGCCTACCAAATCATTTTGGGCCTTGGGCCCCTACAGCCGAGCTTTGAACTGGGCTCTGATACCAATTTGTAATAGCCCAAACCCGGCCCAAACATTATGACCGAATTTGGTTTGTTACGGAGGAAGACTTTTTGTAAAAATCTTTTTAAGTCGATTTAAGCTTTGTTGAAAATCCTTTCATTTTTGATTGTCTTGCTAAAACCATACTTAGTGTTTATTTGAAAATTAATTAAGTCAATTTGCTACCGAATTAAGATGCACCCGATGGCACGGTAAAACATTTTTCGATTTAAGTTTAAGAAACATGTGTACTCATTTTAAAGTCATTAAATAATTTAAACAAACTATCCAAAATAAATAAAATAATCAAAACAATCTCTTAGGAGGCCTTGTTACAACTGAAATAAAATTTAACCCACGATAAAATAAAATAAACTAAAATTTAAAGTTCATTTATATTGAAATCCTTTGCATGGCCACCTCGAGTCCATCCGGCTCCTCATCCGCGATCTACGAGTCACCTGAAAAATTAAAGGAGAAGGTGAGTCACCAAGACTCAATGTGTAACCCTTTCCCCCAGTTTTAAGCAATTTACATACACAATTTATAATTAACAATCATGCACTAAGTCATGCACCAAACCTAGCCATCCAAACGCCTTTGTCTACCCCGTGTGGTACCAAACCACTGGTGGTGCCAAACCACTGGTGACTTATAGTCACAGATGTGATGTCAAATCACTGGAGGTGCCAAACCTCTGGTGTCCGAAGACACAATCGATTGATGGGGTCAACCCATCGTGTGATACCAAATCACTAGCGTCAATCCCTTATTATAATCTGTGGGGCCAATCCACTGTGGTGCTAAGCCACTGGGACGAGACGCTATGAGGTGCCAAACCTCTGGAGGTGCCAAACCTCTGGTGACCGTAGTCACAATGTGGTACCAAACCACTGGTGTCCGTCGACACGAATATCACTGCCCCCTCCTCTCATCAACCCATATCAAATAATTATATAACAGAATTCATGCCAACATATAGGATTCCACATATATCAGATTTATCATCAGCCATATGCCACGCATATCAAATATACCATGCTTCCCAAAAGCATCATAAAATAACTCATAATCAACAAGGACTTACCTGAATCCTTGCTTATACCATTCATGGTATTAAATCCGAATCTACATAGATTCGATTAGCACACAACAGATTTAGTACATTAATTAATTATAAAGTGTGTATGTACACACCTGGTGCCAATCGACAGTCCTAGATCTCGAAGAACCAAATCGGCCACCCTAGCCTTCCTTGCCCTTGCACTGCTTTGATTTCTTACCAAATCCCAAAGCCCTACACAGGTTTCCTTGCAATCGGCCAACCTTAGATCCATACAAGTGATTAGCTTTCGGCTTTTCTAAATATCTAATGAAAAGGCTAGACATGATCCCTTACCATAGACTTACCAACTTGATTAACAGAGGAAGGAGGCTTGGATCGAATACCTTAAGATCCCGAGTACCTAAACAAAATCTGTTCAGAATAGGTGATTAGCACCCTAGCCAACAAGTGCCGAAATCGGCTCTTACTCCGTTTAGAAGTCGACAAGAACAAGAGAACCAAAAGAAAATATTTGGCCTTGGACACTCACCTTAAAACCGATTGGAGAAAAATAGAAGAGGCACCCTTGCTTGAGATTCGGCCCCATTTCACAAAATAGGGAGAAAAGAATTCTACTTAGAGTGAAAAGAAAATAGTGAGAAAAGGGAGATAGGGGTTCGGTTTTGAGAAGAAAAAGAAAAGAAAATAGATTGGAGAGGGTGTAGAGGATTCGGCCAAGGTCTAAGAAGAAAAAGGTAAATGGCAAATGGTGTTTCGGTTTGAGAGAGAATGAAGAAGAAAAATCTAAAAGAAGTGAAGGCTAGCCGAATTTGTGAGGTAATGTACTAGGGAAATTCGGCCTCCCCCCTCCTCTGCTTGCCGTCCACTCTTCCTAGGGAGAGTTCAAATTTTCGGCAACTTCCTTGAAGCCCTCCTGGCCAACCATTTGAATTAATTCAAAATAATTTGAATTAATCTCATGCCTAAATATTATCCCTTATTATCTCAAAGTTTAAAATTGAGCAATTCCCTCTCTCTTGTGCCGTCCAAAATAAAGAGTAAAAAGGGAGACTCCGCGACTCGAACACAGGTTCCCCTTACTCCCCCTGTGGCGTCATCTCCATCCCTTAAGTGGCCTTCCTTTTGCCACTTTTCCAAGCCTTTCTACGTGTCAAAAGTTCCCTATTTTAACTTGTAACCCCTACCTATTAAGGCTTCCTACCTTTAAAGCTTATAAAAGTATTTTTCCACCATACCGAGCCTACTCAAGACCCCTAATTAAGTCTTACTATACCATAATTAATATCTCAGCAATTCAAACACCGGCAAAATAATGCAAACACAAATAACCCCAATTTTAGGATGTTACACTTAGGGTGCCATTTGTAACTCACTTAGGGAAAAGTGGCACACCCAAGTAAGTTCCCAAATTGTTCACTATATTAAAGCCAAAAAGTTATTAATTTCCCAAGTAGATTCTCATCAACCCCCTTAAAGAAAACAATGTTGGTCTTTTGCACATTTATTCATTGTCCAGAAAATTCACAATATCTACCTTAAATACCTTTGAGAACGTGGGCTTGTTGGACATTGGCTTGACAAAAACTGATGATATCATATGCATAAAAAGGTGAGAAAAAGGTGGACCCAAATGGGCTAATCTAAATGGATCCCAAAGATTTAAGTCTATGCGAGGCTGAATGTTGTGGCCAAGCCACTACATACACAAGAAAAATAAGTACAAAGATAGAGGGCAACCTTGACGAACACCTCTAGCCGACTAAAATTTTTGTGTAGGATCGCCATTCCAAAGAATCTGCAAAGTAGAGTTTATAATAGAAAACATAATTACATTAATTAGAAATTTTAGTATACCTACAACTTATAAAAAAGCCTCAATAAACTGCCACTGAATCCGGTCATATGCCTTTTCCAAATCAATTTTGACTGCCAACCATCTTTTGTTCTTTTGCTAACTCTTCATAGAATGAACAACCTCCTATACGATGATGATGTTATCAATGATATTTCTACTAGCTATAAAGCTTGCCTACTCTTGAGAAATTATCTTCGGGAAGACCACTTTGAACCGATTTGCAATGATTTTCATGACCAACTTGGCACCGAACACAAGTTGATTATTCTGAATTGAGTAAAATTTTCAAAACTATTGATCTAAGGGATAAGAATAATTAATGTATTATTAAATCTGGACCAATAGGATTCCCAACGAATATCCCCTTAACCCTTCACACACAGAGCCCCCTATTTACTCCCATTGATTCTAAAAGAAAGGGGCATGAAAGCCATTACTACCTGGAGCTTTCAAGGGGGCCATATCAAACATTGCTCTCTTAATTTCCTCATCAATAACTAGTTTTCTCAAGAACTGAATCTCTAAAACGTCAAGCTTAGGAAAGGCACTTGGAGGGAGACCATTCATCAGGCTTGGTTGCTCACCATGAAGATTCTGAAAAAAGGTGACCACCTCACCCTTATCATTTTTCAAAGCATTGATCTTTTTAGTCTTGTTGCTTTTTAAAGTGCGTCTATGAAAGAACTTGGTATTTCGATCATCTAAATGCAACCAATCACATCTCACTTCTAGTTTTCAAAGGAGCTCTTCATGATGCAAAACACTTTCCAATTCTTCACGCACCTCCATTTCTAATTGTAAAAGATGATCAAATTGCATCCTATCTAATTTTCTGTGAATACCCACAAGTCTATGAGTCAACATGGTTTTCCTAGTACTAGAATGCCCATACACATCATTATTCCAAGTTCCAATACGAGAAGTAAAGGTATTGAAAGGGCGCCTTTTGCAATAGTTAACTTCGAGACTTGGACACCTTTTGGCATAGTCCACACCCATTATAATCTCAATTTTCCTTAACTAAATTCAAATGTTCAGCCCATCCAACCAGAAACCTGAATGGGCAACTTATGAAATAGTTAACTTCGAGATTTGGCAAAAGAAGAAGATGGGTCACCACACTGTTAGTAAAAGCATAAATCCATGCTTCATTACAAATTACCCTATCCAATTGCTCCACAATTTCTCCTCTTATGTAGGTGAACTCTAGGCACTCGTAGGGTCCTATTGAGATTCTTCCCAGTGCAAATATTACTACTTTTATTTCCAGCCCCATATCCTTTTTGGATTCTTTGATTAATACCAACATCACCAAACCTCTCACCTCTAAAGAGCCACTTTTTTTTTCGGAACCATATTTTCCTTAAAAGAAATGATCGAATGCTTCATTGGGTCCAAAATCCCAGCAAATAAGTCCACAACAAACTCCATTGGGCTTTCAAATGTGGGATTAAAATGTGAGGTAGTTTTAGACTACTGAAATTCTAAATTAAAAACCGTGCTATTACTTTCAACCATTGACATGTGAGTATTTGCCCCCAAACGTACTGACCTTGCTTGTTGAATTTGGAATCATCGCACCAAGCTTAACTTGTTGATTTAAATTCCTCCTAGAATAATTTAAAATAGTATTGGAAGGTTTCGCTTATTGGGTTGAAGATGTCTGGCCATCATTAAGCAAAATTAGCCCGGGCTGTAACAGCCCGATTTTGGGGCTAGTCGAAACAGTGGTTTCGAGACCACTAATTTGAGGTTGAGGAAAATTATTTTAGTATTAATTATTGTGTTATGGCATTAATATATGGCTATATGAAAATTTTGGTGCTTTAATTTTAGCAATTGTATGTGTAATTGTGGAAAAGGACTAAATCACATAAAGTACGAAAGTTACATTACTAGTGGTAGAGGTGTCTAGTAGCCAAAGAATATCAATTGGAGATCCTTAAAGTGAAATTAGGCATTGAAGTTGTGATGGCCGGCCATATAGAGGCTAGGGAGACAAGATATTAAATGTTGGTCAAATTTGGTGGAAATTAGATGATAAAAATGAATAAAATAAGATAAATAAAAGATGTTATCATCTTTCACTATTCATCCTCCTTCTTCCACCGAAAATTGAAGAACAAAATTGAGTTTTGGGGTTCAAACTTTTAGCTAAGCTATCTCCTTGCAAGTAAGTGATTTTGGTGGTTTTATTTGATAATTTTTGTACTTTTGGAGTCCCCAAAGCTTAAGCTAGCTAATGAGGGGACTAATTTGCGAAATGGTTAAAAGTTTATGGACTTTTCATGAGAGAGTTTATGTTGTTAGCTGAGTTTTTATGGAAGAAAATGAATGTTGGGGAGATGAGAAATAACTTTTGTGAAAGGTGTTGTCATAAAAACACCTAAACGAGACTAAGTTGTAAATATTGTAAATTGGTAATAAATGCATGAAATAGTCAGATTGTGGGTTGTTGTAAGAGGAGTAAATGTTCAGCTAGTCTTGTTTAATGAGAAAATGAGTTCAAAAAAGACTTACGAGCCTAGGGGCAAAATTATAATTTTGTCATAATACAATGGCAAAATGGTCATTTTTGCCTAAGTAGAGATTATGATGCATTGAAACACCCCAAACCCGGCCCACGAGCCTTGGCCAGATCTGGTATGTTCCTCAAGTAAACCGGTTAAAAATTCTTTTATTACTTTGGAAAAATTTTGTGTGTTTTGAAAGAAAATTAGTTTTTTGGGTTGGGCTTGGGTTGAAAATGAGTTAATCTTATATTAAAAATTCCTTTTTAATTAAGGTGACAAAACACTTGGAGTTTATTTTAAAAATAAATTTACTTGATCCCTAAATAATAATTTGTAAACAAAATAAATAAAAGTAAAAAGAAATAAAGAAATTCAATCATGGCCTTATGGCCTTATTACATCAAATAATTCCAAAATAAAAGTTCTAAAGTACTTAAATAAAATAAAATGTCCATATTGAATAAAACTTCAGGCTGAGCATGGGCACCACAAGTTCTGCCGTCCCGGTCCATCACTGCTCATCACCTGAAAAATATTCCCCAACGGGGTGAGTCAAACAGACTCAATGTGTACACGACACTAAATCATAATAGAATCAGGCATACAATAGTTACACATTCAAAACATAAAATACAAGTTATGATGCATTCCCAAACCCAAACCTAATTGTCCATCCGCTACACACCCCCGTACCTGCCAAACACACCATGGGGACTACTAAGTCGACCCTCCTTCCGCTACACACCAATTTGCGGGCTTAAGGCTCCGCATCTGTGGTCTTAGGAAACAACTTTTCAGATTACTGTGGTCTTAGGTCACCACTTTTCAGATTCTTGTGGTCGTAAGTCACCACTTTTGATTCATTGTGGTCTTAAGTCACCACTTTTCACTTCCCCTTTCAATATACAACCATATGCCCTATATATAATAATATGCATAAATATGCGAGTTCACATTCTTATCATATTCTCATGTTACTAATAACATTTTCATATTCCTAGTAGAAGTAGGAAGCGTGCACTGAGTACTTAGTACCATCACATGGTACCTTAGCCACTTTCATATTCTTAATGTCACATATTTTAATTAAACATGCCATAAAACGTATTATGAAGTAGTGTGGGGTACACACCTGATTCACTTAGCAAATTCCTTGAGATCTCGAAATCTGATCTACCGCTTAGATCCTTAATCCCTACATTTGATTATTCACTTACTATTTTAATAAAAAGCCATTCGGCCATAAATCCAAATCCTAGTAGGATTAGTATTCTTAAACTTACCTTGAAATTCTCAAATCCCGAAATCTTTGTATCCCTCTGTCGAAATCCCTATAACTACATGTTAGATCAATTTCTAACATTTATTCACAACAAATAACCCTTAGCAGAATGTTAAATATGACTTACCTTAGATTCTTAAATCCCGAAATTCACGGAATATCTAGGGAACACGTGGCCTATGGTGTACCTTTGGGAAAAGAACTTCTCCTTCCTTGTAGTCGACACTTAATAAATCCCGAAACTTTCCTTCCATGATTCGGCCAAGATCAATAATAGGAATTAGTTTCTAAATTTCGATAAGTCTAAAATATAAAAGAATGGAAACCAAACTTGGATCTTACCCTTATTTGAAGAAATCGATCGCACCTTCACTTCAACTTTGAGGAGAGATTTCGGCTATGGCTAAATGATGCTCTCACAACTTTCGGCTTTTGGAGGATTAGAAAGAAAAGAAAAGGAAGAATAAAGATGGAGGATTAGGCTAGAACACAAGGTATTTTGGTTTGGCAAAGCAGACGCGAGAGAATTTTGCTAGAGAATTTGTGAGATGAACAAAAGAGAAAAGGAAGAATGAAGGTTGGCCTCTCTTTTCCTTTTATAGCCGAAATTACCAGGCCAAGAGTCCTTGACTTGGCCACCACTCTTCCTTTGTGATAATATTATCTCCTTTATTTGAAAATAAAAGTGTTTAATCCATCATTTATCTCCTCAATACTCATATTAAAAATAATCCTATATTTATCACTTATTATTCACATATTTGTGAAAATAAAACACCTCCTTTTTCTAGAAACCAGTGCCGTCCACCTCAGCCTTCTGGAAGCAAAAATAAAACCTTCATTATTTGCTTCCCAAGTGACTCGAACTCAGGCCCAACACCTTGTATGTGGCGCCATTTCTCTAAGCCCTATGTGGCATCTTCAGGCCACTTTTCCAAGCTTGTTTGTTTGTCAAATTTTACCAACTTTTACTTTTAAGGCCCCCTTGCCTTAATTTCCTATTTTAAACCTTAAAACTTGACATTTCTTGGTTATTTCTAAGTTTCCTAAAATTTTAGATCGGCTCTGTAACTTGCCATTTTTCTTAATTTCCAGGTTTCCAAAAATGTTTACTTTCCTCTTTTGAATCATTTCCACATCATTTCCTTACATTTCCAGGACATTTCCTCACCTTTCCAAGACAAGACATTTCCTTACATTTCCAACACATTTCCCTACATTTCCAAGACAAGACATTTTCTTACATTTCCTTACATTTCCAAGACAAGGCATTTCCTTACATTTCCTTACATTTCCATGCATTTCCTTACATTTCCATACATTTCCTTACATTTCCTTACATTTCCATATTTCCTTACATTTCCATACATTTCCTTATTTCTAGAATTCACATAACACATTCATAATTCATAAAACATGCCATTTTACCATATGGTTCCTTGTGTCATGCTTCACACGGAGTTTCTTTTAAAGCCTCATTTACCTAGCTCCCCTTTTTACTTAAAACCAATAATTTTCCAAAGCTTTCTTCTTCCATCCTAGAATTCTAAAAACCCTTAATACACTTCCAACTTTGCCAAAACCTACTAACTCATGAATTAGGCACGAACGCATAACCCCTAATCTAGGATGTTCTGAGTTCTACCCTCCTTAAAAATAATTTCGTCCTCGAAATTACTTACTATGAGTCGTACAATCCTTCTCACCGCACTATGCTTACGCTGCGCACTCTGATCTTAATAGAGCCATCATACCTTCTAGGCACAATCTCTAAGTTCACATCCATTAAAACTCATTTTCTAACGTCGCGATTTAATCTAATTTAAGAGTTTTATACATTAGTACTTTTGTTTCACTGATTAACCGCGAACAGTTTTATGAAAAGAGATGTTTAAAAGTGGTTCTTTCGATCAATCAAAGTTCTCAGCTCAAGTTCACTATTCAGAAAGTCACGTTCACATTCATCATCCAATTATGAACTTTCGTTCATTCAGAGAAACGTTGTAGTTTTCATTGTTGTTGGTTCTCCACTACCCAGAGGTATTTTCGTAATTTTGTCCTACAGGGGTATTTTCGTAATTTTTTTCAAAAGAAAAAGTTTCTTGGTGATTTTGTTAAAAAGTATTTTGGAAATTTTGAATTTTCGGGGTATTTTGGAAAATTCGAAATTCGGGGTATTTCGGTAATTTTTCACAAACCGGGATAAATTCGTAAAATCTAATAAATCAGGGATGTTTTAAATGTTACAAAACTTTGAGGGTTCTTTTTGAGAATTGTAATTTCCAAAATAGTGATGTTGCAAAAATTTTGGAAATTAGGGCTATTTTGGTAATTTTGTAAGTTAGGGGCAATTTTGTAATTTTTTTTCCAAAATCAAGGTATTTTGAGAGTTTGCAATTTTAGGGTTTTTGAACATTTATAAATAATGAAATTTTGGTAAAACTGTTGAAAAGTTCGACATTTTGTCAATCAAGGGCATTTTGGTAATTTTATCACTGGGGGTATTTTTGTAATTTCATAAATCAGAAATTTTTCGAAAAATTTTGTAAAGATAGTTTTCACAAATTAAAAGAGTAATTTTGAGAGTTTTAAAACTAGGGTTTTTATAAAAGCACGGCTAGTTCCCTTTTGGGTTTTAGTGATTGTGTTTAGCCGATGACTAAGTCCTCTTGGTTAGCGTGAACGGTTACTACGCACCAGGTAAGATTCGAGTAAAGAGGAGGTGAGTCGCTAGGACTGCTTAAATACCAAGCTCTTACAGAGTCCACTCCTAGACATGCGCACAATAGTTACCACACCCTAGCTGGGCGACTTAATCATAGGTTGGTTTAATGGTTCTTAAGTCTTATGCACTTGTGTTTGAGTAGACTAGTCCTAGGGTTCACATACTTAATATTCTAATCTACGTTCCATTTCTACCCTTCTACAAATCATAATATAAATCACACAAGAGATCGAAGTACTTACCCCCTTCTACAAATCATAATATAAATCACACAAGAGATCGAAGTATTTACCTGGTGGATTGCGGGTCGGAGACTTGGGTGCCATGCCAGAAAAAACCTGCTTATTTCAAAAATACTTTCATAAAACTCATTTGGACTCGATTCGAAAATGTTTTGGGCCTTAGCCCACAAGCTGAGAGTTTAAAACTGGGCTCTGATACCAAACTGAAACACCCCAAACCCAGCCCACGAGCCTTGGCGGATCACGGTATGTTCCTCAAGTAGTAATAGGTTAAAAATTCTTTTATTACTTTGGAAAAATTTTGTGTGTTTTGAAAGAAAATTAGTTTTTTTGGGTTGGGCTTGGGTTGAAAATGAGTTAATCTTATATTAAAAATTTCTTTTTAATTAAGGTGACAAAAAACTTGGAGTTTATTTTAAAAATAAATTTACTTGATCCCTAAATAATAATTTGTAAACAAAATAAATAAAAGTAAAAAGAAATAAAAAAATTCAATCATGGCCTTATGGCCTTATTACATCAAATAATTCCAAAATAAAAGTTCTAAAGTACTTAAATAAAATAAAATGTCCATATTGAATAAAACTTGGTGAGCATGGGCACCACAAGTTCTGCCGTCCCGGTCCATCACTGCTCATCACGAAAAATATTCCCCAACGGGGTGAGTCAAACAGACTCAATGTGTACACGACACTAAATCATAATAGAATCAGGCATACAATAGTTACACATTCAAAACATAAAATATAAGTTATGATGCATTCCCAAACCCAAACCTAATTGTCCATCCGCTACACACCCCCGTACCTGCCAAACACACCATGGGGACTACTAAGTCGACCCTCCTTAGCTACACATCAATTTGCGGGCTTAAGGCTCGCATCGTGGTCTTAGGAAACCACTTTTCAGATTCTTTGTGGTCTTAGGTCACCACTTTTGATTCTCGTGGTCGTAAGTCACCACTTTTCGACATCTTGTGGTCTTAAGTCACCACTTTTCACTTCCCCTTTCAATATACAACCATATGCCCCATATAATAATAATATGCATAAATATGCCAGAGTTCACATTCTTATCATATTCTCATGTTACTAATAACATTTTCATACTCCTAGTAGAAGTAGGAAACGTACCTAAGTACTTAGTACCATCACATGGTACCTTAGCCACTTTCATATTCTTAATGTCACATATTTTAATGAAACATGCCATAAAACGTATTATGAAGTAGTGTGGGGTACACACCTGATTCACTTAGCAAATTCCTTGAGATCTCGAAATCTAATCTACCGCTTAGATCCTTAATCCCTACATTTGATTATTCACTTACTATTTTAATAAAAAGCCATTCGGCCATAAATCCAAATCCTAGTAGGATTAGTATTCTTAAACTTACCTTGAAATTCTCAAATCAGAAATCTTTGTATCCTCTCATTGAAATCCCTATAACTACATGTTAGATCAATTTCTAACATTTATTCACAACAAATAACCCTTAGCCGAATGTTAAATATGACTTACCTTAGATTCTTAAATCCCGAAATTCATTAAATATCTAGGGAACACGTGGCCTATGGTGTACCTTTGGGAAAAGAACTTCTCCTTCCTTGTAATCGACACTTAATAAATCCCGAAACTTTCATTCTATGATTCGGCCAAGATCAATAATAGCAATTAGTTCCTAAATTTCGATAAGTCCAAAATATAAAAGAATGGAAACCAAACTTGGATCTTACCCTTATTTGAAGAAATCGATTGCACCTTCACTTCAACTTTCAGAGATTCGGCTATGGCTAAATGATGCTCTCACAACTTTCGGCTTTGGGAGGGATTAGAAAGAAAAGAAAAGGAAGAATAAAGATGGAGGATTCGGCTAGAACACAAGGTATTTTGGTTTGGCAAAGCAGAAGAGAGAATTTTGCTAGAGAGAATTTGTGAGATGAACAAAAGAGAAAAGGAAGAATAAAGGTTGGCCTCTCTTTTCCTTTTATAGCCGAAATTACCAGGCCAAGAGTCCTTGACTTGGCCACCACTCTTCCTTTGTGATAATATTATCTCTTTTATTTGAAAATAAAAGTGTTTAATCCATCATTTATCTCCTCAATAATCATATTAAAAATAATCCTATATTTATCACTTATTATTCACATATTTGTGAAAATAAAACACCTCCTTTTTCTAGAAACCAGTGCCGTCCACCTCAGCCTTCTGGAAGCAAAAATAAAACCTTCATTATTTGCTTCCCAAGTGACTCGAACTCAGGCCCAACACCTTGTATGTGGCGCCATTTCTCTAAGCCATATGTGGCATCTTCAGGCCACTTTTCCAAGCCTGTTTGTGTGTCAAATTTTACCAACTTTTACTTTTAAGGCCCTCTTGCCTTAATTTCCTATTTTAAACCTTAAAACTTGACATTTCTTGGTTATTTCTAAGTTTCCTAAAATTTTTGATTGGTTCTGTAACTTTCCATTTTTCTTACATTTCCAAGTTTCCAAAAATGTTTACTTTCCTCTTTTGAATCATTTCCACATCATTTCCTTACATTTCCAGGACATTTCCTCACATTTCCAAGACAAGACATTTCCTTACATTTCCTACACATTTCCCTACATTTCCAAGACAAGACATTTTCTTACATTTCCTTACATTTCCAAGACAAGGCATTTCCTTACATTTCCTTACATTTCCATACATTTCCTTACATTTCCTTACATTTCCTTACATTTCCATACGTTTCCTTACATTTCCTTACATTTCCATATTTCCTTACATTTCCATACATTTCCTTATTTCTAGAATTCGCATAACACATTCATAATTCATAAAACATGCCATTTTACCACATGGTTCCTTGTGTCATGCTTCACACACGGAGTTTCTTTTAAAGCCTCATTTACCTAGCTCCCTTTTACTTAAAACCAATAATTTTCCAAAGCTTTCTTCTTCCATCCTAGAATTCTAAAACCCTTAATACACTTCCAACACTTTGCCAAAACCTACTAACTCATGAATTAGGCACGAACGCATAACCCCTAATCTAGGATGTTACATGCACTATGATGATAAAATGTTTTAAATGAGTGAATTTTGTTCTTATAGATCAAGAAGAGCACGGAATTAACCTTGACGGGGGAAAAGGCAAGGTTTCGAATTAAATCTCAAATTAACACATTTTGCACCGAAGTAAGTTTATGTGTAAACGATGCATCTTAATTACACATGTTGTTACTTATTGGTGCGCTGTATGATTGAGAACATGTATGATTCAAGTGGATTGAATATGGTAGATATTGAATAATTTTTGTATGAATGACGAAATAGAAACATAAATGTGAAATAACATCAGTAGTAATAAATGGTGGGCTGTGTGCGATACCACCTTGATAATTCTTGATGGTGGGTTGTGTGCGATACCACCTTATTACTTATTCACGATGGGCTGTGTGTGGTACCATCGTTTATATTATTATTTGGTGTAATATTCTTGTTGGTGGGTTATGTGCGATACCACCCTGTTAAAGATTGATGGTGGGCTAAGTGCGAAACCACCAAGTTATTGGTAGTATTATGAATGGTTTAATGGAAAAATTATGATGTGTTGTTTCATGTGATCATGTGGTGATAAGTGCAGGGATGTATGTTAAATAATGTGGGCATTTGGCTTGTGATATTGTTGGAATGTGGTAAGAGATGAAATGAGTAAGGATGATCATAGAATGTGGATTGTTCTTGCTTAGTATGTAATCTTATTTATTATTTAGCACATACTATGATGCTATTTGTTTACATGCAAACTTACTAAGCTTAAAGCTTACTCCCAGTTTCTTTTCCCTTGTTTTATAGAGTCAGAGAGCCGGGTCGAGATACGAAGATAATTGGAAGATTACCCACACTATCAGCTCACCTCGGTATATCTAGACTTAGTGTTTTGAGTATGGCATGTATAGGGCTAGACTAGGTAAATTGTTTTGTTATTTTGGCCAAGAGTGTGTTGGATCCTTTAGAGGTGAACTCTTTTATATATAGCCATAGTTGATGGCTCATTGTTTATATTTAATGAAAAGATGAAGTTATTCATGGAAGTTTATGTTGCAAATATGAGTTGCTTAATGATCGGTTGAATGGTATTATGATGTGTGAATTAGGGTGGTGAAAAGAGCTTGGCAAATAGCCTTGTTCTTGTCCATACGGGTAGGCACACGGGCATGTGTCTAGGCCGTGTGTGACAGACGGTCAGTCCCATGGGTGTGTGACCAGGCCATGTGTCCCCTGCATGTTAGTTTTACAAGTCAGTGAGCTTTGTAATAAACACACAGGCAGAGACACGGCCGTGTGTCTCAACCATGTGGTAGGCACAGCCACAAACATGGGTGTGTGCCCAGGCCGTGTGAAGTCTGCACCTTGAAATTAGAATTTAATTCGACACACGATCTAAGGACACGGACGTGTGCCTTGGCCGTGTGACCTTAGTAAGATGATGACGTCATAAACAGAATGCCAAGGTTTTCGCACACGGGCTAAGACACGGGCGTGTCGAGGCCGTGTGACAAACCCCTGTAGGTTCAAAATGAAAATAAATCCCATATGGGGTAGGGACATGGGCGTGTGTGACCACACGGCCTGCCCACACGGGCGTGTCCCATTTCACACGGGTGTGTGGCCCCTGTTTAGGTAAAAACATTTAAGTGCACTAATGTGTCTGGTTAGATTCTGAAACCCTCTATATGCATGTTTAAGGCCTCGTAGGTCCTTAATGAGAATGTTTTGATGGTGAAAGAGATATTTTAAGTTGTATGACCAAGTGAGTTAAGTGCAGTGCGCCTGCGTGCCGGTCAGCGCGTAGAATACGGGTAAGGGGTGTTACATTTAGTGGTATCAGAGCTATGGTTTAGTTGGTTCTCGAACTATCGTAGCGTGTGTTAGAGTCTAGCTATACATGCCATAAGCGTATATTGATAGTGTGGTGGCTTCTGGCAATTCTAAACTTTGTATATAGTAAATGGATCTCAATCGAGCAGCTGCTGATGACGCAGCTAGTAACACGCCAGCTCCTACGCAAGGGACCGCGCCTGTAAAGAATGGACCCGAGACTAGGGGTCAAGGAGAAGAGGCCTGAGAAGACTTTCTCCAAATGATGAGTAACTGGTACACGAAGTATGTACGAGCAAACGCTAATGCTCAACCTCCTCCACCCCCTCTTGTACCTCAGCCAGTTCCAATGGCTCCTCAATGTATAGATTTAATGAGGATTATCAAGCCCTCGGTAGCTAAGATTCAGAAGTAAGGGGTCGAGGAGTTTAGAGCTAATATAGATGATGATCCTGAGAAGGCAGAGTTCTGGCTTGAGAACTCAATGAGAGTATGTAACAACCCGATTTAGGGGCTGGCCGGAACAGTGATTTCGAGGTCACTAATCCAAGGTTAGAGAAAATTATTTTCATATTATTTTATGAGTCAGAGCATGGTTATAAAAGTGCATGAAAATTTTGGTGCTTTAATTTTGGCGATTTCTTGCTTAATCACGAAAAGGACTAAATCGCATAAAGCGCTAAAGTTCCATTTTATAAGATAAAGGTGTTCAATAGCTAAAGAAAATTAATTGGAGGTCTTTAAAGTGCAATTAGACCCCCAAGAAATAGAGTGGCCGACCATAAGAGACAAACATTGTCAAATTGGTCAAAGTTGTTGATATTATGTGGACTAAATTGGTGTTTTATATTAAAATAAAGAAAAAGAAGATATCATCTTTTTCTCTCTTATACTCCACCGAATATTGGCAGCAAACTAAGGGGTTTGAGAGCTTAAATTTTCATCAAGCTTCTCTCCTTGCTAGTAAGTATTCTAGTGATCATTTGTTGATAAAAGTTGTACTTTTGGGACCCCTAAAGCTTAAGATTTCTAAAGAGGGGACTATGTTGCAATATTGTGAAAAGTTTAGGGTTTTTCCATGAGAGATTTTATGTTGTTTGCTGCATTTTTATGGAAGAAAATAAGTCATAGTTGTTAGATAAACAACTTTTGTTAGAGGTGTTATCATGAAATCACCTAAATCGACCTTGTTGTAAAGGTTATAAAGTTTGTAGTAAATGTGTGAAATGTTGCATTTTGATGATATTTATAAGAGAAATAAATGTTCACATAGGCTTGTTGAAGGGAGAAATTTGATTAGAATTGATTTCCGAGCCTAGGGCTAAAATGGTCATTTTGCCAAAGTCTAAGGGGAAAATAGTAATTTTGCAAAAGCATGATTTTTTAAAAATGCTTTTATTAATGTGATGGTTAAAACGAGCTAATTTGCTATTATAGAGCAAGAAGAACCAAGAGTCCACCTCGATCGGGGAAAGAATAAAGTCTCTGACTAGATCGACAATCTAGCTTATTTTGAAATCGAGGTAAGTTTGTATGTGATGAATCAATATTTATACTATCATGATTGAGAGTGGGTGATATTATAATGACATTCTATGAAATTTAATATTAGTGTTAAATGAGAAAGATGATAAAAGTCGAGATGTTGAAGTCCCGATGGGACTATAATAAGTGTGAAAATGCTATCATCAAGATAGGAGATGAGTAAGGTCCCGTGTAAGACCATGTCCGGGACATGGCCTCAGCACCGAATTGAGATTCCATATAAGACCATATTCGGGATATGGCTTCGGTATTGAGTATGAGAATCGTAAAAACCCATATCCGGGATATGACATCGATGCTTAATGAGAGATTCCGTATAAGACCAGATCCGTGATATGGCATTGGCACTCAGAATTGACCCCATGTAAGACCATATCAGGGATGTGGCATTGGTTTCGTGTTATGCTAATGTTTATGAATATACATCCATGAGTATCCCTAGTGAATTATCGGGATGAGTTGATTAACTTAGAAATAGTGAAGAGGATTTTACTAATAGTTATGTGATTGAGTTAACACAGGTACTCGTAAGTATTTTAAGAAGAAACAATTACGGTATGTGGAATGGTATGTGCTAAATAAGGGCAAGTATGAGTATGTATAAATAAGGCAAGAAGCTTATGACTTGTATATGGTTAATTATTGCCATGGATGGATTATATTGTGAGCTTATTGTTGCCATTTATTTCCATGAAAGCTTACTAAGCTTTGTGCTTACCCCTCTCATTTCCCTTTACTTTGTAGTATTGCCTAGATAACTCAGGGATCGTGGGATGCGGGAGTTCAAAAATCACACTATCAATATCACTCTGGTGTAACAATTTAGACTTATTTTGAGTATGGCATGTATAGGACTTGGGTATTTTGTTAGGTCGTAATTGTTAGCCAAAGTGTTGGCTATTTATGTTACAAAAGTCATTTTGTAGTTGGTCATCAGAAATGGGCCAACACTTGACAAGTTTATATATATATCCCATGGCAATAAACTATAAAGTCTATGCTTGTATGGATGCTTTGAATTGAGCTTTTGGATGTACGTGAGGGTCATGAATGATGCTCATATGAGTTGGAGTTAGTATGTTTACCATGTAGGGTGGCATTTAACTTGGAATATAGCCTTTTTATGTCCACACGGTTAAACACACGGGCGTGTGTCTAGGCCGTGTGGGACACACGATTAGCCCCATGGACGTGTTAATCGATCGTGTGTCCCCTGCATGCTAGGTTTACAAAGTCAGAATACCCAGTAGTAAACACACGGGCAGAGACACGGCCGTGTGTCTCACCCATGTGGGAGGCACAGCCTTGGACACAGGCGTGTGCTCGACTGTATGAAATAAGTTAGTGTCGACCACGGGTGAGGGACATGGGCGTGTATAACCACACGGCCTACCCACACGGGCATGTCCCATTTCATACGAGCCAGTGGCCCCTGTTTAGGAAAATAATTTAAGTGCATAAAAGTTTTCGATTAATTCTTGAAACCTTTCGGAAGTATGTTTAAGGCCTCGTAGGCCTAGGATGAGTATTTTATAGGTTTAAATGGAAAGTGTTTAAGACGAAACAAAATTTTATAGCTCAAAACGTCATGTTTAAGCAAGTTGAGTTAGGTAATACCTCGTAACCAGTTCCGGCTTCGAACACAGGTAAGGGGTGTTACATTTAGTGGTATCAGAGCTACGGTTTAGTCGATTCTAGGACTATACATGCCATATATAAGAGTATTTGTGTAATGATAGTATGACGACTCCTGGCGATTTGAATAGTATTTTTATATAGTTATGGATCCCAATCAGACTGCAGCTGATGATGCTGCGAGTAATACACTGGCTCCCGCGCAAGGGACCACGCCAGTTGCGAGTAGTCCCGAGACTATGGGTTAGGGAGAAGGGGCTGGAGAAGCCTTTCTCCAAATGATGAGCAACTGCTATACTGAGTACATACGAGTGAATCCTAATGCTCAACCCCCTCCACCCCCACCTATTCCTCAACCCGCTCCCGTAGCTCCTCAAGTGGTTGAAGTAGTAAGAAGAGAAAGGCCTCCGGTCGATAAGATCCGAAAACAAGGAGCCGATAAATTCTGGGCTAGTAAGGATGATGATCCGGAGAGGGCGGAATTCTAGCTTGAGAATACCATTAGGGTATTCGATGACTTGTTATGCACGCTTGAGGAGTGCTTAAAGTGTACGGTATCTCTCTTGAGAGATTCGACCTATCAATGGTGGAGCACCCTTGTGTAGGTGGTACCAAGGGAGAGAGTTAGCTGGGAATTGTTCCAAGAGGAATTTTGGAAGAAGTATATTAGCGAGAGATTCATCGACCATAAGAGAAAAGAGTTCTTGGAATTAAAGCAAGGCCGAATAACAGTGATCAAATACGAATGGAAGTTCGTAAGGCTTAGTAAGTATGCCCGAGAGTGCGTGTCTACCTAGGTCATCATGTGCAAAAGGTTCAAAGACGGGTTAAATGAAGATATTCGTTTATATGTTGGAGTCCTCGAGCTAAAAGAATTCGTAGTGTTGGTGGATAGAGCTTGCAAAGCCGAAGAGTTGGCTAAAGATAAAAGAAGAGCTGAGATTGAGTCTCGTGACTCGAGGAAAAGACAACTGAATAAGTCATTCCAATCTTCATCTAAGAAATCGAGGGATTTCACTACTCGATCAGCCACTTCAGCCGGGTTTTCAACCCGAAGTAAGGGCAAATAGTTTTCAGGGTCTAAAATGCAGACCACATCAGTTGCTAGTGTCGACAATGCCTGAGCTAGTAGACCGGAGTGCCTGCAGTATGGCAGACGTCATTCTGGTGAGTGTCGAGCAAGCGAGAAGGCTTGTTTCAAGTGTGGGTCTCTAGACCATTTTATCAGATATTGCCCCGAGGTGGGTAAAAAAGAGAAGTCTCAGAATGCAAGACTGGGAAGTATGGCTAGAGGAAGACCACAAAGAAACCCGGGAAATGAAATGGGTAGCAAGAATTTATCTAAAGAGCTGACTGCAAGAGTTAAGGGTAGAGCACTGGCGAGAACATATGCCATTCATGCTCGTGAAGAGACATCTTCCCCTGACGTAATCACTGGTACCTTTTCTCTCTATGATACTTGTGTTATAGCTTTAATTGATCCGGGATTTATCCACTCATACATATACATGAAATTAGTCTCTATCATGAGCATGCTTATAAAGTCTTCTGAATTTGTAATAAGAGTGCCTAATCCTCTAGGCAAGTATGTGTTGGTTGATAGAGTATGCAAAGGTTGTCCTTTGATGATTAGGGGTCATTGCTTTCCGGTCGATCTTATGTTATTGCCATTTGACGAGTTCGATGTCATCCTTGGGATGGATTGGTTAGCTATTCATGGTGTGATAGTAAATTGTGGCAGAAAGTTTATTGAGTTAAAATGTGAAAATGGGGATCTTATTTGTGTTGAATCAGATGAGCAAGATAGATTGCCAGCAGTGATATCTTCATTGTTGACTCAGAAGTATTTAAGAAAGGGGTACGAAGTTTACCTTGCCTTTGTGATGAATACTAAAGAGACAAAGTTGAAAATTAAGTCGGTACCCATAGTATAAGAGTATCCAGATGTTTTCCCAAAAGAAATATCAGGGTTACCTCCAATTAAAGAGATTGAATTTGGGATTGAGCTAGCTCCGGGTACCGCCCCCATTTCTATTGCTCCATATAGAATGGCTCCAACCGAGCTAAAAGAGTTGAAAGTGCAGTTGCAAGAACTAATGGATAAAGGTTTCGCACGATCGAGTTATTCTCTATGGGATGATCCCATATTATTTGTGAAGAAGAAAGATGGTTCCATGAGGTTATGCATAGATTATCGATAGCTCAACAAGGTAACTGTGAAGAGCAAGTACCCATTGCCGAGCATCGATGATTTATTTGATCAATTGAGGGGAGCCACAATGTTTTCCAAGATAGACTTAAGGTCTGGGTACTATCAGTTGAGAGTCAAGGACTCGAATGTACCGAAAATCGCATTAAAGACTAGGTATGGCCACTACAAATTTTTGGTCATGCCTTTTGGTCTAACGAATGCCATTGCCATTTTCATGGACCTGATAAACCACATTTTTCAGCCATACATGGATAAGCTTGTAGTGGTCTTCATTGATGACATCCTGATCTACTCTCGAGATGAGAATGAACATGCCGAGCACTTGAGTATGGTTCTGCAAGTTTTGGGAGAAAAACAATTGTATGTCAAGTTCAAAAAAAGTGAATTTTGGCTTAAGGAAGTAGGATTTTTGAGGCACATTGTCTCGGGAGATGGAATTAGAGTTGACCTGAGTAAAAGCTCAGCCATTGTTGAGTAGAAACTGCCAAAAAATGTAACTGAAGTAAGGAGTTTTCTAGGCCTAGCTGGCTATTATAGGCGTTTTTTGTAGGGGTTCCATGATAGCTACTCCGATGACAAGATTATTGTAAAAAAATGTGAAGTTTGATTGGTCAGAGAAGTGCCAACAGAGTTTTGAGAAACTAAAGGCATTGTTGACTAAGGCTCCCGTTTTGGTACAACCTGAACCGGAAAGAGAATTTGTGGTTTACAGTGACGCATCCCTGAATGGATTGGGTTATGTACTCATGCAAGAGGGCAAGGTGATAGCATATGCCTCAAGACAATTAAAGCCGCACGAGAAGAATTACCCGACTCACAACTTGGAGTTAGCTGCAATTGTATTTGCATTGAAGTTATGGAGACACCATTTATATGGTTAAAAGTGTCGGATATTTACCGACCATAAAAGCCTAAAATATTTGATGACTCAAAAGGATTTGAATTTAAGGCAACGAAGATGGATGGGGCTGATTAAGGATTATGAGTTAGTGATTGACTACCATCAGGGAAAGGTGAACGTAGTCACCGATGCTTTAAGCTGAAAATTATTATTCACGCTGAGAGCCATGAACACTCAGATGGCTTTGTTAGATGATGGTTCTATTCTAGCCCAGCTAAGGGCTACACCATTATTTCTTCAAGAGATTTGTGAAGCTCAGAAAGAGGACAATAGCTTATAAGTCAAAAGAGTTCTATGTGAGCCAAATGTTGAGGCAGACTTTCGGGTAAATCCTGATGGATGTTTGATGTATCGAGGTAGGGTCTGTGTACTCAGAAAAGATGAGCTTATTCGAAAAATTCTGCATGAAGCTCATAGTGGATGTTTGTCTGTACATCCAGGCTGCACAAAGATGTATAACAACTTGAGGAAGTGGTATTGGTGGCCTAGTATAAAGAAAGGCATTTTTGAGTTCGTGTCAAGATGCCTAATTTGTCAGCAAGTAAAGGCTGAACACCAAGTACCTTCGGGTCTACTTCAGCCCATTATGGTTCCTGAGTGGAAGTGAAATCGTATTATCATGGACTTCGTGATGGGTTTACCATTGACACCGAAAAAGAAAGATGTCGTGTGAGTCGTAGTAGATAGACTCACGAAGTCGACCCATTTTATACCAGTGCGAGTCGATTATTCACTTGATAGATTGGTGGATTTGTACGTGTCAGAGATATTAAGACTACATAGTGTACCGTTGTCGATCGTTTCGGATAAAGATCCATGATTCACGTCATGGTTTTGGAAAAAGTTACAAGAGTCCTTAGGCACAAAATTGAGTTTCAGTATAGCCTTCAATCCACAAACCGACGGGCAGTTGGAAAGAGTAATTCAGATACTCGAAGACATGCTTCGATGTTGTGTTTTTGAATTCCAGTGTAAGTGGGAGAAATACTTACTGTTGGTGGAATTCGCCTACAACAACAGTTTTCAGTCAAGTTTGAAAATGGCACCTTATAAGGCACTGTATGGGCGTAAGTGCCGAAAGCCCTTGTATTGGACAGAACTTAGAGAGAAACAGATACACGGGGTCAATTTGATCAAGGAAACTGAAGAGAAAGTAAAAGTGATACGTGAGTGTCTGAAAGTGGCCTCCGATAGACAAAAGTCCTATTCAAATTTGAAAAGGAAAGAGATTGAATTCCAAGTCAGCGATAAAGTGTTTCTGAAAGTACCACCATGGAGGAAGGTCCACAGATTTGGCCGGAAAGGCAAATTAAGTCCTTGTTTTATCGGACCTTATGAAGTTACCGAGAGGATTGGACTGATAGCTTATCGTTTGACCTTGCCACCTGGACTGGAAAAGATTCACAATGTCTTTCACGTATCCATGTTATGTCGATACCGTTTAGACCCTTCACATATCATAGTACCAACAGAGGTAGAGATACAACCAGATTTGACTTATTGTGAAGAGCTGGTTAAAATTTTGGCGCGAGAGGTCAAACAATTAAGAAACAAAAGTATAGCCCTTGTGAAAGTACTATGGCAAAGACATGGAATAGAAGGGGCTACGTGGGAGCCCGAGGATACTATGAGAAACCAATATCCCAACCTTTTCATTGGTAAGATTTTTGAGGATGAAAATCCTTACGGGGGAGAATTGTAATACCCCGATTTAGGGGCTAGTCGGGATAGTGATTTCGGGGTCACTAATCCGATGTTAGAGAAAATTATTTTCATATTATTTTATGAGTCAGAGCATGATTATATAAGTGCATGAAAATTTTGGTGCTTTAATTTTAGATATTTCTTGCTTAATTGCGAAAAAGGACTAAAATGCATAAAGTGCGAAGTTCCATTTTATAAGCTAAAGGTGTTCAATAGCTCAAGAACATTAATTGGAGGTCTTTAAAGTGCAATTAGACCCCCAAGAAATAGAGTGTCAGCCATAGGAGACAAACATTGTCAAATTGGTCAAAGTTGTTGATATTAGGTGGACTAAATTGGTGTTTTATATTAAAATAAAGAAAAAGAAGATATCATCTTTTTCTCTCTTATCCTCCACTGAAAATTGGCAGCAAACTAAGGGTTTTGAGAGATCAAATTTTCAGCAACCTTCTCTCCTTGCTAGTAAGTATTCTAGTGATCATTTGTTGATAAAAATTGTACTTTTGGGACCCCTAAAGCTTAAGTTTTCTAAAGAGGGGACTATCTTGAAATATGGTGAAACATTTAGGGTTTTGCCATGAGAGCTTTTATGTTGTTTGCTGCATTTTTATGGAAGAAAATAAGTCATAGTTGTTAGATAAACAACTTTTGTAAGAGGTGTTATCATGAAAACACCTAAATTGACCTTGTTGTAAAGCTTATAAAGTTTGTAGTAAATGTGTGAAATGTTGAGTTTTGGTGATAGTTATAAGAGAAATAAATGTTCACCTAGGCTTGTTGAAGGTAGAAATTTGATTAGAATTGATTTCCGAGCCTAGGGGTAAAATGGTTGTTTTGCCAAAGTCTGAAGGCAAAATAGTAATTTTGCCAAAGCATTATTTTGTTAAAAAAATGCTTTTATTAATGTGATGATTAAAATGAGCTAATTTACTATTATAGAGCAAAAAGAACCAAGAGTCCACCTCGATCAAGGGAAGAATAAAGTCTCTAACTAGATCGACCATCTAGCTTATTTTGAAATCGAGGTAAGTTTGTATGTGATGAATCAATATTTATACTAGCATGTTTGAGAATGGGTGATATTATAATGACATTCTATGAAATTTAATATTAGTGTTATATGAGAAAGATGATAAAAGTCGAGATGTTGAAGTCCCGGTGGGACTATAATAAGTGTGAAAATGCTATCATCAAAATATGAGATGAATATGGTCTCGTGTAAGACCATGTTCTGGACATGGCCTCAACAGCGAATTGAGATTCCGTATAAGACCATATCCGGGATATGGCTTCGGTATTATGTATGAGAATCATATAAGACCATATCCGGGATATGGCATTGGCACTCAAAACTGACCCCATGTAAGACCATATCCGGGATGTGGCTTTGGTTTTGTGTTATGCTAATGTTTATGAATATACATCCTTGAGTATCCCTTGTGAATTATCGGGATGAGTTGATTAACTTAGAAATAGTGAAGAGAATTTTACTAATAGTTATGTCATTGAGTTAACACAGGTACTCGTGAGTATTTCAAGAAGAAACAATTACGATATATGGCATGGTATGTGCTAAATAAGGGCAAGTATGAGTATGTATAAATAAGGCAAGAAGCCTATGACTTGTGTATGGTTAATTATTGCCATGGATGGATTATATTGTGAGCTTATTGTTGCCATTTATTTCCATGCAAACTTACTAAGCTTTATGCTTTCCCCTCTCATTTCCATTTTCCTTGTAGTATTGCCTAGATAACTCGGGGATCGTGGGACACGGGAGTTCGGAAATCATCCTATCAACATCACTTTGGTATAACATTTTAGACTTATTTTGAGTATGGTATGTATAGGACTTGGGTATTTTGTTAGGTCGTAATTGTTTGCCAAAGTGTTGGCTATTTATGTTACGGAAGTCATTTTTAATTGGTCATCGGAAGTGGGCCATCACTTGACAAGTTTATATATATATCCAATGGCAATGAACTATGAAGTTTATGCTTGTATGAATGCTTTGAATGAGCTTTTGGATGTATGTGTGGGTCATGAATGATGCTCATATGAGTTGGAGTTAGTATATTTACCATGCAGGGTGGCATTTGGCTTGGAATATAGCCTTTTTATGTCCACACGGTTAGACAACGGGCGTGTATCTAGGCCGTGTGGGACACACGATCAGCCCCATGGGCGTGTTAATCGATCGTGCGTACCCTGCATGCTAGGTTTACACAATCAGAATGCCCAGTAGTAAACACACTGGCAGAGACATGGTCGTGCGTCTCAGCCATGTAGGAGGCACGACCTTGGACACTGGCATGTGCTCGGCCGTGTGAAATAAGTCAGTGTCGACCACGAGTGAGGGACTTGGGCATGTGTGACCTCACGGCTTGCCCACACGGGCGTCCCATTTCAGACGGGCGTGTGGCCCCTGTTTAGGCTAATTTTTTTTAAGTGCATAAAAGTTTTCGATTAATTCTTGAAACGTTTCTGAAGTATGTTCAAGGCCTCGTAGGCCTAGGATGAGTATGTTATGGGTTTGAATGGAAAGTGTTTAAGACGAAACAAAATTTTATAACCTGAAACGTCATGTTTAAGCAAGTTGAGTTAGGTAATTCCTCGTAACCAGTTCCAGCTTCGAACACGGGTAAGGGGTGTTACAGAGTATTTGATGAACTATCCTGTACACCTGAGGAGAGCTTGAAATGCGCTTTGTCCTCACTAAGGGACTCTGCATACCATTGGCGGAAAACGCTAACGTCAGTGGTTCCAAGGGAGAGAGTGACGTGGGACTTCTTTTTGGAAGAGTTCCGAAAGAAGTATATAATTTAGAGGTTTTTGGATCAGAAATGGAAGGAATTCCTTGAGTTAAAGCAAGGAAAAGTGGACGTGGCAGAATATGAGCGTGAGTTTGTTAGGCTTAGCAAGTACGCATAAAAATGTGTGTCAACAGAAGCTATCTTGTGCAAGAGGTTTGAAGATGGGCTGAATTAGGATGTTAGACTTTTAGTTGGGATTTTGGAACTAAAAGAATTTGTGGTGTTGGTGGATAGGTCATGTAAAGCCGAAGAACTAAATAAGGAAAAAGAGGAAGGCTGTGAGTGTGGCCCGAGATGCAAGAAAAAGGCCGATGAGTAAATCATAACAAACTCAATCGAAGAAGTCCAAGGAAGTAAACCCTTGGACTCAGGCTCGAGAGTCCAAACTACCTCGATGGCAAGTGTGGGCAATCCGAAGTCCAAACTGAAGTGTCCAAATTGTGGAAGGAAACACACTGGGAGTGTTGGGGGAATAACCGAAATTGTTATAACTATGGTTCCCCCAATCATTTCATCCGATATTACGCTGAGAGGGATGACAAGGAAAGGAAGCAATAGATAAGATCCATCAATGTATCTTCAAGGGGTAGATCACAAAAGAACCGGGGAGGTTGGACTAGTGGTAGAGGTGTGTCTCAAGATTCTATCGTGAGACTGAAGGTACGGTCACTTGCAAGAACCTATGCCATCCATGCTTGCAAAGAGGCATCATCTCCAAATGTGATAACGGGTACATTTTCTCTTCATGACACCTTTGTTATTGCTTTGATTGATCCGGGGTCTACCCATTCTTACATTTGCATGAGGTTGGCATCTAGTGTGAGCATGATTGTTGAGTCTACGGAATTTGTAGTAAAGGTGTCAAACCCGTTAGGCAAACATATGTTAGTTGACAAGGTGTGTAGGGATTGTCCTTTGACAATTAGAGGTTATTGTTTTCCGGCAAATCTTATGTTGTTGCCGTTTGACGAATTTCACTTGATTCTTGGTATGGACTGGTTAACTACCCATACTGTTTTAGTGAATTGTGGTAGTAAATTTATTGAATTGAAATTTAAAAATGGAGATTTCATTCGGGTTGAATCAGGCGGGTTAGATAGTTTACCGATGATAATTTCTTCCATGGTGGCTGAGAAATATTTAAGAAAAGGATACGAGTCCTGCCTCACTTTTGTGCTAAATACTCAAGAGTCTGAGGTAAAGATTGAAAAAGTGCCGATGGTATGTGAGTATTCGGATGTATTCTCGGAAGAGTTACCCGGGTTGCCTTCAGTTAGAGAAATCGAGTTTGGGATTGAGTTAATTCTGGGTACAGCACCTATTTCGGTTGCTCATTGTAACGACCCGAATTTGGGCCTAGTAGAATTGGGCCTATTGGGCCTTGGGCAGAGGAGCATTTAAAACTATTGAGAACAAGAGAATGGCACTAATGCAAGTTGGACTTATTAGGTGAGTGATTTTGGAAGGTTAGGGGGCTTTCATGAAGTCCCAGGATCAAACCTGGGCTTAAGGAAAAATTTTGGTTTTAGGTGAATAAAACCCTGAGAGTTAGTAAGTAGGTTTAAGAATAAAATGTGGAGAAAATGACACAAACGTAGCTGTTGTCTAGTGGCAAATAGGGCCACATGGGAGACAAGGAGGTGACGTCATAGAGGAAGCAATGGAGCCAAGGTTCAAGTCTTGGCGCTTGCAATTATTTTTGTTTTCCTTTTAAATGAACATAGACTTTGGCCCATAGACTTATATTTAGTTGTGCATGATTTTAGACATAAAAAGAGCTTGTGTTGTGGTGGCATGTAACGTCTAGAGCATAGGAGAGGGCAAGGGTTCAAATCCCATTGCAAGTAAAAAGGGATATTTATTTTACTAAGTTGGGATGCAAGTGGTTGTGATCGATTTAAACTCTTCTGAAGGAGGGATCCCACATTGGGAAGCTAGCATGAGGGAAGGTGAGAAGCTGGCTTTAAATAGAGCAATCTATGAGGAGAGTAAGGATACCTTGGTTGGAGTTTGGGCATCGGAGTGTTCGGAGTGCGGATCAACTCCGGATTCCTATCAGGTATGTATTTCGCACTACTCTAGTTATATAGCGGCAAATGCCGAAATGCCGGTCACATGGAATGGTAGCCACACGAGCGTGCTAGCGTACATGTGGGGGCTTCGACGCGATAGTTGAGGCCATCATAAGTGTTCTTGTGGGTTTAGGTTGTTTGGGCCATGTGGGGCCAATGGGCCCGTGGGCCCATATGAATAAATTGTATGATTGTGGAGTAGGTATTGAACTGGTCTATGTTAATCTCATATCTATGGCTAGATTTTGGCTAAATGGGTCACACGAGCATGTGGGTCTATTTGGGCCGAGAATGGGCCCTAGGCCCACTCACATCGTTATCTCTGTTTAAAATACCCTTGGTTTAAAATTACTGAAATACCCTTGGTTTACAAAATTACTGAAATACCCTTAATTTGTGAAATTATCGAAATACCCTCAAATTACAAAATTACCAAAATACCCTGATTTGTGAAAGTACCGAAATACCCTCAGATTGCAAAATTACCGAAATAACCCTAATTTGTGAAATTACTAAAATACCCTCAAATTGCAAAATTATCGAAATACCCCTGATTTGTGAAATTACCAAAATACCCCTAGTTTACAGAATTATCGAAATACTCTGGTTTATGAATTACAAAAATACCCATGGTTTACGAAATTACTAAAATACCCTTTATGGGTAAAGTTACCGAAATACCCTCAACGAGTAAAATTACCGAGATGACCTTACGAGGCGAAATGACCATTTTACCCCTAACTGATTAAATAACCGCTGTACCCTCGTGGTAGTACTAGTGTTGTATGTGTTAATTGTATGATTGATTATGTTTGAGATGCACAGCATACATGGATTAGTTATGAGTAGAATTACCAAATTACCCCTGTAGGGTAGGATTACCGAAATACCCCTATAGGATAAAATGACTTTTTACCCCTGAGGGTAAAAGACTGATTTTGTGCCATGACTTGACTTTGATCATATGACCGTGTTTTAACTAACTTAACTGTGGTCGCGTGACTGATATGCTTGTAATATATGTTTTAAATGATTGTTACTGAGTATGGTCATTCTGCATACACTTGTGATGATTTAGCATGACATACACGGCATATTGCATGGGGTTGGGACAAAGTTACGGAGGAAGTGTACAACCCATTACCGTTTTTTACAAGGCTTTTAGCCTTTATGCGATAAATATGGCTCTGTGCCATCTTGATTATGGCTTTGTGCCGACCGTATTTGCCCGTGGCTATGTGCCTAACATATATATTGATGACTCTATGTCGATCATAATTACCCGTGGCTGTGTGCTGATTATATTTGTAACATCCTGAAATTGGGCCTAGTAAGATTGGGCCCAATAGGCCTTAAGCGTAGTAGCGTTTAAATTTTTGAGAACAAGAGATAGGTTGAAATGCAAGTTGGACTTATTAGGTGAGTGATTTTGGAAGGTTAGAGGGCTTCTATGAAGTCCCGAGATCAAACTTTGGCTTTAGGGAAATTTTGGTTTTAGGCGAGAAAAACCCTGGGAGTTAGTAGATAGGCTTTAAGAATAAAATGTGGAGAAAAATGACACAAGTGGAGTGTGTGGTGTAGTGGCAAAGTGACACTACATAAGAGGCAAGAGGATGACGCCACAGGGAAGGAAGGAGGTCCAAGGTTCAAGTCTTGGCTCTTTTATTTTGGTTTTCTTTTTAAATGGACTTTAGAATTTGGCTATAGATTTAAATTTAGTTGCGCATTGTTTAAGACACAAGAGGAGCTTGTGGTAATGTGGCTAGCGGCGTGGATTACGTGACAAGGGAGCCTGGGTTTGAATCTCATGAAAAGCAAGGGAGTATTTATTTTGCGAATTGGATGGCAAAAGTTTGAGTTGGATTTAAACCCTACTGACGAAGGGATCCCACATGGGAAAGATACAAAGAAGGAAGGTGAGAAGCTAGCTATATTGAGCATTCTAGGAGGCGGATGAATACACCTTGGAGGGCGTTTGGGCACAGGAGTGGTCGGAGCGCGGATTAGCACCGGATTCCTATCAGGTGTGTAACTCTCTCTACTCTATTTCTAGAGCGGCAAATGCTGAAGTGCCGATCACGACAATAGTAGCTACACGAGCGTGCGAGCGCACGTGTGGAGCTTCGACGTGATAGTTGAGGCCATCAGTAGTATTCTTGTGGGTTGAGGCTGCTTGGGCCACGATGGGTGAAGTGGGCCCAATGGGCCCATAGGCCCAATTGAATAAAATGTATGATGGTGTAGTATATAGTGAACTAGACTAGGTGAATCTCATATACGTGGCTACATTTGTGTTAGGTGGGCCACATGAGCGTGTGGGTCTGAATGGGCCGAAATCGGGTTTTAGGCCCAGTAGTTCGGTACGACCGAAAATGGTAGTTGAGTCGCTTGAGGCGACATTGGGCCTTCGAAAAGGCCATTGTAGGTGCGAAATTACTGAAATACCCTCGATAGGTAAATTACGAAAATACCCTTGGTAGGTAAAATTACTGTTATACCCTTAGAGGTTGATTAGCTTGATTATGTTGTATTATGTCTATCTGATTATGATGGTAATTCATGTTATACTTATATCTGATATATGTTTTGCATACATGACATACTGCATACACGAATTATTATGTCATGACATTTGCATGGGATTTGGGATATTAATGATATGAAGGGGAAGTGTATATTGGTGACTTTGTCACGATTAATGATGGTGTGGTGCCTCATTGTGGATATGGTGATTTAATCACGTGTGGAATCAGTGGCTAGACCACTTATGTGGACTTTGAGCAGTGTGTCTGTCAGCATGACTGCCAAAGAGGTGTGTAGGGATGGAGGGTTGATTGTAGAAATCCTCAGGTGTGTATGAGGATGGATGTATGGAGCGGTATGTAGAGGATGGAATATTAGGTTGGGTTGGGACTGCATTGCACTCATTATTTGATATGTCATGATATTAGAGCTAGGGCCCAATCTGGTTCTGTGGGCTTAGGCCCAGTTATCGCTTGTAAGGGGAATTGCAGACTGAGTATTCGTAAACTCAGCCCCTCTTTTTAAATGTTTCAAGTAATCATTAGATCGCGAATTGGGAGCTGAGGCGGATTTGTGGTGGCCATGCAATGTTTTCTTGTAAACTCTTTTCTTTTATTTGGACTTATTTTTATTTGGGTTTTTGTTATGTAATAAGGCAACTATAACTTTAATTTTGGTATTTTATTTGGTTTAGCTTTTAATTTGATTACTGCCTATTATTATTCAATGTGCGATATGGGATTTTCCTAAACCCTTAATAACTGTTTTTTCATAAAGTTAACAAAAAGGATAACAATCAATAAATATTTAAACTCGAAATTTTTAACTAACGCGCAATTTTTAAACAACCCTTTTATGTGACATGCCAGATCCGGTCGTAACGTTTAGGCCGGGTTTGGGGTGTTACAATATTACTATCGCTGATGGCTATGTGCCAAACTTATTACATTCACCGATAGCTTTGTGCCGTCCTGATTATGGCTCTGTGCCATCCTGATTATGGTTTATAACCATTCTGTTTACAGCTTTTGCCATTCTGTTAACTGGCAGCGTTGCTGCGATATTTATGGCTTTTAACCGTTCTGTCTAAGGCGCTGAGCTATTTTGTTCACTTAGTGCCGCAACCGGTGCTAAGCTTGGTGTGTTGGCTGGGTGGGTCGATTTTATCCCCACATGGTGTGTTGGTTGGTACGGGTGGTGTATTGGTTGGATCGGGGTGGGATGCATCCTTATACTGTTGCATATCTATTTATGATATCTGTCACTGTACTGGGCTTAGGCTCACTTGTTCTGTTATTAGTTTGGGCTAGGCCCAATTAATTCTGTATGGGTTGTGACCCAAATGATATGGTAGTGGCTATGGCCCACGTATGCTTTGAACTGGACTATATTATATCTTGTTAAAGGGCTTTGGCCTGCACTATTTTAGTTTACATTTTCAGATAATCGATCGTTACTCTAGTGAGGGGATTACACACTGAGTTTTGTAAACTCACCCTGTTTTTAACTATGCAGGTAATCCCCAGTCTTAGACGGCTCGGAGCTGCGAGGGACTCGGATGTGGCCACACGTGAGATATGCTATAAAGTTAAACTTAGCGACTTTATTTCATTTTCTTTTAATTTATTGGGTTAATAATTTTGTAATAAGGCCTTTTTATTTTTAACTTATTATTTCTGATATTTATTTATGATGTTTTCTAACTGCTAAAGGTGGAATACGATTTCCAAAACGGTAAATGTTTTCAAAACACTATGTCTTTGCAACATTTTCAAAATACTTTTGTATCTCTATTTCTAAACACCGCATTTTCGTAAATTATCTATTTTAAATAGATAAGGTTTTAAAAGTGATTCAGTTTTCAAGTGGATAGCATTTGCTTAAGTGTTTTGAGTTTCAATGAAGAGGCTTTAACTCTCAAACAAGTTTTACCAACAAGAAATAGGGTTGTCAAAAATACTTTCATGTGACACGCTAGATTCGGGCCTAACCTTTAGGCCGGGTTTGGGGTGTTACATCCATACAGGATGGCACCATTGGAGTTGAAAGAATTGAAGGTTCAATTTCAAGAGTTAACTAACAAGGGTTTTGCAAGACCGAGCTATTCATCGTGGGGTGCTCTGGTGCTTTTTGTGAAGAAGAAAGATGAGTCGATGATATTGTGCATAGACTACAGACAGCTCAACAAAGTGACTGTGAAGCATAAGAATCCTTTGCCAAGGATAGATGATTTATTTGATCAATTGAAGGGAGCTACGGTGCTCTCTAAGATAGACCTAAGGTCTGGATATTACCAGTTGAGAGTTAAGGAGCAAGATGTGCTGAAAACTATATTTCAGACGAGGTACGGCCATTATGAGTTTCTTGTCATGCCATTCGATTTAATGAATGCTCCTGCGATATTTATGGACTTAATGAACTGTGTCTTCTGACCGTATTTGGATAAGTTTGTAGTTGTCGTTATCGATGACATACTGAGTTATTCTCGGAATGAGAGTGACCATGCAGAGCACCTGAGAATTGTTTTGCAGACTCTAAGAGACAAACAGTTGTATACTAAATTTAGCAAGAGTGAGTTCTGGCTCCGGGAGGTCAGATTCCTAAGACACATTGTGTCGAGTGATGGTATTAGAGTTGATCCGAGTAAGATCTCGGCTATTAGTGAGTGGAAACTGCCAAGAAATGTGTCAGAAGTTAGAAGCTTTTTGGGTTTAGTAGGGTACTACAGACGGTTCATGAAGGATTCTCCATGATTGCTACCCCGATGACAAAACTGTTGCATAAAGCTGTTAAGTTTGAATGGACTGAAAAATGTCATCAAAGTTTTGAGAGATTAAAAACATTGTTGACTGAGGTACCGATTTTAGTACAACCTGAGTCGGGGAAAGAGTTTGTAGTCTATAGTGACGCGTCATTAAGTGGTCTCAGTTGTATGTTGATGCAAGAAGGTAAGGTGGTGGCTTACGCCTCGAGACAGCTAAAATCGCATGAGAAAAATTATCCGACTAATGACTTGGAGTTGGCTGTAATCATTTTTGCTTGGAAGATTTGGCGTCATTATTTATATGGTGAGAAGTATCGAATCTTCACTGATCATAAGAGTTTAAAGTACTTGATGGATCAAAAGGATTTAAATTTGCGGCAACGACGGTGGCTTGAATTATTGAAGGACTATGAGCTAGTAATTGATTATCATCCGTGGAAAGAAAACATCATAGCGGATGCCTTGAGTAGAAAATCCCTATATGCTTTGAGGGTTAGACTGCTATTTATTTAGTGAATGTGTGATGCTTAAAAGAATAATAATGAGATGCAAGCTAAGAGAGTTAAGTACAAATCGGGAAATGATTTTGACTTTTGGGTGAGTTCAGATGATTGCTTGATGTTTCACGATTGGATTTGTGTACCTAAAGATGATGATTTGATTTGGGAAATTTTACATGAAGCACATAATGGTCACTTGTCAGTACATCCCGGTAGCACGAAAATGTATAATGATTTGAAGAAATTTTATTGGTGGCTAGGTATGAAAAGAGACATCTCTGAGTTCGTGACAGTATGTTTGATCTGTCAGCAAGTGAAAGCCGAGCATCAATTACCATTGGGATTGCTTCAGCCAGTGATGGTTCCCGAGTGAAAGTGGGATCGGATCACCATGGATTTTGTGACGGGGTTGCCTATGACTCCCAAAAAGAAAGATTCTGTATGGGTTATTGTTGATAGACTAACGAAGTTGACTCACTTTATACTGGTGCGTGTTGATTATACCCTTGATAAGTTGGCCGAGTTGTATATTGCTGAAGTGGTGAGATTACATAGAGTGCCTGAATCTATTATCTCAGATAGAGATCTGAGATTTACTTCGAGGTTTTGGAAGAAAATGCAGGAAGCCTTAGGTTCAAGGTTAAATTTTAGTACCACATTCCATCCTCAAACTGACGGCCAATCTGAAAGAGCCATTCAAGTTCTTGAGGATATGTTACGATGCTGTGTGTTGGAGTTCGGAGGTAATTGGGAAAAATATCTACCTTTGGTTGAGTTTGCCTACAACAACATTTATCAGTCGAGTATACGGATGGCACCGTAAGAAGCTTTATATGGACATATGTGTCAGACTCTCTTGTATTGGACCAAGCTTTGTGAGAAGCAAATTCATGGGGTTGATCTAGTTAAAAAGACCGAGGAAAAAGTGAAAGTGATCCGTAGTAGTTTGAAAGCTGCTTCGGACTGACAAAAGTCGTACGCAGATATAAAAAGGAAAGAAATTGAATTTCAAGTGGGCGATAAAGTATTTATAAAAGTATCCACGTGGAAGCAAATATAGAGATTTGGTCGAAAGGGCAAACTAAATCCATAATTCATAGGGCCATTTGAGATTACCGAAAGAATTAGACTAGTGGCATACCGGTTGGCTTTTCTAGTAGAGTTAGAGAAAATACACAACATATTTCATGTGTCGAATTTGCGACGATATCGTTCCGATCCTTCACATGTAATCCCTCCATCAAAAATTGAGATACGATCGGATATGACTTATGAAGAAGAGCCAATTAAGATTATGGCTCGAGAAGTGAAACAGTTGAGGAATAATAGTATAGCTTTAGTAAAAGTGTTATGGAAAAAACACGGTGTGGAAGAGGCTACGTGGGAACCGGAAGAAGCCATGAGAGAACAATATCCAAACATTTTTACCGGTAAGATTTTCGAGGGCGAAAATCTCTAAAGGAGGGGAGAGTTGTAACAGCCCGATTTCGAGGCTAGTCGAAATAGTGGTTTCAAGACCACTAATCAGAGGTTGAGGAAAATTATTTAGTATTAATTATTGTGGTATGGCATTAATATATGGCTATATGAAAATTTTGGTGCTTTAATTTTATCAATTGTATGTGTAATTGTGAAAAATGACTAAATCGCATACAGTGCGAAAGTTCCATTATAAGTGGTAGAGGTGTCTAATAGCCAAAGAGTAACAATTGGAGGTTCTTAAAGTGAAATTAGGCCATTGAAAATGTGATGGCTGGCCATATAGATGCTAGGGAGATAAGATATTAAATGTTGGTCAAATTTGGTGGAAATTAGGTGATAAAAATGAATAAAATAAGATGAATAAAAGATGTTATCATTTTTCACTATTCACCCTCCTTCTTCCACCAAAAATTGAAGATAAAAATAGAGTTTTTGGGGTTCAAACTTTCAGCTAAGCTATCTCCTTGCAAGTAAGTGATTTTGGTGGTTTTATTTGATAGTTTTTGTACTTTTGGAGTCCCCAAAGCTTAAGCTAGCTAATGAGGGGACTAATTTGTGAAATGGTAAAAGTTTAGGGACTTGCCATGAGAGAGTTTAAGTTGTTAGCTGAGTTTTTATGGAAGAAAATGAATCTTGGGGAGATGAGAAACAACTTTTGTGAAAGGAGTTATCATGAAAACACCTAAATAGGACTAAGTTGTAAATGTTGTAAATTGGTAATAAATGTATGAAATAGTTAGATTTGTGGGTTGTTGTAGGAGGAATAAATGTTTAGCTAGGCTTGTTTAATGCGAAAATGTGTTGAAAAATAACTTGCGAGCCTAGGGGCAAAATTGTAATGTTGCCATAGTACAAGGGCAAAATGGTCATTTTTGCTTAAGTAGAGATTATGATGCACTATGATCATAAAATGTTTTAAATGAGTGAATTTTGTTGTTATAGATTAAGAAGAGCACGGAATTATCCTTGACCGGGGAAAAGGCAAGGTTTCAGATTAAACCGCAAATTAACACATTTTGCACCAAGGTAAGTTTATGTGTAAACAATGCATCTTAATTACACATGTTGTTACTTATTGGTGTGATTACAGTGGATTGAATTTGGTGGATATTGAATAATTTTCGTATAAATGACGAAATAGAAACATAAATGTGAAATAACATCCGTAGTAATAAATGGTGGGCTGTTTGCGACACCACTTTAATAATTCTTGATGGTGGGTTGTGTGCGATACCACCTTATTACTTATTCACAATAAGTTGTGTATGATACCATCGTTTATATTATTATTTGGTGGGCTAAGTGCGTTACCACCGTATATATTCTTGTTGGTAGGCTATGTGGGATACCACCCTATTAAAGATTGATGGTAGGCTAAGTGCGAAACCACCGAGTGATTGGTAGTATTATGAATGGTTTATTGGAAAAATTATATGTGGTGATAAGTGCAGGGATGTATGTTAAATAATGTGGGCATTTGGCTTGTGATATGGTTGGAATGTGGTAAGAGATGAAATGAGTAAGCATGATCATGGAATTTTGATTGTTCTTGCTTAGTATGTAATGTTATTTATTGTTTAGCACATACTATGATGTTATATGTCTAAGCTTATAGCTTACTCCCCTTTTATTTTCCCTTGTTTTATAGAGTCAAAGAGTCAGGTTATGGTATGAAGATAATTGGAAGATCACCCACACTGTCAGCTCACCTAAGTATATCTAGACTTAGTGTTTTGAGTATGGCATGTATAGGGGCCAGACTAGATAAATTATTTTGTTATTTTGGCCAAGAGTGTGTTAGCTCCTTTAGAGGTGAACTCTTTTGTATATAGCCATAGTTGATGGCTCATTGTTTATATTTAATGAAAAGATGAAGTTATTCATGGAAGTTTATGTTGCACATTTGAGTTGCTTAGTGATTGGTTGAATGGTATTATGATGTGTAAATTAGGGTGGTGAAAAGAGCTTGGCAAATAGCCTTGCTCTTGTCCACACGGGTAAGTACACGGGCGTGTGTCTAGGCCGTGTGTGACACACGATCAGTCCCATGGGTGTGTGACCAGGTCATGTGTCCCCTACATGTTAGTTTTACAAGTTAGTGAGCTTTGTAATAAACACACGGGCAGAGACACAATTATGTGTCTCAACCGTGTGGTAGGCACGGCCACGAACATGGGTGTGTGCCCAGGCCGTGTGAAGTCTGCACCTTGAAATTGGAATTTAATTGGACACACGATCTAAGGACACGAGCGTATGCCTTGGCCATGTGACCTTAGTAAGATGATGATGTCATAAACAGAGTGCTAAGGTTTTGGCACATGGGCTAGGACACGGGCGTGTTGAGGCCGTGTGAGGGACACGGGCCAAGGACACGGGCGTGTGTCTGACCGTATGAAAACCCCTTTAGGTTTAAAATGAAAATAAAACCCACATGGGGTAGGGACATGGGTGTGTGTGACCCCACGGCCTGCCCACACGGGCGTGTCCTATTTCACATGGGCGTGTGGCCCCTGTTTAGGTTAAAAAAATTTAACTGCACTAAAGTTTTCGGTTGGAATCCGAAACCTTCCTATGCATGTTTAAGGCCTCGTAGGTCCTTAATGAGAATGTTTTGATATGAAAGAGATATTTTAAGTTGTATGACCAAGTGAGTTAAATACGGTAACGCCTTGTACCCGGCTCCAATGTAGAATACGGGTAAGGAGTGTTACACGGGCTCCTTAATGGCCCTTTCCCCACCAGCCTGAACAGGAGAAGTTTCCTCCTCTTTAAAAGTCCTGATTAAACCATTGCCCTCAGCACCCAATTATTTTTCTTTTTTGGGCCAAACATTCACCAAGTGATCCATTTTCTTTTTCTTTTTTGGGCCAAACATTCACTAAGTGATCCATTTTATTTAAACTTCCTTTGTTCCAACCACTAACTTTTGACTTATCTTTAACCCTACCTAGAGCAATACTCTCCAAAAATACCCTTTTTGAAAGGACATTCACAACTTTCCTTCCTTATTTGAATAAGTTACAGCCCCTTCGCCTTCATTGTCGGATAAAGCCATAAATCTAGAACCAAACGAATCCCCCCTGATTTTTAGGACTTTGATTGTTGCTATCCCTTGGATTATATTGTTTCTTCCGCCCAACCAACATTCACGGCCTAAAAGCCTCCATTTCTTCCACAGTCTTCTCACCTATTGGTCTCTTCTCCGATGACGTTTCCTTCTCGCCTGAATTTCTCAAGACTTCATCGAAACTCGTGCACGAGTCTTTCAAATGGCCATACCAGCCGCATGGGAAACAAACTATTGGTAGTAATTCAAATTCCACTCACTACGTCTTAACATTAATCAAAACTTGCAACACTAGAGGCTGATCGAGAGTTACGTAAACTACCATTCTGGGAAATCTTCCCTTTGAACCCTTATCAGTCATAAAATCCAGCTTTGCAACCTTACCCACCAATCCTCCTATTTCCTTTAAAATTTTCCTTTTATAAAAGAAACCTGACAAGTCAGGGAGACAAATTCAGGCTATCACCAAATTTGGAAATCGTTGAAGTGGGTTAAAGTCCAAGCTCCAAGGTTGGACTATAAGATACTGACCAAATACCATCCATGGTCCCTAGGTAAGAACCTTTTCGTAATCTCTTGCATTTTGAAATCTGGCCAAGAAGTATCTATTTTCAATGCCTATAAGCTGAAACAGTGAGGATGGTTCCATAGGCTAGAGATTCAATTAAATAAGGAAGCATAGCCTATGTTCCTCTCGAGGAGTTTAACCACCACTGTGATGGCCATATCCATAACCAATAATTGTTGTAACCTTTCGAAAAACTCGATTGTTGGAATACCATTCAATGTGGATTTTCTGATATCTCCTTTCAAGAAAATAATGTCATCTTCATTACCATTCACAGTAGATATGGACGATGTCTTAGGATTCTAGATTCCATACCCCAATAGCTTGTCTTTCCATGACACCTCATGTTTTGATGTCAAATCTATTTCCATCTCAACATCCTCTCATTTACCTTTAAATCTAGCCTTTTTGGTGTTTCGATCAACATCTGGTTGGCCGCCACCATTTCCTTTGAGAGCATCCATTTTTTACTAAACATTTTTTTACTCAATATTTCAATTAACATGGAAGGTTCTTTTTTATCTCATATTTCAAGAATGTTAATACAATAGTCCTAATGGCATTCTTACCTAATCTATATGACATTCTTCCAATTTATGCATGGAATGCTATGGAAATTTTATAATATTCACATTCATTTATGCACAAAAATCAATCAATCATAAAACAAACAATTTTGATTCTCCACAGTTTTTCTTTTGAGGGAAAAACTGAGGAAGTGAATGTGAACTGTGCACTAGGTAGGGTCCTAGGAAAGGAAGGTGAGTCAAATTTGACCGCTTAAAAACCAAATCTTTCCTAGCTAGAGATAATCCTAGACATGTACATTCTCATTACCACACTTCTTATTTTATAATCGATCAATTGTGGATCATCTCATATATATATCACAATTATAACATTACATAATATAAATATTATAAATAATTATAAAATAGATATATAAGGAGATAGGTAACTAAAATAAAATTTCCAGTCAAAATTTCCATGGTTATATTTCTAGAAAATAAATGAAAAATAAAATTACATAGTTTTCTGCCATAACTACTCTGTCCAATTGCTTTGTCCAATGGCCTCATCATGTATGTGTTACCCTCATATGGTAACCTTGATTCCTTTGAGTTAAATCTGTTTACTCAATACAATCATGTTTTATCTCATTGTTACCATTGTGTCTTCTTAGTGAGTAATATGATCACTATCAACAAATGATTGTGATAAATTGCTCGTTCGAGAATAAGCAACTCGTGGCCACGTTCCATATTTATCAATCCATACAATGCTAATAAGAGGATACCATTAACTATTTAATTGAGTTATGAATTTGAATGTTTCTAGTAAAGCCATGCCATATAAAAGTCATGTAGCCAACATATCAGCTATCGACTTGATCATCTTTAGAGGCTAAGCCTCCACTTCTATCAAAGCAGATGAGTTACATACGCATGGTTAGTGAATAACTCAAGATTTAGGTAAATCACACAATGAATGTCACAAGTGAATTAATTCACAAACGAATTCAGAACTAATTCATCTTGAGTCCAATCCAATATATCATTCTGCCAATGAATACATCTATGTCTCTACTAGTGGTGTAATAGCTCGTATTTAGTCAAATCAGAACAGTGGTTTCTTGACCAAAAATCCAAGGTCAAAAATATTTATTTTATTATTTTAATGTTTACAGCATGACTGAATGATTGTGTGAAAGTTTCGTTAAGAATTTTTATCGTTTGAAAAGTTAATTTGATAAAAAGGAGTAAATTGCGTAAAATGCAAAAGTGTCGCTCTATTAGCTAAAGGTGTCTAATAGCTATAGAACCTTAAAGTTAAGGTCCTTAGGTGGTAAATAGACCATTATTTTGATAGTGGCATGGCATTTAGTGTAATTATTAAATGTTTTAAAGGTTAAATAGGTAAATTGATTATTAATGGTTAATTAAAATAAAAAAAAGCTTAATTTTGATAGATTATCATATCCATTAGCCAAAATATTGAAAGGAAGAGTAGCTATGGTTACGTTTTCATTCGTCCAAGCTTTCCTAGCTCATTAAGGTACAATTTTTGTCCCGTTTTTAATGTTTTCTACATTTTTGATATCGTTGCGCTAGTACTAGCTCGTCAGGGACTATTTTGCAAAATATTTAAAGATTTTGAATGATTCCATTGATAAATAAATTTGCATTTTGAATTTTCTTGATAGATTATGAATGCTTGTTGATAGATATACAATTTTTGTTATGTGATTTTTAGTGAAAATGCAAAATAGGGATTAAATTAAGAAATGTGTAAAGTTAGTGGTTAAAATGTGAAATAAATGAAAATTATGGGCTGATATGGGCATTATGGTAATTCGAATAAGCATGAGTGTTATAAAATTTGCATGAATTTGTGATTTTATGTGATAAGGACTAAATTGTAAAAAATGTGAAAGTTTAGGGGTAAATGTGCAAAATAACCCTAATATGTAATTTGGACTAAATTGAATAGTGGGATGATTAGATGAGTTAATTTTGAATATATTTAGATCAAGAAAAGCGAAATTCGGACATTAATTGGGGGAAAAGTAAAGTTATCAATTAATTTACCGATTCTGTCATTTTCACATCCGAGATAAGTTCATATATAACAAGCATTATTATAATTATGTTTTAAATGCTTTGATATTGCATAAATTATGTATACGAGATTATAGTTATGTTTGAAGACGATTCAGCTATACATGGCACTTAGTGTGCAATTCGACATAGCTTTGGTTATATATGAAACTTAGTGTGTGAGATTGAGATAGCTTCGACTATGTATGGCACATAGTGTGCGATTTGAGATAGCTTTGGCTATATATGGCACTTAGTGTGCGATTTGAGATATCGAGTATTCAACGGTATTCCGAATATGTATGAGCTTGTTACAGATTGGTACAGGTATGTACATGCATAGTATGAGCTTTAAATCGAAGAAGTTATGAAGTTTGCATATAAGCATGTGAAAGGTTTGTTAGTAATCATGAATTACATGTTAATATGTTTAAATTGATGAATGGTGTATTTGTGATTAGTTAAGTTTATATCATACGAGCTTACTAAGCTATAAAGCTTACTTTGTTTATTTTCCATGTCTTATAGTGATTTCAAAGCTAGCTCAAATTTAGGGATCATCAGAGGTTACGTCACACTATCCAACCACCACTTTGGTACTTTTGAGCTTATGGTTAGGTCATACTGCATGTATAGGAACTATGGTCATGTTGGTTATGTTTTAGTAGTGAGTTTTTCCATTTGAGATGGCTTGTAAATGTATATGTTTCGATTTGTGCATATAGCCATGAAAGTTGGCTTGTTTTGGTATGTTTGAGCCTAGTGTATGTACATATAAATATATGACCTATATTATGAGGACTGTGGAATTAATATCATGCTTGTGAATTTGGTACAAAATGATATATGTTTGGTAAATGTTTACAGATGGGCTAAAGCTATTTTTTGATATGTTTAATGTTGCTTAAAAATGGTTGATGAATTGATAATGTTTGTAAATGAGGTTTAGACTAAGAAATGCTTAGCTGAAATGGTAGGAATTATGTTTGATTTGGTTGTTTTGGGTTGCCCATTATGCTTTGTTTTGGTGCCATATGTGTAGAAGAAGGTGTGTACCAAATAGGGTGGCAAAATGGCTTGGTAAATAGCCTATTTTTGTCCACACGAGCAAAGACACAGGCATATGTCTCAGCCGTGTGTGATACACAGTCATGTTACACGGCCGTGTGTTCACTGGTGTTGATATTGAAATGAAGTCAGTATCCTCCACACGGTCTCACACACGGGCGTATGATCGGCTGTGTGTCACAAGTTAGTATACCCCCTAATTGGCACACGGCCTAGCACATGGGCGTGTGACTTGGCCATGTTGCATAAGTTAGTATACCATACAGGTTTGGCATGGCCTAGCACACGGCCCGGCACACGAGCCTGTGTTGCCACTTAGAAGGGCACACGGGCTTCTGGTTGGTCATGTGAACAAAGTCAATAACCTCACTTGTTTGGACACTGGATAAGACATGGGCTGGGGCACTGCCATGTGCTGACATTTCGATTGTTCACACGGCCTGTAACACGAGCGTGTCTGGTGGCCGTGTGAGACACACGGCCTGGTCACACGGGCGTGTGTCCCTTGCTTTGAGAAAATTTTGCTAAGTGTTGAAAAATTTTCTGAGTTTTCGGTTTAGTTCCAAACCACTCTCAATGCATGTTTAAGACATTGTAGGCTCGTTTAAGGGACACTATGATTGTTTATGATTGAATTGTATTTGAATTGTTATATTGTATATGAAATATATGTTTAAAAGTGTTGTAAGTCTGGTAATGCTTCGTAACCCTATTTCGATGTTGAATACGAGTGAGAGGTGTTACATTTCTTGGTATCAGAGCTACAGTTTAGTCGATTCTAGGGATAACGTAGCGTATGTGAGAGTCTAGCTATACATGCCATATATAAATTGTGATAGTGTGATGACTCTTGACGTTTTAAAATGTGTTTTCATATAGAAATGGATACCAATCGAGCTATAGCTAATAAGGTTGAAAGTAATGCGCCTGCTCCCGCTTAGGGATAGCGCCGTCTGATTTTAGACCCATAATGGGCAGTCAGGGAGGAGTGGCTAAAGAAGCCTTCTTCTAAATGATGAACGAATGGTTCACTCAATACATTCGTACAAACCCGGGTGCTCAACAACCTTCACCCCCTCCTAAATCCCAACCTGTACCCATAGTTCCTTAAGGAGTTGAGCTTTTAAGATTGAATAAACCTCCAGTTGATAAGATCTACAAACACGAGGCTAAAGAGTTCAGAGCCAATGTTGATGTTGATTCTGAGAGAGCTGATTTTTGGCTTCAAAATACGATCCGAGTGTTTGATGAGCTTTCCTGTACACCAGCTGAATGTTTAAAGTATGCTATATCGCTTCTGAGGGACACTGCGTATCAGTGGTGGAATACCTCAGTATCAGTGGTGCCGAGAGAGAGAGTCACTTGAGAGTTCTTTCAGACCGAGTTCCAAAAGAAATATATAAGCCAGCGGTTTCTGGATAAAAAACACAAAGAGTATTTAGAACTGAAACAAGGCCATATGACCATAACCGAGTGTGAGAGAGAATTTGTGAGGTTATGTAAATATGCTCGAGAGTATTTTTCTACCAAAGAGATTATATATTTCTACTGAAGAGATTATGTGCAAGCGGTTTGTTGACGGGTTGAACAAAGATATTAAACTTCTGGTTAGGATATTAGATTTGAAAGAGTTTGTTATGTTAGTCGATTGGGCTTGCAAAGCCGAAGACTTTAATCGAGAAATCAAAGGTAAGAGATTCGAGGAAGAGATCGATGAGTAGACCTTATCATTCCTCGTCAAAGAAATCACGAGATCATTTTAATCGACCGACCACTTCAATGGGATATTCCAATAGAGATCGTGAAAGGCAATACACCAGCCCTAAAGCTTAAGCCACATCATTATCAAATGTTGGCATTGTAAAAGATATCAAACTTGAGTGTCAACAGTGTGGAAGACGGCATTTTGGAGTTTGCTGGGTGAAAAATAATAATAAAGCTTGTTATAGTTGTGGTTCACGAAATCATTTTATCAGAGATTGTCCTGAGCTAAATGAAAAAGATAAATCTTAGAATGCAAGATCGTGGAATACAGCTACTCGAGGGAGGCCACTGAGAAATGCGGGAAATGCAAGTCATAATCGTTGTACAACAAGAGATTCTAAAGTAAGATATGAGGCCAGAGTACCTATTAGAGCTTATGCTATTCGCGCTCGCAAAGATGCGTCATCACCAGATGTTATTACTGGTACATTTTCTCTTTACGACACTAATGTTATTGCATTGATTTATCCTGGATCGACTAATTCATATATATGTATGAATTTGGTGTCTAATAAGAGTTTGCCTGTCAGTCTACTAAGTTTGTGCTTAAAGAATCGAAGCCCTTAGGCAAGTTTGTACTAGTTGATAAAGTATGCAAGAATTGTTCTTTAATGACTTGGGGTTACTTTTTTCCGGCTAATTTGATGCTTTTACCATTTCATGAGTTCGATGTAATTCTGGGTATCCATTGGTTGACTCTACATGATGCTGTTGTGAACTGTAGATGAAAGATTATAGAATTGAAGTGTCAGAATAATGAAATTCTTCAGATTAAATCAAATGAATTAAATGAATTGCCTCTTGTGATTTCGTCTATGTCAGCTCAGAGTTGTTTGAGAAAAGGTTGTGAACCTTATCTTGCTTATATTTTGGATACCAAAGTGTCTGGATCAAAGATTGAATCAATGGCAGTTGTTTGGGAATATTTGGATGTGTTTCCTGAAGAATTACCGAGGTTTCCACCTATTAGAGAGGTTGAATTTGCTATTAAATTAGTGCTATGAACTTCGCCGATATCTATAGCTCCATACAGAATGGCTCCGACAGAGTTGAAAGAGTTGAAAGCTCAGTTGCAAGAGTTAACAGATAGAGTTTTTGCACGATCAAGTTTTTCGCCCTGGGGTGCACCTGTATTGTTCGCAAAGAAGAAAAATGGATCAATGAGAATGTGTATCGACTATAGACAGCTCAACAAAGTTACGATAAAGAATAAGTACCCACTTCCAAGAATAGACGATTTGTTTGATCAATTGAAAGGTGCAACAGTGTTTTTGAAGATTGATTTGAGATCGGGTTATTATCAATTACGAGTTAAAGACTCGGACGTGCTAAAAACTACGTTTAGAACGAGGTATGGACACTATGAATTCCTTGTTATGCCTTTTGGACTAACTAATGCTCCTGTCATTTTTATGGATTTGATGAATCAGATCTTTAGACCGTATTTAGACAGATTTGTTGTTGTGTTTATTGACGATATTCTGATCTATTCTCGAGATGAGTCTGAGCATGTTGAGCATTTGAAGATTGTGTTGCAAACCTTGAGAGATAAGCAACTATATGCTAAATTCAGTAAATGTGAGTTTTGGCTCTGGAAAGTTGGATTTTTGGGACATATTGTATCCGCAGATGGAATTCGAGTTGATCTGAGCAAGATTTCTGCAGTTATTAACTGGAAACCACCTAGAAATGTATCCAAGGTTAGAATTTTTTGGGATTAGCTGGTTATTATAGATGCTTTGTAAAAGGGTTCTCAATAATTGCTACACCGATGACCAGATTGCTTCAGAAAGATGTCAAGTTTGAATGGTCTGAGAAATGTCAACAAAGTTTTGATCAATTGAATGCATTGTTAGCAAAGGCACCAGTGTTGGTTCAACCTAAATCGGGTAAAGAATTTGTGATTTACAGCGACGCGTCATTGAATGGTTTGAGTTGCATATTGATGCAAGAGGTAAAAGTTGTAGCTTATGCCTCCAGACAGTTGAAACTGCATGAAAAGAATTATCCAATGCATGATTTAGAATTGGCTGCTATAGTTTTTGCATTGAAAATTTGGCGTCATCATTTCTACGGTGATAAATGTCACATCTTTACTGATCATAAAAGCTTAAAATATATTATGACTCAGAAAGATTTAAATTTGTGACAACGGAGATGGCTTGAGTTACTTAAAGACTCTGAGTTAGTAATTAATTACCACTCAGGAAAAGCGAATGTAGTCACAGATGCTTTGAGTAGAAAATCGTTGTTTGCTTTGAGAGCAATGAATACACAGTTGACATTATCCGAAGATGGTTCAATCTTAGCTGAGTTAAAAGCTAAACTAGTATTTCTTCATCAAATTTGTGAAGCTCAGAAATGTGATAGTGAATTGCAAGCTAAAAGGGTGCAATGCGAATTGACTAGTGATTTAGAATACCAAATCAAATCCGATGATTGTTTGACGTTTCGAGATAGAATCTGTGTACCAAACAATCCAGAGTTGATTCAGAAAATTTTACACAAGGCACATAGTGGTTGCTTATCCGTTCATCCTGGAAGTATTAAAATGTACAATGATTTGAAACAACTGTATTGGTGGTCGGGTCTGAAACGAGACATTTCAGAGTTTGTATCAAAGTGTTTGATTTGCCAGCAAGTGAAAGCCGAGCATCAAGTGCCTTCAGCTTTGCTTCAGCCCGTGATGATACCGGAGTGGAAATGGGATAGAGTGACAATGGATTTTGTATCGGGGTCACCCCTGTCTCTAAAAAAGAAAGATACATTTGGGTTGTCGTTGATCAATTGACAAAATCTGTACATTTCATTTCGGTATGTACTGACTATTCACTCGATAGATTAGCTGAATTGTACATTGCTGAGATCGTTAAACTGCACGGGGTGTAAATATTGATTATTTCAGACAGGGATCCAAGGTTTACATCACGATTTTTGAAGAAATTGCAAGAGGCTCTGGGTATAAAATTGAATTTCAGTATAGTTTTTCATTCGCAAACCGACGATCAGTCCGAGAGAGTAATTCAAATTCTCAAAGATATGCTTAGATGTTGTGTTTTAGAGTTTGAAGGCAATTGGGAGAAATATTTTTCGTAAGTTGAATTTGCGTATAATAATAGTTTTCAATCAAGCAAAAAGATGGCACCGTATGAAGCATTTTATGGTCGTAAATGCCGAAATCCATTATACTGGACTGAACTTAGCGAGAAACAGATTCATGGGGTTGATTTAATTAGAGAAACCGAAGAGAAAGTGAAAGTAATTCGTAGCTATTTGAATGCAACTTTAGATCATCAGAAATCATACGCAGATTTGAAACGAAAAGATATTGAATTTCAAATTGGTGACAAAGTGTTTTTGAAAGTATCTCCATGGAAGAAAATCCTTATATTTGGTTGGAAAGGCAAGTTGAGTTCGCGTTTCATCGGGCTGTACAAGATCATCAAAAGAATAGGGCCAATGGCATATCGACTAGCCTTACCATCAGAGTTAGAAAAGATCTATAATGTGTTTCACGTATCGGTGTTCCATCAATATAGATCGGATCCCTCACATGTGATTTCTCCGTCAGAGATTGAGATTTAGCCTGATATGACGAATAACAAAAAATCGACTAGAATTTTGGCTCGAGAGATCAAAGAATTGAGAAATAAATGCATAGCATTAGTGAAAGTCTTGTGGAAACGTCATAGAATTGAAGAGGCAACATGGGAGCCTGAGGAAGCTATGAGAAAACAATACCCTAATCTATTCACTGGTAAGATTTTCGGGGATGAAAATCCTTAAGGGGGAGAGTTGTAACAGCTCGTTTTTAGTCAAATTGGAACAGTGGATTCGAGACCACAAATCCTAGGTCAAAATATTTATTTTATTATTATTTTAATGTTTACAGCATGATTGAATGATTGTGTGAAAGTTTCGTTAAGAATTTTTATCGTTTGAATGGTCAATTTGATAAAAAAGACTAAATCGCGTAAAATGCAAAAGTGTTGTTCTATTAGCTAAAGGTTCTAATAGCTATAAAATCTTAAAGTTAAGCTCGTTAAGTGGTAAATAGACCATTAATTTGATAGTGGATGATACTGGCATGGCATTTGGTGTAATTATTAAATGTTTTAAAGGTTAAATAAGTAAATTGATCAATAATGGTTAATTAAAATAAAACAAAAGCTTAATTTTGATAGATTATCATCTTCATTAGCCGAAACTTTGAAAGGAAGAGTAGCTATGGTTAGGTTTTCATTCGTCCAAGCTTTCCTAGCTCATGAAGGTATGATTTTTGTCCCGTTTTTAATGATTTCTACGTTTTTGATATCGTTGCAGCTAGTACTAGCACGTCAGGGACTATTTTGCAAAATTGTTGAAGTTTTTGAATGATGCCATTGATGAATACATGTGTATTTGAAGTTCCTTGATAGATTATGAATGCTTGTTGATAGATATACAAGTTTTGTTAAGTGATTTTTAGTGAAAATACAAAATAGGGATTAAATTGAGAAATGTGTAAAGTTAGTGGTTAAAATGTGAAATAAATGAAAATTATGGGCTGCTAGAGGCATTATGTAACAGCCCAATTTAGGGCTTAGTCAGAATAGTGGTGCGAGACCACAAATTCGAAGTAGAAAATATGTGTTTATATGATTTTACAAGGCTTATGAGGTAATTGCATGATTGTGAGAAAGTCCTATGAAGAAATTTTATTAATTAGTGATTAAATTGTCCATTAGGACTAAATTGAAAAGAATGGAAAATATGAGATTCTAGAATATTCATGTATGAAATAGAATTATAAAAATTTCTAGAGGTCATTATTTAGCAATTAGACCATTATACTTGATGATGGACAAAAATGGACATGGGAAGGAAAAATCTCAAGAAAGGGGCATTAAGGGCAATTTTGTCCTTTGGTAAATAAAAGAATTAAGAAGGGAAATTAAGCCAAAAATCATGTCCATCTTCTTCCCCATGGTGCCGAAATTTGCAAGGACACCATAGCTAGGGTTTTGTTCATTTTCAAGCTTAAAGTAAGTGCATCCTAGCCCTATTTTTAATGTTCTTTGTATTTTTGAAACCCTCGTAGCTCGATTTATCTATTTCTAGCCATATGTTGAGGTAGGGTTTATCTTCAAAAGTTTAACCATGTATGATATGCTTGTGTTTTGATGTTTTATGGAAGAATATGAAAGTTTGATGTATGATAAATATCTTTTTCTAAGTGATTTTCATGAAAGTTGCATGAAAAGGACCAATTTGTAAAGTTGTAGAAATGGTCATACATGAGTAAAATAGTGGGAATTTAATGTTGTTATAGTTGAGAAAATGATTCAGCTAGGTTTGAAATGCAAGAAAGTTGAATGAAAATCATTTTACGAGCCTAGGGGCGAAAGTGTAATTATGTGAAAGTTTAGGTGCAAAATCATAATTTTGCCCAAATATGAATTATGAGTCGATTTCGTCAATGTATGTGTTTAACAAGAGAAATTTATTATTATAGTTCAAGAAACACGAAGCCCGGACCAAAACCGAGGCAAGAACAAAGTTAAAGACTAAATCGAGCACCGAGACACATTTTGAGATTCGAGGTAAGTTTGTATGAAAATAGTATTTCATGATGTTCGATATTTGAAAACATTCATTATTATGTTAATGCATGTTATTGTGAACGAAATCGAGCTATAAAGTCCCGATAAGTAAACGGTGAGAACAGGCTAAATTGTAGTTCAGGCTATAGTTCCGAAATAAGTATATTGCCTATGTATGCATATGAGAAAGGAAAGGTTCTGTATAAGACCATGTCTGGGACATGGCTTCGGCACCAAAGAATGATCTCGTGTAAGACCATATCTAGGATATGGCATCGACATTTAAGTACGATCTCGTATAAGACCATGTCTGGGACATGGCATCGACATTGAGTTATGAGATCCCGTATAAGACCTTATCTGGGATATGGCGTCGGTACTAAGGAATGATCCCATGCAAGACCATATTCGGGATATGGAGTTGGCATCAAATCTTATATATGTTAAGCTTGAATGATTCATGATGATCCTATTTATTCATAAGCAAAAGAGTCAAGTATGTGAGTTGGCCTAGATCCAAGTGTATTTATGGATGGCCTTGAGTGATTGTTCAGGGTATGAATGATAAAAATGTGAATTTTTGGCTATGATAGCAAATATGTGAAACTACATGAATCAGTGATACAGATATCTTGAGTAAGTACTTTTATTCAATGGTGCTATGTGGCCATTGTTTCATGATATGCATGATTATAGTTTGAGTAAATTGTCATCCTAGAGTTTCATGCAAACTTATTAAGCTATATGCTTGCCCCTCTCTCTTCCCTTTTCCTTGTAGTTTCGCCAAGTTAGCTCGAGGCACATTGGACGTCAGAGTTCAGAATCACACTATCAACATCACTTTGGTATAACAATTTAGACTTATATTGAGTATAGCATGTATAGGACTCGAGTATTTTGTTAAGTTGTAACTGTTAGCCAAACTGTTGGCTACGTATGCTACTGAAGTCATTTTGTAAATGGTCTTGAGTTAGGCCAATACTTGGCAAATCCTTTTGCACAATGAAGGTAAATTCTATGAAGTGTATGCTCTTGTGTATGTCTCGATTTCTTACATTTCTAGAGATATTAATTGGTCATCTTTTAAATTGTAATGATTGGAATTGGAGTTTGTGTGTGTGCGATGTAGGGTGGCAAAATGGCTTGGCAAATAGCCTGCTAATTGTCCACATGGGTAGACACACAGGCGTGTGTCTAGACGGTGTGGGAGGCACGGCTAGCACATGGGCATATGCCCAGGACGTGTAAAGTCTGCACCTTGCATTTGAAATTTAAATCGCCACATGACTGAAGCACACGGGAATGTGTATAGGCCTTGTGGATAAGTTAGAATGACAAGGTTTGGCACAAGGCCCAGGGCCACGGGCGTGTCAGGGCTGTGTGAAATTAGTTAGTGTCGACCACGGGTGGAAGACACGTGCATGTTTTAGGGGCACACGGCCGTGTCCCTAGTTCAACACGGGTGTGTGGCCCCTATTTTGATGAAAAGTTTTCCAAATTCATGAAAGTCCTCGGTTAAATCCTGAAACTTCCCGGAGGTATGCTAAGGGCCACGTAGGTCAAGAATGAACAAGAAATGGGTGTTGAACGAAATGTTGTAGCCCATTATTACATGTTCAAGTAAGGTTAAGCATGGTAATGCCTTGCATCCAGTCCCGTCGTCGGACACGGGTGAAGGGTGTTACATTTAGTGGTATCAGAGCTACAATTAAGTCGATTCTAAGACTAACATAGTGTAAGTATGAGTTTAGCTATACATGCCATATGTATTTGTGTAATGATAGTGTGACGACTCTTGACAGTTTGAAATGTGTTTTTATTTAGTTGATGGATACTGATCCTGATCGAGCTGCAGCCGATGATGCCACAAGTAATGCACCAGCTCCCGCACAAGGGACCGCGCCAGTTGAAAGTAGACCCGAGACTTTGTGTCAGAGAGAGAAGCCTTTCTTTGAATGATGAGTAACTGGTACACAGAGTATACTCGAGCAAATCTGAATGCTCCACCTTATCCACCCCTACCTATTCCTCAGCCCACCCATGTAGCTCCCTAAGTGGTAGAAGTTGTAAGAAGAGAAAAGCCCCCGGTTGATAGAATTTGGAAACAATAAGCTGAAGAATCTCGGGCTAGTAAAGATGATGACTCGGAAAGAGCTAAAATTTGGCTTGAAAACACCATTCAAGTGTTTGATGAGCCATCGTGCACAATTGAAGAGTGCATGAAGTGTGTAGTTTCTCTTTTGAGAGATTCCGCTTACCAGTGGTGGAATACCCTTGTGTCGGTGGTACCAAGGGAAAGGATAATATGGGAATTCTTTCAAGAAGAGTTTCGAAAGAAATATATAAGTCAAAGATTTATTGACCAGAAGAGAAAGGAATTCCTTGAACTGAAGTAAGGAAAGATGATTGTAACTGAATACGAGCGTGAGTTTGTGAGACTCAGTAAGTACGCTCGAGAGTGCGTGTCCTCGAAAGCCATTATGTGTAAGAGGTTTGAGGATGGGCTAAATGAAGATATAAAGTTGTTCGTTAGTGTCCTGGAATTGAAAGAATTTGTTTTGTTAGTAGAGAGAGCCTATAAGGCTGAAGACCTAGTTAAGGAGAAAAGAAAGGCTGAGATGGAGTCTTGTGACTCGAGAAAAAGACAGATGAGCAAAACATTTCAATCATCATCTAAGAAGTCAAGAGACTTCTTAACCCGATCAGCTACTTCAGCCGAGTTTTCAAATAAGAGTAAGAGTAAACAGTACTCAGGGCCTAAAGCCCAGGCTACATCAGTTGCTAGTATTGGCAACCACCGACCCAGTAGACCGGAGTGCCCACAATGTGGCAGACGTTATTCTGGTGAATGTCGAGCAAATGAAAAGCCTGCTTCAGGTGTGGGTCTTTAGACCATTTTATTAGAGATTGTCTAGAAGTGGATGAGAAAGAGAAGCCTCAAGAGGCAAGACCGGAAGGCACTACTAGAGGGAGATCACAAAGAAACCCAAGAAGCAGGGCAAGTAGTAAGACTATTTATAAGGAGCAGGCTGCGAGACCTGAGGGCCGAGCACCTGCGAGAACTTATGCCATTTGCACTCGCGAAAAAGCATCGTCTCCTGACGTGATTACGGGTATCTTTTCTCTCTATGATACTAAAGTTATTGCTTTAATAGATCCGGGATCTACCCATTCATATATATGCATGAAATTAGTATCGAGAATGAGTTTGCCCGTAGAGTCTACAGAATTTATGATAAAGGTGTCTAATCCTTTAGGCAAAAGTGTGTTAGTTGATAAAGTATGCAAAGATTGCCCATTAATGATTAGAGGTCATTATTTTAAGGAAAATTTAATAATATTGTCATTTGATGAATTTGATATTATTCTTGGTATGGACTGGTTAACCACTCATGATGTGACAGTAAATTGTGGAAAGAAATATATTGAATTGAGATGTAAAAATAGGAACACTCGTCGTGTTGAATCAGATGATCAAGACAGGTCGCCGGTAGTGATATCTCACATGTCAGCCCAGAAGTATGTAAGGAAAGGATATGAGGCTTATCTAGCTTTTGTGATGAATGCTAAAGAAACGAAATTAAAGATTGAATCAGTTCCGGTAGTATGTGAGTACCCAGATGTATTTCCAGAAGAGTTTCCCGGGTTACCTCCAGTTAAAGAGGTTGAATTTGGTATCGAATTAGCTCTCGACACTGCATCCATATCAATTGTACCTTACAAAATGGCTCCAATTGAGTTAAAATAATTGAAGGTACAGTTGCAAGAGTTGACGGATAAAGGTTTTGCAAGACCGAGTAGTTCTCCATGGGGTGCTTCAGTGCTATTTGTGAAAAAGAAAGATGGTACCATAAGACTATGCATAGATTATCGGCAGCTTAATAAGATAACAGTGAAGAACAAGTATCCGTTGCCAAGGATCGATGATTTGTTTGATCAATTGATGGGAGCCACTGTATTCTCCAAGATAAACTTGAGATCGGGATATTATCAGTTGAGAGTAAAGGACTCCGATATGCCTAAGATGGCTTTTGGAACGAGGTATGGGCATTATGAATTTTTAGTTATGCCTTTTGGATTGACAAATGCTCCTGCGGCGTTCAAGGATTTAATGAACTGCGTTTTTCGATCGTATTTAGATAAGTTTGTGGTCGTCTTCATTGATGATATACTGATATACTCTCGTAATGAGAGTGAACATGCCGAGCACTTGAGAGCTATTTTACAGATTTTACAAGATAATCAATTGTACGCCAAGTTAAGCAAAAGTGAATTTTGGCTTAAGGAAGTTGGATTTCTGGGACACATTGACTCAGGAGATGGAGTTCGAGTTGATCCAGGTAAGATTTCGACTATTTTGGATTGGAAACAGCCTAAAAATGTATCTGAAATTAGGAGTTTTTTGGGCTTAGCTGGCTATTATAGACGATTCGTTAAGGGGTTTTCCATGATAACAACTCCAATGACTTAAATCATTGCGAGAAAGATGTAAAGTTTGAATGGATAGAAAAGCGCCAACAAAGTTTTGAGAGATTAAAGGCAATGTTGACAAAGGCTCCAGTTCTAGTACAACCTGAATCAGGAAAAGAATTTGTGATTTATAGCAATGCCTCCTTACGTGGTTTGGGTTGTGTACTTATGCAAGAAGGCAAGGTGATAGCATATGCCTCCAGATAGTTAAAGCCGCACGAGAAGAACTATCCGACACATGACTTAGAATTAGCTGCTATAGTCTTTGCATTAAAGATTTGGAGACACCACTTGTATGGTGAAAGATGACGGATATACACAGATCACAAAAGTCTGAAGTATTTAATGACTCAGAAAGAATTGAACTTAAGGCAACAAAGATGGTTGGAGTTGATAAAAGATTATGAGTTAATCATTGACTATCACCCGGGAAAAGCGAATGTAGTCGCTGATGCCCTGAGTAGGAAATCTCTATTTGCCTTAAGAGCTATGAATATACAGATGACCGTGACAGAGGCTGGTTCCATTTTAGCTAAGTTGAGGGCTACACCGATGTTTCTTCAAGAGATCTATGAGGCTCAGAAAGATGATAGTGACTTACAAGTCAGAAGAGTTCAATGCGAGTCAGATATTGAGTCCAATTTTCAGATCAACCCGGATAGATGTTTAATGTTCAGGGACCGAGTATGTGTACTGAGAAATGATTAACTCATTCGTAAAATTTTACATGAAGCACATAGCGGATGTTTGTCCGTACATCCCGGTAGCACCAAGACTTACAATGATCTAATGAAATGGTATTGGTGGCCAAGTATGAAGAAAGATATTTCTGAGTTTATTTCAAGATGTTTGATTTGTCATCAAGTAAAGGCTGAATATCAAGTACCCTCGGGTTTGGTTCAACCTATTATGGTGCCCGAGTGGAAATAGGACCAAATCACTATGGATTTTGTAACAGGATTGTCGTTGACACCGAGCAAGAAAGATGCCATATGGGTTATAGCCGATAGACTTAATAAGTCGGCTCATTTTATACCAGTACGTGTCGACTACTCACTTTAAAAATTGGCAAACTTGTACATTTCTGAGATTGTGAGATTACACGGAGTGCCCTTATCGGTTATATCAGATAGAGATCCAAGATTCACATCCAGATTTTGGAAGAAGTTGCAAGAGGCCTTGGGCACAAAGTTGAATTTCAGTACAGCTTTCCACCCCGGAGAGGCTAATTTAAGTTCTTGAAGACATGATCAGGTGTTGTGTTCCTTAGTTTCAGGGCAGCGTGGAAAAATACTTGCCGTTAGTGGAATTTGCCTACAATAATAGTTTTCAGTCAAGTTTGAGAATGGCGCTTTATGAGGCTTTGTATGGGCGCAAGTGCCGAACGCCCTTATATTGGACTGAACTTAAAGAAAACCAGATCCACAGAGTTGATTTGGTTAAAGAAACTGAAGAAAAGGTAAAGGTGATCCGAGACAGGTTAAAAGCTGCTTCTGACAGACAAAAATCTTATTCGGATTTGAAAAGGAAAGAGATTCAATATCAAGTTGTTGATAGAGTATTTTTAAAGGTTTCGCCATGGAGGAATGTTCTTAGATTTGGCCGGAAAGGCAAATTTAGTCCTTGATTTATCGGACCATATGAGATCACTGAGAGAATAGGGCCGGTAGTCTATCGATTGGCTTTGCTACCAGAATTAAAGAAGATTCATGATGTTTTCCATGTGTCTATGTTGCGACGCTATCGATCAGACCCTTCCCATGTGATTACACCGACTGAGGTTGAGATTCAAACTGACATGACATACGCTGAAGAAACATTCAAGATTCTAGCCCGAGAAGTCAAGCAGTTAAGAAATAAAAGTATAGCCCTTGTGAAAATGTTGTGGCAGAGACACGAGGTAGAAGAGGCCACATGGGAGCCCGAGGAGGCTATGAGGAACCAGTATCCCAATCTCTTCACTAGTAAGATTTTTGGGAACGAAAATCCCTAAAGGGGAGAACTGTAACAGCCTGATTTAAGGCTTAGTTGGAATAGTGGTGCGAGACCACAAATTCAAAGTAGAAATGTGTTTAAATGATTTTACAAGGCTTATGAGGTAATTGCATGATTGTGAGAAAGTCCTATGAAGAAATTTTATTAATTAGTGATTAAATTGTCCATTAGGATTAAATTGAAAAGAATGGAAAATATGAGATTCTAAAATATTCAAGTATGAAATAGAATTATAAAAAATTCTAGAGGTTCTTATTTAGAAATTAGACCATTATACTTGATGATGGACAAAAATGGACATGGAAAGGAAAAATCTCAAGAAAGGGGCATTAAGGGCAATTTTGTCCTTTGGTAAATAAAAGAATTAAAAAGGAAAAATAAGCCAAAAAAAAATCATGTCCATCTTCTTCCCCGTGGTGCCGAAATTTGCAAGGACACCATAGCTAGGGTTTTGTTCGTTTTCAAGCTTAAAGTCCTAGCCCCGTTTTTAATGTTCTTCGTATTTTTGAAACCCTCGTAGCTCGGTTTAGCTATTTCTAGCCATATGTTGAGCTAGAGTTTATGTTCAAAAGTTTACCCATGTATGACATGCATGTATTTTGATGTTTTATGGAAGAATATGAAAGTTTGATGTATGATAAACATCCTTTTCTAAGTGATTTTCATGAAAGATGCATGAAAAGGACCAATTTGTAAAGTTATAGAAATGGTCATACATGAGTGAAATAGTGGGAATTTAATGTTGTTATAGTTGAGAAAATGATTCGGCTAGGTTTGAAATGGAAGAAAGTTGAATGAAAATCATTTTACGAGCCTAGGGGTGAAAGTGTAATTATGTGATAGTTTAGGGGCAAAATCATAATGTTGCCCAAATATGAATTATGAGTCGATTTAGTCAATGTATGTGTTTAACAAGATAAATTTATTATTATAGATCAAGAAAAACGAAACCTGAACCGAAACCGAGGCAAGAACAAAGTTGAAGACTAAATAGAGCACCGAGACACATTTTGAGATTTGAGATAAGTTTGTATGAAGATAGTATTTCATGATGTTCGATATTTGAAAACGTTCATTATTATGTTAATGCATGTTATTGTGAACGAAATCGAGCTATAAAGTCTCGATGGGTAAACGATGAAAACAGGCTAAATTGTAGTTCAGGCTATAGTTCCGAAATAAGTATATTACCTACGTATGCATATGAGAAAGGAAAGGTTTCGTATAAGACCATGTCTGGGACATGGCTTCGACACCAAAGAATAATCTCGTGTAAGACCATATCTGGGATATGGCATTGACATCTAAATATGATCTCGTATAAGACCATGTCTGGGACATGGCATCAACATTGAGTTATGAGATCCCGTATAAGACCATATCTGGGATATGGCGTCGGTACTAAGGAATGATCCCACATAAGATCATATCCGAGATATGGTGTTGGCATCAAATCTTATATATGTTAAGCTTGAATGATTCATGATAATTGAATTTATTCATAAGCAAAAGAGTCAAGTATGTGAGTTGGCCTAGATCCAAGTGTATTTATGGATGGCCTTGAGTGATTTAAGGGTGAAAACACGTGCTGAGTTAAAAATCAAAATCCATAGTTTATGACAGATAACTTGTTTAAGGTTGCCGAGGAGAATAAAGCTTTGAAGGTCGTCTTTAGTTTAAAGCCACATATGTTTGAAAATTTAAGAAAGTAGAGTTGTTACGCGTGTTCAAATTCGAAAAAAAAACCTTAGCTTAAGTTTTTGAATTGCAAAAGTTTATTTTCGAAATCATTTGCAGTTACTAATCAATAGTCGATCTAACATAAACCATAATAAAAATCCCAAATACTTAAAATGGCCTTATTACAATAAAATCATCCCAAAGAAACCGAAATTTAAAAGAAAATGTTTTTAAATAAATAAAATCTCATCTACATGGCCATCTCGAATCCCCTCCAAACCCGGTCCACGACATCATGTATCACCTGCATTGTTTGGTAGAAATTGGGTGCGTCAACCGACTCAGTGTGTAATTAACCCACAAATTTGCGCATATGGGCTTCGCCCAAAACCACACAAATCCACATGGCATGTAATAATGCAGAATGTACCCAACCCAGCCTAGTGTCCATCCGCTACACACCCCTGTATCCAGCCACCACACACCAAAGGATTACTAAATCGACCCTCCAACCGCTACACACCAATTCAGCAATCAATGCCGTCCACCTAGTGGTCTAGCCACTGGTCCACGTGATTAAATCACAAAATCCACAACGTGACCCACGGTCAACGTCAATCCATGATGTAGCTCAAGGCTAACATCAATCCACGATGTGGCACATAGCCATCACCAACCACAATGTGGCACATAGCCTACACCAACCACGATGTGGCACGAAGCTGATCATCAATCCACGTGAGGCTCGAAGCTATCACTAAGCCACGTACATAAATGTACACCTTGTCCTTCATTTAGAATATATCCTGACCCCATGCATATGTAACATATTATAATGACATGGCAGGATAATGCATGATCATGTTTAATAGGTATAAGACATGCTTACGTATAACCACAGTAGATAACCACAACCATGCCAATATTAGGGTACTAACCTGATTATCAACATACCCATTAAGGGTAACCATTTCACCACAACCACTGTGTTGGCCATCATACACATAACGCATACAGTTAATTCATCTAACAGGGAATTTGCGAATTAATCACACACCTAATAACCCGAAGCACTACACTTTCAATCTCCCTAACGTCCTCGCTCGAAGAGACTACAGTGATCTGCTTGTCTCTTTCCGACGCTGGCCCACACCCCTGTGGCCAATCTCGAACCGTAGAAACTGAACGTTTCTTGAACTTAGGGGTAGAGACCACCCCTTTCTCTCCTTGATTGGTACTCGCATCCAATGAATAATAACATAATCAGAAGACCCAGGTTAAACGTTAACTCAAATCTAAACGAGACTTCAATAATATCTTAATCGAGTAATCTTACTGTAACACCCCAAACCCGGTCCAAACACTACGACCGAATTTGGTTTGCTACAGAGAAAACATTTTGAAATCCCTTTAAAATAATTTAAAGTTTAGTCGGAAACCCTTCATTTTTCAAGTCTCTTGTTAAAAACCATACTTAGTGTTGTTTTAAAAAAAAAATATTTATTGAGTCGGGTTGTTTATAGATTTCGAATGTGCCTGATGGCACTTAAAACATTTTTGCGTTTGATTTGAGAAAACATGTGAACCCGTTTTATCATCATTAAATAATTTAGACAAATTATTCCAAAACATAAAATATGAAAAATTTATCTAGAAGGCCTTATTACAACTTGATGAAAATAAATCCAACAATAAAAATAAAATAAACTAAAATTTAAAGTTCATTTAAATCATATGTCCACTGCATGGCCACCTCGAGTCCCTCCGGCTCCACATCCGCGATCTACGTGTCACCTAAAAAAGTAAAGGAGAAGGTGAGTCACCAAGACTTAGTATGTAACCCTTCCTCCGGTTTAATGCCACAACATACACAATTTATAACAATTAACATGCACCAAGTCATGCACCCAACCTAGCCATCCAAACGCCTTTCTCTACCCCGTGTGGCACCAAACCACTAGTGGTGCCAAACCACTGGTGACTTAAAGTCACAATTGTGATACCAAATCACTGGGGGTGCCAAACCTCTGGTGTCCGAAGACACAAATCGAATGATGGGGCCAACCCATCGTGTAATACCAAATCACCGGCGTCAATCCCTTAATATCATCTGTGGGGCCAACCCACTGTGGTGCTAAGCCACTAGGATGGGACGCTATGAGGTGCCAAACCTCTGGAGGTGCCAAACCTCTGGTGACCGTAGTCACAATGTGGTACCAAACCACTGGTGTCCGTCGACACAAATATCAACTCCCCCTCCACTCGTATATCCCACATCAATCCATGCTATACAACAGATTTCATCCCAACATACATTTAAAACACATATACCAAATATGCCATGCTTCCCAAAAGCATCAAATAGTAATCAACAAGGACTTACAGAATCCTTGCTTAAATCCAAATCTACACAAATCGATTTAGCACACAACATGTATTTTAGTCTTTGTTATTAATTATAAAGTGTGTATGTACACACTGTCACCAATGATAGCCCTAAATCCTCAAAGAGACAATCGGCCACACAAGATTCCCTTGCCCTATATTCGGCCAAACATAAGGTTAGTGATATGGGCTATTCGGCCAAACCTAAACAACATAATCATGCTAATCAACCTCTAAGGGTATAATCATAATTTTACCTACTAAGTGTATTTTCGTAATTTACCCACCAAGGGTATTTTCGTAAATTAACACCGCAATGGCCTTACGAAGGCCTAATGTCGCCACTAGCGACTCGGCCTACCATTTCCGGTCGCATCCAGGATGATGTGGCCTAAAACCCGATTTCGCCCATCCGGGCCCACATGCTCGTGTGGCCCACCTAGCACGAATCTAGCCACGTATATAAGTTCCACCTAGTCTAGTTCAACATACACTAACCAATCATACAATTTACTTATATGGGCCCACGGGCCTATTGGGCCCACTTCGGCCCATCGTGGCCCAAGCAGCCCAACCCACAAGAATACTACTGATGGCCTCAACTATCGCGTCGAAGCCCCACACGTGCGCCGCACGCTCGCAGTGGCTACTATTGCCGTGATCGGCACTTCGCATTTTGCCGCTCTACAACTCAGAGTAGAGAGAGTTACACACCGATAGGACTGGGGCTAATCCGGCGCTCGACCACTCTTGTGCCCAAACGCCTCCAAGATGTGTTTACTCTCCTCCTAGGATGCTCCTTATATAGCTAGCTCTTCACCTTCATTCTTTGTGTCTTTCCGATGTGGGATCCCTTCGTCGAAGAGAGTTTAAATTCAACTGAAACTCTTGCCGTCCAATCTGCAAAATAAATACTCCCTTGCTTCTCATGAGATTCGAACCTGAGCTCCTTGCAACATAATCCACGTCGCTAACCACTTGGCCACAAGCTCCTCTTGTGTCTTAAACCATGCGCAACTAAATATAAACTATGGCCCAAATTCTAAGATCCAAGTAAAAAGAAACCAAAATGCAAAAGCCAATACTTGAACCTTGGACCTCCTTCCTTCCTTGTGGCGTCACCCATTGTCTCTTATGTGGCGTCACTTGCCACTACACCACACAAATCCACTTGTGTCATTTTCCTCCATATTTTATTCTTAAGGCCTATCTCGCCAACTTCGTGGTTTTTTTCACCTAAAACCAAAATTTTCCCAAAGCCAATATTTGATCCCAGGTCTTCATGCAGAAGCCCTCTAACCTTCCAAAATCACTTATCCAATAGGTCTAACTAGCATTTAAGCCGATCTCTTGTTCTCTAAAAATTTAAACGCTACTACGCCTAAGGCCCATTGGGCTCAATCCTACTAGGCCCAATTTTGGGATGTTACAAATCTACCCTCCTTAAAGAAATTTCGTCCTCGAAATTTCCAACTAACTAACAATCGCACATCCTAACCTACCACACTACGCTCTTGTGCAAGACTGATCTTAATAAAACTAATATACTTCTAACTAGAATTTAAAACTCCTACCCATACTCAAAAACGCTAGCAATAGCAAAAAGCAGATTTAATATTTCATATGCTCCCAACTCTATGTCTAATGTCTCGACTTATCTGATTTAGAAGTTTTATGCATTAGTAATTATTCCACTGTCTTTAAAAGCATGATCTTATGAATGTTTCTTACTAAAGGAGTTTTTGTTTTCATGAGTTCACAAAGTCCTATAGGTTTCAGTCTCTAGGGTAGTCTACTATCACTATTCATTCATATCATACATCATTAGAATCATATGCAAACATCAGTTAGGGGTACTTACCTGGGCGGATTGGTGCCGGAGACTCGGTGCCATGCTTTTCCAACTACACCTATCCGTAAAAACTTTTATAACCCATTTGAAAACATTTTTGGGCCTCGGTCCCACAGCCGAGCTGTTGAAACTGGCTCTGATACCATAATTGTAACACCCCAAACCCGACCCAAACACTACGACCGAATTTGGTTTGCTACAGAGAAAACATTTTGAAATCCCTTTAAAAATAATTTAAAGTTTTGTCGGAAACCCTTCATTTTTCAAGTCTCTTGTTAAAAACCATACTTAGTGTTGTTTTAAAAAAAAATATTTATTGAGTCGGGTTGTTTATAGATTTCGAATGTGCCTGATGGCACTTAAAACATTTTTGTGTTTGAGTTGAGAAAACATGTGAACCCGTTTTATCATCATTAAGTAATTTAGACAAATTATTCCAAAACATAAAATATGAAAAATTTATCTAGGAGGCCTTATTACAACTTGATGAAAATAAATCCAACAATAAAAATAAAATAAACTCAAATTTAAAGTTCATTTAAATCATATGTCCACTGCATGGCCACCTCGAGTCCCTCCGGCTCCACATCCGCGATCTACATGTCACCTGAAAAAGTAAAGGAGAAGGTGAGTCACCAAGACTCAGTATGTAACCCTTCCCCCGGTTTAATGCCACAACATACACAATTTATAACAATTAACATGCACCAAGTCATGCACCCAACCTAGCCATCCAACTGCCTTTCTCTACCCCGTGTGGTACCAAACCACTGGTGGTGCCAAACCACTGGTGACTTAAAGTCACAATTGTGATACCAAATCACTGGAGGTGCCAAACCTCTGGTGTCCGAAGACACAAATCGAATGATGGGGCCAACCCATCGTGTAATACCAAATCACCGGCGTCAATCCCCTTAATATCATCTGTGGGGCCAACCCCTTTGTGGTGCTAAGCCACCGGGATGGGACGCTATGAGGTGCCAAACCTCACGGTGACCGTAGTCACAATGTGGTACCAAACCACTGGTGTCCGTCGACACAAATATCAACTCCCCCTCCACTCGTATATCCCACATCAATCCATGCTATACAACAGATTTCATCCCAACATACATTTAAAACACATATACCAAATATGCCATGCTTCCCAAAAGCATCAAATAGTAATCAACAAGGACTTACGAATCCTTGCTTAAATCCAAATCTACACAAATCAGTTTAGCACACAACATGTATTTTAGTCTTTGTTATTAATTATAAAGTGCGTATATGTACACACTGTCACCAACGATAGCCCTAAATCCTCAAAGAGACAATCGGCCAGACAAGATTCCCTTGCCCTATATTCGGCCAAACATAAGGTTAGTGATATGGGCTATTCGGCCAAACCTAAACAACATAATCATGCTAATCAACCTCTAAGGGTATAATCGTAATTTTACCTACTAAGGGTATTTTCGTAATTTACCCACCAAGGGTATTTTCGCAAATTCACACCTGCAATGGCCTTTCCGAAGGCCTAATGTCGCCACTAGCGACTCAACTACCATTTCCGGTCGTACCGGATGATTGGGCCTAAAATCGATTTCGGCCCATCCGAGCCCACATGCTCGTGTGGCCCACCTAGCCCCAATCTAGCCACGTATATAAGTTCCACCTAGTCTAGTTCAACATATACTAACCAATCATACAATTTACTCATATGGGCCCACGGGCCCATTGGGCCCACTTCGGCCCATCGCGGCCCAAGTAGCCCAACCCACAAGAATACTACTGATGGCCTCAACTATCGCGTCGAAGCTCCACACGTGCGCTCGCACGCTCGTCTGGCTACTATTGCCGTGATCGGCACTTCGGCATTTTGCCGCTCTACAACTAGAGTAGAGAGTTACACACCTGATAGGACTCTGGGGCTAATCCGTGCTCCGACCACTCTTGTGCCAAAACGCCCTCCAAGATGTGTTTACTCTCCTCCTAGGATGCTCCTTATATAGCTAGCTCTTCACCTTCATTCTTTGTGTCTCTCCGATGTGGGATCCTTCACGTCGAGTAGAGTTTAAATTCAATGAAACTCTTGCCAGCCAATCCGCAAAATAAATACTCCCTTGCTTCTCATGAGATTCGAACCCAGGCTCCCTTGCAACATAATTCACGCCGCTAACCACTTGGCCACAGGCTCCTCTTGTGTCTTAAACCATGCGCAACTAAATATAAACTATGGCCCAAATTCTAAGATCCATGTAAAAAGAAACCAAAATGCAAAAGCCAATACTTGAACCTTGGACCTCCTTCCTTCCTTGTGGCGTCACTCCCTTGTCTCTTATGTGGCGTCACTTTGCCACTACACCACACACTCCACTTGTGTCATTTTCCTCCATATTTTATTCTTAAGGCCTATCTGCCAACTTCCAGGGTTTTTTTTCACTTAAAACCAAAATTTTCCCAAAGCCAATATTTGATCCCGGGTCTTCATAAAAGCCCTCTAATCTTCCAAAATCACTTATCCAATAGGTCTAACTAGCATTTAAGCCGATCTCTTGTTCTCTAAAAATTTAAACACTACTACGCCTAAGGCCCATTGGGCTCAATCCTACTAGGCCCAATTTTGGGATGTTACACTTACCAAAGTCGATCTAAATCCCGGAGATTGTCACTTGACCCTGAAAGTTATCGAAATCCCTACATGACTTATGTTAGATTCGGCTCCAACATTAATGGATGAAAAGAAGTGGCCTTCGGCCTAATGTTATATCCTGCCTACCTCGAATGTCCAAATCCCGAAAGATCTCCACTGCCCCTAATGTTAGCTTCAACAAAAGAGTCACGAACCTAAGGCCTTGTATAGGTTCGGCCACATGTAAAACACAGAGTTACACATCTAGATCTCGACAACCCAAAGAGAAAGAAGAATGAAAAGTTTATAGAAAACCTTACCACTATTACTAGGAACCGTATTGGAAGAAACGACAAGAGATGACCGACGGCATAGAGGTGAGGCTTGAGAAAATATTCAAATCGAAGAAGAAAAGGGTATAGAGGAAAAAGAGAGAAGAAATAGTAAATGGGAGGTTCAGCTAAGGTTTAAATGACTAGGAGAGTTATTCGACTTTTAGCAAAAGAAAAGAGAAGAGAGGGTTGGAGTTTTGAGAGGTTTCAGCTATGGGGAAAATGAAGAGAAAGATTCGGCACAAGTATGAAAAGAAAAAGAGAATAGGAAGGAGGGTATAGTTCGGTTTAGAGAAGAAGTAAAGAGGAGCAAAGATGAATCAAGAATGCACCCCAAGGATCACTTACACTTCCGGCTTCAAGTCATCTGAAGAGAAAACAATTGAAGAGTTTTGACTACCACTTTTCGGCACAAGACTAGAGAAGGAAAAAAAATAAAAGATGCACACTACAACTATTAAGCAAATTCGGCACTTACTTCCCCCCCATACATGACCGAAAATGCCACCACCAAGAACCCCTATTTCGGCCAACTCTCACACCCCTTACCTCATCCCTTATTTTTCTCCTATTTTTCCTCCATTCCACTCATTCAAACCCATTTGAATGATTCACACTCCTATCTCCCTTCATAGCCACTCATTTGAAATGTTTGACCACTTCAAACCTCCTATCTTCAAGTGCCCACGCCAACTCCAACTCCTCCTCCCTCTGACGCAAAAATGAACTCCAAAATGCTATCTCCGCAGCTCGAACCTCCTCCTTTTTAGAACTCCTCCTGACGCGAACTCTCCCCCTTGCTCCCTTGCGTTACCTTGCCACTCCACTACCACCTTTCTTGTGTCATAAACTCCACCTTTGTTCCCTTAAGGCCTAGCTTCCCTAGCCCTCCCCTAATCAGGTTCAACCCAAAAATTTCACTAAGGCCCCTACCTAACCCTGAGGTTCCCCGAAGCCCCCCAACACATACAAACAGCACACAAAGCATACCACCACATAGATTTAAATTAAAATGCATGACCCCCAAATCCCGGATATTACAGTTCTACCCCCCTTAAAAATAATTTCGGCCTCGAAATTACCTGGAAATAAGTGATGATATTGCTGTCGCATCGCCTCTTCTGGCTCCCACGAAGCCTCTTTCGAACTATGGTTCCGCCACAACACCTTGACTAAAGGAACTGATTTCTTCTGAAGCACTTTCACATCTGGCTCCAAAATCTGAATTGGCTCATCCTCATAGGACAAGTCTGGCCTTAACTCAACCTCCTCCACTGGCACCACGTGAGACAGATCTGACCTGTAATGTCGTAGCATCGAGACGTGGAATACATCGTGCATCTACTTCAACTCTGAAAGCAACTCTAACTGATACGCCACTGGTCCAACTCTCTTCAGAACCCGATAAGGTCCTATAAACATGGGACTCAGCTTACCCTTACGTCCAAATCTCATCACCTTCTTCCAGGGCGAAACTTTTAGGAACACCTGATCACCTACTGCAAATTCCATCTCTTTTCGCTTAAGATCTGCGTACGATTTCTGTCTGTCAGATGCCTCCTTCAACCGTGCTCGGATTACCTTAACCTTTTCCTCTGATTCTGCCACCATCTCTGGACCCAAAACATGACGTTCACTCAATTTTGTCCAACACATAGGAGTGCGACAATTCCATCCATACAGCGCTTCATACGGTGCCATCTGAATACTTGCTTGGTAACTGTTGTTGTACACAAACTCCTCTAAAGGAAAGAACCCCTCCCAGCTTCCTCTGAAGTCAATCACGCAACCCCTCAACATATCCTCTAACACCTGAATTACCCTTTCAGACTGGCCGTCCGTCTATGGATGAAATGCCGTGCTAAAGTCCACCCTGGTGCCCAATGCCTGATGCAGTGCCCTCCAAAATCGAGACATAAACCTAGGATCCTTATCTGAAATAATCGATACCGGCACCCCATGCAGCCTTACAATTTCTGCCACATATAACTTTGCCAACCTCTGCAGAGAATAGTCAACTCGAACAGGTATGAAATGAGCAGATTTTGTCAACCGATCCACGATCACCCACACCGAGTCTTTCTTAGTAGGCGCAAGGGGAAGCCCACTAACGAAATCTATCGTGATTCTCTCCCACTTCCACAGCGGACTCTTCACTGGTTGCAACAACCCTGAAGGCACCTAGTGTTCAACTTTTACCTACTGACACATCAAACATTTCCTTACAAATTCCGTAACTTCCCGCTTCAGTCCAGGCTACCAAAACTGATCCCGTAAATCCCTATACAACTTACTCCCTCCAGGATGCATAGCGTAAGGGCTACTATGCGATTGTCGAAGAATCTTCTACCTTAATTCCACATCCTTCGGCATACATACCTTACCCCAGAAGCACAACACTCCATCACTGTTCACACTATAGCCCTCTAATCCCCCATTTTGAACTTGCAGTAGCTTAGCACTCAGATCGTCATCTACCAACTATTTCTCTTTCACCTGACTTAACCACGTCGGCTTCACCCGCAGCTCTGCTAACAAACTCCCGTCATCATAAAGACTAAGATGTGCAAACATTACCCTCAGATCCGATACTACCTTCCAACTTAGGGCATCTGCCACCACATTTGCCTTACCCGGGTGATACTCAATTGAAGAGTCGTAATCCTTCAACAGCTCCACCCACCTTCGCTGTCTCAAGTTCAGTTCCTTCTGAGTCAGTAGATATTTTAAGCTATTGTGATCCGTGTAGAACACCGACTTCTCTCCGTACAAATAATGCCTCCACACTTTTAACGCGAAAACCACAGTAGCCAACTCCAGATCATGCGTCAGATAGTTAACCTCATAAGGCCTTAATTACCGAGACGCATAGGCAACCACCTTTCCTTCTTGCATCAGCACGCATCCCAACCCCGTGTGAGAAGCATCACAGTACACCACAAAGTCTTTCCCTACCTCAGGCTGAATCAAAACTGGAGCCTCTGTCAAAACCCTCTTCAGCTTCTCGAAACTCTCCTGCTGCTTATCTGTCCACACAAAAGGTACCTTCTTCCTCAACAACTTAGTCAAAGGTGCTGCTAACGAAGAAAACCCTTCAACAAACCTCCTATAATAGCCTGCTAACCCCAAGAAACTGCGAATCTCTGCCACCGACCTAGGTGGTTTCCAATCTAATACCGCTTCTATCTTTCGAGGGTCCACTCTTATCCCTTCTGCAGACACCACATGACCCAGAAAAGCAACTTCCCTTAACCAAAGTTCGCACTTGCTAAATTTGGAGTATAACTTCTTTTCCTTTAAAACCCGCAGCACTACCCGGAGATGCGCATCATGCTCCTCTTCAGACTTGGAATATACCAGGATGTCGTCTATGAACACAATGACGAATTGATCCAAGTAGGGTTGGAATACCCGGTTCATCATATCCATGAATGCAGCTGGGGCGTTCGTCAAACCGAACGGCATTACTAGAAACTCATAATGCCTGTATCGAGTTCGAAAAGCTGTCTTATGGATATCCATTTCTTTCACCTTAAGGTGATGATACCCCAACCTCATATCTATCTGTAAAAATACCGCAGCCCCTTTGAGCTAATCAAACAAGTCGTCTATCCTCGGCAGCGGGTACTTGTTCTTGATTGTCAGCTTATTCAACTGGCGGTAATCTATGCACATACGCATAGTCCCCTCCTTCTTCTTCACGAATAGAACCGGTGCTCCCCATGGAGACACACTGGGTTGGATAAACCCATGATCTAACAACTCTTGGATCTGGGCCTTGAGTTCAACCAACTCTTTTGGTGCCATCCTGTACGGAGCCATAGACACTGGTGCTGTACCTGGCAACAAATCGATTCCGAACTCCACCTCGCGATCCGGAGGCAATCCTGGAAGTTCTTCCGGAAAGACATACACGAACTCCTTCACTGTCCTGACCTCTCCTGCAGTTGCTTCTTTAGCCTCCAAGGCACTGACAAACATCAAGAAAGCTATACATCCCTTTTTACCATCTTCTCTGTCTTAAGAGCAGACACTACATTAGATAAGTAGTCCCTCCTCTCACCTATTACCACAAACTCATTGTCCTCGGAAGTCCTCAACGACATGCGCTTAGCAGCACAGTCCAAATTCGCACGGTACCTCACTAACCAGTCCATGCCTAAGATTAAGTCAAATTCTCTAAATGGTAGCTCCATCAAGTCAGCCGGAAACACCGTCTCTGAACTTCTAAAGGCACTTCCCTAAAGAGTTTGTCTACTACTACAGATTGCCCTAAAGGACTAAGTACAGTCATCTTCCTAGGGACAGTCTCAGAGTTCACATTCAAAGTTCCGGACACCATACTAGCAATTTAAGAATGAGTCGACCCAACATCTATTAAAGCAGTAAAGGGTAATCCAAAAATAAGGAACGTACCCGTGATCACATCTGGCGCATCCCTCTCCTCACGACGCCTGGCCGCATAAACCAACCCTGGCTGCCTCGCATCTGAACCCCCAGTACCTCTGCCCGGTGCTTCATGACCTCGGCCGAAACCATTCCCTCCATGGTTAGGACCACGACCCCTCGTCACCAGCTGACCACCCCTTCCAGCCTGCACATACCCCTGACCTACTGTCCGGCCCCTATCCATCTCCTGAGGACAATTCCTAACCAAGTGAGCCTTGGACCCACACCTGAAACACTCCTTACTCTTTCCCCAGCACTCTCCTACATGAGTCCTCCCACACTGAGCACATGGATGAGTCTGATTCCCAGCAACTAGCACAGGAGTGCGAACAGAATTCTCAACCCTCAGTCTTTTCTGAAAACCCCCAGATGATGCTAACGATCCAAAACTCCTCTTATTCCGGCTTCTATCCCTATCTCTGTTCTGTCTCTCAGTTCGTTTAACCTCCTCCGCTATCCTAGCTTTTTCTACCAGAGTAGCAAAATCCCTCTCCCGCTGAGGAGCGATCAACACCCGCAACTCATCCCGCAGTCCATCCTCAAATCTGACACAGCGCTCGTAATCAGTGGCAACAATCCGTTTAGCATACCGACTTAATCGTAAGAACTCCGCTTCATATTCCGCTACTGACTTACCCCCTTGTACTAAGTTTAGGAACGTCTTCCTCTGTGCATCCATGTAACTGGCCCTGACGTACTTTCCCTCAAACTTAATTTTAAATAAACTCCAATCCACTCGGTCCGTCGGAGTACCCTCTCTGACAGTGAGCCACCACTGATAGGCCTCATCCCGGAGCAAAGAAACAGTGCCCTTCAACTTCTCCTTAGCAGTGCAGTCCAAGTCATCTATGATCCTCTCGACTGCCTCTAACCAGTACTCTGCCACATTCGGAGCTACCCCAGATACCCCTTTAAATACCTCAGCTCCATTCGCTCGAAGCCTCTCAGACACGAACTTTCGAGCCCCAGTACCCATATTAGCTCCAGCGACCCATTCCAAAATCTGCAGCATAGCCTGCGACACAGTGTCATCTCCTCCCGTTTGATCCTGAAATACCGCTCCTACAGCCGGTGGCGGTGCCTCGTTTTCAGAACCCTGACCAGACCCAACTGGTTCCGACACGCTCATTCTGCCTCTACCACGCCCACGGGTATTGCGACCACGTCCCCTAGAACTCATGTCTAACGTCGCGTCTTAATCTGTTTTAAGAAATTTTATGCATCAAAATCTTTCTTCTTGTTAATTAAATGAGTAGTTTTATGTTAAAGGATTTCAAGTTGTTGTTTTGCAGTAACCACACAACCCTAAAGTTTCAGTCTCTAAAGAGATTGTCCTAAAGTCTAATGTCTACATCTTATCACAATACATCACATATTCACCTTCATGCATTTAACAAGTCAAGAGACTTACCTGGCTGACCTGGGCCGGAAGATTCAAGTGCCATGCCCCATTCCATGAAAAAATTTCTTTGAAATGCCCATTTTGAAAACGTTGTGGGCCTCAAAACCCAAAGGTCGAGTTTAAAACCTGGGCTCTGATACCAAATTGTAACACCCCAAACCCGGCCCAAAACACCACTGCCTAATTCAGAATGTTACTGGAAAAACGTTTGAAAAGAATTTGGTTTAAGAGTGAAAACACATGCTGAGTTAAAAATCAAAATCCATAGTTTATGATAGATAACTTGTCTAAGGTTGCCGAGGAGAATAAAGCTGTGAAGGTCTTCTTTAGTTTAAAGCCACATACGTTTGAAAATTTAAGGAAGTCGAGTTGTTACGCGTGTTCAAATTCGGAAAAAAACCTCATCTTAAGTTTTTAAATTGCAAAAGTTTATTTTCGAAATCATTTGCAGTTACTAATCAATAGTCGATCTAACATAAACCATAATAAAAATCCCAAATACTTAAAACGGCATTATTACAATAAAATCATCCCAAAGAAACTGAAATTTAAAAGAAAATGTTTTTAAATAAATAAAATCTCATCTGCATGGCCATCTCGAATCCCCTCCAAACCCGATCCATGACATCATGTATCACCTGCACTGTTTGGTGAAAATTGGGTGAGTCAACCGACTCAGTGCGTAATTAACCCACAAATTTCTGCTTATGGGCTTGGCCCAAAACCACAAAAATCCACATGGCATGTAATAATGCAGAATGTACCCAACCCAACCTAGTGTCCATCCGCTACACACCCCTGTATCCAGCCACCACACACCAGGAGATTATTAAATCGACCCTCCAACCGCTACACACCAATTCGGCAATCAGTGCCGTCCACCTAGTGGTCTAGCCACTGGTCTACGTGATTAAATCACAAAGTCCACAACGTGACCCATGGTCAACATCAATCCACGATGTAGCTCAAGGCTAACATCAACCCATGATGTGGCACATAGCCATCACCAACCACAATGTGGCACATAGCCTACACCAACCACGATGTGGCACGAAGCCGATCATCAAACCACGTGAGGCTCGAAGCCATTACTAAGCCACGTACATAAATGTACACCCTGTCCTTCATTTAGAATATATCCCGACCCTATGCATATGTAACATATTATAATGACATGGCAGGATAATGCATGATCATGTTTAATAGGTATATGACATGCTTACGTATAACCACAGTAGATAACCACAACTATACCAATATTAGGGTACTAACCTGATTATCGACATACCCATTAAGGGTAACCATTTCACCACAACCACTATATTGGCCATCATACACATAACGCATACAGTTAATTTATCTAACAGGGAATTTCTGAATTAATCACACACCTGATAACCCGAAGCACTACACTCTCGATCTCCCTAATGTCCTCGCTCGAAGAGACTACAGTGATCTGCTTGTCTCTTTCCGGCGCTAGCCCACACCCTGGTGGCCAATCCCGAACCGCAGAAACTGAACGTTCCTTAAACATAGGGGTAGAGACCACCCCTTTCTCTCCTTGACTAATACTCGCATCCATTGAATAATAGCTTAATCAGAAGACCCGGGTTAAACGTTAACTAAAATCTAAACGAGACATTAATAATATCTTAATCGAGTAATCTTACCAAAGTCGATCTAAATCCCGGAGATTATCACTTGACCCTGAAAGTTGTCAAAATCCCTACATGACTTATGTTAGATTCGGCTCCAACATTAATGGATAAAAAGAAGTGGCCTTCGGCCTAATGTTATATCCTGCCTAACTCGAATGTCCAAATCCCAAAAGATCTCTACTGCCCCTAACGTTGGCTTCAACAAAAGAGTCACGAACCTAAGGCCTTGTATAGGTTCAGCCACACATAAAACACAGAGTTACACTTCTAGATCTCGACAACCTAAAGAGAAAGAAGAATGAAAAGTTTATAGAAAACCTTACCACTATTACTAGGAACCGTATTGGAAGAAATGACAAGAGATGACCGACGGCACAGAGGTGAGGCTGGAGAAAATATTCAAATCAAAGAAGAAAAGGGTATAGAGGAATAAGAAAGAAAAAATAGTAAAAGGGAGGTTCGGCCAAGGTTTAAATGACTAGGAGAGTTATTCGGCTTTTAGCAAAAGAAAAGAGAAGAGAGGGTTGGAGTTTTGAGAGGTTTCAACTATAGGGAAAATGAAGAGAAAGATTCAGCACAAGTATGAAAAGAAAGGGGGAATAGGAAGGAGGGTATAGTTCGGTTTAGAGAAGAAGTAAAGAGGAGTAAAGATGAATCAAGAATACACCCCAAGGATCACTTACACTTCCAGCCTTAAGTCATCTGAAGAGAAAACAATTGAAGAGTTTTGAATACCACTTTTCGGCACAATACTAGAGAAGGAAAAACAAAACAAAAGATGCACACTACAACTATTAAGCAAATTTGGCACTTACTCCCCCCATACATGACCGAAAATGCCACCACTAAGAACCCCTATTTTGGCCAACTCTCACACCCCTCACCTCATCCCTTATTTTTCTCCTATTTTTCCTCCATTCCACTCATCCAAACCCATTTGAATGATTCACACTCCTATCTACCTTCATAGCCACTCATTTGAAATGTTTGACCATTTCCCAAAGCCAATATTTGATCCCGGGTCTTCTTAGAAGCCCTCTAACCTTCCAAAATCACTTATCCAATAGGTCTAACTAGCATTTAAGCCGATCTCTTGTTCTCTAAAAATTTAAACACTACTACGCCTAAGGCCCATTGGGCTCAATCCTACTAGGCCCAATTTTGGGATGTTACACTTACCAAAGTTGATCTAAATCCCGGAGATTGTCACTTGACCCTGAAAGTTGTCGAAATCCCTACATGTCTTATGTTAGATTCGGCTCCAACATTAATGGATGAAAAGAAGTGGCCTTCGGCCTAATGTTATATCCTGCCTACCTCGAATGTCCAAATCCCGAAAAATCTCCACTGCCCCTAATGTTAGCTCAAACAAAAGAGTCACGAACCTAAGGCCTTGTATAGGTTCGGCCACACATAAAACACAGAGTTACACATCTAGATCTCGACAACCCAAAGAGAAAGAAGAATGAAAAGTTTATAGAAAACCTTACCACTATTACTAGGAACCGTATTGGAAGAAACGACAAGAGATGACCGACGGCATAGAGGTGAGGCTTGAGAAAATATTCAAATCGAAGAAGAAAAGGGTATAGAGGAAAAAGAGAGAAGAAATAGTAAATGGGAGGCTCAGCTAAGGTTTAAATGACTAGGAGAGTTATTCGACTTTTAGCAAAAGAAAAGAGAAGAGAGGGTTGGAGTTTTGAGAGGTTTCAGCTATGGGGAAAATGAAGAGAAAGATTCGGCACAAGTATGAAAAGAAAAAGAGAATAGGAAGGAGGGTATAGTTCGGTTTAGAGAAGAAGTAAAGAGGAGCAAAGATGAATCAATAATGCACCCCAAGGATCACTTACACTTCCGGCTTCAAGTCATCTGAAGAGAAAACAATTGACGCGTTTTGACTACCACTTTTCGGCACAAGACTAGAGAAGGAAAAAAAAACAAAAGATGCACACTACAACTATTAAGCAAATTCGCACACTTACTTCCCCCATACATGACCAGAAAATGCCACCACAAGAACCCCTATTTTGGCCAACTCTCACACCCTCACCTCATCCCTTATTTTTCTCCTATTTTTCCTCCATTCCACTCATTCAAACCCATTTGAATGATTCACACTCCTATCTCCCTTCATAGCCACTCATTTGAAATGTTTGACCACTTCAAACCTCCTATCTTCAAGTGCCCACGCCAACTCCAACTCCTCCTCCCTCTGACACAAAAATGAACTCCAAAATGCTATCTCCGCAGCTCGAACCTCCTCCCTCTTGGAACTCCTCCTAACGCAAACTCTCCCCCTTGCTCCCTTGCGTTACCTTGCCACTCCACTACCACCTTTCTTGTGTCGTAAACTCCACCTTTATTCCCTTAAGGCCTAGCTTCCCTAGCCCTTCTCTAATCAGGTTCAACCCAAAAATTTCACTAAGGCCCCTACCTAACCCCAAGGTTCCCCGCCCCCCAACACATACAAACAGCACACAAAGCATACCACCACATAGATTTGAATTAGAATACATGACCCCCAAATCTCGGATATTACATCGGTACTAGCGAATGATCCTATGCAAGACCATATTCGGGATATAAAGTTGGCATCAAATCTTATATATGTTAAGCTTGTATGATTCATGATGATCCTATTTATTCATAAGCAAAAGAGTCAAGTGTGTGGGTTGGCCTAGATCCAAGTGTATTTATGGATGGCCTTGAGTGATTGTTCAGGGTATGAATGATAAAAATGTGAATTTTTGGCTATGATAGCAAATGTGCTAAACTACATGAATCAGTGATACAGGTATCTTGAGTAAGTACTTTCATTCATTGGTGCTATGTGGCCATTGTTTCATGATATACATGATTATAGTTTGAGTAAATTGTCATCCTAGAGTTTCATGTAAACTTACTAAGCTATATGCTTGCCTCTCTCCCTCTTCCCTTTTCCTTTTAGTTTCGCCAAGTTAGCTCGAGGCACATTGGACGTCGGAGTTTGGAATCACACTATCAACATCACTTTGGTATAACAATTTAGACTTATATTGAGTATGGCATGTATAAGACTTGAGTATTTTGTTAAGTTGTAACTGTTAGCCAAAGTGTTGGCTACGTATGCTACTAAAGTTATTTTGTAAATGGTCTTGAGTTAGGCCAATACTTGGCAAATCCTTTTGCTCAATGAAGGTAAATTCTATAAAGTGTATGCTCTTGTGTATGTCTCAGTTTCTTACGTTTCTAGAGATATTAATTGTTCATCTTTTAAATTGTAATGATTGGAATTGGAGTTTTTGTGTGTGAGATGTAGGGTGGCAAAATGGCTTGGCAGATAGGCTGCTAATTGTCCACATGGGTAGACACACGGGCGTGTGTCTAGACCGTGTGGGAGGCACGGCTAGCACATGGGCATATTCCCAGGACGTGTGAAGTCTGCACCTTGCATTTGAAATTTAAATCACCACATGATTAAAGCAAACGGGCATGTGTATAGGTCGTGTGGATAAGTCAGAATGACAAGGTTTGGCACAAGGGCCAGGGCCACAGACGTGTCAGGGCTGTGTGAAATTAGTCAGTGTCGACCACGGGTGGAAGACACAGGCATGTTTTAGGGGCACACGGACGTGTCCCTGGTTCAACACGGGCATGTGGCCCCTATTTTGATGAAAAGTTTTCCAAATTCATGAAAGTCCTCGGTTAAATCCTGAAACCTCCTGGTTAAGCATGGTAATGCCTTGCATCTGGTCCCGTCGTCGGACACGTGTGAGGGGTGTTACATTTAGTGGTATCAGAGCTACGATTTAGTTGATTTTAGGACTAACGTAGTGTAAGTATGAGTTTAGCTATACATGCCATACGTAAGAGTATTTGTGTAATGATAGTGTGACGACTCCTGACAATTTGAAATGTGTTTTTATTTAGTTGATGGATACTGATCCTGATCGAGCTGCAGCCGATGATGGCGCAAGTAATGCGCTGGCTCCCACCAAGGGACCGCGCCGGTTGAAAGTAGACCCGAGACTTTGTGTCAGAGAGAAGAGGCCCGAGAAGCCTTTCTTCGAATGATGAGTAACTGGTACATAGAGTATACTCGAGCAAATCTGAATGCTCCACTGTAACATCCCGAAATTGAGCCTAGTAGGATTGGGCCGATTGGGCTTTGGGTTTAGGAGAGTTTAAAATCTTTAAGAATATGAGAATGGTGTTTTTGCAAATTGGATTTATTAGTTAAAGTGGATTTGGAAGGTTACGAGCTTTCTATGAATTCTCGGGTTTAATTGGGCTTTAGGAAAAATTTGAGTGTCATCTTGTTATTTGTGTTGGCTTGGGTATGAATTTTGTGTGTGTTTAGCATAGTATTGTGAAGGCTTGATTTTATTTATGAAGCTAGAATAATTCTTAGTATTAAGAATTATGTGAAGTGGATTAGGTGAACTTGACACTTAAGTTAATTTAAGTGTTAAATTTAGCACAAGAGGAGTTAGTGGCAAGATGGTTATGGCGCTTGAAGGGTTGCTTGAGGGAAGTGGTTCGAGTTGCATGGATTGCATTTGGAAGACTTTATTTTTATGCATCCTAACATTAAGTGTCGGCCAAGCTCTAATCATGGTAGGTTGGACTTTCAATTTTATGGCAAGTTGAATATTAGTTTAGGAAAGCTTGTATTTTGGGATAAGAATCTTAAGATTTATGGAAGGATGGGGGGACAACGAGCTTGGATGATGGAGAGTGTTTTGGAAACTATTCTAAGGCCATTAGTCCATGAATTTGGACGGTATTAGGGGCTAGGGGGGATGGCCGAATTTTTGGTTAGCTTTTGGTATGGTTTGGTGCTAGATTTGGTAGAATTAAGTGCTAGATGAGCACATCTTTCTTTTGGTTATTTTGTGTTTCTCTCTAACCTTTTTCTCCTCTTAGCCGAATGTATTTTGGTCAAAAGGTAATTTTTTTCTTTTCTTTTTGGCCATTTGAGTTTTGACCATTTTGGTTTTTAGTTGTTCTTTCTCCCCTCAAGTCCATTCCTTCTTTCTCTTCTTTTTTGTGACCGAAACTACAAAACCATCAAAGACCATTCCTTCTCTTTTTCCCTTATTAACGAACACACTTTGACTCAAAGTTCTTCTTTGATTCATCTTCTATTCTTGAGAACCTGAAACCCAAACTCCTCATTTCTATTCTTCTTTTCCTCTTTGTTTTCCACAAGAGACTTTCAACATTATTCTCTCCCTAATTCTTCACCATGGTCGAATGTTGATGACAATCTCCTTAGTCGAATCTTTCTCTTCACATACATTCACTTCTCAACCATTTTTCTTATTCACACCTTGATCAATCGGTAAGAACACTCTTTTCAATTCTTTTATTTTTCTTTCACTGCCGAAATTGTATATTTCCTTGAGAGGATCTTTTTGACCGAAATCATTATTTCTTCTCTTTCAAACAAACCCTTTTATCTTTGTAGTGCTATAGGGGAGTGCTGATCATTTCTTTATTGATAATCGACCATAGCCATACTAAGAACGTGTGGAAAAGGATTTCATCATTCAAGGATTTTGACAACTCCATAGGCAAGTGACAATTATCGAAATTGAATCAAAGTGTTAAGATTTTGGGGCAATCAAGAATGGGTTCGAAAAGAGCAGTTAATAGTGTTTGGAAGAGGGGTGGTTCTGCTATACCCTCAAATTTTAAACGAAGGGCTGTGTCAGGAGTCCAAGACTTTCCACCGGGATGTGGACCCTCTGCCGGCGATAATCGATTATTTGAAGTCGTTCGTACCCCTGAGCCATTGTTTGTTTGTGGTTCTTCATCGGGTTATGAACCAATAATCAGAGAGAAATCGTATATAGTTGTTGTTCGAGATTTCGAGGGTATCGACAAGCGGGAAAGTTTAGTTATCACTATTATCAGGTGTGTACCTTACACACTTTATAATTCGGTATATATATATTTATAAATATACTAATCATGTTATTAAAGTTGGAAACTGTGTGATTTTGATATGATACCGTAAGGGTATAAGCAAGGATTCAGATAAGTCCGTTTCGATATGTTTTGCTATATGATACTTATTACCATGACATGTGATATATATTTCTATATGATACATAATAAAGCATGATGGCATGATTTGCATAATATTTGCATGGTTATGGGTAACATGAGAGGAGGGGGAAGATTTGATATCCGTGTCTTTGGGACACCAGAGGTTTGGCACCTCCAGTGGTTTGGTACCACAATTATTCGTGTCTTTGGGACACCAGAGGTTTGGCACCTCATAGCGACTTGTTCCAGTGGCTTCGCACCATAGTGGGTTGGCCCCACATTTGATATTACGGGATCTTCGCCAGTGATTTAGTATCACACGTGGGTTGGCCCCACACTTGGATTATTGATATTTCGTGACTTTGGGTCACCAGAGGTTTGGCACCTCATAGCGACTTGTCCCAGTGGCTTAGCACCACAGTGGGTTGGCCCCACATTTGATATTACGGGATCGTCACCAGTGATTTGGTATCACACGTGGGTTGGCCCCACAAATGGATTATTCGTGACTTTGGGTCACCAGTGGTTTGGCACCACATTATTGGATATCGTGACTTTGGGTCACCAGTGGTTTGGCACCACCAGTGGTTTGGTACCACACGGGGTAGAAGAGGAGTTATGGATGGCTAGGTTTGGGTGCATTACATATATATTGCTTGGTTATGAATTGTGTAAGTATGTTGCATTAATCGGGGGAAGGATTTATGCACTGAGTCTTAGTGACTCACCTTCTCCCTTATCTTTTCAGGTGATTCGTAAATCGCGGATGAGGAGCCGAATAGACTCGAGGAGGCCATGCAATAAAATTTGATTTACAGGGATTTTGGTTTGGGTACTATATTTTATTTAAATTTGTTTTTTTCATTTTTATTTGGATTTGTAATAAGGCCTTTCAAATTATGTTTTTGGATTATTTATATGCTTTGGACTTGTTTTAAACATGGCTTAATAAACTACATGGTTAATTAAATAATATGAGCGCAAAGTTTTCTAAACTACAAAACGCAATGGTTTTCAAAACGTTACCATCGGGTAATATAAATCATTTGATAATATTTAACAACTTAAGTGTTTTTGATAGCTCATACTATTTTCCAAAACTTAAGTTCCCAAATTTCAATTAGAAACGGTTTTCAAACTATTCGCTTTGGTTTCTTTTAAATTATAAAAGGTTTTCTAATCCATGGATTTACAACTATGTTTTAAAGATTTATTTACGGAATTTCAAAGAAAATTATCAGTTTTTAACTTATTATACACCTGATTTCTACAATCATAGAACAAAAAGAGTTTTTCACTAAAATTTAATTGTTAACTCAATTTTCTTAAAAATGTTTTCCTCTGTGACATGTCAGATTCGGTCATGGCGTATTGACCGGGTTTGGGGTGTTACAAATTGGTATTAGAGCTAAGTTCAAAGGCTCGGCTGTAGGTCTCAGGCCCAAATTGTTTTAAAGAATGGACTTTAAAATGTCTTTGTTTGAAATTATATGATTTGAAAGGCATGGCATCGAGTCTCCGACACCAATCCGTTCAGGTAAGTATCTCAAACTGTTGATTATGATGATATGATGATGATGGCATGACTAAATAGTAGTAGGAATTACTCTAGAGACCCAAAACTATAGGTTGGATGTACTCGCGAGACAAACTCTTATTAAAATTTTTCATAAAACTGTGCTTTAAAGAAAGTGAAAAGACTCTAATGCATAAAATTTTCATAAAAACGGATAAGGCGCGAAGTAGACATGAGTTCTAGGGGACAGAGCCTGTAAGGCTGAAGACCTAGTTAAGGAGAAAAGAAAGGCTGAGATGGAGTCTCGTGACTCAAAAAGAAACTGATGAGAAAAACATTTCAATCATCATCTAAGAAGTCAAGAGACTTCTTAACCCGATCAGCTACTTCAGCCGAGTTTTCAAATAAGAGTAAGAGTAAACAGTACTCAGGGCCTAAAGCCCAGGCTACATCAGTTGCTAGTATTGGCAACCCCCGACCCAGTAGACTGGAGTGCCCACAATGTGGCAGACGTTATTCTAGTGAATGTCGAGCAAATGAAAAAGCCTGCTTCAGGTGTGGGTCTTTAAACCATTTTATTAGAGATTATCTAGAAGTGGATGTGAAAAAGAAGCCTCAGGAGGCAAGACCGGAAGGTACTACTAGAGGGAGATCACAAAGAAACCCAAGAAGCGGGGCAAGTAGTAAGACTATTTATAAGGAGCAGGCTGCGAGACCTGAGGGCCGAGCACCTACGAGAACCTATGCCATTTGCGCTCATGAAGAAGCATCGTCTCCTAACGTGATTATGGGTATCTTTTCTATCTATGATACTAAAGTTATTGCTTTAATAGATCCAAGATCTACCCATTCATATATATGCATAAAATTAGTATCGAGAATGAGTATGCCCGTAGAGTCTACAGAATTTATGATAAAGGTGTCTAATCCTTTAGGCAAAAGTGTGTTAGTTGATAAAGTATGCAAAGATTGCCCATTAATGATTAGAGGTCATTATTTTAAGGCAAATCTAATGATATTGTCATTTGATGAATTTGATATTATTCTTGGTAAAGACTGGTTAACCACTCATGATGTGACCGTAAATTGTGGAAAGAAATATATTGAATTGAGATGTAAAAATGGGGACTCTCGTCGTGTTGAATCAGATGATCAAGACAGGTCACCGGTAGTGATATCTCACATGTCAACCCAAAAGTATGTAAGGAAAGGATATGAGGCTTATCTAGCTTTTGTGATGAATGCTAAAGAAATGAAATCAAAGATTGAATCAGTTCCGGTAGTATGTGAGTACCCAGATGTATTTCCAGAAGAGTTGCCCGGGTTACCTCCGGTTAGAGAGGTTGAATTTGGTATCGAATTAGCTCTCGGTACTGTACCCATATCAATTGTACCTTACAGAATGGCTCCAATTGAGTTAAAATAATTGAAGGCACAGTTGTAAGAGTTGACGGATAAAGGTTTTGCAAGACCGAGTAGTTCTCTATGGGGTGCTCCAGTGCTATTTGTGTAAAAAGAAAGATGGTACCATAAGACTATGCATAGATTATCGACAGCTTAATAAGGTAACAGTGAAGAACAAGTATCCGTTGCCAAGGATCAACAATTTGTTTGATCAATTGAAAGGAGCCACTGTATTCTCCAAGATAAACTTGAGATCGGGATATTATCAGTTGAGAGTAAAGGACTCCGATATGCCTAAGACAGCTTTTGGAACGAGGTATAGGCATTATGAATTTTAGTTATGCCCTTTGGATTGACAAATACTCCTGTGGCGTTCATGGATTTAATGAACCGCGTTTGTCGATCGTATTTAGATAAGTTTGTGGTCGTCTTCATTGATGATATACTGATATACTCTCATAATGAGAGTGAACATGCCGAACACTTGAGAGCTGTTTTATAGATTTTATGAGATAATCAATCGTACGCCAAGTTAAGCAAAAGTGAATTTTGGCTTAAGAAAGTTGGATTTCTGGGAAACATTGTCTCAGGAGATGGAGTTCGAGTTGATCCAGGTAAGATTTTGACTATATTGGATTGGAAACAGTCGAAAAATGTATCTGAAATTAGGAGTTTTTTGGGCTTAGTTGGCTATTATAGACGATTCGTTAAGGGGTTTTCCATGATAACAACTCCAATGACGAAACTGTTGTAGAAAGATGTAAAGTTTGAATGGATAGAAAAGTGCCAACAAAGTTTTGAGAGATTAAAGGCAATGTTGACAGAGGCTCCAGTTCTAGTACAACCTGGATCAGGAAAAGAATTTGTGATTTATAGTAATGCCTCCTTACGTGGTTTGGGTTGTGTACTTATGCAAGAAGGCAAGTTGATAGCATATGCCTCCAGATAGTTAAAGCCGCACGAGAAGAACTATCCAACACATGACTTAGAATTAGCTGCTATAGTCTTTGCATTAAAGATTTGGAGACACCACTTGTATGGTGAAAGATGACGGATATACACAGATCACAAAAGTCTGAAGTATTTAATGACTCAGAAAGAATTGAACTTAAGGCAACAAAGATGGTTGGAGTTGATAAAAGATTATGAGTTAATCATTGACTATCACCCGGGAAAAGCAAATGTAGTCGCTGATGCCCTGAGTAGGAAATCTCTATTTGCCTAAAGAGCTATGAATATACAGATGACCCTGACAGAGGCTGGTTCCATTTTAGCTAAGTTGAGGGCTAGACCGATGTTTCTTCAAGAGATCTATGAGGCTCAGAAAGATGATAATGACTTACAAGTCAGAAGAGTTCAACGCGAGTCAGGTATTGAGTCCAATTTTTGGATCAACCCGGATGGATGTTTAATGTTCAGGGACCGAGTATGTGTACTGAGAAATGATGTACTCATTCGTAAAATTTTGCAGGAAGCACATAGCGGATGTTTGTCCGTACATCCGGGTAGCACCAAGAATTACAATGATCTAATGAAATGGTATTGGTGGCCAAGTATGAAGAAAGATATTTCTAAGTTTATTTCAAGATGTTTGATTTGTCAGCAAGTAAAGGCTGAACCTCAAGTAGCCTCGGGTTTGCTTCAACCTATTATGGTGCCCGAGTGGAAATAGGACCAAATCACTATGGATTTTGTAACAGGATTGCCTTTGACACCGAGCAAGAAAGATACCATATGGGTTATAGCCGATAGACTTAAAAAGTCGGCTCATTTTATACCAGTATGTGTCGATGACTCACTTGAAAAATTGGCAAACTTGTACATTTCTGAGATTGTGAGATTACACGGAGTGCCCTTATCGGTTATATCGGATAGAGATCCAAGATTCACATCCAGATTTTGGAAGAAGTTGCAAGAGGCCTTGGGCACAAAGTTGAATTTCAGTACAACTTTCCACCTCCAAACCGACGGCCAGTCGGAGAGGCTAATTTAAGTTCTTGAAGACATGATCAGGTGTTGTGTTCTTGAGTTTCAGGGCAGTTGGGAAAAATACTTGCCGTTAGTGGAATTTGCCTACAATAACAGTTTTTAGTCAAGTTTGAGAATGGCGCCTTATGAGGCTTTGTATGGGCGCAAGTGCCGAACGCCCTTATATTGGACTGAACTTAAAGAAAACCAGATCCACAGAGTTGATTTGGTTAAAAAAACTGAAGAAAAGGTAAATGTGATCCGAAACAGTTTAAAAGCTGCTTCTGACAGACAAAAATCTTATTCAGATTTGAAAAGGAAAGAGATTGAATATTAAGTTGTTGGTAGAGTATTTTTAAAGGTTTCGCCATGGAGGAATGTTATTAAATTTGGCCGGAAAGGCAAACTGAGTCCTTGTTTTATCGGACCATATGAGATCACTGAGAGAATAGGGCTGGTAGTGTATCGATTGGCTTTGCTGCCCGAATTAAAGAAGATTCATGATGTTTTCCATGTGTCTATGTTGCGACGCTACCGATTAGACCCTTCCCATGTGATTACACCGACTGAGGTTGAGATTCAAACTGACATTACATACACTAAAGAAACAGTCAAGATTCTAGCCCGAGAAGTCAAGCAATTAAGAAATAAAAGTATAGCCCTTGTGAAAATGTTGACGTAGAGACACGAGGTAGAAGAGGCCACATGGGAGCCCGAGGAGGCTATGAGGAGCCAGTATCCGAATCTCTTCACTGGTAAGATTTTTGGGAACTAAAATCCCTAAGGGGGAGAACTGTAACAGCCCGATTTAGGGCTTAGTTGGAATAGTGGTGCGAGACCACAAATTCGAAGTAGAAAATATGTGTTTAAATGATTTTACAAGGCTTATGAGGTAATTGCATGATTGTGAGAAAGTCCTATGAAGAAATTTTATTAATTAGTGATTAAATTGTCCATGAGGACTAAATTGAAAAGAATGGAAAATATGAGATTCTAGAATATTCAAGTATGAAATAGAATTATAAAAATTTCTAGAGGTTCTTATTTAGAAATCAGACCATTATACTTGATGATGGACAAAAATGGACATGGAAAGGAAAAATCTCAAGAAAGGGGCATTAAGGGCAATTTTGTCCTTTGGTAAATAAAAGAATTAAAAAGGGAAAATAAGCCAAAAATCATGTCCATCTTCTTCCCCGTTGTGCCGAAATTTGCAAGGACACCATAGCTAGGGTTTTGTTCATTTTCAAGCTTAAAGTAAGTGCATCCTAACCCCTTTTTTAATGTTTTTCGTATTTTTGAAACCCTCGTAGCTCGATTTTGCTATTTCTAGCCATATGTTGAGCTAGAGTTTATGTTCAAAAGTTTACCCATGTATGACATGCATGTATTTTGATGTTTTATGAAGAATATGAAAGTTTGATGTATGATAAACATCTTTTTCTAAGTGATTTTCATGAAAGATGCATGAAAAGGACCAATTTGTAAAGTTATAAAAATGGTCATACATGAGTGAAATAGTGGGAATTTAATGTTGTCATAGTTGAGAGAATGATTCGGTTAGGTTTGAAATGGGATAAAGCTGAATGAAAATCATTTTACGAGCCTAGGGGTGAAAGTGTAATTATGTGACAGTTTAGGGGCAAAATTGTAATTTTTCCCAAATATGAATTATGAGTCAATTTAGTCAATGTATGTGTTTAACAAGAGAAATTTATTATTATAGATCAAGAAACACGAAGCCCGGACTGAAACCGAGGGAAGAACAAAGTTGAAGACTAAATCGAGCACCGAGACACATTTTGAGATTCGAGGTAAGTTTGTATGAAGATAGTATTTCATGATGTTTGATATTTGAAAACGTTCATTATTATGTTAATGCATGTTATTGTGAAGGAAATCAAGCTATAAAGTCTCGATGAGTAAACGATGAGAACAGGCTAAATTGTAGTTCAGGCTATAGTTCCGAAATAAGTATATTACCTACGTATGCATATGAGAAAGGAAAGGTTTCGTATAAGACCATGTCTGGGACATGGCTTCGACACCAAAGAATGATCTCGTGTAAGACCATATCTGGGATATGGCATCGACATTTAAGTACGATCTCGTATAATACCATGTCTGTTACATGGCATCAACATTGAGTTATGAGATCCCGATAAGACCATATTTGGGATATGGCGTCAGTACTAAGGAATGATCCCATGTAAGACCATATCCGAGATATGGCGTTGGCATCAAATCTTATATATGTTAAGCTTGAATGATTCATGATAATCCAATTTATTTATAAGCAAAAGAGTCAAGTATGTGAGTTGGCCTAGATCCAAGTTTATTTATGGATGGCGTTGAGTGATTGTTCAGGATATGAATGATAAAGAAGTGAATTTATGGCTATGATAGAAAATGTGCTAGACTATATGAATCAATGATACAGGTATCTTGAGTAAGTACTTTCATTCATTGGTGCTATGTGGCCATTGTTTCATGATATGCATGATTATAGTTTGAGTAAATTATCATCCTAGAGTTTCATGCAAACTTACTAAGCTATATGCTTGCCCCTCTCTCTTTCCTTTTCCTTGTTGTTTCGCCAAGTTAGCTCGAGGATCATTGGACGTCGGAGTTTAGAATCACACTATCGACATCACTTTGGTATAACAATTTAGACTTATTTTGAGTATGGCATGTATAAGACTCGAGTATTTTGTTAAGTTGTAACTGTTAGCCAAAGTGTTGGCTACGTATGTTACTAAAGTCATTTTGTAAATGGTCTTGATTTAGGCCAATACTTGGCAAATCCTTTTGCTCAATGAAGGTAAATTCTATGAAGTGTATGCTCTTGTGTATGTCTCGATTTCTTACATTTCTAGAGATATTAATTCGTCATCTTTTAAATTGTAATGATTGGAATTGGAGTTTGCGTGTGTGCGATGTAGGGTGGCAAAATTGCTTGGTAGATAGCCTGCTAATTGTCCACATAGGTAGACACACGGGCGTGTGTCTAGACCGTGTGGGAGGCACGGCTAGTACATGGGCGTATGCCCAGGACGTGTGAAGTCTGCACCTTGCATTTGATATTTAAATCGCCACATGACTGAAGCACACGGGCATGTGTATAGGCCATGTGGATAATTCAGAATGACAAGGTTTGGCACACGGGCTAAGGTTACGGACGTGTCAAGGCCGTGTGAAATTAGTCAGTGTCGACCACGGGTGGAAGACATGGGCATGTTTTAGGGGCACACGAACGTGTCCCTAGTTTAACACGGGTGTGTGGCCCCTGTTTTGATGAAAAGTTTTCCAAATTCATGAAAGTCCTCGGTTAAATCCCGAAACCTCTCGAAGGTATGCTTAGGGCCACGTAGGTCAAGAATGAACAAGAAATGGGAGTTGAACGAAATGTTGTAGCCCGTTATTACACGTTCAAGTAAGGTTAAGCATGGTAATGCCTTGCATCCAGTCCCTTCGTCGAACACGGGTGAGGGGTGTTACACATTATGGTAATTCGGCTAAGCATGAATGTTGTTAAATTTGCATGAATTTGTGATTTTATGTGATAAGGGCTAAATTGTAAAAAAAATGTAAAAGTTTAGGGGCAAATGTGTAGAATAGCCCTAATCTGTAATTTGGACTAAATTAAATAGTGGGATGATTAAATGAGTTAAATTTGAATATATTTAGATCATGAAAAGCAGAATTCGAATCTTGACAGGGGAAAGCTAAAGTTATCGATTAATCTACCTATCCCGTTGTTTTCACATCCGAGGTAAGTTCGTATGTAATAAGCATTATTATAATTATGCTTTAAATGCTTTAATATTGCATAAATTGTGTATACGAGATTAAAGTTATGTTTGACGACGATTTGGCTATAAATGGCATTTAGTGTGAGATTCGACATAGCTTTGGTTATATATGGCACTTAGTGTGTGATTCAACATAGCTTCGGCTATGTATGGCACTTAGTGTGCGATTTGAGATAGCTTCGGCTATGTACGGCACTTAGTGTACAAGATATCGGGTATTCAACGGTATTCTCAATATGTATGAACTTGTTACGGATTGGTATAGGTATGTACATGCATAGTATGAGCTTTAAATCGAAAAAGTTATGAAGTTTGCATATAAGCATATGAATAAGCATGTGAAAGGTTTGTTAGTAATCATGAATTACATGTTAATATGTTTAAATTAATGAATGGTGTATTTGTGATTAGTTAAGTTTATATCATACGAGCTTACTAAGCTATATAAAGCTTACTTTGTTTATTTTCCATGTCTTATAGTGATTTCAACGCTAGCTCGGATTCGAGGATCGTCAGAGGTTACATCACACTATCCAACCATCACTTTGGTACTTTTGAGCTTATGGTTTGGTCATATGGCCTGTATAGGAACTATGATCATGTTGGTTATGTTTTAGTAGTGAGTTTTGCCATTTGAAATGGCTTGTAAATGTATATGTTTTGGTTTGTGTATATAGCCAAGAAAGTTAGCTTGTTTTGGTATGTTTGAGCCTAGTATATATACATATAAATATATGACTTATATTATGAGGGTTGTGGAATTGGTATCATGCTTTTGAATTTGGTACAAAATGATATATGTTTGGTAAATGTTTATAGATGTGCTAAAGCTATTTTGTGATGTGTTTAATGTTGCTTGAAAATGGATGATGAATTGATGATGTTTTTAATTGAGGTTTAGACTAAGAAATTTTTAGATGAAATAGTAGGAATTATGTTTGATTTCGTTTTTTTGGGTTGCCTATTATGCTTTGTTTTGGTGTCATATGTGTAGGTGAAGGCGTGCACCAAATGGGGTGGCAAAATGGCTTGGTAAATAGTCTATTTTTGTCCACACGGGCATGTGTCTCAGCCGTATGTGACACACGGTCATGTGACACGGCCGTGTGTTCACTGGTGTTGATATTGAAATGAAGTCAGTATGCTCCACACGGTCTCACACAAGGGCGTGTGATCGGCCGTGTGTCACAAGTCAGTATACCCCCTAATTGGCACATGGCCTAGCATACGGGCGTGTGACTTGGCCATGTTGCATAAGTCAATATACCCTACAGGTTTGGCTTGGCCTAGCACACGGTCTGGCACACGGGCGTGTGTAGCCACTTCGAAGGGCACACGAGCTAGACACACGGGCTTGTGGTTGGCCTGTGACCCAAGTCAGTAACCTCACTTGTTTGGACATGGGTAGGGCACGGGCCAGGAAACGGCAATGTGCTTGCATTTTGATTGTTCACACGGCATGTGATACGGGCGTGTCTGGTGGTCGTGTGAGACACATGGCCTTATCACACGGGCGTGTGCCCCCTATTTTGAGAAAAATTACTAAGTGTTGAAAAATTTCCCTCGTATCCGGTTTATTCTCGAACCACTCTCAATGCCTGTTGAAGGCCTTGTAGGTTCGTTTAAGGGACACTATGATTGTTTATGATTGAATTGTATTTGAATTGATAAATTGTATATGAAATGTATGTTTAAAAGTGTTGTAAGTCTGGTAATGCTCCGTAACCTTATTCCGGTGTTGAATACGAGTGAGGGGTGTTACGAGTGGAGTCAACTGCTTTGATAGTTAAGACTAGCCATCTCCTCAATTGGAATTGTAGATGGCATAAAAATCATTTTCAGTATTTGAATCAAATGCTCACTTTGATTCTTTTATGGGACTACGGACTCGTTTGGATTATCTACTGAAGTAAGTTGTCTTTCTCGCAACTTAAATATTCTTACAGTGCCACTTATCTTCAATTTGAACTTAGATAAGCAATGAGCTAATATTTACTTGGCACAATTTTGCTATGCAAGCAAAATATGAAAGACAAAAATACAAAAGACATAATAGTGAAATTTATTTATTAATCAGTAAAATACATAGAAAATAATTACATGTTTACTACAATATAGACACATTTTCCAAGAATAGAGTGAGGATGCAATCTCATCTCATCACATCACATCTCAAAGAATGGAAGAGAGTATGATTTTGATCTTTTCGTAATAGATTATGGCATGTGCTTAGGTTTAAACAAAGTTTGTGTGTAAGATTTTTTGTGGAAATACTTGATAAATTTTGATTGAATTATATATTAAATTATATGATTCTAAAGGTTGAAAATAAGCCTATGGGAATGGAATATTGCATACATTAGTTGAAATGTGATAGATGGAAATTGTTTAGGGTGTTACGAAATGAAGCATTGATACATGCACAGATGGGATGAAATTTATTAAATTTCATTCACCGAAGCTGTCAATTTTCAAGTTCAAGAAATCATTAGAATTACGACATCTTTTTGGATGGGATCCAGGAACTTCTTGGTTAAGATTCTTCATGGCATTCAAGATCCATCTCTTAGCTTCGGAACACACTTTGAATCACTCAATTTTGACTTTGGGATCTCAAGTTATGACCGTTTTAGTGAAGACAGCGTGAGCAGAATTTTTGGATAGGATTATAACGAAAATTATGAGTTTTGAATTTTTTTTAATTCGAGTTTAGATCATATTGGGTTTAGGTTTTAGGCTTAACTTTCATTATATATGAGTCAAATATTGTATTTATCATCTATTATTATCTTATTATTTTTTATTACAAATTTTTTATAATTACTAAGTATTTTAAGTTATTTAAGAGTTTTATGTTAACAAGAATGTTTTGTTTAAAACTACTTCTTGTTTAGATTAATTAGAGTTTTAGTATACTTTAGAATTTTTTTTTTGGATGTACTTAGCTAGACTATATAAAGGCTTCATCATTGTTTATTAAGGACAAAATTGTTCTCTATTAATGAAGGTTTCAACTCTAGGAGTTTGTTTCTTTGAGTAAGATTTCTTTCTTGTGAATTTTAGAAGTAGTTTTCTTCTCGATTTTCTTCAAGGAGTCGTGGGAATTCATTCTTCACCCTTCAATTTGACAAGGATTATTTCTTGGAGTGTTGATTAGAGTCATTAATTGAGTTTATTGGGATGTATATCTCAATGGGTTCAATTAGACATTTATCCTTCTATCCATCATAGCCATCAATTTATTCAATCCATCTTCCACTTTAAAATTTCATCTATTTATTTATATATTTTTATTTTTATTTGTTCTTTATTCAAAAATTTCTTCTTTTACTATTTTTGACTTTTTTATTACTAAAGTAATTTATTTTTTCTTTTCATATCAAATCCAAATCTTTCTTTTTCGAGTCGAACAACTTGAATTCGATCATGATCCACTTCTGATACGAGCTCACCTATGAAACCTGTGACGGACGTCAACCATGACTAGATGAGGCTACCTAATGGGCCAATCACACGTTCCCGAACCAAACAATTCAAAGATGCCGCAACGGTGTTGGTGGCACAAATTTGGGATGACCATAAACGAGAGCCAAAAACATGCTAAACTCATACAACTTGTTTGAAGTTGAATATACTAGCTAGTCCGATTGCTAGTTTATTTAACACTTTATTTTACGCATGTTTTAATTTTAATTTTCGATATTAACTTCATTTTTAGTATTTCATATTTTTTTAGATGGTACAAGTTTTTAGTTAGTCTTTGTCAAAGTTGAATATTAGTATTGGTATAATATGCTCTTATCTAGTGTTTAAATAAGGTAATTAAAATTCTGTCTAGACTAATTTTAATTAATGTGATTTATTTTGTAGTGCCTCACGTTTATGATAACATGATGGAAGCCGTAAACAAATAACTTGTGGTGTGGGACGGCTTAGAGTGGAATAATGTGCGCATGCGTGGAAAGGTGAAAGTGTGTGAGTATGAAAGCACTTGCACAAAGAATATGGTCAAATTAAATGTTTGAAGTGCATAGCAATTGAAGAAATAAACAATTGAACTTAATAAATGGGGAGCATAGGAATTTACCTAGCATGGGACGGCAAGCATTGGAAAGATAATGGCTATTATTTTAATGAAGCCAAATGGAATGCATGAATTAATGGACGGCATAGCATGGACATATTTTAATCAATGGCATTTGAATTAGGCATGCGGCAATAGTTTGTGGAATGCAATAAACAATTGAATGAAAATTCAAGCATGAAGTGGGAATGGAACCATGATGGACGGCATGAGCAAAATGTTGATTGGGAATTGAAGCAAATGAATTGGACAGCTAATTAAACATGTGCTAAGTGGAGGAATTAAAGAATTAAACAAAGTAAGAACAATTGGAAGACATGCCATGCGTGAATAAACAAAGAAATAGTTGAATGAATTTTAAATTCTTCATCAAAATGGGGACGGCACAAAGGAAATTAGTGGAAATAAAATAATAAATTTGTCTTTTATGGACAGTATGGAAGTGCTAGTGACATACGGCAACAAGCTTTGAAGGAAGGCTTTCAATTGAAAGAGCCTATAAATATCTAGCATATTTCATTTTGTAAGAACAGAACTTGAATTTTAATGAAAGAAGCGTTTGTTTTGGTGAGTATTCACTCTCCTAATTCTCGAGGTTTGAATTGACTTATCTAGTTTTCTAGTGGCGTCGTTCTTTCCTTGTTTTGAACTTATCATCCTCATGGGTGTGGCGTTCATCTACCTATACCGTTGGTTCCTATCTCGCTAGATAGTGGGTCTCAGTTTTATTTCGAAATATCATACCGTCGGTTCCTATCTCGCTAGATAGTGGGTCTCGGTTTTATTTCGAAACTCCTTCTATCAATTTGAAACCTATAAGATTCGGGTCTTTAATTTTTATTAAAGGTTCTTTCTTGTTTCAAATTTCGAAACTCCTTCCATCAATTTGAAACTTATAAGATTCGGGTCTTTAATTTTTATTAAAGGTTCTTTCTTGTTTCAAATACATATCCATTCAACCTATCACCTATCCTTATTTATTTTTGAAGATATTATTTTTTTCAACAAAATTATCCCTTTGTTAGTTGAACGAGAAACTGTCTAATTTATGATCGGGCAACATTAACGATTCGCCTCCTAACCCGAGATGGGCCGTTATCATCTGGTATCAGAGCTAATTAAATTAGGCACGTTTTTGATCGTTTTGAGTTTTTTCCGAGTAAGTTTAAAAAAAAAGAACCTCTTCCTACCGTAGCTTTGTTTAGATTTATATTCCAGTGTTTTACAAAGTATATTAAGCGAGACGAGTCCTTGTCTCTGTATAATTAGTTAGCTCTATAAGATGTTGGAAAATCAACTATAGTTGACTTCCCACAATTGTTACCTCCTCTAACATATCTTGGTCATCTCTTGGCTTTTCTACATTAAAGCGCTTCTGACTTCAAGCTCAATTAGCTTAACACGACCTACGAGTTGCTAGTAAGTCAAAGACAACCTTCTAGAATCTAGAAGAGTGAATTTGAGCGGTAAAAGGCAAGAGTGAATACATCAGAAAAAAAAAAGCCAGAATTGAGTAAAAAAAAAACACGAGTGTGAGTGTTGATAATTTTTCTTTGTGAGTGAACAATTGAGTATTGTAGTGAGGATTCATTAATTTTTTTTTTACAACATGTCTAGGAACCCCGAACAACGAGAAATAAGTGACGAAGCATCCGACGCCGCCGGAGGTGGGGGAAGATTACAACCCCGAAGAAATGATCCCGAAGGGAGAAATCAGGATGTGCAAACAGCATTGCAAGAAATCACACGTATGTTCAGAACAATCACCGAACAATTAGATCGAAGAGATAAACGAAGTCCTCGAGCAAACACCCCTCCAATTCTGAGAAGGGGACGAGAACAACCTTGGTTACGTGACAACGAAGTCTACGAACCAAGTGAAGCCGACAGTAACCCGGCTTTTGAACACGATGAACGGCGAAGAAATCCACAAGCCCATGAGCGAAGGGATCAAGCATGGGCCGATGACGACTTAAAGAACATTAAAATGGCGATTCCTGCTTTCTAAGGGCGATCCGATCCGGAAGCCTACCTTGAGTGGGAAAAGAAGGTGGAGTTAATTTTCGACTGTCATAATTATTCAGAAAATAAGAAGGTGAAACTTGCTGCCATCGAATTTTCTGATTACGCCCTCATCTGGTGGGATCAACTAACGACGAGTCGAAGACGGGATGGTGAACGCCCAATATCCACATGGGCGGAAATGAAGGCACTAATGCGGAAAAGGTTCATCCCAACTTACTATCACCGCGAGTTGCATCAAAAATTGCAAAGTCTAACCCAGGGTCACCGAAGCGTAGAAGATTACTACAAGGAGATGGAAGTGGCCATGATCCGAGCCAATATGGAAGAAGAACGAGAAGCCACCATTGCACATTTTAGCGCTGGCCTCAATCGAGATATCGCAAATATTGTAAAATTACATCATTACATCTATATCATCGAAATGGTTCATATGGCTATAAAGGTAGAAAAACAGCTGAAACGAAAAGCTACGCCTAGAGCAAACCCCAACATCGAAGTGGGGGCAAGTGACCAACAAAAGGGATATGCCGAGCCGAGCCAAAGAAATCAGTGGCGTACCCAAGTCTAACAAGTCTATCGGTGAAACAAGCAAAGGCAAAATGGAAGCTCTTCCGAATCGATCCCGAGACATTAAGTGTTTCAAATGTTTGGGACGAGGACATATTGCAAGTCAATGTCCAAATCGAAGCACTATGTTTGTCCGAGATAATGGTGAGATCGAATCCGAAAGTGAAGAGGAAGATGATGCCAATGAGACATCCCAAGATGAGGAAGAAATAGAACAAGCCGAAAGTGGAGAGATCTTGGTGGTAAAAAGGAGCCTTAGTTTACAAGGTGTCGAAAATGAGCAACAACGCAAAACATCTTCCATAGCGTTGTCAAATACAAGGAAGATTTGTTGCGTCATTATAGACGGAGGAAGTTGTACTAATGTGGCTAGCACCATATTGGTTGAGAAACTTGGATTGACTACCACCAAACATCCCCATCCATATAAGCTACAATGGCTTAATGACGCGGGAGAACTTAAGGTCACAAAACATGTTTTGATTTCCTTTTCAATAGGGAAGTATCAAGATGAGGTTTTGTGTGATGTGGTTCCGATGCTAGTGGGACATCTACTGCTTGGACGACCTTGGCAATTTGACAAGCGAACAATTCATGACGGCTACACTAATCGGTACACTTTTAAGTACTTGGGCCGAAACGTGACACTAGCTCCGTTAACACCCAAGCAAGTTTATGAGGATCAGTTGAAAATGAAGACATCAATGGAAAAATCAAAAGAAAATGAGCGAAAAAATGAGAAAAAAAAAAGAAAAGAATTTTAAAAAAAAGAGGGACAAGAAAATAAGTGATAAAACGAGAGAGTGTGAACAAAAAGAAGAAGAAATGGAGGAAGAAAAAGAAAATGGAAAAATGAGTGTTTTTGCAAAAGCAAGAGATATTCAAAAAGTTTTGTATGTGAGACAACCTATGTATGTCTTACTATACAAAGAATCGTTTTTGAACACTAACGACTTACCCAAGAATCTTCCTTCTTACGTGTTGTCTCCGATTCAGAATTCAAGGACATATTTCGGAGGAAATACCAAGTGGTTTACCACCCATTCGAGGCATAGAACACCAAATTGACTTGGTGCCGGGAACTTCACTGCCCAATCGACCTGCGTACTGGAGCAATCCCGACGAAACAAAAGAGCTCCAAAAGCAAATCACTGAATTGCTAGAAAAGGGATATATCCGAGAAAGCCTTAGTCCATGCGCAGTACCGGTGTTGCTAGTGCCAAAGAAAGATGGTTCTTGGCGAATGTGTGTAGACTGTCGTGCCATCAACAAGATTACCATCAAATACTGACACCCGATACCCCGACTCGATGACAGGCTCGACGAGTTAAGTGGGGCTCGAATCTTTACAAAGATTGACCTTAAAAGTGGTTATCACCAAATTAGGATGCGAGAAGGCGATGAGTGGAAAACTGCTTTCCAAACAAAGTTAGGTTTGTATGAATGGTTGGTGATGCCATTCGGACTTACAAACGCTCCGAGTACTTTTATGCGACTTATGAATCATGTTTTACGAGCTTTTATTGGCAAATCATGTGTTGTTTATTTTGATGACATATTAGTGTACAGCAAATCTTTGGAGGATCACCTCCAACATTTACGTGCGATCCTAGAAACACTGCGAAAAGAGGTATTGTACGCCAATCTCGAGAAATGTTCTTTTTGTACTGACAAGGTTATTTTCTTAGGATACGTCGTAAGTGCAAATGGATTAGAAGTGGACCAAGAGAAGGTTAGAGCAATCCAAGAATGGCCCCGTCCTACAACGGTTAGCCAAGTACGAAGTTTCCATGGGTTGGCTAGTTTTTACCGCCGATTCGTGCCTAACTTCAAAGACGATAAGCGCTCCTTTAACAAGCGTGATCAAAAGAATTCGGCTTTCCATTGGTCCGATGAGCAAGAACGGTCTTTTAATGCCATTAAAAATTTCTTGTTAAAGCTCCATTGTTATCCCTTCCTGACTTTAATAAAACTTTTGAAATTGAGTGTGATGCATCGGGTGTAGGGATCGAAGCCGTTCTAACTCGAGAATGGAAGACCGGTGCGTGCATTTCTTGAGAAATTGAACGAGGCTGCACTCAATTACCGTGTATGACAAAGAGATGTACGCTCTAATAAGATCGCTTGAAACGTGGCAACATTACTTGAGGCCGAAAGAGTTTGTTATTCATTCAGATCATGAAGCACTCAAGTATATTAAAGGTCAGCACAAGCTCAACAAACGACATGCAAAATGGATCGAGTATTTAGAATCATTTCCATATGTAATTAAGTACAAGAAAGGTAAGGAAAATGTAGTAGCGGATGCGTTATCACGAAGGTACAATTTATTAACCTCTCTTGATTCTAAAGTACTTGGTTTCCATCATATTAAGGAATTGTATGCTAACGATGCTGATTTCGGCAATGTCTATAATGCTTGTGAGAGTGGTGCTTTTGATAAGTTTTACAGGCATGAAGGATTCCTTTTCAAGGAAAACAAGATTTGTATACCGCAAGCTTCTATGCGAGACATGCTTGTGATAGAGGCACATAGTGGTGGCCTTATGGGTCACTTTGGACGAGACAAAACATTGTCCACTCTTCAAGAACATTTTTACGGCGGGAATGAGCAAGGATGTTGAACAAATTTGTGAGCGTTGCATTGCTTGCAAACAAGCCAAATCACGGTCCGACCTCACGGTTTATATCGCCCCTTCCTATTCCGGACACTCAGGTAGGTTGACATTTCCATGGATTTCATCCTTGGATTACCAAGATGAAAAACGGGAAGGACTCAATTTTTGTCGTAGTTGATCGTTTCTCTAAAATGTCCCATTTTATCCCTTGTTCTAAAGCGGCGATCTTTGTGCATATTGCAAACTTATTTTTAGGGAAATCATACGATTGCATGGAGTTCCGAAGACGATCGTATCTGATCGGGACGTAAAATTTTTAAGTCATTTTTGGCGAACTCTGTGGGGAAAGTTAGGGACAAAACTACTATTCTCGACCACGTGTCATCCTCAAACGGATGGACAAACCGAAGTAGTGAACCGAGTCCTATCAACCTTGTTGTGGACATTAGTGCAAAAAAATCTCAAAACGTGGGAAGACTGTCTGCCCCACATCGAATTTGCTTACAACCGAGCTGTTCATTCTGCAACTAAATTTTCGCCTTTCGAGATTGTTTACGGGTTTAACCCTCTCACCCCTCTTGATTTATTGCCAATGCCTTCAGATAAATTTATTCATCCTGATGCTAGGGAAAAGGCAGAATAGATAAAGGAGCTGCATCGAAAGGTGCGCGAGAATATTGAAGCAAGAACCAAGCAATACGTCCAACGAGCTAACAAAGGTCGTAGAGAGCGCATTCTCTTTGAACAGGGGGGTGGTTTGGGTTCATATGCGAAAAGAAAGGTTTCCCAAGCAAAGGCGATCTAAACTTCTCCCAAGGGGGGACGGACCATTTCAAGTCATTGAACGCATAAATGACAACTCGTACAAATTGGACTTGCCAGGTGACTATAATGTGAGCGCGAGTTTTAATGTTTCTGATCTTTCTCCTTTTGATGTAGGTGATGATTCGAGGACGAATCAACTTAAAGAGGGAGGGGATGATACGAGCTCACCTATGAAACCTGTGACGGACGTCAACCATGACCAGATGAGGCTACCTAATGGGCCAATCACACGTTCCCGAACCAAACAATTCAAAGATGTCATAGCGGTGTTGGTGGCACAAATTTGGGATGACCATAAGCGAGCCCAAAAACATGCTAAACTCATACAACTTGTTTGAAGTTGAATATACTAGCTAGTCCGATTGCTAGTTTACTTAACACTTTATTTTACGCATGTTTTAATTTTAATTTTCAGTATTAACTTTATTTTCGTATTTCATATTTTTTTAGATGGTACAAGTTTTTAGTTAGTCTTTGTCAAAGTTGAATATTAGTATTGGTATAATATGCTCTTATCTAGTGTTTAAATAAGGTAATTAAAATTCTGTCTAGACTAATTTTAATTAATGTGATTTATTTTGTAGTGCCTCACGTTTATGATAACATGATGGAAGCCGTAAACAAATAACTTGTGGTGTGGACGGCTTAGAGTGGAATAATGTGCGCATGCGTGGAAAGGTGAAAGTGTGTGAGTATGAAAGCACTTGCACAGCAATATGGTCAAATTAAATGTTTGAAGTGCATAGCAATTGAAGAAATTAACAATTGAACTTAATAAATGGGGAGCATAGGAATTTACCTAGCATGGGACGGCAAGCATTGGAAAGATAATGGCTATATTATTTTAATGAAGCCAAATGGAATGCATGAATTAATGGACGGCATAGCATGGACATATTTTAATCAATGGCATTTGAATTAGGCATGCGGCAATAGTTTGTGGAATGCAATAAACAATTGAATGAAAATTCAAGCATGAAGTGGGAATGGAACCATGATGGACGGCATGAGCAAAATGTTGATTGGGAATTGAAGCAAATGAATTGGACGGCTAATTAAACATGTGCTAAGTGGAGGAATTAAAGAATTAAACAAAGTAAGAACAATTGGAAGACATGCCATGCGTGAATAAACAAAGAAATAGTTGAATGAATTTTAAATTCTTCATCAAAATGGGGACGGCACAAAGGAAATTAGTGGAAATAAAATAATAAATTTGTCTTTTATGGACAATATAGAAGTGCTAGTGACATACGGCAACAAGCTTTGAAGGAAGGCTTTCAATTGAAAGAGCCTATAAATATCTAGCATATTTCATTTTGTAAGAACAGAACTTGAATTTTAATGAAAGAAGCATTTCTTTTGGTGAGTATTCACTCTCCTAATTCTCGAGGTTTGAATTGACTTATCTAGTTTTCTAGTGGCGTCGTTCTTTCCTTGTTTTGAACTTATCATCCTCACGGGTGTGGCGTTCATCTACCTATACTGTTGGTTCCTATCTCGCTAGATAGTGGGTCTCGGTTTTATTTCGAAATATCATACCGTCGGTTCCTATCTCTCTAGATAGTGGGTCTCGGTTTTATTTCGAAACTCCTTCTATCAATTTGAAACCTATAAGATTCGGGTCTTTAATTTTTATTAAAGGTTCTTTCTTGTTTCAAATTTCGAAACTCCTTCCATCAATTTGAAACTTATAAGATTCGGGTCTTTAATTTTTATTAAAGGTTCTTTCTTGTTTCAAATACATATCCATTCAACCTATCACCTATCCTTATTTATTTTTGAAGATATTATTTTTTTCAACAAAATTATCCCTTTGTTAGTTGAACGAGAAACTGTCTAATTTACGATCGGGCAACATTAACGATTCGCCTCCTAACCCGAGACGGGCCGTTATCAACTTCTGCCTCAATTCCTTATCATTTGTTATCAAAGCCGGGTGTTTTAGGTTTTCTTTGTGTTCTTATAAACTAAGTACCAACGATCAATCTCAAAACATTTTTTTTTTCCTTTTTACCCAAAAGAATTTCAGGAAAAAAAAAATTTTTCAGTGGCTATATGTTTTTCAAACAATCTGAAATTGTATATAATATTTATTGGCACTATTTTAGAGTATAAAAAATATTTCCAACAAAACAATTGATAAAAATATTAGAAAAAAAAGAAAATATGATAAAAATAAAAAAATAAGAAAATATTTTGTGGATGGAATTTTGTGCCGAAATTTTCTAGATCTGATTTACATTATTTGAGGAGACTCTAGTTTAAATTTTGTGATTTATAGAAATCGAGAACACCTCAAACGAAAAAAATTCAAGTTGTTTTCCATTGTTTTGGGTTTTCAATTGGGTAATTTATTTTCTTTGATTCTAGCATTAGGTTTTACGTTGTTTTAGCTCTTTTATTATTATTCTATTACGCATTCTAACACATTTTTATTTCTTGTGTTAATAGGTACGAAAAGAGTTGCCTCTCCTTTCTCTGTGCAACTTACTTCCTTTGGAGACAATTTTTTCTTTGGCTTCTTAAAGCCTTAGTTCAACTGTGTTAGAGAGTGATCCCACATCTTTTTGAATATTATTAAGTTTTATTATTCTTTAAAAGTTACAAGCGAGAAAATCTTAATTTCTTTTCTTTGTCTCTTAGAATTTTATTATTGCTAGTGTATAACATTGAAGTTTAATTTTCTTTGATCAACGTTTCTTTTTTCTTTTTTTTTTTTAGTATTTTTTATTTAAACCTCTAATAATGATACGCATACATAGTATGGAAGATGTTTTGGAATCTCCTACTAATGGGGAGAATTTGCTTGAGTCTCATTGTCTTTGTAATATCCTGAAAATGGGCTTATGCATTTATGCTTAATTATATGAAATAGCATGCTTGAGTATGTTGTGAATGTGTATAATGAAATTTGTGAACCTTAGAAAATAGGTGAGAGCCTCGGGAAATATTAAGTTTTAAGTTTTAATAAGAGAGCTAAGTTGATAGGGTCTTAAGAGAAAATGTATGTGAAAATAGACACAAGAATTAGCTTGTCAAAGTGTCTTGGAGGCGCCACTTAAAGCCCATACAAGTGACGCTACCAACGTGTGCCAATGGGCCAGAGTTCGAGCAACGTGGGAAGCATTGGAGACTTTTATTTTTGCGCCAAGAAGGGGAACTGATCTAAGGAGGCTTTAAAGGAATTTTGGGTGAGTCATGTCACAAAAAAATGCCTTGGCAAAGTGGTTTGGGCAAGTGACGCCTTAAGTTATGGGAAGAGGGCTCGGGTTCGAGTCTGGTGGGCAGCAAGGGGAGTATTTTTATTTTTGTATTCTGGCGTTAGGGAGAAGGAGCAGTGGACGGCACATGGAACTTTCAATTGGAGGAGGATAAGCTTTGTTATTTTGTTTAAAATTCGGCTAAGAGTAGGATAATGGGATTTTATTTTATTTATTTTATCTTAGGAAGATAAGGGATAATGTGAGGGTTTATTTTATTTTATTTGATAAAGTGATAAAGAATTAAAATAGGAGTTTAATAAGTGGGGAAGTGGTGGCCGTTTGTTGGACTCTAGGTGTAACATCCTAGATTAGGGGTTATGCGTTCGTGCCTAATTCATGAGTTAGTAGGTTTTGGCAGTGTTGGAAGTGTATTAAGGGTTTTTAGAATTCTAGGATGGAAGAAGAAAGATTTGGAAAATTATTGGTTTTTAAGTAAAAAGGGGAGCTAGGTAAATGAGGCTTTAAAAGAAACTCCGTGTGAAGCATGACACAAGGAACCATGTGGTAAAATGGCATGTTTTATGAATTATGAATGTGTTATGTGAATTCTAGAAATAAGGAAATGTATGGAAATGTAAGGAAATGTAAGGAAATGTATGGAAATGTAAGGAAATGTAAGGAAATGTAAGGAAATGTATGGAAATGTAAGGAAATGCAAAGAAATGTAAGGAAATGTCTTGTCTTGGAAATGTAGGGAAATGTCCTGAAAATGTAAAGGAATAAAGAGGAAATTGAACATTTTTGGAAACTTGAAAATGTAAGGAAATGTCAAGTTTAAAGAGCCGAACGAAAATTTTTGGAAACTTGGAAATGAAAAGAAATGTCAAGTTTTAAAGTTTAAAAGAGGAAATTAAGGCAAGGTGGCCTTAAAAGAAAAAGTATGTGAAATTTGACACACAAACGGGCTTGGAAAAGTGGCCTGAAGATACCACTTAGGGCCTCTCGAAATGGCACCACATACAGGGGTAGTGGGCCAAGGTTCGAGTTCATGTGAGGGAAGCAAAATAAAAGTTTTATTTTGTTACAAGGATGGACAGAGGTGGACAGCACATGGGTTATAATTTAGGAGCTTTTATTCTTTTATTTTTAAGAGATAAATAGTGGATAAATAATGGATTTATTTATCATTATTTTCAAGAGATAATTGTTGGATTAAATTCTTTTAATTTGAATAAAAAGATAAATGAGGAATTATTCTTTAATTAGGAAAACAAGGGAGAAATGATGGCCAAGTAAGGGACTTTGAGTTTAATAATTTCGGCTAAGTAAGGATAGTTGCTGAATTATCTTTTATTTTAGTGATAATTAAAGAGATAAAGCTATTAAAATAGAAGAGTGATGGCCAAGTAAGGTATCCTAAGTTAGTAATTTCGGCTATAAAAGGAAAAGAGAGGCCATTGTGCATTATTTTCTGTTCTTTGAAAGCCTCTGCCGAATTCTCTTCACCAAATCTTCTTCTTCTTTTATTTTTGCCAAGTCGAAATACCTTGTGTGCTAGCCGAATCCTCCATCTTTATTCTTCCTTCTCTTTTCTTTCTAATCCCTCCAAAACCGAAAGTTGTGAGATCATCATCTAGCCATAGCCAAATCTCTGAAGGTTGAAGTGAAGGTGCAATCAATTTCTTCAAGTAAGGGTAAGATCTCATTCTGTTTCATCCTTTTTCTTTTAAGATTTGCCAAAATCTAGGACTAACCCCATTAATATCTTGTTGCCGAAACTTTGAAGAGATCTTTCGGGATTTACTAAGTGTCGACTACAAGGAAGGAGAAGTTCTTTTCAGAAGGTACACCATAGGCCACTTGTTCCCTAGTTATTCAAAGGTGAGTTTTGGATTTCTAAGATTAAGGTAAGACATATGTATATTCGGCCAAAGGCCGTGTTTTATGTTTTAATGGTTAGATTAAATCTAACGCAAGGTTATAGGAATTTCGACAATCCTAGGAAAACAAGGATCAATTTCGGGATTTGTTGGTGTCCCAATCTGCAACAAGGTAAGTTTAAGAATACTAATCCTACTAGGATTTGGATTTATGGTCGAATGGCTTTTTATTAAATTAGTAAGTGATTAATCAAATGTAGGGATTAAGGAATTAAGCGGTAGATCAGATTTCGACATCTCAAGGAATTTGCTAAGCGAATCAGGTGTGTACCCCACACTAACTCTTAATATGTATTATGGCTATGTTTATTAATATATGTGTTATTAAGTATATGAAAGTGGCTAAAGTACCATGATATGGTACTAAGTACTCAGGTATGTTTCCTACTTCTACTAGGATTACGAAATATGTTATATATAACATGTGAAAAGTGACATGAATGTGAATTTAAGTATGATATGCATAATATGAATAATATGGGGCATTCGGGTTATATGAGAAAGGGAAGTGAATGTGGTGACTTGGTCTCACTATCTCGAATGTGGTGACTTCGGTCACATTATCCGAATGTGGTGACTTGGTCACATTATCTCGAATGTGGTAACCGGTTACATTATCTGAATGTGGTGTCTCATGACACAATTATCTGGTGGCTATGCCACGAATTTATATGGGCGATGAGCACGTCGACTGCAGCGACTGCCTTCGATGGTGTGTAGCGGAAGGAGGGTTGACTTAGTAGTCCCCACGGTGTGACTGGCAGGTACGGGGGTGTGTAGCGGATGGACAATTAGGTTTAGGTTTGGGAATGCATCATAACTTGTATTTTATGTTTTGAATGTGTAACTATTGTATGCCTGATTCTATTATGATTTAGTGTCGTGTACACATTGAGTCTGTTTGACTCACCCCATTGTGGGACTATTTTTCAGGTGACGATCAATAATGGACCGGGTTCGGCAGAAGCTTAGGGATGGCCATGCTCAGCTTGAAGTTTTATTCAATATGGATATTTAATTTTATTTAAGTATTTTAGAATTTTATTTTGGGATTTTACGTGATGTAATAAGGCCATAAGTTACATTTCTTTACTTTTATTTTTAATTACTACGTTACGAATTATTTTCAATTAAAGTTAAGTAAAATTTATTTCTTTAAACATAAACTCTAATTGTTTTGTCACCTTCACTACTTGGATTTTAAAATAAGATAAATGGGTTTTTGACTCAAGCCCAACCCAAAACAATATTTTTTTTAATCGCACAAGTTTTCTTTAAGTAACAAAAGAATTTGAAACCAGTTTTCTTGAGGAACATACCAGATCCGGTTCAGGCTCGTGGGCCGGGTTTGGGGTGTTTCAGTTTGGCATCAGAGCCCAGTTTTAAACTCTCGGCCTGAGGTTTAAGGCCCAAAACATTTTCAAAGCGAGCCCAAATATGTTTTATGAAAACATTTTTTTGAAATAAGCAGGTTTTTGGCATGTCACCCAAGTCTCTGACCCGCAGTCCACTAGGTAAGTACTTCTATCCATTTGTGTGATTTATTGAATGATCTGTAGAAGGGTAGAAATGGAATGGAACGTAGAATAGCATGATAGGTACTTGAACCCTAGGACTAGTCTACCCCAACTATTGCATAAGACTTACGGACCATTAAACGAACCTATGACTAAGACGCCGAGTTAGGGTGTGGTAACCATTGTGCGCATGTCTAGGAATGGATCCGGAAGAGCCTGGTACTTAAGCAGTCCTAGTGACTCACCTTCTCTTCGTAGGAATCCTACCTGGTGCGTAGCTTCGGTTCACCCTAACCAAGAGGACTCGGTCATAGGCTAAACGCAATAACTAAAACCCGAAAGGGAACTAGCCGTGTTTTTATAAAAACCCTAGTTTTAAAACTCTTAAAATTACCCTTTTAATTTGTGAGAACTATTTTTACAAAATTTTTCAAAAACTTTTCGATTTATAAAATTACAAAAATACCCCTAGTGGTTGTGAAATTACAAAAATGCCCTTAGTTTATAAAATCTCCAAACTACTCATAGTTTTATCAAAATTTCCTTACTTTACGACAGGTCCAAAAACCCTAATTTGCAAATTATCAAAAATACCTTGATTTTAGAAAATTACGAAATTGCCCCTAACTTACAAAATTACCAAAATGACCCTAATTTCCAAAATTGTTGCAATATCACCAAAATAGAAAGCAAATTCACAAAAAGAACCCTCAAAGGTTTGCAAATTTTGAAATACCCCGGAATTATTAAACTTTACGAATTTACCCTGGTTTATTACCAAAATACCCCCGAGATTCAAAATTACCGAAATGCCCTCGTATTTCAAAATTTTCCAAAATACCCCGGGAATTTTTAAAAAAAATTCTAAAATACTTTTTGACAGAATTACCAAGGAACCTTATTTTGAAAAAATTACGAAAATACCCCTGTAAGACAAATTACGAAAATACCCCTGGGATAAGAATAAGGCAAAGAGTGTTCGAATAGTGAATGTGGGTGGTAGATACCACTGAATAAATATGTCTCGGTTAATGAATGTGAACGTGACTTTTTGAATAGTGAACTTGAGCTGAGAACACTGTTTGATCGAAAGAACCACTTTTAAACATCTCTTTGCATAAAATTTGTTCGAGGATAAACAGTGGAACAAAATTTCTAATGCATAAAAATCTTTAATCAGATTAAATCGCGGTGTTAGAAATGAGTTCTAGGGGATGTGAACTTAGAGATTGTGCCTAGGAAGTATGATGGTTCTATTAAGATCAGAGTGCGCAGCGTAAGCATAGTGCGGTGAGAAGGATTGTACGACTGTTAGTAAGTAATTTCGAGGACGAAATTATTTTTAAGGAGGTAGAAGCGTAACATCCTAGATTAGGGGTTATACGTCGTGCCTAATTCATGAGTTAGTAGGTTTTGGCGGTGTTGGAAGTGTATTAAGGGTTTTAGAATTCTATGATGGAAGAAGAAAGCTTTGGAAAATTATTGGTTTTAAGTAAAAAAAGGAGCTAGGTAAATGAGGCTTTAAAAGAAACTCAGTGTGAAGCATGACACAAGGAACCATGTGGTAAAATGGCATGTTTTATGAATTATGAATGTGTTATGTGAATTCTAGAAATAAGGAAATGTATGGAAATGTAAGGAAATGTAAGGAAATGTATGGAAATGTATGGAAATGTAAGGAAATGTAAGGAAATGTAAGGAAATGTCTTGTCTTGGAAATGTAGGGAAATGTCCTGAAAATGTAAAGGAATAAAGAGGAAAGTGAACATTTCTGGAAACTTGAAAATGTAAGGAAATGTCAAGTTTAAAGAGCCAAACGAAAATTTTTGGAAACTTGGAAATGAAAAGAAATGTCAAGTTTTAAAGTTTAGAAGAGGAAATTAAGGCAAGGTGGCCTTAAAAGAAAAAGTATGTGAAATTTGACACACAACGGGCTTGGGAAAGTGGCCTGAAGATGCCACTTAGGGCCTCTGGAAATGGCGCCACATACAGGGGTAGTGGGCCAAGGTTCGAGCTGCAGGGGAAGCAAAATAAAAGTTTTATTTTGTTACAAGGATGGACAGAGGTGGACGGCACATGGGTTATAATTTAGGAGCTTTTATTCTTTTATTTTTAAGAGATAAATAGTGGATAAATAAGGGATAAATAATGGATTTATTTATCATTATTTTCAAGAGATAATTGTTGGATTAAATTCTTTTAATTTGAATAAAGAGATAAATGAGGAATTATTCTTTAATAAGGAAAACAAGGGAGAAGTGATGGCCAAGTAAGGGACTTTGAGTTTAATAATTTCGGCTAAGTAAGGATAGTTCTTTGAATTATCTTTTATTTTAGTGATAATTAAAGAGATAAAGCTATTAAAATAGAAGAGTGATGGCCAAGTAAGGGATTCTAAGTTAGTAATTTCGGCTATAAAAGGAAAAGAGAGGCCATCTGCATTATTTTACATTCTTTTGAAAGCCTCTACCAATTCTCTTCACCAAATCTTCTTCTTCTTTTATTTTTGCCAAGTCGAAATACCTTGTGTGCTAGCCGAATCCTTCATCTTTATTCTTCCTTCTCTTTTCTTTCTAATCCCTCCAAAACCGAAAGTTGTGAGATCATCATCTAGCTATAGCCGAATCTCTGAAGGTTGAAGTGAAGGTGCAATCGATTTCTTCAAGTAAGGGTAAGATCTCATTTGGTTTCATCCTTTTTCTTTTAAGATTTGCCGAAATTTAGGACTAACCCCATTAATATCTTGTTGCCGAAACTTTGAAGAGATCTTTCGGGATTTACTAAGTGTCGACTACAAGGAAGGAGAAGTTCTTTTCCCGAAGGTACACCATAGGCCACGTGTTCCCTAGTTATTTGGTGAGTTTCGGGATTTCGAAGATTAAGGTAAGACATATGTATATTCGGCCAAAGGCTATGTTTTATGTTTTAATGGTTAGATTAAATCTAATGTAAGGTTATTGGAATTTCGACATTCCTAGGAAAACAAGGATCACTTTCGGGATTTGTTGGTGTCCCAATCGGCAACAAGGTAAGTTTAAGAATACTAATCCTACTAGGATTTGGATTTATGGCCGAATGGCTTTTTATTAAATTAGTAAGTGATTAATCAAATGTAGGGATTAAGGAATTAAGCGGTAGATCAGATTTCGAAATCTCAAGGAATTTGCTAAGCGAATCAGGTGTGTACCCCACACTAGCTCTTAATATGTATTATGGCTATGTTTATTAATATATGTGTTATTAAGTAAATGAAAGTGGCTAAAGTACCATGATATGGTACTAAGTACTGAGGTACGTTTCCTACTTCTACTAGGATTATGAAATATGTTATATTTAACATGTGAAAAGTGACATGAATGTGAATTTAAGTATGATATGCATAATATGAATAATATGGGGCATTCGGGTTATATGAGAAAGGGGAAGTGAATGTGGTGACTTCGGTCTCACTATCTGAATGTGGTGGCTTCGGTCACATTATCTAAATGTGGTGACTTCGGTCACATTATCTGAATGTGGTAACTTCGGTTACATTATCTGAATGTGGTGTCTCATGACACAGTTATCTGGTGGCTATGCCACGAATTTATATGGGCGATGAGCACGTCGACTGCAGCGACTGCCTTCGATGGTGTGTAGCGGAAGGAGGGTTGACTTAGTAGTCCCCACGGTGTGACTGGTAGGTACGGGGGTGTGTAGCGGATGGACAATTAGGTTTGGGTTTGGGAATGCATCATAACTTGTATTTTATGTTTTGAATGTGTAGCTATTGTATGCCTGATTCTATTTTGATTTAGTGTCGTGTACACGTTGAGTCTGTTTGACTCACCCCATTGTAGGACTATTTTTCAGGTGACGATCAATAATGGACCAGGTTCGGCAGAAGCTTAGGGATGGCCATGCTCATCTTGAAGTTTTATTCAATATGGATATTTAGTTTTATTTAAGTATTTTAGAATTTTATTTTGGGATTTTACTTGATGTAATAAGGCCATAAGTTACATTTCTTTACTTTTATTTTTAATTACTACGTTACGGATTATTTTCAATTAAAGTTAAGTAAAATTTATTTCTTTAAACATAAACTCTAATTGTTTTGTCACCTTCACTACTTGGATTTTAAAATAAGATAAATGGGTTTTTGACTCAAGCCCAACCCAAAACAATATTTTTTTTAATCGCACAAATTTTCTTTAAGTAACAAAAGAATTTGAAACCGGTTTTCTTGAGGAACATACCAGATCCGGTTCAGGCTCGTGGGCCGGGTTTGGGGTGTTTCACTAGGGGCTTGCATATTCGGTTGTCGGGGAAGGCATAAGTGCAGAATTTTAGTTAGTAAAGGTGCTTATCTTGCCGCCGAAACTTTGAGTAAATTCTCTCTTTTTCTTCTTTGTAAAATTGAAGTCGAATTCCCCTTTGTTACCACTGCCGAAATTTCTTCTACTTTCCCCTACTCTTCTCCTCATTCTTTCAACACCAAATCTATTTCTATTCTCTTTGAAGCCATAGCCGAATATCAAGGGGCTATATTCTCTTCTCCTTGTCGCATGTCACAAAAGCCAAAACCCCTCTATCATTGTTTTCTTATAGACGAATAGTGTGTGGATTCAAGAAAAAGGGATTTGCCGATTTCATTCTTGAGGGTAAGAATTCTCTTGTCATTATTTTTCAATTAAGCCGAAAGTTCAAGACTAATTCCTTAATGATCTTTGGCCGAACTTTGAAGGAGGATTTTCGGGTGTTCTGCTAAGTCGACTACAGTAGGAGGTCTTCGGGATTTTAAGAACCCAAGGTAAGCCACAAGTGAAATTCAGCCATAGGCCATTCTATTATGTTTTAGTGTTAGATTAAATCTAACATAGGTGTATAGGGCTGTCGATATCTCCATAGTCAACTGGTGTTTCAGGAATTAGGATTCGCAAGGAAGGACGCAGATTTCTGGGATTTGACTAATAATCAAATCGGCAGCAAGGAATTTAGGATCTAAAGCGTTAGATCGGGTTTTCAGAAAATCAGTGAATCGATAAGAATATCAGGTGTGTACCCCACACTATCTTTAATAAGATTTATGGCAATATTTAATATGAGCATGTTGATAAGAATGTGAATAAGGATAAGGTACCCTGCTATGGTACAAAGTACTCAGGTACGTTTCCTACTCCTACTAGGATTATGGATATATGTTATATTTACCATGTGAAATGTGATAAGAATGTGAATTTAGGCATTATATGCATGATGTGTATGATATGGGGCATTCGGGTCATATTCGGGTCACATTATCTGAATGTGGTGACTTCGGTCACATTATCTCAATGTGGTGACACATGACACAAATATTATCTGGTGGCAAAGCCACAAATTATATATAAGGCGATGAGCACGCCGATCGCAATGACGCGCCTGGATGGTGTGTAGCGGATGGAGGGTTGACTTAGTAGTCCCCACGGGTGTCTTTGGTTAGTACGGATGACGTGTAGCGGATGGCTATCTAGGTTTGGGTTCGGTTGCATCATCTTTTCTATCATTATATAAATACGTATGTGATATGATAATGTATGCTGGATTGTTAAATTTTAGTGTTGGTTACACATTGAGTCTGTTTGACTCACCCCGTTGTGGGAACATTTTTGGTGATGAGCAGTGATGGACCGGGTCGATGGGAGCTTAGTGGTGGCCATGCTCATCAAGAATTTAGTTTATTTGGACTTTTTATTTCTAAGTACCTTGAATTTTATTTTGGGTTTTAATTTGATGTAATAAGGCCATAATGAACTATTTTATTCTTTGCTTTATTTATTATGTTGTTAAATTTTTTTATTAAAGATTAAGTAAATTTATTTTTAATAAACTCTAAGTGTTTTTGTCACCTAAAACATAAGGGTTCCAATATAAGATAAACTTGTTTTCAACTCGAGCCCAACCCAAAAAAAAATAATCTTTCTTTCAAAACACACTATTTTCCAAAGTAACAAAAGAATTTTTGAACCAGGTTTACATCAAGGAACATACGAGATCCGGTCGGGGCTCGTGGGCCTGGTTTGGGGTGTTCGATTTTGTATCGAGCCAGATTTTAAACTCTCAGCCTGGGGTTTAAGGCCCAAAACATTTTCAAATTGATCCCAAATGAGTTTTATGAAAATAATTTTTTGAAAATAAGCAGGTTTTTCTGGCATGGCACCTAAGTCTCCGACCCGAAGTCCACCAGGTAAGTACCCCTAACCATCTGTGTGATTTATGTTATGGATTGTAGAAGGGTATAAATGGAACGTAGAATAGTATGATAGGTACTTGAACCCTAGGATTAGTTTACCCCAACAAATACATAAGACTTAATGCCTCATTAAACAAACCTGTGGCTAAGTCGCCGAGTTAGGGTGTGGCAACCCCTGTGCGCATGTTTAGGATTGGATCCGGAAGAGCCTGGTACTTAAGCAGTCCTAGTGACTCATCTCCTCTTCATTTGAAATCCTACACCAGTGCGTAGCCGGTTCACCCTAACAAGAGGACTCGATCCACAAAGCTAAACCCAAGAACTAAAACCCGAAAGGGATTAGCCATGTTTTTATGAAAACCCTAGTTGTAAAACTCTTAAAATTACCCTTTCAATTTGTGAGAACTATTTTTACAATTTTTTTCCGAAAAATTTCCGATTTATAAAAAATTACCTAAATACCCCGGGCTGTGAAATTACAAAAATGCCCTTGGTTGATAAAATGACCAAACCACCCACAGTTTTAGCAAAATTTCCTTACTTTATAAAATGTCCAAAAACCCTAATTTGCAAAATATCAAAATACTTTGATTTTGGAAAATTACGAAATTGCCCTTAACCTGCAAATTACCAAAATGACCCTAATTTCCAAAATTTGCAACATCACCGTTTTGGAAAACAAATTCTCAAAAAGAACCCCCAAGTTTTGCAAATTTTGAAATACCCCGAAATTATTAACACTTTACAAATTTATCCTGGTTTATTACCGAAATACTCTCGAGTTACAAAATTACCGAAGTACCCCCAAATTTCAAAATTTGCAAAATACCCTCAAGAATGCAAAATTACCAAAACACCCTTATTGACAAAATCACCAAGGAACCATATTTTGAAAAATTACGAAAATACCCCTATAGGATAAATTACAAAAATACCCCTGGTAGGAATAGACAAAAATATAGAAGTAGAGAATGTGTGTGAAGGAATGTTTAAATGAATGTGCTTCTCTGAATTAGGATAGAGAACTTGAAACCTTGATTGTCCGAAAGAACCCCTAGTAATTCTCGTTTCATAAAATTTCTTCGAGGATAATCAATGAAACAAGTATTAATTCATAAAATTTCTTAATCAGATTAAAGCACGAATGTAGACATGAGCTCTAGGGGACGTGGTCGAAACGTACGAGGACACGGTAGAGGTAGAATGACCGTGTCGAAACCCGTAAGGTCGGGACAAGGATCTGAGAATGAGGTACCGCCACCACCACCACCAGCTGTTGGTGTTAAACAGCAAGATCAGATGGGAGACGATGCTGTATCGCAGGCTGTACTGCGAGTTCTTGAGTTGGTGGCTAGTGCGAGAGGAAATTCAGAAGCTCGAAAGTCGGTACCTGAGCGACTTCATGCCAATAGAGCTGAGGTATTCCGTGGAGTATCGCGTGTAGCACCCAGTACGGCTGAATATTGGTTGGAGGCAACCGAGCGCATTATGGATGAGCTCGATCTAACCCCTGAGGAGAAGTTGAAAGGAATGGTGGCGCTGTTACGCGATGAAGCGTATCAATGGTGGTTAACAGTCCGGGATGGTGCCACGGCTGAAGATCTGACCTGGGAATATGTTAAGGCAGCATATCAGAAGAAATATGTTGGCACACGGTATACTGATGAACAGAGAAAGGCTTTTCTAGGGTTGGTCCAAGGGAACAAGTTCGTTGCGGAATATGAGGCTGAGTTTTTGAGATTGAGCCGATATGCTCGAGGAGTGGTGGCTACGGAGCATGAGTGGTGTGTCCGGTTCGAAGACGGTCTAAGGAATGACCTAAGGTTGTTGATAGCTCCACATCAGGAGCGGGAACTTTCTGCGTTAGTTGAGAAGGCAAAAGTAGCTGAGGGAATTAAGGATTCTGTGAAGCAGAACATGGATCGGAATAGGCCAAAAAGAGGTTTTGGATCGTCAGGATTGTAACACCCCAAACCCGGCCCATAAGCTCTGACCAGATCTGGTATGTCACAGAGTGAAAACGTTTTGAAAGATTTTGCTTAACAAGTGGAAATCTAAAAATATTGAGGTTAAAAAAAACAGTGTCTATTTAAAACTCAGATGGGGTTGATTTTATAAACATGGTTGGATTGAAACCCTGTTTCCTTTGAAAACATTTGATCATTTTAATTTTTAGAAAACATCGGAGTTATAGTTAACTTGGTAAATTTTGTTACCCGACGGTTACATCTTTGAAAACTCGTAAAAGTACTTATTTTGAAAATGTTACTTTTACCCGATTTATTTAACAATTTATAAATTCATTGATAATATAATAGAAGTAGAGTAAAAAAAAACTACTTAAACATCCAGAATAACAATTAGCGGCCTTATTACAATCCACACCAAAATTTAGTAAATAGTAAACTTTAACTGTGCTAAATAAAAATTCAAATTCATGGAACAAGCATGGCCGCCTCGAGTCCTCTCCGGCTCCATCTCCGCGATCTACTCATCTGCAAAATGATATGGGAAGAGGTGAGTCACCAAGACTCAGTGTATAAATCCCCAACCCGGAAGTGCAAACTCATACACAAAATATTAGTAAGACATGCAAAACATGCAACCCAAAACTAGCCATCCATACTCCTTTAACTACCCCGTGTGGTCAAAACCACTGGTGACAGAAGTCACGAATATCATGTGATGGGGCCAACCCATCGTGTGGTCAAAACCATTGACGACCATAAGTCACATTTATCAATATGTGGTCAAAACCACTGGTGGTACAAAACCACTGGGACTTAGTCACAATTTATATCAACGATATGGTCAAAACCACTGGTGACCGAAGTCACAATTAAACTGATGGGGCCAACCCATCTTGTGGTCAAAACCACTGGTGACAGTCCATAGAGAATATTCCCCCTCCTCTCGTCAATCCCATTACCAACATGCTTATATCATGCTTAACATATTATCATAAATCATGCATATAAGTCATGGCATAGCATCTTACCCATCATGTCATTCATAGAACATATTTAAAGTCTCAAGCAACTTACCCGGAATCCATGCTCATGCCCACAAGACAAATCACTATCACAATAATTAATTGTAACATAATAAGCAATCGCCAACTAATAAAGTGTGTAAGAGTTTTACACACCGCTAATCAAGATCTAAGGAGAAATCCTCGAATCTATGCGATATCACAAAATCAAACGTATTCCCGTCATTGCTCCTACATTCGTCCACTAAAGGTTAGTATCAAAAAGCCTTATTTGGCTAAACTAATAATCCCGAAGGACTAATCGCACCCATCACCAAAATATGGCCTATGGCCGAAACTACAATGGCTTACCTTGCTGTAGTCGACTCCTTATAAGCTTCTTTAATGGTCCCTAACGTCGACACAAACGAAACGCATTAATAAGGCCTTAAGCCCATTCGGCCATGCCTACAACCAAGGCTTGGACACTTGCATTCGGTACATTAAAATAAAGGACCAAAAACTGATTGCTAGGATAGAAAACTTACCACTACTAGTTCGCGAAGACTACCAGAGAAAAAGGTTTCGACTTTCCTGCTTCGGCTTATAAGACTTGCGACAAATAGAAGAGAATAGAACCCTTTTTTTTTTTTGCTATTCGGCTATGGCTTCAAGATATAACTAAAATATTGGCTATGGTATTCTTTTAAGATGTCAAGCAAAGAGAAGAGAAGAAGATGCACCAAGGTTCGGCCAAGCTTTGTAAAAAAAAAAGATTGAATATTCGGCTACTCCAAAAGAAATAAAAGAGAGAAAGAAGAAGCAAATTCGGCACACAAAATAAGCATACCTCCAAAGCCGAAAATACCACCCTAGGAAGTCCTATATTCGGCCATCACCCCAACCCCTCACTAATCTCCACTTAATTCTCTTATCCTATCACCTTATAATATTTCTTAAAAACAATAGTTTATCACCTTACTTATCCATATCAATTCCTATATATTCTCTTATCTCTTTAACAATTAAAATAAACCTACCATTATCTAAAATAAAATAAAACAATCCTTATCTCCTACCTTCCAGCCGAATTCTAAAAGGATTTTAACAGGCCGTATTCTCTTTCAATTAAAAGTCCAATTGCCGTCCATTGCTTCCTTCTTTCCTGGCGCCAAAAACCAAAAATTAAAACACCCAACTGCTACTCCCACTCCTCGAACTCAAGACCTGCTGGAGCTTCACTGCAGATAGCACCCCAGCCACTCTGCCCAGACGCCTCTTTGTGATATAATTCACCCTGAACTTCTTTTAACACCTCTTTCCCAAGCTCCCCCTTGTCCTAACGCCAAAGCAAAATAAAAAAACACGCCCATGCCGCCAACAGGATTCGAACCAAAGCCCTTGTTACCGCAAGCCGCATATAGCGCCCCAAGTGGCGGCCCCAAGCCACTTTACCACTCCGACTTTCATGTCTGTAAACCTTGCCATTTATTTTTAAGGCCTTCCTAGCCTAATTCCACTTGTTGACGCAAAAAGGGAAAATAAAACACTCCCATGCCATCACCCAGACTCGAACCTCTCTGCTCAAGGCTTCATTTGCCCAAGCCTTAAATGGCGTCCTTAAGCCACTTTACCAAGCCCCTTTTTATTTCCAAAAACTCCTAAATTTTTCCTTAAGGGCTCCTTCACCCGGCTCCCCCTTTTATACTTAAAATCCAACATTTTCCCAAAGCTTTCCCCTTCATCCTTGGGTTCTAAAAACTCCTAAAACATCACCAAACACAGTTAAAGCCTACTAACACTTGAGTTATGCTCCAACCGCATAACCCCTAATCTAGGATGTTACAGTTCTACCCTCCTTAAAATATAATTTCGTCCTCAAAATTGCTTGGCTAAATGCACTCCTACTCGCCACACTACGCTTATGTTGCGTACTTTAATATTAATAAAACCATCATACTTCCTAGGCACAATCTCTAAGTTCACATCCAGGGTTTCAGGCACTTCACTAGCAATGCAAGAAAACTCTACAATAATCAAAGCAATTAAGGGTATTCCAGAAATAAGGAACGTACCTGTTGTCACATCTGGCACATCTTCCTCCTCGCGACGGCCAACTGCATAAACTAACCTTGGTTGCCTAACTCTGTACCTTCAGCACCTCGGCCACGCCCGTTACCATTACCATTACCCCTAGCTGCACCTCGTCCCTCTGAGGTTGCTGGCCATCCCTCCTGAATTGACCACGTCGTTGACCCTCAGCTTGAGTCCTAGCCAGCTTCCTTGGACAATCCCTTACCCGGTGCTCCATTGATCCACACTCAAAGCACCCTCGATTACCATTCCAACACTCCCCCGAGTGGGATTTCCCGCATCTACCACACTGAGGTGGCCACTGAGTAGGCTTTGCGGCTCTTTCTGATTCCCCAAATCTAGCCTCTTCTCAGAAACCTCCAATGGACCTTCGAAACCCAAAATTCCTTTTATCCCTACTACGTCACGATTACGCCTCTCAATTCGCTTCTTGCTGCTTGCTACCTTAGCCTTTTCAACGAGAACGGCAAATTCCCTTTCACACTGAGGTGCGATTAACACCCGTAACTCATCTCTCAGCCCGTCTTCGAACCTAATGCAGCGCTCACCATACCCCGAGCATACCTACTTAACCTTACCGACTTATTCCCTTGCACCAAATTTAAGAACGCCCTACGCTGCTCATCAATATAACCAGCCCCCACATACTTCCTCTGATATACTGCCTTAAAATAATCCCAGGTGATATTGCCGATCGCTGCACCCTCTCTGACCGTGAGCCACCATTGGTACGACTCATCCCGGAGGAGAGACACTATCCCCTTTAACTTCTCCTCAGCCGAGAAATCCAAGTCATCCATTATTCGTTCCGTTGCCTCCAACCAATACTCAGCCGTGTTGGGAGCCACTCCAGAAACTCCTCTAAACACTTATGCTCCGTTAGCCTGAAGTCGTTCAACCATGGATTTTTGGGCTCCTGCACCCACGCCTACCTCGGCAACTCGTTCCAACACTCGTAGTACAGCTTGGGATACTACATCGTTACCACACATGCGGTCCCGAAACTCGATTTCGCGCCCGGCAGATCAGGCATCACATTACCAGACCCATGACCAGACCCTGCTGGCTCCGACAAGGTCATCCTACCCCTACCAAGGCCACGCGGTGGACGTCCACGACCTCTTGTACTCATTCTTCTCGTTCGCGTTTATCTGATTAACATTTTTATGCATTATTAATATTGTTCACTGTTTACCCACGAGCAATTTTATGAGAAATAGTTTTTGAAGTGATTCTTTCGGAGTCAAATCTACCTATAGTTCCAGTTTCAGGCTTATCTCCTAGTTCTAAGTACATCCATCACACAAACAACATTCACAGACCATATCCAACGTGTAGGGACATTTTCGTCATTTCACTACCCGGGGGTATTTTCGTAATTTTAACCTACAGGGGTATTTTTGTAATACATCAGGGAAATTTTGAAAACTTTAATAAATCAGGACATTTTGAAATTTACAAAACTTGAGGGTATTTTCGATAATTTTTTTTTACAAACCAGGGTAAATTTGTAAAGTTTAATAAATCAGGGGTATTTCAAAATTTGCAAAACTTGGGGGTTCTTTTTGAGAATTTGTTTTCCAAATCGGTAATGTTGCAAAATTTTAAAAACTAGGGTCATTTTGGTAATTTCGTAAGTTAGGGGCAATTTCGTTATTTTCCAAAATCATGGCATTTTGATATTTTGCAAATTAGGGTTTTTGGACATTTTATAAAGAAATGAGAATTTTGATTAGAACTGTGGGTATTTTGGGAATTTCATAAACTAAGGACGTTTTTGTAGTTTTACCACTAGGGGTATTTTTGTAATTTCCATAAATCGAACATTTTTCGAAAAATTTTGTAAAATAGTTCTCACAAGTTAAAAGGGTAATTTTAAGGGTTTTAAAACTAGAGTTTTTACAAAAATCTAGCTAGTTCCCTTTCGGGTTTTAGTAATTGGGTTTAGCCTATGAATAAGTCCTTATGGTTAGGGTAAACCGAAGCTACGCACCAGGTAAGATTCCTGCGAAGAGGAGGTGAGTCACTAGGACTGCTTAAGTACCAGGCTCTTCCGGATCCAATCCTAGACATGCGCACAGGGGTTACCATACCCTAACTCGGTGACTTAGCCATAGGGTTGTTTAGTTAGTTACTTAAATCTTATGTAAATATTGGGGAAAACTATTCCTAGGGTTCAAGTACCTATCCTGCTAATCTACACACAGTAGTTAGAAGTACTTACCTGGGCGGATTGGTGCCGGAGACTCGATGCCATGATGTTCAAAACAAAACCATTTTCATAATACTCCATAGAGGCCTACCAAAAACATTTTGGGCCCTGGACCCCCACAGCCGAGTTTTGAACTGGGCTCTGATACCAATTTTGTAACACCCCAAACCCGGCCCATAGCTCTGACCGGATCTGGTATGTTACGGAGTGAAAACGTTTTGAAAGATTTTGCTTAACAGGTGGAAATCTAAAAATATTGAGGTTAAAAAAAACGGTGTCTATTTAAAACTCAGATGGGGTTGATTTTATAAACATGGTTGGATTGAAACCCTTTTTCCTTTGAAAACATTTGATCATTTTAATTTTTAGAAAACATCGGAGTTATAGTTAACTTGGTAAATTTTGTTACCCGACGGTTAACATCTTTGAAAACTCGTAAAAGTACTTATTTTGAAAACGTTACTTTTACCCGATTTATTTAACAATTTATAAATTCATTGATAATATAATAGAAGTAAAGTAAAAACAACTACTTAAACATCCAGAATAACAATTAGCGGCCTTGTTACAATCCACACCAAAATTTAGTAAATAGTAAACTTTAACTGTGCTAAATAAAAATTCAAATTCATGGAACAAGCATGGCCGCCTCGAGTCCTCTCCGGCTCCATCTCCGCGATCTACTCATCTGCAAAATGATATGGGAAGAGGTGAGTCACCAAGACTCAGTGTGTAAATCCCCAACCCGGAAGTGCAAACTCATACACAAAATATTAGTAAGACATGCAAAACATGCAACCCAAAACTAGCCATCCATACTCCTTTAACTACCCCGTGTGGTCAAAACCACTGGTGACAGAAGTCACGAATATCATGTGATGTGGCCAACCCATCGTGTGGTCAAAACCACTGATGACCACAAGTCACATTTATCAATATGTTGTCAAAACCACTGGTGGTACCAAACCACTGGGACTTAGTCACAATTTATATCAACGATGTGGTCAAAACCACTGGTGACCGAAGTCACAATTAACTGATGGGGCCAACCCATCTTGTGGTCAAAACCACTGGTGACAGTCCATAGAGAATATTCCCCCTCCTCTCTTCAATCCCATTACCAACATGCTCATATCATGCTTAACATATTATCATAAATCATGCATATAAGTCATGGCATAGCATCTTACCCATCATGTCATTCATAGAACATATTTAAAGTCTCAAGCAACTTACCCGGAATCCATGCTCATGCCCACAAGACAAATCACTATCACAATAATTAATTGTAACATAATAAGCACTGCCAACTAATAAAGTGTGTAAGAGTTTTACACACCTGCTTAACCGAAGATCTAAGGAGAAATCCCGAATCTATGCGATATCACAAAATCTCGAAACGTATTCCCGTACTGCTCCTACATTCGTCCACTAAAGGTTAGTATCAAAAAGCCTTATTTGGCTAAACTAATAATCCCGAAGGACTAATCGCACCCATCACCAAAATATGGCCTATGGCCGAAACTACAATGGCTTACCTTACTGTAGTCGACTCCTTATAAGCTTCTTTAATGGTCCCTAACGTCGACACAAACGAAACGCATTAATAAGGCCTTAAGCCCATTCGGCCATGCCTACAACCAAGGCTTGGACACTTGCATTCTGCACATTAAAATAAAGGACCAAAAACCGATTTCTAGGATAGAAAACTTACCACTACAAGTTCACGAAGACTACCAGAGAAAAAGGTTTCGGCTTTCCTGCTTTGGCTTATAAGACTTGCGACAAATAGAAGAGAATAGAACCTTTTTTTTTTGCTATTCGACTATGGCTTCAAGATATAACTAAAATATTGGCTATGGTATTCCTTTAAGATGTCAAGCAAAGAGAAGAGAAGAAGATGCACCAAGGTTCGGCCAAGCTTTGTAAATATAAAAAAGATTAAATATTCGGCTACTCCAAAAGAAATAAAAGAGAGAAAGAAGAAGCAAATTCGGCACACAAAATAAGCATACCTCTGAAGCTGAAAATACCACCCTAGGAAGTCCTATATTCGGCCATCACCCCAACCCCTCACTAATCTCCACTTAATTCTCTTATCCTATCACCTTATAATATTTCTTAAAAACAATAGTTTATCACCTTACTTATCCATATCAAATTCCTATATATTATCTTATCTCTTTAACAAATAAAATAAATCTACCATTATCTAAAATAAAATAAAACAATCCTTATCTCCTACCTTCCAGCCGAATTCTAAAAGGATTTTAATAGGCCTTATTCTCTTTCAATTAAAAGTCCAATTGTCGTCCATTGCTTCCTTCTTTCCTGGCGCCAAAAACCAAAAATTAAAACACCCAACTGCTGCTCCCACTCCTCGATCTCAAGACCTGCTGGAGCTTCACTGCAGATAGCGCCCCAGCCACTCTGCCCAGACACCTCTTTGTGATTAATTCACCCTGAACTTCTTTTAACACCTCTTTCCCAAGCTCCCCCTTGTCCTAACGCCAAAGCAAAATAAAAAAACACGCCCATCCCCCCAACGAGATTCGAACCAAAGCCCTTGATGCTACAAGCCGCATATAGCGCCCCAAGTGGCGGCCTCAAGCCACTTTACCACTCCGACTTTCATGTCTGTAAACCTTGCCATTTATTTTTAAGGCCTTCCTAGCCCAATTCCACTTGTTGACGCAAAAAGGGAAAATAAAACACTCCCATGCCATCACCCAGACTCGAACCTCTCTGCTCAAGGCGTCATTTGCACAAGCCTTAAGTGGCGTCCTTAAGCCACTTTACCAAGCCCCTTTTTATGTCTAAAAACTCCCAAATTTTTCCTTAAGGGCTCCTTCACCCAGCTCCCCCTTTTATACTTAAAATCCAACATTTTCCCAAAGATTTCCCCTTCATCCTTGGGTTCTAAAAACTCCTAAAACATCACCAAACATACTTAAAGCCTACTAACACTTGAGTAATTTTCCAACCGCATAACCCCTAATCTAGGATGTTACAAGGATCATCTGGGAATAAGAGGCCTAGAGTTGATGGACATGCGAGGTCGACAAAGTCGCTACAGTGAGGGCGATGATCGTACTTGTGATCAGTGTGGGAAGAAGCACTTAGGGGAGTGTTGGAAAAAGGCGGGAGGATGCTTTAAGTGTGGGTCCAAAGATCATATGATTAAGGACTGTCCGATGAAACCTGATGGGAATCGACCAGCAGCTCAGAATGTTAATCAGGTTGGTAGAGGTGGACAGTAGCCTCAGCAAGGTCGTGGTCCGAATGGCAGAGGTAATGGTGCTGGCAGAGGACGTGGAACGCCGGGCCGAGGTGTTGCTAATACTGAGGCAAGGCAACCGGGTTTGGTTTATGCGGTTCACCGGAGGAAGGATGGAGACGCACCGGACGTCATAACCGGTACGTTCTTTATTTATGGCATGCCCTATTTTGCTCTGATTGATGTGGGCTCAACCCATTCTTATGTTGCATATAGTGTAGTCGAGACACTAGGCCTAGACTCTGAACTCTCTGATAGGCAGATGGCTGTAGTAAGCCAATTAGCCCATTAGAGATTCAGGGAGTGAACTTTTGGGCTGAATTAATGGAACTACCCTTCGGAGAATTTGACCTCATACTTGGTATGGATAGGTTAGTAGAGCACCGGGCCGTGTTAGATTGTGCGGCTAAACGAATGGAATTAAGGACCCTAGAGGATGAAGTAGTAGTAATGATCGAAGAAAGAAGAAACTACTTGTCTGATGTAGTTTCGGCGTTAAAGGCTGAAAAAATGGTTCGGAAAGGGTGCAAGGCATTTTTAGCCTTCATAAGTGCGTTAGATGGAAAGGAAGAAGGTGTTAGAGGAGTTAGAACTGTAAGGGATTTTGGAGATGTATTTCCAGAGGAATTACCAGGAATACCCCCAGATAGGGTGGTGGAGTTTAGAATTGACTTGCTACCGGGAACAGCTTCTGTATCAATTGCCCCTTATAGATGGCACTAAAGGAGTTGGTTGAGCTCAAGACTCAAATCCAAGAATTGCTGGATCGTGGGTTTATTCGACCCAGTGTGTCTCCGTGGGGAGCACCAGTCCTGTTTGTAAAGAAGAAGGATGGAACTATGCGTATGTGCATAGACTATCGTCAGTTGAATAAGCTGACCATCAAGAACAAGTATCCTTTGCCAAGGATAGACGACTTGTTCGATCAGCTTAAGGGGACCGCAGTATTTTCGAAGATAGATCTAAGGTCGGGATATCATCAGTTGAAGGTGAAGGAGGCAGATATCCATAAGACAGCCTTTAGGATAAGGTACGACCACTATGAGTTTGTAGTAATGCCGTTTGGATTGACGAACGCTCCAGCCGCGTTCATGGACATGATGAATCGGGCCTTTCAACCCTACTTGGATAGGTTCGTCGTTATGTTTATCGATCACATCCTAGTGTACTCCAAGTCTGAAGAGGAACATGATGAGCATCTTCGGATTGTGTTGCAAGTGTTAAGGGAGAAGAAGCTCTATGCCAAATTCAGCAAGTGTGAATTTTGGCTGAAGGAAGTTGCGTTTTTGGGACATATGGTATCGACAGAAGGAATAAGGGTGGATCCTCGAAAGATTGAGGCAGTGTTGGATTGGAAACCACCTAAGTCGGTGGCGAAGATTCGTAGTTTCCTAGGTTTGGCAGGCTATTACAGAAGGTTTGTGGAAGGGTTCTCGTCAATAGCCGCGCCTTTGACAAAGTTGTTGAGGAAGGAAGTACCCTTTGTATGGACGGATAAAACGGAGAGCTTGAGAAGCTCAAGAGGGTTTTGACCAAGCTCCGGTGTTAATTCGGTGAGGAGGCGGAAAGGATTTTGTGATGTACTGTGACGCTTCGCATACGGGATTAGGGTGTGTTTTGATGCAAGACGAGAAGGTAGTCCCGTACGCGTCTCGACAATTAAGGCCTCATGAGGTTAACTACCCGACTCATGACTTGGAATTAGCAGCAGTAGTCTTTGCTCTGAAAGTGTGGAGGCATTACCTTTATGGGGAAAAGTCAGTGATCTACACAGACCACAAGAGTCTCAAGTACTTATTAAATCAGAAAGAGTTGAATCTGAGGCAGCGAAGGTGGGTGGAATTACTAAAGGATTACGACTGTTCTATAGAGTATCATCCGGGCAAGGCGAATGTAGTGGCGGATGCCCTGAGTCGGAAGGTTGTGTCAGATCTGAGGGTGTTGTTCGCACACTTGAGTTTGTATGATAATGACAGCCTGTTGGCAGAATTGCAAGTTAAGCCGACATGGTGGAATGAAGTCAGAGAGGGACAGTTGGTTGATGATGAGTTAAGTGCTAAGTTACAGTAAGTACAGAATAGAGAGTTGATAGATTATGGTATTAACGATGAGGGAGTATTGTGTTTCAAGGGTAAGGTCTGTATGCCTAAGGACAAGGACCTAAGACAGAGGATTCTTCGAGAATCGCATAGTAGCCCTTATGCTATGCATCCTAGAGATAGTAAGCTGTACAGAGATCTAAGGGAGCAGTTTTGGTAGCTGGGTCTAAAGAAGGAAGTTACAGAATTCGTTGGCAAGTGTTTGACATGTCAGCAAGTTAAGGCTGAACACCAAGTTCCGTCAGGATTGCTTCAGCCAATCAAGATTCCGCAATGGAAGTGGGAGAGAATTACCATGGACTTCGTTAGTGGGCTTCCCCTTACGCCTACTAAGAAGGACTCGGTATGGGTAATAGTGGACCGTTTGACCAAGTCTGCGCACTTTATCCCGGTGAGAGTTGACTATTCTTTGCAGAGGTTGGCAAAGTTATATGTGGCGAAAATTGTGAGGTTGCATGGAGTGCCGTGTCAATCATCTCAGACAGGGATCCAAGGTTTACGTCTCGGTTTTAGAAAGCGCTACATCAGGCATTAGGCACTAAGTTGGATTTCACTACGGCTTTTCATCCACAATTGGACGGGCAGTCTGAACGAGTAATCCAAGTGTCAGAGGATATGTTGAGGGGCTGTGTGATGGACTTCAGAGGAAGTTGGGAGGAATATTTGCCTCTAGCGGAATTTACGTACAAAAACAGCTATCAAGCTAGTATTCAGATGGCACCGTACGAAGCGGTGTATGGTCAAAGGTGTCGAACTCCTACGTGTTGGACTGAATTAGGGGAACGACGAGTTTTGGGTCCAGAGTTAGTGGCAGAATCCGAAGAGAAAGTTGAGATAATTCGAGCACGGTTGAAGGAAGCATCTGATCGGCAAAAGTCGTACGTGGATCTCAAACGAAAAGAGATAGAATTTGATGTGGAAGATCAAGTATTTCTCAAAGTTTCGCCTTGGAAGAAGGTGATGAGATTTGGTCGAAAAGGGAAGTTAAGTCCAAGATTTATAGGACCTTATATGGTTTTGAAGCGGGTTGGACCAGTGGCATATCAGTTGGAGTTGCCACCGGAGTTGAAACAGATGCACGACGTATTCCATGTGTCCATGCTACGTCGTTATCGATCGGATCCATCTCATGTTGTACCGGTTGAAGAGGTGGAGCTAAGGCCAGATTTGTCCTACGAGGAAGAGTCGATTCAGATTGTGGAACAAGATGTGAAAGTGTTACGAAGGAATTCAGTTCCTTTAGCCAAAGTATTATGGAGAAATCATGGATCAGAAGAGGCTTCATGAAGCAATGCGACAGCAATACCCTCACTTATTTCAGCCAGGTAATTTCGAGGACGAAATTATTTTTTAAGGAGGGTAGAACTGTAATATCCTGAAAATGGGCTTATGCATTTATGCTTAATTATATGAAATTGCATGCTTGAGTATGTTGTGAATGTGTATAATGAAATTTGTGAACCTTAGAAAATAGGTGAGAGCCTCGGGAAATATTAAGTTTTAAGTTTTAATAAGAGAGCTAAGTTGATAGGGTCTTAAGAGAAAATGTATGTGAAAATAGACACAAGAATTAGCTTGTCAAAGTGGCTTGGAGGCGCCACTTAAAGCCCATACAAGTGACGCTACCAACGTCTGCCAATGGGCCAGAGTTCGAGCAACATGGGAAGCATTGGAGACTTTTATTTTTGCGCCAAGAAGGGGAACTGGGCTAAGGAGGCTTTAAAGGAATTCTGGGTGAGTCATGTCACAAAAAAACACCTTGGCAAAGTGGTTTGGGTAAGTGACGCCTTAAGTTATGGGAAGAGGGCTCGGGTTCGAGTCTGGTGGGCAGCAAGGGGAGTATTTTTATTTTTGTATTCTGGCGTTAGGGAGAAGGAGCAGTGGACGGCACATGGGACTTTCAATTGGAGGAGGATAAGCTTTGTTATTTTGTTTAAAATTCGGCTAAGATTAGGATAATGGGATTTTATTTTATTTATTTTATCTTAGGAAGATAAGGGATAATGTGAGGGTTTATTTTATTTTATTTGATGAAGTGATAAAGAATTAAAATAGGAGTTTAATAAGTGGGGAAGTGGTAGCCGTTTGTTGGACTCTAGGGGCTTGCATATTCGGTTGTGGGGGAAGGATAAGTGCAGAATTTTAGTTAGTGAAGGTGCTTATCTTGCCGCCGAAACTTTGAGTAAATTCTCTCTTTTTCTTCTTTGAAAAATTGAAGCCGAATTCCCCTTTGTTACCACTGCCGAAATTTCTTCTACTTTCCCCAACTCTTCTCCTCATTCTTTCAACACCAAATCTATTTCTATTCTCTTTGAAGCCATAGCCGAATATCAAGGGGCTATATTCTCTTCTCCTTGCCGCATGTCACAAAAGCCAAAACCCCTCTATCATTGTTTTCTTATAGATGAATAGTGTGTGGATTCAAGAAAAAGGGATTTGCCGATTTCATTCTTGAGGGTAAGAATTCTCTTGTCATTATTTTTCAATTAAGCCGAAAGTTCAAGACTAATTCCTTAATGATCTTTGGCTGAACTTTGAAGGAGGATTTTCGGGTGTTCTGCTAAGTCGACTACTGTAGGAGGTCTTCGGGATTTTAAGAACCCAAGGTAAGCCACAAGTGAAATTCGGCCATAGGCCATTCTATTATGTTTTAGTGTTAGATTAAATCTAACATAGATGTATAGGGCTGTCGACATCTCCATAGTCAAGTGGTGTTTCGGGAATTAGGATTCACAAGGAAAGACGCAGATTTCTGGGATTTGACTAATAATCAAATCGGCAGCAAGGAATTTAGGATCTAAAGCGTTAGATTGGGTTTTCGGAAAATCAGTGAATCGATAAGAATATCAGGTGTGTACCCCACACTATCTTTAATAAGATTTATGGCAATATTTAATATGAGCATGTTGATAATAATGTGAATAAGGCTAAGGTACCATGCTATGGTACAAAGTACTCAGGTACGTTTCCTACTCCTACTAGGATTATGGATATATGTTATATTTAACATGTGAAATGTGATAAGAATGTGAATTTAGGCATTATATGCATGATGTGTATGATATGGGGCATTCGGGTCATATGAAAAAGGGGAAGTGAATGTGGTGACTTCGGTCACATTATCTGAATGTGGTGACTTCGGTCACATTATCTGAATGTGGTGACACATGACACAAATATTATCTGGTGGCAAAGCCACAAATTATATAAGGGCGATAAGCACGTTGACTGCAGCGACTGCCTTCGATGGTGTGTAGCGGATGAAGGGTTGACTTAGTAGTCCCCACGGTGTGCAGGTTGGTACGGGTGACGTGTAGCGGATGGCTATCTAGGTTCGGGTTCGGGTTGCACCATCTTTTCTATCTGTTATATAAATACGTATGTGATATGATAATGTATGCCTGGATTGTTAAATTTTAGTGTTGGTTACACATTGAGTCTGTTTGACTCACCCCGTTGTGGGAACATTTTTCAGGTGATGAACAGTGATGGACCGGGTCGGCAGGAGCTTAGTGGTGGCCATGCTCATCAAGAATTTAGTTTATTTGGACTTTTTAATTCTAAGTACCTTGAATTTTATTTTTGGTTTTAATTTGATATAATAAGGCCATAGTGAACTATTTTATTGCTTTTTTATTTATTATGTTACGAAATTTTATTTATTAAAGATTAAGTAAATTTATTTTTAATAAACTCTAAGTGTTTTTGTCACCTAAAACATAAGGGTTCCAATATAAGATAAACTTGTTTTCAACTCGAGCCCAACCCAAAAAAAAACAATCTTTCTTTCAAAACACACTGTTTTCCAAAGTAACAAAAGAATTTTTGAACCGGTTTACATCAAGGAACATACCAGATCCGGTCAGGGCTCGGGGGTCGGGTTTAGGTTGTTTCAGTCTTGTAGTGCAGTAATCCTCTAGCATTCAAGTAAGGGATGATTTTGACGAAGCGCAAAGGACTAACATCTTCCACTCGAGGTGCTTGATTCAAGGAAAGTTTTGTTCTTTTATTGTTGATAGTGTTCGTTGTGCTAATATGGTGAGTAGCTTTTTAGTGGACATTTTATATTTACCTTGTCAAAATTATCCTAAGTCATATCACTTACAGTGGCTTGACGAAAGTTTGAAAGTTAAGGCAGTCATTAATTGCAATAGAAATTAGGAATTATTCTGACAAGATTTGGTGTGATGTAGTTCCCATGCATGCCGTCCATTTGCTACTTGGAAGACCATAACAATATGATCATGATGTGATACACCATGGCAAATTGAACCATTACTACCTTCTTTTTAAAGGAAAAAAATTACACTTTAGCCCTTTTGGAGCCCAAAGATGTCCATAAGGACCTATTGAAAATGATGAAATTATGTGATATAGTTAAAGGAAAAGAAAAAATTGAAAAGACTGAGAGAAAAGAGACCTTGATGATAAAATTCTACTTGATGGTCCACTTTTGGTGAGTCAAAATTTATGAGGTAAAATTAGAGAGTTTAATTCACATTGAAAAAGAGAATACAAAGAAAGAGGGAACCTATCCAAAAGAGAGAAATAATAATATTTTCACTAACCTTAACTTGAATTTGTCTAGTATATTTGTTTCATTCTTTCAAGAATTTGTTGATCCTTTGCGATGAGCTCTATTAAATCATTCTACCTATAATAAGGATTATTTCTTATTCAACCAAATACAGGATTCGAGGATGATTCTTTTCGAGGAAAGGGGAATGATACATGCATGGATGGAGTGAAATTTATTAAATTTCATTCACCGAAGCTGTCAATTTTCAAGTTTGGGAAATCATTAGACTTGAGACAACTTTTTGGATGAGATCTAGGAATTTATTGGTTAAGATGTCTTCATGGCGTTCAAATATACATCTCTTAGCTTCGAAATGCACTTTGAATCACTCAATTTCGAGTTTGGGAGCTCAAGTTATGACCGTTTTAGTGAAGACTACGAGAGTAAAAATTCTGGATGAGATTATAACGACAATTATGAGTTTTAAATTTTTAATTCGAGTTTAAATCATATTGGGTTAGGGTTTTAGGCTAAATTTTTATTATATATGATCACAATATTGTATTTATCATCTTATTTTTTTATTACTATTTTTTATAATTATTCAGTATTTTAAGTTATTTAGGAGTTTTATGTTAACAAGAAAATTTCGTTTAAAACTACTACTTGTTTAGATTAATTAGATTTTTAGTATACTTTAAAGTTTTATTTGGATGTTCTTAGCTAGCCTATATTAATAAAGTTTTCTATTAATAAAGTTTTTAACTCTAGGAGTTTGTTTCTTTAAGTAAGATTTCTTTCTTGTGATTTTTAGAAGTAGTTTTCTTCTCGATTTTCTTCAAGGAGTCGTGGGAATTCATTCTTCACCCTTCAATTGCCAAGGATTACTTCTTGGAGGGTTGAATAGAGCTATTAATTGAGTTTGCTGGGATTTATATTTCAAAGGTAACAATTGGACATTTATCCTTCTATCCATCATAGCCATCGGTTTATTCAATCCATCTTCTTCTTTTAAATTTTGTCTATTTAATTATTTATATATTATTTTTATTTGTTCTTTGTTCTCAAATTTATTCTTTTACTATTTTCGAATTCTTTATTACTAAATTAATTTATTTCTTCTTTTCAGATCAAATCCATATCTTTCCTCCTTATATTCGATCATTCTTCCTCTTCCTCTGCTTCATTCCGTATCAAGCATAAAAAAGTTCATCAAAATAGAATACACGTCGCGACAACGAACATACCACATCTCAACGAGACCAAGTTAGAGAGTGACATTGTGACGTGGAACCCTCAACATTGCAACATCAATTTTGTCCTTGATCAACCCTAGACCACTAAAAGAGTTGTTGTAAGCTTGTATGGAACCTGGATATGTGTTGAAACATGTTGTAAATATATAATAATCCCAATTACTTGGATGAAATGATAAAATGAACTGTGATTAATTATTGTTGCTTTGGCAATAAATTTAGCACTCCGATACCTTGACTAGACGATTGGGTCAGGTAAGGGGATGATACATATTGAGAAACCAATCTAAATTGATGACAAACATCTTACATGGTATGGAAAATGTTGTTGTAGGAGGATATACGACTTCTTCTATTGGAAAAAAAAAAGGAATGTATTGTCTTCTTCTGTAACTAAAAGTCCACGATATATGGTTCAATATTATTGAAACTCAATGGAAATCGTTCAATGGGATAGTCTACTAGATTTTTTCTTAACATTCACATGCAACCTTGAATGGCCTGATATACAATAGTTCTTATAGCTAATCCCTGACCACAAACCAGAAGATAAGCCATATTTAGTTATAAGTTGGGTTGTGGGGGTACCAATTATACTTCTAAGGAATATTAATTAGGCAGTTGGACCTGGTAAAGTGACAAGATTAATTGTCACTGAGTTGGGGTCAAGGTTGATAAAAGTAGAGACAATTATTAACAGTAATACAGTAAAAGATTTTTCATATCTTTTGTCCAAATATCACCCTTTAACACGAAATGACCATTCAGTTTTATCATAAGGAGATACCCTATCAAACTATGTTTCGCAATGATTATTAAAAAGAGTTAATGTGGTGCCCCAAACCCAACCAGGACAGTCTGACCTGAATTTTGAACATTACATTAGCCACTGAAGTGACTCTCCATTAAAACACCACAAAACACATCGTCCAACCAAACACACCACGCAATTGCAACATGGTCCATCTTAAAAAAATCATTTTTGCATGCTTTTCAATTCAAAGCACAGAAATAGTTCATGAAGAAAATTCAATTTTATGACACCTATGAACCCACCTCACGACGAACCTAGGTAAAACCCTAGCAACTCCTGGACAACTTGGCGAACTCCTAACTCATGACCTACCCTGTGAACACCCAGTTTGCAACCAAACCTGCGAACCACTAATGCGCAACTTACCCAGCAATCCTTAATGTTTGGTGAACCTACCTTATTGGCGAGCTCAAACACACATCTCCCTTTGTTTTTACAGACTGCTATTGTGGTTGGCTTACTCGTGAACCCCCTTACCTTGGCAAACCTACGCATCTTGGTGAACCCTTTTGCTTGGCGAACCCTCCCTATTTGGCGAGCACTATGTTTTGTTGAACCCCTTACCTTGACGAACACTAATTCTGGAAAACTCTAAAGTTTTGGCGAACTCTATAATTGGGCGAACTCTGCCCCCAGCATAGTTTTATTTTACTAAACATTTTAGTTGTTGTGCTCCGTGTCATGCCCTTTAACATCTTCAAAACCTTGGTAAGTCTACCCATTCACACTTTGCTTAAACGGTTCATAGGTAATTTATACATCATGTTACAACATACTTTTCGTGCTTAGTAAGTTATCATTTTAATTCAAGCTACATGTAATACAAGGGCATACCTTATAATCTGACGATCTCTTTAGTATGTATAAGCTCGTTAATTCATCAATTTATCAAACATTCATCATGTATGATAACCCAACCAATCAAGCGTTCAATCAAGAAGTTATAAAGTCCAAATATCCAAGATTAAATATTCTGTAATCAAAATTTATTTAAAAGTCTAATTCTAAATCTAGTCCCTTGGAATTGGTCCCATATTGCCTTCTTCTTTGGGGTTTGGAAATACAACAAATACTCAAGAGGATTTGCCTTGCAAGATGTATGCAACGAGTGTGAGTTTATTGAAGCTCAGTTAGTGCTTAAGCATACAACATATAAACACATCAGTTGTGCAAGAAATTAGACATGCAGTAACAGTTCGCATAACAATTACAATACTCATACACATTATAATGACATATTGGCAATTTCTGAAAGTGAAACATAATCATAATTTATATGCATTGGATAAACAAATCTCCATACACTCTGAATGACTTAAAGAGTCTTGCACTATCTCCAATAAGTGTAGCATGAGTGCTCACACTCTCCAAACACTCCATGCTATCTACAGTGAATGGAGTTATGCTTAACATTCCCTTATCTCTCCAATGCTATCTTTGGGCCACGATGCCCTAACACATAATAAAAAGGGTGAGTACTCACAATCCTATGCCATGCCAATGATGTCTAATGGTTTCAAGTGTTCACAATGCCAACATATCATTTTTAACACATTCACAGTACACAATATGATAAGGCTCGCACATTACAGTGCGTATTATCATAGTTCGCATTTAGTGGAGCTCACAATACACAAAAGTCTGTATATAACATGAGTTCGCAAATCATAAATATTTCCATTCAATACGGTATGGGGTTGCACATGTACGGGTTTGTACATTATATGACATGGGTTCGCACATGCATGGGTTCCCGTAGACAAAACATGGTTCGCATGATAGTATGCAAGGTTCGCAGATCATACATCTGGGTTTGCATGAAATTATAATAGGTTTTACAGATCTCATATTAGGGTTCACATGACTTACCTGGCTTCCCTTAGCATGTGAACTGGTGTTTAAAAGGCAGTATACATGACACTCACCTACTGGTTCGTTGCTTACTATCGAGCCTCAATCACCTTCTTCTTGCCCTTGTCCTTGCTTAATGATGCACCTTCACAATCAAAGGCTTTGCCATAACTTACAACATACAAATTATAATTGTTCTTAAGCAGAATAACCATCCTAGCAACATAACAGTTTACCACTCCCTCTAAATTGGTGAGCTCACCTCTCACCACACTAAAATGCTAATTACTTCACTCTAACTTGATTTTATCCCCAATTTTCACTTCTTAACATCATAAATAATGTTTAATTATAGATCTAGTCCATTAATTTCACACAATTTCACAAATCTTCACTTTCCAGAAAATCACGTTAGTTTTCATTCAAGTAAAAGAAAATCATTTAATTTACTCAAATTCTCTAAGGATTTGTAAAGTTAATTTTATAAACCTCTTGATTACATCAAAATGATTTGAAAATCATTTTAAAACAATCACTTAGCTCTCTATTACGAGATCTACTATTTTTAAGCAAAAACAAGCTTTAAAAGCATAGATCTTATGTTTTCTTGATTAGATTTATAAAAACTCGAATTGAAATCACATAATATATATTTAAACCATAAGAAATCATAATATTACTTTTGGTTTGAAGAACTCCATGAGATTTAGATCAATTTGAGCAAATACAAGTTAAGAAATAGTAGAAAATTGAAGGAGAAATGATGAGTTTCTTTAAAAATTGGAGAAGAAAAATGTGTTTGGATGCCTAGAAAATCATAATGGTAAAGGGAATTTTGAGAGAAAACTACTAATTTTGGATCTAACAAATTTTTCAAATGAATGGTAAATATAGAGGGAAGGGACGGTGGGTGGTCTTATATAGCCAACCAGTTTTCAAAATTTGGGTATTTACACTAAGGCCCTTCCTATTCTCTCCCCTTTTCAAATAAATCTCATTTCAATTAAAATTCTTTTATTTACACATTTGACCTTTAATTTTAAGAACATTTTTAATTTAATCCCTACTAATTTATATTTATTAACCCAATTATTTTTATAATTACTATTTATTTTATTTTAATTTCTACGATTCTAATCTCGATATCTCTTGAACCCATGTTTTAATTACCAGAATCTACTAATTCGATTTTGGAAGTGTGATAGTGAATATCAAACTTTCAAAATGTTGGTGTGTACTTGCCTCAACCTGTCTTCACGCTCGGTCAACTTTTTCTTTGAGAGTGACATCGCTTTTTGGATTAAAAATACTAATAAACAATAATGACGATACATTGAAAAATTGCACTAACAATGTCATTCATCTTGAAGTATTTGATGACGAGATCCTAATGTTATATGAATAATATTGATTTTTGCATTTTTTTTTATATATTACAAACGTATTGACTAAATATATATCACTATTTTTGTAGGTGAGTATAGACAGAGAATGCAATTAGAAAACTCTCCGTGGCTGATGGGTTATAGAGGTTGCAAGTTAGGATTAAACAAATGTGAGATGCTATTAACAGAATTTATTGGTATGCATTAATACTACTGTTATCGAATTATAGATGATAGATATCATCAAATATTGGTCTGCAATTTCAAAGTTACCTTTGCAAAGAGTTGTTATCAAATTGTTGATAATAATCTAACGGTGTTTTTCAAAGGAAGCACTTTTTTTAAGCTGTTGGTTTCCTCAAATTTGAGTTTATTAATTTCAATGTTGTTGAATACTTACGTGACTAGTGATACACTAAATTTGAAACTATTAGGTACTATATTCTTGAATAATAGAGAATTAACAAACAAAGAACAAATGAAGAAAATGAATTACTAAAGAGAACTTGCTTAGTATTGTAATATGATTTGTGATCACCACACTGCTAGTGTTTTATACATGACTTTGAGTAACTGTTGTTTAACAACCATACCAGCCTAGGCAACAGATTAACAACAGACTAACAATATTTTTTATATAACATTCACCCAACTCCTTCGATAGGCAAAACCCGAAGCAAATTCTGAAATCGAGTAAACGTAGAGACAGTCAATGATTTTGTGAGTATATCAGCGACTTGGTCACAGGTTGGTACTTCGCCAACAACTAGAGAACCGCTAGCCACCTTTTCACGAACAAAAAATAAGTCAAGCTCGACATGTTTAAATTTAGAGTGTAACACTGAATTAGCTGCAACCACAACGGCACTTGAATTGTCACACCAAACAGCCAGAGTATCAGTAGAACAAACTTTTAACTCTGTTAGCAAAGAAACTAACCAAGCAATATCACTGGTAGCTGCAGCTAAGCTGTGATATTCTGCTTCTTTCGTGGATTGAGAAACAACTTGTTTCTTAGAGCACCAGGAAACAGGCGTATGACCAAAGTAGATACAATAACCAGTTGTGGATCGACTGTCATCAAAATTGAGACCCCAGTTGGCATCCGCATATCCGGCTAAAGAAAGTCTATCAGACGGATGAAAAACCAAACCATGGTTAAAAGTGCCACGTAAATACCTCAAGATACGTTTCAATGCCACTAGATGTATTATAGTGGGTGCATGCATGAACTGACACACACGATTCACCGCATAGGCAATATCCAACCGAGTTAGGACTACATACTGAAGGGTACCAGCAAGACTTCTAAACTCAGTAGGATCAGCAAGACGATCACCCTCATCTTTAGACAACACAGGGGAACTGACCATCGGTGTGTGAACACTTTTTGAATTAGCCAAAGAACTAATGTCAAGCAGATCTCGAATGTATTTGCACTGACATAAGTGAAGACTTCTAGTGGATGACCTAGTAACTTCAATGCTTAGAAAATAGTGGAGATCGCCCATATCTTTAAGAGAAAACTCTTTATGTAATTGCTGAACAAAACAACCTATCTCATCAAGTGAACTGCCAGTAATAATAATATCATCTACATAGACCAAAACATAAACGAAGAACTTGGTTGTAACTTTAACTAACAAGGAGGCATCAGATTCAAATAAGACAAAACTAGTAGAGACAAGAAATTGTCTTAATTTGTCAAACCAGGCACGGGGAGCTTGCCGTAATCCGTACAATGCCTTTGTCAGATGACAAACCAAGGGCTCACCATTGGGTCCATACTTAACATAGCCAGCAGGTTCTTGCGTGAATACTTCGTCAGTTAACTTTCCATTTAAAAAAGCATTGTTGACATCCACTTGAAGAAGTTGCCAACTATTAGATACAGCAATGGATAATATGAGTCGAACAGTAGCAAGTTTAACCACTGGACTAAAAGTTTCCTTGAAGTCACATCCAGACTAACAAATAGAGAATGAACAAATAGAAAACAAATGAAGAAAATGAATTACTAAAGAAAACTTGCTTAGTATTGTAATCTGATTTGTGATCACCAAACTGCTAGTGTTTTATACATGACTTTGAGTAACTATTGCTTAACAACTATACCAGCCTAGGTAACAGATTAACAACATACTAACAATATTTGTTATCTAACATAAACTAACATTGTTTTTTAATAAAATTAATTTGATTTAGTTATTATTTAATTAATTTACATAGCAAATATGCATATGTTATTGGAATCCTATGTAAAATATCTGCTGTTTTTTAATTAGAAATCAACGGGAAGAAAGTTCTAAAGCGAATGTTGGAACTACAAGATAAGAAGTAACATTTGATATTATATGTGCATTCATTTATTACAAATATTATAGTGGCAATAAATTGGAGGTTACACAATGGGGTGCTAGTGTTTTCCAAATTACAGATGATGTTCTTGCCAAAAAGAATGATATGATTATCGTCGTTGTAACCTCCACTACAGTTAAAAAGTTGAGAGGTTAGTATTCATGCAATTTCACAACAACCTTAGACGCTGTTGGGAGAATCATCGTAAAGTGAAATAGATTACTTTTTTTAGAATGTTACAACTTTAACATTTTTCTTTTTACTTCATTTCCTACATCAAAATTTACTTATGAAATAATATGTTTTCTCTTACATACAACTACACATTATCTTAAATTTACAAGACAATTATGTACCCAAAAAATAATTCACAAAATAGTTACTAATAAGTATTTATACCTTAAATCCCTCGAATCAATGTTACATCTATTTAACATATGTTTTAACTTTATTTTTAAACAAATAAATTTATACAATTATATTTGTATGCATTTTTAAGTATATTTTAATTAAGTAATTTCTTATAGTTTTAAAAACATAAATATTTATTTAACATGCTTTAATTTATAAATACAATGTACGGGTATACAAACTAGTTTTAGTATTTAGTTTAAAGTTAAAATTTTCCTATCAAATTTATTGTAAATAATATATTTTTATTTTTCCTTTAAATATATATTTTAAAGTTAAAAATTCAAAAATAAAACATATGATATTTATCATAAAGATAAATAAAATTTAATTTAAATAATATTTATTTTATTATTAAAATTATTTTTAATTTTTATTATAAATATAAATATTATTATCATAAAAATAAATATTTTTAATTCAACATTATTTATCTTAATATTTAAAATTTATTTATGCTCTCATAAAAATCCTGAATAAATTCTGAGTTTTAATTTTGATATTTTTATTTTAAATTCTAAATTATAAATTTGTTAATTTTAATATTTAGTTTAAATTTCAAATTTTAAAAATAAAACATAATAATATTTATCATAAAGATAAATAATATTTAATTAAAATAAATATAACAATAATTATCTTAATATTTAAATGATATTAATCTTAATATTAATTTTAGCATTTTACATTTATCATAAAATAAATATTACTATCATAAAAATAAAAAATATATATTCGCTAAAATAAGTGACATTTGAAGAAAACCTTTGCTTTTTCTTTGAACGTGTTTGAAAATCTCGTATTATTACTTCTTATAGATAAGTCTTTGAACATAAAATCTAAATTTTAAAACAAAATAGAATAAAGACATTAACAATTATAATGTAAACCTAAGCTATGGAGCCTTATTACATAAATAGTCCCAAAATTAAAAACTTAAAGCAAAAATGAAATTAGTTTATGAAAGTAAAAGAACTTGATGGCCCCTCGAGTCCGCCTCGGCTCCCATGTCCACGATCTACTGCTCATCTGAAAAGTCAGGGAAAATAAGGGGTGAGTCACCAAGACTCAGTGTGCAAATCCCGAAAACACATAAAAGGCTTGAGGCCCACAAACACATTATGGGCCTTGGCCCACACACAATGGCAACAAAATATTTACATGCAGCATGGCCCAACCCAACCTAAAAGTCCATCCTCCCAGCCCGTACTAGCCATCACACCTCGGGGATTTCTACAATCAACCCACCAACCGCTACACACCATATCGACAGTCATGTTGTCAGTTAAAATGCCGATCACCATGTGACCTTATAATCCACTGTGGCAGAGCCACCGATCACTGTGTGACCTTATAATCAAGTATGGCAGAGCCACCGATCACTATTGTGACCTAAATGTACATATCGTGGTTTAACCACCGATCACTAAGTGACCTTTTAACATGCTCTTCCCCTTCATCATCTCAATCCCATCCTATGCATACATCCATGCAAAAGCAAAACAATATACTAACTAAAAGATCACAGTTTATCACATACATCGATACACATAGAGAAGTTTCTATGATTACGTACCGGGCATCCCTTGCCTACCCTTTTCGGGTAATATGACTGTCCATACAGCCTTTTTTCGGCTTTTAGCCCATAACATATATAGTACAGATTAATTAGTGTGATAGAGATCTACACACCTGATTACAGACAAGACGAGACTCTCTATGTTAACGCTATCAAAGCCGATATGACTGCTATCTGTCTAAGGTGTTGTTCCGAAGCCGGTCCACAACCCGGTGGCCAATCTCGAACAGCAAACACCACGCGTATCTTGAACTTTAGGGCTGGGACTACAGATCTAACCCTTTCCTTTGATTTGCTGACATTCGAGTCCATGAGTGATCTTGGTCAGAAGACACTATGATGATTGTTTAACTAACCATTAGGTTAATGCACAAATAATGAAAAGAAACTGATTGATCAACTTAAGGAGAATCGAAATCCTTACCTTGAAATCCCAAAAATAAGATGATTCGAATGCTACCGATTTCTGGCTTAGAAACCTAGGCGACTAGATCTCTTTTAAATTTTGGAATGCCGTCAAAGAAAAAGAACACTAGATCAGAGAAAACATCAAACTAAGGATGGCCTTAACCACCAACTAGCCATTCGGCTTTGGCTTCAAAAGCCGAAAAAGATTGAAAAAATAATAGCACAAGTCGATACTCACCTCTACAGAAGATTTTGGCTACCACTTCCAAGAAGATTAAAGAAGAAGATTGAAATGTTGAAAAGTTAAAACCAAGCCACCACCGAGATCTAGGAGTTTTCGATTTTTAGGAAAGATCCGAAAAAGTGATGAACAAGAAGAGGCTTAGGCATTTTCGGCTTTAGAAGAATAGAGTTAGAAGTTTTTGGTTTTTGGCAGGAAAAGAGAAGAAGAAGAAGAACCCTTAGTTGCCGAAATTAGGAGGAGAAAAGAAGAGAGGAAAATAACAATAAAAACTATGCCCTAGGAAATAATGAAAATTCGGCACCCCTTAGCCTTACCAAAACCGATTTCTCCCCCTTGTTCCTAGAGTCCAACTTTCGACCACCACCTACTCTCAAATCCTATCCCATGTTTTTCTCTTATCCTCATCATCCTATCTTCTGACTTAATCCACACTCACAAATACAGAATCCCAGCCGAAACCACCTCTCAAACTCCTCCCTTTATCTGCCACCTTATCAGCCATATTATCTACATTATCCCATTCATTAAATTTCCCTATTTTTAAGCCTTATTGCCATCCAACCTGCTCCTCCTTTAAGTGCCAAAAATGGCTCAAATACATGGGCTCCAAGTGCCCAAAACTTGAGCCCCTTCACCTGCTTAATGAAGCCACCTTATAGCTCATTTGCAGCGGCCCTTGCTACTGGGCCACAAGCCCATTTTGTAATTTAACTACAGATACCATCTTTTAAATCCTATAGTGACCAAACAAAAAATTTAACCAAGGCCCTGACCCAATCCTAAGCTCAATCTGGATCCTTAACACTCTAATTAACACATTACACATAACCACACATTAAACACATAGGCCCATTAATTTAGGATGTTACAGTTCTACGCCCTTAAAGAAATTTCGACCTCGAAATTACCCGGTCAAAATAAATGTGGGTACTGCTGCCGCATCGCTTCCTCTGGTTCCCAAGTAGCCTTCTTAGAATTATGATTCCGCCATAGAACCTTAACCAACAGAACTGTCTTTCTTCGCAACACTTTGACATCATGATCTAAGATTTCCACAGGTTTCTCTTCAAAGGATAGGTTAGGTCTTACCTCGATTTCCTCCACTGGCACCACATGAGATGGATATGAACGATATCATCTCAGCATAGAGACATGGAACATATTGTGAATCTGACTTAACTCTGAAGGTAACTCTAGCTGATAAGCTACCGGTCCCACTCGTTTCAACACCCGATAAGGTCCGATAAATCTGGGACTTAATTTACCTTTCCGTCCGAACCTCAGTTCTTTCTTCCATGGCGACACCTTCAAGAACACCTTGTCACCCACTTCAAATTCTATGTCCTTACGCTTCAGGTCAGGATAGGACTTCTCTCGGTCTGACGCTTCCTTCAATTGAGCTTGAATTAACTCTACCTTCTCCTCTGTCTCGGTAACCACTTCTAGACCCAAAATCTGACATTACCCTAATTCCGTCCAACAGGTAGGTGTACGACATCTCCGCCCATACAATGCTTCATGGGGCACCATCTGAATACTTGACTGGTAGCTATTATTGTACGCAAACTCCGCCAACGATAAGAACTCTTCCCAACTACCCCTGAAGTCAATGACACAACCTCTTAACATGTCCTCTAAGATCTGGATTACCCGCTCAGACTGTCTATCGGTCTGAGGATGAAACGCCGTACTGAAATCCAACTTTGTACCCAATGCTTGATGCAACGCCTTCCAAAATCGTGAGGTGAACCTAGGGTCCCTATCCGATATGATTGATACTGGTACCCCATGCAACCTCACTACCTCCACTATGTATAGCTTAGCCAATTTCTGCAAAGAGTAATCAACCCGTATTGGTATGAAATGAGCAGACTTCATCAAGCGATCAACAATCACCCTGACCGATTCTTTCTTAGTAGGCGTGAGGGGTAGCCCACTAACAAAGTCCATTGTGATCCTTTCCCACTTCCATTATGGAATCTTCATCGGCTGCAACAACCCTGATGGTAACTGATGTTCCGCCTTTACTTGCTGACAGGTCAAACACTTACTCACAAATTTGGTCACCTCTCGTTTCAGGCTCGGCCACCAAAACTGTTGTCGCAAATCTCGATACATCTTACTCCATCCAGGGTGCATAGCGTATGGACTACCATGCACTTCTTGCAAAATCCTACACCTCAACTCAAGATCTTTCATCATGCACACTCTCCCTTGAAAACATAATAGTCCTTCCTCATTCACACTAAATTCTGTTGATCCCTCACTTGATCCCACAGGAAACTTCCCCTTTAGCAACTCATGAGTCAGTTGCTTCTCCTTAACCTGACTGACCCAAGAGGGTTTCACTTGAAGTTCAGCCAATAGACTCCCATCATTGTATAAACTTAGGTGAGCAAACATTGCTCTCAAATTAGAGATTACTTTACGACTCAAAGCATCCGCCACCACGTTGGCTTTACCTGGATGGTACTCGATCGAGCAGTCATAATCCTTTAACAACTCGATCCACCTCCTTCGCCTTAGATTCAACTCCTTCTGGGTCAAAAGGTATTTTAAGCTCTTACGGTCGGTATAAATGACAGATTTCTCCCCGTATAAATAATGCCTCCAAATCTTCAAAGCGAAAACCACCGCCGCCAATTCCAAATCATGGGTGGGATAATTTGTTTCGTGTGGTCTTAACTGCCAAGATGCATATGCAACAACCTTTCTATCTTGCATCAACACACATCCTAGTCCCGTGTGTGATGCATCACAGTAAATTACAAATTCCTTCCCACCCTCTGGCTGAATCAATACCGGAGCCTCCGTTAAAATCCTTTTTAACCTCTCGAAACTCTCTTGCTGCTTATTTGACCAAACAAACGGAACCCCTTTTCGCAACAACTTAGTCAACGGAGCCGCAATCAAGGAAAATCCTTCAACAAACCTTCTGTAATACCCGGCTAAACTAAGAAAACTTCGAATCTTTGCTACCGACTTTGGCGGTTTCCAATCCAACATCGCTTCAATTTTTCGAGGGTCAACCCTAATCCCCTTTGTCGATACAACGTGACCTAGAAAAGTAACTTCACTTAGCCAAAATTCGTACTTACTGAATTTGGCATACAACCGCTTCTCCCTCAGAATCTGCAGAACCACCCGAAGATGTGAATCATGCTTCTCTTTCGATTTCGAATAAACCAGAATGTCATCTATAAATACCACGACAAACTGATCCAAGTAGAGTTGGAATACTTGGTTCATTGTATCCATAAACACTGCTGGCACGTTAGTCAACCCAAATGGCATCACCATGAATTTGTAGTGACCATAGCGAGTCCTAGAAGCCGTCTTATGAATATCTGTCTCCTTGACCTTAAGCTGATGGTACCCTAACCTCAGATCTATCTTTGAAAAGACTGAGGCCCCCTTAAACTGATCGAACAAGTCATCGATCCTTGGCAACGGGTATTTATTCTTGATGATCAACTTATTCAGCTGTCGATAGTCAATGCACATACGCATTGATCCATCCTTCTTCTTAACGAATAACACCGGTGCTCCCCAGGGCGACACACTTGGTCAAATAAACCCTCTATCCAGCAACTCTTGAATCTGCGCCTTCAATTCCACCAACTCCTTCGGCGCCATCCTATACAGAGCAATAGGTACCGGCGCTATTCCCAGAAGAAGACCAATACCAAACTCCACTTCACGATCCGGGGGTAATCCCGGAAGCTCTTCTGGGAAAACATCAGGAAATTCCTTCACCATCCTAACGCCCCAACAGCTTAGTTCCTTGGCTTCCAGAGTCGAACAAACATTAAAATTGCCTCGCATCCTTTTCTCACCATCCTTTCTGCTCTTAAGGCAGACACGACATTTGACAAACAGTTCCCCCTTTCACCTATCACCAACACTTCGCCACCCTCAAGGGTTTTTAACACCATACGCTTGGCTGCACAGTCCAAATTTACTTGATACTTCACTAACCAATCCATTCCTAAGATCAAATCGAACTCCCTAAATGGCAGTTCCATCAGATCAGCCCTAAAAGTTACCCCTTGAACTTCCAGGGGTACATTCTTATATAGTTTGTTCACCACTATAGTCTGTCCTAAAGGGCTTACTACAGTCATCTCCCAAGAGGAAATCTCAGAATCTATGTTTAAAGTTCCAGACACCTTACTAACAACATAGGAATGTGTCGACCCAATGTCAATCAATGCAGTGTAAGGCAAACCAAAAATTAAAAACGCACGGTTAGTTATGACATCCAAAGCGTCGCCGCCTCCTCTCGACGTCTCGCAAGATAGACTAACCCGGTACTGCCTCGCCTCGGTGAGCCGCCTTGGCCTGGTGCTCCACGACCCCGACTGGAACCGTTACCACCTCTGGCTGGACCACAACCTCGCTGTGGTTGCTGACCACCTCTTCTCGGTTGTGCATTCCCTTGACCTGTGAGCCCTTCACCACCCCGTTGCTGCGGATAGTTCCTAACTTGGTGGTCCATAGATCCACACCTAAAGCACTTCCCACTGCCTGCCCAACACTCACCTACATGGAATTTACCACATCAAGCACACTTCTGTGTCTGACTAGCAGCAGGTCTCTTATCCCGTCTCGGCCCGTCTGACCTAGGCCTTTTCTGAGTACGCCTAGCTGCCCCTGACAATCCAAAATTCCTCTTACTTCCATCCCTATCTCTATACCGATTCAGTTTTTCCGTCCGCTTAACCTCCTCAGCTATCTTAGCTTTTTCCACAAGCACAGCAAATTCTCTCTCCCGCTGTGGAGCTATCAATACACGCAAATCATCCTTCAGACCATCCTTAAATCGAACACAACATTCATGGTCTGTGGCCACCATTCCTCGAGCATAACGGTTGAGGCGCAAGAATTCCGCTTCGTACGCAGCCACCGACCTACTTCCTTGCATCAGATTCAGAAATGCTCTACGTTGCGCATCCATATAACTTGTCCCAATGTATTTACTCTGAAACGCCATTTTGAAGAGATCTCAGGTGATGTTGTCAGCCATCGTACCATCTTTAACCGTAAGCCACCATTGATAAGCTTCATCCTGCAGGAGAGATACAACCCCTTTTAGTTTTTCCTCTTCCGTGAAATCCAGATCATCCATTATACGCTCAACCGCCTCCAACCAATACTCAGCTGTACTTGGGGCAATACCAGAAATTTCCCTAAACATCTCTGCCCCATTGGCTCTTAGTCGCTCCGACACAGATTTTCGGCCTCCTGTGCCCATGCCTGCCCCAGCAACCCTCTCTAAAACCCTTAACATCGCCTGGGATACCGCATCATCCCCGACCGTCTGATCCTGAAATTCCCCCTCCGTAGCTAGTGAAACTGGCATCTCATTTCCAGACCCATGGCTAGATCCTACTGGTTCCGACACGGCCATCCTACCCCTACCACGGCCACGCGGCAGACTTCCACGACCCATTGTACTCATTCTACTGATTCGCATTTATCTGATTAGAAGTTTTATGAATTATTAATTTCTTTCACTGATTAACCACGAACAATCTTATGGACAGTAGTTTCAAGAGTAGTTCTTTCGAATTTGAAACTATATCTACGGGTTTCAGTCTTAAGTTTGTATCTCCTAGTTCTAGGAACCACATACATTCAATCATCACACATCAACATACAAGTAGCATCCATGAACTCACATCCATCACATAAGGGTATTTCCGTCATTTCACTACCTATGGGTATTTCTGTAATTTTATCCTATAGGGGTATTTTTGTGATTCCTCAAAAATAGGGTATCTTGGTGATTTTTCAAAATAGAGATATTTTGGTGTATATATATATTTTTTTAACACAAGGGTATTTTGAAAATTTTAATTTTTTTCCAAATTGAGGGTATTTTGGTAATTTTACAAATTTCGATACTTTTGTAAACCGGGTACTTTTGTAAATCTAAGGGTTTTCGGGTGAATTTCAAAAAATGGGTATTTGGGTAATTTTGCCAACCGGGGGTGTTTCGTAATTTCGCAAATTTTTAGTAGTTTTATAAATCCATGGTATTCTGGGAAATTTTCACAAATCAAGAATATTTTGGAAATTTTACAAAACTAGGGGAAATATTTTAATAATTTTGTGAAATAAGGTGGCTGGTCTCTTTCGGGTTTTAGTTATAAGTTTTGGCCCGTCAACTAGTCCTCGTGGCTAAGGTGAACAGTCACTACGCACCAGGTAAGATTCCAGCGAAGAGAAGGTGAGTCACTAGGACCGCTTAAGTACCAAGCTCTCCATAAATCCAATCCTAGGCATGCGTATGCCTGCTACCACACCCTAACCCAGCGACTGGTTTACGAACAAGTTTAATTAGCTTAAGTTTTATGAAATTGAAGAGTTGTTTAAACTAGGCCTAGAGTCCATTAACCCTAACATGCTAGTCTACGTCCATAAAGCCCATCAAACCCAACATGCATATCACATCAAGAGTTAGAATACTTACCTGCGTGGATCGGGTGCCGGTAGACTCGAAGGCCATATCTTCATCCAAGACATTTTTCTCAAATTCACATCAAGTGTTTTTTTAAAACACTACTAGACCCATTTCACAGCCCGGGTTTTGTAACTGGGCTCTGATACCAAAATTGTAACACCCCACACCCGGCCCAAACGCTACGACTAGATGTGGCATGCTATGGGGTTTAACGTTAAAAACTTCACTTGGATAATTTTGGAAATTTAGTTTACTTATTTAGGTATTCGCTAAAAGAAGTGACATTTGAAGAAAACCTTTGCTTTTTCTTTGAACGTGTTTGAAAATCCCGTATTATTACTTCTTATAGATAAGTCTTTGAACATAAAATCTAAATTTTAAAACAAAATAGAATAAAGACATTAACAATTATAATTTAAACCTAAGCTATGGAGCCTTATTACATAAATAGTCCCAAAATTAAAAATTTAGAGGAAAACTGCAATTAGTTTATGAAAGTAAAAGAACTTGATGGCCCCTCGAGTCCGCCTCGGCTCCCATATCCATGATCTACTGCTCATCTGAAAAGTCAGGGAAAATAAGGGGTGAGTCACCAAGACTCAATGTGCAAATCCCGAAAACACATAAAAGGCTTGAGGCCCACAAACACATTATGGGCCTTGGCCCATACACAATGGCAACAGAATATTTACATGCAACATGGCCCAACCCAACCTAAAAGTCCATCCTCTACACACCAGCCCGTACCAGCCATCACACCTCGGGGATTTCTACAATCAACCCACCAACCGCTATACACCATATCGACAGTCATGCTGTCAGTTAAAATGCCGATCACCATGTGACCTTATAATCTACTGTGGCAAAGCCACTGATCACTGTGTGACCTTATAATCAAGTGTGGCAGAGCCACCGATCACTATTGTAACCTAAATGTGCATATCGTGGTTTAACCACCGATCACTAAGTGACCTTTTAACATGCTCTTCCCCTTCATCATGTCAATCCCATCCCATGCATACATCCATGCAATAGCAAAAGAATATACTACCTAAAAGATCACAGTTTATCACATATATTGATACACATAGAGAAGTTTCTATGATTACGTACCTGGCATCCCTTGCCTACCTTTTTCGGGTAATACGACTGTCCATACAGCCTTTTTTCGGCTTTTAGCCCATAACATATATAGTACAGATTAATTAGTGTGATAGAGATCTACACACCTGATTACAGACAAGACGAGACTCTCTATATCGACGCTATCAAAAGTCGATACGGCTGCTATCTGTCTAAGGTGTTGTTTCAAAGCCGGTCCACAACTCGGTGGCCAATCTCGAATAGCAGACACCGCGCGTTTCTTGAACTTTGGGGCTGGGACAATAGATCCAACCCCTTCCTTTGATTTGCTGACATTCGAGTCCATGAGTGATCTTGGTCAGAAGATACTATGATGATTGCTTAACGAACCATTAGGTTAATGCACGAATAACGAAAAGAAACCAATTGATCAACTTAAGGAGAATCGAAATCCTTCCCTTGAAATCCCGAAAATAATATGATTTGAATGCTACTGATTTCTGGCTTAGAAACCTAGGCGACTAGATCTCTTTCAAATCCCGGAATGCTGCCAAAGAAAAAGAACACGAGATCAGAGAAAACATCAAACTAAGGGTGGCCTTAACCACCAACTAGCCATTCGGCTTTCGCTTCAAAAGCTGAAAAAGATTGCAAAAATAATAGCAAAGTCGATACTCACCTCTACAGAAGATTTCGGCTACCACTTACAAGAAGATTCGGCAATTAAAGAAGAAGATTGAAATGTTGAAAAATAAAACCAAGCCACCACCGAGATCTAGGAGTTTTCAATTTTTAGGAAAGATCCGAAAAAGAGCTGAACAAGAAGAGGCTTAGGCGTTTTCGACTTTAGAAGAATAGAGTTTGAAGTTTTTGGTTTTTCGCAGGAAAAGAGAAGAAGAAGAAGAACCCTTAGTTGCCGAAATTAGGAGGAGAAAAGAAGAGAGGAAAATAACAATAAAAACTATGCCCTAGGAAATAATGAAAATTCGGCACCCCTTAGCCTTACCAAAACCGATTTCTCCCCCTTATTCCTAGAGTCCAACTTTCAGCCACCACCTACTATCAAATCCTATCCCACGTTTTTCTCTTATCCTCATCATCCTATCTTCTGACTTAATCCACACTCACACACGCAGAATCCCAGCCGAAACCACCTCTCAAACTCCTCCATTTATCTGCCACCTTATCAGCCATATTATCTACATTATTCCATTCATTAAATTTCCCTATTTTAGGCCCTATTTCCGTCCAACCTACTCCTCCTTTAAGTGCTGAAAATAGCCCAAATACATGGGCTCCAAGCGGCCAAAACTTGAGCCCCTTCACCTGCTTAATGACGCCACCTTATAGCTCCTTTGCAGCGCCCCTTGCTGCTGGGCCACAAGCCCATTTTGTAATTTAACTATAGATACCATCTTTTAAATCCTATAATAACCAAACAAAAAATTTAACCAAGGCCCCGGCCCAATCCTGAGCCCAATCTGGATCTTTAACACTCTAATTAACACATTACACATAACCACACATTAAACACATAGGCCCATTAATTCAGGATGTTACATAATTATCATAAATATAAATATTATTTATCTTAATATTTATTCCATAATCATAGTTATTGAATGATTGCTTCCCCTATATTTAAAATATAAGTTCATATATATTATTTACTATATTGCATTAAATTATGTTTAATACAAAATAAATTTAATAATTGTAAAATTAATTTTTCCTTCACATTTGAATTTTTTAAAATTTTTAAATTTTTTATGTAATTTAACTTATCTTTATGTAATAATTTTTAAATATTTCACTTCTCCCTACAACACTATCCATATTACAAACAAAAATTAGTGAAGTAGTTTTTTAATTCTTTTTCATAAGTCAAATTTATCTTTTTACATTACTTAAACTTTATTTTGTACCAAAATCAATTATTTTAAAATTTATTTCTAGAATTAAAAAGTACTAGATATCTATTATTTCTAAAATTTGAAATATTTTAAATTTTACTATAATAGTTTTATGTTTCAATTTTTTCCTCATAATAAAAGCATAAATTATATTCATAATATTACAAGTATATTATCTTTCAAAAACTTAGGTATATTTTTTAATTTGTTTATATATCAATAATTTTAATCAATATATCGTTATTTAAATAATAACAATTTTATCAAAGACATAAGCAACTTGTGCACCGCCCAGAATAGAAAACAAACGTGTATATGTGAAACCTGTAACAGTCCGGTTTAGACCTTAGTTGGAACAGTGGTTTCGGAACCACAAATCTGAGTTAGAATAATATTTTAATATTATTTTTTGTACCGTTGATATCTGATTAAGCATCTGTTAAAATTCCGTAAGTTAATCTTTCTGTCTATGTGCTTAACTTGACAAAAGGATTGTATTGCATTAAATGTGAAAGTTATATGCTATATGTTAAAGTGGCTATGTGTTGTGGCTTATTAAAGTGGAGGCCTTATGTTGTTATTATGCCAATATATAGATAGTGGATGGATAAAGGTCTTGTAACACCCCAAACCCAGCCCATGCGGTATGACTGGATCTGACACGTCACATGAAGAAAACAAATAAAGAGTTCGTGATTCTTACTAATAGTAGGTGTTATTTGGATATGATTAAGAAAACAAGTTTGGTTATAAATATTTGATAAAATACTACTAATTTCAAGAGGTGATTGATAAAACAAAAATTTAACTAGTGATCTTATAAAACCGTGACTTTGAAAATAACGTTGATAATTCGAAAGAGAATTTCCGAGTTAAATTATTTGTAAAAGTTTGTTATGAAATCTATTTGTTAATCTATTTTGGAAAACCTTTATTATGATTTTTAGAAAATTCCCATTTAAAACAATTCAGGAAAGATATTAAGTACAGCTAAACACAAAACCAAATAAAAATATCCTAGAGGCCTTATTACAACTTTAAAACCCAAAATGGTAAAAGCAACGAAATAATACGGAAAAGGAGTTTTCTAAAGTTCAAAAATAACATTCCAAAAGTATGACCTCCACCGAGTTATCCATGGCCCCAAGTCCTCATCACTGAGCATTACCTGCAAGGATTAAGAGAGAAAAAGGGGGGTGAGTTACAAGAACTCAGTGCATAATCCCCTACCGTCATCCACTGGGCCTGAACCCGCATAGCATCATCTTGGGCCTAAGCCCATTTACATAACAACATTTAAATGAAATGTATGCAACCCAACCCATCCATCCATCACACCCCCGACCAGCCAATCACACCTGTAGGGATCAAGTCAACCCACCCCGCCGCTCACACCAATTTGCAGTCGAGCTGCTATATTATATAATTATTGTGGCCATGCCACCAGATTCATAAGTAAGCATAATATTTAACAATTTGTGGCTATGCCACCAGGCTACACTGGTCTCCATACAATTATTCCCATCCCATGCAATATGTAAAAATGTCACATACATAATAAAATATCCACATGTAAATAACAACCATTTATCTAGTGAATTAATACGGTGAATCGGCCTATTATAGCGTCGTGATAGTTCGGCCCACTAAGGCATTCTAGCAAATCGGCCCATAGGGGCATTTTGGTAATATCGGCCCATAGGGGCATTTTGGTAAATCAACACTTTAAAGGTAATTAAAAAATTTGGCCTGTTAAGGCATTTTGATAAAACGGGCCATTGAGGGTATATTCGTAATTCGGCCCAGAAGGGCATTTTTGTAATTTTATAAATTAACGCTGATTTTGACAAATCTTAGTATTAATGATGTTTAACCAAATCACTCGATTCATACCATATTACCGTTATTAAGTTCTTAAGAAACATCGATCGATTTTTCTAACATGATGATAAATCACAGATTAACGGGATTTTGGTGTGAGATTACACACCTGATTACGGCAAGGACTAAGCTTTCTTGATCGTCGGCACCTAAATCACCATTACACTCGATTAACCAACAAACGAGGTTTTATTAATCCAAATTTAAATCAGACGGTCTAAAATGCTTGCCCTTAGAATCGTGAACAACCACGATTTGTCTATTCTCACCGGATGATGGTCCACAACCCAGTGGGAAATTCCGAACTGTCGATACCGCCCTTCGTTTAAACTTAGGAGTAGGAATTGCAAATCCAGTCCTTTTGTGTTCTCCTATCGCTTTTCCTTTCAAATCGTTACCACTTGCCTCCATTGAAGAAGTCTCGGTTAGTAAAATACTACTATGAGAGAAAATTGTTGTTTAGGGATAGGATTCGGCTTACTACTATTTTTGAAGGATCAACGAGTAGAGAAGAATGAACAATTTAATCCCTATAATAACTTATTAGTCAAAAATTCAGTCCGATTTGCAACATAACCGAGTAGAGATATTTCGAAAGATCCAAGAAAAAACTCCTTACCTTAACGATGATGAATCTGATTTCTACCGATTGACTTATGGCTACGTATGAGACAAGGATATGAGATTCGGCTTTCCACTATAATACTTCAACAAGAAAATGATCAAGATATGAGGGATTAGGAGAAAGTGATATTCCGGTTTAGAAACAAGTAGAACAGTCGAATAGTGATGAACACACATTCGGTTAGGAAGAAAGATATTGAAATGAAGGGAAAGAGGTCACTTACCGATTCGGTCAATAAGAAAGTGCCCAACATGAAAGAGAAAACAAAAGTGAAAAAGTAGGATGTTAGTAGGTTCGGCTATGGAAAGAAATGAACAAAGAAAATTTGGCCACAAGATGATGTCAATTTAAGAAAAGAGAGAGAAAGGTTGATAAAATGGTCAAAAGAAAAGAAGAGAGGAAAAAGAAATATGTTAGATAGTTCAGCTAACACAAAGGAAAAAGTGAACAAAATGATTTGAGTGTTTTGGTCATTTTGTGTTTTGGCAACAAAGGAAAAAGGTTGGAAAACAGCACCAAAAATGTTCAAAAGAAAAAAGAAGCTTTTTATGCACAAACTTGCAAATAGGCTAGGAAAATTCGACTCCTCCTTTCTTCCAATAAAACCGTATGCCCATAACACCCAAAAGATGATGGTTGACCAAAAATATTCTTTCCTAGGCAACTCCTAATATTCGGCCAACATGCTTCCTCACCTTATCCCTTACCTTGATTTCTTTCCTTCTTTTTCCCTTGTCTTCCACCCTACCACATTTTCTTATTCTTCTTTCCATCAATAAAAAGTCTTCCTTACCATATTTATAGCCATGACTGACACTTTGGAAAGAAGCACAAAAATTAACCCAAAATTTGCAATAGGTGGGATTCGAACATCTTCCCTCCATGCTCTCCACTTGACGCCACACCACTCCACCATGTGCTCAACTAATGCTAGCAAAACACGCTCTTATTTCCTTAAGCATTGATGCCACTTACCTTATCTCCTTAAAGTGCTTAAACATAAAAATTTTGTTAAGGCCCAACTCAACCCCAATCCTTCTTAAGACCCTTAAACATACACAATTAACATTCATAACTAGCCTATCACATGGTATAATGTAAAAACATAAAATCTCGAATTTTGGGATGTTACTGTCTTAAATACCCTTAATATTTCATGTATATGTGTTAAGTATAAGGCTAATTTAGTAACTAAATTAGTAATATGATGTTAATAAAATAAAAGGCTAGAATAATAAGCCATTTTATTCATCTTTTTGCCAAAATATTGAACAAAAGAAAAGGAAAGTAGAAGCTAGGGCATTTGGCACTTGCAAGCTTGAAGTAAGGTAAGTTTTGACTTCGGTTTTGATAATTTTTACATTTTTGCAATCGCTGCTTTGTCTACTACAAAACCCATGCTTCAATTTTGAGAATTGATGATGTTTTTGAAACGAGACTTTGATGAACTCATGTGATTTGTAATGTCTAATAGTGAAATATGAAAGATATGTATTTGATGAACATGTTTTGTTCTTGGAATTTTGATGAATTTAGCTAAATAGGGCTAAATTGAGAAAATAGCATTTTGAGAGACTAAATTGTGAATTTGATGAAATGTTTGGACTTGTATGAGATATATGGACTTTCGTCCATGCATGGTTAAATGATGATTTGGTATATTTGATGTTTTGAGAAAATGGACTAAATTAATAAAGTGTGCAAATGTGAGAGCTAAGTTGCAAATAGCCCTAAATATGTGAATTTGGATTGAATTGAATGTGTTGTTAAATAAAAGGGTTAAATTTGAATATATATATAAATCAACAACTAAAGAAAATGGACTTAGATCACGGGAAAGCAAAGATAGTCGAATAAACGAGTCCGAACGAATATCCGAATCCGAAGTAAGTCAATATACAAATAAACGTATTTATATTGAATTATGTATATTCATATGACTATTGATAATGATAAAAGCTTCTGAGATGTTGTATATATGAAATCTGAGATAAGATTGACTTAGTGACAATGTCTGTGATGTCCCGTATGAACCTAGGGATAGATAAGATTAGTTATGTCATGACATAGGTGTTTGTTCTGTTTATCATGTAAGACTACGTCCGGGACGTTGGCATTGATTCGATATTTCGTGTAAGACCACGTCTGGGAAGTTGGCATCGATATGAGACTTACGTATAAGACCATGTCTGGGACATTGGCATCGTATTAATTCGTGTAAGACCCTGTCTAGGACAGTGGCATCGACATCTGATTACATGTAAGGCCACGCCTGGGACGTTGGCATTGTATGACTATTCTGAGTATTTTGTATATCCTATTAGATTTCGAATGGTTCAACGGGCAATTCTGAGCTATGAACGATTACGTGAAAGTTTATTTGTTTCAGGTATGTTTGAAAAGTACACAAGGTGTGTATGAAAGGTAAGTGTCTTTATGAATTTACCAAAATGAATATGTGCAATGATATGAGGAGATGTTATGTGATATTATGCTTAATTGAGCTATGTGCATATATGGTATATGAGTTGAGAATGTGGTAAGTTATGGCTGAGTAAATGAGCCAAAGAAAGAAGAAGATGAATTTGTTATGAGAACTATTATGGTCATTATATCAATATGACTATGTGCATTATTTGTTTAGTTTATTTGTATTTTGGCTTATTAAGCTTTTGAAAGCTTACTCTGTGTGTGTGTTTGTTTCTGTTTTATAGATCGTCAAAGCTACTGAAGGCTCGGGACCATCAAGGATCGTCATCACACTACCTAAACTCATTTTGGTATCTTTTAAAAATGTATATAGTTAGATATGGCATGCATAGGCTAGTCACCTTGGATATCTTTGAAATGTGTATAATGTAGCCATGAGATGTGGCTTGTTAAGTGTTGGTAATATACATTGTGAATACGATATATGAGGCTTGTTTTGGTAGTCTTGATGGCAATGAGATAGCCTTATGAATGGTAAGCTTATGGATGAATTGATGCTTTAGTAATTTAATGAGGTTATGGTTGAATTATACTTGGATTTACATGGGAATTGATTGAACAAATTAGCATAGTTAGAAATAAGGTTGAATGGAATAATAAGATGACCATTTGGTATGTTTTTGGTTGTCATTTGATTTTAGAAATAGGATTGCTTGTGCTTATAGGTATGACCCTATTGTGGGTGGCAATATGGTTTTATAAATAGCCTGTTTTGCCTACACGGTCGTAGCACACGGGCGTGCCTAGTGACCGTGGGATTATGTCAGGATCTAGCTAAGTGTGCCCGGCCTTGGCACATGGACGTGCCTGGTAGCCGTGGGATTAAGTCAGTATATGACCTATGAGCACACGGTCATGGTAAACGGGCGTGCCTAATGGCTGTGTGGAAAAGTTAGTATACATGCCCTAAATTGGCACGGCCATGTCATAGAGGTGTCTGATGCCCGTGGAAGACACACGACCTGCCCACACGGGTGTGTGTCTTGCATAACTTAGAAAAGTTTTAAATTTTTGAGAATTTCTATATGTGTTCGATTTAGTCCCGGCCCTACTCTAAAGCATGATTAAGGTCTCGTTGACCTATTTAAGGGACACTATGATTGTGATTGATGAATGGTTGTATGAAATTTCTGTAAATATTTCTGATCTGTCTGGTAACGCCTTTAGCCCTAATCTGGTGACAGACATGGGTTAAGGGTGTTACATTTGATTGGTATTAGAGCTATGGTTTAGTCGATTCTCTGACTAACGTAGCGTGTCAGAATCTAGCTATACATGTCATATATTTGAACTGTGATAGTGTGATAAATCCTGACGTGAAAAATGCGATTTTCGTATAGTAATGGATCCCGAAAGAGCCGTAGCTGACGATGTAGAAAGTAATGCGCCTGCTCCCGCGCAAGGGACAGGGCCCTCTGATTCGAGACTGGCTTCGAGCGGTCAAGAGGGAAAAGCTAAACAAGCTTTCTTTTAGATCATGAGTGAGTGGTTCACCCAATTTGTAAGAAATAATATGGCTGTTTTGCAACCTCCACCCCCAGTTAATCCCCCTCAGACTTCAATTGTACCACCGGCTATGTATTCGGATCTGTTGAATAAGCCTCCGGTTGACAAAATCCGTAAGTCTGGGGCTGAAGAGTTCAGGGCTACTAGTGATGATGATACCGAAAAGGCCGAGTTCTGGTTAGAAAACACAATTCGGGTATTCAATGAAATGTCTTTGACTCCGGAAGAAAGTATTAAATGTGTTATATCACTACTACGAGATACAGCCTATCAGTGGTGGAAAACTCTGAGTTATGTTGTTCCGAAAGATCGAGTCACGTGGGACCTCTTTCAGATTGAGTTTCGGAAGAAATATATCAGTGAAAGATTCATTGATCAGAAATGGAAAGGATTTCTAGAATTGAAGCAGGGCCGTATGTCTGTCACTGAATATGAATAAGAGTTCGTGAGATTGAATCAGTATGCTCACGAATGTGTATCGACTAAAGCAATAGTGTGCAAAAGATTTGAAGACGGCCTTAATGAAGATATTCGTCTGCTAGTCAGGATTCTCGAGATAAAAGAGTTTGTTGTGCTTGTTGATCAAGCGTGCAAAGCTGAAGTACTTGGGAAAGATAAAAAGAAAGCTGAGTATGAAGCTAAAGATGTGAGAAAGATATTTCAGAGTAGATCATTTCAGTTTGTTTCGAAGAAATTTCAAGATGAGTATAGCCGTTCAAAGTTGAATGGGGGACATTCGAGAAGAGATCGAGCTAGATCACAATTGAGTTCTAAAGCTCCGGCAAATTGAATAGCAAGTATTGGAAATGTTCTATCTGAAAAACCTGAATGTAAATATTATGGGAAAAGACATCATCGAGCCTGCTTCAGATGTGGATCGTTAGATCATTTTATACGTGATTGCTCAGAGTCTGTGAAGCAAGAGACTACTCAGAATCTGAGATCCGATAATTTCCCAGCAAGGGGTAGACCTTTCCGGAATGCAAGAAATGTCAGTGGTAGTCAAAAAACTACAAGAGACACTGTAGCGAGATCTGAAGCTAAAGCACCTGCCAGAGCATATGCTATCCGAGCTCGGGAGGAAGCTTCGTCTCCTGATGTTATAATGGGTACATTTGCACTTTATGATACTTATGTGATTGCATTGATAGACCCTGGTTCTACACATTCATATATATGCATGAATTTAGTATTCAGTAAGACTTTGCCTGTAGAGTCTACCGAGGTTGTTATTGAAACACCCCAAACCCGGCCCACGAGCTTTGACCAGATTTGGTATGTTCCTCAAGAAAACTGGTTTCAAAGTTCTTTGTTACTTAGAGAAAACTTGTGCGATTTTAAAGAAAATATGGTTTGGGTTGGGCTTGTGTTAAAAACCAATTCATCTTATATTGAAATCCATTAAATAAGGTGACAAAATATTTAGGGTTTAGTTTAAAAAAAATAAATTAATACTTAAACTTTAATAGATAAATCATATAAACATAATAAATAAAAATAAATGGAAAACAGTTCAACTATGGCCTTATGGCCTTATTACATCAAATAAGTTCCAAATAAGTCAATTACTTAAATAAAAATAATAGTCCATAAAATAAAAACTTCATGTTGAGCATGGCCACCACAAGTTCTACCGTCCCGGTCCATCACTGCTCATTACCTGAAACATGGTCCCACAACGGGGTGAGTCAAACAGACTCAATGTGTACACGACACTAAATCATAATAGAATTAGGCATACAAGAGTTACACATTCAGAACAATGAATACAAGTTATGATGCATTCCCAAACCCAAACCTAATTGTCCATCCGCTACACACCCCCGTACCTGCCAGTCACACCGTGGGGACTACTAAGTCAACCCTCCTTCCGCTACACACCAAATTGCGGTCTTAGGTCACCGTATTCGTGGTCTTAAGTCACCATGTTTAGATTACTGTGGTCTTAGGTCACCACTTTTCAGATATCACGGTCTTAGGTCACCGTGTTCGTGGTCTTAGGTCACCACATTCACTTCCCCTTTCAAACAAACCCATATGCCCCATATAATAATAATATGCATAAATATGCCAGAGTTCACATTCTTATCATATTCTCATGTTACAAATAACATTTTTCATATTCCTAGTAGGAGTAGGAAACGTACCTGGGTACTTTGTACCATAACATGGTACTTTAGCCACTTTCATATTCTTAATATCACATATTTTAATTAATATAGCCATAAAACGTATTATGAAGTAGTGTGGGGTACACACCTGATTCACTTAACAATTTTCTTGAGAACTCGAAATCTGATCTACCGCTTAGATCCTTAAACCCTACATTTGATTCATTACCTATTACCTTAATAAAAAGCCATTCGGCCAAAATTCCAAATCCTAGTAGGATTAGTATTCTTACCTTGTCGCCGATTGGAACACCAACAAATCCCGAAACTATTCCTTGTTTCCCTAGGAATGTCGAAATCTCTAAAACCTTACGTTAGACTTAATCTTAATCATCGAAACATAAATCAAGGCCTTTGGCCGAATATTCACATGTCTTACCTTAATCTTAGAAATCCTGAATACTCCTCCTTTTAGTCGACTACTCTGATAATCCCGAAAGATCCTTCCATATTCGGCAACCATAATATGTATGGGGTTAGATTATCTTTTTGCTAATCTAAAAGAAAAGAATGGAAATCAAACTTGTTCTTACCTTTGAAGAAATCAACAGCACCTATGTTTGAAGCCCTTCCAAGATTCAGCTTTTGAATGGATTGGTAAGAAGAAATAGGAAGAAAAGAAAATTTGAGAATTTTAACAATGGTGGACTATAGATTCGGCTTGACAAAAGAAAAAGAGAAGAGAAAAGAAGAGAGCACTCAGAAATTCGGCAGAGAGAAGAGGAGGAAGAAAAATTGATGAGTAGCCCTATTTTCTTCCTTTTATAGCCGAAACTACTACTCAGAATCCCTTACTTGGCCACTACTCTTCTTTATTGATAAGTTTATCTCCTTAATTTAAAATAATTAGAGAATAATCCTTTATTATCTCTTCAAAAATAATCCAAATTAAATCCCTTATTTATCACCTTATTAATCGAATATTTATGAAAATAAAACTCCTCCTTTCTAGAAGGCTTGTGCCGTCCACCTCGAGCTTACGGAAGCAAAAATAAAACTTCCTTTATTTGCTTCCCAAGTGACTCGAACTCGGGCCCAACACCTTGCATGTGGCGCCATTTCCAGAGGCCACAAGTGGCATCTTGAGGCCACTTTTCCAAGCTGTTTGTGTGTTAAATTTCACCAACTTTTTCTTTTAAGGCCACCTTGCCTTAATTTCCTCTTTTAAACTTTAAAACTCGACATTTCTAAGTCATTTCTAAGTTTCCAAAAATTTTCGTTCGGCTCTGTAAACTTGACATTTCCTTACATTTCCAAGTTTCCAGAAATGTTCACTTTCCTCTTTTGAATCATTTCCTTACATTTCCAAGTTTCCATAAATGTTCATTTCCAGATCATTTCCATACATTTTCAGGTTTCCAAAAATATTCAAAATTTATTCTTAGTACATAAAACATGTCACTTCGTACAATTAAACCGAAAATGCATTGGCCCTTTCCAGGATGTTACAGTTATAAAAGTATCGAACCCGTAGGTAAAAGTGTTCTGGTTGACAAAGTATGCAAGAACTGTCCGTTGATGTTTAGAAATATCTGTTTTCCTACTGCTTTGGTGTTATTACCTTTTGATGAATTTGATATAATTCTAGGTATGGACTGGTTGACATTGCATGATGCATTGATTTGAAAGGTCAGAATAATGAAATAGTTCGGATTGAGTCTAGTGAATTGAACGGATTACCTGCTGTGATATCTGTATTGAAAGCTTAAAGTTATGTGAAAAAGGGGTATGAAGCATATTTTACCTATGTGATTGATTCGAAAATGTCTGAAAGGAAAATTGAATCAGTGCCTGTTGTATGTGAGTATTCTGATGTGTTCCTTGAAGAATTGTCGGGTTTGCCTCTAATAGGAGAAGTTGAATTTGGTATTGATCTCTTGCCTGGTACAGCTCCTATTTTGATAGCTCCATATAGAATGGCACCAACAGAATTGAAATCACAGTTGCAAAAGTTGACTAATAGAGGGTTCACTAGGTCGAGTTTCTCACCTTTTACCTAGGATTGATGATTTGTTCGATCAGCTAAAAGGAGCCACGGTGTTTTCAAAGATTGATATGTGGTCGAGATACTATCAATTGAGAGTGAAAGATTCAGACATTCTGAAGACTATTTTCAGAACGAGGTACGGACATTATGAATTCTTAGTGATGCCTTTTGGATTAACGAATGCTCCTGCCATTTTCATGGATCTGATGAATAGAATTTTTAGACCGTACCTAGATCGATTTGTTGTTGTATTCATTTACAACATTTTGATTTATTTACGAGATAAAACTGAACATGCCGAGCATCTAAGAATTGTGTTGCAAACTTTGCGAGAAAAGCAATTGTATGCAAAATTTAGCAAGTGTGAATTCTGGTTAAGTGAAGTCAGTTTTCTGGGACATATTGTATCAGCCTCTGGTATACGAGTTGATCCGAACAAGATTTCTGCTATCATAGATTGGAAGCCTCCAAAAAATGTATCAGAAGTTCAAAGCTTTTTGGGACTCGTCGGTTATTATCGTCAATTTGTAAAAGGGTTTTCAACGATAGCTACTCCGTTGACCCGATTACTTCAGAAAGATATAAGATTTGAATGGTCCGATAAATGTCAAAATTGTTTTGATCAATTGAAAACTCTATTAACTAAAGCTCTAATTTAGTACAACCAGAATCGGGGAAAGAATTTGTGATCTATAGTGATGCTTCGTTGAATGGTCTTGGATGTGTTTTGATGCAAGAAGGTAAAGTAATAGATTATGCCTCAAGATAAATGAAGTCACATGAAAAGAATTATCCGACTCATGATCTCGAGCTAGCTACGATTGTTTTTGCATTAAAATTTGGCGACATTATCTATTCGGTGAAAAATGCCATGTATTTTCAGATCATAAAAGTTTGAAATACTTGATGACCCAGAAAGACTTGAATCTGCACCAGAGAAGATGGTTAGAACTGTTGAAAGATTATGAGTTTGTGATAGATTATCATCCGGGAAAAGCAAATGTTGTTGCTGATGCACTAAGTATAAAATCATTAATTGCACTGCATGCTTTGAATGCTTAATTAAATTTTTCTGATGATAGTGCAGTGGTAGTTGAATTGAAAGCAAAACCGTTGTTTTTACAACAGGTATGTGATGCTCAGAAAGTGGATAATGAAATAATGGCGAAACGAGCTCAGTGTGATTCAAACTCTGATTTTGAATTTAGAGTTGATGATGGTGATTGTTTGAGATTTCGAGATCGAGTTTATGTTCCGAGAAACTCAGAGTTGATTCAGTTGATTTTGAATGAAGCCCATAATAGTACATTATTTGTTCATCCAGGAAGCACTAAAATGTATCACAATTTTAAGCAACATTATTGGTGGTCTGAAATAAAACGGGATATATCTGATTTTGTTTCAAAGTGTTTAGTCTATCAACAAGTTAAAGCTGAACATCAGGTTCTGTTTGGATTGCTACAGCCGATTTTGATTCTTGAGTGGAAATGGGATAGAATAACAATGGATATTGTTTCGGGATTGCCTCGGACTCTAAGAAAGAAAGATGCGATTTAGGTTGTAGTTGATAGATTGACGAAATCCACCCACTCATTTTATTCCGATACGATCTGACTATTCACTTGATAGACTAGCCGAGCTTTACATTTTTGAGATTGTGAGATTGCACGGGGTACCATTATCCATTACGTCTTATAAAGATCCGAGATTCACATCACGTTTTTGGAAGAAATTACAAGAAGCTTTAGGCACGAAATTACATTTTAGTACCGCTTTTCATCCACAGAGGGATGGTCAGTCCGAACGGATTATTCAGATTCTCGAAGACAGGTTGAGATACTGCATTCTTGAATTTAACGGTACGTGGGAACAATATCTATCGTTGATTGAATTTTCTTATAACAACAGTTTTCAGTCAAGTATTAAATTGGCACCATATGAAGCTCTGTACAGACGTAAATGTCGAACTCCTCTGTATTGGACCGAGCTTAATGATTACAAGATATACGGGGTTGATTTGATAAAAGATACTGAACAAAAAGTAAAAGTAATTCGAAATTGTCTGAAAGCAACATCTGATCATCAGAAATCTTAAGCAGATTTGAAAAGAAAAGACATTGAATTTGAGATCGGCGATAAAGTGTTTCTGAAAGTGTCTCCATGGAAGAAAGTACTCCGATTCGGACGTAAAGGCAAATTGAGTCCGAGGTTCATCAAACCGTATGAAATCATTGAGCGAGTTGGACCTGTTGCATATAGATTGTTGTTGCCTTTCAAATTAGAAAAGATACATAATGTATTTTATGTTTCGATGCTCCGTAGATGTCGTTCTGATCCGTCACATGTGATAACTCCGTTTGAGATTGAAATCCGATCTGACATGACTTATGAAGAGAAACCGATCCCTATATTAGCTCGTGAAGTGAAAGAGTTAAGAAACAAGAAAATTCCGTTAGTAAAAGTGTTATGGTATCGACACGGAATAGAAAAGGCTACGTGAGAGCCTGAAGATTCAATGAAACAGCAATATTCGAACTTGTTTAACGGTAAGATTTTGGGGACGAAAATCCCTAAGGGGGGATTGTAACAGTCCGGTTTAGACCCTAGTCGAAACAGTGGTTTTGTAACCACAAATCCGAGTTAGGATAATATTTTAATAATATTTTTTGTTTCGTTGATATGTGATTAAGCATGTGTTAAAATTCCGTAAGTTAATTTGTCTGTCTGTGTGCTTAATTTGACAAAAGGATTGAATTGCATTAAATGTGAAAGTTATATGCTATATGTTAAAGTGCCTATGTGTTGTGGCTTATTAAGGTGGAGGCCTTATGTTGTTATTATGCCAATATATAAATAGTGGATGGATAAAGGTCTTAAATGCCCTTAATATTTCATGTATATGTGTTAAGTATAAGGCTAATTTAGTAACTAAATTAATAATATGATGTTAATAAAATAAAAGGCTAGAATAATAAGCCATTTTATTCATCTTTTTGCCGAAATATTGAACAAAAGAAAAAGAAAGTACAAGCTAGGGCATTCAGCACTTACAAGCTTGAATTAAGGTAAGTTTTGACTTCGGTTTTTGATAATTTTTACGTTTTTGCAATCGTTGCTTTGTCTACTACAAAACCCATGCTTCAATTTTGAGAATTGATGATGTTTGTGAAATGAGACTTTGATGAACTCATGTGATTGTGATGTTTAATAGTGAAATATGAAATATATGTATTTGATGAACATGTTTTGTTCTTGGAATTTTGATGAATTTAGCTAAATAGGGCTAAATTGAGAAAATAGCATTTTGAGGGACTAAATTTTGAATTTGATGAAATGTTTGGACTTGTATGAGATATATGGACATTCGGCTAAGTATGGTTAAATGATGATTTGGTATATTTGATGTTTTGAGAAAATGGACTAAATTGATAAAGTGTGCAATTGTGAGGGCTAAGTTGCAAATAGCCCTAAATATGTGAATTTGGATTGAATTGAATATGTTGTTAAATAAAAGGGTTAAATTTGAATATGTATAGATCAAGAAGTGAAGAAAACGGACATAGATCGCGGGAAAGCGAAAATAGTCAAATAAATGAGTCCGAACGAATATATAAATTCGAGGTAAGTCAATATACAAATGAATGTATTTGTATTGAATTATGTATATTCATATGACTATTGATAATGATAAAAGCTTATGAGATGTTGATACATGAAATCCGAGATAAGATCGACTTAGTGACAATATCCGTGATGTCCTGTATGAACCTAGGGATAGATAGGATTAGTTGTGTCATGACATAGGTGTCTGTTCTGTTTATCATGTAAGACCACATCCGGGACGTTGGCATTGATTCGAGATTTCGTGTACGACCACATCTGGGAAGTTGGCGTCGATATGAGACTTACGTATAAGACCATGTCTAGGATATTGGCATCGTATTAATTTGTGTAAGACCCTGTCTGGGACAATGGCATCGACATCAGATTACATGTAAGAACACGTCTGGGATGTTGGCATTGTACGACTGTTTTGAGTATTCTGTATATCCTATTAGATTTCGAACGGTTCAACGGGCAATTCTGAGCTATGAACGATTACGTGAATGTTTATCTGTTTCAGGTATGTTTGATAAGTACACAATGTGTGTATGAAAGGTAAGTGCCTTTATGAATTTACCAAAATAAATATGTGCAATGATATGATGAGATGTTATGCGATATTATGCTTAATTGAGCTATGTGCATATATGGTATATGAGTTGAGAATGTGGTAAGTTATGGCTAAGTAAATGAGCCAAAGAAAGAAGGAGATGAATTTCTTATGGGAACTATTGTGGTCATTATATCAATATGACTATGTGCATTATATGTTAAGTTTATTTGTATTTTGGCTTACTAAGCTTTTGAAAGCTTACTCTGTGTGTGTGTATGTTTCTGTTTTATAGATCGTCAAAGCTACTGAAGGCTCAGGATCGTCGAGGATCGTCATCACACTACCTAAACTCATTTTGGTATCTTTTGAAAATGTATATAGTTAGTTATGGCATGTATAGGCTAGTCACCTTGGCTATCTTTGAAATATGTATAATGTAGCCATTAGATATGGCTTGTTAAGTGTTGGCAATATACATTGTGAATATGATATATGATGCTTGTTTTGGTATGTCTTGATGGCAATGAGATAGCCTTATAAATGGTAAGCATATGGATGAATTAATGCTTTAGTAATTTAATGAGGTTATGGTTGAATTATACTTGGATTTACATGGGAATTGATTGAACAAATTAGCATAGTTAGAAATAAGGTTGAATGGAATAATAAGATGACCATTTGGTATGTTTTTGGGTGTAATTTGATTTTGGAAATAGGATTGCTTGTGCTTATAGGTACGACCCTATTGTGGGTGGTAATATGGTTTTACAAGTAGCCCGTTTTGCCTACACGGTCGTGGCACACGGGCGTGCCTAGTGACCATGGGACTAAGTTAGGATCTAGCTAAGTGTGCACGGCCTTGGCACACGGACATGCCTGGTAGCCATGGGATTAAGTCAGTATATGACCTATGAGCACACAACCATGGTAAACTAGCGTGTCTAGTGGCCATGTGGAAAAGTCAGTATACATGCCCTGATTTGGCACGGCCATGTCATGGGGGTGTCTGATGCCCGTGGAAGACCCACAGCCCGCCCACACGGGTGTGTGTGCATAACTTAGAAATGTTTTAAATTTTTAAAAATTTCTGTATGTGTTCGGTTTAGTCCCGGCCCCTACTCTAAAGCATGATTAAGGTCTCGTTGACCTATTTAAGGGACACTATGATTGCAATTGATGAATGGTTGTATGAAATTTCTGTAAATGTTTCTGATCTGTCCGGTAACGCCTTTAACCCTAATTCGGTGACGGACATGGGTTAGGGGTGTTACAAAACCTATTTCATTTAAATCGGGAGAGTCATATGGTTTTATGAAACCATGTGTATATAGCTCGGATCCGTAGTCAATCATATTTCTGCTAGGAGTAGTTGACAATTGATTCCATCTTTTTCCATTATTTTTGTATCTGTAACAGTGTGAAAAGAAAGCCTAGCTCCATGTTGTTCACGAATAGTGGTGCTGTTGAGTTTCTCGATCCTTTGACTTAGGATTTGTCAGTTCTATTTCTTGATGGGGGCAGGGAATGGATATAACTCAGCGGTAAAGTGCCACCTTGACGTGGTGAAAGTCATCGGCTCGAGCCAGATTATTCCTAAACCCAATGTGAGTTTTTCCATTTGCTTTGCTTCTTGCCATGATCAACTAAGAATGGATAAGAGGCTCGTGGGATTGATGTGAGAGGGTAGGGATGGCTATAGTTTTAAGAGTGAACTCTTGGCAAATATGAAGTGCATGATACAAGTTATGTCTTGGAATGAAAGACGATTCTAAACCGGCTTTGTTTATGAATAAGGAAGCTATAAGTAATGCAACTATGAATCTCATAAAGATTTTGATCCTGGCTCAAGATGAACGCTGGCGGCATGCTTAGCATATGCAAGTCAGATAGGAAGTGGTGTTCCCAGTGGCCAACGGGTGAGTGACGTATAAGAACCTGCCCTTGGAGGGGCAACAACAACTGGAAACAATTGCTAATACCTCGTAGGCTGAGGAGCAAAAGGAGGAATCCGCCCGATGAGGGGTTCGCGTTTGATTAGCTAGTTGGTGAGGCAATAGCTTACCAAGGCGATGATAAATAGCTGGTCCAAGAGGATGATCAGCCACATTGGGACTGAGATACAGCTCAAGACAACAATGTGGAATTCTCCACAATTGGCGAAAGTCTGACGAAGCAATGCCATGTGGAGGTAGAAGGCCAACGGGTCATGAACTTCTTTTCCTGGAGAAGAAGTAGTGATGGTATCTAGGCCCAGCAACTGCAATAATATAGAGGATGCAAGCATTATCTAGAATGATTGGGCGTAAAGCGTATGTAAGTTGCTTTTTAGGTCTGCCGTCAAATCCCAAGGCTCAACCCTGGACAGGCGATAAAAACTACCAAGCTGGAGTACGGTAGGGGTAGAGGGAATTTCCAGTGGAGCGATGAAATGCGTAGAGATTGGAAAGAACACCAAGGACAAAAGCACTATGCTGGGCCAACACTGACATTGAGAGACGAAAGCTAGGGGAGTGAATGGGATTAGATACCCTAGTAGTCCTAGCCGTAAATGATGGATACTAGGCACTGTGTGTATTGACCCATGCAGTCCTATAGCTAATGTGTTAAGTATCCCACCTAGGGAGTACATTCACAAGAATGAAACTCAAAAGAATTGACAGGAGCCCGCACAAGCGATGGATCATGTGGTTTAATTTAATGCAAAGCGAAAAACCTTATCGAGGCTTGGCATGCTACAAATCCTCTTGAAAGAGAGGGGTGCCTTTGAGAATGCAGACACATATGGTGTATGGCTGTCACTAGCTCATGTGGTAAGGTGTTGGGTTAAGTCCCACAACGAGCGCAAGCCTCGTGTTTAGTTGCCACCATTGAGTTTGGAACCCTGAGAATACTGTTGGTGATAAGTCGGAGGAATGTGAGGATAACATCAAGTCATCATGCCATTTATGCCTTAGGCAACACACGTGCTACAATAGATGGGACAAAGGGTCACGATCACACGAGGGTGAGCTAACTCTAAAAACCCATCCTCAGTTCGAATTATATGTTGCAACTTGCCTGCATGAAGCCAAAATCACTAGTAATCATCGATTAGCCATACAACAATGAATTCATTCCCTGGCCTTATGCACACCACTTGTCGCATTATAGGAGCTGGCCATGCCCAAAGTCATTACCTTAATCACAAGGAGGGGGATGCCGAAGGTAAGGCTAGTGATTGGAGTGAAGTCGTAACAAGGTAGTAGTAATAAAAGGTCCGACTGGATCACTTCCTTTTCAAGGAGAGCTAATGCTTGTTGGGTATTTTTGTTTGACACTACTTCACACCCTAAAAGAAGTGAGCTACTTTTGAATTAAAATTGGAGATGGAAGTCTTCTTTCGTTTCTTGATGGTGAAGTAAGATCAAGCCCGTGAGCTTATTATCCTAGGTCAAAACAAGCTGATAAGATCCTCTTTTATGCCCCTGGGTCCCTCCCATGGTGACATGGGGCGTAAAAAGGAAAGAGAGGGATGAGGTTACTCTCGCTTTTTGCATAATAGGCTCCCAATAGGAGGCCCGCATGACAAGCTATTAGCTCAGTAATAGAGCGCACTCTTGATAATTGCGTCCTTGTGCTTGGGCTGTGAGGGCTCTCAGCCACATGGATAGTTCAATATGCTTATTAGAGCCTGACCCTAAGATGTGGATCATCCAAGGCATATTAACAAGGTGTACTTCTCTTGTTCGAATCGGGGTTTGAAACCAAATTTCTCATCAGGAGGATAGATGGGGTGATTCAGGTGAGATTCAATGTAGATCCAACTTTCTATTCACTCGTGGGATATGGGTAGTCCGGGGGGACCACCATGGATCCTCTTTTTTCGATAATCAATACATCTCTTATCAATGTATGGACAGTTATCTCTCGAGCATAGGTTTAGGTTTGGCCTCAATGGGAAAATAAAATAGAGCACCTAACAACGTATCTTCATAGACCAAGAACTACAGGATCACCCCTTTCATTTTGGGGTGATGGAGGGATCGTACCATTCGAGCCTTTTCTTTCATGCTTTTCCCGAAGGTCTAGAGAAAGCTACAATCAATAGGATCTAGCCGTAAGAAAAATGTTTGGTTGATAAATAATTCACTTCTTGGTCTTCGACCCTCTCAGTTATTATGAATGCCCTCGATCAGTGCAATGGGATGTGTCTATTTGGGATGTGTCTATTTATCTATCTCTTGACTCGAAAAAGGAACAGGTTTGAAAATGGATCTTAGAGTGTTTAGGGTTAGGCCAAGAGGGTCTTTTAACACCCTCTTTTTTTTTCTTCCCATTAGAGTTATTTCTTATTTTGTAAATACTTGCCATGGTAAGGAAGAATGGGAGAACAAGCACACATGGAGAGCGTAGTACAATAGAAAGTTGTATGCTGCGTTTGGGAAGGATAAATCGCTCTTGAAAAGGAATTTATTGATTCTCTCCCAATTGGTTGGACCGTAGGTGCAATGATTTACTTCACGGGTGAGGTTTCTAGTTAAAGTCCAAAATGGCCCAGTTGGGCCAAGGAAAAGAATAAAAAAAGCATCTGACTCCTTCATGCATGCTCCACTTGGCTCGAGGGATATAGCTCAGTTGGTAGAGCTCTGCTCTTGCACTTAGGCTGTTTCGATTACAGGTTGGGTGTCTAATTGTCCAGGTGGTAATGATAGTATATTGTACCTGAATCGATGGCTCATTTTTTTAAAGTAATAGGGAAGATGACCGAAACATGCCACTGAAAGACTCTAATAAGACAAAGATAGGTTGTCAAGAACGTAGAAGAGGTAGGATAGGCAGTTGGTCAGATCTAGTATGGATCGTACATGGATGATAGTTGGAGCCAGTGGCTCCCCTAGGTTCCCCCACCTGGGATCCTTGGGGAAGAGGATCAAGTTGGCTCTTGCGAACAACTTGATGCACTATCCCCTTTCAACACTTTGAGTGAAATGTGACAAAAGGAAGGAAAATCCATGCACCAACCCCATCGTCTCCACCCCTTGGGAACTACGAGATCACCCCAAGAACACCTTCGGTATCTAGGGGTTATAAACCAACCATAGAACCATGATCAATAAGTGAAATGCATTAGTTATCAACTCTCAGGTTGGGTAGTGGAGAAGGGTAATCACTCATTCTAAAAACCAACATTCTTAAGACCAAGGAGTTGAAGGGGGGAAAGCTCTCCACCATTCCTAGTTCTCCTGTAGCAGGATCCTCCGAAACTATAAGAATTCTTAGTTAGAATGGGATTCTAACTCAACACCTTTTCAGATTTTAAGAAGAGTTGCTCTTTGGAGAGCATAGTACGATGAAAGTTGTAAGCTGTGCCTGGGGAGGGAGTTATTGTTTATCGTTGGCCTATATGGTAGAATCAATCGGGGGCTTGAGAGGTAGTGGTTTACCCTATGGTAGATGTCAATGATTCGAGTCCGCTTATCTCCAACTCGTGAACTTAGCCGAAACAAAGCTATATGATAGTGCCCAATTTTTTTGATTCAATAGTTAGTTCGATCAATGATTTATCATTCATGAACGTTGATAAGATCCTTCCATTTCATTTAGTAGCACCTTAAGATGGCATAGCTGTAACACCCCAAACCCGGCCCACAAGCCTCAACCGAATCTGGTATGTCACGGAGTGAAAATGTTTTGAAAAATTTGGATTTACAGTGGAAATCTGAAAATAATGTTGTAGTTATAAAACGGTGTCTATTAAAACTCAGGTGAGATTGATTTTTTTTCTTTTATAAACATGGTCGTGTTGAAACCTTTGAAAACATTGGATCGTTTTAACTTTTTAGAAACATCGGAGTTACCGTTAACTTGGTAAATTTTGTTAGCCGATGGCAACATCCTTGAAAACGCCTACGATTACTAATTTTGAAAACGTTACTTTTAACCGATCGATTTAACAGTTTATAAGTTCATTAGCAATATAATAGAATTAAAGTAAAAGCAACTACTTAAACACCCAAATAATAATTAGCGGCCATACTACAAATCAAATCAAAACTTAGCAAATAGTAAACTTTAACGGTACGAAATAAAATTTCGAGTCCAAGGAACAAGCATGGCCGCCTCGAGTCCTCTCTGACTCCCATCTCCGCGATCTACTCACCTGCAAATGATATGGGAAGGGGTGAGTCACCAAAACTCAGTGTATAAATCCCCAACCCGAAAATACCACTCATACACAAGATATTAGTAAGACATGCAATTATGCAACCCAAACTAGCCATCCATACTCCTTTTTCTACCCCGTGTGGTGACAAACCACTGGTGGCGCCAAACCACTGGTGACCGAAGTCACAAATATCAAATGATGGGGCCAACCCATCGTGTGGTCAAAACCACTGATGACCATAGGTCACAATATCAACATGTGGTACCCAACCACTGGTGGTGCCAAACCACTGGTGACCAAAGTCACAAATATCAATATGTGGTACCAAACCACTGGTGGTGGGTCTGGGACTTAGTCACAAAATATATCAACAGTGTGATCAAAACCATTGGTGGTCAAAACCACTGGTGACCGAAGTCACAAATATCAAATGATGGGGCCAACCCATCGTGTGGTCAAAACCATCTGGTGACGATCCCAGAGATCATCTCCTCCTCTCATCAATCCCACCATCATCATGCTCACATAACAGTATCATGATCCCATATATCATGCATTTGTATATAGCGTAGCATTTAACAGCATATGATGGCATACACAACATACATCATAGATCAAGTAATCGGGGACTTACCCGAAATCCAAGCTTATGCCCACAAGGCAAAGTTACTACATGAGAGGTTATATATATATATATCATCGTAATAACAGTTTATACTAGTAAAGTGTGTAAGAGTTTACACACCTGTTTAATCGAAGATCTAAAGAGAATTCCTGGATCTATGTGATATCACAAAAGTCTCAAAACGTATTCCCGAATTTCTATTGCTTACCAAAACAAAACGAAATCCCGGAAGCCTCCGTTTTCCTTTGCCGACTAGCCCCTAACATCATAGTGTACGCTCGAATAAACCTATGTATCAAAAATGGCCTTTGGCCGAATATGCTTAACCATTTACCAATCTTACCGAAATCCCAAAGTTATCATTTGCCTTGTTGATATCCCTTGAGGAATTAAATCCTAAAATGCTCCTTCAAAGTACCTTAGCGTCGGCTACCTTCAAAAGAGACACCTAGAATGGCTTGAAGGACATTCGGCCATCCCTAAGGCCTAACAACAAGATTCGGCACACTAAAAATTAAAGAGGGTAAATTGATTTCTTAGGAAGAAATATACTTACCCTCAAATGTTTGAAAAGACCAGAGGAGAGTAGGCTTCGGCTATAACCTTCAATGCCAAGGGCATTCGACTTTCAGACTTGTGGCAAAGTAGAGCACAAGAGTTCTATAAGATTCGGTTATGGCACTTCAAAAATGATGGAGAAGTCGGCCACAAGGTGTGTTGTATGTTTCAAAGAAGAATCAAAAGTAGCAAAAGGGGAAGAAGGGAGTTTCGGTTTGAACATCAATAAAAGAAAATGAAAAAAAATTTGTGTTAGCCGAAAACACTCCCTAGAGCTCCTTCAAAAATGAAACTCAAGCCTTTGGTCTCTCTCCTTTTTCGGCCAAGAAGAATTTTGGAAAGAAAAGAAGAACAAAATGATGAATTTCGGCACCTCCAACAGCCTTCAAAACCGACCAAGCAAGCTCCCAAGAGGATGCTTCACTCGGCCATCACAATGCAAGGTAAAGAAAACAATTTTCATGAATTTTTTCCATGCTTCATTCGGCCATGCTCTTCTCCCCCTTTGATAATTTCTATCACCATTTACAATTAAAACATTATTTCCCATCACTTATCTCCTTCTTCCAATAATAAAAATTATACCCATACTCTTAATCCCCTCTTCCAATAAATAACTTAAAATAAAAGGTTGTTTCCATACTCCATCACAAATTAAAAATACAAGCAGCCATCATGCATCTTCATGCATTCACGTGACCATGTGCAGGCCACAAGTCACGCCAGAAATAAAAAGAAAATTTCCATCCAGGTGCTGCCCCAAGGTCTCGAACCCGAGACCTGGAGAAACTCCCCAAGCCTCCAGCCACTCAACCACTGCGCATTTCATGACATAAACGCATCAAAATTTTCTATTAAGCTTTCATCCCTTGGCTCCTTCATGCATTAATGCCAAGGCAAAATAAAATGCCCAACTGATGCTCCCACTCCTCGAACCCAAGACCTCACTACCCCAGCCCTCCTATAGCGCCCTTAGCTACTCGGCCAAGGCGTTTTTTGTGACATAACTCGTCACTATTTCCTTTTAAGCACTCCATTGATAGCTCTCTTTCCTTAATGCCGAAAATAAAAACAAAACGCCCATGCGCTTCCATCAGGACTCGAACGCGAGTCCTTGTGCTGCAAACACTTATCGCGCCTCACACCACTTTACCACATTGACTTTCATGTCTACCCATGCTCGCAAAATCCTTTTGAAGCCTCCTTAACCCCTTAATGCCAACTTGCAAAATGAAACATGCCTATGCCGCGCCCAAGACTCGAACTCCAGACCTGATATGGCGTTATTTCCAGGCCTTAAGTGACGCATGGAAGCCACTTTACCAAGGCCTGTTATATGCTAAGAACGCCCACAATTTAAAAGGCTTCCCTGGCCCAGTCCTCCTTTTAACGCCAAAAAATTAAAACTCCCCAACGCAATTCCTGAGGTTCGAACCCCTACTTCGTCGCACCATTCAAGCTCCCCAGGTAGCGCCCCTAGCCATCTTGCCACTTGGTTTCTCATGTCAAACCTTTCCAAAGGTTTCTCTTAACCCTTATCTCACCTAGCTCCCTCCACTTAGGCACTAAAAAAAAATTTACCCCTATTTCAAGATATTACAATTCTACCCCCTTAAAAATAATTTCGTCCCCGAAATTACCTGGATCATAAGAGTTGGGGGTATTGTTGCCGCATCACATCCTCGGGTTCCCACGTGGCCTCTTCCGTACCATGGTTTCGCCATAGCACCTTTACCAACGGTACCGACTTACTCCTCAGAACTTTGACATCTCGATCCAAAATCTGCACCGGCTCCTCCTCAAAAGACAAGTCCGCGTTCACTTCAATATCCGCAATTGGTACGATGTGTGATGGATCCGATCGACAGCGCCTAAGCTTTGACACATGGAAAACGTCATGAATCTGACTTAATTCTGCCGGCAACTCGAGCTGGTAAGCTACTGGTCCTACACGTTTCAACACTGTGTACGGCCCGATGAACCTAGGGCTCAGCTTGCCCTTCCGGCCAAACCTCAGCACCTTCTTCCAAAGTGATACCTTCAAGAAGACCTTATCACCCACTGCATACTCCACATCCCGGCACTTAAGATCAGCGTATGATTTCTGTCTGTCCGATGCCTCCTTCAGACGAGCCCGAATCACACTAACCTTATCTTCCGTTTCTGCCACCAACTCTGGACCCAACATCTGACGCTCGCCTAGTTCTGTCCAATAGGTAGGAGTACGGCATTTCCGACCATACAGCGCCTCATATGGTGCCATCTGAATACTCGCTTGTTAATTGTTGTTATAAGCGAATTCTGCCAAAGGTAGGTACTCCTCCCAACTGCCATGGAAGTCCAAAACACAGCCCCTTAACATATCTTCCAACACCTGGATTACTCTCTCAGATTGTCCATTAGACTGTGGATGAAAAGCCGTGCTGAAATTTAACTTCGTATCCAATGCCTGATGTAAGGCCTTCCAGAATCTCAACATGAACCGGGGATCTCTATCTGAGATAATGGACACAGGTACTCCATGCAACCGTATTATCTCAGCTATATACAGCTTGGCTAACCTTTGAAGCGAGTAGTCAGCCCTTACCGGTATAAAATGGGCCGATTTAGTTACTCGATCTACTATCACCCATATAGAGTCTTTCTTACTGGGCGTAAGGGGAAGCCCACTTACAAAATCCATCGTAATCCCCTCCCACTTCCACTGTGGGATCTTTACCGGTTGTAACAGCCCTGATGGCAACTGATGCTCAGCCTTAACTTGCTAGCATGTCAGACACTTGCCCACTAACTCGGTTATTTCCCGCTTAAGACCCGGCCACCAAAACTGCTCCCTTAAATCCCGGTACATCTTGCTGCCTCCAGGATGCATAGCGTACGGGCTGTTATGCGCTTCTTTAAGGATCCGCTGCCTCAAATCATCATCCTTAGGCATACACACTCTCCCCTGAAAATACAACACTCCATCATTACCCAAGCTGAAACCTTCGGCCTCACCACTCTGTACTTGCAACCTCCGAGTACTCAAAACTTCGTCGGTCAACTGCCTCTCTTTAACTTCATTGATCCAAGATGGTTTCACCCGTAATTCTGCCAGAAGACTACCATCCTCATAGAGACTTAGGTGAGCAAACATTGCTCGCAATTCTGCCACCACTTTACGACTCAAAGCATCAGTGACTACATTAGCCTTGCCCGGATGGTATTCAATAGAGCAATCGTAGTCCTTCAACAACTCAATCCACCTCACGCCTCGGACTTAAATCTTTTTAGGTCAAGAGGTACTTTGTGCTCTTGTGATCCGAGTACACCACCGACTTCTCCCCATACAGATAGTGCCTCCAAATCTTCAAGGCAAAAACCACAGTAGCTAATTCTAAATCATGTGTCGGATAGTTACCTTCGTGAGGCCTCAACTGCCGCGAAGCATAAGCGACTACCTTCCTTTCTTGCATCAACACACACCCTAAACCAGTATGCGATGCATCACAATATACAGTGAATTCCTTTCCTGACTCAGGCTGAATCAAGACTGGTGCTTCTGTCGAAAACTTCTTGACTTTGTTGAAGCTCTCTTGCTGCTTTTCAAACCACACAAATAGAACTCCTTTTCTCGGTAACTTGGTCAACGGTGTTGCAATTAAGGAGAAATTTTCCACGAATCTTCGGTAATATCCTACCAACCCCAGAAAACTTCAGATTTCCGTAACCGACTTTGGTGGTTTCCACTCCAATACTGCCTCAATCTTACTAGGATCCACCCTGATCCCCTCAGCTGAAACAACATGCCCTAAGAAAGTTACTTTCTTAAGCCAGAACTTACATTTGCTGAATTTGGCATACAACTGTTTCTCCCTTAGCACTTGCAGAACCACATGAAGGTGGGCGTCATGCTCCTCTTCAGACTTTGAGTACACCAAAATGTCGTCTATCAACACTACGACGAACCGATCCAGATAGGGTTGGAAAACCCGGTTCATCAAGTCCATAAACACGGCTGGTGCATTTGTCAAACCAAAAGGCATTACCAAAAACTCGTAGTGCCCATACCGAGTTCGGAATGCTGTCTTATGGATATCAGCTTCCTTCACCTTCAGCTGATGATACCCCGACCTAAGGTCGATCTTAGAGAAAACCGATGCACCCTTGAGTTGATCAAACAAATCATCAATCCTGGGCAAAGGATACCAGTTCTTTATGGTCAGCTTGTTCAGCTGTCGATAGTCTATGCACATCCTCATTGTTCTATCATTCTTCTTGACAAAAAGCACTGGAGCTCCCCAGGGTGATACACTCGGTCGGATAAACCCTCTATCCAACAACTCTTGGATCTGAGCCTTCAACTCCACAATTCTTTCGGTGCCATCCAATACGGAGCTATAGATACTGGCGCGGTTCCAGGTAACAAATCTATACCAAACTCAACCTCACGATCAGGAGGTAGACCCAGGAGTTCTTCGGGAAACACATCAACATACTTCCTTACAGTCCGGACATCTGTAATAGCTGTATCATTAGCTTCCAAAGCACGAACATGCACTACATATGCCTCACAACCTTTCCTAACCATCTTTTCCGCCTTCAATGCCGAAACCAATTTAGATAGGTAACTTCTCCTCTTACCTATCATCACTACCTCATCTCCTTTCACGGTCTTTAACACCATGCGCTTAGCTGCGCAATCTAGGCTAGCTTGATACTTTACTAGCCAATCCATCCTAAAAATCAGATCGAACTCCCTAAACGGTAGTTCCATCAAATCAGCCAAGAACACGACCCCTTGGATTCTAGGGGTACATCCCTGTAGAGTTTATTTACTTCTACCGAGTGACCCAGAGGGCTTAACACAGTCATCTTCTTAGAAGTAAGCTCAAAGTCTAAGTTCAGAGTTTTCACTACGCTACTTGCAATGTATGAGTGAGTCGAGCCAACATCAATCAAGGTGCTATAAGGCACTCCAAAGATCAAAAACATACCGGTTATGACGTCCGCTGCGTCGCCCTCCTCTTGACGCCTCGCAGCATAGACCAAACCAGGTTGCCTAGCCTCAGTACCACCGGTACCTCCACTCGATGTCTCACAAACTCTGCCAGCACCATTACCTCCCCTTCCTGCACCACGACCTCTTGGTGGCTGCTGGTTATCCCTCCTATTCAATGGATGTTCCTGACCCTCAGACCTTAGCCTAGCTACCTTTTTGGACAATCCTTAACTTTCGATGTCACGGACCACATTCAAGCATCCCCGATTACCTTTCCAAAGACTCCCCGTGTGAGACATTCCACACCGAGCACACCGTGGCTGCCATTGAGTATTAGCAGCAGCAGCAGGCCTAGCAGCTTGATCTGACCCACCATACCTTGTCTTCTTCTGCTAATTTCCAGGAAACCTCAAAGATCCAGAGCTCCTCTTATTCCAGCTTCTATCCTGATTCCGTCTAAAAGATCTGCCTTACCCTTCAAAGAACTTTAGCCTTCTCTACGAGCAATGAACTCCCGTTCTTGTTGCATGAGCTATCATCATCCTCAACTCATCTCGCAGCCCATCCTCGAATCTGACATAGCGTTCATACTCAGTACCCACGATACCACGAGCATACCTACTCAATCGGAGAAATTCAGCCTCATACTCTGCCGCCATCTTATTACCCTGAACCAGATTTAAGAAGTCCTTCCGTTGCGCATCCACGTAGCTAGCTCCTATATATTTCCTCTGGTAGGCTGCCCTAAAGAATTCCCATGTGAGATCCTCCGCTGTCACTCCGTCCCTTACGGTTAGCCACCACTGGTATGACTCATCCGAAGTAGGGAGATTATACCCTTCAGTTTTTGCTCAGCTGAAAAATCCAGGTCATCCATGATCCTCTCAGTTGATTCTAGCCAATACTCCGCCGTACTGGGGGCCACACTTGATACACCCCGAAATATCTCCGCTCCATTCGCTCGGAGTCACTCAGGTATAGATTTCTGAGCTCCCATACCTCTACCTGCCCCCGCAATCATCTCTAGAACTTGCAGCATAGCCTGCGATACTGACTCGCCTCCCATCTGATCCTATTGTCCAACACCGAAAGTAAGCGGTGGTGGTGGAGGTGGTATCTCATTATCAGATCCCTGGCCCGACCTAACGGGTTCTGACACAGCCATCCGGCCTCTACTGCGTCCACGACGGCCACGGCCTCTAGAACTCATCTCTTATCGCGTGATCTATTTAAAAAGTTTTATGAGTTAGTCATTGTTCCACTGATTATTAGCGAAGAAATTTTTATGCACGGAGTTTAGGAGTTGTTCTTTCGATCAAACAAGTTTCAAGTCTTCTATTCTAATCCAAAGATACACATTCACTTATTCCATCACCTTTTTGTCCTATTCCTACCCCAGGGGTATTTTCGTCATTTGCCCTACAGGGGTATTTTGGTAACAAACGAGGGTAAATTTGTAATTCTTAATAAATTAAGGGTATTTTAAAAATTTGTAAAACTTGGGGTTCTTTTTGAGAATTTGTTTTCCAAATTGGTAGTGTTGCAACAATTTTGAAAATCAGGGTCATTTTGGTAATTTTGTAAGTTAGGGGCAATTTCATAATTTTCCAAAATCATGGCATTTTTTATATTTACAAATTAAGGTTTTGGATAGTTTGTAAAATAAGAAAATTTTGTTGAATTTGGGGGTAACTTAGTAATTTTTGAAACCAAGGGCATTTTTGTAATTTTACCACTAGGGGTATTTTTGTAATTTTTCGTAAATCAAAATTTTTCCGAAAATTTTGAAAATATAGTCTTCACAAGTTAAAGGGTAATTTTTAAGAGTTGTAAAGCTAGAGTTTTTATAAAAATACGGCTAGTTCCCTTTCGGGTTTTAGTCATTGGGTTTAGCCTATGAACAAGTCCTCACGGTTAGGGTGAACCGAAGCTACGCACCAGGTAGGATTCCTGAGAAGAGGAGGTGAGTCACTAGTACTGCTTAAGTACCAGGCTCTTCCGGATCCAATCCTAGACATGCGCACAAGGGTTACCACACCCTAACTCGGTGACTTAGTCATAGGTTTGTTTAATTAGGCGATTAAAGTCTTATGCAATTGTTGGGGTAAACTAGTCCTAGGGTTCACATACCTTTCATACTATCTACGTTCCATTTCTACCCCTTTACAGATAATAATTCACACAGAGGTTAGAAATACTTACCCGAGCGGATTGGTGCCGGAGACTCGATGCCATTATGTTCAAAACCATTTTCATAATATTTCATAGAGGCCTATCAAGAAAGCATTTTTGGGCCTTGGGCCCCCACAGCTGAGTTTTGAACCGGGCTCTGATACCAAATTTGTAACACCCCAAACCCGGCCCATAAGCCTCAACCGGATCTGGTTTGTCACGGAGTGAAAACGTTTTGAAAAATTTGGATTTACAGTGGAAATCTGAAAATAATGTTGTAGTTATAAAACGGTGTCTATTAAAACTCAGGTGAGATTGATTTTTTTCTTTTATAAACATGGTCATGTTGAAACCTTTGAAAACATTGGATCGTTTTAACTTTTTAGAAACATCGGAGTTACCGTTAACTTGGTAAATTTTGTTACTCGATGGTAACATCCTTGCAAACGCGTACGATTACTAATTTTGAAAACGTTACTTTTAACCGATCGATTTAACAGTTTATAAGCTCATTAGCAATATAATAGAATTAAAGTAAAAGCAACTACTTAAACACCCAAATAATAATTAGTGGCCATATTACAAACCAAATCAAAACTTAGCAAATAGTAAACTTTAACGGTACGAAATAAAATTTCGAGTCCAAGGAACAAGCATGGCCGCCTCGAGTCCTCTCCGGCTCCATCTCTGCGATCTACTCACTTGCAAATGATATGGGAAGGGGTGAGTCACCAAAACTCAGTGTATAAATCCCCAACCCGAAAATACCACTCATACACAAGATATTAGTAAGACATGCAATTATGCAACCCAAACTAGCCATCCATACTCCTTTTTCTACCCCGTGTGGTACCAAACCACTAGTTTTAACTAGTAAAGTGTGTAAGAGTTTACACACCTGTTTAATCGAAGATCTAAAGAGAATTCCCGGATCTATATGATATCACAAAAGTCTCGAAACGTATTCCCGAATTTCTATTGCTTACCAAAACAAAACGAAATCCCGAAAGCCTCTGTTTTCCTTTGCCGACTAGTCCCTAACATCATAGTGTACGCTCGGTTAAATCTATGTATCAAAAATGGCCTTTGGCCGAATATGCTTAACCATTTACCAATCTTACCGAAATCCCAAAGTTATCGTTTGTCTTGTTGATATCCCTTGAGGAATTAAATCCCAAAATGCTCCTTCAAAGTACCTTAGCGTCGGCTACCTTCAAAAGAGACACCTAGAATGGCTTAAAGGGCATTCGGCCATCCCTAAGGCCTAACAACAAGATTCGGCACACTAAAAATTAAAGAGGGTAAATTGATTTCTTAGGAAGAAATATACTTACCCCCAAATGTTTGGAAAGACCAGAGGAGAGTAGGCTTCGGCTATAACCTTCAATGCCAATGGCATTCGACTTTCAGACTTGCGGCAAAGTAGAGCACAAGAGTTCTATAAGATTCGGTTATGGCACTTCAAAAATGATGGAGAAGTCGGCCACAAGGTGTGTTGTATGTTTCAAAGAAGAATCAAAAGTAGCAAAAGGGGAAGAAGGGAGTTTCGGTTTGAACATCAATAAAAGAAAATGAAAGAAAATTTGTGTTAATGAAAACACTCCTAGAGCTCCTTCAAAAACGAAACTCAAGCCTTTGGTCTCTCTCCTTTTTCGGCCAAGAAGAATTTTGGAAAGAAAAGAAGAACAAAATGATGAATTTCGGCACCTCCAACAGCCTTCAAAACCGACCAAGCAAGCTCCCAAGAGGATGCTTCACTCTAGCCATCACAATGCAAGGTAAAGAAAACAATTTTCATGAATTTTGGCCATGCTTCATTCGGCCATGCTCTCCTCCCCCTTTGATAATTTCTATCATCATTTACAATTAAAACATTATTTCCCATCACTTATCTCCTTCTTCCAATAATAAAAATTATACCCATACTCTTAATCCCCTCTTCCAATAAATAACTTAAAATAAAAGGTTGTTCCCATACTCCATCACAAATTAAAAATACAATGACCATCATGCATCTTCATGCATTCACGTGACCATCATGCGCAGCCACAACTCACGCCGTAAAAAAAAAGAAAATTTCCATCCAGTCTTTGCCCCAAGGTCTCGAACCCGAGACACGGAGAAACTCCCAAGCCTCCACCACTCACCACCACTGCGCATTTCATGACATAAACGCATCAAAATTTTCTATTAAGCTTTCATCCCTTGGCTCCTTCATGCATTAATGCCACGGCAAAATAAAATGCCCAACTGATGCTCTCACTCCTCGAACCCAAGACCTCACTGCCCCAGCCCTCCTATAGCGCCCTTAGCTACTCGGCCAAGGCATTTTTTGTGACATAACTCGTCACCATTTCCTTTTAAACACTCCATTGATAGCTCTCTTTTCTTAACGCTGAAAACAAAAACAAAACGCCCATGCGCTTCCATCAGGACTCGAACGCGAGTCCTTGTGCCGCAAACACTTATCGCGCCTCACACCACTTTACCACATTGACTTTCATGTCTACCCATGCTCGTAAAATCCTTTTGAAGCCTCCTTAACCCCTTAACGGCAACTTGCAAAATGAAACATGCCTATGCCGCGCCCAAGACTCGAACTCCAGACCTGATATGGCGTTATTTCCAGGCCTTAAGTGACGCATGGAAGCCACTTTACCAAGGCCTGTTATATGCTAAGAACGCCCACAATTTAAAAGGCTTCCCTGGCCCAGTCCTCCTTTTAACACCAAAAAATTAAAACTCCCCAACGCAATTCACTGGGTTCAACCTCGTCGCGCGCACCATTCAAGCTCCCCATGTAGCGCCCCTAGCCATCTTGCCACTTGGTTTCTCATGTCAAACCTTTCCAAAAGTTTCTCTTAACCCTTATCTCACCTAGCTCCCTCCACTTAGGCACTAAAAAAAAATTTTACCCCTATTTCAGGATATTACAATAGCCTTAAATTAAAGTAAAGTAAAGTTAAGGGTGAGGTTCAAACGAGGAAAGGCTTATAGTGGATACCTAGACACCTAAAGACGAGGAAGGGCATAGTAAGCAACGAAATGCTTCGAGGAGTTGAAAATAAACGTAGATCTGGAGATTCCCGAATAGGTTAACCTTTTGAATTGTTGCTGAATCCATGGGCAGACAAGAGACAACCTGGCAAACTGAAACATCTTAGTAGCCGGAGGAAAAGAAAGCAAAAGTGATTCCCATAGTAGCGGCGAGCTAAATGGGAGCAGCCTAAACTGTGACAATAGGGTTGTGGGAGAGCAATAAAAGTGTCGTGCTCTTGGCGAAACAGTGAAGTGCTGAACCCTAAATGGCGATAGTCTAGTAGTTGAAAGCATCACTAGCTTACGCTCTAACCTGAATAGCATAGGACACGTGGAATCCCGTGTGAATCGGCAAGGACCACCTTACAAGGCTAAATACTCCTGGGTGACCGCTAGCGAAGTAGTATCGTGAGGGAAGGGTGAAAAGAACCCCCGTCGGGGAGTGAAACAGAACATGAAATCGTAAACTCCCAAGGAGCGGAAAGAGCCCAGGGTTCTGATTATGTGGCTTTTGAAGAATGAGCCGATGACTTATAAGACTCTTATTCGGTCTTTAAATAAAATCATTGGTGTTGCGCTTGCTCCAACCTTTAAGGATTTCTTTCGGTAGTTCTCAATGATCATAGCACACTTCTCGTATCTTGTAACAAGATAGATTGTGATAAATAATGTGGGTATGTAAATATCAATTCTTGAATGTTTATTACCCAAATTCACTTTACTTTTGTAAATAATAGTTTGAGATATTCAAACATGCTATACCATTGTAGATAACGAATCTATTATTAATTAATTCGAATATCCAAATTTATTATTTATTTTTTATTTTAATTCATTTTTTAGATATTCAGATTTGCTATACTGGTAATGATATCTAAATTCATTATCTATTTTTAATTTTTTCAAAAAGCAACCAATAGTATTAAAAAAATAACCCAAATCACAAGTAAAGCGTCGAACCATTAAAGAATCATAAAGTACATTAATCCAAACCATTAGACATTCCCTATACACCCAATCCTACATCTATCTTCAATGAGAATAATACTATTAGTATTACGCTCTAATACAATCATGAATAAAATCACTCGAATTATAGTCAGCATGCAACAAAGCACTCTTAACAAATTTATGAGTCCCCCTATTAACTGTTCTATGAATCTAGTAGAGTTAAGACATTTAATGATTCAAATTCGAATAATATTAATTTTTCTTTTGTAATTAAGTATTAACTAATTAAATTAATACATTTAATGAATGGGAATAATATTTAAGTTTTATATGAATGGTAAATTTAACTTCAGATTATCATTACTTAAACTGGATAGCATGGCACCCATAACATTTGGATAAGGGTTTTAGACTATAAATAAGAGAATATGGCACACAGCAGATGGCTTTCACACGTCATGGTTGATAAATGTGTATTAATTGTCCTCCATTTCTATTGCCGATCGTTCATTCCAGTCATGGTCCATACCAAACTCATTTTTATAAATCAAGTTTTACTCCAAAACAAGATAAATAAATAAATGATGATGAGTGATAAATACAATCCGACATTCAATATTATTTAATAAGTTTATGTTTTAACCATTTAATTTTAAAATGTTATAAAATAACTATTAAAATATTTTTAAAAAAATTTATTTAAGTCATTGAACTATTGAAATAATTTATGTCTAAACTTATCTAGTCACACCACCTACATCAATTATCGAAAACGCTTCATTCTTTTTTTTTTACAATTCATCTTTTTATAAAACAGTTTTGACCATCATGAATTTCGTCAAATAAATTTAGATTAAAATATTGATTATCCCATAAATTTAGATTTAAAATATGTTAACCAATCCACCATACCATTAATAGAATCATTACTTAAAGTTTACTAGTCAAATTTTTTAAAAAAAATTAATAATTTAAATAAAGATTTTCGAATAATCCATCATTTAAATAAAAAATTTTGATCTATTCGTAACAAGAAACAGCCAAAAAAAAAAAAAAAAACCAAATGGACCAGCTGACACTTGAAAACAATTATTTCGTATATAAAATCATATCTTTAATATTATTGATTTTATCCGCCACCTCTGATTCTTATTCACAAACATTTTGAAGAGGGATGCTAAAAGGTTTCAACTTTTAAGCACATAAAATCCACTTCTTTTTAGGCAAAGTGCAGCTTTGTGTGTGTCTATCCAACGAAAGCAAGAAGATGGGTAAAGGAGGGAAATCTCACGAAGAAACCAAAAGTGGAGAAGATGAAAACATGGCTGCTTGGCTTGTGAGTCTCAACACCCTCAAGATTCAACCATTCAAGCTCCCTCCACTGGGTATGCCATCCAATTCATATTTACTATCACCATCTATTTTTTACTCTGGGTTCTTTATGTTGGTTTCCATTTTTAGATTTTATAACACTTTCGCTCGCTTTCTTTCTTATTGATTAAATTTGCGATAAATATTTTCTGAAGGACCCCATGATGCCAGAGTTAGGATGAAGGCTGTTGGTATCTGTGGAAGTGATGTTCACTACCTAAAGGTATATCCTTTTCCCAGCAGGTTCTTGCTCTTCTTAATTCTAATATGGATTAATCAGATATTGTTCCTACTAAGATCTGCCCTTTCATGCTGAACTCTAACAAATGAATTAAAGACAGAATTTTGGTCTTCTTACAAGTACTTGGATTGAGTATATTGCTTGGCCTCCTTTTACAAACAATAGTATATACAGTAGTTAGGATTGCTGCTTTTTCGATCCCTTACCTCCATTTCATTGCCAATCAAATAGTTAGTGATAAAAAGGAACCAGGATAATGGCTAAAATGATTTCTGTATTGTTTCTCATCTTTGTCATTAGTTTTATTTGTATTTCTTTTCTGTTTTTTTATAGACAATGAGGTGTGCTGATTTTGTGGTGAAAGAACCAATGGTGATTGGGCATGAGTGTGCTGGAATCATAGAGGAGGTTGGGAGTGAAGTCAAGAATCTAGTGCCAGGAGACCGTGTGGCTTTGGAACCGGGGATAAGTTGCTGGCGATGTGATCTTTGCAAGGATGGTCGATACAATCTATGCCCTGAAATGAAGTTTTTTGCCACTCCACCAGTTCATGGTTCTCTTGCCCATCAGGTTAACCTTTAAGCTGCATTTCAGCATAGGTTCTAGTTTACTTTTCGGTGCTTATTTTGCTACTAAAATAGCATGTTTATAGTACCCAACTACAAGACCGATTAAGTGATGCTTATTAAATAAACTATCAATAGTGTGAAACTAAGAGTGCTGCATACTCATTACAGTGACTTAATATTTTCTTAGGGGACCTTGATACAAAAATCCTCAATTTTTATTTTCGAGGTTTATTAATGGGTGATTTTCAAGGTTCAGATTCAAAAGGCTTCCAGGATACAATTGTTATAGTTAACTCATTTAGTTGTTTCTGTTGTGGTGTCCATTGAATATAATGTTTGATGTAGTTCTAAAAGCCATTTATTACATCTAAAGTGATGCTTGATGTGAGACTCTACGACATTAACAAGCTAAGACTTTCCATATTGCGTAGAGTATGAGAACCGAAAAAAAAGGAAGTGTTATAAAAGATATCTAACTATGCGATCTTCTTCAAAGCTAGAATAAAGGTGGGAGATCTGACCTACAGTCAAGTTGGTTTGAAGCTTTGGCTCCATGTCTGACATCATACTTGGCAGCTGTGATGAGAAGCTTATTGTGCATGTTGGTCATTTTCTTTTGCATTTTCCTTGCATTGGAAATAAATTTGATGGAATCAAATCTTTTGGGCTGCTGAGGTAATATATAAGTTGATTGTCAATGTAGGTTGTGCATCCTGCAGATTTGTGTTTCAAACTGCCAGACAATGTGAGCTTGGAAGAAGGGGCCATGTGCGAGCCCTTGAGTGTGGGGGTTCATGCTTGTCGCCGAGCTAATATCGGCCCTGAGACAAACGTGTTGGTTATGGGGGCAGGACCTATAGGTCTTGTTACAATGATGGCAGCTCGTGCTTTTGGGGCACCTAGGATCGTCATTGTAGATGTAGATGATAATCGCCTATCTGTTGCTAAGAATCTTGGTGCTGATGGGATTGTTAAAGTTTCAACTGATATGCAGGTTCATAACATCCTTGAAGTCCACTTTTGCTTTTCCTAGCTAAATATGCCAAGAAATTGAATCATTATTGTTTGCCACGAGGCTCTTTTACTCCATTGTCAGACTGTTAGAGAGTTTCATGTTTTCATTATATATTACAGGACGTAGCTGAAGAGGTTGAAAGAATATGTAAAGCAATGGGAGGTGTAGTGGATGTAAGCTTTGACTGTGCAGGCTTTAACAAAACAATGTCAACTGCTCTGAGTGCCACTCGTGCTGGTGGCAAGGTCTGCCTTGTGGGAATGGGCCATCATGAGATGACTCTCCCGCTTACTCCAGCTGCTGCAAGGTACTTATTTTGATTATGCAGTGAAAATTTTGTTTTATGGAGCACTTGCTGTATGCTTTGAACACCAATCATGGGTTGATGGTTTAAAATGCAGGGAGGTAGATGTGATTGGAATCTTCCGGTATCGGAATACATGGCCTTTGTGCATCGAGTTTCTAAGAAGTGGGAAGATTGATGTGAAGCCTCTGATAACCCACAGGTTTGGGTTTTCTCAGAAAGAAGTGGAAGAAGCTTTTGAAACCAGTGCTGGTGGCGGCAGTGCCATTAAGGTCATGTTTAATCTGTGATTTCCAACAGCATAAAAAGAATAAGCGTTTATCAGCATCTAAGATAGCATGTTGTAATAAAATAATATCAGTGGATAGTATGTACACAATGGACTTTGTTTTAAATCACTTGGAGGTATTTGATGCTCTTGCAATCCTTTTATGCGAGATATCTGTCTGAGTTTCTTGGCGTATAAGACGCTGTGAAGTACCACTTATTTTCACTGGAAGCTACAAGTTCTAAGAAAAAAGTGCAATTCAAAAGATGAAGCAGTGGACATCCAGGATTTTCCTCTTGCCTGGGGAAAATTAAGAAAAATAACAAAAGTTTTGCTTTTAACAATAAAACTTAAATCTGTCGATCCATTTTGAAATATTACATAATATAATAAAATTTAAGAATATCTGATTAAAATATACAAAAATAATTAAAATGCTATAGACCTTTTATAAACATTAAAAAATAGTTAAAATAAATAGAAAAAGTTATAAAATTAAAAAAGAGGGATGTTTCGATAAATTCATCAAGGCAGATGGATTGCAACTAAATCCAGAACCCAAAAATTTCCTAACCAGAATTTCAAAAGGAAGAAAAGAAATCAAAATACTTAGAATTTTAATTGTTTTCATGGCTTGATACTAATGTCTTAATATTTTGTTCTACAACGCAGGGAACGATGAACTTAATTTTGATAATCATTTTCACTTAAAAGAACACGATGAAGCAGTAGTAGTATAAAAAGAAAAGGGAAAAAAAAAGATGAAGCAGAAGACATCCAACAATTTTATTTTATTATACAGAGTTTTGCTTCTCCCATTTGTTTACAAGTAAAAGAATTGCGGAGGCAATTTAATAAACTCAACGCCAACAATCATCAGCTAATTTCCATAGAAAAAGGCAGGGACAGATATGAGATGTAATGTAATGTAGCTTCATCCCCTACAACTTCAATACAGTGACTGCTAGAAATTTATGAGCGTTCTATTGGCACACACTTAAGGTGAAGGGCTTGGTTGGTTGGTTGGTTGGCTGGTTGGTGCCATTAAACATTCCACCACCACCCCATAATTGTTTTCTCTAACTCAAGTAATTTCTCCCGCAAACTTAGAAAAAAACCTACAAATGACCCCTCACCGGATGGATGACAAGAAATAAAATGACCAACACCAAAAATACATTATCGATTGATTAATATGTTATCCGTTGCTGCAACACATCAGGGCTTGGGAACCGCTTCTGCCCACTTCCATACTCTAAAACCAGTTCCATCTCCAGTGAAAAACAGCCCCCCAGGGCCTACCTCTATCGCACGAATCTCCTGCTTTGCAAATATTTTACCCTTCTCCGAGAACCTTCAATCACAAGGATAGCAAATTCATATACACGTAAGCAGCATGAAAGGACCCCCAATAGGTGAAACAACAAATAGATGTGTACTAAGATCAAAGGCCAAGTCTCCGTTAACTTACGAGGGCAGATCATAGAGCCGGACAGAATTGTCATTGCATGAACACATCAATACAGGCTTGGATTCCAAGTCAGGCATTCCACGAAGGTTCAGCAAGCCCTAAAAAGGAGTAGGAAACAGTTCAAAAACTTCACAAGATCCTAAGAAAATAATAATAAGAGATAAATCTCAAAATTATACGTGAACTTTGATTTAATGTGCAATTGTATACATGAACTTTAATTTGGTGCAATTATTCAATTGAAACTCTAATTGTAGTTCAAATATATACTTAAAACTTCAATTTTAATCTAATTATACACATTTAAAGAAATAAATACATCAAATTATTTTATGTTGGATAAATATAATTATTTATGTATGCAATATATAAACATAAAATGATGTTATATCAATAATTGTGTTAATAATTTACAAGAATTGGATCAAATCAAAATTTCATGTATATAATTGCACATTAAACCATAGTTCATGTATAGTTTTGAGATTTAATAATAATAATAATAAAGACCATTGCCGATCTAATCTCCTCTACCTTCAGTTTTTACTTCTCCCATTGTGTCCCCAAACCCCTTCCCATTTACAGCTAATTTCATTAAATCAAAATGCAGTATGTAGTAATGAAACAACATACATGTTCTTCTTTGTGAGTGTATGTTACTTCCAAGTTTCCATTCTCAGTAGCTACCCACACCTGCACAAAAAAAGATAACCCAAACATCTTTAATATCAGGAAAACAGGATAACAAAATAGAAAGGACTAATAATAAACCATAAAATAGCACTAACCTTTATTGTTTGGTCCAATGAACAAGATAAAAGAAATTGTTCCCAGCAAAGCAAGGACATCACAACATTAGTGTGCTCTGTCAAAGTCTGTAGACACTGCAAAGTTTCTAGACTCCAGGCCTGAAAGAAAACAACTTATATGTTAGCAAAAATGATAATTTTCAGAAAGAAAAAAACGAAAATAACGGACTAAAGCAAAAATGATAATTTCTAAACCAGGATGACTAAAATACTTTTACCTTTATAGAATGGTCCATGGAACCAGAGTACAGTCTATTAGCCCCAACAACTAATGATACAACTGCAAGGGTGTGACCCTTAAGTGATGCTGCTGGTTCAAAGTTGTTGGTGACGGCATTAAATTTCCATGCTAAAATAGTACCATCCTGCAATAAACAGATACTGTTTTCTGAGGATCTGGACTGGAATGCTAGAGAAATAGAGAGAGGGTAGTAAACGATATAAGTATGACAAATAAATGACCCAGAGTGAGACTCATCCTACACAAACTCCAATTCCTCCTCAAATCTATGGCTCTTTCAGAGAAAACTCATTTCACATGCAAGAGCTATTTCAAGGTAAGTAGCAATTTTATGAGATGATGACTGTCAGACAATCAAAACAGAAAATTGCCTCAACTAGTGAGTTTTTTTTTTTGTTTTTTTTTTTTTTTTTTTTTTTTGCAAAATACTATGGCAGAAGCCAAAACAGAAAAAACATGATGATGAAAACATGACTGACCATACACAGAACATGGAATTTAAATGAAAAGAAATTAAAAAAAATATACTAATATTTAGAACATTACCTGTGTACCAGCAAAGAGCAAATCGTTACCCACAACCATAGTATAAACTTGCCCAACAGGTCCACTAAGACTGAGCTCTTGATTAGTTTGGGTGTTCCATGCCTGCAAAATGATTGTCATCGAGTAAAAAACTAGGAAATCATCGTTCTTCTGATTTCAAAAGAGATAACATAATAAAGAAGAAACAATTGCTAGAGAATTTGCCTTGAATCTTACCTTGACAACATTAGGTATGCCAACAAACAGCCAAGGACCTTCACTGATCATACAACCAACTTCACCACCAAGATTAATCACACCCATACACTACATAAAAGGCCACAGGGAATATCAGCCAAAAACATAATGATTAAGAGGATTTACTTAAACAAAAACTGCCAACAAACACTACAACAAGAAGACTACTGAAAGTAACTTCCAGCTAAAAGTGACTCTCGTTTTGCTTTCACAGGACAAAGAAATAGAAGGTACTCTTCGTGATCCTTGGGTATTTAGCAACAAAGAAACATAAATAGTCTGTCTTTAAATATCTTATTATTCACATGGACACTTCTAAAAAGTAATTCATCTAGGTACCTTCTCTTTGATCACACAGTACAGGATAAAATAAAATAAAAAAATTTCTAAGGAGATTCCTGTTCTTGGAAATTGATTAAAGTCTCATGAATAATCAAGTTTGAAGACAAACATAAACTTCCCATCTTTTCATTCCAAGAAGCAGAAGACTAACTAGAACTGCCAGAGAGAGAGAGAGAGAGTGTGTGTCACACCTGACCAGTGTTGGTATCCCAAGCCCTCACAGTCTCATCTTTACTCCCAGTATAGAGCTTATCCATACCTGCCGGTAATGCGATTCCGGTAACAACCTGCGCAGAAAACAAACCCATCATCATACACTGCTAAGAATATGTTATGTGCCTAACAACATGATAAAGACTTGAATCCCTCATCCAAAGTATGAGATGTTATGCTTTCCCACCCTAACACTTAGCTTTTCCGTGTGGTTCCCCATAGGTTTATATCAATTGGCATCAGAGTCATTCACCATAAGTATTTGTGGCAATCGTGAGGCTTGATTCCACATGGAAAGCATGTTATTTTCTAGTGAGATTCATATGAATGCAGACTCTACCCACCTAATAGCTAGCTTTTGCAGTGAGGTACTTCAAAAGTTCATACCAAATTTAACAGCATAAAAGAAAAAGAGAAGGCAAATACACTTACTTTCTGGTGACCATCAAGGTGATTCAACAAGGTAAAGCATTCCCCTAAACTCCAGGAATGTAAAAACCTACACTTATCTCCGTAATTACAGTTCCCTTGAACCCAATAATTACACACTTTCTCCGTTTTCCGAACCACCTTATTAGCCCCCATTCTCCCCCAACTATTGTTATGATTATTATTGAAGTTGGGGCCTCGTCGTAGGGCCGGACCCGAAAACCCTGAATCATCTGCGAAACGTTTGGGGGCACCGGATCCATTAGCAGTAGCGGCGGCGGGGCCAGAAGGATGAGGCAGTTCACGATGCAAGAAAGGGCATGGGAAGCGGGAGCACTTACCGGCCCTCCAATGATAACAAACTTTCTGGTTTTTTGAGGAGTCGGGTGCGGCAGCTGAAGAACCTCCAAGTCGGTTAAAAACGCGCCTGTTGCCGCCGTCTAAATCCATAATCCCCAATTTTTGTATCGGTAACAGAAGATGGATGGAAGAAGCTTGGATTAAGCGTTTGGGAATTCTTGGAGTGAAAGAATCCGATCATGAAAGAGACCGCTGAAACCCTAAATCGATCAAAAATCGGTCGCCCTTTTTCTTCTAATTGATTATGCAATAACACAAAAAAATAATTTCTTCAAAAACAGAAAAAGGAGGAGGATGGTTGAGTGCTGCGGTGATTTTGAGGATGGTTGCCGCTGGAGAGAAGGGGGAGAATGGCTGAGAAAGGAAAACTAGACAAGATCGCGTCAGCTTTATGTTAAATAAATTGGTAAGGGAAAGATTATATAATCCATCTAGTTTAGCATTGCTCCTTAAATTGTTTTTGGGCCGAAAAGCATTTTGAGTAAAAACTAAAATTTTTTAGTTCTGATTTTGATTAAAAGAAATTTGCAAAGCATTTTTTTATCCTTCCGAAGTCCTTTCAAAAAGCTTAAAAACATACACCACGTTTGCTTGGATGGAATCGCTATTCCATTACTACCCAATTTCGCGCGCTACAGTAATTTTTTACTATTACACTATTTGGTTCACCGTTTACTTGATTACACAACTTTGCTATTACACTCATATTTCCTCAGATGCTGTAATAGGTATTCCGGTGTGCGGGCGCTGAATTGCTATTCAACACCACACGCGTAAAATTTATCCCCAAAATAGCCTGCTTTCTTCTCCCTTGCTCCAGATTTCTTCCAACATTTTCCCCAAATCAACAGCACGTTCGCCCTTCATCTTCATCTCCAGTAAGTTTTCTTTTTTTTATGATAAGTTCCTGTTTTCTATTTCTCCTTCCTCATAACTTCATAACTTTTCTTGTATAAAACTTCATAACTCTTCTCATGGTCATCTTTGATGTCAAAATTTGTTATGGGTCTCTGATATATTTATTTGTTTCCTTGGCTTATGAAATTGAAGGCACTGGCTATTTTTTTTTGTTTGTTTGATTCTTGATTGACTAATGTCGCCTGGTAATGAGTATCAAACTTATGGAGGTTTGAGAAGCAGTATTTAACTATGATTAACTACTTGAACCAACCAATCTAACACAATTAACTTGTTCTCCCCATTTCTTTGTTGTGTTGTGGATGATCCTTTTCTCTTTTCCTTGATCTGATCTTTCTTTTCTATCTCAATAATGGCCCAATCTTGGATTTAATTGCTCCCTTGCAATCAATCTTTGTCCTCGCTTTTGCTACTACCCAACTGAAGAGTAGGTTTGATTGTTAGCCAATAGCTCTTTTCTCTTTTCTCTTTTCCTTGATTATTACCCAATCTCAATTGCTCTTTTCGCTTTTGTCCTCACTGCAATTTTCTCTTTTCTTTTTTGGGCAAAATTTAATTTTAATTAGATTTTCTGGCTTTTTTGTTATTAAATAGTAGTGTCTTTTCAATAACTTGAATAGATGGAAATGTTTTAAATGCTAGAATATATCTATGATTGAGGGAATTCTAGTATTAAGCTGATGCAATAGATGGCATACATTATGGAGTACTTGTTATGTACATAGAAAAAGGATATATATTTTTAGAATAGTAAGTTAATTATTGAATTTGCTTGCTTAAATAGTCCAGTTCCATGGGTATATCCTCTCAAAACACATGTGGTTTTTGAATACAAAAATTATGGCTACCATCTGTGATCATCTAAATGGATAACAATTCAATTTTTCATAACAATTCAATTTTTATTTGACAGTGTAAATGGTTTATAAATTTGTCATTTTGCACAAACTATCATATTTATATATGCTTTGTGTTGTGTAGGGCTTGGAGCAGTGTGGAACACAGCCAAAGTTGAACCAGGGGCTATTGTTGCTATTTTTGGCCTTGGGACTGTTGGTCTTGCGGTATGTTTCAAATATCCATCTCACTTATTAGGAAACATATTAAAAGCATTTATTATGAACTTCTAGTTATCTTTTTAGTTACATTTCAATATGTTTGTTATTACCATTGTTGTTTTATTTTTGGTTCCGGATGCTAAATTGTTTATTTATCTAGTCTTATGATTGCAATGTTGCAAAGTTGCGAGGGTGCAAAATCACTGGCGCCTCTAGAGTAATTGGCGTAGATATTGACAAAAAAAAAGTTTGATATAGGTAAGTAACGTAAGAATAATAATGCTCAAAGTATTTTATTAATATTAATATGAGATATTCAGTATGCAGTTTGCTAGAAAATTGGAAGTTATTGTCAAGCTTGTCTTTTTTGTAATAAATCATGTGTTACTTCTATTTATACATGTGTATAAATGTATTTTTGCAAATTGAAACTTGCAGCAAAGAATTTTGGAGTTACAGAGTTTGTGAATCCAAAGGACTATGATAAATTGATTCAGCAGGTCCTTGTTGATCTCACTGATGGTGGTGTTGATTACAGTTTTGAGTGTATTGGAAATGTCTCTGTCATTGAACAATTCAATTATAACAAGTTACACATTCATATTCTGGAAATACAGACACATAAATTTTGCGATTGAACATAAATTTTGCGATTGAACAACCAAAATAGTATGGGCTAAGAGATTAAAGGGGTTGTGTGGTGCATGAGACTCCTGCTTTTTGGGCATAGGAATGTCATAAGCAATCTCTTGACTAATAAACAAGTTACTTATACTTCTTTTTCACCTTGTAGAACTAAAGAGGAGGATTGCCAGTAATCATCAGAGTGGAACTAATCTGAACCAGGTTAAGTAGTTCCTCGTATCATATTGGATCTATAAAATACTGCCTACAGAGACTGCTATAATCTAGCATTTTCAGCAAAAATACTTTGTACCAAAGGATTCTTTGGATAATCTTATCTGTTAACTTTTACTTTTTAAATGTTGTAGCTAGCAACATCAAAGGGAATTGAATTTGGATGTGAAACCCTCGAGGCAGAGTACTCTCTTGTCGCTGATAAAATTGGATAGTTGCAAGACAAGGCTAGGTTTCTCTCTTATTCTCTCTCTTTTTGCCCTCTCTAGATCTATTCTTTATTACTTGTATTTCAGTTGGTCTTTTTTACGATTTTATGATTTCTTCTTTATAAATCCTTTGTCATTGCCTGTTCATCTCTGTTTTTTGGTTTTAGATATATTTATTTATCACTCAAAGTGCTAAAGAATGAGTAGTTGGTTTTCGCTGTTGTTTCCAAGGGCATTGTTCTTCTAGGCTGCTAAAACATCATCGCTTGATAATGATATTAACTGCAGTTTATTTCAGGCAAAAAGTATTCTTCAAACACAATATATTTATCTTATGTATGGTAGATTGCTTATCAATATCTGTTGTAGTATGATTTTAAATTATGTTGGAAAATAAAATTTTATTAATTTTAAAAGTGAGTATTTAAGAATAATTAATTATATTGTAATGTATTCCATCAAAAGTACATAATTTTAATTAGTATAATAATTATTCTATACCTCAAAATTTACACATTCACGATTTAACAAATTTAGCCCGCAATATTTGTGTAAATATGTAAATGATAAAGCTAGATTTATTGACTTTTTAGAGGATTAAATTGTTTCAATTTTTTTAAAGGGATCAACTTGCTCAATATAAAAATAAAGAGGGACTAGAGAGGTTTTTTACCAATTATTTTTAAATATAGATGAATTAATTTATTTTACTTTAGAAAAAAGATTATTGAACTTATTTATTTTAATATAATGTCTATCTTTATTTATAATTCACTCAAAATTTTAAATCCAAGTAAAAATGTGCATGTACTTAATACCAACTAAATTGAAGTTTAGTATATCATTATACTGGAAAGATTTTCTTTTTCTTTGGTTTATATTGAGTAAAAATGTGCATGTACTTAATTAATGTTTCCCCTATTTTATTCTCTGTAATAGTTGGATACGGATTGATTTCTTTTTTAAAACCTAATAAAAATACAATTGGGTTTATTTACTTATTTCATTTCCCCTTTTTGATTCTATTAAAACATTTAATATTAACTCAAGTATGTCATTAGGTATTGATTTAAGCTCTCGTGTAAATAAAAATAATGTATGCTAATAAATGAAATGTTTCATTTTGCCTGTCTTTTTGCAATACGTTAATAAACTACAAATAGTGTCTGCAAATCTTTTTTGTCGCAATTATTTTTACCTCATTGTAATAAGTTATTGTAAACATCTTTGATAAGTTGTAATTTCTATTTTGTGCTTTGTAAATATTCTTAATATATGGTTCATTTTTCTTTGACAGGTTATTATTGATTCTTCTTTTTATTTCGCTTGTTTGGTTGCTTCCTCCACCCAGGGTTGAGCATCTTGTATTCACTGAATTACTGTAAGTTATATGGCAATTAAATTCTTTGATTCTATTTTACTGTTATTGAAATTAGTATTGAAGAAATGTGACCCTTTTACTATGATTTGAAGATATGTAACACTTTAATATATTGCAGTTATGGCTTGTCTGCCTTTAATTGTACAAAGTGAGAGGCGTAAAAGAATTGGTCTTGCTATTACAATATGGTTGCAAATGTGTACTGTTGTGAGTTGGTTCTTAGTTGCATTGGGTGCCATCCATAGCCTACATACTTATAGACCAAGGATTAGATCCTATATTTTAGATTTTTATACATAACGAGATTATGTGAAAAGACATATATGCTAGTGACGAGACCTGTATTGAACAAATTAGGATGAATAGAATTACCTTTTTTAAACTATGTGAGATGATACAAACTTTAGGGGGATTGAAGTTGTCAAGGAACATGCTTGTTGATGAGCAAGTGGCAATGTTTTTACATATCATTTCTTATCACCTTAAAAATAGAGTTATCAAGCATCACTTTAATAGGTCTGGGGAAACCGTTAGCAAATCATTTCACAATGTTTTAAATGCTGTCATACGCTTACAAGATGTGTTATTTAAAAAGGCAGAGCCAATTACCTCTAATTCTATAGACCTAAGGTGGAAATGGTTCAAGGTATTGGAGTGAATACTATATATAGCTCATACATAATTTAATCCATTTAGATTTAAATATAGTATCCTAACTCGAGGTTTTATACATGTGATGTAGAATTGCTTAGGTGCTTTAGATGGAACCCACATCAAGATTAGGGCTCCAAAAGTTGATAAATCTAGATATCGAACGCGAAAAGGTGACATAGCAACAAATATGTTAGGTGTTTGTACACCTGATATGCATTTTTTTTATGTTCTTCCTGGTTGGGAAGGTTCTGTTGCTGATGGACGAGTTCTTCGAGATGCTATTAGTAGGAGACATGGACTAAAAGTTTCGCATGGTAAAGTGCAAAATTATAGGAATTTGAATTAATTTTTACGATCATACTTTTATGGGAAATTAACCATGGCAAATAGTTTCTTTTTATAGGTTGTTATTATCTAGTTGATGCTGGAGAGGACAAAGATATCATATGAATGAGTGGCGTTAGGGTTACCAGCCAAGTACTCCGGAAGAAGTTTTCAATATGAAACATGCTTCAGCATGTAATGTTATTGAAAGATGTTTTAGGTTATTAAAACTTAGATGGGGAATACTTAGGAGCCCATCATTCTATCCTGTGAGGGTGCACAATAGAATCATTATTGCATGTTGTTTGCTCCATAATTTTATTAGAGCCTATATGAGTCATGATCCTATTGAAGCAGAGTTGGAAGAAGGATTACCTAGTAATGTGATAGATGATGATGAACCGAATATCGTAAATATTCATCCATCAGATGCATGGGCTACTTGGAGGATGGAACTAGCCAACCAAATGTTCGATGAATGACAAACATCTAGAAATTAGTTAGGTTTAAAGTAAAAATAGTAAGCGTTACGTTATTTATGTTATTTCATGTATCTAGTTTATGAAACTTTGGTGGTGTTTGAATTATTTTTTTGTATTATACTAGACTTGTTGAATGATAATTTATTTTCCTTTGATTCATCATATGTTATAATTTTATAAAGTGTTGATCTTTTGATGCATAATATTGAACTTAATTTTAATTTGCGTTTTTTTTTCTTAAGATAATTATGTCAGGTTTTTCACAATCAAGTGCTTCTTCCCAAAATTCTCAAGGAACCAAAAGAAAATGGGTTCCAGAAGAAAATGCTGCTTTGGTTGCTTGTATGGTCGACTTGCACAATGTTGGAACCTTTAATGCAGATACGGGATTCAAAGCCGGGTATTTAAATAAGTTGGAAAAAATGTTAGAAAAAGTTTTACCCCATGCCATGTTGAAAGCTAAACCTAATCTTGAATCGAGGATTAGGACATTGAAAAGGGACTGGTCAATCGTTTATGACATGCTTAGTGGAAAAAACAATAGCGGCTTTGGTTGGGATGAGCATAGGCAGCTCGTTGTTGCTGAAGATGCGATGTGGAACTCATATATAAAAGTAAGAATTATTTCAAGTCTTTATTATCTTATTTTGACCAAACTTATATCTAATATGAATTCCTCATTTTTTATGGAGTCATAAAGAAGCTGCTTAATTCAGACATCAGAGTTTCCTTTATTATGACCAACTTACTACCATCTACACAAAAGATCGAGCCACTGGGAAAGATGCTCAAACAGCTGCTGATATTATTGAAGAAATAGATGTTGAGGATGTGGCTGCTACAAATACTAATGAAGAAAGAAACGATTTCCATGGATGCGAAGCTGATGTTTCTTTGGATGATATGGATTTTTCAGCTACACAACTGCAACCAGGTACAAACCAAGGTGATTCCACATCTTCAAAGAAGAAAAAAAAAGATTTCTGATGCAAGTGATTCTTCTACTTCATTTAATGATGCTGCCACTTTATTGGCGGAAAATATACGGACTGTTGGCCTTGAAATCAGTGAGAGTATTGCCTCCGAAGTGCTAATTCAACAAAAGTCAGAAATGACCATTCAAGAAAGTGCTCTGAAATTATATCCAACATTATGTGAAATAGAAGGTTTAATTGAGGATGAGCGCTTTTGAGCATTGAGCAAAATTCCAAATCATCTAACGTAAATGCTCATTTTCTTTAGTTTACCTTCTGCTATGCGATTGGAATGGGTCAGAAGGTTTCTTGTTGACCATTAAAAATTATGGTTGTGTTGATTATATTTTGGTATCTTTTTGTGTTTGTAATATTTGGATGGTATAATGACATGATAGAATGTCATTACAATGTTGTAACTTTTTGATGTTGTAAAATTTTAAAACATATGGATTATGACATATAAACTAATGAAATAATGTAACTTTTTGTTAATATATGAATATTATGCTTGGATGTGAAATATAATTCTCAAGTTAATTAATTACTTCTAATATTTAATTTTTTTTGTAGAATAATTAAATTATTTGTTTCAATAATGATATTTTAGCACATTAAATATGTATTGCAGTTTAAAAATAATAAAGTATATTATATATATTTTTATAGTATTATATATTTTGATTTTTTAATTCATATAATAATAATTATATTAAGAATGTTATTAAATTAAGAATGTTATTAAATTATATTTAATAATAATTATGTTAAAATATGATTAAATTAGTTATTATTTTTATTAAATTATTTTCAATAATAACCTTATTAAAATTTAATAACAATAACAATAATCATCTACTTAAAAAAAATCTGCTAAGGGTATTTTGGTCATTTTAGTTCTTTTCCTTATGCTATTACAACATCATTCCATTCAACCAAACACAAGAATGCTATTACATTTCTATTCCATTCCATTCCATTCAACCAAACAGTGAAATTACTTATTACAACTCTATTCCATTACAGCTCTATTCAATTACAGCCCTATTCCATTACAGTGAACCAAACATGGCGATAGTGTTTGTTAAAAGCAATATTTATTAATATGGTATCTTGAATTGTTTATTTTAGGGTAAATTATAAAAATAATCACTTTTGTTTGATTCAAATTATATTTTAGTTATTTATATTTGAAATATTATATTTTAGTTATTTATATGATCCTTTTATTATGAAGTGTCATTAAGTTCGGTTAACTCCCTAACGGCAATCTTACGTGGCAATCCAAATGAATTTTAAATGCCAACTTGAATGTTCAACTGGGATGAGAACAGTTTTTTCAGTCAAAATAGAAAAGAAAACTAAAAGGAAAATAATACAAACATTTTTCTTTTCCAATTCAAGGTGTAATTAATTTAAAAACTTGAATTAATTAAATTTATTTAATTAAAAACCTATTCTCATCTCAGTTGGACATCTAAGTTGACATTTAAAACTCATTTGGATTGCCACGTAGGATTGCATTAGGGATGTAACGAAGTTTAACGGTAGAATAACTATTTTGTAATAAAACGATAACGTAAATGACTACAACGTAACATTTCAAACATAAGTGACTAAAATGTAATATAAAACAAACAAAAGTGGTTGTTTGTGTAGTTTATCCTTTAATTTATAATATTTATTAATTTGGTATGATATCAAAAAAATTAAAATAATATTTGTCTTGAGATAAAAACATCCTCTGTAACATGATGAATTGAATCATTCTGTATTAAATTTTTTTTTATATACAATAGTTGAAATTATCCATAATCTTTTCACAACCCTTAAATAGGAGGATAAACATGCTTCAGCATGCTCAAACCCACATCCTCCTGTACAAACAAACAATAATACCGATGCAAACCGAATTAAAACTCAATCCACATTAAAATTATTTATTTTTATACATTATCCCCACAATATATAGTAGAGATTGTTTTAATAAATTGAATTTGAAGAAATGTAAACTATTGGGTTTGTCATGTGTCATTCTAGCAAGTATGCCACCGATATGGACAATCATTTTTCAGTAAAATTCCATTCTCACTATTTCATACCACATTCATCAATTTCATAGCCTATATATATGAATCAAAATGATTTAACTTCCAAGCTATATCACATGGAAAGGTCCAACATCTCATAGTACACCATTTATACTAGCCTATACATGCCATATACCAAATATATACATCTTTCAAAAGTACCGAAATAGATAGCCGATAGTGTGATTGAGTCGCTGATAATCCCCGGATCTGAGCTAGCTTTACTGACACTGTAAAACAGAGAAACACATCACACAATAAGCTTAAAAGCTTAGTAAGTTCGTAATACAATACATGTAACTCAACAATTCAAATCATTGTACAAAATAAGCCATCACATAGATTGATTTTCATGAATACACAATCTCAACTATAACCATATGTTCAAATCTTTATTCATTCATCATATACAAGCTCATCAACCACATAGGTTCATACATACCTTTTCCAACACCAAGTTTATAATCAATTTTGATACTTAATACTCGATCCCACCTTTCGATCAATCTTCATTATTTATTCGATACAATCGCACACTTAGTGCCTTTACATAGAACCAAATATATCTTGGTATCGCACACACAATGCCAAACAATAAAGCTGAAGCTTCCATTACTTCGCACACACAGTGTTATTCATCTCTGTCTCGATTCTAATTACGCACACTTAGTGCTATCTAACTCGATTCCACACATAACATTTCTAATTCGATAATCACAAAACTATTCATTTTATAGAATTTAAACATAGTTTAAGAACACGTATTATATCTGAACTTACCTCAGACGTCGAAATACCGAAACTAGCCGATCAATCGAGTACTTTGTCTTTGCCTCGATCTCGATTCGAATCTCTCCTTTCTCCGTCTATACATTTTTAAATTTAGCTTGTTCAATCACCAATTCGTTCAATTTAGTGCAAACATACATATTTAGGGCATTTTACAAAATAGCCCTCACATTTTCACAATTTGACACTTTAGTCCCTAATTCACAAAATCACAAAATACACAAAATTTTACTACACCATGTTTAGGCCAAATTCTCCTTAGTCTCATACAAGCCCATATATTTCATTTATTTCACATTTTAGTCCTCTAATTTTTCATTTTCACAATTTAGCCCAAATTACTCAATTTTATCAAAAAATTCAAATACAAATTATATTATCCCAACACTAAGCTTTCATATTCCACTAACGAACAACACAAAGCTCACATATTCATCAATGACATATCTCAAAATCACCATCAGTTTCTAAAATTTAAGCATGGGCTAGCTAGAGCACAAAGCAACGATCACAAAAACGTAGAAATTATCAAAAACCGAGTCAAAACATACCTCAATCCAACCCAAAAATGGACTGAACCCTAACTTGTTCTTCTTCTCTTCTTTTCTTGATAATTTCAGCAAAGGATGATGATAATGGAGCTTTTTTTCTTATTTGTTTTATTTTAACATACATTAATAATCGTTTTACCAATATAACCTTATTAATATCCTTTAAAATTCCATTAACTACAACCCATTTTTGTCCATCCATTTAGCACATGGAATAATAACAACATAAGGACTCTCATTTAAGTAAGCCATGTCAAACTAACACTTTAATAATCAGCACACGGCTTTTGCATTTTATGCGATTAAGTCCTTTTTCATAATTAAACACACAATTGATAAAAGTTTCACACGAAACTTTCACACAGGCTAAATCACACATAATAAACACAGAAAATAATATTAAAATATTTTTTTTACCCCGGATTTGTGGTCTAAAAACCACAGTTCTAACTAGGGTTTAAATCAATTGCCTCGATCTCGATTCGAATCTCTCCTTTCTCCGACTTTGTGAGTAAGTGTCTAACTTGCCAGCAGATTAAGGCAGAACATCAGTTACCTTCAGGGTTGCTTCAGCCAGTTAAAATTCCACTTTGGAAGTGGGAGAGAGTAACTATGGACTTCGTTAGTGGGCTGCCCCTAACGCCTACTAAGAAAGATACAGTATGGGTCATCGTGGATCGGTTGACCAAGTCAGCTCACTTCATACCAGTTCGTACTGACTACTCTTTGTAGAAACTGGCTAAACTGTATGTGGCTGAGATAAAGAGGCTGCATGGGGTACCGATTTCCATCATATCAGATAAATATCCTCGCTTCACGTCTCGGTTCTAGAAGAAGTTACACAAGGCTTTGGGTACAAGATTGGACTTCAGTACTGCATTTCACCCCCAGATAGATGGTTAATCAGAAAGGGTGATTCAAATACTGAAGGACATGTTAAGGTGTTGTGTAATAAATTTTCGAGGCTGTTGGGAAGACTTTTGCCATTGACAGAGTTTGCATATAACAATAGTTACAAGTCTCGCATACAGATGGCACCTTACGAGGCATTATATGGCCGTAGGTGTCGTACCCCTTCGTGTTGGACTGAGTTGGGCGAGCAGCGTGTTTTGGGCCCTGAATTGGTTTCTGATACCGAGGATAAAGTTAGATTAATTTGGGATCGATTAAAGGCAGCATCTGACAGACAAAATTCGCATGTGGATTTGAAGCGCAAGGAGATTGAGTATTCTGTGGGGGACTTCGTTTTTCTTAAGGTCTTACCATGTAAGAAGGTATTGAGATTTGGACGGAAAGGCAAGTTGAGCCCTAGGTTTATTGGGCCTTATCGCATACTGAAGCGTGTGGGACTGGTTGCCTATCAACTTGAGTTACCTCCAGAGTTGGATTGGATTCATGATGTGTTCCATGTCTCTATATTGAGGTATTATCGCTCTGATCCCACACACACGTGATATCGACTGATGAGATTGAGGTTAGACCGGACTTGACTTTTAAGGACGAACCGATTCAGATTTTAGATCATGATGTCAAAGTGTTGAGGAAGAAGTCTATCCCACTGGTTAAGGTACTATGGCGCAATCACAGTTTAGAGGCCACGTGGGAACCCGATGTAACAGTCCGGTTTATACCCTAGATGGAACAGTGGTTTTAGGACTACGAATTCGAGTTCAAATAATATTTTAATATTATTTTCTGTGCCGTTGATATGTGATTAAGTATGTGCTAAATTTTCGTAAGCGAAATTGTCTATTTGTGTGTTTATTTTAACGAAATGATTAAAATGCATTAAATGTGAAATTTGTATGCTAATTGTCAAAGTACTACAGTGTTGTGGCTTTTTAAAGTTATGGCCTTAAATGGCAATTGAACCACTAATTAGTTAGTGGGTGGATATAGTCAAAAATGACCTTGTTATTTATGTTATAATTTTTTTTATATGACTAAAAGGGTAAATGAAGTATTAAGTATATCATATGAAAATAAAGCATGAAAATAGAACATTTTTTTCATGCATTCTCCACCGAAAATACAAAAGAAAGAAGGGTTTTGAAGTTTTCTAATATTCGGCCATTTGAGAACCAAATTAAAGGTATGTTTTCAGTTGGTTTTTGATAATTCCTACGTTTTTGTAATCGTTGCTTCGAGAGCTTTAAAACCCATGTTTCAAATTCATGAATTGATAAAGTTTGTGTAAAGTGCCATTGATGCTATGTTGAGTTTTGTGATTTTTTATGGTGTTAAATGATAGATATGTAATTGATGAACATACTTTGTTCTCGAATTTTGATAAATTTAGCTAAATAGGGCTAAATTGAGAAAATGGCAAATTGAGGGACTAATTCGTGAATTTGACGAAAAATGTGGGCTTGTATGTGATGTAGGTATATTTGGCTAAGCTTGTGTATAAGTTAATGTTGTGAATTTGATGTTTTGAGAAAAATGGACTAAATTGTCTAAATGTGGAAATATGAGGGTTAATTTGTAAATAGCCCAAAATATGTGTGTATGGATTGAATTGAATGGAATAGTGAATAAAAGGGTTAATTCTAAATATGTTTAGATTAAGAACCGAGTAAAACGGATTTAGATCGTGGGAAAGCGAAAGTAAACGGGCAGCTATTTTCATTCCGAGAAACCGAAATCTGAGGCAAGTCATTATGCAAATAAACGTATTAGTAATGAATTATGTGTATTCCTATGACTATTGCTATAGATGAATGGTTACGATATGATTTGTATATGAATTCTGAGATAAGATCGATATAGTGACAATATTCGAGAAGTCCTGTACGAACCTAGGAATAGATAGGATTAGCTATGTCATGACATAGGTATCTGTTCTGTTTTATCATGTAAGACCACGTCCGGGACGTTGGCATTGATTTGAGACTCGTGTAAAACCACGTCTGGGACGTTGGCATCGATATAAGCTTTATGAGTAAGACCACGTCTGGGACGTTGGCATCGATATGAATTTTACGTATAAGACCATGTCTGGGACATAGGCATGGTATTTATTTGTGTAAGACCCTGTCTGGGACAGTGGCTGTAACATCCGGGAGTAGGGCCTATGCATTTTTGCTTAATTGAATGTGAAAGCATGCTTGTATGTGTCTTGAATGTGTTATGTGAATTTTTGAAACCTTGGAAATGTAAGGAAATGTCTTGTCTTGGAAATGTAAGGAAATGTCTTGGAAATGTAAGGAAATGTCTTAGAAATGTAAGGAAATGCTTTAGAAATGTCAAGTTTAAAGTTAAAAGAGGGACATGAAGCAAGGTGGTCTTAAGAGAAAATGTATGTGAAATATGACATACAAATAGCCTTGGTAAAATGGCTACAAGGCGCCACTTAAGGGCCTAGCAAGTGACGCCACATACATAGGCAAATGGGCCAAGAATCGAGTCGCATGGGAAGCAAATAAAAGAATTTTATTTTTACTACAAGGAGCAGAGAGGTGGATGGCATTAAGGCTCTTAAAAGAGGAGTTTTATTCTCTTTAAAATTCGGCAAATAGATAGATAATGATGGATTATTATTAGTATTATTTTTATTAAGAGATGAGAGATAATTATTGGATTAAATTTTTATTAATTTGAATAAGGTGATAATTAAAGAGATAAAGCTATCAAAATGTGGAGAAGTGATGGCCAAGTATGGGACTTTAAGCTTGGTAATTTCGGCTAAGCTAGGAAAAGGGATAGCCGAATTTCACTTAGCCAAATAGCCTCCCTTTTCGTTGATTCTTTTCCTCTTCCAAAGTCCCTCTTTTCTTCTCTTCTCTTCTATTTGTCAAAGCCGAAAGTTTGCTTGTGTTCTAGCCGATTACTTCATTAAGTCCAAAAGCTGAAGTTGATTGATCCACAACAAGCTAGTCTCTATAGCCGAATATTGCTAAAGGTTCAAGCAAAGATTGCCGATTTCTAAAGTAAGGGTAAGATCTCATTCGGTTTCATCCTTTTTCTTTTAAGATTTGCCGAAATCTAGGACTAACCCCATTAATATCTTGTTTTCGAAACTTTGAAGAGATCTTTCGGGATTTATTAAATGTCGACTACAAGGAAGGAGAAGTTCTTTTCCCGAAGGTACACCATAGGCAGCATGTTCCCTAGTTATTCGGTGAGTTTCGGGACTTAAAATCCACAAGGTAAGTGTTTATAGCATTCGGCCAAGGCCATGTTTAGTAAATAGATGTGTTTCAATAATTATTCAAAAGCTGAAACTAATCTATTCAAGTAATCTAGTGATTGCCAATTTCAAGAAAGAAGGATACAAAGTTTCCGGTATTTGATTAGACATCAATCGGCACCAAGGTAAGTTTGAGTTACAACAATCCTAATAGGATTTGGTCTTATAGCCGAATAGGCTTTTACTAAATAGTAAGTGATTAATCAAATGTAGGAACTTGAGATCTAAAGCAGTAGATCAGAATTCTTCAGGAAATCAGTAAATTCGATAAGTTAATCAGGTGTGTACCCCACACTATCTTTTAATATGATTTATGGCAATATTTAATATAAGTATGTATAAGAATGTGAATATGGCTAAGGTACCATATTGTGGTACAAAGTACTCAGGTACGTTTCCTAATCCTACTAGGATTATGAATATATGTTATGACTCATATGTGAACAGAGATATGAATGTGAAATTTGGCATGTTAATGCATAATATGTATGATATGGGGCATATGGGTTATTGAAAAAGGGGAAGTGAATGTGGTGATCTAAGACCACGATATCTGAATGTGGTAACTTCGGTCACATTATCTGAATGTGGTGACTTAAGACCACGATATCTGAATGTGGTGACTTCGGTCACAATTATTTAATCTGGTGGCTATGCCACGAATATTTATAAGGGCGATAAGCACGTCGATCGCAATGATCGCCTTCGATGGTGTGTAGCGGATGGAGGTTGACTTAGTAGTCCTACGGTGTGCGAGGATGGTATGCGGGTGGCGTGTAGCGAATGGGCATATAGGTTGGGGGTTGGGTTGCATCATTTGTTTATATCTGATTTATGAATGTGTATGTAATATGATAATGTATGCCTGAATTGTTAAATCTTAGTGTCGGTTACACATTGAGTCTGGTTGACTCACCCCGTTAGGGAATATTTTTCAGGTGATGATCAGTGATGGACCGGTCGTCGTGAAGCTTAGGGGTGGCCATGCTAAGTTCAGATTTTACTTTTATTTGGACTTTCTTTTATTTCTAAGTATCTTGAACTTTATTTTGGATTTTAATTTGATGTAATAAGGCCATAGTGGGCTATTTTATTTCTGTTTTATTTATTATGCTACGAAATTTTATTTATTAAAGATTAAGTAAATTTCATTTAAAATAAACTCTAAATGTTTTTGCTACCTGAAATAAATGGGGTTCCAATATAAAACTGTACTTGTTTTAATTAAAGCCCAACCCAACAAAAATAACTTTTCTCCAAAACACATGGTTTTTCCAAAGTAACAAACGAATTTTGAACCGGTTTTCTTCGAGGAGCATACCAGATCCGGTCAAGGCTCGTGGGCCGGGTTTGGTGTAACAGCCCCAAACCCGGCCCACAAGTCCTGACCGGATCTGGCTATGTCACTGCGGAAACCGTTTGAAAAATCTTTGACTTTAGAATAAAACTTGAAAATTTGATTAACTTTTGGAACGTGTGTCCATTAAAAATTATTTACTAATATAAGCTCGATAAAAAATATGTGAATTAAAACTTTATTATAATTTATTATATTATAAACCATTTGAAGAAAATGTATCTAAGTATAATATAAACTTCAATAATCGTAAATAGAATACTTTAAATAAAAAGTGGCCCTTATTACAACCAATATTAAACAAACACTTAGTATTAAAAATTGCTTAAAAATAATTAAATCAATCTCCTTCTGCATGTGCCACCTTGCATCCTCTCCGACCCGGTCCGATCATCCTGTCACCTGCGATGTTGGATAAATAATTGGGTGAGTCACACGGACTCAGTGTGTAATTAAACCACTGATATCCACCCACATGTAAGCCACATAAAACCCCAATTATCAAATGCAACATGTAATGTAATCATTTAGACAATACCACAATCTGGGCTTGGCCCACAATCAATTATAACAAATACTGGGCTAGGCCCTTATCTCATCAATCCATCGACATTCGGGCTTGGCCCATTTCCACGTATGTTCTTATAACATACCAATTCACATGTCATATTGGGCTCGGCCCATTACCATATCTTTTCATAACCGAAACAATGCAACATGAAACCCAACCCAAACTTAGGGTCCATCCGCTACACACCCCCTTATCCAGCCTACCACACACCAGGGGACTATCGAGTCACCCTCTCCTTTTCCCTCCAAAAAGGCAACCAATGCCATCCATGATGTAGCACGTAGCTAACATCAAACCACGATGGGGCACATAGCAACCCATCAAGCCACGATATGGCATAAAGCCGATATCAATCAAGGTAACCACGCAAACTAAATCACAAAGATCCACAACGCGACCTCAGTCAGCGCCAAACCATGATGTAGCACAAAGCTGACATCAACCACGTACTCGAAGTACACCCGTACCTTCTTTCATAACCCACCCATGCACATGCCACATAAAATATAATCGTGATAATGCATGCACATGCTTATTAACATCCATAAACATACTCATATACAAGCAAGTAATCACATTGCAACTTGAGTTCGATACTAACTCGATCATCGCTATACCCTTTAAGGATATATATGGCACACTTATTATCGCACTTGTTAGTAAACATATAACACATAAAACCCTAAAGCGATGAGGCTAATTACACACCTTATAACCTGAAGCTCTAAACCCTCGATCCCGACGCTATCGTTTAGCGAGACTACTGACTATTTACCTATCGTTTTTACTGCACGCGACCACACCCCGGTGGCCAATCCCGGCTCGCCGAGACGACTCTTTTCTTAAACTTCGGGACAGGGACCTTCCCTTTCCCCTCTTGACTGGCATCCATGTCCATTAATGATATCCTTAATCAGAACCATCGATTAAACAGTAATAATTTAATCTAAATATTTTGAACCGAAGCTATACTTACTTAATATCCTTACCACAAAGATCCAAATCCCAGAAGCTTGCTATACACTTCTGCCGATTTTCCTAAATCACCATAGATAGAATGGGTCAACCGTTTATTCCCATAAAGTGGCCTATGGCCGAATATCACAAGTCACTTACCTTGATAACTATTTCCTCTTGTCCTTAACAAAGAATCGGCCACCACAAGAATTAAGATTTGGCTTCCGAGACTTGCAACAAAGTAGAGAGAATGAGAGACTGAGTGATTCGGCACTGACTCCCAAATGGGGTTGGAATATTCGGCAATGGCAAGCAAAGTGTGAAGGAAAGAAGGGAAAATAAATACACGAAAGGCTATGCCCAACTTCGGCTTTTAGACAAGTCACGAGAAAAATAGGTGAATGCTATAGTGGTTCGGCTAAGGCTTCCACAAAATTAAAGAAAAAGAGGAAGTGTTTTCCTTGACTTGGTTTCGGCAAGAGGCTATGGAAATAATAAGGAATAATTTGGCATAAAAGAAATAGGGCTAAAATTTGGTTAAGGGATGAGCACACCCCTTATTTATAGAATTCGGCCATACCCCCCCACGTGAAGAAGCCAAGATTCGGCCGCACCTACTAATTCAAATTAAATTGAATTAGTCCAATTCCCTATTTTAATCCATTCAAAATTAGTTTGAATGGTCACCAATTATCCCACTTATTAAAAATAATACTTATCCTACAATTATCCCATAATAAAATAATCCAACAGCCACCATTATCTCTAATTTAAACTAACTAAAATAATCCTATATTATCTAAAATAATAAAATAATAAAAGCCATCACCTACCTATCAGCCGAATTCAAAAGTGATTAAACAACCTTAGTCTAATCCTTAAAAAAAAACTCCCATGTGCCGTCCACCCTTCAAATTTGCTGCCAAAAGCATAAAAAAAATTGAACTCCAACGCAGCCATCTTGGTTCGAACCTGGGACATCCTACTGCTGCTGACCTTTCCCCCAACGCCCAAGCCACTTGGCCTCATTGAATTTCATGCTAAAAACCCCCATCATTTTATTTTAAATCCAACCTACTTCAGCCCATTACCGTACATAAAAATAAAATACGCAAAATGCTTCTCCAGGCGCTCAAACCGCGCCCTCCCTCCTCAGCGCCTAAGTGGCGCATGAGAGCCACTTTGCCAACTGGTCTTCCATGTCCACCAACCTGGCCTTTTATTTTTAAGGCCTACTTAGCCCAATCCCTTGACGCAAAAATAAAACAAAACTGCTGCCCCAGCAACTCGAACCCTTGCTCCCTTAGGCGTCACCTTCCAAGCCCCCAAGCAGCGCCTCCACGCCACTTTGCCAGATCCTTTCTTGCGTCCTAAACTCCACAATTTTATTTTAAGGCCTTCCTGCCCTATTTCCCCTTCTTACCCTAAAATGTAAAAATTTTCTAAGGCATCCCTTGCCTTCTAGGGTTCTCCAAAACCCCTAAAATTTCCTCTAACATGACCATAAGCCTATTAACTGCTCGGGTTATGCTCCAAGCGCATAACCCCTAAACTAGGGTGTTACAATTCTACCCTCCTTAAAATAATTTCGTCCTCGAAATTACTTATTACTGAACAATCATAACTCGCTATTCTACGCCTCTGCTGCGCATTCTGATCTTACTAAGGCTATCATACTTCCCAAACATAGTTTCTAAGTTCTCATTCAGGATCCAAATCATACAGGAAAGAGCTAATTTACAAACAAGGAAAACAATTAAAGAACATTCCAAAACAAAGGAGCTTACCCGCTATCACATCCTTGGGTGACTTTGACTAGAACCATTCCCTCCATGGCTTGAACCACGACCCCTCGTCGCTCGAGGACAATTCTTAACCAGATGTGCCTTAGATCCGCACCGAAAGCATTCTTTACTATTCCCCCAACACTCTCCTGTGTGAGGTCTTCCACATCGAACACAAGAATGATTCCGATCCACTGGTACAAGTGCACGCACAGGATTCTCAATCCTTGGTCTTTTCTGAGCATCTCCAAACGATGCCGTGGCTCAACCCTTCTCTTATTCTCGTTCCTATTCTTTCTCCCGGTTTTCTCTTATAGTCTTTTTAACCTCTTGTGATCCGAGCTTTCTCTACTAGAATGGCGAAGTCCCTTTCTCTTTGCGGAGCGATCAACTCCGCAACTCATCTCGCATGACCCATCTTCAAATCGAACACTCCTTTCATAATCGCAGAGCCACGATTCCTTTTGGCATCTTGACTTAGTCGCACGCAATTTCGCTTCATACTCGCTACCGATTTATTCCTTGTACTAGATTTAGAAACGCTTTCCTTTGCGCATCTAAGTAACTGGCTCCTACATACTTCCCTTCAAACTTAGCCTTAAAGTAATCCCAATCCACTCGTTCTGACGGGGCACCTTGCACGATGGTGAGCCACCATCGATAAGCCTCGTCCCGGCTAAGCGGTAAACAAAGACCTTTTAGCTTCTCTTCTGGGGTACAATCCAAGTCGTCCATAATTCTTTCGACTCCTTCTAGCCAATACTCCGCTACATTCGGAGCCACTCCCGACACTCCTCTAAAAACTTCATTTCGTTCGACCGAGTCTCTCGGACACCGACTTTCGAGAGCTCGTTTCCCACACCGGCTCTTGCCACTTGTCAGTAGCACGCGTAACATAGCTTGTGACACTGCGTCATCTTCTCCTATCCAATCTTGCTCCTCTACGTCCACAGCTGGCGGCACTTCACTTTCTGACCCATGGCGGACCCTACCTGATTCGAAAGCCGCCATCCTACCTCTACCGCGCCCCTAGAACTCATCTCTATCGTCGCGATTTAATCTGATTTAAGAAATTTTATGCATTAGAAATTTTTTTCCACTGTTTAATCGCGAGCAAATTTTTATGAAAAAAAGGGTATTTTAAAGTAGTTCTTTCGATCACACAAAGTCTCAGTTCAAGTTTGCTACCCTAATTCAAAGAATCACATTTACACACACATTCATTCATCCACAAGAACACATTTCTCCCTCAGTAGAGGCACATTTAGTGGTATCCACCACACACATCCACTATTCGGACCTTTCTGCCCGTTTCTACCCGAGGGGTATTTCCGTCATTTTCCTACCGGGTATTTTCGTGAATAATCAGAAAAATTTTGAAAGCCTTAATAAATCAGGATATTTGGATATTCCAAACCTTTAAGGGTATTTTCGAAAATTCTTCAATTTGAAAGTACGGTAGAAGTTTGGAAACTAGGGGTATTTTGGTAATTTTGTCAATCAGGGTAATTTTGTAAATTCCCAAAGTCGGGGTATTATTTTGAAATACGAAAGGTTGGATACTTTTGCAAAGTAAGAAAATTTTATTAAACTTGGGGTTAAACCGGAAATTTTAAAAGTCAGGGGCATTTTAGTAATTTTCAACATAGGGGTATTTTCGTAAATTTCGCAAATCGGAGTATCTCGATATTTTGAAAACTAAAGATTTTGGTATCTTACAAAGTAAAAATTATTTTAACAAAAGTTGAGGGTAGTGCGGTAATTTTACAACACAATGGTATTTTTGTAATTTTGCCGCTAGGGGCATTTTGGTAATTTTGGTAGATTGAGAAAACGTTTTCCAAAATCAGATTTAGGGTTTACACATCAAAGAGTAAGTTTTGAAAATTTTAAAAATTAAGGGTTTTAAAGCAAGAAGGCTAATCCCATTCGGGTTTTAATAGTTGGTTTAGCTTTATGGTGAGTCCTCTTGGTTAGAAAATGACAGAAGCTACACGCTGTGTAGGAATCCCGCGAAGAGGAGGTGAGTCACGAGGACTGCTTATGTACCAAGCTCTTCCGGATCCAATCTTTGACATGCGCACAGGGGTTACCACACCTTAACTCGGCGACTTAGTCATAGGTTTGTTTAGTAGCTTTAAGTTTTATGCATATGTTTGAGTAGACTAGCCCTAGGGTTCAACAGATCCTAGTTCACTAATCTACGAGTCCAACTAAGCCCATAACAGTTCATAAAACAAATTACTTCACGAAATCAAGTACTTACGGTGGACTCGGTAGGAGATGCAGTGCCATGCGAATACCTGAAAATATTATCATAAAAACCCATATTTTTGAAAAGCCCATTTTGAAAACGTTTTTAGGCCCAGACCCTCAAAGCCGAGTTTTGAACCGGGCTCTGATACCAAACTGTAATAGCCCCAAACCCGGCCCACAAGTCCTGACCGGATCTGGCTATGTCACTGCGGAAACCGTTTGAAAAATCTTTGACTTTAGAATAAAACTTGAAAATTTGATTAACTTTTGGAACGTGTGTCCATTAAAAATTATTTACTAATATAAGCTCGATATAAAATATGTGAATTAAAACTTTATTATAATTTATTATATTGTAAACCATTTGAAGAAAATGTATCTAAGTATAATATAAACTTCAATAATCGTAAATAGAATACTTTAAATAAAAAGTGGCCCTTATTACAACCAATATTAAACAAACACTTAGTATTAAAAATTGCATCCTCTCCGACCCGGTCCGATCATCCTGTCACCTGCGATGTTGGATAAATAATTGGGTGAGTCACACGGACTCAGTGTGTAATTAAACCACTGATATCCACCCACATGTAAGCCACATAATACCCCAATTATCAAATGCAACATGTAATGTAATCATTTAGACAATACCACAATCTGGGCTTGGCCCATAATCAATTATAACAAATACTGGGCTAGGCCCTTATCTCATCAATCCACTGATTACTGGGCTTGGCCCATTTCCACGTATGTTCTTATAACATACCAATTCACATGTCATATTGGGCTCGGCCCATTACCATATCTTTTCATAACCGAAACAATGCAACATGAAACCCAACCCAAACCTAGGGTCCATCCGCTACACACCCCCTTATCCAGCCTACCACACACCAGGGGACTATCGAGTCACCCTCTCTTTTTCCCTCTAAAAAGGCAACCAATGCCATCCACGATGTAGCACGTAGCTAACATCAAACCACGATGGGGCACATAGCAACCCATCAAGCCACGATATGGCTTAAAGCCGATATCAATCAAGGTAACCACGCGAACTAAATCGCAAAGATCCACAACGTGACCTCAGTCAGCGCTAATCCACAATGTTGCACAAAGCTGACATCAACCACGTACTCGAAGTACACCCGTACCTTCTTTCATAACCCACCCATGCACATGCCACATAAAATATAATCGTGATAATGCATGCACATGCTTATTAACATCCATAAACATACTCATATACAAGCAAGTAATCACATTGCAATGAGTTCGATACTAACTCGATCATCGCTATACCCTTTAAGGATATATATGGCACACTTATTCTTCTCGCACTTGTTAGTAAACATATAACACATAAAACCCGAAGCGATGAGGCTAATTACACACCTTATAACTGAAGCTCTAAACCCTCGATCCCGACGCTATCGTTTAGCGAGACTACGACTATTTGCCTATCGTTTTTTCTGCTGCCGACCACACCCGGTGGCCAATCTCGAATCGAGAGACGGCTCTTTCAGTAAACTTCGGGACAGGACCTTCCTTTCCCCTCTTGGTCGCACCCATGTCCATTAATGATATCCTTAATCAGAACCATCGATTAAACAGTAATACTTTAATCTAAATATTTTGAATCGAAGCTATACTTACTTAATATCCTTACCACAAAGATCTGAAATCCCGAAGCTTAATATACACTTCTGCCGATTTTCCTAAATCACCATAGATAGAATGGTCAACCGTTTCTTCCCATAAAGTGGCCTATGGCCGAATATCACAAGTCACTTACCTTGATAACTACTTCCTCTTGTCCTTAACAAAGAATCGCCACCACAAGAATTAAGATTTGGCTTAGAGACTTGCAACAAAGTAGAGAGAATGAGAGACCGAGTGATTCGCACTCGACTCCCAAATGGGGTTGGAATATTCGGCAATGGCAAGCAAAGTGTGAAGGAAAGAAGGAAAATAAATACAATAAAGGCTATGCCCAACTTCGGCTTTTAGACAAGTCACGAGAAAAATAGGTGAATGCTATAGTGGTTCGGCTAAGGCTTCCACAAAATTAAAGAAAAAGAGGAAGTGTTTTCCTTGACTTGGTTTCGGCAAGACGCTATGGAAATAATAATGAATAATTTGGCATAAAAGAAATAGGGCTAAAATTTGGTTAAGGGATGAGCACACCCCTTATTTATAGAATTCGGCCATACCCCCCACGTGAAGAAGCCAAGATTCGGCCGCACCTACTAATTCAAATTAAATTGAATTAGTCCAATTCCCTATTTTAATCCATTCAAAATTAGTTTGAATGGTCACCAATTATCCCACTTATTTCAAATAAAAATAATACTTATCCTACAATTATCCCATAATAAAATAATCCAACAGCCACCATTATCTCTAATTTAAACTAACTAAAATAATCCTATATTATCTAAAATAATAAAATAATAAAAGCCATCACCTACCTATCAGCCGAATTCAAAAGTGATTAAACAACCTTAGTCTAATCCTTAAAAAAAACTCCCATGTGCCGTCCACCCTTCAAATTTTTTGCCAAAAGCATAAAAAAATTGAACTCAATATGACCATCTTGGTTCGAACACAGGACAACTGCTGCTGTGACCGACCTTTCCCAACGCCTGTGCCACTCGGCCTCATTGAATTTCATGCTAAAAACCCCATCATTTTATTTTAAATCCAACTTACTTGACCCATTACCGCACATAAAAATAAAATACGCAAAATGCTTCTCCAGCGCTCGAAGCGCGCGCCTCACTCCTCCAGCGCCTAAGTGGCGCATGAGAGCCACTTTGCCAACCGGTCTTCCATGTCCACCAACTCGGCCTTTTATTTTTAAGGCCTACTTAGCTGATCCCTTGACGCAAAAATAAAACAAAATTGCTGCCCCCAAACAACTCGAACCCTGCTCCCTTAGGCGTCACCTTCCAAGCCCCAAGTAGCGCATCCACGCCACTTTGCCAAATCCTTTCTTGCGTCCTAAACTCCACAATTTTATTTTAAGGCCTTCCTACCCTATTTCCCCTTCTTACCCTAAAATCTAAAAATTTTCTAAGGCGTCCCTTGCCTTCTAGGGTTCTCCAAAACCCCTAAAAATTCCTCCAACATGACCATAAGCCTATTAACTGCTCGGGTTATGCTCCAAGCGCATAACCCCTAAACCAGGGTGTTACATTTGGGGTGTTTCAATTTGGTATCAGAGCTAGGTTTTAATCACTCGGCCTGTGGTTTAAGGCCCAAAACGTTTTCAAAATCTAGCCCAAAAGGAATTTGTGGAAATTTTTAGGTTTTTCTGGCATGGCACCTAAGTCTCTGACCCGCAGTCCACCAGGTAAGTACCATTATCCATTGTGTGATTTATATTATGATGTGTAGAAGGGTAGAAATGGAATGGAACGTAGATTAGCATGATAAGTACTTGAACCTAGGACTAGTTAGCCCAACACTTACATAAGACTTAATGCTTAATTAAACAAACCTATAACTAGTCGTCGAGTTAAGGTGTGGTAACCCTTGTGCGCATGTTTAGGATTGGATTTAGAAGAGCCTGGTACTTAAGCAGTCCTAGTGACTCACCTCTCCTCTCATTTGGAATCCTACAGTGCGTAGAGCTTCGGTTCACCCTAACCAAGAGGACTCGGTCATAGGCTGAAAATAATAACTAAAACCCGAAAAGGAACCAGCCGTGTTTTTATAAAAACCCTAGTTTTAAAACTCTTAAAATTACCCTTTTTAATTTGAGAGAACTATTTTTACAAAATTTTCCGAAAAATTTCCGATTTGTAGAATTACAAAAATACCTCTAGTGGTAAAATTACAAAAAAATGCCCTTGGTTTATGAAATTCCCAAAATACCCACAGTTCTTATCAAGATTTCATTACTTTATAAAATGTTCAAAAAAAAAACTCTAATTTGTAAATTATCAAAAATACCTTGATTTTGGAAAATTACGGAATTACCCCTAACTTACAAAATTACCAAAATGACCCTGATTTCCAAAATTTTTGCAACATCACCATTTTGGAAAATAGAAGTCTAAAAAAGAATCCTCAAAGTTTTACAAATTTCAAAATACCCCTGAATTATTAAACTTTACAAATTTACCCTGGTTTATTACAAAAATACCCCCCAGTTTCAAAATTACCGAAATACCCCTGGGAATTTAAAATTACTAAAATACCCTTATTGACAAAATCATCAAGGAACCTTATTTTGACAAATTATGAAAATACCCCTGTAGGACAAATTATGAAAATACCCCTGGGTAGTGGAAAAACAACAATAATGAAAACTACAACATCTCTCTGAATGAATGAAAGTTCATAATTGGTTGATGAATGTGAACGTGACTTTCTGAATAGTGAACTTGAGCTAAGAACTTTGTTTGATCGAAAGAACCACTTTTAAACATCTCTTTTCATAAAACTGTTCGCGGTTAATAAGTGAAACAAGGACTAATTGAAAAAACTTTTTAATCAGATCGCGACAATAGAAATGAGTTCTAGAGGACGTGGCCGTTGTGGACGCGGTAGAGGAAGAATGACTGTGTCAGAACCCGTTAGATCGGGTCAGGGGTCTGACAATGAGGTACCACCGCCACCACCACCCCCAGCTGTTGGTGTTGAACAGCAAGCTCAGAAGGGGATGATGCTATGTTGCAGGCTGTGCTGCGAGTCCTTGAGTTAGTGGCTGGTGCATGAGGAAATTCGGGAGCTCGAAAATGGGTACCTGAGCGACTTCGTGCCAATGGAGCTGAGGTATTCCGTGGCGTATTTGGTGCAGCACCCAGTACGGCCGAATATTGGTTGGAGGCAACCGAGCGCATTATGGATGAGCTTGATCTAACCCCTGAGGAGAAGTTGAAAGGAATGGTGGCACTGTTACGCGATGAAGCGTACCAATGGTGGTTAACAGTTCGGGATGGTGCCACAGCTGAGGGTCTGACCTGGGAATATGTTAAGACGGCATATCGAAAGAAGTATGTCGGCACACGGTATACTGATGAACAAAGAAAAGCATTTCTGGGGTTGGTTCAAGGGAACAAGTCCGTTGCAGAATATGAGGCTGAATTCCTGAGGTTGAGCCGATATTCTCGAGGAGTAGTGGCAACGGAGCATGAGCGCTGTGTCCTTTTTGAGGACGGACTAAGGGATGATCTCGAGATTGTTGATAGCACCGCATCGGGAGGCGGGAGTTTTCTGCTTTAGTAGAAAAGGCCAAGGTAGCCGAAGGAATTAAGGATTCTACAAAGTAGGCTATGGATCGGAATAGGCTAAAAAGAGGTTTTGGATCGTCAGGATCAGCTGGGAAGGTTCAAAAGAGGCCTAGAGTTGATGGGTCGCGAGGTCGCAAGTTGAGTACAGGGGAGGCGTGATCGCCCCTTGTGATCAGTGTGGAAAGAAGCACTTAGGAGAGTGCTGGAAAAAGACGGGAGGATGTTTTAGGTGCGGGTCTAAGGACCATATAATCAAGTACTGTCCAATGAAACCGGAGGGGATTCGGGCCGTGACTCAAAAATGTTAATCAGTGGTGTAGAGTGGACAGCGAACCTCGCCGAGGTCGTGGTCCGAATAATAGAGGTAATGGTATCGGCAGGAGGGCGTGAACGCCGTGAGCAGAAGTGCTACTATCTGAGAGGCAAGGCAACCGGGTTTGGTTTATGCAGTTCACCGGAGGGAGGATGGAGACGCACCGGACGTCATAACCGGTACGTTCCTCATTTATGGCAAGCCTTATGTTGCTTTAATTGATGTGGGCTCGACCCATTCTTATGTTGCATGTAGTATAGTGGAAACACTAGGCCTAGACTCGAACTCTCGACGATAGGCGGATGATCAGTAGTGAGCCCATTAGGCCAAACTGTAGTAGTGGATAAGATCTTTCGGAGTGTACCTCTAGAGCAGGGAGTGAACTTTCGGGCCGACTTAATGGAATTACCCTTTGGAGAATTTGACCTCATACTTGGTATGGATTGGTTAGTAGAGCACCTGGCCATGTTGGATTGTGCGGCTAAACAAATGGAACTAAGGACCCCGAAGGATGAAGTGGTAGTAATGATAGGAGAAAGAAGAAACTACTTGTCTAACGTAGTTTCGGTATTGAAGGCTGAGAAAATGGTTCGAAAAGGATGTAAGGCATTTTTGGCCTTTGTTAGTACTGTGGATGCGAAGGAAGGGGGAATTAGTGGAGTTAGAATGGTAAGGGACTTCGTGGATGTTTTTCCGGAGGAATTACCAGGAATACCCCCAAATAGGGAGGTGGAATTTGGAATAGACTTGCTACCGGGAACAGCTCCTGTGTCAATCACTCCATACCAAATGGCGCCAAAGGAGTTAGTTGAGCTCAAGGCTCAGATTCAAGAGTTACTTGACCGTGGGTTTATTCGACCCAGTGTGTCTCCGTGGGGAGCACCGGTCCTGTTTGTGAAGAAGAAGGACGGAACTATGCGTATGTGCAAAGATTATCATCAGTTGAATAAGCTGACCATCAAGAACAAGTATCCTTTACCAAGGATAGATGATTTGTTCAATCAGTTGAAAGGGGCCGCAGTTTTCTCAAAGATAGATCTACGGTCAGGATATCATCAGTTAAAAGTAAAGGAGGCGGATATCCATAAGACAGCCTTTAGGACAAGATACGGCCATTTTGAGTTTGTAGTAATGCCGTTTGGGTTGACGAACGCTCCAGCTGCTTTCATGGATATGATGAACTGGGTTTTCCAACCCTACTTGGATAGGTTCGTCATCGTGTTTATCGATGACATCCTTGTGTATTCGAAGTCGGAGGAAGAGCATGATGAGCACCTACGGATAGTGTTACAAGTATTAAGGGAGAAGAAGCTCTATGCCAAATTCAGCAAGTGTGAATTTTGTCTTAAGGAGGTGGCATTCTTAGGACATGTAGTATCCGCAGAAGGTATAAGGGTGGATCCTAGGAAGATCAAAGTAGTGTTGGATTGGAAACCAACTAGGTCCGTGGCTGAGATCCGTAGTTTCTTAGGTTTGGCAAGCTATTACAGAAGGTTCGTGGAAGAATTTTCATCGATAGCCGCACCTTTGACAAAGCTGCTAAAGAAGGAAGTACCCTTTGAATGGACGGATAAGCAACATGAGAGCTTTGAAAAGCTTAAGAGGGTGTTGACGGAAGCTCCGGTCTTGATTCAGCCGGAGGCAGGCAAGGATTTCACGTTGTATTGTGATGCTTCTCACACGGGTTTAGGATGTGTTCTAATGCAAGATGGAAAAGTAGTCGCTTATGCGTCTCGACAGTTAAGGCCACATGAGGTTAACTACCCAACCCATGACTTGGAGTTGGCGGAAGTGGCCTTTGCCCTTAAGTTGTGGAGGCACTACCTTTATGGAGAAAAGTCAGTAATCTACACAGACCGCAAGAGCCTTAAGTATTTCTCGACTCGAAGGAGCCGAACTGAGCAATGAAGGTGGGTAGAGTTACTGAAGGACTATGACTGTTCGATAGAGTATCACCCGGGCAAGGCGAATGTAGTGGTAGATGCCTTAAGTCAGAAAGTGGTGTCGGATCTAAGGGCGATGTTCGCACACTTAAGTTTGTATAATGATGGAAGTCTGCTGGCAGAATTACAAGTCAAACCCACGTGGTTGAATGAGGTAAAGGAAAGTCAATTGTTGGATGAGGACTTAAGTGCTAAGCTACAGCAAGTACAGGACGGAGAGTTAGAGGATTATGGTGTTAATGATGAGGGAGTATTGTGCTTCAAGGGAAAGGTCTGTATGCCAAAGGACGAGGAGTTAAGACAAAGGATTCTTCGGGAGGTGCATAGTAGCCCTTATGCTATGCATCTCAGAGGCGCTAAGTTGTATAGGGATCTAAAGGAACAGTTTTGGTGGCCTGATCTTAAGCGGGTAGTTACTGAATTCGAAGGAAAATGTCTGATGTGTCAGCAAGTTAAGGCTGAACACCAAGTTCTATCGGGATTACTTCAGCCAATCGAGATTCCACAATGGAAGTGGGAGAGAATCACCATGGACTTCGTTAGTGGGCTTCCCCTTACGCCTACTAAAAAGGACTCGGTATGGGTAATAGTGGACCGTTTGACCAAGTCCGTGCACTTCATTCCGGTAAGAGTGGATTATTCTCTTCAGAAGTTGGCCAAGTTATATGTGGTGGAAATTGTGAGGTTACACGGAGTGCCAGCGTCAATCATTTCGGATAGAGACCCAAGGTTTACATCTCGGTTTTGGAGGGCACTTCATCAAGCTTTAGGCACTAAGTTGGATTTCACTACGACCTTTCATCCATAGTCGGACGGGCAATCTGAACGGGTAATTCAGGTGTTAGAGGATATGCTGAGGGGCTGTGTGATGGATTTTCGAGGAAGTTGGGAGGACTATTTGCCTTTAGCGGAGTTTGCCTACGACAATAGCTACCAAGCTAGTATTCGGATGGCACCGTACGAAGCATTGTATGGTCGAAGGTGTCGGACTCCTACGTATTGGATGGAATTGGAAGAACTCGAGTTTTGGGTCCAGAGTTAGTAGCAGAATCCGAAGAGAAAGTGGAGATAATTCGAGCACGGTTGAAAGAAGCATCTGATCGGCAAAAGTCGTACGTGGATCTCAAACGAAAAGAGATAGAATTTGATGTGGGAGATCAAGTATTTCTCAAAGTTTCGCCTTGGAAGAAGGTGATGAGATTTGGTCGAAAAGGGAGGTTAAGCCCAAGGTTTATAGGGCCCTATCGAGTGTTGAAGCGAGTTGGACCAGATGGCATACCAATTAGAGCGCGCTTTGAATTAAACGGATGCACGACGTATCCCATGTATCCATGCTACGTCGATATCGATCGATCCATCCTATGTGGTACCAATTGAAGAGGTGGAGCTAAGGCCGGACACATCTACGAGGAAGAGCCGATTCAGATAGTGGGCGTGATGTGAAAGTGTTACGGAGGAAGTCGGTTCCTCTAGTCAAAGTATTATGGAGAAATCATGGAGCGAAGGAAGCTTTGTGGGAGCGGAAGAAGCAATGCGAAAGAATACCCTCATCTATTTTTTAGCTGTAATTTCGAGGATGAAATTATTTTAAGGAGGTAGAAGCTGTAACATCCGGGAGTAAGGCCTATGCATTTTTGCTTAATTGAATGTGAAAGCATGCTTGTGTGTGTCTTGAATGTGTTATGTGAATTTTTGAAACCTTGGAAATGTAAGGAAATGTCTTGGAAAAGTAAGGAAATGTCTTGGAAATGTAAGGAAATGTCTTGTCTTGGAAATGTAAGGAAATGTCTTTGAAATGTAAGGAAATGTCTTGTCTTGGAAATGTAAGGAAATGTATTGGAAATGTAAGGAAATGTCTTAGAAATGTAAGGAAATGCTTTAGAAATGTCAAGTTTAAAGTTAAAAGAGGGACATGAAGCAAGGTGGTCTTAAGAGAAAATGTATGTGAAGTATGACATACAAATAGCCTTGGTAAAATGGCTACAAGGCGCCACTTAAGGGCCTAGCAAGTGACGCCACATACATAGGCAAATGGGCCAAGGATCGAGTCGCATGGGAAGCAAATAAAAGAATTTTATTTTTGCTACAAGGAGCAGAGAGGTGGACGGCATTAAGGCTCTTAAAAGAGGAGTTTTATTCTCTTTATAATTCGGCAAATAGATAGATAATGATGGATTATTATTAGTATTATTTTTATTAAGAGACGAGAGATAATTATTGGATTAAATTTTTATTAATTTGAATGAGGTGATAATTAAAGAGATAAAGCTATCAAAATGTAGAGAAGTGATGGCCAAGTAAGGGACTTTATGCTTGGTAATTTCGGCTAAGCTAGGAAAAGGGATAGCCGAATTTCACTTAGCCAAATAGCCTCCCTTTTCGTTGATTCTTTTCCTCTTCCAAAGCCCTCTTTTCTTCTCTTCTCTTCTATTTGTCAAAGCCAAAAGTTTGCTTGCGTTCTAGCCGATTACTCCATTAAGTCCAAAAGCCGAAGTTGATTGATCCACAACAAGCTAGTCTCCATAGCCAAATATTGCTAAAGGTTCAAGCAAGGATTGTCGATTTCTAAAGTAAGGGTAAGATCTCATTCGGTTTCATCCTTTTTCTTTTAAAATTTGTCGAAATCTAGGACTAACCCCATTAATATTTTGTTGTCGAAACTTTGAAGAGATCTTTCGGGATTTATTAAGTGTCGACTACAAGGAAGAAGAAGTTCTTTTCTTGAAGGTACACCATAGGCCGCATGTTCCCTAGTTATTCGGTGAGTTTCGGGACTTAAAATCCACAAGGTAAGTGTTTATAGCATTCGGCCAAGGCCATGTTTGGTAAATAGATGTGTTTCATTAATTATTCAAAAGCCAAAACTAATCTATTCAAGTAATCTAGTGATTGCCGATTTCAAGAAAGAAGGATACAAAGTTTCCGGCATTTGATTAGACATCAATCGGCACCAAGGTAAGTTTGAGTTACAACAATCCTAATAGGATTTGGTCTTATAGCCGAATAGGCTTTTACTAAATAGTAAGTGATTAATCAAATGTAGGAACTTGAGATCTAAAGCAGTAGATCGGAATTCTTCGGGAAATCAGTAAATTCGATAAGTTAATCAGGTGTGTACCCCACACTATCTTTTAATATGATTTATGGCAATATTTAATATAAGTATGTATAAGAATGTGAATATGGCTAAGGTACCATATTGTGGTACAAAGTACTCAGGTACGTTTCCTACTCCTACTAGGATTATGAATATATGTTATGACTCATATGTGAACAGAGATAAGAATGTGAAATTTGGCATGTTAATGCATAATATGTATGATATGGGGCATATGGGTTATTGAAAAAGGGGAAGTGAATGTAGTGATCTAAGACCACGATATTCGAATGTGGTGACTTTGGTCACATTATCTCGAATGTGGTGACTTAAGACCACGATATTCGAATGTGGTGACTTTGGTCACAATTATTTAATCCGTGGCTATGCCACGAATATTTATAAGAGGCGATGAGCACGCCAAAGCGCAATGATCGCAGCCGATGGTGTGTAGTGGATGGAGGGTTAACTTAGTAGTCCCCACAGTGTGCAGGATGGTACGGGTGACGTGTAGCGGATGGCATATAGGTTTTGGGTTCGGGTTGCATCATTTGTTTATATCTGATTTATGAATGTGTATGTAATATGATAATGTATGCTTGAATTGTTAAATCTTAGTGTCGGTTACACATTGAGTCTGGTTGACTCACCCCGTTGGGGAATATTTTTCAGGTGATGATCAGTGATGGACCGGGTCGGCAGAAGCTTAGGGGTGGCCATGCGAAGTTCAGATTTTACTTTATTTCAGACTTTCTTTTATTTCTAAGTATCTTGAACTTTATTTTGGATTTTAATTTGATGTAATAAGGTCATAGTGGGCTATTTTATTTCTGTTTTATTTATTATGCTACGAAATTTTATTTATTAAAGATTAAGTAAATTTCATTTAAAATAAACTCTAAATGTTTTTGCTACCTGAAATAAATGGGTTTCCAATATAAAAATGTACTTGTTTTAATTAAAGCCCAACCCAACAAAAATAACTTTTCTCCAAAACACATGGTTTTTCCAAAGTAACAAACGAATTTTGAACCAGTTTTCTTCGAGGAGCATACCAGATCCGGTCAAGGCTCGTGGGCCGGGTTTGGGGTGTTTCAATTTGGTATCAGAGCTAGGTTTTAAACACTCGACCTGTGGTTTAAGGCCCAAAACGTTTTCAAAATCTAGCCCAAAAGGAATTTGTGGAAATTTTTAGGTTTTTCTGGCATGGCACCTAAGTCTCTGACCCGCAGTCCACCAGGTAAGTACCATTATCCATTGTGTGATTTGTATTATGATGTGTAGAAGGGTAGAAATGGAATGGAACGTAGATTAGCATGATAAGTACTTGAACCCTAGGACTAGTTAGCCCAACACTTACATAAGACTTAATGCTTAATTAAACAAACCTATAACTAGTCGTCGAGTTAAGGTGTGGTAACCCTTGTGCGCATGTCTAGGATTGGATCTGGAAGAGCCTGGTACTTAAGCAGTCCTAGTGACTCACCTCCTCTTCGCTGGAATCCTACCTGGTACGTAGCTTCGGTTCACCCTAACCAAGAGGACTCGGTCATAGGCTGAAAACAATAACTAAAACCCGAAAGGGAACCAGCCGTGTTTTTACAAAAACCCTAGTTTTAAAACTCTTAAAATTACCCTTTTTAATTTGAGAGAACTATTTTTACAAAATTTTTTGAAAAATTTCCGATTTGTAGAATTACAAAAATACCTCTAGTGGTAAAATTACAGAAAAATGCCCTTGGTTTATGAAATTCCCAAAATACCCACAGTTCTTATCAAGATTTTATTACTTTATAAAATGTTCAAAAAAAAACTCTAATTTGCAAATTATCAAAAATACCTTGATTTTGGAAAATTACGGAATTACCCCTAACTTACAAAATTACCAAAATGACCCTAATTTCCAAAATTTTTGCAACATCACCATTTTGGAAAATAGAAGTCTCAAAAAGAACCCTCAAAGTTTTACAAATTTTGAAATACCCCTAAATTATTAAACTTTACAAATTTACCCTGGTTTATTGCCAAAATACCCCCGAGTTTCAAAATTACCGAAATACCCCTGGGAATTTAAAATTACTAAAATACCCTTATTGACAAAATCACCAAGGAACCTTATTTTGACAAATTATGAAAATACCCCTGTAGGACAAATTACGAAAATACCCCTGGGTAGTGGAAAAACAACAACAATGAAAACTACAACATCTCTCTGAATGAACGAAAGTTCATAATTGGTTGATGAATGTGAACGTGACTTTCTGAATAGTGAACTTGAGCTAAGAACTTTGTTTGATCGAAAGAACCACTTTTAAACATCTCTTTTCATAAAACTGTTCGCGGTTAATAAGTGAAACAAGGACTAATTCATAAAACTTTTTAATCAGATCGCGACAATAGAAATGAGTTCTAGAGGACGTGGCCGTCGTGGACGCAGTAGAGGAAGAATGACTGTGTCAGAACCTGTTAGATCGGGTCAGGGGTCTGACAATGAGGTACCACCGCCACCACCACCCCCAGCTGTTGGTGTTGAGCAGCAAGCTCAGACGGGGGATGATGTTGTGTTGCAGGCTGTGCTGCGAGTCCTTGAGTTAGTGGCTGGTGTAGGAGGAAATTCTGGAGCTCGAAAGTGGGTACCTGAGCGACTTCGTGCCAATGGAGCTGAAGAATTCCGTGGCGTATCTGGTGTAGCACCCAGTACGACCGAATATTGGTTGGAGGCAACCGAGCGCATTATGGATGAGCTCGATCTAACCCCTGAGGAGAAGTTGAAAGGAATGGTGGCACTGTTACGCGATGAAGCGTACCAATGGTGGTTAACAGTTCGGGATGGTGCCACAGCTGAGGATCTGACCTGGGAATATGTTAAGACGGCATATCGGAAGAAGTATGTCGGCACACGGTATACTGATGAACAAAGAAAAGCATTTCTGGGGTTGGTTCAAGGGAACAAGTCCGTTGCAGAATATGAGGCTGAATTCCTGAGGTTGAGCCGATATGCTCGAGGAGTAGTGGCAACGGAGCATGAGCGCTGTGTCCGTTTTGAGGACGGACTAAGGGATGATCTGAAATTATTGATAGCACCGCATCAGGAGCAGGAGTTTTCTGCTTTAGTAGAAAAGGCCAAGGTAGCCGAAGGAATTAAGGATTCTACAAAGTAGGCTATGGATCAGAATAGGTTAAAAAGAGGTTTTGGATCGTCAGGATCAGCTGGGAAGGTTCAAAAGAGGCTTAGAGTTGATGGGTCGCGAGGTCAGCAAGTTGGTACAGGAGGGCAGTACCGTCCTTGTGATCAGTGTGGAAAGAAGCACTTAGGAGAGTGCTGGAAAAAGACGAGAGGATGTTTTAGGTGTGGGTTTAAGGACCATATAATCAAGTACTGTCCAATGAAACCGAAGGGGAGTCGGCCAGTAGCTCAAAATGTTAATCAGGCTGGTAGAGGTGGACAGCAGCCTCAGCGAGGTCGTGGTCTGAATAATAGAGTTAATGGTACTGGTAGAGGACGTGGAACGCCAGGCAGAAGTGCTACTAATACTGAAGCAAGGCAACCGGGTTTGGTTTATGTAGTTTGCCGGAGGAAGGATGGAGGCGCATCGGACGTCATAACCGGTACGTTCCTCATTTATGGCAAGCCTTATGTTGCTTTAATTGATGTGGGCTCGACCCATTCTTATGTTGCATGTAGTATAGTGGAAACACTAGGCCTAGACTCGAACTCTCGATAGGCGGATGATCGTAGTGAGCCCATTAGGCCAAGCTGTAGTGGTGGATAAGATCTTTCGGAGTGTACCTCTAGAGATTCAGGGAGTGAACTTTTGGGCCGACTTAATGGAATTACCCTTCGGAGAATTTGACCTCATACTTGGTATGGATTGGTTAGTAGAGCATCGGGCCGTGTTGGATTGTGCGGCTAAACAAATGGAACTAAGGACCCCGAAGGATGAAGTGGTAGTAATGATAGGTGAAAGAAGAAACTACTTGTCTAACGTAGTTTCGGTATTGAAGGCTGAGAAAATGGTTCGAAAAGGATGTAAGGCATTTTTGGCCTTTGTTAGTACTATGGATGCGAAGGAAGGGGGAATTAGTGGAGTTAGAATGGTAAGGGACTTCGTGGATGTTTTTCCGGAGGAATTACCAGGAATACCCCCAAATAGGGAGGTGGAATTTGGAATAGACTTGCTACCGGGAACAGCTCCTGTGTCAATCACTCCATATCGAATGGCGCCAAAGGAGTTAGTTGAGCTCAAGGCTCAGATTCAAGAGTTACCTGACCGTGGGTTTATTCGACCTAGTGTGTCTCCATGGGGAGCACCGGTCCTGTTTGTGAAGAAGAAGGACGGAACTATGCGTATATGCATAGATTATCGTCAGTTGAATAAGCTGACCATCAAGAACAAGTATCCTTTACCAAGGATAGATGATTTGTTCAATCAGCTGAAAGGGGCCGCAGTTTTCTTAAAGATAGATATACGGTCGGGATATCATCAGTTAAAAGTAAAGGAGGCAGATATCCATAAGACAGCCTTTAGGACAAGATACGACCATTTTGAGTTTGTAGTAATGCCGTTTGGGTTGACGAACGCTCCAGCCGCTTTCATGGATATGATGAACCGGGTTTTCCAACCCTACTTGGATAGGTTCGTCGTCATGTTTATCGATGACATCATTGTGTATTCGAAGTCGGAGGAAGAGCATGATGAGCACCTACGGATAGTGTTACAAGTATTAAGGGAGAAGAAGCTCTATGCCAAATTCAGCAAGTGTGAATTTTGGCTTAAGGAGGTGGCATTCTTAGGACATGTAGTATCCGCAGAAGGTATAAGGGTGGATCCTAGGAAGATCAAAGCAGTGTTGGATTGGAAGCCAACTAGGTCTATGGCTGAGATCCGTAGTTTCTTAGGTTTGGCAGGCTATTACAGAAGGTTTGTGGAAGGATTTTCATCGATAGCCGCACTTTTGACAAAGCTGCTAAGGAAGGAAGTACCCTTTGAATGGACGGATAAGCAACAGTAGAGCTTTGAAAAGCTTAAGAGGGTGTTGACGGAAGCTCCGGTCTTAATTCAGCCGGAGGCAGGAAAGGATTTCACGGTGTATTGTGATGCTTCTCACACGGGTTTAGGATGTGTTCTAATGCATGATGGAAAAGTGGTCGCTTATGCGTCTCGACAGTTAAGGCCACATGAGGTTAACTACCCAACCCATGACTTGGAGTTGGCGGAAGTGGCCTTTGCCCTTAAGTTGTGGAGGCACTACCTTTATGGAGAAAAGTCAGTAATCTACACAGACCACAAGAGCCTTAAGTATTTGCTGACTCAGAAGGAGCTGAATCTGAGACAGCGAAGGTGGGTAGAGTTACTGAAGGACTATGATTGTTCGATAGAGTATCACCCGGGCAAGGCGAATGTAGTAGTAGATGCCCTAAGTCGGAAAGTGGTGTCGGATCTAAGGGCGATGTTCGCACACGTAAGTTTGTATGATGATGGAAGTCTGCTGGCAGAATTACAAGTCAAACCCACGTGTTTGAATGAGGTAAAGGAAAGTCAATTGTTGGATGAGGACTTAAGTGCTAAGCTACAGCAAGTACAGAACGGAGAGTTAGAGGATTATGGTGTTAATGATGAGGGAGTATTGTGCTTCAAGGGAAAGGTCTGTATGCCAAGGGACGAGGAGTTAAGACAAAGGATTCTTCGGGAGGCACTAAGTTGTATAGGGATCTAAGGGAACAGTTTTGGTGGCCTGATCTTAAGCGGGTAGTTACTGAATTCGAAGGAAAATGTCTGACGTGTCAGCAAGTTAAGGCTGAACACCAAGTTTTATCGGGATTACTTCAGCCAATCGAGATTCCACAATGGAAGTGGGAGAGAATCACCATGGACTTCGTTAGTGGGCTTCCCCTTATGCCTACTAAAAAGGATCGGTATGGGTAATAGTGGACCGTTTGACCAAGTCCGCGCACTTCATTCCGGTAAGAGTGGATTATTCTCTTCAGAAGTTGGCCAAGTTATATGTGGTGGAAATTGTGAGGTTACACGGAGTGCCAGTGTCAATCATTTCGAATAGAGACCCAAGGTTTACATCTCGGTTTTGGAGGGCACTTCATCAAGCTTTAGGCACTAAGTTTGATTTCACTACGACCTTTCATCCACAGTCGGACGGGCAATCTGAATGGGTAATTCAGGTGTTAGAGGATATGCTGAGGGGCTGTGTGATGGATTTTCGAGGAAGTTGGGAGGACTATTTGCCTTTAGCGGAGTTCGCCTACGACAATAGCTACCAGGCTAGTATTCGGATGGCACCGTACGAAGCATTGTATGGTCGAAGTTGTCGGACTCCTACCTGTTGGATAGAATTGGGAGAACTCGAGTTTTGGGTCCAGAGTTAGTAGCAGAATCCGAAGAGAAAGTGGAGATAATTCGAGCACGGTTGAAGGAAGCATCTGATCGGCAAAAGTCGTACGTGGATCTCAAACGAAAAGAGATAGAATTTGATGTGGGAGATCAAGTATTTCTCAAAGTTTCGCCTTGGAAGAAGGTGATGAGATTTGGTCGAAAAGGGAGGTTAAGCCCAAGGTTTATAGGGCCCTATCGAGTGTTGAAGCGAGTTGGACCAGTGGCATACCAATTAGAGCTGCCTTCAGAATTAAGACAGATGCACGACGTATCCCATGTATCCATGCTACATCGATATCGATCAGATCCATCCTATGTGGTACCAATTGAAGAGGTGGAGCTAAGGCCAGACCTGTCCTACGAGGAAGAGCCGATTCAGATAGTGGAACGTGATGTGAAAGTGTTACGGAGGAAGTCAGTTCCTCTAGTCAAAGTATTATGGAGAAATCATGGAGCGAAGGAAGCTTTGTGGGAGCCAGAAGAAGCAATGCGACAGCAATACCCTCATCTATTTTAGCCAGGTAATTTCGAGGATGAAATTATTTTAAGGGAGGTAGAACTGTAACATCCGGGAGTAAGGCCTATGCATTTTTGCTTAATTGAATGTGAAAGCATGCTTGTGTGTGTCTTGAATGTGTTATGTGAATTTTTGAAACCTTGGAAATGTAAGGAAATGTCTTGGAAAAGTAAGGAAATGTCTTGGAAATGTAAGGAAATGTCTTGTCTTGGAAATGTAAGGAAATGTCTTTGAAATGTAAGGAAATGTCTTGTCTTGGAAATGTAAGGAAATGTATTGGAAATGTAAGAAAATGTCTTAGAAATGTAAGGAAATGCTTTAGAAATGTCAAGTTTAAAGTTAAAAGAGGGACATGAAGCAAGATGGTCTTAAGAGAAAATGTATGTGAAGTATGACATACAAATAGCCTTGGTAAAATGGCTACAAGGTGCCACATAAGGGCCTAGCAAGTGACGCCACATACATAGGCAAATGGGCCAAGGATCGAGTCGCATGGGAAGCAAATAAAAGAATTTTATTTTTGCTACAAGGAGCAGAGAGGTGGGCGGCATTAAGGCTTTTAAAAGAGGAGTTTTATTCTCTTTAAAATTCGGCAAATAGATAGATAATGATGGATTATTATTAGTATTATTTTTATTAAGAGATGAGAGATAATTATTGGATTAAATTTTTATTAATTTGAATGAGGTGATAATTAAAGAGATAAAGCTATCAAAATGTAGAGAAGTGATGGCCAAGTAAGGGACTTTAAGCTTGGTAATTTATTTAAGCTAGGAAAAGGGATAGCCGAATTTCACTTAGCCAAATAGCCTCCCTTTTCGTTGATTCTTTTCCTCTTCCAAAGGCCCTCTTTTCTTCTCTTCTCTTCTATTTGTCAAAGCCAAAAGTTTGCTTGTGTTCTAGCCGATTACTCCATTAAGTCTAAAAGCCGAAGTTGATTGATCCACAACAAGCTAGTCTCCATAGCCAAATATTGCTAAAGGTTCAAGCAAGGATTGCCGATTTCTAAAGTAAGGGTAAGATCTCATTCGGTTTCATCCTTTTTCTTTTAAGATTTGCCGAAATCTAGGACTAACCCCATTAATATTTTGTTGTCGAAACTTTGAAGAGATCTTTCGGGATTTATTAAGTGTCGACTACAAGGAAGAAGAAGTTCTTTTCCTGAAGGTACACCATAGGCCGCATGTTCCCTAGTTATTCGGTGAGTTTCGGGACTTAAAATCCACAAGGTAAGTGTTTATAGCATTCAGCCAAGGCCATGTTTGGTAAATAGATGTGTTTCATTAATTATTCAAAAGCCAAAACTAATCTATTCAAGTAATCTAGTGATTGCCGATTTCAAGAAAGAAGGATACAAAGTTTCCGGCATTTGATTAAACATCAATCGGCACCAAGGTAAGTTTGAGTTACAACAATCCTAATAGGATTTGGTCTTATAGCCGAATAGGCTTTTACTAAATAGTAAGTGATTAATCAAATGTAGGAACTTGAGATCTAAAGCAGTAGATCGGAATTCTTCGGGAAATCAGTAAATTCGATAAGTTAATCAGGTGTGTACCCCACACTATCTTGTAATATGATTTATGGCAATATTTAATATAAGTATGTATAAGAATGTGAATATGGCTAAGGTACCATATTGTGGTACAAAGTACTCAGGTACGTTTCCTACTCCTACTAGGATTATGAATATATGTTATGACTCATATGTGAACAGAGATAAGAATGTGAAATTTGGCATGTTAATGCATAATATGTATGATATGGGGCATATGGGTTATTGAAAAAGGGGAAGTGAATGTGGTGATCTAAGACCATGATATCTAAATGTGGTGACTTCGGTCACATTATCTGAATGTGGTGACTTAAGACCACGATATCTGAATGTGGTGACTTCGGTCACAATTATTTAATCTGGTGGCTATGCCACGAATATTTATAAGGCGATGAGCACGTCGACTACAGCGACTGCCTTCGATGGTGTGTAGCGGATGGAGGGTTAACTTAGTAGTCCCCACGGTGTGGAGGATGGTACGGGTGACATGTAGCGGATGGTATATAGGTTTTGGGTTCGGGTTGCATCATTTGTTTATATCTGATTTATGAATGTGCATGTAATATGATAATGTATGCCTGAATTGTTAAATCTTAGTGTCGGTTACACATTGAGTCTGGTTGACTCACCCCGTTGGGGAATATTTTTTAGGTGATGATCAGTGATGGACCGGGTCGGCAGAAGCTTAGGGGTGGCCATGCGAAGTTCAGATTTTACTTTATTTTAGACTTTCTTTTATTTCTAAGTATCTTGAACTTTATTTTGGGTTTTAATTTGATGTAATAAGGCCATAGTGGGCTATTTTATTTCTGTTTTATTTATTATGCTACGAAATTTTATTTATTAAAGATTAAGTAAATTTCATTTAAAATAAACTCTAAATGTTTTTGCTACCTGAAATAAATGGGTTTCCAATATAAAAATGAACTTGTTTTAATTAAAGCCCAACCCAACAAAAATAACTTTTCTCCAAAATACATTGTTTTTCCAAAGTAACAAACGAATTTTGAACCAGTTTTCTTCGAGGAGCACACCAGATCCGGTCAAGGCTCGTGGGCCGGGTTTAGGGTGTTTCAGTGGCATTGATATTCGAGTGCATGTAAGACCTCGTCTGGGACGATGGTATTGTACTATTATTCTTAGCCTTCTGAGTATCCTACTAGATTTCTAATGGTTCAACGGGCAAATCTGTGATACAAATTACAATTCCGAGCTAGGAACAAATACGTGAATGTACATCCATTTCAGGTATGTTGATATATATATATGCTTTGCATAGGCATAGAAGGTAAGTATGTATGTGTATTAATGCAAATGAACATTTGAGATATATGTATGTTTGAGATATGAGCAAATGAGATCTTTGGGATGTGTGGATTGGTAAGAAATGGCAAACCAAGTGAGCAAAGAGTTCATTTATGTGCTTGAATTAAGGATATGTTAATGAATTCAAATTGCCATACTTATGAATGGATTATGTTAAGTTATTTGTATATGACTTACTAAGCTTTTGAAAAGCTTACTCTATGTGTGTTTAATCTGTTTTATAGGTCGTCAAAGCTACCGAAGGCTCGGGACTGTCACGGATCGCCATCACATTACTAAACTTATTTTGGTACACTTTGAAAATGTATAAAGCTAGATATGGCATGTATAGATTAGTCTTGGTATAAGTTGGAAAGTGAACTTAGCCTTGTGATTTGGCTAGATATGTTTTGTTATATGCTCAAAGAAGTATGATATGTGAAGTTGTTTTGGTATGATTAGTAGATATATGAAATGGTTTTGAAATGGTAAGTATATAGATGATTGGTGCTTGAGCATAATTGAGATTTGATCAAGCAAATTGGTATGTTTGGAATTGGTTTGAATGGTTAGATTGAATGAAATTGAATGGATTGTAGTGTGATTATCTTAGTTGATAAATATGCATGATTTGGTTGGTTTGGTATGTTTGGATGGTCATAGGTGATTGAAATGGGACAATATATGTTGTTTATAGGTTTGACCCTCATAGGTGGCATTTTGGCATTGTTAATGGCCTATAATGTCACACGGTTGTGGCACACGGGCATGCCTAAGACCGTGGGTGAATTGGCAGAATGTAGCCTAAAAACAACACAGCCGTAACACGGACGTGTTTGGTGGCCGTGGTGGGGAAGTCAGTATAGGACCACGGTTGGGACACATGGCCGTGCCTGGTGACCGTGGGGACCAAGTCAGTATTTAGACACGAAAAGACACACGGGGGTGTCTAGGAGCCGTGGAGGGCACACGGTCTCCTCCCGCGGGCGTGTCTCCCCTGTATTTTAGAAAAGTTCAAAATTTTCATGAAATTTTATATGCGTTTTAGTTTAGTCCCGACTCGACTTCTTAACACAATTAGTGTCTCAAGGACCTGTTTAAGGGACATTATGTCTGAGAATGATGATTGAATGTATGATTTTGTTTGTGAACATTTCCGATCTGTCCGGTAATGCTCCTAACCCTAGTCTGACGTCGGTTATAGGTTAGAGGTGTTACACCCGAAGAGGCGATGCGTCAACAATACCCTTATCCCTAATTGATTAGGTAAATTTCGAGGCCGAAATTTTCTTTTAGAGGGGTAGAGTTGTAACGCCCCAAAAATCTAGGTATTTATTTTTTTTTCTGTTTGTAACACAAATACTTGTCTACTTCAGTGGTTAAGTGATTTGGGTGTGTTTAGGAGTGTCTGAGAAGTCTTGGGTTCAAGTCTGGGCTTGTGCAAAAAGTTTTGTTTTTAAGGAACAAACCCTTGCCTATAGTTAGTAGGCTTTTAAAATATTTGTGTAAAGCAAGACATAAAAAGTCTGCTGGTCTAGGGGGTAAGTGGCGTGTTACTTATGCCAGTGGACTAATGTTCGAATCTTCATAGGAGCAGTGGAGTATTTATTTTGCTGCTTTGCCGTAGGGGGAGTTGTGGTTTGACTGAAACACTAAAGTGGTTGAGAAGAATTCAAATTGAGTGGTTGAGGGGAGGTGTGATCGGGTGGAGAGATTTGAGGAGGGATTTTAGGAGAAAATCAGGGGAAGTGATGGGAGAGGGAGTGTTGTGCCGAAATTTGACTCTGGCACTCAAGAAATTTGGCCAGAGTGGTATACTTCTCATTTGGTATACTCCTCATTTCGGGTTTTGCTTGTATTTGTTTTTTTCCTCTCTTTTGCTGGAAAGCCAAAAGTGGTAGGGGTTTTGTTTCAACTCGTTCGTTTCTTTTGTTGTCAACCATTTCCTTGGTTGAATACTCTCTCTTGCTATTGCCACTTCTTCGTTTCCTTTCCCAAGTAATTCTACTGTTGGCCGAATACATCTTCCTCCCCCTTTTGTTATTTTGAATCCATTTTCTCTATCGTTCTTTTTCCTACTTCACTGTTACCTATTTGCTCTTCTGGCTTTTCTCTTCTTTCATCTTTCCCTTTCATTTTCTGGTTGCTAAATCCTTCCTTTCTCTTGGGGCCGACCGTGTTCCCTTCTCTAGTTTCTGGTAAGCATTCTATACTTGCTGTTAAGTCTTGCACTTTGTAGTTGGTTCTCTTTCTCGCGTTGTTGGTAAGTGTAATAGTATAGTTGCTTGTTGATTAAAGTGCTTACCCATTTTTGGTTTGTGCCTGTGAACTTTTCAAAGGGTAGAAGGTTTGTAATTAACGTTTGGGTAGGCGAAACTTCCCTCTTCACTCGATCAAAGGTAAGTTGTTGTAAATATAACAATTGGGATAACTTGTGTGTATTCGATTGAGTAACTGCTTAAATGAATAATTGGGGATTGTTGGTCAAGTGTGGGTTTCAAATGCGTGGGCGATTTTCTCAACAAATAGAACCCAGGTGTGTAACAGTACTCTATAAATGATATCGGTGAAATACCAAAAAGTGTGTGTAAACATTCCCCAAACCGTAAATCGACAAAAGCCAGAAAGTATGACAATTGATGCTACACGAGCATGCACTCACTCGTGTGGTAATCTGAACGCATAAAATGTGGGCGTTAGACTATCGAGGCCACCATGAGCGATTTCGTGGTCTTAGGCGGTTTTGGGCCATGTTAGGCTGAAATGGGTCATGTGGGCCCAATGGGCTTGTGGGCCCTACATGGGTAAATCACACGAATGTGTGGAGAATATTAGGCCAAACTGTGTAATATTCATGTCCGAGACCAATTCTGGGCTATGTGAGGCACACGGGCGTATGGGCCCACATGGGCCCGCATTATGGGCCTTGGGCCCATTTTCACTGATTGACTGCTAAGGTTGCACGGGTCGCCCGAGACGACTGTGGACCTATTGATAGGTCGATAAGTATACCAAGACCACTAAACTGTTATGAAATGACCGTTATACCCCTATGATATAAAATGACTGTATGCCTTATGTTATGTTTGACTGTATATGAGCATGCCACGATATATATGTTTTATACATGAGTGATATGTTGCATGGGATGGGACTATTATGATTGGAGGAAGTGTACTGTAATGGCAGCCCTGCTACAAATAATGTTTAGTGCCGCAACCGGTTCTAATTTTGGAGTGTAGGAATGTGTGGGTGATTTTATCCCCACATGGAGTGTTGGACTGGACAGAGTGGAGTGTAGAGGCTGGTTGGGTAAGATTTCTGATTGCATGCCTAAACTGTTATTGTCACTGAAATGGGCTAAGGCCCACACGATACTGATACTGTAATGGGCTAAGGCCCAACTGATCAGAACTGTTATTGATTTGGGCTTAGGCCCAGATGTACTTGCCCACGGCTTGATTGGCCATTTTGCTTATATGGGGTTATACACTGAGTTATCATAAACTCACCCCTCTATTTATCTGTACAGGTAATCCCCAATCTTAGGCAAATCGGTGCTACGAGGGATTCGGAGGTGGCCTTACAACTACACCTGCTTTTATATGAGTTTTATTTCCAATAATTTTAATTTGGGTAATTGTTTTGTAATTAGGCCTCTTTAAATTTTAACTTTTAATTTGGGGATTTTACTTATTTTAATTCACATTTGAGAGTAGTAGGATGCGGATTTTCAAAAGATAAATGCTTTCTAAAACACCAAGCTTTTGTAACATGCTATAAAAGCTTCCGCATCAAACATTGTTTTAAAGTGTAGTAACAAACTAATATGGTCAACGTTCTGCTAAAAACAACTTGAGTTTTAAAAGAACAAGATACCCTAAAATTTCCGTTAAGATCATAAACGAGATTTAATAATAAGAATGGATTTTTGAAAGAAACTATGTTTTGGAAAAACACTTCAATGTGATATCGCCAAATTCGGCCATAACATCTGGGCCGGGTTTGGGGTGTTACATCCTCTGAGTCTTGAGCAACACTTGGCTCCTCTTCAACTTTGACGGTTTTGGGCTCTAATATCTTTCCGCTCCTCAATATCAATGCTTTACAGTGCTCATTCCCTGGATTCCTCAGATTCTCCGTATCACTAGGTAAAGCACCTTGTGGTTGGTTTCTGAGTTTAGTTGCAAGCTGACCCATTTGGTTTTCTAGGTTTTTCAATGTAGTTGCTTGGCTTTGGATTAAGGCATCATTCTTGGCTATGTATGCCTTCAACAATTTTCTAAGCCATTGGATAGTTCAACTTGAGGTTGTTTCTGAACTTGTTGGGTAAAAATAGGTGGCTAGGTCGGTCTAGGTTAGGCGTATGTGTTACTAGGTCCAAACCATTGGTTACTCCAAGAGAAATTAAGGTGGTGTTGCCACGATGGGCTATAGGAATTGAATTGTAGTCCTTTCTTCCTCGGTTTTGGTTCTGGTTACCCATGTAAGACACAGATTTTGGGTTCGATGGACATTCTTCGAATAGATGTCCTTCTCCAGAATAGACACAGGCTACATTTTCAAATTGATTCAATGGCTGTGCTGCAAAACTACTAAACCCATTAGTGGTAAATTTTTTAAGCATTGAGGAAATCGAGGATACCTGAGATGCGAGTGAAATGAAAGGTCTTCTTCATGCATTCCAGTGACTCGTTTTCTTGATGTTGTTCAATTGGTTGGCAATTGATAATTGTTACTGGCAATCCTCTCGTTGATTTCATAAGCCTCATTATAAGACTTAGAAAGGAGAGCACCATTAGCAGAAGCGTCCACTACCATCCTCGTGTGAGCATTGAGACCATTATAAAACGTCTCTAGTTGGATGCAATGTGAGACCATTAATGCACATACATACTTATGAAATTAAAATAATCTCTTGTACATATTTCTATGCCAATTCAAACAATTAATTCAAACAATGTATTTCTACCTGGAAACAGTTTAATCACAATAATCTTGCAAGTTATGCAAGGCTAATGTATTGTTAGATACCGTTGCTAATTTAATCCTCAACTACATTAGATGATTAAACATACACTGATTAAGTATTGTGTCAATAATTACAATTTTAATCCGTTTAAATAATTAATTCATTAGTTACCTTACAATTTTAATGCAATAATAACTTAGTCATGGTTTTACTTAATCAAACATCTTACCGAGACCTATAACAACACAAACACAATTTTAATAACTCAAGTAGATGAAATGCAATCAACCTAACACGAATTAAATTTAAGCCATATTAATTAAATTAAACATATCAACATCACAAATATTCATAAACATGTTCATCATAACAACAACAAAATTAAAAGGATAGGGAACAAGAATCGAATCCAGTGTTTTTTCGAGGCTTGACTAGTTTGCTCCGCTCCTCCTTATCCACTTGTTCTTGTTGAATCGAGGAGGTGAAATCAACAAAGGAATAGAGGAAGAAAATGAAGAACAATGGAAGGGAATGAAGAGAAAAAAGTGAGAGAAGTGAAGAAATGAATGGGTTTGAGATGTGTTTGAAGTGAGCAACCAATGGGGAATTTATAGGTTGAAAATGCTGCTAAAAATAGCCAAAATCAGTAGCCAAAGACTCCCCCCATGGCCGGCCACACATATGGCATGTTTGAAGATTTCAAACATGCTATTTTTAGGTAGGGACAAATCTTGGAAGGCATGAATAATGGGGGGGTTTGAATGCAAATTGAAGGAGTCTTCAAGGGCCATTTTGAAAGCCAAGTAATCAGCCAAACAAGCTGTTTGGGTCAGCATGTGGGACGGTTTTGGGCTGCCCAGTGCTCAGCTGGATCGGTTTTCTCGATTCAGATCAACTAGGCCACTTTTCATAATTAATTAATAATAATTTATTTAACCCAAATTAAATTGGATTAAAATTAAAATTAATTATATTATAAATTAATACACATAATTTGGACCGTCTTAGGCTAAAAAATTAATTCACCTTGATGCTTCAAAATTGCTTCTTGATTTTGCGCTTCTAGCAGTGTCTGCCAAGCCGTTTTTCGCCCTTTGTGCAAATCTGTCGAAAATAATCAAAATTAATAAAAATTTGATATAAAATTAATTAAAATTAAACATGTTCATAATTTGAGTGCAATTTAATTATTTCATAATAATTATATATTTTTCGACAAGAATTTTACCGAAATTGCAGGAATTTGAGTTAAAAAGGGCATGAAAAGTGTGTATATTTTTGTGTTTCTATCTACTGCCCTAGATGGGTTAAAAGACAATGCACCGAATCTTGGATTTTTCTTAGTAGCCATTCTAACTAATTAGGCACTTAAAGACACTAAAACTCAAAAGAAAACTCTTTGGGGAATTTTAACAAACACTTGGTGGACAAGGGTTTTTGGTAAGAGTTTTAAGAAAATATTTTGAAATAGGTAACCTCCTACAATAAAACATAATATACGGTGTTCAAAACAACCCAATAAGCCATCAACAAGCACTATTTCAACCTACATTTTATAAAATCAACAAGCTGAAGGGTTTAGGTTTTTACCTCTAAAATGTTGAAATACGCAAAATCTCCAAGCAATATTGAACAAATCTTGAGAAAAATATGTTTGAAGGTGTTGAAAGGCCAATATTTGTCAAAAAATGAAGAAATTTTGGGGAGGGGTTGAGAGGGTTTCGATGGAAGGAAGAAGAAAAAATTTAGGTTTTGAAAATATGTTTTAGAAACTGGTGCAAGTACCTTAAAAAGCCCTGTGGTATCGATAATTTCTCATGAATATCGATATTTCTATAAAAGTATTGATATTTTTAAATTGGTATCGATACCAAATTGTGATTCTGTTTCCCAAATGTAGTGAAAATTGCAAAACCGAGATTTTTGAGTCTTAAGAGGTTCTACGGGTCTTAAAATGATTCTAAGAACATCCCTAAATGTTTCATATGCATGGAAATGCAAAATTTAAGCATAATGTATATAATTCATAAAGAAAACTTAGACTTTAAAGAAAACGACTAAATTAGCAAGAATATGACTAATTCCATAAGTGTAAAAACATCATAAGAGCAAGTCATGCTAGATAATTAATGTCAAAATAGATCAAATATCTACATAAACTCACCCCATATTTATGCATACAAGAGCCATGAAATCTTTACTTAATAAGCTTTTTGCAACAAAATTAATCAAAGATCATAGAAAGATTCAACACAAAGTCAAGACAAGGTGATTAAGCCTAGTTCTCTCATAAATGTCCAAAATCTCTTTTATTTAATGGTTTTGTAAAAATGTCAGCTAATCAGTTTAAGGTGTCTATACATTGTAGAACTATTTCACTCTTTTGGACATGATTTTTAATGAAATGATGTTTAATTTCAATGTGTTTAGTCCTAGAATGTTGGATGGGATTTATAGTGAGATAAATAGCAATAGTGTTTTCACACTTGATAGGAATGGTATCTATATCAATTCCATAGTCCTTAAGTTGTTGTTTCATTAAAAAAACTTGAGTATAAAAACTACCGACAGAAATATATTTCGCTTTGGTAGTGGACAGAGCAACACTATTTTATTTCTTTGAAAACTATGATATTAGCATGTTGCCTAGGAATTGATAGTACCAGAGGTGCTCTTCCTATCTAATTTGCAACCACCAAAATCAACATTCGAGAATGTATGCAAGCTAAAGGATAAGTCTCTAGGTTACCAAAGGTCTAAATTTGGAGTGTCTCTAAGGTATCTAAAGATTGTCTTAAAGCCTTGTATTTATGATTCCTTAGGACAAGATTTATATCTAGCACACAAGCATATACTAAACATAATGTCGGGTCAACTTGCGGTAAGATAAAATCAAAGAACCAATAATTGACATAAATAATTTTAAATCTACACATTCACCTTCCTCATCTTTGTCAAGCTTTGTAGAAGGGTACATGAGAGTATCTTGTGGTTTGAGAGTGCCCATCCCAAACTTCTTGAGCATTTCCTTTGTGTACTTAGCTTGATTGATGAAGATGTCATCCTTTCTTTGCTTGATTTTGAGTCACCAAAAGAAATTTAATTCTCTTATCATGCTCATCTTAAACTCACTTTGCATTAGCTTAGAAAATTCTTAACAAGGAAAATCATTAATGGAACTAAAAATAATATCATCAGCATAAATTTGAACTACTAATAAATCTTTGTCTTTTCTTTTAATAAAAAGTGATGTGTCAACTTTCCCTTTGGAAAAACCTTTTTCAATAAGAAATTTGATAATCTTTCATACCAAGCTCTAGGAGTTTGTTTCAAACCATATAATGCTCTTGAAAGTTTGAAAACATGGTTTGGAAATTTTATATCTTCAAAATCGAGTGGTTGTTCAATATACACTTCTTCGTTATTAAACCATTTAGAAAAGCCCTTTTTACATCCTTTTGATGTAATTTGAAATCATTAAAGCATACAAAAGCTAAAAGCATTCTAATCTAATGGCTTCCATCCTAGCTACGAGAGCATAAGTTTCATCGTAATCTATTCCTTCCTCTTGAGTACAACCTTGAGTAACAAGTCTAGCCTTGATTCTCACTATGTTACCACTCTCATCTAGCTTGTTCCTAAAAACCATTTAGTACCTATAGTAGATTTATCATTAGGTCTATCAACTAGTGTCCATACTTTACTTCTCTCAAATTGATTTAACTCTTCTTGCATAGCCAATATCCAATATTCATCATTTAATGCTTCTTTGATATTTTTAGGCTCAATGTATGAGATAAATGCAACATATTTACAAGTATTTCTAAGAGAAGATCTAGTAATTACCCCTTGGGATGGATCTCCCAAATTCATATCGTCCTTCACATAGTTCAGCTCTCTTGGATGAGTGATTTCCTTTTCCTCAATTGAAAGTTCTTCAGAGCATCTTGTGTTTATTCTTGAATTTATTCATTTTATTATTGATCCTCTTTATCATTGTTATTAAAAAAATTATGGATCATCATCAACACAAGATTCCTTTCTAGGAGGTGGATTAGAGTCATAAAAAGTAATATGTATTGAACAACCCATTTTTCAGTGGTGTCAGAAACAGTGGTTTTGGGGCCACCAAATCCAACGAGAAAGTTTGTAAATATTATTATTTAATATTCTGTATAATTTTGATTAAATTGAATGTTAATATGTGATTATATTGTGATTAAATCAATATATATATGTTAGTATGAAATTTATCGTGTTATGAAATGACGTAAATCTAATGACGTACGACAATTACCGAGCCCTGTTTGAACCTTAGGAATTCATAGGATACAAATGACATGTCATTATGGTTTACATGATTCGGGTGCTGGTCCTGAACATCCTATCAATGGCTGAGGTTCGGCATGTGTTGCAGATACTCCACAACTCATGTGAGCATCATCGTGTAGCTACGTTCTGACCCACAGCTCATGTGAGTAGGCCCATTTATAGCTCGTGTGAACACGCCCATTTTCATAGCTCGTATGAGCATTCTGGTTTATAGCTCGTGTGAGCATTCTGATTTACAGCTCGTGTGAGCATACATGTACAAGAATTAACAGATTACAGTTATATAAGTTAGCACACTATGTGTGAGCTATCTCGGGTATCCAACGGTATTCTAAATGGTTCAACAGGCATTATTCAGATAAGAAACGGTATGAGAATGATGTGTATTATGACATGTACATATATGAACATCCTTGATAATGATGATATATGGAAATTATGTAAGTTGAGATGAGTAATAAACTCAAGTGTTACATGTTGAGAATAAATAGTTATCCATGTTGAATTTATATGAAATATGTTCAAGTATGCTAACTTGTGTTGTTGTTTGATGCTTAGGTATGTGCCAAGCTATTGGTTGTGTAACACCCCTAACCCGTATCCGTCGTAGGACTAGGGTTAAAGGCCTTACCCGACAGATCGAAAGCTTTCATAAAATTTTATACATTTCTTTCATCAATCATACATACAATGTCCCTTAAATAGGTCATCAATAGCATAAGCATGCTTATAAAATGGGTTGGGACTAAACCGAAACACATACAAAATTTCTCAGAAATTCAAAAACTTTTCTAAATTTCAGGGCTCACACGCCGTGGGGGTAGGCCATGTGCCTTCCACGGCAGCTAGACACACCCGTGTGTTCTCCCTGCGGTCGAAACTAACTTATTTCCCAAGGCCACTAAGCACGCCCGTGTACCCAGGCCGTGACTTACCTCGGATTCGATCTATTGGAATGAAAACGGCTACTCGTTTAACTTCACTTTCTCGTGATCTAAGTCCGTTTTCCCCGATTCTTGATCTAAACATATTCATAATTAACCCTTTTATTCACTAATTCGTTCAATTCAATCCAAGGACACACATTTTGGGCTATTTACAAATTAACCCTCATATTTGCATAATTTATCAATTTAGTCCATTTTTCTCAAAACATCAAATTCACAAAATCAACACATACACATACTTAGCCTAATGCATATACATCTCATTCAAGCCCATATTTTCCATCAAATTTGTAATTTAGTCCCTCAAATTGCTATTTTCACAATTTAGCCCTATTTAGCTAAATTCATCAAAACTTCAAGAACAATGTATGTTCATCTAGCTCAAATCTTTCATTTAACAACTAAACTCATCTCAAAACTCAACATATCAACAATGGCATCTCACAAAAACATCATCAATTCATCAAATTGAAACATGGGTTTTGTAGCTCTTAAAGCAACGATTACAAAAACGTAGAAATTATCAAAAACGGATCAAAAACTAACCTTCAATTCAAGCTTGTATGTGCCAAATGTAAAAGAGCTTTTAAACCTTTCTTTTCTGTTGATTTTCGGTGGAAAAATGGATGAACTAAAGTCCATTTTAATGTTTTATTATTATTAATCCATTTAATACATCAATTCCCATTTTACCCTTAATGATTCACTAATATAAAACACTCATAACATGTCCACTACCGCCATGCCTTTATTCATTGGCTAAATTGCAACATAAGGACTTCATTTTAATAACGCCATGTCAATATAACCCATTTTTCACTTAACGCGATTTAGCCCTCTTCTCAAATTAAGTACACAAACGGGCAAATAAATTCACGAAACTTTAACACATGCTTAATCACACACAGTAGACACAGAAAATAATATTAAAATATTTTTCTGACTCGGATTTGTGGTCTCGAAACCACTGTTCCGACTAGGGTATAAACCGGACTGTTACAATTCTTCCCCTAGGAATTTTTGTCCCCAAAAATCTTACCGTTAAACAGAGTCGGATATTGCTGTCTCATTGAATCTTTAGCTCTTACGTAGCCTCTTCTATTCCGTGTCGATTCCATAGTACTTTCACTAACGAAAATTTCTTGTTTCTTAACTCTTTCACTTCACGAGCTAGGATACGAATCGGTTCCTCTTCATATGTCATATCTGATCAGATTTCAGTTTCAGATGGGACAATCACATGTGGCGGATCAGATTGATATCTACGAAGCATCGAAACATGAAATACATTATGAATCTTTTCTAACTCAGACGGCAACCTTAATCTATATGCAACAAGCCCAACATATTCAATGATCTCATACAGTCCGATGAATCTCGGACTCAATTTGCCTTTATGTCCGAATCGAAGCACTTTCTTCTACGGAGACACTTTCAAAAATAATTTATTGCTGATTTCAAATTCTATATCTTTTCTTTTCAAGTCTACATAAGACTTCCGACGATCAGATGCTGCTTTCAAACAATCTCGGATCAACTTCACTTTTTGTTCTGAATCTTTTATCAAATCAACCCCATGTAGCTTATTTTCACTGAGCTCGGTCCAACACAGAGGTGTACGACATTTACGTCCATACAAAGCTTCATAAGGTGCCATTTTGATACTTGACTGAAAACTATTATTATATGCAAATTCAACTAATGGCAAGTATTGTTCCCACAAACCATTAAACTCAAGTGTACAGCACCTTAACAAGTCTTCAAGAATCTGAATAATTCGTTCAGATTGACCATCTGTCTGCGGATGAAAAGCTGTACTAAAGTGTAATTTTGTGCCAAAAGTTTCTTGCAAATTCTTCCAGAATCTCGATGTGAATCTCGGATCTCTATCTGACACAATGGATAGTGGCACCACGTGTAATCTCACAATCTCAGAAATATAAAACTCGGCTAATTTGTCAAGTGAATAATCAGATCTTACCGAAATAAAATGAGCAGTTTTTGTTAATCTATCAACCACGACCTATATTGCGTCTTTCTTTCTCGGAGTCTGAGGTAAACCAGAAACAAAATCCATTGTCACTCTATCCCATTTCCACTCAGGAATCAGAATCAGTTGTAGCCACCCAGGCAGAACTTGGTGTTCAGCTTTTACTTGCTGACAAACTAAACATTTTGAAACAAAGTCAGAAATGTCCCGTTTCATACCAGACCACCAGTAGTGTCGTTTCAAATTATGATACATTTTAGTACTTCCTAGATGAACAGATAGACTACTATTATAAGCTTCACTCAAAATCAACTGAATTAACTCTGGATTTCACGGAACACAGATACAATCTCGGAATCTCAAACAATTATCAACAATATGAAGTTCAGATTCGGAATTCACTTCACACTGAGCTCGTTTCGCTAGTAATTCATTACCAGATTTCTGAGCATCTCATATCTGTTGTAAGAACAACGGTTTTGCTTTTAATTCAGCTAACACAGAAATATCATCAGACAGATTCAACTGAGCATTCAGAGCACGTAGTGCAGACAATGATTTCCTACTCAAAGCATCAGCAACAACGTTTGCTTTATCCGGATGATAATCTATCACGAGTTTATAATCTTTTAACAGCTCTAACCATCTTCTTTGACGCAAGTTCAAATCTTTCTGAGTCATCAAAAATTTCAAACTTTTATGATCTGAAAACACGTGACATTTCTCACCGTACAGATAATGGCGCCAAATCTTAAGTGCAAACACAATCGTAGCTAACTCAAGGTCATGCGTCGGATAATTCTTTTCATGAGGCTTCAATTGTCTCGAAGCATAAGCTACAACTTTGCCTTTCTGCATCAAAACACATCCCAGACCATTTAACAAAGCATCACTATATACAACAAATTCTTTACCCGATTTACTAACACTGGAGCTTCTGTTAACAGAGTTTTCAACTGATCAAAACTTTTCTGACATTTATCAGACCATTCAAATCTGACGTCTTTTTGAAGTAATCTAGTCAATAGAGTAGCTATCATTGAAAAGCCTTTTACAAATCTTGGGTAATAACCAGCTAATCCCAGAAAACTACGGACTTCAGACATGTTATTCGGAGGTTTTGAATCCAAAATAGCATAAATCTTGCTTGGATCTACTCGGATTCTAGAGGCTGACACAATATGTCCCAGAAAACTAACCTCGTGTAACCAGAATTCACATTTGCTAAATTTCGCATACAATTGCTTTTCTCTCAAAGTTTGCAACATAATTCTCAGGTGTTCAGCATGCTCATCTTCATTACGTGAATAAATTAAGATGTCATCTATAAATACCACAAAAAATCGATCTAGGTACGGTCTAAAAATTCTATTCATCAAATCCATAAAAATAGCAGGAGCATTAGTTAGTCCAAATGGCATAACTAAAAACTCATAATGCCCGTACCTCGTTCTGAAAGCAGTCTTCAGAATGTCTGAATCTTTAACTCTCAACTGATGGTATCCCGATCTCAGGTCAATCTTGGAAAACATAGTAGCTCCTTTTAACTGATCAAATAAATCATCTATTCTGGGCATCGTATATTTATTCTTTATGGTCACCTTATTCAACTGACGATAGTCGATACACATCCTCATCGTGCCATTTTTCTTTTCACAAACAGAACAGAAGCATCTCAGGCGAGAAACTCGGTCTAGCAAACCCTCTATCGGTCAATTCTTGCAATTGTGACTTTAACTCTTTATCTCTGTTGGTGCATTCTATACGGAGCTATCAATATAGGTGTAGTACCAGGCAGTAAACCAATACCAAATTCGACTTCACGAATCAGAGGCAAACCCTAAATTCTTCAGGGAACACATCAAAATACTCACATACAATAGGCACTGATTCAACTTTCTTTTCGGAGACTTTTGAACCGATCACATAAGCGAAATATGCCTCATAACCCTTTTTCACATAACTCTGAGCTTTTAATACTGATATCACAGCAGGTAATCCATTCAAATCATTAGATTCAATTCGTACTATCTCCTTATTCGAACATCTCAAATCTATAGTCTTTCTTTTGCAGTTCACAACAGCATCATGCATAAACAACCAATCCATACCCAGAATAATATCAAACTCATCAAATGGCAAAAGCATCAGATCAGTAGGGAAACAAATATCTTGAAACATTAATGGACAGTTCTTGCACACTTTATCAACAATGACACTTTTACCTAAGGGGTTCGATATTTTTATAGCAAACTTAGTTGACTCTACAATTAAAGTCTTGCTGAATACTAAATTCATGCATATATATAAATGCGTAGAACCAGGGTCTATCAATGCAATCACAGAAGTATCATAAAGATTAAAAGTACCCGTTATAACATCTGGTGATGAAGCTTCATCTCGAGCTCGGATAGCATACGCTCCAGCAGGCGCTCTAGATTCAGATCTGACAACATTATCTCTCGTAGTTCTCTTACTACCGCTAACATTTATTACATTCTTCGAGGGTTTACCTCTCACAGGTGCATTATCAGATCTCAGATTCTGAATAGTCTCTGGCTCGACAGACTCAGGGCAATCATTGATAAAATGATCAAGCGATCCACATCTGAAGCAAGCTCTGTCGTTTAATTTACAGCTTCCCGGATGTCTTTTTCCATAATGTTTACATTCAGGTCTCTCAGATCGAGCATTTCCAACGCTAGCCACTGAAATTGCTGGAGTTTTAGAACTCATTTGCGGTCTAGATCAATTTCTTTTCGAATATCTCACATTATCTCTGAAATGACTTTAATTATCTCTGAATCTTTTCGGAGCAGATTGAAATGATTTACTCTGAAATCTCTTTCTCATATATTGAGTTTCAGACTTTGCTTTTCTTTTATCTTTCCCGAGTGCCTCAGCTTTGCATGCTCGATCAACGAATACAACAAACTCTTTTATTTCTAAAATCCCGAGTAATAAATGAATGTCTTCATTAAGACCATCTTCGAATCTTTTGCACATTATAGCTTCAGAAGATACACATTCCCGGGCATACTGACTCATTCTCACGAATTCTCGTTCATACTCAGAAACTGTCATTCGACCCTGTTTAAGTTCCAGAAATTTGTTTCATTTCTGATCAACGAATCTCTCACTGATATATTTCTTTCGGAACTCGATCTGAAAGAAGTCCCATGTAACTTGTTCTCTCAGAACAACATAAATTAAGGTTTTCCACCATTGATAGGCTGCATCTCGAAGTAACGGTACAACACACTTTATGCATTCTTCCAGAGTCAAAGACATTTCATCGAATACCTGAATAGTATTTTCAATTCAGAACTCGGGCTTTTCAGCATCGTCATCTTTAGTAGCCCAGAATTCTTTGGCTCCATAATTACGGATCTTGTCAATCGGAGGCTTATTCAACAAGTTCGGATGCATAACTGGTGGCACCACTATATCTGAGGGGGATTAACCGGGGGCAGGGGTTGTGAAACAATCGGGTTATTTCTTACGAATTGAGAGAACCACTCACTCATCATCTGAAAGAAATCTTGTTTAGCTTTTCCCTCTTGACCGCTCGTAGCCAGTCTCGAATCAGAGGGCACCGTCCCTTGCACGGGAGCAGGCACATTACTTTCTACGTCGTGAGCTACGACTCTTTCGGGATCCATTACGATACGAAAATCACTTTTTTACATGTCAGAATTCATCACACTATCACAGTTAAAATATATGGTATGTATAGCTCGACTCTGACACGCTACGTTAGTTCGAGAATCAGCTAAATCGTAGCTCTGATACCAACTAAATGTAACACCCCTAACCCGTATCTGTCGCCAGACTAGGGTTAAAGGCATTACCGGATAGATCGGAAACTTTCATAACATTTTATACATTTCTTTCATCAATCATATACACAATGTCCCTTAAATAGGTCATTGAGACCATAAGCATGCTTATAAAACGGGTTGGGACTAAACCAAAACACATATAAAATTTCTCAAAAATTTAAAAACTTTTCTAAATTTCAGAGCTCACACGCCCGTGGGGGTAGGTCGTGTGCCTTCCACGGCAGCTAGACACACCCGTGTGTCCTCCTCATGGTTGAAACTAACTTAATTCCCACGGCCACTAAGCACGCCCGTGTACCCAGGCCATGGTCGATTCTGCCGAAAATCACAGGGTTATTAGATAGTAGACACACCCGTGTACCAAGGTCGTGTACTATCCTGACTTGGTCCCCACGGTCACTAGGCACGCTCGTGTGCCACGACCGTGTGACATTATAGGCCATTTCAAGGCCAAAAATGCCACCCATTTGGGTCTCATCTACAAGCAACATATACTAGCATATATCATGCACATATAACCACCAAAACATACAAAATAACCATTCAAATCACACATTCAATATCCATTTCAACTATGTCAACTACTAAAACCACAAATTATACCAAAAACATAGTACATTCATTTGCTTAACTTAAAAGCTTGACTATTTCAAGAATCAACTAACCATGCCAAAACATGATTCTCATATCATGATCATAATGCATAATCTCAACTCATCTCTAGCCAAATCTCATAGCTAAGTTCATATAACAACTTATACCCAAAATACTAGCCTATACATGCCATATCTAGCTTTATACATTTTCAAAGTGTACAAAAATGGTTTTAGTAGTGTGATGACAATCCTTGACGGTCCCGAGCCTTCAGTAGCTTTGACGACCTATAAAATAGAGAAAACACACATAGAGTAAGCTTTCCAAAAGCTTAGTAAGTCATATACAAATAAACTTAACATAATTCATTTATAAGTATGGCAATTTGTATTCATTAACATATCCTCAATTCAAGCACATAAATGAACTCTTGGCTCACTTGGTTTGCTATTTCTTACCAATCCACACATCTCAAATATCTCATTTGCTCATATCTCAAACATACATATATCTCAAATATTCATTTGCGTTAATGCACATACATACTTACTGTAACATCCTGAAATTCGGGATTTCATGTTTTACATTATACCATGCGTTAGGCTAGCTAAGAGTGTTAGTTGTGTATGTTAGGGACCCTAAGAAGGCTTGGGGTTGAGCTGGGCCTTAGTAGAATTTTTGTGTTTAAGCACTTAAGGCGGGAGAAGGTAAGTGACGTCATGACATAAAAGAATAACTGTGTATTTTGCTAGCACAAGTGGAGCTAGTAACAGAGTGGTGTGGCGTCACATGAAGGAGCTAAAGGGGTGGAGTTCGAATTCCAACCTATTGCAAATTTTGGATTAATTTTTGTGCTAATCAGCTGGAAGATGGTAAGTGTCAGAAAAGACTCTAAATAAGGAAAGGAAAACTCATTCAAATGACGGAAAGAAGACTAAGGAAAAGAGGAATGAGGAGATCAAGGGAAAAATAAGGAAAGAAATAAAAGAAAGAGATAAGGGGGGATATGTTGGCCGAATTTTAGGAGGTGCATGGGGGAAAGACTTTTGGTCAACTAAAATCTTTTGGTGAAAGGGATATACGGTTTTGGTAAGGGGAAATTAGGAGCCAAATTTCTAAAGGTCTTTTTACAAGTTTTGTCCATGCAAAGTTCTTCTCTTTTTGAACATTTTGTGCCTTCTTTTCCAACCTTTTTCCCTTGTTTTGCCGAAATACTCAAGCTATTTCTAAACCAAAACACCATTCCCTTTCTACTCCCTCATATCGTGATAATCTCCTTTTTGTAGTGTTCTAGTGGGTTGGCCGAATATCACATATTTGCCAATTCATCTTTATCCTTAAGCCGAATCGGTGGGAGTCAGATCTATCATCATGAAGGTAAGGAGTTTCTTCATGGTTCATTTCGATCTCTCTCATTGCTTGGTTATTCCGCTAAAACAGATCGATAGTTATGTCTAATCGTTTATTCTAGGGACTAAATCACTCATTCTTCTCCACTCGTTGATCCTTCAGAGGTAGTGGTAAGCCGAAACCCTCCCTTTAGACAACTACTTTCTCTTATCATAATATTATTCTAACCGAGACTCTTCCAATAGAGGCAAGTGGTAGCGATATTAAAGGAAAATTGACAAGTGGATAAAAAGGGAGTGGACTTACAATCTCTACTCCCAAGTTCAAGCGTAGGGCGGTATCGGCAGTTCGGGATTTTCCACCAGGTTGTCGACCATCTTCCGGTGAGAGTTGGCAAATCGTGGTCGTTCACGATATTAAGGGTAAGCATTTTCTTATATCGTTTGATATAGATTTCGATTAAGACACCCTCTTTTGTTAGTTAATCGAGTGTTATGGTGACATAGGTGCCGACGATCAAGAAGGTTTAGTTCTTACTGTAATCAGATTTGTAATCTCACACCGAAATCCTGTAGATTCGTGATTCACTATCATGTTGGAAAAATAGTTTGTTGTTGCTTACAATCTAATAATCATAATATGGCATGAATTGAGTAATTTGCTTAAACAACATTAAATCTAAAATTTGTCAACATTGGTATTAATTTGTTAAATTACGAAAATGCCCTCAATGGGTCGATATATTAAAATGCCTTAACGGGCCGATTTGCTTAAACATCTTTAAAGGGTCAATTTACCAAAATGCCCTCGATGGGATGATTTATTAAACTGCCCATAGCGGGCGGAATTGCCAAAGTGCTTTAGTGGGCCGATTCACCGAAATATTTCACTAGATTAATGGTTGTTTTATATTTGGATAATTTACCATGTATATTGCATCTTTACATACTGCATGGGATGGGAAAGATTGTATGGAGAGTAGTGTAGCCTGGTGGCATAGCCACAATACTTTAAATGAGCTTAATTATGATTTCAGTGGCATGGCCACAATAATAATATATTATAGCAGCTTGACTGCAAATTTGGTGTGAGCGGCGGGGTGGGTTGACTTGATCGCAACATGTGTGATTGGCTGGTTGGAGGTGTGATGGATGGATGGGTTGGGTTGAATTCATTTCATTTAAATACTGTTATGTAAATGGGCTTAGGCCGAAAATGTTGCTATACGGGTTCAGGCCCAGTGGATGACGGTAAGGGGATTATACACTGAGTTCTTGTAACTCACCCCTTTTTCTTAATCCTTGCAGGTAATGCTCAGTAATGAGGACTTAGGGGCCATGGATGACTCGGTGGAGGCCATACTTTAGAAATGATATTTTCGAACTTTAATAAATTTTCTTTCCCGCTTTATTCCGTTACTTTTACTATTTTGGGTTTTAAGTTTAATAAGGCCTCTGATATTTTTACTTTTGCTTTATGTTTTGACGTACTTATTATCTTTCTTGAATTTTTTTTTAAAAACGGGGATTTTTTGAGACCATAAACAACGGTTTTCCAAAATTGATTAATAAACAGATTTCATAATAAATATGTACAAATAATTTAATTTGGATTTTTCTTCGAATTATCAAACGTCATTTTCAAAAGTCACAGTTTTTTTTAAAGTTCACTAGTTCGATTTTCGATTCACCAATCAATCTTTTGAGATTAGTAGTATTTTTATCAAATATTTATAACCAAAATTGTTTTCTTAACTATAACCAAACAACGTCAACTTTAGTAAGAATCACACACTCTTTACACACTTTCTTCATGTGACATGCTAGATCCGGTCATCCGCATGGGCCAGGTTTAGGGTGTTACATTTTATGGTATCAGAGCCAGGTTGCAAAACTCGACTGTGGTTTGGGTTGAAAAGCGTTTTCCAAAGCTGTTTGAAATTTAATTTATAAATGCATGTTTTAGAGGAAGTATGGCACCACAAGTATCAGGCATCAAGTTAGTAAGTCTTTCTTTTCATTTTATGATTATTGTGATATGACTGTAGTAAGAAAACTCCACAAAACAGAAATACTCTAGAACTTTTGGCTTTAGGAGCTAAAACTATAGAGATTGAGACTTTAGGTTACGTTTTGCGAAAACAACTTTACTTCCTATACTCCATAAAACATTGTTTAATAAACATTGAATAGCATATTGATTCATAAGACTCTTAATCAGATTAAACTGACTTAGCAAACATGAGCGCTAGAGGACGTGGACACGGTAGACGTGGCCGTGGTAGAGGCCGAGGTGCTAGAGTTGTATATAAGGCATTTGGACATATACCGAAAATGGACGCACCTGCGTCACCGGTGACTGAAGCTATGTCACATGATTGAGTGGGAGGGGACGACGCTCTGTCCCAAGCGATGTTGGGGGTATTGGAAAGGGTTGTTGGGGCAAGAACTGGTTCGGCAGCTCGTGGGTTGATATCCGAGCGACTTAGATCGAATGGGGCCGAAGTTTTTAGGGTTTTTCGGGTGTAGCCCCAAGTGTAGCAGAGTACTGGCTTGAGGCGGTGGAGTGTATTATGGACGATCTGGATTGCACAACTGAGCAGAAACTGAAAGGGGTTATGTCATTGCTGAGAGACGAGGCGTATCAGTGGTGGCTCACTGTTCGGGAAGGCACTTAGGTTAATCGTATTACCTGGGATTTCTTTAAGATATCATTCTAGAGAAAATACATCGGGGCTAGCTATGTGGATGCCCGAGGAAAGGAATTCTTGAATCTGGTTCAAGGAAGTAGATCTGTGGCAGTATACGAGGTGGAGTTCCTGCGTCTGAGTTGGTATGCTCGGGGTATAGTGCCAACTGATTATAAACGCTGTGTGCGTTTTGAGGATGGGTTGCGTAATGAGTTACGGGTACTGATAGCCCCACAGAAGGAGAGGAATTTTGCTACACTTGTGGAAAAAGCTAAGATAGCTGAGGAAGTTAAGCACTCGGAACGACAAAATCGATACAAGGATAGGGGCAGGAGCAAGAGAGACTTTGGGTACTCAGGTTCTGCTAGAGGGTTTCAGAAAAGGCCCAGGAATGAGGGGCCAGTTCGAGTGGGTGCTCCAACTACTACCAATCAGTTACAGCCTTGAGTGGATTATGGGAAACTTCACTCGGGTGAATGCTGGAAGGGAACTAGTGGTTGTTTTAGATGTGGATCCAAAGACCATCGATTTAGATTGCCCTCGAGAACCTGTTCAGACTCAGGTAGTTTGTAATAGATTTGCGCAGCCAGCGGGGGGCGCTTAGTAGCTGCCGAGAGGCCGTGGGCCAGGTCGAGGTGGTAATGGTGTAGGAGAGGTCAGGGTGCACCGGGTAGAGGTACAGGTAACAGGGGTAACACAAAGGTGAGACAGCAGGGTTGGTCTATACGGTCAGGCGTCGAGAAGAGGGTGACGCACTGGATGTCATAACTGGTATGTTTTTCTTATATGATGTACCTTTTACCGCCTTGATAGATATTGGATCCACCCGTTCATATGTTGCATGTGCTGTGTCTGGAACTTTGAATATTAGATCTGAGATTACTGTTAGAGAAACAACTGTGATTAGCCCTTTAGGACAGTCGGTGGTGGTAAATAAGTTATTTAGGGATGTGCCCTTAGAAGTTCAGGGGATAGTATTTCTGGCGAATTTGATGGAACTGCACTTCGGGGAGTTCGACCTTATATTGGGCATGGACTAGCTGGTTAAGCACCGTGCGAACTTGGACTGTGCTGCAAAGCGGATGGTACTAAGAACTTCAGAGGATAAGGAGGTGATGATGATAGGCGAAAGAAGAAATTATCTATCTAATGTGATATTTGCTTTAAAGGCAGAAATGTTGGTACGTAAGGGGTGTGAAGCGTTCTTAACCTTTATCAGTGCTTTGGATGCCAAAGAGTTTTCAGTAGAGAATGTTAAAACGGTGAAAGAGTTTTTAGACGTCTTTCCTGAGGAGCTTCCAGGATTGCCTCTGGATCGGGAGGTGGAATTTGGTATTGAGCTATTGTCAGGAACAGTTCTGGTGTCCATTACCCCTTACAGAATGAAGCCGAAGGAGCTAGTGGAACTTACAGCTCAGATCCAGTAGTTGTTGGATCATGATTTATTCGACCAAGTATGTCACCGTAGGGAGCACCGGTTTTGTTCGTTAAGAAAAAGGATGGGTCGATGTGTATGTGCATCGATTATAGACAATTGAACAAATTGACGATCAAGAACAAGTACTCGTTACCGAGGATCGATGATTTGTTCGATCAGCTACAAGGAGCTTCGGTCTTCTCAAAGATAGACTTGAGATCGGGGTATCACCAACTCAAGGTCAAGGAGGTGGATATTCACAAGACTGCGTTTCGAACTCGTTGTAGGCATTACGAGTTCTTAGTGATGCCGTTTGGGTTGACAAATGCACCAGCTGTATTTATGGACATGATGATCCGAGTCTTCCAACCCTATCTAGACCAGTTTGTGGTAGTGTTCGTAGATGACATTTTGGTGTACTCAAAGACTGAAGAGGAGCATGATTCCCATCTTCAGGTTGTATTGCAGATATTAAGGGAGAAGCAATTGTATGCCAAATTCAGTAAGTGTGAATTTTTGCTGAAGAAGGTGACCTTTTTGGGGCATGTTGTGTCTGCTGAGGGAATTAGAGTTGATCCCCGAAAAATCGAGGCTGTATTGGACTGGAAGCCACCGAAGTCAGTGGCAGAAATTTGGAGTTTTTTAGGTTTGGCTGGGTATTACAGGCGGTTTGTTGAGGGGTTCTCATTGAGGGGTTCTCGTTGATTGCTGCACCCCTAACTAAGCTATTGCATAAGGGAGTACCATTTGTATGGTCAGATAAGCAGTAAGAGAGCTTTGAGAAATTGAAGAAGATTCTGACAGAAGCGCCAGTATTGATTCAACTTGAGGCTGGTAAAGAATTTACTGTTTATTGTGATGCGTCACACATGGGTTTGGGATGTGTGCTGATGCAAGAGGGGAAAGTGGTGGCTTATGCATCTCGTCAATTAAGGCCGCATGAGGTAAACTATACCACACATGATTTGGAGTTAGCTGCAATGGTGTTTGCTCTGAAGATATGGAGACACTATCTGTCCGAAGAGAAGTCGATTATCTACACGGACTACAAGAGTCTGAAGTACCTCCTTACTCAAAAGGAGTTGAACTTAAGACAGCGGAGGTGGATAGAATTGTTGAAAGATTATAACTGCTCAATCGAGTATCACCCAGGTAAAGCTAATGTAGTGGCAGATGCGTTGGGTCGTAAGGTGATATCGGACTTGAGAGCAATGTTTGCTCATCTCAGTCTTTATGAAGATGGTAGCCTATTAGCTGAACTTCAAGTGAAGCCTACATGGGTAAGTCAGATTAAGAAAAAGCAGTTGTTAGATGAAAAGTTGGGTTCTCAGCTTTAGTAAGGGGAAGGTGGTGAGATAGGGGATTTTGGATTAAATAGTGATGGAGTATTATGTTTCTGCGGAAGAGTTTGTATGCCCCGGGATTCAGAATTGAGACAAATGATTCTGTGTGAGGCGCATAGTAGCCCATACGCTATGCACTCCGGGGGAAACAAAATGTACTGAGACCTCCATGAGCAGTATTGGTGGCCAGGGTTGAAATGGGAGGTTATAGACTTTGTGAGCAAGTGCTTGACATGTCAGCAGGTGAAGGCAGAACATCAACTGCCTTCAGGGTAGCTACAACCGGTGAAAATCCCACTATGGAAATGGGAAAAGATAACAATGGATTTTGTTAGTGGGTTACCCTTAACGCCTATTAAGAAAGATTTAGTATGGGTGATAGTGGATCGGTTAACAAAGTCTGCTCATTTCCTACCTGTTCGTACGGATTATTCCTTGCAGAAGTTGGCCAAGTTGTGTGTAGCAGAGATCGTGAGGTGGCATGGGGTACCGATGTCTATTATATCAGATAGGGATCCTAGGTTCACATCTCGGTTTTAGAAGGCTCTACATGAAGCTTTGGGTACAAGGCTAAATTTCAGCACGGCGTTCCATCTGCAGACTGATGGTCAGTCGGAGAGAGTAACCCAGATTCTAGAAGACATGTTAAGGGGCTGTGTGATTGATTTCAGGGGAAGTTGGGAAGATTTTCTACCATTGGCAGAGTTTGCATACAACAACAGCTATCAATCCAGCATCCAGATGGCACCCTACGAGGCGTTGTATGGTCGTAGGTGTCGTATTCCTACTTACTGGACTGAGCTAGGGGAGCTGTAGATTTTGGGTCTAGAATTGATCTCAGAGACAGAGGAAAACGTTAAGGTAATTCAGGCTTGGTTAAAAGAAGCTTTAGACAGATAGACAAAAATCATACGTGGATCTAAAGCGGAAGGAGATGGAGTTCTCTGTGGGTGATCAGGTCTTTTTGAAGGTCTCACCTTGGAAAAAGATCTTAAGATTTGGACGGAAGGGCAAGTTGAGCCCTAGATTTATCGAACCTTACCATGTATTGAAGCGTGTTGGGCCAGTGGCTTATCAGCTTGAGTTACCTCCGAAGTTAAATCAGATACGTAGTGTATTTCATGTCTCAATGTTAAGGCGTTATCATTCGGATCCGTCTCATATTGTGCCAGTGGAGGAAGTTGAGATAAGACCTGACTTGTCTTTTGAAGAAGAGCCAGTGCAGATTTTAGATCGGGATATTAAGGTGCTGAGAAGGAAGTCGGTTCCGTTAGTCAAAGTATTATGGCGTAATTACGGGTCAAAGGAAGCTACTTGGGAGCTAGAAGACATGATTCGATAGCAATACCCTCATCTCTTTTAATCAAGTTGAATTTCAAGGCCGAAATTTTTTTAAGGGGGTAGAATTGTAACATCCTGAAATTCGGGATTTTATGTTTTACATTATACCATGCGTTAGGCTAGCTAAGAGTGTTATTTGTGTATGTTAGGGACCCTAAGAAGGCTTGGGGTTGAGCTGGGCCTTAGTAGAATTTTTGTGTTTAAGCACTTAAGGGGGGAGAAGGTAAGTGATGTCATGACTTAAAAGAATAAGTGTGTATTTTGCTAGCACAAGTGGAGCTAGTAGCAGAGTGGTGTGGCATCACATGAAGGAGCTAAAGGGATGGAGTTTGAATCCCACCTATTGCAAATTTTGGATTAATTTTTGTGCTAATCAGGTGGAAGATGGTAAGTGTCGGCCAAGACTCTAAATAAGGAAAGGAAGGCTCATTCAAATGATGGAAAGAAAACTAAGGAAAGGAGTAAGGAGGAGTTCAAGGGAAAAATAAGGAAATAAATAAAGGAAAGAGATAAGGGGGGATACGTTGGCCGAATTTTAGGAGGTGCATGGGGGAAAGAATTTTGGTCAACTAATATCTTTTGGTGAAAGGGATATACGATTTTGGTAAGGGGAAATTAGGAGCCAAATTTCTAAAGGTCTTTTTACAAGTTTTGTGCATGCAAAGTTCTCCTCTTTTTGAACATTTTGTGCCTTCTTTTCCAACCTTTTTCCTTGTTTTGCTGAAATACTCAAGCTATTTTGTTCATCTTTTCTTTGGTGTTAACTGAAACTCTCTGACATTTCTTTTCCATCTCTTTTTCTCTTTCCTCACCATTTCTTCTATTTTTTTCTCTCTTTTTCTTAAGTCAACAAAATTTGGAGGCCGAGTCTTCGTTGTTCTTTTCTCTTCAATAGCCAAATCTTTAACATATTCTCTCTTCTTCATCTTGCGTGTTGGTCACTTTCTTCTTTGGCCGAATCGGGTAAGTGGCTTCTTTCACTTCCTTTTGTCTTCTTTTCTCCATAGCCCAAGGTGTGATCACCATCATTCGGTTGTTTCACTTTATTTCTAAACCAAAACACCATTCCCTTTCTACTCCCTCATATTGTGATCACCTCCTTTTTGTAGTGTTCTAGTGGGTTGGTCGAATATCACATACTTGTCGATTCATCTTTAGCCTTAAGTCGAATCAATGGGAGTCGGATATATCATCGTTAAGGTAAGGAGTTTCTTCATGGTTCATTTCGATCTCTTTCATTGCTTGGTTATTCCACTAAAACGGATCGATAGTTATGTCTAATCGTTTATTCTAGGGACTAAATCACTCATTCTTCTCTACTCGTTGATCCTTCGGAGGTAGTGGTAAGCCGAAACCCTCTCCTTAGACAACTACTTTCTCTTATCATAATATTATTCTGACCGAGACTCTTCCAATGGAGGCAAGTGGTAGCGATATTAAAGGAAAAACAATAGGTGGATGAAAAGGGAGTGGACTTGCAATCTCTACTCCCAAGTTCAAGCGTAGGGCGGTATCGGCAGTTCGGGATTTTCCACCAGGTTGTGGACCATCTTCCGATGAGAGTAGGCAAATCGTGGTCGTTCACGATACTAAGGGTAAGCATTTTCTTAGATTGTTTGATATAGATTTGGATTAAGACACCTTTTTTTGTTAGTTAATCGAGTGTTATGGTGACATAGGTGCCGACGATCAAGAAGGTTTAGTTCTTACCGTAATCAGGTGTGTAATCTCACACCGAAATCCTGTAGATTCATGATTCACTATCATGTTAGAAAAACAGTTCGTTGTTTCTTACAATCTAATAATCGTAATATGGCATGAATCGAGTAATTTGCTTAAACAACATTAAATCTAAAATCTGTCAAATCGGTATTAATTTGTTAAATTACGAAAATGCCCTCAATGGGTCGATTTATCGAAATGCCTTAACGGGCCGATTTGCTTAAACGCCTTTAAAGGGTCAATTTACCAAAATGCCCTCGATGGGATGATTTATTAAACTGCCCATAGCGGGCCAAATTGCCAAAGTGCTTTAGTGGGCCAATTCACTGAAATATTTCACTAGATTAATGGTTGTTTTATATTTGGATAATTTACCAAGTATATTGCATCTTTACATACTGCATGGGATGGGAAAGATTGTATGGAGAGTAGTGTAGCCTGGTGACATAGCCACAATACTTTAAATGAGCTTAATTATGATTTCGGTGGCATGGCCACAATAATAATATATTATAGCAGCTTGACTGCAAATTTGGTGTGAGCGGCGGGGTGGGTTGACTTGATCCCCACAGGTGTGATTGGCTGGTCGGGGTTGTGATGGATGGATGGGTTAGGTTGCATTCATCCCATTTAAATACTGTTATGTAAATGGGCTTAGGCCGAAAATGTTGCTATACGGGTTCAGGCCCAGTGGATGACGGTAAGGGGATTATACACTGAGTTCTTGTAACTCACCCCTTTTTCTTAATCCTTGCAGGTAATGCTCAGTAATGAGGACTTGGGGGCCATACTTTAGAAATGATATTTTTGAACTTTAGTAAATTTTCTCTTCCGCTTTATTCCGTTTCTTTTACTATTTTGGGTTTTAAGTTGTAATAAGGCCTCTGATATTTTTACTTTTGCTTTATGTTTTGACGTACTTATTATCTTTCTTGAATTTTTTTTAAAAACGGGGATTTTCTGAGATCATAAACAACGATTTTCCAAAATTTATTAACAAACAGATTTCATAATAAATATGTACAAATAATTTAATTTGGATTTTTCTTCGAATTATCAAACGTCATTTTCAAAAGTCACGATTTTTTTTAAAGTTAACTAGTTTGATTTTCGATTCACCAATCAATCTTTCGAGATTAGTAGTATTTTTTATCAAATATTTATAATCAAACTTGTTTTCTTAACTATAACCAAACAACGTCAACTTTAGTAAGAATCGCAAACCTTTTACACATTTTCTTCATGTGACATGCTAGATCCGGTCATACCGCATGGGCCAGGTTTGGGGTGTTACACTTACCTTCCATGCTTATACAAAGCATATATATATCAATGTACCTGGATTGGATGTACATTCACGTATTTGTTCTTAACTCGGAATTGTAATTCGTATCACAGATTTTCCCATTGAACCATTAGGAATCTAGTAGGATACTCAGAAAGCTCGGAATAGTCGTAGAATGCCAACGTCCCAGATGAGGTCTTATATGCACTCAGATATCGATGCCACTATCTCAGATAGGGTTTTACATGAATCAATACGATGTCGATGTCCCAGATATGGTCTTATACGTAAATCTCATATCGATGCCTACGTCCCAGACGAGGTTTTACACGTAAATCTCATATCGATGCCTACGTCCCAGACGAGGTCTTACACGTAAATCTCATATCGATGCCTATGTCCTAGACGAGGTCTTACTCATAAAGATTAAATCGATGCCAATGTCCCAGACGTGATCTTACCTGAGTCTCAAATCAACGCCAACGTCCCAGACGTGGTCTTACATGATAAAACAGAACAGATACTTATGTCATGACTTAGCCAATCTTATCTATTTCTAGGTTCGTACGGGGCTTCTCGGACTTAGTCACTATATCAAATTTATCTCAGAATTCATATGCATAACCTCCCATAAGCATTCATTATCATCATTAGTCATATGAACATTTACAAATTCATACAAATACGTTTATTTGCATAGTGACTTACCTCGGATTCGATCTATCGGAATGAAAACGGCTACTCGTTTACTTTCGCCTTCCCGCGATCTATGTCCGTTTTCCTCGGTTCTTGATCTAAACATATTCAGAATTAACCCTTTTATTCACTAATTCATTCAATTCAATCCAAGGACACATATTTAGGGCTATTTACAAATTAACCGTCATATTTGCACAACTTATCAATTTAGTCCATTTTTCTCAAAACATTAAATTCACAAAATCAACACATACACATACTTAGCCGAATGCATATACATCTCATTCAAGCCCATATTTTCCATCAAATTTGCAATTTAGTCCCTCAAATTACTATTTTCAAAATTTAGCCCTATTTAGCTAAATTCATCAAAACTTCAAGAACAAAGTATGTTCATCTAACTCAAATCTTTCATTTACCAACTAAACTTATCTCAAAAATCAACATATCAACAATGTCATCTCACACAAACATCATCAATTCATCAAATTGAAACATGGGTTTTGTAGCTCTTAAAGCAACGATTACAAAAACGTAGAAATTATCAAAAATGGATGAAAAACCAACCTTCAATTCAAGCTTCTATGTGTCGAATGTAAAAGTGCTTTTAAACCTTTCTTTTCTTTTGATTTTCAGTGGAAAAATGGATGAACTAAAGTCCATTTTCATGTTTTATTATTATTAATCCATTTAATACATCAATTCCCATTTTACCCTTAATGATTCACTAATATAAAACACTCATAACATGTCCACTACTGTCCATGCCTTTATTCATTGGCTAAATTGCAACATAAGGACTTCATTTTAATAACGCCATGTCAATATAACCCTTTAACAAATGGCAAGTCACTTTTGCACTTAACGTGATTTAGCCTTCTTCTCAAATTAAGCACACAAACAGAAAAATAAATTCACGAAACTTTAGCACATGCTTAATCACACACAGTAGACACAAAAAATAATATTAAAATATTTTTCTGACTCAGATTTATGGTCCCGAAACCACTGTTTCGACTAGGGTATAAATCGGACTGTTACAGATTGAATGGTATTATGTTTACTTATAAGTTGCATTGAAATGGTAAGAGCCTGAATGGAAATGTGTTTGTGTTGATGAAAGAGTTTTAAGGTTTTAATTATGAAATTTCTTATGGAATGATTTATCATGTGGTTAATTCCCAAAAGAGCTATGTTTAAATGCACTAGCTTGTGGCTATGGTTGATGATATGCTTATGTCTTGTGTGTTATGCATTTGAAACAGGTGTGGAAAGGTAATGAAATAGTAAGTTCATGCTTGAAGTGTAAAATGATGAAAAAGGGAATGATGGGTTGAATTGATGTTGTTGTTTAAGTTAAAGAAAGTAAATGCAATGAAAAGTAATGAAATGCAAATGAAAATAAGAAAATTTGAAAGAGTTTCATGTTATTTAAAATCCTACTTTGCTAGGGATGATATGGATATGTGATGCTGTGGATTTAGTCACTTTGTGAGTTGTTGAATATGATTTCATGAATCTTGTGATATCGGTATAGGATTATTCTTGATATGTATAAATTTCATATTTGAAATGGATTGATATGAATAAAGTTTATACGAGCTTACTAAGCATTCATGGCTTATGTAGTTGTCTTTCCTTTAAGCTCGATCCGGTTGGAAGCTCATCGGAGATCTATCACACTATCCAGTAGTTATATCAGTAGTTTTTGATGTCTTGGTTAAGGTTATAATGGCATGTATAGGATGTAACAGCCCGATTTTGGGTCTAGTCGGAATAGTGGTTTCGGGGCCACAAATTCGACAAGGAAAAACTTAATATTCTTATATTTTTATGATATACAGTTTTACGGAATGATTTCGTGAAAATTTCGTTCGAAAATTTTGACGTTTGGGCACTCAATTTAGTCAAAAGGACTAAATCATAAAAAAGTGCAAAACTTGATTTCTACAAGCTAGAGGTGTCTAATTGCTATGAAATTTTAAATTGGAGGTCTTTAAAAGGTAATTAGACCATTGGATAATTTTTTAGACAAAAATGGACATGAAAGAGGTTAGATTAAATATTTTTAAGTTAGGGGCTTTTTGGTCATTTAGTAATTAAATAATTTAATAAACAAAATAAAAACCCAAAAAATTTGTCCATCTTCCTCCTTGGCCTATATTTGCAAGAGGAAACCATGGCTAGGGTTTTTCAAGCTTTCAAGCTTGATTGTAAGTCCGTTCTAGGCCCGTTTTTAATGATTTTCATGTTTTTGAAATCCTTGTAATATGATCTATCTATTTCTACCATTAATTTGAGATTTGATGAAGGTTTAGGGTTTGAACCATGTTAGAAATTTGTGTACTTTGATGTTTAATGTTAGATTATGCAAGTTTAATGTTGGATAAACAACTTTTGCTAAGTGATTTTTGATGAAAATGCGTAAAAAGACCTATTTATAAAATAGTATAAAAAGTGCTGTAAAAATCTATTTTAATGGAAAATGTGGGTTGCTATAAGCATGAAAATGGTTTGGCTAGGCTTAAAGTACAAAGAAATTGAATAAAAATCATTTTATGAGCCTAGGGACTAAAATGTAAATATGAAAAAGTTTAGGGGCAAAATGTAAATTTTGCCAAAAATGTGATTTTGGGCTAAATTTAATAGTATAATGGTTATATAAGTCAAATGTGATATTGTAGATCAATAAAATCGAGGTTCGAACCTAGAACAGGGGAAAAACAAAGTATGTGATAATTAGGGTCATTTCGCCATTCTTGTGTCGAGGTAAGTTCATGTGTAAATAATGCAATGTTACGATTGTATTTTAAGTTTTATTAATATATGAATTGTATAAATGACAATGTGGATACAATCGACGATGATATGACAAATGAGAAAATCACGTTTGAACCTTAAGAATAAATATGATACAAATGTCATGACATTAAGGTCACTGAGATTACGTATAAGACCATACCTGAGATATGACATCGTTATGAGATTTTGTATAAGACCATATATGGGATATGGCATCGATATAAAACTTCGTGTAAGACCATAGCTGGGCTATTAGTATCGATATGAGACTTCCATGTAAGATCATGTTTGGGATATGGCGTTGGTATGGTACATTGTGTATGAGATTCCCAGGTATCCATTAATATTCCAAGTGGTTCAACGGGTAATTCAAAGATTATGCCAAATATGAGAAAGAGTATGATATGTTACGAGTTGGTACAGGTAGGTACGAAAAATTCATATGAATGAGCTCGGTGTGTGATGAACTTTTGGTAAGATTGAAAATGACTAAGTTATGCCTATGAAACTATAATAACATATATGTAAATTATGTTATGTTAATTCTATGATATTCATGATTATGTTGCTATTTATTTGCATGTGAACTTACTAAGCAATATAGCTTACTCCCTTTCCTTTCCTATGCCTCATAGTGTCACCAAACTAGCTCGGGTTGGAGATCGTCGGAGTTGCTATCACACTATCAAGCTATCATGTTGGGTAAATGAACGCAAACCTTTGAGTCTATGGCATGTAGAGTAACTTAGTCATTTTGTGTATGTGTCATTATGATATGGCCAAATGTATTGGCTTGTAATGATTAAGGACTCGATTTGGGATGTAGCCAAATAAATTGGCTTATATTGACTAATGGGTTGCAAGCATATTAATTACTCATATGCCTATGCCAATGTCATTATGTGATATGGCTTATAATGGTATGTTAATGAAATTAGACAAGATGATACATGTGGGAAGTTGTCATGTTGAATGTGATTGGGTATGTGTGGACTTGATAAAGTATGATGTTATGAGCATGCATATGAAGGTAAGGAAATGATATGTTTAAGTCTTTATTGTTGATGTATAGGTTAAATTAGCCAATGAATGGCATGTAAATGTTTGATAATGACTAGTTATTGGAATGTCTAGTTATGGATATGCTTTGGTGAAAGTTAATACAAAGAAACCATGAAAGAGTAAAATTAGCATTAAAATAGTTTTGGATGGCAGCAGTAGTATAACTTAGAAAAATCACCAAATATTGTAGAAATCGAATTATAGATTAAATAAGATATGAAATTAAAGCCTATTGAGTCTAGTTTTACATAGAAGAAACGGTGTAAGCAAAAGAATTTCATTTTATGAAATATTTGAATTTTATGAGACAAGGTCAGAATGATTTTGGGTTCCCTTGTTTTGACTTTGGAAAATCATTAAAAATTGTATAAAAATACTTGGGGGTTTAAATTTATATGTTGAATTTCTTAATTTCAAGAGAAACAAACGGGAACATCATCTGAATCCCGTACTAAGAGATAATTAATTTTTAGTGAAGAAAGGTCGAAACTATCAAACAACAGAACAGAGATGAATTTGAAGAATTAGCTGTACTTATTTGCTAAACCATAAATTCTAAAAATTTTATGTTAGGAAGATATTGGAATCTAGTTTTGGAAAAATCAAGCGGAGATTTATTTAGAATTTTGTAGCTCAAGATATAAATAATTTAGTGACTATGACTCAACTGGACAGTTTTGTTATGAACACTAAATATCACAATTATCTGTTATTGTTCTGAAATCTCGGTAATGCTCTGTAACCCTGCTCCGGCGATGGATACGGGTTAGGGGTGTTACATAGGTGGACTTATGGTTGATGATAGTTGAATGTTAGTTAATGAGTTTGACATGTATATGTCATTTTGGGTGATGAAGCCTTGGTACATATGGTGCCTTGTTGATATGTGTTAATTTGATAATGTGTTAAAACATGTTTGAATGGCCAAACTGATATATGATGAATTGACCTCAACATAGTCCAGATATGGTATGCTGTGGAAAAGTTTTGAATAGATGTGCATGGCTGAAATATGGTTTGTATACATGTTGATTGTTGGAACCATCTAGATATGGTTAGATTTGTGTCATTTAGATGGCCTTGATGATTGGAGTTGAAATGGTCATTTGAAGTTGTGTTTTGAATAACCAAGTTGGTATGTTTGAATGTGATTATGGCATGTGGTCAATTATGGAATAACTTGGTATGGAATTAAACTATATAATGATAAGTTATGGTCAAATATGTATAAGTTAGATATATGTATAATGGGGATGCATGAAAACTATAGTTCAAATGATAAGTTCTAATGACAAGGTATAAGTTAAGCATGGTGTAACATCCTGTTTTTGGGTTAAATCAGAATAGTGGGTTTGGGACCACAAATTTGAGGTCAAAATATTTATTTTATTATTTTATTGAAGTTTACAGCATGATAGTATTATTAGGTGAAAGTTTCGTAAAGAAAATTTACTGTTTGAATGCTTATTTCGGTAAAAAGGACTTAATCGCGTAAAGCGTAAAATTTGAGTTCTAATAGTTAAAAGTATAAAATAGCTATGAAATTAAATTGTGGGAGTCCTTATGTTGAAATTAGACCATGATTAAGGTTAGTGGACATTTATGTCCATGGCTTATGTGTTATATTAAGGTTTTATTAAATGTTAATTTAGTAATATGTTTAATAAGGTTATATTAAATAAAACCAAAATCATTTTATTCATCATCCTTCATCTTTGTTGCCGAAATTGAGAAAGAAAATAAGCTATTCTTTAAGTTTTCATTCGGTCACTTTGGAAGCAAGATTAACATCAAGATAAGCCGAGATAGGGTTTAGATCGAGGAAAAAGAAAGATTGTCGAATAGCTGATAGTTATTATTCGAGCTATATGAGGTAAGTTCGTATAATTAGAATCAAACTTTTAAATACTTGTAATTAATTGAAATGTATGTTTATAATTGAGTATTTGATACACTTGGAATACAAATGCTTAATTGATATAGACTGATTATTACCGAGCCCCATTTGAACCGTATGAATTCGTAGGATACGAGTGACATGTCACTAGGGTTACCGTTTTGGTCGAGCTCCTACATTTTTTGCGGACTCATCACAGCTCATATGAGCTTACCGATATATTAGCTCGTAAGAGCTTACTGTTTTCAGCTTGTCAGAGCTTACCGTTTCAGCTCAATAGAGCTTACTGTCCATCAGCTTAAGAGGAGCTTACTGTTCATAGCTCGAAAGAGCGGAAAATGATAAGGAATTGACGAATTACTAATTTATATGTACTGTATATCACCCGAGTATTCCTTGATATTCTAATAGATTCAACGGGCATAAATTCTGTGATATGGTAAAGTACTATTTATACGAATGAATTACTGTTTATATGATTGAAAGTAAAATGTTATAAATGATGTATATGATGTACGTGAGTTTAATATGATATAATGTAATAAGTAATTACATTGAGTTAATGGATGGTTTCATGAATTTTGGTGACTAAATTGTGATTAATGTCTGTGTTTAGCCATTTGTTAATTGAATTGAATACTTCTTAATTGTTGCCTTGATTATGTATAAATGGTAAGTTGAATTCTGAATTATACGGGCTTACTAAGCTATAAAGCTTACTCTGTTTCCTTTTCTATGTTTTCTAGAGGTTCGTTACCTCGCTCGTTTCAGACAAGTCGGAGTTACACATCACAGTATCCAATTACCGATTGGTACTTTTGAACTTGTGGATAATTGTAAATATGGCATGTACAGGCTAGTTATAATGGTGATAGATATGGTTGCTAAAGATTATGGTTTTGGTATATTTTGTGTATAGGGTAAGCCATGTGATTTGGCTAAACTTGATATTATGTTTTGGTAGTTTTGGCAAATGGTTGACGAAATGGAAATATGCAAATGTGTTGTTATATGGTAGGTTTATGAATGAAAATTGTGTGGAATTAGTAAATTATTTGAATACTATGATGAATTGGTATAATTTGTGTATGAAGTGTTATCGAATGGATGCCTATTGGGTTATGAAATGTTGTCATTTATGCTTGTGTATGCATGTGAAAATAAGGTGGCAAAATGGCTTTGCAAATAGCCTATTTTTTTCCACAAGGGTAGGGACACGGGCGTGTGTCTCAGCCGTGTGTGACACACGATTAGGTTACACGGCTGTAACCACCCAGTTTTATCTAAATCAGAACAGTGGTTTCGGAACCACAAATCTGAGGTTGGAAAATTATTTTAATATTATTTTTGGTGTTTATAGCATGTGATTATATATATGTGAAAGTTTTACGATTTAATTTTATCGATTGGATGTCTAATTTGATAAAAGGACTAAATTGCGTAAAATGCAAAAGTTGCATTCTACTTGTTAAAAGTGTTTAATTGCTATGATTTATTAAATGTGAAGTCCTTATGTTGTGAGTAGACCATTGATAGTGGAATTTGTCATAAATGAGCATATATTTGATATTTTAAATGTTTATTAATCAAGGTTAAATTGGTAATTAAATAAAACAATGTATATTAAATAAAACAAAAGATGAAAACATGTTCATCTTTGTTTATTTCAATCGAAAATAGGAAAGAAAACCTAGAATTGGGGAGCTTTAGGTTTCAGCACCTTTGAAGTTTGACTAAGGTATGTTCTTTGCTCGGTTTTTGATGATTTTTACATTTTTGAGATCGTTGCTTAGTATTCTAGCTAGCCCGTGCCTTAATTTTTGAATTCATTAATGATTGTGTGAAGTGCCATTGATGAATACTTGAGCTTTTGAATGTTCGATAATGGAAAATGAATATTTGTTGATAGATTTAAATGTTTTGTAAAGTGATTTTTGAAAAAAATGTCAAATAGGGATTTATTTGTGAAAATGTGAAAATCTGTGGTTAAATGTGTGAATCAATGATAAATATGGGATGATATGTGCACTAGGAAAATTTGGCTAGCTTAAGAAGGTATTAAATTGCATGAATTTTTTGTATTTGTGAAATAGGGACTAAATTGAATAGATATGGAACTTTAGGGGCTAAAGTGTAAAAATGCCCAAATATGTGTTTGTGGACTGAATTGAGTGATTTGATGAATAAATGAGTTAATTTTGATATAGATCAAGAACAAAAGAAATCGGATTTAGATCGAGGAAAATCAAAAGTTACCTAATAGTCGATCCAGTCCATTTATCCCTAATACGAAGTAAGTTCATATGCAAATAAATGTCCTTAAATTGAATTACATATGTTTAATTGTCATTGAACTGCTATGAATGTTGAATGATTTAATACGAGCAAGAATTGACAGGGTTATAATATCTGAAAGTCCCGTATGAACCTTAGGAATAGTACAGGATACGAATGTCATAACATTAGGATTTATCGAGATGTGATTATGTGTAAGACCATGTCTGGGACATTAGCATCATTATGTGATTACGTGTAAGACCATGTCTAGGACATTGGCATCGTTTTTTGATTTCGAGTAAGACCGTAGTTGGGCTATTGGTATCGATATGTGATAACATGTAAGACCATATCTGGGATATGGCATTGTCAGAGCTGTGTGTGACACACGGTTATGTTACACAGCCGTGTGTGTTGATCTTAAATTAAAGTCAGTATGCTCCACATAGTCTCACACACGGGCGTGTGACTGGCCGTGTGGCACAAGTCAGTATACCCCCTAAATTGCACACAGCCTAGCACACGGGTGTGTAACTTGGCCGTATTGCATAAGTCAGTATACCCTACAGTTTTGACACGGCCTGACACATGGGCGTGTATGACCATTTCGAAGGGCACAAGGGTTAGACACACGGGCGTTGGTCGGCCGTGTGACCCAAGTCAGTATGTATGCCCTGTTTTCACATGGTTTGAGACACGAGCTGGCCTGGAGCCATGTGAGGCACACAGCATGTAATATCCCGGGTTGGGGGCTATTTTGTGTTGCATGATATTGCATGTGTTGGTGTGCTGTGTTGCTATTTCGGTGTTTTAGGGGCTTAATTATAGGCTAAGTGAATGCCTGAGTAGGTAGGAAAATTTTAGTTTTTGGCCTTTGGTGTGGGGAGCTGATAGAGTTGGGGCTTAAGAAAATAAAAGGGAATTTTATTGCACAAAAGAGGAGTTGGTGGAGTGGCATTGTAGGCGCCACTAAGGGCTTGTGAATGTGACGCCACATGCAGATGGAGTGGAGGTCCAGTGTTCGAGCAGCAGGAGTCCCCTTTTTGTCACCTATTTTGGGACGGCATGGTGGAGTGGTTGAAGCCAAATCAAACACTACCTTGGACCAAGTCTTACCTTTCAAATGAAAGGTAGGGAGCGAATTTAGGAGTGTGACTTGGTCCACTCTTTTGAATGAGTGAATGGGAGCAATTGGTGGGATTTGGCGAATGTTTGGGGTGGTTGGAGGAAGTGGCAGAAACTTGGAGAGCTTGGGAGTTAGTGGCGGGTTTGGTGTAGTGGGAGTGTCCAGAAATTCCATTTGGGAAAGGTGCATTTTCGGTCACAAACTCTTTTTGGTAAGCCAATTTTCTTTTAGTCAAAAGCTAGCAAAACTTCAAGATTTCTTCTCTCTTTCTCCTTTAACCGATTGTGCAAGTAACTATTTGCCAAAAATTCTTTTCATCTCTTGTTTGGTAGTAGCCGAATTTCTTCAAGTAAGTCCTCATTTTCTTCCTTTTCAAAACCAGAAAGCTTAAGCAATTTCACCTTGCCGAAATTTCTTTGTTTCCCCCTTGACTCTTATTAGTAGCGAAACCCATCCTCCAAAGCTCTCCCTCCATTTCTTATTTCTTTCAAACCGTAAGTACTCTCCCTTTTACCCATTTTTGTTTTCCTTCTATCTTAACATTTGTGAGCCGAATCTTCCTTCCCTTTGTTGACCGAATACCAATCCCTTCTATACACCTTTCTCTTGCGTTTCTTCTTTGGGAATAAGCCGAACTCTTTCTTCATCTTGTTCTAAAAGTTGGCCGAACCTCTCTCTCTCCTTGAAGTTTCCTTGGCCGAATATTGGGTGTTGGTAAGTGCAGGGGGCGAATGGCCATCTCCCTTCTCCCTTACACTTTGTTGATGTGGGTTTGTAAGGGCCGAATATGGTTTATTTTGGAAGGGTATTAACCTCTTTGTTATAGGTCATTGGGATTTTGGATACAATCAAGTGGAGCCTTCGTTTTCGACGATTAGCCGGGAGGGTAAGTTTTGGTAAGGGTTCGATATTAATCCCTTTGGTTATTGGTTGTTAGCCGAATGTTGTAAGTGCCTAATCCTAGGTTGGCCGATTGTTTTAGGGGCTTGACAACCGAGGGACATAGATCGTTAAGTAGGGATTTCTAGGCTCGTATAATCGGTGTGTATACTAACACACTTATATTTAGTAATATTATTAATAAAACTGTATGCCTACTAAAATTATGGCGATTGATGGATTGATATGATACCCATTTGGGTATGAGCTTGGATTCGGGTAAGTTATTACTAATATCATTATGAGTTCTTGATGATTTATATGATATCATGGCTATGGATATATGTGATATGGGATATGTGGTTAGACATAGTAGCATGAGATGCATGATTTGTATGAAATGCATGATTACATGAGTATGGTATGTTGATGGGTGATACGAGTGGGAGGAGCGGTGATATTTTTGTCTTGTGAGCACCGGTGCTTTGGTAGCACACTTTGTGACTTTGGGTCACGGAGGTTTGGCACCTCAGAGGTTTGGTACCTCAGCGTCTCGTCCCGATGGCTCGATACCACGGTGGTTGGCCCCACGAGATGATTATCTGGGATTGACGCCGGTGTTTTGGTAACACACGATGGGTTGGCCCCATCAACGATTTGTGACTACGGTCACGGTGCTTTGGTAGCACATTGTGTCTTTGGGACACGGTGGTTTGGCACCACATTGCGACTTGTCCACGTGGTTTGACCACCGTGGGTTGGCCCCACTTGAGATATGGGATTGTCTGCTAGTGTGTTTGGTAACACACGATGGGTTGGCCCCATCATCGTTGGATTTGTGACTTTGGTCACGGTGCTTTATTAGTACGATTGTGTCTTTAGGACACGGTGGTTTGGGACCACATTGACGGATATTATGTCTTTGGGACATCGGTGTTTTGGTAACACATCGTGACGGTATGTCACCAAAGTGGTTTGGTACCACACGGGGTAGAAAGGAGTATGGATGGTTAGGATCGGGTTGCATTGATTGTATTGCTATGTATGATGGGTGTTAGCATGTTGTTTATCGGGAGGCGGGATTTACACCTTTGAGTCACTCGACTCACCCTCTCCTTTGACATTTCGGGTGACTCGTGAAGACGCGGACATGGGCCGGGATGGACTCGGGAGCGCATGCCATGCTCTAATAAAAGTTTTACTCGACCATTTGCATTTGAGTACTTTAGTTATTTAATTTTGTTTGGGTTTTATTTGGACTTGTAAAAAGCACATAAATTATGCCTTTTATTATTATGTTTTAAGTTTGGTTTTAATATGCTTAAATGATGATTGGATTAATTTGCTAAAACATGACACAACAACGATTTCAAAGCGTTAACGATATGTTTTCAACTATACCATCGAGGTATCATGCACTGATTTTATAAGTCTGCGAAAATCAATTGTTTTCAAACTTGAAGGCAAATTTTTACTAAGTCTAAATGTTTTAGTAATGTGATTAAACACCTTGTTTTTCTAAACGGATCAAAATTTTACCAATTCTATTTAGTGCAAACTTCGAAATTTTCAAACTCGTTTTTCCCGTAACATACCAGATTCGGTCATGGTGTTTGGACCGGGTTTGGGGTGTTACAATTGTGGTATCAGAGCTAAGTTCAAAAGCTCGGCTGTGGGCTTGAGGCCCAAACTGTTTTCAAAAGTTCGTTTTAAGTGTTTTGGGAGTGAATACATGGTTTACAAGGCATGGCACCGAGTCTCCTGCAGATTCGCCGGTGTAAGTGGTTCTAACTCTTACGTGAATTATTATTTGTAGAAGGGTAGGTGATATGGGCGTAGTTAGATTTATAGGACTTGAACCTAGGATTAGATTACTCAAACACTTGAACTAAAGCATAAGACTTAAAGCACTAAACCAATCGTGACTCAAACCACGGGGCTAGGGTGTGGTAACTCTGCATGCGCATGTCTAGGAGAGGATCGGGAAGAGCTTGGTATTTAGCGGTCCTCGTGACTCACCTCCTCTTCGCAGTATCCCACACAGTGCGTAGCTCGAGTTCACCACGACCAAGAAGGCTAGGTCATAGACTTAACCTAACGACTAAAACCCGAAAAGGGAATTAGCCATGTTTTCAAAAATACAACAACAACCCTAATGTTTTCAAACTTTTTGCAATAAACTCTTTCAAAACCAAAAATGTCACATTTACAACAATTTTCGTGAAAAATCGATTTATGGAAAATTACAAAAATGCCCTTGAGGGTAAATTTACTAAAATGCCCTCGGTTTATAAAATAGCAACCCAATGATTTTGCCCCAAAATTTCAATTATGTTCTGAAATTCAAACACTCTGTTTTACAAAAATATCAATCGAAAATTTTGATTTTGGAAAATTTACTGGCACGCCTCGATTTGTGAAAATTACTAAAATACCCCTAGTTTCCAAAACAAAGTATTTTACAAAATTTTCAAAGAACACTCTCAAATTTTGGAATTTCAACTTGACTGGTTTTCTGAAAGTTTTAAAATGTCTTTTATTACGAAAATACCCCGTAAGGAAAATGACGAAAATACCCTTGGGCTAGAATGGGCAGCAATGTCCGAAGAGTGAATAGGTATGGAAAGGGTTAAGGAATGTATGTATAATCTCTTTTGGGTGAATAGGATAGAAGATTGAAACCTTGGTTGCTCGAAAGAACCACGATTAAACTCTATTCATAAAATTTCTTTGCGGTTAAGAAAGTGGAAGCGATACTAATGCATAAAAATCTTTTAAACGAGAAGCGTAGATCGTTAGACATGAGCACTCGAGGCGGGACGTGGTCGTAATACTCGTGGTAGAGGTAGGGGTAGAATGACGGTTTACGAGCCCGTAGGATCTGGCGGGGTTCGAAAATGAGATCTTGGATTCGCCACCGGTGGAGGTGGTGAGTTCCAAGATCGGTCGAGACGACGCAGCGGTGTCACGAGCGATCTTTGCGGGTGTTGGAAAGGGTAGTGGTGTAAGTGGTGGTGCGGGAGTTAGGAAATCTGTTCTGAGAGACTTCGGGCTAATGGGGCCGAGTTCTTCCGAGGTGTATCGGGTGTTGCTCTAGCAACTCTTTGAATATTGGCTAGAGAGGCAACCGAGCGGATCATGGGCGATTTGGATTTGTGACCGAGGAGAAACTTAAGGGATTGTATCGCTTCTCCGGGATGAGTCATACCGGTGGTGGCTCACGGTTCGGGACAGTGTGGCGGTGAGGATCCGACATGGGATTATTTGAGTCGCTACCAAAAGAAATACATCGGGGCTAGTTACATCGACTCAGTGGAAGGCATTTACGAGGCTTGTTCGAGGGAGTAAACACATTCTTGAGTCGAGGTGAGTTCTGAAGGTGAGTAGGTATGCCGGGGGCATTGTAGCCACCGAGCATGAGAGGTGTGTTCGTTTCGAGGATGGTGCGAGGAGACGAGTTGAGGTCTTGATTGCTCCACAGCGAGGCGCGAGTTCTTTGTCTTAGTCGAGAAGGCTAAGGTAGGTGAAGGTGTTAAGGAGTCGGTAAAGCGCGAGCATGGGCGGGAGTAGGCTTAAGAGGAGCTTTGGGTCTTACGGTTCGTCGGGTAACCCATGAGAAGAGGCTAGACCGAGTGGCGAGAATCGATCTGCTAGATTTGGTCTTTGCTAGGCGAGGGACCGCCGTGATGTAATTAGTGTGGGAAATCTCATTGGGGTGGTTGTTGGGTGGTGGAAAAGGTTGCCGAGTGTGGTTCTACGGATCATCGCATTGGGGTGTCGCGTAGAATGGCCAAGATTCGATCCCGAGAGTCGGGCCGTGTCGATTCGAGAGGTAATGGACCGCCACCACACGAGAGGGCCGTGGTAATGGCGAGAGGTGGTAATGGATTTGGTCGAGGTCGTGGAGCAGGCGAGTTACGGGTAGTTACGAGGCACGACGACTGGTTTGGTGTATGCTTAGGCGCGCGCGCGAGGAGGCGACACGCCGGACGTAATCACCCAGTGCGTTTTTGATTTTTGGTTCTCCTATCTTTGCTTTAATTGACTTGGGTTCCACGCATTCGTATGTTGCTAGTAGTATAGTTGAGACCATGGACTTAGATTCGAGATATCTTCTAGGCGGATGATTGTACTTAGCCTACAGGTCACTCTGTAGTGGTAGATAAGTTGTATAAGGATGTACCCCTAGAACTCCAAGGGGTCATTTTCTTTCTTGATCCGATGGAAGCGCCGTTTGAGGAGTTCGATCGATTCTCGGGATGGGTTGTTTGGTGGTGAAGTACCGGGCCAAAGTGGATTCGCGGCTAAGCGTATGGTTCTATCGACGGATAAGGAGATGAAGTGATTATGATAGGTAATAGGAGAGATTACTTATCAAATGTGGTATCGGCTTTAAAAGTTGTAAAGATGGTCGGGAAGAGTGTGTGAAGCGTTTGTAGTTCATGTGTATGCCTTAGAGGCTAAGGAGTCTGCTTTGTTGAGAAGGTTCGCATCTTGTTAAGGAATTTGTGGATGTGTTTCGGAGGAGCTTAGGGTTTGCCACCGGATCGTGAGGTAGAGTTTGGGATAGATCTCGCTACCGGGGCTGCGCCGGTGTCTATTGCTCCATATAGGATGGCACCAAAGGAATTGGTGGAGCTTAAGGCTCGAGATCACAGACATTTTGTTGGATCGAGGCTTCATTAGGCCAAGTGTTTCGCCGTGGGGGCGCGGTTTTATTCGTCAAGAAGAAGGGCGGTTCGATGCGGATGTGTATCGACTACCGCCAACTGAATAAGTCGACGATTAAAAACAAGTATCCGATCACCGCGGATAGATGACTTGTTTGATCGGTGAAAGGTGCATCGGTGTTTTGAAGATCGATTTGAGGTCCAGGTACCATCGGTTGAAAGTTAAGGAAGCGGATATCCATAAGACAAAGCGTTTGGACTCGCACGGGCACTACGAATTCTGGTAATGCCGTCGGGTTGACTAACGCTCCGGCGGCTTTATGGATATGATGAATAGGGTGTTTCAGCGATGATCGGATCGGTTCGTCGTGGTTTTTATTGGCGATATCTTGGTATATTCAAGGTCGGAGGAAGAGCATGATGCACACTTAAGAGTGGTGTTGCGATTTTGAGGAGAAGCAACTCTATGCTAAGTTCGCATAAGTCACGAGTTCGGCTTAGAGAAGTAGCGTTTTTGGGTCATGTAGTATCGGTGAGGATTAGAGTAGATCCTCGGAAGGTTGAGGCGGTTTTGGATTGGAAGCCTCCTAAGTCGTGGTTGAGATTCGGAGTTTTCTGGGTTTGGCGAGGATACTCATGAAGGTTTGTTGAAGGTTTCTCGTTAATTGCAGCACCTATGACCAAGTTGTTAAGGAAGGAGTTCCGTTCGTTTGGACCGAGAAAGCAATGAGGAGAGTTTTGATAAGTGAAGAAGATCTTGACAGAGGCTCTGTTTTAATTCAACCTGAGGCTGGTAAGGATTTCACGGTCTCTCGCGACGCATCACATACGGGATTGGGTTGTGTCTTTGATGCGAGGGAGGGTAAGGTTGTGGCTTACGCTTCTCGGCGGTGAGGCCACACGAGGTCAACTATCCGACGCCTTACGACTTGGAGTGGCGGTGTGGTCTTCGCTTTAAAAATCGGAGGCACTACTTGTGCGGTGAGAAGTCAATCGTCTACACGGATCATAAGAGTTTGAAGTACCTATTGACTCGAAGGATCTGAATTTGAGGCAGCGCAGATGGGTTGAATTACTTAAGGACTACGACTGTTCGATCGAATATCATCCGGGCAAGGCTAACGTAGTGGCAGACGCGTTGAGCCGTAGGGTTGTTTCAGACTTAAGAGCGATGTTTGCCCATTTAAGTTTGTACGACGACGGGAGTATTCTGGCAGAGCTGCAAGTTAAGCCTACTTAGGTTGAGCAGATCAAAGAAAGCTTGATTAGAGGATGAGGTTCGAGTGCGCGAAGGTTACAAGTGCGAGCGATGGGTTGGAGGGTTACTGACTTGTTCAGGGGCGAGGTTACGTGTTTTCAAGGAAAGGCTTGTATGCCTAAAGATGTTGAGCTAAGGCAGAGGATTCTTCAGGACACACATAGCAGTCCTTATGCTATGCATCTGGAGGTAGCAAGATGTATAGGGATCTTAGAGAGAAGCGATTTTGGTGGCACGGCTTGAAGAAAGAGGTGAGCGAGTTTGTTGGGAAATGTCGACTTGTCGTAGTCAAAGGGTGAACATCGATTTGCCGTCGGGTTTGCTTGACTGTGAAAATTCCTCGATGGAAATGGGAAAGGATAACTATGGATTTAAATCGGTGGTTTACCGCTTACGCCAAGCAAGAAAGATTCGATTTGGGTTATCGTGGACCGTCGACTAAGTCGACCCATTTCATTCGGTGAGAGTGGACTATTCACTTCAGAGATTGGCGAAGCTTTATGTGTGTCGAGAGATAGTAAGGCTACACGGTGTTCGTTTCGATAATCTCGGATAGGGATCCGAGGTTTACGTCGAGGTTACGAGAGCGTTGCATCGAGCTCGGGTACAGCGTTTGGATTTCAAAGACGGCTTTTCACCCGCTGATCGGCGGGCGATCAGTGAAAGGTTATTCAGTTTTAGAGGACATGCCGAGAGGTTGTGTTCGGACTTGAGGCGGTTGGGATGAGTTTCTACCATTAGTGAGTTTGCCTACAACAACGGCTACCAAGCAAGAATCAAGATGGCACCATATGGTATTCAGTATGGTAGGAAGTGTCGCTCACCTACTTGTTGGACGAGTTGGGAGAAACGTCGATTGTTGGGACCCGAGTTGGTTCTTTGAGAGAGAGAAGACAAGGTTAGGTTGATTCGATCTCGATTGAAGGAAGCTTGAGACCGGCAAAAGTCTTATCTTCGATCTTAAGCGAAGAGATATTGAGTTATTTGTGGGAGATCGGAGTTTTCTTAAAGGTCTCGCCTTGGAAGAAGGTCTTTGAGGTTTGGCGAGAAAAGGCAAGCTAAGTCCGAGGTTTATTGGGCGTATAAGGTATTGAGGCGAGTTGGACCGATGGCGTATCAGCTTGAGTTGCTAGCAGAGCTTAGCCAGATTCACGACGTTTTTCATGTTTCGATGCTGCGGAGGTATCGTTCAGATCCATCTCATGTAGTAGCAGTGGAGGAGATCGAGGTAAATCCGGATTTGACCATAGAGGAAGAACCTGTGCAGATTCTTGATCGGGATGTGAAAGTTCTGCGTAGGAAGTCCGTGCCTTTGGTTAAGGTACTTTGGCGGAATCATGACGTGGAAGAAGCCACGTGGGAACCCGAGGATGCGATGAGACAGCAATACCCGCAACTCTTTTGACCAGGTAATTTCGAGGCCGAAATTTTTCTTAAGGGGGGTAGAACTGTAATATCCCGGGTTGGGGGCTATTTTGTGTTGCATGATATTGCATGTGTTGGTGTGCTGTGTTGCTATTTCGGTGTTTTAGGGGCTTAATTATAGGCTAAGTGAATGCTGAGTAGGTAGGAAAATTTTAGTTTTGGCCTTTGGTGTGGGAGGCGATAGAGTTGGGGCTTAAGAAAATAAAAGGGAATTTTATTGCACAAAAGAGGAGTTGGTGGAGTGGCATTGTAGGCGCCACTAAGGGCTTGTGAATGTGACGCCACATGCAGATGGAGTGGAGGTCCGGTGTTCGAGCAAAGTGAGTCCCCTTTTGTCACCTATTTTGGGGCGGCATGGTGGAGTGGTTGAAGCCAAATCAAACACTACCTTGGACCAAGTCTTACCTTTCAAATGAAAGGTAGGGAGCGAATTTAGAGTGTGACTTGGTCCACTCTTTTGAATGAGTGAATGGGAGCAATTGGTGGGATTTGGCCGAATGTTTGGGGTGGTTGGAGGAAGTGGCAAACTTGGAGAGCTTGGGGAGTTAGTGGCGGTTTTGGTGTAGTGGGAGTGTCCAGAAATTCCATTTGGGAAAGGTGCATTTTGGTCACAAACTCTTTTTGGTAAGCCAATTTTCTTTTAGTCAAAAGCTAGCAAAAACTTCAAGATTTCTTCTCTCTTTCTCCTTTAGTAGATTGTGCAAGTAACTATTTGCCAAAAATTCTTTTCATCTCTTGTTTGGTAGTAGTGAATTTCTTCAAGTAAGTCCTCATTTTCTTCCTTTTCAAAGCCAGAAAGCTTAAGCAATTTCACCTTGCCGAAATTTCTTTGTTTCCCTTGACTCTTATTAGTAGCAGAAACCCATCCTCCAAAGCTCTCCTCCATTTCTTATTTCTTTCAAACCGTAAGTACTCTCCCTTTTACCCATTTTTGTTTTCCTTCTATCTTAACATTTGTGAGCGAATCTTCCTTCCTTTGTTGACCGAATACCAATCCCTTCTATACACCTTTCTCTTGCGTTTCTTCTTTGGGAATAAGCCAGAACTCTTTCTTCATCTTGTTCTAAAAGTTGGCGAACCTCTCCTCTCCTTGAAGTTTCCTTGGCCGAATATTGGGTGTTGGTAAGTGCGGGGCGAATGGCCATCTCCTTCTCCCTTACACTTTGTTGATGTGGGTTTGCTTAAGGGGAATATGGTTATTTTTGGAAGGGTATTAACCTCTTTGTTATAGGTCATTGGGATTTTGGATACAATCAAGTGGAGCCTTCGTTTTACGATTAGCCGGGAGGGTAAGTTTTGGTAAGGGTTTGATATTAATCCCTTTGGTTATTGGTTGTTAGCCGAATGTTGTAAGTGCCTAATCCTAGGTTGGCCGATTGTTTTAGGGGCTTGACAACCGAGGGACATAGATCGTTCGTAGGGATTTCTAGGCTCGTATAATCAGGTGTGTATACTAACACACTTATATTTAGTAATATTATTAATAAACCTGTATGCCTACTAAAATTATGGCAGTTGATGGATTGATATGATACCCATTTGGGTATGAGCTTGGATTCGGGTAAGTTATTACTAATATCATTATGAGTTACTGATGATTTATATGATATCATGGCTATGGATATATGTGATATGGGATATGTGGTTAGACATAGTAGCATGAGATGCATGATTTGTATGAAATGCATGATTACATGAGTATGGTATGTTGATGGGTGATACGAGTGGAGGGAGCAGTGATATTTTGTGCTGACGAGCACCAGTGCTTTGGTAGCACACTTTGTGACTTTGGGTCACGGAGGTTTGGCACCTCAGAGGTTTGGTACCTCTCGCCTCGTCCCAGTGGCTCAGTACCACGATGGGTTGGCCCCACGAGATGATTATACGGGATTAGCGCCCGGTGTTTTGGTAACACACACGATGGGTTGGCCCCATCAACGATTTGTGACTACGGTCACGGTGCTTTGGTAGCACATTGTGTCTTTGGGACACGGTGGTTTGGCACCACATTGCGACTTGTCCCGTGTGGTTTGACCACCGTGGGTTGGCCCCACTTGAGATATGGGATTGTCTGCTAGTGTTTTGGTAACACACGATGGGTTGGCCCCATCATCGTTGGATTTGTGACTTGGTCACGGTGCTTTGGTAGCACGATTGTGTCTTTGGGACACCAAAGTGGTTTGGGACCACATTGACGGATATTATGTCTTTGGGACATCGGTGTTTTGGTAACACATCGTGACGGTATGTCACCGGTGGTTTTGGTACCACGGGGGTAGAAAGGAGTATGGATGGTTAGGATCGGGTTGCATTGATTGTATTGCTATGTATGATGGGTGTTAGCATGTTGTTTATCGGGAGCGGGATTTTACACCTTTGAGTCACTCGACTCACCCTCTCCTTTGACATTTGGGTGACTCGTGAAGACGCGGACATGGGGCGGGATGGACTCGGGAGTGCGCATGCCATGCTCTAATAAAAGTTTTACTCACCATTTGCATTTGAGTACTTTAGTTATTTAATTTTGTTTGGGTTTTATTTTGGACTTGTAAAAAGCCTTTAAATTATGCCTTTTATTATTATGTTTTAAGTTTGGTTTTAATATGCTTTAATGATGATTGGATTAATTTGCTAAAACATGACACAACAACGATTTCAAAGCGTTAACGATATGTTTTCAACTATACCATCGGGTATCATGACCGATTTTATAAGTCTGCGAAAATCAATTGTTTTCAAACTTGAAGGCAAATTTTACTAAGTCTAAATGTTTTAGTAATGTGATTAAACACCTTGTTTTTCTAAACGGATCAAAATTTTACCAATTCTATTTAGTGCAAACTTCGAAATTTTCAAACTCGTTTTTCCCGTAACATACCAGATTCGGTCATGGTGTTTGGACCGGGTTTGGGGTGTTACACAGCATGTTCACACTGGCATGTGACCCTTGTATGGATAAAAAATTTCTAAGTTCTCCAAAAATTTTGTATGTTATCGGTTTAGTCCCGAATCTCTTCTAAAGCATAATTTAGGCCTCCTGGGCTCTTATAAGGGACAATATGACATTGTTGAATGGTATTTGAATATGAATGCATAGATGTATGAACATTGTATGATAAATGATGTGTAATGATTGGTAATACCTCGTAATCTTACTCTGGTGACAGATACGAGTTAGGGGTGTTACACATGGTATGTTTTAAAATGGTAGCAAGATGCTCAACTATGCATATGGTTATACATGTTTAATTATTGTGATTGAAGTGCCTTTTTTTAGGCATATTGGTTGTATGCATATGTATCTTATTTGGATAGGTTAATGTTACATGATTTGGTGGACTTTGGGATGTTTGATTATATGCAAAAAATTGGTTGTAGGTGTGTACATGTTTGGGGTGAGAAAATTGGCTTGGAAATAGCCTATTTCCCGTCCACACACCCGGAGACAAGGGTGTGTGTCTTAGCCGTGTGTGATACATGACCAAGCGACATGGCTATGTGTCCCCTATAGCTTACAAAGGGTTGCAAGTCAGGCAATTACACGACCTATGTAACATCCAGAAATTGGGCCTAGAAAAATTGGGCCCAATGGGCCTTGAGCGTAGTAGCGTTTAAAATTCTTAGGAAGAAGAGAATGGCTTTAGTGCAAGTTGAACCTATTAGGTGAGTGATTTTGGAGGGTTATAGGGCTTCTATGAAGTCCCGGGATCAAACTTTGGTTTTAGGAAAATTTTGGTTTTAGGCGGGAAAAACCCTGGGAGTTAGTAGGTAGGCTTTAAGAATAAAATGTGGAGGAAAATGACACAAGTGGAGTGTATGGTGTAGTGGCAAAGTGACGCCACTTAAGGGACAAGGGAATGACGCCATAAGAGAGGAAGGAGGTCGAAGGTTCAAGTTTTGGCTCTTGCATTTTGGTTTTCTATTTATATGGACCTTAGAATTTGGCTATAGATTTATATTTAGTTACGCATGGTTTAAGACACAAAAGAAGCTTGTGTTGTGGTGGCATGTAGCGTCTGGAGCATAAGAGTGGTCAGGGGTTCAAATCTCATGACAAGCTAGGGAGTATTTATTTTGCTGTCTGGACGGGAATAGTTTGAGTTGGATTTAAACTCTACTGACGAAAGGATCCCACATCGGAAAGATACAAAGAAGGAAGATGAGAAGCTAGCTATATATAGAGCATTCTATGATAGGAGGAAGGACACCTTGGAGGGCGTTTGGGCGCAGGAGTGGCCGGATCGCGGAATAGCACCAGATTCCTATCAGGTGTGTAACTCTCTCTACTCTAGTTGTAGAGCGGCAAATGCCGAAGTGCCGGTCACGACAATAGTAGCCACACGAGCGTGCGAGCGCACGTGTGAGGCTTCGACGCGATAGTTGAGGCCATCAGTAGTATTCTTGTGGGTTGAGGCTGCTTGAGCCACGATGAGCTGAAGTGGGCCCAATTGAATGAATTGTATGATGGTGTAGTATATAGTGAACTAGACTAGGAGAATCTCTTATATGTGGCTAGATTTGTGCTAGATGGGCTACACGAGCGTGTGGGCCCGAATGGGCCGAAATCGAGTTTTAGGTTCAATAGTCCGGTACGACCAGAAATGGTAGTTGAGTCGCTCAGGACGACATTAGGTCTTCAGAAAGGCCATTGCATGTGCGAAATTATTGAAATACCCTAGATAGGTAAATTACGAAAGTACCTTTAGTAGGTAAAATTACGGTTATACCCTTAGAGGTTGATTAGCTTGATTATGTTGTATTATGTCTATCTGATTATGGTGGTAATTCATGTTATACTTATATTTGATATATGTTTTGCATACATGACATACTGCATACACGAATTATTATGTCATATTGCATGGGATTTGAGATGTTATGATATGAAGGGGAAGTGCTTATGGGTGACAATGTCACACCTAATGATTGTACATTATTGTATCGGTGTTTTGGTCACATGGTGATTGGTGGCTAAGCCACGTTGTATTATCTTTGGTCACATGGTGATCGGTGGCTAAGCCACGTTATATTACCTTGGTCACATAGTAATCGGTGGCTAAGCCACATTACTTTGTTCTTGAGCAGTATGACTGTCAGCATGACTGCCAAAGTGGCGTGTAGCGGATGGAGGGTTGATTGTAGAAATCCCCACGGTGTGATGGGTTGGCACGGGGTGGCGTGTAGAGGATGGAAAAACTAGATTGGGCTGGGACATAATGCATTCATTTATTCTTTTGTCATCTTGAGTGGGCTAAGGCCTAATATGCGATTATGGGCCGTGAGCCGTTTATGTGATATAGGGGATTTACACACTGAGTCTCAGTGGCTTACCCTTACCCTTTCAGGTAATCAGTAGATCGCGGATTTGGGAGCTAAGGCGGACTTGTGGTGGCCATGCAATGTTTTCTCAAAAACTCGTTTCTTTTATTTGGACTTATTTTTATTTGGGTTTTTGTTATGTAATAAGGCCACTATGATTTTAATTTTGGTATTTTATTTGGTTTAGCTTTTAATTTGATTATTGCCTATTATTATTAAATGTTCAATACGGGAATTTCCTAAACCCTTAATAACCATTTTCCAAAATGTTAACAAAAGGATAACAAGCGAATAAATATTTAAACTCGAAATTTTTAACAAACGCGCAGCTTTTAAACAACCCTTTTATGTGACATGCCAGATCCGGTCGTAACGTTTAGGCCGGGTTTGGGGTGTTATAATTATGGTATCAGAGCCTAGGTTCAAAAACTCGGTTGTGGGTTTGGGTTCAAAAATGTTTTCAAAGGATTGTTTGGAAAAAGGTTTAGAAAAATATATATCTGTTTTCTGGAAGTATGGCACCCAAGTCTCCGGCACCAATCCACACTGTAAGTTTCCTGATACTTTGCTTTGTTATATGCTATATTTCTGGTACCTATTCTCTGTTTTTGGTTTGGATGTGATGTTCGGATATAAAGTTGGTTGTGTATGAAATATTTGTCTGCTTTAATGGCTAGGTGTTTTTGAGTATGTGTAGGAGTTCTAAATTCTAGTTAAAAGTATATTAGTGTTCTTAAGATCAGAGTGCGCAGCAAGAGCGTAGTGTGGTAGGTTAGGATGTGTGACTGTTAGTTAGTTGGAAATTTCGAGGATGAAATTTCTTTAAGGAGGGTAGATTTGTAACATCCCGAAATTGGGCCTAGAAGAATTGGTCCAGTAGGCCTTGAGCGTAGTAGCATTTAAAATATTTAGGAACAAAAGAATGGCTTTAGTGCAAGTTGAACCTATTAGGTGAGTGATTTTGAAAGGTTAGGAGGCTTCTATGAAGTTCCGGGATCAAACTTTGGTTTTAGGAAAATTTTGGTTTTAGGCGAGAAAAACCCTAGGAGTTAGTAGGTAGGCCTTAAGAATAAAATGTGGAGGAAAATAACACAAGTGCAGTGTGTTGTGTAGTGGCAAAGTGACGCCACTTAAGGGACAATGGAATGACACAATAAGGGAAGAAGGAGGTCCAAAGTTCAAGTCTTGGCTCTTGTATTTTGGTTTTCTTTTTGCATGGACCTTAGAATTTGACTATAGATTTATATTTAGTTGCGCATTGTTTAAGACACAAAAGAAGCTTGTGTTGTGGTGGCATGTAGCGTCTGGAGCATAAGAGAGGTCAAGGGTTTGAATCTCATGACAAGCAAGGGAGTATTTATTTTGCTTCTGGACGGGAAGAGTTTGAGTTGGATTTAAACTCTACTGACGAAAGGATCCCATATCAGAAAGATACAAAGAAGGAAGGTGAGAAGCTAGCTATATATAGAGCATTCTATGATAGGAGGAAGGACACCTTGGGGGGCGTTTGGGCATAGGAGTGGTTGAAGCGCAGAATAGCACCAGATTTCTATCAGGTGTGTAACTCTCTCTACTTTAGTTGTAGAGCGGCAAATGCCGAAGTGCCGGTCACGACAATAGTAGACACACGAGCATGCGAGCGCACGTGTGGGGCTTCGACGCGATAGTTGAGGCCATCAGTAGTATTCTTGTGGGTTGAGGCTGCTTGGGCCACGATGGGCCGAAGTGGGCCCAATTGAATAAAATGTATGTTGGTGTAGTATATAGTGAACTAGACTAGGAGAATCTCTTATATGTGGCTAGATTTGTGCTAGATGGGCCACACGAGCGTGTGGGCCCGAATGGGCCGAAATCGGGTTTTAGGCTCAATAGTCCGGTACAACTGGATATGGTAGCTAAGTCGCTCGAGGTGACATTAGGCCTTTGAAAAGTCCATTACAGGTGCGAAATTACTAAAATACCCTCGATAGGTAAGTTACGAAAATACCCCTGGTAGGTAAAATTATGGTTATACCCTTAGAGGTTGATTAGCTTGATTATGTTGTATTATGTCTATCTAATTATGAGCGTAATTCATGTTATACTTATATTTGACATATGTTTTGCATACATGACATACTGCATACACGAATTATTATGTCATATTGCATGGGATTTGGGATGTTATGATATGAAGGGGAAGTGCTTATGGGTGACAATGTCACACCTAATGATGATACATTATTGTATTGGTGTTTTGGTCACATGGTGATCGGTGGCTAAGCCACGTTGTATTATCTTTGGTCACATGGTGATCGGTGGCTAAGCCACGTTATTTTACCTTGGTCACATAGTGATCGGTGGCTGGGCCTCGTTATTTTGTTCTTGAGCAGTATGGCTGTCAGCATGACTGCCAAAGTGGTGTGTAGCGGATGGAGGGTTGATTGTAGAAATCCCCACGATGTGATGGGTTGGTACGGGGTGTCGTGTAGAGGATGGAAAAACTAGGTTGGGCTGGGACATAATGCATTCATTTATTCTTTTGTCATCTTGAGTGGGCTAAGGCCCAATATGCGATTGTGGGCCATGAGCCGTTTATGTGATATAGGGGATTTACACACTGAGTCTCGGTGACTCACCCCTGGCTTAACCTTTCAGGTAATCAGTAGATCTCGAATTTGGGAGCTGAGGCGATCTTGTGGTGGCCATGTAATGTTTTCTCGTAAACTCGTTTCTTTTATTTGGACTTATTTTTATTTGGGTTTTTGTTATGTAATAAGGCCACTATAACTTTAATTTTGGTATTTTATTTGGTTTAGCTTTTAATTGGACTACTGCCTATTATTATTAAATGTTTAATACGCGAATTTCCTAAACCCTTAATAACCGTTTTCCAAAATATTAACAAAAGGATAACAAGCGAATAAATATTTAAACTCGAAATTTTTAATAAACGCGCAGTTTTTAAACAACCCTTTTATGTGACATGCCAGATCCGATCGTAACGTTTAGGCCGGGTTTAGGTTGTTACAATTATGGTATCAGAGCCTAGGTTCAAAAACTCGGCTGTGGGTTTGGGTTCAAAAATGTTTTCAAAGGATGGTTTGGAAAATGGTTTAGAAAAATATATATATCTGTTTTCTGGAAGTATGACACCCTAGTCTCCGGCACCAATCCGCACTGTAAGTTTCCTGATACTTTGCTTTGTTATATGCTATATTTCTGGTATCTATTCTATGTGTTTGCTTTGGATGTGATGTTCGGATATAAAGTTGGTTGCGTATGAAATATTTGTCTACTTTAATGGCTAGGTGTTTTTGAGTATGTGTAGGATTTCTAAATTCTAGTTAAAAGTATATTAGTGTTATTAAGATTAGAGTGCGCAGCAAGAGCGTAGTGTGGTAGGTTAGGATGTGTGACTGTTAGTTAGTTGGAAATTTCAAGGACGAAATTTCTTTAAGGAGGGTAGATTTGTAACACCCCGAAATTGGGCCTAGAAGAATTGGGCCCAATGGGCCTTGAGCGTAGTAGCATTTAAAATATTTAGCAACAAGAGAATGGCTTTAGTGTAAGTTGAACCTATTAGGTAAGTGATTTTGGAAGGTTAGGGGGCTTCTATGAAGTCCTGGGATCAAACTTTGGTTTTAGGGAAATTTTGGTTTTAGGCGAGAAAAACCCTAGGAGTTACTGGTGTAGTGGCAAAGTGACGCCACTTAAAGGACAAGGGAATGATGCCATAAGGGAGGAAGGAGGTCCAAGGTTCAAGTCTTGGCTCTTCCATTTTGGTTTTCTTTTTACATGGACCTTAGAATTTGGCTATAGATTTATATTTAGTTGCGCATGGTTTAAGACACAAAAAGAGCTTGTGTTGTGGTGGCATGTAGCGTCTGGAGCATAAGAGAGGTCAAGGGTTCGAATCTCATGATAAGCAAGGGAGTATTTATTTTGCAGTCTGGACGGGAAGAGTTTGAGTTGGATTTAAACTCTACTGACGAAAGGATCCCACATCGGAAAGATACAAAGAAGGAAGGTGAGAAGATAGCTATATATAGAGCATTCCATGATAAGAGGAAGGACACCTTGGAGGGCGTTTGGGCGCAGGAGTGGTCGAAGCGCAGAATAGCACCAGATTCCTATCAGGTGTGTAACTCTCTCTACTCTAGTTGTAGAGCGGCAAATGCCAAAGAGCCGGTCACGACAATAGTAGCCACACGAGCGTGTGAGCGCACGTGTGGGGCTTCGACGCGATAGTTGAGGCCATCAGTAGTATTCTTGTGGGTTGAGGCTGCTTGGGCCACGATAGGCCGAAGTGGGCCCAATTGAATAAAATGTATGGTGGTGTAGTATATAGTGAACTAGACTAGGAGAATCTCTTATATGTGGCTAGATTTTTGCTAGATGGGCCACACGAGCGTGTGGGCCCGAATGGGCCGAAATCAGGTTTTAGGCTCAATAGTCCGGTACGACCGGAAATGGTAGCTGAGTCAATCGAGGCGACATTAGGCCTTCAGAAAGTCCATTGCTGGTGCGAAATTACTGAAATACCCTCGATAGGTAAATTACGAAAATACCCTTGGTAGGTAAAATTACGGTTATACCTTTAGAGGTTGATTAGCTTGATGATGTTGTATTATGTCTATCTGATTATGATGGTAATTCATGTTATACTTATATTTTATATATGTTTTGCATACATGACATACTGCATACACGGATTATTATGTCATATTGCATTGGATTCGGGATGTTATGATATGAAGGGGAAGTGCTTATGGGTGACAATGTCACACCTAATGATGGTACATTATTGTATCGGTGTTTTGGTCACATGGTGATCGGGGGCTAATCCACGTTGTATTATCTTTGGTCACATGGTGGTCGGTGGCTAAGCCACGTGATATTACCTTCGTCACATAGTGATCGGTGGCTAAGCCATATTATTATGTTCTTGAGCAGTATGACTGTTAGCATGACTGCCAAAATGGCGTGTAACAGATGGAGGGTTGATTGTAGAAATCCCTACGGTGTGATGGGTTGGTACGGAGTGGCGTGTAGAGGATGGAAAAACTAGGTTGGGCTGGGACATAATGCATTCATTTATTCTTTTGTCATCTTGATGGAAAAACTAGGTTGGGCTGGGACATAAGCAACGTTGTATTATCTTTGGTCACATGGTGATCGGTGGCTAAGCCACGTTATTTTACCTTGGTCACATAGTGATCGGTGGCTGGGCCTCGTTATTTTGTTCTTGAGCAGTATGGCTGTTAGCATGACTGCCAAAGTGGTGTGTAACGGATGGAGGGTTGATTGTAGAAATCCCCACGATGTGATGGGTTGGTACGGGGTGTCGTGTAGAGGATGGAAAAACTAGGTTGGGCTGGGACATAATGCATTCATTTATTCTTTTGTCATCTTGAGTGGGCTAAGGCCCAATATGTGATTGTGGGCCATGAGCCGTTTATTGATATAGGGGATTTACACACTGAGTCTCGGTGACTCACCCCTTGTTTAACCTTTCAGGTAGTCAGTAGAACGCGGATTTGGGAGCTGAGGCGGACTTGTGGTGGCCATGCAATGTTTTCTCGTAAACTCGTTTCTTTTATTTGGACTTATTTTTATTTGGGTTTTTGTTATGTAATAAGGCCACTATAACTTTAATTTTGGTATTTTATTTTGTTTAGCTTTTAATTTGATTACTGCCTATTATTATTAAATGTTCAATATGGGAATTTCCTAAACCCTTAATAACCGTTTTCAAAAATGTTAACAAAAGGATAACAAGCGAATAAATATTTAAACTCGAAATTTTTAACAAACGCGCAGTTTTTAAACAACCTTTTATGTGACATGCCAGATCCGGTCGTAACGTTTAGGCCGGGTTTGGGGTGTTACAACCTAGCACACGGCCTAGCACACATGCGTGTGAGACGATTTCAAAGGGTACATCGCCTGGCACACGGGTGTGTGGCTTGGCCGTGTGACCTAAGTCAGAGAGTTACACCGGCACAGACACGGGCTGGGACATGGGCTGGGACACTGTCGTGTGTCCCTATTTTGAATGCCCACACGGCTTGAGACACGGGCGTGTGTCTCAACCGTGTTAGTCACACGGCCTGGCCACATGGCCCTGTGACCCCTGCAATTTGAAAATGTTCATCTTTTCCCTAAAATTTTTTATGTTTTCGATTTAGTTCCGACTTGTTTCTAATGTGTTTTTATGGCCTCGAGGGCTCCTAAAAGGGAAAATATGTATGTCATTGATTTGTTTTGTATTGACTGATATTATAAATTTAAATGTATTAAGTTTTTGATAGTTTCAAGTCTTAAACTCCAGTAATGCTCTGTAATCCTATTCCGGCAACGGAATCGGGTTAGCGGTGTTACATGTATAAACTCTTTTACTACTAAGGTTCTTTTGTTAAAGACTCAATAAGCTTTAGCACTTAAAGAATAACTAAGAAAAATTCTTTCATCACTTTTAGCATCAAATTTACCAATATTATATTTGTCATTGTTTAAAACAAAACATTTGCATCCAAAGGAATGAAAATAGCTAATGCTAGGCTTTTTATTTTTGAAAAGTTTAGATGGTGTTTTCTTTAAAATAGGTCTAATAATAACTCTATTAACAACATAGCAAGCGGTATTTGTGGCTTTCGCCCAAAAGTATTTTGGTAAATTATTTTCACAAAGCATAGTTTTAGCCATTTCCTCTAAAGTTCTATTTTTCCTCTCAACAAATTCATTTTGTTGAGGGGTTCTAGGTGCAGAAAAATTATGGCTAAATCAATTTGAGTTGCAAAAATTTTCAAAACCAAGATTTTGAATTTCGGTTCTATCGTCACTTCTAACACTAGTGATAAAGTAACATTTTTCATTTTGGTTCATTTTTGAAAACATGATGAATTTTTCTAAAGTTTCATCTTTACTACTTAAGAAAAGAACCCAAGTAAATCTAGAATAGTCATCAACAAACACAAAATTTGTTTTCCACCCAAGCTATTTGTCCTAATAGGACCAAATTACTTTATGTGAATTAGTTGAAGAGCTCTACTAGATGATACATCATTAATAGGTTTAAAGGAAACTCTTTCATGTTTACCCTTAACACATGCATCACAAACTTTTTCTAGTTCAAAATCAATTTTAGGCAAACCTCTTACTAAGTCATTTTTAGCTAGTTTATGTAATATGATCATGCTAGCATGTCCTAATTTTCTATGCCATAATAAAGAACTATTTTCATTTTTAACAACAAGGCATATGTTAGAATTATGCAAATCATCTAAATGCACGATATATGTATATTTTCTATCCTATGTCCTACAACTAGAATCTTATTAGAAGCAATGGCAATAACCTTACAACCTTTAGACTCAAATATGAAATTGAAACCTTTATCACATAATTGACTAATATTGAAAAGATTATGCTTAAGACCGTTCACATATAAGACATACTCAATTATAATTGAAGAGTTTTTACCATTAGAGTCTATTCCTTCATTTTTTTCTCTTAGGGAGTTGTCACCAAATATAACTTCTCTTCCAATTTTTGGCTTCAAATTGATAAAGTGGCTCTTATCATTGGTCATGTGTCTTGAGCATCCACAAACAAGGCACCATAAGTTTTTTCCTTGAATAGTCCACCGCAAAGCAATGCTCATTTTTCCTACAAATATAGAATTAAACTTTGATTTTTGGTACCCAAATTCTTTTGGGTCCATAAGAATTAGTTCTTATAATTTTAGTCCTTTTAGGTATCCATTTTGAAATCAAGTTTCGATCTTGAGATGTTACGAGTCCTTTAGGGATCCATACACTTTTTATAAGTTTTCTTTTGTAAAAAATTTAAGGACCTCTATGTTTATAGAAATTAAAATTATTTTTAACAATTTTTTTTGAATTTTCCCCTATTTTCAAAAACTTTGTTAGAGTGAGCCTTTTCACTTTTAAGCAATTCAAGTTGCTTTTCATGATCATCATGAACTTTAGAAAGTGAATTGTGCAAACCTAAATTCTTCTTCTCAAAACCATTACTTTCTTGCATTATGTATACTTTCTCTTCAAGTTCATGATTGGTTTTGCAAAGCAAGTCATTTTTATTTTTCAATTTTGAAATATTTTTCTTATGTTTTGAATTCATGAATTCAAATTCCAAACCTAGTTCATCATAGACATCTTGCAACTCATCAAAAGAATAAGAATTTGAAATAGAAGAGTTAGAAGTTACCTTAGAACCATTAATGGCCATGAGACATAAGTTGGATACTTTTTGAATTTCTTCATTAGATGAATCCTCATCACTCCAAGTAGCGACATTGGCCTTGTGATTTTGTTTGCTAGACCCCTTCTTCTTCCATTGAGGACAATCAAACTTGATGTTTCCCAGTTTTTTGCACTCATTAAAAATAATAGGATCTTTCTCCTAGGTTGATTCAATTTTGTGTCCTTTCTTCTTTTGAAATATTCTTCCTTTGTTGGACCTCATAAATCTCTTGAACGTTCTTACAAACATTGTAACACCCCTTACCCGTATTCAACGCTAGAACCGGGTACGAGGCATTACCGGACTTAACTTACTTAAACATATAATATCAGACCATAAGATTTCATTTCAAATTAAAACTTTTCATTCAAAATTATAACGTCCCTATTATAGGTCTACGAGACCCTAAACATACATATGGAGTGGTTCGGGACTAAACCGAAAACTTACGAACACTTAGAATTTTTTTTGCTCAAAACAGGGCCATACGCTCGTGTGGAACGGAACATGCTCGTATGGAATTTATTTTTCATTTCGAACCTACATGTGTTTTCACATGGCCTGGCACACGCCCGTGTCTATGGTCCGTGTCCCTCACACGGCCATGACACGCCCGTGTCTTATTCCGTGTGTGAAAACATTGACATTCTGTTTATGACATCAGCAGACACTTAGAGACACACGACATAGTCACACGCCCATGTGCTGGCCAGTGTGACGAACTGAATTTTTTGTAAATTAGATGCAGGGGACACACATCCTACCAACATGCCATCTGGGCTGAATGTGTGTCACAAAATGAATTGAGTAACGTTAATAGCCAATACCTTGGCTAACCAATATGTCATATAACAAAATGACCAAGTTCCTATACATGTCATCCCCAAAATAATCGAACTTTACTATAGCAAAAGAATAACTTGATAGTGTGAATCAAACTCCGACATCCTTCGATCCTAAAGCTAGCTTGGTGATACTACAAGGGAAAGGGAAAAGAGAGGGGTAAGCATAAAGCTTAGTAAGTTTGCATGAAATAAATAGCAACGTAAAGACTTATGATAACATCCATCCATTACATTGAATAATAACACAAGTTGTCAAACATATAGCTATAACTTTCTCATGCTTACTCTTACCAATCACATATCACATATCGGACACATTTCTCGTAAGTTACTTATATGTACCTGTATCACTTCATCACATAACTTTAGAACTATTTTCATCTTTAACATAAACTTAACTCCTTATCCCGTTGAACCACTTGGAATACTTGAGGATACATAAGAATCATTGCACACGTAATACGATGCCAATGCCATATCCCAGATATGGTTTTACATGGGATCACATCTCGATGCCGTTGCCATATTCCAGGTATGGACTTACACGAAATCTCATAGCGATGTCGATGCCATATCCCAGATATGATCTTATACGAGATCGTATATCGATTTCATGTCCCAGACATGGTCTTACACGATTTCATACTGAAGCCAAGTCTCAAATGTGGTCTTACACAAAATTACTGCTCGATGCTGATGCCATATCCCAGATATGGTTTTATATGGGATCTCCATTAGGTGTTGAGGCCATGTCCCAGACATGGTCTTAAACGGGACCTTTCTAATCTCATGTCATGATAATGGTATCCTTTCTATTCCTAAGGTTCAACCGAGACTTTGAGTTAATAAAATCTCATCATACTTTCATTGATACCTCATTAATCAGTTTCATAGAGATAATATATATTTCTCATGATATTAAGCATTTAAAAATACAATAACATTATGTAGCTTTATTACACACAAACTTACCTCGGTAACAAAATGTGTATAGTCGTTCAATTTAGTCCACCACTTTATTCTTTCCTTGGTTTCGATTCGGACTTCGTGTTTCTTGGTCTATAATGACAATTTCACTTATTTAATCATCACATTGACTAAAATAGCCCATGAGTCATACTTTGGAAAAAATTATAATTTTGCCCCTAAACTTTTTCATATTTCAAAAAGGGTCCCTAGGCTCATATGATTAAATATACTCATTTCCTTGGTTACCCAAGCCTAGCTGAACACTTATTGAGCTTATAATAACTCACACTTTCCTTCAAAACTGATTTTTACCACACATTTTATCATCTTTACAAATAGGTCCTTTTTTATGTGTTTTCCATGAAAGTCACTTAGAAAAATATGTTTATCACACATCATACTTTCATATTCCTCCATTAATCATCAAAATACATGCATGTCATACATGGGTAAATTTTTTAACATGACCTCTAGCTTAAAATATAGCTAGAAATAGCTAAATCGAGCTACAAGGATCTAAAAAATACGAAGAACATTAAAAACAGGGCTAGGATGCACTTACTTTGAGCTTCAAAATAAACAAAGCCCTAGCTATGGCTTCTCCTCAAAAATTTAGCACTTAGGAAGAAGATGGACTTCCCTTTTTATTAATTTATTAACCATATGACCAAAATGCCCTTAAGGCCCTTCCTTGAGATTTTTCCTTCCCATGTCCATTTTTGTCCATCTAAGATATAATGGTCTAATTGCTAAATAAGGACCTCTAATAATTTTTCTAATGCTATCTCATACTTGAAACTTCTAGAATCTCATATTTTTCAATCTTTGCAATTTAGTCCTAATGAATAAATTGATCACAAATTTTATAAAATTTCTTCATGAAATTTTCACACAATCATGCAAACATGTCATAGACCTCATAAAAGCCATAAAACACATATTTTCACTTTGGATTTGTTGTTTCACAACCACTATTCTGACTAGGCCCTAAATTAGGCTGTTACAATTCTCCCCCCTTAGGGATTTTTGACCCCAAAAATCTTACCGATAAAAAGGTTGGGATATTGGTTTCTCATAGCCTCCTCGGGCTCCCATGTAGCCTCTTCTACCCCATGTCTTTGCCACAATACTTTCACAAGAGCTATACTTTTATTTCTTAACTGTTTGACTTCTCGTGCCGAAACCTTAACCGGCTCTTCACCATAAGTCATGTCCGGTTGAACTTCTACCTCTGTTGGTACAATCACATGCGAAGGGTTTGAGCGGTAGCAATGTAACATAGACGTGTGGAATACATCATGAATCTTTTCCAACTCAGATGGCAAAGCCAAACGATAAGCTACCGCCCTATCCTCTCGGTAATCTCATACGATCCGAAAAAGTACGGACTCAATTCGCCTCTTCGGCCAAATCTGAGAACTTTCTTCCATGGTGGCACTTTTAAAAATACCTTATCACCAACTTGAAACTCAATCTCCTTCCGTTTCAAATCTGCGTATGAATTTTGTCTATCAAAAGTAGTTTTTAAACAATCACGTATCACTTTTACTTTCTCTTTAATTTCTCTAACCAAATCAACCCCGAGAATCTGATTTTCTCTGAGTTCGGTCTAATACAAGGGCGTTCAGCACTGACGCCCATATAATGCCTCATAAGGCGCCATTTTCAAACTCGACTGGAAACTAATATTGTAGGCAAATTCTACTAATGGTAAGTACTTTTCCCAATTACCCTGAAATTCTAAAACACAACATCGGAGCATGTGTTCGAGTATCTGTATTATCTTACTGTTCGTCACTTTGCGGATGGAAAGCTGTACTAAAATTTAGCTTTGTGCCCAAGGCCTCTTGCAACTTTTTCCAAAACCGTGATGTAAATTTCAGATCTCTATCCGAAATAATTGACAATAATACTCCGTGTAATCTCAGAATTTCTGACACATGCAAATCTGTCAATGATCGCTGTAAATCAGAGCTTTAAAATTTATAAAAAGAATGATCGAACCTAGAAGCTAACTCTGACAACGATTAAAGGCAAGTTACCTATCAAACAGTAGTATAGTTTAGGCAAGACCGGATTGTCAAACCCAAAGGAACTAAAAGTACTAATACTAACTTTTTTTTTTACTATTTAGCCTTAAAAATAAAGTGAAGTTGTTTCAATCTAAATTAACGACGACTAAACTAAGGATAAAGATAAAAAGATCGAATTGGGAAATAACTTGAAGAAAAACTCAATTGATCACGACGATACCCTCAGGAAGAATCCACCTAGACTTCACTTGTTATCTAACCCTGAATTATATGACTTATTTACTTAGCTTGATCCGTAGGACTTTCTAACCTATGCTAAACCCTCTCTCGAGGCAAATAACGTCTAACCCTAGGTTAATTAGTGGAACTCTCGTTCTCTTATAATAACCCCCTAGAATAGTAGTAAATCGATCTATGGATTCCCATATTAGGTTTCACCCTAATCAGGCAAAATCTCGTAACCCTATCTCTAGGCGTTCGATCAACTCCGCTTACGCTAGATCTACTCTTAAGCAGGGTCTATTCCTCCGCCACCTAAGCACATTAGATTTGGATTAAGCATGCATAATTAAGAACAAACTAAGTAGTTATCATATAATTCAAAAATTAAATAACAAGATTCATCTAGGTTTCATCCCCTTAAGGTATCTGAGGGGTTTAGTTCATAACTAAGAAAGAAAACATCTCAAGAGAAAAGTTAAAACAAAACATAAGAAATCCCTAAAACTCCTTGAAGGAATGGAAGGAGAATTCCGCCGTCTTGAGTATAATTCAAGCTTCTTGGGATGGATCAACTGGCTAACTTCGAGCGATTCCCACAATTCTGACCTTTCCAGCTTGGCTCCTTGGCCTAGCTCTCCTCCCCTTCAAAGGTGGTACTTAGGGGGTATATATAGGCTCTTTGGAATGTGATACTTTCTCCCTAAGTATCCTTTTCTGACTGAAATTGCCCTTTCCAGTGATAGAGGCACGGCCATGGAACACGCCCGTGTGGGTCGACTTCAAACTGTGTTTGGATTTCTAACTTAAGGCATAGCCGTGTAAGTCGGGGTTGAGGCCATGCTCTAGGTGGTCGGCGAGGCACGGCCGTGTGGTCTTTGGGCCAGGCCTTGTCGATTTCGTGATATGGCCCATTTACTCTGTTTTGGGCCCGTTTTACGTTCTTTTCATCCTCGGGTGGTTTCTTGGGTATAAGACATGAAAAGAAAGGATTAAGAGCACCTTTTTACATAAATCAAGGCTCAAATCATCCAAAAGCATACTAAATGTGGTATTAAAATATGTTGCTTTTACGGTTTATCAAATACCCCCACACTTAAGCTTTTGCTCGTCCTCAAGTAAAATTCTCAACTACAATTAAAACAAACTTTCCATGATACATAATTCCTATAAAAAATGCCTTATCCTAATTCATAGATAATTTATAGATGGATAATTCCACTCAAAGATTCCTAAAGATTCAAATAAGATAAGTCATTCATTTGTAGCACGAAAACTTAGGTGTCTCCCCTTATATGAATAAGTACCTTTAATTTAAAACCGACAAGGTTTGACATCCTCACAAAAGATTCACTCAAATCACTCAAAAAGTGTTTAAAGGTCAAAATTAAGCACTCATAAGCCAAACCTGAAAAGTTAATCCCATAGGCTTGCCTAAAAATCAAATCTCCACCACTGTAAAATGATATGATAAATAGATCAAAAGGTCTTTGTTAGGGTTGTAACGGGGCTATGGTTAAAGGTATGGATAAAGGCTAAAATTAGAAGGTTAGAATCGATATTGAATTGAGAAGTTACCTACCTAAAAATTTCTAAGATATTAATTACTGAAAGTAATAATAAACCTACTAAAACGAGATTTTTGATAAATTGACTTTAACTTGTATAAGCTCACTCTTCATAATACAAATACTGACTATACTTTGATTTTTTTTAAGAACAAACTAATAAAGACAACTTAAACTCATAATAAAAACTTAGGTAACTAATCAAATCATATCTTGATTAAAGGGTAGTCAAAAGGAAGGGTGATAACAAATACAAAGGGTTTTTTTGGGTTAATTTTAGTGGGTTAATTAATAAAAAGGTTTGTTAGGATCAACGGGGTTCACTAAGGGTTAATTTGTGGAGGTAGGCTTTTTAGTGAAGTAAGTGGGTTAAAACCTAAGTGCCTTTATCATCTCGATATATCAAATTATAACTGTGGTCTTGACTTGTATAATCAAGGCAAGTTCTAGAATAACAGCTCATAGTTGACACACTCATAATCAAAAAGTGAGCATGAAAAAGAATAGATGCTCTATAAGGCTCAAGATCGCACAAAAATTATGGATGTTTTTGACATCAACCTTATAAATTTCAAACTTCAAGATAACATTCAAATTCAGGTTAACAACCTAAAATTTTAAATTTTTGAAAATTAGACTTATCATGCTTGATTCCCTAGTATTCTTCAAATTTAATCATCAATGCACAATTAACTATGACTTATTCAAAAACATATCAATAAAAATAATAAATCATCAGAAATTTCATCTTAATTAGTAATATGAGAAAATTACTTTCAAACAAGATTAAATTCAGGGATTTGAGAACAATGCAGAAAGTTAGGCATTTTCTCAGAATAACTATTCATCCCCCACACTTAAGATGTACATTGCCCTCAATGTACAAAGATAGATAATAACTTTTAAGGGATAAATCAAAAGAGAAGGGGAAAGAATTACTCCCTAAGTTTTGGATGTTTTCCCGGAGGCGTGTCTTTGGTGGTGGTGATGGTCGGTCTGGATGATGAACCTGCGCTAGATGAAGAAATTGGGTAGCGCTTTGAGAAGTAGCCAGGAATCATTAAGACCTAATTAAAATAAACTAAGTATATAGTTAAAATTAAGAAAGATAAAGAAAGAGGAAACAAAAATGTAAACAAAATGAAAATAAAAGATAAATGGACCGAAGAGTCCTTATTGTTGGATGGTTCGTGAGGTGGGTGTGACCTCTAAGGCTGGGGAGGTGCCGTCGGTGGTGGAAGTGGCGTGGTTATCGTGGTGGTCAGCGTGATTCCCAAGCAGCCTGGTGAACCTGACACTACGAAACTAAACTAAGTTAAACTAACTTAAACATAAGAATGTCAAAGAAAAGGAGAATGAAAGGAAAAAGAAACGAAAAATATAAACTAAATGGTCTCAAAGATCCTCGGCCTGTTGTTTGGGTGAAGCTGCCGGCATGAACTCATGTAAATTATCCTCCTTTAAGGAGTTTGGCTTTTTATGCTTCTTTGACATGTTGTGTGATGGCACAAGGATCTAGAGTGTTAGTAAATGGAGTGAGAAGTATGATAGGAAGAAGGGGAAAAAGAAAAACAAGATGAAATTAGATGGGGGAAAAAAGGAAGGGCTGTGGGGTTTAAATAGAATTTCAAATCTGGTATGTTCCCACGCCCGTGGCCCGAGGGCGTGTCGATTTGCACGACCACTTCACACGGCCATGTGTTGGAATGTGTTATTACCCTATGCCTGTGCTTCAACCATCCATGCCCGTGCTCGATAAGTCAGTACGTAGGTACGGTTGGGAGCCATGGGCTTGTGTTGGTCGTGCTATGTAAGTTAGTAGCTTCACACGGCCGAGAGGCACGGCCGTGCCATTTTGTCGGTGCCCGTGGGGAAGAGTCGTTGAATCCGTGACGTCGAGAGGTGGTTGAACTGGTTTGTACGGCCTCTGCTATGTCAGTATGAAGATTCAGGTGGTCCACACGGCCACGAACACGGCTGTGTTAAGACCGTGTGGCCTGGAAATCTGCACTTCTGGTTAGTTTAGAAAAAGAAGGAAAAATGAAAAGTGAAAAGTAAAATAAAAATAAATTCATAAATAAGTAAGGTTAGTGCTCGGGTTGCCTCCCGAGAAGCGCTCGTTTATAGTCTTAAGCTAGACTTTCCTCGTGTTTGAAAAATTTCAGGGAGGTTTAAAGGTTTGAATATCTTCCATCATGCTGAAAGTTCTGTGTTCTTGATGAAATTCAAATTGGGAAGTGTTTACCTTAGAAGTGTCAAATGTTAGGGTGCTCACTTCGATTGTCCCGTGTGGGAATACATTAATTACCTTGAAAGATATTTCTTTATTCGTAATAGGATCAGGAGGAGATGTTTGTGGGTCTGCTGTGGTGGTATGATGATCTAATTTATCTAGTTGTACCTGGTCTCCTATTTTGAAGTGGTTTGATGTTCCTACAAGTTCTTCTGAGTGCTCTTTCAGCTTTACTTTGTATGACTCTGGTTCTTCCTTGAAGTGTGTTTTCCACTTGTCTGAGTCATTGGTTTGAATTCTTTGTTCTTCGTGAGTTATTTCTTTTTTGACACTGAACTGAGGATCAGGTTCAATCGCGCCCTTTTTCGGTGGTTCTCTGATTTTACTTCGTGTGGTTCTGTTTCTTCTTTGACCTATGTCTCCCGCTCATCTAATTTATCGACCCTAAGGCTTTGTTCCTCGTGTGCTTCTTCTCTGTTAGCTTGGGGTTCGTGTTTCAGCTTTGGTTTTTGTCCTTTTGATTTTTCCTGCGATGAAAGTTGAACAAATTGGTTATCATCTGTATTGACTTTCTTACCTTCATCGATTGTTGACCTGGCCGAGTCAAGAGCTTAAAAACTGATTGATTCGTCACCTACACGAAGTATGAGTTCTCCTGTGGCAACATCAATTTTAGTATTGGTAGTTGCTAGAAAAGGTCTTCCTAAAATTAAGGGGATTGAATTATCCTCATCCATATCTAAAACAACAAAATCTACTTGGAAAACAAATTTATCGATCTTTATGAGAACATCTTCGATAATGCCCCTAGGAATCCTAACAGTTTTATCAGCAAATTGAATACTCATCCTAGTTTGTTTGGGCTTCCCTAGACCTAGTCGTTTAAACAATGTATAAGGCATGACATTTATGCTTGCCCCTAAATCAGCTAACGCATTATCAATAGTTAAACTACCAATTAAACATTGAATTGTAAAACTTCCTGGATCTTTTAATTTCAATGGTAGTCTATTTTGTAGAATTGCTGAGCACTTTGCGTTGAGTTTCACGTGTGGCTCTTCATCTAATTTGCATTTGTTTGTCAAGAGCTGTCTTAAAAATTTCCGCGAGTCTGGCATCTGAAAGAAAGCTGTCTTAAAAATGGGTAAGTTAATATGTAATTTCTTTAAAAGTTTAAGAAACTTACCAGGCTGTTCTTCTAAATCGTCTCTTTTTAGTGCTTCGGGGTAAGGTATACGAGGTTGATACTCCTTGATTACCGGTTTTGGCTTTTTTTGCGTTACCTCTATTTTACCTTTTTCTTCCTTTGTTTCTTGTTGTGGGATGGGTTCGTCTATCTCTATATTTTCTTGAGCTGCTATGGCTTGAATTTGCTCCCTTGGATTAATCTTAGTGTTGCTTGGTAGACATCCCTACGGTCGTTCTGACATTAGCTTTGCAAGTTGTTCGACTGCATAAGCGACTTCCTTCACTGACTTAGTGATTTCCCCGATTCGGCTCTCGTTGCTTTTGATTGTCGTGTCAGTTTCTTGGAGGCATTTTTCTGTGTCTATTGAGAATTTTGTCAGCATCTCTTCGAGGGTTGGTTTCTTCTCTAATGGATAGGGCTGATTTTGGAAGTTTTGAGGAGGTTGTTGCCTTTGATTTACTTGATTTCCCTGACCTCCCCATGAAAAATTTGGGTGGTTCCTCCAACTTGGATTGTAAGTATTACTATATGGATTATTATTGGATCTGAAATTGTTACCTATATAGTTCATCTGTTCTCTCTCTGCTTCCGGTTGGTAGGGTGGGTACTCAGGATTCGCCACAGTTCCACTTGCATCACACTGCATTACTGGATGTACCTGCGAAGAACACAAACTGTCAATCTTTTTATACATTATCTCCATTCGTGTTGATAGCATGGTTACTGTGTCTATGTTGAAAGCTCCGGCAGATTTTGTTGGTTTCGTCCTTGTAACTTGCCACTAATAATTATTCAGTGACATCTCTTCAATGAACTCGTGTGCCGCTTCTGGGGTTTTATTGTTCAAGGTTCCACCGGCTGCTGAGTTGATTAGTTGCCTCGTTGAGGGATTTACACCATTATAGAATGTTTGGACTTGTAGCCACAAGGGTAAACAATGGTGTGGACACCTTTTCAAGAGATCCTTGTATCTCTTCCATGCGTCGGATAATGTCTTTAAATCCATCTGCACAAAAGAGGATATATCATTACTCAAATTGGCCGTTTTGGCTGGTGGGAAATATTTCATTCAAAATTTTTCGGTCATTTGTTCCCATGTAGTGATTGACCCTCGTGGTAACGAGTTTAACCACCGTTGGCTTTATTCCTTAACGAAAAAGGGAATAATCGAAGATGTATGGCATCATCAGAAACACCATTTATTTTGAAGGTATCACAGAACTCTAAGAAATTAGCTATATGAGTATTTGGGTCTTCGTCCTACAAACCATCAAATTGAACAAACTGTTGAATTATTTGTATTGTGTTAGGCTTTAATTCAAAATTATTAGCAGCTATAGCAGGCCTAACAATACTTGATTCTACCCCTATTAAGTGCGGTTTAACATAATCAAACATGGTACGTGGAGCGTTCCGTTCCCCCACATCGTGTGGTGGTGGATTTGTTTCGTCCATCCCTTCAGTAGGATTGGATCTGTCTTCTTCCTCTCTTTCTATATAGTTTAGGGCCCGCCTGATTTCTTGGATATTCCTTCGAGTGGTAGCTTCAATATCACTGTTGTATACTAAAGGTCTTGTCTGGTTCCTCCTAGTCATAAACTAGAGGTACCTAGAAAGAAAAGAAAGAAAAATTAGCAAAATAAAAAATTAACCTAAAAACAAAATAAATTGCTGAAAATAAAAATAATGGCTAAAGTAATAAAAATAGAGTTTTCCTAATATTTTAGTTCCCCGGCAACGGTGCCAAAAACTTGATCGCTGTAAATCAGAGCTTTAAAATTTATAAAAAAATGATCGAATATGGAAACTAACTCTGACAACGATTAAAGGCAAGTGTACCTATCGAACAGTAGCATAGTTTAGGCAAGACCGGATTGTCAAACCCAAAGGAACTAAAAGTACTAATACCCTCTCCCTAGGCATTCGATCAACTCCGCTTAATTACGCTAGATCTACTCTTAAGCAGGGTCTATTTCTCCTCCACCTAAGCACATCAGATTTGGATTAAGCATGCATAATTAAGAACAAACTAAGTAGTTATCATATAATTCAAAAATCAAATAACAAGATTCATCTAGGTTTCATCCCCTTCAGGTATCTGAGGGGTTTAGTTCATAACTAAGAAAGAAAACACCTCAAGAGAAAAGATAAAACAAAACATAAGAAATCACTAAAACTCCCTAAAGGAATTGAAGGAGAATTCCGCCGTCTTGAGTATAATTCTGGCTTCTTGGGATGGATCAACTGGCTAACTTCGAGCGATTCCCACAATTCTGACCTTTTCGGCTTGGCTCCTTGGCCTAGCTCCCTTCCCCTTCAAAGGTGGTACTTAGGGGGTATATATAGGCTCTTTGGAATGTGATTCTTTCTCCCTAAGTATCCTTTTCCGACTGAAATTGCCCTTTCTAGTGATAGAGGCACGGCCATGCACACTCCCGTGTGGGTCGACTTCAAACCGTGTTCGGATTTCTACCTTGAGGCACGGCCGTGTAAGTCGGTGTTGAGGCCGTGCTCTAGGTGATCAGTGAGGCACGGCCATGTGGTCTCTGGGCCAGGCCGTGTTGATTTCGTGATATGGCCCATTTACTCCGTTTTGGGCCAGTTTTACGTTCTTTTCATCCTCGGGTGGTTTCTTGGGTATAAGACATTAAAAAAAAGGATTAAGAGCACCTTTTTACATAAATCGAGGCTCAAATCATCAAAACCATACTAAATGTGGTATTAAAATTATTGCTTTTACGGTTTATCATCCAACTTATCAAGTGAATAGTCAATGCGTACCGATATAAAGTGAGCCGACTTCGTAAGCCTATCAACCACAACCCATGCAGCATCTTTCTTTTTCGGTGTCAAGGGCAAACCTGCCACAAAAGCCATAGCAATATGGTCCCATTTCCACTCAGGAACCATTATAGGCTGAAGTAAACTCGAGGGTATTTGGTGTTCAGCTTTCACTTGCTGACAAATCAAGCATCTCGATACAAACTCAGAAATATCTTTCTTCATACTCGGCCACCAATACCATTTCTTCAAGTCATTATACATTTTTGTGCTGCCTGGATATACAGATAAACATCCACTATGTGCTTCATGTAAAATTTTCCGAATAAGTTCATCATCTCTTGGTACACAGACCCTATCTCAAAACATTAAACATCCATCAGAACTAATACGAAAGTCTGACTCAACACCCGACTCACACTGAACTCTTTTGGCTTGCAAATCACTGTCGCCTTTCTTAGCTTTACAATTCTCTTGGAGGAACATAGGTCTAGCTCTCAACTCATCTAGAATAGAACCATCATCCGACAAAGCCAACCATGTATTCATGGCTCTCAGTGCAAACAAGGATTTCCTACTTAAGGTATCGACAACAACGTTCGCCTTTCCCGAATGGTAGTCAATCACTAACTCGTAATCCTTTATCAACTCTAACCAGCTTCGTTGCCTTAGATTCAATTCCTTTTGAGTCATCAATTAGTTTAGGATTTTATGATCAGTGAATACCCGACATTTCTCACCATACAAATTGTGTCTCCATATCTTCAATGCAAATACAATGGCGACTAATTCCAAATCATGTGTCGGGTAATTCTTCTCGTACGGCTTTAACTGTCTAGAGGCATAAACTATCACCTTGCCTTCTTGCATGAGTACACAACCCAATCCATTCAAGGATGCATCACTGTAGACCACAAATTCCTTTCTCGGTTCAGGTTGTACTAAAACTAGAGCCTCAGTCAACAATGTCTTTAGTTTCTCAAAACTATGTTGGCACTTTTCTGTCCATTCAAACATTATATCTTTTTGTAATAGCTTCGTCTTCGGAGTAGCTATTATGGAAAATCCTTTGAAAAACCGTATGTAATAACCTTCTAGGCCCAGAAAACTTCTAACCTCTGATACATTTCTCAGCGGTTTCCAATCAATAATAGTTGAAATCTTACTCAGGTCAACTCGAATTCCATCTCTTGAAACAATGTGCCCCAAAAATTCGACTTCTTTAAGCCAAAATTCACTTTTACTAAACTTGGCATATAACTGATTATCTCGTAAAATTTGTAAAACAGTCCTCAAGTGCTCTGCGTGCTCGTTCTCATCGTGAGAGTAAATTAATATATCATCAATAAAGACTACAACAAATTTATCGAAATATGGCCGAAGGATGCATTCATCAAATCCATAAACACAGCAGGGGCGTTGGTCAAACCAAAAGGCATAACTAGAAATTCATAGTGACCATACCTTGTCTGGAATGTAGTTTTTGGTACATCTGAGTCTTTGACTCTCAACTGGTAATAGCTAGACCTCAAGTCTATCTTGGTAAACACAATGGCTCCCTTCAATTGGTCAAACAAATCATCAATCCTTGGCAATGGGTACTTGTTCTTTACGGTTACCTTATTAAGCTGCCAATAATCTATACATAACCTTATGGAATCATCTTTCTTTTTCACAAATAATACGGGAGCACCCCACGGAGAATAACTTGGTCTTGCGAAACCTTTATCTGTAAACTTTTGTAACTGTGCCTTCAATTCTTTCAATTCGGTTGGAGCCATCCTATACAGAGCAGTTGAAATGGGGGCAATACTAGAGGCTAAATCAATTTCAAATTCAATCTCTCTAACTGGAGGTAACCCGGGCAATTCTTCCGGAAATACATCTAGATACTCACATACTATCGGCACTGACTCAATTCTTAACTCAGTCTCTTTGGCATTCATCAGGCAAGATAAGCTTCATATCCCTTTCTTACATATTTCTGAGGAGACATATAAGAAATCACTATAGGAAATTTGTCCTGTTCATCTAATTCAACACGAAGAATATCCCCATTTTCATATTTTAACTCAATAAATTTCCTTCCACAATTTACTATCACATTATAAGTAGCTAACCAATCCATACCAAGAATTACATCGAATTCATCAAAAGGCAATAGCATGAGATTTGCCGGAAAATAGTGACCTCTAATCATCAAAGGGCAATCTTTGCATACCTTGTCAACTAACACACATTTGCCTAGGGGATTTGACACTTTTATCACATATTCTATAGACTCTATAGGCATTTTCATACTAGATACTAATTTCATACAAACATATGAGTAGGTAGATCTTGGATCAATTAAAGCAACAACATGAGTATCATAGGGAGAAAATGTACCTGTAATCACATCAGGGGAGGACGCCTCTTCGCGAGCGCGAATGGCATAAGTTCTTGCAGGTGCTCTACCCTCAGATCTTGCAGTCTGCTCTTTAGATGTATTCTTACTACTCGTTCCACTTCCCGGATGTCTCTGTGGCCTCCCTCTAGTAGTACTTCCCGATCTTGCACTCTGAAATTTCTCTTTTTCAACCATCTCGGGGAAATCTCTAATAAAATGATCCTGGGATCCACACTTGAAACAAGCTCTCTCATTTGCTCGGCATTCACCAAGGTGACGTCTGCCACACTATGGACATTCCGATCTACTTGGTCGAGGGTTACCAACACTTGCAATCGAAGTGGCCTGTAACATCCTAGATTAGGGGTTATGCGTTCGTGCACAATTCTTGAGTAGTAGGTTTTGGCAGTGTTTGGAAGTGAATTAAGGGTTTTTAAAATTCTAGGATGGAAGAGAAAACTTTAGACAATTATTGGTTTTTAAGTTAAAAAGGGGGAGCTAGGCTAAGGTAGCCTTAAGAAAAGTTTTGGGGAGTTTAGGACACAAGAAGTGATGTGGAATAGTGGCAAGGGACGCTACCTAAGGTGCAAGGGTGGTTGCGTCACTTGGAGTGCCCAGGGGAAGAGGTTCGAGCGACGTAGGAAGCATTAGGGACTTTTGTTTTTTTTTAGAGTTAAAAAGGGAATTGGGCCAGGGAGGCCTTAAGGGAAGTAATAGGCGCTTTTGGACGCAAAGAGTGCCTTGGTAAAGGGGCTGCAAGGCGCCACTTAAGGCTTGGGCAAGTGACTCCTCAAGCAATGGGTAGAGGGCCCAGGTTCAAGTTGCGAAGGAAGCATGAAGGAGCATTTGTTTTTGCGTCAATAAGGAGCTTGGCTAAGGAGGTTTTAAAAGAAATTATGGGGAGTTGATGACACAAAAAGAACCAGCAGCAAAGTGGCTTGGACGCTTGCGGCAAAGGGAGCTTCAGAAGGGCTCAAGTTTGAGTCTTGTGGGCAGCATAAGTGTGTTTTTATTTTTCTAAGTTGGCTCTAAGGGAGAAGAAGGCCTTAAAAAGAATTGTTGGGAGTTTATGTCACAAAAAAAACACCTTGGCAAAGTGGCCTGAGGCGTTATCTGCAGCTTGCATCCAAGGGCTCCAGCAGGTCTTGGGTTCGAGAGGTCAGTGAGCAAAGACAAAGGAGTGTTTTATTTTTGCTTTGGCGTCAAGGAAGAAAGGTGAGAAGAAATTGGACGGCAATGGGACTTTCAATTGGAGGAGGATTGAGCTTAATTCTCCTATTAATTTTCGGCTAAGGTAGGATAAATGTTTTTATTTATTTTAGATAGGTAGATAAGATGAGGTGATAAAGTATTGTTTTATTTTATTTATTTTTTTATATATAGGTGATTAAGAGTTAATATAAGAGAGTGATAAGAGATAATGTGTTGGATTATTGGTTTTATTTGTTAAGGTGATAAGGAAGGGATAAGAGGAGAATTATGAGGGATGTGATAAGGAGGTACGGTAGTAGCGGAATTCTTTATAAGGAGGAGTGATCATCTTTTGTTATTTTTTTCTTCTTTAATTTCTAAGTGCCGAAATTTAGTTTTTCATCTTTTAGTCTCTCTTGCCGAATTTTGGTAGCCAAGAAAATCCTCTCCTTCTTCATTTATTTTACTAAGCCGAAACCCCTCTTCTATTGTGCACCTTTGCCGAATGCTCCTAAGGCTCTAACAATCTCCCATTCTTCTTTTCTTCAAACTCTTCTTCTCCTCTATTTGCTAGTTTGGCCGAAACCTTGATTAAGTTCTCACCTGTGGCCGAATTTCTCAGTGATCAAAGCGGATGGAGGTGTTGTCGATTTCTTTTGGTGCAAGTTATCCAAACGGTTCAGTATAGAGGGAAGGTGATTTCGGGAAGTTGATCATAGTGGTAAGTGTGTTTTCCTTTGGTAATCGGTTTCCCTTCTCTTTTCTATTAGTGTGCCGAATCATATAAGTTAGGCCTAGGGATGGCCGAATGTGCTTTAAGTTCTGTGATATGTTTTTGTAAAGGTAACTAGCGATAAGAAACATCAAAGGAGTTCTTTTGGAATTTGATTCTTTAAGGGATTTCGACATCACTTGGAGCAAGGATCAATTTCTGATTTCAAATCACAAGGTAAAGTATATATGTACAATCGGTCAAGGCTATATTTGGTGTTTTAGATCTAGTTCATATTTATTCAAAAGCTGGAGTTAACCAAGTTAATTAATTTAATATTGGCCGATTGAAGGAAGGTATAGCACAAAGTTTCTGGGATTTGATTAACTATCAAATCGGCAGCAAGGTAAGAAAGTGGACACGATAATCCTTCGGGATATGATTAAATTAGCCGAATAGGCTTTTCCCTAAAATACTAAATGTGGCCAAATGCAGGGATTAAGGATCTAAAGCGATAGATCGATTTTTCGGGATTTCAAGGAATTCGTTAAGCATACCAGGTGTGTACCCCACACTATCTTTTAATACTATTTATGGAAATATTTAATATAAGTATGTATAAGAATGTGAATATGGCTAAGGTACCATGTTGTGGTACAAAGTACTCAGGTACGTTTCCCACTCCTACTAGGATTATGAATATATGTTATGACTCTTATGTGAACAGTGATAAGAATGTGAAATTTGGCATGTTAATGCATAATATGTATGATATGGGGCATATGGGTTATTTAAAAAGGGGAAGTGAATGTGGTGATCTAAGACCACGATATCTGAATGTGGTGATCTAAGACCACGATATCTGAATGTGGTCACTTCGATCACATTATCTGAATGTGGTGACTTAAGACCACGATATCTGAATGTGGTGACTTCGGTCACAATTATTTAATCTGGTGGCTATGCCACGAATATTTATAAGGGCGATGAGCACGTCGACTGCAGCGACTGCCTTCGATGGTGTGTAGCGGATGGAGGGTTGACTTAGTAGTCCCCACGGTGTGCAGGATGGTACGGGTGATGTGTAGCGGATGGCTTATAGGTTTAGGTTCGGGTTGCATCATATGTTTATATCTGATATATGAATATATATGTAATATGATAATGTATGCTTGAATTGTTAAATCTTAGTGTCGGTTACACATTGAGTCTGTTTGACTCACCCCGTTGGGGAATATTTTTCAAGTGATGATCAGTAATGGACCCGGTCGGCAGGAGCTTAGTGGTGGCCATGCCCAGCAAGGAAATTATTACGTGGACTCTTTATTTTTCTAAGTACGTTAAATTTCATTTTGGGTTTTTCTTTGATGTAATAAGGCCATAGTGAACTATGTTATTTTCTGTTTTATTTACTATGTTACGAAATTTTATTTATTAGAGATTAAGTCAATTTAATTTAAAATAAACTTAAATTATCTTGTCACTTGAAATTAAATGGGTTTCAATATAAAATAAATTTGTTTTCAACTCGAGCCCAACCCACAAACAAACTTTCTTCTAAACACACAGTTTTCCAAAGTAATAAAAGAATTTTTAACCAGTTTACTTCGAGGAACATACCAGATCCGGTCCAGGCTCGTGGGCCGAGTATGGGGTGTTTCAGGTCTGAGCTTTTGAACCTGAGTACTATTTACCCTTACTTCTGTTTGAAAACTCAGCTAAAGCAGCTAATCGAGTAGTGAACTCTCTTGATTTCTTGGGTGAGGATTGAAATGTCTTGCCCAATTGACTCTTCTTCGAGTCACGGGACTCAATTTCAACCTTTCTTTTCTCTTTGGCCAACTCATTGGCCTTGCAAGCTCTATCTACTAACAGAACAAACTCGTTTAGTTCTAGGACACCAACAAACAATTAGATATCCTTATTTAACCCGTCGTCAAACCTTTTACACATAATGGCTTCAGTGGATACACACTTTCGAGCGTATTTACTGAGCCTTACAAACTTACGCTCATATTCGGTTACCGTCATTCGACCTTGCTTTAGCTCAAGGAATTTCTTTCTTTTCTGGTTGATGAACTTTTGGCTAGTATACTGCTTTCAGAACTCTTCTTGGAAAAATTCCCAATTAACTTTCTCCCTTGGTACTACCGACACAAGGGTGTTCCACGACTGATAAGCCGAATCTCTTAAGAGAGACACAACACACTTCATACACTCTTCGAGTGTGCAAGATAGTTCATAAAATACCCTGATGGTATTTTCAAGCCAAAATTCTGCCCTTTCCGGATCACCATCTTTATTAACTTGAAATTCCTCAGCTCCTTGTTTCTGGATTCTATCAACAGTGGCTTTTCCCTTCTTACTACTTCTACAACTTGGGGAGTTACGGGGTTAGGCTGAGGAATAGGTAGGGGTGGAGGGGGTTGCACATTCAGGTTCATTCGAACGGACTCCATATACCAATCGTTCATCATATGGAGAAAGGCTTCCCTAGCCTTTTCTTCTCCTCTCTGACTCACAGTCATTGGTCTATTCTCATTTTCAGTTGGCACCGTCCCTTGGGCTGAGGCTGGCACATTACTTTCTACATTGTCTGCCACTGCTCTATCGGGATCCATTTACTATATAAAAACATAATTTAAGTTGTCAGGAGTCGTCACACTATCATTATGTAAATACTCAAACTATGACATGTATAGCTAGATTCATGCATACGCTACGTTAGTCTAAGAATCGACTAAACCGTAGCTCTGATACCACTAAATGTAACACCCTTTACCCGTATTCAACGCAGGAACCGAGTACGACGAATTACCGGACTTAAATGACTTAAACATACAATATCGGGCCATAAAATTTCATTTCAAATTCAAACTTTTCATTCGAAATTATAACGTCCCTATTATAGGCCTACGAGACCCTAAACATACATTTGGAGTGGTTCGAAACTAAACCAAAAACTTACTAATACTTAGAATTTTTTTCTCAAAATAGGGCCACATGCCCGTGTGGAACAGAACACGCACGTGTGGGCAGGTTGTGTTGTCACACATGCCCATGTTCCTAGCCCGTGCAAAATTTATTTTTCATTTCAAACCTACAAGGGTTTTCAGGCCTGGCACACGCCCGTGTCTATGGTCCAATCCCTCACACGGCCATGACATGCCTGTGTCTTAGCCCCATGTGTAAAAACCTTAACATTCTATTTATGATGTCAGCAGACACTTAGAAGCACACGGCCTACTCACACACCCATGTGCTGGCCCATGTGACAAACTGAATTTTTTGCAGATTAGATGCAGAGGACACATGGCCTACCAACACGCCCTCGGGGCTGACCGTGTGTCATACACGGCCTAGACACATGCCCGTGTGTCTACCCGTGTGGACAATTATAAGGCTATTTACCAAGCCAATTGCCACCCTGAAAAGCAACCACACTTATACCATTTCAATGCAACACACAACGTGACAATAAGGCACCTCCAATATCCAAAATAAAAACATCCACACCTTAATTTCTCACTGCATTCATCATGCATATACTCTACACATTACTCATTCAATTTCACAAGCTTGCACTTCATGAATTTCGTCATCATTGAATAGATATAACTTAACTAGTATCGGCCAATTCAAATGGTCATTTACAAAATGAATTCAGTAACGTTAATAGAGACCTTATTAATCAGTTTCATAGAGATAATATACATTTCTCATGATATCAAGCATTTAAAAATATAATAACATTATGTAGCTTTATTACACACAAACTTACCTTGGTAACAAAATGTGTATAGTCGTTCAATTTAGTCCACCACTTTATTCTTTCCTCGGTTTCGGTCCGGACTTCGTGCTTCTTGATCTATAATGATAATTTCACTTATTTAATCATCACATTGACTAAAATAGTCCATGAATCATACTTTGGTAAAAATTATAATTTTTCCCCTAAATTTTCTCATATTTGCAAAAGGGTCCCTAGGCTTGTATGATGAAATATACTCATTTCCTTGGTTACCCAAGTCTAGCCGAACATTTATTGAGCTTATAACAACTCACACTTTCCTTCAAAACTGATTTTTACTACACATTTCTCATCTTTACAAATAGGTCCTTTTTATGTGTTTTCCATGAAAATCACTTAGAAAAATATGTTTATCACACATGATACTTTCATATTCCTCCATTAATCATCAAAATACATGCATGTCATACATGGGTAAATTTTTTTAACATGACCTCTAGCTTAAAATATAGCTAGAAATAGCTAAATCGAGCTACGAGGATCTCAAAAAAATAAAGAACATTAAAAATGGGGCTAGGATGCACTTATTTTGAGCTTGAAAATGATCAAAACCCTAGATATGGCTTCTCCTCAAAATTTTGGCACTTAGGAAGAAGATGAACATCCATTTTTGACTTTTTTTCCCATTTTTATTAATTTATTAACCATATGACCAAAATGTCCTTAAGGCCATTCCTTAAGATTTTTCCTTCCCATGTTCATTTTTGTCCATCATAAGATATAATGGTCTAATTGCTAAATAAAGACCTCTAATAATTTTTCTAATGCTATCTCATACTTGAAACTTCTAGAATCTCATATTTTTCAGTCTTTGCAATTTAGTCCTAATGAATAAATTGATCACAAATTTTATAAAATTTCTTCATGAAATTTTCACACAGTCATGCCAACATGTCATAGACCTCATAAAAGCCATAAAACACATATTTCTACTTCTGATTTGTGGTCTCGCAACCATTATTCTGACTAGGCCCTAAATCGGGCTATTACAAACATGACCATCTTTGCATCCTCATCCATATTGTTAGTAGAATTACTCTACTTTATTGTGGACTTGAGAGAAACACCAACCTTATTCTTTTCAACTTTTTCTTCTCCTTTATTCATTCCCTTGAGTGTCATTTCATGAGTGAGCAAGGAACCAATAATCTCATCTAATGAAAGAGTATCCAAGTTTTTAGCTTCCTCTATGGCTGTAACTTTAGCATCCCAAGACATAGGCAAGCTTCTAAGTATCTTCTGAATTACTTCTTCATGGGATAGGTCTTCCAATGTGATTTGAGTTCCTTGATAATGATGTTGAATCTATCAAACATAGCTTTGATGACCTCCTCGGGCTTCACCGTGAAAGTATCATTATTGAGAGTGAGAATTCCCACATTTGATTTCTTAACTTGATCAGTACCCTCATGAGTAACCTCCAACTTGTCCTAAATTTCCTTGGCATTGGAACATAAAGAAACTCTACTATATTAATCTAGCCCAAGTGCACTAAAGAGAGTGAGCATGGCTGTTGCGTTGAGTTGAACGTTTTTCTTATCTTCCTCATTCCATTCATTCTTGCTCTTTGGAACTAATTTATCTCCTTGCTTTTGAGGAATGGATGAACCATCTATAATGACGTCCCACATGGCAAGATCATTGATTCGGATGAACAATGTCATTCCAGTCTTCCAGTATGAATATGTGCACCATTGAAATAAAAAGGTTTGGAGATACATTAAGACTCAACAACCATAATGGAGTTGGAAGAATATGTCATTTTATGCGGTTTGAAGAGATGAGATTTGATCTACCTGAGGATCTTCTCTTGGTTCTTAAATCGTCTTTTAAAGACTAGCTCTGATACCAATTGTTAGCTCGATAAATCAAACTGAAATTGCTAAGAGGAGGGTGAATTGGCTTATAAAAAATTTTAAAAAAGTGAGAAAGAAATTTGAAAGATGAACACGATGATTTAGAATGGTTCGACCCCAATTGCCTACTCCACTACCTTAGCTTTCTACAACTAAGGATTTTCCCAAATTCACTAATTTGATAACCTTTGAGGATATGGTTTAACCTTACAACTCCCTTAAGATTTATACCCCAAATCTTAAGACACAAACCCTCTCAAGGAAATACAAATAAGCAAGCAAAGAAATACTTCTGACAAGATCAAAGTGTTTGTAAATTAACTCAAATACAAGGAAATACACTTGAGCAAAAGAATAGAAGTAAGGCTTACAAGTCTATGTAAGAAGAATATGGAAATAGTAAGCTCAAAGGTTGTTTGATTGATGATTTTAGCGTGAAAGTACTTTCTTGTTGTTATAGGAACTTTAGAAGTTGGTATTTATACCCCTAATTGATTTCAAATCGTTGAGGTTGTTAGTGTCATAAATAGAGTCGTTGAGGATGTAAAAACTAGAGTATTTAATTCACCTGCAACATCGTGTATCAATATTTTTGCAATAAATGCTAAATTCAGTGACCGTTAGAGATTTGATATAGACACCAAAACAATTTTTATCGATACTTATAAAAAGGTATCGATACCATATCGACATTTTGTAAGTTTTGTAAGAAACATATTGCTATTTTGGTACCGTTTTTAAGACAGGGTATCGATATTTTTGAAAATATCGATACTTTACCAAAAGGTATCAATACTTAATTGGGTTTGTGAAAAACAAAATGCCTTTTTGTTATCTCTTTTAAGAAGGGTACCGATAATTAATAAAATATTGATACTGGGCCAAAAAGCTATCGATACTTTTTGTCCTGGAGAAATTTTGACTTGTTTGAAAATTATTTTGACTTGGTAAAATGATAAAACACTTTCTTACTTAGTCAAAATTATTTTAACTTGATTTTAAAATTGTTTAAAAAAATTTCTAAGAGATTAAAGTAGATTTTCAATTTTTTTTATCTCTTTAGACGTTAATCATTTTGTTAATTTTATTCAATTTTAACTTTTATTCAAAAACACTTCAATTTGTTATATCAAAATATTTGATCAAATAAAACTTGGTTTAGTAGAAAGTAATACCTGAAAATTAAAACAGTCCCAAGAACATCAAAAACAGTCCAACAAAACCAAAACCGTATAAACCAAATTATAATAACGTAAACAACAAAAATATGTTCAACCGAGGTCACGTGGCACTGAGGCACCTAAGTCTGAGGATTATCTGAGAATCAAATAAACAGAAAATGCGCTTACGAGCTTAGTGTGTAACATATAATCAAATCAATAGATACAATTTCAAGCATGCTTTCAGATCTTAATCAGACACATCTCATAGCCAGAAACTGAATTAGAACATATAAGATACATGCTCAAAATCCTACCCCCATCCGCTACACACCAATCTCCAACCATCCCTACACACCATATAGGGTATTAAATACCCATACAGCCTTACACACCGCTTAGTGTTGGTATGATACTTTTTAAAATATTTGCAGCTAAGCTGCCAGATCAATAGGCAATATATCGCCAAATACATATATACGTATGGTTGTGCCACTAGACATGGAAAATAAATTAAAATTTCCCTCACATCCTCTATAAAATATTTCCTATCCTAATGCACATGTAGAACTAACAGATATCATAAATGTATATCACATACATGCTTTTACATCATAATCAAATTATACTTATCATAATATTGATCATATTTATTAAAATTCAGATCATACAGAGCATATAACAAATGAATCATACGTATATAAATCATATTTAATGTAAACAAATTATCAGATATTGTGATTTACAACCTAATTAGTATCTTACGGACCCTACGGAAGGCTTGCGTTTGGCTTGTACGATGAAAACAACCCTAGGGAAAAATATAAAATTTTGGGCCAACACGCTCGTGTGGCATCGACAGTTTTAGATTTCAGTTTTCACCGTTCGCTGTTTTCTCAGGTTTTCATTACATGTAACACCCCTAACCCGAGTTCGAAGCCAGAACCGAGTTTTAGGCATTACCTAACTTACCTTTCTTAAACATCTCACATTAAGCTAAGAAAATTTCGTTTAAACCCCCAACTTGCTTATTCTCGGCCTACGAGACCCTAAACATACCTCCGAGAGGTTTGTGGATTTAATCGGGAACTTTCACGAACCTGGAAACTTTTCATCAAAACAGGGGCCACAGGCTCATGTTGATCTAGGGACATGCCCGTGTGCCCCTAAGACATGCCCGTGTTCACCACCCATGGTCGGCACTGACTTATTTCTCATGACCAGACACACGCCCGTGTCCCTAGCCCGTGTCCTTCACATGGCCTCGACACGCCCGTGTCTTAGCCTGTGTACCAAAACCTTGGCATTCTATTTATGACGTTATCATTTCACTATGACCACACAGCTAAGGCACACGCCCGTGTCCTTAGACCGTGTGTCGAATTAAATTCCATATTTAATGTGTAGACTTCACACGGCCTGGGCACCCGCCCATGTCCTAGGTCGTGCCTCCCATACGGCTGAGACACACGGTCGTGTCTCTGCACGTGTGTTTACTACAAAGCTTACTGACTTGTAAAATTTTCATGCAGGGGACACACGGCTTGGTCACACACCCATGGGATTGACCGTGTGTCACACACGGCCTAGACAGATGCCCGTGTGCCTACCCATGTAGACGAAAGCAAGGCTATTTACCAAGCTCTTTTCATCCCACTAACTCACACAACCTGAATCCATTCAACGTATCACTAAACAACTCAGATTTTGCAATATATATATCCATGAATAACTTTATCTTTTCATACATATATAACAAAGAGCCAACAAATATGGCTATATACAAGAGTTCTCATTAAAGGGGCCAACACACTCTTAGCCAAAATAACAAAACAATGTACCTAGTCTAGCCCCTATACATACCATACTCCAAAAGAACTAAGTCTAGATATACCGAGATGAGCTGATAGTGTGGGCAATCTTCCAATTATCTTCGTATCCCGACCCGGTTCTTTAACTTAAACAAGTACAATCCACATTCACAATCATGCTTACTCATTTCCTCCCTTACCACATCCCAACCATATCACAAGCTTAATGCTCACTTTTATTAACATGCTTCCCTGCACTTAGCACCACAATGTCACATAATACATCACATCATAGTTTCTTAGTAAACCATTCATAATACAACCACTATGTGGTCTCACACTTAACCCACCATCAGTCTTTAACAGGGTGGTATCGCACATAGCCCACCAAGAAGGATAATTACGGTGGTATCGCACATAGCCCACCAAAATTATTATAAATGTTGGTATCGCACACAGTCCATTGTAGTTGCGTAATAAGGTGGTATCGCACTTAGCCCATGGTCAAGTGTTGTCATTATACATTTACATATCTATTTCATCATTCATCCGAAAACTATTCAATAACTACCAAATTCAATCCACTTGATTCATACATGTTCTCAATCATGCCATGTACCAATTAGTAACAACAATGTGTACATAAAATGTATCGTTTACGCATAAACTTACCTTGGTGTAAAATATTTCAATCTGCGATTTAACACGTAACCTTGCCTTTTCCCTGGTCAAGGTAAATTCTGCGCTCCTCTTGATCTATAACAATAAAATTCACCCATTTAGATCATTCTATGATCATAATGCATCAAAATCTACACTTAGGCAAAAATGACCATTTTGCCTTTGTACTATGGCAAAATTACGATTTTTCCCCTAGGCTCGTAAATCATTTTTCAACTCATTTTCTCAATAAACAAGCCTAGTTAAACATTTACTTCTCTTACAACAACTCACAATTTCAACTATTTCATGCATTTATGACACAAATTCAATCTTTGCATTCAAGTCCTAATTAGGTGTTTTCATGCTAACACCTTTCACAAAAGTTTTTTCCCATCTCCTTAACATTCATTTTCTTCTATAAAAACTTAGCTAACAACACAACCATTCTCATGGCAAGTCCCTAGACTTTCAACCATATCACAAATTAGTCCCCTCATTAGCTAGCTTAAGCTTTGAGGACTCCAAAAGTGCAAAAATTATCAAATAACAACACCAAAATCACTTACTTGTAGGGAGATAAGTTGGCTAAAATTTTAAAGCTTTAAAAACCCCTTTAAGCTTGAAATTTTCGGTGGAGATGAAGAGCGAATAGTGAAAGATGATAGTTTTTCTTTTTACCATATTTTATTCATCTTTTCTCACCTAATTCACCCAATTTTGACCACAAATTAAATGCTCTTGTCTACCTATACCATATGGTCGGCCAACACTCAACTATTGGCCTAATTGCACTTTAAGGACCTCCAGTTTAGTAATCTATGGCTATTGGACACCTCTACCTTGAAAAATAGAACTTTTGCACTTTATGCAATTTAGCCCCTTTTCACAATTAAGCATGCTATCGCTCAAATTAAAACACCAAAAATTTCACATAGCCATATATTAATACCGTAACACATAAAATAACATGAAAATAATTTTTTTCTAACCTCAAATTAGTGATCTCGAGATCACTATTCCGACTAGTCCCAAAATTGGGCTGTTACATTACACACCTAGTCAAAATCTTATGTTGATTCAATAACGAGTAATCCAACACCTAAATCAAAAGTACACACAAGTTAAACAACAAGAAAACCCCAATCCAAAACTAAAACATACGCAGTACTAAACTAAAAATTAACCCCTTTTTGGTGTTCGACCACTTACCCAAACGATCACAATAGCTGACGAAAGTTTAATTCCCTAAAGGATCTGACAATCCATGTTCGTCTCCTAACCATTATTACAAAATGTTCATTAACCTCAATACCTAAACAATAGAAAACACTCTAAGAAAACATACAGAACTTTAAACCACAATAAACTCACGAATCCAAATTCTGAATTACATACCACCTAAAGTCATCACAGAATAATTGGCAACAAAATGATGAAATTGAAGATTATAGGAACTATAGTAACAACCTAAAAAAATAAACCAAATAGGAGGGAGATGCGATAGAAAGAAAAACTAACAGAAAAGCCAAATGAGGAAAGGTGTGGGAAAAGAAAGAAGAACAAGAAAGGAAAAGAAAAGAAAAGAATAAAGGGGTGAGGAAAATGTACCAAAACTATTTTATTTTGGGAAATTAAAAAAATAAAACTAATCAAAATAATAATAGTAATAATAACAAAAGATAATATCCAGCCAACATATTTGATTATGATATTTTATCATATTTTCCCCCAAATTTTGAATTTAACTCAACTATAAACAGTAGGCAACACCACGCATGAGACCAAAAATTTATTTCCATTTTGCATGCACTAGGATTCAAACACAGAACCAAAGCGTAAGCTGAAACCTTATCATTAAACCAGCAATCTCATTCAATCATAAATTGACCAAAAATAATATTTAAGTCAAAATATCAGAGATAGGAATACGGACAAAAATAACAAAATTCTCCAAGACTGAGATTTGAACCTATGACCTCAAACACACAATTAAGGCCCTTAACCACTGAAACATATACATAGTTTATTGTAAAATTTAACAAATTAAAAATTTAAATTTCTGAGGCATTATAGAGATGTTCAATTTAAGGATTGTCAAGGGATAGTAGGAAGCTTTCTTTAGCCCAATGGGATCAATGCTACATTTCGTTGGAGAATAAGGGTCTAGGTTTTCAAAAATTGAAAGAACAAAACAAATCTTTTCTACTTAAGATGGGGTTCAATATCATGTCAAATGAGTTTGTTTTATGGGTTCAGGTGCTACAAAATAAATATAGGGAAGATAGACGTTACTCGTCTAAATAGCTCGATTCAAGTGCACTTTTGGGTGGAAACTGAAAAAGCTTTCGATTTACACTCATTCTAAACAATTTCGTTTAATCTTCCACTGGAAACACAAAAATATATAGACTTTTTCAGCACTTTTTGAGCTCTAATTCATTCAGTTTCGTAGTAAATCTTTTCAAAATTCATGCTTTAATTATAAAAGAATTAATTTGTACTTAAATTATTAACATATTGAATTTTAATTATTTTTGTAATAAATTTTCACAAATTTGGTTAATTTTCGACAATTTTACACAAAAGGTGAAAATTGGCGTGGCAGACACCTCAAAAGGCTTGAACCATTGGGGTAATTTTTGCATCAAGTGCTCTAAGAGCAAGGCTAAATATATTTCCAACCAAGGATGGTCCAAATTATGATTATTTTATTTACTTTATATTTAGTTTTTATCCAAGATTCATTGGGTTAAAAGTTAATATTAAGCTTGAAGGAGAAAGTGGTCCAATATGCTAAATATAGAAGACTGATCCACGAAGCAAATTGGCAGTCCAAAATTGTCCCTACAGTTGAGCCAATCAGTTGATTTTTGCTGATTTTTATGCTTGCAAAAGCCCTTGAGCTATCCTAAATGCTATTCAAGACCTTCCACTTTCTATGCCTTTGAATATTTGCCCTAAGCTAAATATAGCAAAGTTTGAATTATTCAAACTTGCTCCTTTTGTGGCCGGCCAAGGAAGAGTGTATGGATGCTAATTATTTTCTATTTTTACTAGCCACTCCCACATATAAATACCCCATTTTGTTCCCTCATTCAACACACCTTAATTTCCCACAAATCTATTCTTTCCTCTATTCTGTTTCCCTTTGTTTTTTCCCATTTCCCTTATCCATTTCCTTGTTGATTTCCCCTCTTGGAAAACAGCCTCCATCCACCTTTGTTTAGCAACATTTAAGTGTTCATACATGCCTTGATCAACAGAACGAGCAAAGAAGAAGAGGAGCGTATTAGTTTGGCTACGGAGAAACACTGGATTAATTTCTAGTTTCCTTCTCTTTAGATTTTCTTGTTTATGTTATGAGCATGATGATGAATATTTATTGTGTTGTTATTCTTGATTTAATTAAAATGACTTAAATTAAATTGGTGTTGGAATAATTGCATTCTGTCTGCTTAAATTACTGAAATCATATTTGTGTTGTTATAGGCCTTGGTAAGTTGTTCAATTAAGTAAAATCATGTTTATGTTATGCTTGCATTTAAATTAATTATTTAAATGAATTGAAATTATAATTAATGGACGCAGTACTTAATTGGTGCATGTTTAATCTGTAAGAGTATGCCCAAAGATCAATCATGAGATGATTGTAATAACATACTTTATTTACCATATTTATTAATATAAAGCGTTGTCATTATTATTTCGATTTTTCTATCTGTGTATACAAATAAAACTGTTTTATAATAATGTCCACGAGAATAATATGGTTATTTTAAAAAGATCCTTAGTCGAGTATTATTGTTGACTAGGACAACAGTAATGCATTAAGACTAACATGTAGTTGATTGATGATAAAGAGTTGTCATTGATGTGGATTATCAAAATCAATGCATGAATATGTGTATTAGAGAACAACATATTGGATTGACCCGTTATGAGTATGTTTATTGGATTATTATGTAATTGTCACAACATTACTCATAGTGATTAATATGTATATGATCCTCGGACTTGAGATAATTATTAATCTCAACATCGTGAGTTGTATATTTTGATACATCAAACGTGCATAATCGTGAATCGTTGTTCTATAAAGGTCGATGTTGGATATACCACAATCTATGTAGAGGATATGGTTGATCAATATAGGATAAGTCCCTCCTACATAATGGGAGTAATATCTTAGGCCACTTGATTGAGTGAGACTAGAAATGCATGGCCATGCTCAAATAAGTTGACATGAGATGTCATACTAATTTGTATATCATAGTCTACTCAAGATATCAAGAAACATGGGATGGACTATACAAGTGTGACTATTCCATGACTTGTGTCCATTAGGAGATAAAGGACTTAAGGATTAATGCATGAAAGGTTAATCACAAAAAGTTATGTGGAATCATGACTTCTTGTAACTTAGGTAGCAATGATGCATTGCTAGATGCCACTCATTGTTTGTGACATTAGAATTGTTCTATTATTACTGCTAACGTTGCAAGAACCTACAGGGTCACACCCTATGGTTTAAATGAACGGAATAAAATATAATTGGTATTGTTTTTTTTTTTTTTTTTTTTTGGTTGTCACATGAATTAAATTAATTAAAGAATTAATTTAATTGGGCAATCAAATATTGAACATATTATATGTACAAGGATGTTGTACACATAATGACAACATAATTCTATTAATATATGAATTTGATTCATATATAAATTTAAATAAATATAGTTTACCGAAATCCTTATTATAATTAATGTAATTATAATTTTCGGATATAATTAATGTAATTATAATTTTCGGTTAAAAACTTTATTGTATTTATTTAACATTCAAGAGATACCAATTATAAAAGGGTATTAAAAGGATACCAAATAATGGGCCCAATGAAAAAGATACCCATTATAAAAGGCCCAATTAAAAGGATACCCAATATAAAAGGTATTTAAAAGAGACAAAGCTTAAGGAAAAAACTTAATAGATTGCTTGTTAGGTCTAGCAGTAGTCAAGCAAATAAACCTCCAAAATAGTTTTGGAGATTTCTTCCGATTCATAGTCAAACCGGTGGATCACGTAGAGGTGACATCGAAAAAGGTTGTGGCTTGATTCGAAAGTAGATCAAAACTCTTATTGCCAAGGCGGCGCGCGCTCTACTCGATTTAAGTTTTGGTAATTTGAAACCTTTATTTCACCCCGATTCGCTCCTCACACATGGATTCACGATTTGGATCACGGATCTAATTTTATTTTGTTGCGCCATGGGGTTCGGCGTTCCAACGATGGTATCGAGCCACTTGTGTGATACGAACTCGGGTTTAAATACTTGGGTGATGCAATTGTATGAGATTCATGTTTTGATCTTATTGTATTTTCGATTGTTTAAATCGTTTAAGCATAACTCGATAAATTCTTCCTTTCGGTAATTGATTAAATGTTAATCATGGTTTTGTGGCCTACTTGATTTTATGTTATTAACATTAATTATTAACAAAACTGTAATAATGTGACGGAGGTATTTATAGTTTCGAAAGAAGTGTTAATCGCTAATGGAACAAGGGTTGTTCCGATATGAAACCTCGTGATTAAAATCTTAAAAACACGATTCTCGCTGATAAAAAGTTATCAAATCGTGAGGTTTCATTTGATCTGGGGTATGGGATTCGCACCGCAGGGCTCGCCCCGTGCACTCTGGTCCACTTTGCGAGGGCTCGCCCCGCACCCTGTCGATGACGGGGCTCGCCCCGCACCCACGGGATGAGGATCGAGGATGGCTCGCCATGGCCTTCGGCCCGCTTCTCCGACATCCTCGGACACTGCAAAAATTGTTAATAAAAGAAATTTATAAACTTGATGGGCCACAAAAGGTTGAAAGGATATTTTATAATTCACCTTAAATGTATATATATATATATAGAACTATGTATGCTATTTTTGACATGCACGGTGTTTGAAATGCATAGTTATAGCCCAATGACACATTCGATAAAAGGTTGTATTTTTTTTAAAATACGGCCTGCGTGTCGTGCCTTACTACTATTCTCTTGTATTTCTCTTCTCATCTTATTCCTCATATGTAAAACGAAGTTTCAGATATTGTAATTTGCAAGAGTTGTTGTGGGCCAAACGAGAAGGAAGGTGGGATAATGATTGAGAATGATAGCTTGTGAAATGGCTTACACCTTTAGTTTTCTTTTTGGTTTTCCCATTGGCTTGGGTTGAACCACCTTAGTTTATGGGCTATAACTATTGCATTTATTTATTGCTTTATTTATTCATGTATGAGATGCTATGGATGTCTAAAGCATGCCAATTATATATATTAAAACTTGATAATAATAAAACCCCGTCAATTGATGAGATCAATTAAAAGACTAAATGGACTAATGTAGACCATAATTGGTGAGATGGAACAATCTTAATAAAATCCCTCTATTAAAATATTAAGTCAACATGGCCTTCCAATTTTGCCCTCGTTAAAGCCTCGATCAATACTATGTAGGTTCTGCCAAAGCAAAGTACTAGTATTTATCTTGGTTAAACGCGAAGAATAAACAAGTGATATTCGCTGGTTAAAAATTGGTTAATGACTTAACTAAGTTACTCTAATAGGATTAGAAACCTAGAGGCAAGTAAATTGGATAAATCATAAGATGATTAGAACAAGAGTTGTTCACCAAATATTAGGAGTTACATATGATGTAATTAGCAAATATTGCTTACCTAAATAACCATAATCTTAAGAGTAAAGCCAAAGCTGACTTAAGAGGTGGTGAAATATGGATCCTTAACCTACTAGAAATACTTTTGAGAAAGTTTTTCCGAAATTAATATATGAGGGTTATTAATTTTGAAATAAAATAGTAGGAATATCATTTAATAAAGTCTTTTTAATGATTGATATAAAATTGGTAAATTACTCACATGCATATTTAATTGTTGTAGATATATTATGGCTGCAAACACTAGCACACTCTCATTGCGATCGGTCCTTGAGAAGGACAAATTGAATGGTTTGAATTTTCTTGATTGGTTCCATAACTTAAGGATTGTCCTTAAACAAGAACAGAAATTATATGTCATTGAACAACCACTTCCTAATGAACCACCCGCTAATGCCTCGAGGGTCGATAGAGACGCTTACAAGAAGTATCTCGATGACATGATAGATGTTGGATGTCTTATGCTTGCCACTATGAATCTCGAACTTCGGAAGCAACATGAGGACATGGTTGCTTATGATATGATCGAGCACTGAAAGAACTTTATCGGGGGCAAGCACACAGCAAGAGAGGTTTGATATCTCTAAAGCCCTATTCCAATGTAAGTTGGTGAAGGAAGCCAGTAGGACCTCATGTCCTTAAGATGATTGGCTATATTGAAAGCCTATCTAAGCTTGGGTTTCCATTGAGCCAAGAGTTGGCCATCGATGTTATTTTACAATCGTTGCCGATAGCTACAAACTGGGATTTGTCCTCAATTTCAATATGAATGAAATTGACAAGACTCTACCACAATTGCTCAAGATGTTACGAACTCAAGGCAACTTGAAAAGGTTGGACCCAAGCCCATACCGATGGTCCCGTAATAACAAGGGCAAGGAAAGGCCAAAGTTCAAACAAAGCCCAAGGGCAAAGGTAAGCCTAAATTTGGAAAAGGAAAGGTCATATTTGAAACCTAAAGGTGGGGTGTCTAAGGAAGGAAAACTGTTTTCATTGTGGTGTGTTGGACATTGGAAACAGGAATCGCCTGTCTATCTTGAAGAAGTCAAGAAGGCTAAAGCAAGCGGAATGTCCGCTTTGTGTATTTATGTTATTGATATTAATTTATCAACTACTACTTCTTGGGTATTAGATAATTGGTTGTGGTTCTCATATTTGTACTTACATGCACGGGGACTACAAAGGAGTAGGACTCGCTAGAGGAGATGTGGACCTACGAGTTGGAAATGGAGCAAAAGTTGTTGCATTAGCTGTGGGAACATATACTTTATCTTTGCCTAGTGGACTTGATTTATGTTTAGAGGATTGTTATTTTGTGCCCAGTTTGACTAAAAACATTATTTCAATTTCTTGTTTAGACAAAATTGGTTTTGAGATAATTATTAAGAATAATTGTTGTTCATTTTATCTCAATAATGTTTTCTATGGTTCGGCACAATTAATTAATGGCCTCTATATTTTAGATCAAATAAATCCCATTTACAACATAAATACTAAAAGATCTAAAATAAATGACTCAAATCAAACTTATCTTTGGCATTGTCATTTGGGCCACATAAGTGAGAAACGCATATCCCAACTCCATAAAGATGGTCTCTTGAATTCATTTGTTTTTGAACAATTTGAAGTATGTGAATCTTGCTTATTGGGAAAAATGACTAAATCTCCTTTTACTGGTAAAAGTGAACGAGCTATTGATTTATTGGACCTAATACATTCTGATGTATGTGGACCAATAAATACACAAGCTAGAGGTGGATTTCACTACTTCATTACTTTCAATCGATGATTTGAGTAGATATGGGTATGTTTATCTCATGCGCCATAAGTCCGAGTCCCTTGAAAAGTTTAAGGAATTCAAAAATGAAGTACAAAATCAACTAGGCAAAACTATCAAGTCACTTCGATCTGATCGAGGTGGAGAATATTTGAGCCTAGAATTTGATGATCTTTTGAAAGAATGTGGGATTGTCTCACAACTTACTCCTCCCGGTACTCCTCAATGGAATGGAGTATCCGAGAGAAGAAATCGAACTTTGTTAGACATGGTTCGATCCATGATGAGTCATGTTTGATCTACCGACTTCTTTTTGGGGACATGCACTTGAGACAATTTGCTTTCACACTAAATCGAGTTCCATCTAAATCGGTTCAAAAAAGACGCCATATGAGATGTGGACTGGAAGCGCCCTAGTATGTCTTTTATGAAAATTTGGAAATGTGAAGCTTATGTTAAACGTCAGCGCCTACTAAGCTTGAACCCAAATCAAAGGTGTAATTTTGTGGGGTATCCAAAAGAAACCAAAGGATATTATTTCTTTAATCCCACCGAGAACAAAACGTTTGTTGCTCTGGGATGGTGTCTTCCTAGAGAGAATTTACTTCTAGAAAAGGAAGTGGGAGAAAGATTGAACTTGAAGAAATTCGAGAATCACAAGATACCATCGAACCGGTAGATTGAACAACAAGCAAATTCCACAAGAAATTGAGGAACAAATAATCATTGTAGAAACACAACCATCACAAGCAGATCTTTAAGAGAACGCCGTGCACACGAGAGATATGGATTTCTCATTACAACGCATGGAGACGTTCTTCTTATAGATCAAGATGAGCCTAGGACTTATCAAGAAGCGGTGACAAGCCCAGATTCTCGAGAAATGGCTTGAGGCCATGAGATCGAGATGGATTCCATGTATGAAAACCAAGTATGGACCTTGATTGACCCAGAAGGGCGGGTTAAACATATAGGGTGCAAGTGGGTTTTCAAAAGGAAAATGAGATATGGATGGTAATGTACAAACATACAAAGGGCGATTAGTCGCTAAAGGTTTTCGCCAAATTCATGGTGTTGACTATGATGAAACCTTTTCTCTCCTGTAGCTATGTTTAAATCCATCAGATCTTGCTCGCCATAGTTGCATTTCATGATTATGAAATCGCAGATGGACATCAAAATGAGCTTTCCTTAACGGAAACTTGAAGAGGATGTGTACATGACACAACCTGAAGGTTTTGTAAATCCAAAGGATGCTAGAAAGATATGTAAGCTACAGAGATCCATTTATGGATTAAAGCAAGCTTCTCGAAGTTGGAATCTTCGTTTTAACGATGCAATCAAAGAGTTTGGTTTTATAAAAAATGAAGATGAACCATGTGTTTACAAGAAAGTTAGTGGGAGCACTATCACATTCTTGGTACTATATGTGGATGACATACTTATCATGGGAAATGACATACCTACCTTGCAATCTATTAAGACTTGGTTAAGAAGTTGTTTTTCTATGAAGGACTTGGGCGAAGCCACTTATATCTTAGAGTCAAGATCTATAGAGATAGATCAAGACGACTACTAGGTCTAAGCCAAAGTACATACATAGATAAAGTACTAAAAAGGTTCAGTACGGAAGAATCTAAAAGAGGATTCCTACCTATGAGACATGGTATTTCACTCTCGAAGGAAATGTGTCCTTCAACTCTACAAGAGAGAGAACGTATGAGTAAAATTCCATATGCTTCCACTATTGGATCTATCATGTATGCTATGTTATGTACCCGCCCGGATGTCTCGTATGCCTTAAGTATGACGGCGGTATCAAGTAGATCCCGGTGAAGGTCACTGGACCACGAGCCAAGAGTATCCTTAAGTACTTAAGAAGAACTAAGGATACGTTCCTATTATATGGAGGTGAGGAAGAGTTAAGTGTAAAAGGTTACATCGATGCACTTCCAAACCGACAAGGACGATTCTCGATCGCAATCGGGTTTTGTGTTTTGCCTTAATGGTGGTCTTTGTGAGTGGAAAAGTTCAAAGCAAAGTACGCGATGTTGATTCTACAACAGAGGTTTGAGTATATTGCGACCGGTGAGGCGACAAAGGAAGCGGTTTGGATCAAAAGTTCATTATGGACTAGGGGTTGTGCCTAGCATATCGGATGCTATAGAACTCCGATGTGATAACAATGGAGCTATTGCACAAGCTAAAGAACCCAGATCTCACCCAATGATCCAAACATATACTTAGGCGCTACCATCTTATTCGAGAAATTATCGATCGAGGAGATATAGAAATATGCAGAGTACCTTGGATGATAACATCGCTGATCCTCGACCAAGCCTCGACGACATGCCAGAAGCATGATCATCACACTAAGTCGCTTGGTATTAGATATATGAGTGATTGGTCTTAGTGCTAGTGGGAGATTGTAAGAGTATGCCCAAAGATCAATCATGAGATGGTTGTAATAACATACTTTATTTACCATATTTATTAATATAAAGCGTTGTCATTATTATTTCAGCTTTTCTATCCTGTGTATACAAATAAACTGTTTTATAATAATGTCCCGAGAATAATATGATTATTTTTAAAAGATCCTTAGTCGAGTATTATTGTTGACTAGGACAACAAGAATGCATTAAGACTAACATGTAGTTGATTGATGATAAAGAGTTGTCATTGATCTGGATTGTCAAAATCAATGCATGAATATGTGTGTTAGAGAACAACATATTGGATTGACCCGTTATGAGTATGTTTATTTGATTATTATGTAATTGTCACAACATTACTCATAGTGATTAATATGTATATGATCCTCAGACTTGAGATAATTATTTATCTCAACATCGTGAGTTGTATATTTTGATGCGATCAAACGCACAATCGTGAATCGGTTGTTCTATAAAGGTCGATGTTGGATATACCACAATCTATGTAGAGGATATGGTTGATCAATATAGGATAAGTCCCTCCTACATAATGGGAGTAATATCTTAGGCCACTTGATTGAGTGAGACTAGAAATGCATGGCCATGCTCAAATAAGTTGACATGAGATGTCATACTAATTTGTATATCATAGTCTACTCAAGATATCAAGAAACATGGGATGGACTATACAAGTGTGACTATTCCATGACTTGTGTCCATTAGGAGATAAAGGACTTAAGGATTAATGCATGAAAGGTTAATCACAAAAAGTTATGTGGAATCATGACTTCTTGTAACTTAGGTAGCAATGATGCATTGCTAGATGCCACTCATTGTTTGTGACATTAGAATTGTTCTATTATTATCGCTAACGTTGCAAGAACCTACTGAGGTCACACCCTATGGTTTAAATGAGCGGAATAAAATATAATTGGTATTGTTTTTTATTTTATTTTTTTTTTGGTTGTCACATGAATTAAATTAATTAAAGAATTAATTTAATTGGGCAATCAAATATTGAACATATTATATGTACAAGGATGTTGTACACATAATGACAACATAATTCTATTAATATATGAATTTGATTCATATATAAATTTAAATAAATATAGTTTACCGAAATCCTTATTATAATTAATGTAATTATAATTTTCGGATATAATTAATGTAATTATAATTTTCGGTTAAAAACTTTATTGTATTTATTTAACATTCAAGAGATACCAATTATAAAAGGGTATTAAAAGGATACCAAATAATGGGCCCAATGAAAAAGATACCCATTATAAAAGGCCCAATTAAAAGGATACCCAATATAAAAGGTATTTAAAAGAGACAAAGCTTAAGGAAAAAACTTAATAGATTTCTTGTTAGGTCTAGCAGCCGTCAAGCAAATAAACCTCCAAAATAGTTTTGGAGATTTCTTCCGTTCATAGTCAAACCGGGTGGATCACGTAGAGGCCGACATCGAAAAAGGTTGTGGCTTGATTCGATAGTAGATCAAAACTCTTGTTGCCAAGGCGTCGCCGTCTACTCAGATTTAAGTTTTGGTAATTTTGAAACCTTTATTTCACCCCGATTCGTTCCTCACACATGGATTCCTGATTTGGATCGCCGGATCTAATTTTATTTTGCTGCGCCATGGGGTTCCGGCGTTCCAACATAATCTTCTAAGGTAGTTGAGGGTTAAATTAGCGAAGATATTAAACAATATATTAGCCTTGCATAACTTGCATGTTTATTGTGATTAAATTGTTTCAATATAAGTATATGTTGTTACTTCACTTATACTTATATGTGCTTATGAAGATTGATTAATTTTTTGAATTGGCATTGGAAAATGTTTAAGAGATTGGTTAATTTAATAAGTATATATGTCACTAGTTAGCCAGTTCTCGAGTTGCCATGAAATTTTTCGTAACAACATGAGCATGAGTTTAGTAATTCTAAGTTAAAGAATGTGATTGATCCAACACATTTATGTCATCTTGATTTAAACTCTTTTTTTCTTTTTGAAATTGTGCACTGAAATTTTTATTTTTAATTTTTCCTTAGTTATTTACTTAGTTAAGTTTTAGTTTTTAAATCATTTCCTAAAAATCAAAATATTTTCATTCACCAATTTGTCTAAAGTTGCATTTCATAAATATTTTCCTTTTACAGTCTCTGTGGATACGATAACTTAACATTTACTTGTCACTTTAATACTTGTTGTGATTGTGTACACTTACACATTTCTGTCGTTCCTAGTTTTTCTGGCACCATTGTCGGGGACTGTTTTAAAAGACACTATTTGTGAAATTGTTAATTTTGCATTTTTGTTTAATTTTCTGTTTAATTTTAATTCCATTATTTTTTTTTTGTGATTGTTTTAGGTGTTTATGAGTATTGATAGAATTATCGACTTCCGGTAGACCCTGAGATTGAAAGGACTTTTCGACAGAGACGAAAATAGGCAAGTGATAAACCGTAAAATTAACATATTTTAAGCCCACATTTAGCATGCTTTTGGATGATTTAAGCCTTGAATTATGTAATTTGGTGCTCTTAATAATTTGTTTTCATGTTTTATACTCAGAAGAGCACCGGATGACGAAAGGAACTGAAAATGACCCCAAAACGGAGTAAATGGGCCATATCACAAAATCCACACGGCCTGGTCCCAAGACCACACGGCCGTGCCTCATTTAACAGCCTCGAACACGGCCTGGCCACGACTTACATGGGCGTGTGCCACGGGCGTGTCCTTACCACGGCCAACAGGAGTTTTACTTGGATTTGGATATTTGGAGGCAAAGAAACACATTCCAAAGCCTATTCAAACACCCTAGTAGGAATTCTACTTGAATTAGGATACTTAAGGGCCAAGTAAGGCATCTCAAAGTCTATATAAACCCCCAATGTGGCAACTTGAACAGGAGTTCGGCAGAAGCCGGAACCCAAGGCTTTAGTCAGGGGGTGTCCAGCTAGGCCAAAGAGGGCAGATTTGTGGGGATTTACTCGAAGATAGCCATTTGATTCATCTCAAGATGCCAGAATCATACTCAAGACGGAGGATCTCTCCTTCAATTCCTTCAAGGGGTTTTAGGGATTTCTTATGTTTTGTTTTATCTTTTCTTCTGAGATGTTTTCTTTTATTGTTATGAAGTAAACCTTCAGATACCTAAGGGGGATGAAACCTAAGATGAATCTTGTTATTGTTTGCTGAACTATATGATAAATATTTAACTTGTTCTTAATTATGTGTTCTTAATTCTTGTGTTAATATTTTCGGGATATTAATTCTAGTGTGATGTGCTTAGGTGGAGGAGAAAAAGTCCCTGCCTAAGAGTAGATCTAGCATAATTAAGCGGAGTTGATCGTACGCCTAGAGATAGGGTGACAAGATTTTGCCGGATTAGGGTGAAACCTAATATGGGAGTCCATAGATCGAGTTAATGCGATTCTAGGGGTTTTAATTAGAAAAATATTTCAATTAATTAACCTATGGTTAGACGTTAGTCGCCTCGAGAGAGGGATTAGTATAACTTAGGGTATCTTATGGATCAAGTCAAATGAATAAATCGTCTGGTTCAGAGTTAGATAACAAGTGAAGTCTAGGTGGATTCTTTCTTGGGTATTGTCTTAATCAATTGGTTTTTCCTCAAAATTATTTTCCCAATTTCATTCTTCTTTGTCTTAGAATCTTTAGTTTAGTTGTTAGTTAATTTTAGATTAGATAAAAATCCATTTAATTCTTAGGCTAAATAATAAAAAGAAAGTTAGTATTAGTACTTTTGGTTCCTTTGGGTTCGACAATCCGGTCTTGCCTTAACTATACTATTGTTCGATAGGTGTGCTTGGCTCAACTCGTTAGCTTGCCTCAACTCGTTGTCATAGTTAGTTTCTAGGTTTGATCATTCTTTATATAAATTTTAAGACTTTGACATAAAATAAAAACAACGATCACGTTTTTGGCGCTGTTGCCGGGGAACTGAAATATTAAGAACGCTTAATTTTTATTACTTTAGCCATATTTATTTTATTTTTTTATTTTTCTAATTTTTCTTTTATTTTCTTTTGACAGGTAATTTTAGTTTATAAATGAGATGGCACTGAATAACTTTCAGTGGCAAGTTATAAGGACAAAGCCAACAAAAGCAGCCGATATCTACAACCTCGACCCATTAAACATGCTATCAATTCAGCTGGAGCTTTTAAGTAAGAAAATTGACAATTTATGTGGTTCTTCGCAGGTATATCCATTTACGCAGTGTGAAACAAGTGGAGGCATGGCGAATCCTGAGTACCCACCCTACGGACATGGCATGGAAAACGAACACGTCAACTATATGGGCAACTATTCTAGACCTCAAAATAATTTTTATGGTAACACTTATAATGCAGGTTGGAGATACACCCCAATTTCTCATCGGGTGGTCAAGGAAATCAAAGGCAACAACTATCCCAAAACTTCCAACAACAGCCTTACCAGGAAAAGAAGTCGAACCTCGAGAAGATGTTGACAAAAATCATAGCAAAAACTGAAATAGCATTCAAAAATCAAGAAGCATCGATTCAAGGGATCAAGGATCAGTTAGGTCAGCCCGCTAAGCTGATCTTAGAACAACTACATGAAAGCTTGCCAAGCAACACTGAAACTAACCCAAAAGAGCAAATTCAAGCCGTAACAACTCATGATAGTGAAAGGTTAGTGGAATCTGTCCCGAGGCAAAAACCTGTGGTAAGTGAAGGTAAGGTTGAGGTAAGCCTGGATTTACCAAACCCGGTAATTACAGAGCACCAAGCTCGTATGCCATACCCCAATGCGATAAAGAAAGACCACACAGAGGAACAATTCAGTAAATTTCGTAAACCTCCAAAGAAGTTTCTTATTAACTTGTCGTTTCTTGAAGATCTTTCACAGATGCTAGATCCTAGACCTCGTGTCGATAAAGAAGAAATTCATGAGGAATGAAGGTTTTGGATTGATGGGCTAGATGAGTGGAAGACACACTTCAAAAAGAAACTAAAAATACACGAAGCAAAAACGAGGCAACTCCACGAAAAACTTAATGATGGGACAACCCAGCTTAAGATAGGAGATCAGGTACTCAAAATCTTCCCAGATGGAACAGTCAAGGTAACTAGTCCTAAAATCAGTACCCTTAAGGTAAACACTACTCGAATTAAACTTTATATCAATAACCGAATTGATCGCATGAGAAAGGATTTCCACCTCCTTAAACCACCATGATTGTGCGAATAATAGGTAAGTCTAGCTCAAGACTTTAAACGAGCTCTTCTCGGGAGGCAACCCGAGCACTAACTCTACTAATTAGTTTCGTTTTAGCTATTTTCATATTTAGGCGTAAGTTTCCATACCCACACGGTCGTGGCCGTGGCCGTCTAGCACCACAGGTAGGTAAAAGGGTGTGGCCGTAGACATGTGGCAACAGAACAAAAATATTTCCCACAACACGAGCTGCATCTTGATAAACCGTAATAGTAACATACTTTAGGCCCACATTTAGCATGCTTTTGGATGATTTAAGCCCTGAATTGTGTAAATTGGTGCTCTTAATCCTTTGTTTTCATGTTTTATACTCAGGAGAGTGACCCAAAACGGAGTAAATGGGCCATATCATGAAATCAACATGGCCTGGGCCCAAGACCACACAGTCGTGCCCCATTCAACATATTCGAACACGGCCTGGCCACGAATTACACGGGCGAGTGCCTATCGTAGGAAAGAAGAGTTTCACTCGGAATGCGATACTTGGAGCCAAGAAACACATTTTGAAGCCTATTTAAAAACCCAAATAGGAATCCTATCTGGATTAGGATACTTGGAGGCCAAGAAAGGCATCTCAAAGCCTATATAAACACCTTAGGGGCAACTTAAGCGGGGAGTTCGATAGAAGTCGGAACCCACGGCTTTAGTCAGGGGGCGTCCGACTAGGCTAGAGAAGGCAGATTTATGGAGATTTACTTAAAGATAGCCAGTTGATCCATCTCAAGAAGCCAGAATTATACTCAAGACGGAGGATCCCTCCTTCAATTCCTTCATGGGGTTTTAGGGATTTCTTATGTTTTGTTTTATCTTTTCTTTTGAGATGTTTTCTTTTATTGTTATGAACTAAATCCTCAGATACTTGAGGGGGATGAAACCTAAGATGAATCTAGTTATCGTTTGCTGAACTATATGATAAATATTTGACTTGTTCTTAATTAGGTGTTCTTAATTCTTGTGTTGATATTTTCAGGATATTAAATCAAGTATGATGTGCTTAGGTGGAGGAGCAAAAGTCTCTGTCTAAGAGTAGATCTAGCATAATTAAGCGGAGTTGATCGCACGCCTAGAGATAGGGTGACGAGATTTTGCTGAATTAGGGTGAAACCTAATATGGGAGTCCATAGATCGAGGTAATGTTATTCTAGGGGTTTTAATTAGAAAGAGATTTCAATTAATCAACCTAGGGTTAGACGTTGGTCGCCTGGAGAGAGGGATTAATATAACTTAGGGAATCTTACGGATCAAGTCAAATGAATAAATCGTCTGGTTCAAAGTTAGATAACAAGTGAAGTCTAGGTGGATTCTTCCTTGGGTGTCATCTAAATCAATTGGTTTATCTTCCCAAGTATTTTCCCAAATTTATTCTACTTTGTCTTAGAGTCTTCAGTTTAGTAGTTAGTTAATTTAGATTAGATAAACAATTCATTCAATTCTTAGGCTAAATAATAAAAAGAGAGTTAGTATTACTACTTTTGGTTCCTTTGGGTTCGACATTCCGGTCTTGCCTAAACTATACTACTGTTCGATAGGTACACTTGCCTCAAATCATTGTCATAGTTAGTTTTCAGGTTTGATCATTCTTTATATAAATTTTAAGACTTTGACATCGCTAAAACAACGATCAAGTTTTTGGCGCTGTTGCTGGGGAACTAAAATATTAAGAAAGCTGAATTTTTATTACTGTAGCCATTTATTTTTATTATTATTTATTATTATTTTTTATTTTGCTTTGCTCATTTTTCTTTTATTTGATTTTGGCAGATAGAGAAGATGGCACTGAGTAACTATCAGTGGCAAGTTATGAGGACAAAGCCAAGAAAAGCAGCCAATATCTACAACCTCCCAGTAACCATTCTATCAAACCAGATAGAGCTTTTGAGTAAAAAGATTGATGGTTTGTATAGTCTCTCGCAGGTACACCAAGTAATGCAATATAACTCGAATGTAGGAGGCGTGGCGAATCCTGAGTACCCACCCTACGGATATGGCATGGAGAAGAACAAGTCCACTATATGGGTAACTATTCTAGACCTCAAAATAATTTGTATAATGACATTTATAATGCAAGTTGGAGGTACCATCCCAATTTCTCGTGGGATGATCAAAGTAGCCAAAGACAGGAACTTTCTCCAAATTATCAACAATCACCTCACCAACAGGAAGATGAGTGAAACCTTGAGGAGATGATGACAAAATTCATAGCAGCCACAGAAACCAGATTTTCAACAACCACCTCACCAACAGGAAGATGAGTCGAACCTTGAAGAGATGCTGGCAAAATTCATAGCAACCACAGAAACACCTTTCCAAAATATAGAAACGAAAAAAGAAGCATCGATTCAAGGGATCGAGGATCAGTTAGGTCAGCCTGCTAAGCTGATCTTAGAACAACCACAAGAAAGCTTGCCAAGTAACACTGAAACTAACCCAAAAGAGCAAATTCAAGCCGTAACAGCTCATGACAGTGAAAGGTTAGTGGAATCTGACCCAAGGCAAGAGCCTGTGGTAAGTGAAGGTAAGGTTGAGGTAAGCCTGATTTACCAAACTCGGTGATTACAGAGTACCAACCCCGTGTGCCATACCCCGATGCGACAAAGAAAGACCACACAGAGGAACAACTCGGTAAGTCTCTTAAACTTTCAAAGAAATTTCATATTAACTTGCTGCTTCTAGAAGCTCTTTCGCAGATGCTTGATCCTAGACCTCGTGTCGATAAAGAAAAAATTCATTAGGAACAAAGGCTTTGAATCGATGAACTAGATGAATGGAAGACACACTTCAAGGAGAGACTAAAAACACACGAAGCCAAAACGAGAAAACTCCACGACGAACTTAATAATGGGACAACCTAGCTTAAGATAGGAGATCAGGTACTCAAAATCTTCCCAGATGGAACGATCGAGGTAACACATTCTAATTTTGCCATTTTTGAGGAAAACATTACTCGACTTAAATTTTATACCAATAACTGAATTGATCGCATGAGAAAGAGATTTTCACGTCCTCAAACCGCCATGACCATACGAATGAGAGGTAAAGTCTAGCTTAAGACTATAAACGAGTGCTTCTCGGGAGGTAACCCGAGCACTAACCCCATTAATTTTTACATTTTTATTTTTTACTTTTATTTTTCCTTTTAGCACCTAACCATAAACTAACTAAAGTACATATTTTCATACCACACGACCTTGTACACGACCGTGTGGCCACCACAGGAAGGTACAAGGGCGGGGCCAACTACCAGATCCATAATTTCTATTTAACCCCCTTCTTTCCTTCCATTTCCCGTTATCTTTCTTCTTTCATTTTTCTTTATTTACTTTTACTTTTATTCTTTTTATTTTTTATTTGTTTTCTTTTGTAACATCCCAAAAGCGGGGCTATTTGAAATTTCATTATTTTCTTATGTATAAACTACTGAAATATTATTTATGGAATAAGAAAGCTTAATTTAAGGTTTTGAGTGTGCTCGGTTTAATAGAAATTATAGTTTTAATGTAAAGGTAAGGAGCCTTAACAGAAGGGTGTTATAAGAATAAATGGAGATGATTTGGACATAAGATGAGCCTAGATTAAGTGGCAAATTAAGCCCACTTAGGAGCTAGTGTGACGCCACCAAGGAAGCAAGGAGAGCCTTGGTTGAGTCACAAAAATCCTTCTTTTGGCATTATAGTGGGGACGGCACATGTGGAGAGTTTTCTCTCTTTAATTATTTTTTTAAGTGATAATATGAGCTTTAATTTCCTTAAAATTCTAAGGATAATATGTGGGATATTATTAAGAATAAAATAGATTATTAATTGGATATTATTGAGGATTATTATTAGATTAAGTTGAGATAATTGGCGAGAGGAAAAATAGTTGGTGGCTAATTCAAATTATTTTTGAATTAGTCCAAATTTGTGGCCAAGAGCAATTTATGGTATTTGTTTGAAATTTGAACTCCTTTGGAAGGAGTGGACGGCAAGTGAAAGAGGGGAGGATAGTCGAATTTGCTAAGTCTCTTCTTCTTAATTTTGGCTAGCAATCACCTATTTCATTTTCTTTCTTTCACTTTTTTTCCCAAAACCGATTTCTACATCACCATCTTTCTCTTCTTTTACTTTTGATTTCTGACCAAAACACCTACTCTCTCCTTTCTCACATTATTGCCAAACCGAAATCACCTTCTCTTTATACCTTTCTCTTTTCAAACTCCCTTAAGCCGAAACTTTCAACACCTCCTTCGCCATTATTTTTCCTTCCTTTCAAGCCGAATCTATCTTTAACTTGGGTGCCGAATCTCTCTTTCTTCTTTGAACCCATCTAAGCCTAATTGTTGAGCGGGATAGATTTCTTAGCAAACGACCAAAAAGGTAAGGTGCTTGGCCGAATACATATGGGTTTTCTTTGGTATATTCTGTCGACTTTTGCAAGGAAAAGTGCCAATTTATAGATTGTTGATAAGGCCTCTAAACACTTTTCGATGATCAATTCTCTTTAGGTACTCCAAATTCGTAAGCAGTTGATTCAAGCCTCTAAATTTCTAAAGTGTTCGGATTTGGGTAAGTGGTGGTAAGTGCCTACTTATGAAAGTTATTCTTCTAATGATTAAGAAAGGCCAAAGGCTATCAGTGGTTACTAATAGTTGTCGATTTGTGGAAGTAAAACCATTCGAGTTTAGGGACTTGGGTTCAAAGGCACTCGGGTAAGGATTGGGTTCATAAAAGAGAACTCTTTTAAATATTTGGGTTGGCCGATTAGGCCATAGTACTAACTCCCATGTTTGGCCGAATATAGGGACCAGTAGAACTAAGTGGCTGACATCTCTTTTCGGGAATAAGACGATTCAGTAGTGACAGGTGTGTACATACACACCATATGATATATTAACTGTGCTTAATATTGTAAATGCTCATTTTGATTTATGTAGCATTGGAATTAATACCAACTCGGTATAAGTGGCGACTCAGGTAAGTACCGGTTCATACGATTTGCTATTTGATGCTTTTGGTAAGCATGATGTATTGACACATGAAATGTAAGAATGGGATAGCATAAAATATATATATATGTTTATCTGTTGTGGGATTGATGAGTGGAGGGGGCAGTGATATTGTGCCGACGGGCACCAGTGTTTTGGTAACACACCGTGACTACGGTCACCAGAGGTTTGGTACCTCCAGAGGTTTGGCACCTCAGTAGCGACTTATCCCTGTGGTTAATACCACCGTGGGTTGGCCCCACTTGAGACATGGGATAAATGCGCGGTGATTTGGTATCACGCGATGGGTTGGCCCCATCACCCGATTTGTGTCTACGGACACCGGTGCTTTGGTAGCACATTGTGACTATATGTCACCAAAGTGGTTTGGCACCACCGGTGGTTTGGTACCACAAGCGGGGTGACAAACAGTGGCGTATGGTTGGCTAGGATGGGTACTTGATATTATGCACATTTATATATTACATGTTGTGTATGAAATTACTTAAATCGGGGGAAGGGTACTGAGTCTTGGTGACTCACCTTCTCCTTTACATTTTTCAGGTAACGAGTAGATCGCGGATGTGGAGCCGGGCTGACTCGAGGTGGCCATGCCGTTGGAGTTAAATTTTAACAGACCTTGAATTTCAATTTAATTACTATGGGATTGTGGATTTAAACTTTATATTATTTTTATGTAATAAGGCCTCCTAGTATGTTATTTTTATTTTATCCTATGCTTGAATAATGGTTTTAATTATCTCTTAATGAAATGATATGAAAGGGTTTTCTAAACTAAATTCGTGAATGATATTAACGAGCCGTCAGGCACATTAGAAATTTTTGTAATAACTTGACTTGTTTTAAATTTCCAATTAAAACTAAGTATGATTTTAGCAACTTCAAATAAATGAAGGTTTTCCAAAATTTGAGTTGGTTTTCAAAAAGGAACTTCAAAAATGTTTTCACTGTAACGGACCAGATTCGGCCATAGGGTTTGGACCGGGTTTGGGTCATTACAAAATTGGTATCAGAGCCCAGTTCAAAGCTCGGCTGTGGGGGCCCAAGGCCCAAAAATGTTTTAAAAGGCCTTATGAAATAATTTTTGGATTTTGACACAGCATGGCCCGAGTCTCCGCAGACCGATCCGCCTGTAAGTACTTCGAACCTCTTGGTGAATTATATTCGTAGAAGGGTAGGAAGTATGGAACGTAGATAGACTTATAGGACTTGAACCCTAGGATTAGATTACTCAAACACATGAACCAAACATAAGACATTAAAGAATTAAACCAATCTATGACTTAGCCAAGTGAGCTAGGGTGTGGTAACTCAGACGCATGTCGAGGATTGGATCGGAAGAGCTCGGTATTTAAGCGATCCGTGTGACTCACCTCCTCTTCACGGGTATCCCACCAGTGCGTAGCTTTGGTTCACCCTAACTCGCAGAGGGCTCGGTGGTGTGGCAACCTCTCGTGCGCATGTCTAGAAAGGTTCGGTGAGAGCTTGGTATTTAAGCGGTCCGCGTGACCCACCTCCTCTTCACTCGAATCGCTCAGTGCGTAGCTTTGGTTCACCCCGACCAAGAGGGCTCGGTCATGGGCTAAACACTATGATTAAAACCCGAAAGGGAATTAGCCATGTTTTGAAAACGAACTAAACAACAACAACTCAAATGTTTTCAAACCTCTTGCAACAACTCTTTCAAATCGGAAAACATCATATTTACAACGTTTCCTCGAAAAACTCAAATTTTTGGAAAATTACAAAAATGCCCTTAGGGGTAAAATTACTAAAACATACGACTCATAAAATATCCGTTCAATGGTTTTGCTCAAAATTCGACTACTTTACAAATATCCAACAACTTAGTTTTGAAAATCAACATGAAAAATTTTGGTTTTAGAAAATTACTAAAACGCCCCAATTTGTGAAAATTAGAAATGACCTACGATCTTTGGAAAACTTTACCAACATCACTATTTGAAAAGGAAAACTTTCAGAAAGGACCCTCAAAGTTTTACAACCTATCAAAAATATCCCCGATTTATCAAAATGACAAAATTGCCTCGATTGACAAAATTACCAAAATACCCTGGTTTCAAAACGATTACGATTTTACAAATTTTTATAAATATCCTCCAGTTTTGGGAATTTCAAAATGACCTACTTTACTAAAGTTTTAAAATTTCTTTATTTACTTAAAATACCTCAGTAGGAAAATGACGAAAATACCACTCGGGTTAGAAATGGCGTAAATGTCCAGAAGAGTGAATAGGTATGGAAAGCATTAAGGAATGGATGCATGAACTCTTTGTGTGAACTAGGATAGAAGACTGAAACTTATGTCCGCTCGAAAGAACCCCTAATTAAATCCTGTTCATAAAATTTCTTCGCGAATAAGAAAGTGAAACAAATGCTAACACATAAAATTTTCTTAATCAGATTAAAAAGCGCAGAGAGATAGAATGAGTTCTAGAGGACGTGGACGTCGTGGACGCGCAGTAGGGGTAGAATGACGTTGTCCGAACCCGTCAGTCAGTCAAGGTTCGAAAACGAGGTACCACCGCCACCACCACCTCCTACTTTCGTGGTGAGGGCGAGCAGGACCGCACTGGGTGGTGAGGCCGTGTCGTAAGTCTATTTCGCGAGTGTTGGAGATGGTGGCCGGGTGGTGGGAATTTGGGAGCTCGGAAGTCCGTTCCCGAGCGATCTCGGCCTAACGGGCCGAGGTATTCCGTGGTGTCTCGTGAGTGGCGCCAAAGTCTGCGTGAATATTGGTTGGAATCTACGGAAAGGGTTATGGATGATCTCGACCGACCGAGGAGGAGAAGTGAAAGGGGCGGTGTCGCTTCTAAAGGATGAAGCGCGTACTAGTGGTGGGTGACGATCGGGATGGAGCCGCGGCTGATGATCTCACGTGGGACTACTTTAAGACGGCCTTTCAGAAGAAGTATGTGGGCACTAGTTACACTGATGCTCAAAGGAAAGCCTTCCTAGGTCTAGTGCAAGGAACTAAGTCGGTGGCCGAGTATGAGGCGGAGTTTTGAGGCCGAGTAGGTATGCCAGAGGAATCGTAGCCACCGAACATGAACGCTGTGTCCGCTTTGAGGACGGGCTCAGAGATGATCTGAGATTACTAATTGCCCCGCAGCAGGTTCGGGAGTTCTCATCTCTTGTGGAGAAAGCCAAGGTGGCCGAAGGGGTTAAAGGAGGTCAAAGGCAAAACTATAGCAAGAATAACCGTAAAAGAGGATTTGGGTCAGCTGGATCGGGTAGCACTAATGCTCGAAGCGGGCTAGGCAGAGTGGGCCAAATTAGACCGGGAGGCCCACGGCTACTAATCAAAGGCCGACTCCAGTGCAACCGCTGTGGAAAAACCCATTGGGGAGGTTGTTGGTCCGGTAACAAAGGTTGTTTTGAGTGTGGGTCTTTGGAGCATCGGGTAAGGGACTGTCCTCAAAAGGCAGCTAAGGATCAGCCAGAAGGTCAGAATCGCGCTCGGGCGTAAACGTTGGACCACCACGGAGGGTCGGGGTAATGGCGAGAGGAAACAATGGTTTCAACCGAGGTCGTGGAACTCGTGGCCGAGGTTCGGGTAACTGCAGGCTAGGCGGCTGGCTTAGTCTATGCAATGAGGCGCCGTGAGAGGAGGAGACGCACCGGACGTCATAACCGGTGACGTTTCTAATATTTGGTTTACCTTATGTTGCATTAATTGATGTGGGATCGGCGCACTCGTGCACATTGCTAGTAGTGTGGTAGGAACTATGGACCTAGACTCGAGACTACTCTTAGGAAGATGATCGTGCTAAGCCCCCAGGACACTCTGTAGTAGTAGACAAACCTTATAAAGAGGTACCCTAGAACTCCAAGGGTCGTCGATTTGTAGCCGATCGATGGAACTACCTTTCGGAGAGTTCGATTTGATCCTTGGAATGGATTGGCTAGTTAAGTATCAGCGAATTTGGATTGCGTGCTAAGCGCATGGTGCTTAAGGCAGTGAGGGTGATGAAGTGGTTATGATAGGTGATAGAAGGAATTACCTATCCAATGTGGTGTCGGCCTTGAAAGCCGAAAGGATGGTTAAGAAAGGTTGCGAGGCATATTTGGTTCGGATCCGTGCTTTGGAAGCTAAGGAGTCGAGAGTTTAGGTTCGAACGGTTGGTGAATTTGTCGACGTATTCGGAAGAACTTCAGTGCGCCGCTCCGGATCGGAAGTTGAATTCGGTATTGACTTGCTACCCGGAGCGGCACACGTGTCTATAGCACCATACCGAATGGCACCAAAGGAATTGGTGGAGCCAAGGCCCAAATTCAGAGCTCTTGGATAGAGGGTTCATTCGACCAAGCATATCTCCGTGGGGAGCGCCTGTGTTGTTCGTCAAGAAGAAGGACGGTTCAATGCGGATGTGCATCGACTACCGTCAGTTAAACAAGTTAACGATCAAAAACAAGTATCCGTTGCCTCGGATTGATGACTTGTTTGACCAACTGAAGGGTGCCGCGGTGTTTTCGAAGATAGACCTTAGGTCGGGCTACCATCAACTAAAGGTGAAGGAAGTTGATGTCCACAAGACGGCATTCAGAACTCGATATGGACATTACGAGTTTCTGGTGATGCCATTTGGGTTGACCAACGCGCCGGCGGCATTTATGGACTTGATGAACAGAGTATTTCAGCAGTACCTAGACCAGTTCGTCGTAGTATTCATTGACGACATCTTGGTGTACTCTAAGACGGAGGAGGAGCATGACGAGCATTTGCGAATAGTGTTGCAAGTACTAAGGGAGAAGCGATTGTATGCCAAATTCAGTAAGTGTGAATTTTGGCTAAGGGAAGTAGCTTTCTTAGGACATGTAGTATCGGCGGAAGGAATTAGAGTAGACCCTTGTAAGATTGAAGCGGTATTGGACTGGAAACCGCCTAGGTCAGTGGCGGAGATCCGAAGTTTTCTGGGTCTAGCGGGGTACTATCGGAGGTTTGTGGAAGGGTTTTCTCTGATCGTAGCACCGTTGACGAAGCTACTAAGAAAAGGAGTCCTATTTGTATGGTCGGAGAAGCAGCAGGAAAGCTTCGATAAGCTAAGGAAAATTTTGTGGAAGCTCGATTTTGGTGCGACCGAAAGGAGGAGTTGTTCACCGTTTATTGTGATGCATCTCATACTGGTCTGGGATGTGTGCTGATGCAGGAGGGGAAGGTAATAGCCTATGCATCACGGCAGTTAAGGCCACACGAACTGAACTATCCAACGCACGACTTAGAGCTAGCAGCAGTCGTCTTCGCTCTAAAAATATGGAGACACTACCTTTACGGGGAGAAGTCGATAGTTTATACAGATCACAAGAGTTTAAGGTATCTCTTGACTCAGAAGGATCTAAACCTGAGACAACGTCGGTGGATTGAACTTTTGAAGGATTACGATTGTTCAATCGAGTATCATCGTGCAAGGCCAACGTGGTAGCTGACGCGTTGAGCCGGAAGGTTGTGACGGACTTGAGAGCAATGTTTGCTCGGTTAAGTCTATATGATGATGGAAGTCTCTTGGCGGAACTTCAGGTTAAGCCAACATGGATCGAGGAGGTTAAGGAAAAACAGTCAGTGGATGAAGGGTTGAACGCTAAGAGAGCACAAGTTCAGGAGGGTGGTTTGGAAGGATATAACCTGTCTAGTGATGGAGTGTTATGCTTTCAAGGGCGAACGTGTATGCCAAGGGATGTGGAGTTGAGGCAAAAGATTCTCCATGATGCACATAGTAGCCCCTACGCTATGCATCCGGGAGGAAGCAAGATGTATAGGGATCTTAGAGAGCAGTTTTGGTGGCCCGGGTTGAAGCGTGAAGTAACAGAGTTTGTTGGTAAGTGTCTGACTTGTCAACAAGTTAAGGCTGAACATCAGTTGCCATCAGGGTTGCTTCAGCCAGTGAAGATTCCCCAATGGAAGTGGGAACGGATAACTATGGATTTCGTTAGTGGGTTACCCCTTACGCCCAGTAAGAAAGACGCGGTTTGGGTAATAGTAGACCGTTTAACTAAGTCGACTCACTTCATACCGGTGAGGATGGATTTCTCTCTTCAGAAGCTAGCTAAGCTGTACGTATCAGAGATAGTAAGATTGCATGGTGTTCCAACATCAATCATCTCGGATAGGGATCCCAGGTTCACGTCAAGGTTTTGGAAAGCCTTGCATCAAGCTATGGGCACACGGTTGGATTTTAGTACCGCTTTCCATCCACGATCGACGGACAATCGGAAAGGGTGATACAGTCTTGGAGGATATGTTAAGAGGTTGTGTCTTGGATTTTCGTGGTAGTTGGGAGGAATTTCTACCATTAGCGGAGTTCGCCTACAACAACAGCTACCAGGCAAGTATCCAGATGGCTCCGTATGAGGCACTGTATGGACGGAAGTGTCGTACTCCGACGTGTTGGACAGAATTAGGCTAACAGCCAGATTTTGGGTCCGAGTTGGTGGCGAGAGACGGAGGATAAAGTTAAGGTGATTCGGTCTCGTCTTAGGAAGCATCGGATAGGCAAAAATCCTATGCGGATTTAAAACGCAAGGAGATGGAGTATGCTGTGGGAGACAAGGTTTTTCTGAAAGTGTCGCCTTGGAAAAAGGTGTTAAGATTTGGACGGAAAGGGAAGCTAAGCCCAAGGTTTTTATCGGGCCGTATCACGGTAATTAGCGAAGTAGGGACCGGTAGCCTACCAGATTGAGTTACGCGTACGAACCGAACCAGATCCATAATGTCTTTCACGTATCGATCTTTGAGGCGGTATCGGTCGAGACCTTACGCGCGTTGTGCGATGGCGTAAATCGAGGTGAATCCGATTTATCTTTCAAGAGGAACCGATTCGAGATCTTAGACCAGAGATGAGAAAGTTCTACGTAGGAAGTCGGTGCCCTTGGTGAAGGTCTTTGTGGCGGAACCATGGTATAGAGCAAGCTACGTGGGAACCCGAGGATGTAATGAGGCAGCAATACCCCCACCTTTTCTAGTTAAGTAATTTCGGGGACGAAATTTATTTTAAGGGAGGTAGAACTGTAACATCCCAAAAGCGGGGCTATTTGAAATTTCATTATTTTCTTATGTATAAACTACTGAAATATTATTTATGGAATAAGAAAGCTTAATTTAAGGCTTTGAGTGTGCTCGGTTTAATAGAAATTATAGTTTTAATGTAAAGGTAAGGAGCCTTAACAGAAGGGTGTTATAAGAATAAATGGAGATGATTTGGACATAAGATGAGCCTAGATTAAGTGGCAAATTAAGCCCACTTAGGAGCTAGTGTGACGCCACCAAGGAAGCAAGGAGAGCCTTGGTTCGAGTCACAAAAATCCCTCTTTTTGGCATTATAGTGGGACGGCACATGTGGAGAGTTTTTCTCTCTTTAATTATTTTTTTTAAGTGATAATATGAGCTTTAATTTCCTTAAAATTCTAAGGATAATATGTGGGATATTATTAAGAATAAAATAGATTATTAAATGGATATTATTGAGGATTATTATTAGATTAAGTTGAGATAATTGGCAGAGGAAAAATAGTTGGTGGCTAATTCAAATTATTTTTGAATTAGTCCAAATTTGTGGCCAAGAGCAATTTATGGTATTTGCCGAAATTTGAACTCCTTTGGAAGGAGTGGACGGCAAGTGAAAGAGGGGAGGGATAGTGCCGAATTTGCTAAGTCTCTTCTTCTTAATTTTCGGCTAGCAATCACCTATTTCATTTTCTTTCTTTCACTTTTTTCCCAAAACCGATTTCTACATCACCATCTTTCTCTTCTTTTACTTTTGATTTGACCAAAACACCTACTCTCTCCTTTCTCACATTATTGCCAAACCGAAATCACCTTCTCTTTATACCTTTCTCTTTTCAAACTCCCTTAAGCCGAAACTTTCAACACCTCCTTCGCCATTATTTTTCCTTCCTTTCAAGCCGAATCTATCTTTAACTTGGGTGCCGAATCTCTCTTTCTTCTTTGAACCCATCTAAGCCTAATTGTTGAGCGGGATAGATTTCCTTAGCAAGCGACCAAAAAGGTAAGGTGCTTGGCCGAATACATATGGGTTTTCTTTGGTATATTCGCCGACTTTTGCAAGGAAAAGTGCCAATTTATAGATTGTTGATAAGGCCTCTAAACACTTTTCGATGATCAATTCTCTTTAGGTACTCCAAATTCGTAAGCAGTTGATTCAAGCCTCTAAATTTCTAAAGTGTTCGGATTTGGGTAAGTGGTGGTAAGTGCCTACTTATGAAAGTTATTCTTCTAATGATTAAGAAAGGCCAAAGGCTATCGAGTGGTTACTAATAGTTGTCGATTTCAGGGAAGTAAAACCATTCAGAGTTTAGGGACTTGGGTTCAAAGGCACTCGGGTAAGGATTGGGTTCATAAAAGAGAACTCTTTTAAATATTTGGGTTGGCCGATTAGGCCATAGTACTAACTCCCATGTTTGGCCGAATATAGGGACCAGTAGAACTAAGTGGCCGACATCTCTTTTCGGGAATAAGACGATTCAGTAGTGACAGGTGTGTACATACACACCATATGATATATTAACTGTGCTTAATATTGTAAATGCTCATTTTGATTTATGTAGCATTGGAATTAATACCAACTCGGTATAAGTGGCGACTCAGGTAAGTACCAGTTCATACGATTTGCTATTTGATGCTTTTGGTAAGCCTGATGTATTCACACATGAAATGTAAGAATGGGATAGCATAAAATATATATATGTTTATCTGTTGTGGGATTGATGAGTGGAGGGGGCAGTGATATTGTGCCGACGGGCACCAGTGTTTTGGTAACACACCGTGACTACGGTCACCAGAGGTTTGGTACCTCCAGAGGTTTGGCACCTCAGTAGCGACTTATCCCTGTGGTTAATACCACCGTGGGTTGGCCCCACTTGAGACATGGGATCGTCTGCCAGTGATTTGGTATCACGCGATGGGTTGGCCCCATCACCCGATTTGTGTCTACGGACAGCAGTGCTTTGGTAGCACATTGTGACTATATGTCACCAGTGGTTTGGCACCACCAGTGGTTTGGTACCACAACGGGGTAGACAGTGGCGTATGGTTGGCTAGGATGGGTACTTGATATTATGCACATTTATATATTACATGTTGTGTATGAAATTACTTAAATCGGGGGAAGGGTTACATCATCGAGTCTTGGTGACTCACCTTCTCCTTTACATTTTCAGTGTAACGAGTAGATCGCGGATGTGGGCCGGGTGACTCGAGGTGGCCATGCCGTTGGAGTTAAATTTTAATGGACCTTGAATTTCAATTTAATTACTATGGGATTGTGGATTTAAACTTTATATTATTTTTATGTAATAAGGCCTCCTAGTATGTTATTTTTATTTTATCCTATGCTTGAATAATGGTTTTAATTATCTCTTAATGAAATGATATGAAAGGGTTTTCTAAACTAAATTCGTGAATGATATTAACGAGCCGTCAGGCACATTAGAAATTTTTGTAATAACTTGACTTGTTTTAAATTTCCAATTAAAACTAAGTATGATTTTAGCAACTTCAAATAAATGAAGGTTTTCCAAAATTTGAGTTGGTTTTCAAAAAGGAACTTCAAAAATGTTTTCACTGTAACGGACCAGATTCGGCCATAGGGTTTGGGCCGGGTTTGGGTCGTTACATCTTTATTATCTTCTTCTTATTCTTTGTACCATTTAGATTTAGCTTAGGATACAATAAAATCAGGACGGCTGCTTCGAGGACTTGATTTCAAACAGTTCGAGACACTTCCCCACATTCACATCCAATCCTATCTAGTTTCTTTTCCTTGGCTTTATCCGAAATTCAGGAAGTTTCACTTCTCTACCCATCTTACAATTTTATGATTATTTTGATGTTATCTATCTTTGTACATTGAGGACAATGTACATCTTAAGTGTGGGGGGGTTAACTATAGTATTATTTGAAAATCCCTGAATTATGCCTCGTTCTAAAGTAAGATCTCATATTATGATTAGAATGAAATTTCCTTTGATTTATGATTTTTATTGATATGTTTTGGATTAAGTCATTGATAATTGTGCATTGATGATTAAATTTGAAGGATACTAGGGAATCAAGCATGATAAGTCTAATTTTCATTGAATTAAAAATTTTTCTAGGTTGTCTACCTAAATCTAATTATTACTTTGAAGTTTGAAATTTACGAGGTTGACATCAAAAACCCATAATTTTTGTGAGACTTTGAGCCTTTTAGAGCATACATTCTTTTCCTTGCTCACTTTTTGATTATAAGTGTGTCAACATTGATCTGTTATTCTAGAACTTGCATTGATTATACATGTCGAGACCACACCTTTGATTTGATATACAGAGATGATAAAGGCACTTAGGATTTAACCCACTCATTCCATTAAAATCCTACCTTCATAATTAACCCCTAGTGAACCCATTTAATCCTAACAACCCTTTTTATTGACTCACCCACTAATTTTAACCCAAAACCCTTTGTATTTGTTATCACCATTCCTTGACTCCCTTTTTGTCGAGATTTGAGTTTGAGCAGTTGCCTAACTATGTTCTATATTTTAGTTGTAAAAGTTCTTTCCTATTATTATTTGACTTGCTCTTAAAAAAAAAGAAGTATATTCATTATTAGTTCTATAATTAAGTGAGCTTACATGTTTAAAGTTCAAATCTTGAAGAAAAAGCTCATATTTTTAGTTTTCAATTGATGTAATTATTTAAGATTAGTTCATTTTTCTAGTTAGGTAAATTGTCAGGTCAATCTCAATTCTAACCTTCTAATTCAGCCTTTATCCATACCTTTAACCTAAGTCCCATTACAACCCTGTTAAAGACCTTTTGATTTGTGTATCATCTCATATTATAGTGGTAGAGATTTGATTTTCATGCAAGCCTATGGGATTAACTCTTCATGTTTGACTTTTGAGTGCTTAATTCTAAACCTTAAACACTTCAAGTGATTTGAGTGAATCTTTAGTGAGGATGTCAATTCTTGTTAGTTTTGAATCAAAGGTAATTATTTAGATAAAGGGAAATGCCTAACGTGCTACAAATGTATGACTTTGATTGTTTGAATCTTTACAACTCTTTCAATTGAATCATCCATGTACGAATTATCTTTGGACTATGATGAAACATTATTGATGAATATTATGAATCAAGGATGTTTGTTTTAATTGTGACTTGAGAATTTTGCTTGAGGACAAGCAAAAGCTTAAGTGTGGGGGTATTTGAAAGACCGTAAAAGTAATATATTTTAGGCCCACATTTAGCATGCTTTTAAATGATTTAAACCCTGGATTGTGTAAATTGGTGCTCTTAATCCTTTGTTTTCATGTTTTATACTAAGAAGAGCACCCATTGACGAAAAGAACGGAAAGCGGGCCCAAAACAGAGTAAATGGGCCATATCACGAAATCCACACGGCCTAGGACCAGTACCACACGGCCGTGCCCCATTCAATAGGTTCGAACACAACCTAGCCATGAATTACACGGGCGTGTGCCATGGACGTGTCCCTGTTGCAAGAAAGAAGAGTTTCACTCCGAATGGGATACTTGAAGGCAAAGAAACACATTCCAAAGCCTATTTAAACACCCAAATAGGAATCCTATTCGGATTAGGATACTTGGAGGCCAAGAAAGGCATCTCAAAGCCATTATAAACATCTTAGGAGGCAACTTAAGCGAGGAGTTCGGCAGAAGCCGGAACCCACCGATTTAGTCAGAGGGCGTCCGACTAGGCCAGAGAAGGCAGATTTGTGAAGATTTACTCGAAGATAGCCAGTTGATCCATCTCAAGAAGCCAGAATTATACTCAAGATGGAGGATCTCTCCTTTAATTCTTTCAGGGGGTTTTAGGGATTTCATATGTTTTGTTTTATCTTTTCTGTTGAGATGTTTTCTTTTATTGTTATGAACTAAACCCTCCATACCTGAGGAGGATGAAATTTAAAATGAATCTTGTTATCGTTTGCTGAACTATATAATAAATATTTGACTTGTTCTTAATTATGTGTTCTTAATTCTTGTGTTGATATTTCCGGGATATTAATTCAAGTATGATGTGCTTAGGTGGAGGAGCAAAAGTCCCTGCCTAAGAGTAGATCTAGAATAATTAAGCGGAGTTGATCGCACGCCTAGAGGTAGGGTGACGAGATTTTGCTGGATTAGGGTGAAACCTAATATGGGAGTCCATAGATCGAGTTAATCCGATTCTAGGGGTTTTAATTAGAAAGATATTTCAATTAATAAACCTAGGGTTAGACGTTGGTCGCCTGGAGAGAGGGATTAATATAACTTAGGGAATCTTACGGATCAAGTCAAATGAATAAATCGTCTGGTTCAAAGTTAGATAACAAGTGAAGTCTAGGTGGATTCTTCCTTGGGTGTCGTCTAAATCAATTGGTTTTTCTTCCCAAGTATTTTCCCAAATTTATTCTTCATTGTCTTAGTGTCTTCAGTTTAGTAGGTAGTTAATTTAGATTAGATAAACAATTCATTCAATTCTTAGGCTAAATAATAAAAAGAGAGTTATTATTAGTACTTTTGGTTCTTTTGGGTTCAACATTTCAGTCTTGCCTAAACTATACTACTGTTCGATAGGTACGCTTGCCTCAAATCATTGTCATAGTTAGTTTTCAGGTTTGAGCATTCTTTATATAAATTTTAAGACTTTGACATCGCGAAAACAACGATCACATCTCTATTTAAACCCCCTTCTTCCTTTTTCTTTTCCAGTTGTCTTTCTTCTTTCATTTTCCATTATTTACTTTTATTTTTATCTTTATTTTCTTTATTATTTTCTTCTTATTCTTCATGCCATTTAGATTTAGCTTAGGATATATCAAGCCGACTACTTCAAGGGTTCAATTTCAAATGCTTCACGGCGCTACCCACATTCACCTCTGCCAATCCTATCCAGTTTCTTTTCAAATGACTCAATCCGAAATTCAGGAAGTTTCACTTCTCTCCCTATCTTATGATTTTATTATATTGCTATTATTTATCTTTGTACATTGAGGATAATGTACATCTTAAGTGTGGAGGGTTAACTATAGTAGTATTTGAAAATCCCTGAATTATACCTTGTTCTAAAGTAAGTTTCTCATATTATGATTAGAAGGAAATTTCTTTTGCTTTATGATTTTTATTGATTTGTTTTGGATTAAGTCATTGATAATTGTGCATTGATGATTAAAATTTGAAGGATACTAGAGAATCAAGCATGATGAGTCTATTTTCAAAAATTAAAATTTTGTTAGGTTGTCTACCTAAGTCTAATTACTACCTTGAATTTTGAAATTTACGAGGTTGACATAAAAATACCCATAATTTTTGTGAGACTTTGAGCCTTGTAGAGCATATATTCTTTTTCTTGCTCACTTTATTGATTATGAGTATGTCAACATTGATTTGTTATTCTATAACTTGCATCATTTATACATGTCGAGACCACATCTTTGATTTGATATACAGAGATGATAAAGGCACCTAGGTTCTAACCCACTTACTCCGCTAAAAGCCTACCTTCATAATTAACCCCTAGTGAACCCTGTTTAATCCTAACAACCCTTTTTTTTACTCACCCACTAATAATAACCCAAAGCCCTTTGTATTTGTTATCACTATTCCTTTTGACTACCCTTACGTCGAGATTTGATTTGATTAGTTGCTTAACTTGTAACACCCCAAACTCGGCCCAAACACCACGACCGGATCTGGCATGTCACTAAGAAGATTTAGTAAAACATGTCGCATTTTTGGAAAGTAATCGTCGGGTATAAACATGTATACCGGAAAACTTAACAATTCGGTTAGTTTGTAGAAGATATAAATTTTCATTTAAATGCCTTTATGAAGAGTATTACACACCTGATAACACGTAGTACTACTCTCTATGTCGATACCCTCACTAGTCAGATCTACTGCCCTTTGTCTTCAATTTTGCTCAAAAGCAGGAAGAACGCGAATATAAGGCCTCTCCTATATTTGGCCAAGGGTTAGTGTTTTACCCGGATTATATGTTTAAATTAATAGATCTCCTTACCTTGAAATCTTGAAAGTGATATGATCCGAGTGCTACTGAACTCTGGCTTAGAAATCTAAGCGATTGAATCCCCTTCAAATCTCAGAATGCCATAAATGAGAGAAAACACCCTATTAGTTAATAACCATTCGGCTAACAGCTCTAAAAGCCTGAATAGATTGAAAGAATAACATAGTCGACACTTACCTCTTCAAAAGGTTTCAGCTACCCCTTGCAGGAAGATTCAGCAAACACAAGAGAAGAGATCTAAGAATTTCGGCTTTTAAGAAAATCTCGAAAAAGAATAAACAAGAGAAGGCTGATGCGTTTTTGGCTTTTAGAAGAACTGAGTGAAGAGTTTCGGTTTCTGGCAGAAAAAGAGAAGAAGAAAAGAAAACAAGAAAGAGTTTTGGAGATTTCAGCTATGGAGATTAGGAAAGAGTTCAGGTTTTCGGCTTTTGAAAGAAAAGAAGATTGGAAGGTTTCGGCTTTTGAAGAAATCAAAAGAAAAGAATTTACAGAGGAAGACTGGGAATTTCGGCACAAGGAAAGAAGAAAAGAGTAGGGTTCAAATGCCAGAATTGATGAGATATCCCCTCTATTTAAAGAGAATTTCGGCACCACCTAGAGTTGGAAATTCGGCCAACACTGCACTCAGCAGATAAATCCTATCTTTTCTCTCCTTATCCTCATCTGACTACTCATCCACAGTGTCATGGATGACACTACCTCTTCCTTCCTTTATCAGCACATTTATCTCCCTTATTATCACATTAAATAAATTCCTAAATTTCCTCCCTTATCTTCCATATTATCAACTATAATATCTACATTATCCCATTTACATAAATCCTCCTATTTCCAACTCCACCTAATTAATTACCAAAAATTAGCTAACTTAAACTAAAAGAATTGGGCTCCATGAAACTTGAATTTGGGCCTCCAATTGACGCCACCTCCTTGCTTTCTAAGTGGCGCTACTGACCACTGGGCCACAAGCCCATTTTGTATTTTAAAACACAGATAACATGTTTTAAACCCTATAGTGTCCAAACGGAAAATTTAACCAAGGCTTTGACCACATCCTGAGCCCAATTTGGACCCCTAACACTTAAATTAACACATTAAACATATTCACCCATTAAATGCATAGGCCCAAAAATTTAGGATGTTACATAACTATTCTATTTATTTCAATTGTTAGATTCATCCTTTATATTTGTTCTAAAAGAAAGTGAAGTATAATCATTAATAGTTATGTGATGAAATGAGCTTATACGTTTAAATTCCAATTGTTGAAGAAGAAGCTCATATTATTAGTATTAGTATTACAAGTTTTCAAGTGTTGTAATTATCTATTATCAATTCGATATCTCTACTTAGGTAATTTGTCAAGTAAATCTCGATTCTAACACTATAATTCAGCCTTTATCCACACCTTTACCCCTAGCCCCATTACAACCCTGTTAAAGACCTTTTAAGTTGTGTATCATCTCATATTATAGTGGTGGAGATTTGATTTTCATGCAAGCCTATGAGATTAATTCTTCATGTTTGACTTTTGAGTGCTTAATTTTGAACCTTAAACACTTTGAGTCATTTGAGTGAATCTTTAGTGAGGATATTAACCCTTGTCGATTTTGAATTAGAGGTAATTATTTAGATTAAGGGAAACACCTATGTTTTATGCTATAAATGTATGACTTTGATTGTTTGAATCTTTAGGACTCTTTGAGTTGAATTATCCATGTATGAATTATCTTTGAATTATGATGAAACATTATTGATGAATATTATGAATCAGGGAAGTTCACATCAGGGAAGTTCATTTTAATTATGACTTGAGAATTTTGCTTGAGGACAAGAAAAAGCTTAAGTGTCGGGGTATTTGATAAACTGTAAAAGTAACATACTTTAAGCCCACATTAAGCATACTTTTGGATGATTTAAGCCTTGAATTATGTAATTTGGTGCTCTTAATCATTTTTTTTTTCATATTTTATACTCAAAAGAGCATCAGCCTGGGCCATATCACAAAATCCAAACGGCCTGGGCCCAAGACCATACGACCGTGCCTTATTTAACAGCCTCAAACACGGCCTGGTCTCGACTTACACGGGCGTGTCCCTGCCGCGGCCAAGAGGAGTTTTACTCGGATTTGGATACTTGGAGGTAAAGAAACACATTCCAAAGCCTATTCAAACACCTTAGCAGGAATTCTACTTGAATTAGGACACTTAGGGGCATCTCAAAGTCTATATAAACACCTAATTAGGCAACTTGAAGAGGAGTTCGGCAGAAGCAAGAACCCAAGTATTTAGTCAGGGGGCGTCCAGTTAGGCCAAAGAGGGCAGATTTGTGGGAATTTACTCGAAGATAGCCATTTGATTTATCTCAAGAAGCCGGAATTATACTCACGACGGAGGATCTCTCCTTTAATTCCTTCAGGGGGTTTTAGGGATTTCTTATGTTTTGTTTTATCTTTTCTTCTGAGATGTTTTCTTTTTTTGTTATGAACTAAACCCCCAGATACCTAAGGGGATGAAACCTAAGATGAATCTTGTTATCGTTTGCTGAACTATATGATAAATATTTGACTTGTTCTTAATTATGTGTTCTTAATTCTTGTGTTAATATTATTGGGATATTAATTCTAGTATGATGTGCCTAGGTGGAGGAGAACAAGTCCCTCCCTAAGAGTAGATCTAGCATAATTAAGTAGAGTTGATCGCACGCCTAGAGATAGGGTGCCGAGATTTTACCGGATTTGGGTGAAACCTAATATGGGAGTCCATAGATCGAGTTTTTACGATTCTAGGGGTTTTAATTAGAATGAGATTTCAATTAATCAACCTAGGGTTAGACATTAGTCACCTTGAGAGAGGGATTAATATAACTTAGGGAATCTTACGAATCAAGTCAAATGAATAAATCGTCTGGTTCAGAGTTAGATAACAAGTGAAGTCTAGGTGGATTCTTTCTTGGGTATTGTCTTAATCAATTGGTTTTTCCTCAAAGTTATTTTCCCACTTTGTCTTAGAATCTTTAGTTTAGTTGTTAGTTAATTTTAGATTAGATAAAAATCCATTTAATTCTTAGGCTAAATAATAAAAAGAAAGTTAGTATTAGTACTTTTGGTTCCTTTGGGTTCGACAATCTGATCTTGCCTTAACTATACTATTGTTCGATAGGTGCGCTTGCCTCAAATCATTGTCATAGTTAGTTTCCAGGTTCGATCATTCTTTATATAAATTTTAAGACTTTGACATCACATAAAACAGCGATCAGCAAGTCAGAGAAGGACCGAAGAGATGAACTTTGAAAATCTAAATCAAGGAAATGGAGCAAATCATGATTAAAATCCTATCCTTTTTGCTGATGATAAGGATAGAGCTCTAAGATAGTATGTCGTATCAGTGTTTCATGAGCTTAATCTTGGTATTAGGAGACTCGAAATGGGGGCACAACAGTTTCAGCTAAAGCCAATCATGTTCTAGATGCTTCAGACAGTGGGCCAATTTAGTTGAATGCCTTCTAAAGATCCTCAACTTTATTTAAGATTGTTTATGGAGGTGAGCAATTCTTTCAAATTAGTTGTAGTACCCGAAGATATACTATGATTAAAGCTATTCCCATATTCGCTAAGGGATAGAGCTCTGAACTCATTGCCACCAAATTCCATTACCACATGGCAAGAGTTAGCAGAACGATTCCTTATGAAGTACTTCCCACTAGCAAGAATGCTAAATTGAGGAACGAGATATCTACTTTCCAACAGATGGATGATGAGTCCTTGTATGAGGTGTGGGAAAGTTTTAAAGAACTATTACAAAGATGCCCTCATCATAGAATCCTGCATTGCATCCAATTAAAGATGTTCTACAATTGTCTCAATGCTTACACAAGGATAGTAGTATACCCTTCTACTAATGGTGCTATCCTTTGTAAGTCTCATAACGAGGATTATGAAATCATCAAGAGGATTCCCAGCAACAATTATCAATAGGCAACTAATCAAGTAGCATTAGGAAGACAAGTCGCTAGAGTACTTGAGTGGACACTCTCACTTCACTTGTATTTCAGGTATCTTTGAATGCTTAAAAAAATTACTACTAATATGTTTAATAATTTTGTAGCTCAACCATTGAAACAATTTGAATATGTAGCATGTGTTTATTATGGGGAAGGGCACTCGTTCAAAGAATGTCCATCAAACCCAGAATCTATGTATTTCATGGGTAACCAGAACCAGAACCGAGGAAGGCAAGGGCTACAATCTATTTTTTATAACCCATCTTGGCGAAACCACCCTAATTTCTCTTGGAGTAACCAAGGGGTTGGACCACTAACACTTATGCACAACCTAAACCGACCCAGCCACCTGTATTTACCCAAAAAGTTAAGAAACAACCTTAAGTTGAACCTTCCAATGACTTAGAAAACCTATTGAAGGCATACATAGTGAAAAATGATGCCTTAATCCAAAGTCAAGTAACCCCATTAAAAAACTTGGAAAATGAAATCGGCTAACTTGCAACTGAACTTAGGAACCGACCATAAGGGGCTTTGCCTAGTCATATAGAGAACCCCAGAAATTTGGGGAAAGTGCATTGTAAGGCACTAACACTAAGGAGCAGAAAGTCATTAGAACCTAACACTGCCAAAGTTGAAAAAGAGTAAGTTGATGCTCGAGATAAAGTGGAAGTTCAACCTAGTGTTGAACTCCCAGCTTCACCAGAACCAGAATATGCAAAACCCAATAAGGTAACTTCTTAACTAGTCAACTCCGATAAACTAACAACTTCTTTAGATGAAGAATTGCCAAAAAAGATGAATTAGCCAATTCAAGTTAAGAACCCTCCACCACCTTATCTTCAAAGGAAGTCCAGTTCAAAAAATTCCTAGACGTGCTAAAGCAACTTCATATCAACATTCCGTTGGTAGAAACTCTTGAGCAGATGTCAAATTACATCAAATTCATGAAGGATATCCTGTCTAAGAAACAAAGACATGCAGAATTTGAGACGGTAGCTCTGACAAAGAAATGTAGTGCATATTTAAAAGATAAACTACCCCCAAAGATGAAGGACCTTGGATGTTTTACCATACCTTGCAACATTGGAACAACTTACTGTGGTAAGACACTATGTGATTTGGGTGCAAGCATCAACATGTTGCCCATATCCATATTTAGAAAATTGGATATAGGTGAAGTTAGACCAACTACAACTACACTTTAGTTAGCAGACCTATCCTTAGAACATCTAGAATGAGAAATTAAGGATGTATTGGTATGTGTAGATAAATTTGCTTTTCCTGCTGGCTTTATCATCTTAGACTTTGAAGTAGATAAAGAGGTAGCAATCATCTTAGGAAAGCCTTTTCTAGAAATTGGAAAGACCGTTATTGATGTGCAAAAGGGCGAGCTTACTATCCGTGTTTAGGACGATCAGGTAACTTTTAATGTTTTTAAGTCTATGCGATTCCCTGACACAGTTGATGATTGTTCTACACTGTCTGAGTTAGAGGATTTAGCTGTAGAATAGGAACTCAACTCGGTTGAGGACCCACTGGAACAAGTTTTGATGTCAGACCCTCTAAGTGATTAAGAGGGGGAGGAAAACTTAACTTTGCTAGAAGCTAACTAGAAGAGATTTAATCCACAATCCTGTTTTGAATCTTTGTGTAACACCCCAAACCCGGCCTAGACGTTATGGTCGAATCTGAAAGTGTTACATGGAAGGGTTTTGAAAATAGTGTTGTTCCGACAAAACAACCAAGTTTTATAACTATTACTAAAAACGTTATTTAATTAATTCATTTTCCCAAAAAATAATTACAACGAAATTCTTTACACAGTTATATTTTAGAAATACAGTTCATATTTTCGGACAAAAAGAACCTTTGATTTCGTAAAACCTTAATTTTAGTTGAATGTCGCTCTAAAAGTTAAAACATGACCAAAACCAAAATAAAAATTCAAACAGTCTAGAGAGTCCAATAATTAAAAAACTGCTAGAAATATTCCGTAACTAAATAAACAAACCATTATTTAAAGTCAATTCCCAAACTTGTGGTCACCGTGAGACTCCGTCGCACCGATCCACCCAAGTCTGTGGATTACCTGACAAAACAGACAATAGATGTGAGTGTACGAAAATTCAATGTGTAACCCAGTAGAATTAAGCATGCAAACATACAAAATTATAAGCACAGTCAGAAACAGATACAGTTTTAAATTCAAAATCAGATCCAGAAGCAGATATGCATAAATCCTACGCACATCCTCTACACATCATCTCCAACCATCCCATCACACCATGTGAGGTTAAAAACACCCACCCATCCCTACACACCATGTTGTGCCATTAAGACACATATCAGAATATAGGCGTTTAACACCGTACAAAATACTTCCTCCTCATATACAAATCCCACCCCAAATTAGATACAGAAAATCAGATACAGATTTATCAAATTAAACATGCTCAATATGCTTTTATATAAATAACAGATATACATATGACAATGCAGTCAGGCATACATTACTACCCTACTTAGACCAGTCTATCAGAATATCATAGCATTCAAAACAGGTTTACAAAGCCCTTACTGACTCTATGGTAGGCCCACAGTAGATCAGAGCAACCCGTGCAACCCTAGGGAAAATTTCAGAATTATGGACCACATGCTCGTGTGGCCCACACACCCAGACTTGGCCTTACCCGTGTGGCCCACACAGCCTGGCCCAAAACCCACACGCCCAACTTGGCCAAGCCCGTGTCGCCCACACGACCATATACACGTCACCATACAGCCGTGTGCTGCGTATAACCATGCCTTCGTCGACCACACGGCTGTGTCTCACACACGGCCATCCACACGGGCGACCACACACCCGTGTAGCGTCGAGAGTGCAGTTTTTTGCCTTTTGTTGAAACCTTATTTTTTGCGTTCCGAGTACACACTTGATTCGTTTTTGCCGCAAAACCACTCCCAAGACCACCAGTACCTAAAACAGAATGTTCTAACACTCTTTTACTAGTTAATTACGAGCCTAGCACAATTCACCCAATTACGCAAAATTTGCCTACCGCTTAACAACGATGACCACCACCTCATATCAAACCGTTGAAGCGCAATTTCCTACCTCACAACCTTCTCCTAATCACAGAATCCACCAATTAACACCATATCCAATATTGCTAAACCCGAACCAAAATTAAAGAGGGCAAAAAATTGACTTACCCACCAGATTAAGAACCAGAAACTGCAAAAATGATGTTCGACACAAGAATAACAAATCGAATCAAAAGGGATGAACAAGAGTTTACCGAAAAGGGAAAAAATGTCAAGAAAAGAATGGAAAATAAATTTAACGTTAGAATTTGGGGATTTTAGTAGGTGAGAGAAAATAAAATAAAATATTTCAAATTCCTTATTTTTCTCCTACAATCCCACTATACCACAACCTCCTCAGACTCTGACTCCACTGAGACTCTAACAGATAACAGAGCAAAAATGCTACCCACGCTTGTGCAGGGATTGAACACAAGACCTCCAACACACCAACCCCCTTACCACTTGTACCAGCAGGCTCATTCTGATATGAAATTATAGGCAGTTAAATATAAGTCCAGTGAACAAGGATAAGGCTTAGATCCAAAAATAACAAAAGTTGCTAAAGGGAAAACTTGAACCCAAAACCCCTCACACACACCCATAACACTTAACCACTGAAGCAGATACACATTTGTGTGAAATTTTATAGAAGCAGAAATAAGAAAATTAAGGCGTTACAGCTCTACCCCCGAAAAGAAGTTTCGACCTCAAAATTTACGTGATCAGAATAGATGAAGATACTGCTGACGCATCAAGTCCTCAGGTTCCCACGTGGCTTCCTTAGTGCCATGATTTCGCCACAGAACCTTCACAAAAAAAAACCTTTGATTTCGTAAAACCGTAATTTTAGTCGAACATCGCTCTAAAATTTAAAACATGACCAAAACCAAAATAAAAATTCAAACAGTCCAGAGAGTCCAATAATTAAAAAACTCTCAGAAATAATCTGTAACTAAATAAACAAACCATTATTTAAAGTCAATTCACAAACTTGGGGTCACCGTGAGACTCTGTCGCACCAATCTGCCAAGTCTATGGATTACCTGACAAAATAGGCAACAAATATGAGTTTACAAAAACTCAGTGTGTAACCCAGAAGAATTAAGCATGCAAACATACAAAATTATAAGCACAGTTAGAAACAGATACAGTTTCAGATTCAGAATCAGATCCAGAAGCAGATATGTATAAATCTTACCCCCATCCCCTACACACCATCTACGACAATCCCATCACACTATGTAGGGTTAAAAACACCCACCCATCCATACACACCATCTACGATAATCCCATCACACCATGTAGGGTTCAAAACACCCACCCATCCCTACACACCACGTTGTGCCATTAAGACACATATCAGAATATATGCAGTCAAGCTGGCAGAATATAGCTATTTAACACCTACGGAATACTTGTAACAACCCAATTTCGATGAAATTGGAACAGTGTTCTTAGGACCACAAATTTGAGCTGAAAAAAATAAAATTTATTTTTATTTTATTATATGATCCATATTATACTAGACATGTCGTGTGAAAATTTTGAAAAGAAAATTTTGTGAAAATTTTGAAAAGAAAATTTTACCGATTATATGCTTAATTACGAGAAGGACCAAATGGCATAAAATGTAAAAGTTGGATTCTATTAGCTAGATGGATCAAATAGCTATGGAATTCAAAACTTAAGGTCCTTATATGGTAATTAGACCATTAATAAAAAGTATGTAGATATTTTTGGATGATTCGTCCATGGAAAATGAGAAAATGGCTAGGGACTAAATTGAAAAGTGAAAATATTAATTAATTAAAAAGATGTAAAGAAAATAAAAATCGTGTTTTCTCATCTTCTTCCCCAAATAAACATGGAAGCCCTAGGAGAGAGAGAGAAGAGACTTTCATGGCCAAATTGGGTAAGTTTTCCTTGTCCCGTTGATATTTTTGGAATGGGGATAGCTTAATCTCTCTATTTGGAGGATTAATTTGAAAAGTTATCAAAGTATGAAAATTGGTCATGGATGTATATGCTGGAAATTAGAAATTTATGATAGAAAATGAAAGATTTTTGATAGATAAACAACTTTTACAACGTGATTTTTAATGAAAACATGATTTAGGGACTAAAATGAAAAGTTGTAAAATTTGATGAAAAATTCTGAAATTTTATGAATACATGTGCTGTAAAATTTGTAATGGGGCTTTGGTTAGGCTTGTAATAGGGAGTAATTTGCACAAGTTTCATTTTCCGAGCCTAGGGACGAAAATGGAATTTCTGGAAAAGTTAGGAGAAAAATAGTAATTTTGCCTAGGATGAAACTTCAGTCCACATGAATGTAAAATATGATAAATTGATGTTAAATTTACTTGTATAGATCTGGATAGACCAAATTCGGAGTTAGAATGAGGAATGAGGAAAATGTCGAATTAGTAGATTTTACATACACGAACCTTTGTCGAGGTAAGTTCTTGTAACTAAATTGTATATGTTTTTATGCTTGATTTAAATGTTGTGTTTGTGAATTTTATCAATGTCATAATTATGTGAAATGATCACCTACTCGATGTATCCCGATAAATGAAAATGCCCGATAAAATGGTAAATGAATAAAATGTTACTTGTATGCTTGACATGAATGTGGTATGTATTTTACCTGAATTACATAAATGTTATGGAGATATGAAATAATCAAATGCTAGGTAATGTTTGAAAAATGTTTAAATCCCGTTTGAATAAATGAATATCGACGGATGAATATAATTTTCAAAATGAATGAGGTCTTGCATTTGTTGCAGAATGGATTAGGCTCGAACGAGCAATCCTAATGACTTCATTACAGAAAGGATTTAGCTTAAACGGGTAATCCCAATGTGAATCCTCTTGAGCATATATTATGAATTGGATTTAGCCCGAATGGGTAATCCAAATCAAGCCCCTTAGAACATATGTCAGAAAAAGGATTTAGCTTGGACTAATAATCCTGTTGTATACATGTGTGGGTCGAGAGTGTACTCTATGAGATAGTACCTTATGGGTACCATTGAATATGAATTGACGGATCCTGATTTGTACACATCGAGTGTACTACCTGTGTAACCATCGATATTTCAGATAAATTCAACAGGTAGAAATCTTGATATGAGAAGATATGTATAAGAAATGTGTTATTACACGTATCCGTCTGAAATACAAGAAAAGGATGATTCATGAAAAATGATATATGAGAACGTGAGATGATGTTATTTGTACATGGACTTTATGTGATAAATATATGTGCATTCTTGATTATATACTTGTACACCTTGAGTGTACTAATCATGACTTTGATATTACGAGTAATATGAGTAAAGTTCTGATATGAAATAATTTGAACTTGAAGTGAACTATTATGAAATTATACTTGTAATAATGAGATGAATTATGCATGTTGAAGGAATACATGTTGTGGAAAGCATATATGCATGGAAACTTGATTGTTATTGAGCTCATACATGTTATTGAAGTTATTATGGAATAAATGACTAACAAGGGCAATGAGGATATGTGTAGGGCTTGAGGTCAAATTGAATGATTATACCTTAGTTACCTCAGATAGGATGAATGGTAAGTTAAGTACCTTGTTATACGAGCTTACTATGCAATTTATGCTTACTCTGTTTTATTTTCCCATGTTTTAGAGTAATCGGAAGCTCGTTGGTTTGGAAGCTTGGCGAAGATCACTCACACTATCCATCAGCCAATGTCGATATAGTATGGTAATTCAATTGCGATTGTAATGGAATGTATAGGATATGTTGGCTGTAACACCTCAAACTCGGCCTAGACATTACAGCCGGATCTGACGTGTCACATCGAAGTGTTGATTTGAAAACTAGTCTTGTCAATGAATATTCGTGACTAAAGTTTTAAATCCTTTTTAAAACTAATTGCCATTAAAAATGTTGGGGTTGTAAAATCAAAACCTGTTAACCTCTTATTGGCCATATCATTTATTACAAGTTTATTACTATGAATTAAAAACCTTTGAAGCTTTTCTATTTGTAAACTTTAAAATTTGAAATGCGTGATTTTCCTTGGAAACTGTTATTATGTTGAAAACCCGTGTTTCCTAATCTGAAATATATCCCTTACCTTGCTTGACGACAGACTTTAATCTCTTAAAGCCACGAATCAGGATTGATCACATGCCTATGCCGAATATCTGTATCAAAACAATTCTTATTAACCAAAACAGTGATCCAATATGTGGCCTTAATCCACAAATGCTACTTACCAACCACCAGAATATCCGGCCTAATCTAAGAGTAGGGTATTGATCTTACCCTTAACGAGAGACAGAGCTTGATGACTTGAATAACTTCTGCACTTCTCCACTCCTCGGGAATACCTAAACCCATTGATCACCACACCAAGAGGAAGAGATCACCATTCGACCATCACAGAGCATGAAGGAAAAATATTCGGCTTTTAGAAAAAAAAGGGGAATAGGAGAGAACAGTTTTAAACACAAAGTGAAAAAATATGAACACTTACCGCTTTCAGGAGCACTTGCAGAACTGCAACAGAGAGGGAAAGAAAATGGAGAATTTGGTCACCACAGAACTAATTAGGAAGAGATTCAGTTCACAAGCTAATAGGAAACCGAAACTAGAAGAAGATGGATGCTATTCAACTTAGGAGAAGAAAGGCAAAAGAGGGAAGAAATAAAGAAAGAAAAAGTGACTGAAGAGGGAGGGAGAGGAAGTGTGTTCGACTAGATTGTGAGAGCGAGAGGGAAGCAAACATTCAACCAAAATGCTTGAAGAAAAAAAATGCAAATTGAGGCAACAATGGTGCACGAGTGGTAAGTTGTTATTCGGCACTTGGAGAGAAATGAAAGAAAGCCAGAATTAGGAGTCCAAAATCGGTGACAGAAACTGACAAAAATGAGGGAAAACACCCCTCAGCCGAATTTCCTATGCTTCCAATACCCATTCGGCACAACACTCCCACACACATCCACTTCATTGATTCTCTCCACCAAACTCTCCCTTAATCTTCCCCCTGATTTGCTCCTACAATCTCTCCATGACCAATTCAAACCTCAATCCATCAGACTTTCACTACAACACAAACTCTAGTCGTCCAAGCTGCAAAATAAACACTCCATTGCTTATCTAAGAATTTGAACCTCAGACCTCATAGATACCCAACATGCCACTTGCCACTAGACCACAAGCTCTTCTTGTGTCATTAACCAAGAATTATTATAACAAAGCCTAAGTGCCAGTGTCCAGGTTTATTTAAGGGGAAAAACAAAAAAAATTTGCAAAAGCCAGGGCTTGAACCCTAGACTTCTCAAACACTCCCAAGCACTCCTAAATCACCTAACCAACACACCAAACATGCAATTATGTCAAAACAGCCAAAATCAAAGACCTTATATTTTTAGGGCGTTACAATTCTACCCCCTAAAAGAAATTTCAGCCTCGAAATTTACCTGGTCAGAATAGATGAGGATATTGTTGTTGCATCGCCTCCTCAGGCTCCCATTTGGCTTCCTCGGTACCATGATTACACCGAAGCACCTTGACCAAAGGAATATATTTCCTCCTTAACACCTTAACATCATGATCCAGTATCTGCATCGGTTCTTCCTCGAAAGTCAGATCAGGTCTAACCTCAATCTCCTCCACCGGCACTATATGTGAGGGATCAGAGTGGTATCGCCTCTGCATGGAGACGTGGAACACATCATGTATCTGGTTTAACTTAGGAGGCAGCTCAAGCTGATAGGTGACCAATCCCACACACTTTAATATTCGGTAAGGTTGTGATGAATCTATGGCTCAGTTTGCCTTTCCGACCAAATCTCAGAATCTTCTTCCATGGTGAGACTTTCAAAACGACATAATCCCCCATAGAGTACTCTATCTCTTTACACTTTAAATCTGTATACGACTTATGCCTATCAGATGCTTTCTTTAACCGATATCGGATCAACTTTACTTTTTCTTCGGTTTCAGAAACTAGCTCTGGCCCCAAAACTCATCGCTCACCCAGTTCTGTCCAACAGGTAGGGGTACGACACCTACAACCATATAACGCCTCGTATAGTGCCATCTGAATACTGGATTGGTAGCTGTTGTTATATATGAATTCTGCTGGCGGCAAGTAGTCTTCCCAACTGCCTTTGAAATCAATTAAACAGCTTCTTTAAATGTCCTCCAATATTTGAATCACCCTTTTCGACTGACCGTCAGTCTGAGGATGAAATGCAGTACTGAAGTCCAACCTTGTACCCAAAGCCTCGTGTAACTTTTTCCAGAATCGAGATGTGAATCTAGGATCTCTCCAAAATGATAGAAACTGGTAGCCCATGCAGTCTCACAATCTCAGCCACGTATAACTTAGCCAACTTTTGGAGTGAATAATCAGTGTGGACCGGTATAAAGTGGGCAGATTTAATCAGTCAGTCAACAATAACCCATACTGAGTCCTTCTTAGTCAGTTTAAGGGTAGCCCACTTACAAAATCCATGGTTACCCTCTCTCACTTCCAAAGTGGAATCTTCACTGGCTGCAGTAACCCAGAAGGTAGTTGATGCTCAGCCTTAACTTGCTAGCATGTCAGACACTTACCCACGAAATTAGTGACCTCGCGCTTAAGCCTTGGCCTCTAGTACAATTCACGCAGGTCTCGATATAACTTGTTTCCACCAGGATGCATGGCATAAGGACTGCTATGTGCCTCCTGTAGGATAGACTACCTCAGCTCAGAATCTCTCAGTATACAAACTCTCCCACAGAAACATAGTACTCCCCCACTATTCATCCCAAAGTCCGTAGTCTCCCCCTTCTCAACCAATCAAAAACAAGGAACCAACGATTCATCCAACAGCTATTTCTCCTTAATTTTATCAATCCAAGTCGGTCTCACTTGGAGTTCAACCAACAAACTACCATTTCAAACAGGCTAAGACGAGCAAACATTGCTCTCAAATCTGATACAACCCTACAGCTCAATGCATCAGCTACTATGTTAGCTTTACCAGGATGGTACTCAATCGAGCAATCATAATTCTTAAGCAACTCTATCCATCTTTGTTGCCTAAGATTTAACTCCTTCTGAGTAAGGAGGTACTTCAGGCTTTTATGATCTGTGTAAATAATAGACTTCTCATCGTATAAATAATGCCTCCAAATCTTCATTGTGAACACCACCGCAGCTAACTCCAAGTCGTGAGTGGGATAATTCGCCTCATGAGGCTTAAACAGACGAGCCATGTAAGTAACCACCTTACCCTCTTGCATCAACACACAACCCAATACACTGTGCAACGTATCACTGTAGACAATGAATTCCTTCCCAGACTCTGGCTGTATTAACACAAGGGCTTCAGTCAGAACTTTCTTCAGTTTCTCAAAACTCTCTTGCTGCTTATCAGTCCAATTAAATGGTACTCCTTGACGCAGTAACTTAGTCAGAGTGTAGTAATCAGTGAAAACCCTTTAACAAAATGTCTGTAATACCTAGCCAGACCTAGAAAACTTCAAATCTCAAATACAATCTTTGATGGTTTCCAATCCAATACGGTTTAAATTTTTTGAGGATCAACCCTAATCCTCTCAGCAGACACCACATGACCCAAAAATGTCACTTCTCGCACCCAGAACTCACACTTGCTGAACTTTGCGTATAGCTACTTTTCCCTCAGAGTTTGCATAACAATTCGAAGATGTGCATCATGATCCTCTTCGGTTCCTGAATACACATGGATGTCATCTATAAACACAACTACGAGCTGATCCAACTAAGGCCGGAATACCCGATTCATCATATCCATGAAAGCAGCTGGTGCATTCGTCAACCCAAATAGCATTACTAGAAACTCGTAATGACCATAAGGAGTCCTGAACACAGTATTATACATATTCACCTCCTTAACCTTTAGCTGATGGTACCAGATCAAAGATCTATCTTGGAGAAAATTGAAGCTCCTCGTAGCTGGTCAAACAGATCATCTATCCTCGGTAAAGGGTACTTGTTCTTAATAGTCAGTTTATCCAGTTGATGATAATCGATGCAGATGCGCATGGATCCATCCTTCTTCTTCACGAATAACATTGGTGCTCCCTATGGAGACAAACTCGGCTGAATCAATCCCCGATCCAGTAGCTCTTGAATTTGAGCCTTGAATTCTATCAGCTCCTTCGGTGCCATCCTATAAGGGGCGATAGACACTGGAGCTGTTCTTGGTAGGAGCTCAATACCGAATTTGACCTCACTGTCTAGGGGCAACCCAGAAAGCCCTTCAGGGAATACATCTGGAAACTCTTTCACAGTTTTGACATCTCCAACAGAAGGACCTTTAGAATCAGAACTGCTGACATAAGCTAAAAACGTCTCGCAACCCTTACGAACCAGTTTCTCGACCTTTAGTGCTGAGATTACATTAGACATATAATCTCTTCACTCCCCTAACACAACCACCTCCTCATCATCAATAAACTTCAACACCATACATTTAGCAACATAATCCAAATTCACACGGTGTTTCATTAGCCAATCCATGCCCAATATAAGATCGAATTCACCAAACGACAGTTCTATCAAATCCGTCGAAAAGACAACCCCTTGGACCTCTATGGCACATACCTGAACAACTTATTCATCCTAACAGACTATCCCAGTGGACTTAACATGGTCATCTCACTATCAGTAATTTCAAATTGAAAACCCAGCGTCCCAGACACAATGCATGCAACATATGAGTGTGTAGACCCAATGTCAATTAAAACAGTGTATGGTACTTTATAAATTAGGAACGTACCAGTTATGACATCCGGAGTGTCCATCCTCTCAGCGATGAGCAGCATAGACCAAAGCTGGCTGTCTCACCTCAGTGTTACCAGCACCTCTACCCGGTGCTCCATGACATCGTCCCAAACCATTTCCACCCCTGGCCTGACCACGGCCTCTCGGTGGCTGCTGGCCACTTCTCCCTGGCTGAACATGGCCCTAACCTGAGGCTTGCATCTAAACAGGCTTGTGAGTACAGTTCTTGACCTGATGATCCATGGGCCTACATCTAAAACACGCCCCAGTTCATTTTCAGCACTCACTCTGGTGAGCTCTCTCACAATCTGTACAAGGCTGCAGTCTAACCATACTAACAGGAACTGCTCGGACTGACCCATCAAATCTGGCCTTCTTTATAGGCCTTCCAGTAGAACCTGAGGGCTTGGTATCCCTTTTAAATCTACCTTTATCTTTCTCGCGATTCTGGTGCTTAGAGCGCTTCACATCCTCTGTAATTTTTTTCTCAACAAGGGAAACAAAGTCTCTCTCCCTCTGCGGAGCTATTAGCACACGTAACTCATCTCGGAGGCCATCTTTGAACTGCACACAATGTTCACACTCAGTTGTGACTATTCCGCGAGCATAACACTCAATCGTAAGAATTCTGGTTCATATACTGCCACTGTCTTATTCCCTTAGGTCAGGCTCAGAAATTCCTTTCTTCGGGCGTCCACATAACTTGCGCCCACATACTTCCCTTGAAAAGCTGTCTTGAAGAAATCCCATGTCGAATGGTCAGCCTGCGTACCCTCTCTTACAGTGAGCCACCATTGCTACGCCTTGTCACGCAGTAAGGACACTGCCCCTTTTAATTTCTACTCTACAGTACAGTCAAGGTCATCCATTATCCACTCGGTAGCCTCTAACCAATACTCTACCACATTCAGGGCTACACCAGAAATACCCCTGAAGATTTCCACTCCATTAGACCAGATTCGCTCAGAAATTGACCCTCGGCCCACTGACCCAGTACTCGCTCCAGCAACCCTTTCAAGAATACATAGCATTGCTTGGGATAGAGGATCATCCCCAACTGCTCGGTCATGAGACCTTGTCTCCGTTTCTAGTAAAGCTGGTGCCTGCCTAACAGGCATGTGACCCGATGCTGAAGACCCAGCCCTATTACCTCGGCCTCTACCGTGGCCTCGTGTACCCCTTCCGCGAGTACCTCTTATGCTCATAACAATATAGTGTATTTTCTGTTTAAAAGGTCTTACGAATCAGTTCATAATTCCAATAATTATATTAACGGATGTTTTATGACAATCAGTATTTAAAGTTTTTGTTTTCGTAGATCAAGATATCTCACTACAGTTTTCAGTCTTCTACAGTCTCAGTTTACCTTAACAAAAGAGTTTTAGGATAGTACTACTATCTATAGTAGTTTATCAGTATAACATTTAAATCTATAGTAGTAAACAATGTCAAAAAAATTAAAGATTTGGCACCGGAGACTCGGGATACCACACTTTCAGTAACAACCTTTCAATTTTCTTTTAAAACCAAAATTTAGACAATTTTAGAAAATTTTCAAGAACCCATCCCACAGCCGAGTTTTGTAACCTGGCTTTGATACCACTAAATGTAACACCCCAAACCCGGCCTAGACGTTATGATCAGATCTGACGTGTCACATCGAAGTGTTGATTTGAAAAATGGTCTTGTCAATGAAAATTCGTGACTAAAGTTTTAAATCCTTTTTAAAACTAATTGCCATTAAAAACGTTGGGGTTGTAAAATCAAAACTTGTTAACCACTTATTGGTCATATCATTTATTACAAGTTTATTAATCTAAATTAAAACCCGCGGAAGCTTTTCTAATTGTAAACTTTAAAATTTGAAATGCGTGATTTTCCTTGGAAACAATTATTATTTTGAAAACTCGTGTTTCTTAGTCTAACAGGTTGAAATAGGAAGTTAAAACCAAATAAAAGTTAAAACCTCAAATGGCCTTATTGCATAAATATCAACCACAAAATAAAATATTTAAAAAGCTAGGTATAAATTAAAATATTCGCGAACATGTGGCCACCTCCATGTTCCTCGCAGCTCCAAAAAGCTAGGTATAAAATATTCGAGGCAGTTGAATGAGGCACGGCCGTGTGGTCTTGGGCCCAGGTCGTGTGGATTTCGTGATATGGCCCATTTACTCCATTTTGGGCCCGTTTTTCGTTCTTTTCATCGTCTAGTGCTCTTTTGAGTATAAAACATGAAAACAAAGGATTAAGAGCACCAAATTACATAATTCAAGGCTTAATTCATCCAAAAGCATGCTAAATGTGGGCTTAAAATATGTTACTTTTACGGTTTATCAAATACCCCCACACTTAAGCTTTTGCTTTTCCTCAAGCAAAATTCTAAACTCACAATTAAAACGAACTTTCTTGATTCACAATATTCATCAATAGTGTTTCATCATAATTCATAGATAATTCATACAAGGATAACTCAACTCAAAGAGTCTTAAAGATTCAAACAATCAAAGTCATAGTTTTTATAGTACAAAAACATACGTGTTTCCCCTTACCTAAATAATTACCTCTGATTCAAAATTGACAAGGATTGACATCCTCACTAAAGATTCACTCAAATCACTCAAAGTGTTTAAGGTTCAAAATTAAGCACTCAGAAGTCAAACATGAAGAATTGATCCCATAGGCTTGCATAAAAATCAAATCTCCACCACTATAATATGAGATGATACACAAATCAAAAGGTCTTTAACATGGTTGTAACGGGGCTTGGGTTAAAGGTGTGGATAAAGGCTGAATTAGGGGCTTAGAATCTAGATTGATCTAACAAATTACCTAACTAGAGATATTGAACTGATAATAATTACATAAATAATACTCTGATAAGAGCTTTTTTAATAATTGGAATTTAACGTATAAGCTCGCCTAATCACAAAACTGATAGTGAAAATTCTTCGTTTTTTCTAGGAACAAGTCAAATATTTAATAAAACATGAATTCAACTAATAAGATAATTAGGCAACCGATCAAATCAGATCTTGACAGAAAGGGTAGTCAAGGAATGGTGATAACAAATACAAAGGGTTATGGGTTAATATTAGTGGGGGAGTCAATAAAAAGGATTGCTAGGAGTAAATGGGGTTCACTAGGGGTTAATTATGAAGGTAGGCTTTTAGTGGAGTAAGTGGGTTAGAACCTAGGTGCCTTTATCATCTCTGTATATCAAATCAAAGGTGTGGTATCGACATGTATAAACGATACAAGTTCTAGAATAACAAATCAATGTTGACACACTCATAATAAAAAGTGAGCATGAAACAGAATATATGCTCTATAAGGCTCAAAATCTCACAAAAAATTATGGGTTTTTTATGTCAACCTCGTAAATTTCAAACTTCAAAGTAATATTCAAATTCAGGTAAACAACCTAGAAAAAAATTTAATTTCTGAAAAATAGACTTATCATGCTTGATTCTCTAGTATCCTTCAAATTTAATCATTAATGCACAATTATCAATGACTTAATCAACAACACATCAAAAAAAATCATAAATCAAAGAAAATTTCATTCTAATCATAATATGAGAAACTTACTTTAGAACAAGTCCTAATTCAGGGATTTGAGAATAATGAAGAAAGTTAGGCACTTTCTCAAAATAAATATTCACCCCCACATGTAAGATGTACATTGCCCTCGATGTACGAAGATGTATATGAAATTTAAGAGAAAGGGAGAGGTGAAACTTCTTGAATTTGGATGGTTTCTTTGAGTTGAGAGTCCCGAGGCATGGTTGTTGCTACCGAGCTCTGCGCTAGATGAAGAAATTGGAGAGCTCGTAGAGAATTAGCCAGGAAATATTATGACACATTTAAAATAAACTAAATATATAATTAAAGACAAGAAAGATAAAGAGAAAAGAAATAGAAGTGTAAATAAATTTAAAATAAAGGATGAATGGACCGAAGAGTCCTTATTGTTGGATGGTTCGCGAGCTGGGTGTGACTTCTAAGGCTGTAATGGGGTGGTGGTCGCGGTTCCGGTGTGATTCCATAGCAACCTTTAGAACCTAAATCAAAGAAAACAAAATAAAATAAACTAATTTAAGAATAAGATAGTCAAAGAGAAGGAAAATAAAGGAGAAGAGAAAATAAATATAGAAACTAAAGGGCCTCAAATATCCTTGGCTTGTCGAGTGGATGAAGCGGCCGGCATGAACTTATTTAGATCGGTCTCCCACGGGGGACTGTGTTTGGATCCTTCCGATTTTTCGACATAGTTTTGGTGTGGCGCGATGGTTGGGGAAAGATTAGAGAAGAGAAGTATGAAAGGGTTTGAGAAGGAGAACGAAAATAAAGTGGTATGGGAGAGGAGGGGTGGGTAGTTTAAATAGAAATTTAGGGTCTGGTGCATCCCCACGCTCGTGTACCATGGATGTGTAAGTCACACGGCCGTATCGCACGGTCGTGCTTTGCTTTGTTCGCTTCTCCCACGCCCATGTTCAGGTCTCCACACCCGTGCATGATCTAACAGTGTCAGCCACGGCCGCATCGCATGGCCGTGGCATGGTAGTTGGAGTCCGTGACTCGAAGATATGTTCGTTCTGACTCGTATCATCTCTGCTATGTCAGTATGGAGATTCGGTACATCCACACAGCCACGGCCGTGTGTAAGGCCGTGTGGCCTAAAAATCTGCACATTTGGTTAGTTTATAATTAGATGCGGGAGTAGAAATAAATAATAAAATAAAAATAAAATTAAAGGAATGTAAAAGTTAATAGAGTTAGTGCTCGGGTTGCCTCCCGAGAAGCGCTCGTTTATAGTCTTAAGCTAGACTTACCTTTCATACGCATATTCATGGTGGTTTAAGGAGTTGGAAGTCCTTCCTCATGCTAGCAGTTCCATTATCATGATGGAGTGTAAGACGAGTAACGTTTATTTTCAAAGTGCCAAAACTAGGGTTACTTACCTCGACTGTTTCGTAAGGGAAAACATTGATCACCTTTAAAGGGATTTCTTTGTTTGTGTTAGGATTAGGGGGAGATATTCGTGGGTCTACTTTTTCTATCAGTGCCTGATCTCCAATTTTGAACTTGTCTGTCTCGTAGAGTGGCTTTGGTTCTGCTTCGTGTGTCCCTAGTTTTTCTTTGTGATGTGTCTTCCACTCTTCTAGTTTGTCGATCTAAATCCCTTGTTCCTCGTGAGTTATTTCCTTGTCGACACGGGGTCTAAGATCAAACTCAGTTGTGTCCTTTTTTTGTGCTTCCTGAAAAGAAGGGTTAACCGAATGGTTATCAATAGAATTTACTTTCCTAACTTGATTATTCGATGTTCTTGCTGAATCGAAAGCTTGAAGAGTGATTGTCTCGTCACCTATATAGAGTATGAGTTTACCTCCGTCGACATCGATTTTAGTCCTGGCAGTTGCTAAGAATGGTCTCCCTAAAATTAGGGGGATCGTGTTGTCCTCATCCATGTCTAAAGCAACAAAGTCTACTAGGAATACAAATATATCAATCTTTACGAGTACATCTTCAATTATGCCCCTAGGAATTCTAACAGTTTTATCAGCTAATTGATTGCTCATCCTAGTTTGTTTCGGCTTTCCTAGACCTAGTTGTTTAAACATTTTATAAGGCATGACATTTATGCTTGCCCCTAAATCAGCTAACGCATTATCAATAGATAAACTATCAATTAAGCATGGAATTGTAAAACTCCCTGGATCTTTTAATTTTCGTGGTTGTTTATTTTACAACATTGCTGAGCACACTGCCTTTGGTTCCACATATGATTCCTCGTCTATCTTCCACTTATTTGTCGATATCTTCTTTAAAAAGTTTCTAGAGTCTGGCATCGCGAAAGAGCTTTAAGAAACGGTAAGTTAATATGTAATTTCTTTAAAAGTTTAAGAAACTTAGCAAATTGTTCCTCTATGTCATCTTTTGTTATTTCTTTGGGATATGGTATGCGAGGTTGGTACTCTTTGATATCGGTTTTGGCTTTACCTCAACCTTACCTTCTTCTACCATATTCTTTTGCTTTAATTTGGTCTCGTCTAACCCGTCACTATCTTAAGCTATTATGGCCTGAATTTGCTCCTTTGGGTTAGTCTCGGTGTTGCTCAGTAGGTTTCCTTATGGTCTTTCAGAGATCTACTTAGCAAGTGGCCCTAACTAATTCTCGATCCTTTGAATCGATGCTTGTTGATTTTTTTTTTTTTGTGTTTTGGAAATGTGTTTCTATATTTTGTAAACGTGTTTCTATGGTTGCTATGAATTTTGTCAGCATCTCTTCAAGTTTCGATTTCTTTTCCTGTGGGTAGGGCTGTTGTTGGAAGTTTTGGGATGGTTGTTGCCTTTGATTTCCTTGACCACCCATGAGAAATTGGGGTGGTTCTTCCAACCTGGATTATAAGTATTACTATAAGGGTTATTGTTAGACCAGAAATTGTTACCCATATAGTTCATTTGTTCACTCTCCATGCCCTGTTCGTAGTGTGGGTACTCAGGATTTGCCACGCCTCTACTTGCGTCGCACTGCATGACTAGATGTGCCTGCGAAGAACCGTATAAACCATCAAATTTTTTATGTAACATCTCTACCTGATTTGATAGTTCAGTTACTGCGTCGAGGTTGAAAACCTCGGCTGCTTTGGTTGGCCTTGTCCTTGTGTCTTGCCACTGATAGTTATTCAGTTACATCTCTTCTATAAACTCGTAGGCCGCTTTAGGAGTTTTGTTATTCAGAGTTCCACCAGCAGCTGAATCAATTAATTGCCTTGTTGATGGGTTTACCCCATTGTAGAATGTTTGCACCTGTAACCACAAAGGTAATCCATGGTGTGGACACCTTCTCAACAAATCCTTGTATCTCTCCCATGCGTCTTAAAGTGTCTCTAAATCCATCAGCACAAAAGAAGAGATATCATTCCTTAACTTGGCCATTTTGGCCGGTGGAAAATATTTTAATAAAAAAATTTCGGTCATTTGATCCCATGTAGTGATTGACCATCGTGGAAGGGAATGCAACCACTGTTTGGCTTTATTCCTCAAAGAAAAGGGAAATAACCAAAGACGAATGGCATCATTAGAAATGCCATTTATTTTGAAGGTATCACATAATTCTAGAAAATTCGCTATGTGTGTATTAGGATACTAATCCTGCAAACCATCAAACTGAACAAACTATTGTATCATCTGTATAGTGTTAGGTTTCAGTTCAAAATTATTTGCAGCAACAGTAGGCCTAACAATACTTGACTCAGTTCCTATTAAACTAGGTTTAGCATAATCATACATAGTTTGAGGAGCATGATTTTTGGCCATCTCTGGAGGTGGCGGATGATTTTCAGCCATCTCTTCGGTGGTATTAATTTCGTGTAACATGTCGATTTAGACCCTAGTCGGAACAGTGGTTCGAGACCATAAATCCGAGGTCGTAAAAATATTTTAATGATATTTTCTGTGTGAATGATATGTGATATAGTCTGTGTGAAAATTCTGTGTGATAATTTAATGGTTTATGTGTCGAATTAAGAGAAAGGATTAAATCGCGTAAAGAGTAAAAGCTGTGTGCTGATTTATAAATATCAAAGTGTTGATGTCTTTATATTGTGGAGGCCTTATATGGCAAATAAGCCATTTATGAGATAATGGTTGATTGAATGATTAAATAACCTTAGTATAAAATTTGTCTTATATGTTTAATGGATGGATAAAATGGTAAAAGGTCTAATATGATAATATTAATGAAACAAATGAAAGAAAATATGAATGTTATCATCTTTGTTAGTGCCAAAAGAAGAAAAGCTTTGAAAATTTTGGCTAGAATTTGGCTTGATTAATGTATGATTTTGAGCCGGTTTTTGATAATTTTTACGTTTTTGTAATCGTTGCTTCGTGCTCTAGTTAACCCATGTTGTAATATTGTGAATTGATGATGTTTTTGTGATGAGCCATTGACGAATGCTTGAGCTATGTTCTAGTTGTTAGTAAAATATGAGATCTTGGTGTTGAATTAACATGTTTTTGAATTTTTGGTGAATTTAGCAAATTAGAGCTAAATTGTGAAAATAGCAGATTGAAGGGTTAAAGTGTGAAACAAATGAAATGTGTGGGTTTGTATGGATATTAGTAAAATTCGGCTAGACTAGAGCTAAGTGAAATTATGTGAATTTGATGATTTTGTGAATTAGGGACTAAAATGTCGAAATGTGAAAATATAAGGGCTATTATGAAAAGTGCTCTAAATATGTGTATGTGGACTAAAATGAACGAAATAGTTATTGAATGAACTGAATTTAAATGTGTATAGACCAAGAGAGAAGAGGTTCGGATCGAGATCGAGGCAAAGATAAAGTGCTGGATTAATCGACCGTATCGATAGTCGACGTCTGAGCTAAGTTCGGATATAATACATGTTGTTAACATATGATTTTGTACTATGAGATGAATGTGTATATATGTATGAAATTGAGATGCTATGTGCAAGTTTGAGTTAAGGGTATTAAGTGTGCGATATTAAAATCGAAACAGGAATGAATAGCACTGTGTGTGCGATGTTATAAAAGCTTTGGTTTAATGAATTGGCATTGAGTGTGCGTTACCGAGATAAGTTGGTTGAGAGATTTGAGCACTAAGTGTGCGATGACTAATATGTATCGACCGTGTATTAAGCACTGAGTGTGCAATTAAGTTGAATGAATATCAAATGATGGTCAACAAGTATAATTGAGCATTGAATAGCTTGGAGATTGAATAACTATGTGTTTGCTGAGGTATGTATCGAACCTTTGTGGTTGATGAGTTTATAGATGATGTTATGGACGAACGAATGAGTATTTTAGCTATTGATAGTATGGTATATGTACAAGAAGAATGATCTATGTGATGATTAGTATATGAATTGGTTTGATTCGATGATATGGTTGTATTTTATTTCAAACTTACAAAGCTTTATAACTTTACTGTGTGATTTGTTTCTCTGCTTTGCAGTGTCAGTAAAGCTAGCTCGGATCAAGGGATCGTCAGCTTCTCAGTCACACTATCGGCAATCTATTTTGGGGTATTTTGGAAAGATATATATGTAGTTAAGATATGGCATGTATAAGCTAGTCATTTGAATCATGTTTGAGACTTGTGGTAGCCATGAGATGTGGCTAGATATGTGCTAGTTTTAGCATGAATGACTTGGTATATATATAATACATCTTTTGGCATGGTTTGTGGTTTGAGAGATTGACTTATGAATGGTAACTTGGTGTTGATAAAATACTAATATGAATTAATGATATTGAGAAGAAATGATGTTTGGTATTGAATGTAATATGTTGGTGATGATATGAGTTTTAGTCTTTGATATTGACATGGTTGGAATTGGTATTGAATGCATGATTTGAATGGCTATTTGGTATGTTTTTTGGTTGCCATAAATGCTTGATAAGTGCTGATATATGATGCTTATAGGTTTGAACCATTTGGTTGGCATTTTGGCCTTGTAAATGGCTTATAATGTCACACTGTTGTGGCACACGGGCGTGCCTTAGACCGTGGGTAAATTGTCAGGATGCAGCCTAAAATCACACGGCCTCGACACGGGCGTGTCATCTGGCCGTGGTGTGCAAGGTCAGTAGCTAACATAAAAATACACGGCCTAGACATGGGTGTGCTTGGTGGCCGTGAAGGGGAAGTCAATATATGATCTAAAATTACACGGTCATGGCACACGGGCGTGCCGGATGATCGTGTTGGTATAGTTGTATAGACACGGAAGGACACAGGGGTGTCTAGAAGCTGTGGAAGGAACACGGTCTCTTCCCACGGGCGTGTCTCCCCTGTATTTTAGAAAAGTTTCAAATTTTCACGGAATTTTGTATGTGTCTCATTTTAGTCCCGACTCGGTTTATAAGCATGCTTAGTGTCTTGATGACTCATTTAAGAGACACTATGTTTGTAATTGAATGCAAACAGTAATGATTGACTTTGTGTTGAAATTTCTGGATGTTAAAGGTTCCGTTTGATTGGTAATGCCTCTTAACCCTGTTCTGGCGACGGTCTCAGGTTAGGGGTGTTATATTTTATTGGTATCAGTGCTACAATTTAGTCGATTCTTGGACTAACGTAGTGTGTATGAGTCTGGCTATACATGCCATATTTAAAATTGCGATTGTGTGACTAAATCTGACATTTAAAAATGTGTTTACATATAGTAATGGATCCCGACGAGCAGTTGCTAACAATGTAGAAAGCAATGCGCATGCTCCTGCTCAAGGGACAGTGCCGGCCACTTCAAGGCCGAATGATAGTGGTGAGGGATGAGAGGCTAAGCAAGCCTTCTTCTGAATGATGAGTGAGTGGTTTACGGAGTTCGTTCGAATGAATCCGGCCGCTCCACAACCTCCACCCTCGCAAGTACCTGTTGTGCCTCGAGTTGTAGATACGATCAGATTGAATAAGCCTCCTGTAGACAAGATTCAAAAATATGGGGCCGAAGAGTTTAGGGCCACATCAGATGACGATGCTAAACGAGCTGAGTTTTGGCTTGAAAATACAATCAGAGTATTTGATGAGATGTCGTTGAACCCTGATGACTGCATTATGTTTGCAGTTCCATTGTTGAGAGACACAACTTACAACTAGTGAAAACATTGATATCTGTGGTTCCAAGAGAGACAATCACCTGGGATTTCTTTCAAGCTGAGTTCAGAAAGAAGTATATCAGTCAACGCTTCATTGATCAGAAACGTAAAGAGTTTCTAGAATTGAAATAGGGCCGATTTTCTGTTACTGAGTACGAGCGAGAATTCGTAAAAATTGAGTCAATATGCGAGAGAATGTGTCTCGACCGAAGCTACTATGTGCAAACGTTTCATAGAGGGATTGAATGAAGACATCAAGTTATTGGTTGGAATACTCGATATTAATGAATTTGTTGTGTTAGTAGAAAGAGCATGCAAAGCTGAAGAGCTCAGTAAGAAAAGAAGAAAGCTAATTCAGAAGCTCGTGATGAGAGAAAGAGATCAATGAATAAATTTTCTCAACCTTCTTCTAAGAGATACAGAGATGCAAGTAACCGCTCCAATGCTTCGTTTGGACATCTAAGTAGAGATCATTTGAGACAGAGTACTGGTCCACGAATTCAAGCTCCGAATGAACCAAGTGTTGGCAGTGTTAAGAGTAACAAACCTGAGTGCAGACAGTGTGGAAGACGACATGTGGGAGAGTACTGGGGCAAGTATAACAATAAAGTTTGTTATAAGTGTGGATCTCGAGATCATTTCATCCGAGATTGCCCAAAGATGGTTGAAGAAGAAAATGTTCAGAATGAAAGACCGAGTAATGTGATAGCTAGAGGTAGACCATTTAGAAGCACCAAAAATGTGAGTGAAAGTCAGAGATGGACAAATGACACAACAATGAGATCAGAAGCGAGAGCACCTGCTCAAGCCTATGCTATACGTGCACGAGAGAAAGCATCATCTCCAGACATCATCACTGGTACTTTCACTTTATTTGATATTGATGTTATTGCAATGATAGATCCGGGGTCAACTCATTCCTATGTGTGTATGAATCTAGGATTGAATAAGACTCTACCTGTTGAGTCTACTGAATTCGTGATTAGAGTATCGAACCCTTTAGGCAAATGTGTCTTGGTGGATAAGCTGTGCAAGAATTGCCCATTGATGTTTCGTGATATGTGTTTTCTGGTTAATTTGATGTTACTTCTGTTTGACGAATTCGACGTAATTCTAGGTATGGATTGGCTTGCTCTACATAATGCCATCGTGAATTTTAAAAGAAAGAGTATTGAATTGAGAAGTTAAAACGGTGAGCTAGTTCGAATTGAATCCAGTGATATGAAAGGATTACCAGCTGTTGTATCTGTGATGAAAGCCATGAACTATGTGAGAAAGGGTTGTGGAACTTATTTGGCATATGTGATAGATGCAAAAGTATCGGAAAAGAAAGTAGAATCCGTGCCTGTGGTTTGTGAGTTTCCAGATGTTTTTCCAGAAGAGCGGCCGGGATTACCTTCGATCCGAGAAGTGGAATCTGGTATCGAATTAGTGCCGGGGACTACTCCTATTTCTATAGCTTCGTATAGAATGGCACCAGCAGAATTGAAAAAGCTAAAGTCGCAGTTACAAAAGTTGACTGATAGATTATTTGCACGACCAAGTTTCTCACCCTGGAGAGCTCCTGTGTTATTTGTGAAAAAGAAAGATGGAACTATGAGAATGTGTATTGATTATCGACAGTTGAACAAAGTGACGGTAAAGAAAAAATATCCATTGCCTCGTATCGATGATTTGTTTGATCAGCTGAAGGGAGCTATAGTGTTTTCAAAAATAGATTTGAGATCAGGATACTATCAGTTGAGAGCTAAAGAATCTGATGTGCCAAAAACTGCTTTTAGAACAAGGTACGGACATTACGAATTCTTAGTGATGCCTTTCGGATTAACAAATGCTCCTGCAGTGTTTATGGATCTGATGAATCGAATATTCAGACCGTATTTGGATCGCTTTATGGTGGTGTTCATTGATGATATTTTGATTTATTCGTGTGATGAGACGCAGCATGTCCAACATTTGAGAATGGTGCTACAAACTCTACGTGAGAAACAGTTGTATGCAAAGTTTAGCAAATGTGAATTTTGGTTGCGTGAGGTTGGTTTTCTGGGACATGTTATATCAGCTGCCGGGATACGAGTTGATCCGAATAAAATATCCGCTATTTTGGAATGGAAACCTCCGAAAAGTGTGTCTAAAGTCCGTAGTTTTTTGGGACTAGCGGGATATTATAGACGATTTGTGAAAGGATTTTCGATGATTGCGACTCCGTTGACAAAGCTGTTATAGAAAGATGTTAGATTTGAGTGGTCTGAAAAGTTCCAGCAGAGTTTTGAGCAATTGAAAGTGTTGTTAACAGAAGCACCAGTGTTGATTCAACCTGAGCCAGGCAAAGAGTTCATAGTTTACAGTGATGCATCGTTGAATGGTTTGGGCTGTGTGCTGATGCAAGAAGGGAAAGTCATTACTTATGCTTCGAGACAGTTAAAGCCACACGAAAAGAACTACCCAACGCATGATCTTGAATTGGCTGCGATTGTATTCGCATTGAAGATTTGGCGTCACTATCTGTTAGGGAAAAATCTCACATTTATACTGACCATAAGGGTTTAAAGTATTTGATGACTCAGAAAGATTTGAATTTATGACAGAGAAGATGGTTAGAGTTGTTAAAAGATTATGACTTGTTATAGATTACCACCCGGGTAAAGCTAATGTTGTAGCTGATGCCGTGAGCTGAAAATCGTTATATGCTTTGCAAGCTTTGAGTAATCAGATGGATCTGTGTGATGATAATACGGTGGTAGTTGAATTCAAAGTAAAACCCTTGTTCTTACAACAGATTTGTGAGACTCGGAAAAGTGATAATGAGTTGTTAGCAAAAAGAATTCAATATGATTCAGATGTTGTATCGGAATTTCGAGTTGATAGTGATGATTGTTTGAGATTCAGAGATTGGATTTGTATTCTGAGAAATTCAGGGTTGATTTCAAAGATTTTGACTGAAGCTCACAATAGTCATTTGACTGTACATCCGGGGAGTACAAAGATGTATAATAATCTGAAACAGTTCTATTGGTGGCATGGCATGAAAAGAGATATTTCTGACTTTGTGTCGAAATGCTTAGTTTGTCAGCAAGTCAAAGCTGTACATCAGATTCCATCTGGTTTATTACAATCGATTATGATTCCTGAGTGGAAATGGGAAAGAATCACGATGGACTTTATGTGGGGATTACCCTTATCTCCAAGAAAGAACGATGCAATCTGGGTGATAGTTGACAGATTGATGAAATCAGCTCATTTTGTTCCGGTGAGAACCGGTTATTCTTTAGATAAATTAGCTGAATTTTATATCGATGAAATTGTAAGATTGCACGGAGTACCATTGTCTATAGTGTCTGATAGAGATCCGAGGTTTACTTCGCGATTTTGGAAGAAATTGCAAGATGCTTTAGGCACAAAATTGCATTTCAGTACTGCTTTTCATCCGCAAATAGATTGTAACACCCCAAACCCGGCCCATACATTTAGACCAGATCTGGTATGCTACGGGTTGTACATTGAAAACTTTTGTTTTGTTGGTTTTGGAAATAGTAAGTTATTAGGCAATATTTGAATAAATAAGTGACTTTTGAAAAGAAACCTTGTATTATTATTATTTCGTATAAATAAACCCCTGACAGAAATTCATAAGCTGCAAATATTTTTAAAAAAACTACTTAGGCGAATATAAACTATGGGGCCTCATTACCTAAATATTCCCAAAATAAAACTTAAAGGAAAAACCAAAAATAATCTATGGAAATAAAAACTTGATGGCCCCTCGAGTCCGCCTCGGCTCCCATGTCGACGATCTACTACTTATCTAAAAAGTTAGGGAAAAATAATAGGGTGAATCACCAAGACTCAGTGTGTAAATCCTGAAAACACATAAAAGCTTGGGCCCACAAACACATTATGAGCCCTGGCCCATACACAATGGCAACAATCATATTCATATGACAGATAATAAATGATGCAAAGCCCAACCCATCCTAGAATTCCATCCTCTACACACCAACCCGTACCACCCATCACACCTTGGGGATTTATACAATCAACCCACAAACTGCTACACACCAGATTGACAGTCATACTGCCTATTCCTTATCAATCAGGAATTTTAACGTGGGTTTTCTACCACCGATCACCAAGTGACCTAACATTTCATTTCGTGGGTTTTCTACCACCGATTACCATGTGATCTAACATTTTATTACGTGGGTTTTCTACCACCAATCACCATGTGACCAATCATTTTATTACGTGGGTTTTCTACCACTGATCACCATGTGACCAATCATCTTATTACGTGGGTTTTCTACCATCGATCACCATGTGACCAATCATGCTCTTCCCCTTCAATAACATAATCCCACCCCATGCATACACATAAAAGAAACATCATGCAGAATTATACATATTTTGATACACATAGAGAGTTCTATGTTTACGCATTCTGCATCTTAGCATAACCCCTTTTTGGGTTCCATTATTGCTCTATACTGATCTCTTTCCCGCTTTTTTAGCCCATAATAAATATATAGACATACATACAAGATTAATAGTGTGTTAGAGATCTACACACCTGATTACCGATAAAACGATGCTTTCTATATCGACGCTATCCTTAGTCGACACAACTGCTATCTGTCTAAGGTGTTGTTCAGAAGCCAGTCCACAACCAAGTGGCCAATCTCGAACGGTAGATACTGCTTGTTTCTTAAACTTAGGGATTCTTTCCTTTGCCTGATCCATATTTAATTCCATCACAAGTCCTTATCAGAACTACTATCACAATATTTGATCATTAATCCTCATCATAAGGTTAAGATCTTGCATATAATGAACGAATCCAGTAAAAATCTAGGGAAAATCTTCTTACCTTAAAAATCTCGAAATTGGAGACTAGCTATTTTCGGCTTTTAGATCTAGTTGACCAAGCTTCCTTCAAATCTCGAATTGCCGCCCAACATAGAACCGTTAAACTATTAGCTTTTTGGCTTTTTAGCTTTCAAAAACCGGGAATAGATCATGAGAACTAATCAGAAATCGACACTTACCTTAGCACAGGAGGTTCGGCTAGCACTAGAGAGAGGATTCGGCAATGCCAAAGGAAGTTTTAAATGCCGGAAGAATAGATTTAACTCACAAATAGGATGAATAAAGAAAAACTATAGAGATTTCTTTCTTTTTTAGAGAAATCGGCACAAGGGAAAGAAAAATGGAGAAAAGGTTTCAGCTTTTGAAGAAATTGAAGAAGAAAAATTGGAGAGGAAGGGGCTAGGGATTTTCGGCACAATGAATAAGAGAATTAAGGTTTTTAAATGCCAAAATCAAGGAGGTAGCCCCCCATTTATAGGAATTTTGGCACCTCCTGTATAAAACCAAAAACGCCCTTCCTAATTAATTAAGTTTCAAGCTAAATAAAGGGGAAAATTCGGCACCCCTTTGCCATGAAATAGCCGATTTCTTTACTCCTCTTAGTGGTGGATTTTCGGCCATCACTCTCCTTGTAGATAGGCTCCTATCTTTTCTCCTTTATATCTTCTATATTATCTATTATAAAATCCAAATATATCTTCCTATTTTTAAGCCTTGTAGCTGTCCACCTCATCATGTCCAAATGCCGAAATTTAACTTACTTAAATTAAAAGATTTGGGCTTCATTAAACTTAAATTTTAGACCCCTAAATCCCTTATTGTGGTGTCACCGTTGCTCCTATTTTAAGTGCCAAAAAATGGCCTACAAACATGGGCTCATTGCTGCCAAAACTTGGGCCTCTTTAATCGTTAATGGCGCCACCTTCTAATTCCTTTACAGTGCCACCTTTTGTTGGGCCACAAGCCCACGTTGGTATTTTAAACATAATTACCACCCTTTTAACTCTATAATGCCCAATCTAATAATTTAACCAAGGCCTTGGCCTAATCCTGAGCCCAATTTGGACCCCTATTACTTAAATTAACATATTAAACATATTCACCCATTAAACGCATAGGCCCAAAAATTAAGGATGTTACAGTTCTACCCCTTTAAAGAAATTTTGTCCTCGAAATTTCCAACTAACTATTAATCGTACTACCTAAGTCTCACTACCATGCTTTCGCTGCGCACTCCAATTCTAAACCCAAAATAAACATTTAGTACACTATGGTAGAGTACATACCGGTATTCACATCTAGAGCGTCCTCGTCCCCTTGTACTCATGCTATCGGTTCGCGTTTATCTGATTAAATATTTTATGAGTTATTAACTTTTCCCACTGATTATCCACGAACAATCTTATGAAAAGTAATTTTAAGAGTGATTCTTTCGAATTTGAACCTATCTACAGTTTCAGTCTCAAGTTTACCTCCTAATTCTAGAGACCACATACATTCAACAATCAACATACAGACAACATCCATGCACTCACATTCAACACATAGGGGTATTTTTGTTATTCCACTACCTAGGGGTATTTTCGTAATTTTATCCTATAGGGGTATTTTCGTAATTTTTAAATTAGGGTTCCTTGTTAATTCACGAAATAAGGGTATTTTGGTAATTTTTGCAATCCAAATGTATTTTGGTAATTCTGTAATCCGGGGGTATTTCGGTAATTTTGTAATCCAGGGGTATTTCGATAATTTTACAAATCAAGGGTATTTTGGTCATTTTACAAATCAGGGGTAATTTGGTAATTTTATAAATCAAGGATAATTTGGTCATTTTGCAAATCAATGGTAATTTGGTAATTTTACAAATTAGGGGTATTTTGGTCATTTTACAAGTCAGGGGTATTTTCAAAAATTTTTACAAAACTAAGGGGGTATATATATATATTAAAACAAGGGTATCTTGGAGAATTTGATTTCAAAAGAATAATAGTAAAATAGTAATGTTCAGATGTTTGTGGGTTTTTGGTTGTTGTCGTGGGTTTTTGGTTGTTGTCGTGTGTTGTATGTGTTTTTTTTTAAGGAAAAATTTTGTTGACTTTGTAAATCGGGGTATATTTGCAAATCATGGTATCTTGGTATTTTTTTTTTCAAAATAAGGGTATTTTTGTAAAAATAATGTGACTGATCCCTTTCGGGTTTTAATTATAAGGTTTAGCCCATAAACAAGTCCTCGTAGCTAGGGTGAATGGTCACTGCGCACCAGGTAAGATTCTAGTGAAGAGGAGGTGAGTCACTAGGACTTCTTAAATACCAAGCTCTCCCTGAATCCACTCCTAGACATGCGTATGCCCATTGCAACACCCTAACTCAGCTAAGGTGAACAGTCACTACGCACCAGGTAAGATTCCAGCGAAGAGGAGGTGAGTCACTAGGACTACTTAAATACCAAGCTCTTCCGGATCCAATCCTAGACATGCGTATGCCTGTTGCCACACCCTAGTCTTGCGACTCATTTACGGGTTTGTTTAGTGACATTAAGTCTTATGAAATTGAAGAGTTATTCATCTAAACCTATGGTCCATTTATACTATCATTCTAATCTACGTCCCTCAAGCCCATTAAGCCCACATAAATGACACAGCAAGAGTTCAGAATACTTACCTGGGTGGATCGGGTGCTGGTAGACTCGAAGGCCAAATCTTCAACCAATATTTTTTTCATCAACTTTTAAAACAGTACTAGACCCATTTCACAGCCTGAGTTTTAAACCTAGGCTCTGATACCAAAATGTAACACCCCAAACCTGACCCATACATTTGACCGGATCCGGTATGCTACGGGTTGTACATTGAAAACTTTTACTTTGTTGGTTTTGGAAATAGTAAGTTATTAAGCAATATTTGAATAAATAAGTGACTTTTGAAAAGAAACCTTGTATTTTTATTATTTGGTATAAATAAACCCCTGACATAAATTCATAAGTTGCAAATATTTAAAAAAAAACTACTTAGACGAATATAAACTATGGGGCCTCATTACCTAAATATTCCCTAAATAAAACTTAAAGAAAAAACCGAAAATAATCTATGGAAATAAAAACTTGATGGCCCCTCGAGTCCGCCTCGGCTCCCATGTCCACGATCTACTGCGTATCTAAAAAGTTAGGAAAAATAATAGGGTGAGTCACCAAGACTCAGTGTGTAAATCCTGAAAACACATAAAAGGCTTGGGCCCACAAACACATTATGAGCCCTGGCCCATACACAATGGCAACAATCATATTCACATGACAGATAATAAATGATGCAAAGCCCAACCCATCCTAGAATTCCATCCTCTACACACCAACCCGTACCAACCATCACACCTTGGGGATTTATACAATCAACCCACCAACCGCTACACACCATATCGACAGTCATACTGCTTATTCCTTGTCAACCAGGAATTTTAACGTGGGTTTTCTACCACTGATCACCAAGTGACCTAACATTTCATTTTGTGGGTTTTCTACCACCGATTACCATGTGGTCTAACATTTTATTACGTGGGTTTTCTACCACCAATCACCATGTGACCAATCATTTTATTACGTGGTAGAAAACCCAACCGATCACCATGTGACCAATCATCTTATTACGTGGGTTTTCTACCACCGATCACCATGTGACCAATCATTTTATTACGTGGGTTTTCTACCATCGATCACCATGTGACCAATCATGCTCCTCCCCTTCAATAACATAATCCCACCCCATGCATACACATAAAAGAAACATCATGCAGACTTATACATATTTCGATACACATAGAGAGTTCTATGTTTACGTACCTGGCATCTTAGCATAACCCCTTTTTGGGTTCCATTTGACTGTCTATATAGCCTCTTTCTGACTTTTTAGCCCATAATAAATATATAGACATACATACAGGATTAATAGTGTGTTAGAGATCTACACACTTGATTAACGATAAAACGATGCTTTCTATATCGATGCTATCCTTAGTCGACACAACTGCTATCTGTCTAAGGTGTTGTTCAGAAGCCAGTCCACAACCAAGTGGCCAATCTCGAACGGAGATACTGCTCGTTTCTTAAACTTAGGGATTCTTTCCTTTTCCTGATCCATATTTAATTCCATCACAAGTCGTTATTAGAATTACTATCACAATATTTGATCGTTAATCCTCATCATAAGGTTAAGATCTTGCATATAATGAATGAATCTAGTAAAAATCTAGGGAAAATCTTCTTACCTTAAAAATCTCGAAATTGGAGACTAACTATTTTCGGCTTTTATATCTAGTTGACCAAGCTTCCTTCAAATCTCGAATTGCCGCCCAACATAGAACCGTTAAACTATTAGCTTTTCGGCTTTTTGCCTTTCAAAACCAGGAATAGATCATGAGAACTAATCAGAAATCGACACTTACCTTAGCACAGGAGGTTCGGCTAGCACTAGAGAGAGGATTCAGCAATGCCAAAGGAAGTTTTAAATGCCGGAAGAATAGATTTAACTTACAAATACGATGAATAAAGAAAAACTATAGAGATTTCTTTTTTTTTTAGAAAATCGACACAAGGGAAAGAAGAATGGAGAAAAGGTTTCGGCTTTTGAAGAAATTAAAGAAGAGAAATTTGAGAGGAAGAGACTAGGGATTTTCGGCACAAAGAATAAGAGAATAGGGTTTTTAAATGCCAAAATCAAGGAGCTAGCCCCCCTATTTATAGGAATTTCGGCACCTCCTGTATAAAACCAAAAACGCCCTTCCTAATTAATTAAGTTTCAAGCTAAATAATAGGGAAAATTCGGCACCCCTTTGCCATGCAGTAGCCGATTTCTTTACTCCTCCTAGTGGTGGATTTTCGGCCATCATTCTCCTTGTAGATAGGCTATATCTTTTCTCCTTTTTATCTCCGATATTATCAATTATAAAATCCAAATATATCTTCCTATTTTTAAGCCTTGTAGCCGTCCACCTCATCAAGTCCAAATGCCAAAATTTAACTTACTTAAAGTAAAAGATTTGGGCTTCATTAAACTTAAATTTTTGGGCCCCTAATCCCTCGTTGTGGCGTCATCCTTGCTCCTATTTTATGTGCCAAAAATGGCCTACAAACATGGGCTCATTGCTGCCAAAACTTGGGCCTCTTTAATCGTTAATGGCGCCACCTTCTAATTCCATTATGCCACCTTTTGTTGGGCCACAAGCCCACGTTGGTATTTTAAACATAATTACCACCTTTTTAACTCTATAATGCCCAGTCTAATAATTTAACCAAGGCCTTGGCCTAATCCTGAGCCCAATTTGGACCCCTATTACTTAAATTAACATATTAAACATATTCACCCATTAAACACATAGGCCTAAAAATTTAGGATGTTACACGGATGGTCAATCCGAGCGAATCATTCAGATTCTCAAAGACATGCTGAGATGTTGCATACTTGAATTTGACAATACGTGGGAAAAGCACTTATCCTTGATTGAGTTTGTGTATAACAACAGTTTCCAATCTAACATTAAAATGGCACCATATGAGGCTCTTTACGGTTGGAAATGTCGAACTCCATTGTGTTGGACTGAGCTGAGTGAGAATAAGATTCACAGGGTTGATTTCATAAAAGAGACTGAACAGAAAGTGAAGATAATTCCTGACAGTTTAAAAGCAGCCTCAGATCGTCAGAAATCTTATGCAGATTTGAAACGAAAAGATATTGAGTTTGAGGTTGGTGATAAAGTGTTTTTGAAAGTATCTCCGTGGAAGAAAATACTTCGATTTGGCCTAAAGGGCAAGCTGAGTCCAAGGTTCGTCAGACCGTACAAGATCATTGAACGAGTTGGGCCGGTTGCTTAAAGATTGAGATTGCCATATGAATTAGAAAAGAGTCATAACGTGTTTCATGTGTCAATGCTTCGACGGTACAGATCAGACCCGTCTCATGTGATTGCTCCTACTGAGGTTAAAATTCAGCCAGACTTGTCATATAGTGAAGAACCGATCCAAATTTTGGCACGAGAGATTAAAGAGTTTAGAAACAAAATAATTTCCTTAGTGAAAGTATTATGGCACAAGCACGGGGTTGAGGAGGCTACGTGGGAATCTGAAAACGTTATGAGAGAGCAATATCCACACCTATTCACTGGTAAGATTTTTGGGGATGAAAATCCCTAAGGGGGGAGAGTTGTAACATCCCGATTTAGACCCTAGTCGAAACAGTGGTTTGAGACCACAAATCCGAGGTCGTAAAAATATTTTAATGATATTTTATGTGTGAATGATATGCGATATAGTCTGTGTGAAAATTTTGTGTGATAATTTAATCGTTTATGTGTCGAATTAAGAGAAAGGATTAAATCACGTAAAGAGTAAAAGCTGTGTGCTAATTTATGAATATCAAAGTGTTGATGTCTTTATATTGTGGAGGCCTTATATGGCAAATAAGCCATTTATGAGATAATGGTTGGTTGAATGGCTAAATAACCTTAGTATAAAATTTGTCTTATATGTTTAACAGATGGATAAAATGGTAAAAGGTTTAATATGATAATATTAATGAAACAAATGAAATAAAAGCTGAATGTTATCATCTTTGTTAGTGCTAAAAATACAAAAGAAAAGAAGGAAGAAAAGCTTTAAAAATTTTGGCTAGAATTTGGCTTGATTAAGGTATGATTTTGAGCCGGTTTTTGATAATTTTTACGTTTTTGTAATCGTTGCTTCGTGCTTTAGCTAACCTGTGTTGTAATATTGTGAATTGATGATGTTTTTGTGATGAGCCATTAATGAATGCTTGAGCTATGTGCTAGTTGATAATAAATTATGAGAACTTGGTGTTGAATTAACATGTGTTGTTTTTCAATTTTTGGTGAATTTAGCAAATTAGGGCTAAATTGTAAAAATAGCAGATTGAAGGGTTAAAGTGTGAAACAAATGAAATGTGTGGGTTTGTATGGATATTAGTAAAATTCGTCTAGACTAGTGCTAGGTGAAATTATGTGAATTTGATGATTTTGTGAATTAGGGACTAAAGTGTCGAAATGTGTAAATATAAGGGCTATTATGAAAAATGCTCTAAATGTGTGTATGCGAACTAAATTGAATGAAATAGTTATTGAATGAACTGAATTTAAATGTGTATAGACCAAGAGAGAAGAGGTTCGGATCGAGATCGAGGCAAAGATAAAGTACTCGATTAATCGACCGTATCAATAGTCGACATCTAAGGTAAGTTCAGATATAATACATGTTGTTAACATATGATTTTGTATTATGAGATGAATGTGTATATAAGTATGAAATTGAGATGCTTTGTGCAAGTTTGAGTTAAGGGCACTAAGTGTGCGATATTAAAATCGAAATAGGAATGAATAGCACTGTGTTTGCGATGTTATAAAAGCTTCGGTTTATTGAATTGGCACTGAGTGTGCGTTAGCGAGATAAGTCGGTTGAGAGATTTGAGCACTAAGTGTGTGATAACTAATATTATCGACCGTGTATTAAGCACTGAGTGTGCAATTAAGTTGAATGAATATTAAATGATGGTCAACAAGTATAATTGAGCATTGAATAGCTTGGAGATTGAATAACTATGTGTTTGCCGAGGTATGTATCGAACCTTTGTGGTTGATAAGTTTATAGATGATGTTATAGATGAACGAATGAGTATTTTAGCTATTGATATATGGTATATGTACAAGAAGAATGATCTATATGATGATTAGTATATGAATTGGTTTGATTCGATGATATGGTTGTATTTTATTTTGAACTTACTAAGCTTTATAAGCTTACTGTGTGATTTGTTTCTCTGCTTTGCAGTGTCAGTAAAGCTAGCTCGGATCAGGGGATCGTCAGCTTCTTAGTCACATTATCAGTAATCTATTTTGGGGTATTTTGGAAAGATGTATATAGTTAAGATATGGCATGTATAGGCTAGTCATTTGAATCATGTTTGAGACTTGTGGTAGCCATGAGATGTGGCTAGATATGTGCTAGTTTTATCATGAATGACTTGGTATATATATGTAATGCATCTTTTGGCATGGTTTGTGGTTTGAGAGGTTGACTTATGAATGGTAACTTGGTGTTGATAAAATGCTAATATGAATTAGTGATATTGAGAAGAAATGATGTTTGGTATTGAATGTAATATGCTGGTGATGATATGAGTTTTAGTCTTTGATATTGACAAGGTTGGAATTGGTATTGAATGCATGATTTGAATGGCTATTTGGTATGTTTTTGGTTGCCATATAAGCTTGATAAGTGTTGGTATATGATGCTTATAGGTTTGAACCATTTGGTTGGCATTTTGGCCTTGTACATGCCTTAGACTGTGGGTAAATTGTCAGGATGCAGCCTAAAATCACACGGCCTCGACACGGGCGTGTCATCTGGCCGTGGTGTGCAAGTCAGTAGCTAATATGAAACATGAAAACAAAGGATTAAGAGTACTAAATTACAAAATTCAAGGCTTAATTCATTCAAAAGCATGCTAAATGTGGGCTTAAAATATGTTATTTTTACGTTTTATTACCTATAGTCGCCTTGAGCGACACAGATAATCCATTTGGTCGAACAGTTTAAATAGGCTCAAAGCCCAATATTCAGCCCAAATAGGCCCACACGCTCGTGTGGCCCGTCTGGCCCAAATTCTATCACAGTTATACAATCTACGTAGCCCACAACAGTTTCTGCTACTTTTTGTAAATTTTATCCGTGTGGGGCCCACGAGCCCATTAGGCCCACATGGTCTATTTCGGCCCAATAAGGCCCAATACGGCCCAAGTGCACGAAAATACTCGTAGTGGCCTCTTCAGTCTACTGCCCCCAGTTGTGGCCTCAGTTTTTCCACAAGAGAGATCACATGCTCGTGAGGCCTCGAATGCCGAAGTTTCAGCTAAATGCTGACTCACAAAAATGATAGTGTGATTACACACCCCTTTTTTTTTCAGATTCATTCCAAGATCCACGAACACCCAACCTGGAATCATCGAAATTCGATGTTAGTACTTAATCGTTAGGGTTAATACTTAATTGTTAGGGTAACGCCCTCTTAATAGCACTTAATCTGAAATATCTGCCTTACCTTGCTTGACGATAGACTTTAATCTCTGAAGCCCACCAATCAGGATTGATCCCATGCCTACGCCGAATATCTGTATCAAAATAGTTCTTGTTAACCAAAACAATGATCTAATATGGGCCCACATGTCCGTTGGCCCACACGCCCAAACTTGGCCTTACCCGTGTGGCCCACACGGCCACATCCACATCACCACACGGTCGTGTGCTACGCACAGCCATGCCTTCGTTGACCACACAGTTGTGTCTCGCACACGGCCATCCACACGGGAGACCACACGCCCGTGTGGCATCAACAATGTAGTTTTTTGGCTTTTGCTGAAACCTAATTTTCTGAGTTTCGGGTACATAACTGATTCATTTTCGCTGCAAAACCACTCCGGGGCCACCAATACCTAAAACATAATGTTCCAACACTCTTTTAGTAGTCAATTACGAGCCTAACACAATTCACCTGATTACGCAAAACTGACTTACCGCTTAACAAAGACGACCACCACCTCGTATCAAATCGTTGAAGCGCGATTTCCTGCCTCACAGCCTTCTCCTAATCATAGAATCCACCAATCAACACCACATTTGATATTGCTAAACCTGAACCAAAATTAAAGAGGGCAAAAAATTGACTTACCCACCAGATTAAGAACCAGAAGTTGCAAAAATGATATTTGACACAAGAATCACGAACTGAATCAAAAGGGGCGAACAAGGGTTTACCGAAAAGGGATAAAAATGTCAAGAAAAGAATGGAAAAGAAATTTGAAGTCAGAATTTGGGGATTTTGGGTGGTGAGAGAAAATAAAATAAAATAAAGTAAAATGTGGTGAGAGAAAATAAAATAAAATAAAGTAAAATATTTCAAATTCCTTATTTTTCTCCTACAATCCCACTATACCACAACCTCCTTAGACTCCCACTCCACCGAGACTCTAACAGATAACAGAGTAAAAACCATACCTGCGCTTGCGCAGGGATTCGAACACAGGACCTCCAACACACCAGCTCCCTTACCACTTGAACCAGCAGGCTCATTCTGATATGAAATTACAGGCAATTAAATATAAGCCTAGTGAACAATGATAAGGCTTAGATCCAAAAATAACAAAAGTTGCTAAAGGTAAGACTTGAACCCAAGACCCCTCACACACACCCAGAACACTTAACCACTGAAGCAGATACACATTTGTGTGAAAATTTTACAGAAGCAAGAATAAGAAAATTAGGGCGTTACACTTTGCAATTAGAAAGTAGAGATTATTTTCAACCAAAAGTGGCAATTGAAGAGCCATATAAACTAGAAATTAAGGCACTTTCTTCACACTTAAAATATATTTATTTAGGTAACACTTCAACTTTACATGTGATTGTTTCAATAAAGCTAATTGAAGAGTCAAAACATAAACTTATTTTAGTGTTGAAACAACTCAAAAAGGATTTTGGATGGACCATAGATGAAATCTGTGGTATTAGTCCATCTATTTTCATGCATAAAATCATCCTAGAAGATGGAAAGAAAGGGAATATTGATGGACGACGAAGACTGAACCCCCATTACGAAGGACGTGGTAAAGAAAGATATCATAAAATGGTTAGATACAGGTATAATTTATCCCATCTTAGATAGTTCATGGGTAAGCCCAGTCCAGTGTGTTCAAAATAAAGGAGATATTACAATTGTTGAGAACGAAAGTAATGAATTAATACCGACAAGAATGGTTACGGGATGGAGAATTTTCATGGATTACCAGAAGTTAAACAAGGCGACTAGGAAAGATCATTTTCCTTTTTCGTTCTTAGACCAGAAGCTAGATAGACTCGTGGGGCGAGGCTATTACTGTTTTCTTAATGGTTACTCAGGGTACAATCAGATCACAGTAGCACTAGAGGATCAACATAAAGCAACATTCACATGTCCGTACAGTACATTTTCATTTAGATGCATGCCATTTGGTTTATGTAATGCACCTGCTACATTTCAAATATGTACGATGGTTATTTTACCTGACATGATTGAGAAGTATTTGGAAGGTTTCATGGACAATTTTTCAGTGTTTGGAGACACCTATGATGATTGCTTAGTAAATCTAGATAAGGTACTAAGGTAGTGTGAAGAAACAAAACTTGTACTCAACTGGGAAATGTGTCATTTCATGGTACAAGAAGGTATTATTTTGGGGCACCAAATAACAAGACATGGAATCAAGGTAGATAATGCAAAGGTAGATGTTCTTGAGAAACTCCCACCTCCAACATCTGTAAAGGGTGTTAGGAGCTTTTTTGGATATGCCGATTTCTATCGAAGATTCATCAAAGACTTTTCCAAAATTGCTAAACCCTTATGAAAATTATTGGAGAAGGATACGGTATTCAACTTCAATGAAGAATGCTTAAAAGTGTTTAATGTTCTGAAGAATCGGTTATTTTCAACACCAATTATTGTCACACCGGATTGGGATTTACCATTTAAGTTAATATGTGACATAAGTGACTTCGCGAGCTGTGATAGGCCAGCGAAGGAACAAGGTTTTTCATCCCATCTACTATGTAAGTCAGACTCTGAAGGGAGATTAAACTAATTATACGATAACAAAGAAAGGGTTACTTGCTATTGTATTTTCTTTTGACAAGTTCTGATCATATCTTGTAGGTACCAAAGTGATTGTCTATACAGATCATTCGGTAATTAAATATTTACTTTCCAAGAAAGACGTCAAGCCTAGATTAATCTGATAGATACTTCTGCTCCAAGAATTCGATATAAAAATTCAAGATCGAAAGGGGTAGAAAACCAAGTAGCAGATCACTTATCCACACTGAAGCCACAAGAAGGAACTTCATCTCTTGTACCCATCCAAGAGACATTTCCAGACGAGCACATACTTAAGGTAAATCATGTCCATAACACTCTTGGTTTGCTAATTTTGCTAACTATTTAGCTTGTGGTTTAGTGCCGATTGATAAGACATATAAACAAAAGAAAAACTTTCTTCACAATGTGAAGTACTATTTTTGGGAGGAGCCATATTTGTTCAAAAAGTGCGTAGATTAAATGATCAGGAGATGCGTGGCAGAAAATGAGGTACATAAGATTTTATATCATTGTCACACAGCTCCAAGTGGAAGACACTTCACAGGTACACGTACTGTGACCAAAGTACTGCAAGTTAGATTCTTTTGGCCAACACTATTCAAATATGTGTATGCCTACTAAAGAGTTGTCATCGATACCAGAAGATTGGAAACATCACCAACAGAAATGAGATTCCATGAACAAACATCATTGAGGTAGAATTATTCGATATTTGGGGTATTGACTTTCTTGGTCCATTTCCTCCTTCTTTTGGCCACAAATAGGTTGAGGCCGAGGCATATCCCACGAACGATGCCAAGGTTGTGATGAAGTTTTTGCAGAAACATGTGTTCACAAGGTTTTGAACTCCTAGGGCTATAATCAATGATGAGGGTTCCCATTTTATGAACAAATGTTTGAAATAGTTGCTTGATAAACATGGAGTCAAGCACAAAGTTGCCACAAGTTACCATCCGCAAACAAATGGACAAGCTAAGTTGGCGAATAAAAAGATAAAAGGTATACTCGGGAAGGTAGTTTGTCCAAACCGACAAGATTGGTCCAAAAGGCTGGATGACGCTTTATGGACCTAAAGGACAACATACAAGACACCTTTAGGGATGTCTCCCTATCGGTTGGTCTTTGGAAAAGCCTGTCATTTGCCCTTGGAGTTAGAACATAAAGCTTACTGGGCTCTCCAATAGCTCAACTTGGATCTCAAGCTTGCTAAAGAGATATGGATTGTTCAACTTCATGAGTTAGAAGAGTTCCAAATTTTCTCATATGAAAATGCCAAGCTATTCAAGGAGAGACTAAAAAGGTGGCATGACAAGCATATTCGAGTTCGGAAATTTGAAGTAGGTCAGCAAGTTTTGTTGTTCAATTCCATATTAAGGTTTTTTCCAAGTAAGTTAAAATCACATTGGTCCAATCTATTCACTATTCATCAAGTCTTCCCATACAAGGTTGTTGAACTTCACAGTAAAAGAGGTAATTTCAGAGTTAATGCTCAGCGCTTGAAACATTATTGGGAGGATAAAATTGAGCGAGATAAAACCTCGTTCATTTTATTGAATACTTAATTCTTTTATTTAGTTTTTAAATAAATAACTTAGGCTATATTTTCTATATTAGTACATTAAAATAAATTATGTCTAGGAGATTGGAACTTAAGCAGAACTGCTTGTGACCCCTCCAATCTTTCTTGGGAATTGAATTTAACATAATCTTCCGAGAAAATATTTCCTAAGTGATAAAATAAATTTTTAATTTTTCAAATAAGAGGGTCAATTTTGATCCAAGTTTTAGCTTGCAGCTCAATTTTCAAATTATCTTTAAGTCTAGGGACTTAATTGAATTATTTGCAAAAATTGATTGTTCTTTTTGTAAATATTAAAATTAGTTGTTTGTTTCTGTAAATATTTTAAAAATAGCTCAAATTAAGTTTTTTAATTTCTTTTTAATAAATAAGATGATAATAACTAATATATAATTATATTTATTATAATATATATTAATTGTTATCAACTTGTTATAGGATTAGAATTGTTTCAATATTTTCTTATTTTTATTTTTATTTTAATAAATAAAGTAATAGAAAATAATATATTAATACATTTATATTATATATTAAATGTTATTCACTTTATATAGTATTAGGATTTATGTAAATTTATTATTATATTGTTTTAAGAATTCAAGTTAAATTCTTTCCTTCTTCCACTTTAAATACTACCACCCTCACCTCTCATTTACATCACTTACCACTTATCAAACCAACCTCCCGTCGGCCTAGCACCCTTCAGCCTCCAAACAATTAAGCACCACACATCCCTAGTAGCAACAACCGCAAACTCCAATCGCACCCATCGGTAGCCATACTGCCCAACAGCCACCATCGCCTTCTTGCGCGCCCTGCTGCTCACACACCAACCTCGCATCCTGCCTTGCGCACTATTGCTACTGCTTCCCTCGCTCATGCACCAACCTTGCTTGAGCCACGCACGTCGCTGCTGCCCCCTAATCTTTGCGCACTGCTATTGTTCCTTGCTTTAAGTTGTGCGCACCCTTACATCAACCTTGTGCTCCATGGTTTTGCACACGCATACATTATTCACAAGTTGCCACAACCATCAAATACACAAACCAATTACCCTCAAAAAAAAAATCTTAAATTGACACTTTTAGCTTCGTATTTTATTTATTTTATTGAGTTCTTAATTTTTCTACAAAAGTGGTAAGTAGATTTTCTTTTAAATTTAAAATTTGATTTAATGATTTGATTTTTCAATTTATTGAATTATTTTATGCAAATTGAATCTTTGAGAAAATATTTTTTTTCCATCTTGTGTTCAGGTCAATCATGCCTCGCAAAAGAACTCGTGCCTCTATCCAAGTTGAAGAATCACAATTTCATATTGGACCACAATTTCATTAAAGCAAATGGTCTTGTTATACTCAATTTTAATGGCAAAAACCATTGATGTGGGAAAAATCACTCTAAAGGAAATTCAGAATTGTGCCGCTAGATGTTCTGACCTAGCATAACTTCCCTTTACGATAACAATTTTGTGCTTGAAAGCTAAAATTCTTGCAGACATAAAGAAGAAAGGTTATAGCCAATGCACAATTATTGATAAAGACTTCTACAGAGTAGTCAGAGATTCTGTTTTGTAGCAACGAGTTGAATCGAGTGAGGATCCCGAAGAAGAAGAAGAAGATCCCACAGAGATCGAACCAATGCAGTCAGTTGAAATTCTTGATGATAAAGAAGAACCAACTAAACCAATAATCAAACCTGACATGGCGACCTCAACATTCAGAACTCATTTGCCTCGCCCAAATCTTTGTGATAAGCCATCAAAGTTGATGGACCTAATTCAACATATGTAGTGGCAGCAATAAGCTTACTAGAGATATTCAAAAAAACGAGATGACTTAATGAGAAGTGCTTTTACGAAAATATTCCATGACCAGTTTATTTTTGTGCCTACGTTTCCATATTTTATATTTAATCCATGGAGTCCAATATTGAAGAGGGAATGAAGAAATTCATGCAAAAACAAGGACAATGGAGCAAAAGATGAGTCAGATTCTGAGGGATCTAAAAATAAATAAAAATGGGGATCTTTACTTTATTTTATTTTCTTACTTAGGATATTTAAAGTTTTTAGGATTAGATTCTTTTAGGATTTTTTTTCTCGCATAATAAAATAAGAGGTGGAAATCATCAATAAAATAGAACAAATTGAAAAATAAGCAGTGTGGCAATAGCTATGTACATGTGTGACAACCCATTTTTCAGTGATGTTGGAAACAGTGGTTTCGGGGCCACCAAATCTGACAAGTAAGTTTATAAATATTATATTTAATATTTACGAGTTAATTGTGATTTTAAAAAGGTTTTTGATATAGTGATTTTTATTGTATAAATGATTTATTAAGTTTAAGTGGTTTTAGAAAATGAGGTATCGGTACCTCGTTTCTATAAACCGAGCTGTAAATATTTTTATAAATATTTACGGAGTGTCATTAAGGTGGTATTAAAGTTTCGCTAAGAAATTTTAATGTTTACATGCTTAATTTGATAAAAAGGACTAAATCGCGTAAAGTGAAAAATTTGAGTTCTAATTGCTAAAGGTATTAAATAGCTATAGAACTTTAAAGTGGGGGTCTCTATATGGTAGTTAGATCATTAATGTATTAGTGGATGATAGTGGTTTGGTAATGTTGTATTTTTTTAAATATTTTAAAGGTTAATAAAGTAAATTAGGTAGTTAAATGATATATTAATAAAACAAAACAAATTTTTGTTTTGTTCATCTTCTCCAAAAAACCATAGCCGAATTTACATGGATAAAAATAAATCTTGGTTTAGCCATGTTTCAATTCCTTGCATGTAAGCCCCTAAACTATCAGTATCTTGTAATTTTTATGTTTTTGAGATCATTGCAACTAAGTCCAACTAGCCCGTACCTTTGATTTTGAAATTGTTAAAGATTTTAAATGTTTCCATTGATGAGTCTTATGATTTTTTTATGTTACATGATGAATTTGGAATGTTGATTTATATTTAAAAGTATTTTGTTAAGTGATTTTGATGAATTTTTTGATTAGGGACTAATTTGTTAAATTAATAAAAGTACAAGGATTTAATGTGAAGCCCCGACACGTGCGCTCGCACGCTCGTGTGGCTACCATCCTCGTGTGACCGGCATTTCGGCATTTGCCGCTCTACAGCTAGAGTAGGGCGAAATACACACTTGATAGGAATCTGAAGCTAAACTGCGCCCCAAAAGCTCCTATGCCCAACGCCAACCAGGTATGCTTCCTCTCCTCATAAACAGCTCCATTTATAGCCAGCTTCTCACCTTCCCTCTTGCTAGCTTTCCGATGTGGGATCTCTCCTTCAGTAGAGTTTAAATATAACACAAACTCTTGCGGCCCCAACTTAGCAAAATAAATTTCCCCTTTTTGCTACTTATGAGATTCGAACCCAGGCTCCCCTGTAGCATAATCTACGCTGCTAGCCACTAGGCCACAAGCTCCTCTTGTGTCTTAAGTATGAGCAACTAAATATAAACCTATGGGCCAAAGTCTAAGTTCACTTAAAAATAAATCAAAATGAAATGCCAGCGCCAAGGCTTGAACCTTGGACCCCCCTTGCTTCCTTGTGGCGTCACGTCCTTGTCTCTTATGTGGCGCCATTTGCCACTAGACCACAACTCCTTTTGTGTCATTTTCCTCCACATTTTATTCTTAAAGCCTACTACTAACTCCCAGGGTTTTATTCACCTAAAACCAAAATTTCCCTAAAGCCAAAGTTTGAACCCGAGACTTCATAGAAGCCCTCTAACCTTCCAAAATCACTCACCTAATAGGTTTAACTTGCATTAAAGCCGTTCGCTTGTTCTCAAAAATTTTTAAACGCTCCTGTGCCCAAGTCACAATAAGCCCAATTCTACTAGGCCCAAATTCGGGTCATTACAAATCTACCCCCTTAAAGAAATTTCGTCCTCAAAATTTCCAACTATTTAATAGCCGCACACTACCGGTTATACCACTACGCTTCTGTTGCGCACTCTAGTCCTAATTGTAAATTAGGTATATAGCTCATTATCACTTCGCGTATTATTTGAATTAGAAATTTTATGAATTTAGCTCATAGTTCCAGTGATTAAACAAATGTTTTATGGACATAGTAGTTAAGAGTTGTTTTCGCAATTGCAAGCTCACTACAGTTTTAGTCTCCTGCGGGCTTCAGTCTTACTCTAACTAAGAGTCTTAGTATAGTCCATCATCTAAAGTAAGCCCAGTCACTATCTACAGTATAACAATTTTAAACAGATAGGAGAACTTACTTGGTCCGACGCTGGAGATTCGGTGTGCCACACAAAAACCTTCCAAAACCACTTCAAAATCACTTGTAAACAGCTTTAAAATAGAAACTAAAGCCCATCTCACAGCCAGAGTTTTGCAACCGGGCTCTGATACCACTAAATGTAACACCTCAAACCCGGCCTAGAAGTTAGGCCCGAATCTAGCGTTTCACATTGAGGTGTTTTTTGAAAACTGTATTTTCATTGAAAACCCTTCTTGATATTTGAAAACCAAAGTCCCAGTTTGCGATTGTTATTAATAATTGACATTTATTAAGAAGTCATTACCTTCAAAACCTTGTTCGATACGAAAGCTTAATTTAAAACAATTGACTTATGAAAACGTGATATTTGCAACTTAGTTATGAAAGCGTAGTGTTTTGAAAACAGATATTGTTTTGGAAAACCGCGATTAAATGTTGAGCAGAATTAAAACATAATAAACTGAAAATCTCAAACTAAAAAATGCAATTTAAGAGAGGCCTTATTATAAAATATGAACCCAGAATAAAATAAAAATAAGTAGAATATGAAAATTCGAAACTGCTCGTAGTGTGGCCACCTCCTAGTCCTCCAGTACGTTGAACCTCCTACTGAGGATTTCCTGAGAAAAATTTAAAATAGGGGGTGAGTTTATGAAAACTCAGTGTGTACAACCCTCATCAGTAAGAACATGAATCACAACAATCCGGGTCGAAGCCCATTTCAGTAACGGTGGCAATTGAGCCTTAGCCTATAAAAGCCTCAGTTGGGCCTTAACCCATATCAAATGTCACATATCATATATATCTGGGCCTAAGCCCATCTCAATGTTAAAAACCATATATGCAATGCATTAATACCCATACCAACCCTGCACTCTGTCTCTTGTCCAACCTTGCACTCCTGTGGGGATTTAATCAACCCACCCATCCCTACACTCCTTATGTAGCACCGGTTACGGCACTAACTTATTGGTGCAGCATGGCTGCTCAGTGGCTAAAAAGCCTTCGGTGGATCCACAGTTGTCAAGCGACCATGCGATCCTATTAGCACTTCCTCCGTATTAATAATCTCATCCCCATGCAACATAATAACACATGAATGCAACATAAAATAATAATCATACTATAACAATCATAAATCGCATACAAGAATAACCATATAACATGTAGGGGCGTTTTCGTTAGTTTTCCCTTCAAGGGCATATCTGTCATTTTACCCATCGAGGGTATTTCAGTAATTTTACCAATCGAGGGTATTTCAGTAATTTACCCACCAAGGGTATTTCAGTAATTTACCCACCAAGGGTATTTCGGTAATTTTACCCACTAAGGGTATTTCAGTAATTTCACAAATCGGGGTATTTCGGTAATTTCATAAGCTAGGGGTACTCTAAACAGAGATAATGAGACAATTGGGCCTAGGGCTCATTCTTAACCAAAACGAGCCCACACGCTCGTCTGGCCCATTTGGCCCAAATCTAGCCACAGATATGAGATTCCTATAGTCTAATCCAACATCTACTACACAATCATACAACTTATTCATATGGCCCCAAGGGTCTATTGGGCCCACTTGGCCCATCGAGGCCCAAATAGCCTAACCCACAAGAATACTAATGATGGCCTCAACTATCGCGTCAAAGCCCCTACACGTGCGCTCACACACTCGTGTGGCTACCATCGTCGTGTGACCGACATTTTGGCATTTGCCGCTCTACAGCTAGAGTAGGGCGAAATACACACTTGATAGGAATCTGAAGCTAAACCACGCCCCAAATACTCCTATGCCCAACGCCAACTAAGTATGCTTCCTCTCCTCATAAATAGCTCCATTTATAGCCAGCTTCTCACCTTCCCTCTTGCTAGCTTTCTGAAGTGGGATCCCTCCTTCAGTAGAGTTTAAATCCAACACAAACTCTTGCCGCCCCAACTTAGCAAAATAAATTTCCCCTTTTTGCTACTCATGAGATTCGAACCCAGGCTCCTTTGTAGCATAATCTATGCCACTAGCCACTAGGCCACAAGCTCCTCTTGTGTCTTAAAGTATACGCAACTAAATATAAACCTATGGGCTAAAGTTTAAGTTCACTTAAAAATAAATCAAAATGAAATGTCAGCGCCAAGGCTTGAACCTTGGATCCCCCTTGCTTCCTTGTGGCGTCACCTCCTTGTCTCCTATGTGGCGCCATTTGCACTAGACCACAACTCCTTTTGTGTCATTTTCCTCTACATTTTATTTTTAAAGCCTACTACTAACTCCCAGGGTTTTAATCACCTAAAACAAAAATTTCCCTAAAGCCAAAGTTTGAACCCGGGACTTCATAGAAGCCCTCACACCTTCCAAAACCACTCACCTAATAGGTCCAACTTGCACTAAAGCTGTTCTCTTGTTCTCAAAAATTTTTAAATGCTCCCGTGCCCAAGGCGCAATAAGCCTAATTCTACTATGCCCAAATTCAGGTCGTTACATGTGGCCACCTTCGAGTCCCTCGCAGCTCCAAATCCTCTAATACTGGGGATTACCTGCACAGTTAAAAACGTGGTGAGTTTACAAAAACTTAGTGTGTAATCCCCTTACTAGAGTAACAGTCAATATACAAAAATAGAACCAGAAACAGTCTGGGCCAAAGCCCTTTAACAGTAACAGTACAGTCCAGTTCTAAACATACGTGGGTCAAAGCCCAGTACAATATCATTTGGGTCCCTGGCCATACAGAATCAATTGAGCCTAGCCCAAACCAAAAGCAGAACAAGTGGCCTAAGCCCAGTACAGCACTAGATCTCATAAACAGATATATAATAGTATGAGGATGCATCCCACCCTGATCCAGCCAACACACCACCTGTACCAACCAACACACCATGTGGGGATAAAATTGACCCACCCAGCCAACACACCAAGCTTAGCACCGATTGCGGCACTAAGTCAACAGAACAGCTCGCCGTCATGGACAAAACGGCTAAAAGCCATAAATATCGCAGCATTGCTCTCGGACAGAATGGCTAAAAGCCATAAATAGAATGGGTATCAACCATAATCAGGATGGCACAGAGCCATAATCAGGATGGCACAAAGCTATCGGTAACGGTAATAAGTTTGGCAGATAGCCATCAATGATGGTAATATAATCGGCACGCAGCCACCGTTCATTATGATTGACACAGAGTCATCAATATATATGTTAGGCACATAGCCACGGGTAAATACGATTGGCACAAAGCCATAATTTTCGCAGAAAGGCTAAAAGCCTTGTATAGAACAGCAATGGGCTGTACACTTCCTCCGTAACTTTGTCCCAACCCCATGCAATATGTCGTGTATGTCATGGTCAATCATTACACGTGTATGCAAAATGCCCGAACTCAGTAACGATCATTTAAACATGTAATAAAACCATATCAGTCATAGAACCACAATCAAATTAGTCAACTCATCGTCTAAGTCAGTCATTCACCCACAAGGGCAAAATAGTCATCTTCCTCTATAAGGGTATTTCGATAATCCTACCCTTCAGGTGTATTTCGATAATTTTGCAAACCAGGGGTATTTCGATAATTTTGCAAACCAGGTGTATTTTGGTAATTGCATAAACTGAGGTATTTCGATAATTTCACAAATTAGGGGTATTTCGATAATTTCCCAAACTGAGGGTATTTCGGTAATTGCACAAGTCAGGGGTATTTTGGTAATTTTGTAAACCAGGGGTATTTCATTAATTTTGCAAATCAGGGGTATTTTGATAATTTTGCATTCTAAGGGTATTTCAGTAATTTCGTAATTTAAGGGTATTTCAATAATTTTACAAATCAAGGGTATTTCGGTAATTTTTCAATCTAAGGGTATTTTAGTAATTTTGCAAATTAGAGGTATTACGATAATTTTGCAATTTTAGGGTATTTCAGTAATTTGCCAAACCAGGGGTATTTCAGTAATTTTATAAACTAAGGGTATTTCGGTAATTTTACAAACTAGGGTATTTTAGTAATTTTGTCAACCCCTTAGAAGGTCTACAGGCGCCTCGAGCGACTCAAGTATTTTAAACCGAGATAATGATGCGAATGGGCCTAGGGCCCATTCTCGGCCCAAATGGGCCCACACGCTGGTGTGACCCATTTAGCCCAAATCTAGCCACAGATATGAGATTCACATAGTCCAGTCTAATATTTACTACAGAATTATATAACTTATCCGATTGGGCCCACAGGCCCATTGGCCCTACATGGTCCAAACAACCTAAACCACAAGAACACTTATGATGGCCTTAACTATCGCGTCGAAGCTCCCACACGTACGCTCGCACGCTCGTGTGGCTACCATCGCCATGTAACCGGCATTTCGGCATTTGCCGCTCTACAGCTAGAGTAGTGTGAAATACAAACCTGATATGAATCTAGAGTTAATTCGCTCTCCGAACACTCATATGCCCAAACGCCAACCAAGGCATGCTTACTCTCCTAATAGATTGCTCTATTTAAAGCCAGCTTCTTGCCCACCCTCATGCTAACTTCCCGATGTGGGATCCCTCCTTCAGCAGAGTTTAAGTCCAACATAACCACCTGTCGGGCAAAATAAATATCCCTTTTTGCTTGCAATGGGATTCGAACCCTTGCCCTCTCCTATTCTCCAGACGCTACATGCCACCACAACACAAGCTCCTTTTGTGACTTAAAACATGCGCAACTAAATATAAACCTATGGAACAAAGTCTAAGTTCATTTAAAAGGAAAACAAAAAGAATTTCGAACGCCAAGACTTGAACCTTGGAACCCTGCTTCCTCTATGGCGTCACCTCCTTGTCTTCCATGTGGTGCCATTTGCCACTAGACCACAGCTCTATTTTGTGTCATTTTTCTCCACATTTTATTCATAAAGCCTTCTTACTAAGTCTCTGGGTTTTATTCACCTAAAACCAAAATTTTTCCTAAAGCCCAGGTTTGATCCCGGGACTTCATGGAAGCCCCCTAACCTTCCAAAATCACTCACCTAATAGGTCTAACTTGCATTAGTGTCGTTCTATTATTCTCAAAAATTTTAAACGCTCCCATGCCCAAGGCCCAATAGGCCCAATTCTACTAGGTCCAAATTTGGGGCGTTACAAATCTACCCCCTTAAAGAAATTTCATCCTCAAAATTTCCAACTATATAATAACCGCACAACACAGGTTAAACCGCCACTCTACCGCTGCACACTCTGATTCTAATATCCATATCATATCGTAACTAGAACTTGGAACTCCCTGCACCTACTCAAAACACCTAACCATTGAAGCAGACAGATATCTCACACACAACCACACATCTAACCACAGAAACAAACAGATATTTATCACACATGCATACAATTTCTATATTCAAACATCATATCCAAACAAAACACACACAGAATAAATACCAAAAAAATACAGTCCAATATCTAAAGAAACCATCGTATTTCTAACTTACTATATTTAAATTTCTAAACAGAAAAAAGTATTCAGAAAGCTTACAGATTCGACGTCGGAGACTCGGTGTACCACACTTGCAGAAAAATGGTTAATACAACATTTTAGAACTTCAAATCTTTTCAAGGCTTTTTGAAACAACACTTTCAGAAATTCAATTTTGAAAACCCAATCCACAGTCAAGTTTTGCAATCGGGCTCTGATACCATTAAATGTAACACCCTATACCCGGCCTAGAAGTTAGGCCCGAATCTGCATGTGACATGGAAGTGTTTTTCGAAAATCATGTTTTCATTGAAAACCCTTCTTTGTTGTTGTTAAAAACTTGTTTGAAAATTAAAGCCTCTTTGCTAAAACTCAAAACACTTAAGCAATTGTTATCTACTTGAAAACGTAATTACCTTTAAAACCTTATCTGTTGCGGAAGCATATTTGAAATAAACAATTTATGAAAATGTCATGTTTTAGAAATAGAGTTGTAGAAGCATTTTGAAACTGTTACGGAAATGTAGTGTTTTGAAAACAATTACCGTTTTGGAAATCCTATTCCACTTTTAGCAGTTAGATAATATCATAGATAAATATCATAAATAATAATTAAAAATAACGAGGCCTTATTACAAAATTATTAACCCAATAAATTAAAATAAAATGAAATAAAGTCGCTAAGTTTAACTTTAAAGCATATCTGACGTGTGGCCACCTCCGAGTCCCTCGTAGCTCCAAATCTTCTAAGACTGGGGACTACCTGTACAGTTAAAAACGGGGTGAGTTTATTAAAACTCAGTGTGTAATTCCATTACTAGAGTAACAGTCACTATACAGAAACAGAACCCGAAATAGTCTAGGCCAAAGCCCTTTAACAGTAACAGTACCATCCAATTCAGAGCATACATGGGTCAAAGCCTATTACAATATCATTTGGGTCACAGCCCATACAAAATCAATTGAGCCTAGCCCAAACCAATGGCAGAACAAGTGGCCTAAGCCCAGTAAAGTGACAGATCTCATAAACAGATATGCAACAGTATGAGGATGCATCCCACCCAGATCCAACCAACACACCACCCGTACCAACCAACACACCATGTGGGTATAAGATCGACCCACCTAGCCAACACACCAAGCTTAGCACCAGTTGCGGCACTAAGTCAACAGAACGACTCGGCGTCGTGGACAGAACATCTAAAAGCCATAAATATCATAGCATCGCTGCCGGTTAACAGAACGGCTAAAAGCCATAAATATCGAGCATTGCTGCCGCTTAACAGAACGGCTAAAAGCCATAAATAGAATGGGTATCAACCATAATCAGGATGGCACAGAGCCATAATTAGGATGGCACAAAGCTATCAGTAACCGTAATAAGTTTGGCACATAACCATCAGCGACGATAATATAATCGGTACGCAGCCACGGGTCATTATGATTAACACAGAGTCATCAATATATATGTTAGGCACATAGCCACGGGTAAATATGATTGGCACAAAGCCGTAATTTTCGCAGAAAGGCTAAAAGCTTTGTACAGAACGGCAATGGGCCGTACACTTCCTCCGTAACTTTGTCCCAACCCCATGCAATATGTCATGTATGTCATGCTCAATCATTACACGTGTATGCAAAATGGCCAAACTCAGTAACAATCATTTAAACATGTAATTTCGCAAACTAGGGGTACTTCAATAATTTTGCAAATCATAGGTATTTCGGTAATTTTACATTCCGAGCGTATTTCAATAATTTTGTAATTCAAGGGTATTTCAGTAATTTTGCAAATTAAGGGTATTTAGTAATTTTGCAATCTGAGGGTATTTCAGTAATTTTGCAAATTAGGGGTATTTCAGTAATTTTGCAATTTGGGGGTATTTCAGTAATTTCCCAAACCTGGGGTTTTTTTTGTAATTTAGCAAACTAAGGATATTCTAGTAATTTTGCAAACTAAGGTATTTCAGTAATTTTGTCAACCCCTTAGAAGGTCTACAGTCTCCTCGAGCGAGTCAAGTATTCTAAACAGAGATAATGATGCGAATGGGCCTAGGGCCCATTCTCGGCCCAAATGGGCCCACACGCTGGTGTGGCCCATTTAGCCCAAATCTAGCCACAGATATGAGATTCACATAGTCCAGTCTAATATTTACAACACAATCATACAACTTATCCGATTGGGGCCTGTGGGCCCATTGGCCCTACATAGCCCAAACAGCCTAAACCCACAAGAACACTTATGATGGCCTCAACTATTGCTTCGAAGCTCCCACACGTGCGCTCGCATGCTCATATGGCTACCATCGTTGTATGACAGGCATTTCGGCATTTGCCGCTCTATAGCTAGAGTAGTGCGAAATACACACCTGATAGGAATCTGGAGTTAATTCACGCTTCGAACACTCCTATGCCCAAACGTCAATCAAGGCATGCTTACTCTCCTCATGGATTGCTCTATTTAAAGCCAGCTTCTTGCCCACTCTCATGCTAGCTTCCCAATGTGGGATCCCTCCTTCAGCAAAGTTTAATTCCATCACAACCACCTGTCGCCCTAGCTTAGCAAAATAAATATCTCTTTTTGCTTGCAATAGGATTCGAACCCTTGCCCTCTCCTATTCTCCAGACGCTACATGCCAGCACAACACAAGCTCCTTTTGTGACTTAAAACATGCGCAACTAAATATAAACCTATGGAACAAAGTCTAACTTCATTTAAAAGGAAAACAAAAAGAATTGCAAGCGCCAAGACTTGAACCTTGGACCCCTTGCTTCCTCTATGGCGTCACCTCCTTGTCTCCTATGTGGTGCCATTTGCCACTAGACCACAACTCTATTTTGTGTCATTTTTCTTCACATTTTATTCATAAAGCCTACTTACTAACTCCTATGGTTTTATTCACCTAAAACCAAAATTTTTCCTAAAGCCCAAGTTTGATCCCGGGACTTCATGGAAGCCCCCTAACCTTCCAAAATCACTCACCTAATAGGACCAACTTGCATTAGTGCCATTCTCTTGTTCTAAAAAATTTTAGACGCTCCCATGCCCAAGTCCCAATTGGCCCAATTCTACTTGCCCAAATTCGGGGCATTACATGTATAGGTAATTTGGCTAATGTTATCCTATTTGTTTTGGTTGTGGAAATGACCATTTGTTTAGTTTGCATTTTGGCCTTGTGTTGGTAAAATGATATATATTATAAGGTGTATATAAGTAGCCTTGTAATGGATGATATATGACTTGTTATTTTTGAATGATGGTAGATAGAAAAGTAGTTGAATGTGCATATTAGATATGACATATAACTTGTTGTGAATTGGTATTTTGCCATAGTAAGTAGATATGTATTTTAATGCTAATGATTATGTGGTACAGTTGGTACAAATGGTATGTTTTGGTAAGTGATTTACATGTTGTGTAATGATGCAAACTTAGTTAGAAGTTAATCAATTATTTTGGCCAAATTGAGTACATGGTTAAACATGTTTTAATGTTGTCATTTGAGGTGCCTTTGGGCATATTGGTTGGATGTTATTACACCATATGTGTTTGGCTTGACTATGCATGATTTAGGTGCCTTTTGACGGCTTATGCATATGTGTAAAAGGAATTATAGGTACATGTTAAAAAGGGTGAGAAAAATGGCTTGTAAAATAGCCTATTTTCGTCCACACGGGCAGAGACACGAGTGTGTCTCAGCCATGTGTGACACACGGCCAGGTAGCACGACCATTTGTCCCCTGTAGTTTTCAAAGAGTCAAATTATCTTTTACACGGCCTAGCACACGACCTGGCATACGAGCGTGTGAGGTTATTTCTAAGGGTATACGACCTGGCACACGGACATGTGGTTTGGCCGTGTGACCCAAGTCAGTGAGTTACACGGGTTGGGACACGGCCGTGTGTCCCTGTTTCAAATGCCTACATGGCCTAAGACACGGGGCGTGTCTCTTAGCCTTGTGAGCCACACAGCCCGGCCACACGGCCGTATGACCCTTGCAGTTTGTAAATTTTCATCTTTTCCCTGAAATTTCTATATGTTTCTAATTTAGTCCCGATTTGTTTCTAATGTGTTTTTAGGCCTTGAGGGCTTGTATAAGGGACAATATATATGCTATTGCTTGGTTTACTATGATTGATAATATGAATTAAATGTACTAAATTTTTTTATAATTCTAAAATGAAAACTTCGGTAATGCTCTGTAACCCTATTCCGACGACGGATACAGGCTAGGGGTGTTACAACATGCCTAGGAGTGGATTTGCCTTGGAAAAGATTGGTATTTAAGCAATCAAACTTGACTCACCTTCTTTCCCTAAGGTCCTACCTGGTGTACAGTATCTATTCACTTCTATATTTTCATTCTCTCTATTGTTTTTAACAATGGGGACATTGTTCATCTTAAGTTGTTTTTTTTTTCAAAGATACATTATTCATATAATTATGATTAAGTTATACTTTGTTCTAAAATTTGAATTTTTGTTAATTATGCTAACTTCTAGTATAAATAAAGTTCTATTATACTTAATAAGTACTATGTTAGCTAAACTATGACATAATGTTATCATTAATAAAGTTTGTAAATCATACCATAAAATTTTTAATTCTTTAGGAGAGCTAGACATGCATGAAAGTTTAAGTCTTTAGAATTGACTTAGTAATTTCTTGAGGCGAAATCTTAAGAAGCACGAAATTTTGAAAATGACTAAGGCAAACTTTTGTTTGGACCATTTGAGCCTTTCAAACCAACCTTAATGAATATTTATCCCTTGAAACCCAACTTTGAGACTACATGACCTAGTTTTATTTGAACCTTTGCAATATTTAGCCATCACTTCTCTAATAATTATCTCTAAATTGTCCCAAACACTAGACTCAGTCTATCCAGAATATTTTCTGAAAACATGTTTGGGGGAGTTGAAAAGAAGTATCAAATGCTCAAAAAAAATTGTAGTACATACAGTAAAATGCTTGTGTTAAAAAAAGAGAGAGCATATGTACTAAAAAAAAGATATATGTACAAAAGAGCATGTGAAAGCAAAATGAGTTGGTGTATTGAAGGTACTTATTCCAAAGTTTCGATGCAAGCTGAGTATAGGGTTTTTAGCTTAAAATTATCAATCTTTTACCTACCTCTACCCCAGCCACGTTACAACCTATTTAAAAGACCTTTCGATTCAGTCTTCTGTGATGCGTACATTAGTGGAGAGAAATTGCTAAGTTCTACATATGAAGACATAAGTTAAACTTAGTGATTGGAGTTTTTAGTCTTAGATAAAGGAATAAAAATTAACTGGTAAGAATTAGTATTTCTTTCTTAAGAAAACATTTAGTCTATTTTTTCTAGCATGATAACAATTGAGAATAATTCGAACAATATGTATGCTTGAGTTGCATAATTTCAAAATTCTCATTCTTGAGCATAATTACACTAAACTCATAATTGTGGGGGAAATGTATTCTAAAGACATTCTTCACTTGTGATTTCAAGCACTTCCTCTTTGCAATTTGTGGATTACTCGGGACAAGCAATGAATTAAGTTTGGAGGTTTTCAGCACTTTTTGAGCTCTAATTCATGCAATTTCATAGTAAATTTTGTCGAAATTCATACTTGAATTGAAAAATAATTAATATGTATTTAAATTATAAACATATTTAATTTTAATTATTGTTTTAGTAAATTGTCATAAATTTAATTTATTTTCAACAGTTTTGCACAAAATGTGAAAATTGGCTCGATAGACACCTCGAAAGGCTTGAACTGTTAGGGTAATTTTTGCATCAAGTGCACCAAGAGTAAGGCTGAATATTTTTCCATCCAAGGATGCTCCAAATGATGATTATTTTATTTAATTTATATTTAATTTTTATCCAAAATTAATTGGGTTCAAAATTAATATAAAGCCTAAAGGAGAAAGTGGTCCAGTATGCTAAGTATAGAAGACTAATGTAACATCCTAGATTAGGGGTTATGCGTTTGGAGCATAACTCAAGTATTAGTAGGCTTTAAGTGTGTTTGGTGATGTTTTAGGAGTTTTTAGAACCCAAGGATGAAGGGGAAAGCTTTGGGAAAATGTTAGATTTTAAGTATAAAAGGGGGAGCTGGGTGAATGAGCCCTTAAGGAAAAATTTGGGAGTTTTTGGACATGAAAGGGGGCTTGGTAAAGGGGCTTAAGGGCGCCACTTAAGGGCCTGGAGATGACGCCTTGAGCAGGGAGGTTCGAGTCTGGGTGATGGCATGGGAGTGTTTTATTTTTCCTTTTTGCGTCAACAAGTGAAATTGGGCTAGGAAAGCCTTAAAAATAAATGGCAGAAACGCTTTTTATATAACGTAACAGGTACAACCCAATATCTAGTTGATTTGATAAATCCTTAAAACAAATGCAAAATGCTAACGATTAATACAAAAATTACATAAATTTTTACGGACATAAAAGTCGGAGTGGTAAATTGGCTTGGGGCTGCCACTTAAGGGCCTAGAAGTGACGCCTGGCGCAGGTCTTGGGTTCGAGCAACGTGGGCAGTAGGGAAGGATGTTTTTATTTTTGGCTTTTGGTGTTAAGACAAGGGGGAGCTAACGAATGAGCTCTTAAAAGAAATTGTGACAAGTTTATGTCACAAAGAAACGCCTTGGCAGAGTGGCTAGGGGCGTAATTGCAGCTTGCTCCATCAGGTCCCATGTTCGAACCATGGGGGCATCAGTTTGGTATTTTATTTTATTTTTGCATGCTGGCGTGATGGGAGAGAGGAGCTAGTGGTCTGCACATGGACTCTCAATTGGATTAGGATAAAGCTTTGTTTTATTTCTTTTATATTCGGCTGGAAGAGTTAGATATATATATATGGTTTTGTTTTACTTATTTTATTTAATTCAAATAGGTAGATAGAAGGTAAGTTGTTGTTTATTTTATTTATTTTGAGAGATAAGGAATGGCTTAATTCAAATTATTTTTGAATGGATGTTGAAGGGATAAAATAAGAGATTAAATTGGGATTTGTTATGGGATGAGCAATGGCCTAATATAGGACTCCTTGGGGTAGCAAATTTCGGCTTGGATGTGTGAAGAGGTGGGCGTGCCGAATTTGTGTAGTTAAATAGGGGTGACCATCTTTTGGCTATTCTTTCTTCTTTTCTTTTATTTGAAAATTTTTCCTCCCTTTTCATTCTCTCTTTGTGCCGAAACCATCAAGTGTTTAGCATATGCTCGTTTGATCAATAGCCGAATTCTGGGAGGCTACCAAGGTGTGTCTTTCATCTTTTTCTTACTCCTTCTCTTTGCCGAAATACCTTAAGCCACAAGTCTCTTTTTATTCTCTTCTCTTCTTGGAATCTATAAGCCGAAAATCAAGCACTATTTGTCGACTGCTTTCCTAGGCCTTGTAACGTGCGATAGTGGTAAGTATTTTCTCTTTAGCATTCGACTTTGGGTTCTTTTCTTTTAGTATCAAAGAAAGCAATGGTAAGCCTTAATATTTGGGTTGGCCGAACCTTAATAGGACCTTGGTTTCATGTCTTATTTTGTGTAGTTAAGGGAAGATAGCGTTAAAGGAATAAGGAGATCTCTCGGGTTTTTGGGACATCAAGGTAAGCGTTATGTAATTTCAGTCAAGGGTCATTATTCATGGATTTTTGTGTTAGCCGATGTTAACATATGGTATATGTAGGATTTTGACTACTCAGGGAATAAGCAACAGTTTTCGGGATTTGGTTGGAAACCAAATCAGCTAAAGGTGAGTACTATTAGTAAGCGATAGATCCTTCGGGACTAATGTTGGTAAAATCGAATATGGCCTATGACTAACCCTAGTGTTGGCCGAATATAGGGTCAAAGGATCTAGCACAGTAAATCGGATCTTCGGGATCTAGGATTCGCGATAGTAACAAGTGTGTACTTACACACTTCATAACTAATAAATTGTTGATAAATTGTATGTGTAAAACTTGATATGTGTAGATCTGGATTGATACCATAAGGGTATGAGCAAGGAATCAGGTAAGTCCGTTTTGGTATGAGCTTGTTATATGATGCATGTTGATGCATAACATGTTTGGTATATGTAATACATGTGAAAGTATGACCTATGATAAATTCAGTATATATTGATATTTAAGCATGATTGGCATGATTTTTATATGCATATTATTGAGGGTGATATGAGTGGAGGGGGAAGTGATATCCGTGTCTTTGGGACACCAGAGGTTTGGCACCTCCAGTCGTTTGGTACCACATATTTCGTGACTTTGGGTCACCAGAGGTTTGGCACCTCATAACGACTCGTCCCAATGGTTTAGCACCACAGTGGGTTGTCCCCACGGTTGATATTACGGGATCGTCGCCAGTGATTTGGTATCACACGTGGGCTGGCCCCACAAACTATTATTCGTGACTTTGGGTCACCAGTGGTTTGGCACCACAATATTGATGGATATCGTGACTTTGGGTCACCAGTGGTTTGGCACCACCAGTGGTTTGGTACCACACGGGGTAGAAAAAGGAGTGATGGATGGCTAGGTTGGGTGCATGCTATACTTAGTTATGATTTGTGTAAGCTGTTGTATTAATCGGGGGAGGGGTTATACATTGAGTCTTGGTGACTCACCTTCTCCCTTAACTTTTTTCAAGTGACTCGTAGATCGCGGATGGGGAGCCGGATGGACTCGAGGTGGCCATGCAATGGAAAACTTAGTTTACATAGACCTTGGTTTATTTTAATTTCACTCTTACTTTATTTATTTGAGTTGTAATAAGGCCCATGAAAGTTTTAAGCATTTTTATTAAGTATCTTTATTATTATGTTTATTATGGATTGACAACTGAGATGTTATTTGCAAATGGTTTTGTTTTTCTTAAATCTATATATAATAAATTTTGAATCCGGTATTTTTATAACAACCAAATTTTTACTTAGAATAAGTATGAACAAATTTTTAACGGTTTTTACTTTTAAGTAAGAATACTGTTAAAGGTTTTCCGCAGTAGCACTTCAAAATCTGTCGTATCGAATGGGCCGGGTTTGGGGTGTTACAAAATTGGTATCAGAGCCCAGTTCAAAACTCAACTGTGAGGGCCCAGGGCCCAAAATGTTTTTGGTAGGCCTCTGAGAAATGTTATGGAAATGGTTTTGTTTTGAACAGCATGGCATCGAGTCTCCGGCACCAATCCGCCCAGGTATGTATCTCTGACTGTTCTGTGAATACTTGACAAGGGTAGAAATGGAATGGAATGTAGATTAGCATGATAGGTATTTGAACCCTAGGATTAGTTTTCCCCAACACTTACATAAGACTTAAGGGCCTAATTAAACAAACCTATGGCTAAGTCGCCGAGTTAGGGTGTGGCAACCCCTGTGCGCATGTCTAGGATTGGATCCGGAAGAGCCTGGTACTTAAGCGGTCCTAATGACTCACCTCCTCTTCGCAGGAATCCTACCTGGTGCGTAGCTTCGGTTCACTCTATCCACGAGGACTCAGTCATAGGCTAAACCTCTAGCTAAAACCCGAAAGGGAACTAGCCGTATTTTTATAAAAACCTTAGTTTTAAGACACTTAAAATTACCTTCTTAATTTGTGAGAACTATTTTTACAAAATTTTTCGAAAAATTTTTTGTTTACGAAATTACAAAAATACCCCTAGTGGTAAAATTACAAAAATGCCCTTGGTTTATGAAATTCCCAAAATACTCATAGTTCTTACCAAAAATTTCATTACCTTATAAAATGTTCAAAAACCCTAATTTGTAAAGTATCAAAAATACCTTGATTTTGGAAAATTACGAAATTGCCCCTAACTTACAAAATTACCAAAATGACCCTGATTTATAAAAAATTTTGCAACATCACCGTTTGGAAAATAAAAGTCTCAAAAAGAACTCTCAAAGTTGCAACTTTTGTAATACCCCTGAATTATTAAAAATACAAATTTACCCTGGTTTATTACCAAAATACCCCTGAGTTTCAAAATTACCGAGATACTCTCAGATTTCAAATTTCTAAAAAACCCCTGGGAATGCAAATTACCTAAATATCCTTATTGATAAAATCACCAAGGAACCCTATTTTGACAAATTACGAAAATGCCCTTGTAGGACAAATTACAAAAATACCCCCAGGTAGTGGAAGAACAACAACAATGAAAACTACAACATTTCTCTGAATGAACGAAAGTTCATAATTGGTTGATGAATGTGAACGTGACTTTCTGAATAGTGAACTTGAACTGAAACTTTGATTGATCGAGAGAACAACTTCTAAAGCTTCTTTCATAAGACTTCTTCGCTAACAATAAGTGAAACGATGACTAATTCATAAAACTCTTTAATCAGTTAAACGCGAATGAGAAGAATGAGTACAAGAGGTCGTGGACGTCCGCCGCGTAGTCGTGGTAGGGGTAGGATGACCTTGTCGGAGCCAGTAGGGTCTGGTCATGGGTCTGGAAATGTGATGCCGGATTCACGGTGGCGTAAACCGAAGTTTCGTGACCGCATCGCTGGTAACGGCGTAGTATCCCAAGTCGTACTCACGAGTGTTGGAACGAAGTTTCGAGGCAGCGCAGGTGTAGGAGCCTGAAAATCCGTGGTTGAACGACTCCGGGCTAACGGAGCAGAAGTGTTTAGAGGAGTTTCTGGAGTGGCTCCCAACACCGCTGAGTATTGGATGGAGGCAACTGAATGAATAATGGATGACTTGGATTTCTCGGCTGAGGAGAAGTTAAAAAGGATAGTGTCTCTCCTCCGGGATGAGTCGTACCAATGGTGGCTCACGGTCCGAGAGGGTGCAGCGGTCGATGATATCACCTGGGATTATTTTAAGGCAGCATATCAAAGGAAGTATGTGGGGGCTGGTTATATTGATGAGCAGCGTAGGGCGTTCTTAAATTTGGTGCAAGGGAATAAGTCGGTACCCGAGTATGAGGCTGAATTCTTGAGGTTAAGTAGGTATGCTCAGGATGGTGGCCACAGAACATGAGCGCTGCGTTAGGTTTGAGGACGGGTTGAGAGATGAGCTACGAGTGTTAATCGCACCTCAGTGTGAAAGGGAATTTGCCATTCTCGTGGAAAAGGCTAAGGTAGCCAAGCGAAGAAAGCGAATTGAGAGGCGAGAATCGTGACGTATAAGTAAGGATAAAAGGAATTTTGGGCCTTCAGGGTCCGCTGGAGGTTCACAGAAGAGGGCTAGATTTGGGGAATCAGAAAGAGCCGCAAAGCCTGCTCAGTGGCCACCACAGTGTGCTAGATGCGGGAAATCCCACTCGGGAGAATGTTTGGCTGGAAGTAGAGGATGCTTTGAGTGTGGATCAATGGAGCACCGGGTAAGAGATTGTCCGTGTAACTTGGCTAGGACTCAAGCTGAGGGTCAAGGACATGGTCAATTCAGGAGGGATGGCCAGCAACCACTGAGGGGTCGAGGTGCAGCTAGGGGAAATGGTAATGGTAACGGGTGTGGCCGAGGAGCACCTAGCCGAGGTGCTGAAGGTGCAGAGGTGAGGCAACCAAGGTTGGTTTATGCAGTTGGCCGTCGCGAGGAGGAAGATGTGCCAGATGTGACGACGGGTACGTTTCTTGTTTCTTGAATACCCTTAATTGCTTTGATTGTTGTAGAGTTTTCTTGTATCACTAGTGAAAGTGTTCGAAGCCTTGCATATGAACTTAGAGATAGTGCCTAGGAAGTATGATAGTTTTATAAGATTAGAGTGCGCAGCGTAACATAGTGTGGTGAGTGGGAGTGCAATTAGCTAAGTAATTTCGAGGACGAAATTATTTTTAAGGAGGGTAGAACTGTAACATCCTAGATTAGGGGTTATGCATTTAGAGCATAACTCAAGTATTAGTAGGCTTTAAGTGTGTTAAGTGATGTTTTAGGAGTTTTTACAACCCAAGGATGAAGGGGAAAGCTTTGGGAAAATGTTGGATTTTAAGTATAAAAGGGGGAGCTGGGTGAAGGAGCCCTTAAGGAAAAATTTGGAAGTTTTTGGACATGAAAGGGGGCTTGGTAAAGTGGCTTAAGGGCGCCACTTAAGGGCCTGAAGATGACACCTTGAGCAGGGAGGTTCGAGTTTGGGTGATGGCATGGGAGTGTTTTATTTTTCCTTTTTGCGTCAACAAGTGAAATTGGGCTAGGAAGGCCTTAAAAATAAATGGCAAGGTTTACGAACATGAAAGTCGAAGTGGTAAAGTGGCTTGGGGCCGCCACTTAAGGGCCTGGAAGTGACGCCTAGCGGGGGTCTTGGGTTCGAGCAACGTGGGCAGCAGGGAAGGGTGTTTTTATTTTTGGCTTTTGGCGTTAAGACAAGAGGGAGCTAACAAAGGAGCTCTTAAAAGAAATTGTGACGAGTTTATGTCACAAAGAAACGCCTTGGCAGAGTGGCTAGGGGCGTTATTGTAGCTTGCTCCATCAGGTCCCATGTTCGAACCATGGGGGCAGCAGTTTGGTTTTTTTTTTTTTTTTTTTTTGTATGCTGGCGTGAAGGGAGAGAGGAGCTAGTGGTCTACATATGGACTCTCAATTGGATGAGGATAAAGCTTTGTTTTATTTCTTTTATATTCGGCTGGAAGAGTTAGATATATATATATGGTTTTGTTTTATTTATTTTATTTAATTCAAATAGGTAGATAGAAGATAAATTGTTGTTATTTTATTTATTTTGAGAGATAAAGATTGGCTTAATTCAAATTATTTTTGAATGAATGTTGAAGGGATAAAATAAGAGATTAAATTGGGATTTGTTATGGGATGAGCAATGGCCTAATATAGGACTCCTTGGGGTAGCAAATTTCGACTTGGATGTGTGAAGAGGTGGGTGTGCCGAATTTGTGTAGTTAAATAGGGGTGACCATCTTTTGGCTATTCTTTCTTCTTTTCTTTTATTTGAAAATTTTTCCTCCCTTTTCATTCTCTCTTTGTGCCGAAACCATGAAGTGTTTAGCATATGCTCTTTTGATCAATAGCCAAATTCTGGGAGGCTACCAAAGTGGGTTCTTTCATCTTTTTCTTACTACTTCTCTTTGCCGAAATACCTTAAACCACAAGTCTCTTTTTATTCTCTTCTCTTCTTGGAATCTATAAGCCCAAAATCAAGCACTATTTGTCGACTGCTTTCTCCTAGGCCTTCAGAACGTGCGATAGTGGTAAGTATTTTCTCTTTAGCATTCGACTTTGGGTCCTTTCTCTTTTAGTATGCCGAAAGCAATGGTAAGCCTTAATATTTGGATTGGCCGAACCTTAATGGGACCTTGGTTTCATGTCTTGTTTTGTGTAGTCAAGGGAAGATAGCGTTAAAGGAATAAGGAGATCTCTCGGGTTGGTGGGACATCAAGGTAAGCGTTATGTAATTTCGGTCAAGGGTCATTATTCATGGATTTTTGTGTTAGCCGATGTTAACATATGGTATATGTAGGATTTTGACTACTCAGGGAACAAGCAACAGTTTTCGGGATTTGGTTGGAAACCAAATCAGCTAAAGGTGAGTACTATTAGTAAACGATAGATCCTTCGGGACTAATGTTGGTAAAATCGAATATGGCCTATGACTAACCCTAGTGTTGGCCGAATATAGGGTCAAAGGATCTAGCACAGTAGATCGGATCTTCGGGATCTAGGATTCGCGATAGTAACAGGTGTGTACTTACACACTTCATAACTAATAAATTGTTGATAAATTGTATGTGTAAAACCATATATGTGTAGATCTGGATTGATACCGTAAGGGTATGAGCAAGGAATCGGGTAAGATCGTTTTGATATGAGCTTGTTATATGATGCATGTTGATGCATAACATGTTTGGTATATGTAATACATGTGAAAGTATGACCTATGATAAATTCAGTATATATTGATATTTAAGCATGATTGGCATGATTTTTATATGCATATTATTGTGGGTGATATGAGTGGAGGGGGAAGTGATATCCGTGTCTTTGGGACACCAGAGGTTTGGCACCTCCAGTCGTTTGGTACCACATATTTCGTGACTTTGGGTCACCAGAGGTTTGGCACCTCATAGCGACTCGTCCCAGTGGTTTAGCACCACAATGGGTTGGCCCCACGGTTGATATTACAGGATCGTTGCCAGTGATTTGGTATCACACGTGGGTTGGCCCCACAAACTATTATTCGTGACTTCGGGTCACTAGTGGTTTGGCACCACAATATTGATGGATATCGTGACTTCGGTCACCAGTGGTTTGGCACCACCAGTGGTTTGGTACCACACAGGGTAGAAAAAGGAGTGATGGATGGCTAGGTTGGGTGCATGCTATACTTAGTTATGATTTGTGTAAGCTGTTGTATTAATCAGGGGAGGGGTTATTGTAACATCCTGAAAAGGGCCTATACATTTTCGGTTTAATTGTACGAAATGACTTGTCTTAAGTATTATGAATAAATTTTGAACATTTTTGGAAACCTAGAAATGAATGGAAATGAGTTAGAAATGAACATTTTTGGAAACCTGGAAATGGATGGAAATGATTTGGAAATGATTCAAAAGAGGAAAGTGAACATTTCTGGAAACTTGGAAATGTAAGGAAATGTCAAGATTAAAGAGCCGAACGAAAATTTTTGGAAACTTAGAAATGACTTAGAAATGTCGAGTTTTAATGTTTATAAGAGGAAACTGAGGCAAGGAGGCCTTAAAAGAAAAAGTATGTGAAATTTGATACACAAACAGGCTTGGAAAAGTGGCCTGAAGATGCCACTTAGGGCCTCTGGAAAAAACGCCACCTGTAAGGGGTTGGACTTGAGTTCGAGTGACAAGGGAAGCAAATAAAAGAAGTTTTATTTTTGCTTCCAGAAGCCAGAGGTGGACTGCACAAGCTTTCTAGCAAGGAGGAGTCTTATCCTCTTTAAAATTTGGCTAATTAAGGGGATAAATAAGGGATTTAATTTGGATTATTTTTGGAGAGATAAATAAAGATTATTCTTTAATTATTTTAAATTAAGAAATAAAGTTATCACAAAGAAAGAGTGGTGGCCAAGTAGGGGACTCTAGCCTAGTAAATTTGGCTAAGGGAGGAAAAGCAAGGCTAGTTTCCATCCACTCTTTTCCTTAGCCGAAATTCCCTAAAGAATTCTCCTCTCTCTACCGAAATTTTCCCTAGCAAATTCTCTCTTTTCTCTACTATTTTGCTAAAACCGAAAACTCTAGTAAAGCAAGCCAATCTCTTCATCTTTCTCTTCTTCCTATTTCTTTTATTCCAATCGATTCAAAGGCCGAATCTTGGAGGGGCTTCAAGCATAGGTGTTGCCGATTTCCATATAAAAGGGTAAGATCCAATTTGGTTCTCCTTCTTTTCTCTTAGGCTTGTCGAAAACTAAGATCTAATCTCTACTATTGTTTTATGGCCGAATCTACAAAGGATCTCTCGGGTTTCTACAACTGTCGACTACAAGGAGGAATATTTCGGGATTCATAAGGATCTAAGGTAAGAAACTATAAGATTCAAAGGCCTTGCTTTATGTTTTGGTGATTAGATTAAATCTAACGTAAGGTTTTAGGGATTTCGACATTCCTAGGAAAACAAAGATCAGTTTCGGGATTTGTTGGTGTCCCAATCGGCAACAAGGTAAGAATACTAATCCTGCTAGGATTTGGATTTATGGCCGAATGTTTTATTAAAGTAGTAAGTAATGAATCAAATGTAGGGTTTAAGGATCTAAGCGGTAGATCAGATTTTGAGATCTCAAGGAAATTGTTAAGCGAATCAGGTGTGTACCCCATACTATTTTATAATATGTATTATGGCAATGTTTATTAAAATATGCGATATTAAGAATATGAAAGTGGCGAAGGTACCACGTTATGGTACAAAGTATTCAGGTACATTTTCTACTCCTACTAGGAATATGAAATATGTTATTTGTAACATGTGAATAAAACAAGAATGTGAACTTTGGCATGTTATTGCATAATATGTTATGGGCATATGGGTTTTATTTTAAAGGGGAAGTGAATGTGGTGACCTAAGACCACGAACACAGTGACCTAAGACCGTGATATGTGAAAGTGGTGACCTAAGACCACGGTAATCTGAACGTGGTGACCTAAGACCACGAATGCGGTGACCTAAGATCGCAATTTGGAGTGTAGCGAAAGGAGGGTCGACTTAGTAGTCCCCACGGTGTGCAGGTTGTTACGGGGGAGTGTAGCTAATGGACAATTAGGTTTGGGTTGGGAATGCATCATGACTTGAATTATATGTTTTGAATGTGTAATTCTTGTATGCCTGATTCTATTATGACTTAGTGTCGTGTACACATTGAGTCGGTTTGACTCACCCCGTTGTGGGACCATGTTTCAGGTGATGAACAGTGATGGACGGGGACGGCAGAACTTGTGGTGGCCATGCTCAACATGAAGTCTTTGTTTTTATGGACTGATAACTTTTAAGTACTTTGAAGTATTTGGAAATTATTTGATGTAATAAGGCCATAAGGCCATAGTTGAATTGTTTTTCATTTATTTTTATTTATTTTGTTTATGAGTTTTGTATATTAAAGTTTAAGTAATAATTTCTTTTAAACAAGACCCTAAATATTTTGTCACCTAAGATAAAAAGGGTTTTAATATAAAAAAATTGAATTCGTTTTCAACACAAGCCCAACCTAAGCGATATTTTCTTAAAAATCGCACAAGTTTTCTCTAAGTAATAAGAGAATTTGAAACTGATTTACTTGAGGAACATACCAAATATGGTCAAAGCTCGTGGGTCGGGTTTGGGGTGTTTCAGTTTGGTATCAGAGCCCAGTTTTAAACTCTCGGCCTGTGGGCTAAGGCCCAAAACATTTTCAAATCGAGCCAAGTAAGTTTTTTTTAAAGTATTTTATGAAATAAACAGGTTTTTGGCATGGCACCTAAGTCTCCGACCTGCAGTCCACCATGTAAGTACCCCTAACCATTTGTATGATTTATGAAGTATGATAGGAACTTGAACCCTAGGACTAGTCCACTCAAACACAAATACATAAGACTTAATGCACTTAACAAACCTATGGCTAAGTCACTGAGTTAGGGTGTGGTAACCCCTGTACGCATGTCTAGGATCGGATCCGGAAGAGCCTGGTATTTAAGCAGTCCTAGTGACTCACCTCCTCTTCGCAGGAATCCTACCTGGTGCGTAGCTTCGGTTCACCCTAACCCAAAGGGCTCAGTGAGAGTGTGGCAACCAACCTCTGCATGCGCATGTCTCAGGAATGGTTTCGGTGGGAGCTTGGTATTTAAGCGATCCACGTGACTCACCTCCTCTCCACTCGAATCCCGCCAGTGCGTAGCTTTGGTTCACCCTGACCAAGAGGACTCGGTCATAGGCTAAACATAATAACTAAAACCCGAAAGGGAACTAGCCGTGTTTTTATAAAAACAACAAAACCCTAGTTTCAAAACTCTTAAAATTTTCTTTTAAATTTGTGGAAACCATCTTTACAAAATTTTTCGAAAGATTTCCGATTTATGAAGTTACAAAAATGCCCCTAGTGGTAAAATTACCAAAATACCCTTGGTTTATAAAATGTCCAACTACCCAACAATTTTACCCAAAATTTCATTATTTTATAAACACTCAAAAACCCTAATTTGCAAAATATCAAAAATACCTTGATTTTGGAAAATTATGAAATTGCCATTAACTCACAAAATTACCAAAATGACCCTGACTTTCAAAATTTTTGCAACATTACCGAATTGGAAAACAAATTCTCAAAAAGAACCCCCAAGTTTTGCAACTTTTGAAATACCCCTGAATTATTAAACTTTACAAATTTACCCTGCTTTGTGAAAAATTACAGAAATACCCCTGGAATTTCAAAATTATCGAAAGGCCCCGAATTTCAAAATTTTTCCAAAGTACCCCTGGGAATTTAAAAATTCCAAAATACTTGTGACGAAATCACCAAGGAACTCTTTCTTTTAAAAAATTATGAAAATACCCTGTAGGACAAAATTACGAAAATACCCCTGGGTAATGGAAAAATAATAACAATGAAAACTACAACGTTTCTCTGAATGAACGAAAGTTCATAATTATTTGATGGATGTACGAATGAATAGAAAGACTGTGTGCATGTATGAATACGAAAGAACAACCCCTAAATTCCTTTTTCATAAAACTTCTTCGCGGGTAATCAAGTGAAAGAAAGACTAATTCATAAAACTTCTTAATCAGATCACGACGTTAGAAATGAGCTCTAGAGGACGTGGTCATCGTGGACGAGGTAGAGGAAGGATGACTGTGTCAGAACCCGTTAGCTCGGGTCAAGGGTCTGACAATGAGATACCACCGCCACCACCACCCCCAGCTGTGGATGTTGAGCAGCAAGCACAAACAGGAGAAGATGTTGTATCGTAGGCTGTGCTACAAGTTTTGGAATTGGTGGCTGGTGCAGGAGGAAATTCGAGAAATCGAAAGTCTGTGCCTGAACGGCTCTGAGCTAATGGAGCCGAAATGTTTCATGGAGTATCGGGTGTGGCACCCAGTACAGCTGAGTACTGGTTGGAAGCAACTGAGCGCATCATGGATGAGCTTGACCTGACCCCTGAGGAGAAGTTAAAAGGAATGGTGGCACTGTTACGCGATAAAGCGTACCAATGGTGGTTAACTGTTCGGGATGGTGCCATGGCCGAGGATCTGACCTGGGAGTACGTTAAGGAGGTGTATCAAAAGAAGTATATGGGATCTAGGTATACGGATGAGCAAAGGAAGGCATTTCTGGGGCTAGTTCAAGGGAACAAGTCCGTTGCGGAATATGAGGCTGAATTTCTGAGGTTGAGCCGATATGCTCGAGGGGTAGTGGCAACTGAGCATGAGCGCTGTGTCTGTTTTGAAGACGGGCTAAGGGATGATCTGAGACTGTTGATAGCACCGCATCAGGAGCGGGAGTTCTCTGCTTTGGTAGAAAAGGCCAAGGTGGCCGAAGGAATCAAGGATTCTACAAAGCAGGCTATGGATAGGAATAGGCCCAAAAGAGGTTTTAGATCAGCTGGAGAGGTTCATAAGAGGCCTAGAGTTGATGGACCGCGAGGTCAGCAAGTTGGTTCCGAAGGGCGGTATCGTCCTTGTGAGGTACGTGGAAAGAAGCACTTAGGAGAGTGCTGGAAGAAAACAGAAGGATGTTTTAGGTATGGGTCCAAGGACCATGTGATCAAGGATTGTCCTAAGAAACTAGATGAAAGCCGACCAGCAACTCAAAATGTTAATCAGGTTGTAGAGGAGGACCGCAGCCTCAACGAGGTCGTGGTTCGAGTAACAGAGGTAATGGCGCTGGTAGAGGCCGTGGAACACATGGCAGAGGTGCTGCTAATGCTGAGGCAAGGCAACCGAGTTTGGTTTATGCGGTTCGCCGGAGGGAAGATGGAGACGCGCCAGACGTTATAACCTGTACGTTCTTTATTTTTGACAAGCCCTATTTTGCTCTAATTGATGTAGGCTCGACCCATTCCTATGTTGCATGTAGTGTAGTGGAAACACTAGGCTTAGGCTCACGAACTTTCGATAGGCGGATATTTGTAGTAAGCCCATTAGGCCAAACTGTAGTGGTGGATAAGATCTTTCGGAATATACCCCTAGAGATGCAGGGAGTGAACTTTCGGGCTGACTTAATGGAACTACCCTTTGCGGAGTTTGAACTTATACTTGGAATGGATTGGCTAGTAGAGCACCGAGCCGTATTGGATTGTGCGGCTAAATGTATGGAGTTAAGGACTCCAGAGGATAAAGTAGTAGTAATGATCGGAGAAAGGAGAAACTACCTGTCTAACGTAGTTTCGGCGCTGAAGGCTGAGAAAATGGTTAAGAAATGGTGCAAGGCGTTCTTAGCCTTTGTAAGTGAGTTGGATGGAAAGGAAGAATGTGTCAGTGGAGTTAGAACTGTAAGACACTTTGAAGATGTGTTTCCCAAGGAATTACCAGGAATACCCCCAGATAGGAAGGTGGAATTTGGAATAGACTTGCTACCGGGAACAGCTCCTGTGTCAATCGCTCCATACCGAATGGCGCCAAAGGAGTTAGTTGAGCTCAAGGATCAAATCCAAGAATTGATGGATCGTGGGTTCATTCGACCCACTATGTCTCCATGAGGTGCACCAGTTCTGTTTGTAAAGAAGAAGGACGGAACTATGCGTATGTGCATAGATTACCGTCAGTTGAATAAGCTGACCATTAAGAACAAGTATCCTTTGTCAAGGATCGATGACTTGTTCGATCAGCTGAAGGGGGCCACAGTATTTTCAAAGATAGATTTGAGGTCGGGATATCATCAGTTAAAGGTGAAGGAGGCAGATATCCATAAGACCGCTTTTAGGACAAGATACGGTCATTATGACTTTGTAGTAATGCCGTTTGGGTTGATTTAACGCGCCCACCGCGCGTTCATGGATATGATGAACCGAAGTTTTCCAACCCTATTTGGATAGGTTCGTCGTGGTGTTCATCGATGATATCTTGGTGTACTCTAAGTCTGAAGAGGAGCATGATGAGCACCTACGGGTTGTGTTGGAAGTATTAAGGGAGAAAAAGCTCTATGCCAAATTCAGCAAGTGTGAATTTTGGCTTAAGGAGGTGGCATTCTTAGGACATGTGGTATCCGCAGAAGGAATAAGAGTGGACCCTAGGAAGATCGAGGCAGTGTTGGATTGGAAACCACCTAGGTCCGTGGCTGAGATCCGAAGTTTCTTAGGTTTGGCAGGCTATTACAGAAGGTTTGTGGAAGGGTTCTCGTCAATAGCCGCGCCTTTGACAAGGTTGCTAAGGAAGGAAGTACCCTTTGAGTGGACTGATAAGCAACAGAAGAGCTTTGAAAAGCTTGAGAAGGTGTTGACGGAGGCTCCAGTGTTAATTCAACCAGAGGCAGGGAAGGATTTTGTGGTATACTGTGACGCTTCACACACGGGATTAGGCTATGTGCTAATACAAAAAGGAAAAGTGGTCGCTTATGCGTCTCGGAAACTAAGGCCTCATGAAGTTAACTACCCAACCCATGATTTGGAGTTGGCAGCTGTGGTTTTCGCCCTTAAGGTTTGGAGGCACTACCTTTATGGAGAAAGGTCAATAATTTACACAGACCACAAGAGCCTTAAGTACTTGTGGACTCAGAAGGAGTTGAACTTAAGGCAGAGAAGGTGGGTGGAGTTGTTAAAGGATTATGGTTGCTCGATAGAGTACCACCCGGGCAAGGCAAACGTAGTGGCTGATGCCCTAAGTCGGAAGGTTGTGTCGGATCTAAGGGCTATGTTCGCTCACTTAAGTTTATATGATGACGGAAGCCTGTTGGCAGAATTACAAGTCAAGCCCACATGGCTGAATGAGGTAAAAAGGGGACAGTTGGCTGATAAGGACCTAAGTGCTAAGTTACAGCAAGTACAGCACGGAGAATTAAAGGACTATGGCGTTAATGATAAGACAAGGAGATAAGACAAAGGATTCTTCGGGAGGCGCATTGTAGCCCTTATGCTATGCATCCCGGAGGCATTAAGCTGTATAGAGATCTAAGGGAACAATTTTCGTGGTCTGATCTTAAGCGGGAAGTGACTGAATTCGTGGGGAAATGTTTGACGTGTCAGCAAGTTAAGGCTGAACACCAGGTTCCATCAGGATTGCTTCAACCAATCGAGATTCCGCAGTGGAAATGGGAGAGAATTACCATGGACTTCGTTAGTGGGCTTCCCCTTACGCCTACTAAGAAGGACTAGGTATGGGTGATAGTGGACCGTTTGATCAAGTCCGCGTACTTTATTCCAGTAAGAGTTGACTATTCTCTTCAAAAGTTGGCCAAGATATATGTGGCGAAAATCGTGAGATTACATGGAGTTCCAATATCGATCATCTCCGATAGAGACCCAAGGTTTACGTCTCAGTTTTGGAAGGCACTTCATCAAGCTTTAGGCACTAAGTTGGACTTCACTATGGCTTTTCATCCACAATCAGACGGGCAGTCTGAACGGGTTATACAAGTATTGGAGGATATGTTGAGAGGCTGTGTGATGGATTTCCGAGGAAGTTGGGAAGACTATTTGCCTTTAGCTGAGTTCGCCTACAACAACAGCTATCTGGCTAGCATTCGGATGGCACCATATGAAGCATTGTATGGTCGAAAGTGTAGAACTCCTACTTGTTCGACTGAGTTAGGAGAACGTCAAGTTTTGGGTCCGAAGTTAGTGGCAGAAACTGAAGATAAGGTTAAGACAATCCGAGCACGGTTAAAGGAAGCCTCTGATAGGCAGAAGTCGTACGCAAACCTTAAGTGGAAGGAAATAGAGTTTGAAGTGGGAGACCAAGTGTTTCTGAAAGTCTCGCCTTGGAAGGAGGTAATGAGGTTCGGTCGCAAAGGGAAGTTAAGCCCAAGGTTTATAGGGCCCTATCGAGTACTGAAGCGGGTTGGGCCAGTGGTACACTAATTGGAGTTGCCACCAGAATTGCAGCAGATGCACGACATATTCCATGTATCCATGCTACGTCGTTACCGATCGGATCCATCTCATGTGGTACCAGTTGAAGAAGTGGAGCTAAGGCCAGACTTATCGTACGAGGAAGAGCCGATTCAGATATTGGAACGTGATGTGAAAGTGCTACGGAGGAAGTCAGTTCCTCTAGTCAAAGTGTTATGGTGCAACCACAGATCGGAGGAAGCTTCGTGGGAACCAGAAGAGACGATGCGACAGCAATACCCTCAATTGTTTTAGATAGGAAATTTCGAGGACGAAATTTTTTTAAGGGGGGTAGAACTATAACATCTTGAAAAGGGCCTATGCATTTTCGGTTTAATTGTACGAAATGACATGTCTTAAGTATTATGAATAAATTTTGAACATTTTTGGAAACCTAGAAATGAATGGAAATGAGTTAGAAATGAACATTTTTGGAAACTTGGAAATGGATGGAAATGATTTGGAAATGATTCAAAAGAGGAAAGTGAACATTTCTGGAAACTTAGAAATGTAAGGAAATGTCAAGATTAAAGAGCCGAACGAAAATTTTTGGAAACATAGAAATGACTTAGAAATGTCGAGTTTTAAAGTTTAAAAGAGGAAACTGAGGCAAGGGGGCCTTAAAAGAAAAAGTATGTGAAATTTGATACACAAATAGGCTTGGAAAAGTGGCCTGAAGATGCCACTTAGGGCCTCTGGAAATGGCACCACCTACAAGGGGTTGGGCCTGAGTTCGAGTCACAAGGGAAGCAAATAACAGAAGTTTTATTTTTGCTTCCAGAAGCCAGAGGTGGACGGCACAAGCTTTCTAGAAAGGATGAGTTATATCCTCTTTAAAATTCGGCTAGTTAAGGGGATAAATAAGGGATTTAATTTGGATTATTTTTGGAGAGATAAATAAGGATTATTCTTTAATTATTTTAAATTAAGAAATAAAGTTATCACAAAGAAAGAGTGGTGGCCAAGTAGGGGACTCTAGCCTAGTAAATTCGGCTAAGGGAGGAAAAGCAAGGCTAGTTTCCATCCACACTTTTCCTTGGCTGAAATTCCCTAAAGAATTCTCCCCGCTCTGCCGAAATTTTCCTTAGAAAATTCTCTCTTTTCTCTGCTATTTTGCTAAAACTGAAAACTCTAGTAAAGCAAGCCAATCTCTTCTTCTTTCTCTTCTTCCTATTTCTTTTATTCCAATCCATTCAAAAGCCGAATCTTGGAGGGGCTTCAAGCATAGGTGTTGCCGATTTCCATATAAAAGGGTAAGATCCAATTCGGTTCTCCTTCTTTTCTCTTAGGCTTGTCGAAAACTAAGATCTAATCTCTACTATTGTTTTATGGCCGAATCTACAAAGGATCTCTCGAGTTTCTACAACTGTCGACTACAAGGAGGAATATTTCGGGATTCATAAGGATCTAAGGTAAGAAACCATAAGATTCAAAGGCCTTGCTTTATGTTTTGGTGATTAGATTAAATTTAACGTAAGGTTTTAGGGATTTTGACATTCCTAGGAAAACAAAGATCAGTTTCGGGATTTTTTGGTGTTCCAATCGGCAAAAAGTTAAGAATACTAATCCTACTAGGATTTGGATTTATGGCTGAATGTTTAATTAAAGTAGTAAGTAATGAATCAAATGTAGGGTTTAAGGATCTAAGCGGTAGATCAGATTTTGAGATCTCAAGGAAATTGTTAAGCGAATCAGGTGTGTACCCCACACTATTTTATAATATGTATTATGGCAATATTTATTAAAATATGCGATATTAAGAATATGAAAGTGGCTAAGGTACCATGTTATGGTACAAAGTATTCAGGTACGTTTCCTACTCCTACTAGGAATATGAAATATGTTATTTGTAACATGTGAATAAAACAAGAATGTGAACTTTGGCATGTTATTGCATAATATGTTATGGGCATATGGGTTTTATTTTAAAGGGGAAGTGAATGTGGTGACCTAAGACCACGAACACGGTGACCTAAGACCATGATATCTGAAAGTGGTGACCTAAGACCACAGTAATCTGAAAGTGGTGACCTAAGACCACAGTAATCTGAACGTGGTGACCTATGACCACGAATGCGGTGACCTAAGACCGAAATTTGGAGTGTAGCGGAAGGAGGGTCGACTTAGTAGTCCCCATAGTGTGCAGGTTGGTATGGGGTAGTGTAGCGGATGGACAATTAGGTTTGGGTTGGGAATGCATCATGACTTGAATTCTATGTTTTGAATGTGTAACTCTTGTATGCCTGATTCTATTATGACTTAGTGTCGTGTACACATTGAGTCAGTTTGACTCACCCCGTTGTGGGACCATGTTTCAGGTGATGAATAGTGATGGACCGAGATGGCAGAACTTGTGGTGGCCATGCTCAACATGAAGTCTTTGTTTTTATGGACTGATAACTTTTAAGTACTTTGAAGTATTTGGAAATTATTTGATGTAATAAGGCCATAAGGCCATAGTTGAATTGTTTTTCATTTATTTTTATTTATTTTGTTTATGAGTTTTATCTATTAAAGTTTAAGTAATAATTTCTTTTAAACAAGACCCTAAATATTTTGTCACCTAAGATAAAAAGGGTTTTAATATAAAAAAATTGAATTCGTTTTCAACACAAGCCCAACCTAAACGATATTTTCTTAAAAATCGCACAAGTTTTCTCTAAGTAACAAGAGAATTTGAAACTGGTTTACTTGAGGAACTACCAAATCTGGTCAAAGCTCGTGGCCGGGGTTTGGGGTGTTTCAGTTATACATTGAGTCTTGGTGACTCACCTTATCGCGGATGGGGAGCCGGATGGACTCGAGGTGGCCATGCAATGGAAAACTTAGTTTACATAGACCTTGGTTTATTTCTATTTCACTCTTACTTTATTTATTTGAGTTGTAATAAGGCCCATAAAAGTTTTAAGCATTTTTATTAAGTATCTTTATTATTATGTTTATTATGGATTGACAACTAAGATATTATTTGCAAATGGTTTTGTTTTTCTTAAATCTATATATAATAAATTTTGAATCCGGTATTTTTATAACAACCAAATTTTTACTTAGAATAAGTATGAACAAATTTTTAACGGTTTTTACTTTTAAGTAAGAATACTGTTAAACGTTTTACGCAGTAGCACTTCAAATTCTGTCGTATCGAATGGGCCGGGTTTGGGGTGTTACAACTAATCCGCCAAGCAAATTTACAGTCCAAAACCGTCCCTATAGTTGATCCAATCAGTTAATTTTTTCTGATTTTTATACTTTCAAAATAGCCCTTGAGCTATCCTTAAATGCTATTCAAGCCCCTCCATTTTCTATGCTTTTGAATATTTGCCCCAAGCTAAATGTAACAAAGTTTTAATTATTCAAACTTGCTTCTTTTGTGGCTGACCAAGGAAGAGCTTATGGCTGCTAATTATTTTCTATTTTTAGCAGCCACTCCCACCTATAGATACCCCCTTTGTTTTCTCATTCAACACACCTTCATTTCCTACAAATCTCTTCTTTCCTTTCTTCCGTTTCCCTTTGTTTTCCTATTTCCCTTGTCCATTTCCTTGTTTTTCTTCCCTCTTGGAAAAGAGCTGCCATCCACCTTTTTTTAGCAACATTTAAGTGTTCATACATACCTTGATCAACAGAACGAGCAAAGAAGAAGAGGAGCGTATTAGTCTAGCTCTGGAGAAATACCGGGATTACTTTCAAGTTTCCTTCTCTTTAGATTTTCTTGTTTATGTTATGAGAATGATGATGAATATTTATTGTGTTGTTATTATTGATTTAATTAAAATGATTTAAATTAAATTGGTTTTGGATTAATTGCATTCTGTCCGCTTAAATTACTAAAATAATGTTTGTGTTGTTATAAGCCTTGGTAAGTTGTTCAATTAAGTTAAATCATGTTTATGTTATGCTTGTATTATAATTGTAAGGTAACATTGAATTAATTATTTAAACAAATTGAAATTTTAATTAATGGACGCAGTACTTACTTGGTGCATGTTTAATCTTCTAAGGTAGTTGAAGGTTAAATTAGCAACGGTATTAAACAATACATTAGCCTTGCATAACTTGCTAGTTTATTGTCATTAAACGGTTTCAATGTAGGTATATGTTGTTACTTCACTTATACTTATATGTGCTTATGAGGATTGATTAATTGTTTGAATTGGCATTGGAAAATGTTCAAGAGATTAGTTAATTTAATAAGTATGTATGTGCACTAGTTAGCAAGTTATTGAGTTGCCATGAAAATTAGTCATAACAACATGAGCATGAGTTTAGTAATTCTAAGTTAAAGAATGTGATTGATCCAACACATTTATGTCATCTTGCTTTAAATCAATTTTTTTGATATTGTGCACTAAAATTTTTACCTTTAGTTTTTCCTTAGTTAATTATTTAGTTAAGTTTTAGTTTTCAAATCACTTCCTCAAAATCAAAATATTTTCATTCACCAATTTGTCTAAAGTTGCATTTCATAAATGATTTCCTTTCACGGTCCCAATGGGTATGATAACTTGACATTTACTTGTCACTTGATTACTTGTTACAATTGTGTATACTTGTGCATTTTCGTCGTTCCATCTACTCGAACAAAAGTTGGGACAAAATAAATTTTTAACAAGGTAAAGTATGATGCAAAGTAAAGAAAGAAGTAACATGTAATATTTGTTAACACAATTTAGATAAACAACCCTACATATATAGAGTCTCACTCAAAGAATTATTTTATTCAACAATTAGTTTGGTACAATTATTAGCTAAAGCCTGAACTACCCTTTACACAAACAAATATTTGCAACCTAATATTGGAACCCAAATCGTTACAAATCACTCCCAAATACCTCACTTACAATCAATTTAAATTCTCCAAAGAATACCTAAAAAGAGTGTTGAACTACACAACCAAGAATATCCAACAAAGAAAACAAAAGGACACTCCAAAAATTGCACCCAAGTGACACCACACTGCTGCCATTTATAGGCCTCTTCAAGTGATCAAACAACAATATTTTGATAAGTTTTAAACTCTAATTTAAAAATTGAAATTATCTAGTTAATTATCTTGAGTATTTAGTACATGAAAGTCTTCATAAACAAGTCTACCAACAGCTTCAAACTCTCTTAAGGGATAAGGATAAAGATATGTATGTTCAACATTTAAACTTCTCCCTTCTCCTCCTAGTTAGTCGATTGAAAGATGATGGTCATAACATGTATTAGCATGAAATTACTTCCACATTTGCTGCTCAGTATAAGCCATGTAGTAAAAAAAAAAAAAAAATTAAACATGCCAACTCAAAAACTTTGATTACACCAAGATTGTTGTTCTATCTCCCTTTTGGCTTTTTGAAATTAATTGGTCAGCTATTGAAATTAATCTAATCATAATAGTAAAGATTTTGTAAAAATTCAATTACTGATTAATTCAATTAGAAACTGAATAATTACTTGAATTAATCAATTAATTCAAAATAATATATTATATATCTTTGAGCCTAATATATATTATCCAAATTCACCTATAACTATTGATATAATAAACCAAAGAAAATATTAAGAAAAATAAAAATAAAAATTTTAAAAATTAGAAAATAGAAATACAAAACACCTAAACCTACCAACTATCACTTTTCTTTTGTTTCTTTCATAGTCCTTCATTCTTCTCAAGTTCAACAATAAGACTTCAACAATTTAATTTTCATTTTGAAATATCATCACAAATCAACTCTTTTCTTTTCTTTTCTTTTCTTTTTGACAACTTTGTGATTGATGTTGAAAATTGTTGTTAACTTTGTTACTATCTTATATTTATGCTACCATTAATTTATGACAATTGATTTGTTATGTATGTGGAGTGTACACTAATTATGCTTTTAATATAATATTTTTAATTTAATGTTGTCATGAATATTGTTTCTAATCTAAAGTTTGTTATTATGTTTTTAATATAATGATTTTAATTTAGTGTTGCGATGATGTTATTTTTTATTTTGTCTTATTTTAAATTTATTTGAATTAAAGAAAAAAATTCACATGTTAATTCGATAAACTAACTGAATTAATCGAATTTATTTGATTTGATTAATGGTTTTTGAAAAAAATTCGAATCAACTAATGATTAAAAGTTTTAAAATTTCGATTAAGTTGAACGTCCTACTCACCACGCTACCGCTACACCACTTAATTTTTTTTTGTCTAACTACAAGTGTACTCATCTATTTTTTCGATGTGAGATTAAGGCTTCCTTTCGGAGTCCAGTAGCCTCCATTGAGGCATGATTGTTATGGGTTTTGGTGCAAACACACCATCGTCATCCCTTTGGATGGCATTTTAACTTCCACAAGTAAATTTTTCGATTGCAATGGAGTTGGAATTTTAGACTAGAATATTTTCCTCCAATTATTCCAGTTGTTTTTTCTTCTCTTCTTTTACCCATATCATTTTAGAGTTGTGTAACACCCCAAACCCGACCTGGACGTTATGGCTGAATCTGGCGATGTCACATGATAGTGCTTTTAGAAATCGTAACTGCGTAACCAATTTTTGGTATCTTCGGTTATCATCAAAATGCGTCGTGTAATTGTTCGTTATCCATTTTCAAAACTTTATACGTTACGAAAGCTTTTAAAACGATTTGCAAGGTTGTACGTATTTTGATAAAGCCTTTGTTTATTTTGAAAACCCGTGTTTTGTCCTACTACTAGCAGTTTATAAAACAATAATCTCAAGTTTTAAACAAAAATTCGAATAAAATTTACCCCAAATATAACCAAATCATAATTAAAAATAAACTGTAAATAAGTGTCCAGAACCGTGGTCACCGCCGAGTCCTCCGCTACACCGATCCATCTACTGCTGGGGATTACCTGTGCAGATTAAAGAGAAAAGGGTGAGTTTTCACAAACTCAGTGTGTAATCGCCACAGAAAACATGCACACAATATCATATCAGAAAATAGTCATGCATTCACAGTTCAGGTCTGAGCCCAGTATAGAAGTAGTGTGGACCTTAGCCTACTCAGATATAGAGACAAACATATTATAGGGCCTTGGCCCATTCTAGACAGAATATGCAAAAAATAGAGTCCTACCCACCAGCCTTTACACACTAACTCCGTCCAACCCTACACATCATGTGGGGATAAAATCAACCCACCCAGCCCTACATACCATGTTGTATCGAATGCGGCACATAATCAAAGATTAGCAGCTAAGCTACCAGATAACAGGCTTAAGAGCCTTTAAGATACTTCATCCAATCATAATCAACCCACCCCGATGCAATGCAACATACAAGAATGACATGCTACTATGCAATTAAAACTCATATATATATATTTAGATCAGCATACATGCTTAGTACAGAAATCAGACAGACAGATCATTCATTTAGAGGTCTAAGTATTACTTACCAACTCTACGGTAGGTCCACAGTCGACTTGGGCGACCCGTGCAACCTTACAAAGTTTTCAGAAAAAATGGGTTCACAAGCCCATGTGGCCTGCCCATGTGGGCCCACACACCTGTGTGGCCCACACGACCCAAACTGGCCTTAGACGTGTGGATCACATGCATCACTACTTAGTGTCCTCTTCCAACACAACTCTAGCTGAATCTTTAAGCAAAAATAATGACTATGCTCCAGCATGGATTCGAACTCAAGACCTCATGCAATCCAACACCCCATCTAACCACTAGACCAGTAGGCTCATTCTGTTATTTAGTTACCAACTATTAAACTTAAGCCCTTTAGGCCAGGTTAAGGCTTTATTCATAACAAGACCAAAATTTGTCCAAGTCAAGGCTTGAACTTGGGACCTCTCACACATACCCAGAACACATAAGCACTGAAGCAAACACTCATTCACGCCAAAGTTACAAAAGCCGAAATTAATGAAAAACTGGGGCATTACAAGTTGCTTCATTATTTCATCATTCAATAATCTGTTATTATTTTAATATTTATTGAATTTTTGCTTATTAAAATTTCTATTATTTTAATAAATAATCAATACAATTTAATAAATTTTATAATTAAATAATAGAAATACTTTATGTATAATTAATTATTTATTTATACATAATATTATTTCAAATAAAATTAGTTTCAATAAAATTTAATTATTTATTATATTTATAATAATATATTTTTTGTTATGAATATTTTATTAAGTAGATGTCCATCAAGATTTAGATAAGTTTCGATATACTTTAAATTCTAATAGTCATTAGAAGTAGAGTTCTATTTCATTTATACTTCTTATGTCTATAGATATAGACTTTGGAGAAGCATTGTAAATATTCTAATTGACCAATAAAATACACACTCTCTTTGATCTCCCATTCTCTTTGTTCTTTATTCTCTGTCTTTTATTTTATAACATGTTATCAGCGCGATTCTCTTTTATTTTATAATATGGTCACTCCAAATCTTCAATTGTCTTCTAGAGCTATAGCAATTTCAATATTCAATTGAGGATTGCGCACTATAGGTAATCATTATCCAAAGAAATTAATATAATCCTTACATGGGTGATGAAGATAATGTTAAAGATTTTCAGGTATATTTTACTATGATTTATTTATTATATCATTTTTATTATAATTGGAGACTAATCATGACAACATGAATAGATAGATTCTAATTTGAAATCCACATATGTTTGCGATGGTGATTATGAAATAAAAAATCAATGAAGGCATTTAGCAGTATGTACTACTAGATTTGTTGCATTCCCTGAAGTGAATGCAAACATAAAGAAAATAAAAGATATAATCACAAACCAATAAAAGTGGGAACATAAATAGGAGAACAATGAGATTTCTCAAGATAACTCTTCAAAGGCTAAAGATAACTTATGTTATCAATGTGATATGAAAGATTATTGGTTACATATATGGTGTATGCCAAAATATTTTGTTTCTGTTAATATTTTTTGAGGAAGAATATGAGAATGTAGCAATATTTTATCATTACAAATAGAAAATATTTATCTTATTTGATACTGAAACAAACAAATGTTATTCCAATATTTGATAATACGAAATTAGTTGAAAGCTTTAGAAGAGCTAATATATCAATATCTAAAAGGCATAAAATTTGTGATGGTTAATGCATTAGTTTTAAAAGATATTCATTATAATGGATATCATATTGATATTGTGAATGAAGAAAATATTATATTTCATATGAATTACTATTTCTATAAATATATATTTTGAAAGGACGAAAAAATGGAGGATTGAGTTATTGATTACTCTTGTTATTAAATTGAATTGACTGTGGCTATCTGTAACAGCCCATTTTCAGTGAAACCGAAATAGTGGTTTCGGGACCACAAATCCGAGTCAAAAATAAAATTTATTTTAATTTTATTACATGGTTCGTATTATGTTAGAGATGTCATGTGAAAATTGTAATATTTTTTTTTTTACCGATTATGTGCTTAACTACAAGAAGGACCAAAATGCATAAAATGCAAAAGTTGAATTCTAGTAGCTGGAAGGATTAAATAGCTATGAAATTCAAAACTTGAGGTCCTTATTTGGTAATTAGACCATTAAAGAGAAATATGTAGATATTTTGGTGACTCATCCACAAAAATTTAGAAAAAGGGCAAGGACTAAATTTGAAATTGAAATAACTTAATTAATTAAAAGATGAGAAAAGAATTATCATCTTATTTTATATCATCTTCAACCCCAAAATATATGGAAACCTTAGGAGAGATAGGAGAAACTTTCTTGGCTTAATTGGGTAAGCTTTCTTGTCCCGTTTTTAGTAATTTTGATATTTTTGAAACTAGGATAGCTTAACCTATCTATTTTGGGGATCAATTTGAAAAGTTATCAAAGTATGAAAATTTGGTCATGGATGACTATGATGAAAATTTGAAATTTATGGTAGAAAATGAAAGGTTGTTGATAGATAAACAATTTTTACAAAGCGATTTTTGATAGAAACATGATTTAAGGACTAAAATGTAAAGTTGTAAAAATTGAAGAAAATTTATGAAATTTATAGAATATATGTGTTGTAAATTGTATATTGAAATTTTAGTTAGGCTTCGAATAAGGAGTAAATTGCATAAATTTCATTTTCCGAACCTAGGGATGAAATTCGAATTTATGGAAAAGTTGGGGGCAAAATGGTAATTTTGCCTAGAATGTAAATTGAGTCCACTTGAGTATGAAATGTGATAAATTGATGAATAAATTAATTTATATAGATCTGGGCAACACAAATTTGAGGTTAGACCGAGGAAAAGAAAAAGTTTTGGATTAGAAGATTTTTAAACGCGAACAAGTGTCGAGGTAAGTTCGTGTAACTTAATCGAGCAAGTAAATACGTTAAATTGAATGTTGTGTTTGTATGGAATGTGACTTATATTGATGTGAATTATCTGATTGCTACAATGGAGAATTGAATACATGTTTGAAATGGTGAAAAAGGGTTAAGTTCCGTTTGAATATTGAATCCCGATGAATATATGTGCTTTCCCAAAATGAGTGAGGTCCTGCATTTGTTGCTGATGGGATTTGGATCTGATGAGTAATCCTATTGACCTTATTATGGAAAGGATTTAGCCCCAACCGATAATCCTGATATAATCCCTCTCGAGCACATATTACGATTAGGATTTAGCTGGACCGATAATCCTAATTGAGCTATTCTGAGCATATTTTATAGAAAGGATTTAGTCTGGACTGGTAATCCTGTTATACGATATATGGCTTGAGAGTGTGTTCTTTGATTAAGTGCCCTAATGGGTACTCTTGAATAAAAATTGACGGGTTATTGAATTGTACACCTTGAGTGTACTACTTGAGTATCCATCGGAATTTCAATGATTCAATGGACACAACTTTTGGCATGATAAGAGAATTATGGGATGAAATGAATAATTTCTTGAAGGAATATAGTATGATGAGCTCATCTATGCTTACTTTATGTATGTGTGAACACTTATGTAACTAACTTGTTTGATTAAGTGTATGTGTATAGGTAAATTTTCCAAATTGATGAAAAAGAATGCTATTGAATGCTTAATGTTAATGAATGTATATTGGTAAGTTTTAATTTCTGTTATACGAACTTACTAAGCATGTAATGCTTACTTAGTTTTATTTTCCCTGTTTTATAGTACTCAGAAGCTTGTGAAGGTTGGAGATCAGTGGAGCATCATCACACTATCTACTAGTTTATTTTGTGTTTATATAGTAAAATAATTTTGGTATGATGGCATGTATAGGTTAACTTGGACATTAGTGGCTTGAAAATGATGCTTGTAATCTAGCCATTGGAATGACTAGCAATGGTTTGTTTTGAAATACTTGTAATGTCATATTATGGTAGCTACATACATGTTAAGTAGTTGATCAAATTATGTCTACATATGGATTAAACCAAGGTAAGATTATAAACATGTATGCATGTAATGATATGCCATGTTGAATGATAGATTTTGCTTAATTTGAATGCTCGAAAAGGGTTGGTATTTGGATGTGAGTTTTAGTACAGGTCATTGGTATGATTTTGGGTCAGAAATGAAGCTAGAAATGGCTTTATTTGGTCTACACGGGCAGACACACTAGCGTGTGTCTCAACCGTATATGACACACGACATGGTACATGGGCATGTGGTTAGGCTATTTGTCTCCTGCACCTTAAAATTGAGAAACAGAATGCTCAAAATTGAGCACACGAGTGTGTGTCTCAGCTGTGTGTGCTACACGGCCTAGAACACGGGCGTATGTCTTGGACGTGTGAAACCGTCACTTAATTTTGAAAAATAAAATTTACCACACGGCCTAGCATATGGGCGTGTGGCTAGCCGTGTGGCGCAAATCAGAAAGCTACCTAGTTTCAAACATGGGCTGTAGCACGGGTGTGTCCTAGGGTCACACGGGCGTGTCCATTGGACCAAACGGGTGTGTGAGCCCTGCACCTTGGAAAATTTTTAAAATTTGACAAAAAAAATTTAGAGTTTCCAATTAAGTCCCGACTCGATTCCAATGCTCATATTGGGTCTCGAGGGTCCATTTAAGGGATGTTATGAATAATCTCAAAAAATGAACAGTGATTGACATGATTTAATTGCAAATGTTTTTTAAACTCCAGTAATGCTCTGTAACTCTGTTCCGGCGATAGATACGGGTTAGGGTGTTACACTGTCTTTGTGATCTTCTTTTGTCATCATCCCCATTAAGCGGTTGAAAGCAAAATATTTGACTATAAAAGATCTACATATGAGCAACAGAATATGGTAATTCTATCTAAATCCTGTTATGGTTAGATGCACCTTAAGTTGCAAGTTTTTCCTTAAAACTGTGAGAATAACTCTAAAATATTCAAAATAAGTACTCAATTAAAATTATATGAAAAAAATATTATTGATGAGAACTTGCAAGAGAGAAAACTTATGTATGAAAAGTCATTGGTTATGTACATGTTGTACACCTAGAAAATAAGATCCACTCTCAAATTTTGCTATTAATAGATTTTGATTGGATTCAAAGCCTAATAATGGATTTTAATTTGCTCACTTCTTGATAAAATCGTCAAGACTCAACGTAGAAAAAAAATGGCACATTTTGAAATATTAAATCAACTTAATAGATGGTTTAAATGTTTGAGATGGTCTTCTGTTTTAGTTTTGATTACATGGGTTACATATTGTTTTAAGCATCTCATTTGTTCATGAAAATGAATATTAACTTATTTATTTATATTACCATAGTATGTTTTATAATTAAATAATATATTAGATTAAAACATATCTAGTATGCAAATTTGTGTTAATAAACCAATGAATTTTATGGTTATTCGGATTTGATTTAGTTCAAAGAATTGTTAAAGGTAGTAGTTCGTACGTTTTATATTATTCCATGCTTTAACTATTTAGAGAAATGATATGAGAAATTGTAAATGAAAAGTTCTATGAGCATGAATGGTTGGATTTTGAATTAAATTTCATGTGTTTACGATGATAGTTACAAAAGGAAAAAATTGCCAGTTTTTCATTATGTCATATTTTTATATTTGAGATGTGACTTTTATTGATATATTTAATTTAGGTTTGTTTCTACACATGACCGAACCAATTATTCTTGGTAGTTAATTGATTATGCAAAACTCTTGTTAAAAAGGTTTTAAAAGTATTTTTAATTGATCTCATATCTCATTATGGCTAAACAAAATAACAAGTTATTTGTTTGTAACATTCCAAAATTGGGCCTAGTAGGATTGGGCCGATTGGGCCTTGGGCTTAGGAGTGTTTAAAATCTTCAAGAATATGAGAATGGTGTTATTGCAAATTGGGCTTATTAGTTAAGTGGATTTGGAAGGTTACGAGGTTTCTATGAAGTCTCGGGTTTAATTGGGCTTTATGAAAAATTTGGTATTTTAGCACTTTAAGGAGAGATGGTAAGTAGCTTCAAGACATATGGAAATTTATGAGTAAATAGCTTGCATAAATCAGCAAGTAGTAAAGAGGTTATGGCTTCAAGTGAAGTACCTTGTGGGAAGAGGTTCAAATCCCATTGTGTGCAAATTTTGATTATTTTTGCATGCTTTCCTTAAGTGTCGGTCAAGAGGAATTTATGGTAAGGTGGACTTCTTATTTTTTTTTGACAAGATGGCTAAGAGAAAAGGCAAGGTTGAAGTTGGGGAAAGGAATCAAGAGAAATAGGAAAGAAAGGGGGACATGAGGCTTACTCCATGGATGATGTTTTGGAAAGCTTGGGTGGCCAAAATCTTATCCTAAGGGGGGATGCATGTGGACAGTTTTTGGAGTAATTAGGTGGCTGAAATTTTATTTGGCATTTGGTAAAGTCTTAGCCTTGTTTTGGCCAAAAATCCTTTTGACAACTTTGTGCCATTTCTCTCAATTTTGCAACCCTCCTAGCCAAATCATAGTAGCAGAATAGTGCATTGTTTTTCTTCTCAAATTCTTTTCTTTTCCTTTGCTTTGTGCCGAAATTACAAGCCTTGGTGACCATATTTTCTTCTTTCTTTTTACTTTGGCCGAATCCCCCTAGCACAATTGTGCACTTTCTTGCTCTTTTGGTTGATCAAGATTTTCATCTATTGTTTATTCCCCTTTTGATAGTCGAAATTACAAGGCACTCTTCTTCCATCCAATCTCTTCTTAATCAAATCGGTAAGTGATCGTATATTCCTCTTTCCATTTCTTTTTCTTTTTCTTCCAAGCCATATATTGGTGAAGGGGGGTGTATTTTGGTGATTCTTTCTCAAGCCGAATAAGGTGTGGCTAACATTGTTATTGTGTTAATCACTTCTAAGGACTCGAAGTACTTTATCGGAGGGCCAATCGAACACCTATGCCTCGTAATAAGAGACTCGGATTGTTGGTAAGTGATAGATTGTTAATCAATCGAAATAATTGGTTGAAGTGGTAAATTCGGTTTTGGGATTAATTGTTGATCGATTGTATCTTTAGGTGCCGCAGAGAATATCGTGTTACAGATTCCGAATAAGGTGTGTAATCCCGTACCCTTCTGAATATATGTTTGAAATGGTGAGTAAATCTCACATCTCTCTGAAATTTTAAATGAAATATTCTATGATTCGGTAGAAATACCGAAGAAAACCAATAACCGGCATCCGTGATCACTCGGATATCAGATTAAAGCTTACTGTGTCTATTTTAATATGGATGAAATGGAGAAGGAAAAGGAATTTTATATTCGGAGATATGAAAATTTTAGTGAGGCTGGTTCTGAATGACTTCGAGGTATTCTGTTCTATCTTGGAAAAATCTTATAAAATTGTACAAAGTGAATTAAGAGCTATAATTGATATGTATGGATTCCTTAGTGAATCTAATTTCAAAAGAAATAAGTGGGAGCAGTAGATGAAAAGCGTACGGTAGGATATTTGAGATTAAGTTAAGAGAGGTCAGAATCGTCAGACAGTGAAACAAGGGAAAATTTAAGGAATAAACTGTACTAAATGGTTAAGTTAAAAATTTTGGAAAATTTATAGTAGAAAGATATACGAATCTAGATTCAAGGAAAATTTACGGATTTAGATTTGAGTTTTCTAACTCGAGTTATGGTCAATTTAGTCGGTGTGACTTGATTGGACGATTTCATTTATGCCCCAAATTAGTAATTAAGCCTAGGTTGCGAAATTACCATCATACCCTTGGAGGGTAATTATCTGAATTACCCTTAGCGGGTACGATTACGAATTATGAAAATGCCCTCACGGGTCAAGTTACTGAAAATGCCCTAATGGGTCGAATTACAAAAATGTCCTTATGGATTTGAATTATGAAAATACCCTTTATGGGTCAAATTGAAATATGTTGCTATATGGGCCTCATGTGATTAATGGGCCAAAAATATTCTAGTTTGATAAAATGGGCCAAAAATACTCTAGTTCGATAAATGGGCCAAAAATACTCTAGTTCGATAAAATGGACCAAAAAAATTCTAGTTCGATATATGGGCCAAAGTCCAGCTAAATTGCTAAATGGACAAGTTTCTAAATTGTTTTATGGGCCCAAATGAAATGTTTAATGATACACCCATTTATGTTATGGATTATTTGATAAATTGTTATATGGCTATATTTTACTATACACGCATGATTGCATGGGCGGGTATTTGATGAAGAGAAGAATGGCTGTTGCCAAAAATCTAGTTCGGTGGCTCTGCCACAAATTTGGCTAAATGCCTCTAGTTCGGTGGCTCTCGCCACAAATTTGGCTAAATGCTCTAGTTCGGTGGCCACGCCACAAATTTGGCTATATGCCTCTAGTTCGGTGACAATGTCACAATCTAGTTGGTGAGTGCACTACAATTTTATTAAAAGGCTTAATGCCTACGATTGGTGTGTTTGGCGGGGTGGGTTGACTTGATCCCCACAGGTGTATTGGTTGGTACGGGGGTGTTAGCGGATGGAAATTAGGCTTGTTTGGGAATTGCATATCACATGCATATTATAAACATGTTATGATGTTATAATTGTAAATGGACTTAGGCCCAAAATATTGCTATGTGTGTTCCGACCAGTGGATGATGGTAAGGGGATTATACACTGAGTTCTTGTAACTCACCCCCCCTTTCTCTTAACCCTTGTAGGTAATGCTCCGTAGTGAGGACTTGGGCCCATGGATGACTCGGTGGAGGCTATATTTCCAAAATGGTGTTATCAAATTTTAAATTTTTATTTTTGTTTATTTTATTATTTGCTTCATGGTTGGTTTACTTAGTATTTTGCTTAAATTGTTTTAAACGAGAATTTTTCTAAAAACCAAAATATAGGTTTTCCAAAATCGATTAACAAATGGATTTCAAAATAAACTTTTTCAAATATGTTTTAACTCGAACTCTCTTTCAAATTATTAATGACATTTTCAAAAGTCACGGATTGAAAGTCCAATTCCTTGAATTGTGATTCATAAATCAATCTCTCAAAAGTACTTGTATTTTATCGACGTTTCCGCAATGTTTCAAAATGTTTTTGCAACTCTATTTCAAACGTCACATTTTCGTAAATCGTTTATTTCAAATATGCTTTCACAAATCGAAAAGGTTTATTAAAGATAATTATGGTTTCACGTAGACACAATTGCTTAAGTGTTTTGGGTTTTAACAAAGAGGCTGTAAGTCTCAAACAAGTTGTTAACAATTGCAAAGATGGTTTTGAAAAAAAACACTTCCATGTGGCACTTGATTCGCCTAACTTCTAGGCCGGGTTTGGGGTGTTACATTTAATGGTATCGAGCCCATTTCAAAACTCGATTGTGGTTTGGGTTCAAAAACGTTTCCAAAATTGTTTTGAATTTTAAATTATAATACATGTTTGGAAGGAAGTATGGCACCAGGTATCCCGGCACCAAGTCAAGTAAGTATTTGTTTTTGTTTTATGATTATTGTGATATGACTATAGGAACACTCTAGTACTTTTAGTTTAAGATGTTGAAACTATAGAGATTGAGACTTTAGGATGCGTTTTACGAAAACAACTTTACTTCTTGTACTCCATAAAACATTGTTTAATAAACACTGAAATAGCATAAAGATTCATAAAACTCTTAATAAGATTAAATCGACTTAGCAAACATGAATGCTAGAAGACATGGACGCGGTAGGCATGGACTTGGTAAAGGCCGAGATGCTAGGGCTAAATCTTCGGTACCGAGGCATATTTCCGAAAAGGAGGTGTTAGCATCGCTAGTGGCTGAGACGGGTTCTCATGATCGAGTTGGGATTGATGAGCTGGCTCATATAGTTAAGGAAGTGTTGGAGGAGGTTAAAGGAATCGGTGAAGCACTTCGAGTTGGGTCTGTGTACTGTAAAAAAAAAAAAAAGAGATCACGATTCTCTAGGGTCACAATCTCGTTCTGTAAAACATGTCAAGGCACGACCAAACTTTTCGGCTTGTGATTTTTGCAAGAGGCATCATCCAGAGAATCTTTGGAGGAGGTTAGGAGCATGCGTGAGATGCGGTCTAAGGAGCATAAGGCTCGGGATTGTTTCCTCACCCTCAAGTCAGGTATGTTTTGGTTGGAAGTGAAGATTGAATGTAGGAAAATTTTTGGTATAAATGGTAGATAACGGTTTGCTATTATGGTTAGATGTTTGGTTGTGTGAAAAAGGATTCAAGATTATGTTAAAAAAAGAACATTGTGGTTTTTTTTTAAAAGAGAGATCTTGCTTGTGAAAGCATAGTGGTGTGATTTGAGCAGTGTGTTAGTAGTTGGTTGGAAATTTCGAGGACGAAATTTTTTTAGGAGGGTAGAATTGTAACATTCCAAAATTGGGCCTAGTAGGATTGGGCCGATTGGGCCTTGGGCTTAGGAGTGTTTAAAATCTTCAAGAATATGAGAATGGTGTTATTGCAAATTGGACTTATTAGTTAAGTGGATTTGGAAGGTTACGAGGTTTCTATGAAGTCTCGGGTTTAATTGGGCTTTATGAAAAATTTAGTATTTTAGCACTTTAAGGAGAGATGGTAAGTAGCTTCAAGACATATGGAAATTTATGAGTAAATAGCTTGCATAAATCAGCAAGTAGTAAAGAGGTTATGGCATCAAGTGAAGTACCTTGTGGAAAGAGGTTCTTCCCATTGTGTGCAAATTTTGATTATTTTTGCATGCTTTCCTTAAGTGTCGGTCAAGAGGTATTTATGGTAAGGTGGACTTCTTATTTTTTTTTGGCAAGATGCCTAAGAGAAAAAGGCAAGGTTGAAGTTGGGGAAAGGAATCAAGAGAAATAGGAAAGAAAGGGGGACATGAGGCTTATTCCATGGATGATGTTTTGGAAAGCTTGGGTGGCCAAAATCTTATCCTAAGGGGATGCATGTGACGCTTTTGGAGTAATTAGGTGGCTGAAATTTTATTTGGCATTTGGTAAAGTCTTAGCCTTGTTTTGGCCAAAAATCCTTTTGACAACTTTGTGCCATTTCTCTCAATTTTGCAACCATCCTTGCCAAATCATAGTAGCACAATAGTGCATTGTTTTTCCTCTCAAATTCTTTTCTTTTCCTTTGCTTTGTGCCGAAATTACAAGCCTTGGTGACCATATTTTCTTCTTTCTTTTTACTTTGGCCGAATTCCCCTAGCACAATTGTGCACTTTCTTGCTCTTTTGTTTGATCAAGATTTTCATCTATTGTTTATTCCCCTTTTGATAGTCGAAATTACAAGGCACTCTTCTTCCATCCAATCTCTTCTTAATCAAATCGGTAAGTGATCGTATATTCCTCTTTTCATTTCTTTTTCTTTTTCTTCCAAGCCATATATTGGTGAAGGGGGGTGTATTTTGGTGATTCTTTCTCAAGCCGAATAAGGTGTGGCTAACATTGTTTTTGTGTTAATCAATTCTAAGGACTCGAAGTACTTTATCGGAGGGCCAATCGAACACCTATCCCTCGTAATAAGAGACTCGGATTGTTGGTAAGTGATAGATTGTTAATCAATTGAAATAATTGGTTGAAGTGGTAAATTCGGTTTTGGGATTAATTGTTGATCGATTGTATCTTTAGGTGCCGCGGAGAATATCGTGTTACGGATTCCGAATAAGGTGTGTAATCCAGTACCCTTCCAAATATATGTTTGAAATGGTGAGTAAATCTCACATCTCTCTGAAATTTTACATGAAATATTACGTGATTCAAAGAGAAATACCGAAAAAACCGATAACCGGCATCCGTGATCACTCGGACGTGCGTATACTCGTAGTGGTAAGCGTGTTTTGTAATAAAACAATTTGATCGAAAGCGATGGCATGTTTTTGAAAAATCACGAAAAATTGGATAAAAGGAATTACAAAGTGAGTAAGATATCAGAATAAAGCTTACTGTGTCTATTTTAATATGGAAGAAACGGAGAAGGAAAAGGAATTTTATATTCGGAGATATAAAAATTTTAGTGAGGCTGGTTCTGAATGACTTCGAGGTATTCTGTTCTATCTTGGAAAATTCTTATAAAATTGTATCAAAAGAAATAAGTGGGAGCAGTAGATGAAAAGTGTACGGTAGGATATTTGAGATTAAGTTAAGAGAGGTCAGAATCGTCAGACAGTGAAACAAGGGAAAATTTAAGGAATAAACTGTACTAAATGGTTAAGTTAAAAATTTTGGAAAATTTATAGTAGAAAGATATACTGAGTCTAGATTCAAGGAAAATTTACTTGATTTAGATTTGAGTTTTCTAACTCGAGTTATGGTCAATTTAGTCGACAGGATTGTGATTGGATGATTTCATTTTATGCCCCAAATTAGTAATTAAGCCTAGGTTGTTGAAATTACCATCATACCCTTGGAGGGTAATTATCTTGAATTACCCCTTAGCGGAGATACGATTGCGAATTATGAAAATGCCCTTACGGGTCAAGTTACGAAAATGCCCTAATGGGCCGAATTACAAAAATGTCCTTATGGGTGAATTATGAAAATACCCTTTATGGGTCAAATTGAAATATGTTGCTATATGGGCCTCATGTGATTAATGGGCCAAAAATACTCTAGTTTGATAAATGGGCCAAAAATACTCTAGTTCGATAAAATGGACCAAAAAAATATTCTAGTTCGATATATGGGCCAAAGTCCGCTAAATTGCTAAATGGACAAGTTTCTAAATTGTTTTATGGGCCCAAATGAAATGTTTAATGATAAACCCATTTATGTTATGGATTATTTGATAAATTGTTATATGGCTATATTTTACTATACACGCATGATTGCATGGGGCAGGGTATTTGATGAACAGAAGAATGTCCTGTTGCCAAAAATCTAGTTCGGTGGCTCTGCCACAAATTTGGCTAAATGCCTCTAGTTCGGTGGCTCTGCCAGAAATTTGGCTAAATGCCTCTAGTTCGGTGGCCCTGCCACAAATTTGGCTATATGCCTCTAGTTCGGTGACAATGTCACAATCTAGTTCGGTAGTGCACTACAATTTTATTAAAAAGGCTTAATGCCTACGATTGATGTGTTTGGCGGGGTGGGTTGACTTGATCCTCACAGGTGTATTGGTTGGTACGGGGGTGTTAGCGGATGGAAATTAGGCTTGTTTGGGAGTTGCATATCACATGCATATTATAAACATGTTATTATGTTATAATTGTAAATGGGCTTAGGCCCAAAATATTGCTATGTGTGTTAGACCCGGTGGATGATGGTAAGGGGATTATACACCGAGTTCTTGTAACTCACCCCCTTTCTCTTAACCCTTGTAGGTAATGCTCCGTAGTGAGGACTTGGGCCCATGGATGACTCGGTGGAGGCTATATTTCCAAAATGGTGTTATCAAATTTTAAATTTTTATTTTCGTTTATTTTATTATTTGCTTCATGGTTGGTTTATTTAGTATGTTGCTTAAATTGTTTTAAACGAGAATTTTTCTAAAAACCAAAATATAGGTTTTCCAAAATCGATTAATAAATGGATTTCAAAATAAACTTTTTCAAATATGTTTTAACTCGAACTCTCTTTCAAATTATTAATGACATTTTCAAAAGTCACGGATTGAAAGTCCAATTCCTTGAATTGTGATTCATAAATCAATCTCTCAAAAGTACTTGTATTTTATCGACGTTTTCGCAATGTTTCAAAATGTTTTTGCAACTCTATTTCAAACGTCACATTTTCGTAAATCGTTTATTTCAAATATGCTTTCACAACCGAAAAGGTTTATTAAAGATAGTTATGGTTTCGTGTAGACACAATTGCTTAAGTGTTTTGGGTTTTAACAAAGAGGCTGTAAGTCTCAAACAAGTTGTTAACAATTGCAAAGATGGTTTTGAAAAAAAACACTTCCATGTGGCACGCTAGATTCGGGCCTAACTTCTAGGCCGGGTTTGGGGTGTTACATTGTTACACCAGTTTTGCTCCATTCCCTGATGTGGATGTAGCGATTCATAACAATTATGAAATTTTAACTTATTGTCATTATTGACGAATCGATAAGAAAAAGATGGATGATTTCAAAATGTTGCCAAATGTTTATTCTTAGTACAAAATGTTCAATGATTTATATTAATTTATCATTCCTTGAAGCAGATGATATCTATATAATCTTATTGGTAAGAAATATGATATATGCTTACATTATTGTCTGAATTACTTTTTGAACATTCCTTGAAGTGAATGTCTACAATAAATTTTATAATCATTTTTTTTTGGATATTTGAAGATTTTGGCATATGCACTGAAGTGAATACTGCACATAATTGTTTGGAAAATATATTTATTTTGTTGACTTAGTGGCATTATAAACTTCACATTGATTTAGACATTTCCAGTAGTAAAACTCACAATAGTACTTATATGTGAATACAAAGTAAAAGGAATGTGTAACGACCCGAATTTGGGCCTAGTAGAATTGGGCCCATTGGGCCTTGGGCACGGGAGTGTTTAAATTTTTTGAGAATAAGAGAACGGCCCTAATGCAAGTTGGACCTATTAGGTGAGTGATTTTGGAAGGTTAGGGGGCTTCTATGAAGTCCCAGGATCAAACTTGGGCTTTAGGAAAATTTTGGTTTTAGGTGAATAAAACCCTGGGAGTTAGTAAGTAGGCTTTAAGAATAAAATGTGGAGAAAAATGACACAAAAGGAGTTGTGGTCTAGTGGCAAATGGTGCCACATGGGAGACAAGGAGGTGACGTCACACAAGGAAGCAAGGGGTCCAAGGTTCAAGTCTTGGCGCATGCATTTCATTTTGATTTATTTTTAAGTGAACTTAAACTTTGGGCTATAGACTTATATTTAGTTGCGCATGATTTTAGACACAAAAGGAGCTTGTGTTGTGGTGGCATGTAGCGTCTGGAGCATAGGAGAAGGCAAAGGTTTGAATCGTATTGCAAGCAAAAAGGGATATTTATTTTGCTAAGTTGGGGCGGCAAGTGGTTGTGATGGATTTAAACTCTGCTGAAGGAGGGATCCCACATCGGGAAGTAGCATGAGGGAAGGTGGGAAGCTGGCTTTAAATAGAGCAATCTATGAGGAGAGTAAGAACACCTTGGTTGGAGTTTGGGCATAGGAGTGTTCGGAGCGCGGATCAACTCCAAATTCCTATCAGGTGTGTATTTCGCCCTACTCTAGCTGTAGAGCGGCAAATGTCGAAATGTCGGTCACACGGCGATGGTACCAACACGAGCGTGTGAGCGCACGTGTGTGGGAGCTTCGACGCGATAGTCGAGGCCCTCATGAATGTTCTCATGAGTCTAGGCTGCCTTGGGCCAAGTGGGCCCAATGGGCCCGTGGGTCCATATGAATAAATTGTATGATTGTGCAGTAGATATTGTATTGGACTATGTGAATCTCATATCTATGGCTAGATTTGGGCTAAATGGGCCACACGAGCGTGTGGGTCCATTTGGGCCGAGAATAAACCATAGGCCCATTCACATCGTTATCTCTGTTTAGAATACCTTGGTTTACAAAATTACTGGAATACCCTTGGTTTACAAAATTACCAAAATACCCCTGATTTATGAAATTACCGAAATATCCTCAGTTTGCAAAATTACCAAAATACCCTCGATTTGCAAAATTACCAAAATACCCCTAGTTTGCAAAATTACCGAAATACCCCTAGTTTGTAAAATTATCAAAATACTCTTAATTTGTGAAATTAACGAAACACCCTAGGTTTGTGAAATTATCGAAATACCCCTGGTTTGTGAAATTACTAAAATACCTCCGATTTGCGAAATTATCGAAATACCTCTGATTTGTGAAATTACCGAAATACCTTTAGATTGCAAAATTACTGAAATACCCCTAATTTGTGAAATTATTGAAATACCCCGTGTTTGAAAAATTACTAAAATACCCTAGTTTTCAAAATTATCGAAATACCCCTGTATGGTAAAATTACTGAAACACCCCTAAAGGGTAGGGTTACCGAAATAACCTTATCGGTTAAATGACTGCTTTACTCTTGTGGGTAAATGACTGACTTGTGCTATGATTTGACTGATTTGGCTGTGATCGAATGACTGTGTTTTAACTGACTTGACTGTGGGCGGGTGACTAATATGCTATTAATATGTGTTCAAATGACTGTTACTAAGCATGGACATTTTGCATACACGTGTAATGATTGAGCATGACATACAGGACATGTTGCATGGGTTGGGTTTAATGATTGGAGGAAGTATAGTTTTAGTGGCTCTCCCACATATCGTTCTGGTGGCTCTGCCACATACCGTTTGAGCGGCATCGCCACATACTATTTTAGTGGCTCAGCCACATATACCGTTATTAGCAGCAAGGTTGCATTATTAGAGAGCTTGGCTCTGTGCCATCTTGATTATGGCTTTGTGCCAGTCGTATTTACCCGTGGCTATGTGCCTAACAGATATCGATGAATCTGTGTCAGTCATATTTACCCAAGGCTGTGTGCCGATTATATTACCATCGCTGATGGCTATGTGCCAAACATAATACAGTTACTGATGGCTCTGTGCTAATTATAATACCGCTATTGAAGGTTTAGGAGCCGTATATATACCGTGATTAGCAGCTTGACTGCAATATTGGTGTGGATTGGCGGGGTGGTTTGACATGATCCCCACATGGTACGATTGGTTGGTACGGGTGGGGAGTTAGTTGGCTGGTAGGATTGGGGTGGGTTCATATCCATTGCATTGTTTTGATTTGGGGATTTGGCCCAGCATGCTACCGAATAGGGCTTAGGCCTAGACCGATACCATAAGGGTTCAGGCCCGAACCGTGGCCGTATAGCGGATTACACACTGAGTTCTCGTAACTCACCCTTTACTTTTAACTGTGCAGGTAATCCCCAGCCTTAGAGCATTTGGAGCTGGGGAGGACTCGAAGGTGGCCACACGTTGGATATGGTTTAAAGATTAAACTTAGCGATTTTAGTCTAATTTAGTTACTTTAAATTATTGGGTTAATAATTTTGTAATAAGGCCATTGGTTTTTTTCGTTTTAACTCTTATTTAGTGTTCCTTTAGATTACAAACTACTACTCTATTAAACACGGATTTTTCCAAAGTAACTACTGTTTTTCAAAATATCACGTTTCCGCAATTGTTTTAAATTAATCTTTTGCATCAAATAAAGTTTTGAAGATAATAATGGTTTACAAGAGAATGGCTTTAATAAACTACGTTTTGAAAATAATAGTGTGTTTGCAAGGGAAACAACTTTAAGCAAATTTTATTTGTTAAGCGACGAAACTCGAGGTTTTTCATTGATAAAAAGTTTTTAAATTGAGGAAAGGTTTTTAAAGATCGTATGGTTTTATACAACCTTTTGATGTGACATGCTAGATTCGGGCCTAACTTCTAGGCCGGGTTTGGGGTGTTACAGAATGATAGTAAACTTATCAATTTGTTACAATTTATATTGACATTATTAGTACAATTGAAAGGCATGTTAAAGTAAACCAGAAGTCTACTAATACAAATGCATTTACTACTTGGCGTGACCAATTAGACCGTCCTGGATCATATAAGATGTGAAAATTAATTTAGAATTCATAGGGACAATCATTAAAGAACTAGAATATTCTTTAATTTAAAGAATTCTCATTTGTTGCTTGTTCTAAATGAAAATTTCTTATTAGAAACTCACTAGCTAAAGTTGAGATTTAATGTCTTGCATTCCTGAAATGAAAATGGGCTCATTTATCCACCATGTGGATGGTTTGATATTATGTTATTCCTAGTAGATGCATCTATAAAATATTCACATATGTATTATCAACTTGCAACCTGTCGTTTGCAAGATTACTTGTTTAAATAATTGATTTTAGATTATATAATTAAGACAATTTATATTGCTAAAGTTGATAAGTTTATATCTCAGTCTTTTATTGATTGAGTTTGAAAAACTTTCCTAAAAGCTTGTTATTTATGCACATAATGGTTTAGAGAAATTATTGATTGAATACATTTGATTAATATTTATGTAACACCCTAAACCCGACCTAGATGTTATGGCTGTATCCAGAGGTGTCACAAAGAATGGGTTTGAAAACGAAGTCAATACGATAAAACCATTTCAGTTTTTCAATTCTTATTTTCTTGTATCAAATGTCAAAATGTTATCTAATTAATTAATTTTCCTTTAAACATGTTTTACAGCAGAAGCTATCGAAAACCATTCTATTTCAAAAATTCAGTTTGCATTTTCAGAAGCCTTTATTTGCGTAAAACTGTTGTTTCCATAAAACATTTTACCAAAGTAATCAAATTATCAAACAACCTAATAATCAACAGTTAAAAGCTAAACAGTCCAGTCTAGAGAGTCCCATAGATTACAAACTCTCAAATAAAACCAAAAATATAAATAATAAGAACTGTTAATTACTAAGTAAAGTAGTTTTCAAGCAGGTGGTAACCGCTGAGTTTCCGCCGCACCGATCCACCAAAGTCTATGGATTACCTGAACAGAACAAACAAACAAATGTGAGTTTTCGTAAACTCGGTGTGCAACCCAATAGAATTAGACATGCAAAACATACAGAAATCTCATATATATATATATATAATCAGATACAGGTCCGGACTCATGTCCATCTCAGATACAGATAACAGATACAGATATACAAATCAGATAATCAGAATCCCACCCCCATCCTCTACACACCATCTTTGACCATCCCATCACACCATGTGGGGTTTAAAACACCCACCCAACCCTACACACCATATCGAGCCATTACGACACATATCACAGATGCAGCCAAGCTGCCATAATATAGGCGATGATCGCCATACAGAGCACTTCCTCCACGTATACAAATCCCACCCCAAAATAGATATAGAAAACAGATACATAATTTACAGATTAAACATGCTCAACATGCCTAAATACAAACAACAGCTATATACATATTTAGCAGACTAATCAGTCATACACAATAGTATCATACTCAGAACAAAATATCAGTCTAGCAGATCTCATAGTTTTAAGGTTTGGTTAGCCCTTACCGACCCTACGATAGGCCCACAGTCGAACAGAATGACCCGTGTGACCCTAGGGATCCATACTAGAAAAATAGTCCCACATGCCCATGTGGCTTGCACGTATGGGCCCACACACCCAGACTGACCTTGTCTGTGTGGTCCACATGGCCTGGCCAAAAACCCATATGCCTGTGTAGCCCACACGGCCACACTCCAGCCACCACACGGTTGTGTCTTGCGCGTAGCCATGTCTTTGTCGACCACACGGGTGACCACATGCCTGTGTGGTGTCGATAGAATAGTTTTTCAACTTTTTTTGAAACTGATTTTTCTTCATTTTGAGTACACACCTGATATTGATTTGATTCGAAAATTATTCCGAGCCTTCCAAGACCTAAAAAGGAGTACCCCAACACCAATTTAGCAGCTAGGATAACAATTCCAACACAAGAATTGACAAGGAACCGACTTACCACTAACGACAAATCGCCTCAAACGCGACCTAAATCGTTGAAATACAATTCCCTGCACCACAATATGCTCCTAAACACAAATTACCAGTAGTCAACCATTACCGATTTACATTGCTAAACCCCAAACCAAAAATTACAACAACAGAGTTCTACTTACCAACAAAAAGGAGAACCTAACAGTTGCAATGGCACGATCGAACAATAGATCCACAAGTGGCACGATCGAACAATAGATCCACAAGCTGAAACAAAAAAGATACAAAACAGAGGGTTGCAAAGAAGGAGAAAAGAAAGGTCAGAAAGGGGGAAAATAGAAGGAACTTGATGTCAGATTTTCTTTGGAGAAGAGAGAGAATTTTAGCAAAAAAAAAATAAGAAAATACAGATAACCCCCATATCATATATTTTTCTCCCACTGACCCACTCTCTTAGACTTTCAATATGACCGAAACTCTATCAGTCAGCAGAGCAAAAATTAATACCCACGTTCGCGCAGGGATTCGAACATAGGACCTCTATAACGTCCCAAACTCTGCTTTTGCGATTAATTGACACAACTGTGTATTTACTTGTAACATCCTGAATTTTTGGGCCTATGCGTTTAATGGGTGAATATGTTTAATATGTTAATTTAATAAATAAGGGTCCAAATTGGGCCCAGAATTAGTCAAAGGCCTTGGTTAAATTATTAGATTGGGCATTATAGAGTTAAAAGAGTGGTAATTATGTTTAAAATACCAAAGTGGGCTTGTGGCCCAATCTTAGGAGGTGACGCCACATAAGGGAGTAAGGGGCCCAAATTTAAGTTTCATGGAGCCCAATTCTTTTAATTTAAGTTGGCTAAATTTTGGGCATTTTGATTAGGTGGGGTGGATGGCAACAAGGCTAAAATTTAGGGGTTTTAATGTTTAAAATATGTGGATAATAAGCAGACAAAGACTATTATTTAGGAATTTATTTTATGTGGATAATAAGCAGATAAAGGCTAAAATTTAGGGATTTTAATGATTAAAATATGTGGATAATATGCTGATAATGGAGGGAGGAGTTAGAGATAATTAAGTCACTTTTAGATGAGCTAGTAGAATAAGATAAAGGAGAAAAGATAGGATTTATCTGCAAGGTTAGGTAAGTGCCGAAATTTCTATAAATAGGGGGAATCTCTTCAGTTTCGGCATTTGGGTTTTTCTCTCATTCTTTTCTCTTATTCTCTGAGTAAAAGCCGAAAACTTCTAAAGTTCCATCTTCTTCTTCATTCTCTGCAAAAGCCAAAATCTCTAAGCCTAATCCCTCATCTTCACTTTGATTCAAAAGCCGAAACTCTTTCCATTCTTTTTCTTCCTAGCCGAAATCTTCAAGTCACTTCCTTGTTTTCTTTTCTTCTTCTCTTTTCCTGTCAGAAACCGAAACTCTTCACTCAAGTATTTTAAAATCCAAAGAAACATCAGCCTTATCTTGTTCATACTTTTTTCCAGGATTTTCCTAAAAGCGGAAATCCCTAGATCTCATCTCTTGTGATTGCCGAATTGCTTTTGTGGTGCCTACTTGTGCCGAAATCTGAAGGGAACTTTAGTGGAGTCAATCGCATAGATCTCTAAGTTATAGATCGGTAGCACTCGAATCGTGTTACTTTCGAGATTTCAAGGTAAGAAGATCTATTAGTTTCAACGTGTAAATTCTGGATTTACTAACCCTTGGCCGAATATAGGAGAGGCCCTATTTTCACATCTTTCTGGCTTTTTGAGGAAAGTTGTACATCAGTCTAGCAAGGGTATCAACATTAATCAGGTGTGTAATACTTCCCCACCATCTAGATCTAATCATAAAATGCATGATCATAAGATTTATATGTTCTGATAATTGCAGACATCTCGATTTATTGATGAAAGCCCAAGGAGGGTAAAAGCGGTTCACCAGGTTAGTAAATAATCTGTTTATATGTTATAAGTAAAATGCTTGTATGTGATTGCATGGGTTGGGCTGATGAAAGGAGAAAGTTATAAGTTATATGTGTAGCGGTTTTGCCGTGATCTGATGTAGCGGCTAATGCCGTGAATTGTTAAACGGGCTTCGGCCATTATATGTTATAAGGGCTTCGGCCATCATATGTGGATGAGCAGCATGACTGCCATCATGGTGTGTAGCGGTGTGGGTCGATTGTAGAAATCCCCAATGGTGTGTACGGTTGGTACGGGGGCGTGTAGCGGATGGAAACCTAGGCAAACGGGTTGGGTTTTGCATATTATTTGTTATAAATTTTTATTATGAGTATTATACTGTTTACTTTTTTTACTGGGCTTAAGGCCCAAAATCTAGTGGTGCATGAGAGTTGCACACTGAGTCTCGCGACTCACCCTTTTAATTAACATTTCAGGTGATACCTAGTGCTTCGGACCGGGCTGGAGAGGAACGCAAGGTGCCCATGCAGAAGAATATGTGGATTTAGCAAAAAGACTCAAGTCATTATTTTATATTTTTTAATTAGTGGATTTTAAAATTTTGTTGTAATAAGGCCATGGGCCACTAGTTTATATTTTGTTTTATTTTTGGGGTTTAATTACTTTTAGTTATTTAATTTTTTTATTTTAATTAAACTAAGGCATGTAATTAAGATTGGTTTTATTTTACAAAGGCATATTCTATATGAAATATATTTGGGCTTTTCAGAAAAATACGACATGTTTGACAAAAATTTTCTTAGTGACATACCAGATCCAGTCGTAGCAATTGGGCCAGGTTTAGGGTGTTACATTGCTTCAGTGGTTATGTGTTCTGGTATGTGTGAAAGGTCCCAAGTTCAAGCCAAACCTTTGGCAAATTTTGGTATTTTTATAATATAAGGCCTATCTCTGTTCAGTGGACTTATATTAAATCACTTGTGATTCCATATCAGAATAAGCCTGCTGGCTTGGTGGTTAAGATGTGTGTTGGTGTGTTGGAGGTCTGAAGTTCAAGTCCCTATGCAGGAATGGGAGTGTATTTTTGCTTGTTTGACCGAGAGAGTTTTGGGCAAATTCTGAGTAGTGGGTTAGTGGAGAGAAATTAGGGATATGTAATCAGTTTTTCAATTTTCCCAAAAATTCTCTTTTCTCTTTGACTTTTTTCTCTATTGTTTCACTTTCAAACTTTCAGCTTTCTATTTTGTTTCCATCATTTTGTCAATTCTCCCTTTCTGTCTTCCTCTTTTTTGTTTACCTGATTAAGATTTGGGTGCAACCATCGATTTCATCTATTTCGGTAAGTTGGGTAAGCGTGTTTTAGTTTTGGTATTCTTGAATTGTTAATTAATGGAATTATTTCATGTTTAGAAGACCCTTGGACGGCTGTGGGTTCCAATCGGTGCCAAGGAAGTTCGATTTCATTATTGTACGTTCAAGGTATTAGTTGTCGGAAATGTTTGGGATTGACTGATCTTAAAATTTTGATTTGGTATCAGTTTAAGTGATTGAAATTGGTTTTTGGATGGTCAAAAATAGGTACTGAAGTGCTCGGGGATCATTTTAGCTTCAATTGAAACCAGGTGTGTACCCGGAAACGCAACAAATGAGGTTTCAGTGAAAACCAAAAACCTCACTGTCAACGCCACACGGGCGTGTAGCCGCCCGTTTGGTAGGTCGTGCGCCCTAACACGGGCGTGTGATCGACGAGGCCACATGGGCGTGTGAGCCCATTTTCACTGAACTGGTTGCTAAGGTTGCACGGGTCGCCCAAGTCGACTGTGAACCTATTGTAGGGTCGGTAAGCATTACTTGGACCCCTAATTGTGTGAACTGACTAATTGATGGATATATTGAGCATGATGATAATATTCATGTATACATTTACTGATTATATGTACTAATATCATGAGATAGCATGCCATGCATTGCATGGGGTTGGGTTGAGTTTATTTGGAGGAAGTGTACTAAAAGGCTCTCAAGCCTAATATACTGGCAACTCAGCTGCAAACTACTGTTTGTGCCGCATTCAGTGCTACCTAGAGTGTAGGGATGGGTGGGCTGATTTAATCCCCACATGAAGTTTAGGGTTAGACAGAGATGGTGTGTAGAGGCTGGTTGGGTAGGACTTTGCTACTAAATATTTATGACTGATACTGATAATGTGATGGGCTAAGGCTCTACTGCATACTTAATATTGTACTGAGATGGGCTAAGGCCCAAACTATTACTGATACTGGAAAGGGCTTAGGCCCAATACTGTTTTGGTTGTGCGTTGTGCTTTGCTATTTTTTGTTTTTGGGGGATTACACATTGAGTTTATGCAAACTCACCCTTTTTTTTTAATGTGCACAGGTAATCCCCAGACCTAGATGGATCGGTACGGTGGAGGACTCCATGGTAACCATGGTTTTGGACTTTCATGGTTTTTATCACGTTTTATGATTATTGGTTTATTTTGATGTAACTTGCGGACTTTTTAGGACTTTTGCTTAAATTTGGTTTTTTTATTTTTATGGATTTATAACTTCAAGACCTAGGAAGACTAGATTTTCAAAAGCTAAAGTATTTTCTAAACCTTCGACCTCTTAAATGGTTTTCCCTAAAACAAAGGGGTTTCTCTAAAATAGACCAATTTACTTAATTAACTCAGTTTTTCATAAAATAAATGACTTCTAAAGCTTCCATAATGAATTATGTTTTAAAATAATTGACTAGATGAGTAAGCAATTTCTAGAATCAATAAGAGTAATAAAACGAACACGATTTTATTGTAACAACTTAGTTTCAACACGCTATCATGTGACATCGCCAGATTCGACCATAATGTCTGGGTCAGGTTTGGGGTGTTACATTTAGTAGTATTAGAGCCAGGTTGCAAAACTCGACTGTGGATTATGGGTTTTTAATATTTGGTTTTTGAAGAACTAACTTTCAAATTATTTAAAATGTTTCTACTGAGTATGTGGTACACCGAGTCTCCGGCACCAATCCTGTATGTATTGCATAACTGATATATGTTTGAATTGAAAATGCTGTGCTATTCTGAAACTACTATAGGTAGTACACTGTGAAAATACTCTATTTAGTATATACTGAAAACTGTAGTTAAACTAAAACTCTAGTAAACTACTAGAGACTGCGACGAATGAAAACAAACTCTAAACTTCTGGTACTATTTTACATAAAATATTTGTTAACAAACATTAGAACTGTAACTGATTTATAAAACTGTTAATGTAGATAAAAATCCAGAATCTATGATGCTATCATGTGACATCGCCAGATTCGACCATAACATCTGGGTCAGGTTTGGGGTGTTACATTTAGTGGTATTAGATCCAGGTTGCAAAACTCGACTGTGGATTATGGGTTTTTAATATTTGGTTTTTGAATAACTAATTTTCAAATGATTTAAAATGTTTCTACTGAGTATGTGGTACACCAAGTCTCCAGCACCGATCCTGTATGTATTCCGTAACCGATATATGTTTTAATTGAAAATGCTATGCTATTCTGAAACTATTATATGTATTATACTGGGAAAATACTCTATTTAGTATATACTGAAAACTATAGTTTAACTAAAACTATAGTAAACTACTAGAGACTGCGACAAACGAAAATAAACTCTAAACTTCTAGTACTGATTTACAAAACTGTTAATGTAGATAAAATCCAAAATCTATGATGAGCGCATGAAGTATCTACAGACGAGGTGCCCAAGGTTGAGGTAGAGGCCGTAGAGGGGCTCGAGCTGAGTCCTCTTTTCTGGGCACTATGCCAAATCTAGACACGAGTGAGACGCCAGTGTCACCTGCTACTGAGACTGGGTCTTAAGATCGTATAGCTGGGGATGACGCATTGTCCTGGGCTATGCTAAAGATATTAGAGAGGGTCGCTAGAGCCAATACTAGATCTGGGGGCCGAGGGTCGATTTTGGAATGACTCCAGTCCAATGGAGCTAAGTTTTTTAGGGCTGTCACTAGAATCGCCACTAATGTGGTCGAGTACTGGATTGAGGCCACAGAGAGGATCATGGATGAACTGGATTGCACCCCCGAGTAGAAATTTAAGGGTGCAGTCTCACTATTGAGGGATGAGGCTTATCAGTGGTGGCTTACTATTAAGGAGGGCACTGAGTCCGAACATTTGACCTGGGAGTCCTTTAAGATCGCCTTCCAGAGGAAATATATGGGAGCCAATTATTTTGACGCCCGTAGGAGGGAGTTTCTGAATCTGACACAAGGAGATCGAACAGTGGCCGAGTATGAGGCCAAGTTTTTTAGACTAAGCCGCTATGCGTGAGGTATGGTGGCATCTAACTACGAGCGATGTGTCCGATTTGAGAATGGCCTCAAGGATAACTTGAGGGTTCTGGTAACTCCGCAGAGGGAGCGAGATATTTCTGCCTTGGTCGAGAAGGTGAAGATCACCGAGAAGTTTAAGCGCACTGAGCGCCAAAACCACAATAGAGAGAGAGCTAAGAACAAGAGGGATTCAAAGCCCTCGGGTTCTGTATAGAAGCCGAAGAAAAGGTCAGAGTTGATAGGCCAATTAGAGCTGGTCCCCCTATTACTGCTACTAAACTGTAGCCATGTGCCGATTGTGGTAGACGCCAGCAGGGCAAATGTTGGAGGAGGACTGGAGCGTACCTGAGGTGTGGATCGTTGGATCACCATATTAGGGAGTGTCCGTTGAGGACCGATCAGATGCAAGCTCAAGGTACTGGTACTGCACAGCCACAAAGGGCAGTCCAGCAGCCACCGAGTGGCCGTGGTCAGGCTAGGGGTGGTAATGGCATGATCCATGGACAGAGAGCACCTGGCAAAGGTGCTGGACAAACTAAGGCGAGGCAGCCTGCTTTAGTATATGCTACTCGTCATCGAGAAGACCAAGATGCTCTAGACATCATCACTGTTACATTCTTTATTTTTTATGTACCATACACTACATTGATAGATATAGGATCCACTCACTCCTATATTGTCTGCTCTATTTCTGGGAATATGGGATTATCGGTTTAGAGTACTTCTAGTGAGGTCATTGTATTAAGTCCGTTAGGGCAATCAGTTCAGGTCAGCAAACTGTATAGAGATGTTCCGTTAGAAGTTCATGGGACGGTTTTTTTGGCTCACTTAATGGAGCTTCTGGGTATGGACTAGTTGGTCAAGCACCGTGCCAGTCTAGACTATGTGACTAAGAGGGTCGTCTTGAGAACTGATGAGGATAATGAGGTAGTTGTGGTTGGAGAGTGTCAGGATTATCTATCGAATGTGATTTCTGTATTGATTGCTGAGAAACTGGTTAACAAGGGATGTAAGGCGTACTTGGCCTACGTAGGTGTTTCCACTTCTAGACACTCTACTATAAATGATATCCACACTATAAGGGATTTTCCAGATGTCTTTCCTGAGGAGCTACCGGGTTTACCTCCGAATCGGGAAGTGGAGTTTGGGATTGAGCTTTTCCCTGGTACACCTTTGGTGTCCATCGCTCCCTATCGAATGGCACCGAAGGAGCTTACAAAGCTTAAGGCTCAAATTCAGGAGTTGTTAGACCGTGGGTTCATCCGCCCTAGTGTGTCTCTGTGGGGAGCACCGGCACTATTTGTCAAGAAGAAGGATGAATCCATGAGGATGTGCATCGACTACCGTCAGCTGAACAAGTTAACCATGAAGAACAAGTATCCACTTCCGAGGATAGATGATTTGTTTGACCAGTTTCGAGGGGCGTCTGTGATTTCCAAGATTGATCTGTGTTCTAGATATCATAAGTTGAGGGTTAAGGAAGCTGATGTATTTAAGACGGCATTTAGGACTCGTTATGGACACTACGAGTTCCTAATGATGCCATTTGGACGGACGAATGCACTGACAGCTTTCATGGATCTAATGAACTGAGTATTTTAGCCTTATCTGGATCGATTTGTGGTGGTGTTCATCAATGACATACTGCTTTATTCGAGGAATGAGGATGACCATGACGAGTATCTTAGAGTTGTTCTTTAGACTTTGAGGGAAAAGCATCTCTATGCAAAGTTTAGCAAGTGTGAGTTCTGGTTGCGAGAAGTAACATTTCTGGGTCATGTGATTTCTACTGAGGGGATTCATGTTAACCCTCAAAAGATTAAAACTGTGTTGGACTAGAAGTAGCATAAGAATGTGTCTGAGATTTGCAGTTTTCTGGGACTGGCGAGTTATTATCGACGGTTTGTAGAAGTTTTCTCACTGGTTGCAGCGCCCTTAACTAAGCTGCTACGTAAGGGTGTTTCGTTTGTCTGGACTGATGCACAGCAAGAGAGCTTTGAGAAGCTCAAGACTGTACTAACTGAGGCTCCTGTTCTGATACAGCTTGAACCTAGAAAGGATTTCACGATTTACAACTATGCATTACTTGACGGTTTGGGATGTGTGTTGATGCATGATGGTAAGGTGGTAGCATATACGTCTCGTCAGCTTAAGAAACATGAGGCAAACTATCCGACGCATGATTTGGACCTGGCTGCCGTGGTATTTGCATTGAAAATCTAAAGGCATTATCTATACGGTGAGAAATGTATCATCTACACTTATCACAAAAGCCTCAAGTATCTCCTTACTAAGAAGGAGTTAAATTTTAGGCAGCATAGATGGATTGAGTTGCTTAAGGATTACAACTGTACCATTGAGTACCATCCAGACAAGGCCAATGTGGTGGCCGATGCATTGAGCCATAGGGCTATGACTGATCTGAGAGCGATGTTTGCTAGACTTAGCCTGTTCGACGATAAGAGTTTGTTGGCTGAGCTATAAGTTAAACCGACTTGGTTCGAGAATGGACTTCAGTATTGCATTCCATCTTCAGATAGATGGTCAACCTGAGAGGGTGATTCACATACTGGAGGATATGTTGAGGAGTTGTGCTATTGATTTTTGAGGTAGTTGGGAGGATTACCTGCTGCTAGCTGAGTTCGCTTACAACAATAGTTTCCAGTCCAGCATGCAGATGGCACCTTACGAGGCTCTGTATGGTCGTAAGTGTCACACACCCTTGTATTGGTCTGAGGTGGGTGAACGACGTGTTATGGGTCCTGAGTTGGTTTATGAGACTAAGGATAAGGTCAAACTGAATTGAGATCGACTAAAAGTAGCATCGGACAGACAGAAGTTTTACACAGATCTGAAAAGGTGTGAGATTGAGTATTCACTGGGGGACTTTGTGTTTCTTAAGGTCTCTCCGTGGAAGAAGGTTCTGAGGTTCGGCCATAAGGAAAAGCTGAGCCCTAGGTTTATTGGGTCGTATCGAATTCTGAAGTGAGTGGGACCAGTCGCTTATCAGTTGGAGCTACCTCCAGAGTTAGACCGTATTCACGATGTGTTCCACATCTCAATGTTGAGACGCTACCGCTCTGATCCCTCGCATATTGTCCCTGTTGAGGGGATTGAGGTTCGACCAGATCTAACCTTCAAGGAGGAGCCGGTTAAGATTCTGGATTGCGATGTTGAGGTTTTAAGGAGAAAGTCCATTCCTTTAGTGAAGGTGCTGTGGCGGAATCATAGCACTGAAGAGGCCACATGGGAGCCTGAGGATGCGATGTGTCAGTAGGATCCTAATCTTTTCTGATCAGATAAATTTCGAGGCTGAAATTTTCTTTTAGCGGGTAGAGTTGTAATGTCCCAAACTTTATGTTTCTACTTTTGCGATTAATTGACAAAACTGTGTATTTGCTTCAGTGGTTATGTGTTCTGGGTATGTGTGAGAGGTCCCAAGTTCAAGCCATGTCTCTGGAAAATTTTGGTATTTTTCTGATATAAGCCCTATCTCTGTTCAGTGGACTTATACTAAATCACTTGTAATTCAATATCAAAATGGGCCTACTGGTCTGGTGGTTCAGATGTGTGCTAGTGTAACACCCCATACCCGTAACCGACGAGAGTACAGGGTACGAGGTGTAACCTTACTAAAACACATACTAGCATACATTTCCAATTCATAAAAGTTTGTTCAAATTTAAAACTTTTCAAACTTTGTCTTAAAATACTTAATATGGGCCTACAAGGCCCAAAACACACTTTAGAAACGGGTCAGAACCAAACCGAATTCTTAGAAAACTTTGGAAAATGTCACTAAAAACAAGGGCACACACCCGTGTGGAAGGGCGACATGCCCGTGTGTCTTGATAACATGGCTATGCTGAAGGACTGTGTAACTCACACGGCCTAAGCATATAGGGACACACCCGTGTCCCATGCCCGTGTGGATTTATTTCTCAATTTGAACCTATAAGAGTTTCCACACGGCCTGGCACATGCCCGTGTCCATGGCCTGTGTCCCTCACACGGCCATGACATGCCCGTGTCTTTGCCCATGTATAAAAACCTTGACATTCTGTTTCTGACGTCATCAACAAAATAAGGTCACATGGCCAAGGCACACGCCCGTGTTCTTAGGCTGTGTGGTGAATTAAATTCCTAACTTCAAGTGCAGACTTTGCACGGCCTGGACACATGTCCATGTCCTATGGTCTTGTCTTCCAAGCGGTTGAGACACACGGCCGTGCCTCAGCCCGTGTGGTTACTACTGGGCATTCTGTTTTGCCAACTTAGGGTGCAGGGGGACACACGACTGAACTACACGCCTATGGGGTAGACCATGTGTCACACACGACCTAGACACACGCCCGTGTGTCTACCCATGTGGACAATAACAAGGCTATTTACCAAGCCCTTTTTGCCACATTTACTTGCACCAAAATAAGCCACATTAAATAATCTACTTAATCATGCATTAATATACTAAATACTCAACCATGCAATTTTCACATCCATGAAAAACAATATCATTTTCATATATCAATAATAAGTATTAGCCATCATCCATGACCCTGTACAAAACAAATTCATCTTCAAGACAAGCCAACACATTTGGAAAAAAACAATATAACACTTGACAAAAGACCAAGCCCCTCCATACACAAAATGATAAATCTAACTATACCAAATGTTTCAATTGATAGTGTTATCAAGCCTCCTACATCCTTTGATTCTCGAGCTAGCTTGGCGATACTATAAGAAAATGGAAAGGAAAGGGGGTAAGCACAAAGCTTAGTAAGTCATAGGTAAATAATTAACAACAATTACCATGCATTATCATACTCATAGCATATCATAAACTTGCACCAAATTCTCAAATAACTAAAGACATAACTTACTCATTTTCATCCTTACTAATCATACTACATAATTCAAAACATTTCAAAATTCCTACTTTGGCAAAATTAACGTTTTGCCCTTAGACTTTTGCCAAATTACAATTTTACCCCTAGGCTCGTAAATCGATTTTCATCAAATTTCCTCATTAACAAAGCCAAGTCGAATCTATTTTAAGCTTATAGAAACTCACAAATCCAATTATTTCACACGTTAACTACCTATTTTACAACCTTTACAAGAAGGTCCATTTTAGGTGTTTTCATGGAAACCCCTTTCACAAAAGTTTTTTATCTAACAACCAAGATTTATTTTCTTCCATAAAAATTCGATAAACAACACTAATGTTCTCATCGAAAAACCCTAGACATTCAACCATATTGCAAAATAGTACCATTATTAGCTAGATTAAGCTACAAGGGTTCCAAAAACACAAAAAATCAACAAAAATAATCATCAAAATGACTTACTTGCAAGAGATAAGCTTGGCTGAAATTTTTGAGCTCTCAAAACCCTTAAGTTTGCTGAAAATTTTGGTTGTAGGGAGGAAGATGAAGAGATGATATCTTTTTCTCTTTATTTTATTTTTATTTCATCAATTAAGTCACCTAATGCCACCAACTTTGACAAATTTTCATTTCTTTGTCCCCTATGGCCGGCCAACACTCTCCTAAGGGCCTAACTGCATATTAAGCACCTCCAATTTAAGGTTCTATAGCTATTTGACACCTTTAGCTTGTAGAACAAAACTTTTGCACTTTATGCAATTTAGTCCTTTTTCAAAATTAAGCTTGCAATCACTAGAATTAATTCACCAAAATTTTCATGCACTCATATAATCATGCTATAACAAAAAAAAAAATATAAAAAATCCTTTCTACGGCCTCAGATTAGTGGTTCCAAAACCACTATTCTAACTAGTCCCAAAATCTGGTTGTTACAGTTGGTGTGTTTGAGGTCTGCAGTTCGACTCCCAACGTAGGCGTGGGAGTGTATTTTTACTCGTTTGACCGAGAGAGTTTCGGTCAAATAGAAATTCTGAGTAGTGGGTTAAGGGAGAGAAATTAGGGATATGTGATCAGTTTTTGGTTTTCCCAAAAATTCTCTTTTCCCTCTGACGTTTTTTCTGTTCTTCCACTTTAAAATTTTCTGCTTTCTATTTTGTTTCCATCATTCTTTCAATTCTCCCTTTCTGTCTTCCTTTTTTTTTGTTTACCTAATTAAGATTTGGGTGCCACTGTCAATTTCATCTATTTCGGTAAGTTGGGTAAGCCTGTTTTAGATTCGGAATTCTTGAATTGATAATTAATGGAATTATTTCGTGTTTAGGAGACCCTTAGGTGGCTGTGGGTTCCAATCGGTGTCGAGGAACTGTGATTTCGTTATTGTACATTCAAGGTATGAGTTTTCAGAAATATTTGGGATTGTATGTTCTTAATAATTTAGTTTGGTATCAGTTTAAGTAAATGAAATTAGTTTTTGGATGGTCGAAAATAGGTACTAGAGTGCTCGGAGATCATTTTAGCTTCAATTGAAACCAGGTGTGTACCTGAAAATGCAGAAAACGAGGTTTTTGTGAAAGTCAAAAACCTCACTATCGATGCCACATGGGCGTGTGGTCACTTTTGTGGTAGGCCATGTGCCCTAACACGGGCGTGTGATCGACTAGGTCAGGCCGTGTGCACAAGACACGGCCGTGTGATGGCTAGGTAGGCTGTCTGCGACACACGGGCTAGACTGATTTGGGCCGTGTGGACCACACGAGCGTCTAGGCCCACACAGGTAGTCCACACAGGCTTGTGGGATTCTGGGATAGGCCGTGTGGGCCCACACGGGCAGGCCACATGGGCGTGTGAGCCCATTTTCACTGAACTCATTGTTAAGGTTGCACGGGTTGCTCAAGTTAGTTGTGAACCTACTATAGGGTCAGTAAGCATTACTTGGACCCCTAATTGTGTGAACTGACTGATTGATGGATATATATTGAGCATGATGATAGTATGCATGTATACATTTACTGATTATATGCACTGATATCATGAGATGGCATGCCATGCATTGCATGGGGTTGGGTTGATTTTATTTGGAGGAAATGTACTGAAAGGCTCTCAAGTCTAAAATATTGGCAGCTCAGCTGCAAACTACAGTTTGTGCCGTATTCAGTACTACCTGGAGTGTAGGGACGGTGAGTTTATTTAATCCCCACATGGAGTGTTGGGTTGGACGGAGATGGTGTGTAGAGGCTAGATGGGTAGGACTTTGCTACTGAATATTTATGGCTGATACTGATACTATGATGGGCTAAGGCTCTACTGCATACTTAATATTGTACTGAGATGGGCTAAGGCCCAAGACTATTTTCAATGTGCACTATGCTTTGCTATTGTTTGTTTTTGAGCAATTACACACTGAGTTTACGTAAACTCACCCTTTTGTTTAATGTGCATAGGTAATCCCCAGACCTAGACAGATCGGTGTGGCGGAGGACTCAGCGGTAATTGCGGTTTTGGACTTTCATGGTTTTTATCCCGTTTTACAATTTTTGGTTTTTTTATGTAACTTGCGGACTTTTTGGGACATTTGCTTAAATTTGTTTTTTTATGGATTTATAACTGTTAGTTGTAGGATGACTCAGTTTTCAAAAGCTAAAGTATTTTCTAAACCCTCGACCTCTTAAACGGTTTTCTCTAAAACAAAGGGGTTTCTCTAAAATGGATAGATTTACTTAATTAACTCAATTTTTCATAAAATAAATGATTTCTAAAGCTTACACAAAGAATTATGTTTTAAAACAATCGACTAGATGACTAAGCAATTTCTGGAATCAATAAGAGTAATAAAACGAACACGGTCCTATCGTAACAACTTAGTTTCAACACACTATCATGTGACATCGCCAGATCTGACCATAACATCTAGGCCGGGTTTGGGGTGTTACAACCTCTAATACAGTAACCCCCTTACCACTCGAACCAGCAGGCTCATTCTAATATGGATTAACAAACAATTTTATAAAAGCCCATTCAACAAGTGTAAGGCTAGGATTAGAAAAATAACAAAATTGGAAAAGATGAGATTTGAACCCAAGACCTCTCACACACACCCAAAACACTTAACCACTGAAGCAGATACAGATTTGTGTCAAATAAATACAAAAAAAAGGATAAATTAATAAGGGCATTACAAATCTACCCCCTAAAAGAAATTTTGACCTCGAAATTCACCTGATCAGAATAGATGAGGATACTGTTGATGCATGGAGTCCTTAGGTTCCCACGTGGATTCCTTAGTGCCATGATTCCACCACAGAACCTTCCCTAACAGCATGGACTTCCTCCTCAAAACTTAGTTATCATGATCCAGAATCTGAACCTGCTCCTCCTCAAAAGTCAAATCCGGTCTAAACTCGATTTCCTCAACATAGACAACGTGAGATGGATCAAACCGGTATCGCCTCAACATCAAGACGTAAAACAAATCGTGAATACAATCTAACTTTGGAGGTAGCTCCAACTGATAAGGGACTGGTCCCATAAGCTTCAATATCCGATACGGTCCAATAAACCTCGGGCTCAACTTGCCTTTACGACCTTCTTCCACGAAGAAACCTTAAGAAACACGGAATCACACACATAATACTCAATATCTCGTCTCTTTAGATCTGCATAAGATTTCTGTCTATCAAAAGTCGCCTTTAGACGATCCCAAATCATTTTAACTTTATCTTCGGTCACAGAAACCAACTTAGGACCCAAAACACGACGCTCACCCAACTCAGTCCAACATAGCAGAGTACGAAACTTACGACAATACAAAGCCTCGTAAGGTGCCATCTGGATGCTTTCCTAGAAACTCTTATTGTAGGCGAACTTAGCTAGCGACAGATAATCCTCCCAACTACCTCGAAAATCAATCACACAACTCCAAAGCATATCCTCAAGTATCTGAATCACCTTCTCAGATTGATCATCGGTATGAGAATGGAATGCAGTACTGAAGTCCAATCTAAAACTCAAAGCCTCAAGTAATTTCTTCCAGAACTGAGAAGTGAAGTGAGGATATCTATCAAAAATTATCGAAATAGAAACCCTGTGCAGTCTTACAATATCGAAAATGTATAGCTTCGCTAACTTCTGCAGAGAATAGTCTGTCTGAACCGGAATGAAATGAGCAAACTTGGTCAATCGATCCACGATGACCCAAACACAACCCTTCTTAGTGGGAGTCAAGGGTAACCCACTAACAAAGTCCATCGTCACTCGTTCCGATTTCCATAAGGGAATCTTAACAGGTTGTAGCAAACCCGATTGCAGCTGATCCTCGGCCTTAACTTGCTAACATGTTAGACAACGAGCAATGAAATCAGCAACCTCATGCTTCAAACCCGGCCACCAATACAACTCACGAAGATCGCGATACATCTTATTACCTTCGGGATGCATAGCATAAGGGTTACTATCCGCCTCCCTCAGAATCGACTGCCTTGAATCGAAATCATTCGGCACATAGATCCGACCTCGAAAGCACACCCAGAGACTCATCCTCTAACTGCTTATCTCAAATTTGATCAATCCAATTCGGCTTAACTTGTAACTTGGCTAACGACTCCCATCATCAAACAGACTAAGTCAAGCGAACATTGCCCTCAAATCAAACATTCCTCTACGACTTAGAGCATCGGCCACCACATTGGTCTTACAAGGATGATACTCTATCGTGCAGTCGTAATCTTTGAGCAACTCAACCCAGAGGTGCTGCCCATGATTCAACTCCTTCTGAGTAAGGAGATACTTAAGGCTCTTGTAATCAGTGTAGATAATACACCTCTCACCATACAGATACTGCCTCCAAATTTTCAACACAAAAACCACAACAGCCAACTCGAGATCATGCGTCAGATAATTCCCCTCGTGTGTCTTAAGTTGACGGGATGCATAAGCCACAACCTCTCCATCTTGCATCAATACACATCCCATATCAAAGTATGATTCATCATTGTAGACCACAAACTCTTTACTGAATTCAGGTTGTATCAAAATAGGAGCCTGAGTCAATACAGACTTGAGCTTCTCAAAAGTCGATTATTGTGCATCAGTCCAAACAAAAGGAGCACCCTTACGCAAAAACTTAGTCAAAGAAGCTGTAATCAGAGAGAACCCCTCGACAAAATGCCAATAATATCCCGTCAGACCCAGAAAATTGCGGATCTCAGATACATTCTTAGGTTGTTTCCACTCAAGCACAGCCTCAATTTTTCTGGGACCAACTCAGATTCCCTCAGCAAAAACCACATGCCCTAAAAAAGTCACAACATGCAATAAGAATTCACCATTTCTCAACTTAGCGTAGAGTTGCTTCTCACGGAGAGTCTGAAGAACTACTATAAGATGCTTGTAACACCCCTTACCCGTATTCACCGTCAGAATAGGGTTACAGAGCATTATCAAACTTACAACACATTTAAACATGCATTTCATATATAATTTATCAATTTGAATACAATTCAATCACAATCAATATAGTATCCCTTAAACGAGCCTACGAGGCCTTAAACATGCATTGAAAGTGGTTCGGGACTAAACCGATAACTCGAGAAGCTTTTCCATGCTTAGAAATTTTTTCTCAAAACAATGGACACACGCCCATGTGGTCAAGCCGTGTGTCTCACACGGCCACCAGACAAGCCTATGTCACAGGCCGTGTGGACATTCAAAATGGGAGCACATGGTCGTGTCACAGCCCCGTGTCCTTCCCCGTGTCCAAACAAGGGAGGTTACTGACTTGGGTCACACAGTTAACCACATGCCCGTGTGTCTAGCCTATGCGCCCTTCGAAATGGCCACACACGCCCGTGTGCCAAGTCGTGTGCCAATTAGGAGGTATACAAACTTGTACCATACGGCTGATCACACACCTGTGTGTGAGATCGTATGGAGCATACTGACTTCACTTCAATTTCAACACCAAGGGACACACGGCCGTGCAACATGACCGTGTGTCACACACGGATGAGACACACGCCTGTGTCTCTACCCATGTGGACAAAAATAGGCTATTTACCAAGCCATTTTGCCACCCCATTTGGTACACATTTTCACCTATACAAATGACGCCAAACCATAGCATAATATACCATCCAAAACAACCAAGCCAAGTCTAAATCTTACCATTTCAATACCAACCAATTCAAAGCACATAAGTACCACAATATGCTATCTAAATTCATACCAATCCTTATAACCTCAAATCAACAAAATGACAATTATCAAAGATGCATTATTTGGCCTAGTTTCACAAGCACACCTATATCCACAAATCATCAATTTACCATTCATAGTACCTATTGTCATCAATCATCACAACCAACTCAATATGCACAAGACATAAGCATATATATATGCACATGATTCAAACATACCAAATAAACCATAATGATCCATCACACATGGCTATATATACATACCAAACATAAAACTTTACAAGCCAATTCATTTGGCCAAAGTCATTACCAAATATAACCAAAATGACTCAAAGTCCCTATACATGCCATATGACCAAACCATAAGTTCAAAAGTACCAAAGTGACGGTTGGATAGTGTGATGATGTCTCTAACGATCCCCGAATCCGAGCTAGCTTTGAATTCACTATAAAACACGGGAAAAATAAGCAAAGTAAGCTTTATAGCTTAGTAAGCTCGTATGAATTAAACTCAACAAATCATATTACATAAATCAACAACTTGAACTATTTAACATGTAATTCATGGTAACATCAAGCTTTCCATATGCTTAATCATGTACTTATATGTAAAGTCATAACTTTTTCTAATTGAAGTTTATACTTTCCATCTACATACCTGTACAAACTCGTAACCAACTCATACCTGTTTGAAATACTACTGAATACTAGATATCTCACACACTAAGTGCCATTACATAGCCGAAGCTATTTTAATTTCACACACTAAGTGCCACACAGAGCTGGAGTTACCTCAAATCGCACACCAAGTACCATACATAGCCGAAGCTATCTCGATCTCGCACACTAAGTGTCGATACATAGTCGAAGCTTTATCGAATATTTTCATGCAATTGTATTCATCAATAATTCAATATAAAGCATTAAATCTCAATTATAATAATGCTTATTAACATACGAACTTACCTCGGATGTGAAAACGACGAATCTAGTCGATTAGTCGATAACTTTATCTTTTCCCCGATCCAAGTCCATATTTCGCTTTTCTTTATCTAAATATATTCAAAATTAACTTATTTAATCATCTATTCATTCAATTTAGTCCAAAACACTCATTAAGGCATATTTACACTTTTGCCCCACATATTTTACATTTTTTACAATTTAGTCCTTATTGCATAAAATCACAAATTCATGAATTTCAAGACTAACCCATGCTAGCCAAATTTCTCTAATACTCATATCAGCCCATATTTCTCATTTATTTCACATTTTAACCCCTAAATTTTCACATTTCACAATTTAGCCCCTAATTTGCATTTTCTTTAAAAATCACTTAACAAAACTTGTATCTCTATCAACAAACATTCAAAATCTATCATCAAACATCAAAACACGCATGTATTCATCAATGGCATCATTCAAAACTTTTAACAATTTTTCAAATTAGTCTATGGGCTAGCTAGACTAATCTACAACGATCTTAAAAACAAAACAAAAAAATCATTATAAACGGGACAAAATTCGTTCACCAATTGAGCTAGGAAGATATTTTGAAATCAAGCCCTAACCATGTCTTTTTCTTCTTGAATTTCAGTTGATGAATAACCTAAAAAGATGATAACAATTTGTTGTTTAATGATTTATTAACATGTATTTTCAAATTACTAAAACAACATTGTTTTAAAACCATTTAATAACATCCAAATAATGTCCATCTATGTCCACTTACAATTTAAATGGTCTAATTACCACTCAAGGAATCTTACTTCAAGGTTTTATAGCTATTTAATACCTTGAGCTATTAGAACATCAATTTTGCACTTTACGCGATTTAGTCCTTTTTTCTCAAATTGACTACTTAAACGATAAAAATTTCTTAACGAAATTTTCACACAATCACTCAATCATGCTGTAAACATTAAAATATTATTATAATAAATATTTCAACTTCAGATTTTTGGTCCCAAAACCACTGTTCCAATTTGACCAAAAACGGGCTGTTACAACTCTCTCCCCCTTATGGATTTTTGTCTGCGAAAATCTTACCAGTGAATAGGTTAAGGTACTGTTTTCTCAGAGCTTCCTCGGGCTCCAACGTAGCCTCTTCAACTCCGTGACGTTGCCAGAAGACTTTCACTAAGGCTATGCATTTATTTCTCAATTATTTGATCTATCGAGCCAAAATTCTGATCGGTTCTTCGTTGTACGTCATATCTGGTTGAATTTCAATCTTAGCCTGGGCAATCACATGTGATGGATCTGATCGGTAACGACGTCACATTGACACATGAAATACATTATGAATCTTTTCCAACTCTAATGGTAAAGCTAGTCAATATGCCACTGGCCCTATTCTTTCGATGATCTCGTACGGCCTGACGAAACACGGACTCAACTTGCCTTTCAAACCAAATCTAAGGATTTTCTTCCATAGAGATTCTTTCAAAAAAAAGCTTTGTCACCGATTTGAAATTTAATATCTTTTCATTTCAAATCCGCATACGATTTCTAATGATCTGAAGTTGTTTTCAAATAGTCATGAATTACTTTCACTTTCTCTTCAGTTTCTCTAACCAAATCAACCCCGTGAATATACTTTTCACTAAGCTCAGTCCAATACAATGGAGTTCGATATTTGCGGCCATACAAAGCTTCATATGGAGCCATCTTTATGCTCGATTGAAAGCTGTTATTATCTGCAAATTCAACCAGTGGCAAATATTTTTCCCAATTACCTTCAAACTCTAAAACACAACATCTGAGCATATCTTCAAGAATTTGAATTACTCTCTAGGACTGACCGTCGGTTTGCGGATGAAAAGTTGTACTAAAATTCAACTTTGTACCCAGAGCTTCTTGCAATTTCTTTCAAAACCAAATGTGAACCTCGGATCTCGATCTGAAATAATCGAAATTGGCACCCCGTGCAATCTAACGATCTCAGCAATGTACAATTCAGCTAATCTATCGAGTGAATAATTAGTACGTACCGAAATGAAATGTGCTGATTTTGTCAGTTGATCAACGACAACCCAAATTGCATCTTCATTCTTCAGAGACAGAGGTAATCCCGATACGAAATCCATTGTAACTCTATCCCACTTCCACTCTAGTATCATTACAGGTTGAAGCAAACCTGAAGGTACTTAATGCTTGGCTTTCACTTGCTGACAAATCAAACACTTTGATACAAACTCAGAAATATCTTGTTTCATACCAGACCACCAATACAATTTCTTCGAATCATTATACATTTTAGCACTCCTAGGATGAATAGATAAACAACCATTATATGCCTCATATAAAATTTTCTGAATCAACTCTGGATTTTTTGGTACGCAAATTCTATCTCAGAATATTAAACAATCGTCGAATCCAATTTTGTACTTTGAATCACTAGTCGATCTGAGCTTCGCAAATTTGCTATACAATTACTGGTCTAGCTTTTAACTCAGCTTAAATTGAACCATCCTCAGATAATGTCAACTGTGTATTCATCACTCTCAAGGAAAACAACGATTTTCTACTCAAAGCATCCGCGACTACATTCGCTTTCCCCGGGTGATAATCAATCACTAACTCATAATCTTTCAATAGCTCGAGCCATCTCCATTGTGGCAAATTCAAATCTTTCTTAGTCATAGTATACTTTAAACTTTTATGATTGGTAAAGATGTGACATTTTTCAGCGTACAAATAATGTTGCCAAATTTTCAATGCAAAAATAATAGCGGCCAACTCTAAATCATGTATCGGATAGTTCTTTTCATGCAGTTTCAACTATCTGGAGGCATAAGCTACAACTTTTCACTCCTACATCAATATGCAACCCAAACTGTTCAATGACGTGTCGCTATAAATCACAAATTATTTACCCAACTTAGGTTAAACCAACACTAGTGCCTCAATTAACAATGCTTTCAATTGATCAAAACTTAGTTGGCATTTCTCGGACCATTCAAACTTGACATCTTTCTATAGCAGTTTGGCCATCGGTGTCGCAATCATCGAGAACCCTTTTACAAAACATCGATAGTAACCAGCCAATCTCAGATAACTTCTGACCTCGAATACATTTCCAGGTGTTTTCTAGTCAATAACTGCAGATATCTTTCTCAGATCAACTCTTATACCTTCCGCAGAAACAATATGCCCTAAAAATCCAACTCCCGGAGCCAGAACTCATATTTGCTGAATTTAGCATACAGTTGCTTATCTCTCAAGGTCTGCAACACAATCGTCAAATGCTCGGCATGCACAGATTCATCTCACGAATAGATCAGAATGTCATTAATGAACACTATAACAAATCTGTCCAAATATTGTCTAAATATCTAATGACAAGAGCATTAGTTAATCCCAAAGGCAAAACAAGGAATTCATAATGTCCGTACCTCGTTCTGAACGCATTTTTCAGCATATCTGAGTCTTTACCTTGCAACTGATAATAACCCGATCTCAAATCAATCTTTGTAAACACTGTTGCACCTTTCAACTGATCAAATAAATCGTCTATTCTTGGCAACGGATACTTATTCTTTATCATAACTTTATTGAGCTGACGATAGTCAATACACATTCTCATTGACCCGTCTTTCTTCTTAACAAACAATACTGGTGCACCCTAGGGCGAAAAACTTGGTCGTGCAAAACCTATATTTGTTAACTCTTGCAACTAAGCTTTCAACTCTTTCAACTCGATCGGAGCCATTCTATATGGAGCTATAAATATCGGTGAAGTTCCAGTACTAATTCAATAGCAAACTCAACCTCTCTAACTAGTGGTAACCTAGGAAATTCTTCTAGAAATACATCTGAATATTCACAGACAACTGACACTGATTCAATCTTTGATTTAGACACTTTTGTATCCAAAACATAAGCAAGTTAGGCTTCGCAACCTTTTCTCACACACCTCTAAGCTGACACAGATGAAATCAGAATAGGCAATTCATTAGATTCATTTGATTCAATCCGAGGAATTTCATTATTCTAACACTGCAATTCTATAATCTTTCGTCTAAAATTCATAATAGCATCATGTAGAGTCAACCAATCCATACCCAAAATCACATCGAATTCATCAAATGGAAAAATCATCAAGTTAGCCGAAAAACAGTAACCCCAGAGTCATTAAAGGACAGTTCTTGCAAACTTTATCAACTAGAACATACTTGCCTAAGGGGTTCGATACTTTAATCACAAACTCAGTAGACTCGATAGGCAAAATCTTATTAAACACCAAATTCATACATATATACGGATGAGTCGGTCCAGGATCAATTAATACAATAACATTTCAAGAGAAAATGCACCGGTAATAACATCTGTTGGTGATGCTTCTTCACGAGCGCGAATAGCATAAGCTCTGGCAAGTGCTCTAGATTCAGATCTTACAGCAGAATCCCTTGTCGCCCCTCGACTACCACTCATATTCCCAACAATTCTTGGTGGTCTTCCTCTAGTCGACATATTACTCAGTCTTACATTTTGAGGTCTATCTTTCTCAACCATCTTAGGATAGGCTTTAATAAAATGATCTCGTGAACACAACTGTAACAAGCTCTATTATTATATTTCACCCAACAATCTCCAAAATGTCGTCTTCCACATAGTTGACACTTGGGCTTAATGTCTTTTACATTGCCAACACTTGATACTGACGTGGCTTAAGCTTTAGGGTTGGTGTATTGTTTTCCGCGATCTCTATCGGAATATCCCATTGAAGTGGTTGATCGGTTAAAATGATCTTTTGATTTCTTCGACGCAGAATGGTAAGGTTCACTTATCGGTCTTTTTCTCGAATCTCTTGCCTCTGAATCAGCCTTTCTCTTTTCTTTACTAAGTTCCTCGTCTTTACAAGCTTTGTCAACCAAAACAACAAATTCTTTCAATTCCAAAATTCCAACCAGAAGTTTAATGTCTTTGTTCAACCCATCAACGAACCGCTTGTACATGATATCTTCAGTGGAAACATATTCTCGAGTATACTTGCTCAACCGTACAAATTATCTTTCATATCCTGTCACAGTCATTTGGCCCTGTTTCAACTCTAGAAACTCTTTATGCTTTTGATCCAGAAACCGTTAACTGATGTATTTCTTTTGAAACTTGGTCTGAAAGAATTCCCAGGTGACTCTCTCCCTCGGCACCACCGATACTAATGTATTCCACCACTAATACGCGGTATCTCTCAGAAAGGATATAGCACACTTTAAACATTCAGCTGGTGTGCAAGAAAGCTCGTCAAACACTTGAATTGTATTTTCAAGCCAAAACTCGACTCTCTCAGGATCATTGTCAACATTAGCCCTGAACTCTTCAACCTCGTGTTTACGAATCTTATCAATGGAGGTTTGTTCAATCTTAAAAGCTCGATTCCTTGAGGAATTCCTTGAGCAGCTGGGTTTATTCAAATATATTGAGTGAACCACTCATTCATCATTTGGAAGAAGGCTTCTTTAGCCTCTACTCCTTGGTTGCCTGTTACAGGTCAAGAATCAAACGGCACTGTCCCTTGAGCGGGAGCAGGAGCATTACTTTCAACCTCATCAGCTATCACTCGATTGAGATCCATTTGCTATATAAAAACACATTTTCAAATGTCAGGAGTCATCACACTATCAAAGTTTATATATGGCATGTATAGCTAGACTCTCACACACGCTACGTTAGTCCCAAAATCGACTAAACTGTAGCTTTGATACCAATAAATGTAACACCCCTCACCCATATTCACCATCAGAATAGGGTTACGGAGCATTACCAGACTTACAACACTTTTAAACATACATTTCATATATAATTTATCAATTTGAATACAATTCAATCACAATCAATCATAGTATCCCTTAAACGAGCCTACGAGGCCTTAAACATGCATTGAGAGTGGTTCGAGACTAAACTGATAACTCAGCAAGCTTTTCCACACTTAGAATTTTTTTCTCAAAATAAGGGACACACATCCATGTGGTCAGGCATGTGCCTTACACAGCCACCAGACAAGCCCGTGTCACAGGGTATGTGGACATTCGAAATGGGAGCACATGGTCGTGTCCCAGCCCGTGTCTTTCCCTATGTCCAAACAAGTGAGGTTACTGACTTGGGTCACACGGCCAACCACACACCCGTGTGCCCTTCGAAGTGGCCACACACACCCATGTGCTAGGCCATGTCAAACCTGTAGGGTATACTGACTTATGCAACACGACCAAGTCACACGCCCGTGTGCTAGCCCGTGTGCCAATTAGGGGGTATACTGACTTGTACTACACGGTCGATCACACGCGCGGTTGTAAAACCGTGTGGAGCATACTGACTTCACTTGAATTTCAACACTAGGGGACGCACGACCGTGCAACATGACCTTGTGTCACACACGGCTGAGACACATGCCCGTGTCTCTGCCCATGTGGACAAAAATAGGCTATTTACCAAGCCATTTTGCCACCCCATTTAGTACACATCTTCATCTATACAAATGACACCAAAACATAGCATAATATACCATCCAAAACAACCAAGCCAAGTCTAAATCTTACCATTTCAATACTAACCAATTCAAAGCACATAAGTACCATAATATGCTATCTAAATTCATACCAATCCTTATAACTTCAAATCATCAAATTGACCATTTTCAAATATGCATTATTTGGCCTAATTTCACAAGCACGCCTATATCCACAAATCATCAATTTACCATTCATAGTACCTATTATTATCAATCATCACAACCAGCTCAATATACACAAGACATAAGCATATATATATGCACATGATTCAACCATACCAAACAAACCATAATGATCCATCACACATGGCTATATATACATACCAACGTAAGCATTTACAAGCCAATTCATTTGCCCAAAGTCATTACCAAATATAACCAAAATGACTCAAAGTCCCTATACATGCCATATGACCAAACCATAAGTTCAAAAGTACCACAATGACGGTTGGATAGTGTGATGATGTCTCTAACGATCCCCGAATCTTAGTTAGCTTTGAATTCACTATAGGAAAAATAAACAAAGTAAGCTTTATAGCTTAGTAAGCTCGTATGAATTAAACACAACAAATCATATTACCTAAATCAACAACTTGAACTATTTAACATGTAATTCATGGTAACAACAGGCTTTCCATATGCTTAATCATGTACTTATATGCAAATTCATAACTTCTTCTAATTGAAGTTTATACTTCCCATGTACATATATGTACAAACTCGTAACCAACTTATACCTGTTCGAAATACTGCTGAATACTCGATATCTCGCACACTAAGAGCCATTACATAGCCGAAGCTATTTTAATTTCGCACACTAAGTGCATACGTAGCCGGAGTAATCTCGAATCGCACACCAAGTGCCATACATAGTCAAAGCTATCTCAATCTCGTACACTAAGTGCCGATACATAGTTGAAGCTTCGTCGAATATTTTCGTACAATTGTATTCATCAACAATTCAATATAAAGCATTAAATCTCAATTATAATAATGCTTATTAACATACGAACTTATCTCGGATATGAAAACGATGAATCTAGTCGATTAGTCGACAAGTTTATCTTTTCCCTGATCCAAGTGTAACATCCAGGATTTAAGGGTCTCGTATTTTATTTCATATCTATGTGTTAGTATGCTTTGCATGTGTGTTGTGTGTGTTTTGTGGCTTCGGGAAACCTTGAGGTTAAGTGTGAGCCTTAGGGAGAATTTTTGGTTTAAGCTGCTAAGGGGAGAACTAGTGGAGCTAGGCCTTAAGGGATTAAATGTGGTGGTTATGGACACAGCAAGTGAAGTGGTGGAGTGGCAAGGAGACGCCTAGGAGCAAGGGGAGTTGACGCTTCAAGGAGGGAGTTCAAGGGGATGGGAGTTCGAGCTGCAAGGATGGCATTTTGGAGTTGTATTTTTGTGCCAAGAAGAGGGCAGTAGTGGATTCGGCATGGGCACTTGGAAGAATGAGGTTTGAAAGGGTCAAACACTTTGAATGGGCGGTGGAGAGAATTATTAGGAGCTTGAACCATTCAAACTTGTTTGAATGAGTGAAGGGGAGGAAATGTAAGAGAGAAAGAAGAGATGAGGAGAGGGGTTTGGGTGTTGGCCAAATATGGGATTCTAGGGGAAAGATTTTCGGTCATGAAAGGAGTGTTTCGGTTGGGGGCTTTAGGTGCCGAAATAGGGTGTTGTGGTGGGGGGAGTGATCATTTTCTTTCTTTTGAAGTCCTTTCTTCTCTAGTTCTTGTCGAAAGTGTCAAGCAAACGTCATTCATTTTCTTTCTTCTTTTCCTATAGTCAAAAGCCGAAAGTGAGAGTGACCATTTGGTGCATTCTTGTCTATCTTCTCTTTTCTCTACTTCTTCTCTAAGCCGAACCATATCTTCCTTTTATTCTCTCTTCTTTTCATTTTGATAACCCTTACTTCACTTTCCAAAAGCCGAATAACCCTTCTATTTATTGGAACCTTGGCCGAATCTCCTATTTACCATTATTTCTCTCTATCTTTCATTTACATTCTACTTTTCTTCTTCAATTTGGGTTAATCCTCAAGCTTCATCTCTCGGCCGAATCTACCAGAGCCGAACATCTCTTGGGTGGTGACTCTCTCTATCAATCCTCTCATTCGAATCCTAGAAGTGGTGGTAAGGGGTTTTCTTTTCATCTGAATCTCTCTCATTTCTCTTTGGTTTGCCGAAACCAAAATCCTAACTTTGTTCTTATGTGTGGCTGAAACCATAAAGGGCTTGATTTCAGATCTTCTGTTTGAAGCCAGCGTTAAGGGGGTAAAGATCTTTCGGGACTTGATCAGTCAAGGTAAGAAGGCTATAACGTTCGGTCGAAGGCCACTTCTTTTGTTCATAAGCGCAAGGCCGAATCTAACAAGGGTTCATGTAGGGATTTTGACAATCTCTTGATTCAGTGGGGACTCTCCGAGTTCCGTTAATTTCAGTAAGGGGAATTGGATTAAAGTCTTTATTTAGTTCATTATTATCTGAATCTACATTTTAACCCGGGTCTTTTGACCAAGATTTTATTTGATGGAATCGAGTACGAGTCAGTTAAAGTAGGGGGTGAACACGGCGTCCCTACCCCTAAGTTCAAGAAGCAGTCAGTTTTAGCAGTTCGAGATTGGCCACCAGGCTGTGGGCCAGCGTCTGAAAAGGATAAGCAGATCGCTATAATCTCTTCGAGTGAGGACGTTAGGGAAATCGATAGTCTAGTTCTTCAGGTGTACAGGTGTGTAATTATCACACGGTTTCCTTAGTTACTTTAATTAAATATATGTATTATGTGTGGTAGTCAAAACAGTGGCTGGGATGGTGTTGTTACCCACATTGGGGTAATTCGGTAACCAGTTTAGTATACTACCTACATTGAAATTGAGGATAAATAATTGTGGATGCATGTAAGCATGTTGTATATATGTATATGGATGTGTTCATATTCTATTATATTGGCATTTCATCATATTATGCTACATGTGCGTGGGGTTCGGGATATATTGATTAAAGGGGAAGTGTATGTTTATATGTGGGTGACTCTGTCACAATTAATGATGGCCATGAGCCTCATTGTGGATTGATGATGACCCTGAGTCTCATCGTGGATATTTGTAATTTAATGACGTGGATCAGTGGCTAGACCACTATGTGGACTTTGAGCAGTGTGTCCGTGGGCATAGACTGCCAAAGAGATGTGTAGCGGATGGAGGGTCGATTTAGTAATCCCCAGGTGTGTATTGGATGGATGTACGGGTGGTGTGTGGCGGATGGATACTAGGTTGGGTTGGGCTATCATACTACATTTCTAATTTGAGCATGGTATGCTAGTCCGATGTGGATGTGGGCCTAAGCCCAATAGTGGAAACTGTGTTGTATAATTGCACACTGAGTCTGGTGACTCACCCTATTTTTCTTAAAAACAATGCAGGTAACACATGATTCGTTGGATCGGGCTGGAGGGGATTCGAGGTGGCCATGCAGAAGTTGGTTTCGTAACTTTATCTTTTAAACTGCTAGTTGTTTTTTTTGTGGTTATTTTTATTATGTAATAAGGCTTCTCTAGATACTTCAGGATTTTATGGTTTAAATTAGTTTTACTATTTAATAATTAATTAAAAAGTGACTTCTTATTATGATCAACATGGGATTGAAAATGAGGTTTGCAGAATCTGGGTACTTATAAACAAACGTTTTTTCGAAAAACCAACACAAATTACAAACTGAACTTTACACAACTTGGAAGCTTTCATTCGTTGGTAGAGTGCCACCATTTTTAACGACAAACCCTTATAGCGAAAGGGCTATTTTTGAAACTTAAAGTCTATTTCCACCTTCAAAATAAAAACTCGTTTTCACCTCTTTTCCCGTAACATTTCGGATTCGGCCGTGGTGTTTGGGCCGGGTTTGGGGTGTTACAATTTGGTATCAGATCCTAATTTTAAACTCGGCCTTGGGTTTTGAGGCCCACAACGTTTTCAAAATTTTATTTTTAAAATTAGTGTAAAAAAATTTTGTGAAAGAATGGCACTCGAGTTCCCGGCCCAGGTCCACTAGGTAAATCCTCTGACTACTAAATGAATTATATGGGGTGGTTGTAAGATGCATTGTTGTGGATCTTAGATGCTGGGATAATTACTATAAAGACAGAAACCTTTATGATGTATGTGCTTTACGAAAGAACAACTTAAAAGTTCTGTATCATAAAACTCTCCGTTAATAAATAAATGGAAAGAAAGCTAATGCATAAAATTTCCTTAAAACAGATTAAAGTGCGACAATAGACATGAGTACTAGGGGACGTGGACGTAATACACGTGGACAGGGTCGAGGCAGGATTGCTGTGTCGGAACCGGTAGGGTCTGACCATGGGTCAAGAAATGAGATGCCGCTGTCGCCAACTGCGAAAGCAGAATTCCAGGATCAAACGGGTGGTGATGATGTGGTGTCCCAGGCAATGCTGCGGGTTTTAGAGAGAGTTGTGGGAGCAGGCATGGGAAATGGGGCTCGAAAATCGGTTCCTGAGCTACTCCAGGCAAATGGAGCCGAAATATTTAGGGGAGTCTCTGGGGTAGCTCCAAATGTAGCTGAATACTGGCTAGAGGCGGTCGAAAGGATCATGGATGACTTGGATTACACAGTTGAGAAAAAGCTGAAGGGCGCAGTTTCTCTACTTCGGGATGAAGCCTACCAGTGGTGGCTTACCGTCAGGGAGGGTACTCCAGCAGATCAAGTAGATTGGGATTACTTTAAGATGAAATTCCAAGGGAAGTACATTGGGGCCAATTATGTAGATGCTCAAAGGAAGGCTTTCCTGAACTTAGTGCAAGGGTTAGTGTTCCCGGCTGACTTGACGGAATTACCGTTTGGGGAATTCGACCTGATCTTAGGCATGAATTAGTTAGTGCGGTATCGTGCAAACTTGGATTGTGCTGCTAAGCGCTTGACGTTAAGAACTCCCAAGGATGATGAAGTTTCGGCAATAAGTGAGAGGAGAGACTATCTATCTAATGTGGTGTCAGCTCTGAAGGCGGAAAGGATGGTGAAGAAAGGGTGTGTGGCTTTCTTGATGTTTGTTAGTTCCTTGGATGCAAGGGAAGCGACCGTAGAGGAGGTTAGAACGGTAAAAGAGTTTGTAGATGTATTTCCAGAAGAGCTTCTAGGATTACCTCTGGATCGTGAGGTGGAATTTGGAATTGAGCTTCTACCGAGTACGGCTCCGGTGTCAATCGCCCCTTATAGGATGGCACCAAAGGAGTTAGTGGAACTGAAAGCTCAAATCCAGGAGTTGTTGGATCACGGTTTTATTCGACCCAGTGTGTCACCATGGGGAGCACCGGTGTTGTTTGTAAAGAAGAAAGACGGAACTATGCGTATGTGTATAGATTACCATCAGTTGAATAAGCTGACTATCAAGAACAAGTACCCACTGCCGAGGATAGACGACTTGCTTGGTCAGCTCAAGGGGGCATCGGTCTTTTCGAAAATAGATTTGAGGTCCGAGTATCACCAGCTCAAGGTAAAGGAAGCAGATATTCATAAGATGAATTTTCAGACTCGATACGGGCATTATTAATTCCTGGTAATGCTTTTTGGGTTGACAAACACACCAGTCGCATTCATGGATATGATGAATCGGGTCTTCCAACCATATTTGGACCAGTTTGTCATAGTATTCATAGACGACATCCTAGTATACTCCAAGTCAGAAGAAGAACATGATGCGCATCTGCGAGTGGTTCTACGGATTCTAAGGGAAAAGAAATTGTACGCCAAATTTAGTAAGTGCGAATTTTGGTTAAGAGAAGTTACCTTTCTGGGTCATGTGGTATCTGCAGAAGGGATAAGGGTGGGTCCTCGAAAGATCGAGGCGGTGTTGGATTGGAAACCACCTAAGTCTGTGGTGGAGGTTTGGAGTTTCTTGGTACTAGGAGGTTATTATAGGAGGTTTGTCGAAAGTTTCTCCTCAATCGTGGCGCCGTTTGTGTGGACAGACAAGCAGCAAGAGAGTTTTGAAAAGCTGAAAAGGATTTTGACAGAGGCTTCGGTTTTAATTCAGCCTGAAGCTGGGAAAGATTTTGTGGTGTATTTTGATGCCTCTCATACGGGGTTAGGTTGTGTTCTGATGCAGGAGGGAAAGGTTGTTGCCTATGCGTCTCGACAGCTAAGACCGAATGAGATTAACTACCCAAAGCATGATCTGGAGTTGGCTGCTATGGTTTTCGCTTTGAACGTGTGAAGACATTATTTGTATTGGGAGAAGTCTGTTATCTACACTGACCACAAGAGTTTAAAGTATCTGTTGACTCAGAAGGAGCTTAACTTGAGGCAACGAAGGTGGGTAGAGCTGTTGAAGGATTACGACTACTCGATTGAATATCATCCAGGCAAGGCAAATGTGGTGGCAGATGCACTAAGCCAGAAGGTGGTATCGGATCTGAGAGCAATGTTCGCTCATCTTAGCTTATATGACGACGAGAGTTTATTAGTGGAGCTGCAGGTAAAGCCGACGTGGGTAAGTCAAGTCGAGGAGAAACAATTAGTGGATGATGTTCTGAGTGCTCGACTTCTACAAGTTCAGAATAGGGAAATAGAGGATTATAGTTTGAACAATGATGAGGTTTTGTGTTTTCATGGGAAAGTCTACATGCCGAAGGATGTAGAGTTAAGGTAGATCATTCTTCAGGAGGTGCATAGTAGCCCTTACGCTATGCATCCTGGAGGAAGTAAGATGTATCGGGATCTGCAGTAACAGTTCTGGTGGCCTGGATTGAAGCGCGAAGTCACAAAATTTGTGGGGAAGTGTTTGACGTGTCAGCAGGTCAAAGCTGAACACCAAGTGCCTTCGGGGTTGCTATAACTGGTGAAGATTCTACAATGGAAGTGGGAAAGGATCACGATGGACTTTGTTAGTGGGCTACCTCTTACGCCTACGAAGAAAGACTCAGTATGGGTAATCGTAGATCGGTTGGCAAAGTCCGCACACTTCATACCAGTGCGTGTTGACTATTCTCTTCAGAGGTTGGCTAAGTTGTACGTAACGGAAATTGTGAGGCTACATGGTGTACCAGTATCAATCATATCAGATAGGGATCCTAGGTTTACTTCGCGGTTCTGGAGGGTGTTGCATCAGGCTTTGGGTACGAGGCTAGACTTTAGCATGGCATTTCATCCGCAGATGGATGGCCAGTCCGAAAGGGTGATTCAGGTTTTGGAGGATATGCTGAGGGGTGTGTCATCGATTTCAGAGGCAGTTGGGAGGAGTTCTTACCACTGGCAGAGTTCGCGTACAACAACAGTTACCAGCCTAGTATTCAGATGGGGCCGTATGAAGCATTGTATGGGCGGAAGTGTCGCACTCCCACTTGTTGAACAGAATTAGGTGAACGTCATGTTTTGGGTCTGAAAATGGTTACAAAAACAGAGGAGAAGGTTAGGGTGATTCGAACTCGATTGAAGAAAGCGTCAGACAGAAAAAAAATCATATGCGAATCTTAAGCGTAGGGAGATAGAATTTGCGGTAGGTGACCGGGTATTTCTGAAGGTTTCGCCGTGGAAGAAGGTGATGAGATTCGGACGTAAGGATAAGCTGAGTCCCAGGTTTATAGGGCCTTATCGGGTTTTGAAGCGTGTGGGACTAGTAGCGTATCGGTTAGAATTGCCTTCAGAGTTGAAGCAGTTCCACATCTCAATGGTAAGACGTTATCGATCGGATGCCAGTTGAGGAAGTTGAGTTAAGGCCAGACTTGTCATACGAAGAGGAACCAATCCAGATTCTAGAGTGAGATGTGGAAGTGCTGCGGAGGAAATCAGTTCCTTTGGTCAAGGTGTTGTGGCAGAACCATGGCTCGGAAGAAGCGTCGTGGGAGCCGGATGAGGCAATGCGACAGCAATACCATCATCTATTTTGACCAGGTAATTTCGAGGCCGAAATTTCTTTAAGGGGGTAGAACTGTAACATCTGAGATTTAGGGGTCTCGTATTTTATTTCGTATCTCTGTGTTAGTATACTTTGCATGTGTGTTGTATGTGTTTTGGGGCTTCGGGAAACCTTGAGGTTAAGTGTGAGTCTTAGGGAGAATTTTTGGTTTAAGCTGTTAAGAGGAGAGCTAGTGGAGGAAGGCCTTAAGGGATTAAATGTGGTGGTTATGGACACAGCAAGTGAAGTGGTGGAGTGGCAAGGAGACGCCTAGGAGCAAGGGGAGTTGATGCTTCAAGGAGGGAGTTCAAGGGGATGGGAGTTCGAGCTGCAAGGATGGCATTTTGGAGTTGTATTTTTGCCCAAGAAGGGGGCAGTAGTGGATTTGGCATGGGCACTTGGAAGAAGGAGGTTTGATAACCCTCACTTGGAAGAAGAAGCCGAACCATATCTCCCTCTTATTCTCTTTTCTTTTCATTTTGATAACCCTCACTTCACTTTCCAAAAGTCGAATAACCCTTCTATTAATTGGAACCTTGGCCAAATCTCCCATTCACCATTATTTCTCTCTATCTTTCATTTCCATTCTTCTTTTCTTTTTCAATTCGGGTTAATCCTCAAGCTTCATCTCTTGGCCAAATCTACCAGAGCCGAACATCTCTTGGGTGGTGACTCTCTCTATCAATCCTCTCATTCGAATCCTAGAAGTGGTGATAAGGGGTTTTCGTTTCATCTGAATCTCTCTCATTTCTCTTTGGTTTGCCGAAAGGAAAAGCTTAACTTTTTTCTTATGTGTGGCCGAAACCATGAAGGGCTTGATTTCGGATCTTCTGTTTGAAGCCAGCATTAAAGGGGTAAAGATCTTTCGGGATTTGATCAATCAAGGTAAAAAGGTTATAACGTTCGGCCAAAGGCCACTTCTTTTGTTCATAAGTGTAAGGCCTAATATAACAGGGGTTCATGTAGGGATTTCGACAATCTCTTGGTTCAGTGGGGACTCTCCGGGTTCTATTAATTTCGATAAAGGGAATTGGATTAAAGTCTTTATTTAGGTCATTATTATCTGAATCTACGTTTTAACCCGGGTCTTCTGACCAAGATTTTATTTGATGGAATCGAGTACCAGTCAGTTAAAGAGGGGGGTGGACACGGCGTCCCTACACCTAAGTTCAAGAAGCGATCAGTTTTAGCAGTTCGGGATTGGCCACCGGGCTATGGGCCAGCATCTAAAAAGGATAAGCAGATCGCTGTAATCTCTTCGAGTGAGGACGTTAGGGAAATCGATAGTCTAGCTCTTCAGGTGTACAGGTGTGTAATTATCACACTGTTTCCTTAGTTGCTTTAATTAAATATATGTATTATGTGTGGTAGTCGAAATAGTGGCTGGGGTGGTGTTGTTACCTACATTGGGGTAATTCGGTAACCAGGTTAGTATACTACCTACATCGAAATTGAGGATAAATGATTGTGGATGCATATAAGCATGTTGTATATGTGTATATTGATGCGTTCATATTCTATTATACTGCCATTTCATCATATTATGCTGCATGTGCATGGGGTTCGGGATATATTGATTAAAGGGGAAGTGTATATTTATATGTGGGTGACTCTGTCACGACTAATGATGGCCATGAGCCTCATTGTGGATTGATGATGACCCTGAGTCTCATCGTGGATATTTGTGATTTAATGATGTGGATCAGTGGCTAGACCACTATGTGGACTTTGAGCAGTGTGTCCGTCGGCATAGACTGCCAAAGAGGTGTGTAGCGGATGGAGGGTCGATTTAGTAATCCCCAAGTGTGTATTGGATGGATGTACGGGTGGTGTGTAGTGGATGGATACTAGGTTGGGTTGGGCTATCATACTGCATTTTTGATTTAAGCATGGTATGCTAGTTCGATGTGGATGTGGGCCTAAGCCCATTAGTGGAAACTGTGTTGTATAACTGCACACTGAGTCTGGTGACTCACCCTATTTTTCTTAAAAACAATGCAGGTAACACATGATTCGTTGGATCGGGCTGGAGGGGATTCGAGGTGGCCATGCAGAAGTTGGTTTCATAACTTTATCTTTTAAACTGCTAGTTTTTTATTTTTATTTTGGGTTATTTTCATTATGTAATAAGGCCTCTCTAGATACTTCGGGATTTTATGGTTTAAATTGGATTTACTATTTAATAATTAATTAAAAAGTGACTTCTTAATATGATCAACATGGGATTGAAAATGAGGTTTGCAAAATCTGGGTACTTATAAACAAACGTTTTTCTGAAAAACCAGCACAAATTACAAACCGAACTTTACACAAATTGGAAGCTTTCATTCGTTGGCAAAGCCACCATTTTTAGCGACAAACCCTTATAGCGAGCGGGTTATTTTTGAAACTTAAAGTCTATTTCCACCTTCAAAATAAAAACTCATTTTCACCTCTTTTCCCGTAACATTTCGGATTCGGCCGTGGTGTTTGGGCCAGGTTTGGGGTGTTACACCAAGTCCGTATTTCACTTTTTTTATCTAAATATATTCAAAATTAACTTATTTAATCATCTATTCATTCAATTTAGTCCAAAATACTCTTTAAGGCACATTTATACATTTCCCAACATGTTTCACATTTTTTACAATTTAGTCCTTATTGCATAAAATCACAAATTCATGAATTTCAAGACTAACCCATGCTATCTGAATTTCTCTAGTACTCATATCAGCCCATATTTCTCATTTGTTTCACATTTTAACCCCTAAATTTGTATATTTCACAATTTAGCCCCTAATTTGCATTTCTTTAAAAATCACATAACAAAACTTGTATGTCTATCAACAAACATTCAAAATCTATCATCAAACATCAAAACACACATGTATTCATCAATGGCACCATTCAAAATTTTTAAAAATTTTGCAAATTAGTCTCTGGGCTAGCTAGACTAATCTACAACGATCTCAAAAACAAAAAATATCATTAAAAACGGGACAAAATTCGCTCACCAATTGAGCTAGGAAGATATGCCGAAATCAAGCCCTAACCATGTCTTTTTCTTCTTGAATTTCAGTTGATAAAGAACATAAAAAGATGATAACAATTTGTTGTTTAATGATTTATTAACATGTATTTTCAAATTACTAAAATAACCTTGTTATAAAAACATTTAATAACATCCAAAAAAATGTCCATCTATGTCCACTTACAATTAAAATGGTCAACAATGAAAACCACGACGAACTAATCCAGATATGGCTGAAAGACTCGATTCATCAGATCCATGAATGCAGCTAGAGCATTCTTCATACCAAAAGGCATAACTAGGAACTTGTAATGTCCATAACGAGTCCTAAATGCAATCTTATGAACATCCACTTCCTTAACTCTCAACTGGTGATACCCAACGAAGATAAATCTTCAAAAACCCAGAAGCCCCTCGAAACTGAGCAAACAAATCGTCGATCCTCGAAAGTGGATACTTGTTCTTCACAGTCAGTTTATTCAACTACCGATAATCGATACACATCCTCATGGTGCCATCCTTTTTCTTCACAAACAAAATCGGTTCCCCCCACAGAGACACACTAAGACAGATGAAACCACGATCCAGAAGCTCTTAAAGTTAAGCCTTAAGCTCTGTAAGCTCCTTCGGTGCAATTCGGTAGGGAGCGGTGGACACCGGAGCTGTACCCGGTAGAAGCTCAATTCCAAATGCAACTTCTCGATTAGAAGGTAAACCCGGTAACTCCTTAGGAATGACATCCGAAAAATCTCTCACAGTTCTGATATCCTCGATAGAAGAGTCCCCATAAGCAGAAACACTGACGTAAGCCAAATATGCCTCACACCCTTTTTGAACCAATTTCTCAGCCACAAGTGTGGAGATCACATTGGTCAGATAATCTCGGCATTCACCTATCACAATCACCTCTTTATCATCCTCAGTCCTCAGAGCAACCCTCTTAGATGCGCAGACCAAGCTAACACGGTGCTCAACCAACCAATCCATACCCTCTTAGATTTGCCAGAAAAATAGCCCCTTGCACCACTAATGGAACACCCCTATAAAGCTTATTAACCAGAACATACTGCCCCAACGGACTCAATACAGTGATCTCACTAGAAGTGCTATCAACAGAAATTCCAGGTTTTTAGATACAGAACTACCTACATAGGAGTGCGTAGAAACTATGTCTATCAAAGCAGTAGAAGGTACATCAAAAATTAAGAACGTACCGGTGACAACTTCTGGAGCATCTCTCGGCGTCGAGCAGCATAAACCAATGCAGACTGCCTCGCCTCAGTCTGACTAGCACCTCTGCCCAATGCTCTTTGTCCTCGGCCCATACCATTACCACCCCTAGCTAGTCCACGGCCCCTGGGTGGTTGTTGAACTGCCTACTGAGGCTGTAAAGAACCTGGTCCTGAAGCTTGCATTTGATCTGCCCACTGTGGACACTTCCTAATACGGTGCTTCAGAGACCCACACTTCAAACAAGGCCCAGTCCTCCTCCAACACTCGCCCAAATGGCGCCTACCACAGTCTCCACAAGGATGAATCCCAGTGGGAGCAACAGGAACCCCCACTCTAACCATTCCATCAAGTCTGGCCTTTTTCTTAGGCCTTTGAACACATCTAGAGGGCTCCGAATCCCTCTTATTCTTAGCTCTCTCGATACCTATTTTGGCACTCCACGCGCTTAACATCCTCGGCGATCTTCGCCTTCTCAACCAGAACCACGAAATCTTGCTCCTCTGTGAAGCAATCAGTACCCTTAAGTTATCCCTCAAGCAATCCTCAAACTGGACACATCTCTCATACTCAGACGCCACCATGCCTCGAGCATAGCGGCTCGGCCTTAGAAACTTAACCTCATACTCGACCATTGATCTATCACCTTGCGTGAGATTCATGAACTCACTCCTATGAGCATCCACATAACTTGCCTCCATGTACTTACTCTAGAAGGTGGTCTTAAAGAAGTCCCAATTTAGACGTTCAGGCTGAGTACCCTCCTCAACCGATAACCACCACTGATATGCCTCATCGCGAAGCGATGAGACTGCACCCTTAAGTTTCTACTCGAGAGTACAGTCTAAATCATTCATAATCCTCTCAGTGGCCTCAAACCAAAACTCGACCACAATAGGGGCGGCTCTAGTGACACCCCTACATAGCTCAGCTCCATTCTATTGGAGTCATTCTGTAACAGCCCGATTTAGAGGTTAGTCGGAACAGTGATCTCGGGATCACTAATCTGAGATTTGAGAAATTTATTTTTATGTGATTTTATGAATTAGTATATGATTGTATAAGTACATGAGAATTTTAGTACTTTAATTCTAGCGATTCATGTTTAATCGCGAAAAAAGACTAAATCGCATAAAGTGCGAAAGTTCCATTCTATAAGGTAAAGGTACCAAATAGCCATAGATTGATAATTGGAGGTTTTTAAAAGGCAATTTGACCCCTAATATTTGCTTGGCCGGCCATAGACTAGCATAGGAGACAAATTTGTCAATGTTGGTCAAAGTTGGTGATAGTAGGTGGACTAAATTGATAGTTTAATATTAGAATAATGAAAAAATGATGTCCATCTTTCTTGCTCATCTCTTCCACCAAAAATTGGTAGCCAAATAGGGGTTAAAAGCTTCAAAAATTTCAGCACACTCTTCTCTTCACAAGTAAGTGTTCTAGGGATCATTTTTTGATAAAAGTTGTACTTTTGAGACCCCTAAAGCTTAAGCTTTCAAATGAGGGGACTATTGTGAAAAGTTTAGAGTTTTTCCATGAGAGCTTTCATTGTTATTTGTTGCATTTTTATGGAAGAAATTGAGTCTTAGTTGTTAGATGAACAACTTTTGTGAAAGGTGTTGTCTTGAAAACACCTAATTAGACCTTGATGAAAATGTTACAAATTTGTAGTACTTATGTGAAATGTTGAGTTTTGATGATAACTATAAGAGTATTACATGTTCACCTAGGCTTGTTGAAGGTAGAAATATGATTAGAATTAATTTCTGAGCCTAGCGGCAAAATGGTTATTTTGCCAAAGTCTAGGGGCAAAATAGTAATTTTTCCAAAGCATGATTATTGAAATGCTTTTATTAATGTGGTGATTAAAATGAGCTAAATTGCTATGATAGAGCAAGAAGAATCGAGAATCTGCCTCGATCGGGGGAAGAACAAAGTCTTGGAATTAGACCGACGAGTTAGCTCATTTTGAATACCAAGGTAAGTTTGTATAATTTAAGATTTCACATGTATTTTCATATTATTATTTATGATGTTGTATTATGTACACTATTTTCATGAAGATAAGTAAATAATATCATGATAAGAACATGAATGAGAACATGTAAGAGAAAGTCCCGGCTGAAGACTCGGAATAATGAGGATACTAATATCACCGCACGAGACAAGGAAAGTCTGTATAAGACCATGTCAAGACATGGCATCGGTATTAAGGCAAGGATATCATGTAAGCCCATGATAGGTCATGGTATTGAAGAGTTATTACGAGGAAAAGGTCCCATGTAATTTCAAGCCAAGGCATGGTATTGGTAAATTCATAAGGAAAAGAGGTCATGTAAGTCCATGTCAAGACATGGCATTGATAAGATTCACAAGGCAAGGATACCACGTAAGACCATGTCAAGACATGGCAATGGTAAGTTTCCAAAGGAAACATATGAGGAAGGTCTCGTGTAAGACCATGTCTGGGACATGGCATCGACACCGAATTAAGAATCCCCTGTAAGACCATATCTGGGATATGGCATTGGCATCATGAGGCGATCCCATGTAAAACCATATCTGGGATATGGCATTGGCATCATGAGGCGATCTTATGTAAGACCATGTCTAGGACATGGCATTGGCATCGAGATACATGTTTGATGAGATTGAGTAACCTCAGTTATTCCGGGTAAATCATCGGGCAAAAGAGCCAAGTATGAAAGAGGTAACAAGAAAGCTAAGCAAGTAAAGATAGTAATAAGCTAAGTTATTCAAAGCTGATAAAGAGTATTATTCAAGTTAAGAAAGATGAAGATTAAGTTTATTTTTACATCAGCAAAAATGTACTAATCTATGTGATCAAGTGATACAGGTACCATGATTATAATACAAGTATAAAATTATTTTGTAACATGTGATGAGTAAGGATATGTATGAGTAAGTAAACCAAAGAACTTGAGACTTACGTTATTTTTGTTTCATGATGGATGAGTTATATTGAGCAAATATAATTGCTATATGAATTTCTTGCAAACTTACTAAGCTATATGATTACTTCTTTCATTTCTATCTTCCTTTAGTTTCGCCAAGCTAGTTCGGGGATCATAGACGTTGGAGCTCGGATAACACTATCAATCATTATTTTGGGTATATTTGAGTTGTTTATTTTAAGTATGGCATGTATAGGAATTATGTCATTTTGAGCTATAGCATGTTGGGAGCCAAGGTGTTGGCTTTTAAGATTATTACTCCTTTTGTATATGGCCAAATAGATTGGACAATGTTGTTAAATCGTATATCTTATTGATGATGAGTTATATGAGTTCTACAAGCGAGTCTTAAGGGTTATTCATTGTGCTTAAAGTTCATGATATGTATTGCTTGAGTTGGTTTGATTGAATTTATGTTTCAGGGTGGCAATTGGCTTAGAAAATAGCCTTTAAGTGTCCACACGGGTAGACACACGGCCATGTGTGACACACGGTCAACCCCATGGGTGTGTTGATAGGCCGTGTGCCCCCTGTATCTAGTTACAAGAATTTGATTCATCACATGGGCCAGCACACGGATATGTGCTTAGGACGTGTGCTTCTTAAGGAGTTGCTGACATCATAAACAAAATGCCCCTATTTTTTCACATGGGTGAGAACACGGGCGTGTCTAAGCCGTATGAAGGACACAGGCCATTGACACGGGCATGTGCCCAGCCATGTGAAAACCCCTGTAGGTTTGAAATAAAAATAATTTGTACACGAGCTAGGGACATGGGCGTGTAAGGTCACACGGCCTGCCCACACAGGCATGTCCCAAGTCACACGGGCGTGTGACCCCTATTTAGACAAATTTTCAAAGAGGGTAAAAGTTTTCGGTTGAACTCTGAAACCATCTGGATGTATGTTTATGGCCTCGTAGGCCCATGAAATGAATGTTTTGACTAAAAAAAGAAAGTTTTTAAATCGAAAAAAAACTTTATAGCCCGTTAATACATGTTTAAGCAAGGTCAATGATAGTAATGTCTCGAATCCGATCCCGGAGTCAGACATGGGTAAGGGGTGTTACACATTCAGTTAGCGCCTTATGAGGCTTTGTATGGGCATAAGTGTCGAATTCTTTTATATTGGACTGAGCTTAAGGAAAACCAGATTCATGGAGTTGATTTGGTTAGAGAGACTGAAGAAAAGGTGAAAGTAATTCGAGATTGCTTAAAAGCTTGGCATTAAGGGCATTTTTGTAAACTAGTAAATAAAGACAAAATTAAGTGAAATAAAAGTGTCCATCTTCTCAAATTAGCCCCCCTTGTGCCGAAAATTTGAAGGAAGCCATAGCTGGGGTTTTGGCCACTTTCAAGCTCGATTGTAAGTCCGTTCTTGTCCCGTTTTTTATGATTCTTATGTTGTTGAAGTTGACTTAACCTAATCTAGCTATTTCAAGGACTAATCTGAAAAGATGTCAAAGTCTAAAATTTTACCCATGTAGAATATGTATGTATTTTGATATTTAATGGTAGAAAATGCATATTTTTTGTTAGTTAAACAATATTTACAAAGTGATTTTTGATGAAAATGTCAAAAAGGGGACCTATTTGTAAAAGGTTCTAAAATGTGTGTTAAAATGTGAATAAATGAAAAATGTGGCCTGTTATAAGTATGAATAAGTTTCAGCTAGACTTGGGTTTTTAAAAAAATTGAATAAAATTCATTTTACGAGCCTAGGGACTAAAATGTAAAATGTCAAAAGTTTAGGGGCAAAAATGTAATTTTTGTCATAACATGTTTTTGGCATAAATTGAAAAATGTGATAATTAAATGAGATGAATTTGATATTATACATCAAGAAAGACGAGGTTCTGACCTAGATCGAGGGAAAAACAAAGTATTTGACGATTAGGTCCATTTCGCCATTTTGTACCGAGGTAAGTTCGTATGTTAAAAATAAGCTTTAAAATAATTGCATTTAAATTCTTTAATATTGCATAAATTGTATGTTCAATTTTTGGATGAGTATAACTCTATGGATGAGCCCGACGATGATTCAACAAGCAGGAAATCCTGTTTGAACCTTAGGAATAGGTTAGGATACAAGTGACATGTCACTAGGGTTACTATGTGTTGTGTGATTATGTGATCTGAGTGCTGGTCCTATACATCCTATCAGTGGCTGAGTGTACCAGCATATGTTGCTGTTACTTGACAGCTTGTGTGAGCAACATCGTATAGCTACGTCTGGACTGACAGCTTGTATGAGCAGGCTCGTCGATAGCTCGAGAGTGAGCGGTTATGTGATATGAGACTTAGGTAGCTTTGGCTACATATGTGGCACTTAGTGCGCAAAATTCTCAAGTATCCGACATTTTTATTCCGAGTGGTTCACGGGTATGTCAGAGACGAGAATATTTGTAATTTCATTTCGAATGAATTTAAGGTAAGGTTGAGAAGGAATAAATTACAAATGCTAAACTTATGGTAATTTATATCATCTTATGTTATATCTCTTAAATGTTGATTACATGGTAGGGTTTGCTTATTTATTGCATTCGAGCTTACTAAGCTATATAGCGTACTCCGTTTATTTTCCATGTTTTTATAGTGTTGCCAAGCTAGTTTAGATTAGGGATCGTCAAAGATTCGCCTCACACTATCAAAACTATCATTTTGGGTATTGTTGAAATTTAGCATTTTGAGTATATGTCATGTATAGGGACTTGGTCATTTTGTTATATGTGTCATTATGATTTGGCTATATGTGTTGGCTTGTAATTGTTAATGCTTCATTTTGAGTATAGCCATGAAAGTTGGCTAATGTTGATTATGAATGTTTCATATGTTAGTGGCTTTATGAATGTGTGAGTTGCATAACTTAATTTATGTAAAGTATGATGTTAAAGCTTGTTAAATGTTGGCAGGTGAATGTCATGTTATTGCCTTGGTTGTAGTGGTTTTGATTGCATCTATATGCTTGGATTGTACCATGTGATGTTGTGTAGGTATGTGAAAGTAAGGGTGGCAAAATGGCTTGGTAAATAGCCTTATTTTTGTCCACATGGGTAGACACACGGACACACACGGCCTGTCCCATGGGCATGTGTTTTCGCCGTGTGTCCCCTACACCTTAATTTTGAGAAATAGAATGCTCAGATTTGAGCACATGGGTAGAGACACGGGCGTGTGTCTCAGCCGTGTGGACGGCTCGGCCTCGAACACGGGTGTGTGCCCTAGCCGTGTGAAGTCTACACCTATTTTTGTGAAAATTAATTTTCCACACGACCTAGCACATGGGCGTATGACTTGGCCGTGTGACTCAAATTTGTTCATGAGTTACAAGCCAGAGAGTTACACGGGTTAGGGACACGAAGGTGTGTGACTACACGACCTGCCCTCACAGGCGTGTCTCAAACCACACGGGCGTGTGACCCCTATTTCTAGCAAAAATCTTTTAAGTTTTATAAGAATTCCCTGAGTTCTCAGTTTGGTCATGGGCCACTACCAAAGCATGTATTAGGCCTCGTAGGATCGTATAAGGGATTCTATGATTGAATATGAATGGTTTTAATTTGGACGCAAAATTTATGACTCAATTTGTATGATTGTTTGTGATGAAAGTTCGGTAATGCCTCGAGCCCTGTTCTAGCGCTGAATACAGGTAAGGGGTATTACAACAATGTTTTCAAAACAATTCTATCTAAGTACAGAGATACTTACAAGATTGGTACCGGAGACTCGGTGTACCACATACTTTCTTAAATTATTCATACTATTCAGAAAAAATAGAATAATTCTTTTGAAACAACATTTTGTAACCCTAAAATTCACAGGCCGAGTTTTGCAACCTAGCTCTAATACCACTAAATCTAACACTCCAAACCCGGCCTGGACGTTATGGCCGTATCTGGAGGGGTCACAAAGAATGGGTTTGAAAACAAAGTGAATACGATAAAACCATTTCAATTTTGCAATTCTTATTTGCTTGTATCAAATGTCAAAATGTTATCTAATTAATTAATTTGCCTTTACATGTGTTTTACAGCAGAAGCTTTCGAAAACTATTCTATTTCAAAAATTCAATTTGCATTTTCAGAAACCTTTATTTGCGTAAAACCGTTGTTGCCATAAAACATTTTACCAAAGCAATCAAATTATCAAACAACCCAAGAATCAACAGTGAAAAACCAAACAGTCAAGTCCAGAGAGTCCCCAGAGATTACAAACTCTCAAATAAAACCAGAAATATAAATAATAAGAACCATAAATTACTAAGTAAAACAGTTTTCAATCAGGTGGTCACCGCTGAGTCTTCGTCGCACCGATCCGCCTAAGTCTGTGGATTACCTGAACAAAACAGATAAACAAATATGAGTTTTCATAAACTTAGTGTGTAACCCAACAAAATTAGACATGCAAACATATAGAAATCTCATATATATATATAGATACAGGTTCGAACCCATGTCCATCTCAGATACATATAACGGATACAGATATACAGATCAGATAATCAGAATCCTACACCCATCCTATACACACCATCTCTAACCATCCCATCACACCATGTGGGGTTTAAAACACCCACCCAACCCTACACACCATATCGTGCCATTACGACACATATCAGATAATGTATAGCCAAGCTACCAGAATATAGGCAATGATCGCCATACAGAGCACTTCCTCCACATATACAAATCTCACCCTAAAACATATACAGAATTTACAGATTAAACATGCTCAACATGCCTAAATACAGATAATAGTTATATACATATCTAGCAGACTAATCAATCATGCACAATAATATCATACTCAGAACAAAATATAATTCTATTAGATCTCATCATTTTAAGGTTTGGTAGCCTTTACTGACCCTGCGATAGGCCCACAATTGATTGAAACGACCCGTGCGACCATAGGAAAAAATTTCAAAAAAAAATGGGACCATATGCTTATGTAGCTTGCCCGTGTGGGCCCACACACCAATGTGGCCCACACGGCCTGGCCTAAAACCCACACGCCCAACTTGGCCTAGCCCGTGTGGCCCACACAGCCATGTCTCTGGCACGGCCATCTCTTTGTCGACCACACAGCCAACCACACGGGTGACCACACGCCCGTGTGGCGTCAACAGAACAGTTTTCGACTTTTTTCGAAACTCATTTTTTTGCTTTTCGGGTACACACCTGATATCTATTTGATGTGAAAACTATCTCAAGCCTTCCAAGACCTAGAACAGAGTACCACAACACCAATTTAGCAGCTAGGTTAACAATTTCAACATAAGAATTTACAAAGAACTGACTTACCGCTAACGACAAATCGCCTCAAACTCAATCTAAACCGTTGAAGTGAAATTCCCTGCTCCACAATCTGCTCCTAAACATAAATTACCAACAGTCAATCACTACCGATTGACATTGCTAAACCCCAAACCAAATATTACAACAATAGAGTTCTACTTACAAACCAAAAGGAGAACCCAACAGTTGCAACGTCACGACCGAACAACAGATTCACAAGCCGAAATGAAAAAGGTACAAAATTGAGGGTTGCAAAGAAGGAGAAAAGAAATGTCAAAAAGGAGGAACTTGACGCTAGATTTTCTTTGGATAAGAGAGAGAATTTTCAGCCAAAAAGAAAATAAGAAAATATAGAAAACCCCCAAATCCAATATTTTTCTCCCACTAACCTACTCTCTCAGACTTTCAATATGACCGAAACTCTATCAGTCAGGAGAGCAAAATTTAATACCCACACTCGCGCAAGGATTCGAACACAGGTCCTCCAACACACTAACCTCCTTACCACTCAAACCCGCAGGCTCATTCTAATATGGATTAACAAACAATTTTATAAAAGCCCATTCAACAAGTGTAAGGCTAGGATTAGAAAAATAACAAAATTGGCAAAGATGAGACTTGAACCCAAGGCCTTACACACACACCCAGAACACTTAACCACTGAAGCAGATACACATTTGTGTCAGATATATAAAGAAATAGGGATAAATTAATCAGGGTGTTACAATTTAAACCATTACTTATGAGAACTAAACATCCTATTTCAACATAGATTATGTTGATTTACGTGTTGTACGCATCAAGCCAATAAGTTATAAATACTCCCCATTACAATTGGTTTTTGGTCAAGAGCTAAATATTTCTCATCTTTGAATTTTTGTATATGCGTATATGTTCCAATTGCTCCACCACAATGCACAAAGATGAGTGAATCCTCAAAGAAAGTTGGGAATATATATTAATTACAAGTCTCCTTATATTATTAGATGTTTTAAATGTATTGGAGATTTGATTATGACATGATCTGTGATTACTATTTTTATTTGATAGTTTTCTTGACATTACGGGGAGGAAAATAATAGTTGAATGAAATCATTGCTTGTAATGAGTTATCATTATTAGATCCTTATAAAGAGTAATCTGAACCAGAAGTTCAAAAAGGATAACTCACTTTATTACAAGTTAACTGTAGGATGTATTCACAAACTTAATGAGAATAACCATGTGTTATATACATCTAATATTTGAATCAAAGTCCTAGTAGGACAATTAGTTGGAATAAATGATAGATTGATCAGTTCCAAAGATGAAAATTTTTCTAGATGGTTATATAGTGGAGGCGGGTGCTCCAAAAGAGACCCAAGACATAACTAAAATCCAGAAGAAATTCAGGCACCTGAAACTGAAGATTAAAATAGTGAAAATAAGATATCTCGATAAGTTATGTCAATTTGAGAAAATGTGGAATCGATAATAAAACTGGTCGAAAATGGTTTTGCATGAAATATTATTGTTGAAATAATGAAATAAAAGTAGGATCTTGAATAAATCTATTACGAAATACAAATATGGAATAAATTGGTCAAAATTAAAAGATGCTTTTTGGACCAATAGTCCAAATATCTAAAAGTATAAAGCCAGTGAGGGTACAAATGAAGTAGTTTTGAAAAAACGGAAGCAAATATGAAGTTTTTGCTAAGCCCCAGCATTGATTATGAAAAGATATAACATTCTTTTATGGTGGATACAATAACCTTTAGATATATTATTAAACTAACAGTTTATAAAAGATTTAACTTGTGTCTCATGATTGTTGCTACAACCTTTTATAAATCAATATATATTAAAGTTTATATTAAAATCCTTGAAGGATTTAGAATGATAGAAGTTGTAACACCCCAAAATAGGGCCTAGGAGTTTTAGGGGTATTTTAGGAATTTTAGCCGTAGAGTGCTCGGAATTTCATAGCATGGTAAACCAAGATTGCATTCGACTATGACATCTTAACTGTTAAATCAATTTTTGAAAAAGTGTTCTAAAAAAACCTTAATTTTAGAAAATGTCTGATTTGTAACAAATTCAAAACAGTGGGCATTTATGTGGCAATCCTACTAGTTTTTAAAATTGAACATAAAAATCACCCCACCTACAGTTTTCACGATATCTTCTTCCTTTCCTCTCCCTTGTACCGCTCCTTGCCATTCCCTTGATCTTTAAATCGATTTTTTCCAAACCACAATACCTTGATTTCCTATCATTCCCAAGTCATTTACCATAATAAATCTTCAAGAAAAACACCAAAAACTCCATAGATTTCATCTTCTCCAAATGTGGGTTTTTCGGATTTACATCAAAACTCATTCATTCTCTCAACAAAGGTAATCATTCATGTCACCATTGGTTTTTAATGTTATTTAGACTTTAAAACTGAATTATTAGACTTCAAAACTGAATTATTAGACTTTGAATCGTATCTATTAAATAAAAGCCTAAAATCGAGCTATTAATGATGGATTTCAGGATTATGAGTCAAAACTTGGTTTCAAAGTGTTTTTCAACTTTTTTTTTAACATGATTGTAAGGTTTTTAAACTTGCCTTGAATTTTCGTTAATGATTTCTCGTGTTTTAATGATTTTTGTGAAAATTGCCTAAAAGATGTTAAAAATGTTGATACCATGAATTGAGTAGATTTGTCTAGTTTGAAGGTTGTGCATTAGGCGTAGATGATTAATTAGATGAACGGAACTACTTTTAGGCAAAAAGATTGAGTGTAGACCGAGATATTAGAATTAAAAATTTGTTATGTTAATAATTTAAGTTACATGGGAACTTAACTTAAGTTTGTGTTTTAGTGGGTTTGAGTGAATCCATGATTGAACATTTGATTGTGTTTGTTGTATGAATGATGTGTGTGAAGCCCTTGATTCATTAGAGCCTACTGCGAGCGAAGGAAGAGATTAATTGAGCTTTCGTCTTTTCTATGAAAGCATAAAGTGGTGAGTGTATGGAATTACTACTCGTAAACACAAGCTGTCAAAACCATTTTTTTTGAAAAAAACAGGGTCGACTTTAAAACAAAAATGGAGTCGCCACCAATCCTTTTTTGAGGTGTGAATCACCTTGAGATTAATCATTACAACATTTTTTTATTAAAATAATGATTTTGACCTATGAAATTTGAGAAAACGGGTTCGGGAGTCGATTACGCACGAGGAAGGATTAGCACCCTCGTAAGCCCAAAATTGGTACCTAATTGATTAATTAATATATTAATGTCGAAAATTTGAAAAGATTTTAAAATATGATCCTCTTTAAAAGAACACTTGAATAAAATAAATTGGATACTACGACCCTCCTATTTCGAAGAAGTGAAATGTCACGTCCAGTGAGTTAGGATACGACATTTCAAATCCTTAAATCTATGCTTGTCTTTTGACTTTTCAAACTCATGCATTTAAGTTCAAGAAGGATATTCGGTTATTTGGGTCAAGTGAAAAATCAAAACCCAATAAGTTAGGGAACAATTTCTCAAAATTCCAAATACAGAATATTGCCTTTATTTTTAGAAATCCTTACCTCGGGATAACAAGATGTCACATCTAGTGAGTTAGGACACAACATTTTTGAATTCCCGAGAATAAGCTTTTATTTAACTTATGCTTTGTTTTAAAAATAGTCGGTTCTTTAGACTCGATGAGAAAATTTGAAACCCAGTAAGTTAGGGTACGATTTCTCAAATCTCGAATTATAAAAAATGCTTAATAAAAAAAATTATATATCGATCAAAGATTAATGTAACACGATTTTATAGTAAAATGCAAAGAATGAATTATGGTACTAATATGCACAACATGCTAATAATAAATGCATTAATGCATGACAATATAAATGTAACGACCCAAAATTGGGCCTAGTAGGATTGAGCCCATTGGGCCTTGAGCGTAGAAGCGTTTTAAAATTTTGGGAATTTGAGAATGGCATTATTTTGACTTGGACTTAATAGGAAGGTTATTTTGGAAAATTACGGGGTTCTAGGAAGTTCCGGGTTCCAATTGGGCCTTAGCAAAATTTTTATGTTTAAGTACTTTAAGGAGAGAAGGTAAGTGGCATCAAGACTTAAGGAAATAAGTGTGCATTTTGCTAGCACAAGGAGCCTATTGGTAAAAGTGGTAAGTGGCGTGTGGAGTGTACTAATGGTTTGAGGTTCGAATCCCATCTATTGCAAACTTTTTGATTTATTTTTGTGCTTTCTTTCCAAATGTCGGCCATGGTACTAATTAAGGCAAGGTGGACTTTTTAATTTGGGAAAGATGGCTAAGGAATATGGTAAGGAGGAAGACTAGGGAAAAAGAGGGAAAGAAATGAAAGAAAAAGGTAAGAGAAGGGAACATGTTGGCCTATTATGTGGTGGACATTTTGGAAAGCATTTTTGGAGGTCAATGCTCATCTTTTGGAAAAGATGATACATGGTTTTGGTTAAGGGAAATAGGGGGAGCTGAATTTCTCTAGCTATCCCTTGCATTTTCACCTTTTTGGGGGTTATTTCAATTTTCCTTTCTAAATATTTTGGTTCTTTTGATTGCATCCCCTCTTGGCCGAAACTTCAATTTGCCTATTGACTTCTACTCTTTTCTTTTCAAACATTCTCTTTGATACACCATAACCAAAACATCAACTTCATCTCATAGCCGAAATTTGGTTCTTGTGGTTGCCGAAGCTTCTTTGCCTTCTCAGGTTTTCGGTGGTTGCAAGGTAGTGTTCTTCCTATTCTATTATTTTCTTCCTGTCTCTCTTTTATTCCCTCTTCTAAAACCGATTATTCACCCTGTTCTTTTGACCAAGGCCGAATATATTCTTTGCTACTTCCATCTTCTTGGTTCTCTTGGTGTGGGCCAAATTGGTAGAGTGTTAGCTTATACTCTCATCATCTTTCTAGCCATTGGCTTTTGGAAAAAGGTTGGTAAGTAGGTCTCGAAGTACTTTATCAGAGGGCCAATCAAACACCTATCCCTCGTAACAAGAGACTCGGATTGTTGATAAGTGATATAGATTGTTAATCAATCGCAGTACTTGATTGAAGTTGTAAATTGGGCTTTGGACTAATTATTGACCGATTGTACCTTTAAGTTCCGCGAAGAGTATTGTGTTACTGATTTCGAATAAGGTGTGTAATCCTATACCCTTCCGAATACATTTTTGAAATGGGGTGTAATCCTATACCTTTCTGAATACATGTTTAAAATGGTGTGTAATCATGTACTATTCCGAATACATGTTTGAAATGGTGTGTAATCTCATACCTCTCTGAAAGTTTGCATGAAATGTTCTATGATTTGGTCGAAATACCAAAGAAAACCAGAAACTAACATCCGTGACCACTCAGGCGTGCGTACATTTGTAGTAGTAACCATATTTTGCAATGAAACAGTTTCGTCAGCAGCAGTGACGTGATTTTGAAAAATCTCGAAAAATAGGAAAGAGGGAATTAGAAAGTGAATAAGATATCAAATTAATTCTTACTGTGTCTGCTTTTATATGAAAGAAACGAAGAAGGAAGAGGAATTTTATATTCTGAGATATTTTAATTTTAGTGAGACTGGTTCTGATTGACTTCGCAGTTCTCTGTTCTGTCTTTGAAAAATTGTATAAAATTGTACAAAGTGAATTATGAGTTATAAGATATATGTATAGATTCCTTAGTGAGCCTATTTTCAATACAAACAAGTGGAAGCAACGTATGAAAACTGTACAGTGAGATATTTGAATTTTGGGTAAGAGAGGTCAGAATCATTAGTTAGTGAAACAAGGGAAAATTTAAGGAATAAACTGTACTAAATGGTTAAGCCAAAAATTCTGGAAAAATATTAGTAAGAAGATATATGAGTCTAGTTTCAAGGAAAATTAATGGATCTAAATTTCGAGTTTCCTAACTCGAGTTATAGTCGATTTAGTTAGTATGACGCAGATGGACAGTTTCAATTTTTATGCCCAAATTAGTAGTTAAGTCTGGGTTGCGAAATTACCAAAATACCCTTGGAAGGTAAATTACCGAAATACCCCTGGGTTGCGAGATTACCGAATTACCCTTAGTGAGTAAAATTAGTGAATTATGAAAATATCCCTATGGACCGATTTACCGAATTGTCCCTATGGACCGATTTACCAAAATGCCCCTATGGATCGATTTACTGAAATGTCCCTATGGGCCGATTTACCGAAATGCCCCTATGGGTCGATTTACCGAATTGCCCTTATGGGCCAATTTGTTTAAATGCCTTAGTGGGTCGAATCATTATATTGCTTTAATGGATTGATTCATAAAAAGTATTCAATAGATTAATGTTTGTTATTTATATATGATATTTTATGTTATTATGTATGTTGCATCTCTACATATTGCATGGGATGGGAAAATTGAATGAACAGAAGAGTAGACTGGTGGCTTTGCCACAAATTCTGATAATGGCTATGTGCCAATTTAAGAGATGGCTTTGTGCCATCGTGATTGAGGCTGTGTGCCGATTATATTACCGTATATGATATTTTGGTGGCTTAGCCACAAAAATATTCTAAATGACAGCTTGTCTGCAAATTGGAGAGACGGGCAGGGTGGGTTGACTTGATCCCCACAGGAGAGATTGGTTGGTACGGGGGAGAGTTTTGCTGGATGGGATGGGTTGCATACATTCTTACATTTGTCTCATTTATCTATTATTTTGTAAATGGGCTTCGGCCTAAGATTATGCTTTATGGGCTCAGGCCCAAGTTAATGCTAAATGGATTCAGTCCCAGTAGATGACGGTAAGGAGATTATACACTGAGTTCTTGTAACTCACCCCCTTTCTTTCTTAGCCCTTGTAGGTAATGCTCCGTGACAAGGACTTGGGGCCATGGATGACTCGGTGGAGGCCATACTTCAGTAATGGTTTTATTGAACTTTAGATTTCTATTTCCGTTTACTTTACTTCTTTTACTATTTTGGGTTTTTAAGTTGTAATAAGGCCTCTGGACTATTTTTATTTTGTTTTATGTTTGGGATGTTTTTATTATTTTTCTTAAATTATTTAAAAGGGAATTTTCTAAAAATATAAATAATGGTTTCCAAAATTGATTAATAAATAGATTTTATAGCAAACTTTTACAAATAATTTAACTCGGATTCTTCTTTAAATTTTCAACGTTATTTTCAAAAGTCATGGTTTTGAAGCTCACTACCTCGATTTCCGATTCATCAAACGATATTTCAAAATAGCTGTATTCTATCAAATATTTACACACAAAACTTGTTTACCTAAACACAACCAAGTAACGCTTATTTTTAGTAAGAATCACACGATGTTTTACGCTTTCTTCATGTGACATGTCAGATCCGGTCATATCGCATGGGCCGGGTTTGGGGTGTTACATTTTATGGTATCAGAGTCCGGTTGCAAAACTCAGCTGTGGTTTGGGTTCAAAAGCGTTTTTCCAAAGCTGTTTAAAATTTTATTTATACATACATGTTCTAAAGGAAGTATGGCACCACGGGTATCCGGCCCCAAGTCAAGTAAGTTTATGCTTTCAATTTATGATTATTTTGATATGACTGTGAGAGGAAAACTCTACAACATAAAAATACTCTAGAACTTTTAGCTTTAGGAGTTAAACTATACAGATTGAGACCTTAGATACGTACTATGAAAACAACTTTACTTCCTATACTCCATAAAACATTGTTTAATAAACACTGAAATAGTATACTGATTCATAAAACTCGTAAAAAGATTAAATTGACTTAGTGAACATGAGCGCTAGAAGACGTGGACGCGGTAGACGTGAACGTGGTAGAGGCCGAGGTGCTAGGGCTAGATTTTCAACATCGGGGCATGTTTTCGAAAGGGAGGCGTTGGCATCGCCAGTGGTTGAGACGGAATCTCATGATCGAGCTGGGGTTGATGAGCTGACTTAGATAATTAAGGAGGTATTGAAGGAGGTTAAAGGAATTGGAAAAGCACTTTGAGTTGGGTGTGTGGACTGTAAGAAGAAAATAGATCGCGGTTCTTTTGGGTCGCAGTCTCGTTCCATAAAACGTGTTAAGGCACGTCCAAACTTTTCGGGTTGCGATTATTGCAAAAGGTGTCATCCGGGTGAATGCTGGATGAGGTCAGGAGCATGCTTGAGATGCGGGTCTAAGGAGCATAAGGCACGGGATTGTTTCATCACCATCAAGTCAGGTATGTTTTGGTTTGACGTGATGATTGGATGTAGAAAAATTTTAGGTATAAGTGGTAGATAACTGCTTGCTTCTGTGGTTAGATGTTTGGTTGTATGAAAGAGGATTTAAGATTATGTTAAAAGTACATTAGTGTTATTAAGATCAGAGTGCGCAGCGATGCGTTTATTAGTTGGTTGGAAATTTCAAGGACGAAATTTCTTTAAGGAGGGTAGAATTATAACGACCCGAAATTGGGCCTAGTAGGATTGGGCCCATTGGGCCTTGAGCGTAGAAGCATTTTAAAATTTTAGGAATTTGAGAATAGCATTATTTCGAGTTGGACTTATTAGGAAGGTTATTTGGGAAAATTACGGGGTTCTAGGAAGTTCTGGGTTCAAATTGGGTCTTAGCAAAATTTTTACGTTTAAGTACTTTAAGGAGAGAAGGTAAGTGGCATTAAGACTTAAGGAAATAAGTGTGCATTTTGCTAGCACAAGGAGTCTATTGGTAAAAGTGGAAAGTGGCGTGTGGAGTGTACTAATGGTCTGAGGTTCGAATCCCATCTATTGCAAACTTTTTGATTTATTTTTGTGCTTTCTTTCCAAATGTCGGCTAAGGCAAGGTGGACTTTTTAATTTGGGAAAGATGGCTAAGGAATATGGTAAGGAGGAAGACTAGGGAAAAAAAGGGAAAGAAATGAAGGAAAAAGGTAAGAGAAGGGAACATGTTGGCCTATTATGTGGTGGATGTTTTGGAAAGCATTTTTGAAGGTCAATGCTCATCTTTTGGAAAAGATGATACATGGTTTTTGGTTAAGGGAAATACGGGGAGCCGAATTTCTCTAGCTCTCCCTTGCATTTTCACCTTTTTGGGGGTCATTTCAATTTTCCTTTCTAAATATTTTGGTTCTTTTGATTGCATTCCCTCTTAGCCGAAACTTCAATTTGCCTATTGACTTCTACTCTTTTCTTTTCAAACATTCTCTTTGATACACCATAACCAAAACATCACCTTCATCTCATAGCCGAAATTTGGTTCTTGTGGTTGCCGAAGTTTCTTTGCCTTCTCGGGTTTTCGGTGGTTGCAAGGTAGTGTTCTTCCTCTTCTATTATTTTCTTCCTGTCTCTCTTTTACTCCCTCTTCTAAAATCGATTATTCACCCTGTTCTTTTGACCAAGGCCGAATCTATTCTTTGCTGCTTCCATCTTATTGGTTGTAACACCCCAAACCCGGCCCAAACACCGCGGCCGTATTTGGAATGTTACTCGGAAGAAGGTGAAAACGAAATTTTGTTTTGAAGGTGAAAATAACCTTTAAGTTTGAGAAAAAAGATCCTCGCTTTAAGGGTTATCGTTAAAAGTAGTTTGCCAATGCATAAAACCTTTCAAGTCACGTAAGTTCTGTTTGATGTTTGTTCTGGTTTTTGCGAGAAAACGATTATTTTACGGCATTGAGATTTGAAAACTTAGTTTGTCTCCCATGCTGAAAACATTTTACAGTCATATTTTAAGTACTTAATTAGTAGCAAATTCAACTTAAAACCCAAAATCCCAAATGGTTTAAGTGGCCTTATTAAATAATAAAATAACCCAAAGTAAAAATAACAACTTTAAATAACGAAAACAACTTCTGCATGGCCACCTCGAGTCCATTCCAGCCCGATCTAGTGTATCATGAGTTACCTGCGTTAGTTTGGGAAAAATAGCCAGACTCAGCGTCCAATTATACAACACAGTTCCACGAATGGGCTTAGCCCCAATTCCACATTAAATCAATATACCATGCATAGAGATGCAATATGATAACCCAACCCAACCTAGTATCCATCCACTACACACCACCCGTACATCCATCCTCATAACACACCTGGGGATTACTAAATCAACCCTCCATCCGCTACACACCTCTTTGGCAGACTATGCTGACAGACACACTGCTCAAAGTCCACAGTAGTGGTCAAGCCACTAAATCCACGTGATTAAATCACAAAAATCCACGATGAGACTCGAGGTCATCATCAATCGTGACAGAGTCACCCACATATATATACACTTCCCCTTTAATCAACAAATCCCGAAACCCATGCACATGCAGCATAATATAGTGAATGGCATGATGATAGAACATAAAAACATCCAAATACATATAACGTGCTCACATGCAACCACAGTCACTTAACCTCAACTTTGATATAGGTAGTATACTAACTTGGTTTATAGAATTACCAATTGTAGGTAATAACACCACCACAGCCACTATTTTGGCTACCACACATGATACATACATTTTATTAAAAACAACTAAGGAAACAGTGTGATAATTATACACCTGAAAACCTGAAGAACTAGACTATCGATCTCCCTAACGTCCTCACTCGAAGAGATTACAACGATCTGCTTATCATTCTCAGACGCTGGTCCACAGCCCAGTGGCCAATCCTGAACTGCTGAAACTGACCGCTTCTTGAACTTAGGGGTAGGGACTACGTGTCCAACCCCGTCCCTCAATTGACTGGTACTCGATTCCATCAAAAAAGATCTTGGTCAGAAGACCCGATTAAAACGTTGAATAAAACTGTAATGGAAACCAAAAGAATACTTGATGAAAGAACACCCTTACCAAAGTCTACCCAAATCCCGAAGGCTATTCACTTAAGCTTAAAGGCTGTCAAAATCCCTACATAACCCATGTTAGATTCGGCCTTAACACTTATGGTCAAAAGAAGTGGCCTTCGGCCGAATGTTATAACCTTCTTACCTTGATTGATCAAACCCCGAAAGATCCTTAACCCCCTTGACGCTGGCTTAAAACAGAAGACCTAAAATCAATCTTTCATAGATTCGACCACACATAAGAACAGAGTTAGGCTTTTTGATTTCGGCAAACCAAAGAGAAAAAGAGAAAGATCCAGTTAAAAGAAAACCCCTTACCCCTATTACTAGAAACCGATTGGAAGAGTTGGCACTAAATGAATGACGGCGCTTCTTCTAGCAATTGACAAATGGAAGAGTTACCACCACAGAGATATTCGGCTTTGAATGATTCGGTCAAGAGATGAGGCTCAAAGAATCAACAAAATAGAAGAACAATAAAGATGAAAAGAGAGAGATAGTGATGAATGGAAGATTCAACCAAGGTTCCAATAGGTAGAAGGGTTATTCGGCTCTTAGAGTGAACATTTAAGGTTATCAAAATGAAAAGAAAAGAGAATAAGAGGGATATATGGTTCAGCTTAGAGAAAAAGTAGAGAAAAGAGAAGATGGACAAGAATGCACCAAATGGTCACTCTCACTTTCGGCTTTTGACTAAAGGAAAAGAAGAAAGAAAAGAATGACCTTTGCTTGACACTTTCGGCAAGAAACCTAGAGAAGAAAAGACTCAAAAGAAAGAAAATGATCACTCACCCTACCACAACACCTTATTTCGGCAGCTAAAGCCCCCCAACCGAAACACTCCCTTCATGACCGAAAATCCTCCCCCTAGAACCCCATATTCGGCCAACACTCTAACCCCTCTCCTCATCCCTTCTCTCTCTCCTAAATTTCTTCCCCTTCACCCATTCAAACAAGTTTGAATGGTTCAACCTCCTAATATTCCTCTTCACCACTTATTCAAAAGTATTTGACCCCTTCAAACCTTCCCCCCTTAAGTGTCCCAGCCGAATCCATCTCCTCACTCTCCATGTGCAAAAATGAACTCCAAAATGCTGTCCATGTTGCTCGAACCTCTTCCCCCCTTGTAACTCCCTTCTGACACCACCTCCAAGCTTCCCAAATGATGTCTCCCTCCACTACACCACCTCCTCACTTGTGTCAATAATCCCTAAGTTAATTCCTTTAAGGCCTGGTTCCACCAGGTCTCTCTTAACAGCTTAAAACACAAAATTTCCACTAAGGCTCTAACTTAACCCCAAGGTTCCCTGAAGCCCCAAGCACACCCAAACAGTCATGCAAAGCACACCAACACATAGATACAAAATTTAAAAGAACAGATACGAGACCCCCAAATCCCGGATGTTACATTGGTTCTCTTGGTGTGGGCCAAATCGGTAGAGTGTTAGCTTGTACTCTCATCATCTTTCTAGCCGTTGGCTTTTGGAAGAAGGTTGGTAAGTAGGTCTCGAAGTACTTTATCGGAGGGCCAATCGAAAACTTATCCCTCATAATAAGAGACTCGGATTGTTGGCAAGTGATATAGATTGTTAATCAATCACAATACTTTATTGAAGTTGTAAATTGGGCTTTGGAATAATTATTGACCGACTGTACCTTTAGGTGCCATGAAGAGTATCGTGTTATGAATTTTGAATAAGGTGTGTAATCCTATACCTTTCCAAATACATGTTTGAAATGGTGTGTAATCCTATACCCTTCCGAATACATGTTTGAAATGGTGTGTAATCTCATACCTCTCTAAAATTTTGCATGAAATGTTCTGTGATTCGGTCGAAATACCGAAGAAAATCAGAAACCAGCATCCGTGACCACTCGGGCGTGCGTACATTTGTAGTAGTAACCATATTTTGCAATGAAATAGTTTGGTCAGCAACAGTGACATGATTTTGAAAAATCTCAAAAAATAGGAGAAAGGGAATTAGAAAGTGAATAAGATATAAAAATAAAGCTTACTGTGTCTATTTTTATATGATAGAAATGGAGCAGGAAGAAGAATTTTATATTCTGAGATATTTTAATTTTACTGAGACTGGTTCTGATCAACTTCGCAGTTCTCTGTTCTGTCTTGGAAACATTGTATAAAATTGTACAAAGTGAATTATGAGTTATAAGATATATGTATAGACTCCTTAGTGAGCTTATTTTCAATAGAAATAAGTGGGAGCAACGTATGTAAACTGTACAGTGAGATATTTGAATTTCGGGTAATAGAGGTCAGAATCATTGGTCATTGAAACAATTTTAAGGAATAAACTGTACTAAATGGTTAAGCCAAAAATTCTGGAAAAATATTAGTAAGAAGATATATGAGTCTAGTTTCAAGGAAAATTTATGGATCTAAATTTTGAGTTTCCTAACTCGAGTTATAGTCGATTTAGTCAGTATGACACAGATGGATAGTTTCATTTTTAATGCCCAAATTAGTAGTTAAGTCTGGGTTGAGAAATTACCAAAATACCCTTGGAGGGTAAATTATCGAAATACCTCTGGGTTGCGAGATTACCGAATTACCCTTAGTGGGTAAAATTATCGAATTACGAAAATGTCCTTATGGACCAATTTACCGAATTGTCCCTATGGACTGATTTACCGAAATGTCCCTATGGACCGATTTACCAAAATGTCCCTACGGACCGATTTACCAAAATGCCCCTATGTGCCGATTTACCAAAATGCCCCTATCGGTCGATTGTTTTAAATGCCTTAGTGGGTCGAATCATTATATTGCTTTAATGGATTGATTCATAAAAAGTATTCAATAGATTAATGTTTGTTATTTATATATGATATTTTATGTTATTATGTATGTTGCATCTCTACATATTGCATGGGATGGGAAAATTGAAGGAACAGAACAGTAGACTGGTGGCTTTGCCACAAATTCTGATAATGGCTATGTGCCAATTTAAGAGATGGCTTTGTGCCATCGTGATTCAGGCTGTGTGCCGATTATATTACTGTATACGATATTCTGGTGGCTTAGCCACAAAAATATTCTAAATGACAGCTTGTCTGCAAATTGGAGAGACTGGCAGGGTGGGTTGACTTGATCCCCACAGGAAAGATTGGCTGGTATGGGGGAGAGTTTGGCTGGATGGGATGGGTTGCATACATTCTTACATTTGTCTCATTTATCTATTATTTTGTAAATGGGCTTCGGCCCAAGATTATGCTTTATAGGCTCAGGCCCAAGTTAATGCTCAATGGATTCAGGCCCAGTGGATGACGGTAAGGGGATTATACACTGAGTTCTTGTAACTCACCCCCCTTTCTTTCTTAACCCTTGTAGGTAATGCTCCGTGACGAGGACTTGGGGCCATGGATGACTCGGTGGAGGCCATACTTCAGTAATGGTGTTATTGAACTTTAGATTTCTATTTCCGTTTACTTTATTTCTTCTACTATTTTGGGTTTTTAAGTTGTAATAAGGCCTCTTGACTATTTTTATTTTGTTTTATGCTTGGGATGTTTTTATTATTTTTCTTACATTGTTTAAAAGGGAATTTTCTAAAAATATAAATAATGGTTTCCAAAATTGATTAATAAATGGATTTTATAGCAAACTTTTACAAATAATTTAACTCGGATTCTCTTTCAAATTTTCAACGTCATTTTCAAAAGTCATGGTTTTAAAGCTCACTACCTCGATTTCCGATTCATCAAACGATATTTCAAAATAGTTGTATTTTATCAAATATTTACATACAAAACTTGTTTACTTAAACACAACCAAGTAACGCCTACTTTTAGTAAGAATCACACGGTTTTACGCTTTCTTCATGTGACATGTCAGATCCAGTCATACCGCATGGGCCGGGTTTGGGGTGTTACAATAAAGGAAGAAGATAAAATAACAAGGCAAAATACACGAAAAATAATAATAAATAAATAAACTAAAAATTTAGAACTAAAGGGTTAATACTAAAAAAAAAAAAAACAAGTATAGTGTAACACAAACTAAAAAAACTCATGATGTTAATAATAATGATGGTGGCATTAATAATAAAAAAATTGAAGTTTTAAAATATATAGATGGATATAAATAAATAAGTGATAAACTGATAAATGAATAAGTGTATTTAAAAATATTAAGCAAATAAATATTACGAAAATAATAGTAATAATAACAAAGTTAATTAAATATAATAATAATAATAACAATAGTGATAATAATAATAAATAAAATTAATTAATTTAATAGAAAAAATAACAAAAAGGACTAATTTGAACTTAAAACAAAAATTTGAGGGCAAATCCGAAATAAATAAAAAGAGAAAGGACTACATTGAACGAGCGAATAACAAGGAGGGACCAATAGGGAAATTAACCCCCCGGCCCTCCAAAACGTCGTCGTTCGAATGTGGGCCTAATTGAAATCGCAATGAATTATGAGGCAAAATTAAAAAAAATAAAAACTCGATTGTAAAGTAATAAAAAAGTGGAAGGACCAAATTGGTAAGAATACCAATTTCAAAAAACACGCGGATCCTCCCCTGGGTCGGGTCGCGCGCACGGGTCAGGGCGCTAAACAGCGCCGTTTTGGCATTGAAAGATCCACAGCGAAACGACGTCATTTCGCACCTCTATATAAACCAAAAATATTTTAAAACTTCATTTTTAACCTTTACTAGAAAAAAACTGAAAGTTCTCTCAAATGTTTCCCTTTTCTCCGGCCAACAGGGCCACCGTCTGCCCGTCATTGTAACACCCCTTACCCGTGTTTGAAGCCGAAACTGGATACGAGGTATTACCTAACTCAACTTGCTTAAACTTGACTTTTCGGGATGTAAAATTTTGTTTCATCTTAAAAACTTTCCATTCAAACCCATAACATGCTCATCCTGGGCCTACGAGGCCTTAAACATACTTCCGAAAGGTTTCGAGAATTAATCGGAAACTTTTATGCACTTAGAAAAATTTTGCCTAAACAGGGGCCACACGCCCGTGTGAAATGGGACACGCCCGTGGGGGTAGGCCGTGTGGTCACACACGCCCATTTCCCTCACCCGTGGTCGACACTGACTTATTTCACACGGCCAGACACACGCCCATATCCCTTACACGGCCTCAACACACCCGTGTCTCAGCCCGTGTGCGAAAACCTTGGCATTCTATTTATGATGTCATCATCTCATTTTGGTCACACAGCCAAGGCACACGCCGGTGTCCTTAGACCGTGTGTCAAATTAAATTCCTAATTTCAGGTGGAGACACCACACGGCCTGGGCACACGCCCATGTCCTAGGCCGTGCCTCCCACACGGCTGAGACACACGGCCGTGTCTCTGCTCTTGTGTTTACCACTGAGCATACTGACCTGCAGTTCTAGCATGCAAGGGGACACACAGCCGATCAACACGCCCATAGGGCTGACCATGTGTCTACCCATGTGGACAATTAGATGGCTATCTACCAAGCCATTTGCCACCCTATCAAGTAATCACACTAATACCAAAACATTTCAATATAGAAGATGACCAAATAGTACCTCTATGAACTCAAAAACAATCACTACATCCTCAAAAGCATACACTTCATGAAATTCATCTTCATTAAACATAAGAATTAGCCAAGTATCGGCCCAAATTTAATGACCATTTACAAAATGAATTGGAACAACCTTAGTAGCCAACACATTTGGCTTACCAAAATACTTAAGTCCTATACATGTCATATTCAAAATAAATCTAATTTGGCTATACCAATATGTGGTCGATAGTGTGATCTCCAATTCCAACGTCCGCTAATTCTCGAACTAACTTTGCGATGCTACAAGGAAAAAGGGAAATGAGAAGGGGTAAGCATAAAGCTTAGTAAGTTTGCATGGAAATAAATGGCAACAATAAGCTCACAATATAATCCATCCATGACAATAATTAACCATACACAAGTCATAGGCTTCTTGCCATATTTATACATACTCATACTTGCCCTTATCTAGCACAGACCATGCCACATATCGTAATTGTTTCTTCATGAATTACTCACGACTACTTGTGTTAACTCAATAACGTAACTTTTGTAAAATCCTCTTCACTATTTCTAAGCTAATCAATTCATCCCGATAATTCACTAGGGATACTCAAGGATGTATATTCATAAACATTAACATAACACGAAACCAATGCCACATCCCGGATGTGGTCTTACGTGGGGTCATTTCTGAGTGCCGATGCCATATCCCGAATATGGTCTTATACGAAATCTCTCATTAAGCATCGATGCCAATCCCGGAGATAGTCTTATACAATTCTCATACTCAATACCGAAGCCATATCCCAGATATGATCTTATATGGAATCTCAATTCAGTGCCGAGGCCATGTCTCGGACATGGTCTTACACGGGACCTTATTCATCTCATATCTTGATGATAGCATTTTCACACTTATTATAGTCCTACCGGGACTTCAACATCTCAACTTTTATCATCTTTCTCATATAAAACTAATATTCAATTTCATAGAATGTTGTTATAATATCAACCATTCTCAAACATGCTAGCATAAATATTGAATCATCACATACAAACTTACCTCGATTTCAAAATAAGTTAGATCGTCGATCTAGTCCAAGACTTTATTCTTTCCCCGATCGAGGTGGACTCTTGGTTCTTCTTGCTCTATAATAGAAAATTAGCTCATTTTAATCATGACATTAATAAATGTATTTCAAAAATCATGCTTTGGTAAAATTACCATTTTGCCCTTAGACTTTGGCAAAATGACCATTTTACCCCTAGGCTCGAAAATTAATTCTATTCAAATTTCTACCTTTAATGAGCCTAGGTTAACATTTATTTCTCTTATGGCTATCACCAAAACCCAACATTTCACACATTTACTATAAACTTTATATGTAACACCCCAAACCCGGCCCATTCACGTCGACCGAATTTGGAATGCCACTGCGGAACACTTTCAAAAAAATATTCCTACTTAATAGTAAAAACTGTAGAAAGTTTAGGTCTTTTAATAAAAGATTTTCGTAACTTGTAACATTCTAAGTAAAAATCGAAGTTTGTTATTAAAAATATCGGGTTCAAGCTTTACTTGAGAAACAAAACCATTTGAAATCAACCTTTAAATCATCCATCCATGATAGGGCATAATAATAACGATACTTAATAAATGAACTGAAATACTTTAGTGGGCCTTCTTACAATTCACACTTAATCAAAATATGGAAAATATAAATACTCAATTCATTAAATAAGAGATTCCTTTGCATGAAAATCCACTTTTGCATGGCCACCTTTGTATCCGCTCCGGCCGGTCCAAGCTTTACGCGCCACACGAAAGGGTTAAGAAAATTGAGTGAGTCACCAAGACTCAGTGTATAGTTGATACACATGTCCTCACATATGGGCTTATCCCATATCCACACAAACCATATGCATAAATATACAATGATGAATATGAAATTTTGAATATACAATTACGAACATACAATTATGAATATACAATTATGAAGTCCAATCCACAAAGTGATCCACATATCTTTCTTTGGCACACTTATTTCTTAAGGTCGTGGCTAAGCCACCGATCCCATAGGGATCCCACTTATTTTTCAATCCACGGTGATGCACACAGCTATCGACCGTCGAGATGGGCACTTATCCAACACTTCCCTTGATAAAGCACTTAACTAACATCAAACACTAATGTAGCACGAGGCTAGCATTAGACTACACACATATTGTACATCCTTTCTTCCAATAATCACATTGCAAGTCCATGCATAAATATATGTATCATGGTAACATATTACTTAAAATAATATACATCACACGTCATCACATTTTTATACATTCATCATTAGTCATTCATTACAAAGACAAATCAACGAAAGATTAGTACCAAAACTACTAACCTGATTTTTTTTTGATCACCCACCTTGGGTATCCACACTCTTAACCTTTATTTCGGCTAACATACATAACATATATATTTACATAAAATAACACATACAACACATATATCAAATAGCAAACAAGAGTACGGTCACGATAACTACACTTTTTGACTATAGCGAGATTCGATCTATCGAATCTAATATCAACTAAAATCCCGAACTTGTCCTATTGCTTGAGCACTTAAATTCCCGAAAGAGTTATTTGTGCTCCTTACCACTAGCTACACACAAACAGAGCATATCATTATAGCCTTATTATATTCGGCCACCCCTAGAACCAAGGTCAAACTTTTGGTTATTATCAAAACCCAAAATATAGTCTATGGTAGAAGGACATACTTCTTACCTTGTTTGTATCCAATCCAGAGAGAACCCTTACTCATTTAATGCTATCTCCTTTGACTACACAAGAACAAAACATGAAATCAAGGCCTTAATAAGGTTCGGCCAATTCCCAAATACCAAGGCCAAATACTGATTTTGGCATACTAAAGAATAAGAGCCCAAACCGATCACTTTGAAAAATACTTACCAAAACAATCAAGGAGGTCACAAAAACGTAGTCGACACACCTTCAAAACCGTTTGAAAAGTTAGCACCCAAAAGTCCCTTTGATCCCTGAGAGATTCGGCAATGGTGTCTAAAGGTGGAGGGGCTTCGGTTAACCTTTCAAATAATGGTTGTATTTGGCTAAGCTAGCAAATAGGAAGAAAATAAAATACAATGGCCCCTAATTAATTAAATTTTATTTTTTTTTTGAAGTTTTGGTCACCAAACAAAGAGGAAGAAGGTCGAAACACTAAGGCAAAAATTTCGGCACACCTACTTAGCGTACTACAAGACCGACCATGCTCAAAGCAAAGAAATGTTAAACCATTTCAAGAAATTCGGCCATGCACACTATGGGAAGAAAAGAAGAGTAGCCTAAGGAGTTCTACATTCGGCTAAGCTTCAAGAGCAAAGAAACAACAAATTGCATGCATTTCAGCCATGCTCCTTCTCATTTCCAGCCAAGACAAAAATTGGAATGAAAGAAAAACTAAGCATGAAATTCGGCCATGCTTGTGCAACCTTCAAGCCGACCATGCTACTTTCTTTTTCCAAAACCAAGGCCGGCCAAGCTTCCCCAAAGCATGCTTCATTCCCACGGTCAAAGGTCTCTCTCTCTTTTGCTAATTTCAAATATCAATTTCCATTGTTTAATCTACTTCCCATCATTAACAAAAAAAATAAACTAATAAAACATAACCCATACCTCACCATTTCCTATACATCATAAAATAATAATAATCCTTCCTTCTTCAATAAAATAAAATGACCAACCCATAACAAATAAAATAAAATAATAAAGAGAAGCAACCCCCCTCCCAATGCTGCATGCGTGCATGGGCCATGCAGGCCCTTCCTACGCCGGCATAAAAAGAAAACCAAGTCTTTGCTCCTGGTTTTGAACTTGATCCCAAGCTTGACCCTCACCACGCCTCGACCACTCGGCCAACTTGACTTTCACGACAATACCTCATCGAAATTTCTTTTAAGCCTCACTTTACTGCTCTCAGTAAGCTTTAGTGCTAAAAGCAAAATAGAATGCTCATGCGCTACAATCGTGACTCGAACGCATGACCTCTTGAAGCCTCCCTGCTGCAAGCATCCAAGCCACCTCGCCCAGGAGCCTTTTTGTGACTTAATTTTGCTCCGATTTCTTTTAAAGCCTTCTTTAATGTAGCACCAACTTGCAAAATAAAATGCTTATGCGCCCCATGCTACTCGAACCCCTGACCATGCTTGGCGCCAAACCTTAAGTGGCACACGGAAGCCACTTTACTACCTGGACTTTCATGTCCAAAACCTTCCAAAATTTTTACTTAAGGCCTTCATCCATATTTTCCTCTTTTAACCCTCAATTTTCAAAAAAAATCCAAAACACTCCCTTTTTATCCTCAAGCTTTAGGAACTTCAAAAAACACATCAAAACCACTCTTAAGGCCCACTAACACTTGAGTTATTTTCCAAACACACAACCCCTATTTCGGGATATTACATTATAACCTTTACAACAAGGTCTAATTATGTGTTTTCATGGCAACACTTTTCACAAAAGTTGTTCATCTAACAACTAAGAATAATTTTCTTCCATAAAAATGCAGTAAATAACAATGAAATCTCTCATGGTAAATCTCTAAACTCTTCACCATATCACATATTAGTCCCCTCTTTAGAAAGCTTAAGCTTTAGGGGTTCTAAAAGTACAACTATCATCAAGAAAAACCATTCAAATCACTTACTTGTGAGGAGATAAGTTTGCTGAAATTTTTGAGCTCTCTAACCCTTGTTTGCTACCAATTTTCGTTGGTGATGAAGAGAAGAAAAGATGATACTTTTCTTTTCTTTATTATTCTCTTATTTTATTCATTAATCACCTAACACCACCAAAACTTGCCTAATTTACTCATCTTGTCCCCCTATGGCCGGCTATGTCCTTTAGATTGGTCTAATTGCACATTAAAGGCTTACAATTAAAAATTCTATTGCTATTTGGCACCTCTAGCTTATAAAATAGAACTTTCGCTCTTTATGTGATTTAGTCTTTTTTCGCGATTAAGCAAGAAATTGCTAAAATTAAGGCACCAAAATTTTCATACACTTATACCATTACACTCTAACTCATAAAATATCAAGGAAATAATTTTCTCTAACCTTGAATCAGTGATCCCGAGATCACGGTTCCAACAAGCCCCTAAATCAGGCTACTACAATCATGGCCGTCGACCGACGACGGCGGTGACCGTCGTGTATAGCGGCCTGAATCTGAAAAAAGGGGTATTTTGACTGTTTCGAACTGCCTGTCCTCGAATCACCCAAAAACCTTTCAAAAACGACCCAAGCAAAAAAAACCTTTTGGTTTTTCGGTCACTTTTCATCGAAAGTGACTACCTCGCCATCCCCAGCGACAGAGCTTTGAAGGTTTGCTTCTTCTAACCAATCTTTTGTTTTTCTTTATTTTCTTTTAAAAAATGGAATCATCTCTTTCGAAACGTTTTTCTATTCTGTTCTTTTGATATTCGTTTTTTTGTGCCTGAATCTACTTTTTTTATTAATATTGTGTGTAAAAGAAAATTGTGATGCATTCTTCTCTCCTGCTTTATAGCCGAAAATAAATAAATAAATAAATAAAAATACAAAATTTCTTGATTTTGTTTTCTTTTTCTCTGTTGTGTTTTCGTTCTATTTTCAGGTACAGAGGCCAGCTGGCGTGGTGGCGCGAGTGTGGAGGAGTACGGAGGGAGCGGGCTTGGCAGTGTATGGCGGCATGTGGCGCAAAAGGGGTCCCTAGGGTTTCTGAGAATATTAAAATTTTTTGGGCCATTTGCGCCTTGTAAGTTAGGGTTGGGCATTTCTGTATTGGGCTGAAATTTTGGGCTTCGGGTTTGGGTTTGTAAAAAAGAAACTGGATTGTTTAATTATTTTGTTTTATTTTTAGGTTTCTGGTTTTTTTAATTGGGCCCGGGCAAAGATTGGGCCTTATAGCTGCCCCTTTTTCCTCATTGTCGTGTAACAAGAATGAAACAAAGACTTTAAAGAAAGACCAATTTTGCCCGGTCTCACCGAGTCTTGACTTCTTTGGTGCTTCTCTTCTTCAAGTAGCTTCATTCCATCCTACTGAATCTTCATGGGCATAGGAACTAGCGCTTCGATCCAATTCAAGGAGATTAGACTTGTAGCTTCAATCTGCTCTGCAGCAACTTCAGAGAGATAAAATTTGTAACTTCAATCTGCTCCACTGTAATTTCAAGTAGATGAGATTTGTGGCTTCAATCTGCTCCACTGTAACTTTAGGGAGATAAGATTCGCCATGATAGATTTGATTCAACCTACTGCAACTTCAGAGGTATAGGACTTGTAACTCGTAACTTTAATATGTTCCACTGCAACTTCAGGGAAATAAGATTTGCTTTTTCAACTTGCTCCACTGCAACTTTAGGGAGATAAGGTTAATGGCTTCAATATGCTCCACTGCAACTTCAGGGAGATAAGATTCGCCATAATAACCTTAATCCATCCCACTACAACTTCAAGGGTATGGGATTTGTAACTTCAATCTACTACTCTACAACTTTAGGGAGATAAGGTTAATGGCTTCAATATGCTCCACTGCAACTTCAGGGAGATAAGATTCGCCATAATAACCTTAATCCATCCCACTGCAACTTTAGGGAGATAAGGCTAGTGGCTTCAATCTGCTCCACTGTAACTTCAAGAAGATAAGATTCACCATGGTAGATTTGATCTGACCTATTGCAACTTCAGAGGTATAGGACTTGTGGATTCATCGATCTTGCTACACCGTCTTCTTGGGGACATAACCTATAGAATCGATTTTATGGACCTATGCTTATGCATAATGATTAGGATACAATGATCCGAATAAATCAAATACTCCTAACTAGATGTGTTATGGATGCTATTTGCATGAATGCAAAATGTCATGAGAATAATCCCTCTTTTAATGTTTGGGTTATCATTGCTCGTTGTTCTTCAAGGTTGTATCACTAACGTAATATCCTGTCTTCTTGTTCAACTGATATTTTTTGACAGAAAATCTGAAGAAATAGCCACTATTTAGAGTTTCTTTCTCAAATATTTCCAACCCTTAGGCTTGGTGAGTTCTAAATAATAGTCCTATTTCAGATTCTCGTACTATTTAGAAGTTTTCAAAGTAATATGCAAAACTCCTTTTGTGAAAGTATTATTAGTCCATTAATTGTTACTTCAATGCCTGAAAATGATCCTAATGATGGACAGAACTGAAATTTATCAGGAACAAAATCTGAAAAGAATGGGTTAATTAAAGAAAGCAAACATTGCTGGAATACAAAATAGTGAGGGGAAAAGATAGATGCCCCAAATATCGCAGCCTAAGCTTCTCTATACTAACTTTCTGAAGACCATTTTAAGCTCAATATGTGTTTAGGAGATCTAAAGTATTTTGTCGATGCCCCAAGATGTTGCATACTCTCCCTTCGTTAATTCAGGTTGTCGAAACCATTTTTAAAGTTGATAAAAAAATGGGTATGGACTGAAACACCCCATACCCGGCCCATGAGCCTGGACCGGATCTGGTATGTTCCTCGAAGTAAACTGGTTAAAAATTCTTTTATTACTTTGGAAATCGATGTGTTTTGAAGATAGTTTGCTGGTGGGTTGGGCTCGAGTTGAAAACAAATTTATTTTATACTGAAACCCATTTAATTTCAAGTGACAAAATATTTAAAGTTTATTTTAAATTAAATTGACTTAATCTCTAGTAACTAAAATTTCGTAACATAGTAAATAAAACAGAAAATAACATAGTTCACTATGGCCTTATTACATCAAATAAAACCCAAAATGAAATTTTAAAGTACTTAGAATAATAAAGAGTCAACATAATAATTTCCTTGCTGGGCATGGCCACCTCTAAGCTCCTGCCGACCCGGTCCATTACTGATCATCACCTGAAAAATGTTCCCCAACGGGGTGAGTCAAACAGACTCAATGTGTAACCAACACTAAGATTTAATAAATTCAGGCATACATTATCATATTACATACACATTCATATATCAGATATAAACATATGATGCAACCCGAACCCAAACCTATATGCCATCCACTACACATCACCCGTACCATCCTGCACACCGTGGAGACTACTAAGTCAACCCTCCATCCGCTACACACCATCGAAGGCAGTCGCTGCAGATGACGTGCTCATCGCCCTTATAAATAATCGTGGTCTTAGGTCACCACATTTAGATATCGTGGTCTTAGGTCACCACATTCAGATATCGTGGTCTTAGGTCACCACATTCAGATATCGTGGTCTTAGGTCACCACATTCACTTCCCCTTTTCAATAACCCATATGCCCCATATCATACATATTATGCATTACATGCCAAATTTCACATTCTTATCACTTATCACATGTTAAATATAACATATTTCATAATCCTAGTAGGAGTAGGAAACGTACCTACTTTGTACCATATCATGGTACCTTAGCCACATTCTTACACTTTCACATTAATACATATATCAAGTTTAAGCCATGAATCGATTAAGATTAGTGTAGGGTACACACCTGATTAGCTTAACGAATTCACTCCAATTCCCGAAGATCTCGATCTAGCGTCCTAGATCTTTTGTTCCTATATTCGGCCAACATATAGTAATTTACTAAAAACCATACGGCCATAAAACCAAATCCTATTAGGATTGTTGTAACCCAAAACTTACCTTGGTGCCGAGTTCACTATAAATCAAATCCCGAAAACTTTGTGCTACTCATCCCTTCAATCAACCAATGCTAAATCATTTAACTTGATTAGTTTCGGCTTTTTAAACAAATAAAGAATAGATCTAATTACCAAAATAGACCTTGGCCGATTGTACTTATGCACTCACCTTGCGATTTCAAATCCCGAAAGTATCCCTTGTCTTAATTATCTATCGAAATACCTATACACATATGTTAGATTCGATTCTAACATTAAATCATCATAGATGGCCCTTGGCCAAATGCTATAGACACTTACCTTGTGGATTTTAAATCTCGAAACTCACCAAATAACTAGGGAACACGCGGCCTATGGTGTACCTTCGGGAAAAGAACTTCTCCTTCCTTGTAGTCGACACTTAGTAAATCCCGAAAGATCTCTTCAAAGTTTCAGCAACAAGATATTAATGGGGTTAGTCCTAGATTTCGGCAAATCTTAAAAGAAAAAAAGGATGAAACCAAATGAGATCTTACCCTTACTTTAGAAATCGGCAATCCTTGCTTGAACTTTTAGCAATATTCGACTATGGGTTGGAAAGAACTTGATTTCGGCTTTCTTGAATAATCGGCTATGGCCTTTAAAAGGCTTACTTTCGGCTTTTGAATGGATTTAGAAAGAAAAGAGAAAGAAGAATAAAGATGGAGGATTCAGCTAGAACACAAGGTGTTTTCGGCTTGGCAAAAATAAAAGAGAAGAGAAGAGTTTTTGCTTGAGAATTCGGCAGAGACCTTCAAGAAAAGAAAATAATACAGAATGGCCTCTCTTTTCCTCTTATTCCAAAATTACTAGGCCAAGTCTCCCTTACTTGGCTATCACTCTTCTATTTTGATAGCTTAATTATCAATATATTCAAATTAAAAGAATTTAATCCATCAATTATCTCTTATCTCTTAATAAAAATAATACTAATAATAACCCATCATTATCTATCTATTTGCCAAATTTTAAAGAGAATAAAACTCCTCTTTTAAGAGCCTTAATGCCGTCCACCTCTCTGCTCCTTGTAGCAAAAATAAAATTCTTTATTTGCTTCCCATGCGACTCGATCCTTGGCCCATTTGCCTATGTATGTTGCGTCACTTGCTAGGCCCTTAAGTGGCGCCTTGTAGCCATTTTACCAAGGCTATTTGTATGTCATATTTCACATACATTTTCTCTTAAGACCACCTTGCTTCATGTCCCTCTTTTAAACTTTAAACTTGACATTTTTAAAGCATTTCCTTACATTTCTAAGATATTTCCTTACATTTCCAAGACATTTGCTTACATTTCCAAGACAAGACATTTCCTTACATTTCCAAGACATTTCCTTACATTTCCAAGATTCTAAAAATGCACACATCACATCCATAACACATAAGACATACTAATGCATAGGCTGTAATCCAGGATGTTACAGTTCTACCCGCTTAAAAATAATTTCGTCCTCGAAATTACTTGGCTAACTGCATTCCTACTCACTACACTACGCTTATGCTGCACACTCTGATCTTAATAACATTATCATACTTCCTAGGCATAATCTCTAAATTCACACGCAAGGTTTTAGGCACTTTACCAGCAGTACAAGAATGAGCTAATTCATAACAAGCAAAGTAATAAAGGGTATTCCAGAACAAGGAATGTACCCGTTGTCACATCTGGTGCATCTTCCTCCTCGCGACGGCCAACTGCATAAACCAATCTTGGTTGCCTCTCATCAGAACCTTCAGCACCTCTATTTGGTGTTCCACGACCTTGGCCGGAACCATTCCCTCCATGGTTCGGACCACGACCCCTTGTCGCTTGTTGACCACCTCTGCCTGTCTGTTCATAACCTTGACCTGCTGTCCGAGCCCTATTCGGATCCTGGGGATAGTCTTTAATCATATGATCCTTGGACCCACACTTAAAGCATCTTCCGGTCTTTTTCCAACACTCTCCTAAGTGTTTCTTCCCATACTGGTCACAAGTGTGATACTGCCCTCCTATGGCAGCTTGCTGGCCTTGCGGCCCATCAACTCTAGGCCTTTTATTCCCAGATGATCCTGACGATCCAAAGCCTCTGTTCGGCCAGCTCCGATCAGAGTTCTGCCTCATGGAGTCCTTAATTCCCTCAGCTACATTTGCCTTCTCGACTAACGCAGAAAATTCCCGCTTCTGATGTGGAGCTATCAACAACCTTAGATCATCCCTTAGTCCGTCCTCAAAACAGACACATCGCTCATGCTCCGTTGCCACTACTCCTTGAGCATACCGGCTTAACCTTAAAAATTCAGCTTCATACTCTGCTACGGACTTGTTCCCTTGAACTAGTCCCAGAAAAGCTTTCCTTTGCTCATCAGTATACCTTGTGCCGACATACTTCTTTTGATATGCGTTCTTAACATATTCCCAGGTCAGATCCTCAGCTGTGGCACAATCCCAAACTGTTAACCACCATTGATACGCTTCATCGCATAACAGTGCCACCATTCCTTTCAACTTCTCCTCAAGGGTCAGATCGAGCTCATCCATAATGCGCTCGGTTGCCTCCAACCAATACTCGGCCGTACTGGGTGCTACACCAGATACGCCACGGAATATCTCAGCTCCATTGGCACGAAGTCGCTCAGGTACCGACTTTCGAGCTCCCGAATTTCCTCCTGCACCAGCCACCAATTCAAGAACTCGTCGCCGCGCGACCGCGATACAAAGATCGCTCTCTCGTCGATCTGCTGTTCGGCGATCAACATCAGAGAGTGGTGGTGGTGGCGGTACCTCATTCTTAGATCCTTGACCTGATCTAACGGGTTCCGACACGGTCATCCTACCTCTACCGCATCCTCGTACGTTACGTCCACGTCCCCTAGAGCTCATGTCTATGTTCGCGTGTTAATCTAATTAAGGAATTTTATGAACTAATACTTGTTTCACTGATTATCCGCGAAGAAATTTTATGAAAGAAGTTTAGAAGTAGTTCTTTCGATCAATCAAAGTTTTCATGTCTTCTATCCTAATTCAAAAAAGTACATTCATTCAAACATTCATTCAGTGACATCCATTCCATAGTATCTCCCATACACATTCACTCTTCGGACATTTCTATCCGTTCCTATCCCAGGGGTATTTTCATCATTTGTCCTACAGGGGTATTTTCGTAATTTTTCAAAATAAGGTTCCTTGTTGATTTTGTCAACAAGGGTATTTTAGTAATTTTGAATTCCTAGGGGTATTTCGGTAATTTTGAAGCTCAGGGGTATTTTGGTAATAAACTGGGTAAATTTGTAAAGCTCAATAAATCAGGGGTATTACAGATTTTACAAAACTTTAGGGTTAGTTTTGAGAATTTGTTTTCCAAAATGGTGATGTTGCAAAAATTTTGGGAATTAGGGTCATTTTGGTAATTTTGTACGTCAGGGGCAATTTCGTAATTTTCCAAAATCAAGATATTTTGATATTTTGCAAATTAGGGTTTTTGGACATTTATAAAGTAAGGAAATTTTGATTAAACTAAGGGTAGTTTGGAATTTTATAAACCAAGGGCATTTTTGTAATTTCACAATTAGGGGTATTTAGGTAATTTTTTGATAAATCAGAAATTTTTCGAAAAATTTTGTAAAAGTAGTTCTCACAAATTAAAAAGGTAATTTTAAGAGTTTTAAAACTAGGGTTTTTATAAAAACACGGCTAGTTCCTTTTCGGGTTTTAGTTATTGAGTTTAGCCTGTGACTGAGTCCTCTTGGTTAGGGTGAACCGTAGCTACGCACCAGGTAGGATTCCTGCGAAGAGGAGGTGAGTCACTAGGATTGCTTAAGTACCAGGCTCTTCAGGATCCAATCCTAGACATGCGCACAGGGGTTACCACACCCTAACTCGGCGACTTAGCCCTAGGGTTGTTTAGTTAGGCACTTAAGTCTTATGTAAATGTTGGGGAAAACTAGTCCTAGGGTTCAAGTACTCATCATGCTAATCTACGTTCCATTCCATTTCTACCCTTCTACACATCATACTATAAATCACACAAATGGATAGAAGTACTTACCTGGTGGACTGCGGGTCGGAGACATGGGTGCCATGCCAGAAAAACCTGCTTATTTCAAAAAAATGTTTTCATAAAACTTATTTGGGCTCGCTTTGAAAACGTTTTGGGCCTTAAACATCAGTCGAGAGAGTTTGCAACTTGAGCTCGACGATCGAATCGAAACACCCCATACCGACCCACGAGCTGGATTGGATCTGGTATGTTCCTCGAAGTAAACCGGTTAAAAATTCTTTTATTACTTTGGAAATCGGTGTGTTTTGAAGATAGTTTGCTGGTGGGTTGGGCTCGAGTTGAAAACAAATTTATTTTATATTGAAACCCATTTAATTTCAAGTGACAAAATATTTAAAGTTTATTTTAAATTAAATTGACTTAATCTCTAATAACTAAAATTTCGTAACATAGTAAATAAAACAGAAAATAACATAGTTCACTATGGCCTTATTACATCAAATAAAACCCAAAATGAAATTTTAAAGTACTTAGAAAAATAAAGAGTCCACGTAATAATTTCCTTGCTGGGCATGGCCACCTCTAAGCTCCTGCCGACTCGGTCCATTACTGATCATCACCTGAAAAATGTTCCCCAACGGGGTGAGTCAAACAGACTCAATGTGTAACCAACACTAAGATTTAATAAATTCAGGCATACATTATCATATTACATACACATTCATATATCAGATATAAACATATGATGCAACTCGAACCCAAACCTATATGCCATCCACTACACATCACCCGTACCATCCTGCACACCGTGGGGACTACTAAGTCAACCCTCCATCTGCTACACACCATCGAAGGCAGTCGCTGCAGATGACGTGCTCAACGCCCTTATAAATATTCGTGGTCTTAGGTCACCACATTCAGATATCGTGGTCTTAGGTCACCACATTCAGATATCGTGGTCTTAGGTCCCACATTCAGATATCGTGGTCTTAAGTCACCACATTCACTTCCCCTTTTCAATAACCCATATGCCCCATATCATACATATTATGCATTACATGCCAAATTTCACATTCTTATCACTTATCACATGTTAAATATAACATATTTCATAATCCTAGTAGGAGTAGGAAACGTACCAGAGTACTTTGTCCCATATCATGGTACCTTAGACACATTCTTACACTTTTATATTAATACATATATCAAGTTTAAGCCATGAATCGATTAAGATTAGTGTAGGGTACACACCTGATTAGCTTGGCGAATTCACTCCAATTCCCGAAGATCTCGATCTAGCGTCCTAGATCTTTTGTTCCTATATTCGGCCAACATATAGTAATTTACTAAAAACCATTCGGCCATAAAACCAAATCCTATTAGGATTGTTGTAACCCAAAACTTACCTTGGTGCCGATTTCACTATAAATCAAATCCCGAAAACTTTCTGGTACTCCTCCCTTCAATCGGCCAATGCTAGATCATTTAACTTGATTAGTTTCGGCTTTTTAAACAAATAAAGAATAGATCTAATTACCAAAAAGACCTTGGCCGATTGTACTTATGCACTCACCTTGCGATTTCAAATCCCGAAAGTATCCCTTGTCTTAATTATCTGTCGAAACACATATACACATATGTTAGATTCGATTCTAACATTAAATCATCATAGATGGCCCTTACCTTATGGATTTTAAATCCCAAAACTCACCGAATAACTAGGGAACACGCGGCCTATGGTGTACCTTCGGGAAAAGAACTTCTCCTTCCTTGTAGTCGACACTTAGTAAATCCCGAAAGATCTCTTCAAAGTTTCAGCAATAAGATATTAATGGGGTTAGTCCTAGATTTCGACAAATCTTAAAAGAAAAAATGATGAAACCGAATGAGATCTTACCTTTACTTTAGAAATCGGCAATCCTTGCTTGAACCTTTAGCAATATTCGGCTATGGGTTGGAAAGAACTTGATTCCGGCTTTCTTGAATAATCGGCTATGGCCTTAAAAAGGCTTACTTCCGGCTTTTGAATGGATTTAGAAAGAAAAGAGAAAGAAGAATAAAGATGGAGGATTCGGCTAGAACACAACGTGTTTTCGACAGCAAAAATAAAAAGAAGAGAGAGAGTTTTTGCTTGAGAATTCGTGAGAGACTTTCAAGAAAAGAAAATAATACAGAATGGCCTCTCTTTTCCTCTTATTGCCGAAATTACTAGGCCAAGTCTTCCTTACTTGGCCATCACTCTTCTATTTTGATAGCTTAATTATCAATATATTCAAATTAAAAGAATTTAATCCATCAATTATCTCTTATCTCTTAATAAAAATAATACTAATAATAACCCATCATTATCTATCTATTTGCCGAATTTTAAAGAGAATAAAACTCCTCTTTTAAGAGCCTTAATGCCGTCCACCTCTCTGCTCCTTGTAGCAAAAATAAAATTCTTTATTTGCTTCCCATGCGACTCGATCCTTGGCCCATTTGCCTATGTATGTGGCGTCACTTGCTAGGCCCTTAAGTGGCGCCTTGTAGCCATTTTACCAAGGCTATTTGTATGTCATATTTCACATACATTTTTTCTTAAGACCACCTTGCTTCATGTCCCTCTTTTAAACTTTAAACTTGACATTTCTAAAGCATTTCCTTACATTTCCAAGACATTTCCTTACATTTCCAAGACATTTCCTTTCATTTCCAAGATAAGACATTTCCTTACATTTCCAAGACAAGACATTTCCTTATATTTCCAAGTCATTTCCTTACATTTCCAAGACAAGACATTTCCTTACATTTCCAAGTCATTTCCTTACATTTCCAAGATTCTAAAAATGCAAACATCACATCCATTACACATAAGACATACTAATGCATAGGCTGTAATCCAGGATGTTACATGGACTCGCCACTAATCTTTTTTTTCGTTTAGGTGTGATCAGATCACCTTATAAAACATTATCATTTCAAAACATTAATTTTGGTCTACGAAATTCAAGAAAATAGGTTCGGGAGTCGGTTACGTACGAGGAAGGATTAGCACCCTCGTAACGCCCAAAATTGGTACCGAATTGATTAGTTATTGTCTTAATGTCGAAAATTCGAAAAGATTTGAAAATATGATTTCTTTAAAAACTTTAAACAATTTGAGTTGTAATTGGAGGTTTCTTTATTCCGAAAGCATACAAACATCATATCCAGCACGTTAGGACGTGATGTTTTAAACTCTCGTAACCAAAATCATCTCATGATTTACAAAATTCATTAAAATGATATTTAGTTATTTGGACGAACGAAAAACCGAAACCCAGTACATTAGGGCACAATTTCTCGAACTTCCAAACACGAAACATTGCCTTGTTTTTTGAAATCCTTATCCCGAGATAACAAAACGTCATATCCAGTGAGTTAGGACACGATAATTTTGAATTCTTGGAAATAAGTTTTTATTTATGCTCAATGGAATAAAAATGTGGATGACAATAAAAATATTAAGTAATAATAATAATAAATAAATAAATAAAATAAAGTAATAAAAAATAAAGCTAATGTCAAATTAACAAATAGATAAATAATATGTACAATAATTTAAATAAAAATAATAATAATAACAATAGTAATAATAAAAAGTAATAATAATGAAATATGTTAATAAATAAATAATAATAATATAAAAAATAATAGTAGTAGTACAATAAGAATATATTAATAATAATAAAAATAATAATATATGTTAATATACAAATAATAGTAAAAATAAAAAACAATAATGAAAATAGTAATAATAATGGTGATACTAGAATAATAATAATAACAATACTACTAATAATAAATATAATAATAAATATAGCTATAGTAATAATAATATATATATAAAAAATAATGGTCATAATAAAAATAATAATAATACAAATGAATATAATGATAATTGTAAGGTTAAAAATAAAATAAAAATAATAACATTAAAGTAATAATTATAATAATCAAATAATAATGATGTTAATAAATAAATAAAAATAAAAAATGAAATAACAAAAATCACAAAAGAAAATAAAAAAAAGGATGAAATTGAACTTAAAATAAAAATTTGAGGCGAATTTTGAAGAAAATAAAAGGAAAGGGGTCTTATTGAACGCGCGCACAACAAGAGAGGACTAAATGGGAAATAATCCCTATTATCCAAAAAGGCGCCGCTTATTATAGGACTAAAATAGAAAAGAAAGAGAATTATGGTGCCAAATTAAAATTTAAAAAAAGATTTATTTGTAATAAGCTTAAAAAGCGAAGGTACTGCGCATATAAATAACCCACTCAAGGCAAAACACGCGGATCCTGGAGAAGCGGGTGGGGTCTCGGGTCGGTGTTCATGAAATGACTTCGTTTTGGCTTTGGGGATGGGCTCCAAAACGGCGTCGTTTAACAGGTATTTAAATACCACTTTTTTGCCCCAAAAATTTCATTTCAAACACTCCCTCAAAAAAAAAAAAAGCAAAAGCCTTGAAGGCTCTCTTCCACATGGCCGAAGGCCAGAACCTGGTCCAGGGTTTCGGCGATGGACCGCCGCACACACCGCCTTCGACGACGATCGAAAGGCCAAGAACTTCCTTTTCAACGCTGATCTAAATGGTAAACTTCTTTTCCTTATTTTTTTTAAAGTATAATAAAAAAAGTTGAAAAAAATCAAATAAAAAAAGAACAGTATATATAAAAAAATAATACTCTGCTTGTTTTTATTGTATTTTTTTTGTAATCCCTCTGTATTCGTGTCCCTGTTTTACAAGATTACATCGGGCTTTTATAGCCTGGAAAATAAAAAAGGAAAACATATCTTTTGCTGCTGCGTTTTCCTTTTTTGTGCAGGATAATGGAGATCTCGACGGCGATAGGGGAATTTGTGCGAGCTGCGGCGCGACTGGCGGCGTGAGGAGGGGCTGCTTGCTTGCTGCAGCGCCTATGGTTAATCAGAAACCCTAGGTTTCTGATTTGGTTTAATGTTGGGCCTTTTTGGGCCATCTATGTTATTGGGTGTAATAATTGGGTCTGTTGGGTTTTGTAATTGGGTCAGGGTGTAGCTGGGTCTGTTTTAGGTATGGGTCAGGTTAAGTTTCGGCCATGGGTGTAATTGGGTCTTGTACTGGACTGTAAAAAAATGGACATTTTATTTTTATTTTTTTTATTTATTTTTTGGTTTATTTCCAAGCCCGGGCAAAATGGGCCTCTTACAGCTACCCCTCTTTGCTAATTGACGTGAAATGAGAATAGAGCAAAGACAATAGTAGGTCCAATTTTGCCTGGTCTTTGCCGAGTCTCAACTTCTTGGCCCTCGCCTTTTCTACTGCAACTTCAACGGCATTGGAAATTCATCTTGATTTCAATAAGTCCGATAGCTTCAATCTACTTCACTGCAACTTCAGGAAGGCAGTATCCACTATCTTTTAATCTGCTCCACTGCAACTTCAGTGAGATTAGACTAGCATCTTCGATCTGCTTCCTGCAACTTCAGGAATGTTAGATCTACTATTTTTCGATCTGCTCCGGTGCAAACTCAGGGAGACCAAATCTGATGTCTTCGATCTGCTTCTTGCAACTTCAAGAATGCCAGATCTGCTATCTTTGATCTGCTTCACTGCAACTTCAGGAAGACAAGATCTGCTATCTTCAGTCTACTTCGCTGCAACTTCAAGGAGACAAGGCTGAAAGTCTCTTCGATCTGCTTCCTGCAACCGGGAAGATGAGATCTTCTATCTTGATCTACTCCATTTGCAACCGAGGAGATAAGGTGAAAGTGCCTTTGATACGCTTCCTGCAACTTCAGGAAAATGAGATCTTCTATCTTCAATCTACTCCGCTGCAACTTCAGGGAGATAAGATTGAAACTATCTTTGATCTGCTTCCTACAACTTCAGGAAGATGAGATCTTCTGTCTTCAGTCTACTCTGCTACAACTTCAGGGAGATAAGACTGAAAGTGTCTTTGATCTGCTTCCTGCAACTTCAGTGTAACACCCCCAAACCCGGCCCAAACATTACAACCAGATCTGGGATGCCACTAAGGAAATTTTACAAAAAGATATGGCACTTTGAAAAGCAATTAGCAGGTTTAAATATTTATACCAAAAACTTAATAAATGATCAATTCATATAAGATATAAAGTTATAAAATACGTTGGTGAATTTTAAATAGAAACCGAAATTTCGTACATGTCTTAGCTTAGTTTAAACATAAAATTTAAATGCCCATAAATGAAAGCCCAACATAAAACCAAAATATAAATAATAGTCTACTGGCCCAAGGCCTTATTACAACGGAATATAAAACCCACTTAAAACAAATTTCTTAAAAATAGATAAATAAAGTAAAGTCTTTTGCTGAATCCTCAGTACTCTATCGCATGGCCACCTTGCTCTCCTCTCCAGCCCGGTCCAATGCACTAAGTGCTACCTAAAATTGTTAAAATAATAGGGTGAGTCGCGAAACTCAGTGTGCAACCCTTGTGCACCATCAGATTGGGCCTTAGCCCACAAATCAGAATATAGAACATATTATAGTAGATAACATACATAAAACCCAACCTAATCCTAGGTTTCCAACCGCTACACACCACCCTTACCTGCCAATCACACCATTGGGGATTTCTACAATCAACCCACACCGCTACACACCATAGATGGCAGTCATGCTGCAGTTAGCTACTCATCGTCTAAGTCGTGATAGAGTCACCAGGTTGAAATGGTAAAAGCCACCAGAAACAGAGTTGTGACAGAGTCACCAGGCTGAAATGGCATAAGCCACCAGAATAGATCACTTCCCCTTTCATCAATCACCCAACCCCAAGCATATATAAAAATCGACATATAAAACATATCGTTTTACAGAAACATTCACTGATGAATGGCAGAAATCACTAACCTGATATTTAGCCTTTACCCTTCTCGAGTTTCCAAACATTATGCCGAGATTTCGGCATTTAACAAAGTATAGCAGATTTATTACATATATATATTAGCAATCAATCTAATGGTGTGAGAACTTACACACCTGATATCGCGTAGTACTACACTTTTAGTCAATATCCTTGCTATCCGAATCTGCAACCCTTAGTCTAAAACCTTGCTCAAAAGCCGGAAGAATACGAAGATTTGGGCTCCCCTACATTCGGCCAAGGGTTAATAAATACCCGAATTTACACGTTGAAACTAGTGGATCTTCTTACCTTGAAATCTCAAAAGTAGCACGATTCAAGTGTTACTGAACTACGACTTAGAGATCTATGCGATTAGCTCCACTTCAAATCCCGAAATGCCAAAAATAAGAGAAAAACAATAGATTAGTCACTAAATAGCCATTCGGCTAGAGACTTTGAAAAGTCGGAAAAGATTTGGATCCCACAAATCAATACTTACCTAAAATTCCCTTCAGATTTTGGCACAAGCAGTCACTTCAGAGTGATTTCGGCAATCGCAGGAGACGAGATATCACGCTTTCGGCTTTTATGAAAATCTCGGGAAAGATGAATTGATGTGGTTTACATTAAAAAGAAAAGTGAAAGAAAGCAAAGAGTGGCTTGAAGATTCAGCTAAAGTGTCTGAAAGAGATGAGTAAGGAATCTATCAGAGGATTTGGCCAACTAAAGAAAAAGAAAAGAAAGGGAGAATGGAGTAGGAATTTCAGCAAAGAAAAGAGAAAAATGATGAGAACTTTGACAGCAAATTTCGGTACATACTTAGCCTATACTAAACCGATTTCCCCTCCTTCACAGAGTTTGATTTTTGGCCATCTCAAGCCTCCTGGATGAGCTCTCATCTTTTCCCTTATCTTGATCCATTATCTCCTCAAAAATAACCCTAATTTGCACCAACTCCTCTCTTTATTATCTGCTTATTATCCGTATAATTTAAACATAATAAAATTCCCTAAAAATTAGCCTTGTGCCATCCCCTCCTAGTCCCCTTAAGTGCCGAATTTGGCCTGTCTAGCTGGGCTCCAAACGGCCACAAATTGGGCCTCACCCCTTGCCTCTTGACGCCAACTCCCCTTCCTCCTAGTGGCACCATTTTCCTCTAGGCCACAAGCCCACTATGTCAAATAAGCTACCAAAACTTTACTTTAAGCCCCTAGAGTGTCTAAACAAAATATTTAATCAAAGCCTCAGCCCAAACCTGAGCCCTATTTGCACCTCAAGTCCTTAAATTAATATTTTTAACATACACTACACAAAATGAACAAGCCCGTAAATTCAGGATGTTACAGTTCTACCCTCCTTAAAATAAATTTCGACCTCGAAATTTACCTGATCAAAAGAGGTGGGGATACTGCTGTTGTATAACATCCTCTGGCTCCCAAGTCGCTTCCTTCGCTCCGTGGTTTCACCACAAGACCTTAACCAAAGGGACGGACTTCCTTCTCAACACTTTTACGTCTCGATCTAAGATTTGCACTGGTTCCTCCTCAAAGGATAAATCTGGCCTTACTTCAATCTCTTCTACCGGTACAATGTACGATGGATCAGAATGATATCGTCTTAGCATTGAGACATGAAACACGTCATGTATCTGCTCCAACTCTGAAGGCAACTCCAAACGATAGGCCACCGGCCCCACGCGTTCCAATACCCGATAAGGCCCAATAAATCGAAGACTTAGCTTCCCCTTCCGTCCAAACCTCATTACCTTCTTCCATGGAGATACCTTCAAAAAGACTTGGTCTCCTACTGCAAATTCCATCTCCTTCTGCTTTAGATCCGCATAAGACTTCTGCCAATCAGACGCTTCCTTCAATCGAGCCCTATTAACTTAACTTTCTCCTCCGTTTCTGAGACTAGCTCTGGACCCAACACCTAACGTTCACCCAACTCCGTCCAACACGTAGGGGTACGACATCTCCTTCCGTATAACGCTTTGTACGGTGCCATCTGAATACTAGCTTGATAGCTATTATTGTATGCAAATTCTGCCAAAGGTAAATACTCCTCCCAGCTTCCCCTAAAATAAATGATGCAACCCCTTAACATATCCTCTAAAATCTGGATTACCCTTTCAGACTGACCATCAGTCTGTGGATGAAAAGCAGTACTAAAGTCTAACCTAGTTCCCATTGCCTGATGTAGAGCCCTCCAGAATTGTGACATGAACCTAAGGTCTCTATCTGATATGATCAACACAAGTACACCATGTAGTCTCACTATTTCAGCCACGTACAGTTTAGCCAACCTTTGCAAAGAATAATCTACCTGGACCGGTATAAAGTGAGCAGATTTCGTCAGTCGATCCACAATCACCCAAATTGAATCCTTCTTAGTGGGCGTAAACGGTAACCCACTAACAAAATCCATCGTGATTCTCTCCCATTTCTATTGTGGAATCTTCACCGGTTGCAACAACCCCGAAGGCAACTGGTGTTCTGCCTTCACCTGCTGACACGTCAAACATTTACCGACAAATTTCGTCACTTCTCGCTTCAGACCGGGCCATCAGAATTGCCCTTGCAAGTCCCGATACATCTTAACTCCTCCAAGATACATAGCATAAGGGCTACTATGCGATTCTCGAAGAATCATCTACCTTAACTCAACATCTTTTGGCATACCAATCTTCCCACAGAAATACAAAACTCCATCACCATTCAAACTATAGTCCTCTCCTTCACCATTCTGCACCTGTCAGATTTGAGTACTTAAAATATCATCCACAAATTGCTTCTCCTTGATCTGGCTTGTCCACATAGGTCTTACTTGAAGTTCAGCTACCAACCCGCCATCTTCATACAGGCTAAGATGAGCGAACATTACCCTCAAATCCGCTATCGCCTTCCTACTCAGCGCATCCACCACCACGTTAGCCTTACCCGGATGATACTCGATCGAACAGTCATAATCCTTTAACAGCTCGATCCACCTTCTCTGTCTTAGATTCAACTCCCTCTGAGTGAGGAGATACTTCAGGCTCTTATGGTCAGTGTAAATAACTGACTTCTCCCCGTACAAGTAGTGTCTCCAGATCTTCAGAGCAAACACTACTGCCGCCCATTCTAAATCATGTGTAGGGTAATTCAATTCATGCGGTCTTAACTATCGAGACGCATACGCAACCACCTTTCCATCTTGCATCAACACACACCCTAAACCTGTGTGTGACGCATCACAGTAGACGGTAAATTCTTTTCCACCTCTGGTTGAATTAACACCGGTGCTTCTATCAAAATCTTCTTCAGCTCCTCAAAGCTCTCCTGTTGTTTATCAGTCCAAACAAATGGTGCTCCCTTCCTCAACAACTTAGTTAAAGGTGCCACAATTGAAGAGAACCCCTCAACAAACCTCCTGTAATACCCTGCCAATCCCAAGAAACTTCGAATTTTAGCTACAGACTTTGGCGGTCGCCAATCCAATACAGCTTTTATCTTCCGAGGGTCTACCCTAATTCCCTCTGCAGAAACTACATGCCCTAAGAAAGTTACTTCCTTCAGCCATAACTCACACTTACTGAACTTTGCATACAGCTGCTTTTCCCTCAGTATTTGCAACACCATATGAAGATATGCGTCATGCTCCTCCTTAGACTTAGAATAAACTAGAATATCGTTGATGAACACCACGACAAACCGATCCAAAAATGGTTGAAACACCCTGTTCATCGTATCCATGAATGCTGCTGGCGCATTCGTTAACCTGAACGGTATCACAAGAACACATAATGACCATATCGAGTTTGAAACGCTATCTTATGAATGTCCCCTTCCTTCACCCTTAACTGATGATATCCTGACCTTAAATCAATCTTAGAAACGACTGAAGCTCCTTTGAGTTGATCGAATAGATCGTCGATTCTCGGCAGCGAGTACTTATTTTTAATCGTTAACTTATCCAGCTGATGATAGTCCACGCAATACGCATGGATTCGTCCTTCTTCCTCACGAATAAGACCGATGCTCCCCACGGAGACACACTTGGTCGAATGAAACCACGATCCAGTAGTTCCTGGATCTGAGCTTTGAGCTCCACCAGCTCCTTTGGCGCTATTCTATAAGGAGCAATGGACACTGGAGCTGTACCCGGAAATAGCTCTATTCCAAACTCCACTTCGCGAACTGGGGGTAATCCTAGCAGCTCCTCAGGAAAACATCTATGAAATCCTTTATTATTCTTACCTCATCAACAGATACCTCCTTAGTGTCCAAAGCACTAATAAAAGTTAGAAACGCATTGCATCCTTTCTGAATCATCTTAACAGCCTTCAATGCAGATACCACGTTGGACAAATAATTCCTTCATTCTCCTAACACGACCACCTCCCCGCCTTCTGGGGTACTCAACATCATGCACTTAGTCCCACAATCCAACTTAGCACGATGTTTAGTTAACCAATTCATTCCTAAAATAAGATCAAACTCTCCAAACGGTAATTCTATTAAGTCTGCCCGAAACACTACCCCTTGAGTCTCTAAAGGTACATCCTTAAATAGTTTGTCCACTACCCTAGATTGTCCTAGAAGACTAACCACAGTCATCTACCTAGTGGTTATTTTAGACTCTATACTTAGGGTCTCAGATACCGAACATGCAACATAGGAGTGGGTTGACACAATATCAATCAAGGCAAGAACAGGGTTACCAGCAATAAGAAACGTACCGAATATGACGTCCGGTGCATCACCATCCACTTGTCGACGAACTGCATAAACTAGGCCCGGCTGCCTCGCGTCTACATTACCTGCACCACCAGGTGCTCTACGACCTCGACCAGCCCCATTTCCTCCTCTACCTGGGCCACGACCCTCTATCTTGGTGACCACCTCTCCCGCATCGATCGTAACCTCGCCCACCGGCCGCCACTGAACCTTCTATGGACAGTCCTTAATCATATGCTCCGTGGATCCACACCTGAAGCATCCACCGGTTTTTCTTCTATACTCCCCGAAATGTACTTTCCCGCACCAATTACATGATCGATTCTGACCCGTCAGAGCACGAGCTAGCCCATTAGTCCTAGGCCTTTTCTGAAAATTCCCAAATGCTCCTGACTGCCCAAAACTTCTCTTATTCCTTCCCCACTTCTTATCTCTTTCCTGTCTTTCAGTCCGTTTCACCTCTTCAGCTATCTTAACTTTCTCAACCAGGACAGCAAAGTCCCTCTCTCGCTGTGGAGCTATCAATACCCTTAACTCATTCCACAGTCCATCTTCGAACCACACACAACGTTCATATTCAGTTGCTACCATTCCTCGAGCATAGCGGCTGAAGCGCAGGAATTTCGCCTCATATTCAGCCACAGATTTACTTCCCTGCACCAAATTCAGAAATGCCTTCCTCTGGCCGTCCACATAGCTAGCCCCAACATACTTCCATTAAAACCATTCCTTAAAATAATCCTAGTCAATCCGATCTATGGCAGTACCCTCCTTCACCGTGAGCCACCACTGATAAGCCTCGTCTCGAAGAAGAGACACAACCCCCTTCAACTTCTCTTCTGCCGTGAAATCCTAATCATCCATTACGCGCTCAGTCGCTTCCAACCTATACTCAGCTGTGTTAGGGGCTATGCCAGAAACTCCCCTAAACACTTCTACCCCATTGGCCCTAAGCCGCTCCGGCACAGATTTCCGGGCTCCTGTGCCTATGCCTACTCCAACAACCCTCTCTAAAACCCGTAACATCACTTGAGATACAGCATCATCTCCAGCCGTATGATCCCGTAACTCTCCCTCTACAGCTGGCGGATCCGGCATCTCGTTTCTTGACCCATGGCCAGACCCTACTGGCTCAGACACGGTCATTCTACCCTACCGCGTCCACGCGGCGGATGTCCTCGACCCCTTGTACTCATTCTTCCGATTGGCGTTTATCTGATTAAGATTTTTATGAATCATTAATTCTTCCCACTGATTAACCACGGACAGTCTTATGAATAGAAATTTTAAAGGTAGTTCTTTCGAATTCGAACCTATCTACAGTTTCAGTCTCAAGTTTACCTCCTAATTCTAGGAAGCACACACATTCAATCATCAAATATTAGCATACAAGTACCAACATTCTTCGTGTAGGGGTATTTTCGTCATTTCACTACCTAGGGGTATTTTTGTAATTCATCCTATAGGGGTATTTTTGTAATTTCCCAAAATAGGGTTTCTTGGTGATTTTGCAAAATAAGGGTATTTTGGTAATTTTGCAATCCGGGGTATTTTCGTAATTTTGTAAATCGGGGGTGTTTTATTCATTTTACAAATCAGGGGCAAATTGATAATTTTACAAACCAGGGGTACTTTGGTCACTTTTCAAATCAGGGGTATTTTGGAAAATTTTTACAAATAAAAAATTTTACAGAACTAAGGGGGTATTTTTTTTTTTAAAACAAGGGTATCTTAGAGATTTTGATTTCAAAAGAATAATAGTGGCGTTCAAGTGTTTGTGGTTTTTGATTGATGTTGTATGTTGTATTTTTTTTCTTTTAAAAACTGTTGACTTTGTAAATCGGGGTATTTCCGTAAATCTGGGGGTATATTTGCAAATCATAGGTATCTTGGAAATTTTCAAAATAAGGATATTTTAGCAATTTTGTGAAAATAGGGTGGCTGGTCCCTTTCGGGTTTTAGTTATGGATTTTGGCCCGTCAACAAATCCTCGCGGCTAGGGTGAACAGTCACTAAGCACCAGGTAGGATTCCAGCGAAGAGGAGGTGAGTCACTAGGACTGCTTAAGTACCAGGCTCTTCCGGATCCAATCTTAAACATGCGCATGCCTGTTGCCACACCCTAATCTTGCGACTCATTCAAAAGTTTGTTTAGTGAGATTAAGTCTTATGAGATTTAAGGAGTTATTTCAGCTAAGCCTAAAGTCCATCAAGTTCTAATCTAAATAGTCTACGTCCCATCAAGCCCATCAAGCCCACATATATGACACACAGGGAGTTCAGAGTACTTACCTGGTGGACTTGGGTCGGAGACGCAGGTGACATGCTGAGAAAACCAACCTGTGTTATTTATAAACATGTATGTTTTCCAAACCCATCCTTAGAAAATGTTTTGAGCCCAAAAACCCCCAGAGTCGAGTTTTGAACCAGGCTCTAATACCAATTTGTAGCACCCCCAAACCCGGCCCAAACATTACAACCAGATCTGGGATGCCACTAAGGAAATTTTACAAAAAGATATGGCACTTTGAAAAGCAATTAGCAGGTTTAAATATTTATACCAAAAACTTAATAAATGATCAATTCATATAAGATATAAAGTTATAAAATACCTTGGTGAATTTTAAATAGAAACCGATATTTCACACATGTCTTAGCTTAGTTTAAACATAAAATTAAAATGCCCATAAATGAAAGCCCAACATAAAACCAAAACATAAATAATAGTCTACTGGCCTAATGCCTTATTACAACGGAATATAAAACCCACTTAAAACAAATTTCTTAAAAATAGATAAATAAAGTAAAGCTTTTTGCTGAATCCTCAGTACTCTATCGCATGGCCACCTTGCTCTCCTCTCCAGCTCGGTCCAATGCACTAAGTGCTACCTGAAATTGTTAAAATAATAGGGTGAGTCGCGAAACTCAGTGTGCAACGCTCGTGCACCATCAGATTGGGCCTTAGCCCACAAATCAGAATATAGAACATATTATAGTAGATAACATACATAAAACCCAACCCAATCCTAGGTTTCCAACCGCTACACACCACTCTTACCTGCCAATCACACCATTAGGGATTTCTACAATCAACCCACCCCGCTACACACCATCGATGGCAGTCATGCAACAATTAGCTGCTCATCGTCTAAGTCGTGACAGAGTCACCAGGCTAAAATGGCAAAAGCCACCAGAAACAGAGTTGTGACAGAGTCACCAGGCTGAAATGGCATAAGCCACCAGAACAGATCACTTCCCCTTTCATCAATCACCCAACCTCAAGCATATATAAAATCGACATATAAAACATATCGTTCTTAACAGAAACATTCACTGATGAATGGCAGAAATCACTAACCTGATATTTAGCCTTTACCCTTCTCAGGTTTCCAAACATTATGTCGGGATTTCAGTATTTAATAGAGTATAGCAGATTTATTACATATATATATATATTAGCAATCAATCTAATGGTGTGAAAAGTTACACACTTGATATCGCGTAGTACTACACTCTTAGTCAATATCCTTGCTATCCGAATCTACAACCCTTAGTTTAAAACCTTGCTCAAAAGCCGGAAGAATACAAAGATTTGGGCTTCCCTACATTCGGCCAAGGGTTAATAAATACCCGAATTTACACGTTGAAACTAATAGATCTTCTTACCTTGAAATCCTGAATGTAGCACTATTCAAGTGTTACCGAACTATGACTTAGAAATCTATGCGATTGGCACCACTTTAGATCCCGGAATGCCGAAAATAAGAGAAAAACAGTATATTAGTCACTAAATAGCCATTTGGCTGGAGACTTTGAAAAGTCGGAAAGATTTGGATCTCACAAATCAATACTTACCTAAAATTCCCTCCAAATTTCGGCACAAGCAAACACTTCAGAGTGATTTCGGCAATCACAGGAGACGAGATCTCACACTTCCGGCTTTTATGAAAATCTCAGAAAAGATGAACTGATGTGGTTTTGATTAAAAAGAAAAGTGAAAAGAAAGCAAAGAGAGGCTTGAAGATTCGGCTAAAGTGTCTGAAAGAGATGAGAAAGGAATCTATCAGAGGATTTGGCCAACTGAAGAAAAAGAAAAGAAAGGGAGAATGGAGTAGGAATTTCGACAGAGAAAAGAGAAAAATGATGAGAACTTTGACAGCAAATTTCGGCACATACTTAGCCTATACTAAACCGATTTCCCCTCCTTCACAGAGTTTGATTTTCGGCCATCTCAAGCCTCCTGGATAAGCTCTCATCTTTTCCCTTATCTTGATCCATTATCTCCTCAAAAATAGCCCTCATTAGCACCAACTCCTCTTTTCATTATCTACTTATTATCCACATAATTTAAACATAATAAAATTCCCTAAAAATTAGCCTTGTGCCGTCCCCTCCTAGTCCCCTTAAGTGCCAAACTTGGCCTGTTAGCTGGGCTCCAAACGGCCACAAATTGGGCCTCTCCCCTTACCTCTTGACGCCAACTCCCCTTCCTCCTAGTGGCACCATTTTCCTCTGAGCCACAAGCCCACTATGTCAAATAAGCTACCAAAACTTTACTTTAAGCCCCTAGAGTGTCTAAACAAAATATTTAATCAAAGCCTCAGCCCAAACCTGAGCCCCATTTGCACCTCAAGTCCTTAAATTAATATTTTTAACATACGCTACACAAAATGCACAGGCCCATAAATTCAGGATGTTACATTCAGGAAGATGAGATCTCCACTCCGCTGCAACTTCAGGGAGATAAGACTGAAAGTGCCTTTGATCTTCTTCCTGCAACTTCAGGAAGATGAGATCTGCTATCTTTAGTCTACTCCGCTGCAACTTTAGGGAGATAAGACTGAATGTGCCTTTGATCTACTTCCTGCAACTTTAAGAAGATAAGATCTTCTGTCTTCAGTCTACTCCATGGCAACTTTAGGGAGATAAGGCTGAAAGTGCTTTTGATCTACTTCCTGCAACTTCGGGAAGATAAGATCTTCTGTCTTCAGTCTACTCCACTGCAACTTCAGGGAGATAAGGCTGAAAGCTAAAATCTGCTTCCCTACTACCTCGGGAAGATAAGATTTTTCAAATTTGATCTTGTCCCACTACTGCTTAGGGTGACAAGATTTTACAATCTTCGACCCATTCCACTACTGATCAGGGATATAGGACTGGTGAATTCACCGATGTTGCTACACCGTCCTCTAGGGGACATATCCTGTAGACTTATGTTTATGCCAAATGATTAGGATGCTATGATCGAAATGAATCTAATGCTCCTAACTAGATGTATTATGGAAGACATTTGCATGGATGCAGAATGTCATGAGAATGATCTCATTTTTAAATGTATAATGATTAGGATGCAATGATCGGAATGAATCTAATGCTCCTAACAAAATGATATTGGTGATGACATTTACATGAATGTAGAATGTCATGAGAATGATTTCCCTTTTTTTTTTGGTACAACGATTAGGATACAATGATCGGAATGAATCAAATGCTCCTACTTGGAAGTGTAAGAATGATCCCTATTTAATGTTTGGGTTGTCATTGCTCATAGTTCATGAAGGTTCTATCACTGATGTGCTACCATGCTTTCTCGTTCAGCTGGTATCTTTGACAGAAAACCCAAAGAAACAATCATATTCTGTTCAGCAAGCTTGCCCCGCTGTAATTTCAGGGTCCCTTCCACTGTATCTTTTGGGACATAAATTTTGTACCTCCCACTGCAACTTTAGGGTAACAACATTCCACTCAATCTGTTACCACTCAGAGGTATAGAATTTGTATCATCAATTTGATCTGTTACACCATTCCCTGGATACAATGACCAAATGTATAAAAATCTGAAGAGATAATCACCCTTCAATGTTTCCAACCCTTAGGCTTGATGAGTTCTAAACAATAGCCTATTTCAGATTCTCATATTATTTAGAAATTTCCAGAGTAATATGCGAAACTTCTTTTATGAAAGTATTATTAGTCCATTAATCGTTATTTCAATATAAAATGCTTGAAAAAGATCACAACAATAGACGAGAAAGAAATTAATCAGGAGCATAGCTTGAAACAAATAAGTTAATCAAAAATAACCAAGAAAATTGATTGGGGTATATCTTTGAAAAGAATGAAGTAATCAAATATAGTAAAATCAAAATGGGTAAGATAGAAGCTAGGTCCCCCAGATATCGCAGCATGAGCTTCTCTGTACAAACTTCTTGAGGACCATTTTGAGCTTAATACGTGTTTAAAAGATCCGGAGTACTTTGTCGATGTCCTAAGACATAGCATATTACCTCATTGTTAATTCAGGCATAGCAAGGCTACTACATGCCCTATCTTTGATAAAAAATTTGAGCCACCCTTTTTTGAGTTTTCGACTCAAAACCCTTTTGTTCTCAAAGCGACCTTTGCGGGTTTTCACCTTGGCCTCTCCTTTTTAAAAAAAAATGATCACAAGATGCCCTTTGCGAGTTTTCACCTTGGCCTTTCCCCTTTCAGGTAAAATATTTCTTGTCTAAACCTGAATTCACTGGATTGGGCAAATCTTCGCCATCTGTCTCAGCTAATATCAATGCTCCTCTAGAACGGGTCCTACATAAGGTCCTTCCTAATTTGGCATCTGCTTTCCTCTGAAATCCTTTTGTATAAGAAGAATCTTCCTCAATACCCGGTTCCCCTCATGGAATTCCCTAGGATGAACCTCTTTTTCATAAGCTTGCATCATCTGACCATGACGGATAATTTTTAACCCTTTTTTGTTTAATTGGCAAAACTGTGTCTATTCCAATGAGAAATGTGTTGCCCCAGCGAAGGTTCTAGCCAACGTTCAATAAAAACAGAGGGTAAATGGTAACTTCTTTATACCAATATTTACAAGTCCTGGTCATCTTTTCTACAATCCTTTTTTTTTTTTTTTGCTTCCTTTGTTGCTCTATGATATGGTGTCTAATCTTTGAATAGACTATAAACTTTTTTGACTTTGTCCTTTTTGGCATTCTTTGTCAGACCTGATCTCTCTTTTTTTTAATGACTTTGATCTTGTAACATTGGCATATGAAGCTACTTCCACCCTCTTAGTGAAGTAAACGACGACTATGAAGATGAATCGATATTGACTAAAAGATTTTGACAAGATTGGCCCCATCACATCCATGCCCCACAAATTTGTAAAGAACACATGAAACTCGTCTCTTTAAATACAGCATAACTGATACCATCCCTTTTTATGCAGATTAACAATACCCAAACATAATGATTAGCTTGACTATTGTAAAACCATTAGCATGTCCTCTAAACACCCTTATAGACCTTTTTTAAGATTTTCCCAAGCGTGCCTTGATATGATCGTGCAAAAACATCTTTGAATTCTTGAAAACAACTCAATGATCTCGCCTTATTTCTATGGTAAGCTAGGCTTCGATCTTCACCCCTTTCCTAAGTTCGCAATGTCCTTTGACCCTATGTAAGGTAGGATCTGTTTTTCATCATGCTCTACCTTCCTTAACAAATCAAAAGATAGGTTACAATCCCTATCATTTTCAAAGTCCTGAGATCCCTCTAAACACATATCTTACTCCAAATAAGACTCTAAGTTAGTAGCGGCGTTGCTCACATAATTGATATCTGGAGACCTATTGTAGGTTCGATTGATTCAAAAAATAAATGATTCAAAGAATGATTATTTGTATGATCATGAATGGATAAAAGAATATTTGAAAGAAAGTCCAAAAATAAAAGAATCTATTTATGGAAGGAATAAAAGAATATTTGTTCAAAAAGATGCATTTTATTGAAATAAAAATTCTGAACATAAGCCTATTTCACAAAAGGATTCTTATTGCCTCTAGGCTTAAGGCAACAAGCATGTTTTGAATATTACTCTAGATTAGCTCTAAAAATATAGGGATCTCTTCCACATTATTCAAAACACTCCCAAGTATACAAGAGCTTGGAAACTTCATTCCCAGGTTCCTTCTTTGCTTTTGATTTCTTCAATGAGTCGCGAGTTTCTTGTATCCTTCTTCAATTATCACATTTATTGCCTCGTCAGATGAATGATCGAACTTTACAATTCCCATTTTGATGAATCTTTTGACGAACTTTTTGAACGTAGTACAGTTTTCAATTGAATGATCCGCTATTCTTGTGTGGTATTCGCATTGGGCATTCTCATTGTACCATTTTGGGAATGGAGGTTGCATAGGTTCCGAGTAGGACGGAGACACCGCATGCACATCAAAAAGATCCTGATACAACTCCTTATATGTCATCGGGATGGGCGTGAACTGGAGCTTATTTGGCCTCGTATTGGGTTCCTGCCTTAAAGAGCCTTGATAGCTGGCGGTTAGAGCTCTCGGTTGGCCTACAGCTACTTATTTGGGATGCATGCTCAGGACACTCACTTTGTTTTCCTTGTTTCTTGGGACTGATCTTTTGGCACTTTCTCCCGTGTCTATCTTCCCAGTCCTTACCGCATTTTCAATCATCTCTCCAGACATTACTATATCTGAAAAACTTACGGTGGCGCTTCCCAACATATGATTAATGAATGGGGCCTTTAGAGTATTGATGAAAAGCATTGTGGTCTCCTTTTCTAAAAGCGGCGGCTGAACTTGCATGCTAACCTCCCTCCGTCTTTGCGCATACTGCCTGAAGCTTTCATTTGACTTCTTCTCTATGTTTTGCAAGGTGATTCTGTCAGGTCTCATGTCTGTGACATGATTGTATTGCTTCATGAAGGCTTGGGCCAGATCTCTCCAAGAGCTAATCCTAGCATGGCTGAGTTGATTGTACCATCAAGACGCTGCCCCTACCAAACTGTCTTGGAAACAATGAATCAAGAGTTGATCATTATTAACGTAGCCAATCATTCGTCTACAGAACATAGTAATATGGGCTTCAAGGCAGCTGGTCCCATTGTACTTCTAAAATTCTGGCTGTAGGGCCCAAAATTTGCCCGGGGCCCATTAACCAATCCATTAACCCATTAAAATACCAAATTAACTAAACAAAAATAAAACCAAAACCAAAGTCTTTTAAATAGTCCGTTTTTACTGACCCAATTTGACCCGACCTGATGCCTTTGAGGATCCGCGCGTTTTATAACGATGGTATAATTGCGCGCTGGATCCCTCTATTTTGCGTTCAAATTTAATTAAGCTCCCTTTTAATTCTTTTGTCTTTTAATTCTGCCCAAAGATTTGCGCGCCTTTTTAAATTACTCCAATCTGTACATAATGTTTTTGTGGTCGGGAATAATTGCTAGTTTAATCCCTGATCGTTTGCGCGCATTTCATTTGAGTCCTTTGATTCTCTTTTATTTTCGATGCTTGCCCCAGATTCCTGCACTTTAATTAGTTTTCTATTTTGCCATTATTTAAACATATTTATTATTGTTGTTAATATTATTACTATTTTATTATATTCAAACTATTGTGTATAGTATTTTATTCATTTATTAACTTGCGAGTTTCTATTGTTGTTATTAAATTATTTTTATGTATATTATTAATTTCATATTATTTTACATATATATATATATATATATGCCCTTTTAAATCTATCTATATAAATTCATTTGCTTTTAAACTTGTTTATATATATACGTTTTATTTTAAAATTAGTGTAGAGATCATACTTTATTTATTTCATACATTTTTAATATATGGTTATCTATACACGTTGTTGTGTATTTGTGCGTAAATCATTTCTATAATTATGTCCATTTGTATGATGTTGAGTTTATGTATTTCATGCTTAATGCTATGTTAGTGCTTATTGATATTATTTTATGTTTCAAGTTCCAATATATGCAAGCCTTTATCAATTGTTTTATGTTATTAAAAATTGTATATTGAGCCATTTTTAAAATTTCACGTACATAATTTTTTTTTTTTAAGATAAGGCAATGGTTGTCTGTTTGGGAGTATGGAAAATTATGCCCTAACGTACTGGGTGTAATTCTCTGTTCAACCAGATAGCCAAATATCCTTTTTAATTAAATATCTTGAAGGTCGAAGATGATCTCGGTGTCGAGGTATAAAGGTGTTATGTCCTAACATACTGGATGTGATATTATTATTTCCTTTGAAACGAGCTAATCTTGAAGTTCAAGATTCAATATGAACTAACTTTCTTCAAGAAAACTTTCATTTTATAGCATATTGTTAATACGATCTTTAATTTGTGTATATTTCATGATTAATGTTTATGCATTCTATTACTGTTATGCCTCAAATTCTAATATGTTCTAATTTTTTTCATTAAATTTTTTTGTTTTATTTAAATGCATTTTAAGCCTAATATAAAATTTTGTTTTTCTCCAAAATAAGGCAATGTTTGTGCATTTTGAAAGTCAGAAAATTATGCCCTAACGTACTGGGTGTGAATTTTCTGCCCAACCAGATAAACAAATACCCTTCTTTAATTTCATGATTTGAAGATCAAAGATGATCTTGGTGTCGGGATATAAAGGTGTTATGTCCTAACGTACTAGATGTGATATTTGTATTTCCTTCGAAACGAGTTAATTTTGAGATTCAAATTCAATATTGAAAATTTATAACGTTTACAAATTTTCAACGCAAGGACATTGATTAACCGATTTCGTACCCATTCAGGGGCGCATGGGGGTGCTAACCCTTCCTCGTGCGTAACCGACTCCTGAACCCGTTTTCTTGAACCTCGTAGACCAAACATTTTTATAGGTGACCCAATCACACCTAAACAAAAAGGATTGGTGGCGATTCCTACTTTAAAAAATGGTTTCGACAGCTTGGCGACTTCGCTAGGGACTAGTTGAGAGTCAGGCCATAGATTGATTAATTCTTGTCCTTTTGATTGAAAATTTGGAAAATTGCTTTGAAAAATCATATTTCATTTAATACATTTGCTGGTATTATGATGTTTTTGTAGAAAACTTGCATCTGCATTGCATGACCGTTGTGGTCACACCTTTAAGTGGGAGTGAGAAACTATGCCTTCGTGAGGTTTTCACCTCCGCATGGGCTAGTGGACTGCTTCTGGGATACATCTGTACTTATGTCTTCGTGAGGTTTTCACCTCCACATGGGCATAGGGAAATGTATTCCCCTGAATTGAACTTGATCCATATGAACCTATTCCTTAGAACTAAACCGCATATAATGAACCCCAAAAGCCCACCATGAATGGTACTGCAATAAACCATAGTGGTCATCCGAATAAGTACTCTACCGGTTTTTTTTGTTTACTTTTATCTCTTACTAATGTGCTTCATTTTGTTTTGGTTATGATCGCATTACATATCATCTCATATCTAAAAGAGTGTCAATTCGAATTCGATTACCAAATTAAAGAGTTTGTCATGGAGAACAAATTTCTTGATTAAATGAAAGACAATACGGTTGTTCGTATATTTGTAGTCTATTTCATGTAAAGAATTTTGCCCTCTAGTAAAGTTTTCTAGTAGAAATTGAATTAGAATCGACACCATTTTGCATCCATTGCATGCATTCACATAGCATAACATCATATGCATTAGATTTCATGAGAGGACCCTGATTGGTTGAACTTATTTCAGCATTAACCTGGACACCAACAAAACCAAACATCCTTACGGTACCCAAACTATGACGAAAGATATGGATCAGAGATTAGAGAAGCTTGAACAACTCCAAAGGGAGATGCAGGATAAACTTCAGCTGCAAATGCAAGAACAGCTTGCTAAGATCCAACAAGATATGATAGACTGAATGATGGAATCACAAAAGAGTATGATGACTCAATTAACTCAACTACTGGCGGGAGGAGTGGACAAAAGAAAAGCCCCTATGGTTAGCACTGGTGAAAATAGTGAGGAACGACTATATCCACCGAGTTTCAACCTGACACATCTTAAAGTACATCCGCGAAAGACATCCGTCACAATTAAACCTCAACAATTTCGAGAAGATGTTTCGATACCGGCCAACATTCAAACGGGATCGGGTTCTAACCTAGGGGATCATCCAATTAATACTGTTATTCCTGACCTTGATGAGGCAGCAGAGAGAGAAAGGGCAAGGGCTGAATTGCCAAAATAGTTAGAGGAGCGATGTAAATGGTTGGAAGACAAATTTAGGGCCATGGAAAACGTTGATAGGCAACATGGAATTGATGCTAAAGATCTGAGTTTGGTTCCAGATCTAATACTTCCCCCACAAATTCAAAGTGCCAGAATTTGAAAAATATAATGGGACTAATTGCCCAGGAGCTCACATAACTATGTTTTGCCGAAGAATGACTGGGTACGTTAACAATGACCAACTGCTAATTCATTGCTTCCAGGACAGTCTGGCGGGAGCAGTATCTAAATGGTACAATCAGTTGAGCCGTACCGAAATTGGTTCCTGGAGGGATTTAGCACAGGCCTTTATGAAACAATACAATCACGTAACAGACATGACTCCCAATAGAATTACTCTTCAAAACATGGAGAAAAGGGCGAAGGAAAGCTTTAGACAGTATGCGCAGCGGTGGAGAAAGGTTGCCATCCAAGTCCAACCGCCACTTATGGAGAAAGAGACCACAATGCTCTTTATTAATACACTGAAGGCCCCGTTTATCACTCATATGCTAGGGAGTGCTATGAAGAGCTTTACAGATGTTGTAATGACTGGAGAAATGGTTGAGAATGCCACAAAAAAGTGGAAGGATAGAGGCAGGAGAAGGTGTCAATAGATCAGCATCGAGAAATAGGGAAAATGAAGTGAACAGCTTGAGCAAGCGTTCCAAATCGGTCACTACAGGTCAACCGAGGGTTGTGACCACTGGTTATCAGAGCTCATCAAAACAAGAATCCAGTGTCAAGCAATTCCAATTTACGCCAATTCCAATGACATATAGGGAGTTGTATTAAAGCCTATTTGATGCACATATAGTGGCTACTCATTACATGGAACCAATACAACCCTCATACCCCAAATGGTATGATTCGAATGCTCAATGCGAGTATCACGCGGGAATAACAGGTCACTCAATTGATAACCGCATTGCATTTAAGAAATTGGTTGAGAGGCTTATTAAAATAGGGGTTTTGAAGTTCGATGAGTCGACCGGAGTAGTAAGTTGCAATAATTGAAGGAGGGGGCAAGAGAGTTGTGATTCCTTAAAGAAGTCATCAGAAGCTTAGAAATTGGGAAGTCAGAACACCAATGGCATATCCAAAGAGTGAACCAAGGAATAAAAAGCTTTCCAAGCATCGGCCTTTATACACTTGGGAGTGTTTTGAACAATAGGACTCTGGAAGAGACATGTATTTTCTAAGGCTAATTTAGAGTAATATTCAAAACATGCTTATTGCTTTCAGCCTAGAAGTAATAAAAGTCATTTTGTGAAATAGGCTTGTGTCCAAAATTTTTATTTCAATAAAATGCATCTTTTTGAGTAAATATTTTCATTCTCTACATATCATGCTGTACATTCTTTTATGTTTTAGAATATTCTTTCATTCTTTATTCATGACCATACATATAAATGATCATCCTTAGAATAATCATTCTTGAAATTTACCTTCGTACCCACAATGGGTCCCCAGATATCAATGACATGGGCGACGCTGTTACTGACTCCCTTTTTGAATGAAATATGGGTCTAAGGGATCTCAAGACTTTGAAGATGACAGAAATTGTAACATATCTTCTAATTTGTTAATACTGGATGAAAAACAGATCCTACATCGCGAGCCAAGGAAGGAGATGAAGATCTAAGCAGAAATATGATTTCCTATATGTCGGGCATGGATGTTATCAAGCCAGTCTCATCAAAAGCTTTTGGCCAACATCGATTCATTTTCGTGGATGTTGGTTACTTCACTAAGATGGTAAAAGCTGCTTCGTATGCCAATATTACAAATTTGATAGTTATCAGAACAAAAAAAAGGGGAAAAAGAAAGAATACCGACACAAAGAAAAAATCACATTTAACCGCAAGATGTCAAAAGTTTGCGGTCTATTTAAAGATTATGCGCCACATCAGTGCAGCAAAAAAAAAGAGAGAAAAACAAGAGATCGAAAAAAAAGATTGAGACCTGTAAAGATTGGCATACAGAAGTTACTATTTACCCTCTATGCTTATCAAACATTGGCCAGGACTGTCATCGGGGCAACACATTCCTCATTGGTTTCGCCCATTGAAGTCGAAACTCCTTTTTCCGAGTTTTATCAAAACTGAAGTTGGATGAGGCAGAATGGATCCAATCCTGATGTGATCAATCAAATTTGTAAGAAAAAGTTAATAGCTATCCAATGCGGGTTTGCGACAAAGAGGTTCATCCTAGAAATTCCCTAAGAGGGACCTAATATTGAAAAGATCCTTCACATACAAAAGGATTTAGGAGAAAAATTGAGGCCAAACTAAAGAAGACTTTACGTATTGAAAAAGTCTGTTCTGGAAACATTGACCAAAATGGATGGCAAGGATATGCCCAATCCGGTGAATTCAGTTAAGAAGTATTTCACTTAAAAAGGAAAAGCCAAGGTGAAAACCTGCAAAGGGCACCTTTCAAAAAAAATCAAAAAAAGAAAAAATAGAAATTTTCAGCAAAAAAGAAGAAAGAAAAAGGAGAGGCCAAAGCGAAAACCCGCAAAGGGCGCTTTGAGACCAAAGGGGATTTGAATTGAAAACCCAAAAAGGGTGGCTCAAATTTTGATCAAAGGGGGGCATACAGTGGTCTTGCCATGCCTAAATTAACAATGAAGAGGTATGCTACGTCTTGGGGCATCGATAAAGTACTTAGGATCCCTTAAACACATATTGAGCTCAGAATGGTCCTCAAGAAGTTTGAACAAAGAAGTTCAGGCTGCGATATCTGGGGCACCTAGTGTCCACTTTACCCATTTTAAATTTGTTATTTGTGATTATATTATTCTTTTCAAAATATGTTCACAATAAATTTCCTTCTTGATCGCGATTGCTATCATTGCTTAACTTATTTGTTTCAAGCTATGCTCCTAATCAATTTCCTTTTTGTCCATGGTTATGATCTTTTTCAGGCATTTTGCATTGAAATAACGATTAATGGACTAATAATATTTTCATAAAATGAGTTTCGCATATTACTCTGGAAACTTTTGAATAATACAAGAACTCGAAATAGGACTATTGTTTTAAAACTCACCAAGTTTAAGGAAGAGTCTAAGTTGAGGCTATCTCATTGGATTTTCTGTTAAAAATAGTTGGTGATACAATCTTGACAAAAATGAGTAATCATGCATACACATCTGGTTGGGTCACTCGGAGAGCGATCAATAGATGGAAGATGATACAGATCCTATACCTTTGAATAACAATAGGATGGATTGAAGAAGAAACAGATCTTACGTTTAGGAGTCGCAATGGGATGGATGGAAAAGATTCAGATCCTATACCCTTAAGTCACAATGAGATGAACCCTGAAGTTACAGTGGGGGAAATTTTTTGAGCAAGATATTTGTTTTCTCGGGTTTCTTTCAAGAATACCAGCCGAACAAGATCGCGGCATAAGACATCAATGATATAGCCCTGATAAAACAATGAGCGATGACCACCTTGAACTTTTAAAAAGGGATCATTCTCATAACACTCTGCATTCATACAAATGTCATACATAAGACACATTTAGTTAGGAGCATTTGATTCATTCCTATCATTGTATCCTAATCATTGTAAGAAATCATTCTCATGACATTCTGCATTCATACAAATGTCATCCATAAGACACATTTAGTTAGGAGCATTTGATTCATTCAGATCATTGTATCCTAATCATTGTAAGAAATTATTCTCATAACATTCTGCATTTATACAAATGTCATCCATAAGACACATCTATTTATGGGCATTTGATTCATTCTGATCATTGCATCCTAATCTTTGTAAAAGGACTATTCTCATGACATTCTACATTCATGCAAATGTCGTCCATAATACATTTAGTTAGGAGCATTCGATTCATTTAGATCACTGCATCCTAACCATTTCGTATAAGCATAACACAAAATTGATTTTACAGGACTGGTCCCCCAGAGGACATTATCGCAATATCGGTGAATTCAAAGATCTTGCCTTCCTGAGCGAAGCAGATCAAAGAGACCAGCCCTATCTCCATAAGTTCGAAGATTGTAGATCTTGTCACCCTAAGCAGTAGGGAACCAATATCGAACGACAAATCTTGTCTCCCTAAGTAGTAGTGGAATAGATTTAAGCCACCAACCCTATCTCCATGACCAGCATTGGAATAGGTCAAAGATTGTAGATCTTGTCACCCTAAGTAGTAAAGAACCAAGATCGAAAGGCAAACCTTGTCTCCCTAAGCAGTAGTGGAACAGATTTAAGCAATCAGTCTGGTATCCCTAAGTTTGCATTGGAGCAGACCAAAGATAGCAGATCTTACCTTCCTGAGCGAAGCGGATAGAAGATAGCAGATCTGGCAATCCTGAAGTTGCAAGAGCAGATCGAAGACATCAGATCTTGTCTCCCTAAGTTTCCAGTGGAGCATATTGAAGATAGAGGATCTTGCCTTCCTGAGTGAAGCAGATCAAAGATACAAATCTTATCACCTCGAAGTCTCAGTAGAGTAGGTTGAAGCTAAAAATCCCTCCTCCCTGAGATTACATTGAGGGACCAATATTTTCGAGAAGTTTCAGTGAGAAGATCGAAATTACAAATCTCTTCCCTCTGGATTCTTATCACCTCGAAGTCCCAATGGAGCAAGTTGAAGCTACAAATCCCTCCTCCCTAAGATTACATTGAGGATCCATCCTTTTTTCCTTAAAGTTTCAGTAGAGAAGATTGAGGTTACAAATCTCTTCTCCTTGATATTCTACTGGAGCAAGTTGAGACATTATTTCCCAATACCCTGGAAGACGCAGCGCTAAGAAGTCAAGATCTTACAAGACCAGGCAAATTTGGCCCTTTTTAAAGTCTTTGCTTCATTCCCGTTACACGACAATGAGCAAAGAAGGGCAGCTGTAGGGCCCAAAATTTGCCCGGGGCCCATTAACCAGTCCATTAACCCATTAAAATACCAAATTCACTAAACAAAAATAAAACCAAAACCAAAGTCTTTTAAACAGTCCGTTTTTACTGACCCAATTTGACCCGACCCGATGCCTTTGAGGATCCGCGCGTTTTATGATGATGGTATAATTGCACGTATGATCCCTCTATTTTGCGTTCAAATTTAATTAAGCTCCCTTTTAATTCTTTTTTCTTTTAATTCTGCCCAAAGATTTGCGCCCCTTTTTAAATTAGTCCAATCTGTATGCAAAGTTTTTACGACCGAGAATACTTGTTAGTTTAATCCCTGATCATTTGCACGCATTTCATTTGAGTCCTTTGGTTCTCTTTTATTTTCGATGTTTGCCCTAGATTCCTGCTTTCATTTTAATTTAGTCTTTTTATATTCTATTTTCTTTAATTATTTTGCTATTTTGCCATTATTTAAACATTTTTATTATTATTGTTAATATTATTATTGTTTTATTATATTCAAACTATTGTGTATAATATTTTATTCATTTATTAACTTACGAGTTTCTATTTTTTTATTAAATTATTTTTATGTATATTATTAATTTCATATTATTTTACATATATATATGCCCTTTTAAATCTATCTATATAAATTCATTTGCTTTTAAACTTGTTTATATATATAATATTTTAAAATTAGTGTAGAGATCATACTTTATTTATTTCATACATTTTTAATATATGGTTATCTATACACCTTGTTGTGTATTTGTGCGTAAATCATTTCTATAATTATGTCCATTTGTATGATGTTGAGTTTATGTATTTCATGCTTAATGCTATGTTTGTGCTTATTGATATTATTTTATGTTTCAAGTTCCAATATATGCAAGCCTTTATCAATTGTTTTATGTTATTAAAAATTGTATATTGAGCCATTTTTAAAATTTCACGTACATAATTTTTTTTTAAGATAAGGCAATGGTTGTATGTTTGGGAGTATGGAAAATTATGCCCTAACTTACTAGGTGTAATTTTCTGTTCAACCAGATAGCCAAATATCCTTTTTAATTAAATATCTTGAGGGTCGAAGATGATCTCGGTGTCAAGGTATAAAGGTGTTATGTCCTAACGTATTGGATGTGATATTTTTATTTCCTTCGAAACGAGCTAATCTTGAAGTTCAAGATTCAATATGAACTAACTTTCTTCAAGAAAACTTTCATTTTATAGCATGTTGTTAATACGATCTTTAATTTGTGTATATTTCATGATTACTGTTTATGCATTCTATTACTGTTACGCCTCAAATTCTAATATGTTCTAATTTTTTTCATTAAATGTTTTTGTTTTATTTAAATGCATTTTAAGCCTAATATAAAATTTTGTTTTTCTCCAAAATAAGGCAATGTTTGTGCATTTGGAAAGTCAGAAAATTATGCCCTAACGTACTGGGTGTCAATTTTCTGTCCGACTAGATAACCAAATACCCTTCTTTAATTTCATGATTTGAAGATCAAAGATGATCTTGGTGTCAGGATAAAAAGGTGTTATGTCCTAACCTACTGGATGTGATATTTTTATTTCCTTCGAAAAAAGTTAATTTTGAGATTCAAATTCAATATTGAAAATTTATAACGTTTCCAAATTTTCAACGCAAGGACATTGATTAACCGATTTGGTACCCGTTCAGGAGGGTATGGGGGTGCTAACCCTTCCTCGTGCGTAACCAACTCCCGAACCCGTTTTCTTGAACCTCGCAGACCAAACATTTTTATAGGTGACCCAATCACACCTAAACAATAAGGATTGGTGGTGATTCCTACTTTAAAAAATGGTTTCGACACTGGCATTTTGAACTTGTGAGGAAGCACCAAATCTGGAACCAAGCTCAAGTCTTTAGCATCAATTCCATGATGATTATCAGCATTTTCTAAAGCTTTAAACTTTTCTTCCAACCATCTGCAACGATCTTTTAACTACCTAGAAGATTCAGTTCTTATCCCTTCCCTCTCTACTATATCCAAATCGGGTATAACAGGATTGGCTGGGTTATCTCCTGGGTTGGATCCTGAGCAACCGTGGAAGTTCATGGGCGGTCTAGTACCAGCTTGCCCTTGTTGAGGCCTAATCGTGACAGATGGCCTTTGGGGATATTCTTCAGGCTGTGCATGTGGTGGGGTAAAACCCGGGGGAATGCCTTCGCTTTCCTCTCCAGTAATAGCTATGGGACCTTTTATTTTGTCCATCGCTCCATTCAGCATCTGGGCCATTTGAACCATCATTTTCCTTTGAGCTTCAAGCATCTGGTCTTTCATCTCCTGTTGGAGCTTTGCTAATTGCTCTTGCATCTGGTCTTGCATGTTTATTTGAATTTGTTCAAGTCTTTGATCCATTTTCTTTGCCTTGGCACATGTACTGTAATGGTGTTCAGTTTCCAGATTTTCCTTTCCCTCTTTCTCTTTTCACTCTGTTATAATTTCAAATAATTAGGCTCTCTCTATAGACTTAAATGCATATGATGAAATGTAACGCAAACGCATGAATGCAAAGAAAGAGAGGCGTTGATTCTGAATTCAATTTCATTAGAAAAACTTTTCTAGAAAGTAAATTTCTTTACATAAAATGGATTACATATACGGCATTGCTCTCATATTCCAAAAAACATCAATCCCCTTCTTCGCAAAGGTCAAATCTTGCAAACTTCTAATAGATGCCTCCATTAGCTCCTTTTTGCTTGATCTGGGCCGCGACTCACAGATCACTTATTTCCATAATGCTCATTAGCCTCTTCAAGAAAGTTGAGACGTGGTGATTATCAGCTTGAATCCTCGGCCAATAAAGTCTTGTATTCCTTTACGGACTATCAGTCTTTTCTTGTTGTGTTTATTTGGACCATATTCGAACGATCGTATTATAATTCACTTTATCAAGAAATCCATTTTCTTATGACAAACTCTTCTTTTTAGCAATCGAATTTGAATCAACACCTCTTTTCTATGATGTGAATGCAATGCAATAAAAAAAAAAGAGAACACGTTAGCACAAAGAAATAAATAACAGAATAGGGCACTTATCTGGGTTACCACTAAGGTTTAGCATAGTTCTACCTAGGGTAAGAACTTAGGTTTTCTATATGTGGTTTAGCTCTAAAGTTGAGGTACCTGAACCCGCAAATTCCTCGATCCTCACCAATTATAGGCTCATATAGATCAAGTTCAGTTCAGGGGAATACATTTCCCTATGGCTATGTGGAGGTGAAAACCTCACGAAGACATAGGTAAGGATGTATCTCGAAAGCAGTCCACTAGCCCATGCAGAGGTGAAAACCTCACAAAGGCATAGTTTCTCACTCTCACTTAAAAGGTGTGACCACAGCGGTCATGCAATACAATGCAGAGATAAATTAAAACCACATGCAATAAAAGGATCCCAGTTTTTCAAATCGGATTTTAAAATTTAGACAAAAGGACAAGAAATAATCAATTTTACGGCTTGCCTCTCTTACATGACATATACCCAGCGGAGTCGCCAAGCTGTTGAAACCATTTTTAGAGTTGATAAAAAAACGGGTATGGAGTCGCCACTAATCCTTTTTTTCATTTAGGTGTGATCAGATCACCTTATAAAACATTATTATTTCAAAACATCAATTTTGGCCTACGAAATTCAAGAAAATAGGTTCGGGAGTCGGTTACGTACGAGGAAGGATTAGCACCCTCGTAACGCCTAAAATTGGTACCGGACTGATTAGTTATTGTCCTAATGTCAAAAATTCGAAAAGATTTGAAAATATGATTTCTTTAAAAAAATTAAACAATTTGAGTTGGAATTGGAGATTCCTTTATTCCGAAAGCATATTGTATCCAGCACGTTAGGATGTGATGTTTTAAACCCACGTAACCAAAATCATCTCATAATTTACAAAATTCATTAAAAGGATACTTAGTTATTTAGACAAACGAAAAACCGAAACCCAGCACGTCAGGGCACAATTTCTTGAACTTCCAAACACGAAACATTGCCTTGTTTTCTGAAATCCTTATCTCGAGATAACAAAACGTCATATCCACTGAGTTAGGGCACGACAATTTTGAATTCTTGGAAATAAGTTTTTATTTATGCTCAATGGAATAAAAATGTGGATGATAATAAAAAATATTAAGTAATAATAATAATAATAGATAAATAAATAAATAAAATAAAGTAATAAAAAATAAAGCTAATGTCAAATTAACAAATAGATAAATAATATGTACAATAATTTAAATAAAATAATAATAATAGTAATAATAAAAAGTAATAATAATGAAATATGTTAATAAATAAATAATAATAAAAATAATATTAGTAATTATAAAATAAAAATAATAGTAGTAGTACAATAAGAATATATTAATAATAATAAAAATAATAATATATGTTAATATACAAATAATAATAAAAATAAAAAACAATAATAAAAATAGTAATAATAATGGTGATACTAGAATAATAATAATAATAACAATACTAATAATAATAAATATAGCTATAGTAATAATGATATATATATAAAATAATGGTCATAATAAAAATAATAATAATACAAATGAATATAATGATAATCGTAAGGTTAAAAATAAAATAATAATTATAATAACATTAAAGTAATAATTATAATAATCAAACAATAATGATGTTAATAAATAAAGAAAATAAAAATGAAATAACAAAAATCACAAAAGAAAATAAAAAAAGGATGAAATTGAACTTAAAATAAAAATTTGGGGTGAATTTTGAAGAAAATAAAAGGAAAGGGGTCTTATTGAACGCGAGCACAACATGGGAGGACTAAATGGGAAATAATCCCTATTATCCAAAACAGCGCCACTTATTATTGGACTAAAATAGAAAAGAAAGAGAATTATGAGGCCAAATTAAAATTTTAAAAAAGATTTATTTGTAATAAGCTTAAAAAGCGAAGGGACTGCGCACATAAATAACCCACTCAAGGCAAAACACGCGGATCCTGGAGAAGCGGGTCGGGTTCATGAAACGACATCGTTTTGGCTTTGGGGATGGGCTCCAAAACGGCGTCGTTTAACAGGTATTTAAATATCTCCTTTTTTTGCCCCAAAAATTTCATTTCAAACACTCCCTCAAAAAAAAAATAAAGCAGAAGCCTTGAAGGCTCTCTTCCATATGGTCGGAGGCCAGAACCTGGTCCAGGGTTCCGGCGATGGATCGCCACATGCGCCGCCTACGATGGCGGTCGGAAGGCCAAGAACTTCCTTTTCAACGCCGATCTAAATGGTAAACTTCTTTTCCTTATTTGTTTTTAAAATATAATAAAAAAAGTTGAAAAAAATCAAATAAAAAAAAGAACAGTATATATAAAAAAATAACCTCTGCTTGTTTTTATTGTATTTTTTTTTTTTGTAATCCCTCTGTGTTCGTGTCCCTGTTTTGCAAGATTACATCGGGCTTTAATAGCCTAGAAAATAAAAAAGGAAAACATATCTTTTGCTGCTGCGTTTTCCTTTTTTGTGCAGGATAACGGAGATCTCGGCGGCAATAGGGGAATTTGTGCGAGCTGTGGCACGACTGGCGGCATGAGGAGGGGCTGCTTGCTTGCTGCAGCGCCTAGGGTTAATCAGAAACCCTAGGTTTCTGATTTGGTTTAATGTTGGGCCTTTTGGGCCATCTATGTTATTGGGTGTAATAATTGGGTCTATTGGGTTTTGTAATTGGGCCAGGGCGTAGCTGGGTCTATTTTAGGTATGGGTCAGGTTAAGTTTGGGCCATGGGTGTAATTGGGTCATGTACTGGACTGTAAAAAAAATGGACATTTTATTTTTATTTATTTTATTTATTTTTTGGTTTATTTCCAAGCCCAGGCAAAATGGGCCTCTTACACAGGTATAGCAACATCACTGCGTGCCCCATCTTTGATCACAATTTGAGCCGCCCTTTTTGGGTTTTCGACTCAAAACCCCTTTGGTCTCAAGGCGCCCTTTGCGGGTTTTCACCTTGGCCTCTCCAATTCTTTTTTTTAAGAAGGTCTCAAAACGCCCTTTGCGGGTTTTCACTTTGGCCTCTTTTCTTCTTTAAGTATAGTAGTTCTTGACTGAATCCAAATTTATAGGATTAGGCAAGTTTTTCCCATCCATTTCGGTCAAAATCAATGCTCCTCTGGAGAAAGCCTTTTTTACCACATAAGGTCCTTCTCAATTCGGCATCCATTTTCCTCTGAAATCCTTTTGCATGGGGAGGATCTTTTTCAATACCAGGTCCCCCTCGTGAAATTCTCTGGGATGAACCTTTTCATCATAATCTCGGATAGCTTTCAACCTCTTTTCTTTAATCAGGTTTACTTGATCATATCGAAATTAGATCTATTCTGTTTTATCTAACTTTAACTCTGGCAAAACTCGGAGGGAATAAATCTCGACTTCAACGGGTAAAGCCGCCTCTAGTCTATAAATCAAAGAGAAAAGCGTTGCCCCGGTGGGGGTCCTAACAGACGTTTGACAAGCATAGATAAGTTTCAATCATTTTCCTTGCGATCCCTTTTTTTTTACCATTCGTTTTGGGGCGATACGGTGTTTAATCTTAAACAGACTGCAAACTTCTGATGTCGCACTGTTGTTCAAATTTAATGCATCATCAGATATGATCCCTTTTGGGGATTCCATATCGACATAGAATTTGCTGACTATCGACTTTGTGACATCGACATATGAAGTAGCTTTCGCGCACTTAGTGAAGTAATTGGCGACCATAAAGATGAGTCAATACTCGTTAGAAGCTTTCGGCATGATCATCCTACTGACATCCATGCCCCACATATAGAAAGGCCATAGATTCCACTAATTCTTTGTAAGGTGGGAGCTGTTTCTCATCTTTTTCTACTATCCTTAACAAATTAGGAAATAAGCTACAATCTCGATCATCTTCAAAGTCCTAAGGTTCTTCTGGCCACATATCTTGCTCAAAAGGAGGTTCTGAGTCAATAGTAGTGTCGCTCATGTCATTGATATCTGGAGACCTGTTGTAGGTACGAAGGAATATTCAAAGAACAAATGAATCTAAGAATAATTACTTATGTGGTATGAACATGAATGAAACGAAGGAATAAAAGAATATTTGCTCAAAGTGAGACACAAAAATGCATTTTTCATTGAAAATAAAGGTGTTGGACATGGGTCTATTTCACGAAATGATTCTTATTGCTTCTAGGCTTAAAGCAACAAGCGTGTTTTGAATATTACTCTGAATTAGCTCTAAAAAATACAGGGATCTCTTCCACAGTCCCATTGTTCAAAACATTCCCAGGTATGCAAGGGCAAATACCTGATGAATTCTCTTCTCCGGTTCCCTCTTCAGATACGGTGTTAATGTTCAGATTTCCCAACATTCCTTCTAACATGTGACTTCTTCAAGGAATTCCAACTCTTTATTATCCATTAGGCTCTACACCAAAGCTTTGAATTCAGTGCACTCTTGGATTTCATGACCTTCTTCAGTGTGGAATTCACAATAGCTCCTCATCCCTTTGGGTGTCTCCTCCGAATTCTGAATGATTAATCCCATGTCTATCATTTGTTTCAAAACCCATTTCAATGGGGTTTTTAATTCTGCAATATCCTTTTTGATTCTCTTCCCCGTATTCTTGATTTTTGTGTTTACCCCCTTATCAGCATGGTTGGGTAACAGATTTTCTACACCAGACAGATTATCAAATTTCACAATGCCCATTCGAATAAGCCTTTCAATTTATTTTTTGAAAGTGGTGCAGTTTTCTATCGAGTGTCCCGTGATTCCTGCGTGGCACTCGGATTGGGCGTTCGCGTCGTACCATTTGGGAAACGGAGGCTGCATAGGTTCTGAGTAGAACGGAGATACCACATGGGCATCAAACAGATTTTGGTATAACTCCCTATATGTCATTGGGATGGGAGTGAACTGGAGTTTTTCTTAGTTCAGCCTCGAGCTAGATTCTTACCTTGAAGGGTCTTGATGGCTGGTGGTTAAAGCCCTCAGCTGGCCCATATTGATTGGCTTGGGATACCCTTTACTAAACACGCTCACGTTATCCACTTTATTTTCATTTTTCTTTAGGGTTGACCTTTTGGTACTTTCCCTTGCATCTAACTTCCCACTCCTTATGGCGTTTTCAATCATCTCGCTGGACATTACTATATCTGAGAAGCTCATGGTAGCTCTTCCCAACATATGGTTAATGAACGAAGCTTTCAGAGTATTGATGAAAAGCATCGTCGTTTCTTTTTCCAGAAGAGGTGGCTGGACTTGCGTTGCCACCTCTCTCCATCTTTGGGCATATTGCCGGAAGCTCTCACTTTGCTTCTTTTTCATATTCTGCAGTGTAATTCTATTAGGTGTCATGTCTGTTACATGGCTATATTGCTTCATGAAAGCCTGTCTCAAGTCCTTCCACGAGTGGATTTTGGCACGACTCAGCTGGTTGTACCATTTGGCAGCTGACCCGATCAAGCTGTCTTAGATACAGTGGATTAATAGTTGGTCATTATTAACATACTCTATCATCCTTCGACAGAACATCATGATGTGAGCTTCAGGACAACTAGTCCCATTATACTTTTCACATCCAGGAGTCTTGAATTTCGGCGGGATTACTAGATTTGGGACTAAATTCAGATGCTTTGCGTCAACCCTGCTATGGTAATCAGCATTCTCTATTTCTCTGATTTTTTCCTCTAACCACCTGTACCGATCTTCGAGTTGTTTTGGTAGTTCCACCCTTGCTTTTTCTATTTTTTCCATTTTGTCTAGATTAGGAATAACAGGATTGGTTGGATTGTCCCCCGAATTGGAACCCGAACCTGTCGGGTGGTTCATTGGTGCTGAGGTACCAGCTAGATATTGTTAGGATCTGATAATGATGGGTACCCCTTGAGGATACGCATCTGGTTAGGTCTGAGAACTTATTGGGGTAAAACCCGAGGGGTAAGTGAGGTCCTCGTTATCACCTCCTGAGTTAACCACAGTGCTCTTCCTTTTTTCGAGTCCTCCAACCATCAATTGTGTCAATTGGCTTATCATATTTCTTTGGGATTCCAGAATCTTATCCCTCATATCCCGTTGTACTTTTGCTAACTGTTCTTGCAGTTGCACTTGCAACTGGTCTTGCATCTCTTTTTGAATCTATTCTAGCCTTTCCAATATTTGGTCCATTACTTTAGTTTTGGTGCGAGTACTGTAATGATGTTCAGTTGGTTGCCTTTTGTTGGTTTCCAGATTAACTGAAATAATTTTGTTTTAATTAGGGTCTTTCCATGAAATTTAATGCACATAATGTGATGTAATGTGAATGCATGAAATGAATGCAAAAAGGCATCGATCCTGATTCAATTTCATTTAGAAAGCTTTACTAGAAAACAAAATTCTTTACATAAAACGAATTACAAATATGGCTTTGCCCTAATGCTCAAAGTTTTAACTTTCCTAAGCAACGAAGCTAACTTTTAACCTCGATTCGATTCTAGCTCATACTTCACGCTTAGCATGTCAGCCTAAATTGCCAAGGTCTGTAAATGCTCGGCTACCTCTCGAATCTGAGCCACAGCCTCGCCCATAATGTAATCTCAATTCCTAACTTGATTCTGAGAATGGTGAAGTTGTTCCTTCCAACGTTCCTTACCTACCTCAAGAAGTTCTACCCGGAGCTGATAGTTTTGTAATGCAGACTCTAGTTCTTCTATCTTTCCTTTCATTTCTTCAATCTTATTCAAACTTGCCCTCAATTCAACCGCTGATAAAGTAATTTTTCAAGTTCTGTCACTCTAGCCTTTAATTCACTTTTGTCATTTTGGGCTTCTCAAAAATCCTTTCTAGGGCCTCTTTCTGTGCCTGAGCCTCTTGGAATTTTCTCTCCCACTGATCATCTTTGGTTCTTTCTTCTTGGATCTCTTGTCGCCATTGCTCCGACGTTTTTTCCAATCCGGCGGTTCTCATCGATAGACACAATTTCTTATAATCCGTCTTCAAACTATCCAAATTTTCCTCGGCTTTATTCTTTCCTTTCCTTAATTTCTCGGCCTCTAGCTTTTGAACATCGGCATCTAACCTTAAATGCATCTTTTCTTCCTCCAATTGTTCTATCTTCTTTTCAAGTTCAAAATTCCTCCTCTCAAAGTCTTGCTTTATGATTTTTAGTTCTGACGAGATCACTTGTAAGTACTCTTCTATCGGTCGAACGCCTTTTAAATTTGGCCCGGGGATATTATCGTTAACTCTTTTACACCACCATCCACTGTACTCGGGAGTCGTCATTGAACCTACAACCATCCTTTTCATTCGACGAGTCTGATTCCAAGCGTTAGAAATCTCCTTTACTCTATTCTTGTAGTTATCTCCCCTGTACAAAAACTCACATTGAGCTAGCCCATGCGTTGTCAGTATGAACTGTGTTGATCTGTATTGCCTCAATACGAGCAAAGAAGTATACCCAAAGGCTCCCAAAATCCCAAGTAAAGGGACCTAGTCAAAACTCCCACATCGATAAAGAATTTTGTCGGGAATCAACCAAGGAGCTCTCCACTCGACGTCTTCTTCCTGGAGATTTTAGAGGAGCGCTATCCAATTTTTCTCTGATATGCCATCCCTTCTTGGCATGGCCACTATCTCCTTTAATGGGGAGTAATTCCCAGAGAAAACCCGATAAGAAACCTTATCCACTTTCCAGAAATGACTGTGGAACCAAGCTAACAACAACTGTGCGCACCCCGGACCTCCTACATGCATTCAAAGATCTAAATGTCTCGGCCAAGATTGCAGGAATAGGTGTGACCCCTTTATCAAGTCGATCAAAGAGATCCAAGACCGCCTCATCTACATACCTAATGTCCTAGGGAAGATCATTAATCCGTAGATGCTCAAAGCAAACACATCGACTTTATTCTTCGTATCCGGATGCGCTAGAATCAAATCTCTCAAATTCTTCCATAGGATGAACTTACATTCGCCTTTTTGCTTGATCCCAGCTGTAATCCACTGTTCGCTCATTCCTGTAATGTTCATCAATTTCTTCCAAAAGGTCGGGACATATGCGGCTCTGGAATAAGCTTTATCGACTTGAACCTTTGGACAACGCAGTAGGGCTATATATTCTTCCACAGTAGGCACTAAATCGACCCTCCCAAAGGTAAATCAACTGTATGCAGGGTTCCAATACTGAGCGAGGGCCCGAAACAAATGCTCGTCTACCTTGACGTTGAGTAGATACGGCAAATCCCAATAATTATAGTAGAACAACTGCTTGGTCTCATCATTCCACTGATCTCATATCTCTTTTAATTCTTGAAGGCTATTTTGCGTCACAATGATATAGGTGTAGTCTCATAATTCTGACGTGTACCCCTCGGCTAGATTATCTCCTTTCTCTAATTGTGTTTTCTCTGACCACATATGGATTATCTTCCACTTTATCAAGAAATTCGTTCTCCATGACAAGCTCTATAATTTAGTAATCGAATTTGAATCGACACTCTTTCGAATATGAAATGACATGCAAATATAGCAAAAACACAATAAGTCAGTACAATATACAAAAACAAAACTCAAAGCAAATGAAAGAGAATCAAGCACCTATCTGGGTAACTGTTAGAGTTTTTCATAGTACTATCTAGGGTGGGCTCCTAGGGTCTTCTACATGCAGTTTGGTTCTAAAGTTGAGGTACCCGAACTAGTAGATTCCTCGATCCTCACCCATTATAGGCTCATCTGCACCGAAGTTTGATTCGAGAGGAATACATTTCCCTATGGCTGCACGGAGATGAAAATCTCACGAAGACATAGGTACGAATGTATCCCGAAAGCGATCGACTATCCTGCACGGAGGTGAAACCCTCATGAAGGAATAGCTTCTCACTCCCACTTAAAAGAGGTAAGACCAAATGGTCCTTATGCAATATGATGCAAAAATATTCTACGAGACTCAAACTACAGCAATCATATGAAACAACACAAACAAATGCAATAAAAGGATCGTAATTTTTCAAGTCAGATTTTCAATTTTCGACAACAAGACAGAAAATAATCAATTTTACAGCTTGACTCTCTTATTGTCCCCAGTGGAGTCGCCAAGCTGTCGAAACCATTTTTTTGAAAAAAAAAGGGTCAACTTTAAAACAAAATTGGAGTCGCCACCAATCCTTTTTTGATGTGTGATTGGATCACCTTGAGATTAATCATTAAAACATTTTTTTATTAAAACAATGATTTTAACCTATGAAATTTAAGAAAACGAGTTCGGGAGTCGGTTATGCACGAGGAAGGATTAGCACCCTCATAACGCCCGAAATTGGTACCTAATTGATTAATTAATGTCTTAATATGAAAAATTCGAAAAGATTTTAAAATACGATGCTCTTTAAAAGAAAACTTGAATAAATTAAATCGGATACTACGACCCTCCTATTTCGAAGAAGTGAAATGTCACGTCTAGTGAGTTAGGATACGACATTTCAAATCCTCGAATCTAAGCTTGTCTTTTGACTTTTGAAACTCATGCATTTAAGTTCAAGAAGGATATTCAGTTATTTGGGTCAAGTGAAAAATCAGAACCCAGTAAGTTAGGGCACAATTTCTCAAAATTCCAAATACAGAATATTACCTTTATTTTTAGAAATCCTTACCTCGGGATAACAAGATGTCACATCCAGTGAGTTAGGACACAACATTTTTGAATTCCCGAGAATAAGCTTTTATTTAACTTATGCTTTGATTTAAAAATAGTCGATTTTTTAGACTCGATGAGAAAATTCGAAACCCATAAGTTAGGGTACGATTTCTCGAATCTCGAATTACAAAAAAATGCTTAATAAAAAAATTTATATATGGGTCAAAGATTACTGTAACACAATTTTATAGTAAAATGCAAATAACGAATTAAGGTACTAATATGCATAACAGGCTAATAATAAATGCATTAATGCATGACAATATAAAGGAGGAAGATAAAATAACAACCCAAAATACACGAATAATAATAATAATAATAAAATATAAAAAAACTAAAAATTTAGAACTAAAGGATTAATATTAAACAAAAAAAAAAGTATAGTATAACACAAACTAAAAAAATCATGATGTTAATAATAATGATGGTGGCATTAATAATAATAATAATAAATTTGAAGTTTTAAAATATATAGATGGATATAAATAAATTAGTGATAAACTGATAAATGAATAAGTGTATTTAAAAATATAAGCAAATAAATATTACAGAAATAATAGTAATAATAACAAAGTTAATTAAATATAATAATAATAATAATAATGATAACAATAATTATAATAATGGTAATTATAATAATAATAATAATAATTAAAATTAAATAATTTAATAGCAAAAATAACAAAAAATACAAATTGGAACTTAAAACAGAAATTTGGGGGCAAATCCGAAATAAATAAAAAGAGAAAGGACCACATTGAATGCACGAATAACAGGGAGGGACCAATAGGGAAATTAACCCCCACCCTCCAAAACGTCGTCATTCGAATGTGGGCCTAATTGAAATCGCAATAAATTATGAGGCATAATTAAAAAAAATAAAAACTCGATTGTAAAGTAATAAAAAAGCGGAAGGACCAAATTGGTAATAATACCAATTTCAAAAAACACGCGGATCCTCCCCTGGGTCGGGTCGCACGCACGGGTCAGGGCACTAAACGGTGCCGTTTTGGCATTGAAAAAGCCATAGCAAAACGACGTCGTTTTGCACCTCTATATAAACCAAAAAAATATTTTAAAACTTCATTTTTAACCTTTACTCGAAAAAAAATGAAACTTCTCTCAAATTTTTCCCTTTTCTCCGGCCAACAAGGCCACCGTCTGTCTGTCATGACCGTCAGCCGACGACGGTGGTTACCGTCTTGTACGGCGGCCAGAATCCGAAAAAAGGGGTATTTTGACTGTTTTGACCTCCCTGTGTCCAAATTCGACCTCGAATCACCCAAAAACCTTTCGAAAACGATTCGAGCAAAAAAACCTTTCGGTTTTTCAGTGACTTTTCATCAGAAGTGGCTACCTCAACCGTCCTCGGCGACGGAGCTTCGAAGGTTTGTTTCTTCTAACCCTTCTTTTGTTTTTCTTTATTTTCTTTTACAAAATAGAAACAACTCGAAAATAAAACGAGAAAGAAAATGGAATCACCTCTTTCAAAACTTTTTTCTATTCTGTTCTTTTGATATTCGTTTTTTTGTGCATAAATCTTCTTCTTTTTTGTATTGATATTGTGTGTAAAAGAAAATCGTGATACATTCTTCTCTCTGACTTTATAGCCGAAAATAAATAAATAAATAAATAAAAATACAATATTCTTACTTTTGTTTTCTTTTTCTCTGCTGTGTTTTCGTCCTATTTGCAGGTACGGAGGTCAGCTGGCGTGGTGGTACGCATGTAGAGGAGTACGGAGGGAGCGAGCTTGGCAGTATACGGTGGCGTGTGGCGCAAAATGGGTCTCTAGGGTTTCTGAGAATGTTAAAATTTTTTGGGCCATTTGAGCATTGTAATTTAGGGTGGGCATTTCTGTATTGGGCTGAAATTTGGGCTTCAGGTTTAGGTTTGTAAAAAAGAAATTGAACTGTTTAATTGTTTTGTTTTATTTTTGGGTTTCTGTTTTTGTTAATTGGGCCCGGGCAAAGATTGGGCCTTACACAAGTCATGTGTTATTTGGGAATTTAGATGTAGCCTAGACCTCTACTCTAAGTTCTGAGTGTAAGTTTTCTTGAATCTCTAATTATCTTATGGTTGTGTATTGTGCATGAAATGTAATATTTGAGTATGGTGATTATTGTGTAAAGTGAAATTATATACATGATATAAATGTGTAATATATATGTTTTATGACTATGCTAGTGTTTTGCAAAAGATGCTAATATGCAGTGATAGTGCATGGGTAGTCGGTAAGTAATATGTGTTGTTTTTCATATATTTTGGCCTTGTGATCTTGGAACTGTTGGATATAGTTGGTATGCCATAGGATTGTCAGTACTCACTTATATGTATAGTGGTTTTGAGCGTCAAGGCCTTGGGACATGTTTGGAGAGATAAGGGAATGAAAGCTAAGCTCCATTCAACGAGACATGGGAGGGGAAATAAGGAGAGTGTTAGCTATATACTTCACTTTTGGGACATGTTTGACTCCATGAGTCTATGTGGTCTAATGGAGATCCGTGTATCCGATGTGTGATGATAGAGCTTACTATATGTTTCATATCCGAAGTGTCATCTTATTATAATTCATGTAATCGTGTGGAATATGTTCTATGCTTGAATGAGTATGTATCCATCGTGAAAGTGAACTATTAGATGATGCATGACTTAATCCTATATGATGTTAGACTTAAGAATAAGGTTATTGTGAGTAAATGATTGGTGGTGTTGCATGATGTTATGTTTGCGTTGTGGAAATTCTTTGCATTCATTGAGCTTGTTGAAGCTCACCCACTCATTTCAACATATGCATATTAGGGATGTCACAATGTGGGCGGTGTGGTTTCCGAGGGAGTGATCCAAGGAAGACTGGTTATTCATCGTAGGTGTTCTATTATTTATATTCGTATTGGGGAAATAGGCAATTTGGTAGAACTATTTTGGGTCATTGATCTTTAAACATTTTAATTTGGCCTATAAGAATTTCATGTTATTTTTATGTTAGAATAATTAAACATTGATGTTGGCATAACGATTCTTGCTTGGCTGATTTGACACTTTGGACTGATAAATTTAGCCATAGAATGATGGAATAAACAAAGTACTTGATGTATATTGTTTAAGAACCATTAGAAACGAATTATTTGCTCTTCTATGTTGTATTTATAGCTTCAGTAGCAGAGGTATCGATAGTTAGCTTTGAAAATCGATACCTCTATGAATTAAAACGTGCAGAAAAATAGATTAGGAATCGAGTATCAATACTCGGGACTAAAGTATCGATAATGTATAGCAAGTACCGATAATTTTTTACATTTAAGATTTTTGGCCGAGAAACAATAAGTTATTTTGGTATCGTTTTCTCCAAGCAGTATCGATACCACATGAAGGAAATATCGATACCTTAAATGTCAATATCAATACCTATGAACAATTTTATGAAATTTTGCTAAATAGCCCTTATGCATGATTCTAACTGTATGTAAGACCGATTAATGAATGATTTGCATGTAATAATGTTAATTAATTAATTGGATGACTTAAAACTTATACGGTTTAACAAAAGAAGATTGGTTTACTTGGATCTAGTTCCTATTTGATGTACATGAGATGAGACGATGGTATGGCATCTCGTATTTAGGCTTGGCAACCAAGCCGCTTATAGGGTGCTACAGAAGTATATTGAAAATCTCGAGAAATTGTTCATTTATATGAATTAAAATAATTTGAACATATGTGGTAAATTTGACTTAATGAATAGTAGTTGAAAGAGGATTACAAAATTATCCAAAATACCTACTTGTGTTTTTATAGAAAAATCATAATTAAAGTTTGTTATGATTATTGTTGAAACTCTTGAAGAGATCAAAATATATTTCCTTCAAGTTTTCCCTTACTCATGACTTTCAAAAGAATGGTGATATAAATGCTTAGCAAATACGTTCAAATAGTCATTTGAAAAATTAGTGTTCAAGATTGAATACATAGAATATGAGAAAGTATGTGATGTTTCCATGAGGGGGAGTAAATATACGCTGTACTCTTTTTCCCTTAACCGAGGTTTTGTCCCATTGGGTTTTCTTGGTAAGGTTTTTAATAAGGCAGCATATTATACGTATTATAGATATGTGTACTCTTTTTCCTTCATTAGGAATTTTTTCCCACATGGTTTTTATCTTAGTAAGGTTTTAAAGAGACACATTATCTACAAATGAATATCCAATGGAGAGTGTTATGAATATTTTATTAAATGAATGTCCATCAATATCTAGATAAGTTTTTATATAATTTAAATCCTAATAGTCATTGAAAGTAGAGTTTTATTTCATTTATACTTCTTATGTCTATAAATAGACTTTGGAGAGGTATTGTAAATATTCCGATTCACCAATAAAATACGTTCTCTCTTTGGCCTCTCATTCTCTTTGTTCTTTATTCCCGGTCATTATTTTATAACATTTTTTATATATTATTTTTTAATTATTTAATACTAATAAAAATATTATTGGATATAGATATAATTTTAATAAAACTTAATATATTTATTAATTTTGGAAATATTAAAAAAATATTTTTTGTTAAATATTTACGTCTTTTTTTTCCTATTGTATTTATGTCTTCTAAATAAAGTCTTTAATGGTTATTTTCTCTTTTCATTATAATTCACCTCACCATTACAGCTATGTTTGAATTCAAACACACACCCCACCGCTATTTTTAATCTCACCCCTACAATATTCAATCTTATCGCCACCACTATTTTTAACTTCACGGAAGATAAATGCATCATTAAGCCTAACTTTATTTGAATTAGAGTGATATTCATAAAACCCTCCCAACCATGACTATTTTAAAATTCAAGCTTTACCCAAATGTGTGGGGAAAAAATTCAATACCACTTCTTGCAAATAATATACTCACGATTGTTTGACATGTGTTACTTTATAAACAATTAATTGTGACTTTTCGACCAGTTGCTGAAGCTATACTCGGAATACATTTAAACCTCTTGATGTGCAATGACTGTGCCAAACTGATATCATCTATAAACGTCGACTTACCGTAAGACGTCGTAATTACTTTCACCATTTCAGTGAGGGGACATGTTGTAGGGTTACTGGTGAACTGATAAATTCCATTTCCCTTAGAATGCTATTATTTCCTTCTACATTTCTGAAAATGGAGTAAACGATAGAGAAAACTGCATTAGCTACATAGCTCCTAACTGTCAACTGCCTGTGTTTATTGGATTTGGATGAAATGCAAAAAACTATATCCACACATATTATTGGCTTTGCTCGAATCCCTAGCTATAGGGTGATCAAGTCTAGTATTATTGACAGTAACTCCAAAGAGGTATGCAATCATCGGCAGCATCGTATTCTAGTTCATCCCCATTGTACCCACAACGAGGGGGTGACATCATCATCCCTGCCGCCATGTTTTCCAGATAACTTTGTGTTCCAAAAACCGCCTCCTCGTCCAAATAAAACCCATTCTCACACAAACTCCCTTTTTTTTCATCTCCCTTTGCATTAGCTTCAAAGTTCCCCTCCCATTGCTCAGCCGGTTGTCTAAATGCCTCCGCCGCCTCTGCCGCCGCCTTCTGGATATCCTTGGGATCAGTAGAAGCCGGAACCGGAAGCCTCCAAGCTGAGTCCGCGAAGTTCAGGCAAGCCGACCTCCCCCTCAGAGCTATGGCCGCTACGTCGTGGGCACGAGCTGCCATCTCCGCTGTGGGAAAAGTACCCAGCCAAATCCTCGACTTCTTATTAGGCTCCCTCACTTCACAAACCCACTTCCCCGAGTTCTTCCGGCGGACTCCACGGTAAACCGGATGCCGAGTCTCGCGGAATTTCTTCCGTCCCGCTCGCTTCTTCGGACAACTCGAAGCTAACATCACATCTTCATCGGAGAAATTTGGCGGACGGGAAGTGCCACTTCCAGAATCCGATGACGGCGACGAAACAGACCCAGAATCGAGCATATCACAATCTAGAGCAAAAAGTTCCATTTAAGTGAAGGCTAAGAGTGAAGTGTGAGTTGAGTAAAAGCCAAAGGAAAGCAATTAAGAAAAGGATACCATAATAGTATTGAGTTGAGTGAATGTGAAAGAAGGAAGAGTGAGATGGGTTTATATAAATATGGCTTGTTTTGTATTTTAAGAGAATAAAAAAAGGGAGGGCAACACGGAAAGGTGAAGAGGATCCAGGCTGTTGCTTTGTGGGGTCAGTGAGGACTAGGTTTCGATGCCAGCTGTATTAGTTTTGGATCAAGCAGTGCATTACACGTGGGGTATTTGACATTTTGACTAATTTTTATCTGGAGCTGTCCAAGTCAAATGGTCAGCTTCAGTTGCAATTGCATTTTCTCTCACCATTTTCCTTCGGCTGCTGCGACCTTTGTAGACTCTGTAAACGTTTGATCTTTTCAGACCATTGCTTACTTCTTTAAAATGTTTCTTTTTGACTTTTGGTGATTATTATTTTTAGTAATGAATTTTAATTTTATATATGAAATTTTAATTTAATTTAATTTTTATAAACTATTAATACATTTATTAATATAGTGAAGAGGGGTTGGTATGACATTCGATTTCCTAAAATAAGAAAATTTCCTTTTAACCCTTTTTATTTATAAAATTTAAAATTAGTAATGATAAAATTATACATTAATTTTTAAAAAAGATAATAATTTGATTTAATTTTTTTTAAAATTATCAAGATATAAGCTATTAAAATAGTTAAATTGTATTTTTACTAACATAAAAATAGACAACTTAATTCCGGCTCCCCATAAAATATTTTTTGCCTTCGCTCTTGAATATAACATCATTTTATGTTTATACATTATATACCTAAATAATTGTATTTGTCTAACATAAGAATAAATTAATCTATGTATTTAAATGAATATGATTGAATCAAAATTAATATTTCATGTGTACATTTGAACCACAATCAAAATTTCATATATATAATTATATTAAATTAAAATTTATATATCAAATTATATATTAAATCAAAATTAATGTATAATTTTAAAAATTTTATCCTAAATCTATATTTTAAATTTTCAGCATTCAAACTATAAAAAAGTTGTCAAATATGTTAAAAATGCTTGTACAATTTTAACATGAGAAGTATTGGAGTACATCTTTTAAAACGGTTAAAATTTTAAAAAGTAAAAAAAAAAAAAGATTAATACAGGAAAAGTAATAGAATTACAGATGCCTTAGTTAAACAGGTTTTTGGTTGGGATATAAATTTTTACAATTTCTTACAACCACCTAATTAGGTTTTGAATTTTATTCATAATGAATCAGAGGAGTTGAATATTCAATTTGATATTAATGTAATAATCTCTTTTGTCTTTATTTGCCAAATAAATGGATAAAACATATTTTGCAATTAACATGTATTTTTTCAAATAAATTTATAAGATTAAATTAAATGAAAGTTATTATATCTTTCGGTGATATTTATATATGGTACACATTCATTTACATGTGTGTAAAATTTAAATGGTTTTACAATTTTTCATAATTTTTTATACGATTAATATTCTAACAATCCAACCGTTGAATTTATTAATATATTTTTACTTTTCATGCATGTAATTTTTTGAATAAATTTGATATCTCTATTATATTGATCTAAAATATTGTCTATATTAATATATATTTAACGGTTAATTTTTTTTTACATAGAATAAATAGTTAAAATTTTTTGACTTATGCCAAACTTGACATTCATGATTTACATGAATAGAGTATGAAATATGACGATGAATTGTTAAAATATTAATCACGTTAAAGTTACGAAAGTGTGTAAAACCACTTAAGTTTAACATTGGTGTAAATAGAGCCACCTCTTTAATATAATAATGTTTTTTAAAAACAATTCTAATTTTAGGTTAAATTTAAGGATAGTCCTTGTACTTGATTTAGTTTGTTTATTTTTTATTTTTTATTTTTTATTTTTACTTTTATTTGCTTAAAACGTGTTCCTCTACTTTTCGAATCAAGCCCTTTCATTAAATTTCTCAATTAATTATAATTCAAAAATTAGATATAATCACAAATTTAACCCTTTAACTTTTACAACTTTATCACTTTTTCCCCTACATTTTTTTCTTATAAAAAATATATTATTAAATTAGATGAGGGACACATAGATTACAAATATTTTAATTATGATATGTTGAAATTTCATGGAGATATTTCAACATGTACTAAATACCCATTGGCTTTTGTTGCATAAAAACATAGGACTCATTCTAATCCATTTCAACATTTATAGACAAGCACAATAGCTATATATTCAACAATCAAGTTAATTGCAAGAATAACTTGTTTGATAGAAAATAATATATGAAGACTTAAATTTTGAAGGTAATAATACTTTTCTAATCCCTTTCAAATTTTGAAATTAAGTAAAATGGTCCCTCTCAAAAAAATCAAAGCAATCTAATTCCTGTTAATTTAGAAAGTGAGCAACTAACGACAATTATTCATAACATTATTATTTTTCATCAATTGTACTTGATTTTGATTGGTATAATAATAAATTTAGCCTTTGTTTACACATTATGTCAATTTGGTCATAATTTAATAAAATTATCCAAATGTTGAGGCTTAATTTGTTGAATTTTTTAGAATTAAGGTCAAAGTGACAAAATAGGTAAAACTAAATTTGTTACTATACCAATCAAAATTATGTATAATTGACAAAAACATTAACGTTGTGATTAATTGTCCTTAATTTCTCACTTTCGATATTGACAAGATAAAATTGCTCTAATTTTTTTTAGAAGAACCAATTTATTCAATTTCAAAATCGAAAAAGACTGAAGTCATCCTTTTATCAATTAGAAAAATGAGAAGAAGATTTTCATCACTTGATTATTGGAACATTTGCAAAGGTCATTGATTTTGGTGCTAGATTATTTACTTATTGTAAGTTCGTGAAATTGATTTTTGGCGATTGTGTAAAGGATGCTCAGTAGCCAATAACCTTTTCGTCTAATGACAAGAACATGAGAATCAAGGTTAGATTTCAAACAATCCTATTTTTCTTTCTCAATTATTTAAAAAAAAATCAGCAAAATTGAAAGGATATGCATTCGCAGAACTTGTAATAATATGGATTTTATTGGGTATTCTCTTTAATTTATTTTGGCGCTGATTTCTGTTGTATTTTATGTTCTAGATTAACGTCTTCCATTTAATTGTGGTGTATTTTATGTTCTAAATTAATGTCTTTTGTAATAAAAATATTGATTAAAATGTTAAATTTTTAAATGTGGTAATTGTATGATAATACAAGTATACTTCGTGTTATTTTATAAATTTTTTATGAATACCTTTTATATTTTTTTAATTTATTTTTTGGTGTGACATATAAGACAAATAATATCATATCAACATAAACTGTAAATGGAATGTTGCATAAGTTGTGGGTTTATTATATGTCTTTAATTTGGTCATTTTCGTCCATGTACTTTTAGAATCTGAAAATTTCAGTTCTAACCAAATGATAATTATTAAATTTATTAAGTTTTGTTATATTTAAAATTTAATGTGTCAAACATATTATCACATATAATGTTATGTCTGTTTGTTATTTTCACATATTACTCATAAAAATTCAGTTAATAGATTTAATGATTATTGTTTGCATTAAAACTAAAATTTTAAAAATAAAAAAATATAGTCACGGAGAAGATTCAATTGGTGAACATGAGTTAAATCTATAACTTTATGGATAATACAAAATTAATGACATAATTTAACCGAAAAATAATCAAATTAAAATAGACATATTAAAGACGTGAATGATATTTGGAATACAACCTTGAATCTCAACAAATGATTGGAATGTGAAACCCTCTTTTTTACGCATCCAACAATTTGAATTATTGCTCCCCCAGAAGAGTATTTGAATGACCTTTGACCTCATTTTAGCTATTTCATTACTAGTGTTCATATCTCTAAACCACATAAAAAAATTTGAAGTTATAATTCATATTACATCCAAAATGATTAGGAAACAAATAAGTAAGATAGCGGTAAGCACTGAGAAGCTTGAATTATCTTTTAGCTAAGAAAAGCAAATGAAGATAGATAAGTTAAAGAAAAAATGGGCGGCGAAGGCGATGAATTAGGAAGTTGCTTGGACGTAGCATGGAGAAGAGATGTGAAACGATGAGGTGGCGAAGTTAGCGGTTATATCCTTTTCAATTGCCATTTTCATAATTACGTCATCCTGGTTGTCGATGGGAGTGCACTTGAGATATTCCCACTTTTTCTTCTATATCGAAACCAAAAATTATTTAGCAGTCTAATAAAAGGATCGTATCAAGAAAATTGGAGTTTACTTTTATTGAAGTTATATTTTGTCTTCAACTTATAACAGGAAAAGGAGGATTTGTAACTACACTAACTAAATCAAATGTACGATTTACCCTTAATGCTAAATTTTTCTGTCCTACACTCGTATTTTAACTATCACTCCCTCATTTTTTATAATGATGTCACGTGATGTCAATAAAAATGTGTCACATTATACATTCCAACCAATCACAATATATCACGTAACACATAAATTTATTTAAAATAAAAACATTGATCGAATATTGATCGGCATTGACCATCATTGACCGGTGTTGGTTCACTTTCAGTGCAGATCACTCTTCTTCCTTTTTTAATATTATATATAATATATTATTTAAAAATATAAAAAATTATATACAATATATAAATAATTCAAAAAAGTTTAAAAAATAAAAAAATATGTAAATATAAATTTTTAAAAATCAAAATATTATATAAAGATTGAAAATTTTTATAAAATTTTAAAAAAGTATTTAACTTTAAAAAAATTATAAAAAAACTTATTTTTTCAAAAATATATATTCTAGAAAATTTTTCATAAATTTTATGTTTTTCAATTACTCCAAATTCTAAAAACTCAAAACAATAATCTAAAATTTTAAAATAGACAGTTCATCAAAACATTTTTATTGGCGTCACGTGGCAACAGATTTTTTTAACACCATTACAAAAAATGAGCTAAACTGAGAATGATAGTTTAAGTACCAATCTAGGACAAAAAAAGTTTAAGTACAAAGTGAAAAAACAATCATAGTGTGGGGGCCAAATTGAGCATTAAGCCTATGATTTATAGTTAAATGTTTATAAAAATGGGTTAAAGTTTAGCACGATAATATGTTTGAGGTTTGTAGTTGCCCATGGGTTAGGTATTAGCAATATCTATAAGATAAAATTGTTGACAAACTCAACAATCCCAGTAACCTGAATGAAATCAACAACAATAGGTGTAGAGTCTAACGAAGAAAATAGGGGTAAGGGGTAGGGTTTTAGAAATCTCTACAATTGCTAAGAAAAAAAGGATTTGAACTAAACACTTGTGGGTGTCAAGTTTAGTGCATTAAATTAGGGTTAGGATTCAGGGATTACTAATATTTCATACAAAGGGAAAAAAAAGTGTTGAAATTGACACCCATGGATTAGATCTTCATTCCATACGAAGGATGCCCAACTACCATTACCATTAGACCCTTTTGTTTCAAATGAAAACATATTTGGATTGAGTTTTCCATAATATAATATAGTATGTGAACTTCATCTACATGTTGGAGGAAAGAAATTAATCACAAATTATTTACATTTTAGGGGAATAAATGTAAGGTGCTGGATTCAGATTTTATCAAATGTTGCTATAGAATTTTATTGTAACACCCCTCACCCAATTTGAGTAAGAGATGCTACATTTAATCACTAAACTCATCACTTAGACATATTATTGTTTAATCATAATTGAGGTAATTTATAACACAAAACATTATCATTAACATATAATTCACATTTCTTTTTATTAATAAACCTAAATAGATGTCAAGCTAAAGTCCGATACACACACACCAAAGGCTTGAACTTGAAGCTTGAGGAATGATGTTATCCAAACTGAAGTAGCAATCCTCAATTCTTTTCAAAACTTATTTGTCATCTACACGTTAAAAACAAGCACGTTAAGCTACGTGAATAGTTTAATAAGTACTCAATTAAATTCAATCTTACCTTATATATATAATTTAATTAATTCTAATAATATTTATTCACATAATTTCTTTCATTGGTATACTTAAACTTTTAATTCATTTCCAAAACATAAAATCATTTAAATTAACTTTATAACTTATAGTTTTTTACTTTAACACATATTGTCACTAATCAACTTTTACATTCACATATCAAAATCTTTTTCTCATATAAAAAACATAACATAAACGCTTAATTCGCGTATTTCATTTAACACTTAATTCACATGTATTACTGAAACACACATATCACTATAACATTTTTACTTCACATATCACTTTTGAATTCCTTAGTGAATCTCAAAGGAGTACAATACATTATAGAGACCAAACACGAACTCCCTATCTATAATGAAACTTTGGTAATGGGAACTCCAAATAACTCCTAATCCCCTCTGAACCCTAACAACACTAGTCGGGTTCCCCTCGAACCTCCAACCTCTCTCAACTCCAAAGACATTCTAGTATCACATAACATATTTCCTCTGAGCTCACTAATACATTTATTCACATAACACTTTATTTGTTCATTTTAAATCACAAAAGCATATACATAATATTATCATTTCACACATTCACATATTCACTTTCATATAACATATTTGACATATCACATATCACTTTATAACCAATATTTCACTTTGCACACAATTGTAACCTTGCACAATTACGTTGAATCATATAAACACATACATTATACTTCCATTTCATAAATTCACATAACACAAACATATCACATATTCAAAATACATTATTGTAACAACCGAAAGTCAGTGGTGTCGGAAAATGCGATTTCAGAACCTCATTTCCATAAATTAAGCTTGTAAATATTTTTATTAAATATTTATGGAGCTAGTATATAGGTGAATTGAATTTTGGATAAGTAATTTAGCCGAATTAGTGGTTAATTAGGATTCAAGGACTAAATTGTAATGTAACACCCCTAACCCGTATCCGTCGCTGGAACAGAGTTATGGAGTATTACCGAAATTTTCAGAATATTTTCAAATAATTCATAACCTATTCATTGTCCAAGATTATTCATAAAATCCCTTATATAGGCCATCAAGGCCCAAAACGAGTATTAGAATCGAATCGGGACTAAAACGGGAACTTAGGGAATTTTTCGTGAAATTACAAAAAATTTCCAAGTTGCAGGGCTTACACGCCCGTGTGGTCTAGGGACATGCCCGTGTGACCCTTAGACATGCCCGTGCTTCAGGTCGTGTCTTACCTCGTGTAGCTCTCTGCTTGTGCACACGACCATGCCACAAGCCCGTGTGCTAGGCCGTGTGGTTAATTTAATTCATTCGAAATTAGGTGCAGGTTTCAAACGGCCAAGACACACGCCCTTATTCTAGGTCATATAGCACACACGGCTAAGACATACGCCCGTGCCTCTGCCCGTGTGCTCAATTCTAAGCATTCTGTTTCTCAAAATTATGGTACAGGGGACACACGGCCTAACTACACGTCCATGTACCCGGTCGTGTGTCACACACGGTCTAGACACACGCCCGTGTGGATAAAATAAAGCCATTTTTAGCTTCATTTCTCACCCAAAATCACACCCATGACCTGCACTTGAAACACACATCCAATACCAACCATTCTAAGCATTCAAATTAAACAAATTCCATCACTCATCATGGCATACCATTACATGCATACATTCTTACCTTGGTTCATTCCATATATTAGACATAAATTGATCCACTACTTAATATGTATTAAGCTACCATAGCATGACATTACAAGTATATTAAAACAACTATTACTAGTCATTTCAATGGCTAGATTACAAGCATCATTATCAAGCCACTAATGGTCAAGTTATCCTATACATGCCATTATACCAAAATGATTTTACTAAGTATACCCAAAATAAGTTAGTTGATAGTGTGACGATGCTCTAATGATCTCCAACCTCCGCGAGCTTCCAAACACTATGAAACAGGGAAAATAAAACGGAGTAAGCATTACATGCTTAGTAAGTTCGTATAACGAAAACTAAACTTATCAATCCTGTTTATTAAATCTAAGCATACAACAACATGTTTTCCATCCATTTGGCAAAATTACCTAAACACATGCATCCAATCAAACATGTTAGTCACAAGGTTTACATATACATCAAGTAAGGATAAATGAGCTCATCATGCAATACTATTTCAAGAAATTATCATTTCATCTCATAATTCTCATGCCATGTCAAGAGTTTTATGTCCGTTGAATCATTGAAATTCTGATAGGTACTTAAGTAGTACACTCGGGTGTATGATTCAATAATCCTTCAATTCTTATTTAAGGGTACCCATTAGGGCACTTAATCAAGAAACACACTCTTGAGCCACATATCGTATAACGGGATTACCAGTCCAAGCTAAATCCTTTATATAACGTATGCTCAAAAGAGCTCAATTAGGATTACCAGTCCAACTAAACCCTAATTGTAACATATACTCGAGAGGTATTACATCAAGATTACCCGTCCGGGCTAAATCCTTTCTATAACAAGGTCAATAGGATTACTTGTCCGAGCTAAATCCCGTCCACAACAAATGTAGGACCTTATTCATTTTAGGAAAGTGCATATATTCATCGGAATTCAATATTCAATCGGTACTTAACCCCTTTTTCATCATTTTAAGCATGTATTAAATTTTCCATTATTGTAACACCCCAAACCCGGCCCAAACGCTACGACCAGATCTAGTATGTCACTTAAGGGAGTTCACAAAACATGTCGCATTTTGGAAAATAATTACTAGGTTTAAACCTTTATTCCGAAAGCTTAAGAATTCATTAAAGTAGAAAATATTAAGTTATAAATTATCTTGATGGATTTTTAAATAAAAACTGAAATCTCATACATGTCTTAACTTAATTGAAAACATAAAACTTAAAAACCCAACATAACCCAATCAAAAATAATAGTCTAGTGGCGCGTGGCCTTATTACAACCATACTTAAAATCGCAAAATATAAAATAATGGACTAAAGCCTTTTAGTTGAATCCAATTGCTCTCTTTTGCATGGCCACCTCGCGTTCCTCTCGGCCGGTCCGATGCACTAGGTGTCACCGAAAGTGTTAAATTAAAAGGGTGAGTCGCGAGACTCGGTGTGCAACCCTCATGCACCATTAGATTTGGGCTTCAATTACATAAAATAGAATAATTAATATACATAACAAAAATAATATGCAAAGCCCAACCCAAATCCTAGGTTTCCATCTGCTACACGCCCCCGTACCAGCCATTCACACCATTGGGGGTTTCTACAATCAACCCATACCGCTACACGCCTTGATGCAGTCGTGCTGCTCATCATCAGATCATGGTCGTAGCCACCACAATAGATCACGGCAAAAGCCGCTACAATAGATCACGGTAAGAAACCGCTACAACAGATCACGGTAAAAACCGCTACAATGTATAACTTCCTCCTTTCATCAAACCCAACCCATGCAATTATAGAAAATCGACATACTCATATCATTTAATCAGAACATTCATTTAGAACGACAGGGATCACTAACCTGGTGATTGGCTTTACCCTCTTTGGGTTTCAAACGTTGTGCCGGGATTTCGGCATTTAACAGAACATATAAAACTTATAATCATATATTTAACAAACAGATCTAGATGGTGTGGAGAGTTACACACCTGATATCGCGAAATCCAATATTCTTAGTTGATGTCCTTGCTATCCGGATCTATTATCCTCAATCTATAGCCTTGCTCAAAAGTAGGAAAGATGTGAAAATAGGGCCTCTCCTTAAAATCTCGAAAGTAACACGATTCGAGTGCTACCGATCTATAACTTAGAGATCTATACGATTGACTCCACTAAAGTTCCCTTCAGATTTCGGCACAAGTAGGCACCACAGAAGCAATTCAGCAATCACAGGAGATGAGATCTAGGGATTTCGGCTTTTAGGAAAATCCTGGAAAAAATATGAACAAGAGAAGGCTGATGTGTCTTTGGCTTTTAAAATACTTGAGTGAAGAGTTTTGATTTCTGATAGGAAAAGAGAAGAAGAAAAGAAAACAAGGAAGAGACTTGAAGATTTCGGCTAGGAAGAAAAAGAATGGAAAGAGTTTCGACTTTTGAATCAAAGTGAAGATGAGGGATTAGGCTTAGAGATTTTGGCTTTTGCAGAGAATGAAGAAGAAGATGGAACTTTAGGAGTTTTCAGCTTTTACTCAGAGAAGAAGAGAAAAGATTGAGAGAAAAACCCAAATGTCGAAATTGAAGAAATATTCCCCCTATTTATAGAAATTTTGGCACTTACCTAACCTTGCAGATAAATCGTATCTTTTCTCCTTTATCTTAATCTACTAGCTCATCTAAAAGAGACTTAATTATCTCTAACTCCTCCCTCCTTTATCAGCATATTATCCACATATTTTAATCATTAAAATCCCTAAATTTTAGCCTTTATCTGCTTATTATCCACATAAAATAAATTCCTAAATAATAGCCTTTATCTGCTTATTATCCACATATTTTAAACATTAAAACCCTAAATTTTAGCCTTGTTGCCATCCATTCCACCTAATCCTAATGCCCAAAATTTAGCTAACTTAAATTAAAAGAATTAGGCTCCATGAAACTTAAATTTGGGCCCCTTACTCCCTTGTGTGGCGTCACCTCCTAAGATTGGGCCACAAGCCCACTTTGGTATTTTAAACATAGATACTACCTTTTAAACCCTATAATGCCCAAACAAATAATTTTAATCAAGGCCTTTGCCTAATTCTGAGCCCAATTTGGACCCCTATTACTTAAATTAACATATTAAACATATTCACCCATTAAACGCATAGGCCCAAAAATTCAGGATGTTACAATTATAGCATTCAAGCAATGCATATCAATATAAGTCACTTTACATACAAACACAACATTCAATTAACATAAGTACATGCTCGATTAAGTTACATGAACATACCTCGACACTTGTTCGCGTAAGTAATCTACTAATCCAAAATATTTCTTTTCCTCGATCTAACCTCGATTTTGTGTTGTCCAGATCTATATAAATAGATTTAATTGTCAATTTCTCATATTTCTTATTCATTTGAACTCAATTTACGTCTTAGGAAAAATTACCATTTTGCCCTTAACTTTTTCATAAATTCCAATTTCATCCCTAGGCTCGGAAAATGAAACTGTGCAATTTACTCCCTATTCCAAGCCTAACCAAAATCCCATTACAAAATTTACAGCACATGTATTCATAAAAATTCAAAATTTTTCATCAAATTTCACAACTTTACATTTTAGTCCCTAAATTATGTTTTCATCAAAAATCACTTTGTAAAAGTTGTTTATCTATCAACAGCCTTTCATTTTCTACCATAAATTTATAATTTTCAGCATATTTATCCATGACCCAAATTTCATACCTTGATAACTTTTCAAATCAATCCCCCAAATAGATATATTAGACATCCCGGTTTCAAAAATACCAAAATTACTAAAAACGGGACAATGAAACTTACCCAGTTAAGCCTTGAAAGTTTCTTCTCTCTCTCCCAGGGTTTTCATATAATTTTGGGGTTTAAGATGAAAAAATAATAAGATAATATCTTTTGTCATCTTTTTAACTAATTAATTATTTCAATTTCCAATTTAGTCCCTACTATTTTCTAATTTTTCCATGGATGAGTCACCAAAAAAATATACTTTTCTTTAATGGTCAAATTACCATATAAGGACCTCTAGTTTTGAATTCCATAGCTATTTAATCCTTATAGCTACTAGAATTCAACTTTTGCATTTTATGCGATGTAATTCTTCTCGTAATTAAACACTTAATCGATAAAGTTTTCGTATCAAATTTTCACACGACACGTCTATCATAATATGAGCCATATAATAAAATAAAAATAAACTTTATTTTTGGATCGAATTTGTGGTCCCGAAACCACTGTTCCTATTTCACTGAAAAATGGGTTGTTACATGTAAAGTACAATCGCTATAGATTTTTAATTAGAAAATGAATTGATGACTTATATTGCAATTAACCAAAGGTCCAAAATAACAATTAGACCATATTAAAAATAGGTGATAGTGGGCGTTGATGCTTATAACTAATTAGTTAAGTAAATGTTAATGTAATAAGTATAAACTATGCCTAATTAATCAAATTAATCTTTATTACTTAGTACCTAAGGAAATTGAAAGTGGATGGAGAGATAATTTTATCTTCTCTCCATCTGGCCTAAGAAAGAAAGAAAAAGAAGAAACCCATGGCCGAATCTTCAAGGTTTTAATTCAACAAATTGGTTAGTGCAATTTAGTCATTTTCTTGTAATTTTTATGTTTTTGAGATCATGGGAACTTGATTTAGCTAACCCATGTACCAAATTGTTAAAATATTAAAGTTTTAGAAAGTTTCTGTTGTTGAGTTCTTGAAGTTTTAGATGTTAAATTGATAGATTTTAAGCTTAGATGTGAAAAAGGACTAAATTGTAAAGCTTAATTGCTAATTTCTTACATTAGGGAATTAACAGAATAAAATGTAAAATTGACTGTAGAAATAAGAAGTAAGAGGCCCCTAATGGAAAATAGTGAAATCAAATTCTAATTCAGAGCCTTAAATTGGGAGTTATGTTAGTCTCGATTTTAGGGGCTAAATTGAATAAATTGAAAAACTTGTATAATTTGATAATTAATTGGGAATTGATTAATTATTGATATTACTATATGTTTTATGTTAATCTGTAGATAAAATCGACCCAGATTTATTGAGAGGGAAAGGAAAATCCAAAGTCATCATCGAGTAGCTCGAAATTTCAGTTTGTAATTCTATGATTTGGGACTCATTTAATTACCGCATAGTCATTTTATTTTACATCATATATTGTTAAGGTGAGTCGTTGTTGAATTATTGAATAGAATTATTATGGTTTAGTTTGAATATCGAGACAATGACTAAATTGAATAAAATAAAAAGTCGTATGAATTGATTGATGGTTTGAAATTGAGTTGTTGAATGTGATTGAGAGTGTGTATTGAATTGAATTGTGTAGTGGTATTGAATCCTGAAACTACGTACTAGTTGAATATGGGAAAAACGAGTACGATACAAAATGTTGAATGGTATGCAATGTATGATGATGAGATTGAAATATGATATATGGTTACAATGTATATTGATTCAGTGTTACCCTAATAACGGTCTTGAGTATCGTCAAATTAGTTGGCATTCCTTAGGTTGAAAACCATCGTTGTCGGGCCACTCGGGATGGTAAAATTGTAAGAATAGTGAAATTCATCGTTGTCGGTCCATACGAGATGATAGAATATTGTATTGGAAAACCATCATTGTCAAGTCACTTGGGATGTAATAGTGAATATAGTTAGTGAAAGCCATTATTGTCGGGTTACCCAAGATGACAAGAAAAATATAAGATGATGTGAAATGTTGATGAATTGGTATATTGCGCTTATATGTGTGTTACGATAGATAAGGTGAACAAACTTCTATATGAATCAGTTGATAACGAGCCTTTGGGGCCGAACGATTGTGAAAGAGTCGACAGACTTCAGGAAATGATTAAATGATGGGTTAGGCGATATATATATAAATAGATTTTAAATTAAAATAGAATTGAATGTATTGAATTTTGTAAATAATTTAAAGATAGATAGTTATTAAATAACTTAAATTGATTTATCATTTACATTATATACCTCATGAAAATTTACTAATGCATATGTTATTATGTTTTAATTCATGGACTTACCACTGAGTGACTTCGCTTAGTGTACAGTTTGTTTTCTTCATGCGCAAGTATAGTTGATCCACGAGAGTACTAGTAATAGGTCCAACATCCAAGCAATAACCCCCGACTCAGCAAAGTTTGTACAATTTCTGTCACACCTGATATCTATTGAAGTCCGAAATTGAGAAACAGAGGTTGGGGGTTTCTGTAAAACTTGAAAGGTTTTTGTAAGTTTTTGTGTTTTGGATTTTAAAGTATGAATGCCTTCGATTTAATCAATATATTTGGTTATCATCCTTAGCTAACCAGGATAGAAGAGACTCTAGCTATTGGAAAAGCTAAGTTGGCAAGGAAGAAGGACATTAGGTGAGTTTCTGTACTCCAGCTTTGGTTGTTTACTGGTTGTTGTGTTGTTTGCATGTTCTGTACTTAGTTTGGTTTGAGTCTATGTTGTGCATAAATGTTGTTTTTTGAGACTGTATGGAGAATATATGCATGCATAGGTCTGTACAAGTATGAGAGTTGCTAGAATGTTTCGTTTAAACAAGTATAGTTGTGTATTGATTGAAATGTAGCGTACAACACGATATGGTATGAATAAATTGCGTTGATTGTAGTAATGTGTATGATATGCATGTTTATAAAATGTGGAGTACAAAGGGAAGTATTGGCGGGTTAGTTGAAAATAGGAAAATTTGGCGTAGTGGAGGAAAGGGCAGGTTGAACTGGGAATGGAGTTACAAAAATATGAAAATGGACTGGCCTTACGGGTAAACACGTAGGTGTTCAAATTAACAAGGGGGATTTAAGGAGGTTTGGTTGGATAAATGTTTTACTGGCTCTATGGAGTGGCACCATGGAAATGGTCTACTGTTCTACGAAGCGACACCATGAAAATGGTCTACTGACTCAGTAGAGTCGAAAGTCCATGGGTAGCCATGGCATGATCCAGTGGAGAATAGGTTCACCTTTATGGAAAAATGAAGTTTGGCAGGATCGTAAACAGGGAAGCCCGTTATGGCATATACGTGAAAACTACTATATGACTCATGTGATGATAAGCCTATTATAACAACTATGGTGCATATGGGAACACTCACAAGGATGCTGATAAGTGGTCCAGCCAAAATGCGCAAGCAAGAGGAATATGTAAAAGTGTCTTGTACATAGAAAAAAGAGATTTTCTTTCAGAGTAATTGCAAATATGTATATGCCATTAAGAGACCACTAGAGGTAACGAACGAACCAACATTGGTTATGAGAAAGCGAGACAGTTCTCTAAACTCTATTTTTAGGTGCTTCTTGGCAAATAGGTTGCTAGAAAAGGGAAGTCCACCAAGGACTATCTTGACGACTGGAATGTTCGAAAGGACTATCTGTTTTGTAAAGTCTGGCAAGGGCTAACAAATGAATAGGATGTTTATTAGGACTATCTAGTGTTGGGAAGTCTGCTAAGGTCTATCTTACAAATACAATCTCGCAAGAAAAGAGTGGTGCTTAAATTATCCGCTAGATCTTATATCCGAAGGCCACATACAAGGATGTAAGTAAATGGGTTTTCCTCTAGAAGAGTATATGCACAAGCTAAGTTATAAGAATGTAAATTTTGGGATAATACAGTAAGTCGATATTAAGTTCAATGCAGAATAAAGAAATCAAGGTAAGAATCCATCTTTTGTGGGAATAGTTTTAACAAGCTTAATCGAGTGTACATGTCACCTATTTCCAGTCCTAGGAGCATCAGGAACGACAATTGGGTCGCAACACAAGCTTCAGGGGTCACAACATAGTAGAACGACTCTAGGGTTTGGGTTCGAAGTTGGGTGTCACGACACGCCTTCCCTATGTCATGACACAACTGTGATAAGAGTCAAAAATTAAGTAAGGGTGTTTTTGTCTATACAATCAATATTTATCAGAATTAAGGCCTGTAATTGACCTAATTAAGGCAAAAATTGACCTAACTAGGGCAACTAATTATGCCTAGAAATAGCAAGGCTTAGGCTGAGTTATGAGAGGCAAGCTAGGAGGCCATTAGTTAGGTTTTGACATTAGATTTAGTTTTTAATTAGGTTTTTATTTTAGTTTTAAAACAAGTTTCTTTCTTGTTTCTGACTTGGATTCGATTTGATTCCAAGCCTTCATTATTTTATTATTCAATATCTTTTTTTTTTATTTTTCTCTTGCAATCGTCAATATCTTGCTAGTTGTTAAAGGAATTTCCGTAACCGAGCACATCCAACATATCAAATGTATCAATTTCTATTCTCCTCTCGTTTTAGTTTAATTTGTGTGTTTTGCATGATTAATTTATTTCTAGGGAAAATGGTATTTAGATTCATGAGTAGCTAATTCCTTTAGGAAGATTAACAAGAAAATGTGAGAGTAATTAGTGGAAGAATGGGGGTTTGTTGTTGAATTAGTTGGCTTAAATTATGCATTCTTAAACCCTAGAATAGACAATTCTAGAAAGTAATCTAGGTAGATAGGTTGAGAGGATAAGTTTACCAAACGCCTCATAATTTATTCCAGTTTAAACTACGAGATCGAGAGTTAAGCAATTTTTATTGATTAATCAATTAGTTAGAGGCCGAGAGATAATAATTGGTTAGTTATTAGCTAATTCATTAAAACCTGAGTTTTGAAGTGAATTACAAACATTAAAGCAAGTTAATCTTCTGCCTGTTATTCGAGATTTCGGTGTAACGCCCCAAAATTTCTTAAGTTTGTTTCTATTAAATTTTGACACAAATTTGTATCTGCTTCAGTGGTTAAGTGTTCTGGGTGTGTGTGAGAGGTCCCCAAGTTCAAGCCTTACCTTTGGTAAAATTTGGAATTTTTCTGACTTAAGCCTTTTACTTGCTCAGTAGGCTTATATTAAACTATCTGTAAAACCATATCAGAATGAGCCTGTTGGTTCGAGTGGTAAGGGAGTTTGTGTGTTCTGTGGAGGTTCTGTGTTTGAATCCCTGCGCGAGCGTGTGAGTTTATTTTTGCTCTATTAACTGATAAGAGTTTCTGTTGAGTTGGGAATCTAAGAAAATAGTTGTTAATGGGATCAATGGAGAGAAATTAGGGATATGCTATCAGTTTTCCTTTCTCTCTCTATTTTCCCCAAAATTTCTGCTTCTGATGTTTTTTTTCTCTGATATTCTACTCTTAACTTTCGATTTTTCTTTTTCTGACTTCTATCGAAAATCTTTTCCTTTCAAATCGCGATCCATTGACGTGTCTATCCTCCGTATTGTTGAATAGGTAAGTGGTTCGTGGAGTTTTGAAATAATTATATTTTTGCGTTAGTTTTGTTGGTATAATCGTGGAATTTGATTTTCTGCAATTATTTTGGGTAGGAGAAGGCTGTGAACAGTGAATTTCGCATCAATTGCTCGAAAGGTTTAGTAGTGGTTTTTCGACATCGATAAGTCTTGAGCATTGTTTTGGGTTTTGAACTAATTCGTAATTTTGGCTGCTAATCAGCTTTTGGGTGCTTCTTTCTTAGGTTTCAAGGCTTTGGGAGTGATTTTGCATCAAAATTGTAACAGGTGTATACCCGAAACGCAGGAAAATGAGATTCAGCAAAGCTAAAAAACCCCACTGTCGATGCCACACGATCGTGTGGTAGGTTGTGTGCAACAACACGGCCGTGTGATCGATGAAGGTCAGGCCATACGCAAGACACGACCATGTGATGGCCGGAGTATAGCTGTGTCAACCATACTGGTTAGGCCAAATTGGGCGTGTGGGCCACACGAGCGTGCGATAACTGAGCCAGGCCGTGTGATCCACATGGACCAGGAAAATCTTGACGAGTGGACCCACACGAGCAATCCACACGGGCATGTAGGCCCATTTAACTGAAATTTTCCCTAGGGTTACACGGGTTGTCCCAAATGACTGTAGGCCTACTGTATGGTCAGTAAGGGCTAACAACACCCTAAACTGTATGATCTGTTTGACTGATATTCTAAACTAAGCATGATAGTATATGCATGTATATTTGTAAAGGAATCATGTTAAGCATGGTTTACTTGTTAATTCTGTATGCATGTTCTGTATCTATGACTGGGGTGGGATGATATATATTTTTGAGGAAATGTCCTGAAAGGCAGATTATGGCTACTATCTGGAAGCTCAGCTGCAATATATCTGATATGTACCGCGTACGGTATAGCATGGTTTGTGAGGCTGGATGAGTGTTTTAAACCCCACATGGTGTGTAAGAATGGATGGAGATTGTGTGTAGAGGCTGAGAGTAGGAATCTGATTTCTGTTTCTAATTGCACAGCTGTATTTGTAACTGAGATGGGCTAAGGCCCAGATCTGCATCCGAATCTGTAATGGGCTTAGGTCCAAGATTGTATGTGACTGATATCTATTATTTTGTATGTGTGCATGCTTAATTCTCTTGGGTTACACACTAAGTTTATGTAAACTCACCCCTTTTCTATTTATCTGTACAGGTAACCTACTATCTTAGGTGGATCAGAGCTGTGGAGTCCCTCAGTGTCCACATGTACGAGCTGGTTTAGGTTTTAACTAATTTATAAGTTCTGGTTTATTTTGGAGTTTGTTTTGTGTAATCTGGACTTTATGGACTGTTTTACTTTAAAATTGGGTTAGATTGCGATTTTATGATTTAATAACTGCAAAACGCGTTTTAACTCGGATTTTATCAAAGCATAGATTTTCTTAAACCTTGATTGGTTTCCTAAACACGACAATTTTTAAAAGCTTCCGCTACCAAATACGTTTTATCACTAAATAATTAAATGAAAGAAAGTTTTAGAAATAATAATAGTGAAAAAGTCTAAATGAGTTGAAAATAATTTTTAATTTAACAACAACTATTTTTCACTCATTTCATGTGACACTTCCGGATTCGGCCATAATGTCTAGGCCGATTTTGGGTGTTACATTTAGTGGTATCAAAGCCAAGTTGTAAAACTCTGCTGTGGATTTTGGGTTTCAAAATTTGTTTTTAAAGAATTGGTTTTCAAATGATTTCAAACACTCTGATTTAATATATGGTACACCGAGTCTCCGGCGCAGATCCTGTAAGTATTTCTGATTTCTAATAGAAAATTCTAAAAACAATATTGATAGTTTACTTGAAAACACTATAGTTAGTAAACTCTAAAACTATAGTGAAACTGATTAAGACTAAAACTTTTGAAAACAACTCTGAACTTCTGATACTTTATGCATAAAACATCTGTTAATAAATATCAAAACTGATGCATAAATTTTTTTAATGTAGATAAAACTTTTAAGTCACAATGAGCACACGAGGTATCCGTAGACGGGGTATTCGAGGTCGAGGTAGGGGCCGTAGGGGGGCTTGAGCTGAGTCCTCATCTCTAGGCAGCATGCCAAATCTAGACACAAGTGAGACACCTGTGTCACCTACTACTGGGACTGGGTCTTAGAGTCGATCGGCTGGGGACGATGCACTATCCCAAGCCATGCTGAGGATATTAGAGAGGGTCACTGGGCCCAAATCTGGATCTGGTGGTTGAGGGTCGGTAACCAAGTGACTCCGGTCTAATGGAGCTGAGTTGTTTGGGGGTGTCACAGGAGTCGCCCTAATGTGGCTAAGTATTGGTTAGAGGCCACAGAGAGGATTATGGACGATTTGGACTGTACCCTCAAGCAGAAATTGAAGGGTGCGGTCTCCTTGCTTCGCGATGAGGCTTATCAGTGGTGGCTGACTGTTAAGGAGGGTGCTAAGCCTCACCGTTTGACTTGGGAGTTCTTTAAGACTTCGTTCTAGAGTAAGTATGTAGGAGCTAGCTACATCCATGCTCGTAGGTGTGAGTTCCTGAATCTCACGCAATGTGACCGATCTATGGCCGAGTATGAGGCCGAATTCCTGAGGCTGAGCCGCTATGCTCGAGGCATGGTGGCAGATAAGTATGAGAGGTGTGTTCGATTTAAGGATGGCTTAAGGGATAACCTGAGGGTCCTGATTGCTCCATAGAGGGAGCGAGGGTTTGCTGTTCTAATGGAGAAAGCTAAGATTGCTGAGGACGTTAAGCGCGTGGAGCGCCAGAATAAGGACAGAGAGAGAGGTAAGAGCAAGAGTGATTTGGAGCCCTCTAGTTCTGTTCCCAGGCCTAAGAAAAAGGCTAGATTTGATGTGCCAGTTAGAGTGGCGGCCCCTGTTGCTTCTGTTGTTCCTACTGGGTTACAACCATGCAGTGACTGTGGGAGACGCCATCCGGGCGAGTGTTGGAGGAGGATTAGGGCTTGTTTGAGGTACGGGTCCCTTGAGCACCGTATTCGGGAGTGGCTACTGAGGGTTGATCAGGTGCAAGCTCCGGTATCAGGTCTCGTGCAGCCATAGAGAGTCGTTCAGCAACCACTTAAGGCCCGTGGTCAGGCTAGGGGTGGTAATGGTATAGGCCGAGGGTAAAGAGCACCGGGCAGAGGTGCTGGTCAGACTGAGGTGAGGCAGCCTGCTTTGGTTTATGTAGCTCGACGCCGAGAGAACAGAGATGCTCCTAACGTCATCCTCAGTACGTTCTTTATATTTGATGTACCTTAGTTGGCTTTGATAGACATAGGGTCTACTCACTCATACATAGCTAGTACTGTATCTGGAAACCTGGGGATTTCGGTTGAGAGCACTACTAGTGAGGGTATTGTATTGAGTCTATTGGGGCAGTCTGTTCGGGTTAGCAAGCTGTATAAGGACGTTCCCTTCATGGTGTAAGAGACGATATTTCTGGCTAATCTTATGGAGTTACCATTTGGGGAATTCAATCTGATTCTGGGTATGGACTGATTGGTCAAGCACCGGGTTAGTCTGGATTGTGCCACTAAGAGGGTTGTTCTGAGAATTGAGGAAAGATGAAGAGATGGTTGTGATCGGAGAGCGTCAGGATCATTTGTCTAACGTGATCTCCATGCTTGTGGCCGAGAAACTTGTCCGGAAAGGGTGTGAGGCGTACTTGGCCTATGTAAGTGTTTCGGATATTGGGGACTTTTCGGTTGGGAACATCAGAATAGTAAAAGACTTTTGGACGTCTTTCCTGGGGAGTTACTGGGATTGCATCCGAATCGAGAGGTTGAGTTTGGGATCGAGCTTCTTCTGGGTATAGCTCTGGTGTCTATCGCTCCCTACCGTATGGCATCAAAAGAGCTTACAAAGCTTAAGGCTCAACTGCAAGACTTGTTGGGCCATGGTTTTATTTGACCCAGTATGTCTCTGTGGGGAGCACTAGTACTATTTGTTAAAAAGAAGGATGGGACCATGAGGATGTATATCGATTACTGGCAGTTGAGTAAGCTGACCATTGAGAATAAGTATCCACTTTTGAAGATCGATGACTTGTTTGATTAGTTTCGAGGGGCTTCAGTGTTCTCTAAGATAGATCTTCATTCTGGGTATCATCAGTTGAGGTTTAAGGAGGCTGATGTACATAAGACTGCATTTAAGACTCGGTATGGGCATTACGAGTTTCTAGTTATGCTTTTGGGTTGAAAAATGCACCGGCCGCATTTATGGATCTGATGAATCGAGTATTTCAACCTTATCTGGATCAGTTTGTTGTGGTCTTCATCGATGATATTCTGGTTTACTCTAAGACTGAAGATGAGCATGATGAGCATCTTAGAGTGGTGCCTCAGATTCTGCGTGAGAAGCAACTTTACGCTAAGCTAAGCAAGTGTGAGTGTAACACCCCTAACCCGTATCCGTCGTCGGACTAGGGTCTGAGGTATTACCAATCAAATCAAAAAATTTAACCTTCATAGTTCATACAATATTAAATCATCATCAATCAACATCATTAATGCCTTATTAAGGTCTACGAGACCTTAAACATGCATTAAGAAGGGGTCGGGACTAAATCAGGCTCATACAATTTTTTTCCAAAACTTAACATTTTTCACAGCTATAGAGGTCACACGCCCGTGTGGGTAAGCCGTGGCAAAACAGAGCATACAAATTGACTTGTCCACACGACCGATGACACGCCCGTGTGCTTAACTCATGGTCAACAGTGACTTATTTCACACGGTCAGTCACACGCCTATGTGTCCAGCCCGTGTGCGAGTCCGACTTGTTTCAGTTTGCAAACTTAAGAGACACGGTCGAGCCACACACCCGTGTGCTCAACTGTGTGGGAAAATATAGGCCATTTGTATGGCCATTTGCCACCCATAATTTGGGTCACACCTGCAAGCATCAAACCATATAATTTCATACCCCAATTGGCATCCAAACATATTAAAACATGCCATAGTTTAAACTCTTAACATCATCATTCATTTCCCTATAAAACTTCAACTCAACTTATCAACCCAAAGTATCAACTTCACATCCAAATCATATAATCCATTCATCATTCAATCCTTACTAAATCTAAACATGAAACATACCATTTCCATTTTACTAATTTAAGCCAAAAATGATCATTCACATAGAACACACATACATATATTAATCATCCTCTATACATACCCAAATCATATACCAAAATCATTAAACTTTCAAGCCATATCACATGGCAAGATTTATACACTTCAAAACATACCATAATCACTAGCCTATACATGCCATATACCAAATATACAACTTCCAAAAGAACCAAAATAGATGGCCGATAGTGTGATTGAGTCGCTGACAAGCCCCTGATCTGAGCTAGGTTTAATGACACTGTAAAACAGAGAAACACTTCACATAGTAAGCTTAAAAGCTTAGTAAGTTCGTCATATAATACATTTAACTCAACCATTCGAATTCAATATACAAAATAAACTATCACATGGTTCAATTCACAATGATATACAATTCTCATTCATAGTCATTACTCACATAATCATCCATTTATCCATATACGATATCATCAACCACATAGGTTCCGTACATACCTGTTCCAACACCTAGTTAACGATCACTTTTTCTACTCAATGCTCAATACCACATTTTGTTCAATCTTCATTAAACATTCAATTTACTCGCACACTTAGTGCGAATTTCGTAGCAGAAGTTTTAATATCATTGCACACTTAGTGCCTTTACATTAAACCGAATTTAACTCGGTATCGCACACACAATGCCAATCAATATAGTCAATGCTTTCTTTATTTTGTACACAGTGCCGTTCACCACTGTATCAATTCTATTTCGCACACTTAGTGCTACAACACTCAAATCCACATATAATATTATTAATTTATCAACTATATATATATTCATTCATTACATAATATATGAACACGATTTAAACACTTCGTATTACACACGAACTTACCTTGGACGTAGAAACACGACAAGTCTATCAATCGAGCACCTTGTTCTTGCCTCGATCTAAGTCCGAATTTCTATTTTCTTGATCTATGACATATTCAAATATAACTTATCCATCCACCAAATCATTCAATTTAATCCAAATACACATATTTAGGGGATTTTACAAATTAGCCCTCACATTTTCACATTTTGACATTTTAGTCCCTATTTCATAGAATCATCAAATACACATAATTTCCATTTACACATGCTTAGAAGAATTTTTCCCCTAGCCCATACAAGCCCACATATTTCATTTATTTCACATTTTAGTCCTTCAATTTCTCATTTTTTACAATTTAGCCCAAAATAGCCAAATTCATCAAAAATTCAAAGACAAAATATGTTAATCTATCACATATCTTTCATATTTTATCATCAACTATTACAAAGCTCAAGCATTCATCAATGACACATCTCAAAATCATCATCAAATTCTAAAATTAAAGCATGGGCTTGATAGTATGCTTAGCAACGATCACAAAAATATAGAAATTATCAAAAACCAAACAAAACTCATACCTTAACCAAGAATATCAATAGTCGAACCCTTAAATTCTTCAAAAGCTATTTCTTTTCTCTAATTTCGATGAATAAGATGAGAATATGAGCTTTAAAATTGTTTTTGTTTTATTAATTATACCTTAATATTTATTTTACCATTTTACCCTTAATATTACCATTAAAATTTCCATTAACATAAACCCATTTTTGTCCATCCATTAAGCATGTGGTATAATAACAACATAAGGACTCACATTTAATAAGGTATAACATTTAAGCACTCTAACAATTAGCACACAACTTTTGCATCTTATGCGATTAAGTCCTTTTTCACAAATCAACACACAAACAATAAAATTTTCACACAGAATTTTCACACATGCTTAATCACATACTGTAAACACTAAAAATAATATTAAAATATTTTTTTGACCTCAGATTTATGGTCTCAAAACCACTATTCTGATTAGGGTCTAAACCGGGCTGTTATAGTGAGTTCTGGCTTCGTGAAGTGACCTTTCTAGGGCATGTGGTTTCTGCTGAGGGGATTAAAGTTGATTATCGAAGATTGAGGCTGTACTGGATTGGAAACAGTTTAAAAATGTGTCTAAGATTCACAGCTTTCTGGGTTTGGCAGGATACTATCGACATTTCGTTGAGGGGTTCCCTGTGATTGTTGTGCCATTGACTAAACTTCTGTGTAAGGGTGTGCCGTTTGACTGGACTGATGCACAGCAAGAGAGCTCTAAGAAGCTCAAGTCTGTTCTGACATAGGCTCCTATTTTGATACAGCTTGAATCTAGAAAGGAGTTTGTAGTGTACAGTGATGCGTCGCATGTGGGATTGGGTTGCGTTCTGATCCAGGATGGTAAGGTTGTAGCATATGTGTCCCGTTAGATTAAGACACATGAAGGGAATTATCCGACGCATGATCTCGAATTGGCCACGGTGGTCTTTGCACTGAAAATTTGGAGGCACTATCTGTATGGTGAAAGGTGTATCATCTACACCGATTACAAGAGCCTCAAGTATCTCCTTACTCAGAAGAAGTTGAATCTTAGACAGCATCGATGGATTGAGCTGCTCAAAAATTATGATTGCACCATCGAGTACCATCCTAGTAAGGGCAATGTGGTGGCTGACGCTCTAAGCTGAAGAGCGATGTCTCATTTAAGGGTGATGTTTGATCGCCTTAGTCTGTTTAATGATGGGAGCCTGTTGGCCGAGTTGCAAGTTAAGCCGACTTGGATTGAGCAGATTCGGGATAAGCAATTGGGGGATGAGTCTTTGAGTTTATGGTTCCGTCAGGTTGAGAGTGGCAACACCTCAGATTTTAGGCTGAATAATGAGGGGGTACTTTATTTCCGTGGTTGGATTTGTGTACCAAATAATGAGGATATGAGGCAGCCTATTCTGAGGGAGGCGCATAGTAGCCCCTATGCTATGCATCCTGGCGGTAATAAGATGTATCGCGACCTCCGTGAGTTGTACTGGTGGCCGGGTTTGAAGCGTGAAGTTACTGATTTTGTTGCTCGTTGTTTGACTTGTTAGCAGGTTAAGGCTGAGCATCAGTTGCCTTCGGTTTGTTGCAGCCGGTTAAGATTCCCCTTTGGAAGTGGGAGCGAGTGACGATGGATTTCGTTAGTAGGTTTCCTTTAAAACCCATTAAGAAGGATTCTGTTTGGGTTATCGTAGATCAATTGACCAAGTCTGCACACTTCATTCCGGTTCGAACTGATTACTCTCTGTAGAAGCTAGCAAAGTTGTACATTTCTGAGATAGTAAGACTGCACGGGGTTCCTGTCTCGATCATTTCTGATAGAGATCCTCATTTTACTTCTTGGTTCTAGAAGAAGTTACACGAGGCTCTGGGTTTAAGGTTGGACTTCAGTATTGCATTCCATCCTCAGACAGATAGCCAATCTAAGAGAGTGATTCAGATACTAGAGGATATGCTTCAGAGCTGTGTGATAGATATCCGAGGTAGTTGGGAGGATTATCTACCTTTAGCTGAGTTCGCCTACAACAATAGTTTCCAGTCGAGCATTTAAATGGCACCTTACGAGGCTTTGTATGGTCAGAAGTGTCGTACTCTGTTATGTTGTACTGAGTTGGGCGAACGACGAGTTCTGGGTCGGAGTTGGTTTCTGAAACTGACGATAAGGTTCGGCTGATTCGAGATCGACTGAAAGCGGCTTCTGACAGATAGAAGTCTTATGCAGATCTGAAGAGACGTGAGATTGAGTATTCTGTGGGGGACTTCGTGTTTCTTAAGGTCTCTCCATGGAAGAAAGTTATGAGGTTCGGTCGGAAGGGCAAGTTGAGCCCTAGCTTTATTAGACCGTACCAAATTCTGAAACGTGTGGGACCAGTTGCTTATCAGTGGAGCTACCCTCTAAGCTGGACAGTATACACGATGCCTTTCACGTCTCGATGTTGAGACCATATCATTCTAATCCATCCCATGTCGTCTCAGTTAAGGAGATCGAGGTTAGGCCGGACTTGACTTTTGAGAAGAAGTCAGTTTAGATCCTAGTTCGAGATGTTAAGGTTCTGAAGAGAAAGTCCATTCCATTAGTGAAGGTGCAATGGCGAAATCATAGCACTGAGGAGGCCACATGGGAACCTGAGGACGCAATGCGCCAGCGGTATCCTCATTTGTTCTGATCAGGTAAATTTCGAGGCTGAAATTTCTTTTAGAGGGGTAGAGTTGTAACGCCACAAAATTTCTTAAGTCTATTTCTGTTAAATTTTGACACAAATCTGTATATGCTTCAGTGGTTAAGTGTTCTGGGTGTGTGTGAAAGGTCCCAAGTTCAAGCCTTATCTTTGGTAAATTTTGGAATTTTTCTAACTTAAGCCTTTTACTTGCTTAGTTGGCTTATATTAAATTATCTGTAAAACCATATCAGAATGAGCCTGCTAGTTTAAGTGGTAAGGGAGTCTGTGTGTTGTGTGGAGGTTTTGTGTTCGAACCCTTGCGCGAGCGTGGGAGTTTATTTTTGCTCTATTAACTGATAAGAGTTTTTGTTAAGTTGGGAATCTAAGTAAGTAGTTGTTAGTGGGATCAATGGAGAGAAATTAGGGATATGCTGACAGTTTTCCTTTCTCTCTCTGTTTTCCCCAAAATTTCTACTTCTGACATTTTTTCTCTCTGATATTCTACTATCAACATTCAATTTTTCTTTTTCTAACTTCTATCGAAAATATTTTCCTTTCAAATTGTGATCCGTTGATGTGTCGATCCTCCATATTGTTGAATAGGTAAGTGGTTCATGGAATCTTGAAATAAATATGTTTTTGCATTAGTTTTGTTGGTATAATCACGGAATTTGATTTTCTGCAATTAATTTGGTAAGAGAAGGCTGTGAACAGTAAATTTTGCACCAATTGCTTGAACACTTTAGCAATGGTTTTCCGACGTTGGTAAGTCTTGAGCGTTGTTTTGGGTTTTGAACCGATTGGTAATGTTGGCTGCTAAATCGGCTTTTGGGTGCTTCTTTTTTAGGTTGCAAGGCTTTGGGAGTGATTTTGCATCAAAATCGTAACAGGTGTGTACCCGAAACGTAGGAAAATAGGATTCGGCGAAAGCCAAAAAATCCCACTGTCGACGCCACATGGTCGTGTGGTAAGTCGTGTGCGACAACACGACCGTGTGATCGATGAAGGCCAGGCCGTGCGTAGGTCACAGCCGTGTGATGGCCGGAGTATGGCCGTGTGAGCCACGCGGGTTAGGCCAAATTGGGCATGTGGACTACATGGGCGTGTAATAACATGGCCAGGCCGTGTGATCCACACGGGCGTGTGGGCCCATTAAACTGAAATTTTCCCTAGGGTTGCACAGGTCATCCCAAACGACTATGGGCCTACTGTAGGGTCGGTAAAGGCTAACAACACCCTAAACTGTATGATCTGTTTGACTGATATTCTATACTAAGCATGATAGTATATGCATGTATATCGGTAGAGGAAGCATGTTAAGCATGATTTATTTGTTAATTCTGTATGCATGTTATGTATCTGTGATTGGGGTGCGATGATATATATTTTGGAGGAAGTGTCTTGAAAGGCAGATTATGAATACTATTTGGCAGCTTAGCTGCAATATATCTGATATGTGCCGCATATGGTATAGCATGGTGTGTAGGGTGGGTGGGTGTTTTAAACCCCACATGGTGTGTAAGGATGGATGGAGATGGTGTGTAGAGACTAGGGGTAGGATTCTGATTTCTATTTCTGACTGCATATCTGTATCTGTATCTGAGATGGGTTAAGGCCCAGATCTGCATCCGAACCTATAATGGGCTTAGGTCCAAGACTGTATGTGACTAATATCTATTATTTTGTATGTGTGCATGCTTAATTCTGTTGGGTTACACACTGAGTTTACGTAAACTCACCCCTTTTCTGTTTGTTTGTACATGTAACCCACAGTCTTAGGCAGATCAGAGCTGCGGAGTCCCTCGGTGACCACATGTACGAGCTGGTTTAGGTTTTAACTAATTTATAAGTTCTGGTTTATTTTGGAGTTTGTTTTATATAATCTGGACTTTATGGATTGTTTTACTTTAAAATTGGGTTAGACTGCGATTTTATGATTTAGTAACTGCATAACGCGTTTTAACTCAGATTTTATCAAAGCACGGATTTTCTTAAACCTTGATTGGTTTCCTAAACACGACAATTTTTAAAAGTTTCCGTTACCAAATACGTTTTATCGCTAGATAATTAAATGAAATAAAGTTTTGGAATTAATAATAGTGATAAAGGCTAAATGAGCTGAAAAGAATTTTTAATTTAACAACAACGATTTTTCACTCATTTCATGTGACACTTCCGGATTTGGCCATAACGTCTAGGCCGGGTTTAGGGTGTTACATTTCGTTAATTGTTAATTTCTTTTTAGTAATTTTCGTTTATTTTATGATTTTAAATTTTATTGTTCTTGTCATAATATAATTTTCAGTTATTACTATTTAGACCTGTTACTGTAGAAAATAACATCAAGTTTAATCCATCCTCCCTTGAGTACAATTCTCGGAGTACTTTTTGTACCCCGTTGTACAATATTATAGTACAATTTGACTCGTATACTTGCGGACATCGCTGCTTTAATTTCATATATTTCTGTTGTAGTATTTCTAGTCCAAACGTTTGCATGTTTGGCGGCAATCAGTTTCCTATGTTTTTCGTTCACTTTCTTCTTCATCTAAGTAGTTTTCATGATAGAAAATATTTCTATAACACTTTAGGATATGAAATTTAGCAGTGCTTTTAAAAAAAATCTCAAGAAAAATGCATGGGAAAAATTTCCTTTCTTTCCTTTCTTTCTTCTCTTATTTCTTACGTTTCTTTCCCCTTTACTTTTTATGTCCTAAGATGTTGTTGTTCAACCTTCCATACGTGTAGAAAATTCTACAGTTTTCTTTTTATTTCAATTCTGTCCATATTTCACCAACTAAATAAATTTTACTAGATTTCAGCTTTAATTTTCACAAATTCTCTCTCCTTTTACACCTCAACACTTAGATATTCTAATATCATGATTATGTCTCCAAATATCAATTAAAAAGGAAAAAAATTCATTTAGGTCCTTCTTTCATAAAAATGGGAAAATTGCACTTTAATCCCTTTATTTTTCCACTTTATTCAATTTAACCCCTATCTCGATTTTCCAACTTCACATATCAATATCTCCATGTCAAATTTATAAAAAGAAATATTTCTTAAAATTTCGCCCTTTTTTTCAAAATGATAAATTTTCACTTTTAGTCCTTCAACTTTTAAAAATTTATAATTTAACTCTTACGAAATTTCATTATTCATTCTTTCTCTCCAAATACTTAATTCACCTTTAAAACCAAAATTTTGAGGTATTACTAAGTATTGTTATATTAAAATTTTATTTATGGTTAAAATTTTCATATCATAATTAAAATATTTTTACCATATTCAAAGTATAATATAATTTTTTTATTTTTGAAGTACAATATAATTTTACTTCATATAGTTAATACAAAACAATATTATTCAAAATTATAACTAACTAACATATATTAATTATTTTGATCATTCAAATATAGTGCTAATCATTATTAAATTATTTGTATCAACTATAAAAATGATATATTGTAAATTAAACTCTTCACTATTTAATATTTTTCTTTTCTTAATAGTTAATAAATTGACGATAATTGTTCGCAAATAAGATATATTTAATATATTTATAGTATATTAGATTAGATCATATAAATGTATTATTTTTAAAATTTTGAAAATGAAATATAAAGTTATTATATAAATAATAAAAATTTTCTATTTAAAATGAAAGTAAAATTGTTTTTTTACTCTTTTTTTTGGTTAATAGTAAACTTTTATATAATAAATATAAAGCAATTTAATATAAAACTTATCGTTTTTGTTTCTTATTTATATAAAGTCTTGTAATGGATTCAAAATTCTTAAACAAAAGTATAAAAAATTTTGTTATGAAACAAATTTATTGTTACGAAAAAAAATTATTTAAACAAATATTTTAGTAAAATTAAAATTCTTATTTCTAATTATGATAAATCTTGTATATAATAAAAAATATTTAAAGTGGTATATTCAATAATATAATGAACAACGAGGACTATATTAATTAGTTCAAAAGTTTTTCAAGCTCGTGTTTATATATATATATATATATACTAGTTCTCATGTCACGAATATTGCACGTGATTTTACGTTTTTATTTATTAAAATTTTAAATAATATATCTTTATAATTTTTTAAAAAATATTTTCTAATTAAATGAGAATTAGTCTAATTTATAATAAAAGTAGTTTTATTTTAAAAGTAATAAAAATACAAAGTGCGAAACAACATCTTTAACATAGTATTTCATAACACAACGATAATAGTAAAACCAAATAATAGTAATTAGATAAACATAACATTATTAATAATTAGATAAAATAACTTGTCATTTGAATATGAACCAAAATTCTTTAGCATAATATTTCATAACACAACGATAAACAACATTCACAATCATTTAAATATTATTAATACCAAATAATAGTAAAACTATCAAATATCAAATAACAATGAAAATCATACTCTTTTTTTTGTGATGGAAACAAAACCTATTAAATAATTTTCAAATGTGATTTTTCCAGTAATTATTTAAATTTTATTTTCAATGAAAATGCATATATTTATAGGGCTAAATCTTAGTTTTAAACTGGTAGATAACTTTAAAACTAATTAAGTGATAATTAATCTAAAACAATAAGTGTAATTTAATATAGATCTACAATCTAATTAAGTGCTAATAATTATTATATTGATAATAAAATTATTAATAAAATAATTATAATTATTATATTAATAATTTGTTATGAACATAATTGTAACAGCCCGATTTAGGGGCTAGTCGGAATAGTGATCTCGGAACCACTAATTCGAGGTTAGAGAAAATTATTTTCATGTTATGTTATGTTTTATAACATGTTTATAATGATGCATGAAAATTTTGGTGCCTTAATTTTAGCGATTTCTAGCTAAATTGTGAAAAAGGACAAAATCGCATAAAGTGCGAAAGTTCTATTTTACTTGCTAGAGGTGCCAAATAGCTATGGATTATGATTTGGGGGTCCCAAATGTGAAATTTGGCCTTGTTAAGTGGGTTGGCCGGTCATAGGATGCATAGGGGACAAGTGCATTTATTATGATTAAAAGTTGGTGATATTAGTTGGAGAAAATGAATAAAATAAAATGATATTAGTAAAAGTTATCATCTTTTTATTTGGCCTTCTTCTCCAACCGAAAATATCAGCCATGGGAGGACTTTGGAAGCTTGAATTTTCAACGGCTCATTTTCTCTTCAAGTAAGTCAAATTGATGGTCGTTTTTGATGATTTTTGCATTTTTGGAGTCCTCAAAGCTTAAGCTAGCTAACTAGAGGACTAGTTTGCAATATAGTTGAAAGTCTAGGGACTTACCATGATAGATTTATGTTGTTTGATGAGTTTTTATGGAAGAAAATGAATGATAGGATGTTGATAAACAACTTTTGTTAAAGGTGGTGTTATGAAAACACCTAATTTGGGCTAAAATGCAAAAGTTGTAATTTGTTCATTAAGGCATGAAATAGTTGGAATTGTAGATAGTTGTAAGAGGATTAAATGTTTAGCTAGACTCTTTTATCAAGAAAATGTGATAAAAATTTATTTCCGAGCCTAGGGGCAAAATTGTAATTTTGCCAAAGTGTAGGGGTAAAATAGTCATTTTTGCCTAGAGGGTAGATTATGATATATTATGATTTATAAGTGATTAAATCACTAAATTCCATTATTCTAGATCAAAGAAAACGAGTTTCAGACCTAGAATGGGTGAAAAGAGAAATGTGGGCCAAAAAGTCCTTTTTGGCCTTTTCGTCATCGAGGTAAGTTCATGTGCAAATGTAATTACTTACGAGTTAATTTAATATTCTAATGATGTATGGAATGTATAATTACTCTATGAAATGCATGAAATATTTTTTTATGAGATGTCAAGAAAATTGAATCAATGAGTAATGAGAAATGTAGATAGTATGAAATGATGATAGTTAAGGTTCCGTGTAAGACCATATTTGTAACACCCTTTACCCGAAACCTTCGCCGGAGTCGAGTATATGGCATTACTAGACTTGACTATTAATTTGGGGCATAATAATTTAAAGCTGTCCAACTGCGTCACGTTGACTAAATTAACCATAACTCGAGTTACAAAACTCGAAATTGAGATCCGTAAATTTTCCTTGAAACTAGACTCATATAACTTTTTACCATAATTTTTCCAGAATTTTTAATGTGGCCAATTAGTACAGTTTATTCATCTAAGTTACCCCTATTTCACTGCTTGATAATTCTGACCTATCTTTACAAAAATACAGTTATCTCATTGTACAAAATTTCAATAATGTTCTTGTTTATTCCAATCAAAAATAGACTCATTAAGGATTCTAAGCATATAAACCATGCTCCATAATTATTTTTGTACAATTTTTAACAATTTTTACAAAACAGAACAGGGACTCACGAACTCATTCAGGACAAGTCTCACTAAAACTTAAATATCTCATAACAAATAATTCCTTTACCTACTCTGTTTCTTTCATATAAAAATAGACATAATAAGATTTAATTCTATATCTTATTCACTTTCTAATTCAATTTATCCTATTTTTGGTGATTTTTCAAAATCACATCACTGCTGCTAACTAAAAACTATTTCATTGCAAAATATGATTAACTAGATTATAACCAAACATACCCACATACCCAATTCAAGAATTAATTTCGTATACATACATTTCCTTATCAAAAACGATTAACTTCGATAAAAAAAAATTTCCTTATCAAAAACGATTAACTTCGATAAAAAAAAAACACAAACATTACCATCATAAACCGACATTTGTATCAAAACACAAATAGCATACTTAATTAGAAATTTAGCCATATTCGCATGGCTATTATAAACATGACCCAAAAGTTTTCATCAAAACAAAGACAAAGTCTTTCCTATACATGCCTTCAACCGAAAATCCAAAATAAAGAGTACCAAAATATAGATTGACAGTGTGGGCGACTTTCCGAACGATCCCGACGAGCTTGTAGCTTGCACCTAATCTATAAAACAGAGGAAACATTGTACACAAATAAGCTTACTAGCTTAGTAAGTCCTAAATTTATGATAAGAATAACATTCAAATACCGACATTTAAATCACAATAATTCAACCTGCATACGTTCGTACTCATAGTTACTATCATGCCTTCAATTTCATACCTATGTAACGTATAAATTCAAAAGACGATTTCTCGTTAATCGCATACTTATGATCAAAATATTTACTCATAATCCATTCTTTCCAAAACTCAAAAATGTCGTCATATAACCATAGTTATAAACATTCATGTACTTAAATTTCAATTATTATCACATGGCATCAATATCACAACCACCCATGTGGCCGAATATACCTAGTCTAACTACTAGTATCCACATATTATTAAAAAAAAAAACCAAAGTCACAATATTCATATCATTCATTAGGAAAATCGAGAACTCATATTATAACCACATATATATAGGTGTATATACTTCACTGAATCACTTGCTTACCTTGTTTTAAAATAGATAAGAAGTAAGTTCCTACTTTCGTGCTACACGAGCCATTAACTCAATAAATTTGCTTTAATTCGCCTTGAATACAATATCGGTTTCTATTTTGTAAAATACATCACCGGCATCAAGCCTGCTAGGCGTAAAAGCCCGATAAGTAACATCGGCACAAGGCCTGCTAGGCGTAAAAGCCCGATAAGTAACACTGGCACAAGGCCTGCTAGGCGTAAAAGCCCGATAAGAAACACCGGCACAAGGCACGCGCTGGGCATAAAAGCCCGATAAGAAACACCGGCACAAGGCCGCTAGGCGTAAAGCCCGAGTCATGTCAATGTAGTTAAACATTCCCAAACACTTCATACTATTATATACTCGTCCAATTCAATTGGGCTCACTCACATTAAACCAACAAAACCATCTCATCATTATGCAATCCAACAATTTCCATTACATAACCAACTTAAATCATCAACCTAATATGCCTACATACATTCGGCCATGATATAAATGGGTACAAAAATTCATCAATTTATAATATTAAACTCACCATAATTAATTCTTGACACGATTTAACTAAAGGACTTACTTGAAATTTAAGGAACCCAAATGCTTGGCTATTCGTTCACTTTGCTCTTTCCCGGTCTAGCTCCTTTTTCTTTTGCTCACGGTCTAAGAATTATCAATGACATTTGTTCAATATGTATTTCCAATTGATTTAACGCTATTCAATTCAATTGCAAGATTTCACAATTCTTACTATTCAATCTCGCATTTATACAACTAACAAAAATCCAATCCACCACATTGCAAATATATGCATACATATAATCTACAGCTCAATTAATTTACACCCAAATGAAATATTACATTCGGTCAAATTACTAACATGAAACCAAATTATTATTAAACATATTCCTATCATATTTTAATATTTATTTATTCAAGCCAATTTTATCATAACATTCGGCAATATGCCTTACTCCATGCATGCCTACATTATTTTTTTATTATTATTTTTTTATAGGAATTTACTCCCCCCCTTTTGCTTACGGTCTCCTTATGATCGAGCCCTTAAACAATTCACCATTTCTCATGAATTTCAATTAAATCCCATAAGAACCGAACATTATACCTCACTTCCCAAAATTCATAAAATTTATTATTCAAGACATAAATTTCTAGCCGATTGTTTCCAAAGTATCTAAGCCATAATACATACCTATTTCCCTTAAATGACACTTTAATACACTAATCAAGATCAAGGTTTCTTCATCATACATAATATACATAATTCCTACTAACGGTCGAATCTAGGAAGGATTTATACTCAAAATTTCCACATGAAGTTAGTAGCATTTAAGATTTCTAGCATAACTGCATACAAAAATTATTTGAAATGAAGCTTGATTTTTCACCTTATGCACACATGCAAGGTCCGGCCATGGAGGTTTCAAAAATGGCTTCTTCTTTTTCTTTCAAATAGAATCGGGAAGAAGATGGGAATAGGAGAGAAAATAGAATTAAAATACTTTTTTTTTGTTTTAAAATTAACACGTATTAAAGCTTGCTAATTACACAAATAATACTTTAATTATAATATACTAAAATATATTAATCATGGCATGCTTACCGTCCACTATTTTAAAAGTGGGGAATTTGACATGCAAATCCTAAAGTTTCATAAACAATTCACTTTACCCTTTTTAATTTCATGCTCACAACTTTTGTCACCTTCGCAATTTCATCCTTTTTATTAAATTAAGCACTTAAACGACAACATTTTTCTACGATATTTTCACACACATTAGTCCATATATAATAAACATAGAATATAATATCAAAATCTTTCTTGGGCTCGGATTCGTGGTCCCGAAACCACCGTTCCGATTAGGGTCAATATTGGTCTGTTACAACTCTCCCCCCTTAAGGATTTTCGTCCTCGAAAATCTTACCGTTAAACAAGTTCGGATATTGCTGCCTCACTGAATCTTCAGGCTCCCATGTAGCCTCTTCAACTCCGTGTCTATTCCATAATACTTTCACTAATGGAATCCTCTTATTTCTCAACTCTTTCATTTCCCGAGCTAAGATACGGATCGGTTCTTCATCATATGTCAAATCGGATTGAATTTCAACTCCTGACGGTGTGATTACATGAGACGGATCTCGATCTCAGATTTGTGAAGCATCGAGACGTGAAATACATTGTGTATCCTTTCTAACTTAGAGGGCAACTTCAATCTATAAGCGACAGGCCCAATACGTTCAGTAATTTCATACGGTCCGATAAATCTCGGACTCAACTTGCCTTTCCGACCAAATCGGAGTATTTTCTTCCACGGAGAAACTTTTAAGAACACCCAATCTCCAACCTGAAATTCAATGTCCTTTTGCTTCAAATCGGCATAGGACTTTTGACGATCCGAAGCGGCTTTCAAATTGTTTCTAATGACAACCACTTTCTATTCTGTTTCTTTAATCCAATCAACCTCGTGTATCTTATTTTCACTGAGCTCAGTCCAATACAACGGTGTGCGACATTTTCGACCGTATAAGGCTTCATAAGGCACCATTTTTATACTAGTTTGGAAGCTATTATTGTAAGCAAATTCAACCAAGGGTAGATATCGTTCCCACGTACCTTCAAATTCGAGAACGCAACATCTCAACATGTCCTCAAGTATCAAAATAGTTCGCTCAGACTGACCGTCTGTTTGCGGATGGAAGGCTGTACTAAAATGAAGTTTAGTACCTAAAGCATCTTGCAATTTCTTCCAGAACCGCGATGTGAATCTCGGGTCCCTATCTGAAATAATGGAACTCGGTACACCGTGCAACCTTACAATCTGCGACACATACAATTCGACAAGCTTATCAAGTGAATAGTCGGTACGTACCAGTACAAAATGAGCTGATTTAGTCAGTCTATCAACGATAACCCATACGGCATCTTTCCTACTCGGTGTCCTAGGAAGACCGGATACAAAATCCATTGAAATTCTATCCCATTTCCATTCGGGTATCATGATTGGTTGAAGTAGTCCGGACGGTACCTGATGCTCAGCTTTTACTTGCTGACAGATTAGGCACTTGGAAACAAATTCAGATATATCCCATTTCATACCAGGCCACCAATAGAACTGTTTCAAATCGTTATACATTTTCGTGCTACCCGGGTGTATCGACATTCGACCACTATGGGCCTCACTTAGAATCATTCGTATCAAATCTGAGCTCTTCGGAACACATATTCAGTTTTTAAAATTCAAACAGCCATTCGCATCTATCGAAAATCGATTACTTTCCTTTCTCGCGTTGAATTCGACTAGAAATCAAATCTTTGTCGACTTTCCGGGCATCACAAATTTGTTGAATAAACATCGGTCTTGCTTGTAACTCGGCTATGATCGAACCATCATCAGACATAGCCATCTGTGCGTTCAATGCACGAAGAGCAAATAATGATTTTCGACTTAACGCATCCGCAACAACATTGGCTTTCCCCGGATGGTAGTCAATCACTAATTCATAGTCTTTCAGCAATTCTAACCATCTGCGTTGTCTCAAGTTTAGATCTTTCTGAGTCATCAAATATTTTAGACTTTTGTGATCCGAATAAATATGACATTTTTCGCCGAATAAGTAGTGACGCCAAATTTTCAATGCGAATACAATGGCTGCTAACACCATGAAACACCCCACACCCGGCCCACGAGCCTGAACCGGATCTGGTATGTTCCTTAAGTAAATCGGTTTTCAAATTCTTGGTTACTTAGAGAAAAATTGTAAATTTTAGAAAACGTTGTTTTGGGTTGGGCTTAAATTGGAACCCATTTAGTAAATTTTGAAAATCCAACTTAAATAAGGTGACAAAATAATTTTAGGGTTATTATTTTAAAAGAAATAAATTTACTTAACTTTAATCAAAAATAAATTGTATCATATCAAATAAAAATAAACAGAAATAAAGAAAATCCAACTGGGCCTTATGGCCTTATTACATCATTCAAACCCAAAATAAAATTTAAAGTACTAAAATTATATAAAGTCCAAATTTCTAAATAAATTCTTCAAGTGATGCATGGCCACCTTTAGCTCTCTGCCGACCCGGTCCATTCTCGCTCATCACACGAAAAATAATTCCCAACTGAGTGAGTCATTGCACTCAATGTGTACATGAGTACTAATTTTCAACAAATCAGGCATACAAGTCATATCAATTTCATGTTCATACAAAATAAAGGATGATGCAACCCAAAGCCAAGCCTATTTGTCCATCCGCTACACACCACCACCGTACCAAACTTTGTACACCGTGGTGACTACTAAGTTGACCCTCCATCCGCTACACACCATCGAAGGCAGTCGCTGCAGTCGACGTGCTCATCGCCCACTTACGTTGTGTTTTTAGACACTATATTCGAGATAATGTAACCGAAGTTACCATATTCAATTAATCGGATTTGTAGCCACCATATTTCGTTGGTGAGACCAAAGTCAAGATCTTCGTTGGTGAGACCGTAGTCATCACCTTCACTTTCTCCCTTCACATATATCCCAAATGCCCCAATTATTACATATCATTCATGTCATACTTAAATTCACATTCATGTCACTTTTCAGAATATAACACATTCATAATCCTATCAAAAGTAGGAATACGTACTTGGGTACTTTTTGCCACATTTGTGGTACTTAGCCACATTCTCATTCTTACACACATTCATATATTAAAACAATTATTGCCAATATATATATTGAAAGTTAGTGTGAGTACACACCTGATTTGCTTAATAGATTCCTTGAAATCCAGAAGAAATTGATCTGTTGCCTTAGATCTCAATCCCTATATTCGCCACATTATTAAAATACATAATAAACCCCTTTTGACTTTAAAACCAAATCCTAGTAGGATTTGTATTTCTTACCTTGTTGCCGAATTGTTTTCAAGAACCAAGCGCCGAATCTTGGTATTCCTTCCTTGTGATTTCGGCCAACACCATATCACTTCATTAGTTTTCGGCTTTTTAATAATCCATATAGATATATATTAAAATAGCCTCGGCCAAATTTATTTTGATACTTACCTTTTAAATCTTGAATCCCGAATGATCTATCTTCCGATTAAGGAATTCCTTGAATCAAATCTCGATATTCTTCTTTAATAATCGGCTAAGAGACAATAGAAGAGATTATTCCCTAGATCTTGATTAGGAGAATTAGAAGAACAAAATTGATTGTTCTTACCTTAATACCTTAATCGATTGCTTCCTTGCCTAGAGTCACAGAGATTCGGCTATGGGGTTTTTGTCAGGGATCAAAAGAAAAAGGGTTTTGGCTTAACAGATGAAGAAAAGAGAAGCGTAAAAGATGAAGAGAAATTTCGGCAGAGAGGGGGAAAGAGCTAGGGAATTTTGGTAAAGCGGAAAAAGAAGTAAACTGAGGAGTAGCCCTCCTCCTTTCCTTTTATAGGCAAAGTTATCAGCCAAAGAGTCCCTTACTTGGCCACCACTCCTCTTTTTGATAATATTATCTCTTTTATTTAAAAGATAAAAGCCTTTAATCCATCAATTATCTCTTATTATTCACATATTTATGTGAATAAAACTCCTTTATTTATCTCTTATTATTCACATATTTATGCAAATAAAACTCTTCCTTTTCTAGAAACCCATGCCGTCCACCTCGTTTCTCCGGAAGCAAAAATTAAACTTATTTAGTTGCTTCCCAAGTGACTCGAACCCAAGCCCAACAGCTCTTGCACATGGCGCCATTTCCATAGGCCCTAAGTGACACATTCAGGCCATTTTTCCAAGCCTAATTGTGTGTCAAACCTCTCCAACTTTTTCTTTTAAGGCCCTCTAGCCCTTATTTCCTATTTTGAACTTTAAAATTTGACATTTTGGTATCATTTCTAAGTTTCCTAAAATTTTCAATCGGCTCTGTAACTTGCCATTTTTCTTACATTCCAAGTTTCCAAAAATGTTCAGGTTTCCTAAAATGTTGATTTCCAAAATGTTGAGTTTCCAAAATGTTGATTTCCAAAATGTTGAGTTTCCAAAAATGTGTACTTTCCATTTTTGAACCATTTCTTACATTTCTAGGTTTCCTAAAATGTTCACTTTCCTCTTTATCCCTTTACATTTTCAGGACATTTCCCTACATTTCCAAGACAAGACATTTCCTTACATTTCCTTGCATTTCCTTACATTTCCATACATTTCCTCACATTTCCTTACATTTCTTACATTTCCTTACATTTCCATACATTTCCTTACATTTTCTTACATTTCCTACTACATTGCCTTACATTTCCATACATTTCCACACATTTCCACACATTTCCATACACTTCCATACATTTCCATATATTTCCATACATTTCCTTATTTCTAGAATTCACATAACACATTCATAATTCATAAAACATGCCATTTTACCACATGGTTCCTTGTGTCATGCTTCACACTGAGTTTCTTTTAAAGCCTCATTTACCTAGCTCCCTTTTACTTAAAACCAATAATTTTCCAAAGCTTTCTTCTTCCATCCTAAAATTCTAAAAACCCTTAATACACTTCCAACACTGCCAAAACCTACTAACTCATGAATTATGCACAAACGCATAACCCCTAATCTAGGATGTTACAGTTCTACCCTCCTTAAAAATAATTTCGTCCTCGAAATTACTTACTAACAGTCGTACAATCCTTCTCACCGCACTATGCTTACGCTGCGCACTCTGATCTTAATAGAACCATCATACTTTCTAGGCACAATTTCTAAGTTCACGTCCCTTTAGAACTCATTTCTAATGTCGCGATTTAATCCGATTAAAGAGTTTATGCATCAGAATTTTTTTTTTGTTCCACTTATTAACAGCGCAAAGTTTTATGAAAAGAGATGTTTAAAAGTGGTTCTTTCGATCAAACAAAGTTCTCAGCTCAAGTTCACTATTCAGAAAGTCACGTTCACATTCATCAACCAATTATGAACTTTCGTTCATTCAGAGAAATGTTGTAGTTTTCATTGTTGTTGTTTTTCCACTACCCAGGGGTATTTTCGTAATTTGTCCTACAGGGGTATTTTCATAATTTTTCAAAAGAAAAAGTTCCTTGGTGATTTTGTCAGAAAGTATTTTGGTAATTTAAATTCCCAGGGTATTTTTGGGAAAATTTTTGAAATCCGAGGGTATTTCGGTAATTTTTCACAAACCGAGGTAAATTTGGGAAAATTAGGGATATTTCATAAGTTGCGAGAACTTTGAGGTTCTTTTTGAGAATTGTACTTTCCAAAACGGTGATGTTGCAAAAATTTTAGAAATGCAGGTCGGTTTGGTAATTTTGTAAGTTGGGGCAATCTCATAATTTTTCTAAAATCAAAGTATTTTTGACAGTTTGCAAATTAAAGTTTTTGAGCATTTATAAAATAACAAAATTTTGGTAAAACCGTTGAGTAGTTGGTCATTTTATAAATCAAGGGCATTTTTGTAATTTTACCACTTGAGGCATTTTTGTAATTTTGAAAATCGAATTTTTTTCGAAAATTTTGTAAAGATGGTTTTCACAAATTTAAAAGATAGTTTTAAGAGTTTTAAAACTAGGGTTTCGTTGTTTTTTTTTATAAAAACACAGCTAGTTCCCTTTCGGGTTTTAGTTATTGTGTTTAGCCTATGACCGAGTCCTCTTGGTCAGGGTGAACCAAAGCTACGCACTGTAGGATTCTGCGAAGAGGAGGTGAGTCACTAGGATCGCTTAAATACTGTGCTCTTAGGATCCAATCCTAGACATGCGCACAGGGGTTACCACACCCTAACTTAGTGACTTAGCCATAGGTTTGTTAAGTGCATTAAGTCTTATGTGTTTGTGTATGAGTAGTCTAATCCTAGGGTTCAAGTTCCTATCATTCTATTCTACGTTCCATGCCTTTTCTACCCCTATATAAATCACATAATCACACATAGAGTTAGGGGTACTTACCAGTGGTGGATCATGGGTGGAGACTTAGGTGCCATGCCGCAGAGAACTGTTTAAATTCAAAAAAATCATTTGGCTCGCTTTGAAAACGTTTTGGGCCTTAGCCACAAAGCCGAGAGTTTAAAAGCGGGCTCGATATCAAATCAAAACACCCACACCCGCCCACGAGCCTGAACCGGATCTGGTATGTTCCTTAAGTAAATCGGTTTTCAAATTCTTGGTTACTTAGAGAAAAATTGTAAATTTTAGAAAACATTGTTTTGGGTTGGGCTTAAATTGGAACCCATTTAGTAAATTTTGAAAATCCAACTTAAATAAGGTGACAAAATAATTTTAGGGTTATTATTTTAAAAGAAATAAATTTACTTAACTTTAATCAAAAATAAATTGTATCATATCAAATAAAAATAAACAGAAATAAAGAAAATCCAACTGGGCCTTATGGCCTTATTACATCATTCAAACCCAAAATAAAATTTAAAGTACTAAAATTTTATAAAGTCCAAATTTCTAAATAAATTCTTCAAGTGATGCATGGCCACCTTTAGCTCCTCATAGGCAGGTCCATTCTCGCTCATCACGAAAAATAATTCCCTCAACGGGTGAGTCCACAGACTCAATGTGTACACAATACTAATTTTCAACAAATCAGGCATACAAGTCATATCAATTTCATGTTCATACAAAATAAAGGATGATGCAACCCAAAGCCAAGCCTATTTGTCCATCCGCTACACACCACCCGTACCAACTTTGTGCACCGTGGGGACTACTAAGTCGACCCTCCATCCGCTACACACCATCGAAGGCGATCGCTGCGATCGGCGTGCTCATCGCCACTTACGTTGTGTCTTTAGACACTATATTCGAATAATGTAACCGGTTACCATATTCAATTAATGGGACCGTAGCCACCATATTTCGTTGGTGAGACCAAGTCAAGACACCTTCGTTGGTGAGACCGTAGTCATCACCTTCACTTTCTCCTTCACATATATCCCAAATGCCCCAATTATTACATATCATTCATGTCATACTTAAATTCACATTCATGTCACTTTTCAGAATATAACACATTCATAATCCTATCAAAAGTAGGAATACGTACCTGGGTACTTTTTGCCACATTTGTGGTACTTAGCCACATTCTCATTCTTATACACATTCATATATTAAAACAATTATTGCCAATATATATATTGAAAGTTAGTGTGAGTACACACCTGATTTGCTTAATAGATTCCTTGAAATCCCGAAGAAATTGATCTGTTGCCTTAGATCTCAATCCCTATATTCGGCCACATTATTAAAATACATAATAAACCCCTTTTGACTTTAAAACCAAATCCTAGTAGGATTTGTATTTCTTACCTTGTTGCCGAATTGTTTTCAAGAACCAAGTGCCGAATCTTGGTATTCCTTCCTTGTGATTTCGGCTAACACCATATCACTTCATTAGTTTTCGCTTTTTAATAATCCATATAGATATATATTAAAATAGCCTTGGCGAATTTATTTTGATACTTACCTTTTAAATCTTGAATCCCGAATGATCTATCTTCACGATTAGCGGAATTCCTTGAATCTGAAATCCCGATATTCTTCTTTAATAATCGGCTAAGAGACAATAGAAGAGATTATTCCCTAGATCTTGATTAGGAGAATTAGAAGAACAAAATTGATTGTTCTTACCTTAATACCTTAGTCGATTGCTTCCTTGCCTAGAGTCACAGAGATTCGGCTATGGGGTTTTTGTCAGGGATCAAAAGAAAAAGGGTTTTGGCTTGACAGATGAAGAAAGGAGAAGCGTAAAAGATGAAGAGAAATTTCGGCAGAGAGGGGGAAAGAGCTAGGGAATTTCGGTAGAGCGGAAAAAGAAGTAAACTGAGGAGTAGCCCTCCTCCTTTCCTTTTATAGACAAAGTTATCAGCCAAAGAGTCCCTTACTTGGCCACCACTCCTCTTTTTGATAATATTATCTCTTTTATTTAAAAGATAAAAGCCTTTAATCCATCAATTATCTCCTCAATTATCTCCTTAGAAAATAATCCTTTATTTATCTCTTATTATTCACATATTTATGTGAATAAAACTCCTTTATTTATCTCTTATTATTCACATATTTATGCAAATAAAACTCTTCCTTTTCTAGAAACCCATGCCGTCCACCTCAATTATTCAGGAAGCAAAAATTAAACTTATTTATTTGCTTCCCAAGTGACTCGAACCCAAGCCCAACAACTCTTGCACATGGCGCTATTTCCATAGGCCCTAAATGACACCTTCAGGCCATTTTTCCAAGCCTAATTGTGTGTCAAACTTCTCCAACTTTTTCTTTTAAGGCCCTCTAGCCCTTATTTCCTATTTTGAACTTTAAAATTTGACATTTCGGCATCATTTCTAAGTTTCCTAAAATTTTTGATCGGCTCTGTAACTTGCCATTTTTCTTACATTCCAAGTTTCCAAAAATGTTCAGGTTTCCTAAAATGTTCAGTTTCCAAAACGTTGTGTTTCCTAAAATGTTGATTTCCAAAATGTTCAGTTTCTAAAATGTTGGATTTCCAAAATGTTCAGGTTTCCAAAAATGTGTACTTTCCATTTTTGAACCATTTCCTTACATTTCTAGGTTTCCTAAAATGTTCACTTTCCTCTTTATCCCTTTACATTTTCAGGACATCTCCCTACATTTCCAAGACAAGACATTTCCTTACATTTCCTTGCATTTCCTTACATTTCCATACATTTCCTCACATTTCCTTACATTTCCTTACATTTCCATACATTTCCATACATTTCCTTACATTTTCTTACATTTCCCTACATTGCCTTACATTTCCATACATTTCCACACATTTCCACACATTTCCATATACTTCCATACATTTCCATATATTTCCATACATTTCCTTATTTCTAGAATTCACATAACACATTCATAATTCATAAAACATGCCATTTTACCACATGGTTCCTTGTGTCATGCTTCACACGGAGTTTCTTTTAAAGCCTCATTTACCTAGCTCTCTTTTTACTTAAAACCAATAATTTTCCAAAGCTTTCTTCTTCCATCCTAAAATTCTAAAAACCCTTAATACACTTCCAACACTGCCAAAACCTACTAACTCATGAATTATGCACAAACGCATAACCCCTAATCTAGGATGTTACACTCCAGGTCGTGAGTTGGATAATTTTTCTCATGCGGCTTCAATTGTCTCGAAGCGTAGACTACCACCTTGCCTTCTTGCATTAAAACGCAACCCAACCCATTCAAGGAAGCATCGCTAAAAATAATAAATTCTTTACCCGATTCAGGCTGAGTTAATACTGGAGCTTCGGTCAAAAGGGCTTTCAACTGCTCGAAACTTTTCTGACACTTTTCTGACCACTTAAACTTGACATCTTTCTGTAGTAGTTTCGTCAAAGGTGTAGCTATTACAGAAAAACCTTTTACAAATCGTCTATAATACCCCGCAAGGCCTAGGAAACTTCGGATCTCGGAAACATTCCTTGGTGGTTTCCAATCGAGTATAGCTGCTATTTTGTTTGGATCCACCCGAACACCTGAAACCGAAACAACATGGCCCAAGAAGCTGACTTTATTCATCCAGAACTCACACTTACTGAACTTTGCATACAATCGTTGATCTCTCAAAGTCTATAGTACTAATCTCAAATGCTCAGCATGCTCGGTTTCATTTTTGGAATAGATCAGTATATCGTCAATAAACACTACTACAAACCGATCCATAAACGGTCGGAAGACTCGATTCATTAGATCCATAAAAACAGCAGGTGCATTAGTAAGTCCAAAAGGCATAACCAAAAACTCAAAATGTCCGTACCTCATTCGGAACGCAGTTTTTGGCACATCTGTGTCTCTGACTCGCAGCTGATAATAGCCCGATCTCAAATCTATCTTCGAAAATACTGAGGCCCCCTTCAACTGGTCAAACAAATCATCAATCCGAGGTAATGGGTACTTATTCTTTATAGTCACCTTATTTAGTTGCCGATAGTCAATACACATTCGCATAGTCCCATCTTTCTTTTTCATAAATAAAACCGGTGCACCCCACGGAGAAAAACTCGGTCGCGCAAAGCCCCTATCTGTTAACTCTTGCAACTACGCTTTCAATTCTTTTAATTCAGTAGGTGCCATTCGGTACGGAGCTATCAAAATCGGAGTACTTTTGGCACTAACTCAATGCCGAACTCAATCTCTCATCATCTGGGGTAAAACCGGTAGTTCTTCAGAAACACATCGGGGTATTCACACACAATTGATCTGATTCAATTTGTTTCTCGGACATTTTATTACTGATTACATAAGCCAAATAAGCTTCACACCCTTTTTCACATACTTAGGGCTAACATCGAAGATATTATGTAGGCAACCCATTTACGCCACGAGATTTAATTACGATGGTCTCACCGTTTCAACATTTCAAATCAATAAGCTTTCTTTTACAATCCACTCTCGCCTCATGTGAAGTTAACGGTCCATACCCAAGATCATATCAAATTCGTCAAAGGACAACAACATTAAATCAGCTGGGAAGCAATAATCCCGAATCATCAACGGGCAACCTCTACACACTTTATTAACAAGCACACATCTACCCAAAGGGTTGGACACACGAATCACAAACTCGGTAGACTCAACTAGCAGAGTCTTGCCAAATTCTAAAGTTTCACACACATAAGAATGAGTCGAACCAGGATCAATTAGTGCAATCACAGTAGCATCATAAAGAGTGAAAATACCGGTAATGACGTCGGGGGAGGAAGCATCCTCTTTGGCTCGTGCAGCATAAGCTCTAGCCGGAGCTCTAGCCTCAGATCGAAACGTAGTGTTCTTCGTTCCTTTTTTACTAACACCTACATTGCCTGAATGTCTGGGTGGTCTACCTCGCATTGACGTGTTGCTCGGCTTAGTGTTCTGAACTGCATTTTGCTCAGCTAACCTCGGACATTCTCTAATAAAATGATCTGACGATCCACATTTATAGCAAGACCGATCATGAAATCTACAACTCCCTGAGTGCCATTTCCCACAGTGCTTGCATTCAACTCTATTCTGAGGAACGTTACCAACACTGGCTATCGAGGTAGCTCGAGAGCTCATAGGAGGTCGATCCCGTCTAGGTGGATCTGTAATGGCTTTATGTTGGCTGTAGTCATCTCTGGACTTCTTGGTTGTGGAATGAAAGACCTTACCCGAAGATCTTTTACGGATGTCTCTAGCTTCTGTCTTAGCCTTTCTTTTCTCTTTCCCGAGCTCTTCAGCTTTGCAAGCTCTCTCAACTAAAGTCACAAACTCTTGAATTTCAAGAATGCCAACAAACATCTTTATATCCTCATTCAGGCCATCTTCAAATCTTTTACACATAATAGCTTCAGTAGAAACACACTCTCTAGCATATCTGCTGAGCCTGACAAATTTTCTTTTATATTCCGTTACGGTCATTCGCCCCTGTTTCAGTTCAAGGAACTCCTTTCGTTTTTGATCAACGAATCTTTGGCTGATATACTTCTTGCAAAATTCATTCTAAAAGAAATCCCATGTCACTTTTTCTTTGAACCCATCGATACTAGTGTATTCCACGGTGATATGCAAAGGTCCCCATGATGAGGATATACCACACTTGAGGCATTCATCAGGAGTACAAAATAGCTCATCAAGTACCGAATAGTGTTATCAAGCCACATTTCGGCTCTCTCTGCGTCATCATCATCATTGGCTTTAAATTCTTGACCCCAAATTTTCAGATTTTATCAAGCTGGGGCCCTCTTTGGATCTCAGGATCTATCATCGGGGTGTTGAAGGAATTGGAGTTGGATTATTCGGGGTGGAGGTTGGTGTACAAATGGGTTATTTTGAATAAATTGGGCAAACCACTCATTCATCATCTGATAAAAGGCTTGTTTAGTCTCTCCTTCGTGGCTACCCGAAACAGGTCGAGAGTCTACCGGCGCTGATCCGTGTGCACGGTCAGGCGCTACGCTCTCTACATCATCAGCTACGGCTCTTTCAGGATCAGTGTCCATTCACTATATAAAACAAAGTTCAGGCTGTCAGAAGTCACCACACTATCAATATATAATGAAGGCATGTATAGCTAGACTCACACGCGCTACGGTAGTCCTAGAATCGACTAAACCGTAAGCTCTGATACCAATCAAATGTAACACCCCTTACCCGAAACCTTCGCTGGAGTCGAGTATATGGCATTACTAGACTTGACTATTAATTTGGGGCATAATAATTTAAAGCTGTCCAACTGCATCACATTGACTAAATTAACCATAACTCGAGTTACAAAACTCGAAATTGAGATCCGTAAATTTTCCTTGAAACTAGACTCATATAAATTTTTACCATAATTTTTCCAGAATTTTTCATATGGCCAATTAGTACAGTTTATTCATCTAAGTTACCCCTATTTCACTGCTTGATAATTCTGACCTATCTTTACAAAAATACAGTTATCGCATTGTACAAAATTTCAATAATTTTCTTGTTTATTCCAATCAAAAATAGACTCATTAAGGATTCTAATCATATAAACCATGCTCCATAATTATTTTTGTACAATTTTTAACAATTTTTACAAAACAGAACAGGGACTCACGAACTCATTCAGGACAAGTCTCACTAAAACTTAAATATATCATAACAAATAATTCCTTTACCTACTCTGTTTCTTTCATATAAAAATAGAAATAATAAGCTTTAATTCTATATCTTATTCACTTTCTAATTCAATTTATCCTATTTTTGGTGATTTTTCAAAATCACATCACTGCTGCTAACTAAAAACTATTTCATTGCAAAATATGATTAACTAGATTATAACCAAACATACCCACATACCCAATTCAAGGATTAATTTCATATACATACATTTCCTTATCAAAAATGATTAACTTCGATAAAAAAAAAAAAACACAAACATTACCATCATAAACCGACATTTGTATCAAAACACAAATAGCATACTTAATTAGAAATTTAGCCATATTCGCATGGCTATTATAAACATGACCCAAAAGTTTTCATCAAAACAAAGACAAAGTCTTTCCTATACATGCCTTCAACCGAAAATGTAAAATAAAGAGTACCAAAATATAGATTGACAGTGTGGGCGACTTTCCGAACGATCCCGACGAGCTTGTAGCTTGCACCTAATCTATAAAACAGAGGAAACATTTTACACAAATAAGCTTACTAGCTTAGTAAGTCCTAAATTTATGATAAGAATAACATTCAAATACCGACATTTAAATCACAATAATTCAACCTGTACGTTCGTACTCATATTTACTATCATGCCTTCAATTTCATACCTATGTAACGTATAAATTCAAAAGACTATTTCTCGTTAATCGCATACTTATGATCAAAATATTTACTCATAATCCATTCTTTCCAAAACTCAAAAATGTCGTCATATAACCATAGTTATAAACATTCATGTACTTAAATTTCAATTATTATCACATGGCATCAATATCACAACCACCCATGTGGCCGAATATACCTAGTCTAACTACTAGTATCCACATATTAAAAAAAAAAAAAAAACCAAAGTCACAATATTCATATCATTCATTAGGAAAATCGAGAACTCATATTATAACCACATATATATAGGTGTATATACTTCACTGAATCACTTGCTTACCTTGTTTTAAAATAGATAAGAAGTAAGTTCCTACTTTCGTGCTTACCTGAGCCATTAACTCGATAAATTTGCTTTAATTCGCCTTGAATACAATATCGGTTTCTATTTTGTAAAATACATCACCGGCATCAAGCCTGCTAGGCGTAAAAGCCCGATAAGTAACACCGGCACAAGGCCTGCTAGGCGTAAAAGCCCGATAAGTAACACCGGCACAAGGCTTGCTAGGCGTAAAAGCCCGATAAGAAACACCGGCACAAGGCCTGCTAGGCGTAAAAGCCCGATAAGAAACACCGGCACAAGGCCTGCTAGGCGTAAAAGCCCGAGTCATGTCAATGTAGTTAAACATTCCCAAACACTTCATACTATTATATACTCGTCCAATTCAATTGGGCTCACTCACATTAAACCAACAAAACCATCTCATCATTATGCAATCCAACAATTTCCATTACATAACCAACTTAAATCATCAACCTAATATGCCTACATACATTCGGCCATGATATAAATGGGTACAAAAATTCATCAATTTATAATATTAAACTGACCATAATTAATTCTTGACACGATTTAACTAAAGGACTTACTTGAAATTTAAGGAACCCAAATGCTTGGCTATTCGTTCACTTTGCTCTTTCCCGGTCTAGCTCCTTTTCTTTTTCCTCACGGTCTAAGAATTATCAATGACATTTGTTCAATATGTATTTCCAATTGATTTAACGCTATTCAATTCAATTGCAAGATTTCACAATTCTTACTATTCAATCTTGCATTTATACAACTAACAAAAATCCAATCCACCACATTGCAAATATATGCATACATATAATCTCTGACTCAATTAATTTACACCCAAATGAAATATTACATTCTGGTCAAATTACTAACATGAAACCAAATTATTATTAAACATATTCCTATCATATTTTAATATTTATTTATTCAAGCCAATTTTATCATAACATTCGACAATATGCCTTACTCCATGCATGCCTACATTATTTTTTTATTATTATTTTTTATAGAATTTACTCCCCCTTTTGCTTACGGTCTCCTTATGATCGAGCCCTTAAACAATTCACCATTTCTCATGAATTTCAATTAAATCCCATAAGAACCTAGAACATTATACCTCACTTCCCAAAATTCATAAAATTTATTATTCAAGACATAAATTTCTAGCCGATTGTTTCCAAAGTATCTAAGCCATAATACATACCTATTTCCCTTAAATGACACTTTAATACACTAATCAAGATTAAGGTTTCTTCATCATACATAATATACATAATTCCTACTAACGGTCAAATCTAGGGAAGGATTTATACTCAAAATTTCCACATGAAGTTAGTAGCATTTAAGATTTCTAGCATAACCGTACAAAAATTATTTGAAATGAAGCTTGATTTTTCACCTTATGCACACATGCAAAGTCCGGCCATGGAGCTTTCAAAAATGGCTTCTTCTTTTTCTTTCAAATAGAATCGGGGAAGAAGATGGGGAATAGGAGAGAAAATAGAATTAAAATACTTCTTTTTTTTTTTGTTTTAAAAATTAACACATATTAAAGCTTGCTAATTACACAAATAATACTTTAATTATAATATACTAAAATATATTAATCATGGCATGCTTACCGTCCACTATTTTAAAAGTGGGGAATTTGACATGCAAATCCTAAAGTTTCATAAACAATTCACTTTACCCTTTTTAATTTCATGCTCACAACTTTTGTCACCTTCGCAATTTCATCCTTTTAATTAAATTAAGCACTTAAACGACAACATTTTTCTACGATATTTTCACACACATTAGTCCATATATAATAAACATAGAATATAATATCAAAATCTTTCTCGGGCTCGGATTCGTGGTCCCGAAACCACCGTTCTGATTAGGGTCAATATTGGTCTGTTACAATATTGGAATATGGCTTTGATGAGAGATATTAAATAAGACCATGTCAAGGACATGGCAACGATGTGACATTTCGTATAAGACCTTGTCGGGGACATGGCATCGATATGTTAAATCATGTAAGACCCTGTTGGGGTATGATGTCAATGAGAACTACGTGTATGAGACTTAAGAGAGTTATTTAATAATTTGAATGATTCAACGGATATTTTGAATGTATGTGGTTGTACCACGAGAAGCGCAAGTATGTGTTAGAACTAAATTGATTTAAATTCAATATATGATGAGCCCTAGTGGGATATTTGTAATTAATGCACCTTAGTTGCATGAGATAGACTTATTGATGCATCGTGTGACTGCGAACGAGTATCGTAGGAAGTTAAGCAAGAATGATAGTGAGTGAAAATGTTTATGAATGAACATTTGAATTAGAGAAATGTATGTGGATAGATATTTGCAAATGCAGACTATCGGTGGGCTGTGTGCGATACCACCTAATATATTATTAATCGATGGGCTGTGTGCGATACCACCTGATATATTATTAATCGATGGGCTGTGTGCGATACCATCGCTTATAAATGATGGGTGAGCTAAGTGCGTAACCACCGAGAGATTAGTAATACGAGTGGCTTATTGAAAATGCTTGAAGTGTTGTTTTATATGATCTTGTGATGATCAATGCATGAATGTAGGCTAATTAAACGAGCATTTGGCTTGTGGCATGGTAAGAATATGGTAAGAGGTAGAATGAGTAAGCTTTAAGGATGATTGAGTAAGTAACTATGAGTTTATGAGAAAAGCTCATCATAATAACTTGCAGTCATGTAAATTCAATGAATATTAGTGTTTATTAGTTGTTTGCAGATGAACTTACTAAGCATTTTTGCTTACTCTTTTTATTTTTCTCATCTCTTATAGGTTAATTTAGCTAACTCAGGTTGGAGATCGCCGGAGATATTTTCACACTACCGAGAAGACACTCGGTATGAGGTATCAAGTCCCCTTGAGTTATGGCATGTATAGGACTAGTACTTAAGGTTGATTAAGACATTGTTAATGAAGACAAATTGTGTTGGCTTAAGAGAACTTATGGTTTGTTTGTATATAGCCATGGATAATGGCCTAAGTTGTTTGTAATTACATGGGAAATAGTTCTCCCAAATGTATGAGATGAAGACTTTATTTCTTTTATGATTAAATGCCTTTAATTCAAGAGTAATATCGATGTTATGTGTAGTTAGGTGATGAGGTATGAAATGTATTGAATTGAGCATGAGTTTGATCTTGATTTCAGGGTGGCAATTGGCTTGGTAAATAGCCTCTAAGTGCCCACACGGTTAGACACACGGGCGTGTGTCTAGGCTGAACGTACCCTGCACCTTTATAATTGAAGTCAGGATAGGCCACGGGCAAATTCCATGGCAGTTTGTATAAGCCGTGTATGACACACGGTTAGAACATAGGCGTGTGCCTAGGCTGTGTGATCAAGTCAGTATATCAAGGTTTAGCACACGGTCTAAGTGACACGGGCGTGTCAAGGCCGTGTGAAATTAGTCAGTGTCGACCACGGGTGGGAGACACGGGCATGCCTTAGGGGTATACGGGCGTGTCCCTAGGCCTACACGGGCGTGTGGCCCTTGTTTTGTTAAAAAGTTTCCCGAACTCGTGAAAGTTCCCGAAAAGATTCATATACTTCTCGGAAGTATGTTTAAGGCCTCGCAGGCCGAATTTGAGTAAGAGATTATGATTAAATGAAATTTTATAGCCCGTAAGCACATGTTTAAGAAGGTTCAAGCATAGTAATGTCTCGTATCCGGTCTTAGCCTCGGACTCGGGTATGGGGTGTTACAATAATTTTATATTCAAGATTCAATAGAAACATTATTAATAAATATTCAAATAAATACATTTTATTATTGACTTTATAGATTTAAAAATATGAGAAAAATAGATAATACAAAATATTAATTCCCAATTGATTGATTTTCTTTATCTTAATTTCTCAAATAGATATGAGTCAAACTATTTATCTAGTCAGGATTTGTGTTGGTTCGAACCAATTTCATTAGATGCAATTAATACTTATTAAAAAATAATATTTAATTAAATTGTAAAATATGTTTATTTTCCTTTGGTTTTGACACATAAATTAAGAATAAATAAATAAATGTATATATTATAAATTAGATTACCAATATATTGATATTATCTCACACATTTAATTTTATTAATTGAAATTTGATGTTTAATTTAATTATAAAATATATTTATTTTCTTTTGAGTTGTGACATGTAAATTAAGAATAAATAGGTTAATTTATACATTATAGATTAGGTTACCAATATATTGATATTATCTTTATATATATACACATTTTAATTTTCATTAATTATAAAAATTAATTTTAAAATTATTAATTATTATATTATTTAAAATAAAATCATATAAAAATTATATTTATTTAATATCAAAAAATTGGATTTTTATTAATTTTAATTTATCTAATTATATTCAATAATTTTTATAGATTTATAATATTATAAATTAATAATATATTATGTTAATTTTTAAGTAGAACTAACCAAATTAATTAATTTCACATTAATATAATATCATATTAATTAATATTTAATTAATAATGCTTTTATTATTGTCACATAATAATACTATAAATTGTATAATTATCAATAAAAAAATTCACATCAACTCAAAACTTTATCTAAACTTGTGATTATATATATTATAGGTATAAATTATATAGTAGATTATAGATTATTAGTATATTTAACGTCTAAAAGTTTTATTTTAAAATATTATTTAAATTACATATTGTTTTACAAACAAAACCTTGATTTTTAAGTTTTTATAATAAGAGTACAATAGTTAGAAAATTAATCATATCTAGTGTAAACATGTTTTCATGATCCATTAATGTAGATTATACATATTAAGTTTTAACTATATTAAAATTACTTAATTATTGTTTTATATAAAAACTTTTAAATTTTAAATATATATATATATATATATATATATAAAATCACATGTATCATCATCTGCTTTATGGTTTGAAATTAATTTTGTTCAGACTGGAATAGCATTTAGATAAAGATAAGGTTGACCAAGAAATTAAAATAAAAAAATACAAAAATTGACCCGAAGCAAACTAAGAAAAGTAAGTTAAAAAACTATTGTTACCCAAAACAGAATTGAATTTTATTTTTATTTAATTTATATTAAATTTTAATTTTTATAATATAATAAAAAACATTTTATAGTTAAAATAGTTACAATAACTTACAAGTTCTATATAGAATACTTCTTTAGAAAATAAAATATAAAAGTTATTGATAATTTTTATTTACTTGAAATAATGTTTTTTTTTTTTTACTGAAACTTTGTAAAATAATATTCAATAGTCATAAAATAAAACATATCTTGTCAAAATAAGTTGTTAGCTTTGATGTTCTAAGCTTTTGATATAACAACATTTAAGATAAAGTCTTATTCACATTTCCTAAGTCATTTGGTGAAAATAATTATTGGAAATTTTGTTAAATATTTTCAAAGCATTCAAAGACTTGCAAAAGTACTTAAAAACATGTTTTAAATGTGTTTTAATTTATCTAAATGCTTTTGAGTCAAACCAAAATGTTTTTAAGTGTTTTAAGCTCATTTATATATATAAGTTTGGGACGTAGTATCTATACCCTAATTTAGTTGTATCAATACAACTAAGTGAGTAAAAAAAAATTGTGAAACTATGGGGACTTCTACCCATACATCCTGTGCGATATATCGATACAATTCCACTTCTACCTATATATCTTGTGAGTTGTACAAACACAAGTCTGTCTACAATGCTTCCAATGGCTATAAATGGTCATAAAATTTTCCCTTGTTATATATACACATTAAGAACACTTCAACACACAATAGATGAACATCCAAGCATAGAAATCAAGAGAAAAACCTTCAATTCTTTATTTTCTTATTTTCTCTTATATATATCTATTAGGTGCTTATTGTTATATCTATTTATCATTCTCATTTTTTTTTCTTTGAAAGATAACTAACACTTGTAAACACACACACCCCTTTGAGAGATTTCATTTTTTACATCCTTCATCTTTGTTTTTGAGGTATAAAACCTTAAAGGTTTCTAGTTGAGTCATTAAAGCTAGAGGGTTTTAGTTTAGCCACAAAAATTAGGGCACAAAAATTAGGGGAAAGATTTTGTCTTAGCCTTTGTAAAAGATAAAGATTGTAAATGATAGTTATTGTAAGCATTATACCTTTTCTTCGGAAGGTAGAAATTCTTATAGTGAATTGAGAAATCCTTAGTTAATGTATAGCAAGGTAATAGAGGTAGGCATTTGGAGTCGAACCACTATAAATCGAATTGTCAAAACTTTTTTTTCCTCTCCTCTCCTCATCATTTAGAAGAGTTTGCGAAAAAATTTAAAATATTAATTCATTCCCTCTTGATATTTTTTGGCCTAACATAAACCTAAAAATCTAAAAAAAAAAAAAAAAAAAAACTAATATAGAAAAATCGTGAATTGAACCAAACTGAAAATGCAACTTCATCAAACAGTTATATTCTCTTTATTTTTAAACCATAATTGTTGATTTTTTAAAAAAAAAAAAAAAATCTTATAAGATGCCACTAAATCTTACCATTAATAGTATAAAAATAAAATACCACTATAGTACAAATACCGTATAAAAATGTAGATGTGAACCATTCAAACGAACAAACAAAAAAAAAAAAAAAAAAAAGAAGGGGCGGTGGAGATGAGATGATATTGAGCTCGTTGCACGTGGACCACGTGACCCGAAATCCTGCCGCCCTTTCCTTCACCCTTATTCTCAGGGCCCTCAATAAGATTCTGGTTTTTTCGATGTATTAAATCATTAAATTAAATAATAACCAATATTGGAAGCATTAAGGAAGTTGGTGACCAAGGTGAGGCATTCCACGTCACAGGGAACACACATTAAGTAGAGGTACGTACTACGAAGATGCAGTAGTATTTAGAATTTTTATTCCCTTCCCTTTGTCCTTTTTCCTTCTATTACTCTTTTGTTTTGATTGTTTGCTTCCTTAGCAGTGTTATTTTCGCGGAAACCCATCATACACCGCCTCAAAACTGGCTGCCTTTCAGCGGCTGACCACCTTATTCACGAGGCTGGAGTTTGTTTTGTTTTTTAAAGTTACAATTATATGCTTTGAACATGGACATTATTTTGACGTTTGAAAACCAAAACATCTTTTAGGGATATCGGGTTTGGGTTACTCTATATTAATAAATTTTATGTATATAAATTAAAAATTTTGTCTAAATTTATTCATATTTGTAAATGAATAATTATATACATTCTTTTTTAAAAATATGGGTGTCGAACCCAACAAAAAAAAAATCATATTTAATAATACAAATATTTGTAGATAGCAATTAGGAGGATCAAATTAATAGGGATTATTTAATAAAAACAAGTAAAATAAGGATTAAGGGTGTTTTAAAATTAAAACCTAAAACTAAAATTTAAACAATTGCAAGAAAGATAGCAAAATAGAATTTAAGAAAATCAATATGGTAGAGTTTAGTTAAAAGTAAAATCACAATTTTGATTCATGGGTTTGATCATCGATGTAAATATAATATTTCAATATTTAATGATAAATTGATTATAGTTGTCGACAAACGCCAAACAACAAATCTCTTCTTACATTCTCGATAACCAAAAGAAACACTATTAATTATTTCTTTATCAATAAATAACCTTATAATGAGCACTTTGGATTTAACTTGTTTGATACGAACTCGTTTCGGTGATGATTTGAGTCGTAATAGCTGCCTGATCATAAATTTGAGTAAGAGGTTGTTCGGTCTAATTTTGAGTTAGATTTTATCAAGAATAAGCTGAAAAGAAAGGAAAATAGGTTTAAACAAAAGGTTTGCAAAAAGTTTAGGGAATAGATAGAAATGATTAAGGCCAAAGAATGAACCAACAATGATCAAAATTGTTGACCTGATTCTTATTAGGACATTTAGGTGATTTCGGTTTAGGAAACAATGGATAAACCTTGACCCACTATCAATGGTGATAAGAACCAAAGGTATACGAACACCACACTCTAAAGTGATAAGTTCGGCTAAACAATGGAAATCTCACTAGTTTCAAATTGATTATCAAATTGGTAAATGTCCATTACAATGAGCTGATTACAAGTATTTATAGTGTTAGATAAGGCCTAGCCGAAAGTCACAATTGTTCAGCTTAAATGAGCTAATAATGGGCTAAAATAAAACTTAATCACTAAGCACAAATTCTTGAAATTCTAGGCCTAAGTAACAACAACTTTTAACATGATTTAATGTTCCAATTCAGTTGAATAAATGAGCTGATTACTTAGGCTGGAAGAGTTCAACATTTTGAGCAGCCAAATGACTTCAATTCCTTCATTAAACCAGCCTTGGGCAGCCGAAAATTAATAGACACCAGCAACATGTATAATGCTCTCCTTTAATTTTTGTCCATTGTTATTCTTGAATAACTCCTTGGAGAAGATGGAGAGGCTGCCTAATTTTAATGATGCACATTACTCTCCTTTAAATGTTGTAACAACCCTTGTATGTAACCAATTCAGCTGAATAGTTGCATTTATCAATTTGTAACAGCCCCTTGTACATAACTGATTCCAATTGAATAGTCACCTATAAGCATTTATTAACAAACACATTAAAACAAATTAAAACACACTAAACTTAATAAGCTTAATTAATAAACTGTAAATAAACACATTTAACACTTAACTTAATTTAATAAACTGTAAATAAACTCATTTAACAATAAGTTATTCCAACAATTAAATTAACTAAGATAAGCATTTATTCCAGCAATTAATTAACTAAAATGAGTTTAATAAAAATAAAGTTTAGTAACTCAATTATTAACAAAGATGAGTTTAATAAAGTCCAGCAACTCAATTATTAACTAAGATGAGTTTAATAAAAATTAAAGTTCAGCTTGCAATAAATTGCAAGGGACGCCTATTGAGCTGGTCCAAGCATGATCAATGGATTCGGCTACTTGCTCTCCCCAAGCTTGATCAACATAGCTTGCTAACACATCTTGAAACCTTTTAGCTCGTGACCGAGTTATAGGTCCTTGTGGCAACTCAACGGGATCGGTGGTAACTTCCTGAGCTAGGGTCGCATCATTATCAATAGTAACAATAACTAAAAGAGACTAAATTCTAGGAAACAAGCACACAAATAGGGTTTATTTAGACTAGATCACATATCCACATAACATTAATTGAATACATAGCTTAATTGTAATAGTCCGGTTTATACCCTAGTCAGAACAGTGGTTTCGGGACCACGAATCCGAGTTCGAATAATATTTTAATATTATTTTCTATGCCGTTGATATGTGATTAAGCATGTGGTAAATTTTCGTAAGTTAATTTGTCCGTCTGTGTGTTTAATTTGACAAAAGGATGAAATTGCATTGAATGTGAAAGTTGTATGCTATTTGTTAAAGTGCTTTTGTGTTGTGGCTTTATAAATGTGACGATTTATGTGGCAATTTAGCCATTTCCATGGTTAGTGGACGGTTAATTTCATAAATAACCTTGAATTATATGTTTTGTTATATTTGTTAAAAAGGTTAAAAATATCTTTCATGTATTAATTGATTATTTGAAAAATAATGCATGAAAATAGAACATTTATTCATGCATTCTCCACCAAAAATACAAAGGAGAGAAAGGGTTTTGAAGTTTTTCTAATATGCGGTCATTTGAGAGCCAAATTAAAGGTATGTTTTCGGTTGGTTTTCGATAATTTTTACGTTTTTGCAATCGTTGCTTTGAGAGCTATCAAACCCATGTTTCAATTTAATGAATTGATGATGTTTGTGTGAAATTCCATTGATGATATGTCAAGCTTTTTGATGATTTTGGGTGTTAAATGAAAGATTTTAGCTAGATGAACATGTTTTATTCTTGAAGTTTTGATGAATTTAGCTAAATAGAACTAAATTAAGAAAATAGAAAATTGAGGGACTAAATTGCTAATTTGATGAAAAATTTAGGCTTGTATGTGATGTATATATATTCGGCTAAGCATGTGTATAAGTGGATTTTGCGAATTTGATGTTTTGAGAAAAATGGACTAAATTGATAAAATGTGCAACTGTGAGGGCTAAATTGCAAATAGCCCTAAATGTGTGTCCTTGGATTGAATTGAATGAATTAGTAAATAAAAGGGTTAATTCTGAATATGTTTAGATCAAGAACCGAGGAAAACGGATTTAGATTGCAGGAAAGCGAAAGTAACCGAGTAGCCATTTTCATTCCGATAAACCGAATCCGAGGTAAGTCATTATGAAAATAAACGTACTTGTATGATATTAAAATTGTTCATATGACTAATGTTGATTATGGATACTTATGAGAGGTTATGCTTATGAATTCCGAGAAAGGTTCAATATAGTAACTAAGTCCGAGAAGTCCCGTGTGAACCTAGGAGTAGATAGGATTAGCTATGTCATGACATAGGTATCTGTTCTGCTTTATCATGTAAGACCACGTCTGGGACGTTGGCATCGATATAAGCTTTACATGTAAGACTACGTCTGGGATGTTGGCATCTATATAAGCTTTACGTGTAAGACCACGTCTGGGACGTTAGCATCGATATAAGCTTTACGAGTAAGACCACGTCTGGGACGTTGGCATCGAGATGAGCTTTACGTGTAAGACCATGTCTGGGACATCGGCATCATATTGATTCGTGTAAGACCCTATCTGGGACAGTGGCATCGATATCCGAGTGCATGTAAGACCTCGTCTAGGACGTTGGCATTGTACGATTATTCCGAGCTTCCTAAGTATCCTACTAAATTCCTATTGGTTCAAAGGGTAAGACTGTGATACGAATTACAAATCTGAGCTATGAACAATTATGTGATATTAAATCCGATTCAGGTACGCTTATTATACACTATTTGTGTATATAAAGTAAGCATCTAAGTGATCTTACTATGATGATATGTATATGGAATTTATGATATGATAAGAATTGTTTTGGCTCGATGAGCTATGTGTTTATATGATTCTTGAATGGTGAAAATGACTAATGTGGTTAAAATTGTATGAACCAAAGCAAATAAGTGAGAGTCTGCTAAGTGATTGATATGTGCCAATGTATTTATTCGCACATATATGCCTTCCATACCAAGCTTATTTGTATATGAGTTATTAAGCTTTTGAAAAGCTTACTCTACGTATCTTTTCTCTGTTTTATAGGTCGTCAAAGATACTGAAGGCTCGGGACCGTCACGGATCGTCATCACACTACTAAACTTATTTTGGTACACTTTGAAAATGTATATGGCTAGATATGGCATGTATAGGCTAGTCCTTGATATGAATTGTTATGTGAACTTAGCCATGTTATTTGGCTAGTTATGTTTTGGTAATATGCTTAAAGGAATGTGATATGTAAAGTTGTTTTGGTAGGATTAGTTGATATATAAATGGTTATGATATGGTAAGTATATAGATGAATGGTGTTTGGGCATAATTGTGATTTGGTCATGCAAATTGGTATGTTTGGAATTTGTTTTGAATGTAAATATGGAATGGATATTGAATGTATTATTGTGTGATTTCCTTAGTTGTCAAATATGGATCATTTGGGATGGTTATTTGGTATATTTTGGTGGTTATATGTGAATGAAATGGGATGATATATGTTTCTTGTAGGTTTGACCCTTATGGGTGGCATTTTGGCCTTGTAAATGGCCTATAATGTCACACGGTTATGGCACACAGCCGTGCCTGGAGACCATAGGTGAATTGGCAGGATGTAGCTTAGTAGTACACGGCCTCGACATGGGCTTGCCAGCTGGCCGTGGTGTGCAAGTCAGTAGCTAGCTAAGAGTACATGGCCATGGCACATGGGCGTGCTTGGTGAACGTGGTGGGGAAGTCAGTATATGGCCTAGTAGCGAACGGCCATAGCACACAGGCGTGCCTAGTGACCGTGGAGATATAGTCAGTATATGGACACGGGTGGACACACGGGGGTGCCTAGAAGCCGTGGAGAGCACACAGTCTCCTTCCACTGGCATGTAACCCCTGAATCTTAGAAAAGTTTGAAATTTTCCATGGAATTTGTAGGTGTTCCAGTTGAGTCCCGACCTGATTTATAAGCATGCTTTTGGTCTTAAAGACTCATTTAGGGGGCATTGTATGCGTGATGGATGAATTAAATGTATGAATTCTTTTGTGAATGTTTTCGATCTGTCTGGTAATGCTCCTAACCTTAATCCGGTGACGGACACGGGATAGGGGTGTTACATTATATCCAAACATGCTATTTGTCACAAGTATTAAAATCAATTAAACAATTAAATTCTAATTGACAAGACAAATATTCTAAGTTATTAATGTTAGGTTGTCAAGACCTACAAAAAATAAAACCTACTTGAAAATATAAAATTTGCAGATAGTAGCAAATAGGGTTGTATTCATTAAGACCGATGATAACTTTATTTCTCTAATCAATGAGAAAAATGAAAATAAAAATAAAAGAAGTTTAAAATTAAAAACTAAATTAAAATTAAAATTAAAATAAAGTAAAAAGAGATTGTAAAATAAAATAAAAGAAAACCACAATGTAACGAAGCTCTAACCAAAGGTCAATTCTTCACTTGATTCATAAATACAATCATTGACGTAAGGATATCTTAAATGCCTTTAAGAAACTAGTTCTAGTTGCTAATTCAATGCCGAACAACCAATTTTTCCTTACTTATGCTACAAAAAATCAATTTGAAAATAATGATTATAAGCACAACGAAATTTAAAAATTTTCTTTGAAGCTGATCAGTTGTGATATTTATAGCAATAAACCTTTTACCGAATTATACCCGTGTATTCAGATTAGGTGACTTAGTTGTTCCTGGCTTTCTACCACTTGATCTTTTCTGCTAATCTTGACCTCGGTTTGCCAGAGCGTGGGTTGTATTCGTAAATTAATGAAAACCATGTAAACTTTCAAAAAGACTGGAGACCAAAGGATGAACTCTATCAAAATATATAATTTATTTTAGGAAAATAACTTAACTATATTTAGAAAGAATATCGAAGTAAGTGATGTGTATGTTTGACTTAACTTGTAATAACTCAATTTTTAGTGGTGTTAGAAACTATGGTTTCGGAACCTCATTTTTTATGTTTGAGTCCGTAATATTAATATTTATAGGGTTAATATAGAAATATATTGAATTTTGGTCTAGTAATCTTACCGAATTGATAATTAATTAAGTTATAGGGACTAAATTGTAAAAGTCTTATCACCATAGACTTTTAATTAGCTAAAAGTTTAAAATGATCAATAAACCATTTTATAATGTATGTTGGTAGACATCATCCACTAAGTTGGCTTAACAATGGATTAGATTAAGCTAATCAAGTTTAAATTAATTAAACTAATTTAATTAAATGTTAAACTAAGTATTTAAGTTAAAATAAAGAAAAAAATGTGTCATCTTCTTCCTCATATTATTCTTGCTGAATTTTAGATGAAAGAAAACCTTTGGGAGCTTTCAAATTTAGTCCTTCAATTAGTAAGCAACTTTAAGTCATTTTCTTGTGATTTTTATATTTTTGAGATCGTGGGAGTTTAATTTAGCTAGCCCGTGTATCAATCTGTAAAACTTTTAAAGTTTCTAAAAGTTGTCATTGATGAATTCTTAATGAAATTGGTGTTAAATGGATAGATTCTAAGATTAGATGTGAAAAAGAACTAAATTGTAAAGTGTAATTATTAGTTTTTGAACATAAAAACTAAATGTTAGATCCAGTGCCCTAAGTGTAGTATTTTCATCTAAATACACTTGTAATTTTTTGAACAGATTGTTTAATAAAATTATTCATTAATACTTTGTATATTGTCCTCACATGGTTTTTGCATGCCAAGAAATGTTGCTCACTAGTTGTCTAATGTTTAACTAATATTAAGTGGTATTACGTGGTCGGATCGTAATACTAAAAGACAACTTGTATTAGTAGACAAACCTAAACATGTCCTTAGTCTAATCGGAAATGAGCAAACCAATTGAAAGAATAATATGCCGTCTATCAAGTCCGATATGGGAGATGTCTTGTCTTGGGAATTAGAGCAGATGATTCCTAAAAGATAGAGACATAGATGTGACTGACTGGACTAACAGTACATCGGATCGAACCCAAGTAGAATAGATCCTGAATCCATTTATGGATTTACTCGCTTGTGACATTCATAGTGTGACATACCTAAATCGTAAGTGGATGGTAGACTATGTGTGCATGACTTGTACACTTTGATGTAAGTAAAAGCTTCAGTTAAAATAGATAAGGAATTGAAAGTTGGTGCGCTAGGTGTATCACTTCTATAGCACATAACATCATTCAAAATAGTAGAATTCATGCATGGTCCGAGACATGGGTAAATGATATCCTCTCATTGAAATTACATGGTTGATGAAAAGTAAACATGACCATGGGTATTTTGTCTTTGCGATGAATGACTTAATTACTATTCGATAGTAATTGTCTTTTCATTAAGGAAGATGTAATGGTTACCATGAGATAAATAGGGTCATATGGGAGAACAAATATTATCCCAAAGTGATCAATGATATCTTATGAGGGTAACACACTTATTAAAATGTTATTGGACGAGTATTGAGTAGTTGCTTTCTTAAGGGTATGTCATTAAGGATAGCTCAATCATGATACTATAGTGAAATGGCTTCGTGACTAAATAAGTTTATAATTAATAGGCAAAAATCCAAAACTTAATTATAAATTATTTGATCCCTAATTACATATGTCCAATCGTTCCTTCTGCTAGAAATGAAAATGGAAAAATGAATTGTGTGTTTGAATAGAAATGAACGGAATCAATAGGAAAAGAGAAATGAGAAACATTCAAAAATGAATATGGTTTTTTACAAAATAGAAAAATGGAATCATTTGAAAATGAATGTAGGTTTCCAAAAATAGAAATGGAAATGGTTCATTTGCAATTTTATATGGATTACTTAAAAATGATCGGAAGAATGAGTTTTTGTTTTTGAGTTGTTTTGAAGCCCGGAAATGAAAATAAATCATTGGTTCATAGTTTAAGTGTTAAGTTGTGAAATATTGAATATATTTTCTCGAAATTTTACCAGGGGTAAGATCGTCAAAATTTTATCGGGGGTAAATTAATCAAAATTTTATTGGGGGTAAAATAGGGATGAGAAAATTATTTAATATAGATTATTAAAGTTTATTTTGGGAAATAGAAAAAATGAATCGGGTTTGATCACATTACCGAGTACTGGGTCAAAAGGCTTAAGAAGTAATCGTAATTGGACTAGATGTGAGAGAGGCCCAAAACCCCTTATATAACATGAAGGGGGCGACAACCCTAGTAGGAATACTAGGGTGTGCCATCCACCCCACTGCTACTCTAAGTATAAAGTTGTTTTACTATTTGAAATAAACCACTACAACTCAACAAGGGTTCTACCTTCTCTTCTTATAAATAGATGGCACCGATAGGGCATAACACACAACTGTGAGAGATTGCTACTCTACCGTAAAATAGAGACAATTTATTATCAACTATTTTTCCAGAATAAATATTCTATCGGTTTCTATTAAAGAAGAGAGAATTTCCATTTTCACCCCAGATAAAAGAGAAAACATTTTCTAGTTTTGTGTTTTGATTCAATTAGTTCAAGCACACACTCGAAGCAGATTGGGGTACGAGAATAGCAAAGAAGATCATTTAGTTGAAAGGTAGGAATAATGAACACTCGCTAAGCCAAAAACACATGTATGAATTTGGTTAGGGTTTATTGCTATAAATATCACAAACCTGGTCGGTTTTAAAATATTAATTTTTTGCTGTGCAAGAAAACCGTTTTCAAACATAATTTTTTTCCAACTATTGGTATTAAGACCCAAGTTGTGCTATGTTAATTGTGTAAACCGAGACCAAATCTCTTTCTTCATCTTATTTGATTGATATTTGATAAGATGTGGCATTTTTGTAATTATTCGCATGTTAAGGGGAATGTATGAGAATAAATGTGATATTATATATTTGTTATATAATTATTTTTTTGCCAAGGTTGTCGTTCTTAGGAAATAGACCGTGTAATATCATCTCCATGTAGGATTTTTTTATATAGAATTATTGTGAGCCTGAAACGGACATAGGACCTAAATGTAATTTTTTCCAAAAGGAATCCATGACGAGGAGAAGATGGAGCAATGATAGTTGAAGACACAAGGAATGCCCTGTGGTGAAAAACTTAGTGATTTTTGGTTTTTCATTTATTTTCTAGAAATAGAACCATGAAAACCTTGGCGGACAATTTTATTTTAACTACCTATCTCCTTATATATTTGTTTAGTAATTGTTAAATATATAATTGTGATATATATATGTATAAGATGATCCACAGTTGATCGATTAAAGATAAGAAGTGTGGTAATGAAAAAAAATACATGTATTGTATTGTTCCATTCACTTCTTTTGGTTATTCAATTGTTGTGAGAAGTGTGGTAATGAGAAGGTGAATGTCTAAGATTGGATCTAGCAAGGAAAAACTGTAACAGTCCAGTTTATACCCTAGTCGGAACAGTGGTTTTGGGACCACAAATTCGAATTCAAATAATATTTTAGTATTATTTTCTGTGCAGTTGATATGTGACTAAGCATATGGTGAATTTCTGTGAGCTAATTTGTCTGTCTGTGTGTTTAATTTGATAAAAGGATTAAATTACACTGAAGGCAAAATTTGCATGCTTTAAGAAAAGACACCTATTTGATGTGGCTTTTTAAGGTGGAGGCCTTATGATGTTATAAATCCATTCATATGATAATGGATGATGAAATGACATAATGACCATAGTGTTATTTTGTTTTATTTGATATATGGATGGGTAAATTAGTAATTTGAGAAATAAAAGATGAATAAACAAAAAAAACAAAGGCTAAAATGCTATCATCTTTATGCTTCATCACCGAAAATAAGAACAAAGAAGAAAGGTTTGAATTCTTTTTACATTCGACACATATTTGGGCTAGATTAAGATCAAGAACAAAGAAAAATGGACTTGGATTGGCGAAAGACGAAAGTTAACGAATAGTCGGTTTTTGTCATCCGATGATATCCAAGGTAAGTCTTTAAGCAAGTTAATATCATAAGTATCGATTATAATCTAGTATACATGCTGAATTAAGAATTTGAGGATTGAATTTGTCAAAGCCAAATGTGTTAAAGTAATTTAGCAATGATATGTAATTTAATTAAACTAAGTTCACTATGTGTAAAGATGTGAATTATATGTGATATTTGTGATATCGTTAATGTGTAATATGAATGAGTTGGTTTGGTAAAATGAATATTCGGGCTTATTGCCTAGCAGGCCTTGTGCCGGTGAATTATATCGGGCTTATTGCCTAGCAGGCCTTGTGCTGGTGAATTATATCGGGCTTATTGTCTAGCAGGCCTTGTGCCGGTGAATTATATCGGGCTTATTGCCTAGCAGGCCTTGTGCCGGTGAAATATATCGGGCTTATTGTCTAGCAGGCCTTGTGTCGGTGAAGTATATCGGGCTTATTACCTAGCAGGCTAAATGCTGATGTTTAAATTTCAGACCTCGAGTCTAGCAGGCTTACTGCCAGTGTGTGATTCAGGCTGACACATAGTAGGTTTTATACCGGTGATTTACAATTTCGAGTTTAGACTACAAAATGATTAAGTCATGGAACAAATCAAGTAAGACCTTGTCTGGGACATAGGCATCATTATCTGATTATTTATAAGACCTCATCTGGGACGTAGGCATCATTATCTGATTATTTATAAGACCTCGTCTGGGACGTAGGCATCATTATCTGATTATTTATAAGACCTTGTCTGGGACGTAGGCATCATTATCTGGTTATTTATAAGACCTCGTCTGGGACGTAGGCATCATTATCTGATTTCGTGTAAGACCACGTCGGGGACGTTGGCATCCATATCGGTTTATGTGTAAGACCTCGTTTGGGGCAATAACATTGTACGATTATTCTGAGTTTCTGAGTATCTGATTGAATTCTTTATGGATTAACGGGCCAGTCTATGATACTAATTGCAAATCCGAGTTATGAACAAATATGTGATAGTAAATTCAATTAAGGTATGTTGATTATACACTAATTGTGTATACAAGGTAAGCATCAATATGATTTTACTATGATGCTATGAATATGGAATTGATGATATGTTGTATAAGGTTTTGGTGAAATGAGATATGTGTTCATATGATCTTTGAATTGGAAATATGGCTAATGTGGTCAAAAGTGTATGAATCAAAGCAAATATATGCATTTTATGCTAAGTTGTTGCATATTGACTTACTAAGCTTTTGGAAAGCTTACTCTATGTGTGTTTAATCTGTTTTATAGGTTGTCAAAGCTACTAAAGGCTCGGGACCGTCAAGGATCGTCATCACACTACTAATATCATTTTGGTACACCTTGGATATGTATATAGCTAGATATGGCATGTATAGGCTAGTTCTTGTGATGATTTGTAAAGTGAACTTAGCCATGTGATTTGGCTAGTTATGTTTTGGTACCATGCTTAGATGAATGTGATATGTGAAGTTGTTAAGATATGATTAGTTGATATATGGAATGGTTATGAGATGGTAAGTATATAGACAAATGGTACATAGGTATAATTGAGTTTTAGTTATACAAATTAGTATATTTAGTATTGGTTTTGAATGTATATATTGAATGAAAATTTAATGTATAGTTGTGAATAACTTATAGATCAAATGTGCATGATTTGGATGGCTATTTGTATGTTTTTGGTTGCCATTTATGCTTGATATGTGTTGGTAAATGATGCTTATAGGTATGAACCTTTTTGATTGGCATTTTGGCCTTGTAAATGGCCTATAATGTCACACGGTTGTGGCACACGGGCGTGCCTTAGACCGTGGGGTAAATTGGCAGGATGCAACCTAAAATCACACGGCCTCGACACGGGCGTGTCATCTGGCCGTGGTGTGCAAGTCAGTAGCTAACATAAAAATACACGGCCTCGACACGGGCATGCTTGGTGGCCGTGGTGGGGAAGTCAGTATATGGCCTAAAATTACATGGCCATGGCACACAGGCGTGCCTAATGACCGTGTTGGTATAGTCAGTATAAATACGGATGGTTACACGGGGGTGTATAGAAGCCGTGGAGGGCACACGGTCTCCTCCCACGGGCGTGTCTCCCCTGTATTTTAGAAAAGTTTCAAATTTTCATAGAATTTCATATGTGTTTCAGTTTAATCCCGGGTCGACTTATAAGTTTAATTAAGGTCTCAAGGACCCAATTAAGGGACATTATGTCTGAGAATGATGATTGAATGTATGATTTTGTCTGTGAATATTTCTGATCTGTTCGGTAACGCTCCTAACCCTAATCCAGTGACGGACTCGGGGTAGGGGTGTTACATTTAGTTGGTATCAGAGATACGGTTTAGTCGATTCTCGGACTAACGTAGCGTGTCAGAGTCTAGCTATACATGCCATATATCTAAATTGTGATAGTGTGATGAATCCTGACGTGTAAAATGTGATCTTATATATAGTATGGATCCCGAAAGAGCCGTAGCTGACGACATGGAAAGTAATGTGCTGCTCGCGCATGGGGACGGCGCCTACGATTCGAGGCCGCCACGGCGGTCAAAGAGGTGAAGCTAAAAAAGCTTTCTTCCAGATGATGAGTTAGTGGTTCACTCAATTTGTGAGAAATAACCAGACTATTTTGCAATCTCCGCCCCTAATTAATTTTCCTCAGACATCTGCTATGCTTTCGACCATATATCTGAATCTGATGAACATGCCTCCGGTTGACAAAATTCGTAAGTATGAGGCCAGAGAGTTCAGGGCTACTAATGATGATAATACCGAGAAAGTTGATTCTGAAGCTTGTAATAAAAGAAAAAGATCGATGAATGATTTTTTTCAACCTTTGACGAAGAAATATAGAGATGCAAGCAATAGATTAAATGTTTCAATTGGACATACTAGTAGAGAGAGTGTGGGACCAAATGTTGGTCTGAGAACTCAAGCTCCAATTGAATCAAATGATGGAAGTACTGAAAGCAACAAACCTGAGTGTAGAAAGTGTGGAAGACGACATGCAGGATAATGTTGGGGCAAGTATAACAGTAGAGTTTGTTATAAATGTGGGTCACGAAATCACTTCATTCGAGATTGCCCAAAGATGGCGAGTATTGAAAATGTTAGATCCGAGCGACTCAAGTGTAAACATTGTGGTAAAAGACATTCGGGGAATTGTAGATTGAATAATCAAGCTTGCTTCAGATGTGGATTGTTGGATCATTTTATTCGAGATTGTCCAAAGTCTGTTGAACAAGAGACTACTCAGGATACGAGATTAGATAACGCCCTAAAAAGAGATAGACCTTCCCGAAATACAAGAAATGTCAGTAATAGTCAGAGTTCTACGAGGGATATTGTTGCAAAATCTGAATTTAGAGAGACAACTAGAGCGTATGCTACTCGAGCTTGTGAGGAAACCTCATCTTCGGATAATATTACGGGTATGTTTACTCTTTATGATACTTTTGTGATTGTATTGATAAACCCTGGTTCTATTCATTCGTGTATATATATGCTCGAATTTAGTATTGATGAAGACTTTGCTGTAAAGTCTCATCGAGTTTATTATAAAAGTATCAAACCCTTTAGGTAAAAGTATTCAGTTGACAAAGTATGCAAGAAGCTATCATTAATATTTGAGATATCTGTTTCCCACTTTGATCGATACTTTTGCCATTTGATGAGTTTAATATCATTTTGAGTACTGCACCAGGTTAACATTGCGTGATCTTTGTTTTTAAATCGAAAATGGAAGACTATTGATTCGAGATGTCCGAATGATGAAATTGCACGGGTTGAATCTAATGATTTGAATGGATTGTCTGCCATGATATCGGTGTTGAAGTTTAGAGCAATGTGAAAATAGGATATGAGGCATATTTTGCTTATGTGATAGATTCAAAAGTGTATGAAAAAAAAATTAATTAGTGCCAGTTGTTTGTGAGTTCACTGACGTATTCCCTGAAGAATTGTCGGGTTTGCCTTCGATATGTAAAGTTGAATTTAGTATTGAGTTTTTGCTTGGTACTACAACTATTTCGATAGCTCCGTGTAGAATGGCACCAACAGAGTTGAAAGAATTAAAGTCACAGTTGCAAGAGTTGACGGATAGAGGGTTCACTAGACCGAGTTTCTCGCCTTGGGGTGCTCCTGCTCGCATTTTGTGAAAAGAAATGTGGCACGATGAGAATGTGCATCGATTACCGCCAGTTGAATAAAGTGACTATAAAGAATAAATATCCGTTGCCACGGATTGACGACTTGTTTGATCAATTGAAAGGGGCTTCAGTGTTTTCAAAGATAGATTTGAGATCGGGATACTATTAGTTGAGAGTGAAAAATTCAGATATTCCAAAGATCGCTTTGAGCGAAATTTGAACATGCTGAGTATTTGAGAATTGTGATTCAAACTCGAAGAGAAAAGCAATTGTATACGAAACTCAGCAAATGTGAATTCTGGTTGCACGAGGTTAGCTTTCTGGGACATATTGTGTCAGCTTTTGGAATCCGAGTGGATCCGAGTTTAGCTGGTTATTACCGTAGATTAGTAAAAGGCTTTTCGACTATAGCTACTCCGTTGATTAGATTACTTCATAAAGATGTCAGATTTGAATGGTCAGATAAATGTCAGAAAAGTTTTGATCAGTTGAAAACTTTGTTAACAGAAGCTCCAGTGAAGGCAAAGTTGTAGCATATGCTTCGAGACAGTTGAAGCCTCATGAAAAGAACTATCCAATGCACGACCTTGAGTTAGCTGCGATTGTGTTTGTGCTAAAGATTTGGCGTCATTATCTGTACAGTGAGAAATGTCACGTGTTTTTAAGATCATAAAAGTCTAAAATATCTGATGACTCAGAAAGATTTGAACCTGTGCCAAAGAAGATGGTTAGAGCTGTTAAAAGATTATGAGCTCGTGATAGATTATCATCCGGGTAAAGCTAATGTTGTTGCAGATGGTCAGTCTGAACGAATTATTCAGATTTTGGAAGACATGTTAAGATGTAGTATACTTGAGTTTCATGGTTCGTGGGAACAGTCTCTGCCATTGATCAAATTTGCGTATAATAATAGTTTCATACGAGCATCAAAATGGCACCATATGAAGCCTTGTGTGGATGTAAATGTCGTACACCTCTATAATGGACCGAGCTCAGTAAAAATAAGCTACATGGAGTTGATTTGATAAAAGATTAAGAACAGAAAGTGAAACTGATCCGAGATTATTTGAAACCAGCATCTGATAGTCGAAGTCTTATGCAGATTTGAAACGAAAAGTTATAGAATCTAAAATTGGCGACAAAGTATTCCTGAAGGTGTCTCCGAGGAAGAAAGTGCTTTGATTCGGACGTAAAGGCATATTGAGTCCAAAATTCATTGAACCATATGAGATCATTGAACGTGTAGGGCCTGTTGCATAGAGATTAAAGTTGCCGTCTGAGTTAGAAAAGATTCAAAATGTATTTCATGTCTCAAAGTTCCGTAGATATTGATCCGATCTGTCACATGTGTTTGCCCCATTTGAAATTGAAACCTGATCTAATATGACATACGAAGAGGAATCGATCTGTATTTTAGCTCGTGAAGTGAAAGAGTTGAGAATTAAGAAAATTCCGTTAGTAAAAGTACTGTGGAATCGACATAGAATTGAAGAGGCTACGTAGGAGCCTGAAGATTCATTGAGACAGAAATATCAGAATCTGTTTAACGGTAAGATTTTCGGGGACGAAAATCCCTAAGGGGGAGAATTGTAACAGTCCGGTTTATACCCTAGTCGAAACAGTGGTTTTGGGACCACAAGTTCGAATTCGAATAATATTTTAATATTATTTCTATGCAGTTGATATGTGACTAAGCATATGGTGAATTTTCGTGAGCTAATTTGTCTGTCTGTGTGTTTAATTTGATAAAAGGATTAAATTGCATTGAAGGCAAAATTTGCATGCTTTAAGAAAAGACACCTATTTGATGTGGCTTTTTAAGGTGGAGGCCTTATGATGTTATAAATCCATTCATAAGATAATGGATGATGAAATGACATAATGACCATAGTGTTATTTTGTTTTATTTGATATATGGATGGGTAAATTAGTAATTTGAGAAATAAAAGATGAATAAACAAAAAAAACTAAGGCTAAAATGCTATCATCTTTATGCTTCATCACCGAAAATAAGAGCAAAGAAGAAGGGTTTGAATTCTTTTTACATTCGGCACATATTTGGGCTAGATTAAGATCAAGAAAAAAGAAAAACAGACTTGGATCGGGGAAAGATGAAAGTTAACGAATAGTCGGTTTTTGTCGTCTGACGATATCCGAGGTAAGTCTTTAAGCAAGTTAATATCGTAAGTATTGGTTATAATCTAGTATACATGCTGAATTATGAATTTGAGGATTGAATTATGTCAAAGCCGAATGTGTTAAAGTAATTTAGCAATGATATGTAATTGAATTAAATTGAGTTCACTATGTGTAAGGATGTGAATTATATGTGATTTTGTGATATTGTTAATGTGTAATATGAATGAGTTGGTTTGGTAAAATGAATATTCGGGCTTATTGCCTAGCAGGCCTTGTACCGGTGAATTATATCGGGCTTATTGCCTAGCAGGCCTTGTGCCGGTGAATTATATCGGGCTTATTGCCTAGCAGGCTAATTGCCGGTGTTTAAATTTCAGACCTCGGGTCTAGCAGGCTTAGTGCCAGTATGTGATTCAGGCTGATGCATAGCAGGTTTTATACCGGTGATTTACAATTTTGAGTTTAGACTACAAAATGATTAAGTCATGGAACAAATCGAGTAAGACCTCGTCTAGGACGTAGGCATCATTATCTGGTTATTTATATGACCTCGTCTGGGACGTAGGCATCATTATCTGATTATTTATAAGACCTCGTCTGGGACGTAGGCATCATTATCTGATTATTTATAAGACCTCGTTTGGGACGTAGGCATCATTATCTGATTATTTATAAGACCTCGTCTGGGACGTAGGCATCGTTATCTGATTTCGTGTAAGACCACGTCCGGGACGTTGGCATCCATATCGGTTTATGTGTAAGACCTCGTTTGAGGCGATAGCATTGTACGATTATTCTGAGTTTCTGAGTATCTGATTGAATTCTTTATGAATTAATAGGCTAGTCTATGATACTAAATGCAAATCCGAGCTATGAACAAATATGTGATAGTAAATTCAATTTAGGTATGTTGATTATACACTAATTGTGTATACAAGATAAGCATCAATATGATCTTACTATGATGCTATGAATATGGAATTGATGATATGTTGTATAAGGTTTTGGTGAAATGAGATATGTGTTTATATGATCTTTGAATTGGGAATATGGCTAATGTGGTCAAAAGTGTGTGAATCAAAGCAAATATATGTATTTTATGCTAAGTTGTTGTATATTGACTTACTAAGCTTTTGGAAAGCTTACTCTGTGTGTGTTTAATCTGTTTTATAGGTCATCAAAGCTACTGAAGGCTCGGGACCGTCAAGGATCATCATCACACTACTAATATCATTTTGGTACACCTTGGATATGTATATAGCTAGATATGGCATGCATAGGCTAGTTCTTGTGATGATTTGTAAAGTGAACTTAGCCATGTGATTTGGCTAGTTGCGTTTTGGTACCATGCTTAGATGAATGTAATATGTGAAGTGGTTATGATATGATTTTTGATATATGGAATAGTTATGAGATGGTAAGTATATAGACAAATGGTACATGGGTATAATTGATTTTTAGTTATGCAAATTAGTATGTTTAGTATTGGTTTTGAATGTATATATTGAATGAAAATTTAATGTATAGTTGTGAATAACTTAGTGATCAAATGTGCATGATTTGGATGGCTATTTGTATGTTTTTGGTTGCCATATATGCTTGATATGTGTTGGTAAATGATGCTTATAGGTATGAACCTTTTTGGTTTGCATTTTGGCCTTGTAAATGGCCTATAATGTCACACGGTTGTGGCACACGGGCGTGCCTTAGACCGTAGGTAAATTGGCAGGATGCAACCTAAAATCACGCGACCTCGACACGGGCGTGTCATCTGGCCATGGTGTGCAAGTCAGTAGCTAACATAAAAATACACAGCCTCAACACGGGCATGCTTGGTGGCCATGGTGGGGAAGTCAGTATATGGCCTAAAAGTACACGGCCATGGCACACGGATGTGCCTAACGACCGTGTTGGTATAGTCAGTATAAATACGAATGGTTACACGGGGGTGTATAGAAGCCGTGGAGGGCATACGGTCTCCTCCCACGGGTGTGCCTCCCCTGTATTTTAGAAAAGTTTCAAATTTTCATAGAATTTCATATGTGTTTCAGTTTAATCTCGACTCGACTTATAAGTTTAATTAAGGTCTCGAGGACCCGATTAAGGGACATTATGTCTGAGAATGATGATTGAATGTATGATTTTGTCTGTGAATGTTTTCGATCTGTCCGGTAACGCTCCTAACCCTAATCTGGCGACGGACTCAGGATAGGGGTGTTACAAAAACTTAGTTTTTAAGTGGTCAAATATGCTTCACCTCCCTTTCATGGAACCGTACTTGGTGCACGGTTCACATTTACTTCTTTGGCTTTTCCTTAAAAGAAAAATTGTGAAGACTTAAAATTGTTGATTTTATGAATAAATTAATGTGAAAGTTATAAAATTTCCATGCATGTTATACATATATGAGATAAGCATGCCATATAGTTTAGTAAAAAAATTCACATGTACTTGTAATGCATATACTAATCATTCATGATTGAAATTAGAAATTAAAAACCTTGCATGTTTTTAAAATATTGAGTTGGAGAAGGTCCCTAAACAAGACCTATGGCCTCCATCAATGGTCTCATGTGATGGCATAACAAGTGCACTACCCCATGGTAGGATTGTTATTTCGTTTCATTGAGGATATTTCCTTAATGAAAGAATAATTCTCTTGTAGTCAAATGATAATTGGACCAACCCTTATGGTAGGCATTATCATGCGATAGACCAAGAAATTCTATCTTCAAAAGAGGACAACTAGTCAAAGCATGCTACTTGGTGAGATTGTCCCACGATGACTCATTTGTGGTGTATGATGCGTTAAGTGTTAAGTTGATAGTTATACACTCAAGATCTTTTAGTTAAATAACTTCCTATGGAGCTTTACTAAAGTTAGAATGATGGCCAAATGTTACACGACTATTAGTATGTGTGAATGCCTAAGGAATTAGGTTCGTGTACTAATTGGGTGGAAATCTATGTTCTTACTAGTTGATAATGATCACACCATGGTTGCTTTGATTCAATAGGTGTAGGAGTTATCGTTGCAACGACTTACAAATTCTTTTCAATGTTTAATCTAAGACGCATGCATTATCTTAATGCATATCTTAATATTGCAAAAAGTTTCAAAAATTTTCTTATACAAAGATATTAATATATGTATATTTATTTTCAATTAAAAAATGATACCTACTCCCTTATTGAACATACTCACTGAAAACAAACTGAATAAAAATAATAAGGATTGAAAAAGGAACTTGATAATTGTCCTGAGCTGTGAGAAACTTAAAACAATTCTTGATACTAATTGCCCTCTGGCCACTCAAGTTGAGGCTAGAAAACACTGGGAAAAGTATGATATGCTTCCCTTTCTTAGCTCATTGCTATATGCTGGCAAGCATGACCAACACTATGTATAAGCAACTAGAGAGCTGTAAGACTACTAAAGAGATTTTATATAAGCCAGAAGACATGTTCAGAGGCTAAGCTGCCTTGACTTGGCAGTTTGTCATAACTAGCTTGATGAATGCCCCACAAAAGCCCAACACTCTGGCTAAAGACCATATGATCACTTTTATGGGCTACTTTTTTGAGGCCACGGAAAATGAGGCCAATTTGGACTAGAACACCCAAATAGAGATGGTGTTCATAGCCTATCCAAGGATTTTTCTGGTTTTTGGGCCACTTATAACTTTGGGAACAAGAATCTGATGCTTACACAACTCATCAAGGAACTACAGTCTTGTGAGTTGATGTTGAACAGAGGCTAGTCGGTCTAAAGTGTGGAAGCAAATATAATCGTCACTTCTTCCTCAAAAGGAAAGAGAAAGCACATTAAAAATGATAATGCCAAGGTCTCTCAGCCACCATAAGTGGAAAGGAAGAGAACCATGAAGCCTAAAGACTTATCTATGTCTAAATGTTTCTTCTACAGTAGGAAAGGGCACTTCAAGGTGAACTATAAAGAGTGGAAAGAATACCTAGCTACCAAAGGCAAATGTATGAAACTCTTTATGATAGAAACTTTTTTAGTGGAGGATTGGATAGACTATTGGGTCATTGATTTGGGAGCCACTAATCATGTTTGTGTTTCTCTACAAGGGTTCAAGAAGACGAAAGATCTTAGAGATAAGAGATTATCGTTGTAAACTGGGGATGAGACAAGTATGCAAGTTGAAGAAGGGAGAGATGTACATCTTTATTTTGATAATTTTAGGAAGATTATTTTAAGAAACATTTTCTATATACCAAGTTTCAAAAGAAACTTAATTTCTGTTGCTTGATTATATAAAAACGACTTGACCATGACTTTTAGGGTTCGTTTGTTTGATTGAAAATGATTTTTTGGAAAATGGCTTACTTTTCTAGGAAAGCTAATATTTTCTAGTGTTTGGATTAATCTGTGTACAATATTTTCTATTGTTTGGCAAATTTTCTGAAAATATTTCATAAAAACTGTTTTAAATGAAACAAACATAAATTAAAGAATTTATTATCTATTCATTATTGAATTGAGTTTATTTTATACTTACTAAATTTATATTTTACATTGTTTTTGTATATATTGCAATTATTTATTTATAAATAAATATATCAAATTAAATATTGAGAACTAGTGCCAAAGAAAATATTCAAAGAGAAAAAAATCAATTACAAAAAGAAATTCCCTAATCTAAGAAAGTAGGTTACACAAGAATATGCATATCTGGTTTTAGTGCACCCTTCTGCATCAGTCGAAATAACCATGTTGGCTGCCAACCATAGTTTTGACCTCAACAGGATTGAATAGCCAATTGTTGTTCTAAATGTCATTAGTTGAGTATCCAAGCAATTGTTGCAGTCAGTTCTACTTAAAAGACTGCGTTGCTCACTCATTTCCTTTTTCAATAGAAAGGCTAAAATACAATCCAAGGAACTATGTTACACCTATAAATCTACTCAAACACAAGGGATGTAACCAATACTTAGACTAGGTCCTCTGAAAAAAATGACAGGATTTTTTTCTTGAGTCTGATAAAACTAAATTTCTAATTTAACTAGCTAGAAGATATCAACCCATAATCCGACAATTAGCAAAGATAAGAAGATGCCAATCACAACCTTATTATTTTGTTCATGAAAATAAGCTACTTTAAGGAAGTTGCTAGTCCGGTTATTGAAATAATTTGTTTCAACCAACAGTCCAAAACAAAACCAACACACAATAGTTTCATACAAATGTAATTTAAATTCCTATTAGCGCATAACTTAAAGTCAAAATGAAATTATCAAATCCAAGGCTTAACCATCTCTAGCACAGGTGACAAATTTTCCAATACATTAAAAAGCTTGAACATGAAATGACAAATTAATCTACTGTTTGCAACCAAAGAGAACCATCACCAATTCAGGCATGACAATTTCCCTAACTATCTATGTTTCACTTCCTACCATGGGTCCTAATGGCCTGTCAGTTCCTCTTCTTAACCCTAGATTTGGATACCTTAAGGCTCCTGTTAACAGCACTAAGTCTTGTAAGGGCTGGTCAGTAGTGATTATCTGCAACCTGAAACCATCACCAAACTAGTACCAATCAGTAGAAGGCTCATATTCCTCAACTCTTCATCCATGGATATACGTATATTAGCCATCAAAGAAAAAGATTAATTCAAGACATTCAACAAGGAATACAACTCTTGATAGTTGATATCAATAATTATTGTTAGCAAGTGGCCAATAGCTGAGCAAACAAAGGATAGGATGTCAAACAAACCAACAAAGGTAGAATAGGCTACAGAGAATTACAAAAAAAGCCAATCAATGGTTGAGGGTGCGATCTCAGAAGCCAAGTGTAACAAGTATAGTTCATTGAAAACCCCGCAATAAGATGGGATCTTCTTACATGTTAGCTTCTCATCACTACAACTATGATAAAACTAAATTTAAAAGGATGGTTGCAGGCAATTATTCATACCTAAAAGTAACTTAAAAACCCAAAAAATGATCACCGAACAGAAGATTACACATATATTTGAATGCCAACTTTTGTTATCATGGTGACTATTGGTAATTGTTCTAAGATAAAATAACTTTACCAACAACGATCACCAAAACAGAAGATTAAACATATATTTAAACACTGTCTTGGGTTGGTATGGGTTCTTCTAGATAGACATTATTGAATATTATCATTACAGCCTTAGCCATCCTAGGAAACTCTTTTCTCATAACAGATTTATGAAGCAAACTTGCAGGTTTGTTCAGCTTCTTAGTCTTTGAGGTGGCAAGCAACACTGACTCTCTTTCTGATATCAATTTGTTGTAATAGTCGAATTAAAGGCAAGTTGCTAAAGGGCATTGTTCTGCCCATTATTACATTGTTACTAGCTTTGGGAATCCAGGCTGGGTTGTCAAAGAATATTAGCAAAGCCAGTTTCCCAAAGGGCTTCATTTTTTTTCTAGAATAAACCACAATCCTTCCACGATAAGTATAAAAATAAACAAAACAAATCATAATTTTTTTCGAAAGAGGAAGATGAATGCCGCCACTGACTAGTGGTGCAGTGCATTTTTTGACAATGAAAGGCGAAGATTGGGAAAATCAAAGATGAATGCCGACGACTAGGATTGAGAATCGTTGCTAGCTAACAACAAGCAGTAAACCAGGGTGGCCAGAATAGGGGTAGGGGGAAAAGGAAGGGGAAGAAGCTTCTTTTCAGAAAATGTCATACCAAAATAAAAAGGGCAAGGTATTTTCCTAAAATAAACGTTTCTTTTCTCGTGTTTTGTAGTAGGTTTTACCGTGGGAAATCATTTTCAGCCAAACAAACATTGGAAAAGGCTGAAAAACTTTTCCGTAAAATCTTTTACAAGAAAACAAACCGAACCTTAGTAATGGAATTAAAATATTTAGAAATTGCAATCTTATCTATAATGGATGGATGTCAAATGTAACACCTCTAACCTGTAGCCGTCGCCGGAATAGGGTTACGGAGTATTACCATAAAAACATAACTTAAATCATTCATTTACAAATATTTCATAAATCATAGCATAATTCATCCAAACACATGTATATCTTCCCTTATTTGAGCCCTCGAGGCCTTAGAAACACTTTAGAAATGATTCAGTACTAAATCAAAAACATTTTGAACTTTATGGAAAAAGATAGAAAATATCACATTGCAAGGGTCACATGGCCATGTGACTAGGCCGTTTGACTCACACAGCTGAGACATATGGCTGTGTCTCAGGCTGTGTGGGCATTCGAAGTAGGGACACAAGGTCGTGTACCAGCCCGTGTCCGTGCCCGTGCCCGTGTAACTCTCTAACTTGGTTCACATGGCCAAGCCACACGCCCGTGTGCTAGGCTGTGTAACTCTCGAAATGCAACCTTTAAAATCCTACAGGGGACACATGGCCGAGTCACATGGCCGTGTGTCACACATGGCTGAGACACACACCCATGTCTTAGGCTGCCTGGAGAATAAAATGATCAAAATCAAGCTTCTTCGCCTTTTAAAACACAAACCTACAAGCCACTTTCACATATACACAAAGCCTTTAAACATACCTAAAACATGCATAATAAGACCAATTCGAATAACCAAATTTCATTCAACCAATATGCTAAATAAGGCTCTTTAGAAGCAAGCACTCAACTTAACTACACATATGCATAATTGGTCATCTTTCTACCATTTTAAAACATACCATACTTAATTTATACCATGTCATTAGAACTTATCATTTGAACCATTGTTTTCATGCATCTCAAATACACATATACCTAACTTATATATATTTGACCACATGCCAAAATCACATTCAAACATACCAAATGGGTCATATTTCAACCAATTATACTTGACTAAATTCCATACGAAATCATGCCCTAAATGATCATTTTGCAAACATGCCAACACTTACCACTTTGGCCGAAAAACCATGCATCAATTTGATCATATAAACACCAACCATTAAGCATTAAAGTGCCAAAAGCACACCAACCATCAAGGAATCAAAGTAATATATGTTTCATAAATTCAAAGCAACAATACATGCCAATATCATTAACTAAACATTAGACGTAGTCCAACTATACATGCCATTATAACCACGACCAAAGCATCAAAATCTACCGATAAAATCGATGGATAGTGTGATGGATCTCTGACTAGCTTTCAACCCGATCGAGCTTTCGATAATCTATAAAGTAAGAGAAAGATAACCTACACCGATAAGCAATGAATGCTTAGTAAGCTCGTATAAACTTTTAACATAGCATTCCAATTCAATAATGAACTTTTTAGGTTAAATATAAACCTATACCAATGCCTCAAGATTTATCAAACCATAATCATCAACTCACAATGGAATAAGTCTATCAAGACTACATATACTTATCATTCCTAGAATAATAGGATTTCATAAGACTTTGAACCCTTCCATTTACTTACTTTTCATTGCATTTACTTACTTTAGCTTAAATAACAACATCAATTCATTAATTAGCATATTTTTTCATGGATTAGGTATATTCATCCATAACATACGTAAACTTCTCACATACAAGTACATCTTTCAACTTGTCATTCCCTTTTATTTCATCATATTTCATTTCAACTATGAACTTACCATTTTCATTACCTTTTCATACCTGTTTCATATGCATAACACACAAGATATAAGTATAACATCAACCATGACTACGAGCTAATGCAATTAACATAGCTCTTTGGAATCAACGACATGATAAACCATTTCATAAGAAATTACATACTTTAATTTATACCACCTTTTCTTGTACATAAGCATATTACCAATTGAACACTTACCGTTCCAATGTATTTCATTAAGATTAAGCATAATATAATCCAATCATAATCTTGGTACAAGCCTAAGCATCACCCAAAACTCATATTAGAGCACCAACTCATAAATCACTTGAAATAACATAAGGTAACTCATTTACATGAACATCATCATTTGAAATCTTCAATTTTATGAGCGTAAACATACTTTCATTGAACATTACCTTTTCATTCCTTTTCATAAATTCATGACATAAGTCATTTGAATACTTACCGTTCCTTCCCTTTTTATGTCCGTTGAACCATTTAGAATAATATTGGATACACGGGAAAGCTCACAAGGTACGATGCATTACCGGACTTATTCGCAATCAACATTCAAAATCGAGACATGAAATTCCACTCAAATTTAAAGCTTTTCAAGCACATTCATATTGTCCCTAAAACGAGCCTACGAGGCCAGAAACATGCTTCAGGTGTGCTTCGAGACTAAACCGGGAGCTCAGGAAAATTTACAAAACTTAGAAAATTTTTATCATGAAACAGGACCACACGCCCGTGTGGGTTAAGGTACACGCTTGTGCTTCAGGCTGTGTCCACCTTAGGGAGCATTCTCTTTATGACGTCATCACCTAATTGAGGTCACACGGCCAAGTCACACGCCCATATAGCACACACGGTTGAGATACACGCCCGTGTCTCTACTTGTGTGCTCAATTCTGGACATTTTGTTTCGCCAAAATTGAGGTGCAGGGGACACACAGCCAGATCACACAGCCATAGGGCTGATCGTGTGTCACACACGGCCTAGACACATGCTCGTGTGTCTACCCGTGTGGACAATAGTAAGGCTGTTTACCAAGCCATTTTCCACCCTTATTCACACATACACTCACATCAATTCATAGGCACAAAACATATCATACTTAGACAGCCAAACACTAACAACTAAGACAACAACATGTCATTCTCATGCCATCATTTATCATGCTTAAAACATCATACTTAGCTCATTAAAAACATACTAATTTCACATCCACAAGAGGACATTAACATATGAATAAACTTACGATCAACATAAGCCATCATTCATGGCTACATATATAAGATGAAGCATTAGCAATTACAAGCTAACACATATGGCCAAATTAATAATGACACAGATAACAAATTGACATAGTCCCTATACATGACATAGACTTAAAATACTTGAATTCACTTATACCCAAAATGATAGCTTGATAGTGTGATAGGATCTTTGGCGGTCTCCAACTCGAGCTAGCTAAATAATCCTATAAGACATGGGAAAGGAAAGGGGGTAAGCTAAATAGCTTAGTAAGTTCATATGTAAACAATAAGCAACCTTAACCATACATATTTCATACAACTAACATAATGTAAAACCATTCGAATGTCATTTATATCTCATATATATAACTTACTCAATCACATCTTATCAAGTGTTTGTCATGTTCAACAATATGGACACAAATTATTGTAATCCACTATAATCCCATGGTTATAATTTTATTCAGTCACAAAGTTTGCTCTATCAACTTATAATCATCATCTCTCTTTGGTAACATATTACAACAAATAACAAATCATTTCAAACCTCATAGTAAACATTCACATTAATTGTGAGTATTTAAACTTTAAGCATATACTTTGACATCTTTCAATTGTTCAAAGCTCATATTATGCCATAATCATTTTAATAGGCAACTATGCCAACCTTTCCTCTTTCTCATATCAGATGAATCACAATTTCACATGAATATAACATGCTATATCTTAACTCAATTTGGCCTGAAAGCCAATCACATAATCAACAATAACATTTATCATGTAATTCATACATCACAAGGTTCTCACAAAATCAATCTAGTGGAAATCATGAACTCATAATTTCATGGAGTCAATGTTTATAAACTTTACGTACATACTTGTATTATCTTGCAGCTTATCATAATCTTTCACAACGTACCATAGTATTTTTCAACTTTCACATTGTCGTTAAGTTTCCCGTTGAACCACTTGGAATACTAAAGGATACTCGGGCAATCTCACACATATAATACTATACCAATGCCATATCCTAGATATGGCCTTACATGGAATCTCATATCGATGCCAATAGCCCAGCTATGGTCTTACACGAAATCTCATACTGATGTCATATCCCAGATATGGTCTTACACGTAATCTCATTAACTTTAATGTCATGACATTTGTATCCTACCTGTTCCTAATGTTCAACGGGGACTTTCTCTTTTATCGAACTTTGTCAAATTTAGTCAAAGAGTAAATTACAATTCATGCAATAATAATACAAGTAAAACATAAATAATAATGCATCATTTACATACGAACTTACCTCGAGTGTGACAACAGCGAAAACGACCTATTTGTCCAATATTTGTTTTCCCCCGATCTAGACTCGAACTTCATTTTTCTCGATCTATAATATCAAATTTAGCTCACTTATTAGTCACATTATTCAATGTGACCCAAAAATCACATTTTGGCAAAATTACATTTTTGCCCCTAACGTTTGACATATTTACATTTTTTCCTCTAGGCTCGTAAAAAGAAATCTATTCAATTTCTTTAATAAACAAGCATAGCTGAACCATTTTCATAACTATAGCAGCCCACAATTTCCATTAAAACACACTTTTACTACATATTTTATAACTTTTAGAAATTAGTCCTTTTAGGCATTTTCATCGAAAATCACTTAGCAAAAGTCGTTTAACAAACAACTAACATGCATTTTCTACCATCAAACATCAAAATACACAAATATTCAATATGGGTAAAATTTTAAACTTTGATATCTCTTCAAATTAGTGGTAGAAATAGATAAATCGAGTGATAACGACTTCAAAATTGTAAAGAGCATTAAAAACGGGGCTAAAACGGACTTAATATGGAGCTTGGAAGTTGGCCAAACCCTAGCCATGGCTCTCCCTTGCAAGTTTCGGCCAAGACATGAAGAAGATGAACAAATTTTGGCTATTTTGGCTTTTTAATTCTTTTAATTACTAAATGACCAAAATGTCCCCAATTTAAAAATATTCCATTTCACTTATTTCATGCCCATTTTTGTCCAATAAATTATACAATGGTCTAATTTTCATATAAAGACCTCTAATTTAAAATCTCATAACAATTAGACACCACTAGCTTCTAGAACTCAAGTTTTGCAGTTTTTACAATTTAGTCCTTTTGACTAAATTGAGTGCCCAAGCGTTGAAATTTTCGAACGAAATTTTCACGAAATCATTCTGTGAAATTGTTGACCATAAAAATATAATAGAAAATAAATTTTATTACGTCAAATTTGTGGCCCCGATACCACTGTTTCGACTAGACCCAAAATCGGGTTGTTAAAACTCCCCCCTTTAGGGATTTTTGTCTCCGAAAATCTTACCAGAAGAAGTTGTTTTCAACTCTCATGAAACACTTTCACTAACTTCTCAGAATCACAAATTGATTTAACCTCGTATATCTCTTTCCAATAACCTTTAAATTTTAGCACACAGTGCCGGAGTATATCGTCAAAGATCTAAATTACTCTCTCAGGAACACATATACTCAATTGATCTGTAAAATAAGAACTCGGTACATACTGAAAGAATCATGGGGATTTTGTCAAATGATCAACATTCAAACAATACCATCCATTTTGGGGATAGAGGTAGTCCCGATACGAAATCTATAGTGGCTCTATCTCATAGCACACTAGTATTATCACTAACTGCAATAGTCCTGAATGCTCTTGATGTTTGGCTTACTTTCTATCAAATAGACATCTGAATATAAATTCAAAATATTATGGTACATACTCAATCACTAGAATATCTACTTCATATAACTGCACATTTTATTACTCTTGGATGATCAGACGTGCTACTATTGAGCCTCGTACAAAAACTTTTGCATAAGCTCCGGATTCATTTGCACGCAATTTTAATCTCAAAACAATAACATCAGTCATCAGGTTAGACCTAAAATTCAGAATCGAAAATTTGACTCATACTGTACTCATTTAGCTTATCATTCACTAACACATTTCTGAGCTTCTCAAACTTGCAAGGAAAGCATTGATTTAGCTTTTAACTTAGCTAAAATTAGACCATCATTATTAAGATTAGTCATGTAACCAGTACTCACAAAATAAATAAAGAATTTTCAATTCAGGCATCTGTAATTATACTTGCTTTCCTAAAGGTTAATCGATAACTACTCACAGTCCTTTAACATCTCAAAACCTTCACGCTGTCTTAAATTCAGATCTTTCTGCGACGTTAGATGCTTAACCCTTTGGACCAGGAAGTACGTGACCTTTTCCGTCGAACTCACAAAGTCATCAAATTCATAGTACAAACATAGAAGTGGCCGTCTTTATATCACTAGTCAAAAATTCTTTTAATGAGACTTTAATTGTCTGAAAGCATAAACTATCACATTACTTTCTTGTATTAAAACATATTCCAATCTGTTCAATGGTACATCACTGAAAAATCGCAAATTCTTTTCTCAATTTAGATTGAGCTCAGAACCAGTGCTTCAGTTAATAATACCTTCAACTATTTTCAACTTTGCTAACATGCAACAAACTATTTAAACTTTCACAACTATGATAACGTTATCAATCAGAACAGCTTTAACTCGTAATAACATCATTCGGTTAAAGTGATCCAATAAGTATAACTCTATATCATACTTTCTAAAATATTGATTTTTTTTCATTCCGACCGTCTGTCTTCATACTCGTGAATACACAAAATTCTCTTAACTGAGGACATGCTCAAATACATATAACTCAAATCATATCTCAACAAAACAATTCTCTCTAATAAAAACAACTATGTTGATTTCAACTATCGAATAATAACATATCAAAATACCTATTTCTTCATGCTGAGAAAACAGCTCAAACACACAATCATTTTACAAACAAAAGATATAACATCATCATATCATAGCAAATCATATACATAGTGTCCATTTAAAGGTCTATAAGACCTTAAACATGCATTGGAAAAGAGTCGGGACTAAACCGAGCACATACAAATTTTTTTTTTGAAACCTAACATTTTTCAAAGCTACAAAGGTCACACGCCCATGTGGGTGAGCCGTGTGCCTCACACGGCATTACACAAACGTGTGTCTAGGCCGTGGCAAAACAGGGCATCCATACTGACTTGTCCATACGGCCACATGTAACACCCCTTACCCGAAACTCTTACCGGGATCGAGTACGTGGCGTTACTAGACTTGACTAATAACTCAGGGTGTAAAATTTTTAAAGCTGTCCAACTGTGTCATGTTCACTAAATCGACCATAACTCGAGTTACAAAACTCTAAATTTAGATCCGTAAATTTTCCTTGAAACTAGACTCATATAAGTTTTCACCATAATTTTTCCAGAATTTTTCATGTGGCCAATTAGTACAGTTTATTCATCAAAGTTACCCTATTTACACTGTTTGACAATTCTGACCAGTCTCTACAAAAATATAGTTATCTCATTGCGTAAATTTCATATACTGCTATTGTTTATACCAATGAAAAATAGACTCAATAAGGGTTCTACACATATAAACTATGCTTCCTAATTATTTTTGTACAATTTTTGACAATTTTTCCAAAACAGAACAGTGACTCACGAAATCATTCAGAGCAGGTCTCACTAAAACTTAATTATCTCATAACAGTTCAAGTCTTTTGCCTACTCTGTTTCTTTCATGTAAAAATAGACACAATAAGGTTTAATATCATATCTCATTTATCTTCTAATTCAATAAGCCCTATTTTTGGTGATTTTTCTAACTCGCATCACTGCTACTACTACAAACTGTTTTGTTGTATTTTATGAAAGACTAGTTTCTAACCGAACCTACCTACTTCCCTATTCCAAGGATTTATTTCGTATACAACATTTCTTTGTTAAAACGATTAAACTTTGATTAAGAATTTCATAAACATACCATCATGAACCACACACATATCGAAACACAACATCGTACTTACTAAAAATTTAGCCATATTCGCATGGCAATTATAAACATGTACAAGGTCAAACATCGTATGTTTCTAAGACTTCATCTAGCCTATACATGCCTTCTAATTCGTGAACCAAAATTCAAAATACCAAAGGAAGGCGATAGTGTGGTAGACTTCTTGAAGATCCTTCACGAGCCCGCTACGTGACCAAAATCTATAAAACAAAGGAAACACTTCACACGATAAGCATACTAGCTTAGTAAGTCCTAATTTCATAAAAATATAACATTCAAATATCAACAATTTAATTACTACAATTCAACTTGTAGGCTTGTGCTCATATTTATTATCAAACTTTCAACTTCATATCGATGTGACTAAGTATAAATTCGTAGGAAGATTTCTCTTTGCCCACATATTTGTGATCAAAATATTTGTTCACAATCCAATCTAATTTAAATCCAAAGTGTCATCATGTAACCATAGGTACAAATATTCATATACTTGAATATCAATTTATTTTAACATGTCATCAATTATACAACCACATCATTCATCAAATAAACCGAGAACACATACCATTGGTAATAAATCACTAGTTTACCTTGTCTTAATTAAGTAAGAAGCTCATTCCTACCTTATATACTCACCTGAACCGTTAACTCGATAAATTTGCTTTAATTCGCCTTGAACACAATTTCGGTTTCTAATTTGTGAAATACAACACCGGCATCAAGCCTGCTGGGCATAAAAGCCCAATAAATAACACCGGCACAAGGCCTGCTAGGCTTAAAGCCCGAATTAAATCACCGGCACTAGGCCTGCTAGGCTTAAAGCCCGAATTAAATCACCGGCACTAGGCCTGCTAGGCTTAAAGCCCGAAACACATTTATGTGATCAATCATCTCTAATACCCCCTTTTTTTTTATACTATATCACATAAGAAAAGTACTTGGCTTATTTACATCAAACAATCAAAACCATTCTAATAGGCTTATATATATTCGGCTATGACATGAATATTTACTAAAATTTATCAAGCATTATCGTACAATAAATTCATAATTAATTCTTCAATATACTATAGTCTAAAGACTTACTTGAAATTTAAGTAACCCAAATGCTTCGGCTATTCGTTCACTTTGCTCTTTCCCCGGTCTAGCTCCTTTTCTTTTTGCTCACGGTCTAAGAATTATCAATGACATTCGTTCAATATGTATTTCCAATTGATTTAATGCTATTCAATTCAATTTCAAGATTTCACACTTCTTACTATTCAATCTCGTATTTATACAACTAACAAAAATCCAATCCACCACATTACAAATTACTAACATGAAACCGAATTATCATGAAATATATTCCTATCATATTTTAGTATTTCTCACGCCATAAGCATCATTAACAATTAAACATTTATTTCATGATTTCACATCTAAAGTCCATAAGAAGCACATCAATTTATTTTATAAGCCAAATTTACTATCACATTCGGCAATATGCCTTTCTCCATACTTACTTACAATTACAAAATAGTTTAATGGCAATTTACTCTCCCCCCCCTTGCTTACGGTTTCCTTGTAATCTAGCCCCAAAACAGATTCACAATTTCTCATGAATATATATATATTTAACTATATTTCCTAAGAGCCGAACACTGTACCTCTCTTCCCAAAATTTACAAACTAATTATCAAGACAAAATTTCCAGCCGATTGTTTCCAAAGTATCTAAGCCATAACACATACCTATTTCCCTTAAAACACTTTAATTCACTAACCAATAAATCAAGATTTCTTCATCATACATGAATATAACATAATCCTTGCTAATGGCCGAATCTAAGGGAGGCTTTATACTCAAAATTTCCACATAAAGTTGGTAGCATTTAAGTTTACTAGCTTAACCATACAAAAATTATCAAATTTGGAGCTTGATACATCACCTTAAAGATACATGCAAGGTCCGGCCATGGAGGTTTCAAAAAAAAATGGCTTCTTCTTTTTCTTTCCAATTAGAAACGGGGAAGAAGATGGGAAATAGGAGAGAAAATAGAATTAAAAAAAACTTTATTTTTTGGTTTAAAAATTAACACATTTTAAAGCTTGCTAACTACACAATAATACTTTAATTATAAAATACTAAAGTATATAATCAAGGCATGCTTACCGTCCACTATTTTAAAAGTGGAGAATTTGACATGCAAATCCTAAGGTTTCTCAAACAATTCACTTTACTCTTTTTAATTTCATGCCCACAACTTTTGTCACCTTCGCAATTTCATCCTTTTTATTTAATTGAGCACTTAAACGACTAAATTTTTCTATGAAACTTTTACACTCACTAAATCACATATAATAAACACAAGATATAATATTAAAATATCTCTCAAGCTCGGATTTGTGGTCCCGAAACCACCGTTCTGATTTGGGTCAAAATTGGTCTGTTACACCACAAGACACGCCCGTGTGCTTGACCCGTGGGCAACACTAACTTAATTCACACTGCCTGTCACATGCTCGTGTGTCTGGCCCGTGTGCGAGTCACAATCTTAAGAGACACGATCGAGACACATGCCCATGTGCTCAACCGTGTGGCAAGTTTAAGCCATATTTCTCACCTTCCTCATCCATACCTAAACCATATCGTTTTATACCATTTCAATACCATTTGATTAACCAAGAACATCCCAAATACACAAGCTATAATCATCAAAATAACCTATTTCAAGTGTACAATATTTCCCAATTGAAACATCAATCTATACCTAAAAAATGAACCAATTCCTCAACTCAATTTCATGCATTTCTTAAGCAACTACTCATCATCTATCAAATGATCATATGAATAACTTAAACCATTATTAAAATGGCCATATACAATTAGATCATATCAAGATAATCTCATAACAATTCTAAGCTATTTAGCCAATATCAAGTTTATCAAAATATACTAAATTCCACAACCACATTCATAATCAACCATCTCAAATGACCAAATACATTCCAACCATAAAATCAAACACCATAGCCTATACATGCCATATAACCAAGTCATAAAGGTATAAATACTGAAATCATTAACCAGATAGTGTGATGCGATCTCCACTGACTTCCAACCCGAGCAAATCTCTGAAAATCTATAAACGTAGGAAAAACATAGAGTAAGCTTTGAAAGCTTAGTAAGCTCGTATCTTAATAAACTTAATATAACAAATGAATTCATTACAATGCCATAAGCATACTATGCTATCTTAAATGTCAAAACACAAACTATCTCAAGTTTATAACATAATTTCATACCACCATTCAATAATATACTTACTTACTTACTAACTTTAGCTTTTACAAGTTTATTCAAATCAATTCTCATATAACATTCAAGTTTCACTTTCTAATAGCCAAACGAGCCTATTATAGGTAATAACATATTTAATCACATATCTTTTTCATATGAGTCACATATCATTACTTATATCCAAATTCACCTTTCATTCATATAGTATCTGACATTTTCACATATGCTACTTTATAAATCATATCTTATTCATTTGTTCATGTTTCATTTGCACATATTCACAATTTATTTACATACACATCACATAACATTCTTTGCACTTATATATTTACCTTTCATTATCAAATATTGTATAAATTTCAACGTACCTGAACCGGAATGTCATTCACTTATTTACTTTTTTCTCGAAATGCCCGTTGAACCATTCGGAATTAATAAGGATACTTGGATAGTAAAAAATCTCCTACAATGCCAACATCCCAGACGTTGTCGTACATGTAATCACATATCGATGCCACTGTCCTAGATAGGGTCTTACATGAATCAAATACGATGCCAATGTCCCAGACATGGTCTTACACGTAAACACAAGTCGATGCCAATGTCCCAAATGTGGTCTTACACGAAATCATATCTCGAAATCCTATGTCATGAATTATGCATCCTCTACTATTCCTAGGGTTCGTACGGGGCTTTTCAGACGTCATCACGTTAGTGAAACTTTCTCGTATTCATATATTCTGCTTCTTGAACAATTCAATATAATAATAACATATATATATATAACTTATTTAAAATACATATATATTTACATTACCATTCGCCATTGAATTCAATCACACATTAATATGCATTTATAACATGATTTCGTAATGTCTATTAAAATACGAACTTACCTCATCCGCTGTAACGACGAATTAGGTCGAGTAATCCGATACTTTGATTTTCCCTTAATCTAGATCCGGATTCTATTTTTCTCAATCTAGATAATATCAAAATTTAACTAATTTATTCAAAAATTCATTCAATTTCATCCAAATCACATAAATTGGAATTTTACACTTTAGCCCCTAAAATTTCACATTTTCACAATTTAGTCCTTATCACATGAAATTGCAAATTCATGCAATTAAAGACAAGCCAATGCTAGCCGAATATTACCCAAACTACTAGAAACCCATATTTTTAGTTTATTCACATATTTAACCATGAATTGTACACTTTTCTCAATTTAATCCTCAATTGACATTTTTGCCAAAAATAACTTTATAAAACTTGTTAATCTAGCTTCAAACTTAAATGATCTATCATGAAACATCTAAACAACCAGGCATTCAACAATGACATCTTTCAAAATCTATAACTGTTTCAAAAATAGAGATACGGGCTAGCTAGGTTAAGCTGCAACGAGCTTAAAAACTTAGAAATTATTAAAAATAGAGTTAAAACCGTACCTATTTGAGCAAAAACACCATAGCCGAATGTCAAGCTCTTCCATGGCTATTTTAAACCCCCTTTTCGGTTGTAAAATGAATGGAAGATTATAATATTTGGCTTCATTTTATTTATTAATAACTTATTTTCAAAATTACTTTAATGCCATTAATGAAAACATTACAAAATCATATAATGGATGACCATTTATGTCATAATCCACTAACTATGGTCTAATCACATAATAAGGACCCCATGTAACAGCCAGATTTAGGGGCTAGTCAGAACAGTAATCGGGATCACTAATTCGAGGTTAGAGAAAATTATTGTCATATTATTTTATGAGTTAGAGCATGATATATAAGTGCATGAAAATTTCGGTGCTTTAATTTTAGTGATTTCAAGCTTAATCGCGAAAAGAACCAAATCACATAAAGTGCGAAAGTTCTATTTTATTAGCTAAAGGTGCCTAATAGCCATAGAATATTAATTTGGGGTCTTTAAAGTGCAATTAGACCCCTAATATAAGAGTGGCCGACCATAGGAGACAAAAATTGACAAATTGGTCAAAGTTAGTAAAAGTTGGTGACTAAATTGACTTGTATTAATAAAATAAAGAAAGAAAAGATGTCATCTTTTCTCTCCATCTTCCTCCACCGAAAATAGAAAGAAAAATAGGAGTTTTGAAAGGTCAAATTTTTTACAAACTCATCTCCATTCAAGTAAGTGATTTTAATGGTTTTTTTTAATGATAGTTGTACTTTTGGGACCCCTAAAGCTTAAGCTTTCTAAAGAGGGGACTATCTTGCAATATAGTGAAAAGTTTAGGGGTTTTCCATGTGAGCTTTTAAGTTGTTTGCTGCATTTTTATGGAAGAAAATGAGTCTTAGTTGTTAGATGAACAACTTTTGTGAAAGGTGTTGCCATGAAAACACCTAAATGAAGCTTTTTGTAAAGGTTGCAAAATTTGTTGTAAATATGTGAAATGTTGGGTTTTGATGATAGCTATAAGAGAAATAAATGTTTACCGAGGCTTGTTGAAGGTAGAAATTTGATTAGATTTGATTTCTTAGTCTAGGGGTAAAATGGTCATTTTGCTAAAGTCTAAGGGCAAAATAATAATTTTACCAAAGCATGATTATTGAAATGCTTTTATTAATGCGATGATTAAAATGAGCAAATTTGCTGTTATAGAGCAAGAAGAGCCAAGAATCAACCTCGAACGGGGAAAGAACAAAATATCGGACTAAACCGACAATCTAGCCTATTTTGAAAACGAGGTAAGTTTGTATGTGATAAATTCAACATTTATACTAGCATGTTTGAGAATGGTTGATATTATAATGATACATGATATTCTATGAAATTGAATGTTGGTGTTGAATGAGAAAGATGATAAACGTTGATATGTTGAAGTCCCGGTTGGACTATAATAAGTGTGAGAATACTATCTTCAAGACATGAGATGGATAAGGTCCCCTGTAAGACCATGTCTGGGGCATGGACTCGGCACCAAATTGAGATCCCGTATAAGACCATATCCGGGATATGGCTTAGGTATTGAGTATGAGAATCGTATAAGACCATATCCAGGATATGGCATCGATACTTGAGGTGAGGTTTCGTATAAGACCATATCCGGGATATGGCATCGGCAATCTGAGGTGACCCCATGTAAGACCACATCCGGGATGTGGCATTGGTTTTATGTTTTTGCTAATGATTATGAATATGCATCTTTGAGCATCCCTAGTGATTTATCAGGATGAATAGATTAACTTAGAAATAGAAACAAAAATTTTATTAAAGCTATGTGATTGATCTAACACAGGTACCTATGAGTAATTCACGAAGAAGCATTTACGATATGTGGCATGGTATGTGCTAAATAAGGGCAAGTATGATTAAGTATGGCAAGAAGACTATAACTTTGTGTATGGTTAAATAATGCCATGGATGGATTTTATCATGAGCTTATTGTTGCTATTTATTCCCATGCAAACTTACTAAGCTTTATGCTTACCCCTTTCATTGCCCTTTTAGCTCGAGAATTTGTAGACGTTAGAGTTAGAGATCACACTATCGACCACTTTTTGGGTATAGCCAAATTAGACTTATTTTGAGTATGGCATGTATAAGACTTGAATATTTTGGTTATGTCATATTTACAAGACAAACGTGTTGGCTACTATGGTTGTTTCAATTCATTTTGTAAATGGTCATTAAAGTTGGGCCAATACCTGACTAGTTCTTATATATATATATATGTTTATTGATGATGAATCATGAAGTTTATGCTTGTGTGGATGCTTTATTTGAGTTAGTATAAGTATGGTTGCTATGTAGGGTGACATTTGGCTTGGAATATAGCCTTTTTAATGTCCATACGGGTAGACACACGAGCGTGTGTCTGGGCCGTAAGTGATACACGGTTAGCTCCATGGGCGTGTTGATCGGCTGTGTGTCCCTTTGTGAGCTAGGTTTACAAGTTAGTATGCTTAGTAGTAAACACACGGGTAGAGACATGGCCGTATGTCTCAGCCGTGTCGGTGGCGCGGCCTTAGACATGAGCATGTGCCTAGGCCGTGTGAAGTCTGCACCTGAAGTTAGGAATTTAAATCGACACACGGCCTAAGGAGACGGGCGTGTGCCTTGGTCGTGTGACCTTAGTGAGGTGATGACGTCATAAACAGAATGCCAAGTTTTTTTCACACAGGCTAAGATACGAGCGTGTCGAGGCCGTGTGAGGGACATGGGCTAGGGACACGGGCGTGTGTCCAGTCGTACGAAATAAGTCAGTGTTAACCACGGGTGAAGAATATGAGCATGTTTCAGGGGCACACGAGTATGTCCCTTGAACAACACGGGCGTATGGCCCTTGTTTGGACAAAATTTTGTAAGCACTTAAAAGTTCTCGGTTTAATTCTAAAACCTCTCGGAAGTATGTTTAGGGCCTTGTAGGCCTAGAATGATCAGGTTATGAGTTTAAATGGAAAGTTTCTAAGCTGCAGCGAAAATTTTATAGCCCAATGTGTTATGTTTAAGCAATTTAAGTTAGGTATTGCATTATATCCGGTTTCGGCTTCGAACACGGGTAAGGGGTGTTACACCCTATATTCAATTAATCAAACAAACAAGCACTTTAACAATTAGCACATAATTTTTGCATTTTACGCGATTAGATCCTTTTATAAAATCAAGCACACAAACGATAAAATTTTCACACGAAACTTCCACACATATTAATTCACATAATGTAAGAACCAAAAATAATATTAAAATATTTTGTTGACTCGGATTTGTGGTCCCAAAACCACTGTTCTGACTAGGGTCTAAGCCGGGCTGTTACAACTCTCCCCCCTTAGGGATTTTCATCCCCGAAAATCTTACCAGAAAGTAGATTAAGGTTTTGCTTCCACACTATACATTTCAAATTCACACATAACTTCGGATTTCAAACCTCTTTAATCCCACAACTGAAATTCTGACCTAACTTTCGCTGTACATCATCTCTAGCTGAGACTGTTTATAACTGTATTAAATTGTTTTCATTTTATGTTCAATTTCTCTGACGATATTAATCCCGTGGATCATATTTTCTCAAAGCTCGATCCTGAAATAACGGAGTTTGGTAACTACTTATAACAACAGTCTTTCTAGTTGCTTTGAAACTCTAAAACAAAATAACAAATAAATATTTCGAGAATTTGACTTGCGTTACCTGGTTTCAATGCAATCTCCTACTCACAGATTACTGTAATTTCCCTCAGAATCACAATATGAGTTTCGAATCTCTATCTGAAACAATTGAAACTGGCACCCTATGCAAACTGACAATCTTAGGAATGAATAACTCAGCTGGTCTACCAAAAGAGAAATCTATACGTGCGAAGAGACTTCTTCAAACAGTTAACAATAATTCATATAACATCTATCTTTTTCGATGATAGGAAAAATCCCAATATAAAAATTTCATCAAAACTCTATTTCATTACCAGACAGATATCACCACATGTTGTAACAGTCCCGAAGAAATTTAATAATCAATTTTAACCTATTGATAGCTCTGACATTTGAACACAAGGTCAGAAATATCACGTTTCTTACACCTTCATCAATACCACTGTCTCAGATTATTTTGCGTTTTGATACTCCCATATGAACAGTCAAACTACCACTGTGAGCTACCTGTAACAGTTGTTGTATAATCGTAGAACTTTTCGGTATACTCACACTATTTCAAAGCAACAATTAGTCATCAGTTCAACGTCACAAATTCTGAATCAGAAGCCTATTTACATTGAACCCATTTTAATTTACAATTTCCTGACACATATCTGAGATTCATAAATTCACTAAATAAACATCGATTTAGCTTCTAATTTATCTACTAACTATAAATCGCGTATTCATCGCTCGTAAAGTATACAAAATATTTATTGCTCAGAACATCCATAACTGTAATCATTTTCCCCGGATGAAAATCAATTACTAACTCAGAACCCTTCGATGGTTCAGACTATCTCTACTGTCTCAAATTCAGATTGCTCAGTCACATCAAGTAAATTACATTACCAGCAAACAATCAATGTCACTAACTATCCCGCACAGGTACAATGTCAACCATTTCTAATTCGCGTGCCGAATAACACTTTTCATGCAATTTTTATTGTATAGAATCACAAGATATTATTATACAATCTTGTATTAGAACACTCTTCAAACCATTTAATGATACATGAATGAAAATCATAAATTCTTTACCTGACTCAGATTGAACCAGAACTGATGTTTCAATTAACAATGTCTTTGCACAAATAAAATCTTCAAGAATATTTCTCAACAAAACCATTCCGATAGATATAATTCTGTATCTTGTCTTCAAGAATACAAATTCTTCTTCTAATATATTCATCTATTTACACGTAATCGTTTAACATTTATTTCCAACCCTATGGATAGATTCGGACACATATCACTCCAATTATCTTTTCGAAGAAATCTTTTCTTCTCATTAAAAAGGATAACCCAGACATATCATTATACAAAAACCACAACCATCAAATAGGAATCATATTGTCATAATCAGATTGACGTCTTAACCGTAACAATAGATATTATCTTGACCATTAATAAAACATTTGAACATAGAAGAAAATTAAATATGATTTTAATAGTAACCATTGCAGAAACACAATTCTGTAACTCTGAGGACGGTACCACTATACTCTCACCTTTCAAGCTAGAAATTATAATCATATAATAGTTATATCCATTTCTGTCAAATAGATATTTCTTATAGATAATCACATAGAATCATAAGAAAACCAGGATAGCGAAATTCCAACATCTGAAGTTATACAAAATATTAGAAAATTATAACCCATATAGAATGATATCCCAGAAAATGTCCAGAAAGAACAATGTCACCCATAAATACTGAAACCCACAGTAACAGATACCATATAATCTTCACATATATAGAACAAAATAATAGCCAGTAGAAACAGAATATTAGCCTTATACAGATTTTACCGTTAATTTTTCATATTCACTCAAGGGAATAAATACCAGAGAAAGACATAGTAATGTCGAACATAACCCAAACAGACCAACGATACCTTCATTCATTAATATTTTTAACTAATATTCTCATGCGATAAGAATTCTTTTTGAAACTTAATAGTCACATATACTTCTGAAGATTATTGTTACACAGAATGTCCAGAAGAAATCATAGTAACTGCCCGAGTATAGCCACTGAACTTAGTCATCAATACAATATAAACATTATTCAACTGCCTAATTCTGTCATCAGAAATTTTCACTTTATCTCTTCATTAACAGAAATAAATTCAGAAAAGCTTCCAGTTAATACTTTCTTTAGATAACATACCTGAATAGGTCATTTAATCGGAGTTAACTTCTTCTTTAATAGTGACTTTGCATAATCTGAATAGTTTTTAGAACTTTTCAATATCTTCTTTAATACTATCTTTTTTTGCTGATTCATTCTACTTTCTGACCACATTAATAATCTTTCAAACACTGATCTTTGTAACTCCACACTCATGAGCTTTTTCATCCCAAAATCTTACAGATTTCATTTTAATATTTCACAGATAAGGGGGTCAGAGTAGTAAAGCCTCATATTTAACTCTCACATACATGCACATAATATATATACTATCACAAATAGCCAGTTCATTTCTAATTTCACATTCTTAAAACATTTAATAGTCATTGACTTATCAACACTTTTGGTACTTAACACATAATTCATATGCCAACTCAAAACACTAATTCATAATCAAAACATTTTATATAGTAGTCATAGGCCACATATCACCACTCATATACTCATATAATAATTATATCATTTATCAATAACAAAAATGTCATACACTTTGATCCATATCTTTACGAGTGTCAATTCATCATCAATATATTTTCACTCAAACATTTGAGTACACATTCCGTACTATCAAAATTTAGCTCGATTGAAAAGCATATCTTTCTAATCAAAACAATTTTCGTTAGAGTCGGGAGATATCACACTATCACAGGTTATATATGGCATGTATAGCTAACCTCATATATGCTATGTTAGTCCTAAAACCGACTAAACCATAGCTCTGATACCAATAAAATGTAACACCCCTAATCCTTAACCGTCGCCGGAATAGGGTTAAGAAGCGTTACCAGACATTTCAGAACTTTTACGATCATTTCACAAACATAAGATATAACATCATCATATCATAGCAAATCATATATATAGTGTCCTTTCAAAAGGTCTACGAGACTTAAACATGCATTGGAAAAGGGTCGGGACTAAATCGAGCACATACAATTTTTTTTCAAAACTTAACATTTTTCAAAGCTACAGAGGACACACGTCCGTGTGGGTAGGCCGTGTGCCTCACACGGCATTAGACACACCCGTGTGTCTAGGCCGTGAAAAATAGGGCATACATACTGAGTTTTCCACATGGCCACAAGACACACCCGTGTGCTTGATCGGTGGGCAACACTGACTTAATTCACACGGCCTGTCACAAGCCCATTTGTCTGGCCGTGTGCGAGTCTGACTTGTTTCGAACTACAATCTTAAGAGACATGGTCGAGACACATGCCCGTATGCTCAACCGTGTGGCACGAAATTAGGCTTGGTTTAGGCCATATTTCTCACCTTCCTCATGCATACCTAAATCATATCATTTTATACCATTTGATAACCAAGAACATCCCAAATACACAAGCTATAATCATCAATATAACCTATTTCAATTGTACAATATTTCCCAATTCAAACATCAATCTATACCTTAAAAATGAACCAATTCCTCAACTCAATTTCATGCATTTCTTAAGCAAATACTCATCATCTATCAAATGATCATATGAAAAACTTAAACCATTATTAAAATGGCCATATACACTTAGATCATATCAAGCCAAACTCATAACAATTCTAAGTTATTTAGCCAATATCAAGTTTATCAAAATATACTAAATTCCATAACCACATTTATAATCAACCATCTCAAATGACCAAATACATTCCAACCATAATATCAAACACCATAGCCTATACATGCAATATAACCAACTCATAAAGGTATAAATACCGAAATCATTAACCAGATAGTGTGATGCGATCTCCGCTGACTTCCAACCCGAGCAAATCTCTGAAAATCTATAAACATAGGAAAAGCAGATAGAGTAAGCTTTGAAAGCTTAGTAAGCTCGTGTCTTAATAAACTTAATATAACAAATGAATCCATTACAATGCCATAAGCATACTATTCTATCTTAAATGTCAAAACACAAATTATCTCAAGTTTATAACATAATTTCATACCAAATAGTCACTATTCAATAATATACTTACTAACTTTAGCTTTTACAAATTTATTCAAATCAATTCTCATATAACATTCAAGTCTCACTTTCTAATAACCAAACGAGCATATTATGGGAAGTAACATATTTTATCACATATCTTTCTCATATGAATCACATATCATCACTTATATCCAAATTCACCTTTCTTTCATATAGTATCTAACATTTTCACATATGCCACTTTATAAATCATATATTATTCATTTGTTCATGTTTCATTTGCACATATTCATAATTTATTTACATACACATCATATAACATTCTCTGCACTTATATACTTACCTTTCATTATCATATATTGTATACATTTCAACTACCTGAACCGGAATATTATTCACTTATTTACTTGTTTCTTAGAATGCCCGTTGAAACGTTCGGAATTAGTAAGGATACTCAGATAGTCAAAAATCTCATACAATGCCAACGTCCCAGATGTGGTCTTACATGTAATCACATATCGATGCCACTGTCCCAGACAGGGTCTTACACGAATCAAATGCGATGCCAATGTCCTAGACATGGTCTTACACGTAAACACAAGTCGATGCCAACATCTTAGACGTGGTCTTACACGAAATCATATCTCGAAATCCTATGTCATGACATATGCATCCTCTACTATTCCTAGGGTTCGTACGGGGCTTTTCAGACGTCATCACATTATCGAAACTTTCTCATATTCATATATTTTGCTTCTCGAACAATTCAATCTCATAATAACATATATATAACTTATTTAAAATACATATATATTTACATTACCATTCGACATTGAATTCAATCACACATTAATATGCATTTATAACATGATTTCATAATGTCTATTAAAATACGAACTTACGTCGTTCGCTGTAATGACGAATTAGGTGGACTAATCTGATACTTTGATTTTCCCTCAATCTAGATCCGAATTCCGTTTTTCTCAATCTAGATAATATCAAAATTTAACTAATTTATTCATCAATTCATTCAATTTCATCCTGTATAACCCCAAACCCGGCCTAGAAGTTAGGCCCGAATCTGGCGTGTCCAATGGTAGTGTTTTTCAAAAACATATTTCTTGTTGTTAAAACTAGTTTGAAAGTTAAAACCTCTTTGTTAAAACTCTAAAATACTTTAGCAATTGTTGTCCACTTGAAAACGTAACTACTTTTAAAACATTATCTGTTGCGGAAGCATATTTAAAATAGACAATTTACAAAAAGGTGATGTTTAAAAATTTAGTTGCAGAAGCATTTTGAAAACATTGCGGAAACATTAGTGTTTGAAGGTAGTTATTGTTTTGGAAAAATCGTGTCCTACTTCTAGCAATTATTAAACATGCTTAAGTAAATAACCCAAATAAAATTTAAAAATAGCTAGGCCTTATTACAATCCAAATCAAACTACTTGAATGTAAGCAATCAAAACGGAAAACATAAGCAGTGTGTGGCCTTCTCCGAGTCCCTCGCAGCACCGATCCTTCTAAAGCTGGGGATTACCTACACAATTAAAAACGGGGTGAGTTTACGAAAACTCAGTGTGTAATCCCCTATTACGATCATAATCTGGGCCTGAGCCTATACGGTATCAGTCTGGGCCAAAGCCCTATTCGGTAACAATCTGGGCATAAGCCCTATACGGTAACAATCTGGGCCTGAGCCCTATTCTCATATCAATGCAATGAACATGTAACCTAACCCATACCAACCAAACTCTCCACATGGGGACCATGTCGACCTACCCAGCCAATGCACCAAGCTTAGCACCGGTTGACACTAAGTCAACAGAACAGTTAAATGCTATAAACAGAATGGTTATAAACCATAATCATAATGGCACAGAGCCATAATCAGGATGGTACAAAGCTATCGGTAACTGTAATAAGTTTGGCTCATACCATCAGTGACTGTAATATAATCAGCACACAGCCACGGGTCATTATGATCGACACAGAGTCATCAATATATATATTAGGCATATAGCCACCGGTAAATACAATTGACACAAAGCCATAAATATCGCAGAAAGGCTGAAAGCCTTGTACAGAACGGCAATGGGTCGTACACTTCCTCCGTAACTTTGTCCCAACCCCATGCAATATGTCGTGTATGTCATGCTCAATCATTACACGTGTATGCAAAATGGCCATGCTCAGTAACAATCATTTAAACATGTAATAAAAGCATATCAATGATACAACCACAGTCAAATTAGTCAACTCATAGTCTAAGTCAGTCATTTACCAACAATGGCAAAATAGTCATTGTACCCTATAAGGGTATTTCGGTAATCCTACCCTTCAGGGGTATTTTAGTAATTTTGTAAATCGAGGGTATTTTAATAATTTTGCAATCCGGGGATATTTCGGTAATTTCACAAATTAGGGGCATTTTGATAATTTTGCAATTCGAGGGTATTTTGGTAATTTCACCAATCAGGGATATTTCGATAATTTTGTAATCTGAGGGTATTTCGATAATTTCACAAATTAGGGGTATTTCGATAATTTCACAAATCGAGGGTATTTCAGTAATTTTACAAATTGAGGGTATTTCGATAATTTTACAAACTAAGGGTATTTCAGTAATTCTGTAAACCAAGGGTATTTGAGTAATTTCACAAATCACGAGGATTTCGGTAATTTCACAATCCGAGGGTATTTTGGTAATTTCACAAATCGAAAGTATTTCGGTAATTTCACAATTCAAGGGTATTTCAATAATTTAATAAATCAGGGGTATTTGGTAATTCCACAAATTGAGGGTATTTTAATAATTTCACAAATCAGGGGTATTTCAGTAATTCCACAAATTGAGGGTATTTCAGTAATTTCACAAATGGGGGTATTTCAGTAATTCCACAAATTAGGGGTATTTCGATAATTTCACAAATCAGGGGTATTTTAGTAATTTCACAATTTGAGGGTATTTCTGTAATTTCACAATCTGAGGGTATTTCGGTAATTTCAAAAATTGAGTGTATTTTGGTAATTTCACAAATCAGGGTATTTCGATAATTTTGCAAATTGAGGGTATTTCGATAATTTTTCAAATCAGGGGTATTTTGGTAATTTCACAAATCGAGGGGTTCGGTAATTTCACAAACTAGGGGGTGTTTCAGTAATTTCACAAATCGGGGGGTATTTCAGTAATTTTGCAAACCAAGGCATTCTAAACAAAGATAACAATGCAAATGGGCCTAAGGCCCTTTCTTGGCCCAAATGGGCCCACACGCTTGTGTGGCCTATTTAGCCCAAATCTAGCCACAGATATGAGATTCATATAGACCAGTCCAATATCTACTACACAATCATACAATTTATTCATATGGGCCCACTTGGCCCAAAGCAGCCTAAACCCACAAGAACACTCATGATGGCTTCAACTATCGCGTTGAAGCTCCCACACGTGTGCTCGCACGCTCATGTGGCTACCATCGCCGTGTGACCGGCATTTCGACATTTGCTGCTTTACAGCTAGAGTAGTGCGAAATACACACCTGATAGGAATCTGAAGCTAATCCGCACTTCGAACACTCCTATGCCCAAACGCCAACCAAGGTATGCTTACTCTCCTCATAGATCGCTCTATTTAAAGCCAGCTCCTCGCCTTCTCTCATGCTAGCTTCCCGATGTGGGATCCTTCCTTCAGCAGAGTTTAATTCCATCACAACCACCTGTCGCCCCAACTTAGCAAAATAAATATCCCTTATTGCTTGCAATGGGATTTGAACCCTTGCCCTCTCCTATGCTTCAGACGTTACATGCCACCACAACACAAGCTCCTTTTTGTGTCTTACAACATGCGCAACTAAATATAAACATATGGGCCAAAGTCTAAGTTCATTTAAAAAAAAGATCAAAATGAATTGCAAATGCCAAGACTTAAACCTTGGACCCCTTGCTTCCTCTATGGCGCCACTTCTTTGTCTCCCATGTGGCACCATTTGCCACTAGACCACAACTCCTTTTGTGTCTTATTTTACCCCAATTTATTCTTAAATCCTACTTACTTACCCCCAGGGTTTTATTCACCTAAAACCAAAATTTTTCTTAAGGCCCAGGTTTGATCCCGGGACTTCATGGAAGCCCCCTAACCTTCCAAAACCACTCACCTACTAGATCCAACTTGCATTAGTGCCATTCTTTTGTTCTCAAAAATTTTAAATGCTCCTATGCCCAAGGCCCAATAGGCCCAATTCTACTAGGCCCAAATTCGGGGCGTTACAAATCCAAATCACATAAATTGGCATTTTGCACTTTAGCCCCTAAAATTTTACATTTTCATAATTTAGTCCTTATCACATAAAATTGCAAATTCATGCAATTAAAGCAAGCCCATGCTAGCCGAATTTTACACAAACTACTAGCAGCCCATATTTTTAGTTTATTCACACATTTAACCATGAATTTTACATTTTTCTCAATTTAATCCTCAATTAACATTTTTGTCAAAATAACTTTATAAAACTTGTTAATCTAGCTTCAAACTTTAATAATCTATCATAAAACATCTAAACAACCAATCATTCAACAATGACATCTTCCAAAATCTATAATAGTTTCAAAAACAGAGATACGGGCTAGCTAGGTTAAGCTGTAACGAGCTCAAAAACGTGGAAATTATTAAAAATGGAGTTAAAATCGTACTTATTTGAGTGAAAACACCGTAGCCGAATGTCAAGCTCTTCCATGACTATTTTAAACACCCTTTTTGGTTGTAAAATGAATGGAAGATGATAATATTTGGCTTTATTTTATTTATTAATAACTTATTTTTAAAATTACTTTAATGCCATTAATGAAAACATTACAAAATCATATAATGGATGACCATTTATGTCATAATCCAGTAACTATGGTCTAATCACATAATAAGGACCCCATATTCAATTAATCAAACAAACAAGCACTTTAAGAATTAGCACATAAGTTTTGCATTTTACGCGATTAGATCCTTTTATAAAATCAAGCACACAAACGATAAAATTTTCACACGAAACTTTCACACATATTAATTCACATATTGTAAGCACCAAAAATAATATTAAAATATTTTTCTGACTCAGATTTGTGGTCTTGAAACCACTATTTTGACTAGTGTCTAAATCAAGCTGTTGCAGCCGATGTCAATTTCTTCCACGAAAATTAGAGAAATCCTAATACCAGGATCACCACATTCCTATTATCAAATCAAGAAATACAATCATAATAAACATAGCCATCACAGACCAAGGAACATACTTTAAAGATGAGCCATGTCTGATGATTTACACGTTAAGGATAATAAGAAAGCCCAATACAATACCACACTGGAAGTCCGAGAACATGCTCATAAGAAAATAATAATGAAGATCTGGATAATTTCTAAGAGAAAACTAGAAGAAAAGCAATTTTACCAGCTCTAGAATTCCATCGTAATAGAGTTAATACACTTCCCAAATGTTTATATATAAGACAAAACAACATTCAGTAGAAACAGAAGAATAACCTCACATAAATTTTCACAATCGTCTTTACTCTAAGATATTAGAATAGAATCCCGAAGAGATAAAGTAATGTCAATCACAAAATAAATAGACCATCAGTGCTTTCATTTAACATTAGAGTTAGCTAACATTCTCACTCGATAAGAATTTCATTAGAAAACTGAAAATCACATAAACCCCTGAGGATGAATGAATATATATATATAGACTACTCAGAAGAGATCATTGTAATCTATTCAACCATAATTGTTATACTCAAACATCTCTACAATTCAAACATCATTTCTCTGTCTAATTTTGTTATCATGAACCCCGTATTATTCCACTCACTAACGAAAACCAATTTGGGAGAACTTTCAGCAAACATATCTTTAGACTTCATACTTAATTGAGTCGATTGGCCGAGACTAACTTCTTCTTTATCTGTGACATTGCATAATCTATATAATCTTTAAAACATTCTTATATTTCTTCCAAAACTGTTTTCACTTTCCAAACTATTCTCATCTCTGTATGCATTACTAATTATTTCACCACTGAACTCTTCAGTTTCACACTTATGGACTTATTCAACATAATTATCGTGAATTTTCATTATAAAGCAACACTGGTAAGGAGGCGAGGTTGTAAATCCTCTAACTTGACTCTCATAAATACATGCATATGACTTTGCATTCATCATTGATAAACTGTAAAAGTAACATATTTTAAGCCCACATTAATATGCTTTTGGATGATTTATCCCTCGATTTATGTAAAAAGGTGCTTTTAATCCTTTATTTTCATTTCTTATACTCAGGAAAGCACCCACAGATGAAAAGAACGTGAAACCGGCTTAAAACAGGCCAAATGGGCCAATTCACAAAATCGACATGGCCTGGACTTCAAGCCACACGGCCGTGCCTCATTAAATTACTAGAACACGGCCTTCTCTCGATTTACACAGCCGTGCCTCATTAAAGAAGTCCGAGCACGGCCTGGCCACGATCCACACGGGCGTGTACCATGGCCGTGTCCCTGTCACTGGAAAGAGCAATTTCATTCGGGAAAGGATACTTGGAGGCAAAGAAACACATTCCAAAGCCTATTCAAACACCCTATTAGGAACTTTACTTAAATTAGGATACTTAGGGGCCAAGTAAGGCATCTCAAAGTCTATATAAACACCCAAGTGGGCAACTTGAAGGGGAGTTCGGTAGAAGTCGAAACCGGGGCAAAAGCTAGGCCAAGGAGCCAAGCCGAGAAGGTCAGAGTTAGGGAGTAACGCGAGGATAGCCAGTTGATTCATCCCAAGAAGCCGGAATTATACTCAAGACGACGGAATTCTCCTTCAATCCCATCAGGGAGTTTTAGGATTTTTCTTATGTTTTGTTTTATCTTTTCTATTGTTATGTTTTCTTTTTACATTATGAACTAATTCCTTCAGATACTTGAAGGGGGATGAAACCTAGACAAATTTTATTACTTGATTTTTAAGTTATACGATAAATTAATTAGTTTGTTCTTAATTATGTTGCTTAATCCAAATTTAATGTGCTTAGGTGGAGGAGGAATAAACCCTGCCTAAGAGTAGATCTAACATAATTAAGCGTAGTTGATCGGGCGCCTAGAGATAGGGTTACGAGATTTTGCCAAATTAGGGTGAAACCTAATTTGGGAATCCATTAATCGATTTACTGCTTTCCTAGGGGGTTATTATAAGCGAATGAGAGTTCCACTAATTAACCTAGGATTAGACGTTATTTGCTTCGAGAGAGGGTTTAACATAGGTTAGGGAGTCTCACGGATCAAGCTAAGTAAAAGAAATCATATAATTTAAGGTTAGATAATAAGAGAAGTCTAGGTGGATTCCTCCCGAAGGTATCATAAAAATCAACTGAGTCATTTTCAAGTTATCGCCAAATTTATCTTTTTGCTTTGTTTCCTTAGTTTAGTTGTCGTCAATTTAGTTTAAAAGCAACCTTTATCTTAGTTAGGTTAAATAAGTATTAATACTTTTAGTTCCTTTGGGTTCGATATCCGGTCTTGCCTAAGCTATACTACTGTTCGATAGGTACACTTGCCTTAATATCATTGTCAGAGTTAGTCTCCAGGTTTGATCATTCTTTTATAAATATTTAAAACTCTGATTTTACAGCGATCAATCATCAACATAATATCATTATAATCACATAATTCACTCTAAGCAAATTAATATACTTATTTATTTTACAAATATTCTCTGTCATCCAAAATTTCGAACGATGGATTTACTTAATTAAATTCCAACACTTAACTTCAGTATCACTTACCAACACTTGTCAAATTAGAGCACCTCTTACGGGTTCGAGTATATCGTCCAACTAAGGTCTTACACACATTTTTCCATGGCCCTGCCAGGGTCTTACACGTATCACAATGCCATAGCCCAGTTATGGTCTTACATGCCATTACGATGCCATAGCCCAGCTATGGTCATACATGTTATTACAATGCCATAGCCTAGCTATGGTTATACACGTTATTACAATGCCATAGCCCAGCTATGGTCTTACATGTCATTACGGTGCTATAACCCAGCTATGGTCTTACACGTACACACATGTACTGCCATGGTCCAACCATGGTCTTACATCCACAATGCCATAACCCAGTTATGGTCTTTTCACTGAAATACCATAGCCCAGCTATGGTCTTACATTCCATACTTTGCCATGGTCCAACCATGGTCTTATCCATCAATTCCTCATTGAACGATCGTACTCATTTTCTGCATTCTACTCAATTTGATTCTCCAATTCAATTTTCATACTATTATAATATTCATGGTTTAATAACAAAGACATAAAAAAACAATCTATTATCTCTATTTTAACAATCAAACATAAGATTCAACCATATGAACATACTAATTACATTTATTCAAGCAAGTGTACATAAACACACATTCCGTCAATTTGTGTGTATGCATTTATCATATTCATTTAATCAAATATGTTGTGCACCTAACATCATATGAATGTCAAACAAACATGGATGGGCTTATCACCATATAAACTTTCATTTCATTCCACATTTCTCAACTTATGGTTATCTCATTTCGTACATTATCACATACACATCATGAGCTTCTATTCATACCTTTCAAAGTTCCGTCTCATCATAAACACATTTCAAATATCTCAATATCTCTTTTAGTGCTATCAAAAATAGCTTGGTTGGAAGGCATCTTTGTCTCAGCAATACAGTTCTCGTCAGAGTTGGGAGATATCACACTATCACTGGTGGTAACATGGCATGTATAGCTAGACTCACGTACGGTATGTTAGTCTGAGAATTGACTAAAGCTGGCTCTGATACCAATAAATGTGACATCCCTTACCTATATTCAACACCGGAACAGGGTACAAGGCATTACCGAACTTATTTGCAAGCAACATTCAAAACTGAGACATGAAATTCCACTCAAATTTAAAACTTTTCAAATACATTCATATTGTCCCTAAAACGAGCCTACAAGGCCCGAAACATGCTTCGATTATGGTTCGAGACTAAATCAAGAACTCTGGAAAATTTACAAAACTTAGAAAAATTTCATCATGAAACAGGACCACATGCCTGTGTGGCATACCACATGCCCGTGCTTCAGGCCGTATCCACCTTAGGGAGCATTCTGTTTATGACGTCATCATCAAATTGAAGTCACACCCCGTGTGCTAGGCCGTGTCACACAAACAGGCTGAGGCACGCCCTATCTCTATCTGTGTGCTTAATTCTGGACATTTGTTTTGCCAAAATTGAGGTGCAGAGGACACACGGCCAGGTCACACACCCATGAGGCTAACCGTGTGTCACACACAGCCTAGACACACGCCCTTGTATCTACCTATGTGGACAATAATAAGGCTGTTTACCAAGCCATTTTCCACCCTTATTCACACATACACTCACATCAATTCATAGGCACAAAGCATATCATACTTAGACAGCCAAACACTCACAATTAAGACAATAACATGTCATTCTTATGCCATCATTTATCATGCTTAAAACATCATAATTAGCTCATTAAAAACATACTAATTTCACATCCACAAGAGGACATTAACATATGAATAAACTTATGATCAACATAAGCCATCATTCATGGCTACATATATAAGATGAAGCATTAGCAATTACAAGGTAACACATATGGCCAAATTAATAATCACACACATAACAAATTGACATAGTCCCTATACATGCCATAGACTTAAAATACTTGAATTCACTTATACCTAAAATGATAGCTTGATAGTGTCATAGGATCTCTGGCGATCTCCAACTCGAGCTAGCTAAATAATCTTATAGGACATAGGAAAGGAAAGGGGGTAAGTTATATAGCTTAGTAAGTTCATATGTAAACAATAAGCACCCTCAACCATACATATTTCATACAATGAACATAATGTAAAACCATACGAATGTCATTTATATCTCATAAATATAACTTACTCAATCACATCTTATCAAGTGTTTGTCATGTTCAACAATATGGACACAAATTATTGTAATCCACCATAATCCCATGGTTATAATTTTATTCATTCACAAAGTTTGCTCTATCAACTTATAAGCATAATTTAACATTTCTTGGCATTAGCTTAACAATCATCATCTCTCTTTGATAACATATAACAACAAATAACAAATCATTTCAAACCTCATAGTAAACATTCACATTAATTGTGAGTATTTACACTTCAAGCATATACTTTGACATCTTTCAATTGTTTAAAGTTCATATTATCCCATAATCATTTTAATAGGCAATTATGCAAATCTTTCCTCTTTCTCATATCCGATGAATCACAATTGGCATGAATATAACATGCTATACCTGAACTCAATTTGGCCCGAAAGCCAATCGCATAATCAACAATAACATTTATCATGTAATTCATACATCACAAGGTTTTCACAAAACCAATTTAGTGGAAATCATCAACTCATAATTTCATGGAGTCATTGCTTATAAACTTTACGTACACACCTGTATTATCTTGCAGCTTATCATAATCTTTCACAACATACCATAGTCTTTTCCAACTTTCACATTGTCGTTAAGTTTCCCATTGAACCACTTGGAATACTAAATGATACTCGGGCAATCTCACACATATAATACTATACCAATGCCATATTCTAGATATGGTCTTACATAGAATCTCATATCGATGCCAATAGCCCAACTATGGTCTTACACAAGATCTCATACCGATGTCATATCCCAGATATGGTTTTACATGTAATCTCATTAACCCTAATGTCATGACATTTGTATCCTATCTATTCCTAAGGTTCAACCGGGAATTTCTCGTTTATCGAACTTTGTCGAATTCAGTCAAAGAGTAAATTACAATTCATACAATAATAGCACAAGTAAAACATAAATAATAATGCATCATTTACATACGAACTTACCTCAAGTGCGACAACGGCGAAAATGACCTATTTGTTCAATATTTGTTTTTCCCCCGATCTAGACTCGAACTTTGTTTTTCTTAGTCTATAATATCAAATTTAGCTCACTTATTAGTCACATTATTAACTGTGACCCAAAAATCATATTTTGGAAATATTACATTTTTGCCCCTAAAGTTTGACATATTTTTCATTTTTGCCCCTAGGCTCGTAAAAATGAAATCTAGTCAATTTCTTTAAGAAACAAGCTTAGCTGAACCATTTTCATAACTATACTAGCCCACAATTTCCATTAAAACACACTTTTACTACATATTTTATAACTTTTACAAATTAGTCCTTTTAGGCATTTTCACCAAAAATCACTTAGCAAAAGTCAATTAACAAACAACTAACATGCATTTTCTACCATCAAACATCAAAATACACAAATATTCAACATGGTAAAATTTTAAACTTTGACATCTCTTCAAATTAGTGGTAGAAATAGATATATCGAGTGATAACGACTTCAAAAATGTAAATAGCATTAAAAACGGAGCTAAAACGGACTTACTATGGAGCTTGGAAGTTTGCCAAACCCTAGCCATGGCTTCCCCTTGCAAGTTTAGACCAAGACATGAAGAAGATGAACAAATTTTGGCTATTTTGGCTCTTTAATTCTTTTAATTACTAAATGACCAAAATGCCCCCAATTTAAAAATATTCCAATCACCTATTTCATGCCCATTTTTGTCCAATAAATTATATAATGGTCTAATTACCATATAAAGACTTCTAACTTAAAATCTCATAGAAATTATACACCTCTAGTTTCTAGAACTTAAGTTTTGCACTTTTTATGATTTAGTCCTTTTGACTAAATTGAGTGCCCAAACGTCGAAATTTTTAAACGAAATTTTCACGAAATAGTTTCGTGAAATTGTTGACCATAAAAATATAATAGAAAATAAATTTCCTTACGTTAGATTTGTGGCCCGAAAACCACTGCTCCGGCAAGACCCAAAGTCAGGCTGTTACAAAGCGTGCTAAACATATAGTCGTAGCTCATACGAGCTGTAAAATGGGCCTACTCACACAAACTGATGGTCGGAATGTAAGCTACATGATGCTTCTCACACAAGCTGTCGAGTATCTAAAACTAATGCTGGACCTTAGCCATCGGTAGGGCATTAAAGACCAGCTCCCAAAACATGGTAACCTGGGTCTACTCACACAAGTTGTCGGTTAGAATGTAGCGACACGATGCTGCTCATACAAGCTATCGGTCAAAACGTAGCTACACGGTGCTACTCACACAAGCTGTCGAGTATCCACAACAAATGCCAGAACTCAGCTACTGGTAGGACATTCAGGACCAACACCCAAAACATGGTATCCCTAATGATGTGTCATTTGTATCCTATATATTCCTAAGGTTCAAAAGAGGCTCGATAGTCGTCGTACATTGTTGTATTTCCACTGTTCTTTTATAAGATAAATTGCTTAATAAATTAGATATATTGATTCAATCACAATAGAATCACATATTAACATTTAATTTAATCATCATTATACAGAATGCAGTTCATATGAACTTACCTGGCTAAAATGTAGAAATATCAAAGTACAAGAGCTTTTTAGTAATTTTACATTCTCTTCGATTTTCTACTCAATCTTGATCAAAATTTATAATTTCATTCAATGCATTAATTTAGATAGTAAAACAATTTATTTTCTGCAAATTAGTCATTTTTATATTTTTACAAAATTGCCCTTAACAGTTTACTTTTATTCAATTTAGTCCCTGAGCCTAAAACATACAAATTCACCGATTTTTTATGCCAACTCATGCCAACCGAATATTCATGATATCCAATACAACCCATTTTTGCAATAATTTCGCAACAAATCTTTGTATTTTTTTACTATTTTAACAATTTAGTCCCTAATCGAAAAATTCATCAAAATTACTTAACAAAATACTTACAAATAATAAATAATACCTCAAATTTATCATTTAATATGTATAATTGCATATATTCATCAATGGAAACATTCAACATCTTTAACAATTTCAAAATCAAATCAAGTAATGGATTGAATGAATACACAAACCTCAAACCTCACCAAACACTACACAATAGGATCACGGCATGTCACTAAGAAGATTTAGTAAAACATGTCGCATTTTTGGAAAACAATCGTCGAGTGTAAACATGTATACCAGAAAACTTAATAATTTGGATGGTTTGTAGAAGATATAATTTTCATTTAAATGCCTTTATGAATTAAGAACTGAAATTTAGTACATGCCTTAACTTAATTAAAACGTAAAATCTAAATGTCTGGTAATTATAAAAGCCCAAAACAAACGAAAATATGAAGCTAGTGGCCCATGGCCTTATTACAGTGAAATTTAAAACCCACTAACTGGAAATATTAAAAACTAATAAACTAATAAAGTTTTTTGCTGAATCAAAATAATCTCTTACATGGCCATCTTGCGCTCCTCTCCAGCCCGGTCCGATGCACTAGGTGCTACCTGAAAGATGTTAAATAATGGAGTGAGTCGCGAGACTCAGTGTGCAACCCTCGTACACCATCAGATTGGGCCTTAGCACCACAGAACCGATAACAGAGTATAATATATCAGAAAATATGCAAAGCCCAACCCAATCCTAGGTTTCCATCCGCTACACACCACCCGTACCTGCCAATCACACCATTGGGGGTTTCTACAATCAACCCACACCGCTACACACCATCGATGGCAGTCATGCTGCAGATAGCTGCTCATCGTCAGATCATAGCAATAGCCACTACAATAGATCATGGCAAAAGCCACTACAACAGATCATGGCAAAAGCCACTACAACAGAGCACTTTCCCTTTCATCAATCACCCATCCCCATGCAATCATAGAAATCGGCATACATATAAAACATATCATCTCAACAAAAACATCCACTTATGAATGATAGAAATCACTAACCTGGTGATTCGCTTTTACCCTCCTTGGGTTTTCAACCATTATGCTGGGATTTCGGCATTTAACAGAATATAAACAGATTTATTTACACATACTAACAGATAATTTAAATGGTGTGAGAAGTTACACACCTGATTAGTGTGTAGGACTACCCTCTAAGTCGATACCCTCGCTAATCGGATCTACTACCTTCTGTCTATAACTTTGCTCAAAAGCCAGAAGAACGTGAAGATAAGGCCTCTCCTTGAAATCCCGAAAGTAATACGATTAAAGTGCTATTGAACTCTATCTTAGAAATCTAAGCGATTGAATCCCCTTCAGTTTTCTTCAAGATTCGGCACAAGCAGACACCTTAGAGAGGATTCAGCTTCTAGGAATGAAGAGTGAGAAGAAAAGAACAAGCCATCAAGACATAAAGAAAGTGATTCGGTTCAAAATAAGGATGAGAAAGAAAAGAGATAGCAGAGAGGAAATTGTCAAAAATCTTACCAACCCTGAGATGATGATTCGGCTATGGTGAGACTTCGGGAAAAGAGGCTAAACTTTTTGATATTTCGGCTATGGAAGGGAATGAGGGTGTAGTTTCGGCTTTTAGTGAATGGGAGATGAATAATAATGAAAATCCAAAAGATTCGGCTAGAAGGAGGTTTCAAAGAAAAAGAAAAGGGAGAGGGTAGTGGTGATTTTGGCTTTTGAAAGAGTGAAGATGAGAAAAGAAAAAAAGAAGAAAACAAATGCTTAAGATGGCCTTTAAATTTCGGCACATCCTCCTAAAGCCAAAACCAAATACCCCTCTCCTCTCCAACTCTTCACACTTTCGGCTAACATTAACCTTCTAAAGATAGCTCCTATCTTTCCTCTCTATCTCCATCTTTATCAACTCATTATCTAAATTATTAAACATTAAAAATTCCCTAAATTATAGCCTTGATGCCGTCCACTCAATCTAACCCTAATGCCGAACATTAGCTAACTTAAATTAAAAGAATTAGGCTCCTTGAAAGTTAAATTTGGGCCCCTTACTCCCTTGTGTGGCGTCACCTCCTTGCTCTCTAAGTGGCGCCACTGACCACTGGGCCACAAGCCCATTTTGATATTTTAAACACAGATACCACCTTTTAAACCCTATAGTGCCCAAACAAAAATTTAACCAAGGCCTTGACCACATCCTGAGCCCAATTTGGATCCCTAACAGTTAAATTAACACATTAAACATATCCACACACTAAACGCATAGGCCCATTAATTCAGGATGTTACATGGACTTAGTTGCAACGATCTCAAAAACATAAAAATTATTAGAAATGAGGCTAATATCACATACCAATCTAGCATTCTAACTTGCCGAAACCTCCATGCTCAAAAATGGCTTATTCCTCCGTTAACAATTGATGGAGAAGAATTATAAAAGATGATAAAGCATTTTGGTTTTATTAAATATAATTTAATTATCAAATTACCATTTTAATCTTGGTTAATAATTAAATTTAACACCAAAGCCATGCACATGATTGTCCACTAATTATATAAATGGTTTATTTACCATTTAAGTCCCTTTTCCTTTATTCAATAAACCATTTAATCACTTAAATCAAAAAATGATCAAATTTTACAACTTTTACGATTTAGTTCTTTTTAATTAATTAATTATCGAAACATTAAAAATTTTCAATGAAACTTTAATACGGCCTTTATAACACTCCGTAAATATTTATAAAAATATTATGGCTCGGTTTATAGAAACGAGGTCTCGATTCCTCATTTTCTAAACCACTTGACTTTAGGGTCTTACCACTTGAACTTAATTAATCATTTGAAAATCATAAATTACCATATGAAAAACCATTTAAAAACCATAATTGACTCGTAAATATTCATAAATAATATTTAAGAACTTACTCTTAGGATTTGGTGGCCACAAAACCACAGTTTTCGACACCATTAAAAATCGGGCTATTACATCAATTAATTTCTATTTTATGAAACCAAAGGCGTACACACTACTTGAGACTAAAATATCAAATAAAATACTCATAAATTCTCACTTTAATGAGGTGTGCCTTTGGCATTTGAGACTTGGTCATATTAACCGAGCAAGAATCACTAGACTTATGAAAGACGACATTTTAAGTTCGCTTAAAGAAGTTGATATTCCACATTGTGAATCTAGCTTGAAAGGCAAGATGACTAAGCGATCTTTTAATGCAAAAGGAACGAAGGCCGGAAAACCTATAGAACTTGTGCACAATGACATATGTTGTCCTATGCGCGTTAGTGCAAGAGGTGGTTATGAATATTATGTAACATTTATTAATGACTATTCTAGATATGAGTATGTATATTTAATACATCGCAAGAGTGAAACCTTTGATATATTTAAAGAATTTTGTACGAAAGTGGAGAAACAACTAGGTTTACCCATAAAGGCACTTCGGTTTGATCGAGGTGAGAAATATTTATCTGATGAGTTCTTAAGGTACCTTATAGACAATGAGATTTTATCCTAGTTAACCATGTCAGACATTCCATAACAGAATGGGGTGGCAGAGAAAAAAACTGAATGTTGTTAGACATGGTATGTTCGATGGTAAGTTATTCAAAGATACCAATCTCTTTTTAGGGATATGTTACACAAAAAAACTTACTATATTCTGAATGATGAGCCAACTAAGGTAGCTTTGAATTTTTATCATTTTTGGATTTGGGAATGCCGACCCACATATTGGACAAAGATACGAGATAGTTGGTTTCACGAACAAAATTATGCATGTTTGAGGATATCCAAAGGGAACAAAGGGTTATTTGTTTTACAACCCCAAAGAGAAAACTGTTATAGTGTCAAATCATGCTACTTTCCTTTAAGAAAGTTACATGAACGAATTTAACCTTAGAGTAAAGAGGTACTCGAGGAAATTTTGGGAAATATACAAAACATTATTAAAATGGTTCCTGAACCAATTCCTAATAGTATACCTATAAACGATCAGTAGCATAGGGTGCTCCGTCGTAGTGGGAGGGTCTCTCTTTGCCACACCCGATTTCCCTTAAGTTTGAAAAATCAGGAATAATTGGGGATTACATTGAAAGATATCATAAGTTGGCGATTTCTACGGAAAAATTAGGAAAAATTTAGTGGTTGTTTTAGACACAGTTAAGTTATTATTCTAGTTTGATTGGATGAGAACCAACTGATTCTTTAGTGGGACACAAAATGATTACCAATAGATGGTTTTTATAGGGTTGATAATCATGCATGAAGGGCTATAAATAGCTGAGGAGTAAATTCCTAGGGTTAATTCTTCTTAGTTCTACTAAATTTTCTTCTCTCTTCTTTAATTTTTTCTTGGTTGCTCCGAAGAAGAGTTAGAGCTCTACATGGAGTAGTTATCATGGGGTTTGATAAGTAGAGAATCCAGTAAGCTAGTAAGGTTCTAAGTCCTTCAGTGTTCATAAATTTAAGAAGTTATAATTTTTAAAATCTTTGAGGGGTTCTGCATGTTTTTAGAAACTAAGTTTTTAAGGTGAAATTGCTAAATTTAATTTATGACTTTGGTTGTTATGCTTAGTTGTTAAGAGAATGGAAGCTTTGGCATTCAGAAAAGCTAAGCTAATGAAGCAAAGAAACATTAAGTGTGTTTCTATACTTCGTACAAGGATATGCTTTGCATGCTATGTATGCACAAAGATTAGTAGGTACATGAGTATTCACAAGTGTGGCGGTCTACATGAAATGATTGTGGTACTATACAAAAATTTAACGTACTCCCTGTTACTATGTTATATGATAATATGCATATGTTTGTGTGTGTATGGATTGTGGATTATGGAGGGAAATGAAGTTTTTGTTAGATCCCACAATTTGATGTTGTTAGGTGCAAATAGTGATATGCGAAGGGGACACTACGGTGTTCGAGTATCAAGGTTAAAGGTGACGAACTGAAGGAATGGGTGGATTGGATAGGAAAATTAAGTTCTTGTTAGATTTTGCAATTTCGTATTTGTTGGGTGCAAACCACGATATGCAAAGCTTCGGGCCTTGCAAAGGGGACACTACGGTGTTCGAGCATTACCATTGGAAACAAGATGGAATGACATCGACTTGCTTGCTAGAATGACACCGTAACGACAGTTTATCGATTCTAAGGAGTGACACTGTGATGACGGTAAGATCCTTCAGGGCGACGCTTCAAAGAGGTTTAAGGTGTAAGACCATAGCTCGACTATGACAACATAGAGAGTCTGTCGGGACATTAAATGGGGGTAGTTCATCGAGACAATAAAAATGGGATAGTTCATCGAGAAATTAAATGCTGGGTCATCTACGTGGACAATAAACACGGGGTGGCCCGCCAAGATGGTTATCATGGAAAATCATGTAGCAAAGGAAAATGATTAGAAGAAAATGTAGGAGTTTGAAAGAAAGAGCTAGCTAGTGGGCTCGAATAATCTGCCAAAAAAGGTAAAAGTATTATAAATGAGAAAAGTTTGCTAAAGCAGTAAACAAGAAAGTCAGTGGGTTGTAGGGTGGTAACCTAGCTAGAATTAGTTATGGGAATGATGTACGAATAATTCCTTGTATTGAGAGGATTTATCCATGGTTCGCAGGTAAGGATTCACCATTAAGAACCATCAAGAAGTACTTAAAGGAATATTATGTATTAGTGGTGGTCCTTGGCAGGTTAATGAGAAGATTACTCTCAGTACAAGGCTTCAATAAAAGCATAGTTATATGGGGAAGTTCAGTCACATGCACCTCGAATAATCAAGTTTATAAAGAGGGTGTTAGTTGAAAGGGATAGAAAGAGGTATTAATAGGGATTATCCAAGTGGCAGATATGTCTATCAACACTGTTCCTCTTTGAGGGGAATACACCTACCATAGAATTAGTTCCATAGGGAACCGTCATATAAGAGAAATTGTAAACTCGAATAGACATTCAGGTAACCATCTACTGGATACTATGGGACAAAACGAGCCACTATAGACAGGCATGTTACATCTTTAAAGCAAGGTATCACAAATAGGGAAGATTACGATGAAGTAATCCAAAAAACTTTTCAACCTAAATGTTTGGTGAAATAAGATTAGTCCGCCAAAGTGGTGTGAGTTCTTCTTAGTTAACCTGAATGATGGAATGGCAGCATGTAACACCCCATACCTGTATTCTACGCCGGAACCGAGTGCGAGGCGTTACCGTACTTGACTCACATGGTCATACCACTTTGGGTTATCCAAATCCATTCAAAATTAAAATTTCCCATTCTTATATCTAACCTCATTATAATGGGCCTACAAGGCCCTAAACATACTTCAGGAAGGTTTCGAAAAAGAATCGAAACTTTGACACACTTAGAAAAATTCTCCCTAACAGGGGCCACATGCCCATGTGAAATGGGACACGTCCGTATGGCAAGGCGTGTGGTCACACACGCCCATGTCCCTCACCTGTGGTCGACACTGACTTATTTCACACGGCCGAGCACACGCCCGTGTCCCTATCCCGTGTCCCTCACACGGCCTCAACACGTCCATCTTTCAGCTCGTGTGCCAAAACCTTAACGTTTTGTTTATGACGTCATCTCCTCACTATGTTCACACGACCAAGGCACACGCCTGTGTCCTTAGACCATGTGTCGAATTAAATTCCACATTTTAGGTACAGACTTCACACGGCCTGGGCACACACCCATGTCCAAGGTTGTGCCTTTCACACGGCTGAGACACACGGCCGTGTCTCTGTCCGTTTGTTTACTACTGAGTATTCTGACTTTACAAACCTAGCATGCAGGGGACGCACGATCGATCAACATGCCCCTGAACTAACCGTGTATCTCACTCGACCTAGACACATGCTCGTGTGTCTACCCGTGTGGACATAAAAAGGCTATATTCCAAGCCAAAACCACCCTGCATAGTAAACATACTTACTCCAACTCATATAAACATCATTCATGACCCAAGGGCAGATCAAAGAACTCAATTCAAAGCATTTATACGAGCAATAACTTAAAAAATTCTTCATCATTGAATATATTTATGTACTTATCAAGTGTTGGCCCATTTTCAGTGACCATTTATAAAATGAGTTTGATAATACACATAGCCAACACTTTGGCTAACAATTACGACCTAACAAAATACTCAAGTCCTATACATGCCATACTTAATATAAGGCTAAATTGTTATACCAAATTGATGTTGATAGTGTGATTTCTGAACTCCTGTGTCCCACTATCCCCAGGTTATCTTGGCAATACTACAAGGAAAAGGGAAATGAGAGGGGTAAGCATAAAGCTTAGTAAGTCTGCATGAAAATAAATAGAAACAATAAGTTCCTAAAGACATCAGTCCATGGCATTAGATAACCACACAAAATCAAAAGCACTTTGCCATAACTTACTCATACTTGGTCTTGTCTAGAACATACCATGCCACATATTGTAGACATTCCTTATGAATTTCTTATGGGCACCTGTATTCACTTGTTCACATTACTTTAGTACTAATCTTATTTCTATTTCCCAAACTTATCTATTCATCCTAGTAACCACTAGGGATACTCAAATACGCTTATTCATCGTCATTAATATAAGTACAAAGCCAATGCCACATCCCAGATGTGGTCTCATATGGGGTCACCTCTAAATGCCGATGCCATATCCCATATATGGTCTTATACGGGATCTCACTTCAAGTATCGATTCCATATCTCGGATATGGTCATATACGATTCTCATATTCAATACGGAAGCCATATTCTAGATATGGTCTTATATGGAATTTCAATTTTGTGCCGAGGCCACGTCCCAGACATGGTGTTATATGGGACCTTAACCATCTCACAGTTAGATGATAATACTCTCATATTTATTATAGTCCAACCGGGGCTTCAACGTATCAAGTTTTATCATCTTTCTCATTCAACACCAATACTCAATTTGAAAAGCATCATATAACATTATAACTCAAACGTTCTCAAACATACTAATATAAATGCTAAATTTATCACATACAAACTTACCTTGATTTCAAAATAAGCTAGATCGTCGATCTAGTCCGAGACTTTATTCTATCCCCGATCGAGGTTGACTCTTTGTTCTTCTTGCTCTATAATAGCAAATTAGCTCGTTTCAATCATCACATTAATAAAAGCATTTTAATAATCATGCTTTGGCAAAATTACCATTTTGCCCTTACACTTTGGTAAAATGACCATTTTTTCCCTAGGCTCAAAAATCAATTCTAATCAAATTTTTACCTTTAATGAGCCTAGGTGAACATTTATTTCTCTTAAAGCTAACATCAAAACCCAACATTTCATACATTTACTACCAATTTTGCAACCTTTACAAAAAGGTTCATTTAGGTGTTTTCATAGCAGCACCTTTCACAAAAGTTGTTCATCTAACAACTAAGACTCACTTTTTTCCAGAAAAATGTAGCAAATAACAATGTAAGCTCTCATGGAAAAGCTCTAATCTTTCCACCATATTGCAAGATAATCCCTTCATTAGATATCTTAAGCTCTATGGGTTCTAAAAGTACAACTATCTTCAAGAAAAACCATTAAAATCACTTATATGATTGGAGATAAGTTTGCTGAAATTTTGAGCTTTCAAAACCCCTATTTTGCTCGCTATTTTCAGTGAAGGAAGATGGAGAGAAAAGATGATATCTTTTCTTTCTTTTTTTTATTAATACAAGTCAATTTAGTCACCAACTTTTACCAACTTTGACCAATTTGTCAATTTTTGTCTCCTATGGCCGGCCACTCTAATCTTAGGGGTCTAATTGCACTTTAAAAACCCCAAATTAATATTCCATGGCTATTAAGAACCTTTAGCTTATAAAATAGAACTTTCGCACTTTATGCGATTTAGTCCTTTTTCGTGATTAAGCTTGAAATCGCTAAAATTAAAGCACTAAAATTTTCATACACTTATATAATCATGCTCTAACTCATAAAATAACATGAAAATAATTTTATCTAACCTCGGATTATTGATCCCGAGATCACTGTTTCGACTAGCCCTTAAATCAGGCTGTTACAATTCTCCCCCCTTACAGATTTTCGTCCCCGAAAATCTTACCGGTGAAAAGGTTAGGATATTGGTTTCTCTTAGACTCCTTGGGCTCCCATGTAGCTTCTTCGATTCCATGTCTTTGCCATAGCACTTTCACAAGAGCTATACTTTTGTTTCTCAATCGTTTAACCTCTCGTGCCAAAATCTTAACCGGTTCTTCGCCATAAGTCAAGTTTGGTTGAATTTCTACCTCTGTTGGTACAATCAAGTGTGAAGCATCCGAACGGTATCACCGTAACATGGACACGTGGAAGACATCATGAATCTTTTCCAGCTCAGGTGGCAAGGCTAAACGATAGGCTACTGGTCCCACCCTTTCAGTAACTTCATAATGTCCGATAAAACGCGGACTCAATTTACCTTTCCAGCCAAATCTAAGGACTCTTCTCCACGGTGACACTCTCAGAAACACTTTATCACTTACTTGAAACTCAATCTCTTTCCTTTTTAAATCCGAATAGGAATTTTGTCTATCTGAGGTCGCTTTCAGACATTCACGTATCACTTTTACTTTCTGTTCAGTTTCCCTGATCAAATCGACCCCGTGCATCTATTTCTCTTTGAATTCTGTCCAATATAAAGGTGTTCGGCACTTACGCCCGTAAAATGCCTCATATGGGGCCATTTTCAAACTTGACTGAAAATTGTTGTTGTAAGCGAATTCCACCAACGGTAAGTATTTCTCCTAATTACCTTGGAATTCCAAAACACAATATCAAAGCATGTCTTCGAGTATCTAATTACTCTTTCCGACTGCCCGTCAGCTTGCGGATGGAAAGCTGTACTAAAATTCAATTTTTTGCCTAAGGCCTATTATAACTTTTTCCAAAACTGTGATGTGAATCTCGGATTTCTATCCGAAATAATCGATAATGATACTCCATCAAGTCTTACTATCTCTGCCATATACAGTTTAGCCAACTTATCAAGCAAGTAATCGACTCATACTGGTATGAAATGGGCCGACTTCGTAAGTCTATTGACTACGACCCACACAATATCTTTCTTTTTTGGTGTCAACGGTAAACCTGTCACGAACTCAATGGTAATACGATAATGGGCTGAAGTAGACCTGAAGGTACTTGGTGTTCAGCCTTCGTTTACTGGCAAATCAGGCATCTCGATACAAACTCGGAAATGTCCTTCTTCATACTAGGCCACCAATACTACTTCCTCAAGTCATTGTACATCTTTGTGCTACCTGGGTGCATAGTTAAACATCCGCTATGTGCTTCATGCAAAATCTTACGAATAAGTTCATCATTTCTGGGTACACAGACCCTATCTTGAAATGTCAAGCATCCATCAGGACTTACTCGATAGTCCGATTCAACATTTAACTCACATAGAACTCTTTTGGCTTGTAAGCTGATGTCCTCTTTCTGAGCTTCACAAATCTCTTAGAGAAATAATGGTCTAGCTCTCAACTCGGCTAGAATAGAACTATCATCTAACAAAACCATCCATGCATTCATGACTGTCAACACGACATTCCTATAACTGATTCTAGCTAGGTTCCCACCATACGCCTTACCGACTTCTTGGTTTACTGTTTTGGCAGACTTTTCCCATTTCTAATACTTTTTCCTTTTTTGGCAGATTCCTCAAACCCGTTAGCTAGCTATCTCTTGCTAACACTTGCAATTTTCCTTGTTTGTGCGATTTTCCATGTTTACCAACCTAGCGGACTACCCTATTTTTATTGTCACAACGAACTATCCCATGATTACTTGTAACACCCCTTACCCGTGTTCAACACTGGAACCGGATATGAGGCATTACTGAACTTAACTGACATAAACATACAACATCAGCTATAAAATTTTGTTCCCACTTAAAATATTTTCGTTCATGAACATAACTTCCTTATTACGGGTATATGAGGCCATAAACATACATTTGGAATAGTTCGAAACCAAATCGGAAACTTTAAAGAACTTAGAAAATTCTTACATAAAACAGGGCCACACGCCCGTGTGGAAGAAATGGCACTGCTGTGGTTGACACTGACTTGCATCACACGGCTTGTCAGATGCCCGTGTGTTTGGCTCGTGGTCGACATTGACTTGCATCACACGGCCAGTCACACGCTCGTGTCCTCCTATCGTGTGGCGAATTAAATTCCAAAATCAGGTGCAGACTTCACACGTCTTGGGCACACGCCCATGTCCATGGCCGTGCCTCCCGCACGGCTGTGTCTCTGCCCGTGTGTTTACTACTCAGCATACTGACTTGCAAACCTAGGATACATGGGGACACATGGCCAATCAACATGCCCATGGGGCTGACCGTGTGTCACACACGGCCTAGACACACGCCCGTGTGTCTACCCGTGTGGACATTTGAAAGGCTATCTACCAAGCCAAATGCCACCCTATACAGCCACCATACTTAACTAATTCAATCCAACATATATCAAAACTAAAAAGCACTTCTAAAGACTCAAAATCAAGACATCCACACAAGCATACACTTAATGAATTTCATCATCAATGAATATATATAAACTGGTCAAGTATAGGCCCAATTCCAATGACCACTTACGAAATAAATTTGATAACATAAATAGCCAACATTTTGGCTAACAAATATGACATATCAAAATGACCAAGTCCTATACATGCCATACTCAAAAATGAATCTAACTTTGCTATACCACAGAGTAGTCGATAGTGTGATTTCTGAATTCTGACATTCCATGAATTCTCGAGCTAACTTGGCAATGCTACAAGGAAAAGGAAAATGAGGGGGGTAAGCATAAAGCTTAGTAAGTTTGCATGAAAATAAATAGTAACATAAAGCCCATAATGTCATTCATCCATGGCATTGGATAAAAACACAGAGTCTTAAGCACTTTGCCATAACTTATTAGTACTTGCTCTTATCGAATTCATACCATGTCATATATTGTAAACATTTCTCATGAATTACTAACGGGTACATGTATTCACTCAATTACATAGCTTTAGCACTAATTTCATTTCTATTTCAAGCTTAACTATTTATCCCACTAAATCACTTGGGATACTCAAAGGTACGTGTTCATCATTATTCACATAAATACAAGCCAATGCCACATCCTAGATGCGGTCTTACATGGGGTCACCTCTGAGTGCCGATGCCATATCCCAGATATGATCTTATACGATTCTCATAATCAATGCCGATGCCATATCCCAGATACGGTCTTATACAGGATTTCAATTTGGTGTTGAGGCCATGTCCCGGACATGGTCTTATACTGGACCTTACGCATCTGAAGTCTCAATGATATTGTTCTCTCATTTATTTAAGTCCAATTGGGACTTCAACATCACAATTCTCATTGTTTTCTCATACAACACCATTATTCAAAATCATAGTCATATCATATATCTTCACAGACATCAAACATTTAAAATCATACTAACATGGCATTGAACTTATTACACAAAAACTTATCCCGATTTCAAAATAGGCTAGATTACAGTTCTAGTTTGATACTTTGCCCTTTCCTTGGTCGAGGTTAATCCTTAGCTCTTATTGCTCTATAATAACGACTTAGCTCATTTAATCACCACATTAACAAATATCTTACAAAAATCATAATTATTGGCAAAATTACCATTTTGCCCTTAAGCTTTCACAAAATAACCATTCTACCCCTAGACTCGGATATCAATGTTAATCAAATTTATTTCTTTAACGAGCCTAGGTGAACATTTATTACTCTTATGGCAGCCCTCAATACTCACTATTTCATACATTTACCACAAATTTTATAACCTTTACAAAAAGGTCTTATTAGGTGTTTTCTTGGAACACCCTTTACAAAAGTTGTTTATCTAACAAGTGAGACTCATTTTCTTCCATAAAAATTCAGCAAACAACTTAAAAGCTCACATGGCAAAGCTCTAAACTTTCAACCATTTTGCAAGATAGTCCCCTCTTTATCTAGCTTAAGCTTAGGGGCTCCAAAAGTACAAATATTATCAAGAAATGATCACTAAAACACATACTTGTAAGGAGAAGAGTGTGCTGAAATTTTTGAGCTTTCAAACCCCTATTTGTTGCTAATTTCCGGTGGAGGAATGAAGGAGAAAAGATGATATCTTTTATTTCTTTATTTTAATATATTTCATCAATTTAGTCCACCAACTACACCAACTTTGACTGATTTTGACTTCTTTGTCCCCCTATGGCCGGCCATGACCTTTAGAAATGTCTAATTGCACATTAAAGGCCCCCAAATAAAAATCTATGGCTATTAGGCACCTTTAACTTATAACATAGAACTTTCGCACTTTATGCGATTTAGTCTTTTTTCGCGATTAAGCATGAAATTGCTAAAATTAAAGCACCAAAATTTTCATGCACCTATATAATCATGCTCTAACTTATAAAATAACATAAAAAAATAATTTTCTCTAACCTCGAATTAGTGGTTCTGAAACCACTGTTTCAACTAGCCGCTAAATTGGGCTGTTACATTACCGTTTTGGTGGGCTATCTTTATTCTATCATAGCCTAGCTATGGTCTTACACATCATGCCCCATATTTAATGTCATGGAAGACTCTCTATGTTTCCATAGTCGATCTATGGTCTTACACATTATTCCCCATGTTTAATGTCTTGCCAGACTCTCTATGTTGTCATATTCAAGCTATGGTCTTACACATTATTCCCCACTGATGGACTCTCTATATTGCCATAGTTGAGCTATGGTCTTATACATTATTCCCCATGTTTAATGTCTTGCCAGACTCTTTATATTTCCATAGTCGAGCTATGGTCTTACACATTATTCCCCATTTTAATGTGTAACACCCCAAACCTGGCCTAGACGCTATGGCCGAATCTGGTGATGTCACAAGGTAGGGTTTTTGAAAATGGAGTCGTTTCATCAAATCATTCCTGTTTCAAAACTCATATTCATTTATATCTATTTTCAAAAGTGTTTGTTTGATTTATTTATTTTCCTAAATGTAAGTACAATGGAAGTCATAAAAGTTTATTTTGGTAATCCCGTTCGTATTTTCGAAAAATCGTTGTCTTAGTAAAAACCATCGCAAATAAATAGTCAAGTCGAAACCAAATCCCAAAATAAAATCAAACAGCCCGGAGAGTCCAAAAATTACAAAAATCAAGAAATAACCCTTAAAATCAATATAAAATCATAATTATTAACCGTTTATAAACTCGTGGTCACCAAGAGGCTCCGTCGTACCAATTCGCCTAAGTCTGTTTACCTGAACAGAAGAAACAAACAGATGTAAGTTGTCATAAACTCAGTGTGTAAACCAACAGAAATAGACATACAATTTATACATAAATTAATATAAACAGTCAGATATAGATTCAGACTCATGTCTATTTCAGATACAGATAATAGATAAAGATATTCATATTAGATACATAGAATCCAATCACCATCCTCTACACACCAACTCCGACCATCCCATCACACCATATGGGGTTAAAAACACCCACACATCCCTACACACCGTATCGTGCCATTATGACACATATTAGATAAAGTGCAGCCAAGCTGCTAGAATATAGGCGGTGAACGCTATACAGAACACTTCTTCCACATATATAATTCCCACCCCTAAACAAATACAGAATACAGATACAAATACAGATATAACATGCTTATCATGTTTGGGTACAGATATTAGATATACATATGGCAGAATAATCAGACATGCATAACAATGTCCTATTCAGAGCATACTATCAGAATAACAAATAACCTAATCTAGGGTTTAGTTAGCCCTTATCGACCCTACGGTAGGCCCACAGTCGATCAGAACGACCCGTTCGACCCTAGGGACAATTTCAAAAATATGGGCCCACATGCCTATGTAGCCCACATGGCCTGGCCCAGAAACCACACGCTCGTGTGGGCCCACATGCCCAATTTGGCCTAGCTCGTATGGCCCACACGACCACACCCACATCATCACAAGGCCATGTCTTGCACACGGCCATGCCTTCATCGAACACATAGCCGTGTCACGGCCTGCCACACGACCGGCTACATGCCCGTGTGGCATCGACAGTGAGCAGTTTCGACTTTCGCTAAAGCTCCATTTTTCACATTTTGGGGGAACACACCTGTTTCGATTTTGATGCAAGAATACTTTCGAGCCACACAGCACTTAAAATCAACACAATAAACCCCCAAAATCAATTCTAAACCACAAATTTACCAAAACAAAATGGTTCAAGTCGAGTGCTCAACACTTACCCCACTACCCCCAACGATCTCGACTACGATTCCGCGAGAGGAGAGTTCTGTTCTTCATAATTTGCTGCTGCCAAAACCCAAAAGAAATCAACTAACAAAATAGACAACAACACTAAATATGACATTAAAAGAACTTGCCCAACTTGCAAAGCCCTACCACCGCCACTTACAAAACGTATGAAAGCAGAGAATTGAAAAATTCAAAGTTGATTGACAGGATTTCGACAGGATTTAGAAGAAAAGAAAAGAGAAAGAATTTTTTGCAAGTCACAGAAAAAAGGTCAAAAAACTTTGAAGAGAGAGAAAAGGCAAAATAAAAATAAAAATAAAAATAAAAGATTTTGTCTAACTGGCACAATCCCACTACATCCACAACCACCTAACCACCTTACAATTCTAATTCCACCGAAACTCTATCACAAAACCGAGCAAAATAAATCCCATGCTCGCGCAGGGGTTCTAACACAGGACCTCTAACACATCAACTCCCTTACCACTTGAACCAACAAGCTTATTCTAATACGAATTAACAAACAATTTTATATAAGCCCACTCATCAAGGGTAAGGCTTGTACGTAAAATAACAAAGTGTTGCCAAAAGGGGGAATTGAACCTAAGACCTCTCACACTCACCCAGAACACTTAACCACTAAAGTAGATACACTGTTATGTTAGATATTTATGATAACAAAAATAAATTAATCAGAGCGTTACAACTCTACCCCCTAAAAGAAATTTCGACCTCGAAATTTACCTAATCATAACAGATAAGGATACTGCTAAACGCATCGAGTCCTCAGGTTCCCAAAATGGCTTCCTAAGTGCCATGGTTCTTGCACAGAACTTTCACTAATGGAATGGACTTCCTCCTTAGAATCTTAACATGTCGATCCAAAATCTAAACCGGTTCCTTCTCAAAAGTCAAATCCGATTTAATCTCGATCTCCTCAATAGAAACAACATGAGATGGATTAGATCAATACCGCCTCAACACCGAGACGTGAAACACATTGTGGATACGGTCTAACTCTGGAAGTAACTCTAGCTGATATGCGACCGGTCCCACACACTTCAGAATCTGATACGGCCCAATAAACCTAGGGCTCAACTTGCCCTTGCGACTGAATCTCAGAACTTTCTTCCACGAAGAAACTTGAGAAACACAAAGTCACCCACAGAGTACTCAATATCTCTCCTTTTCAGATCTACATAAGACTTCTGTCTATTAGAAGCCACCTTCAGACAATCCCAAATCAGTCTAACCTTGTCTTTGGTCTCAGAAACCAACTCAGGACCCAATACCCGACACTCACCCAACTAAGTCTAACATAGCAGAGTACGACACTTACGACCATACAAAGCCTCATAAGGTGCCATCTGGATGCTAGTCTAGAAACTATTATTGTAGGTGAACTCAGCTAGCGACAGATAATCCTCCCAACTACCCCGGAAATCAATCACACAACTCCAAAGCATATCCTCTAGTATCTGAATCACCCTCTCAAATTGACCATCGATCTGAGGATGGAACGCAGTACTGAAGTCCAATCTCGAACATAAAGGCTCGTGTAATTTCTTCCGAAACCAAGAAGTGAAACAAGGATCTCTATCAGAAATAATCAAAACAGGAACCCCATGCAGTCTTACAATCTCGGAGATATAGAGCTTCGCTAGCTTCTGTAAAGAGTGCTCTGTCCAAACCGAAATAAGATGAGCGGACTTGGTCAATCGATCCACGATGACCCAAACAGAATCCTTCTTAGTGGGTGTCAAGGGCAACCCACTAACGAAATCCATAATTACTCGTTCCCATTTCCATAAGGGAATCTTAGCAGGTTGTAACAAACTCGAAGGCAACTAGTGCTCAGCCTTAACTTGTTGGCATGTCAGACATCGAGCCACAAAATCTGTATCCTCACACTTCAAACCCGGCCATAGTATTGTTCACGGAGATCGCGATACATCTTATTACCACCAGGATGCATAGCATAAGGGCTACTATGCGCTCCCCTCAGAATCGACTTCCTCAAATCAAAATCATTCAGTACACAAATCCGACCTCAAAAACACAGAATACCATCATTATTCAGCTCAAAATCTGAAGTATTGCGTCTCTCAATTTGACGAAACCACAAACCCAGAGACTCGTCCCCTAACTGCTCAACCCGAATCTGATCAATCCAAGTCAGCTTAACTTGCAACTCAGCTAACAGACTCCCATCATCAAACAAACTAAGTCGAGCGAACATCACTCTTAAATCAGTCATCGCTCTACGACTTAGAGCATCAGCCACCACATTGGCCTTACCAGGATGATACTCTATCGTGCAGTCATAATCTTTGAGTAGCTCAATCCATCGACTCTGCCTAAGATTCAACTCCTTCTGGGTAAGAAGATACTTGAGGCTCTTGTGATCAATGTAGATAATACACCTCTCATCATATAGATAGTGCCTCCAGATTTTCAATGCAAAAACCATTGTAGCCAACTCGAGATCAAAAGTCGGATAATTTCATTCATGTGTCTTAAGCTGGCGAGACGCATAAGCCACAACCTTTTCATCTTGCATCAATACACATCCCAAACCGACGTCTGACGCATCACTATAGACCACAAATTCTTTACCAGATTCAGGCTGTATCAGAACAAGAGCTTGAGTTAGAACAGACTTGAGCTTCCCAAAGCTCGATTATTGCGCATCAGTCTAGAAAAAAGGAACTCCTTTATGCAGAAGCTTAGTCAAAGGAGCTGCAATCAGAGAGAACCCCTCGACAAACCGCCGATAATAACCCACAAGACCTAGAAAACTACGGATTTCAGATACTTTCTTAGGCTATTTCCAGTCAAGCACAACCTTGATCTTTCTTGGATCAACACAGATCCCCTAAGCAAAAATCATGTGCCCTAGAAAAGTCACCTCTCTTAACCAGAACTCAGACTTGCTCAACTTACCGTAGAGCTACTTCTCCCGAAGCATCTGAAACACTACTCTAAGAAGCTCATCATAGTCGTCCTCAATTTTAAAGTACACCAAAATATCATCGATGAAGACATGATGAACTGATCTAGGTACGACTGAAACACTCGGTTTATCAAATCCATGAATGCAGTCAAAGCATTCGTCAGACCAAATGGCATAATTAGGAACTTGTAGTGTTCATAACGAGTCCTAAATGCAGTCTTATGAACATCAGCTCCCTTAACTCTAAGTTGATGATACCCAGAACGGAGATCAATTTTCGAGAACACTGAAACCCCTTGAAACTGATCAAACAGATCGTTGATCCTCAGAAGTGGATACTTACTCTTCACACATCCTCATAGTCCCATCCTTCTTCTTTACAAACAGAACCGGTACCCCCTACGAAGACACACTAGGGCAAATGAAACCACGATCCAAAAGTTCTTGAAGTTGATCCTTAAGCTCTGTAAGCTCCTTAGGTGCCATTCAGTAATGAGCGATGGACACCGGAGCTATTCCCTGTAGAAGCTCAATGCCAAACTCAACTTCTCGATTCAGAGGTACCGGAGCTGTACCCTTAAGAAAAACATCTCGAAAATTCCTCACTATTCTGATACCCCCGATAGAAGAGTCCACAGAAGCAGAAACACTGACGTAAGCTAGATACGCCTCACACCCTTTTCGAACCATTTTTTTAGCTCATTATCATCCTCGGTCCTCAGAACGGCCCTCTTAGACACGCAATCCAAACTGATTCGGTACTCAACCAACCAATCCATACCCAGAATCAAGTCGAACTCTCCAAACGAAAGCTCCATCAGATTTGCCAGAAAAAATAGTCCCTTGGACCATTAACGGAACAATCCTATAAAGTTTATTAACTCTAACAGGCTGCCCCAACAGAGTCAGTACAGTAACCTCACTAGAAGTGCTCTCAACAGAAATCCCAAAATTTTCAAAAATAGAATTAGCTACATAACAGTGTGTAGATCCCATGTCTATCAGAGCAGTATAAGGTACATAAAAAATAAAGAACGTACTTGTAATAACATCAGGATCATCTCCATCCTCTCGGTGTCAAGCACCATAAACCAGTGCAGGCTGCCACGCCTCTGTCTGACTGGCACCTCTGCCCGGTGTTGTCTGCCCTCGACCCATACCATTACCACCCCTAACCAATCCACGACCTCTAGGTGGCTGCTAAACTGCCCCCTGAGGCTATACAGAACTCAGTCCCGAAGCTTGCATCTGATCAGCTCGTTGTGGACACTCTCAAATTCGATGCTCTAACAATCCACACCTAAGGCAAGCCCCTAACCTCCTCGTACACTCGCCCGGATGGCACCTACCACAATCTCCGCAAGGCTGAATCCCAGTAGAAGCAACAGGAACCCCCACTCCAACCAGCACAACAAGTCTTGCCTTTCTCCTAGGCCTCTGAACAGAACTAGAGGGCTTCGACTCCCTCTTATTCTTACCTCTCTCACGGTCCCTATTTTGGCGCTCCACGCGCTTAACCTCTTTTGTGATATTCACCTTATTAACCAGAACCGCGAACTCTCACTCCCTCTGTGGAACAATCAGAGCCCTTAAACTGTACCTCAAACCATATTCAAAACGGACGCACTTCTTATACTCAAACTCCACCATGCCTCACGTGTAGCGACTCAACCTTAAAAAATCAGCCTCATACTCGACCACTGATCTATCACCTTAGATGAGGTTTATGAACTCACACCTACGAGCATCTACATAGCTCGCCCCCACGTACTTACCCAAGAAGGTGGTATTAAAGAATCCCAATTTAGACGATTAGGCTGAGTACCTTCATCGACCTTTAACCACCACTGATATGCCTTGTCACGAAGCAAAGAGACTGCACCCTTCAGTTTCTGCTCGGGAGTACAGTCTAAATCATTTATGATCCTCTCGGTGGCCTCTAACCAATACTCAGCCACAATAGGGGCGACTCCAGTAACACCCCTAAACAGCTCGGCACCATTGGACCGGAGCCGTTCGTTACCGACCCACGGTCCATAGATCTAGAATGGGGTCCAGCGACCCTCTCCAATATCCTCAATATGGCTTGGGACAGTGTGTCGTCCCTAGTCGAACGATTTTGAGAACTAGTCTCAGTGGCAGGTGAAACTGGTGTCTCACTCGTGTCTAAATTTGGCATATTGCCCAGAGAAGAAAACTCACCTCGAGCTCCCTACGGCCTCTACCACAGCCACAAATACCATGTCTGCCACTTCCACAAGTGCTTATTGTACAATTCTAATTTTATCTACATTCCAAAATTTTATACATCAATTTTGGTATTAATTAGCAAATATTTTATGCATAATTTATCAGAAATTCAGAAATATTTTTGAGAGGTTTCAGTCTCTAACTATTTCAGTACAATTTCAGAAAGTATTAACTACAGTGTTTTCAGGGTTTTCTATTTAAGTTCAGAAATACTTACAGGATCAGTGCGGAGACTCCGTGTACCACATATTTCTCAAATTATTCAAATTATTTGTGAAACCAATTATTTTTGAAATACAATTTTGGAACCTAAAAAATTCAAAGTTGAACTTGGATCTGACACCACTAAATGTAACACCCAAACCTGACCTAGACGCTATGGCCGAATATGGTGACGTCACAAGGTAGGGATTTTGAAAATGGAGTCGTTTTGTCAAGTCATTCCTGTTTCAAAACTCATATTCATTTATATGTATTTTTGAAAGCATTTGTTTAATTTATTTATTTTTCCAAACGTAAGTACAGCAGAAGTCATAAAATGTTTATTTTGGTAATCCCGTTCGTATTTTCAGAAAACCATTATTTTTTTAAAAACTCATCGCAAATAAATAGTCAAGTCAAAACAAAATCCCAAAATAAAATCAAATTGTCCGGAGAGTCCATAAATTACAAAACTCCAGAAATATCCCTTAAAATCAATATAAAATTATAATCATTAACCGTTTATAAACTCGTGGTCACCAAGAGGCTCCGTCGCACCGATCCGCCTAAGTCTGTGGATTACCTTAATAGAATAAACAAATAGATGTGGCTTTTCGTGAACGCCATAAAGAAAACTTCCTCCACATACATAATTCCCACCCCAAACAGATACAGAATACAGATACAGATATAGATATAACATGCTTATCATGTTTGGGTACAGATATCAGATATACATATGGTAGAATAATCAGACATGCATAAAAATGTCCTACTCAAAGCATACTATCAGAATAATAGATCACATAATCTAGGGTTTAGTTAGCCCTTACCGACCCTACGATAGGCGCACAGTTGATCGGGACGACCCGTGCGACCCTAGGAAAATTTTCAGAAATATGGGCCCACATGCCTGTGCGGCTTGCCCGTGCCTAGATTAGCCTTACCTATCACGGCCTGGCATAGAAACCACACGCTCGTGTGGTATGCCCGTGTGGCCCACATGCACAATTTGGCCTAGCCCATGGCCATACCCACATCGCCACGCGGTTGTGTCTTGCGCACGGCCATGCCTTCGTCAATCACATGGCCGTCTCTCACACACGGTTGGCCACACGCCAGTGTGGCGTCGACATTGAGCAGTTTTGGCTTTCGCCGAAGCTCTGTTTTTCGTATTTTAGGGAACACACTTATTTCAGTTTTGATGCAAGAATACTCTTGAGCCACGCATCACCTAAAATCGACACAATAAACCCCCAAAATCAATTCTAAACCACAAATTTACCAAAATACAATGGTTCAAATGGAGTGCTCAATACTTACCCCACTACCCCGAGTGATTCCGACTATGATTCTGTGAGAGGAGAGTTCTGTTCTTCGCAATTTGCTGCTGCCAAAACCCAAAGAAATCAATTAACAAAATAGATAACAACACTAAATACGGCATTACAATAACTTCCCTAACTTGCAAATCCCTACCACCTCCACTTACCAAACGTACGAAAGCATAGAATCAAAAAAATCAAGGTTAATTGATAGGATTTCGACAGGATTCAAAAGAAAAGAAAAGAGAGAATTTTTGCCAGTCACAGAAAAAACGTCAGAAAACTTTGGAGAGAGAGAAAAAGAAAAATAAATATAAAAGATTTATTTTAACTGGCACAATCCCACTATATCCCCAACCACCCAACCACCTCAGAATTTTAATTCCACCAAAACTCTATCTGAATCGAGCAAAATAAAACCTACGCCCTCGCAGGGATTCGAACACAGGACCTCCAACACACCAACTCCCTAGGTTGCCGTAGTTGAGCTATGGTCTTTCACATTATTTCCCATAACAACCTATCCATTTTGCCTCACTTCTAAACTTGATGCTCGAACACCACAATGTCCCCTCCGCAAGGCCTGAAGGTTTGCACATCACGGTTTGCACCTAGCAATATCAGAGTATGGAATCTAACAAAAATTCCATTTCCATATCCATTTGCCCATTCTCCATACTCCAAAACCTACTCCTACATATCGTCAATAATTTCCCTGCATACTTCTCAATTCATAAAAAAGCAGATACAGACATATTATCACATAAACATAATAACATTGAGTATGCTAGGTTTATATATTGTACCACAACCATTTCATGCATATGGGCACACTTGCGGATACTCATATACCTACTCATCCTTATGCATACATAGCATTCAAAGCACATCCATGTACGAAGTGTAGCAACTCACCTAATGTTTCTTTGCCTCATCAACTTAGCTTTTCCAAATGCCAGAGCTACCATTCTCCTAGCAGTTAAGCATGATAACCAAAGTCATAAATTAAACTTAACATTCCAGCTTAAAAACTCAATTTCTAGAAACATGCAGAACCCTTCAAAGGTTTTGAAAATTCTTAACTTCATTTCTTAAATTTTACGAACACCCAAGGACTTAGAACCTTACCAGTTCTTTGAGTTCTTCACTTTTTTTTCTCAAACCTCATGACCACTGCTTCATGTAGTGCTTCCCATAATTATCTCTTCTTCAGAGCAATCAAAAAAGAATAGAAGAAAATAAAACAGAATTGAGAAGAATTCACCTTGGGAATTCACATCTCAGCTTTTTATAGCCCTTCACTCACGGTTTTCAACCTTATCAAAACTATCCATTGGTAATCATTTTGTCTCCCACTAAAGAACCAGCTGGTTCTCATGCAACCGAACCTGAATTGGAACTCAACTATGTCCAAATTAACCACTATTTTTTTCCTGATTTTTCAGAATCCGTCAACTTATCATTTCTTTCAATTTAACCCCCAATTATTCCTAAATTTTAGACTTAAAAAATATCGGGTATGATAAAATATTTATAATTATATATTATTTTATCAATTGCAAAATTCCAAAAAAATAAATTTAAAAAATTTCAAGAACAATTACAAAAAGCTACAATTCTAAACAAAAAGAAAAAAATGGAAAATTAAAAAGCCTCTTTATCTTTGCAAATGTTACAAGTTGGTGGTTAGGACCTTCCACTAGTTGGTCAGGCCAGATTTAGCCAACCACCATTGCTGAGGGTTTATTCCCTACACTACCTCAATTCATCTCCACCATCACCTATAAGAAAAAACAACAATCGAAATAACAAGATAAATAATAATAAATTAAAACAAGGGGAAGAGAATATCGATTTTGGGTTGTTGAGCTCTTGAATAGATATTGGTTCACTTGCCAATCCGAATGGTGAAAAGGTGATCGCCAACGAGGAGTAGAACATACCTTGAAGCCATGTTGATTGGATGGAGAATGACAAAGATTGAGACCGAGGAAGGTTTGAAAAAAATTATTTTTTGGGATTTTTTTTAGCTTCTTGATAATCCAAACCAACGGATAAAGAGAGGGTGATGAGAACTTTGTTTTAGTGAGAGGACCATTGTGCCAATAAGTGGCGATAGCACAAAAATGGATGGCAGCTAAGGTTAAAAGAAGGGGAAGGAAGAAAAGAAGGGGGAAGAAAGGAGAATGAAAACATTAACAATATGTTTGGTTGGGCTGAATGGCTATTCCATTCAAGATTGATTTTGATTTCAACAGTAAAACGCTTCAAAAAATGTTTGGTTTGGATGAATTATGGATTACGGGTAGGGATGTTTAACACTCTATCATAGTTGGGCCCAGAATAGCTATTCCTTAGTCCCCCTTTTGAACCTCAATTCAACACTCTAACGAATAGAGAAAAAATAATCTATTCCATCTAGGCCCTGATTTATTCACGAACTTCTTTCCTAACTAGCAAATCTCAAACCCACTGACCTCATTCAATTCCAGTCTTAGTTTGTAGGCTGTAACTCTCTTTATCATTCAACTTTAGAGGTTTTTGTATGTCTTGATTTCTCTCTTTGTTTAATTTACTTACTGATTATTGCAGTTCTTTTGATTTCCAAAAAGGAAAAAAAGGAATTTACAAGCAAAACCTAGAAAGCCAACCATAAAAACTTGATTTGATTTACAAATTAACAAGGAAAGCTCATAAAGTAAGATCCCAATTCTCCCTCTTTGTTCCTTCTTTGTAAATTTCTCTTTAAAGTCTCCTAATTTTCTCTTTTGTTTGAACTAGTTTATTCATCCACTCAGAAACATCCCCAGTTTTTTATGTGTTTAAATTATTAAAATTTGAAAAGTAGTGGGTATTTTAGATCTAGGCTTTTCAGCTAGTGCAAGGTTAGATGTTTCCGTTCTCCATATTTAAAATTGTTATCTTTTGGGCATTTTTAACATTATCTGTAACACCCCTAACCCATATCCGTAGTCGAAATAGGGTTTTGAGCATTACAGGAATCTTTTAACTTAAAACATTTGATTACAATCATTTATAAAATACATAATATTCCATTCAAACACATGCATATTGTCCCTTATACGTGCCCTCGAGGCCCTAAAAACACATTAGAAATGAATTGGGACTAAATTGGAAACCTATAGAACTTTTAAGAAAAATATGAAATTTTTCAAACTGCAAGGGTCACACGGCCGTGTGACTCACACGGCTAAGACACATGCCCATGTCTCAGGTCGTGTGGGCATTCGAAGTAGGGACACACGACCATGTCCTAGCCTATGTTCGTGCCTGTGTAACACTCTAACTTAGGTCACACGGCCAAGCCATACGCCCGTGTTCCAGGCCGTATACCCTTCGAGATGGCCTCACACGCCCATGTGCCAAGCCATGTGTTAGGCCGTGTAGCTGCCTGATTTGCAACCTTTAGTAAGCTACAGGGGACACACGGCTATGTCGCCTAGCCATTTGTCACACACGCCCGTGTCTCTGGCCATGTAGACAAAAATAAGGCCATTTTCAAGTTATTTTTGTAACTCCCCAAACTCGGCCTAGACGTTATGACCGAATTTAACGTGCCACACCAAGTGTTGTTTGAAAACTTTATGTTCACTGAAAAACCCTTCTGTGAATCAAAACTTTCTACCCCTTAAAAGTCCCGATTTTCGTTGCTTATTAACAAAACTAAAGTTGTTCAAAGTCAATCCCTTGCAAAAATATTATTATTTTTTTAAAACCTTTTTGTTGCAGAAGTTTGATTCAAACAGTTGCGGATATGTGATATTTTGAAAACAGTAGATATAGTTTTAAAAACCCGTGTTAAATAGACCAACAGTTTGTAACTAAAAAAAATACCAAATAAAAGTTAAAAAGAAAAAAACCAATGGCCTTATTACAAAAAGTATTAACCCAGTAATTTAAAATAAAATAAATTAAACAAAATCGCTAAGTTTAACTTTAAAGCATCTCTGACGTGTGGCCACCTCCGAGTCCCTCGCAGCTCCAAATCCTCTAAGGCTGGGGATTACCTGCACATTTAAAGAAAAGGGTGAGTTACGATAACTCAATGTGTAATCCCCTATTACGTCCATAGTCTGGGCCCGAGCCCATACGGTATTAATCTGGGCCTAAGCCCTATTCGGTAGCAGTCTGGGCCTAAGCCCTAAATCATAACAATGCAAATGGACATGTAACCCAACCCTGTCCAGCCAATTCTCCACCTGTACCAACCATCTCTCCATGTGGGGACCAAGTCGACCCACCCAACCAACTATCCAATAATGCAGCCTAGCTGCTAATAACGATATACGTGGCTGAGAAAGTAGAATCAGAATACCTGGCGATGCCATTATAATGGTACTTCTTCCAAATCAGAAACCCCACCCGAATGTAGTATGTCATGTCATAACTAGTCTATGTATGCAATGCATCTCAATCATGATCATTCATACATTAAATACACATACAACACTGGTACTACCACTAAGGGTGCAACGGTCATTTTTTTGTTTAGGGGTAAATCAGTAATTTCACCCCTCGAGGGTATTTCGGTAATTTTACCCATCAAGGGTATTTCAATAATTTTACCCATCAAGGGCATTTCGGTAATTTTTACCCATCGAGGGTATTTCGATAATTTTACCATCAAGGGTATTTCAGTAATTTTATCATCTAACAGCCTTTCCGGAGGCCTACTGTCGCCTCGAGCGACACAGGTTCCCTCTCTGGTCATTACGCAATTGAGCCTAAGGCCCAATTTTGGCCCAAACGGGCCCACACACTCGTGTAGCCTATTCCACCCATTTTCAGCCTCGGTTCTGCGAACTTTGCAGCCGCATCCATCATCCGGCACTTACCATGGATTTTGCCCATGTGGGCTCGTTAATCCATTGGGCCCACTTCGGCTCAACAAAGCCCATTACAGCCTCAGTCCCACGAGAGAGTCCGTGGCACTCCCAACAGGCTATCGCCAACACTTGTGGCTCGGTTTATCTCCACGAGCGCTCGTGCGCTCGAGTGATCTCAGATGTTAATATTTTAGCTTTTCGGTATTTCAGCTTTTAGCTGATTCACAGGACATCGCATTATCATAACAAACAAGGGTGTGAAATTACACACCTTGATTACGAGTGTGGTTTGAAAGCTTCCCAGGCACCTATGATAACGACCATCCATTAGTTAGTCACAAAGTCTTGCTAAGCTCGAGTAATAGTCGTTTAAACCAACTTACTTCACTTACCAAAAAAAGAAAGACTCCTTGCAATGGAAGAGTATTCAGCCTACACCCCCTGGTTAAGGGAAACGAGTCCCTAGCGACAGACGACGAAAAGAAACATGTTAGAACACTACTCCATGGCAACTAAAGAAACTGCCTTTCGGCCCCAAAGAACCCAAATCGAGAAAGAGATAACAACCAACCTATATTCGGCTATAGCCACAACTTACCAACAAGTGGGAGAGATTCTAAAATAGTTGGAACGATGAGAAGAGAATATTTGAGGCCTAAAAGATTCGGCCTACAAAGAGTCAAAGTTTACTGTTTGGCTAGCTTGGCAAGGCCAAGAGAAGAAAAGGGGAAAAGAAAGGTTGGGTGTTCGACTAAAGAAGAACCGAAAGGAGAAGATGTATATTCGGCTTTGAGAAAAGAAAAGAAAACAATGAAGTATGAAGAGAAATGGGAAGGAAGTAATGATTCGGCCAACCAAGCTTGTAGACAAAATGCAAAATCGAGCAACTGAAGTGTGAATAGCTATTAGCAAAGAGGAAAAGAAATGCACAAAAGGCAGGAAAATGCACAAAAAGTAGAAAATGCACCAAATGCTTCAAAAGAAGAAATCCCAAAATGAACAAAAGAAGAAGTAGCACAACACAAAGAAACTTTCGGTTTGCACTCACACTCAAGTTGCCAAAAATGCTCCAAATACCACCCCTCTAGCCGAATTTCTCATTAGCCACACTCCCAAATTCGTCCAACACTCCCACACACATCACTTCCTTGATTTTCTCCACCAAAGTCTCCTAGAATAGCTTCCTACCTTCCATTTGAATTATTTGACCAAGTCCTCAACCATCCTTTTAGAGTTTGATCCAAACTTTACTTTTTCCACTCTCCAGCCACAAAATAAAGTCCCCAATTGCAATCTGTGGGATTCAAACCCCACCCTTCCTTGTTCTCCTATTGACACCACACCACTAAGCCACATGCTCATCTTGTCACTCCTAAATGCACACAAATATATTTAAGTCCTACAACTGACAACCATCTTCACTTTAGGGTCACAAACTAAAATTTTTCCAAGGCTCAAACTCGAACCCAGGCCTCCTTGGAACCCCCAAATACACTCAAATAGCCATATGAGCAAGCACAACATGAAATTAAGCAAAATTACAACCCTAATTTTTGGGACGTTACAATTTTTCTCACCTAATCATGCACACACCTACAACCAATTTTCTACATGTAATCAAGCATTCAAAATGCATCAAATAATGCATCCACAAGCTAAATCAATAAGGTATATATTCACACAACCAAGAAGCCCAATGGGCACCTCAAATCACAAAAATCATACATATGTTCAAATTTACATAGTTTAGCCAAAACTCAACCAACTTATAACTAAGTTCATGCCAAAACTTACCACTAGGTTCACATATCAAAATCACACTTGACATACCAAATTAACCATTTAACAATTAGCATCATTAGCCATATATGTCAACTATATTACCAAAACCATAATGACCATATTCAACCATATCAAAGAACATCCCATCACATACATTTTGAATACCATTTCAACTTCCATCAATTAAGCTCCACAAAGACTATAATATCAACCATCATAAAGCCACATACAAATATCAACATAACAACTATTCCATCCTAAAAAAGAGACCATAATTACAAGTCAATTCAAATGACTATATCATTAACCAAAACACCTATACATGTGCATATTTAACCAATTGTCACTTAACTTGTTTTCCTGCCATAATCATCAACCAAAATGACATAAACATACCAAACTCATCATTTAAACATTAGACATAGTTCACCTATACATGCCATTATAACCACAACCAAAGCATTAAAATATACCGATAAAATCGAAGGATAGTGTGATGAATCTCCGACTAGCTTCCAACCCGATCGAGTTTCCAATAATCTGTAAAGTAAAGGAAAATAACTACGTAAGCAATGTATGCTTAGTAAGCTCGTATAAAATTTAAGCATAAAAATTCCATTTCGATAATAAACTTATTAGAATAGATATAAACTTATACCAATGCCAAAATGCATAATTTTATATGATCATTGACTCATAATTGAGTAAATTCATTAATGTCGCATATATCTATCACTCATAACGTGATAGGATTTTATGGGACATAATGTATAACCATCAACCTTTCTATAAGATTATACACCTTTCAATTTAGTTACATTCCATTCTGTACTTAGTGTTTATCATAAGCTTAAACGACATTATCAATTCTGACTTAGTGTATTTATCCCTGATCTAGATATATTCATCCATAGCATATGCAATTTCTTCACATATAAATACATCATTTATCACATTAAACTTTTTATACAATCATAATACATCCCAATTACATACTTATTGTTTTGTTCCCTCTTCTTACCCGTTGCATATGCATAGTACAAGCATAATCATAAACATCAATCATATCCGCAAGCTTAGCAAAAGCCTAAGCACATCAACAACATATGTTAGTTCATTTAAACATGATTCATATGAATTTGGCATGAATAATCATTATACTTGAGCACAATTCAATTGGATTTGTAACACTCCTTACCCGTATTCGATGCCAGAACTGGGTACGAGGCGTTATCGAACTTAACAGACTTTCTTATACCAAATCGACCGCACAACTCTCACTCCAACTTAAACTTTTTCATTCGTACTCATAACGTCCCTATTATAGGTCTACATGACCCAAAACATACACATGAAGTGGTTCGGGACTGAATCGAAAACTTACGAACACGTAGGATTTTTTTTTGTTTAAGACAGGACAACACACCCGTGTCTATGGCCCGTGTCATTCACACGGCTATGACACGCCCGTGCCTTAACCCTTGGGACAAACTGAATTTTTTGTGATTAATGTGCAGACTTCACATGGCCTAGGCACATGCCCATATCCTAAGGCTGTGTCCTTCACACGGCTGAGACACACGGTCATGTCTCTACTTGTGCGTTTACTACTGAGAATTCCGTTTTGCTAAGTTTGAATGTAGGAGAACACACGACCTATCAACATGCCCATGGGGCTAACCATGTGTCACACACGACCGTGTGTCTACCTGTGTGGACAAATGTAAGGCTATTTACCAAGCCATTTGCCACCCTGGAAAGTAACCATACTCATACCATTTCCAGCAACACATAGCATAACAATAATACACTTCTAATATCCACTATCAAAACATCTACACCTTAATTTTCAAACCACTTCATCATACATATGCTTCACAGATTATTAATTCAATTGCATAAGCTTGTACCCCGTGAATTTCATCATCATTGAATAGATATAACTTAACTAGTATCAGTCAATTCCAATGGCTGTTCACAAAATGAATTGAGTATCATTAATAGCCAACACATTTGCTGAACAATATGACATATAACAAAACGACCAAGTTCCTATACATGCTATACCTAAAATAATCAAACGTTACTATACTAAAAGAATAGTTTGATAGTGTGAATTGAACTCCGACGTCCTTCGATCCCCGAGCTAGCTTGGCGATACTACAAAGAAATGGAAAAGAGAGAGAGTAAGCATAAAGCTTAGTAAGTTTGCATGCAATAGATATCAGCATAAAGTCTTATGATAATATCCACACATTCATTATTAATTAACAGAAGATTTTCAAGTAACATTGACATGACTTACTCATGATCACTCTTACCAACCTCATATCACATACCAGACTCATTTCTTGTAAGTTTCTCATATGTACCTGTATCACTTCATCACATAACTTTAGCACTTTTTTTCCATCTTTAACATAAACTTAGCTCTTTACCCCGTTGAACCACTAGGAATATCGAAGGACACCAGGAATTCGTCATACACATAGTAAGATGCCAATGCCATATCCCAGATATGGTCTTATATGGGATCACATGTCGATGCCGATGCCATAACCTAGATATGGTCTTATATGGGATCTCATATCGATGTCGACGCCATATCCCAGATATGGTCTTATACGAGATTGTATATTGATGCCATGTCCCAGACATGGTCTTACACAATTTTCATACCGAAGTCAAGTCCCAGATGTATCTTACACGAAATCTCTATTTGATTCTGATGCCATATCCCAGATATGGTCTTATACGGGATCTCAATTCGGTGCTGAGGCCATATCTAAGATACGGTCTTATACGGGACCCTATAAATCTCATGTCGTGACAAGGGTGTCCTTTCTATTCCTAAGGTTCAACCGGGACTTTAACACAGTATAACTTCATCATGCTTTCATCGAGACCTTATTAACCAATCTCATAGAAATAATATACATTTCACGAAATGTCAAGCATTTAAAAGCATAGTATCAAGATGTTGAACTATCACACACAAACTTACCTCGGTACCAAAATATGTATAATTTGTAACGCCCTGAATTTGGGCCTAGAAGTATTGGGCCTATTGGGCTTTGGGCTTTAGGTCTCCTAAAATTTTTAAGTGAGCAAGAAAATGACAAATTGCATGTTTGCTTTAATGGTTAAGGAATTTGGAGATGTCCTAGGATCAATGAAGGGTATAGGAAAAAAATTGGTTTTAGCCCTAGGGAACAGTGACTTCAGTTGGTAGGCATTTTAAACTAATACAGAAGGAAAACGACACAAGAGGAGCTTGTGGTGTAGTGGCAAAGTGACGCCACTTAGGGAGCGGGAGGTGGCGTCATTAGCAGGTGAAGAGGTCCAAGGTTCGAGGCTTGAGAGTGGTAAATTAGAGGTTTTATTTTTGCCTTCTAGATGGTTAGTAGTGGCGTTGGAGTGGACTCTGGAAAGGAGTGTTCAGGAGAGAAAATTAAGGTAAAGATAAGAGAGAAAAGATAGGGGATTAAGGTGTGGATATGTTGGTGCCGAATGGCACTCTAGGGGGGAGGGAGTTTTGACTTTTGGCTATAAAAGGGGGTGCCGAATTCTTTTAGAAAGGTTCCATTACTTTTCTTTTCTCCCCCTCAGCCGAATTCTTCTATTTACTGAAAAACAGAAACCATCATTCCTTTGCCGAAATTTCATTTTTCCCCTATAGTCGAATTCTTCATTGCCAAAATTACCATCATCTTTTCTTGACGAAATCCCTTTTTGGTACCGATTCCTTGTTTTTTTTCTCCATCACAAATCGATTATTATCTACTATAAGTCAAGGTTAAAGGCTGAATTTAGGCTGCAGGAACGGAAGTGGATTTGGTAAGTATTTGGTTAACCTCTCTTCTGCGTTTTGCTAAAAGCCGAAAGGCTATCTAACTATCTTGTCGTTAACTCTGTGATAACAAGGATAAGGTTCAAATATCGCAAGCGTGGTAGAATCATTAGCAAGTGTAAGTGTACTCAACTCAATTATTGTTTAAGTGAATGAACGAATGTGTATGATCTATAGGGGTGACTTGTGTGGATTATAAGTCACTCGAATTGTGATGGTGTATGTGTAAGTGTAGATTTAGGGGATACTCGTGATTAGTAGCTAAGGAAGGGCTATTAGAACCCGGTGGCACACGGTAAGGTTACGGTAAGGTTTTGGCTTTTGAGTAAATATTTGATTAAGTATGAGTGGTTGATTGAAGGTTGGTTGGTTGTAGGTTCAAGGCTAAGGATAGAATAGCACGTAGTGATAACTAGGTGTGTACAAACACTACACACACATACTGGTAATACCGGAAAGTCGAAAGGCCAAAAGTGGCTAAATGGGCCCGGTGGGCCCTGAGGCTATGTTTGATGAAATGGATTAATTTGATTATATGAATTGGGTTAGGCATGCATGTTACATGATCTTGATTTTTTTGGGCCTAATGGGCCATATGACTGAGATTTGGGACTAGTGGGCCATAAAAATGTGATGTGGCCATTATGGATTATATGAACTTGAAATGGGTTGCTGGGCTTTATGGGGACATAGACTAGTATGCTAGGGTTTTATGGACTTTAGGCTTAGTACTGAACAACTCTTAAACTGCATAAGACTTTCTAATAATTAAACATGTCCGTGGACAAGTAGCTAGGTTAGAGTGTGGTAACGGGCATATGCATGTCTACGATTGGATCTAGGGAGAGCTTGGTACTTAAACGGCCCTAGCAGTTCACCTCCTCTTCTCTGGAATCCTACCTGGTGCATAGTGTCTGTTCACTTTAGCTACAAGAACTTGTTAATGGGCCAAAGTTCATAACTAAAACCCGAGAGGGACCAAATACCCCCTAGATTTGCAAAATCACTAAAATAGCCCAGAATTTTAAAATTACTAGAATACCCTTAGTTTGCAGAACTACCAAAATATCCCTGATTTACAAAATTTCCAAAGTACCTCTGTTTTGCAAAATTACCTAAATACCCTTGTAGAGTAGATTTACGGAAATACCTTTAGGTTGTGAAATGACGAAAATACCCCTATGTGATGAGTATGATTAGCAGCTTTGCTGCAATGTTGAGTAGTGCCACTGTGAGTGCTATCTTTGGTGTGTAGAGAACGGGTGGGTCGATTTAGAAACCCCCACAGGTGTGTAGGGTTGGAAGGGAAATGGTGTGTAGCGGATGGATTTTTGGGGAGGGTTTTGCATTACCTTGTTTTGCATATAATGTGATATGATATGATATGAGGTCATTGTGGGCCAAGGCCCAAGACAACCGATTTTGATAGGGCTCAGGCCAATGTGATAATTATATAATGAATTGAATGCCAAGGATTGTCACTGAGTTTTGAAACTTACACCCTTTATTTAATGTTTCAGGTGATCCTCAGTAAATGGCTCGACGTGGGAGAGGACTCGGAGATGGCCACACTACAAGATGTTTAAATTTTTATTTATTTGTTTCAAAAGACATAGTTTTAATTGCTTATTTTCATTGGATGTAACAAAGCCTTGTACTTTGATTTGACTTTAGATTTTGCGTTTTGTTGTTTCAACTGTTTACTTAATTATTAAACCTAAGTAAATCTCTTACGTTTAAACTTGGTTTCCGAAATACTTAAAATTATAAAATGGTTTTTTTTTTCATTACTTTACAAGACCCAAGGATTTTGATCTTTTAGGCCTTAAATTTTAACTTAGTAAAATTGTTTTGGATTGTACCATTGATGTGACATTCCCGAATTCGGCCATAACGTCTGGGCCAGGTTTAGGGTGTTACATAATTGTTCAATTTAGTCCACCACCTTGCTCTTTCCTCGATTTAGGTCTGGACTTCGTGTTTCTTGATCTATAATGACAAATTTCACTTATTTAATCATCACATTGACTAAAACTATAACACCCCAAACCCGACCTAGAAGTTATAGCCGAATCTGGCGGTGTCACATTGGAGTGCTTTTTGGAAACCCCTTTTTTTTTTCCTTGTTGAAAAACTCGTTTGGAGATTGAAGCCTCTTCCTAGAACTCATGTTAAACCAACATTTTGTTAATCAATTTAAAACGTCATTACTTTTAAAATCTTGTTTGTTTGCGGAAGCTTAAAAATCATTGCGAAAACATAGTATTTTGAAAACAGTTATCGTTTTGGGAAAACAGCATTCTACTTCTAACATGTATAAGTCATAATGATTAAAACCTCAGATTGAAAACTATAAAATTGGAGAGGCCTTATTACAAATATAAAAAAAATCCAGACAAAAACTAAAAATAAATAAAAGCCAAGTAAACGAAAACAGGAGCGGTACTTTGGCCACCTCCGAGTCCCTTGCAGCTCAAAATCCACTAAGTCTGGGGATTACCTGTACAGTTAGACAGAAGGGTGAGTTTGCGAAAACTCGGTGTGTAATCCCTTATAATACAAACAGTCAGATATACGGTATGCAGAAACAGACTGGGCCTGAGCCCATCATAGACACAGTATCAGGTGGGTCTTAGCCCATAACAGAACCAGGTGGACCTAAGCCCATTACAGAATCAGTATTAGATGCAGATATGCAGACAAAAATCCAGCCCAATCCAACCAATTCACCATGTGGGGATAAAATCGACTCACCCAGCCAACACACCAAGCTTAGCACCGATTGCGGCACTAAGTCAACAGAACGGCTCGGCGCCGTAGACAGAACTGCTAAAAGCCATAAATGTCGCAGCATCGCTGCCGGTTAACAGAACGGCTAAAAGGCATAAATATCGCAGCATCGCTGCCAGTTAATAGAATGACTAAAAGCCATAAAAATCGCAAAAAGGCTGAAAGGCTTATACAGAACGGCAATGGGCCATACACTTCCTACGTAACTTTGTCCTAACCCCATGCAATATGTCGTGTATGTCATGCTCAATCATTACACGTGTATGCAAAATGGCCATGCTCAGTTACAATCATTTAAACACGTAATAAAAGCATATTAGTTATACAACCACAGTCAAGTCAGTTAAAACAGAGTCATACGATCACAGTCAAGTCATGGCACAAAATTAGCCATTTACCCTCAGGGGCAAAACAGTCATTTACCCTATAAGGGTATTTTGATATATGACCCTTTAGGGGTATTTCGATAATTTTGTAATCCGAGGATATTTCGATAATTTCACAAATCAGGGGTATTTTGGTAATTTTTTAATCCGAAGGTATTTTAATAATTTCACAAATTAGGGGTATTTCGGTAATTTTGCAATCTGAGGGTATTTCAGTAATTTCACATATCAAGGGTATTTCGTTAATTTTCTAAACTGAGGCTATTTCGATAATTTTGCAAATTAGAGGTACTTTGGTCATTTCACAAACTGAGGGTATTTTGGCAATTTCACAAAATGGGGTATTTCAATAATTTCATAAATTAGGGGTATTTCAGTAATTTCGCAAATCAGAGTATTTCGGTAATTTTGTAAGTCAGGGGTATTTCGATAATTTCACAAATCAGGGGTATTTCACTTATTTTGTAAACCAAGGGTATTTCAATAATTTTGTAACCCAAGGTATTTCAGTAATTTTGTATACCAAGGGTATTCTAAATAGAGATAACAATGCGAATGGGCCTAGGGCCCACACGCTCGTGTGGTCCATTTAGCCCAAATCTAGCCGCAGATATGAAATTCACATAGACCAATCATCTACTACACAATCATACAATTTATCCGATTGGGCCTCACGGGCCCATTGGCCCCACATGGCCCATTTTGGCCCATCGTAGCCCAAACAGCCTAAACCCACAAGAACACTCGTGATGGCCTCAACTATCGCGTCGAACCTCCCACATGTGCGCTCGTACGCTCGTGTGGCTGCCATCGCCGTGTGATCTGCATGTCAGCATTTGTCGCTCTACAGTTAGAGTAGTGCGAAATACACACCTGAAAGGAATCTAGAGTTAATCCACGCTCTGAACACTCCTATACCCAAACGCCAACCAAGGTATGCTTACTCTCCTCATATATTGCTCTATTTAAAGCCAGCTTCATGTCTACTCTCATGTTAGCTTCCCGATGTGGGATCTCTCCTTCAGCAGAGTTTAATTCCAACACAAACTCTGACCGTCCAATCCGCAAAATAAACACCCCCTTGCTTGACATGAGATTCGAACGTTTGCCCTCACCTATGCTCCAGACGCTACATGCCACCACAACACAAGCTCCTTTTGTGACTTAGAACACGTGCAACTAAATATAAGCCTATGGGCCAAAGTCTAAGTTCATTTAAAAAGAAATCAAAATGAAATGCAAGCGCCAAGACTTGAACCTTGGACCCCTTGCTTCCTCTATGGCGTCACTTCCTTGTCTCCCATGTGGCGTCATTTGCCACTAGACCATAACTCCTTTTGTGTCATTCTTCTCCACATTTTATTCTTAAAGCCTACTTGCTAACTCCCAGGGTTTTTGAAACACCCCACACCCGGCCCACGAGCCTGAACCGAATCTGGTATGTTCCTTAAGAAAATCGGTTTCAAAATTCTTTGTTACTTAGCAAAAGTTTGTGTATTTTCAGGAAAAATACCGTTTTGGGTTGGGCTTAGGTTGAAAACCCATTTATTTTACTTAGAAATCATTTAGTTATGAAAAAAAACAATCTAGGATTTATTATTGAAATAAATTTAGTTAACCTTAATTAAAAGTAATTTGTAACACAATAAATAATAAAAAAATAAACATAGGTAAAGAAATTCAACTTGGGCCTCATGGCCTTATTACATCAATCAAAACCCAAATAAGATTTAAAGTACTTGGTAAAATAAAAGTCCCAAATATTGAAAGTTTTTCCTTGCTATGCATGGCCACCTTTAACTCCCCGCCAACCCGGTCCATTATCGCTCATCACCCAAAAATAGTCCCACAAAGGGTGAGTCAACAGACTCAATGTGTACGCAAACTAACGATCAACAGATCAGGCATACATGTTCAAATCAAAGACGTATTCATAAAAAAAATGATGCAACCCAAACCCAAGCCTAATTGTCTATCCGCTACACACCACCCGTACCTGCCAATCACACCGTGGGGACTACTAAGTCAACCCTCCATCCGCTACACACCATCGAAAGCGATCATTTGCGAATCGACGTGCTCATCGCCCATATAATTTGTGTCATTAGACACCATATTCAGATAATGTAACCGAAGTTACCAAATTCAGATAATGTAACCGAAGTTACCATATTCAAATTATGTGACTGTAGTCACCATATTCCGTTGGTGAGACCGAAGTCAACACCTTCTTCCCCTTTCTCATATAGCCTGAAATGCCCACATATTTATCATGCACAACATACTTATCTTTTTCTCATTCATATTACTATTCACATGTTAAAAAAATATAACATATTCATAATCCTAGCAGAAGTAGGAAACGTACCTGGGTACTTTTTACCACATTTGTGGTACTTAGCCACATTCACATTCTTATACATATTCATATATTAAAAATAATTGCCATATGATATATCGAAAGTTAGTGTGAGTATACACGTGATTTGCTTAATAGATTCCTTGAAATCACGAAGAGAATTGACCACAGATTTAGATCTCAAATCCTACATAAGTTAATCACTTTAAAAGACCATTCGACTACTTTTCCAAATACAACTAGGATTTGTATTACTTACCTTGTTGCCGAATTGATCAAATCCCGAAATTGTGGTATTCCTCCCTTAAATTCGGCTAGCCACCAAAAACATGTATTTTCATCAGTTTCTGACTTTTGGATAAAAAGGAAATACTTTTAGATACCAAAGTAACCCTTGGCCGATTAGATCTATACACTTACCTTAAAATTTCCAAATCTGAAAAGGATTCCTTGCCTTGTATGTCTGTCGAAATCCCTATAATTATATGTTAATTTTAATCTCACATATAATCCATAACTTTTGACCAAATATGTGTATATCTTACCTTAGATCCTTGAATCCCGGATGATCTCTCCCTTGTAGTCGATAGCACTAGAAATCCCGAAACACTCTTTATAGTTTCGGCCACAATAACATTAATCCCTATATTTCAGCTTAAAGAAGAGAATAAATCAATAACCACAAGATTCTTACCTTTAGTGTTGAATTCGACAGATCTTTCCTGACACCACTTCAGAGATTCGGCTTTGGTAGAATTTCAGCTTTTGATGCTATAAAGAATTCGGCTAGGTTGGATTGTGTTTTTGGTTTTTGAAAAAGAAGAAAAGAAAAAGAGAGAGGAGGCTAGGGAATTCGGCTAGACAAAAGAAAAGAGAAGAGAACCCTAAAAATTTCGGCAGAGATGAGGAGGAAGCAAAAATTGATGAGTAGCCCTCCTGCCTTCCTTTTATAGCCGAAATTATCAGCTAGGGAGTCCCTTACTTGGCTACCACTCCTCTATCTGATAGCTTTATCTTTTATTTATCATAAATAAAAGAGTTTAATCCATTATTTATCTCCTCTGAATAATCCTAAAAAAAAAAATCCTCTATTATCTTCATAAATTGTCGATTTTTAAAGGGAATTAAACTCCCTTTTTTTTCTAGAAGCCTTGCCGTCCACTCTTAGCCTTCTGGAAGCAAAAATAAAACTCGTTTTATTTGCTTCCCAAGTGACTCGAACCCAGGCCCATCCCCTTGCAGGTGGCGCCATTTCCAGAGGCCTTAAGTGGCATCTTCAGGCCACTTTTCCAAGCCTGTTTGTGTGTCAAATCTTACCAACTTTTACTTTTAAGGCCCCCTTGCCTTAATTTCCTATTTTAAACTTTAAAACTTGACATTTCTCTATTATTTCTAAGTTTCCTAAAATTTTCGATCGGCTCTGTAACTTACCATTTTTCTTACATTTCCAGGTTTCCAGAAATGTTTACTTTCCATTTTTTAAACATTTCCAAAATGTTCAGGTTTCCAAAAATGTTCATTTCCATTTCTGTGCATTTCTAGGATTCCAAAAATACCAAAAATTTATTCATAGTGCTTAAGACTTGTCATTTCGTACAATTAAACTGAAAATGCATAGGCCCTTTCGAGGATGTTACAGTTCTACCCCCCTTAAACAAAATTTTGTCCTCGAAATTTCCTAACTAAACAATTGAGGGTATTGCTGTCGCATTGTCTCCTCTGGCTCCCACGAAGCTTCTTCCGATCCATGATTGCGCCATAACACCTTGTCTAGAGGAACTGTCTTCCTTCGTAGTACTTTCACATCACGTTCCAAGATTCGAATCGGCTCTTCCTCGTAGGATAGATCTGGCCTTAGCTTCACTTCTTCGATTGGTACCACATGGGACGGATCCGATCGGTAACGACGTAACATGGACACATGGAAAACATTGTGCATTTGCTGCAACTCTGGTGGTAACTCCAACTGGTATGCCACTGGCCCAACTCGCTTCAGCACTCTATAGGGCCCTATAAACCTTGGTCTTAGCTTCCCTTTGCGACCGAACCTCATTACCTTCTTCTAAGGTGAGACCTTCAGAAACACTTGGTCTCTTACTTCAAACTCTATCTCCTTCCGCTTAAGGTCTGCATATGATTTCTGCCTATCAGAGGCTTCCTTCAACCTTTCCCAGATTATCTCAACCTTCTCCTCAGTTTCTGCCACTAACTCCGGACCCAAAACACGACGTTCTCCTAACTCAATCCAACAAGTAGGAGTTCTACACTTTCGACCATACAATGCTTCGTATGGTGCCATCTGAATGCTTGCCTGATAGCTGTTGTTGTAGGCGAACTCAGCTAAGGGCAAGTAATCTTCCCAACTTCCTCGAAAATCCATCACACAGCTTCTCAGCATGTCCTCCAACACTTGTATAACCCGTTCTGACTGCCCGTCGGATTGATGATGAAACGCATAGTGAAATCCAACTTAGTGCCCAACGCTTGATGAAGTGCCTTCCAAAACCGAGACGTAAACCTTGGGTCTCGATCAGAGATGATTGACACCGGTACACCATGTAACCTTACGATTTCTGCCACGTATAACCTATCTAACTTTTGAAGAGAATAATCTACTCTTACAGGGATAAAGTGTGCGGTCTTGGTTAATCGGTCCACTATCACCCATACCGAGTCCTTCTTAGTAGGCGTAAGGGGAAGCCCACTAACGAAGTCCATGGTAATTCTTTCCCACTTCCATTGGGGAATCTCAATTGGTTGATGTAATCTCGATGGAACTTGGTGTTTAGCCTTAACTTGCTGACACGTCAGACATTTTCCCACAAATTCTGTCACTTCCCGCTTAAGATCAGGCCACCAAAATTGTTCTCTTAGATCCCTATACAGCTTAATACCTCCGGGATGCATGGCATAAAGGCTACCATGCGCCTCCCGAAGAATCCTTTGTTTCAACTCCTTGTCCCATGGCATACAGACTTTTCCTTTGTAGCACAGTACTCCATCATCATTGACACCATAATCCTTTACTTCTCCGTTCTGTACTTGCTGTAACTTAGCACTTATATCCTTGTCCGCCAACTAGCCCTCTTTCACCTCATTCAGCCATGTGGGCTTAACTTGTAATTCTGCCAATAGGCTTCCATCATCATATAGACTTAAGTGTGCGAACAAAGCCCTTAGATCCGCCACAACCTTGCTACTTAGGGCATCAGCTACCACATTCGCCTTGCCTAGATGATATTCTATCGAACAATCGTAGTCCTTCAACAATTCCACCCACCTTCGTTGCCTTAAGTTTAACTCCTTCTGAGTCAACAAGTACTTAAGGCTCTTGTGGTTAGTGTAGATCACCGACCTTTCTCCATAAAGGTAGTGCCTCCAAACTTTAAGGGCGAAAACCACTATTGCTCGTTCCAAGTCATGAGTTCGGTAGTTCACCTCATGAGGCCTTAGTTGCCGAGACACATACGCGACCACTTTTCCTTCTTGCATTAGCACACAACCTAACCCCGTGTGCGAAGCGTCACAGTATACCACAAAATCCTTGCCTGCCTCCGGCTGAATTAACACCGGAGCTTCCGTCAGCACCTTCTTAAGCTTTTCAAAGCTCTCCTGTTGCTTATCCGTCCACACAAATGGTATTTCCTTCCTTAGCGACTTTGTCAAAGGCGCGGCTATTGACGAGAATCCTTCCATGAACCTTCTGTAATATCCACGCCAATCCTAAGAAACTTTGATTTTCACCATGCACCTAAGTGGTTTCCAATCCAACACTGCTTCAATCTTCCTAGGATCCACTCTTATTCCTTCTGCAGATACTACATGTCCTAGGAATGCCACCTCCTTAAGCCAAAATTCACACTTGCTGAATTTGGCATAGAGCTTCTTCTCCCTTAACACTTCCAACACATCTCGGAGATGCTCATCATGCTCCTCCTCCGACTTCGAGTACACCAAAATATCATCGATGAACACAACGACGAACCTATCCAGGTAGGGTTGGAAAACCCGATTCATCATGTCCATGAATGCGGCTGGAGCGTTCGTCAACCCAAACGGCATCACTACAAATTCAAAATGACCGTATCTTGTCCTAAAAGTGGTCTTATGAATGTCAGCCTCCTTAACCTTCAACTGGTGATATCCCGACCTTAAGTCTATCTTCGAGAACACAGCTACCCCTTTCAGCTGGTCGAACAAGTCGTCTATCCTTGGCAAAGGATACTTGTTCTTGATGGTCAGTTTGTTCAACTGACGATAATCTATGCACATACGCATAGTTCCATCCTTCTTCTTCTCAAATAGGACCGGTGCTCCCCATGGAGACACACTGGGTCGGATGAACCCACGATCCAACAACTCTTGGATTTGAGCCTTGAGCTCCACCAACTCCTTTAGCGCCATTCGGTATGGAGCGATTGACACAGGAGCTGTTCCCGGTAGTAAATCTATCCAAATTCCACCTCTCTATCTGGGGGTATTCCTGGTAATTCCTCCGGAAATACATCCTCAAAATTCCTTACGGTTCTAACTCCCTGAACACCTTCTTCCTTCCCACCTAACGTACTTACGAAGGCTAAGAACGCCTTGCACCCTTTCCTAACCATCTTCTCAACTTTCAAATCACGAAACTACATTAGACAAGTAGTTCCTCCTTTCTCCGATCATCACTACTACCTCACCCTCCGAGGTTCTTAACTCCATACGTTTAGCCGCACAATCCAACACGGCTCGGTACTCTACTAGCCAATCCATTCCAAGTATAAGTTTGAACTCCCCGAAGGGTAGTTCCATTAAGTCCGCCCGAAAGTTTACTCCTTGAATCTCTAGGGGTACATTCCGAAAAATCTTATCTATTACTACGGTTTGGCCTAATGGGCTTACTACAATTATCTACTTATCAAAAAGTTCAGAGTCTAGGCCTAGGGTTTCCACTACACTACATGCAACATATGAATGGGTCGAGCCCACATCAATCAAGGCATAGTAAGGCTTGCCATAAATAAAGAACGTACCAGTGATAACATCCGACGCGTCTCCATCTTCCCTCCGGCGAACCGCATAAACCAAACCCGGTTGCCTTACTTCTGCATTAGCAGCACCTCGGCCCTATGCTCCTCGGCCTCTGCCAGCACCATTACCTCTGTTGGCCGAACCACGACCCCGTTGAGGCTGTTGTCCGCCTCTACCAGCCTGGCTAGCATTCTGAGCTGCCGGTCGGCTCTTATCTGGCTGCTTGGGACATTCCTTAAGTATATGGTCCTTAGACCCACAATTGAAACATCCTCCCGTCTTCCTTCAGCACTCTCCCAAGTGCTTCTTTCCACAATGCTCACAAGGGCGATACTGTCAGCCCGTACCAGCTTGTTGATTTCGTGGCCCGTCAACTCTAGGCCTCTTATGACCCTTTTCAGATGGTCCAAAACCTCGTTTGGGCTTATTCCTATCCACAGCCTGCTTGGTAGAATCCTTAATTCCCTCGGCCACCTTGGCCTTTTCCACCAAAGCAGAGAATTCCTGCTCCTGATGCGGTGCTATCAACAGTCTTAGATCGTCCCTCGATCCGTCCTCTCAAACGGACACAAAGATTCATGTTCAGTCGCCACCACTCCTCGAGCATAGCGACTCAGCCTCAGGAATTCCGCTTCATATTCCGCGACAGACTTACTCCCCTGCACCAACCCCAGAAAAGCCTTTCTTTGCTCATCTGTATACCTGGTTCCTACATATTTCTTTTGGTACGCTTCCTTAACGTACTCCCAGGTCAGATCCTCAGCCGTGGCACCATCCCGCACAGTTAACCACCATTGATACGCTTCATCGCGTAGCAGTGCCACTATTCCTTTCAACTTCTCCTCAGGGGTCAAGTCGAGCTCATCCATGATGCGCTCCGTCGCTTCTAACCAGTACTCAGCTGTACTGGGTGCCACTCCCGACACTCCACGAAACATCTCGGCCCCATTAGCTCGGAGTCGTTCAGGCATAGATTTTCGGGTTCCCAAATTTCCACCCGCACCAGCCACCAATTCCAAAACTCGCAGCACAGCCTGCGACACAACATCTTCCCCATCCGAGCTTGTCGCTCGCAAAGACCAACAAACCGGGTGGTGGTGGCGCGTGGTATCTCATTGTCGCACTTCTGACCCGATCTAATGGGTTCCGACACGGTCATCTTTCCTCTACCTCGTCCACAGCGACCACGTCCTCTAGAACTCATTTCCTAGCGTCGAGATCTGATTAAGGAATTTTATGGATTAGTCATTGTTCCACTTAATTACCCGCGAAGGAGTTTTATAAAAAGAGTTTTAGGAGTGGTTCTTTCGTATTCACACAAGCACACAGTCTTTTATTCATTCATCCATCCATCAAACAATTATGAACTTTCGTTCATTCAGAGAAATGTTGTGATTTTCATCGTTGTTGTTTTTCCACTACCCAGGGGTATTTTCATAATTTTGTCCTACAGGGGCATTTTCGTAATTTTGCAAAACAAAAAGTTTTTCGGTGATTTTGTCAAAAGTATTTTGGTAATTTTAAAGTCCCGGTGTAATTTTGGAAAAATTTTGAAATCCAGGGGTATTTCGGTAATTTTTAACCTCGGGGGTATTTTGGTAATTTTCCAAAAGCCAGGGTAAATTGGTAAAATTTAGTAAGTTAGGGATATTTCAAAAGTTGTAAAACTTTATGGGTTCTTTTTGAGAGTTTTATTTTCCAAAACGGTGATGTTGCAAAAATTTTCGAAAACCAGGGTCATTTTGGTCATTTTGTAAGTTAGGGGCAATTTTGTAATTTCCAAAATCAAGGTATTTTGATATTTTACAAATTAGGGTTTTTGAATGTTTATAAAATAATGAAATTTTGGTAAAGCTGTTGAGTAGTTGAACCTTTTATAAACCAGGGGCATTTTGGTAATTTCACCACTAAGGGCATTTTTGTAATTTTCACAAATCAGGAATTTTTCGGAAAAAAAATGTTGTAAGGATAGTTTTCACAAAATTAAAAGAAAAATCGTAAGAATTTTAAAACTAGGGTTTGTTGTTTTGTTCTCTCTCTTTTTTTTTTAAAAAAACATGGCTAGTTCCCTTTTGGGTTTTAGTCATTATGTTTAGCGTATGACCGAGCCCTCTTTGGTCAAGGTGAACCAAAGCTACGCACCAGGCAGGATTCGAATGGAGAGGAGGTGAGTCACGCGGACTGCTTAAATACCAAGCTCCCATCGAAACCATTCCTAGACATGAGCACAGAGGTTGCCGCACCACTGAGCCCTCTGAGTTAGGGTGAACCGAAGCTACGCACCAGGTAGGATACCTGCGAAGAGGAGGTGAGTCACTAAGACTGCTTAAATACCAGGCTCTTCCGGATCCAATCCTAGACATGCGTACAAGGGTTACCACACCCTATCTCAGTGACTTAGCCATAGGTTTGCTTAGTGCATTAAATCTTATGTGGTTTTGTGTTTGAGTAATCTAGCCCTAGGGTTCATGTTCCTATCATTCTATTCTACGTTCCATGCCTTTTCTACCCTTATACGGTTCATAAATCACGTAATCACACATAAAGTTAGGGTACTTACCGGTGGATCATGGGTTGGAGACTTAGGTGCCATGCCGTAAACACCTGCTTTATTTCAAAGAAAATCATTTGAGCTCGAATTAAAAACGTTTTGGGCCTTAGCCCACAGGCCGAGAGTTTTAAAATTGGGCTCTGATACCAAACTAAAACACCCCACACCCGGCCCACGAGCCAGAACCGGATCTGGCTTGTACTTTGATTTGATGTAACAAAGCCTTGTACTTTGATTTGACTTTAGATTTTGGGTTTTGTTGTTTCAACTGTTTACTTAATTATTAAACCTAAGTAAATCTCTTACGTTTAAACTTGGTTTCCGAAATACTTAAAATTATAAAATGGTTTTTTTTTCATTACTTTACAAGACCCAAGGATTTTGGGCTTTTAGGCCTTAAATTTTAACTTAGTAAAATTGTTTTGGATTGTACCATTGATGTGACATTCCCGAATTCGACCATAACGTCTAGGCCGGGTTTAGGGTGTTACATAATTGTTCAATTTAGTCCACCACCTTGCTCTTTCCTCGATTTAGGTCTGGACTTCGTGTTTCTTGATCTATAATGACAAATTTCACTTATTTAATCATTACATTGACTAAAACTATAACACCCCAAACCCGACCTAGAAGTTATAGCTGAATTTGGCGGTGTCACATTGGAGTGCTTTTTGGAAACCCCTTTTTTTTTTCCTTGTTGAAAAACTCGTTTGGAGATTGAAGCCTCTTCCTAGAACTCATGTTAAACCAACATTTTGTTAATCAATTTAAAACGTCATTACTTTTAAAATCTTGTTTGTTTGCGGAAGCCTAAAAATCATTGTGAAAACATAGTATTTTGAAAACAGTTATCGTTTTGGGAAAACAGCATTCTACTTCTAACATGTATAAGTCATAATGATTAAAACCTCAGATTGAAAACTATAAAATTAGAGAGGCCTTATTACAAATATAAAAAAAATCCAGACAAAAACTAAAAATAAATAAAAGCCAAGTAAACGAAAACAGGAGCAGTACTTTGGCCACCTCCGAGTCCCTTGCAGCTCAAAATCCACTAAGTCTGGGGATTACCTGTACAGTTAGACAGAAGGGTGAGTTTATGAAAACTCAGTGTGTAATCCCTTATAATACAAACAGTCAGATATACGGTATGCGAGAATGCACCGGGCCCGAGCCCATCACGCACACGATGATCAAAGTGCGTCTTAGCCCATAACAGAACCAGGTGGACCTAAGCCCATTACAGAATCAGTATTAGATGCAGATATGCAGACAAAAATCCAGCCCAATCCAACCAATTCACCATGTGGGGATAAAATCGACCCATCCAGCCAACACACCAAGCTTAGCACCGATTGCAGCACTAAGTCAACAGAACGGCTCGGCGCCGTAGACAGAACTGCTAAAAGCCATAAATGTCGCAGCATCGCTGCCGGTTAACAGAACGGCTAAAAGGCATAAATATGCAGCATCGATGCCAGTTAACAGAATGACTAAAAGCCATAAAAATCGCAAAAAGGCTGAAAGCCTTATACAGAACGGCAATGGGCCATACACTTCCTACGTAACTTTGTCCTAATCCCATGCAATATGTCGTGTATGTCATGCTCAATCATTACACGCGTATGCAAAATGGCCATGCTCAGTTACAATCATTTAAACATGTAATAAAAGCATATTAGTTATACAACCACAGTTAAGTCAGTTAAAATAGAGTCATACGATCACAGTCAAGTCATGGCACAAAATTAGCCATTTACCCTCAGGGGCAAAACAGTCATTTACCCTATAAGGGTATTTTGATATATGACCCTTTAGGGGTATTTCGATAATTTTGCAATCCGAGGATATTTCGATAATTTCACAAATCAGGGGTATTTTGGTAATTTTTTAATCCGAAGGTATTTTAATAATTTCACAAATTAGGGGTATTTCGGTAATTTTACAATCTGAGGGTATTTCAGTAATTTCACATATCAAGGGTATTTCGTTAATTTTCTAAACTGAGGCTATTTCAGTAATTTTACAAATTAGAGGTACTTTGGTCATTTCACAAACCGAGGGTATTTTGGCAATTTCACAAAATGGGGTATTTCAATAATTTCATAAATTAGGGGTATTTCAGTAATTTCGCAAACCAGAGTATTTCGGTAATTTTGTAAGTCAGGGGTATTTCGATAATTTCACAAATCAGGGGTATTTCACTTATTTTGTAAACCAAGGGTATTTCAATAATTTTGTAACCCAAGGTATTTCAGTAATTTTGTATACCAAGGGTATTCTAAACAGAGATAACAATGCGAATGGGCCTAGGGCCCACACGCTCGTGTGGTCCATTTAGCCCAAATCTAGCCGCAGATATGAAATTCACATAGACCAATCATCTACTACACAATCATACAATTTATCCGATTGGGCCTCACGGGCCCATTGGCCCCACATGGCCCATTTTGGCCCATCGTGGCCCAAACAGCCTAAACCCACAAGAACACTCGTGATGGCCTCAATTATCGCGTCGAAGCTCCCACATGTGCGCTCGTACGCTCGTGTGGCTACCATCGCTGTGTGATCTGCATGTCAGCATTTGTCGCTCTACAGTTAGAGTAGTGCGAAATACACACCTGAAAGGAATCTAGAGTTAATCCGCGCTCTGAACACTCCTATACCCAAACGCCAACCAAGGTATGCTTACTCTCCTCATATATCGCTCTATTTAAAGCCAGCTTCATGTCTACTCTCATGTTAGCTTCCCGATGTAGGATCTCTCCTTCAGCAGAGTTTAATTCCAACACAAACTCTGACCGTCCAACACAAACTCTCACGTTTGCCCTCACCTATGCTCCAGACGCTACATGCCACCACAACACAAGCTCCTTTTGTGACTTAGAACACGTGCAACTAAATATAAGCCTATGGGCCAAAGTCTAAGTTCATTTAAAAAGAAATCAAAATGAAATGCAAGCGCCAAGACTTGAACCTTGGACCCCTTGCTTCCTCTATGGCGTCACTTCCTTGTCTCCCATGTGGCGTCATTTGCCACTAGACCACAACTCCTTTTGTGTCATTCTTCTCCATATTTTATTCTTAAAGCCTACTTGCTAACTCCCAGGGTTTTTGACACACCCCACATCAGGCCCACGAACCTGAACCGAATCTGGTATGTTCCTTAAGAAAATCGGTTTCAAAATTCTTTGTTACTTAGCAAAAGTTTGTGTATTTTCAGGAAAAATACCGTTTTGGGTTGGGCTTAGGTTGAAAACCCATTTATTTTACTTAGAAATCATTTAGTTTTGAAAAAAAAAAAAACAATCTAGGATTTATTATTGAAATAAATTTAGTTAAACTTAATTAAAAGTAATTTGTAACACAATAAATAATAAAAAAAAATAAACATAGGTAAAGAAATTCAACTTGGGCCTCATGGCCTTATTACATCAATCAAAACCCAAATAAGATTTAAAGTACTTGGTAAAATAAAAGTCCCAAATATTGAAAGTTTTTCCTTGCTATGCATGGCCACCTTTAACTCCCCGCCAACCCGGTCCATTATCGCTCATCACTGAAAAATAGTCCCACAAAGGGTGAGTCAACAGACTCAATGTGTACGCAAACTAACGATCCAATGATCAGCATACATGTTCAAATCAAAGACGTATTCATAAAAAAATGATGCAACCCAAACCCAAGCCTAATTGTCCATCCGCTACACACCACCCGCACCGCCAATCACACCGTGGGGACTACTAAGTCAACCCTCCATCCGCTACACACCACCATCGAAGCAATGGCGCTGCAATGACGTACTCATCGCCTATATATAATTTGTGTCATTAGACACCATATTCGGATAATGTAACCGGTTACCAAATTCGAGATAATGTAACCAAAGTTACCATATTCAAATTATGTGACTGTAGTCACCATATTCCGTTGGTGAGACCGAAGTCAACACCTTCTTCCCCTTTCTCATATAGCCCGAAATGCCCACATATTTATCATGCACAACATACTTATCTTTTCTCATTCATATTACTATTCACATGTTAAAAAATATAACATATTCATAATCCCTAGCGTAGTAGGAAACGTGCACTGGTACTTTTACCACATTTGTGGTACTTAGCCACATTCACATTCTTATACATATTCATATATTAAAAATAATTGCCATATGATATATCGAAAGTTAGTGTGAGTATACACCTGATTCGCTTAATAGATTCCTTGAAATCCCGAAGAGAATTGACCACAGATTTAGATCTCAAATCTTACATAAGTTAATCACTTTAAAAGACCATTCGACTACTTTTCCAAATACAACTAGGATTTGTATTACTTACCTTGTTGCCGAATTGATCAAATCCCGAAATTGTGGTATTCCTCCCTTAAATTCGGCTAGCCACCAAAAACATGTATTTTCATCAGTTTCTGACTTTTGGATAAAAAGGAAATACTTTTAGATACCAAAGTAACCCTTGGCCGATTAGATCTATACACTTACCTTAAAATTTCCAAATCTGAAAAGGATTCCTTGCCTTGTATGTCTGTCGAAATCCCTATAATTATATGTTAATTTTAATCTCACATATAATCCATAACTTTTGACCAAATATGTGTATATCTTACCTTAGATCCTTGAATCTCGGATGATCTCTCCCTTGTAGTCGATAGCACTAGAAATCCCGAAACACTCCTTATAGTTTTCCACACAGAATATTAATCCCTATATTTTGGCTTAAAGAAGAGAATAAATCAATAACCACAAGATTCTTACCTTTAGTGTTGAATTCGATGATCTTTCCGACACCACTTCAGAGATCTGGCTTTGGTGCAATTTGACTTTTGATGCTATGAAGAATTGGCTAGGTTGGATTGTGTTTTTGGTTTTGAAAAAGAAGAAAAGAAAAGAGAGAGGAGGATAGGGAATTCGGCTAGACAAAAGAAAAGAGAAGAGAACCCTAAAAATTTCTGCAGAGATGAGGAGGAAGCAAAAATTGATGAGTAGCCCTCCCGCCTTCTTTTTATAGTTTAAATTATCACTAGGAGTCCCTTACTTGGCTACCACTCTCTATCGATAGCTTTATCTTTTATTTATCATAAATAAAAGAGTTTAATCCATTATTTATCTCCTCTGAATAATCCTAAAAAAAAAAATCCTCTATTATCTTCATAAATTGCCGATTTTTAAAGGGAATTAAACTCCCTTTTTTCTAGAAGCCTTGCCTTAGCCCACTCTTAGCCTTTCGGAAGCAAAAATAAAAATCTTTTATTTGCTTCCCAAGTGACTCGAACCAGTGCCCATCCCTGCGTGTGGCGCCATTTCCAGAGGCCCTAAGTGGCATCTTCAGGCCACTTTTCCAAGCCTGTTTGTGTGTCAAATCTTACCAACTTTTACTTTTAAGGCCCCCTTGCCTTAATTTCCTATTTTAAACTTTAAAACTTGACATTTCTCTATTATTTCTAAGTTTCCTAAAATTTTCGATCGGCTCTGTAACTTGCCATTTTTCTTACATTTCGTGTTTCAGAAATGTTTACTTTCCATTTTGAAACATTTCCAAAATGTTGTGTTTCCAAAATGTTGTGTTTCCAAAATGTTCATTTCCATTTCTGTGCATTTCAAGGATTCCAAAAATACCAAAAATTTATGCATAGTGCTTAAGACTTGTCATTTCGTACAATTAAACTGAAAATGCATAGGCCCTTTCGAGGATTTTACAGTTTTATTCACCTAAAACCAAAATTTCCCTAAAGCCCAAGTTTGATCCCGAGACTTCATGGAAGCCCCCTAACCTTCCAAAATCACTCACCTAGTAGGTCCAACTTGCATTAGTGCTGTTCTCTTATTCTTAAAAATTTTAAACGCTCCCATGGCCAAGGTCTAATAGGCCCAATTCTACTAGGCCCAAATTCGGGTCGCTACAAATCTACCCCCTTAAAGAAATTTCGTCCTCGAAATTTCCAACTAACTAACAGTCGTTTAACACAGACTACCTTACTACGCTGCCGCTGTGCACTCTCATCCCAATAACACTAAAACACTTTTAACTTAATCTTGAAACCTCTTACATACAACCAAGCATCTAACCACAAAAACAAACAGATATTTATCACACATGCATACAATTTCTATATTCAAACATCACATCCAAACAATACACACACAGAATAAATACCAAAAATACAGTCCAATATCTAAAGAAACCATCGTATTTCTAACTCATTGCATTTCAATTTCTAAACAGACAAAAGTGTTCAGAAAACTTACGGATTTGGCGCCGGAGACTCGGTGTACCATACTTTCAGAAGATGGTCAATACAATTTCAGAACTTTAAATCTTTTCAAGCCTTTTTGAAACAATACTTTCAGAAATTCAATTTTTAACACCCAATCCTGTAATAGTCTGGTTTATACCCTAGTCGAACAGTGGTTTCGGGACCACAAATTTGAATCTGTATAATATTTTAATATTATTTTCTATGTCGTTGATATGTGACTAAGCATGTGGTAAATTTTCGTGAGCTAATTTGTCTATCTGTGTGTTTAATTTGAAAAAAGAATTTAATTGCATTAAGTGTGAAAGTTGCATGATATTTGTTAAGTACCAATGTGTTGTGGCTTTTAAAAGAAAAGGGCCTTATAAGGAAATTAGACCATTATTTAGGTAGTGGTTGGACAAAAGACAAATGTGCCCTTAATGAATGTTTGTTTTATTTGTTTAATGAAAGGCTAAAAAGGTAAATGGATTATTATGTTTGTTTTAATTTGACAAAAACATGAAAAATGGCCATTTTAGTTCATCTTTTGACCGAATTTTATAAGAAAAGAAAAGGGGTTTAGCTTGGTTACATTCGGCCATTCCAAGCATAGATTCAAGGTATGTTTTTAGTCGGTTTTCGATAATTTCTACATTTTTACAATCATTGGTTTGAGAGCTACAAAACCCATGCTTCAATTTTGTGTATTGATGATATTTGTGAGATATGCCATGGATGATATGTTAAGCTTTGTGATGATTTTAATGGTTAAATGAAAGATTTGAGCTAGATAAACATACTTCGTTCTTGAATTTTTGATGAATTTAGCTAATTAGAGCTAAATTGAGAAAATATTATTTTTGAGGACTAAATTGCAAATTTGATGAAAAATATGGGCTTGTATGATATGTATGTGCATTCGGCTAAGCTTTGTATGTGTAATGATTCTATGAATTTGACGTTTTGAGAAAAATGGACTAAATTGATAAATTGTACAAATGTGAGGGTTAATTTGTAAATAGCCCTAAATGTGTGTCATTGGATTGAATTGAATGAGTTAGTGAATAAAAGGGTTGATTCTAAATATGTATCGATTAAGAACTGAAGAAAACGGATTTAGATCGCGGGAAAGCGAAAGTAACTGAGTAGCCGTTTCTGTTTCTATTAAATCGAATCCGAGGTAAGTCATTATGCAAATAAACGTATTCGTATTGAATTGTGTATATTCTTATGACTATTGTTATCGATGAATACTTCTGATATAATCTGTTCATGAATTTTTAGATAAGGATTACTTAGTGACCATATCCAAGAAGTCCCGTACGAACCTCGGAATAGATAGGATTAGCTATGTCATGACATATGTATCTGTTCTGTTTTTATCATGTAAGACCACGTCTGGGATGTTGGCGTTGATTTGATATTTCGTGCAAGACCCCGTCTGGGACGTTGGCATCGATGTGATCTTTACGTGTAAGACCATGTCTGGGACATCGGCATCGTATTGATTCATGTAAGACCCTGTCTGGGACAGTGGCATCGATATCCGATTACATGTAAGACCTCGTCTGAAACATTGGCATTGTACGACTATTTCGAGCTTTTTGAGTATCCTACTTGATTCCTTATGGTTCAACGGGCAAGTCTGTATTACGAAATGGCCATGTAAATAGTGAATCCGTTTCAGGTACGTTGATTCATACACTAAGTGTGTATAATAGGTAAGTTCCTATGTGATCTTACTATGATGATTATGTATATTTGGATAACAATATGAGATGTGATAGTAAGCATGAAAGAGCTTTGTATACACGAGACTTTTGAATTGATGAATATGGCAAATATGGCCAAGTGCATGGGCCAAAGTATATATGTGATAATTTGCTATGTGATTTAGATGTGCCAATGTATCTATGAGTATATATGCCTTTTATGCTAAGTTTATTTGTATTATGACTTACTAAGTTTTTGGAAAGCTTACTCCGTGTGTGCATTTTCTCTGTTTTATAGGTCGGCAAAGCTACTGAAGGCTCGGGACCGTCAAGGATCATCATCACACTATTCAACTTGTTTTTGGTACATTTTGGATATATTTTGCTAGATAAGGCATGTATAGGCTAGTCTTTTGTATTTGTAAAGGAAGTGAATTTGGCCATGTGAATTGGCTAGTTATATGTTGGCATTTTGTTTAAATGAAAGTGATAAATGAAGTATACCTTGTATGATTGATGCATATGAATTTGTCAAGTTTTTGGGTATGCATTTGGATAAATTATACTTGATATAAATATGTTTTGGTCTTGGAAGTTGGCATGGTTGAAATGGATGTTGAATGTTTAGATTGAATGGTGATTTTGGTTATCTAGTATGCATGAAATGTGTTGGTAAATATTTCTTGTAGGTAAGACCCAAGTGGTTGGCATTTTGGCCTTGAAAATGGCTTATAATGTCACACGGTTGTGGCACACAGGCGTGTCTAGTGACCGTGGGGCTAAGTTAGTAGTTAGCATAAGAGTGCACGGCCTTGGCACACAGATGTACCTAGTAGCCGTGTGATTTTTGACAAGATCGACCACGGCCAAAGTACACAGGCGTGCTTGGTGGCTGTGAAGCAAAGGTCAGTTTCGACCATGAGGAGGACACGCGAGTGTGTCTAGCAGCAGTGGGAGGCATACGGCATGCCCTCACGGGCGTGTAACCCCTAAAACTTAGAAAAGTTTTAAATTTCTGAGAATGTCTGTATGTGTTTCAGTTTAGTCCCAACCCGGTTTATAAGCATGTTTTAGGTCTCGTTCACCGCAATAAGGGTTACTATGATTGTATTCGATTTGCTACTTGATGAATTGTCTGATTAAGTTTCCGATCTCTCAGGTAACGCTCTTAACCCATTCTGGCGACGAACACAGGATAGAGGTGTTACACACAGCCGAGTTTTGCAATCGGGCTCTGATACCACTAAATGTAACACCCCAAACCCGACCTGAAGTTATAGTTGAATCTGGCGGTGTCATATTGGAGTGCTTTTCGGAAACCCCCTTTTTTTTCCTTGTTGAAAAAACTCGTTTGGAGGTTGAAGCCTCTTCGTAGAACTCATGTTAAACCAGCTTTTTTGTTAATCAATTTAAAACGTCATTACTTCTAAAACCTTGTTTGTTTACAAAAGCCTAAAAATCTTTGCGGAAACATAGTGTTTTGAAAACAATTATCGTTTTGGGAAAACCGCGTTCTACTTCTAACATGTGTAAATTATAATGATTAAAACCTCTGATTGAAAACTATAAACTTGGAGAGGCCTTATTACAAATATAAAAAAATCCAGACAAAAACTAATAATAAATAAAAGCCAAGTAAACGAAAACAGGAGCAGTACTGTGGCCACCTCTGAGTCCCTCGCAACTCCAAATCCACTAAGTCTGGGGATTACCTGTACAGTTAGACAGAAGAGTGGGTTTGCAAAAACTCAGTGTGTAATCCCTTATAATACAAACAGTCAGATATACGGTATGCAGAAACAGACTGGGCCTGAGCCCATCACAGGCACAATATTAGGTGGGTCTTAGCCCATAACAGAACCAAGTGGACCTAAGCCCATTACATAATCAGTATTAGATGCAGATATGCAGACAGAAATCTAGCCCAATCCAACCAATTCACCATGTGGGGATAAAATCGACCCACCCAGCCAACACACCAAGCTTAGCATCGGTTGCGGCACTAAGTTAACAGAATGGCTCGACGCCGCAGATAGAACGGCTAAAAGCCATAAATATTGCAGCATCACTGCCAGTTAACAGAACGACTAAAAGCCATAAATATCCCAGCATCGCTGCCGGTTAACAGAACATTTAAAAGCCATAAAAATCGCAGAAAGGCTAAAAGCCTTGTACAGAATGGCAATGGGCCGTACACTTCCTCCGTAACTTTGTCCTAACCCCATGCAATATGTCGTCTATGTCATGCTCAATCATTACACGTGTATGCAAAATGGCCATGCTCAGTAAAAATCATTTAAACACGTAATAAAAGCATATCAGTTATACAACCACAGTCAAGTCATTTAAAACACAGTCATACGATCATAGTCAAGTCATGGCACAAAATCAGTCATTTACCCTCAGGGGCAAAATAGTCATTTACCCTATAAGGGTATTTCGATAATCCTACCCTTCAGGGGTATTTCGGTAATTTTACCCTACAGGAGTATTTCAGTAATTTTACAATCTGAGGGTATTTCGGTAATTTCATAAATCAGGGGTATTTCGATAATTTTGTAATCCGAGGGTATTTCAGCAATTTCACAAATAAAGGGTATTTTGGTAATTTTGCAATCCAAGGGTATTTTTGTAATTTCACAAATCTAGGGTATTTCAGTAACTTTGCAATCCGAGGGTATTTTAGATATTTCACAAATTAAGGGTATTTCGATAATTTCCCAAACTAAAACTATTTCGGTAATTTTACAAAATAGGGGTACTTTGGTAATTTCACAAACTGAGGGTATTTTCGTAATTTCGCAAAATGGGATATTTCGATAATTTCGCAAACCAGGGTATTTCAGTAATTTCATAAACCAGGCTATTTCGGTAATTTTGTAAGTCGGGGTTATTTCGGTAATTTTACAAATTAGGGTATTTCAGTAATTTTGTAAACCACGGGTATTCTAAACAAAGATAACAATACGAATGGGCCTAGGGCCCATTCTCGGCCCAAATGGGCCCACACGCTCATGTGGTCCATTTAGCCCAATTCTAGCCACAGATATGAGATTCACATAGACCAGTCCAATATCTACTACACAATCATACAATTTATCCGATTGGGCCCCACTGGCCCATTGGCCCCACGTGGCCCATTTCGGCCCATTTTGGCCCAAACAGCCTAAACCCACAAGAACACTCGTGATGGCCTCAACTATAGCGTCGAAGCTCCAACACGTGCGCTCACACGCTCGTGTAGGTACCATCACCGTGTGACCGGCATTTCGGCATTTGCCGCTCTACAACTAGAGTAGTGCGAAATATACACCTGAAAGGAATCTGGAGTTAATCCGCGCTCCGAACACTCTTATGCCCAAATGCCAACCAAGGTATGCTTACTCTCCTCATAGGTCGCTCTATTTAAAGCCAGCTTCTTGTCTACTCTCATGCTAGCTTCCCGATGTGGGATCCCTCCTTCAGCAGAGTTTAATTCCAACACAAACTCTGACCATCCAATCCGCAAAATAAACACCCCCTTGCTTGACATGAGATTCAAACCCTTACCCTCACCTATGCTCCAGACGCTACATGCCACCACAACACAAGCTCCTTTTGTGACTTAAAACACGCGCAACTAAATATAAGCCTATGGGCCAAAGTCTAAGTTCATTTAAAAAGAAATCAAAATGAAATGCAAGTGCCAAAACTTGAACCTTGGACCCCTTGCTTCCTCTATGGTGTCACTTCATTGTCTCCTATGTGGCGTCATTTCCCACTAGACCACAGCTCCTTTTGTGTTATTTTTCTCCACATTTTATTCTTAAAGCCTACTTGCTAACTCCCAGGGTTTTATTCACCTAAAACCAAAATTTCCCTAAAGCCCAAGTTTGATCCCGGGACTTCATGGAAGCCCCCTAACCTTCCAAAATCACTCACCTAATAGGTCCAACTTGCATTAGTGACGTTCTCTTGTTCTCAAAAATTTTAAACGCTCCCATGGCCAAGGCTCAATAGGCCCAATTCTACTAGGCCCAAATTCGGGTCGTTACAAAAACAGCCCATGAACTATACTTTGGCAAAAATTATAATTTTGCCCCTAAACTTTCTCTTATTTGCAAAATGGTCCCTAGGCTCGTATGATGAAATGTACTCATTTTCTTGGTTACCCAAGCCTAGCCGAACCTATCTTAAACTTATAATAGCTCATATTTTCCTTCAAAACTTATTTTTACTCCACATTTTATCACTTTTACAAATAGATCCTTTTTATGTGTTTTCCATGAAAATCACTTAGAAAAAGATGTTCATCATACATTAAACTTTCATATTCCTCCATTAAACATCAAAATACATGCATTTCATACATGGGTAAATTTTTGAACATGAGCTCTAGCTTAAAATATGGCTAAAAATAGCTAAATCGAGCTACGATGATCTCAAAAATATGAAGAACATAAAAAACGGGGCTAGGATGCACTTACTTTGAGCTTGAAAATGAACAAAACCCTAGCTATGGATTCTCCTCCAATTTTTAGCATTTAGGAATAAGATGGACATCAATTTTGACTTCTTTTCCCCCTTTTATTAATTTATTAACAAAATGACTAAAATACCCTTAAGGCCCCTTTCTTGAGATTTTTCCTTCCCATGTCCATTTTTGTCCATCATAAGATATAATGGTCTAATTACTAAATAAGGACCTGTAATAAATTTTCTAATGTTATCTCATACTTAAAACTTCTAGAATCTCATATTTTCAATTCTTACAATTTAGTCCTAAAAGATAAATTGATCACTAAATCATAAAATTTCTTCATGAAATTTTCACAGAATCATGCAAACATGTCGTGGACGTCATAAAAACCATAAAACATACATTTCTACTTCAGATTTATGGTCTCGCAACCACTATTCCAACTAGGCCCTAAATCGGGCTGTTACAATTCTCCTCCTTAGGGATTTTCGTCCCCGAAAATCTTACCAATAAAAAGGTCTGGATATTGGTTTCTATAGCCTCCTCGAGTTCCCATGTAGCCTCTTCTACCCCATGTCTTTGCCATAGTACTTTCACAAGAGCTATACTTTTATTTCTTAACTGTTTGACTTCTCATGCCAAAATTTGAACCGGCTCTTCACCATAAGTCATGTCGGGTTGAATTTCAAACTGTGTCGGTACAATCATATGTGAAAGGTCTGATCGATAACGGCACAACATCGACACGTGAAACACATCATGGATCTTTTCCAACTCAGGTGGTAAAGTCAACCGATAGGCTACCAATCCTATCCTCTCAGTAATCTCATACGGTTTCATAAAGCGCAGACTCAATTTGCCTTTTCGACCAAATTTGAGAACCTTCTTCCATGGTGACACTTTCAAAAATACCTTATCACCAACTTGAAACTCAATCTCTTTCCATTTCAAATTCGTGTAGGATTTTTGTTTATCCGAAGCAGCTTTTAAACAATCACGAATCACTCTTACTTTCTCTTCGGTTTCTCTAACCAAATCGACTCCATGAATCTGATTCTCTCTGAGTTCGATTCAATACAAGGGCGTTCGGCACTTACGCCCATATAATGCCTCATAAAGCGCCATTTTCAAACTCGACTGAAAATTGTTATTGTAGGCAAATTCCACTAATGGCAAGTACTTTTCCCAATTACCTTGAAATTCTAAAACACAACATTGAAGCATATCTTCTAGTATTTGTATTATTCTCTCCGACTGTCCATCGATTTGTCGATGGAAAGCTGTACTAAAATTCAACTTTGTTCCCAAGGCTTCTTTCAACTTTTTCCAAAACCGTGATGTAAATCTCAGATCTCTATTCAAAATAATCGACAAAGGCACTCCATGTAATCTCGCAATTTTTGAGACATACGAATCCACCAACTTATCAAGTGAATAGTCAATGCGTACTGGTATAAAATGAGCTGATTTCATAACCCTATCAGCCACAACTCAAACGACATCTTTCTTTTTCGGTGTTAAGGGCAAACCCGTCACAAAATCCATAGAAATACGGTCCCATTTCCACTCGGGAACCATAATAGGCTGAAGTAAACCTGAAGGCACTTGGTGTTCAACTTTCACTTGCTAACAAATCAAGCATCTCATTACGAATTCACCACCAATACCATTTCTTCAAGTCATTATACATCTTTGTACTACCTGGATGTACGGATAAACATCCACTATGTGCTTCGTGCAAAATTTTTTGAATAGGTTCATCATCTCTCGATACACAAACTCCATTCGAAATGTTAAACATCATTCGAAATTAATCCGAAAGTCTAACTCAACACCCAACTTACACTGAACTCTCTTGGCCTGCAAATCACTACCGCCTTTTTGAGCTTCACAAATCTCTTGGAGAAATATCATTCTAGCTCTCAACCCAGCTAGAATAGACTCATCATCTGACAAAGCCAAACGTGTATTCATGGCTCTCAATGCAAACAAGGACTTCCTACTTAAGGCATCGGCAACCACGTTTGCTTTTCCTGGATTGTAGTCAATCACTAGCTCGTAATCCTTTATCAACTCTAACCATCTTCTTTGCCTTAGATTAAATTCTTTTTGAGTCATCAAGAACTTTAGGCTTTTATGATCAGTGAATACCCAACATTTCTCGCCATACAAATGGTGTCTCCAAATCTTCAACGCAAACACAATGGCGGCTAGTTCCAAATCGTGTGTCACATAATTTTTCTCGTGTGGTTTCAACTGTCTAGAGGCATAAGCTATTACTTTGCCTTCTTGCATGAGTACACAACCCAATCCATTCAAGGATGCATCACTATAAACCACAAATTCTTTTGCCAGTTTAGGTTCTACTAAAATTGGAGCCTCAGTCAACAATGCCTTTAATTTCTCTGTAAAAAAATATAATGTCGGTAATGACAATATATCGCAAAAAAAAAAGAGAAATGAAAATTTAAAGAACACATAGATTTTACGTGGAAACCCTTTCGGGAAAAAACAACGGGCAGAGGAGAAGAAAATTCACTATGTCAAATTTGAATTCTTTTACAAGAGGAATAGACCATGTCTATTTATAGGCTTGTAAAATCATATTCTAATAGGAGTGTAGTAAGATTGAAACACCTTATTCTGATCAATATCAAATGGATGGAGTTTAATAAGGTTTAAAAAACCTTATTTAAAATAAAATAAAAGAAGTGTAGTTCTATAGGGATTCTTCTTTTATTTTATTTTACCATTGTATTTTATTTAAATAAGGATTCGGGTCACTTAATTCTAACAATCTCCACCTTGACACGAATTCTCAATGAACAAGTTCTTCATCGCAAACTCTCAATGAACAAGTTCCTCACATCTTCCATAAAACCATTTAAGGGTTTAACTTCAACAATAAACACCAACCAAGTCTAAGAAATGCTCAAACTTGGTTATAGGGAGTGACTTAGTCATCATATCTACAGGATTTTCATGAGTACTAATTTTGCTCACAAAAATATCACCATGAGCAATAATATCACGAACAAAATGACACCGAACATAAATGTGTTTTGTTATCTCATGAAACATTTAATCTTTTGTAAGGAAGATGGCACTCTGACTATCACAAAATACTGTGTTGATTTGAAGGCCTTCATTAAGCTCACTAAAGAGTCCCTTCAACCAAATAGCTTCTTTACAAGCCTTAGTAATCGCCACATACTCAGCTTCAGTGGTAGACAAAGTGACTGTAGTTTGCAAAGTAACTTTCCAACTGCTTGCACAACCTCCGATTGTAAAGACATAACCAGAGAGAGATCTTCTTCCATCAAGGTCTCCAGCAAAATCAGCATCAACATACCCAATGACTCCATCTCTAGTTCTTCCAAACTATAAGCAAACATTAGTAGTACCTCGTAAGTATCTTAAAATCCACTAAACTGCTTTCTAATGATATTTACCCAGATTTTCCATGTATCTGCTAACTGCACTGACTGCATATGATAAATCTGGACGTGAACAAACCATAGCATACATGAGAGATCCCACTGCACTAGAGTATGGAACATGTGACATGTACTCAAACTCATCATCTGATTGTGGAGACAAAGTCGATGAAAGTCTGAAATGGCTGCTAAAGGAGTACTAACAGGCTTAGCACTCTTCATATTGAACCTGCAAAGAACTTTCTCAATGTACCCCTTCTGACTTAGGTCCAATTTACTTGCTTTCTATCTCTGAGAATCTCCATACCAAGTATCTTCTTTGCTGGTCCCAAATCTTTCATCTTAAATTCTTCACTTAGTTGGGCTTTGACATTTATTATCTCTCCTTTATCTTTTGCTGCTATCAACATGCCATCAACATAAAGAAGTAGATTGATCGCTGTAATCAGAGCTTTAAATTTATAAAAGAACGATCGAACCTGGAAACTAACTCTGACAACGATTAAAGGCAAGTGTACCTATCGAACAGTAGTATAGTTCAGGCAGGACTAGATATCGAACCCAAAGGAACTAAAAGTACTAATACTAACTTTCTTTTTATTATTTAGCCTTAAAATAAAGTGAAGTTGTTTTAATCTAAATTAACGACAACTAGGCTAAGGACATTAAGACAAGAAGAACGAATTGGGAAATACTTGAAGAAAAACTCAATTGATCACGATGATACCCTTAGGAAGAATCCACCTAGACTTCACTTGTTAATTAACCCTGAATCATATGATTTATTTACTTAGCTTGATCCGTAGGACTCCCTAACCTACATTAAACCCACTCTCGAGGCGAATAACATCTAACCCTAGGTTAATTAGTGGAACTCTCGTTCTCTTATAATAACCCCCTAGAATAGCAGTAAATCGATCTATGGACTCCCATATTAGGTTTCACCCTAATCTGGAAAAATCTCGTAACCCTATCTCTAGGCGTTCGATCAACTCCGCTTAATTATGCTAGATCTACTCTTAAGTAGGGTCTATTCCTCCTCCACCTAAGCACATCAGATTTGGATTAAGCATGCATAATTAAGAACAAACTAAGCACTTTTCATAAAATCCAGAAATCAAATAACAAGATTCATCTAGGTTTCATTCGCTTCAGGTATCTAAGGGGTTTAGTTCATAACAAAATAACAAAACATCTCAAGAGAAAAGATAAAACATAACATAAGAAATCCCTAAAACTCCCTGAAAGAATTGAAGGAGAATTCCGCCATCTTGAGTATAATTCCGGCTTCTTGGGATGGATCAACTGGCTAACTTCGAGCAATTCCCACAATTCTGACCTTTCCGGCTTGGCTCCTTGGCCTAGCTCGCCTCCTTCTCAAAGGTGGCACTTAGGGGCTATATAGGCTCTTTGGAGTGTGATTCTTTCTCCCTAAGTATCCTTTTCTGACTGAAATTGCTCATTCCAACGACAGAGGCACGACCTTGACACACGCCCGTATGGATCGACTTCAGGCCGTGTTCGGATTTCTTAATGAGGCACGGCCGTGTAAATCGGGGGAGAGGCCATCCTCTAGGTGTTCGGCGAGGCACGGTCGTGTGGGCTTTGGGCCAGGCCTTGTCAATTTCATGCTAAGGCCCATTTACTCCGTTTTGGGCCCGTTTTACGTTCTTTTCATCCTCATGTGCTTTTCTCGGTATAAGACATGAAAAGAAAGGATTAAGAGCACCTTTTTACATAAATCGAGGCTCAAATAATCCAAAAGCATACTAAATGCGGGCTTAAAATATGTTACTTTTACGGTTTATCAAATACCCCACACTTAAGATTTTGCTTGCCCTCAAGTAAAATTCTCAACTTATAATTAAAACGAACTTTCCATGATTCATAATTCCTATCAACAATGCCTTATCCTAATTCATAGATAATTTATACATGGATAATTCAATTTAAAGGGTCCTAAAGATTCAAACAAGATAAGTTATCCATTTGTAGCACGAAAACATAGGTGTTCCCCTTCATCTAAATAATTACCCTTAATTCAAAATTGACAAGGATTGACATCCTCACAAAAGATTCACTCAAATCACTCAAAAAGTGTTTAAGGATTAAGTACTCATAAGTCGAACCTGAAAAGTTAATCCCATAAGCTTGCCTGAAAATCAAATCTCCACCACTGTAAAATGAAATGATAAACAGATCAAAAGGTCATTGTTAGGGTTGTAACGGGGCTAGGGTTAAAGGTGTAGATAAAGGTAGAAATTAGAAGGTTAGAATTGAGACTGAATTGATAAGTTACCTACCTAAAAATGTCTAAGATAATAATTACATCAACTGAAAATAATAATCCTACTAATATGAGCTTTCTATTTTGATAATTGGACTTTAACTTGTATAAGCTCACTTTTCGTAATACTACTACTGAATATACTTTGATTTGATTTTATTTTAAGAACAAACTAAGTAAAGACAACTTCAAATAATAATAATTCATAACAACTTAGGTAACTAATCAAATCATATCTCGATTAAAGGGTAGTCAAAAAGAAAGGTGATAACAAATACAAAGGGTTTTGGGTTAAAATTAGTAGGTGAGTCAATAAAAAGGTTTGTTAGGATCAACGAGGTTCACTAAGGGTTAATTATGGGGGTAGACTTTTTAGTGGTGTAAGTGGGTTAAAACCTAGGTGCCTTTATCATCTTGGTATATCAAATCATAACTGTGGTCTTGACATGTATAATCAAGGCAAGTTCTAGAATAACAGTTCATAGCTGACACACTCATAATCAGAAAGTGAGCACGAAAAAGAATGTATGCTCTATAAGGCTCAAAATCTCACAAAAATTACGGGTATTTTTGACATTAACCTTGTAAATCTCAAATTTCAAGATAACATTGAAATTCAGGTTAACAACCTAAAAATTTTTAAATTTTTGAAAATTAGACTTATCATGCTTGATTCCCTAGTATTCTTCAAATTTAATCATCAATGCACAATTAACTATGACTTATTCAAAAACATATCAATAAAAATCATAAACCATCAAAATTTCATCTTAATTAGTAATATGAGAAAATTACTTCAAAAACAAGACTAAATTCAGGGATTTGAGAATAATGCAGAAAGTTAGGCATTTTCTCAGAATAACTGTTCACTCCCTCACACTGAAGATGTACATTGCCCTCAATGTACAAAGATAGATAATAACATTGAAGGGATAAATCAAAAGAGAAGGGGGAAGAATTACTCCCTGAGTTTTGGATGTTGTCTCAGAGGAGTGTCTTTGGTGGTGGTGATGGCCGGTCTAGATGAAGAAATTGGGTAGCGCACTGAGAAGTAGCCAGAAATTATTAAGACCTAATTAAAATAAACTAAGTATATAGTTAAAGATAAGAAAGCTAAAGATAAAAGAAACAAAAATGTAAACGAACTGAAAATAAAAGATAAATGGACCGAAGAGTCCTTATTGTTGGATGGTTCGCGAGGTGGGTGTGACCTCTAAGGCTGGGGAGGTGCTGGCAGTGGCAGAAGTGGCGTGGTTATCGTGGGGGTTGGCTGTGGTGCGGGCGTGTGAATGGTTCTTGGATGGTTTTTGGAGAGGAACGGCGAGGGGAGGTGGTTTTAGGTGGAGGGGAATGGTTGTGCGGTCAGATTTGGGGAGAATGGTTTTAAAAAATGATTTTAGGTTTAGGTTTTGGGAGGGGATGACGGTTAAATTTTATATATAGAAGAGGGGGCACGGGCACGGTCTACCACCACGCCCGTGTGGATTTAAACCGGCCGTCCTTTTTTGATTTCCAGAATTTGGACGCATTTTAGGATTCTTGGCACGGTCGTAGGTAAATTAGCATGCCCGTGTTCGATAAATTAGTATGTTAGCACGGTAGAGTGGCACAGGTGTGTATAGCCCGTGTACGGCAAGTCAATATCTTTGCACGGTCGTTGGGCACGGCCGTGTTGTGCCCGTGGTGTGCAAGTCAGTAGCTTCACACGGTTATGAAGCACGGGTGTGTGATTCTCGTGCTGGATAAGTCAGTGACCTCGGACGGTTAGGTAGCACGGGCGTGGTCTGGCGTCGCAGCCTGTGTTTAACGAAAGAAATTTTTCCCTGTTTGGGCACGGCTCTTAGCACGCCAATGGTTCATCCCCTGTCATACACACGGCTATTGACACGCCCGTGTTCAAGGCCGTGTTTAAAAACCTACACTTCTATTGGACTATTTTAGTATGGTGTTTAGAGAAATGGAAATAAAATAGTAGTGGGTTAGTGCTCGGGTTGCCTCCCGAGAAGCGCTTGTTTATAGTCTTAAGCTAGACTTTCCCTGTTTTCGGTTCTAAAAGAAGGTTCATGGAGCAGAAGCTCCTCTCTTATATCGCCAAAATCTGCACTATTATAGATTTTAAGTTGGTGACCATTTACCTTGAATGTGCCTTTAGTGGGATGAGTTACCTCGATGGTGCCATATGGAAAAATTGTTTTGATCATGAATAGGCCTGACCATCTTGATTTCAGCTTTCCCGGGAATAGTTTAAGCCTTGAGTTGTATAATAGGACCAGGTCTCCTACTTCGAATTGTTTTAATCTTTTGAGACGAGCATCGTGATGTCGCTTTGTTGCTTCCTTGTAAAGTTTTGAGTTCTCGTAGGCTTCCGTTCTCCATTCATCCAGCTCTTCATCTCCATCATTCTTTTCTTTCTTGTAATTTTGAGGTCAGTATTCAAGAATTTTATTGTCGAAAAAGCTTTGTGTTCTAATTCGAATGGTAGATGACAGCTTTTCTTGTATACAAGTTTGTATGGGGATGTCCCTAGAGATGTTTTAAATGTTGTTCTATAGGCCCATAAAGCATTATCTACTTTAACTGCCCAGTCTTTTCTATTTGATTCAACCGTTGTTTTCTAGAATGCGCTTAAGTTCTCAATTTGCTACCTCAACTTGCCCACTGGTTTGAGGGTGATATGGGGTGGCTGTCCTGTGATATACTCCATATTTCTTCAGAACTTTTTCAAATTTAGTATCATAGAAATGAGTACCCCTATCACTAATGATGGCTCTAGGTGTGCCAAATCAGGAAAACAGTTTCTTGAGGAATTTGATTACTACCCTAGCATCATTGGTAGGTAAAGCTTCCGCTTCTACCCATTTTGACATGTAATCAACTGCCACTAGGATGTACTTGTTTCCAAACGAACTAGGGAATGGTCCCATGAAATCAATACCCCATACATCAAATATTTCACATGATAACATATATGTTTGAGGCATTTCATCACATTTAGAAATATTACCCATTCTTTGGCATCTATCACACAGGGTAACATACTTGTTAGCATCTTTAAATAGAGTGGGCCAATAAAAACCTAATTCGAGTATTTTGTGTGCTGTCTTAATACCACTATAGTGTCCTCCTGACGGTCTTCAATGGTAATGCTCCAAGATTTTGCTTGCTTCTGTCATTGTAACACATCTTCGAATTACCTGATCTGCACATATGCGAAAAAGAAAGGGATCTTCCCAGAAATAATTTTTCACATCAGCAAAGAATCGCTTCTTTTGGTGATGTGTTAATTTTCTTGGCAAGACTTTAGCTACTAAATAATTTGCAATATTGGCAAACCATGGTACCTCAGAGTGTGTTATAGAAAAGAGTTGTTCTTTGGGAAACAAATCATTTATTTCAGTTTCATCGAGCTCTTCGGTGTGTGAATTATCAAGTCTAGAAAGGTGATCCGCTGCAAGATTCTCGACTCCTTTCTTATCTTGTATTTCCAAGTCAAATTCTTGTAAGAGTAAAATCCATCGTATGAGTCTAGGTTTTGCATCAGGTTTGTTTAAAAGATAACAAAGAACTGGATGGTCAGTGTAAACGATAACTTTAGACAGTATTAGATATTGTCTAAATTTATCAAAAGCGAAAACCGCAGCTAGCAATTCTTTCTCTGTGGTGGTCAAGATTTCTTGTGTAGGTGTTAATGTTCTGCTAGCATAGTAAATTGGCTGAAAATGCTTGTCTCTTTGTTGTCCCAAAACTGCACCTACTGCAAAATCACTTGCATCACACATTAGTTCAAAGGGTAAGTTCCAATCAGGTGCGATTATAATCGGCGCATTTACTAATTTATCCTTAAAGATATTAAATGTATTTAAACATTCTTGATTGAAATCGAAAGGAACATCTTTTTGTAGTAATTTTGTCAAAGGCTTAGCTATTTTAGAAAAATCTTTTATAAATCTTCTGTAGAACCCTGTATGTCCTAAAAAGCTTCTAATAGCCTTAAGAACTAGGGAGAGGTAGTTTTTCTATGGCTTCAACCTTGCTTTACCTACCTCAATCCCTTTACTAGAAATCTTATGTCCTAACATAATTCCTTCTCTAACCATAAAGTGACATTTTCCCCAATTCAAAACAAGGTTTGTTTCCTCACATCTCATTAGAACTCATTTTAAATTTTTAAGGAAAAGATGGAAAGAATTATCAAATATCCATAAATACCTCTATGATGTCTTCCACGAGTTCGCCAAAGATTGCCAACATGCAACGCTAAAATGTAACAGGAGCATATAATCCAAAAGGCATTCTACGATAAGCAAACGTACCATATGGGCATGTAAATATTGTCTTCTCTTGATCTTCAGAAGCTATGGGGATTTGGAAGTAGCCGGAGAGTCGGTCCAAGAAGCAGTAGTACATATGCCCGGATAATCTTTCCAACATTTGATCTATGAAAGGCAGAGGGAAGTGATCTTTTCTGGTGGCATCATTAAGCTTTCTATTGTCTATACAGACTCTCCAACCTGTAACTGTTCTTGTGGGAATTAACTCATTCTTTTCATAGGGCACCACCGTCATTCCTCCTTTCTTTGGAACTACCTGCACAGGACTTACCCAAGTGCTGTCAGAAATAAGATAAATTATTCCTGCATCTAGAAGTTAATTACCTCAGGTTTGACCACTTCTTTCATGTTGGGGTTTAACCGTCTCTGGGGTTGCACACATGGCTTGTATTCTTCTTCCATTAGGATTTTGTGTGTGCAGAATGATGGGTTTATACCCTTGATGTCAGCAATTTTCCAGGCTATGGTTTTTTATGTTCTCTTAGTACCTTTATCAACTCCTCTTTTTCCTTGGGTTCTAGTTCTGAAGAGATAATTACTAGTAGCGTAGAATTGTCCCCTAGGAATGCGTATTCTAAGTGTTTTGGCAACTGTTTTAATTCCAATTTGGGTGGCTCATCGATAGAGGATTTCTGCTCTATTTCGTCATTATTTTTAATGTTTTCTTCTTTTATTTGTCTGAATAATGATGTATTCAGGTTCGACTCATCACCTTCATCTTCTTCCCCCTCTTCTTGAGTTAGGCACAGTTCCATCATGTCGGCATTTATGATTTTCTGTAATGAATTTTGAATAATATGATCAGTAGTATCAGCAAAATGACAGGAATCATCTTGCTCTTTAGAATATTGCATGGCATCATAAATCTGAAAATTAATTTCTTCATCGCCAATCCTTAATGTAAGTTTACCGTCACCTACATCAATAACAGCTCTAGCAGTAGCTAAAAAAGGGTGCCCCAAAATTAAGGGAACATTAATGTCTTCATCCATGTCTAACACAGCAAAATCGACAGGGAAAATGAATTTATCAATTTTTACCAAGATATCTTCAATAATTCCTCTAGGATATTTAATAGATTTATCTGCTAACTGAATACTCATCCTAGTGGGTTTTGGTTCCCCTAGATCTAGTTGTTTAAACATTTTATAAGGCATTAAATTAATACTGGCACCTAGATCAGCTAGTGCTTTTTTTTTTATATTTAAGCTACCAATTAAACAAGGGATAGTAAAACTTCCTGGGTCTTTTAATTTGGTTGGTAACTTATTTTGAAGGACAGCTGAGCACTCCTCATTAAGTTCCACCTTCGACACTTCTTCAAGTTTCCTTTTATTCATTAGGAGTTCCTTTAAGATTTTTGAGTACTTCGACATCTGTGAAATGGCTTCGACAAAAGGTAAGTTAATATGTATTTGTTTAAAAAGTTCAAGAAACTTACCGTATTGGGCATCTAATCGATCCTTTTGGAACTTTGCTAGATATGGAATTGTTGGTTTACTTTCTTTACGTACTGGATTTACATCCTCAACTCCGTCATCTCTTGTTTTGTTATTTACGCGTGGGATTTGTTTCTTTGGTTGGACTAATTCCTTTCCACTTCGTAATGTAACTGCTTTTACTTGTTCTGTCCCTTTAGAAAAAAATTCTGCCTGTATTTCACAAATCATCCCAGTAAGTAATCCAATTGACTTAGTGATCTCCCCGAATGACTCAGTAATTTTTTCAGCTGACGCTCGTTGATCTTTAAGTGTTCTCTCTGTTTCTTGCAGACGTTTTTCTGTATCTGTCAAAAATTTTGTCAGTATCTCCTTGAGGGTTGGTTTCTTCTCTTGTGGATAGGGCTGATTTTGGAAGTTTTGAGGAGGTTTTTCCCTTCGATTTCCTTGATTTCGCTGACCTCCCCATGAAAAATTTGGGTGGTTCCTCCAACCTGGATTGTAAGTATTACTATATGGATTATTATTGGATCTAAATTTATTACCTATATAGTTCATCTGTTTGCTCTCTGCCTCCGGTTGGTAGGGTGGGTACTCAGAATTCGCCAGAGTTCCACTTGCATCGCACTACATCACTGGATGTACCTGCGAAGAACACAAATTATCAAGCTTTTTATTCATTATTTCCATTTGTATTGATAGCATGGTTACTGTGTCTATGTTGAAGGCTCCTGCTGATTTTATCGGTTTCGTCCTTGTAACTTGCCACTGATAATTATTCAGTGACATCTCTTCAATGAACTCATACGCTGCTTTAGGAGTTTTGTTGTTCAAGGTTCCACCGGCAGCTAAGTTGATTAGTTGCCTCGTTGAGGGGTTTACACCATTGTAAAAAGTTTAGACTTGAAGCCACAAGGGTAAACCATGGTGTGGACACCTTCTCAAGAGATATTTATATCTCTCCCATACGTCGTATAATGTCTCTACATCCATCTGCACAAAAGAAGAGATATCATTCCATAATTTGGTCGTTTTGGCCGGTGGGAAATATTTCATTAAAAATTTTTCGGTCATTTGATCCCATGTAGTGATTGACCCTCGTTGTAACGAGTTTAACCACTGTTTGGCTTTATTCCTTAATGAAAAGGGAAATAACTGAAGGCATATGGCATCATTAGAAACGCCATTTATTTTGAAGGTATCACAGAACTCTAAAAAGTTAGCTATATGAGTGTTTGGATCTTTGTCCTGCAAACCATCAAATTGAACAAACTGTTGAATCGTTTGTATTGTGTTAAGCTTTAATTCAAAATTATTAGCAGCTATAGCGGGCCTAACAATACTCGATTTTGCTCCTGTTAAATGCTGTTTAGCATAATCAAACATGGTACGAGGAGCGTTGCGTTCCCCCACATCGTGTGGTGGTGGATTAGTTTCATCCATCCCTTCAGTATGATTGGATCTGTCTTCTTCCTCTCTTTCTGTATAGTTTAGGGCTCGCCCGATTTCTCGGTGATTCCTTCGAGCGGTAACTTCAATATCACTGTCGTATACTAAAGGTCCTGTCGAGTTCCTTCTAGTCATAAACTAGAGGTACCTAGAAAGAAAAGAAAGAAAGAAAAATTAGCAAAATTAAAATTTAACCTAAAAACAAAAGTAAATTGTTGAAAATAAAAATAATGACTAAAGTAATAAAAATAGAGTTTTCTTAATATTTTAGTTCCCCGGCAACGGCACCAAAAACTTGATCGCTGTGATCAGAGCTTTAAAATTTATAAAAGAATGATCGAACCTGGAAACTAACTCTGAAAACGATTAAAGGCAAGTGTACATATCGAACAGTAGTATAGTTTAGGCAAGACCAGATATCGAACCCAAAGGAACTAAAAGTACTAATACTAACTTTCTTTTTATTATTTAGCCTTAAAAATAAAGTGAAGTTGTTTTAATCTAAATTAACGACAACTAAGCTAAGGACACTAAGACAAAAAGAATGAATTGGAAAATACTTGAAGAAAAACTCAATTGATCACGATGATACCCTCAGGACGAATCCACCTAGACTTCACTTGTTAATTAACCCTGAATCATATGATTTATTTACTTAGCTTGATCTGTAGGACTCCCTAACCTATGTTAAACCCTCTCTCGAGGCGAATAATGTCTAACCCTAGGTTAATTAGTGGAACTCTCGTTCTCTTATAATAACCCCCTAGAATAGCAGTAAATTGATCTATGGGTTCCCATGTTAGGTTTCACCCTAATCCGGCAAAATCTCGTAACCCTATCTCTAGGCGTTTGATCAACTCCGCTTAATTATGCTAGATCTACTCTTAAGCAGGGTCTATTCCTCCTCCACCTAAGCACATCAGATTTGGATTAAGCATGCATAATTAAGAACAAACTAAGCATTTATCATAAAATTCAGAAATCAAATAACAAGATTTATCTAGGTTTCATCCCCTTCAGGTATCTAAGGGGTTTAGTTCATAACAAAATAAGAAAACATCTCAAGAGAAAAGATAAAACAAAATATAAGAAATCCCTAAAACTCCCTAAAGGAATTGAAGGAGAATTCTGCCGTCTTGAGTATAATTCCAGCTTCTTGGGATGGATCAACTGGCTAACTTCGAGCGATTCCCACAATTCTGACCTTTCCAGCTTGGCTCCTTGGCCTAGCTCACCTCCTTCTCAAAGGTGGCACTTAGGGGCTATATATAGGCTGTTTGGAATGCGATTCTTTCTCCCTAAGTATCCTTTTCCGATTGAAATTGCTCATTCTAGCGACAGAGGCACGACCTTGACACACGCCCGTATGGATCGACTTCAGGCCGTGTTCGAATTTCTTAATGAGACACGACCGTGTAAATCGGGGGAGAGGCCGTGCTCTAGGTGTTCGGCGAGGCACGATCGTGTGGCCTTTGGGCCAGGCCATGTTGATTTCGTGCTAAGGCCCATTACTCTATTTTGGGCCCGTTTTACGTTCTTTTCATCCTCGGGTGCTTTCCTGGGTATAAGACATAAAAAGAAAGGATATAAGAGCACCTTTTTACATAAATCGAGGCTTAAATAATCCAAAAGCATACTAAATGTGGGCTTAAAATATGTTACTTTTACGGTTTATCATAGATATACAAAAGAACCATCACTATTTTTCTTAAAGTAAACACAGCTGTCAAAACTACTTCTTTTAAAATCATGAGAAGTCATAAATGAATCAAACCTCTTGTACCACTGTCTTGGTGATTGTTTCAAATTGTAAAGGGACTTTTTCAGCAAGCAAACATAGTCCTCTTTTTCTGAGACTGTAAAACCCTCTGGTTGTTGCATGTAAATATCTTCCTTAAGTTCTCCATGTAAAAATGCAGTTTTTACATCTAACTGCTCAAGCTCCAAATCATGCATGGCCACAATACCAAGGAAAGCTTGAATCGAACTATGCTTCACAACTAGGGAGAACAAATCTGTGAAGTCCACTCCTAGAATTTGGCTGGAACCCTTTGCAACAAGCCTTGCTTTATATCTGGATTCTTCAACTCCTGGAGTCCCTTCTTTCTTTTTAAACACCCATTTACAGCTAACAATATTTTTACCTTTAGGAAGTTTCACAAGATCCCATGTTCTATTTTTGTGGAGTGATTCTATCTCCTCTTAAATAGCAAACATCCACTTTTCTAAGTCTTCATAGCTAACCGCCTCAGAATAATTAGACGGCTCTTGGTTTGCATCTATATCTTCAGCCACATTTAAAGCATAAGCAACTAGATCAGCTTCGGCATACTTCTTTGGAGGTTTAATTTCTCTTCTAGTTCTATTTTTGGCGATAGAGTATTGCGGTGAAGAAGCAACTTTATTCTAAATTTTTTTACTGGCTTAAGGAGTCGACTCTGTATTAATCTGATGCTCTGCCTACTTTTGATTTTCTTTATTGGAAGAGCCTTTAAGAGATAAGTTAGGTAGCATAGCAATTTCATCAAAAACAACATATCTGCTAATTACAACTTTTCTTTTCAGGACACCATAATTTATACCCTTTTACACCAGCTTTATAACCAAGAAAAACACATTTAATGGATCTCGATTCCAATTTTCCATTATCAACATGAGCATACGCAGGACACCCAAAGATCTTTAAATCAGAATAATTAGCAGGATTACCAGACCATACCTCTTGTGGAGTCTTTTTCTCAATGGCAATGGATGGAGAACGGTTGATCAAAAAACATGCAGTAGAGGTTGCTTCAGCCCAAAATGACTTTGGTAAGTTGGCATTTGACAACATACATCGAACCTTCTCCATGGTCATTTTGTTCATTTGTTCTGCAACACCGTTTTACTGTGGAGTATGATGAACTATCAAGTGTCTCTCGATCCCTTCTAACTTGCACAGTTTATTAAACTCATCAGTACAAAACTCTAAGCCATTGTCTGTGCGGAGGTATTTTATTTGTTTTCCCATCTATTTTTCAATCATAGTTTTCCAAGACTTAAATACAGAAAACACATCACTTTTCTGCTTCAGAAAGAATGCCCAAACTTTTCTGGAAAAATCATCAATAAAAGTTAGCATATAATTAGCTCCACCTCTCGAAGGCACTCTTAATGGCCCCCACAGATCAGAATGAATATACTCCAACGTTCCCTTCATGTTATGGATTCCTCTAGTGAATCGAACTCTCTTTTGCTTCCCAAAAACGCAATGCTCACAGAACTTCAGTTTGCAAATTCCTTGCCCAACAAGAAGTCCTCTTTTGCTCAATTATGCCATGCCATTCTCACTCATATACCCTAGGCGCATATGCCAAAGTTTAGTAATATCGTCATCTAACAAGGAAGAGGAAGCAACAACTGCATCACCAATAATAGTAGAACCCTGCAAAACATATAACTTGGCAGTCTTTCTCTACCCTTTCATCATAATGAGGGAACCTTTGGAAATCTTCAAAATCCCACTTTCAGCTGTGTATTTGTACCCTTTTGAATCAAGAGTACTTAATGAAATTAAATTTCTCTTTAATTTTGGAACATTTCGTACGTCACTAAGTATTCTGACAACTCCATCAAACATCTTAACTTTAATTGTTCCAACACCTGTGAACACGAAGCATTATTTCCCATCAAAACAACACCTTCAGGCACTGTTTCGTAATTTGTAAACCAATCCCGATTAGGACACATGTGGAAGGTGCAACCCGAATCAAGTATCCACTCCTCGCTCACTTTAGATTTGTTGATAGAAGCGACTAGAAGTTCACCATCGCTGTAGTCTTCTACAACATCAGCTTCACCAGAATTTTCTGGTTGTTTTCCCTTTTGATTCGCAGCATCCCTTTTAATCTTGTTCTGTAGCTTATAGCACTCAGATTTAATGTGCCCTTTCTTCTTGCAGAAGTTACAAGTTTTACCTTTGTTTGAAGACTTTGATCTACCCTTAGATTTACAGCGAGGATTCCATTCTTGTGTCCTTCCAAGATCATCATCAGCATTCTGATCTTGTCTTCCACGAGCAATGAGACCCTCTCCCTGAGAGTTAGTTTTATCCATTGTTAAGTGTTCGTGCACAGACACACCTTTCTCCAAACAATCAGCATAAAGATGTTGCTTCATATGCAACTTGCTGGTTAGAGTTTTCGACATACATATTTGTTCTAGCCTCTTCCATAATGCAGCGGCAGCCTTTTCCTTCATCACATCTTGCAAAATTTCATTAGACAAATGCTGATGTAACTGTGTTAATGCCTTTCGATCATTGCGCTTCTTTTTTTCCTTCGTTAATGTTGAAGGCATCTTATCTATCCCCAGTAGGGCTTCATCTAAATCCATCTGTGCAAGAACTGCCTGCATCTTTATCTGCCACAATGCGAATCTGGTGTTGCGATCCAACAGCGAAATTTCATACTTTAAAGACGCCATTACGGTGATTGAGATGAAAAACCCAAAAGCTCTGATTCCAATTTGTTAAAAAATATAATGTTGGTAATGATAATATATCGCAAAGAAAAGGGAAATAAAAACTTAAAGAACACACAGATTTTACGTGGAAACTCTTTCGGGGAAAACCCACGGGCAGAGGAGAAGAAAATTCACTATGTCGGATTTGAATTCTTTTACAAGAGGAATAGACCATGTCTATTTATAGGCTTGTAAAATCATATTCTAATAGGAGTGTAGTAAGATAGAAACACCTTTTTCTGATCAATATCAAATAGATGGAGTTTAATAAGGTTTAAAAAACCTTATTTAAAATAAAATAAAAGAAGTGAAGTTCTATAGGGATTATTCTTTTATTTTATTTTACCATTGTATTTTATTTAAATAAGGATTCGGGTCACTTAATTCTAACATTCTCAAAACTCTGCTGGCATTTTTCTACCCATTCGAACTTAACATCTTTTTGTAACCTCATCATCAGAGTAGCTATCAAGGAAAATCCTTTGACAAACCATCTATAGCAACCAACTAAGCCTAGAAAACTCCTAACCTCTGATACATTCTTCGGCGATTTCCATTCGACAATGGCTGAAATCTTTCTCGGGTCAACTCTAATGCCATCACTCGAAACAATGTAGCCCAAAAATCCAACTTCTTTAAGCCAAAATTCACTTTTACTAAACTTGGCATACATTTGTTTATCCCGTAAAATTTGTAAAACTGTCCTCAAGTGCTCAGCATGCTCGTTCTCATCACGAGAGTAAATCGATATATCATCAATGAAGACTACAACAAATTTATCCAAATATGGTCAGAAGATGCGGTTCATTAAATCCATAAATACAGCAGGGGTGTTTGTTAACCCAAAAGGCATAACTAGAAATTCATAGTGACCATACCTTGTCCGAAATGCGGTTTTCGGCAAATTTGAGTCTTTGGCTGTCAACTGGTAATAACCAAACCTCAAGTCTATCTTGGAAAACATAGTGGCTCCACTCAATTGATCAAACAAATCATCGATCCTTGGCAATGGGTACTTGTTCTTTATGGTTACCTTATTAAGTTGCCAATAATCTATACATAACCCCATAGAACCATCTTTATTTTTCACAAATAATACAGGAGCACTCCACGGAGAATAACTCAGTCTTGTGAAACCTTTATCTGTCAACTCTTGTAATTGAGCCTTCAATTCTTTCAACTCGGCCGGAGCCATCCTATACAGAGCAATTGAAATAGGCGTAGTACTAGGGGCTAACTCAATTTTGAATTCAATCTCTCTAACCGGAGGTAACCCGGGCAACTCTTTCGGAAATACATCTAGAAACTCACATGCTATCGGAACTGGTTCAATTATTAAGTCTTTTGCATTCATCACAAAGATAAGATAAGCTTCATATCCTTTCCATATGTATTTCTGAACAGACATATAGGAAATCACTACAGGCAATTTGTCCTGTTCATCTGATTCAACACGAAGAATATCCCCATTTTCACATTTTAATTTAATAAATTTCCTACCACAATTTATTACCACATCATGAGCAGTTAACCAACCCATACCAATAATTACATCGAATTCATCAAATGGCAATAGCATCAGATTTGCCTGAAAATAATGACCTCTAATCATCAAAAGGCATTCTTTGCATACCTTGTCAACTAACACACATTTGCCTAGGGGATTTGACACTTTTATCACAAATTCTAGAGACTCTATAGGCATTTTCATACTAGATACTAATTTCATACAAATATACGAGTGGGTAGATCCCGGATCAATTAAAGCAACAACATGAGTATCGTAGAGAGAAAATGTACTCGTAATCACATCAGGGGATGACGCCTCTTAGCGAGCGCGAATGGCATAAGTCCTCGCAGGCGCTCTACCCTCAGATCTTGTAGTTTTCTCTCAAGGTGTATTCTTACTACTCGTTACGTTTCACGGATTTCTCTGTGGTCTACCTCTAGTAGTACTTCACAATCTTGCACTTTAAAATTTTTCTTTTTCAACCATCTCGGGGCAATTTCTAATAAAATGATCTTAGGATCCACACTTGAAACAAGCTCTCTTATTTGGTCGGCACTCACCGGGGTGACATCTGCCACACTGTGAACATTCCGGTCTACTTGGTCGAGCATTACCAACAGTAGCAATCGAAGAGGTCTGAGCTTTAGAACCCGAGTACTGTTTACCCTTACTTCTGTTTGAGGACCCAACTGGAGCAGCTGATCGAGAAATGAACTCTCTTGATTTCTTGGACAAGGATTGAAATGACTTACCCAATTGTCTCTTCCTCGAGTCACGAGACTCGATTTCAGCCTTTCTTTTCTCTTTGGCCATTCCTCGACCTTGCAAGCTCTCTCTACTAGCACAACAAATTTCTTTAGTTCTAGAACACCTACAAACAATCGGGTATCCTCATTTAACCCATCCTCAAACCTTTTACACATAATGACTTCAGTGGATACACACTCCCAAACGTATTTACTGAGCCTTACAAACTCACATTCATATTCGGTTACCATCATTCGACCTTGTTTTCTCTCAAGGAATTCGTTTATTTTCTGAACGATAATCCTTTGGCTAATATACTTATTTTGGAGCTCTTCTTGGAAAAATTCCCAATTAACTTTCTCCCTTGGCACAATCGACACAAGAGTGTTCCACCACTGGTAAGTCCAATCTCTTAAGAGAGACACAACACATTTCATGCACTATTTGGGTGTGCAAGACAATTCATCAAATACTCTGATAGTATTTTCAAGCCAAAATTCTGCTCTTTTCAGATCGTCATCTTTATTAGCTCAAAATTCCTCAGCTCCTTATTTTTGGATTCTATCAACGGGGGGCTTTTCTCTTCTTACCATTTCTACAACTTGGGGAGCTACAGGGGGAGGCTTAGGAATAGGTGGGGGTGGAGGGGATTACGCATTCGCGTTCGTTCGAATGAAATCCGTATAACAGGCATTCACCATATGGAGAAAGGCTTCCCTAGCCTCTTCTCCTCCTCTTTGACTCACAGTCACTGGTTTATTTTCATTTTTAATTGGCACTGTCCTTTGGGCGGGGGCCGACGCGTTACTTTCTACATCGTCCACCACTGCTCTGTCAGGATCCAAGCTATATAAAAACATAATTTAAGTTGTCAAGAGTCGTCACACTATCATTATGTAAACACTTGTGTGTATGGCATGTATAGTTAGACTCGTGCATATGCTACATTAGTCCAAGAATCGACTAAATCGTAGCTCTGATACCACTAAATGTAACACCCTTTACTGTATTCAACGTCGGAACTGGGTACGAGGCATTACTGAACTTAACAGATTTCTTTATACTAAATCAGGCTACACAACTCTCACTCCAACTTAAACTTTTGTGTTTGTACTCATAACGTCCCTATTATAGGTCTACGAGACCCAAAACATACACATGGAGTGGTTTGGGACTGAATTGGAAACTTACGAACACTTAGGAATTTTTTTTCTTAAGACAGGGCCACACGCCCGTGTCTATGGCTCGTGTCATTCACACGGCTATGACACGCCCGTGCCTTAACCTGTGTGACGAACTGAATTTTTCGCGACTAATGGGCAGACTTCACATGGCCTAGGCACACGCCCATGTCCTGAGGCTGTGTCCTTCACATGGCTGAGACACACGGTCGTGTCTCTGCTCGTGCGTTTACTACTGAGCATTCTATTTTGCTAAGTTTGGATGCAGGGGAACACACGGCCTATCAACACGCCCACGGGGCTGACTGTTTGTCACACACGGCCGTGTGTCTACCCGTGCGGACAAATATAAGGCTATTTACCAAACCATTTGCCACCGTGGAAAGCAACCATACTCATACCATTTCCAGCAACACATAGCATAACAATAATACACTTCTAATATCCACTACCAAAACATCTACACCTTAATTTTCAAACCACTTCATCACACATATGCTTCACACATTACTCATTCAATTGCAAAAGCTTGTACCCCATGAATTTCATCATCATTGAATAGATGTAACTTAACTAGTATCGGTCAATTCCAATGGCCGTTTACAAAATGAATTGAGTATAATTAATATCTAACACATTTGCTGACCAATATGACATATAACAAAATGACCAAGTTCCTATACATGCCATACCCAAAATAATCAAATTTTACTATACCAAAAGAATAGCTTGATAGTGTGAATCGAACTCCGAAGTCCTTCGATCCCTGAGCTAGCTTAGGGATACTACAAGGAAATGGAAAAGAGATGGAGTAAGCATAAAGCTTAGTAAGTTTGCATGCAATAGATAGCAACATAAAGTCTTATAATAATATCCACACATTTATTATGAATTAACATAAGATTCTCAAGTAACATTGACACGGCATACTCATGATCACTCTTACCAACCACATATCACATACCAGACTCATTTCTCGTGAGTTTCTCATATGTATCTGTATCACTTCATCACAAAACTTTAGCACTTTTTTCCATCTTTAACATAAACTTAGCTCTTTACCCTGTTGAACCACTTGGAATATCGAAGGATACCCAGAATTCATCATACACATAGTAAGATACCAATGCCATATCCCAGATATGGTCTTACATGGGATCACATGTCGATGCCAATGCCATATCCCAAATATGGTCTTATACGGGATCTTATATCGATGTCGACGCCATATCCCAGATGTGGTCTTATACGAGATCGTATATCAATGCCATGTCCCAGACATGTTCTTACACGATTTTCATACCGAAACCAGGTCCCAGACGTGGTCTTACACGGAATCTCTATTCGATGCCGATGCCATATCCCAGATATGGTCTTTTATGGGATCTCAATTCGGTGTCGAGGCCATATACCAGATATGGTCTTATACGGGACCCTATAAATCTCATGTCGTGACAAAGGTGTCCTTTCTATTCCTAAGATTCAACTGGGACTTTAACACAATATAACTTCATCATGCTTTCATTGAGACCTTATTAACCAATCTCAGAGAAATAATATACATTTCACGAAATGTCAAGCATTTAAAAGCATAGTATCATGATGTTGAACTATTACACACAAACTTACCTTGGTACCAAAATATGTATAATTGTTCAATTTAGTCCACCATCTTGTTCTTTCCTCGGTTTAGGTCCAAACTTCGTGTTTCTTGATCTATAATGACAAATTTCACTTATTTAATCATCACATTGACTAAAACATTCCATGAACTATTCTTTGGCAAAAATTATAAATTTTCCCCTAAACTTTCTCATATTTGCAAAATGGTCCCTGGCTCGTATGATGAAAAGTACTCATTTTCTTGGTTACCCAAGCCTAGCCGAACCTATCTTAAACTTATAATAGCAAATATTTTCCTTCAAAACTGATTTTTATTACGCATTTTATCACCTTTACAAATAGGTCCTTTTTATGTGTTTTCTATGAAAATCACTTAGAAAAAGATGTTCATCACACATCAAACTTTCATATTCCTCCATCAAACATTAAAATACATGCATGTCATACATGGGTAAATTTTTGAACATGAGCTCTAGCTTAAAATATGGCTAGAAATAGCTAAATCGAGCTATGATGATCTCAAAAATACGAAGAACATAAAAAACGGGGCTAGGATGCGCTTACTTTGAGCTTGAAAATGAACAAAACCCTAGCCATGGCTTCTCCTCCAATTTTTGGCACTTAGGAAGAAGACGGGCATTAATTTTGACTTCCTTTCCCCTTTTTATTAATTTATTAACCAAATGACTAAAATACCCTTAAGGCCCATTTCTTGAGATTTTTCCTTCCCGTGTCCGTTTTTGTCCATCATGAGATATAATGGTCTAATTACTAAGGACCTCTAATAAATTTCTAATGCTATCTCATACTTAAAACTTCTAGAATCTCATATTTTTCCATTCTTACAATTTAGTCCTAAAGGATAAATTGATCACTAAATCATAAAATTTCTTCATGAAATTTTCACAAAATCATGCAAACATGCCGTAGACCTCATAAAAACCATAAAACATACATTTCTACTTCAGATTTGTGGTCTTGCAACACTATTCCGACTAGGCCCTAAATTGGGCTGTTACAGGATTTATCTTCCATCTCATAACATATCATGTTTTTCATATATCACCATTTCAATGAGTTTCATGCATACCTATCTTAACTCATATTGAACACTTGCCATTTCATTTGCATAACACATAAGACATAAATATAGCATTAACCATATTCACAAGTTAGTGAATAAACACATAATTTAGTATAAATCACCACATGATAAAATAACTTTCATGAATATAGCATATAAGCATTCATACTTTTCATGAACATGGCTATGCACACTTTAATCATTAGCAACTCATACCTTTCCATACTTTCATGACATTGCCAATAGGAACACTTACCGTCCCTTCCCTTTGTTGCCTATTGAACTATTTAGAATAATATCGATACGCAAGAATCTCACACACTGTGTACTAACATATGGTCAAAATCATTTCTTTCCTTTTCCTTTACATAGATGCTCTCTCTCAAGCCATAAATGGGTCTACTCACACAAGCTATCGGTTGGAATGTAGCTACACGGTCCTGCTTACACAAGCTGTCAAGTATCCGCAACACATGCCAAAATTCAGCCATCGGTAGGATGTTCAGGACCAACAACCAAAACACGGTAACCCTAATGACATGTAATTTGTACCCTATATATTCCTAAGGTTCAAATGGGGCTCAGTAGTCGTAGTACATCGTTGAATTTTCATTGTTTCTTTACTCGATAAATTGTATAATTAACATATATATATTGATTAATTTTCAATAAAATCATATAATAAATTTCAATTTAGTCAACATTATACATAGTACAGTTCATACGAGCTTACCTGGCTATTTTGCAGAAATGTCAAAGTATAGGGGCATTTTGGTAATTTCCCATTCTCCTCAATTTTCCACCCGATCTTGATCTAAATTAATAATTTCATTCAAACTATTAATTTAGATAGTAAAAAAATGTATTTTCTGTAATTTTTCATTTTTAACATTTTTACAAAATTGCCCTTAAGGTTTTACTTTTATTCAATTTAGTCCCTAAGCCCAAAACATGCAAATTAACCATTTTTACCCAAAATTGAGCTAGCGTAATACTTATGGTGTCCAAAACAGCCCATTCATGCAACAATTTCACATTAAATCCTTGGATTTTTACTATTTTAACAATTTAGTCCCTAATCGAAAAATTCATCAAAAATCACTTAATAAAATACTTTTAAATAACAACTAATAACTCAAATTCATTATTTAACACCTAAAATCACAAGTTCCATCAATTTCAACATTCAAAATCTTTAACGATTTCAAAATCAAAGATATGGGATAGCTGGACCTGGCTGCAACGATCTCAAAAACATAAAAAAATTATTGAAAATGGGGCTAAAACGGACTTACATGCATCATCACAAGCTAAGCCGAAGCTTCAAGGTCTTCCATGGAGTTTTTCTCCATTCAAAATTGGTGAAGATAACATCAATATGATGATAAACATTTTGGTTTTATTTTATTTTAATTTAATTATCAAATTACCATTTTAACCTTGATTAATAATTAAATAAAACACCAATCTCATGCCCATATTAGACCACTAATTCCTTGAATGGTTTAACTACCATTTAAGTCTCTTTTCCTTTATTCAATTAACCATTTAATCACTCAAATCAAATAGTGATCAAATTTTACATCTTTTATGATTTAGTCCTTTTGTAATTAATTAACTATCGAAACGTTAAAATTTTTCGACGAAACTTTAATACCACCTTAATGACACTCTGTAAATATTTATAAAAAATATTTACAGCTAAGTTTATAGAAACAAGGTCCCGATACCTCATTTTCTACAACCACTTTACCTTAGGGTCATACCACTTGAACTTAATAAATCGTTTATATAACAAAAATCACTATATCAAAAACTTTTTTAAAACCATGTTTGAATCGTAAATATTAAATAATAATATTTACAAACTTACTCGTCAGATTTGGTGTCCCGAAAACCACTGTTTTTGACACCATTGAAAAACGGGCTATTACATTATCCTTTTCACATTTCTCTCTACTTATAGTGGAATTTGATTCTAGTAGATATCATTTATATAATTTTAAGTTCTTAACTGATAACATCCACATTCATGAGTCATTTTTCTAGTTAAAGGTAAAATGTTGTGTTTTTAAGGCAAGATGAACAGAGAACAAAAAACAAAAAAAATGTAGCAACAAGCATGAAAAATAACAAAAATTATTTCACTCTATTCAAATATGCTACAATCGATTTAAATTATTTACAGTCTATTCAAAATCAATTACAATTGATTTAAATTTATTTCAGTTGATTTAAATCTATTTCATATTTATTATTGGTTTACTTTGGAAGTTTTTAACATTGTGGTTGTTTTACATTGATTATGGTGGCATTTTTGTTGCTGTTTATCTTCTTAGTTAGAGAATTGTTTTAAATTTCTAGTTTTAGTAATTATTGCTTATTTTTTGTATTTTTTTCATATATACACTTTAATATGATTTGAAGATGAATTTATACTATGATTTGAAGATAAGTAACACTTTGATATCTTGTTGTAATGGCTTGTTTGCCTTTAATAGTACAAAGTGAGAGACGAAAAAAGAATTGGTCTTGGATTGACAGTATGGTTGCAAATGTGTACAGTTGTAAGTTGGTTCTTAGTTATGTTGGGTGTTGTCTCTAGCCTACAAACTTATAGACCAAGGAATAGATCATACATTTTAGATTTTTATGCTCAAAGAGATTATGTGAAGTGACTTGTACATACTAGTGACGATACTTGTATTGAACAAGTTAGGATAAATATATTTCTGACACCTCAACCTGACTCATCTGTCGGATCCGGGTATGGAGCATCACAAATGGACTGGGTTCACCTATTCTAATTTTTTATCGTCTAATTTGTAAAAAATAAACTATAATAAATTAATAATATTTCTTACAACAAAAACCTCATGCTTATCTAAAAATTGGGTCTTATAAGATTTCCATTTCTATACAGACTATTTGTATACAAAATAACTCTTAAATTTTAGCTAAGGATAATTTGTCCTAAAAATCCAGATTCTAAGGGCACTATTTGGATACAACATAACAATTCTTGAGGCAAAACTTCTGTTAGTGCCCCCTTCCTATGTGCATGACTTGATCTAACAGCAATCCCCTGATCTCCACTCCATCTGGCTTGGTACCTCCTCAAAGTCCTTGATTATCCTCGTAAGTCCTGAAAACATCAGACAAACTCTTGTGAGTACAAACAAACTTAGTGAGTTCCTTTACTACCCATAGATAACCCTATCACATGAGGGTAATGAATGTAAAATAAACAAAACAAAAATTAACCCCTTGCTCACTCAAGGCATATGTTCTTTATCAGGGGACGAACCCCACCTGATCCTCTAAGCTACTCGGCTCACTATAAGACCTTTCATTGGTCGAACTCTCTCTTGGTCGTAATCTAAACTCCTCACCATATTAGCAAGTCCTATCCTTACTTCTCGTCTTTCCTTCTTTTCATACACCTCGCATAAGGTATTCATTTTCCTCTATCTTACTTGATTGTACGCCTGTCTACCACCATGTGCCTCTATAGTAGCACTCACTTGTTAATCTGTCCAAGAGTCCTTAGGCCATACCTTTCTTGGTGAACTTCCATGGTCAAACTACTCCTTGGTGGACTTCCATGGTCGAACTAGTCCTTGGTGGACTTCCTTTTTCCATACTGTAGTCCTTAAGGGCTTGTTAACATTTTCGTATTGTGCTAACTTATAGCAGACCTCGCCACTCTAGCAAACATATTCTCGTTCCATCCTATTGGTAGTAATAGTGGCATTACTTTTAGTAATTCGCCTTATGCACAAGACTAACCTGAGACCTCATCTGTCATATATGATGAACAATTGACTTATCGTCCTAGTAGGCCATCGCTCATCAGACTATACGAGTCTGCTTCCCCTCTTACGTAATTTCTCCATTTTAAGCTATCTTATGGCATGTTTTTATAAAAGACTATCCTTAAAGAGGAATAGTCTTGATAGACATATTGTCCCATAGACAAAATTCTTATCCTAGGAGTTGAGCTCCCATATTTCCCTTAAGATTTTCTTCTCACGTACAACTCTTTTGAGCTCTCCTTGGTGGCTCTTCATTACGGATACTTGCTTGTGATCCTCAGTTAATTTCCCTTCTTACCTCTTCATAATTAGGCCAGCTCTCGCACGACCTATCTTCCTCTAATTTTTCTTGGGTCTTCGCTCATGCCTTGTCATCTTTCACTTCTTTCCTTACCACTTTCACCACTTTGGTGGATTCTTTCAAATCCATTTGACACTACTTACACCTCCTTAGACTTGCGTGGTTTCTCATACTTGTCGCACTGACAGAATTTCCCTCGCTTAAGGTCCTGGTAGACTCTAGGGGTTGTCGTAGCCGAGCAAGGGTCATATAACCTTCGTACCTCATTTCTTTTATCTTTTCAGACTTACCCTGTGTTTATTGTTCTGATAGATTCTATCTGTGTTTACTATCCCGGTGGACTATCTCTATTCTGTGTTAACTGTCTTAGCAAACTATCTATGTTCTGTGTTTACTGTTCCAATGGACTATCTATGTTTTGTATTTACTGTCCCAACAAACTATCTCTATAGATGCCATGGAGTTTTCCATCCATGGTCTTACACCGATCTGCCATCCTAGCGTACTATCATATGATGTTTTAGAGTCTTGCATCCATGATCTTACTCATTATACCTAGCCGCCATAACATCTTTCATATATGGTCTTACACAGTATATCTTATACATTTTACCATGCTATCATGATGTCTTTCATCCATATTCTTACGCTACATACCTTATACTAGACTGCCATAACGTCTTTCATCTAAGGTCTTACGCCATATACTGCTATAACGATGTCGATATCGCCATCGCAGTAAATTCCTTTCCATGGTTCTTATTTCCTGAATCCTCCTCCCATTACCTCCCTTATACCATCTAACCTAGATGCTCAAACACCACAATTTTCCTTTTGCACGGCTTGGAGCTTCGCCCGTGATGATATCTATGTAACGCCCCAATTTTCTTATGTCTGCCTCTATAAAATTTTGACACAATTGTGTATCTACTTCAGTGGTTAAGTGTTCTAGGTGTGTGTAAGAGGTCCCAAGTTCAAGCCTTAACTTTAGCAATTTTATTTTTTTTGGAAGTAAGCTCTATCCTTGTTCGGTGGGCTTATAGTTAATTGTCTGTAATCCCATATCAGAATGACCCTATTGGTTCGAGTGGTAAGGTAGTTGGTGTGTTGGAGGTCCTGTGTTCGAATCCCTATGCAAGCATGGGTATTTATTTTTGGGTCAGCTATGGCAAGTGTTTTGGTGGAGTTGGGTTTTTGAGTAGTGGCTGTTAGTGGCTTAGTAGAGAGGAATTTTAGGGATTCCTGATATTATCTGATTCCTTTCATTTTTGCAAATTTTTCTCTCTCCACCCAAAATTCGTAAAGTTTTTGACGTGCATTCTTCTTCTTCCTACTCTTGCCGTTTCTCCACTTTTCTTTTTCGCTGATTTAATTTTTTTCATCTTCCTATTTGCTATCGAATTTTAACACCTCTTTAGTTCAGTGCCTTTTGTGCGTTACCGATAAGTTGGGTAGAGTAATTGTGTTTTTGTTTGTTAATCCTTTATTGATGAGTATTGTTAATGCTGATTAGGAGAAGATTCAGGGCTCAAAATCATTTGTTGGGGACTTAGTTTCTTGGAATTTATCATGGTTCGATTGAAGGTAAGATTTGGTGGCTTTTCAGATGAGTAGCTTGATTCAGGTTCGATTTTAATTCGGTTCTAAATGACTAAATTAGTGTCTTAATGGATTATTTTAGGTTCTGGAGGGCTCGAGAGCATTTGTTGCATCAAATCGATACCAGGTGTGTACTCGAAACGCAGAAAAATGGGATTCAGTGAAAGCCAAAAACCCCACTATCGACGCCACACGGCCGTGTGGTAGGCCGTGTGCGACTACACGGCCGTGTGATCGACGAAGGCCAGGCCGTGCGTAAGACACGTCCTTGTGATGGCCGAAGTGTGGCCGTGTGGGCTACACAGGCTAAACCAGACTGGGCGTGTGGGCTACACGGGCATGTGAGCCCACACGGTCGAGCCACACGGTGTGTGGGCCTATTATACTAAAATTTATAGTAGGGTGGCACGAGTAGCCTTGATTGCCCTAATCTACTGTGGACCTATCGTAGGGTCGGTAAAGGCTTACTAAACCCTAAAACTATATGTTCTGTTAGACTGATGTACTGTTATGAGCATGCCTATGTTTGTTATTTACTATCTATTTATGAACGCATGTTAAGAGCATTTAAGTATGTTATATCTGCTAATTTTGCATGTTTGATATGCTATCTGATATTGGGGATGGGATGATGCTTATTGGAGGAAGTGTTCTGAAAGGCATTTGATGTACCGTATCGGTACAGTATGGTGTGTAGGGCTAGGTGGGTGTTTTAAACCCCACATGGTGTGTAGGGATGGACGGAGATGGTGTGTAAAGGATGGGGGTAGGACTCTAGTTTCTGATATCTGATTTGTATATCTGTAATTATGTCTGCATCTGAAATGGGCTCAGGCCTGAATATAAATCTGTTTGATTTGTGATATTCTGTGTATGTACATGCTTAATTCTGCTGGGTTCACACTGAGTTTAAGTAGACTCACCCCTTCTCTATTTATCCTGTACAGGTAACCCACAGACTTAGACGGATCGGTGCAGCAAGGACTCAACGGTGACCACATTTTCCAGAGCACTGTTTAAGTTTTCGATTTATGGTTTTATTTAATATTTTGGGTATATTTTAAGATTTTGTATTTTCTGAGACTCTGGACTCTTTTAAACTGTTTGACATTGGTTTTGGGTTTCTGGTTTTTACTTATTTATAACTATGATGGTTTACCAAAAGCGAGGGTTTTCCAAATCTTAAACAGTTTTCTAAACATAACGATTTCACAAGCTTCTGCTACAAATACTTTTTATCTCAAAAATATGGAATGAAAGAGAGCTTTGAAATTAATAATAGCGATAAAGGCTAATGAACTGGAAAGGTTTTAACTTAATAACAACGGTTTTTAACCTATTTCCTGTGACATTTCCGGAGTCGGCTATAACGTCTAGGCCGGGACTGAGGTGTTACAATCTAACAGGGTCACTCCTTATTTCCCTTCTTAACTTCATCTATGTCATTGAGGTTTTTCCCATAGTCTTGCAATGCATGCACATATCATTATATTTCATGTTTATGCAACATGGCATACTCAGACAACATAGATTATAACTACTATACCTAGAGTCATAGGAACTCACTTGAAGTTTTATCGTTTTTGTAGCTTAGCCTCATCAAACGCTAGAGCTTTCATTCTCCTGGCAGCTAAGCGTTTCAACCAAAATCATGGGTTATACTTAATATTCTCAACTTAAACCCATTTTTCCAAGAATATGCAGAACCCTTAAAGTGGTCCTGAAGTCCAAAATTTCATTTCCTTAACTTTTACATACATAGAAGGGCTTAAAACCTTACCAGCTTGTTGGTTTCCCTTCTTTTTCATCTCCATCCTCATGAAGTCTGCTTCATGCAGAACCTTTCATGGTTATTCTTTCTTTAAGCTACCGAAGAAGGTGAAAAAGGGAAAATGAAACAAAGCCAGAAAGAAAATCATTCTTAGGAAGCCATTTCCTAGCTATTTATAGCTCTTTCTGCACTATTACCAACCTTATGAGGACCATCAGTAGCTAATTATTGTGTCTCCCACTAAGGAATCGGTCAGTTCCATTCCAATTGAACCAGGTTTTATTCTTAACCATGTCTATTTTAGCTTCTGACTTTACTGTTTCTTTAATAGAGGCTGCCAACTTGCGGTCTCTTTCGATTTAGTCCTCCAATTATTCCAAATGTTCGGGTTATTAGAAATTTGGATGTTACAAGATTTTTTTTTAAAATTACATAAGATGTTACAAACTTTAGGAGGATTGAAGTCATCAAGAAACATGGTTGTAGATGAGCAAAGGAAATGTTCTTACATATTATTGCTCATCACCTTAAAACCAAGTTATCAAGCATCACTTTAATAGGTCTACGAAAATCGTTAGTAGATCATTTCACAATGTATTAAATGGTGTGATACGCTTACATATTGGAGTGAGTATATATATTATTTAGAAATAACTCACTTGATTTAGATTTCAATAAAATATCCTAACTTGACCTTTTACTTTATTTGTAAAATTGCTTAGGTGCTTTAGATGGAATCTATATCGAGATTAGGGTTCCATTAGTCGATAAATCAAGATATCAAACTCGAAAATGTGACATAACAAAAAATATTTTAGGTGTTTGTAACCTGATATGCAATTTGTTTATGTTCTTCTTGGTTGGGAGGGTTTTGTTACTGATGGACGAGTTCTTCGAGATGCAATTACTAAGAGACATGGACTAAAGTTCACTCATGGTAAAGTATAGATATGGAGGAAGTTGAATTATTTTTTAGATCATACTAATATTGAAAACAAGAGATTGATAAATAGTGTTTTCTTAATATAGGTTGTTATTATCTAGTTGATGCTAGTTACACAAACTGTGAGAGATTTCTTGCACCTATTAGGGGGTAAAGATATCACTTGAACGAATGATGCCAAGTTCACAAATCAAGTACTCCAAAAAAAAAATTTCAATATGAAACATGCATCAACACACAACGTTATTGAAAGATGTTTTGGTTTATTAAAACTTAAATGGGGTATACTTAGGAATCCATCATTTTATTCTGTGAGGGTGCACAATCGGATCATTATTGCTTGTTCTCTGCTTCATAATTTTATGTGAACTAAAATTAGTCCTGATCATATTGAAGCGGAGTTTGGAGAAGACTTAAATAGTAATGTGATAGAGGATGATGAACCTAATATAATCAATATCCAACCAACTAATGCATGGACAAATTTGAGGACGGAACTAGTAAAATCAAATTTTTAATGAATGGTAAGCATCTAGAAATTAAAAGGGATAGAAGTGTTGTGTGAAAGGATTTATGTTATTTTATTTATCTTTGATGCTGTGTTTATGGTATTTTTTGTATTGTACTAGACTTGTATTAATTGATTATATATATTAATTGATTGTGTGCAATTTTCTTTAAAAGTATGTCAAGCTTTCCCCAATCAACTGCAACTTCTTCCTAAAATTCTAGAGGAACCAAAAGGAAAAGGGTTCCAGAAGAAGATGTTTTTTTTATTTCATATATGGTAGACTTGCATAATGTTGTAAATTTTAATGCAGATACGAGATTCAAGGTTGTTTATTTACTTAAATTGGAAATAATGATGGAAAATTTTTTACCTCATGCAATGCCAAAGGCTAAACTTAATTAAAAAAGGATTGGGCAATCATTTACGACATGCTCAAAGGAAAAGACAATAGTGACTTTGGTTAAGATGAGCATAGGTAGATGGTTGTTGCTGAAGATGCAGTGTGTGACTCATATATAAGTGTAATAAATTTTTTTTTTGTATTTCTTTTCTTCATTTGACTTACTTATATCCATATAGTATACAATGCTTATGAAGTTTTTTTTATAGAGTCATAAAGAAATCGAACAATTTAGAACTAGAAGTTTCCCTTATTATGTGCAACTTACTTCCATATACGCAAAAGATCGAGCCATAGGGAAATATGCTCAAACAACTGCTGATTTTTTAGAAGAATTACATGATGAGTATGCTCCTAATGATAGGAATCTTGAAGAAGGAAGCAATGGAAATGAATGCAAAATTGATGTTTCCTTAGATGAGATGGATGTCTTGGCTACACAATCGTAACTTTCTAATCCAAACAAAGTTGATTCTACATTTTCAAAGAAGAATAAAAAGAGTTCTAAGGTTAGTGAACCAATTTCTTCTACTTCACTTATCGATGCTGCCACGTTATTAGGGGATAATGTTATGAGAGTTGGCCTTGAATTAAATAGGAGTATTGCCTCCGAAATACTCATTCAAGAGAAGTTAGAAATGATCATTCAAGAAAATGTACAGACTCTCTATGTGTCTTTAGATGAAATAGAAGGTTTTAACAGATGATGAGCGAGCCGATGCATTAACCAAATTTCCTGATTATCCAACACAAATGCTCGTTTTCCTAAGTCTACCACCTTCTATGCGATTAGCATGGGTGAAAAAGTTTATTTCTACCCATTAAAGATGTGGTTGTGGATGAATATAACTTTTGTATGCCATAGAGGGTTGTCACTTTTTGTATGTGTTAATGGGTTGGGTCCAGTGGTGAACTAATATCACTTTTTGTATGTAATTGCATGTTGTCACTTTTTGTATATGTAATTGGGTGTGGTTGTGAAGTAATATAACTTTTTATATATAATTGTAGGTTGATATAATGACATGGAAGTATGTAATACTAATATTGTCACTTTTGTATATGTGTAAATGAGTTTTCTACTATAATTGTACTTTTGAAAGCCGACCATGGTTTGCTATGTTAAGATGGATGCTAAGATGATTGTTAGGTTATGTTGGTACTACTTCTTTAACAATATTTTTATTTTGATAGTAACACTCTTTAGCAATACTAGCGATGTTATTAAGAAAAAATATAATGTTACTATAATGGGATATAATGTTGGATATTTGGTAAATGTATTTAAGTGGTATAATTGAATCTTCAATTTATAAAACATAAAGTTATGTGCAAATACAAAAATAATAGTATAAAATAAAGCATATTAAAATATAATTGAATTAGATGTTAAAAAAAAAAAAGCTAAATAGTATATTTGTCATTTCAGCATTTAACACTTTTAATTTTTTATTTTTTTACAAAAAATAAAAACATAATTTAATTTATTAAAGAGCATATTCGTCATTCGAGTATTATTATTTATTATTATAGATTTACTTCTCCCAATTAAATACATAAATACTATTACAATAATCATTTTATTTCATCCAACCAATTTACTATTATGCTTATTCAATTTCATTATCTATTCCATTATAGTTTTATTTGATTCCATAAATAAATTCGTGTTGTTAATGTTTTAAGTAAATATATATTTTTTATTTTAAATAAACCTCATGCTAAAGCTCACCGCCAACAAGATAGGGAAAAAAAAAAAAAATTGTGTAGTGGTTAACGGTAGTTAATCTTCTTATCCAAACCTGGAACACAAACTGGGACTACTTAGTTTTTGAGCTTAAAGTCAGAATCACACTTTTCTGCTTTCATTCATTCAAATTATTTTTCTCCCATCCATGGACGCTCTTCTCAAATCAAACTTTCCAATATTCTCCGCGAATCCAAATTTCCTATTCACAAAGCATGTCAAACCCTTCAAGGTCTCCATCAAATCGCCACCACCAGACTTCGATTTCAGAGCAGATATTTTAGCAGAATCCACTGCCAAAATTGTACAAGCTTATCCTCAGCTAGTGGACTTGGCGGAGAATGGGACGTTGGTGTTGGTCGAGAAACGGCAGTTCGGCCCTGTCCCTGCCTGGAGGACCGAGTTCGTTGAACCAGAGGCGATATGGCTGTTGGGTACAACTCACATTTCGCCCGAATCGGCCTCCGATGTCGAGCGTGTTGTCAGGGCGGTCAGGCCTGACAATGTGGTGGTCGAACTCTGCAGAAGCAGGCGAGTTCTGAAATGTTCTCTATTTTGTAGGGTTTTTGTTTGAATTCGAGTTCTCAATCCGATTTCCTACAAATGTAGAATATCTAAACTAACAGGAATTGATTGAAATACTTTTTCTTTTATCTTATTCCTCGTTGAATTCATGGACTCATACATGAAAAAAATATATCTATAAACAGGTTAGTTGGATAAACCTGTGTGAATCTTTCCTAGAACATTTGTCAAATATTTGAAGGGTTTTCCTCAAATCGAAATTTCTACTTCTAGAAACTTGATGGATTTTGATAGATTACTGAATAAAGAACTAGGATAACATCAATTCTTCATTCCATGTCTTGACTTTCATTACTGCAGAGTTCATTTTCAGAGCTGGGATCATGTACATATCCAGTGATGTTGAAAATGGGGAACAATTACGATCAAATATGTTTTCTTTGAGTGGGACTGGGTTTTTTGGTGCCGTTGGTCGTAGCATAAACTTGGGTAAGCAGGATTTAATGTCTTTTGCACATCTTTGGACGTGCTAGTGAAAAGGCTTACCAATTTCTTCTTTGTTTGCTCACTTAAATGATAGGGGGTCAAACTGCTCTGGCATTGCGTCTACTTTTGGCACTTTTCTCTTCAAAACTATCATCTGATCTCAACCGTCCTTTTGGAGATGAGGTTTTCGACTTCACATAAACTAATCATCAGATTTTCCTCTTTTTCCAAAAATAATTGACATTTTCATTGCTTCGGCAGTTCCGAGCTGCTCGCAAAGCATCTGAGGAAGTTGGTGCACAAATAGTTTTGGGGGATCGCCCAATTGAGATTACGGTATACACATTTTAGTTTCCCCCATATGGTCCAGAAATGCTGAGTTTAATAAGCTTTATTTTCGGAAGCTATTGTACCAATTGTTTTAGGACTGATGAAGGCTAAACTGTATCCATTTTTATGCATAAAATGAAGAAGTTGTTTAATTCTATGACGTTTTTGACAGCTTGAGAGGGCTTGGAATTCTCTGAAGTGGAGTGAGAAAGTTAGTCTAGTGCTCTCAGTCATTCGAGGGATAACATCACCATCATCTGATATATCCAAAAATGATCTCTTGGTTTTTCCCTTACCTGTTTACATCTTCGCATAGACTTTGCCCGTTGTTTCATTATTGAATTTGGATTTAATTGTCTATGTATGCATATTGTTGCGTAGGGGAAGAAATAATTTGATAATTAGAGGGTTGAGATCTGTTTTCTACTTTTCAATACACTCTTCCTTATCAACCTATAAATTACGGAAATGGTATTTATGAGTGCTGATAAAAGTTGCATTGGATACTAATGGACAGAAAAGTTACAAAAGAGACCCAGAGCCCAGATGAGAACAATAAGCTGATTAGGATGGAGTAAAATTTATCCAGTAGATGATAGGGTGTGACTTGATATCAGCATTTAAGATCAAAGCTATAATTTAGATTTAAGATCAAAGCTATAATTTAGTGTTGTATTGAAAGACTTTGTAATTTAGACTCTAAAAGGTTGTTGGTCCTATTTTCTAAATCAAAGACCGCAAAACTCTGTTATTAAACATCAAGTATAGTTTGGAAGATATTTTATTTTGAGATGATGAATAGGAAACAAGTTCATGTAGTTGTAGGAAACTGCAAAGTGGGTTATAGTTATGGACCATGAGGCATAAGTAATATATGCACTTACAGAAGAGAAGTACGAGAATTCAAAAGAATATGTGTGTGTGTGTGTGTGTGTGTGTGTGAAGTCTCTCTGAAAGTGAAAAGAACCCTAAATCTTTTATATACCATATTGCAATGCAGGAACAAAACTACGAAAATGATACCTTTCAGCTTTATGAGCATTTAAGCTTCTCATATCCGTCACTTCTTCAGCCTCTTGTACATGAGCGAGACACTGTAAGTATTCTTAATTTATACAAGCAAAAAAATCTCTGAAGATGGAATGCCTTAGATCAGTGATTGAAAAACAAAAGGGATAAACATGTATTCATATATGAGACTAAAATCACAGCAAACATATAACTCCTAAATTTGCAATTTGCGAAAAGCATACGAATTAATATGATTGGTCATTTGTGAATAATTACGGTGCTGCATTTTCAGTATCTTGCGTGGTCTCTTAAACGGAGTAAAGCAGTGAACAAGTGTAAAACAGTGGTGGGGGTGATCGGAAAGGGGCACATGAATGGTGTTGTATATGCGTTAGTGTCGGACCAAGGGAACCTACGGTTCAGAGACCTTGCAGGGAAGACTCCCTCTGAAGCTGAGTCTAATGGCTGGGTTCAACGTCTTCTCAAAAGCTTGGTTAGAGACACTTTGATTGGCATCCTATTATGGGCATTATATGAACAGATTAAAGCAGCTGGTATATTATTATAGTATAATGTGATTAAAGAAATAATTGAGAAATGGAATAATATAAAGAAATTAAAGTTCAGCTTTTTACTTTATTTATACCTAGTTATCCCATTCATTCTTGGCTTAACCTTTTCTTTTTTACTTCGATATAGGAAATTATTTTTATTATTTGAGAAAGCTTATTTTCATGTTGTTTATTTTCTAGAATGCTTTTTGTTTCACGTGCGTTGAGTGTAATATGAGGTTTTAACTACTGAATTTTTTAGGATCGAAGAGGGATAAAGAAAGAGAATTTCGTTTAACAAGTTTGACCTAGGACCTCGACATCTGTAGGTGTCTAATTCCACTTTATTTAGTTCATTTTTATTGGTGTCGACTTCGATCATTGATATTGATTGGTTTCAAGTTTAGTTTAGCATATTATCTATTTTTTTCTTCTTTGTTTCATATAATATAAAACTTTAACTATAAGCACTCTTACGGTGCATCTTTAAGGGAAGAAAAAATAGTCAAAATATTAAACTAAACTTGATACCAATTGAAGTCGATACTTGTGCAAAAAGGTAAAAATATTAGGCTAAAGTCAATACCCATGGGAGTTTATATATAAAATGGAACTTGACCCCTTAAGTGTCAAGATCTTAGATAAGATCGGTTAGTTGACATTCTCTTTTCTTATCCCGTTTTCGATCTTAAGGAAACTTGAAAGAAAAAAAAACTTATGCTAAATACGATACCCACTATAAAATCCTTCACCCGTCCTAACAATCAGTACAAATAGAAAATATTATGATAACATTTCCAAAACTTTTATAAAAGCAACCCTTCCACATTATAATTTCATTCTTTAGATCAAATTTAACAAAAGAGTTCATCAGATTACTCAGCAACCATACGTACAAGACTTGAGACTGAAGCTTTCTGAACAATTTGGTTTAGAAGAGTTCCTTTCATATCTTCACAACAATAAATATTCGATAGTTGGAAAGGCCTATCTATTTGTCATCATCGTTTTCATTCGTTGATTGTTATCAATTCTATTGTATTTCTATTTTGTCATACATTTTCATTTGACAAGCACCATACTGGAAACTCATCATCTTATTAGTAAACAAACAACGACATCGTCATTGTTGGATATCAATCCAGAGTTCCATGAAATTTAATCGCTTATGCCTAGACTCCGCCCCCGCCCTCCCCACCCCTTTTCTACTTTCTAGTATAAGAAATAAAATAATTATTGAGCTTATTGACATTGCATTTTACAAAACAAGGCTACCAAATTACGTGCATGTACCGAAATGCGCAAGCTTAGTCTACTAACAACTACTATACCTCTACTATCCATACAATACGATACGATGACTCATGAAAATAACATTTAAAATTGGTCGGAGTGTGTCTTCTATAACCTGAAAAATGTTATCCTTTTTCTCTTTTCAGCCACTTTTGAAATGGAAACGATAATTCATCATTTGTCTTTTTAAGCATTCTGTCTTTAGCTCAGCATGACTACTGCCTCATATTTAAAAATACAGAAAAGGTTAAAATTTTTGTCTTTTACCTCTACATCAAATGGATTTGGGCACACTTAATATTTAAATATTAGGAAGGAGTTATGGATGGTTCTAGGCATTATATATATATATAAGAAGATTATTACTTTGCCAAACCTGAAATTTTTTAATTTTATAAATGTGATTAATAAATCATTATGTGTTCTTAATTAATATTTAAAAATAAATAAGACACATAATGATTTTTGTAACAACTCAATTTTCATCCGTATCGAAAAATACGCTTTCAAGATTGAATTTCTTAAATTGAGCAAGCAAAAAAAGTTTAATAGCTGAATATCTTAAATTGAGAAAGGAAAAAAAAATAAAAATTAATAGAGTAGTTACATGATGAATATAGAATCAGAAATTAAAATTATTATGTAATTAATTAAATAGGTTATAAAATATAGTATAGGGACTAAATCATAATGCGGTTAAAATAGAGAGAATTGATTAGAGATTAAGTGTGTCCTTAAAAGAGTATTAAGCCAAGGCATTGTTACCAAATTGACAATAATTAACTTTGAGTTAGTGGAAAGCATACATCCCATCCATTGGATTCCATTAACTATAGCCTAATGAATTATAAACCATTAGATTTATTATGGTTAAAGGTTAATTAAACTAAAATATATGACAGTCAGTGAGAGAATAAAGGGAGAACATAGCCAATTTATCATTCTCTTTCATCAGAAATACAAAGGGAAAAAGATAAAAGCTTGCATGTTTCTTATTCTTCCTATTGCCGTGCATCATTCTTCAAGGTTGGAGAACTCTTTTCTTCTTATTATTATTTTGTTAGATTTGTAGTTTAAGGTGATAGATAGATACACCCCAAACATTAGAATCATGAATTGTTAAGAATTATTAAGGTTCGGTTAATTAGTCATGGATGAATGCTTGGGAGGTAGTGAGAATGATGAGAACTTTGGGAAATAAGCATGTTTTTAGATAGCTTGAGGTATCTAGATTATAGTATTAAGGTCGGATTTAAATTCGAACGAAAGATTTTTGAGTTATAAGAAAATGGTACATTAGAGTACAAAAGAATTAAGTTAAGAAAATACATTCATGATTTGTGTTATTGAAATCTATGTTTGAATGTGTAAATAACTTGTTTTAATAATTGAACTTATGAGCGAGGCTAAAAATAAGGACGGAACATTGGGGGACAAAGGAAAGACAAAGATAAGTGATGAGTAATGAACTCGGTTCGTGCCTACATAGTTTATTTTCATTACCTAACTTATTGAGTAAATAAGTTAAGAAATTGATAATGATCATTTAAGGTATAAATATGAATTCATGTTTAATGATTTGATAAGGCATGGCATAATGTTTGGAATATAAAAAAATATACTTGTAATCTTGATACTACATGGGAACTATGCTTGGTATGTTTTTGAAACGTGAGTCCATCGTAAGAGAATTGACACGATGTTAAGTATTGTGTGAGATGTATAGTTATGTTTAATGATTTGGAACATGAGTTGAAAAGATGGCAAGTATGAGTAAGTGGTTTGATTATGTTATAGTGATGAATTGATAAAGGAAGTTTTAGCGTAGAGCGTATTATATTTGACTCCCGTAATTCCTTAAGGGTATGAGAGTTCTCTAATACCTTGATGGTTGAGAACAATACTCTAATACCTTGAGAGTTATGTGCTTATCATAGCTCCAATATCTTGAGGGTTGTGAGCATATATTGACGTATTGATTCCAACTCTTGTAATACCATGAGGGTTGAGAACATCACTCTAACATTTTGAGGGTTGAGTACACATCATTACCTCCAACTCTCTGAAGGTTATGAGCGTATATTTTTCTCTCTCTCTCTCTCTCTCTCTATATATATATATATATATATATATAAATCCTTGTATTCATACTTGAGTCCGCATTCAGATAATAGAGGCTAATATACAAAAATGAAACTTTTGAGTAACATGTTATAATAATATGATGCTAAGTATACATTCTTGATTAGTACAGGATTTGGTTAATCATATGTCATGATGCTTTTATAATATGCTTCTCTACTTAATGCATTTATGGTCCAAATTATATTATACTAGCACTACTAAGCATTCAATGCTAAGCATGCATATATGTCTATTTCTATGCATAGGTATTAGATGATGTTTGAATTTCTTCTGTGGTTGGTAGTATCGAAAGGCTCATATCTCAACTAAACCAAGTGGTTGCAATGTTCATGTTGAATTAGAGTAGGAATTGACATGTGCTTAGGTTTTGAAGATTACGAAAGTCATATGAGTTGTTGAATGATACATTAAGACAATGTAAATAATAGTTATGAGTGAGTGAGTGTGCATGTATAAATGTTTATAAGGTGGTTAGTAAGTCTTTAGATGAATGATGAATTAGGTTGCTTAAGTATAAGGTTGATACAAGCTTGAATTGGGTCATTATTATATTTTGTTTATGTCTATCATGTTGGAGGTGTTTTGATAAGTGTATACGAATGTTTTAAACTTGGCTTTTGAGTCCCTAAAGTTTCACTTTTGGTATCAAGGTGTTAGGGGTCAAAACAAGTGAGTTTTGAGGTGATTTTTGGGTCATGACATAGTTGTATTGATGCCTGGGCCTAGTTATATCGCAACAAGAGTGATAGAATGTAAAAAGCTATAGTAGTAGGGAGATGTATCAGTACATCTACCCACTTGTACCAATAAAATAGTGGCAAAACAAGGTTTCTACCCTGTTTTGAGTTATTTCAACTTTTTGAGACCCGTATTTGGTCCCGAAAACCTAGAACTCAATTTCAAAGTCTTATAATTGATTTTATTTATTTTTCATAATTTTGTAAAAATATTTTAAAACTTAATTTCTCAATCCAAATAATGAATGATTGATGCTCATGTTGCTTCAGCAATGTAATGTTATATCTTGCATTCGAATCCATCGTCCGAGTCAGGTGTAGGGTGCCACAGTCTTTTAACTCCAGTTATGAAATTAAAAATACCAATCATGAGAAATTAAGTTAATTACAACATACATCCCCAAACTATAACATTAATTTTAAATCAATCCCCAAACTTTAAAGCATTCTACTTACATCCACAAGCTATTGAGGTTATATTAATAAGGTCTTTCTATTACTAAAGCCATTAAGTTAACCGTTAAATGAGATATCAAATTTTAGGTGACTTAGTTTAAAATGAAGAGTTAAAAAAATAATATTGTAAAAAATTAGTGTGAGGTTTATGAAGCTTATACAAAATCATTATTGCTCACTCTCTCTTTTCTTAATTCTTTATTTTTAGTTTACATTCTTATTTTCTTTAAAATTTTTATTTTAAATTATATTACATAAGATTTGATATATATTTATTGATTAAATAAAGGATTTTAATGATTGAAAAACCTAGTGATGTACATTTGAGAAATTATATGTTGGTATGTATTAATTTGAGTTTAAAATATAACACAAATCTTTACCTCAGAAACAATAATAGAAAAGTGGGTTTTTGTACTTTAAAAAAAAAAAAAAAAACTAACGTAATCAAGTTGTGCGAATTTATTTACTTCCTTCCTGCCTTACAGTTATGAAAGAGTTAGCTGGAAAGAATTTCCATGGCGTTAAACACGTGTGAGATAGTGAGCAAAATTTATGTTTGGGACGAAGCTTAATCGTTAATCATAGTTAATGGTGTCTCCTTAGGCAATAGACGCCAAATTAAAATGTGGCTTTAATCGTAGAAGACAGGTAAGCTAACAAAGCGGAGACCATCTTCCCAGCAAGAACAAAGAAGACAAGTCAAAAAGGAATCATAGGATCCTTCTCTTAATAGCTAGCTTAGTTAGAAGATAAAATTTAAGAACAGCTTAGTGTTAAAACCTTGTTCTTCTAGTTTAATTTAATATACTTTAATTATATAGCAAAATCAGCCTGAAAATCTTTTAAGTTGATATTCTAGAAAAACATGACTCACCCAACATTTTCTTTCCAACATAGAAATTGATGTATTATAGTTGTTTCAAACTTTTTTTTATATAAAAAATATATTTTTGACAGTAATACTTATGTTTATAAATACATATTTTAATATAAAATATAGCATGATGTTTGGAATATCTTTAAACATTGGTACCATAACAAAGCACTGTAGATGTGCTTACTTCAGCTGCCAACACCTTTTTTATTTTAAGTTATAGGGGAGGGCTTGTTGGATGGCTGAGAAGGAAGGATAGAAAAGGAAAGAATGGAAAGAGAGAAAGGAAAGAAATAAATGAAAAAAATTGTGTTTTTCTATCTCAATATTTTAAAATATAAATTATAAAATATATTTAAATAATTTTATTAATTAACTTATTTTGTTTTTAAATAATGGTTTATTGTATCATTTTATACTTGAGTTCACTATTTTTAAATGTTGCATATGTGTTATTTTTTTGTTCAATTTGATATATGTATTTGGCAAAAGTTAAATATTTTGGTATGCAAAGGTAATGGTGTTTAATTTTTAGTATTTAATTCAGATTTTAAGGTTGATTGATGAAAGTTAATTGCTAATATTATTAGTTAATTATAAATTTTCATCAAACCAACTCCAAAACTCGAAGAAAAATTACGCCCAAGAAAGTTGAAGGGGGTACGCCTCAAAGTTTTGTTTGAACACTAAGAGTGTCAAGTGTATGAGGAAGTTGTAGGGGACTTAATTGTCAAGTGTATGAGGAAGTTGTAGGGGACTTAATTGTCTTTAAGCCAAATGTGGGTCTTTGCCAAGATATAGTACACCCGATTTCATGAGTATTGTTCAATTGGATCTTATATCAGGTTAGTTGGGAGTTGCTGGGATTTTGCAACAGTAGAAGGCAAAGACCAAGGTAAAGAGTAGAGTAGCAAAATGAATGAAAGATTAATTGTACTCTATAATGAACAAACTAAACAAATCATCACAAGTAGCATGGTTAGCCATTTCTCAACATGAGCAAATTAGATTGATTTGACCTCCCCATGATTGGTCAACAGTGAGGTCTTCATCGAATTTTCTTTTACCTACCCTAGATTTGGTAGGGTTAAAGAGTCCGAGAGTATATTTATAAGAGGGGACCATTCAAATGGTTTTTCTTTTTGCCTAATGTTCAGGTTCTTCTTTCTAACCTCAACATTCTCTTCTTCTTCTTCGTTAAGATTGAACTAAGATCTCATTAAGTAGATGATTTTGCCTTTCGGTAAGTCTTACAGCTCTGCATAATACAACTATGAAGGAAGAGTGTTACAAAAAGGCCCTATACGGGTGTCGCATGTAGTTGAAATGTTAGTAAAATGTTTGTGATTGAGATTCTAATAAAAATTTTATGATCTTTTAAGTAGTTGCTACTACTGGTTGGAACGAACATTTGAAACGAAAGCTCTAGGTTGAGGTTAAGGTAGGTCTCTGGTGAGTCTCTAAACCTGACTCATGTATGTCATGTAATTACACGAATGTGTGTTTCGGAGAGATATCTACAAATACGTAAATGAGGTGAACAATATGTGGCATGATATGACATTGTATGATATAAGATGTTGCTGGTGTGTCTGTAGTCATTGCCTAATACTTTCCTATTATATGGGTTCAGTACTTGACAAATCTGGGTTATGTAAAAAGGTGAGAAAGAGATCCGTTTGTGTAGGCTCTGGTAGAGCAGGTATATTACTGACTGAACAGGCAGTCACTGTGAAAATGAAGCTTTATTTTTGACACCTCTGGTAGGGTAGTTGTAACACCATTAACCCATAACCGTCACCGGCCTAGGGCTAAGAGGCATTACCGGACAATCGGAAACTTTTACGAATGTTTCATAATATAAATGAACCAATAGGATCAAAGCGTCCCTTAATTAGGTCAACAAGACCTCAAACATGCTTTAGAATAGGGCCAGGACTAAACCGAATACATACGAAAATTCTCAAAAATTTAAAAATTTTTCAAAGTTACAGAGGTCACACGCCCGTCTGGGTAGGCTGTGTGCCTCACATGGCCTTAGACACGCCCGTGTGTCTAAGCCGTGTCAAAACAGGGCATACATATTGACTTGTCTACACGACCGTGGACACGCCCGTGTGCCTCACCCGTGGTCGCTACTGACTTGCACCACATGGCCAGTCACACGTCCGTGTGTCTTGCCCGTGGTCGAGTCTGACTTGCTTTAAATTTCAACCACGAGGGACACGGTCGAGCCACACACCCGTGTGCTCAACCATGTGGGAAATTATAGGCCATTTCAAGGCCAAAATGCCACCCACACATTGGGTTATCCCTACAAGCAACATACCAATTCAATCCAAGCATTATGGGCAACCAGAACATACCAAAATGTTCATCATTTCTAACCATTTATGAGCTCAACAATCACACCAACTTATAAGCCATTTAGCTCAACTTATTCACAAACATTTCTAAACATAACTCATCCACAACTTATCATCAATAATATGCTAACTATGCATCCATAAGCTTACCATTAACTTGACCATTTTATTAAACACCAAAATATACCAAAGCTAAGCATCATAAGACATGGCTGCATATTCATAACTTAACCATTTATCTAGCCATATCACATGACTATATACATGTCTCAAACATACTCCAAAACAACTAGCCTATACATGCCATACTTTAATATCTATACATTTTCAAAAGGTACCAAAATATGATTTGAGTAGTGTGATGACAATCCTCGACAATTCCTGAGCCTTTCATAGCTTTGACGATCTGTAAAACAGAGTAAACACACACAAAGTAAGCTTTTCAAAAGCTTAGTAAGCCATATACAAATAAACTTAATATAAAATGCATATAGCCACATAGAAACAATAACGTTAATCTCATTTGCAAATTTATCACATATCATTCGGCTCATTTGTTTAGCCATTACTTATCCAAATTCCATAGATCAAAGTATCACTTTACTCATGGCTCATTCAAGCTTGTATCACTTATTATCACATCAAATCTATACACATATTCACTTTAGTAAGCTCATTTGAACACTTACCTTTCCAACGTACCTGAATCATTTATACATTTCACATAAACATTCATTTCTCAGACTTGCCCGTTGAACCGTTCGAAACTAAATAGGATACTCAGAATGCTTGGAATAGTCGTACAATGCCAGCGTCCCAGACATGATCTTACATGTACTCAAATATCGATGCCACTGTCCCAGATAGGGTTTTACACGAATCAATACAATGCCAATGTCCCAGACATGGTCTTAGACGTAAATCTCATATCGATGCCAACGTCCCAGACGTGGTCTTACACGAAATCTCGAAACAACGCCAATGTCCTAGACGTGTCTTACATGATCTTAGATATCGAAAACCTATGTCATGACATATGTAATCCTATCTATTCCTAGGTTCGTACTGGGCTTCTCGGATGTTATTGCACTATCGATACATCCTCGATTTTCATATATTTTTCATTCTCGTACGCATTCATCACAATGAGATTTCACATGAACATACATAAATCAATACAAATACATTTATTTGTATATAGACTTACCTCGGATTCGGTTAACGTACGGACTCGACTATTCAATCACTTTCGACTTTTTGCGATCTAAGTCCGTTCTCTTCGGTTCTTCATCTATGCATATTCAAATTTATTCCATTTGTTCACCAAATCATTCAATTCAATCCAAAAACACATATTTAGGGCAATTTACAAATTAGCCCTCACATTTTCACATTTTGACATTTTAGTCCCTATTTCCCAATCACAAAGTACACAAAATCTCAATACACCCATGCTTAGCCGATTTCTCATGTAGTCCATACAAGTCCATACATTTCATTTATTTCACAATTTAATCCCTCAAAATATTATTTTCTCAATTAAGTCCAAAATACTCAATATCATCAAAACTTTAAAGACAAAACATGTTAATCTAACACATATATTTCATATTTCATCAACAATCATCACAAAGCTCATGAGTTCATCAATGAAACTTTTCAAAATCTTCATCAATTCACAAAATTAAAGAATGGGTTTTGAAGTATACAAAGCAACGATTACAAAAACGTATAAATTATCAAAAACTGAACAAAAACTAACCTTGAATCAAAGAGCTTTATGGCCGAATATTTGGAGAAACCTTATTTCCCTTTCTACTTTCGGTGGTGGATGGATGAACAATCCACTATCAAATTTTATTGGTTTTGTTTTAAGATTTAAATTAATATTTTATTTCAATTACAAATTTACCCCTTTATTATTAGCATATAAATCATGTATATTCAATGGCTTTACCGTTCATCTATCATACCAATGACATATTTACAACATGAGGGCCTCACATATAGAAAGATACATCAATTAAGCGGTTAATCAAATAGAAGGCTACTTTTACCTTTTATGCGATTTAGTCCTTTTTATCAAATTAAGCACACAAACGACAAAATTAATTCACAGAAATTTCACACATACTTAATTATATACTAAAGACACAGAAAATAATATTAAAATATTTTTCTGACTCAGATTTGTGGTCTTGAAACTACTATTCTGACTAGGGTCAAAACCGAATTGTTACAGTAGTTTTGTTGCAATATGGACTGACAGATCACAACCCAACCTTGTGGGCGTATGCATTATGTGTAAGACCATGTGGGTGAAGCCCCATGACATCATATGATAATACGCCAAGAGGTTGTGAAGGTATAAGACCATGTGGGAGAAGCTCCATGGCATCCATTGTGTTGGTCTGTCGGGACAGTAAACACGAAGGCCAGCATGGCAAAGATGTAGTTTCTCAGGACTGTAAACTTGAGAATTCTCTAGAAAGCCTTTGTGGCAAATTTTTTGGAAAGCCATTGTGGTTAATTCTCTAGAAAACCTTTGTGAGGAATTATCTTGAAAATCCGTAGAGTGAATTCTGTAATGACCAAGTGGTAAGATGTTAGTGTGCCTTGTACGAGATATGAGTATGCCTGTGAGACATTTTCTAATATAATTCTCGACAAAGTAACCAACTAATGAGTTCGCCTTAGTGATCTGTTATGATAGGAACCTTATGTAATGGAATATGGGGTAGTGTAAGTGCCTGCCAAACATACAATTTCTTAGGTCATGTATTGAAGATTATCAAGGATTCTATTGCTTGCAATAAAATGTTGTATTCTTCTAAATAAGTATGTATGTTTGGATTGATTTGAAGATACGATGTGACTGGTGTTCTGGTAATCTCTGTGTTCTATAAAGGAATCCGTTAAGAGTAGCATCTACCGAGTATCATTTTGAGAAGCATATCTAACCATAAACTGTAAAGAAATTGTGTAATAAGATTTAAAGTATGGTGTAAGGTTTGAGATCTACCAGTTAGGTGAAATGTGTATAAGATGGATAAGTGTAGAGATTGGTGTATGGTTGTTTGCCAACCAATAATTAGAAAGTATCTGCCAAGGTCTAAGAAGGAATACAAAATTCTTGGGTCGAAGAATTCTACAACACCGTTAATAATGAGTTAGGCTCACTAAGTTCCTTTGAATTGAACTAGAGCGCCGAGAGGGACCAAGCCAAGGATCGCCATGGCGGTAAACTGAGGACAATATTATGCATACAGAGAAACATTTATAGAAACATGTTTTTCAAATGACAAATAGTAATATATGCTACGAATATGTGTATTTTATCAGACAATTTGTTGGAAGGTTTTATTTTACCTTTGAAAGTTTGTGACAAACTATAAATGTATTATTCAAACCAACTGTCTTAGAAAGAATTTTAAATAAAGAAGAGATAAACTCAGTATGTTCTTTTGCAGATTGAAAATTTTAGTTAAGTAAGTATTGTGACACCTAATACTTAGATCCTGTAAATCGGGTCGAGTATAGGGTGTTACCACATCTCTATATCAAACACATATAATATAATAGAAACCCTATCACACACGTATGCTTGTGGAAACCATGAATTTAGAATAAAGACGTGTGTTTAAAAATAACATGCAAAAAATAATAAAACATTTGGTTTAAAACTAATTAATTAAAATGATGGAGATAATATATAAACTAATAGAGATAATGAATTTTGCATGTTAAATTAAAAAAGTATATAAAAATATTAAAATGAAGTTTTGGTTGAGTGATAAATTTAAAATTTTACCAATCCAAATGGTGTGAGCTCAAATATCATAATATGAATTTTTTTTTATTTTAATTGGTTTTTGTTAAAATAAAAAGATTAGAGTACCCTCAAATAATATAACTTATTTTAATTACGAAAAGACATTTCTATAATTTCCCTAACTGAGTTGGTGCCTAGTTGACTCGTGGAACCAACTCAGTCAGGGGCTTAAATAATAATAAGTAAAGATATACAATTGATAGAGATAATAAATTGTGCATGTTAAAATAAAAATGTATGAAATATATTAAAATGAAGTTTGGTTGAGTGGTAAGTTTAAAGTTATACTAATCTAATTAATGTGGGTATGAATCCCATCAAAAAATTAATCTTATTTTTGTTTTTTTTTTTAAAATAAAAAGATTAAAATACCCTCAAATAATATAAATTAATTTAATTACGAAAAATATAAACATATTTTCGTAATTTTATTAATTAAACTGGTGTTCAATTAATTTGTAACATAGTTCACTTAAAAACTTAAATAATAGTATAAATATATGTCTGGTAGAAATGCCAGAGGGATTGATAATAAAGGCTTATCACCTCCTTTAAATATTAATACCTATTTCTTTTATTTTCCTTTTTTTAGTTTCTAGATTAGATATTAACTATTATATAAGTAGGGACAAAAAAAGGATAAGACTAAGATCAGGAATTTAGTTAATTGAGCGGTCGAAACAAGAGCTTTTACTTAGCTATAGCTGTGAATTTTTAGACCGATGAAGGAATTACTCAGACAGTGGCTGTCTTTTATTAAATTTTCTTAAGAAAAATAAAAATGGAAGGGTTGTCTTTTCTTCTTTATAATTAAACGAAGGACCAAATCAAAGAAAATAAGTAATTGGGATACTAATTGTGAGGACAAGTTATTTAGGATATGCATCTCCCACAAGAGATCAAAAGTAAAACTAGGGATTAAGTGAATAAATTATGTTCATTCAGAACTTATTTTGATGAAAAGGGAAATTTCTGAATGAATGGGCATTGGCAGTTTGGTCAAGGGATTTATCTTGTGGCCTATCAAAAGTTCAAAATAGATTGGTGTTTGCAATGATTGCATTTCGCATTTAATAATAACCTTTTTTAGATGGGAATTTAAATCTATGAACATAATTTGAATTATATTATAAAACTAAGAGAGACAGTAGTGAAAAAAAAGAAAGAAGAGTAGATACCAAGAGAAACATAATTCAACTTTTACTAGGGTGACCCATTGATAAAATAAAGTGAATTTTTTTTTTTACATAATTGAGTCAACGAGTCTTTATTTGATCATATTATGTTGATTCTTTTTAAATCGAGTCGAGTGAAATAAAACTTGAATTGAGTCAAATCGAATAAATTTGTTTGAATTAAATTAAAAAAACAAAATAAGAGGAAATAAAATTAGTATGACAAACTTGATTTGATAGTTTACTTGTTTAAGACATCAAATTTATCTTCTTGAATTTTTTTTAAAAAAATTTAGCATTTTTTTATTTTAAAAGTTTTTATTTTACTTATATTTTTATAAAATTTTGGAAAAAATATTTTATAAACATTTTGAAATTTGGAAGATCATTTTAAATCGTTTTAATTTTTTGAGAAGGACCAATTTTCACATTTTCAAAACTATCATGGATCCAAAGGGTATGTACATCAATTTCTTATTTGAGTTATAAATTTCAAATCGACATAACTCACAAAAACCAAATTATTTGAGTTGATTAAGAAAAATCCAATAACTAAAAAAATCTTGATTTGATTAATTCAAAATTCGAAAAAAAATTTGATTTTTCGAATCGAATCAAGTTTTACTCACCCCTAATTTTTATTTCAGACGCAATTAGCTAATACATTGCCTCTTTTTATAGGGCTTCAACCACCATAGGTTACGAATGCACAAATTAGAAAAGTAAGGCACACTATAAATTCTTTAGGGGTTACGAGCGAATAAATTTTTGAGAGTTTTGGGAGTTGTGTAATACCCCATTTTCGACGAGTTCAAGGTTGGCGCCTAGTTTTGAATAGCTTGTTTGGCGGAGATAACAACCAAGTGGAGAGATGACTATGAAAGGAGTACTCGCCAAAGGTGTAATACGTCATGTTATTGGAGTAACGGTGCTAGTTGTTTTCTAAGTATAGAAATTAGGGCCCCTCTGGGTACGATAATCAGATATTGTCCTGAGTGGACTATTATTTACAATTACATTTGCAATTGTAAACCACTATTGAAGATATTTTTGAAAGAGTGTGACATGTGTCAAGTTTTATCAAAGGAACATGGGTTTTATCTATAAATATATTAGTTAAATGGGCTAGAGAGAAAGGCATTTCATCTTCTTCTTTCTTTTGAAAACGCTATTGTGGCTTTCCTTGGAAGCCATTTATAGTTTGCTACCCTTAGGCTAGAACTAAAGATCGAATCTATAGTAGAAAATTTCATTATATCTTGGTAAGTATTTCAATTATGCATGAGGAATCTCGAAGAGTAGGTCTGTTAACTTTGGTGAACAATAAGATTAAAGAAAAATGGGCTTTGTATGGGGTTGTCAATGTTTGAGAAGGGGATGGTAATATGTATGTGAATGAGTTTTTATGATGTTTCTATGTTCTTTGAGCAGCTGTCAATTGGAAGTCAGGTGTTTGGATCTGGCGATCGAGCTACTGTAAGTGAGTCTCCCAATTGAGTCTTGTATGCATACTGTTCATATTAAAATATATTTTTAAAAATGACCAAATCACAAATCAAAAATCATGAAAAATTACAGAAAGAAGGATACATGTATGAGATTGTAAGAATGAAGTTAGGTCATGAATGACAAATATTAAGATATTTATTTAAGTATAATTTGAGAACTAAAGGTAAGGAATTATTTGGCATATTAATGAGTTCGGGTAAGTGAATACTATGATTAAGTTCTCCCTGTGGAGCCTTTTGTAGGGCAGTTATTGCTAACCAGACTAGCAAGTTAAAGCATGAACGAAACGAAAGACCATGTGGTTTTGACCCATGACATCCTACAACAAGAAAACACTCATAGCGTAGCCTTCAACAAACTAATGATTGAATTGGCCGATTGCGATACATGATGTGTGCGCAAGTCCATGAGGATGAGTCCCGTGGTAGCAAAGAATATGAATTGATATGATAGAAATGATTCATGGCGTAGCCTTTACCATGAGAATCTAAATGGCGGACCGCGATACATGAACGAATATGTAAGACCATGTGGTTTCAACCCATGGCAGTATAATAAATGAGGTTATTAATGGACCATAAGTATATGACCTTGTATGGTATGTTCTATTTGGCTTGAATGGTGAGATCTATCATAAATGTCTGATAAGGTTTGTATACTTGTAATTTTGATAAGATATGAATGAGTCAGATAGTTTTGTGATAATTATAGTTGAGGTAAAGTGTTATTAGGCTCAAGGTCAAGGGTTAAGTAAGATCTATAAATTAATCGAAAAATTTATTGAAAAGAATCATGTAGTTGCAAGATAATAAATGTATTTGCCAAGATGATCTGAAATGGTAAGATATGTATATATAGTTGTAGTTGTGTAAGATCTAAGGCTCTATCATTTAGAGTTTGTCTATATTATGGTTAATGGTTGAATCAGAGTTATTTAGAATCTATCAAGAAATGATTCTCTAAGATTTAATGATCTCTCCTGAAATAATAAGGAATCTGGAAAAAAAGGGTATTCTGAATATACGTATTCTTGCAGAATGGCTGTGGAATTCAATTGAATGATATAAGAAATGCCTTGTCAGTATAAATACTCGTGGTATAAATTAGGGCATGTTTGAGTGTCATTTTAAATGCATTCATTTTAACAAAAGTGTTCCCCAAATACAAATGTCTCCACCCAAGGTAAAAATTAGCAAATAATTGTTTGAAATAAAAGTATGACTTAAGGCATGAGTTGTTAGAAGTAGATTTTGAGGATAGATTTTGTTATGAAGTTATTATTGTGACTAGAAACTTATGAAAAGTATGAAAGGATTTCTTAGTTTATCAGATAAGGAAGGTTTAGTAGGATAAGAGCATGATAACTAGCGTATAAGGGAATGATGAAACTAGGGTGGTATCTGCCAGAATTAATGACACAGAATAATGAATGGCATAATGTAGTTCATTCAATGTGGTTAAATATCCCTCAAGGTATTGTTATGATCTATACTTTGGAAATCATGAAGAGTATATAAGAGATTAGAGAAGAGGGTATGTATGTGATATAAGAAATTAGGTGAGTTCGAATTTCATGATGAATGGCGTATAGGTATGCATTATGTTGAAGTGCATTGACACGACTGTGGCTAGTATGTGAAGCATGATTTCTATAGGCTATATGATTGGTGACTTGAAATGTTTGGTATGACTAGTGTCAGTAACTGGGTTGTAGGTCTTTGTTTAATCACCGAGGCGAAAAATGATTGATAAGCCCTCTAGGCGTATTCTAATGAATGACTGTATGGCGAGTTTTTTATATAGCTATATGGCGTGTTCAGTTTGGTTATTAAATGTGAGCAGTGGAATTAGAATAATTTAAGATATCAATTGAATATATGTTAAGGGCAGAACCAAGTTAAGACAGGGTTGAAGGTAATGATCTGAAGAATATAATGGGGATTTCATTGAGAGTATGTTCTGAGTATATGTTGAAAACTGAACATTCGAAGAGGGACCATCAATAAGTCGTAATTGTGAAGATTAGACTGGGCTAAACTTAAGTGTATAAAAGAAGTTCTGAAGGCTTTGGTATGCAAAGGATACTGATAAATGACCAAATTAATTAAAGAATAATTGAAGAGATAGTGGGGTGGTCGAACCTTCATTGAAAGAACAAACTGAATAAGGTTGTGTCTGATAACTTGAAGAAGGGCATTTGTCTGTAGATAGTGAAAATTAAGAATTAGGTATAAGAAACGGTTCCCAACGTTGGTTTTAAAAGAATATGGTCAAATAACCATGACCAAGAGGAGTTGAAAGAGATTTCTCAAGAGAAAAATGTCAATGACACACGACGGTAATTGATTCAGACCACAAACTTGTGGATAGAATGAATTAATATGCTATGTGATTTATGCAATGCTTATTGTGATAGAATATTGATGTTGAAAGAAGAGTAGTTGGCACTTTATGGAAACCAATCAAGGTTTAAATGATTAATTCTCACTGAGTTCTTACCAACTTCCATGATTGTACTTATTGTTTCAGGTTGTTTGAGACACTACACCTGGAGGGCTGATACTGAGACTAAGCCAAGGATGTGGTGGATAAAAGTATCTGTAATATATTAGGGTTTTATTTTGGATACCGTTGTAATTAATTACCTTTTGTTGTAGTTGTGATTACCTATTGTATTTACTTATGTATTTTAACTTTGAAATTTTGTAGTCAAAGTTGTCATTATCTGTAAGATTGTACAAGAAAACTAAGCTCGTGTATGTATTGTGTGTAACACCTAAGATCCAATTCCTGTTAATCTAGTCGAGTTGAGGGCGTTAGAAGTTGTATGGACATCCATTTATCAATGAATTCTCAACACTTCCCCTTGAATGTCCATCAATGAAAATGTGTTTTGTTAAAAATTTTAGGAAAAATATTGTGGGATAAAAGCCTAATTGAGGAAAAAGAGTACAAATCTCCCATAACAAATTGCCTCAATAAAAACCTTTACTAGGAAAACCTAGTGGGGGAAGAACTTGGTTAAAGGAAAAGAGTACGAGTTTTAGACTCCCTCTAATGGCAACATTATTGGATTCTGTTCCTATCACGTGTGAAATGATATGCGATTTTGTGCAAGTATACACGTCGGTTCTAGTAATAAAGTGATAAATGAGTATCGTTCCCACGAGGATCGGATTGAGGCACAAAATTGGTGAAGTTATTATAATAAAGTGCGATTAATGCTATGGCAAATTCAATGATAAATATGCAGTGGCAATTAGTGGAGTAATGATATAAGCAATGCGTGGAATTAATGAGTAACTAGAAATGCTATGACAAAAGTGAAAGCAGAAATGTAATGGCAATAACGAGAGTGTATCTGAATAACTGTAAACAAAGAAATAGAAAACTAAATATGCTGTGACAAAGATGCTATGACAAAGAATAAGGATAGAGTGATGTTGATTCGAAAGGTCGGGATTACCCAGAATTGACCTTTACTGTCAATAATGCCTTGGTAAGATCATATCTACTTTACTGCACAAAAAAAGTCTAAAATGGCCTACCTCTTGCCAAAGCAAGACCTCAAGCTACCTTTCCTGTGTCTATAGGCTTTTTATATATCTTGCATGAGTTCCTTCTGTATGATCATGACTCTATGTCTAGAGTCAACTACAAGCGTCTATTGAATACTTGCTTATTTCATTTAATTTTAATTCAACTAATCCAACCCTTTCGGAATTAGAATCAGATTATATGTATGTGAACAGTTTTCTATGTCTAGAGATCGTTGCATTTTAATTAAGAAATAAGAACAATCAAATAGAACAGTAAAGTAAATGAGATATATGCGGCATCCATAAAAACAGTTAAGCTTTCATCGAAAGTAATCCCAACCCTATGAGATTTAGCTCATGGGCTGGGAAATAAAATTCCAAACCAAAATATTATTCGACATTGCATTTGACTACTTCAATTCAATCTTTCGAAGGAATACTAATGGAAATAACAGAAGAACTTCAAAAAGCAGCTTTCGCTTGCCCAGTCCACACTTCAGCAACACAACATCCTATTATGGCTAAGAAGGACTACCTTCGACTTTCTGTCCTTTGTGCAGCTAAACCCTTATTCATGCCTAAGGATCTCTCATACTCTTTTTTCACCATTTTTGAAGTCCCTTTCATCAGTTTTTATAGATAGATTAGGCTAGGGTCGGCTAATAGTTCGTGATTATCTTCTCCTCTTTTTGGGGAATTTATTTGGTATAAGTTTGAATTTGAATTTGAACTAGGACTATTGCACAGAAAATGTTGACTTGGTCTTCCTGACATTGCCACGACATTTTTGGTGGCAAACTGTTTGCACTTTTAAGTGACAAAACTTCACTCATTTATTTCCTCATTCCAAAACCTGTTCCTGTCACATCAACACAAAAAACTCCACCAAAGCGATTAAAAACACTAATTCCAACATAGTTCAAGTCCCAATGCAATATTAGAAATGCTAACTAAAATGTCCTAAAATGTAACAAAATGTACTTAAGTGCAAGCAATTAGCTAGGTCTAAAGATATGGGATATAACTATTTTCAAGAGTTATCACACCCTCAAACCTGAGTTATTGCTTGTTCTCAAGCAAAATACATCTAAATACATGAATACACCACCATCTTGCCTTTGCAAAAAAAAAATAAAAATTCTCGTACTGCCTAGCTATTTGAAAAACAATTTATACCCCTATTCTCAACAATCTTCTCTTTTCTTAAAACTGATTTAATTGTGAAAGGTTTGTTCAGCAAAGGTAATGCAAAAATTTCTCCCTAAAAACAAAATTTCCTAAGTACCCATGCATTCTCTCTTTCGCCTTATAACAAATATCTTTTTTATTTACTTAGTTCATTTGTCACATAAACAGAAGTTGCTTGCTTTAAGCTCATATCAAATATATTATTCACATTTGCATATATTTATTCTTTTTTTCTGGAATAGTAAAGTAAATTATTATTTGGGGATTTAGTATGTCACAAAATTCTTTGACTTGATAATCATGATGGAGCATAGAACAAATTTCTGAGTACTCAATCATGTCACAATATAAACAAAAAGTCACTCATGAAGCTAAACGCTTTTAACTAACAAGATGGATAGAACATACAACTACCTTGTAATAGCCCGCTTTTAGTCAAATCAAAATAGTAGTTTTAGGACCACAAATTAGAGGTCAAAATATTTATTTTATTATTATTTAAACATTTACAGCATGATAGAATGATTGTGTGAAAATTTCGTTAAGAAATTTTATTGTTTGAGTTCTTAATTTGATAAAAATGACTAAATCGCATAAAGTGTAAAACTTGAGTTTTAATAGTTAAAGGTGTCTAATGGCTATGAAATTAAATAGTGGAGGTCTTTATGTTGTAATTATCCCATTTATAAAGTTAGTGGACATTCTTGGATATGTATTAAGTGTTTTGAGTGATTAATTAATAAGGTTAATTTTGTAATTTGGTAAATAATGATAATTAAATAAGTAAAACAAAATCATCATCTTTCTATTCTTTCTTCAACCTAATTTTCAAACAAAAAGGAAGCCATGGAAACTTTCTAGTTTTAGCCTTGGTGTTTAACACCCCTCACCCGTATTCAACGCTGGAATAGGGTTTCAAAGCATTACCGGACTTATAACACATTTACACATACATTTACTCATACATTTCCAAATTTCATTCAAATATAAATCAACACATTTATATCATCCCTAATACAAGCCTACGATGCCCTTAATATTCATTAAAATTGGTTCGGGACTAAACTGATAACTTTAAAAACTTTTTGAGCACTTATAATTTTTTTCTCAAAACAGGGGTGTAACAGTCCGGTTTATACCTTAGCCGAAATAGTGGTTTTGGGACCACAAATCAGAGACCGTATAATGTTTTAATATTATTTTCTGTGTCGTAGATATGTGATTAATCATGTGGTGAATTTCCATAAGCAAATTTGTCTGTTCGTGTGTTTAATTTGAGCAAAAGGATGAAATTGTATTAAATGTGAAACTTGTATGCCATTTGTTAAAACACCTATGTGTTATGGCTTTGTAAAAGTGAGGGATTTATGTGGAAATTTGGACAAAATCATTGATAGTGGATGGAAATATGTAAATATATTATGTTTATATATGTTTATTTATATGTTATGTTAAATATACATGTATTTTATATTTTATATTAATATGTTATAATAAAAGAAACAAATAGTGGTAGTGGATATTCATTCATCCATTTTACCACCGAAAAACACTAAAAGAAAAAGAAAGAAAACTTTGGCTAAGCATTCGGCTATTACAAGCTTAAATCTAAGGTTAGTTTTTGATCCGTTTTTGATAATTTCTACGTTTTTGTAATCGTTGCTTTGAGAGCTATAGAACCCATGTCTCAATTTTGAGAATTGTTGATGTTTGTGTGATATGCCATTGATGATATGTCAAGCTTTTTGATCATTTTTGGTGTTAAATGAAAGATATGAGCTAGATGAATATGTTTTGTTCTTGAAGTTTTGATGAATTTAGCTAAATAGGGCTAAATTGAGAAAATGACAAATTAAGGGACTAATTTGTGAATTTGATGAAAAATGTGAGCTTATATGTGATGTATATGTATTCGGCTAAGTATGTGTATATGTGGATTTTGTGAATTTGATATTTTGAGAAAAAATGGACTAAATTGATAAAGTGTGCAAATATGAGGGCTAATTTGTAAATAGCCCTAAATGAGTGTCCATGGATTGAATTGTATGAATTAGTGAATAAAAGGGTTAATTATGAATATGTTTAGATCAAGAACCGAGGAAAACAAACTTAGATCGTGGGAAAGCAAAAGTAAACGAGTAGCTGTTTCCATTCCGATAAACCGAATCCGAGGTAAGTCATTATGCAAATAAATGTGTTTGTATTGAAATATGTATGTTCATGTGATTATTGATAACGATGAATGTTTATGAGATGATGTGTATATGACTTTCGAAATAAGATCGACATAGTGACAATGTCAAGAAATGTTTAAATGCGAATCTAGAGATAGATAGGATTAACTATGTTATGACATAGGTATACATTACATTTTACGTGTAAGACCATGCATCGGGCGATGGCATCAATATTCGACACGTGTAAGACCACATGCGGGCAGCGGCATCAATATCCGATGCGTGTAAGACCCATGCGGGCGAAAGTGGCATTAATATCCGATTACGTGTAAGACCACATCGGGACGGTGGCATCAATATCCGATTACGTGTAAGACCCTTTCTGGGACAGTGGCATCAATATCCGATTATTACGTGTAAGACCCTGTCTTTGACAGTGGCATCGATATCTGACTACATACAAGACCACATCTGGGACGTTGGCATTGTATGACTATTCTGAGCGTTCTGAGTATTCTATTAGATTTCAAATAGTTCAATTGACAAGTCCAAGAAACAAACGATTATGTGAATTGTATATTTGTTTCAGGTGCGTTTAAAAAGTACACTATGTGTGAATGAAAGGTAAGTGTCTATATGATCTTACTATGATAAATATGTGCATTGAAATGATGAGATAATATGTGAAGATATGCATGAATGAGCCATATGTAAATGTGATACAAGAATGGATAAGCTATGATCTAGTAAGTAGATGATGATAGGCAAGTTTGAATGATGAATGGTTAAATAAAAGTGCTAAGAAGAATTATGGCTATGCAATTGAGCTATTAGGGATGCCATAGTAATTATATGTCTTAAGTGCTTAAATATTAAGTTATGTCTATAACTTACTAAGCTTTTGTGAAAGCTTACTCTGTGTGCGTTTTCTTTGCTTTATAGGTCGTCAAAGCTACTGAGGGCTTGGGACCGTCATGGATTATCACCACACTAATTAACTCATTTTGGCACACTTTGAAAATGTATATGGTTAGATATGGCATGTATAGGCTAGTCCTTGATACGAGTTGTTATGTGAACTTAGCCATGTGATTTGGCTAGTTATGTTTTGGTAATATGCTTAAAGCAATGTGATATGTGAAGTTGTTTTGGTATGATTAGTTGATATATGAAATGGTTATCATATGGTAAGTATATAGATGAATGGTGCTTGGGCATAATTGTGATTTAGTCATGCAAATTTGTATGTTTGGAATTGGTTTTGAATGTATAGATGGAAAGGATATTGAATGTATTGTTGTGTGATTTCTTTAGTTGTCAAATATGCATGATTTGGAGTGGCTATTTGGTAAATTTTGGTGGTTATATGTGAATGAAATGGGGTGATATATGTGCTTGTAGGTTTGACCCTTATGGGTGGCATTTTTGGCCTTGTAAATGGCCTATAATGTCACACGGTTGTGGCACACGGGTGTGGCTAAAGACCGTGGGTAACTAGCAGGATGTAGCTTGGTAGCACACGGCCTCGACACGGGGGTGTCAGCTAACCGTGGTGTACAAGTCAGTAGTTAGCTAAAAGTACACGGCCATGGCACACGGGCGTGCTTGGTGGCCGTGGTGGGGAAGTCAGTATATGGCCTAAGAGTACATGGCCTGAGCACACGGGCGTGCTTGGTGGTCGTGTGGACCAAGTCAGTATAGGTCCACGGGGAGGACACACGGGGGTGTCTTGAAGCCGTGGGAAGCACATGGTGTGACCCCTGAAACTTAGAAAAGTTTTTAAATTTCTGAGAGTTTCTGTATGTGTTTTGGTTTATTCCCGACCTGATTTATAAGCATGCTATTGGTCTCAAGGACTCATTTAAGGGACATTGTGTTTGAGAATGATGAATGATTGTATGAATTTTTGTATATGCTTTCTGATCTATTCGGTAACGCTCCTAACCCTAATCCGGCGACGGACTCGGGATAGGGGTGTTACAAGGGGACACATGCTCGTGTGAACCGACCGTGTTCTCACACAGTCAACAGACACGCCTGTGTCATAGGCCTTGTGGACATTCGAAATGGAAGCACATGGTCGTGTCCCAGCTCGTGTTCGACCCCATGTAACTCTCTGACTTGGGTCACACGGCCAACACACATGCCCGTGTGCCAGGCCGTGTACTAGGCCATGGTAAACCTGTAGGGTATACTAGCTTATGCCACACGGCCAAGTCATACGCCCGTGTATGTGGCCGTGTAGAGCATACTGACTTGATTTCAAAATCAACACCAAGGGACACACGGCCGTGTACATGACCGTGTATCACAGACGACTGAGACACGCTCGTGTCTCTATCCGTGTGGACAAAAATAGACTATTTACGAAGCCATTTTGCCACCCAAACTTGTGCACACCTACATCAATCCAATTGGCACCAAAACATAGCATAATTTGAAAATTAACCCAACCAATTCAAACCTAATTCATGCAAAATCAATATCACCTTTCTTCGAACCACATATACAATTCATCTAATTATACATTCCAAGTCATGCATCATTGTGCTCAATCTCACAAACCTATATGTTCTCTAATTTTAACCATTTAACATATACCATAGCTACATCCATAAGCTTCATAATAGAAGCCATACACAAATCCATCCATGAACTTACAATACAAGCCATTTATGCACATATATTTACATAATCAAACCAACCAAATTAAACCAACTTTCATGGCCATATTTATAAACCAAAACATAACAAATCACAAGCCAAATCAATTGGCAAAATTCACTACCAAAACATAACCAATATGACCAAAGTCCCTATACATGCCATATACTGAAAACATAAACTCAAAAGTACCAAATTGATAGTTGGATAGTGTGACAATATCTCCTACGATCCCTGAATCTGAGCTAGCTTTGAAATCACTATCAAACACAGAGAAATACACAAAGTAAGCTTTATAGTGTAGTAAGTTCGTATAGCACTTATATCAACTTATCATATATACTCAAATTAAGCCAAAATAATAACATAACATATCTCATAATGAATCATCAGCCTACCACCTTTGTATCCACAAATTAGATGTAATGTCCATAATTTTCATCATTTCATTGTATTACTCGGTTCTTGTAAATACCTGTACCTTCCCGTATTTAACTCATATTCATTCACATCTTTGACATATCCATTAAACCATTCAGAATATTTTTAGATACTCGGAAAACTCACACACTTAGTGCCAAATAAATAGCCAAAGCTGTATCAATCTCGCACACTAAGTGCCAATATATATATAGTTGAAGCTATCTCGATCTCGCACACTAAGTGCAAATATTTTGTCAAAGCTATCTCGATTTCACATACAAAATGCCCATAATTAGCCGAATCATCGTCTAACACGATTGTAGTCTCGTATACACAATTTATGCAATATCAAAGCATTTAAAGCATAATTATAGCAATGCTTATTACATACGAACTTACCTCGGATGTAAAAACGGCTAAACTGATCGATTAGACAGAACTTTTTTTCCCTGATCTAGATCCGAGTTTCACTTTTCTTGATCTAGATGTAATCAAAATCAGCTTATTTAATTATCTCACTATTCAATTTAGTCCAAAATTCACTTTAAAGTACTTTTACATATTTGCCCTTAATGTTTCACATTTTTACAATTTAGTCCTTATTTCATAGAATCAAAAATTCATGAAATTCAATACCAACCCATGCTAGCCAAGTTACAATCCCTAGCAGCCCATATTTTTCATTTATTTCACATTTTAACCACTAGATTCACACATTTCACAATTTAGCCCCTGATTTGCATTTTCACTAAATATCACTTAACAAGACTTGTATATCTATCAACAAGCATTCATAATCTATCAAGAAAGTTAAAAACTCATTCTTATTCATCAATGGAAACATTCAAAATCTTTAACAATTTTGCAAAATAGTCCCTGGGCTAGCTAGACCTAGTTGCAATGATATCAAAAACATAATAATCATTAAAAACAAGACAAAAATCATACCTTAATTAGCTATACAAGTATAGTCGAATGAAGAACATAACAATGGTGTGGGCAATTGTCATTAAAAACGCCCATGGGCTGACCGTGTGGGCAATTGTCACCCTGAAGGACAACCACACTTATACCATTTCATTTTAACACTTTACATGATCATAAGGCACTCCTAATGCCCAAAATCAAGACATCCATACATAGGTTTACACTACATTCATCATGCATATTCCTTACTCAATTACTCATCCCAAATACACAAACATGCACTTCATTAATTACTACATTAATTAATACATTTCAATAATCATATTTTGGCAAAATTACCATTTTGCCCTTAGACTTTCACAAAATTACGATTTTATCCCTATGCTCGTAAATCAATTCTAATCAAATTTCCTCCTCTATGAAGCCTACTTGTACATTTATTACTCTTATAGCAACTCCCAATACTCATTATTTCACACATTTAACACTTATTTTACAACCTTTACAAAAAGGTCCTTTTAGGTGTTTTCATGGTAACACCTTTCACAAAAGTTGTTTATTTAACAACTAAGACTTATTTTCTTCCATAAAAATTCAGAAATCAGTACTAATGCTCTCATGGAAAAACCCTAGGTTTTTAACCATTTTGCAAAATAGTCCCCTCATTAGCTAGATCAAGCTATAAGGGTCTCAAAAGTACAAAAATTATCAAAGAATGACCATTAAAACACTTACTTGCAAGGGGAAAAGCTTAGCTGAAATTTTTGAGTTCTCAAACCCCTATTTGCTGCTAATTTTCAGTGGAGAAGATGGAGAGAAAATATGATATCTTTCCATTTGTTTTATTTTATTAATACAAGTCAATGTAATCCACCTAATCCAACAATTTTGACCAATTTTGACATTGTTTGTTCCCTATGGTCGGCCACTCCATCTTCTAAAGGTCTAATTACACAATAAGGGCCTCCAATTAATATTCTACAGCTATTAAACACCTTTAGTATGTAAAATAGAAGTTTCGCACTTTATGCAATTTAGTCCTTTTTCGCAATTAAGCTTGCAATCGCTTAATTAATGCACAAAAATTTTCATGCACTCTTGTAATCATGCTATAGCACATAAAATAATATAAAAATAATTTTCTTTGACCTCGAATTAGTGGTTCTGAAACCACTATTATGACTACCCCCTAAATCGGGCTCTTACAATTCTCCCCCTTAAGGATTTTCGTCCCCGAAAATCTTACCGGTAAAAAAAGTTGGGATATTGGTTTCTCATAGCCTCCTCGGGCTCCCAGTAGCCTCTTCTACCCCATGTCTTTGCCATCGTACTTTCACAATGGCTATACTTTTGTTTCTCAACTGTTTGACTTCTCGTGCCAAAATCTTAACCGATTCTTCACCATAAGTCATGTCTGAACAAATCTCAACCTCTGTTGGTGAAATCACATGTGATGGGTCATAACGGTATCGACGCAACATAGACACAAGGAAGAAATTATCAATCTTTTCCAACTCAGATGGCAAAGCCAAACGATAAGCTACCGGCCTCATCCTCTCGGTAATCTCATACGATCTGATAAAGTGCGGATTCAATTTGCCTTTCTGGCCAAATCTGAGGACTTTCTTCCATGGTGACACTTTCAAAAATACCTTATCACCAACTTGAAACTCAATCTCTTTCCGTTTCAAATATGCCTGGGACTTTTGTCTATCTAAGGTAACTTTTAAACAATCACGTATCACCTCTACTTTCTCTTCAGTTTCTCTGACCAAATTGACCCCGTGAATCTGGTTTTCTCTGAGTTCGGTCCAATACAAAGGTGTTCAGCACTTACGCCCATACAATGCCTCATAAGGTGTCATCATCAAACTTGATTGAAAGTTGTTATTGTAGGCGAATTCCACCAACAGTAAGTATTTCTCCCAATTAACTTGGAATTCCAAAACACAACATCGAAGCATGTCTTTAGGTATCTGTATTACTCTCTCCGACTGCCCATCGGTCTGCAGATGGAAAGCTGTACTAAAGCTTAATTTTGTGCCTAAGGCCTCTTGCAACTTTTTCCAAAATCGTGACGTAAATCTTGGATCTCTATCTGAAATAATTGACAACGGTACTCTATGAAGTCTTACTATTTTTGTCACATACAAATCTGCCAACTTATCAAGTGAATAATCAACCTGTACCGGTATAAAATGGGCTGACTTCGTAAGTTTATCGACCACGACCCATACGACATCATTCTTTTTCGGTGTCAATTGCAAACCCGTCACAAAATCCATAGTAATAAGGTCCCATTTCCACTCGGGAACCATAATAGACTGAAGTAAACCCGAAGGTACTTGGTGTTCAGCCTTTACTTGTTGACAAGTGAGGCACCTCAATACAAACTCAGAAATATCTTTCTTTATGCTCGGCCACCAATACCATTTCTTTAAGTCGTTATACATTTTTTTGCTACCTGGATATACAGACAAACATCCACTATGTGCTTCGTGCAAAATATTCCAAATAAGCTCATCATTCCTCGGTACATAGACTTTGTCTTGGAACATTAAACATCCTTAGGAATTAATACAAAAATTTGACTCAGCATCCGACTCACATTGAACTCTCTTGGCTTGCAAATCTCTGTCGCCTTTTTGAGCTTCACAAATTTCTTGGAGAAACATCAGTCTAGCTCTCAACTCGGCTAGGATAGAATCATCATTTGGAAAAATCATCCGTGAATTCATGGCTCTCAATGCAAACAAGGATTTCCTACTCAAGGTATCGGCGACTACGTTTGCCTTTCCCGGATGGTAATCAATTACTATCTTGTAATCCTTTATCAACTCTAACCATCTCTATTGCCTAAGGTTCAACTCCTTTTGAGTCATCAAGTACTTTAGGCTTTTATGATCTGTGAATATCTGACATTTTTCACCATACAAATGGTGTCTCCATATCTTTAGTCCAAATACAATAGCGGCCAACTCCAAATCGTGAGTCGGGTAATTCTTCTCGTGCGACTTTAACTGTCTAGAGGCATATGCTATCACCTTGCCCTCTTGCATGAGTACACAACCCAATCCATTCAAGGATGCATCACAGTAAACCACAAATTTTTTCCTGGTTCAGGTTGTACTCGAACTTGAGCCTCGGTCAACAATGCCTTTAATCTCTCAAAACTTTGCTGGCACTTTTCTATCCACTCAAACTTCACATCTTTTTGTAGTAGCCTCGTCAGCGGAGTAGCTATCATGGAAAATCCCTTGAAAAATCGTCTATAGTAGCCAGCTAGGCCAAGAAAACTCCTAACCTCGGTTACGTTCCTTGGCAGTTTCCATTCAACAATCACTGAAATCTTACTCAGGTCAACTCGAATACCGTCACCTGAGACAATGTGCCCCAAAAATCTGACGTCTTTAAGCCAAAATTCACTCTTACTAAACTTGGCATATAACTGATTATCTCGTAAAATCTGCAAAACCATCCTCAAGTGCTCAACGCGCTCGTTCTTATCACGAGAGTAAATCAGTATGTCATCAATAAAGCCTACAACAAATTTATCCAAATATGGCCGAAAGATGCGATTCATCAAATCCATGAAAACTGTAGGGCATTGTTAGACTGAAATGCATGACCAAAAATTCATAGTGACCATACCTTGTCCGAAAATGCGATTTTCAGCACATCCAAGTCCTTGACTCTCAATTGATAATATCCAGATCTTAAGTCTATCTTGGAAAACACCATGGCTCCCTTCAATTGGTCAAACAAATCATCGATTCTTGGCAATAGGTACTTGTTCTTCACAGTTACCTTATTAAGTTACCGATAATTTATGCATAGCCTCATGGAACCATCTTTCCTCACAAATAATACGGGAGCACCCCACGGAGAATAACTCAGTCTTGCAAAGCCTTTATCTGTTAACTCTTGTAACTGTGCCTTCAATTCTTTCAACTCAGTTGGAGCCATCCTGTACGGAGCAATCGATATAGGTGCAATAATAGGGGCCAACTCAATCCCAAATTCAATCTCTCTAACTAGAGGTAACCCTAACAATTCCTCTGGGAAAACATCTGGATACTCACATACTATGGGCACTGATTCAATTCTTAACTCAGTCTCTTTAGCATTCATCACAAAGTCAATGTAAGCTTTATACTCTTTTCTTAGGCATTTCTGAGTCAACATGGAAGATATCACTACAGGCAACTTGTCCTGTTCATCTAATTCAACACAAAGAATATCCCCATTTTCACATTTTAACTCAGTAAATTTCCTTCCACAATTCACTATCACGTCATGAGTAGTTAACCAATCCATCCCAAGGATAACATCGAATTCATCAAACGACAATAACATGATATTAGCCGAAAAAGAATAACCTCTAATCACATTTACCTAGGGGATTTGACACTTTTATCACAAATTCCGTAGACTCTACAAGCATGTTCATACTAGAGACAAATTTCATGCAAACATATGAGTGGGTAGATCCCGAGTCAATTAAAGCAACAACATGAGTATCATATAGAGAAAATGTACCCATGATCACGTTAAGGGATGACCCCTCTTCGCAGTGCGAATAGCATAAGTCCTCGCAGGTGCTCTACCCTCGGATCTTGCAATTTGCTCTCTAGGTGTATTCTTACTACTTGTTCCACTTCCCAAATTTCTCTTTGACCTTCCTCTAATAGTACGTCCTCATCTTGCACTCTGAGATTTATCTTTCTCACCCATCTCTGGGCAATCTCTAATAAAATGGTCTAGGGGTCTATGCTTGAAACAAGCTTTCTCATTAGCTTGACACACATCGGGGTGGCGTCTGCCACACTATAGACATTCCGGTCTACTTGGTCGAACATTACCAACACTAGCAACCAAAGTGGTCTAAGCTTTAGACCTTGAGTAATGTTTACCCTTACTTCTGCTTGAGAACCCAGCTGAAGTGGCTGATCGAGTAGTGAAATCTCTTGACTTCTTGGATGAGGATTGAAATGACTTGCCTAATTGTCTCTTTTTCGAGTCACAAGACTCGATTTCAGCCTTTCTTTTCTCTTTGACTAGTTCCTCGGCCTTACAGGCTCTATCTACTAACACAACAAATTCTTTTAGTTCTAGGACACCGAAAAATAAGCGAACATCCTCATTTAACCCATCCTCAAACCTTTTGCACATAATGGCCTCTGTCAATACGCACTTCCGAGCGTATTTACTAAGTCTTACAAACTCACGCTCATATTCGGTCACCGTCATTCGACCTTGTTTTAGCTCCAAGAATTTCTCTCTTTTGTGGTCAATGAACCTTTGACTAATATACTTCTTTCGGTACTCTTCTTGGAAGATTTCCCAGTTAACTTTCTCCTTTAGTACAACCGACACAAGGGTGTTCCACCACTGGTAGGCCAAATCTCTTAAAAGAGACACGACACACTTCATGCACTTCTCAGTGTGCAAGACAACTCATCACATACCCTGATGGTATTTCAAGCCAAAATTCTTCCCTTTCAAGATCATCATCTTTACTACTCGAAATTCCTCCGCTCCTTGCTTTCGGATTCTATCAACCGGAGGCTTTTCTCTTCGCACTATCTCTACCACTTGGGGAGCTACAGGGGTAGCCTGAGGAATAGGTAGGGGTGGAGGGGGTTGAGCATTGGGATTTGCTCGAATAAACTCAGTGTACCAGCTGCTCATCATATGGAGAAAGGCCTCTTGAGCCTCTTCTCCTTGACCCAAAGTCTCGTGTCTACTTTCTACTGGCGCGGCCCCTTGCATGGGAGCCGGTGCATTACTTGCAGCATTATCGGCCGCAGCTCGATCGGGATCCATTTACTATATAAAAACACAATTTAAATCGTCAGGGGTCATCACATTATCATTATGTAAATACTCATATGTATGGCATGTACAGCTAGACTCATACTTAGGCTACGTTAATCCGAGAATCGACTAAACCTTAGCTCTGATACCACTAAGTGTAACACTCCTTACCCGTATTCAACACCTAAACTGGGTACGAGGCGTTACCGTAATTAACTTACTCAAACATACAATCTTATTCCTAATTAAAACTTCTCATTCGAAACCATAATGTCCCTCTTATAGGTATACTAGACCTTAAACATACATAAGGAATGGTTCGGGACTAAACTGGAAACTTTTGAGCACTTAGAAAATTTTGACACAAAACAAGGCCACTAGCTCGTGTGATGAGGGACACGCCCGTGTGGGCAGGCCGTGTGGTCACACACGCCCATGTCCTTAGTCCGTGTGGATTTTATCTTTCATTTCGAACTTACAGGGGTTTTCACATGGCCGAACACACGCCCGTGTCCCTCTCAAGGCCATGACATGCCCGTGTCTTCAACCGTTTGTGAAAACCTTAAAATTCAGTTTATGATGTCATCATCCCATTTAGGTCACATGGCCAAGGCACATGGCTGTGTCCTTAGAACGTGTGGCGAATTAAATTCCAAAATTCAGGTGCAAACTTTACACGACCCGAGTGTAACACCCCTATCCTGAGTCCGTCGCCGGATTAGGTTAGGAGCGTTACCAGACATATCGAAAATGTTCACAGACAAAATCATACATTCAATCATCATTCTCAGACATAATGTCCCTTAAATGGGTCCTTCAGATCCTAATCGTGCTTAGAAGTCGAGTCGGGACTAAATTTAAACACATATGAAATTTCATGAAAATTTTAAACTTTTCAAAAATACAGGGGAGACACGTCTCTGGGAGGAGACCGTGTGCCCTCCACGGCTCCTAGACACCCTCGTGTGTCCTTTCGTGTCTATTTACTGACTTGGTCCCCACGGCCACCAGACACGGCCGTGTGTCCTAACCGTGGTCCTATACTGACTTGCCCACCACGGCCACCAAACACGTCCGTGTTAAGGCTATGTTGTTTTTAGGCTACATTCTGTCAATTCACCTATGGTCTTAGGCACGCCCGTGTGCCACAACCGTGTGACATTATAGGCCATTTAGAAGGCCAAAATGCCACCCATAAGGGTCAAACCTATAAGCAACATATATCTTCCCATTTCATTCACATATAACCATCAAAGACATACCAAATAGTCATCTTAAATCATGCATATTTGACAACTAAGGAAATCACACAATAATACATTCAAAACCAACTCCAAATATAACAATTTGCATGACCAAATCTCAATTATGCCCAAACATCATTCATCTATAAACTTACCATATCAACCATGTCATATACCAACTAATCTTACCAAAACAAGTTCTCAAATCACATTCATTTAAGCATGATACCAAAAATAATTAGCCAAATCTCATGGCTAGGTTCACTTTCCAACTCATAACAAGAGCTAGCCTATACATGCCATATCTAGCCATATACATATCCAAGGTGCACCAAAATGATTTTTTTGTAGTGTGATGACGATCCTTGACGGTCCCGAGCCTTCAGTAGCTTTGACGATCTATAAAACGGAGAAAACGTACACGGAATAAGCTTTCCAAAAGCTTAGTAAGTCAATATACAAACAAACTTGATATGTAAAGCATGTAAACATATAACCACATTGGCACATTTCATCTATAAAGCAAATTTCTCACATTTATACTTTAATTCATATTCTTGGCCATATTGCCACATTTATCAATTCAAGAATCATATACACAAAGTTTTTCATATATGCTTTCCTGTAACATATTTCCAATCCATCATGGTAAAACACATAGTCACTTACCTTATATACACATTTGGTGTATTATCAACGTGCCTGAACCAGACATTCATTTACTTAATCTATCAAAACTCGAATTTGTCATTCGTATTTCCTATTTGCCCGTTGAACCATAAGAACTCTAGTAGGATACTCAGAAGCTCGGAATAGTAGTACAATGCCATCATCCCAGACGAGGTCTTACATGTACTCAGATATCGATGCCACTGTCCCAGACAGGGTCTTACAGGAATCAAAACGATGCCAATGTCCTAGAAATGGTCTTACACGTAAAGATCATAATGATGCCAACGTCCCAGACGTGGTCTTATACATAAAGCTCATATTGATGCCAACGTCCCAGAAGTGGTCTTACATATAATCAGATATCGATGCCACTGCCCCGGACAGGGTCTTACACGAATCTCAAATCAATGCCAACGTCCCAGACGTGGTCTTACATGATAAAACAGAACAGATACCTATGTCATGACATAGCTAATCCTATCTATTCCTAGGTTCACACGGGACTTCTCGGACTTAATCACTATATTAGATTTATCTCGGAATTCATACGTATAACTTCTCATAAGTATCCATAATCAACATTAGTCATATGAACAATTTTAACATCATACAAGTACGTTTATTTGCATAGTGACTTACCTCGGATTCGGTTTATCGAAATGAAAACGGCTACTCGTTTACTTTCGCTTTCCCACGATCTAAATAAATTTTCCTCGATTCTTGATCTAAACATATTCAGAATTAATCCTTTTATTCACTAATTCTTTCAATTCAATCCAAAGACACACATTTGGGGCTATTTGCAATTTAACCCTCATATTTGCATACTTTATCAATTTAGTCCATTTTTCTCAAAACATCAAATTCACAAAATCCATTTATACACAAGCTTAGCCGAATGTATATATACATCATACAAGCCCATACTTTTCATCAAATTCACAATTTAGTCCCTCAATTTGCTATTTTCTCAATTTAGTCCTATTTAACTAAATTCATCAAAACTTCAAGAACAAAACTTGTTCATCAAGCTTAAATCTTTCATTTGACAACTAAAATCATCAAAAAGCTTAACAAATCATCAATGGCATATCACACAAACATCATCAATTCATCAAATTTAGACATGGGTTTTAAAGGTCTCGAAGCAACAATTACAAAAATGTAGAAATTATCGAAAATGGATCAAAAACTAACCTTTAATTCAAGCTTGTAAGTGCCGAAAATTTGAAAGCTCTTATTCTTTCTTTCCCCTTGATATTTGGCCAAAGAAAATAAGATGATAACTATCTTCTTTCAATTGTTTCTTTTACTAAATTATGTTAATAATTAAATTACTAAATTGCCCTTCCATTAAACATATAAAACAATTTATTACTAAGGTTATTATGACATTCTACCATCCACTAATTCAATAAAGGCTTAATTGCAATATAAGGCCCCCAACTTTACAAAGCCACAACATATAGGTGCTTTAACATATAACATATAACTTCTACATTTAATACAATTTAATCCTTTTATCAAATTAAACACACAGACAGTCAAATTAGCTTACAGAAATTTAGCACATACTTATTCACATATTAACGGCACAGAATAAAATAATAAAATATTATACAGACTCAGATTTGTAGTCCCGAAACCACTGTTCTGACTAGGGTATAAATTGGACTGTTACACCAGGCACATGCTCGTGTCTTAGGCCGTGTCTCCTACGCAGTTGACACACACGACTGTGTCTCAGCCCGTGTGTTTACTACTGGGCATACTAACTTACCAAGTTAGCATGCAGGGGTATACACGGCCTATCAACACGCCCATGGGCTGACCGTGTGTCACACACGGCCTAGACACACGCCCGTGTGTCTACCCGTGTGGGTAATTGTAAAGCTATCTACCAAGCTAATTGCCACCCTGAAGTACAACCACACTTATACCATTTTATTTTGACACTCTACATGATCATAAGGCACTCCTAATGCCCAAAATCAAGACATCCATACATAGGTTTACACTACATTCATCATGAATATTCTTTACTCAATTACTCATCCCAAACACACAAGCATGCACTTCATGAACTTCTTTACCATTAAATATATATAACTTATCAAGCATTGGCCAATTTTCAATGGCCATTTAGAAAATGAATTGAATAACATTAATAGCCACACATTGGCTAACCAATATGACATATCACCAAAAATAACCAAGTTTCTATACATGCCAAACTCAAAATTAAACAAACTTTGTTATACCAAAGAGAAGTTGATAGTGTGATTTCGAACTCGATGTCCTATGATCTCCGAGTTAGTTTGGTGATACTATAAGGAAAACGGAAATGAGAGAGGTAAGCATGAAGCTTAGCAAGTTTGCATTAAATAAATAGCAACATAAAGGCTCATAGTGTCACCCATCCATTGCATTGAATAAAAAAAACACAAAGTCTCAAGCACATTCCCATAACTTACTCATGATTACTCTTACCAATTACATGTCATGTCACATATCGTAAGTATTTCTCGTGAATTACTCACATGTACCTGTATCACTTCATCACATAGCTTTAGCACTAATTTCATCTCTATTATAAGCTTAATTATTTATCCCAATGAATCACTTGGAATACCTGATGATACACAATCATCATCATACACATAAACATGATGCCATTGCCATATCCCAGATATGATCTTACATGGGGTCACATCTCGATGCCGATGCCATATCCTAGATATGGTTTTATATGGGATCTCATATCGACGTTGATGCCATATCCCAGATATGGTCGTATACGATTTTAATATTCTATACCGATGCCATATCCTAGATATGGTCTTATACGGGATCTCAATTCGGTGCTGAGGCCATGTCCAATACATGGTTTTATACGAGACCTTACCAATCTCACGTCTTGATGATTATATCCTCACACTTCTTAAAGTCTAACCGAGACTTCAACATCATAAATTTTCATCATTTTCTCATTTAACATCATTACTCAATTTCATAAAAGTAATATACATCTTCACAAATATCGAACATTTTAAAACTTAATAACATGATGTTGAATTTATTACACACAAACTTACCTCGATTCCAAAATAGGCAAATTTATCGTTCTAGTCCGAAACCTTACCTTTTCCTCGATCAAGGTTAATTCCTCATTCTTCTTGATCTATAATAACAAATTCACTCTTTTAATTACTACATTAATCAATACATTTCAATAATCATACTTTGGCAAAACTACCATTTTGACCTTAGACTTTTACAAAATTATGATTTTAGCCCTAGGCTCGTAAATCAATTCTAATCAAATTTCCTCCTCTATCAAGCCTAGCTGAACATTTATTACTCTTATAGCAACTCCCAATACTCATTATTTTACACATTTAACACTTATTTTACAACCTTTACAAAAAGGTCCTTTTAGGTGTTTTCATGGTAACACCTTTCACATAAGTTGTTTATTTAACAACTAAGACTCATTTTCTTCCATAAAATTTCAGAAATCAACACTAATGCTCTCTTGGCAAAACCCTAGGTTTTTAATCATTTTGCAAAAGATTCCCCTCATTAGCTAGCTCAAGCTATAAGGGTCTCAAAAGTATAAAAATTATCAAAGAATGACCATTAAAACACTTGCTTGCAAGGGGAAAAGCTTGACTGAAATTTTTGAGTTCTCAAACCCCTATTTTGCTGCCACCTTATCCAACAACTTTGACAAATTTTGACATTGTTTGACCCCTATGGCCGGCCACTCCATCTTCTAAAGGTCTAATTGCACAATAAGGGCCTCCAATTAATATTCTACAGCTATGAGACACCTTTAGCTTGTAAAATAGAACTTTTGTACTTTATGCAATTTAGTCCTTTTTCCCAATTAAGCATGCAATTGCTAAAATTAATGCACCAAAATTTTCATGTAGTCTTGTAATCATTCTATAACATATAAAATAATATAAAAATAATTTTCTCTGACCTTAGATTAGTGGTTCCAAAACCACTGTTCTGTCTAGCCCCTAAATCGGGCTGTTTCAAACACTCACACACCAATAACTCAGAATTAGAAATGCGGACAACCATTTACCCAGATTCAGAATCAATTGCATAGAAACCACATGTCATAATCAAAGAATCTACTTAAATAAAGGTATATCTATAAAAAACTACCAATCTAGGCCGAAACAAAGTCCCGAACACCCCTACTCTGACTTAACAAGGAGTCAAAATTCAAAAAATTTCAATCAAGCTTAAACTTGACATAGAACAAATTTTGGCATGGTCAAGACACACAACCGTGTGCTCCGGCCGTGTGGAAATACCTAGGCCATGTGGGGGGTAAACACGCCTATATTGAGGGACACATAACTTTTTTGACCTTGGGACATGGCCATGTGATCCGTCCATGTAACTCTCTGTCCAAATGTGTTAAAATAGAGCACTAGGCAGATATAGCCGTGTGAGGGTCTCACACGCCCGTGTGCCCACCAGACACGGTTGTGTGTCCAAAACACACGCCAGTGTGGGATCCCTAAATCTATAAATCGGCCACACAATTGTGTGGCCAGGCCTTGTGGCACCAAAACACTAAATCCCTAATTCCCTAACAACCACGCTCGTGTGCTTAAGGGACATAGCCGTGTGAAAATCGACAAAATCCCCAAGTCCACCACAAGGCCGTGTGGCAACAAATATTGCCCTGAAACCCTGATTCCTAATTGCACATAGCTGTGTGGACCGCCCGTGTGGGTGCGTACGCCCGTGTGGCCACCCGTGTGGTCACGAAACCACACCCAAATTGGTCAAAATCTCAGTTTTGCAATATCAAAACAAACCCCAGCCATTAAAAACTCTTTAAACAATAGAATCTTTCAAAAATCCACTAGAATCAACAATAATTTTATGTCAAAAATAAGTAGTTCAGAACACACACAAGATGTTGAATTTCATAGCAATTCAGTACCAATATCCAGTTCAATACACACTCGATATTATCAAATACAACAAATTGAATTAACAAATCAAAAATGGAAGAGAAGAGGTTCGAAACCCACACCTGATTTGTGAGGTGAACACCCGAGTCATTCACTTCGCTCCCCAAGCCAATTCAAAGACCCATCGGTCAATAACATTGAGCCCGAAGTTAATTTAGGAACCAAAAGAGGGAAAGGAAGAGAAGAAAATTCCCGGTTGAAAAAAAACAAGAAGAAAGATGGAGGAAACATTTAGGGAGATGATAAACCATATTATGTACATATTTTAATCCCACATTTGGCATACTTTTTGATTATTTATCCCCTGAATTATGGAATTTGGTGCTCCTAATCCTTTAATTTCATGTTTTATACTTAGGAGAGCACCGGAGGATGAAAAGAATGAGAAACGGGCCAAAAATGAAGAAAATGGGCCAAAGTACGAAATCCACATGGCCTGGAGAAATGCACACGGTCGTGCCTCTTTAGCAGACCTGAACACGGCCTGGACTCAATTTACACAGGCGTGCCACACGGGCGTGTCCCTGTCATGACCTGTTTTAATTCCACTCGGATTAGGATACTTAAGGGCAAAGAAAGGCATTCTGAAAGCCTATATAAACACCCTAAGTGTGACCTAAAAGGAAGCATTGAGGGAGGCCGAGGAGCCAAGCCAGAGAGGCTGAATTGTGGGATTTGCTCAAAGACAGCTAGTTGATTCATCTCAAGAAGCCGGAATCATACTCAAGATGGAAGATCTTCCCTTCAATTTCATTCAAGGGTTTTAGGGCTTTTCTTATTTTTTTTTATATTTTCTTCTAAGATGCATTCTTTTAAAAACATGAACTAAACCCCTCAAATACTTGAGGGGGATGAAACCTAAGACGGATCTTGTTATTGTTTTTTTGAACTATATGATAAATACTTGATTTGTTCTTAGTTATGTGTTCTTAATTCCTATTTTGATATTTCAAGATACTGATTCAAGTATTGATGTGCTTAGGCAGTAGAGGAATATTTCCTGTTTTAGAGTAGATCTAGCATAGTTAAGCGGAGTTGATCGCACTCCTAAAGATAGGACGATGAAAATTTGCCGGATTAAGGTCAAACCTACTATGGGAGTCCATAGATCGAGTTAATGCAATTTTTAGGGGTTTTAATTAGAAAGAGATTTCAATTAATCAACCTAGGGTTAGACCTTAGTAGCCTCGAGAGAGGTATTAATATAAATTAGGGAATCCTACGGATCTAGTCATGTGAATAAATCGTCTGGTTCAGAGTTAGATAACAAGTGAAGTCTAGGTGGATTCTTTCTTGGGTATTGTCTTAAATCAATTAGTTTTCCCAAAGGTATTTTCCCCAATTCCTTCTCTATGTCTTAGCATGTTTAGCTTAGTAATTAGTTAGTTTTAGATTAAACAACAATTCCCTTAATTCTTAGGCTAAATAATAAAAAGATAGTAATTACTAGTACTCTTGGTCCTTGCGGATACAATATTTCCGGTCTTGCCATAGTTATACTACCAAACGATAGGTGCGCTTGCCTCAATCGTTGTCGTAAGTTAGTTTTTAGGCTCGATCATTCATTATATAAATATTAAGACTTTCAAACACGATCAAGTTTTTGGCGCCGTTGCCGGGGACTAAGATACTAGGAACACTTGATTTTTATTACTTTAGCCATTTTTTTTTATTTATTTGCAATTCTATTTTTAATTTTTTTTACTTTTCTAATTTTTATTTTCTTTTTCTTTACTTCTGATAGGTTTTTCTAGTTTATGACTAGAAGGAACCCGTCAGGACCGTTGATTTTTGACCGTGATATAGAAGGTACCATTCGCAGAAACAGAAAAGAAATAAGGTGAAGCTTACAATACATAGAAGAAGAGCAAGAGGACGATACCAATACTACCAAAGAGATGGCTGATAACAATCCGCTACCTCCTGTGGTTACCGCAAACCTGGTGAATCAAAATCTTGCTCCTCGTATTATGTATGATTATGCTAAACCTAATTTAACAGGAACTGGTTTCATTAATTATTAACAAAAATTAATCTTATACATATTTAACTATATCGAAATGAACCATTCAAACATGATCGTGTATACACTTGTCATTCATTCCATACTCTATTCGGCTATCAAATTACCCTATTAAAAATCACGACATAATCGACATGACATATACCTATTTATACAATTTCATAATTCCAAAATTAAGCTTTCTCATTTGACCGAATATGCCATATGCATTATAACATTTCAATTTGATATAAACTTGAATAAACCAATTTAATAACATTTTTTCCTAAATCAATGAATCAAACATTTCCTCATATATGCAAATGTTAACTATACATCTATTCATGCAAACTCACATTGCCGATTATACTGCATAAAGATCATGCATCATTGCCGTAAATCACCGGTATAAAACCTGCTAGGCGTCAGCCTGAATCACACACCGGCACTAGGCCTGCTAGACCCAAGGTATGAAATTTAATCACCGGCATTTAGCCTGCTAGGCAATAAGCCCGATATACTTCACTGGCACAAGGCCTGCTAGGCAATAAGCCCGATATCGATATCATTATAACATCTCATACACCCTACATGTTATCAATATCACATATATCACACATAACTCATATCACTTTAACATATCAAACTCAATTACATTTAGCTGCATTTCATTATTAATTCACCTATCACATTCGGCTTTGGCAACATTTACATTTATAAATTGAATAATTCAGCATGTAATCAAGGTTATAACTGATATTAACGGTATTAAATTGCTTATAGACTTACCTTGGATATCGTCGGACGACAAGAACCGGCTATTAGATAACTTTCGCTTTTCCCTGATCCAAGTCCGTTTTTCTTTGTTCTTGATCTAAACATTTTTTTAAAATAAGCTCATTCAAATACATTTACATTCAATTTAGTCCTAAAACATGTAAATGGGCAATTTACCCTTTTACCCCTAAAGTTTATAACTTTTGCAATTTAATCCTGTTACGGGCCGGCTCGGATGAGTCGAAACGTATATGAGTTGCCCAATCGTCTACGAGGAGGGATCAAGCCTTAGGAAGATATTCGGAAAATATGGATGTATTTGCGGAAGCTTTAATGAATAGAGTAGGAGATGGTTTGATTCGATGGAACAAAATAAAAATGAAAAATAGATAAAAGATAATTTTGATGGAAGCGGATAAACGAACTTAAACGAGAAACAATTCAACACTAAAGAGTGTCACCCCGGATTCTATAATGTTTAAGGTGAAAAATGGTAATCGAAGATGGAAACGGAAATACGAACTTAACTTAAGAAAGATTCAACACTATATAACAGTGTCACCCCGTTTCTTATATCGTTAAGGTGGATAGATGGAGATAGTTTGATGAACGCCACACCAAACGAAATTTGGTGATAAGTTCAAACAAGTCGAAGACGCCACAAGCAAGCTTGATAAGTCTAACGAAACTTGTACGAAAACGAAGGGGAGATAAACTCACTCAAATGAACAAGGTTCATAAAATTTCATTCATGAAAATTCTGTATGCTCCATACAAATGACAATGGCCAAATATTTATAGCCAATGTGCCTTACAAATAAAAATAAATAGCAATAATTTTTTTTTTGTCTTTAATTGCCGTCCAATTTTTCAACAAAGCTTGTCTCCCCCATTTCAATTAAAATTATCCACCCATTTGTTTATTCAAGATAAGCATGTTGTCCAACAACCCCATTATATATGCTTCCATTCAACCTCCCAATATGCCGTCCAAACATAGATATATTCTCTCCACAAAAACTTTATTCAATTGTTCCACTATGCATCACATGTTTTATTTTTTTATTTTTTTAAGGCTCCAATCAATTCACTAAGTATTTTATTCATCCCAAAACCATGGTCATTCCAAAGCCATGCCGTCAAACTCACAAAAGACAAAGGAATTGTGCTTGATTATTTAAATGCTCCATGTGCCCAATTTAGAATGTGCTTGCCGTCCATATGCTTTATCATGCCATGAAGAGCCTTATCAATTATTTAATTCACCCACATGCTCTTCTTTCATATTTCAAGACCATGAATTGTTTAATATTCCACCTTGTGCCGTCCAAGTGTATATTCCCTCAAACAAAACATTTTTACATTTTTAATTTCATTCTTATGTGCCGTCCATATCATGAATGTGGCCTTGTATATTTTAATTCCACCCATTAGCTCCATTTGGCCGTCCAAGGTAAGTGCACCATGTTCCCCATTTGTTTTATTTTATTCCACAATGCTCTATTCTTGTGCCGTCCAACATTCCCTCAAATAATACATTTTAATTCATCATGCTTCATGGTTCTTTGACTTATTGCAATTCACGCATGCTTGTTAAAATTTTAGCCCCTTTGTGCCATTCAACGTCCCTTTGTAGTCATCTTATTTTAATCCCACATGGCTCCACTTGATTTCATCTTCATTTGCTCCATGCATTTGAAAGTCAAAATCTTCCATGCAATTGCTGCATGCTAATGGTCTGCCTCTCACTTTCAATTGCCATTGCCCAAGTGATTCACATGCTTGAAGAGCCGATTGTCTTACTTAAAACCCATCCACGTGCAGTAACTTGAAGAGCTTCATAGTGTGGTCTGATATCCCTATTGCAACATAAAAAAAATGCAACAATTAAAATTAACCCATTGCCTCATAAAATTAGCAACAGATATCTAGACATATTAACTCGGTAATCACTAATTAAATTAATTAGTGACACATATTTATTGACAAAAACTAATGCACGAAAGAAAACAAATTAATTAAAGCTTGCACAATTTAATTTTAACTAAATTACTTAATTAACTTGAACCAAATTAATTAAATTTCCTTTAATTAATTTAAGCGAAGTTAACTAATTTTTATTCCATCAATTAACTAATTAAAATGAGCTAAGAGGTGAGCTAATAACGAGCTCCACAAATTAAAAATCGTTGGTGCCCCGGGCGTGCTCGCATCATCCCCTCCCTCTTCAAGACAATTCGTCCTCGAATCGACTCGTTGGTTGTTCGAACAAAACTCCTTGCTCGCTTTTCCTCGATTAAACGGGACGGATAAAAAGCACGATACCTGAAAAGGATAACCAAGAATTAGCAAGATCGGTCTCAAACTAACTTGCATTACAAGACAAATAGTTCTCAAGCAAAGAAGCAAAAATATGTTATCATACAAAAGGAACAATGCCTTGTCAAATTTGTGGAACAAAATAGGATAAGCTTCAAAACATGCATACGATTTGAATGGATTCCACAAGTTAAAATAAACATGCGAATAACACATCAAATGATAGATATAGTTGTCAAAAGCAAGTAATGAAGAAAAAGCATATGGCACTTGAGATTGAACATTCAAACCTTGCTTTGTATTCGCACATGAATAAAAATTATCAAACACAAAATTCTTTTTGTCTTCTTTTAAAACAAATAGACCATTAATAAACAAAATAGGGCATTCAAATAATTCATGATCTAAATGCTTTACAAAAGGGCAGTCATCATTATGAACTCTTTCAACATCTAAAATGAACAAAAATGTTTCAACAAATGCTTCATGAAACTTATCGAAAACAATTATCTTTTTGTCAAGAACTAAAACAGATAGTCCATTATCCAACAAGATAAAACAATGAAGAACATCACGTTTTAAAGATTTTACAAGAATGAATTCATCAATGTGATTCTTGTCAACATCCAAAGAAAACAAAATGGGTTCATAGGTTTTAAGTGTCTTACCTTTGGGTGTTGAAAGAAAGAAATCGACTTTACCTTCACAAACTGAAAATTGAAGATCGAATTTACCTTGCTCGATCAAGACGAACCTTCTCTCCTCGGGCATGTAATGTAGTCGATGTTTTATTCGCGAATCAACATTTTTCAAATAAAATGGGAATTCCATGTACACGACTTGCATGTACCAACACAAAATTTGCTTAAGGAACGAATAAAAATTGAAAACCAAGTTGACAAAATTCGTTACCTTATTCAAAAACCAAGTATCAAGAATATAGAAATCTTTCAAACTTACCGGATGATACTTGAGTTTTCCACAAAACAAATCGAAACATATGTTTGATTTATGGGACTTAGGTTCCGAAAAATCAATTACGTTAGACCAATAAGAATTATGTACTTTCGAGATAAGGTGATCAAAACTCTTAACATATTTCAAAATGTATTTACAAAAACTCAATGATTTCATATTAGACAACGAGTTAATATCATAATATCTACAATCAAACAAATTGGGGTTAGAAGAAAAATCATCTTTATACAAAAAATTTGATGCTTCAAAACGCTTACCTTCCTTACCTTTTTTAATCAAATGAAAACGTCGTTCTTCCGGGAGGTATTGGAGTGGGTATTCATCATTTAGCTTCTCGGAAACCTGAAAAGAAGAAATAGAACAAGTACAAACTTCAAGCGGGTTAATTGATTCAACACTCTCTTTTTCTCGTTCGTTTTGTTCTTTTTCTTTTTCTTTCTCTTTTTCAATTTCTTTTTCTTTTTCTTTTTCTTCTTTTTTTCTTCTCTCGAGTTCTTTCCATATTCGCTCGTTTTCTCTCATGATCTTCTTTTGCCTTTCTTTTCTTTTTAGTTTTTTTCTTTCTTCCTTTCATTATGACAAGAAGAGGATACAAAAGAATCAAAATGAGTAAAATTTTGTTCAAGAGAAGGGCTAGGGTTCTCAAAGATATCTCGATGAGTTCTTCGGGGAGAATACTCCATGGACACTTTCGTGGAAATTCCTGAACGAATATACTGATCAACTCGCATGTCTTGGAGGGAATAAGAATCATCATATGTACTACCTTGAGAATAATCTTTCGTGGATGAATACCGTCTTGAACTTCTTGAGGAATAAGAATTTCGATTACAATCTCTTCTCGAATATTCTTTGAAAGTGTGTCTTCGGGATGATCTTGACTCCATCCTTCGACTTGAAGAAAGTCGATCTCGTTGGTCTAGTTCCTCAATCCGATCCAAGTTCTTTTCCAACTTGTTTATGGCTCTTCGCACTCCGTTCAACAAGTATTGGTAATCATTGGATGAGAACTCTTCTTGAGACATATTTATTGCTGAAAAAGAAACTATTATAACAAAGGGAAATAAACCGATAAAAATTAAAATACCTTACCACAAAATCTCACAAGTCACTCGTAAAGAAAATTCGCTCACACTCGTGTTTTTCACTCGAATATGGCTTTTTTTCTTTAAGGTAGCACTCGTGTCTTTTACCGCTATTTCTCGCTCTCACAATTTCGCACTTTGTTTCAAAAAGACTTATTGTAGTTTGAGGGTCGGCTTCAAAATTTGTAACAATGGTTTTGGTGTCGGGTAGGCTAAACAAAAGAAAAATTTTGGGTATCGAGTAGGCTAAAACAAGAGAAAAAAAAATTTCGGGGGTCGGGTAGAAGGAAAGAGGGTAGAGGGGTGGTTTTGAGATCGGGGTAAAGAGTAATGAACAAAACTTGCAAACTTAAAAAAACAAAAAAAAAAATTTCCACACACCTTTTTTCTTTTTTAAACTCTCTCCTTTTTTTTTTACTTCTCTTTTTTTTTTTTGTATTCGTATATTTTTTTATACGAATTTCTTTTTTATTTGAACTTTTTTTTGTATCTCTTTTTTTTTTGAACTTCAAATATACTATAATGAAATACAAGGAAAAAAAATTACAACTTGAATATTTTTATTTTTTTAACTTATGAATTAACTTCTGGCTTCACGATGGTCGTCGGTAGTCCTCGTTTTGTAGCTCTGATACCAGATGATACGGTCTGTCTCGGGTTAGGAGGCGAATCGTAAATGTTGCCCGATCGTAAATTAGACAGTTTCTCTTTCAACTAACAAAAGGGACAATTTTATTGGAAATAATATCTTTGAAATGTAAGGATAGGTGATAGGTTGAAATGGGTAAATATTTGAAACAAGAAAGAACCTTTAATAAAAATTAAAGACTCGAATCTTATAAGTTTCAAATTGATGGAATGAGTTTCGAAATAAAACCGAGACCCACTATCTAGCGAGATAGGAACCAACGATATAGGTAGATGGACACCACACCTGAAAGGATGATAAGTTCAAAATAAGGAAAGAACGACGCCACTAGAAAACTAGATAAGTCAATTCAAAACTTGGAATTTGAATGAAAGAAAAATTTCTTTTGGTGAATATTCACTCTCCTAATTCTCAAGGTTTGAATTGACTTATCTAGTTTTCTAGTGGCGTCGTTCTTTCCTTATTTTGAACTTATCATCCTTTCGGGTGTGGCGTTCATCTACCTATACCGTTGGTTCCTATCTCGTTAGATAGTGGGTCTCGGTTTTATTTCGAAACTCATTCCATCAGTTTGAAACTTATAAGATTTGGGTCTTTAATTTTTATTAAAGGTTCTTTCTTGTTTCAAATACGTACCCATTTCAACCTATCACCTATCCTTACATTTCAAAGATATTATTTCCAATAAAACTATCCCTTTTGTTAGTTGAAAGAGAAACTGTCTAATTTACGATCGGGCAACATTTACGATTCGCCTCCTAACCCGAGACGGACCGTATCAAATCCTCCAGGAATAAAACATAAAATTCATGAAATTAGTTTGCAATTCTTTAAGGCCGAATACTCCTAATGCTTATTTAAGTTCATACAAGCCATTTATTTTGCATTTTAATCTCTCATTTATTTATTTTCACAATTTAAGCCATCACACTTCATATCATATATAATTTTCATACTTTAAACATGATAATCTAAGAAATATATTTCTATTCTTCCATCAAACATAACATTTCACCAACATTCATCAAGAACCGAATCTAAAACATACTTTTAAACTAAAATTTCCACATGGGTTTGTTGATATTCAAGGTAACCAATTTGAACATATAAAGAAATCACAAAAATCATGTTAAATTTCTAACCTTAAGAACATGAAATGACCGAAAGTTAGGAGCTTGGGTTCCCTCTTTTTCTTTTGTAATTTTCGGTAATGAAAAACTAAAGAATAAAAGATGAACACACTCCTTCATCTCTCTTTTTTTTATTAACTCATATAAAATAATATTAGTCAAATCCCACTTACTAAAAACTTACATAAAATATAATAAAAAGTCATCATACCGTCCACTTTCTTAAACTATGGGTAATTTGACATGCAAACCCATACATGCAAGAAATTTGTCAATTAAACCCTTCCAATTTAAAAAGGCTACTTTTACCTTTTTAATAATTTAATCCTTTTTCTTGAATTAATCACCCAAATAAACAAATCATCCTATGAAATTTTCACACATACTAATTCACCTATAATTAACACAGAAAATAATATTTAATTATTATTCAGACTCGGATTCGTGGTCTCGAAACCACCTTTCCGATTAGGGTCAAATTCAGACTGTTACAACTCTCCCCCCTTAGGGATTTTCGTCCCCGAAAATCTTACCGTTAAACATAATCGAATATTGTTACTTCATTGAATCCTCAGGCTCCCACATAGCCTCTTCTAATTCATGCCGATTCCATAACACTTTCACTAACGGAATTTTCTTATTTCTCAGCTCTTTCACTTCACGGGCTATGATACAGATCGATTCCTCCTCGTACGTCATATCAGATCAGATTTCAATCTCAGATGAGGCAATCACATGTGACGGATCAGATCTATATCTACGAAGCATTGAAACATGAAATACATTGCGTATCTTTTCTAGTTCAGAAGGCAAGTTTAATCTATACGCAACAGGCCCGACACGTTCTGTAATATCCGAGATTTAGGGGTTATGCATTTTTTTAACTTAATTGTATGTGGTAGCATGCCTATGTGTGGTTTGAATGTGTTTTGGAGGTTTCGGGAACCTTAGAATGTAGGTAAAAGCCTTAGAAAAATATTGGATTTTAAATATTGAGGGAGAGCTAAGGGAGCTAGGCCTTAAGGGAAATTAATGTGGAGGTTAGGACACAAATAACCTAGTGGCAGAGTGGCAAAGGAGACGCCACTTAGAGCATGAGGGAGTGACACCTCAGGAGCTAAAAGGGGACAAGGTTCGAGCTGTTGAGGCAGCATTTTGGCATTTGTTTTTACGTCAGGAGGAGGGGAGAGTTGGATTCAGCTATGGCACTTGAAAAGAGGGATTTGACTGAGTCAAATTATTTTAAATGTGTAGAAAGGAGAAGGGATGAGATTGGACTTAATATGAACTTATTTGAAGAGTGATGTTGAGAGAAAATAGGAGAAAAACAAGGGATAGGGAGTGAGGTTGAGGAGTTGGCCAAATATGGGACTTTAGGGGGGTATAATTCGGTCATACAAGGGGAGCTAGGTGCCGAATTTACTTAGTGTAGTGATAGGCATCTTTTTGTGATTTTCCTCTCTTCCAAAAGCTCTATTTCCTTTCTCTTTTCTTTTGTGTCCAGAAACCGAAACTTCTTAAACCTTACCTTCTTTTTCTTCTTCATCTTCCCACCGATTTCACCATATTCAAAAGCAGAAATACTTCTTGTGTTAGCCGAAACCTTCCTCTTTGGATTCAAAAGTCGAACCATATCTCTCTGTGCCCATTTCTTTTCTTTTTGTTTTTCATTTTAAGAACTCTCTTTTCTTTTACAAGGAAGCCGAATCTCCCTTTCACCATCACCCTTTACTTTTTTCTATTTTTACTCCCTTACTTATCCTATTTGAATATTTTCTCAAGCCTCATCTCTGTGCCGTTGACTATTTCCTCCTAATCTCTTCAAACGTGGGTTAGTGGTAGGTAATTTCTTCTCTAGCAATCGATTTTGCTTCTTTTTCATTTGGGTACCGAAACCAAATGGTTAGGCCTTGGTTTTTAGTGCATAAAGGAGCATTAAGGATTCTCTTAGGTTTGACTACTGAAGGTAAGGGGTAGTATTCGGCCAAAAGCCATTTTCATAAGCCTTATGGGTTGGAACCGATTCTGACTTGGGTTGTGTAGGGATTTCGGCAAACTTGGAGGGTAAAGCAGATATCTTCGGGAGTTAGATTCACATTGGTAAGATTATTCAGTGAGTGTTAGATTTAATATGTTTGGACTATAACATTAGTGATTAACCAAGTATCCTGATTAAGTGTATTCGATGGATGCGGGTACCAGTCAAGGAGGAAAAGGGGTAGCCCCTACCCCTAAGTTTAAGAAGCGATCAGTCTCTACAGTACGGGATTGGCCACCGGGGTGTGGGCGCGTCGAAGTAAGCGGGATTATAGGCAGATAGCGATAGTTTCGCTTAGTGACAGCGTTGGTATTGAGAGCGTAATACTTCAGGTTATCAGGTGTGTAATTATTGCACTGTCCTCCTGTAATTGTATTTGTTGATATATATATGTGTGTATATGATGTGTATGGTAGCCAGAAATAATGGCTGAAATGGTGTGGCTACCCATGGAAGGTAATCGGTTAATCAGGTCAGTGTTTTATGGTATTAATCTACCTGTGGCATATGTGTGAAATTATTGTAAGCATGTGATGTATGCTCCTTAGAATTTTAATGTTATTTTATCATGAAATATATATATGCATGGGGATTGGGATATGATTATTGAAGGACAGGGTGTACATATTTATGTACGTAGACTGATGTTAGCCTTGAGCTACGTCATCACTTGATGTTGGCTATGTGCATCATCAAGGTTGGATGTTGGCTATGTGCCACATCGTGGACAGATGATAGCTGTGTGCTTCACCGTGGATTGAGGATGACTTTGAGTCACCTTGTAGATACAGAGATGTGGGGTCACTTAGGTGATCGGTGGCTATGCTACGACCTTGGGCAGCAGGTCTGCCAAGGAGGTGTGTAGTGGTTGAAGGGTCGATTTAGTAATCCCCTGGTGTGTGCGGCAGGTACGGGGGTGTGTAGCGGATGGACACTAGGTTGGGTTGGGATTCATTTTGCATGATTATTTATATGTGGACTGTGTTGATGTGGGCCAAGCCCATTTGTGGAGACATGTGAAATAATTATACACTGAGTCGGCTTGACTCACCCTATTTTCCAAAACAATGTAGGTAATACATGAATCCTGGACCGGGCTGGAGCGGATACGAGGTGGCCATCCAGAAGATGTTTTATTTGTTTAAGCACTTTATATTTTCAGTACTTTTGAGTAAATCTTTATTGTAATAAGGCCACTTAAAGCATTTTGGGGATTTTTATTATGTTTAAGTTGGATTGATTATCGAATTAATAACTAGGAATGTTTTATTTTAAAAGAAAAACAATTTACACCTTAGAAACTTATGTTAAGGTTTCAAATCCGGATATTTGTAATAACAAAATTTTCCTTAGAATTTCAAAAGTGCAAGGTTTTAAACTACACACAATTTGCAAAGTTTTACTCTTTAAGCAACCTAGTTCCAAAATGATAAATTTATTTGCAAATAAGTCAGCTTTTATAAATAACGAAAAATTATTCTTCTTTCAACCTTATGTCAAATTCTTTTAAACTTTTTCCTAAGTAGCATTCTGAATTCGGCCGTGGTGTTTTGGGCCGGGTTTGGGGCGTTACACGTTTGATGATCTCATACGGTCTGATGAACCTCGTACTTAATTTGCCTTTACGTCCAAATCAAAGCACTTTCTTCCACGGTGAAACTTTCAAAAATACCTGGCCTTTGACCTGAAACTCAATGTCCTTACGTTTCAAATCAGCGTATGACTTTTGGCGATCTGATGCGACCTTCAAACTATCACGAATCACTACCACTTTCTATTCAGTCTCTTTGATCATATCAACCCCGTGTATCTTGTTTTCACTGAGCTCGGTCCAGTATAATGGTGTACGACACTTACGGCCATACAAAGCTTCATAGGGTGCCATTTTGATACTAGATTGAAAGCTATTATTATAAGCAAATTCAATCAGAGATAAATATCATTCCCATGTACCTTCAAACTTGAGGATGCAACATCTCAACATATCCTCAAGTATCTAAATGATTCGTTCAGATTGACCATCAGTCTACGGATGAAAAGTTGTGCTAAAGTGTAATTTGGTACCTAAAGCATCTTGCAATTTATTCCAAAACTGCGACGTGAATCTTGGGTCTCTGTCCGAAACAATGGAAATCGACACACCATGTAATCTCTCAATTTGAGATACATACAACTCAGCAAGCTTATCGAGTGAATAATCCGTATGAACTGGAACAAAGTGAGCTGATTTGGTTAGTCTATCCACTATAACCCAAATTGCATCTTTCTTACTCGATGTCATAGGCAAGCCGGATACAAAATCCATAGTAATTCTGTCATATTTCCATTCAGGTATCATGATCGGCTGAAGTAACCTAGAAGGCACCTGATGCTCGGCCTTTACTTGTTGACAAACTAAACACTTCGAGACAAATTCAGATATGTCCCGTTTCATACCAGGCCACCAATAAAACTGTTTCAAATCATTGTACATTTTCGTGCTACTCGAATGTACAGACAATCTGCTATTGTGAGCTTCATTCAATATCATCTAAATCAAATCTAAATTCCTCGGAACACACATTCGGTCATTGAACTTCAAACAGTCATTCTCGTCTATTCGAAACTCTGACTCAACATTGTTCTCACAATGAACTCGTCTTGCTAACAGATCTTTGTCAACTTTTTAGGCATCACTAATTTGTTGAATAAACAACTGTCTTGCTTTTAATTCAGCCACCATCGAATCATCATCAGATGTAACTATATGCGCGTACGCACGAAGAGCAAATAATGATTTTCGACTTAAAGCATCCGTAACAACATTGGCTTTCCCCGGATGATAGTCAATCACTAATTCGTAATCTTTCAATAGCTCTAACCATCTATGTTGTCTCAGGTTCAAATCTTTCTGAGTGATCAAATACTTCAAACTTTTGTGATCTGAATAGACATGACATTTCTCACCGAACAGATAATGACGCCAAATCTTTAACGCGAATATAATAGCTGCTAGCTCCGAATCATGTGTCGAGTAATTTCTTTCATGTGGCTTCAATTGCCTCGAAGCATAGGCTACGACTTTGCCTTCTTGCATCAAAATGCAACCCAAACCATTCAAAGAAGCATCACTATAAACAACAAATTCTTTACCTAATTTAGGTTGAGCTAACACTGGGCCTCAGTCAAAAGAGCTTTCAACTGATTAAAACTTTTCTGACAATTTTCCGTCTATTCGAACTTAGCATCTTTCTGTAATAGCTTTGTCAAAGGTGTGGCTATCATAGAGAAACCTTTCACAAACTGTCGGTAGTAACCAGCAAGTCAAATTTCGGAAACATTTTTCGGTGGTTTCCAATCAAGTATAGCTGATATTTTATTCGGATCAACCCGAATACCTGATGCTGAAATAATGTGGCCCAGAAAACTAACTTCACTCAACCAGAACTCACATTTACTGAACTTAGCATACAACTGTTTATCTCGCAAAGTTCATAGCACAAGTCTCAAGTGCTCAGCATGCTCAGCTTCATCTTTGGAGTAGATCAAAATATCATCTATAAACACTACCACAAATTGATCCAGATACTATCTGAAAATCTGATTCATCAGATACATAAAAACTGCAGGTGCATTAGTAAGTCCAAAAGGCATAACCAAAAACTCATAATGTCCGTACCTCGTTCTAAAAGCAGTCTTTGGCACATCAGAATCTCTGACTCGCAACTGATAATAACCCGATCTGAAATCTATCTTTGAAAACACTGAAGCCCCTTTCAACTGATCAAACAAGTTGTCAATCTGTGGGAACGGGTATTTATTCTTTATAGTCACCTTATTCAGCTGCCGATAATCAATGCACATTCGCATAGTCCCATCTTTCTTTTTCACAAATAAAACTGGTGCACCCCAAGGAGAGAAACTCAGTCGTGCAAAGCCCCTATCTGTTAACTCTTGCAACTGTGCTTTCAACTCTTGTAATTCTGTAGGTGCCATCCGATACGGAGCTATCGAAATCGGAGTCGTCCCCCGGTACTAATTCAATGCCGAACTCTATTTCTCGAATAGGTGGTAAACCTGGTAGTTCTTCAGGAAACACATCTGGATACTAGGACACAACTGGTACGGTTTCAATCTACTTCTCAGTCATTTTATTATCAAGCATATAAGCCAAGTAAGCTTCATACCCTTTTCTCACATGCTTACGAGCTAACATCGAGGATATTACTGCTAGTAACCCATTCAAGTCATTAGATTCAATCCGGATAATTTCACCGTTCTGACATCTCCAATGGTCTTTCTTTTGCAATTAACAACAGCATCATGCAAAGTTAACCAGTCCATTCCCAAAATTATATCAAACTCATTAAAAGGTAACAACATTAAATTAGCTGGGAAGCATGAATCCCGAATCATCAACGGGCAACTTTTACACACTTTATCAACTAGAACTCATCGACCCAAGGGGTTTGATACACTAATCATAAACTCAGTAGACTCAACAAGCAGAGTCTTTCTAGATACTAAAGTTTCACACACATAAGAATGAGTCGAACCAGGATCAATCAACGCAACAACAGTAGTATCATAAAGAGTGAAAGTATCGGTAATAACATTTAAGGAAGAAGCATCCTCTCGTGCGCGTATAGCATATGCTCTAGTAGCTGCACGAGCCTCTAATTGAACTGCAGTATCTTTGGTTCCTTTCTGACTGCCACTTACATTTTCTGAATGTCTAGGTGGTCTGCCACGCACTGATACATTGCTCGGTCTTGTATTCTGAGCAATATTTTGCTCGGCTAGCATCGGGCACTCCTGAATAAAATAATCCAACAATCCACATTTAAAACAGGACCGATCATGGAATCTACAACTCCCGGAATGCCATTTCCCACAATGCTTTCACTCAACCCGGTTCTGCTGGACATTACCAACAATGGACATCGAAGTAGCTCGGGAACCCACGGAAGGTCGATCTCGTCTAGATAAGTCTGAAGTAGCTTTATGTCGGCCGGATTCATCTTTGAACTTCTTGGATACAGAATGAAAAGTCTTACTCGATGATCTTTTACGAATGTCTCTAGCTTCCAATTCAACTTTTCTTTTCTTTTTCCCAAGCTCTTCGGCTTTGCAAGCTCGTTCGACAAGTACCACGAACTCTTTAATCTCGAGTATGTCGACTAGCAACTTAATATCTTTATTCAGACCGTCTTCGAATCTTTTACTCATAATAGCCTGAGTTGACACACATTCACAAGCATATCAGCTCAGTCTCACAAATTTCTGCTCATACTCAGTCACGATCATACGACCCTGTTTCAATTCCAGAAATTCTTTTCATTTTTGATCAATGAATCTCTGACTAATATATTTCTTATCGAACTCGGTCTGAAAGAAATCCCAAGTCACTTTCTCTTTCGGAACCACCGATACTAGTGTATTCCACCAGTGATATGCAGTGTCCCGTAATAAGGATATAGCACACTTCAAGCATTCATCTGGAGTACATGATAGCTCGTCAAGCGCACGGATAGTATTATCAAGCCACAGCTCAGCTCACTACACGTCATCATCATCATTAGCTTTAAATTCTTTGGCCCCGTGTTTCCTGATTTTATCAACGGGAGGCCTGCTAGATCTCATCAGATCTATCATCGGAGGTGCTGAAGGTATCGGAGATGGATTATTCGGGGTGGAGGTTGTTGTACAGCCGGATTAGTCCTGGCATATTATGTAAACCATTCATTCATCATCTGGTAGAAGGCTTGCTTAGCCTCCTCCTCATGGCTACTCGAGATAGGTCGAGGGTATACTGGCGCTGACCCATGTGCGGGACCAGGTGTTACGCTCTCAACATCATCAGCTATGGCTCTGTCGGGATCCATTAACTATATAAAATCACAATTTAGATGTCAGAAGTCATCACACTATTGCATTATAATTTAAGGCATGTATAGCTAGACTCACATGAGCTACAGTAGTCCTAGAGTTAACTAAATCGTAAGCTCTGATACCAATCAAATGTAACACCTTACACCCGAGTCTGTCGTCGGATTAGGGTCATAAGGTATTACTGAACACATGTACAGATTCAAACATTCATTCAAGTCATGTTCATATATATATATACATAAAGCTTATAGCTAATTAAATATTAAACATATGGATCATACCTCTAACTTTACTCATAACCATCTCATATATCAAGTTATAATTTCAAACAAATAAACATGCCACAAGACTATACAATATATACACTTTACAAAACGCATAACTTGAATCATATGCACAACATCTCAATAATGTTCTAATACCTAACCAAAAATTTAACACTTTGCTTTATTTATTCTATGCATGCTTATACATGGCTTAATGACCATAAGTAGGTACGACATTAACTACTCCATAATATGACCAAGCATATTTCATTAATTATTAACAAAAATTAATCTTATACATATTTAACCATACTGAAATGAGCCATTCAAACATGATCGTGTATACACTTGTCATTCATTCCATACTTTATTCGGCTATCAAATTACCATATTAAAAATCACGACATAATAAACATGACATATACCTATTTATACCATTTCATAATTCCAAAATTAAGCTTTCTCATTTGACCGAATATGTCATATGCATTATAACATTTCAATTTGATATAAACTTGAATAAACCACTTTAATAACACTTTTTCCTAAATCAATGAATCAAACATTTCCTCATATATGCAAATGTTAACTATACACCCATTCATGCAAACTCACATTGCCGATTATACTGCATAAAGATCATGCATCATTGCCATAAACATTCAAGATCAAAGTATTTTAACTTAGCCATTTTCGCATGGCTATACTTATATACAAGACAAAACTTATTGTTTTAAAAACTTAGTCTAACCTATACATGCCTTTGGTTCAAAAACTAAGCTTATAAGTACCAAAATAAGGTGATAGTGTGGATGACTTCGCTGACGATCCCCTGAGCTCGTAGCTTGATCAACATCTATAAAACAGTGTAACAAACACACAGAGTAAGCTAACTTAGCTTAGTAATTCTTAAGTAAATTTAACAAATCGGCTAATTATTTAAATAAGTTAAACCAAACAAATTCTTAACTTTTATAAAATAATATGACATTTATGTGTTATCATAGTTGAATATCAATATCCATATATAACAAAATATTTATCATCATCTACTTTAAAAGTAGAACTCATCAAATACACATCACTTAATAAATATATATATATTCCGATATGTAACCGAATATCATCTTCCATGTACATATAAAGTCAGCCCCCATAACCAAAAGTATATTTAAATACAATCTCACATATTTGATAACACATATATATATTTCACAAAACCCAATGAATATACAAATTATTTCATATGACCGAATATATATAAACATATCTATGTATATAGATATACATACATGAACATCTTTTAAACAACTCTCGTGTTTTCAAGAAAACAACCTCCACGTAACATAATTTATCCACATATCCGAACCACCAAATGCAAAACACATTTATTTCACCATTTTATTTGCTCATTGACATCATATATAACATATATGTATGAAAATACATACCTTATGGCTGAATTAACAAAATTCATTTGCATAAGCATAGACTTACTTTATTTGTTCCATAACTTAATCATTTCGTAGTCTAAGCTCGGAATTGTAAATCACCGGTATAAAACCTGCTAGGCGTCAGCCTGAATCACACACCGGCACTAGGCCTCCTAGACCCGAGGTCTGAAATTTAATCACCGGCATTTAGCCTGCTAGGCAATAAGCTCGATATACTTCACCGACACAAGGCCTGCTAGGCAATAAGCCCGATATAGTTCACCGGCACAAAGCCTGCTATGCAATAAGCCCGATATCGATATCATTATAACATCTCATACACACTACATATTTTCAATATCACATATATCACACATAACTCATATCACTTTAACATATCAAACTCAATTACATTTAGCTACATTTCATTATTAAATCACCTATCACATTCAGCTTTGGCCACATTTACATTTATAAATTCAAAAATTCAGCATGTAATCAAGGTTATAACCGATATTAACAGTATTAAATTGCTTATAGACTTACCTCGGATATCGTCGAACGACAAGAACCGGTTATTTGATAACTTTCGCTTTTCTCCAATCCCAGTCCGTTTTTCTTTGTTCTTGATCTAAACATTTTTTAAAAATGAGCTCATTCAAATGCATTTACATTCAATTTAGTCCTAAAACATGTAAATGGACAATTTACCCTTTTACCCCTAAAGTTTATAACTTTTGCAATTTAATCTTCAAGGCATAAAACCTAAAATTCATGAAATTAGGTTGCAATTCTTTAAGGCCGAATACTCCTAATGCTTATTTAAGTTCATACAAGCCATTTATTTTGCATTTTAATCTCTCATTTATTTATTTTCACAATTTAAGCCATCACACTTCATATCATATATAATTTTCGTACTTTAAACATGATAATCTAAGAAATATATTTCTATTCTTCCATCAAACATAACATTTCACCAACATTCATCAAGAACCGAATCTAAAACATACTTTTAAACTAAAATTTCCACATGGGTTTGTTGATATTCAAGGTAACCAATTCAAACACATAAAGAAATCACAAAAATCATGTTAAATTTCTAACCTTAAGAACATGAAATTACCGAAAGTTAGGAGCTTGGGTTCCCTCTTTTTCTTTTGTAATTTTCGGTAATGAAGAACTAAAGAATAAAAGATGAACACTCATTCATCTCTCTTTTTTTTTATTAACTCATATAAAATAATATTAGTCAAATCCCACTTACTAAACACTTACATAAAATATAATAAAAAGTCATCATACCGTCCACTTTCTTAAACTATGGGTAATGTTGTAACACCCCCAAACCCGGCCCAAACACTACAACTGGATCTGGTATGCCACTAAGGAAATTTTTCAAAAACATATGGCACTTTGAAAAACAATTAGCAAGTTTAAATATTTATACCGAAAACTTAATAATTGATAAATTCATATAAGGTATAAAGTTATAAAATGCCTTGGTGAATTTTAAATGGAAACCGAAATTTCGTACATGTCTTAGCTTAGTTTAAACATAAAATTTAAATGCCCATACATGAAAGCCCAACATAAAACCAAAACCTAAATAATAGTCTAGTGGCCTAAGGCCTTATTACAATGAAATATAAAACCCACTTAAAACAAATTTCTTAAAAATAGATAAATAAAGTAAAGTCTTTTACTGAATCCCCAGTACTCTATTGCAAGGCCACCTTACCCTCCTCTCCAGCCCGGTCCAATGCACTAAGTGCTACCTGAAATTGTTAAAATAATAGGGTGAGTCGCGAAACTTAGTGTGCAACCCTCATGCACCATCAGATTGGGCCTTAGCCCACAAATCAAAATATAGAACAAAATATAGTAGATAACATACATAAAACCCAACCCAATCCTAGGTTTCCAACCGCTACACACCACCATTACCTACCAATCCACCATTGGGGATTTCTACAATCAACCCACACCGCTACACACCATCGATGGAAGTCATGCTGCAGTTAGCTGCTCATCGTCAAAGTCGTGACAGAGTCACCAGGCTGAAATGGCATAAGCCACCAGAACAGATCACTTCCCCTTTCATCAATCACCCAACCCCGAGCATATATAGAAATCGACATATAAAACATATCATTTTTAACAGAAATATTCACTGATGAATGGCAGAAATCACTAACCTGATATTTAGCCTTTACCCTTCTCGGGTTTCCAAACGTTATGCTAAGATTTCAGCATTTAACAGAGTATAGCAGATTTATTACATACACATATATATATTAGCAATCAATCTAATGGTGTGAGAAGTTACACACCTAATATCACGTAGTACTACACTCTTGCTCAATATCCTTGCTATCCAGATCTACAACCCTTAGTGTAAAACCTTGCTCAAAAGCCGAAAGAATACGAAGATTTGGGCTCCCCTACATTCGGCCAAGGGTTAATAAATACCCGAATTTACACGTTGAAACTAATAGATCTTCTTACCTTGAAATCCCGAAAGTAGACGATTCGAGTGTTACCGAACTCTGACTTAGAGATCTAAGCAAATGAATCCCTCTTCAAATCCCGGAATGCCGCAAATAAGAGGAAACATGAGATTAGCCAACAACTTAACCATTCGGCTATAGTCTCCGAAAGCCGAAAAAGATCAAAAGAAACCCAAATCGATACTTACCTCTATAGAGAGTTTCGGCTATCCCTTGTAGAAAGATTCGGCATTTACAGAAGAAGTTCAAAGCGTAGAAGATTAGAGACCTAGGAGTTTCAGCTTTTTAAAGAAATCCTGGAAAAATGAACTAGATGTGTTTTTCGGCTTTTAGAAGAATTGAATGGAGTTTTGGTTTCAGCTTAGGAAAAATAAACAAAAGAACACCTTAGAAATTTCGGCTAGGAAGTAATTTCGACAGAAGAAGAAAAAGAAGTGAGAAATTTCAGCAACTGAGAAAACTGAAAGAAAGTTCTCAGAAACACTAATGAAATTTGCACACCCCCTAGCCTATACTGAATCGATTTCCTCCCTCTCCTGTGTTTGATTTTCGGCCAACTCTGCAACTAAGAGATCACTCTTATCATTCTATCCCTTATCTTAATCTATTAACTCCTCAAAAATAGCCCTAATTAGCACCAACTCCTTCTCCCTTTATCTGCTTAATATCCACACAATAAAAATCCCTAAAATTTTGCCTCGTTGCCGTCCCCCCTTAGTCCCTTATAAGTGCCGAATTTGGCCCTATAACTTGGGCTCCAAGCAGCCAAAATTTGGTCCTTTTCTATCTACTAATAACGCCACTTATAGCTCCCCTTTATTGCCCCCTAGTTGCTGGGCCACAAGCCCAATATGTCAATTAAACTACTAAAATCTTTATTTTAAACCCAAGAGTGTCTAAACAAAATATTTAATCAAAGCCTCAGCCCAAACCTGAGCCCCATTTGCACCTCAAATCCTTAAATTAATATTTTTAACATACACTACACAAAATGCACAGGCCCATAAATTCAGAATGTTACAGTTCTACCCCCCTTAAAATAAATTTCGGCCTCGAAATTTACCTGATCAAAAGAGATGGGGATATTGTTGTCGGATAACCTCCTCTGACTCCCTCGTCGCCTCTTCTGCGCCGTGATTTCGCCACAGAACTTTGACCAAAGGGACGGACTTCTTTCTTAACACTTCAATCTCTTCCACCGGTACAATGCGCGATGGATCAGAACGATATCATCTTAGCATCGAGACATGAAACACGTCATGTATCTGCTCCAAATCTGAAGGCAACTCCAAATGATAGGCCACTGGCCCCACGCGTTCCAGTACCCAATAAGGCCCAATAAATCGAGGACTTAGCTTACCCTTTCGTCCAAACCTCATTACCTTCTTCCATGGAGACGCCTTCAAAAAGACTTGGTCTGCTACTGCAAATTCCATCTCCTTCCGCTTTAGATCCGCATAAGACTTCTGCCGATCAGACGCTTCATTCAACCGATCCTGTATCAACTTAACTTTCTCCTCTATTTCCGAGACTAGCTCTGGACCCAACACCTGACGTTCACCCAACCTCGTCCAACAAATAGGGGTACGACATCTCCTTCCGTATAATGCTTCGTAAGGCGCCATCTGAATACTAGCTTGATAACTATTATTGTATGCGAACTCTGCCAAAGGTAAATACTCCTGCCAGCTTCCCCTAAAATCAATGATGCAACCCCTTTACATATCCTCCAAATCCTGGATTACCTTCTCAGACTGACCATCAGTCTGCGGATGAAAAGCAGTACTAAAGTCTAACCTAGTTCCCATTGCCTGATGCAGAGCCCTCCAGAACCGTGACGTGAACCTAGGGTCTCTATCTGATATGATTGACACAGGTACACCATGTAGTCTCACTATTTCAGTCACGTACAGTTTAGCCAACCTTTGCAAAGAATAATCTACCTGGACCTGTATAAAGTGAGTAGCTTTCGTCAGTCGATCCACAATCACCCAAATTGAATCCTTCTTAGTGGGCGTATGGGGTAGCCCACTAACAAAATCCATCGTGATTCTCTCCCATTTCCACTACGGAATCTTCACCAGTTGCAACAACCCCGAAGGCAACTGGTGTTCCGCCTTTACCTGCTGACACGTCAAACATTTACCTACAAATTTCGTCACTTTTCGCTGCAGACTGGGCCACCAAAATTGCCCTCGCAAGTCCTGATACATCTTAACTCCACCAGGATGCATAGCATAAGGGCTACTATGCGATTCTCGAAGAATCATCTGTCTTAACTCCACATCTTTTGGCATACAAATCTTCCCACGAAAACATAAAACTCCATCACCATTAAAACTATAATTCTCTCCTTCACCATTACGCACCTGTCGGATTTGAGTACTTAAAATATCATCCACAGGTTGCTTCTCCTTGATCTGGCTTGTCCACATAGGTCTTACTTGAAGTTCCAAACCGCCATCTTCATACAGGCTAAGATGAGCGAACATTGCCCACAAATCCACTATCACCTTCCTACTCAGTGCATCCGCCACCACGTTAGCCTTACCAAGATGATACTCGATCGAACAGTCCTAATCCTTTAACAGCTCCATCCACCTTCTTTGTCTTAGGTTCAACTCCTTCTGAGTGAGGAGATACTTCAGGCTCTTATGGTCAGTGTAAATAACCGACTTCCCGCCGTACAAGTAGTGTCTCCAGATCTTCAGAGCAAACACTACTGCCGCCAATTCTAAATCATGTGTAGGGTAATTCAATTCATGCAGTCTTAACTGTCGAGACGCATACGCAACCACCTTTCCATCTTGCATCAACACACACCCTAAACCTGTGTGTGACGCATCACAGTACATGGTAAATTCTTTTCCCGCCTCTGGTTGAATTAACACCGGTGCTTCCGTCAAAATCTTCTTCAGCTCCTCAAAGCTCTCCTGTTGTTTGTCAGTCCAAACAAATGGTGCTCCTTTCCTCAACAACTTAGTTAAAGGTGCCGCAATTGAAGAGAACCCCTCAACAAACCTCCTGTAATACCCTGCCAATCCCAAGAATCTTTTAATTTCAGCCACAAACTTCAGTGGTCTCCAATCCAATATAGCTTCTATCTTCCGAGGGTCTACCCTAATTCCCTGTACAGAAACTACATGCCGTAAGAAAGTTACTTCCTTCAGCCAGAACTCACACTTACTGAACTTTGTGTACAGCTGCTTCTCCCTTAGTATTTGCAACACCACACGAAGATGTGCGTCATGCTCCTCCTCGGACTTGGAATAAACTAGAATATCGTCGATGAACACCATGACGAGCCGATCCAGATATGGTTGGAACACCCAGTTCATCATATCCATGAATGCTGCTGGCGTATTCGTTCACCCGAATGGCATCACCAAGAACTCATAATGACCGTACCGAGTTCGAAATGTTGTCTTATGAAAGCCCCCTTCTTTCACCCTTAACTGATGATATCCTGACCTTAAGTCAATCTTAGAAAAGACCGAAGCTCCTTTGAGTTGATCAAACAGATTGTCAATTCTCGGTAGCGGGTACTTGTTCTTAATCGTTAACTTATTCAGCTGACGATAGTCCACGTACATACGTATGGATCCGTCCTTCTTCTTCACGAATAAGACCGGCGCTCCCTACAAAGACACACTTGGTCGAATGAAACCATGATCCAGCAGTTCCTGGATCTGAGCTTTGAGCTCCACCAGCTCCTTCGGCGCCATTCGATAAGGAGCAATGGACACCAGAGCTGTACCCGAAAATAGCTCTATTCCAAAATCCACTTCGCAAACCGGGGGTAATCCTGGTAGCTCCTTAGGAAAAACATCTACGAAATCCTTTATTGTTCTTACCTCATCAATAGTCACCTCCTTAGCGTCCAAAGCACTAATAAAAGTTAGAAACACATTGCATCCTTTCCGAATCATCTTAACAGCCTTCAATGCAGATACCACGTTTGACAAATAATTCCTTCCTTCTCCTAACACCACCACCTCCCCGCCTTTCGGGGTACTCAACATCATGCGCTTAGTCCCACAATCCAACTTAGCACAATGTTTAGTCAACCAATCCATTCCTAAAATAAGATCAAACTCTCCAAACGGTAATTCCATTAAATCTTCCAGAAACACTACCCCCTGAGTCTCTAAAGGTACATCCTTAAATAGTTTGTCCACCACCCTAGATTGTCCTAGAGGACTAACCACAGTCATCTTCCTAGTGGTTGTTTCAGAGTCTATACTCAGGGTCTTAGATACCGAACATGCAACATAGGAGTGGGTTGACCCAATATCAATCAAGGCAAGAACAGGGTTACCAGTAATAAGAAATGTATCGGTTATGACGTCCGGTGCATCACCATCCTCCTGTCGACAAATTGCATAAACTAGGCCCGGCTGCCTCACGTCTACATTACCTGCACCTCTACTAGGTGCCCCACAACCTCGACCAGCCCCATTTCCTCCTCTACACAGGCCATGACCCTCCTGCATCTTGGTGACCACCTCTCCCACTGATCGAGAACCTCGTCCCGGTGGCCGCACTCGATCCTTACGTGGGCGGTCCTTAATCATATGCTCCATGGATCCACACCTGAAGCATCTACTGGTTCTTCTTCTACACTCCCCAGAATGTGCTTTCCCGCATCAATTACATGATCGATTCGACCCGTCGAGCACTGGTGCCGCCCATCAGCCCCTAGGCTTTTCTCGAAAATTCCCAGATGCTCCTGACTGCCCAAAACTTCTCTTATTCCTTCCCCACTCCTTATCTCTTTCCTGTCTTTCAGTCCGTTTTACCTCCTCAGCTATCTTAAATTTCTCAACTAGGACAGCAAAGTCCTTCTCTCACTGCGGAGCTATCAATACCCTTAACTCATTCCGCAGTCCATCCTCGAACCGCACACAACGTTCATATTCAGTTGCTACCATTCCTCGAGCGTAGCGGCTCAAGCGCAGGAACTTCGCCTCATATTCAGCCACAGATTTACTTCCCTGCACCAAATTCAGAAATGCCTTCCTCTGGCTGTCCACATAGCTAGTCCCAACATACTTCCCTTGAAACGATTCCAGAAAATAATCCCAGTCAATCTAATCTATGGCAGTACCCTCCTTCACCGTGAGCCACAACTTATAAGCCTCGTCTCAAAGAAGAGACACAACCCCCTTCAACTTCTCCTCCACCGTGAAATCCAAATCATCCATTACACGCTCAGTCGCTTCCAACCAATACTCAGCTGTGTTAGGGGCTACGCCAAAAACTCCCCTAAACACTTTTGCCCCATTGGCCCTAAGCCACTCCGGCACAGATTTTCGGGCTCCTGTGCCCATGCCTATTCCAGCAACCCTCTCTAAAACCCTCAACATCGCCTGAGATACAGCATCATCTCCAGCCGTCTGATCCCGTAACTCTCCCTCCACAACTGGCGAATCCGGCATCTCATTTCCTGACCCGTGGCTAGACCCTACCGGCTCAGATAGGGTCATCCTATCCCTACCGCGTCCACGCAGTGGACGTCCTTGACCCCTTGTACTCATTCTTCCTATTGGCATTTATCTGATTAAAAATTTTATGAATCATTAATTCTTTTCACTGATTATCCATGAACAGTTTTATGAAAAGTACTTTCGATAGTGATTCTTTCGAATTCGAACCTATCTATAGTTTTCGTCTCAAGTTTATCTCCTAATTCTAGAAACCACATACATTCACACATCAACATACATGTTACATTCATCACATTCTCCACCTAAGGGTATATTCGTCATTTCACTACCCAAGGGTCTTTCCATAAATTTTTTTTCCTACAGGGTATGCTTGTAATTTGACAAAATGGAGTTCCTTAATAGTTTTCAGGATAAAAGTTATGTGTTTAAGATAAAGGTATTTTGGAAAGTTTAATTCTAAAAGAGATAGTGGTATTTTGATGTTAGTTGCTTTTGTTTATTGTTGTGTTGTCATTTTTTTTAAACGGGAGTCCATTGATATTTGCACAAATTCTGTTGATTTTGTAAACCAGGTATTTCTTATAAATCTAGGAGTTTTCGGTTAAATTTGCAAAGTATGGGTATTTTGGTAATTTTGTAAATTAGGGGTATTTTGGTAATTCTACAAATCAATGGCGTTTTAGTAATTTCTAAAATTTTGGGTGGTTTACAAATCCAGGGCATTTGAAGATATTTCATAAATCAAGAGTATTTTTTGAAGATTTAACAAATCAGGGGTATTTTAGGAATTTTGCAGGTCAGGGGTAATTTAGTAATTTCACAAATCAGGGATATTTTCAAGAAAAATTTTACGAAACTAAAAGGGTATTTTTTCTTCAGAACAAGGGTATCTTAGTAATTTTAAGAAAAAGATGAGGTGGCTGGTCCCTTTCGGGTTTTAATTATAGATTTTGGCCCGTCAACGAATCCTCGTGGCTAGGGTGAACAATCACTATGCACCAGGTAGGATTCCAGCGAAGAGGAGGTGAGTCACTAGGACTACTTAAGTACCAAGCTCTTCTGGATCCAATCCTAGACATGCGCATGCCTGTTGCCACACCCTAATCTTGTGACTCGTTCACGGGTTTGTTTAGTGAGATTAAGTCTTATGAGATTTAAGGAGTTATTTCAGCTAAGCCTAAAGTCCATCAAGTTCTAATCTAAATAGTCTACGTCCCTTAAAGCCCATCAAGTCCACATACATATATAACACATAGGGAGTTCAGAGTACTTACCTGGCGGACTTGGGCCGGAGACGTAGGTGCCATGCTGAGAAAACCATCCTGTGTTATTTGTAAACATGCATGTTTTCAAAACCCATCCTTAGAAAACGTTTTGAGCCCAAAACCCCAAAGTCGAGTTTTGAACCTGGCTCTGATACCAATTTGTAACACTTCCAAACCCGACCCAAACATTACAACCGGATCTGGTATGCCACTAAGGAAATTTTACAAAAAGATATGGCATTTTGAAAAGCAATTAGCAAGTTTAAACATTTATACCGAAAACTTAATAATTGATCAATTCATATAAGGTATAAAGTTATAAAATGCCTTGGTGAATTTTAAATGGAAACCAAATTTTTGTACATGTCTTAGCCTAGTTTAAACATAAAATTTAAATGCCCATAAATGAAAGCCCAACATAAAACCAAAACCTAAATAATAGTCTAGTGGCCCAAGGCCTTATACAACGAAATATAAAACCCACTTAAAACAAATTTCATAAAAATAGATAAATAAAGTAAAGTCTTTTGCTGAATCCTCAGTACTCTATCCCAAGGCCATCTTGACCTCTTCTCCAGCCCGGTCTGATGCACTAAGTGCTACCTGAAATTGTTAAAATAATAGGGTGAGTCGCGAAACTCAGTGTGCAACCCTCGTGCACCATCAGATTGGGCCTTAGCCCACAAATCAAAATATAGAACAAAATATAGTAGATAACATACATATAATCCAACCGAATCCTAGGTTTCCAACCGCTACACACCACCCTTACCTGCCAATCACACCATTGGGGATTTCTACAATCAACCCACACCGCTACACACCATCGATGGAAGTCATGCTGCAGTTAGCCGCTCATCGTCAAAGTCGTGACAGAGTCACCAGGCTGAAATGGCAAAAGCCACCAGAAACAGAGTTGTGACAGAGCCACCAGGCTGAAATGGCATAAGCCACCAGAACAGATCACTTCCCCTTTCATCAATCACCCAACCCCGAGCATATATAGAAATCGACATATAAAACATATCGTTTTTAACAGAAACATTCACTGATGAATGCCAGAAATCACTAACCTGATATTTAGCCTGTACCTTTCTCGGGTTTCCAAATGTTATGCCGAGATTTTGGCATTTAACAGAGTATAGCAGATTTATTACATGTACATATATATATTAGCAATCAATCTAATGGTGTGAGAAGTTACACACCTGATATCGCGTAGTACTACACTCTTAGACAATATCCTTGCTATCCGGATCTACAACCCTTAGTCTAAAACCTTGCTCAAAAGCCGGAAGAATACAAAGATTTGGGCTCCCCTACATTCGGCCAAGGGTTAATAAATACCCAAATTTACACATTGAAACTAATAGATCTTCCTACCTTGAAATCCCAAACGTAGCACGATTCGAGTGTTACCGAACTCTGACTTAGAGATCTAAGCAAATGAATCCCCCTTCAAATCCCAGAATGCCACAAATAAGAGAAAACACGAGATTAGCCAACAACTTAACCATTCGGCTATGGCCTCTAAAAGCCGAAAAAGATCAAAAGAAACGCAAATCGATACTTACCTCTATAGAGAGTTTCGGCTATCCCTTGTAGAAAGATTTGGCAATTACAGAAGAAGTTCGAAGCGTAGAAGATTAGAGATGTAGGAGTTTCAGCTTTTTAAAGAAATCCCAGAAAGATGAACTAGATGTATTTTTCGGCTTTTAGAAGAAGTGAAGGAGTTTTGGTTTCAGCTTAGGAAAAATAAACAAATGAACACCTTAGAAATTTCGGCTAGGAAGTAATTTCAACAAAAGAAGAAAAAGAAGAGAGAAATTTCGGCAACTGAGAAAACTAAAAGAATGTTCTCAGAAACACTAATGAAATTTCGGCACACCCCCTAGCCTATACTGAATCGATTTCCTCCCTCTCCTGTGTTTGATTTTCGGCCAACTCTACAACTAAGAGATCACTCTTATCATTCTATCCCTTATCTTAATCTATTAACTCCTCAAAAATATCCCTATTTAGCACCAACTCCTTCTCCCTTTATCTGCTTAATATCCACACAATAAAAATCCCTAAAATTTTGCCCTGTTGTCATCCCCCCTTAGTCCCTTATAAGTACCGAATTTGGCCCTATAACTTGGGCTCCAAGCAGCCAAAATTTGGCCCTTTTCCATCTACTAATAACGTCACTTATAGCTCCCCTTTACTGCCCCCTAGTTGCTGGGCCACAAGCCTAATATGTCAATTAAACTACTAAAATCTTTATTTTAAACCCAAGAGTGTCTAAACAAAATATTTAATCAAAGCCTCAGCCCAAACCTGAGCCCCATTTGCACCTCAAATCCTTAAATTAATATTTTTAACATACACTACACAAAATGCACAGGTCCATAAATTCAGGATGTTACAAATTTGACATGCAAACCCATACATGCAAGCAATTTGTCAATTAAACCCTTCCAATTTAAAAAGGCTACTTTTACCTTTTTAATAATTTAATCTTTTTTCTTGAATTAATCACCCAAATAAACAAATCATCCTATGAAATTTTCACACATACTAATTCACCTATAATTAACACAAAAAATAATATTTAATTATTATTCAGACTCAGATTCGTGGTCCCGAAACCACCGTTCTGATTAGGGTCAAAGTCAGACTGTTACAGATGTTATGCTCGGGTAACACCCTGTAGTCCTATTTTGGCAATGGATACGAACTAAGGGTGTTAAATCATTACTCACATGAGCTGTGAAATGGGCGTGCTCTCATGAGCTGGGAGCAAAAATGTAAGCTACTCGATGCTACTCGCACGAGCTGTGGAGAATCCGCAACAAATGCAGGACCATAGCCGTCAGTAGGACATTCCATACCAGCACCCGAAACATGAAATGTAATATCCAGGATTTAAGGATTGTGCATTTTTGCTTAAATATATGTGGAAGCATGTATATGTGTATGTTGAATGTGTTTTATGAATTTTGAGAACTTTAGAGTGCAGGGGAATGCCTTAGAAAATATTGTATTTTAAGTTTTAAAGAGGAGCTAGGCGAGTGAGGCCTTAAGGAAATTTGTAAGGGAAATTAGACATAAAAATGGGCTTGTTAAAGTGGAAAGGAGGCGCTACTTAAAGCTTTAAGCAGTGACGCCACAAGCATTGTGTAGGGCTTAGGTTCGAGCAGCAAGAGGCGCAAATAGGAGTTTTATTTTGCAGCAAAGATGAGCAGTGGTGGACGGCATTGGGAGACTAAGGGGATGAGCTTTAGATATGATTAAATTCCTTTTAAAATTCGGCTAAAGGGAGGAGATAATTGTTGTTTTATTTTTGAATGGGTAAAGAAGAGAGAAAATAGGAGACAAAGAAGGGATTAGATAGGGCGAAAGAGAGTTGGCCGAATGGAGGGTTCTAGGTGTGGTATTTTCGGCCAAAGGGAGGGGAATGAGGCCATTTGTTTTCTTTTCTTTTCAATTGTGCCTCTGCCGAAATTCTTTCTCTGTCGAATCTTCTCTTCTCCTTTTATTTTGTCAAAGCCGAAAACACAAGTAAGCCTAGCCGATTTCTTCATCTCTTTCTTCTTCAAAGTTAATCACTCTTCCATATAGCCGAGTTGATCATAGCACTAAAAGCCGAAATATTCCTTGTGCTAACTGAATCTTCATTTATCACCATTGCCGAATTACTCAACCTTTCTCTTCTTCTTTTCATAATTTTCCAAAAGCCAAAAGAAAGTTCTTCCTAGACCATAGCCGATTGTTTATTAAACCCTAAAAGTCGAAACCAATTGATCTACATCTAGCCTACATAGCCGAATATCTCTATGGGTTCAAGCAAGGGTGCAGTCAATTTTTGTAGTAAGGGTAAGGATCAACTGTCGTTCTTTTCTTTCTTTTCTTTTAGCCGAAATCAAGACTCTAATCCCTTTTATCCTTTTTGGCTGAAATCTTGAAGAGGGATTTCGGAATTTCTATTGTAGCCGACTTCAAGAGAGGAGATCTTCGGGATTTCTAGATCGAAGGTAAGCAAATGTGATCATAGGCCGAAAGCCATTTATTATGTTAGAATTGGATCTAACATATGCCTATAGGAATTTCGACATCACCAAAAGCAAGGGTTAATTCCGGGATCTAGACAATCAAGGTAACGGAATATGAATATTCGGCCAAGGCCATATTAAGTATTAGTGTCTAGCCGATTCTGACTTTGATTTTTAGGGAGCAGTATAAGCTGTTTCGGTAGACTTCCATTTAATATAATCGGTATATGAATTAATCAAATGTTTTCGCAAAACTCTAAATGTTTTATCACCTAAGTAACTATGGTTTACAACTCAATAACCATTTCTAAAAATCGGCAACCCTACTTATTTTACAAAATATAAAACAAACATTTTCATAAAAGTACAAACTCGAATCACATCTCACTATTTCAACACGCCAAAATTTGTTTTAAAAGCTGACATGCTTTAGCAACCACAAAATCATCACAGTTTTCCAAAATGCAAACAAGATTTAGTTATGTTTTTCTTAATGAACATATCAGATCCGGTCAAGGCTCGTGGCCGAGTTTGGGGTGTTTCAATTTTGTATCAGAGCCCAATTTTAAACTCTCGGCCTTGGGTTTAAATCCCACAACATTTTCAAAATTGAGCCCAAACAAGTTTTTGTGAAAATTTTTGAAACTGAGCAGGTTTTCTGGCATGGCACCTAAGTCTCTGACCCGAAGTCCACTAGGTAAGTACCCCTAACTATTGTATGATTTATTGTATGATTTGTATGTGGGTATAACGGGAATGTAGATTAGTATATTAAGTTATTGAACCCTAGGATTAGCTTACTCCAACACAGAATTACATAAAACTTTAAGGCCTAATCAAACAAACCTGTGAGTGAGTCGCCGAGTTAGGGTGTGGCAACCATTGTGCGCATGTCTAGGATTGGATTCAGGGAGAGCTTGGTATTTAAGCAGTCCTAGTGACTCACCTCCTCTTCACTCGAATCCTACAGTGCAAGTGAGGACGGTTCACCCTAACCAAGAGGACTCATTCACAAAGCTAAACTCAATAATTAAACCAGAAGGGACCAACCATACTGTTTTATAAAAACCTTAGTTTTAAAATCACCAAATTACCCCTCAATTTGTAAAAACTATTTTAGATTTTGCAAAGAAAATCCTGTTTACAAAATTACCCAAATAGCCCTGGTTTGTAAAATTACTAAAATACCCTTGGTTTATAAAATGACCACACTAACCTCAACTTTTTCTAAAATATTTTTACTTTAAAAAATACCAAAAACCCCTATTTTGCAAAATATTGAGATACCTTGATTTTGAAAATTACCAAAATGCCCCTATAGGATAAATTACGAAAATACCCTTGGGATTAGAACGGACGAAAATATTCGAGTGATGAATGTGTGTAGTGGATATTATTGAATGAAGGTGTTTCTCTGAATTGGGTAGAAAACTTGAAACGAAAACCCTGAAATGATCGAAAGAACTACTACTAAACTCCTTTACATAAAATTTCTTCGTGGGTAATCAGTGGAACAAAGACTAATGCATAAAACTTTCTAAAACAGATTAAATCGCGATCGTAGACATGAGTTCTAGGGGATGTGGTCGTAATGTGCGAGGGCGTGGTAGAGGTAGGATGACCGTATTCGAACCCGTTAGGTCTGGTCAAGGGTCCGAGAATGGGGTACCACCCCACCACCACCGCTTTGGAGTTGAGCATCGTGGATCGCATGGGGATGATGCGATGCTCGCAGCGATGCTGCGGGTTCTTGAGATGGTGGCTGGAGCAGGTGGAGGTATGAGAGCTCGAAAATCTGTAGCCGAGTGACTCCGCACCAATGGAGCTGAGGTGTTCCGTGGTATATCCGGTGTGGCACCCAGTATGGCTGAGTATTGGTTGGAGGCAACCGAGCGAATTATGGATGAGCTGGATCTGACCGCTGAGGAGAAACTAAAAGGAATGGTGTCGCTTCTTCGCGATGAGTCATATCAATAGTGGCTCACAGTTCGGGATGGTGCTACAGCTGAGGATGGCACTTGGGAGTATGTTAAGGCGGCGTATCAGAAGAAGTATATTGGGACTAGCTATGTTGATGCGTAGAGAAAGGCATTTCTAGGGCTGGTGCAAGGGAATAAGTCTGTAGCAGAGTACGAGGCGGAATTCTTAAGGTTGAGCCAGTATGCTCGAGGAATCGTGGCTACGGAGCATGAACGATGTGTCCGGTTTGAGGACGGACTGAGGGATGACCTGAGGTTGTTGATAGCTCCACAACAAGAGCGGGAGTTTGCCGTGTTGGTGGAAAAGGCTAAGGTAGCCGAAGGGATTAAGTAATCTGTGAGATAGAATACAGATCGAAATAGGCAAAAGAAAAGTTTTGGATCAGCAGAGTCGTCTGGGAATGTTCAAAAGAGGCATAGAGTTGATGGGCCGCGAGGTCAGTAGGTTGTTACAGGAGGGCAGTATCGTACTTGTGCTCAGTGTGGAAAGATGCACTTAAGAAAGTGTTGGGAGAAGACGGGTGGATGTTTTAAGTGTGGATCCAAGGATTACATGATTAGAAACTGTCCTATGAAAACGGACAGGAGCCGACCAACAGGTCAGGGTTTCAATCAGGCTGGAAGAGGTGGACAGCAGCCACCGCGGGGTCATGGTCTGATTGGTAGAGGTAATGGTTCTGGAAGAGGACGGGGAACACCGGGCAGGGGTGTTGCTAATACAGAGGCAAGACAGCCGGGTCTGGTGTATGCGGTTCGCCGAAGGGAGGATGGAGACGCACCGGACATCATAACCGGTATGTTTCTTATAGCTGACAAGCCTTACTTTGCTTTAATTGATGTTGGCTCGACCCACTCTTATGTTGCATGTAGAGTAGTTGAAACACTAGGCATAGCCTCTGAACTGTCTAATAGGGAGATGACTGTAGTAAGCCCGTTATGTCAAACTGTAGTAGTGAACAAGATATTCCGGAATGTACCTCTAGAGATTCAGGGTGTGATATTCCCTGCCGACTTAATGGAACTACCTTTTGGAGAGTTTGATCTCATTCTTGGCATGGACTGGCTAGTGGAACATCGGGCTGTATTGGATTGTGCAGCTAAGCGAATGGAGTTAAGGACCCCGGAGGATGAGGAGATAATTATGATAGGAGAAAGAAGAAACTATTTGTCTAACGTAGTCTCCGCATTAAAGGCTGATAAGATGGTTCAGAAAAGGTGCAAGGCATTTTTGACCTTTGTTAGTGCGTTGGATGCAAAAGAAGAGGGAGTTAGTAGAGTTAGAACAGTAAGGGAATTTGTGGATGTATTTCCGGAGGAGTTACCTGGAATACCCCCAGACAGGGAGGTGGAGTTTGGAATTGATTTGCTGCCAGGTACAGCTCCTGTGTCAATTGCTCCGTATAGAATGGCACCAAAGGAGTTGGTGGAGCTTAAGGTTCAAATTCAAGAGTTGCTTGATCGTGGATTTATACAACCCAGTGTGTCTCCATGGGGAGCACCGGTCTTGTTTGTGAAGAAGAAGGACGGAACTATGCGCATGTGCATAGATTATCGTTAGTTGAAAAAGCTGACCATCAAGAACAAGTACCCACTGCCAAGGATACATGACTTGTTCGATCAGCTTAAGGGGGCCGCGGTATTCTCAAAGATAGATTTACGTTCTGGATATCATCAGCTTAAGGTGAAGGAAGCAGATATCCATAAGACAACTTTCCAGACGAGATACGGCCATTATGAGTTCCTAGTAATGCCGTTCGGGTTGACGAACGCCCCAGCTGCGTTCATGGATATGGTGAACCGGGTCTTTCAACCCTACTTGGATCGGTTCGTCGTTGTGTTCATAGACGACATCCTAGTATATTCCAAGTCTGAGGAAGAACATGATGAGCATCTTCGGATAGTGCTACAAGTGTTAAGGGAAAAGAAGCTATATGCCAAATTCAGCAAGTGTGAATTTTGGCTTAAGGAAGTTGCATTCTTAGGGCATGTGGTGTCTGCAGAAGAGATAAGGGCGGATCCTAGGAAGATTGAGGTGGTGTTAGATTGGAAACCACTTAAGTCTGTGGCTGAGGTTCGTAGTTTCTTGGGATTGGTAGGCTACTACAGAAGGTTCGTGGAAGGGTTCTCATCAATAGCCGCACCTTTGACAAAGTTGTTGAGAAAGGAGGTACCTTTCGTATGGACAGATAAGCAACAGGAGAGCTTTGAGAAACTTAAGAGGGTTTTGACTGAAGCTCCAGTTCTGATCAGCCTGACGCAGGGAAGGATTTTGTGGTGTATTGTGATGCTTCTCACACAGGGTTAGGATGTGTTTTGATGCAAGGCGGGAAAGTAGTCACTTATGCGCCTCGACAATTAAGGCCACATGAGATTAATTACCCGACGCATGATTTGGAATTGGCGGCAGTGGTTTTTGCTCTTAAGGTATGGAGGCACTATATATATGGAGAAAAGTCAGTGATCTACACAGACCACAAGAGCCTTAAGTATCTGTTGACTCAGAAAGAGCTGAACCTGAGAGAGCGAAGGTGGGTGGAGTTATTGAAAGACTACAACTGTTCGTAGTTTCTTGGGATTGGTAGGCTACTACAGAAGGTTCGTGGAAGGGTTCTCATCAATAGCCGCACCTTTGACAAAGTTGTTGAGAAAGGAGGTACCTTTCGTATGGACAGATAAGCAACAGGAGAGCTTTGAGAAACTTAAGAGGGTTTTGACTGAAGCTCCAGTTCTGATCAGCCTGACGCAGGGAAGGATTTTGTGGTGTATTGTGATGCTTCTCACACAGGGTTAGGATGTGTTTTGATGCAAGGCGGGAAAGTAGTCACTTATGCGCCTCGACAATTAAGGCCACATGAGATTAATTACCCGACGCATGATTTGGAATTGGCGGCAGTGGTTTTTGCTCTTAAGGTATGGAGGCACTATATATATGGAGAAAAGTCAGTGATCTACACAGACCACAAGAGCCTTAAGTATCTGTTGACTCAGAAAGAGCTGAACCTGAGAGAGCGAAGGTGGGTGGAGTTATTGAAAGACTACAACTGTTCCATAGAGTATCACCCAGGCAAGGCAAATGTAGTGGCAGATGCCCTAAGTCGGAAAGTAGTGTCAGATCTGAGGGCGATGTTTGCACATCTTAGCTTGTATGACGACAGAAGTTTATTGGCAGAATTGCAAGTTAAGTCGACATGGCTGAAGTAGGTGAGGGAAGGACAGTTGGCAGATGATGATTTAAGTGCTAAGTTGCGGCAAGTGCAGAATGGGGGGTTAGAGGATTATGGTGTTAACAGTGATGGAGTATTGTGTTTCAAGGGTAAGGTCTGTATGCCGAGGAATGAGGAGTTAAGGCAGAAGATTCTTCAGGAATCACATAATAGCCCTTATGCTATGCATCCTGGAGGTAGTAAGTTATACAGAGATTTACGGGAGTAATTTTGGTGGCCTGGTCTTAAGCGGGAAGTTACAGAATTTGTAGGGAAGTGCTTAACATGTCAGTAAGTTAAGGCTGAACACCAAGTTCCGTCAGAATTGCTTCAGCCGATAAAGATTCCGCAGTGGAAGTGGAAGAGAATCACCATGGACTTCATTAGTGGGCTTCCCCTTACGCCTACTAAGAAGGACTCGGTATGGGTGGTAGTGGATCAATTGACAAAGTCTGCGCATTTTATTCCAGTGCGGGTTGACTATTCTTTGCAGAGGTTAGCAAAGCTGTATGTGGCAGAAATTGTGAGATTGCATGGAGTACCGGTATCGATTATTTCAGATAGGGATCCAAGGTTTACGTCTCGATTTTCGAAAGCACTACATGAGGCTTTAGGTACCAGATTGGATTTCACTACGTCATTTCATCCACAATCGGACGGTCAATCTGAGCGAGTGATCCAAGTGTTGGAATATATGTTGAGGGGCTGTGTGTTAGACTTCAGAGGAAGTTGGGAAGAATATTTGCCTTTAGCGGAATTTTCATATAATAATAGCTCTCAAGCCAGTATTCGGATGGCAGCATATGAAGTGCTGTATGGACGGAAGTGTCGCACTCCTACGTGTTGGACGGAATTAGGAGAACGTCAAGTTTTGGGTCCAGAGATTGTGGCAGAATCTGAAGAGAAGGTTAAGGTAATTCGAGCACGTTTAAAGGAGGCATCTGATAGGCAGAAGTCGTACGCAGATCTTAAGCAAAAGGAAATAGAGTTTGCTGTGGGAGATCAGGTGTTTCTTAAAGTTTCACCTTGGAAGAAGGTGATGAGATTTGGTTGCAAAGGGAAGTTAAGCCCAAGGTTTATAGGACCTTATCGAGTATTGAAGCGAGTTGGACCAGTGGCATACCAGTTAGAATTGCCTCCGGAGTTGAAGCAGATGCACGATGTATTCCATGTTTCGATGCTACGTCGTTACCGATCGATCCATCACACATAGTGCTAGTTGAGGACGTAGAGCTGAGATCAGATTTGTCTTACGAGGAGGAGCCGATTCAGATTTTGGAACAGGATGTGAAAGTGTTGCGAAGAAAATCAGTTCTCTGGTCAAAGTGTTATGGCGTAACCATGGATCGGAAGAAGCTTCTTGGGAGCCGGAAGAAGCAATGCGTCAGTAATACCCTCACTTATTTTAGCCAGGTAATTTTGAGGTTGAAATTATTTTAAGGGGGTAGAACTGTAATATCCGGGATTTAGGGGTTGTGCATTTTTGCTTAAATATATATGGAAGCATGTCTATGTCTATGTGTATGTTGAATGTGTTTTATGAATTTTGAGAACTTTAGAGTGTAAGGGAATGCCTTAGAAAATATTGTATTTTAAGTTTTAAAGAGGAGCTAGGCGAGTGAGGCTTTAAGGAAATTTGTAAGGGAAATTGGACATAAAAATGGGCTTGTTAAAGTGACAAGGAGGCGCCACTTAAAGCCTTAAGCAGTGACACCACAAGCAGTGTGCAGGGCTTAGGTTCGAGCAGTAAGGGGCGCAAATAGGAGTTTTATTTTGTAGCAAAGATGAGCAGTGGTGGACGGCATTGGGAGATTGAGGGGATGAGCTTTAGATGTGATCAAATTCCTTTTAAAATTCTGCTAAAGGGAGGAGATAATTGTTGTTTTATTTTTGAATGGGTAAAGAAGAGAGAAAATAGGAGAAAAAGAAGGGATTAGATAGGGGGAAAGAGAGTTGGCCGAATGGAGGGGTCTAGGTGTGGTATTTTCGGCCAAAGGGAGGGGAATGAGGCCATTTGTTTTCTTTTCTTTTCAATTGTGCCTCTGCCAAAATTCTTTCTCTGTTGAATCTTCTCTTCTCCTTTTATTTTGTCAAAGCCAAAAACACAAGTAAGCCTAGCTGATTTCTTCATCTCTTTCTTCTTCAAAGTTAATCACTCTTCCATATAGCCGAGTTGATCATAGTACTAAAAGCCGAAATATTCCTTGTGCTAGCCGAATCTTCATTTATCACCATTGCCAAATTACTCAACCTTTTTCTTCTTCTTTTCACAATTTTCCAAAAGCGAAAGAAAGTTCTTCCTAGACCATAGCCGATTGTTCATTAAACCTCAAAAGCCGAAACCAATTGATCTACATCTAGCCTACATAGCCGAATATCTCTGTGGGTTCAAGCAAGGGTGCAGTCGATTTCTGTAGGAAGGGTAAGGATCAACTGTCGTTCTTTTCTTTCTTTTCTTTTAGCCGAAATCAAGACTCTAATCCCTTTTATCCTTTTTGGCCAAAATCTTGAAGAGGGATTTTGGGATTTCTATTGTAGCCGACTTCAAGAGAGGAGATCTTCAGGATTTCTAGATCTAAGGTAAATAAATATGATCATAGGCCGAAGGCCATTTATTATGTTAGAATTGGATCTAACATATGCCTATAGGAATTTTGACATCACCAAGAGCAAGGGTTAATTTTGGGATCTAGACAATCAAGGTAAGGGAATATGAATATTCGGCCAAGGCCATATTAAGTATTAGTGTCTAGCCGATTCTGACTTTGATTTTTAGGAAGGAGTATAAGCTGTTTCGGTAGACTTTCGGGATTCAGTGAACACATTAGTAACCAGGTGTGTAGCCCTACACTAATTTCTAGTAGATTTATGGTATCAATGATTTGTATGTGATAATGAAAATATGAAAAGTGTGGCTAAAGGTACCATTCAATGGTACAGTGGATTCAGGTACGTTATCCATTAATGCTCTGTTAATACTATTGTGAATATTGAATATGGCACATATAAGAATTGTTACGAATATGGGTATGGGTGATTATGAAAAGGGGAAGTGATCTGGTGGTTTTTACCACAATATCTGGTGACTCATGTCACATAATCTGAATGTGGTGACTTATGTCACATATTAATATCTGGTGACTCTGTCACATTATCTGGTGGCTATGCCACAATTTATAAAGGCGATGTGCATGTCATCTGCAGGACTGCCTTCGATGGTGTGTAGCGGATGGAGGGTCGATTTAGTAATCCCCACGGTGTGATTAGCTGGTACGGGTGATGTGTAGAGGATGGTTATCTAGGTTTGTGTTCGGGATTGCATCATTGCTATATTTGTTATATGTATGAATTTGTTATGCCTAAATCATTTGGGAGTTTGTGTGGTTGTTACACATTGAGTCGGTTGACTCACCCCTTTGTGGGATATGTTTTCAGGTGATACTCAGTGACATGGACCGGGTCAGCGGAGACTATGTGGTGGCCATGCTGAACGTTTTCGAGATTTCAAAGGGTTGAATTTACGTTTTCTATTATTTTATTTTCTGGATTTATTTGGTATTTTTTTAGATGTAATAAGGCCACTACTTAGACGTTTAAATTTTTATGCTTTAAGTTTTAACTTTCATTTAATATAATCGGTATATGAATTAATCAAATGTTTTTACAAAACTTTAAATGTTTTATCACCTAAGTAACTATGGTTTACAACTCAATAACCATTTCTAAAAATCGGCAACCCCACTTAATTTACAAAATATAAAACAAACGTTTTCATAAAAGTACAAACTCGAATTACATCTCACTATTTCAACACGCCAAAATTTGTTTTAAAAGCTGACATGCTTTAGCAACCACAAAATCATCACAGTTTTCCAAAATGCAAACAAGATTTAGTTAAGTTTTTCTTAAGGAACATATCAGATCCGGTCAAGGCTCGTGGGCCGAGTTTGGGGTGTTTCATGAAATCCCTAATGACATGTCATTTGTATCCTAAAATTTCCTAAGGTTTAACCGGGGCACAATAACCATCAATTCGCCGTAACATTGATATGTTTATATATATTTATCCATTTACATTAAGAGTAACATAGCAAAACATTCAAATTAAATAAAAATATCACAATAAACGTTCATACGAACTTACCTTGACAAATAGGGGCGTAGTCGAATAATGAAAGACTAATCAAAAGCTTTCAGCTTTCCACGATTTAAATCCGATTGAGGTTTATCTTGATCTAAATAAATAATTATATTCAATAAAGTCCTTCAATTAACCTCAAACATTCAATTCAATCCATAACTCACAGTTAAGCAAAATTACCAATTTGCCCCTAACATTTTACCTTTTTCACAATTTAGTCCTTAAGGTTATAACTTAAAATTTAACCATTTTAATCAAAATACAAGTTAATTAAACATAAAAGGGACCTTAAAACAACTCACATTTACCATCATTTCATAATAAAACCCTAGATTTATACATTTAACAAATTGGTCCCTAATCCCAAATTTCTTCAAAAATTGCTTTACAAAACTTGTTTATTTTTCAAAAAAGATTCATAATCTATCATTTAACATCATATATCATTCAAGAACATACATGGCAAGTCCCTCAACCTTTAATAGTTTTGCAAATTAATCCCTAGGCTAGCTGGATTAAGCTAAAACGATCTCAAAAACATAAAAATCATTAAAAACAGGAATCAAAATATACCATGCAAGAGAAGCAAGCTTAGCCAAATTCTCCCCTCCTTTAATGGATAAAATAGATTTAGGTTTAATGAATGAAGAAGATGAACAATTTTGTTTTATTAACTATAAGCTTTAATTACTCAATTACCATTTCTCCCTTTAAAAACTAACAAAATTTTAATAAAACCATGTCCATAAACATCCACTATCAACTCAATTGGTCTATTTACCCTTCAAGTCCCTTATTTTAAGAATTTGAACCTTTTAACTAATAGAACTCAACTTGTATCCTTTTTACGATTTAGTCCTTTTCACTTAATTAATCACTCAAACATTAAAATTTCTTAACAAAATTTTAACACGCCTTAATATATTCCCGTAGAAATTAAAATAATAATAAAATAATAATTTACTCATTGTATTTGTGGTCCCAAAACTACTATTTTGATATCACTAAAAATAGGCTATTACGCGTCCATCCAAACACTCCAATTTGTGAACAGTGTCACAGTAATGTAGATAAACTGCCACTTAATAATATTGTGGACAAGCCACCACTTCTGCAGATAAACTACCACTTTATAATATTATGGACAAGCCAACACTTTTATAGATAAACTGCCACTTCTTCCTGCTTTCACATATCTCAACCTATTCATGTTATATGGCCACAAAAATTACTTTTTCACTTTAAAAATCAATTTTTCACTTTGGCATGTGAGACATGCTCATTATATCACTTATCACTTAAAATCACATAGGCATGTTTAACATGCTAATCACATATTTATACAATATACATATAAATATTTCACATTTTTTAAAATCATTCGAAACGCACATATGACATAACATCACATAATATGAGAATAAGATTTTCATACATTTTATATCAATAATCATAATCAAGATCACACATCATACACATAAAAAAAAAACAACGATTTAGTTTCACTTACTTGGATATTCCAATTCAATGGGTTTTTATTCATCTTTTCGAATACATAGAGTATTCTTGATAAGCATCATTTAATAGTACTAATAAATTTTTAACAACATGAAACATATTTTCATATATTTTTTTAATTAATGTAGAACCCACACCTGATTGTAGATCCGATATGTTACAACTCTCTAAGATGCCTACACTTGGATCTATCCAATGGGTCACCCTTGTGAATTAAGAATCGTGATTCCTTTCATTAGTTTGATGATTTTCTGTGTTGATGTCGACCGACCCTTCGAAAAGACATCATAACTATAAGTTAATAATTGAGGGAAAAATTCACCATAACTCTTATGAATATTCAATCAAGAGAGAAACAGTGAGGGAGGAGTGGTTCTCATTCAATCATTATACTTACTCTATCTAGATAAAAAAGGAGAGATTGGTAGACTGTCTTGATTTTGATTCGAAAATATTGAACTATCTAAATAGGGGGTTGATTAAATGTAAGTTTACGAAATAAAGACTTGGAATTTAAGAAACTAAGTGAAATAAATAGTGAAGAATTTTATGTACTAAAAGAAATGATATAGGTTGAAAAATGATGAAGAAAAGAGGAGGAAATGCAATCATTGGCTGTGGTCTACGGCGGTGATGAGGGCAGTGGTCCGGTGATGGAGGCGACAGTTTGGCAGAGGAGAAAAAAAGAATATGGGTTCGGTCACTCACTTAAAAGAGGAGAAAGAACAAGAGAGAAAAATAAGAAAAAGAGAGGAGTTGCATAGTGGTGGAGGGTGGCGCTAAAGGGGCAGTAGAATAAAAAGAAGAGAACAGAAGGATGGATGATGAAGTGGTGGTGGCCAACAGTGGAGGAAAGGAGGACAAAATCAAAATAATGGTGGTTCAAAGTGGTGTAAAGGGGGAGGGGGAGAGAAAATAGAGAAGCAAAGGAGGGGGAAAGGAAAATAATGAAAAGATGAGATAAAAGGGTGTTGTTCATCTTGTCTAGGTTTAATGAACATCACACAAGGTAAGGGTGAAGCGAATGGTATGTTGAGGGGACAAATGTAACACCCCAAACCCGGCCCAAACATTACGACTGAATTTGGTTTGTCGTAGAGGAAAACGTTTTGAGAAATCCCTTTAAGCCGATTTAAATTTCGTCGAAAACCTTTCATTTTCAATTGTCTTGTTAAAACCATACTTAGTTTTGTTTAAAAACAAATATTTGTTAAATCAGGTTGTTACCGATTCCAAAAGCACCCGATGGCACGATAAAACATTTTTCGTGTGAATTTGAGAAAACATGTGTACTTATTTTAATATCATCAAAATAGTTTAACCAAATTATTCAAAACATGTAAAATATAAGTAATAAAATAATTCTAGAGGCCTTATTACAACTTGATTAAAATAAATCCAACAGAAAAATAAATAACATTCAAAGTTCATTAAATCCATAATTTCACTGCATGGCCACCTCGAGTCCATCCGGCTCCTCATCCGCGATCTACGAGTCACCTGAAAAATTAAAGGAGAAGGTGAGTCACCAAGACTCAATGTGTAACCCTTCCCCCAGTTTAATGCCACATCATACACAGTTTATAACAAATTAACATCCACTAAATCATGCACCCAAACCTAACCATCCATAACACCTTTCTCTACCCTTGTGGTACCAAACCACTGGTGGTGCCAAACCACTGGTAACTTGTAGTCACGTATCCGTCAATACTTGTGGTGCCAAACCACTAATGACCCAAAGTCACAATCCAATGATGCGGCCAACCCATCGTGTGATACCAAATCATTGGCGTCAATCCCTTAATAAAATCCGTGGGGCCAACCCACTGTGGTGCTAAGCCACGGGGACGAGACGCTATGAGGTGCCAAACCTTTGGAGGTGCCAAACCTCTGGTGACCGTAGCCACGAATTGTGGTACCAAACCACTGGTGTCCGTCGACACGAATATCACTGCCCCCTCCACTCATCAACCCATATCAATCAATTATATAACAAAATTCATGCCAACATATATTTAAATCACATATATCAAGTATGCCATGCTTCCCCAAAGCATCAAATAGTGAACTCATACTGACATGTACTTACCTGAATCATCACTTATACCCTTATGGTATCAAATCCAGAGCTACATAAACCAGATTTAGCATACACAATATTTAGCTCAGTTAATAAATCATAAAGTGTGTATGTACACACCTGCTTCTAACGCTAACTCCAAATCCCCCAAAGAGTCAATCGGCCACCCTTGCTTTCTTGTCCCTATATTCGGCCAAACACAAGGGTTAGTGCCATGGCCTATTCGGCCAAACCAAATTAATTCCAAAGGGTTCCTTGTGAACCCGAAACCTTACCTGCATGCTTTTTGAGTACTAACCCCGGCACACGATACACGAATCTACTTCACCAAACTACAATCGATCAAACAACAACTTTCAAAACAATGGCCTTAGGCTTTGGAATACTAAAATAGACCTTACCCTCACTTACCGAATTCGATTGACAGAGAATGATGGTTTCGATCTACTGCTTTGAGATCCCGGAGTCCTAGGTGAAATCGGTTTCAACAAATAGATTAACCAACCATCAGCATATGCCGGATTTCAGCTCTTCCCAACCATCCAAACGACAGAACATAAGAGGGAAAAAGAAATAGCCATTCGGCTAACACACTTACCTTTTACTAAACCCGATTGGAACCAACCTAGAGGAGATCCACACCACACTAATATTCGGCCAAGGTGAAAGCTAAAAGAAGAGGGGAATTTCAGCACACCAAGAAGGAGGAATTCGGTTATTGTGGAAGAAAGAAAATAATAGAAAAGAGATGGAGTTTCGGCAAAGAAGGGAGTAGAGGAGATTTTTGGTGTTTAAGCAAAACAAATAGGAGAGAAAAAAAATGTTGATGAAGGTTTCGGCTTAAGAGAATGAGAAGAAAAAAATAGAAGATGAGCAGAGGAATTTTGGCTACTTGCAAGTGAAGAAAAGAAAGAAAAAATAAAAGATGAATAGATAGTTTTAGGAAAAATTTGGCACTCCCCCCCCATGCTTGCCGTCCACTCTTCCTATGAAGAGTTCAAATTTCAGCAATCTCCTTGAAACACTCCTGGCCAACCATTTGAATTAATTCAAAATAATTTGAATTAATCACATGCCTAAATTTTCTCTGGCCAACTATTAAAGATTAATCAATTAATAACCCAATTAAATCCTAATAATATCCTTATTATCTAAAAGAGTTTGAACAGAGAAATTCTATCCCCCCTATGCTGTCCAAATAAAGAGTAAAAAGGGGAATTCTGCAGCTCGAACACAGGCTCCCCTTGCTCCCCCTGTGGCGTCAACTACAGCTCCTAAGTGGCCTCCCTTTTTCCACTTTTCCAAGGCCTTTTTAGTGTCAATAATTCCCTCATTTAGCCTTGTAACCCCTACCTACTAAGGCTCCCTACCCTTAAAGCTTCCAAATAAAATTTTCTACTATTCCGAGCCTACTCAAGACCCCTAATCAAGTCTTATTACACCTTGGATACTATAACAGAAATTCAAACACAAGCAAAATAATTCAAACACGAATAACCCCTATTTTAGGATGTTACAGTTCTACCCCCCTTAAAAATAATTTCGGCCTCGAAATTACCTGATCAGAAGAGATGGGGGTATTGCTGCCGCATCACATCCTCTGGTTTCCACCTAGCTTCCTCTGCACCATGATTTTGCCAAAGCACTTTCACCAAAGGTACTGACTTCCTACGCAAAACTTTGACATCTCGGTCCAAGATCTAAACTGGTTCTTCCTCGAAAGATAAGTCTGTGTTTACCTCAATCTCAGCCACTGGCATAACGTGCGATGGATCTGACCGATACCGTCTCAGCATCGACACATGAAAGACGTCATGAATCTGACTCAACTCTGCCGACAGCTCGAGCTGATAAGCTACCGGTCCCACTCACTTTAACACCGTATATGGGCCGATGCACCTTGGGCTTAGCTTTCCTTTTCGCCCAAATCTCAATACCTTCTTCCAAGGCGACACTTTCAGAAAGACTTTATCTCCCACTGCATATTCCATTTCCTTACGCTTGAGATCAGCATAAGACTTCTGCCTATCCGACTCTTCCTTGAGACGAACCCGAATCACCTTCACTTTATCCTCAGTTTCTGTCACCAATTCTGGACCCAAAACCTGTCGTTCAGCCAACTCTGTCCAACACGTAGGAGTACGGCATTTCCGTCCATACAGTGCTTCGTATGGTGCCATCTGAATACTCGCTTGATAACTATTGTTATAAGTGAACTCCGCCAACGGTAGATACTCCTCCCAACTACCACTGAAATCCAAAACACATCTTCTTAGCATATCTTCTAAAATCTGTATGACCCTTTCTGACTGCCCGTCCGACTGTGGATGGAATGCTGTACTGAAATCCAATCGTGTACCCAAGGCCTGATGCAATGCTTTCCAGAACCTTGACGTGAACCTAGGATCCCTATCCTAGATAATTGATACTGGCACACCATGCAATCTTACTATCTCTGCCACATACAACTTTGCTAGCCTCTGAAGGGAATAATCCATTCTCACCGGTATGAAGTGAGCTGATTTAGTCAGACGGTCCACAATTACCCAAACTGCGTCCTTCTTGCTGGGCGTGAGGGGTAGCCCACTGACGAAATCCATAGTGATCCTCTCCCATTTCCACTGAGGGATCTTCACTGGTTGAAGTAACCCTGATGGCAACTGTGTTCAGCTTTCACCTGCTGGCACGTCAGACACCTTCCCACGAATTCGGTTACCTCACGCTTCAACCCTGGCCACCAGAATTGTTTTCGTAAATCCCCATACATCTTACTTCCTCCCGAATGCATAGCGTATGGGCTGCTATGTGCATCTTGGAGAATTCTTCGCCTCAATTCCACATCCTTCGGCATACAAGCTTGCCCTTGAAAACATAGCACTCCCTCACTAAACAAACTGTACCCTTCCAAACCACCATCCAGAACTTGCATCCTTCGCGCATTTAAACTATCATCCACCAACTGCTTTTCCTTAATCTCCTCAATCCAAGTCGGCTTAACTTGTAGTTCCGCCAAAAGACTTCCATCGTCGTATAGACTGATGTGAGCAAACATCGCTCTTAAGTCCGTCACGACCTTCCGGCTCAACGCGTCAGCCACCACGTTAGCCTTACCCGGATGGTACTCAATTGAACAGTCGTAGTCCTTCAATATTCAATCCATCGACGCTGCCTCAAATTCAAGTCCTTCTGAGTCAAAAGATACCTCAAACTTTTGTGATCCGTGTAGACTATCGACTTCTCCCCATACAAGTAATGTCTCAATATCTTCAAAGCGAAGACTACTGCCGCTAACTCCAAGTCGTGCATTGGATATTTAACCTTATGCGGTCTTAACTGACGGGATGCATAGGCCACTACCTTCCCTTCCTGCATCAACACACATCCCAAGCCCGTATGGGACGCATCACAGTAAACTGTAAACAATCTTCCTAAGCTTATTGAAACTTTCTTGCTGCTTCTCCGACCATACAAATGGAACTCCTTTCCTTAATAACTTAGTCAATGGCGCTGCAATTAAAGAGAATCCTTCCACAAATCTCCGATAGTACCCTGCTAAACCCAGAAAACTTCGAATTTTTGCCACTAACCTAGGCGGTTTCCAATCCAACACCGCTTCCACCTTGCGAGGGTCCACTCTAATCCCTTCGGCCGACACTACGTGACCTAAGAAAGCCACCTCCCTAAGCTAAAAATCGCATTTACTGAATTTGGCATATAACTGCTTCTCCCTTAATACTTGTAGAACTATACGCAAATGCACATCATGCTCCTCCTCCGTCTTTGAGTAAATCAATATTCGTCTATAAACACCACGACAAACTGATCCAGGTACTGCTGAAACACCCTATTCATTAAGTCCATGAACGCTGCAGGCGCGTTGGCCAACCCGAATGGCATCACTAGGAACTCGTAATACCCATACCAAGTTCGGAATGCCGTCTTGTGAACATCAACCTCCTTCACCTTAAGTTGATGATAACCCGACCAAAGGTCTATCTTCGAGAACACCGATGCACCCTTCAGTTGATCAAACAAGTCGTCAATCCGAGGCAACGGATACTTGTTCTTGATCGTTAACTTGTTTAGCTGGCGGTAATCGATACACATCCTTATTGAACCGTCCTTCTTCTTGACAAACAACACAGGTGCTCCCTACGGAGATATACTTGGTCGAATAAACCCTCGATCCAAGAGCTCCTGAATTTGAGCCTTCAGCTCCACCAATTCCTTTGGTGCCATTCGGTACGGTGCTATAGACACAGGTGCCGTACCGGGTAGCAAGTTTATACCGAATTCAACTTTTCGATCTGGCGGCAGACCTGGGAGTTCTTCTGGAAACACATCCGCGAATTCCCCTACCGTTCGGACCTTCACGACTGCTGACTCCTTAGCCTCCAAAGCACAAATTCGAACCAAAAACGCCTCACAACCCTTCTTGACCATCTTCTCAGCCTTCAAGGCAGACACCACGTTGGATAGGTAATCTCTTCTATTACCTATCATGACTACTTCATCGCCCTCAGCCATCTTAAGAACCATGCGCTTAGCAGCGCAATCCAACCTTGCCTGATACTTAACCAACCAGTCCATTCCAAGGATCAAATCGAACTCCCCAAACGGCAGTTCCATCAGATCAGCCACAAACACTACCCCTTGGAGTTCTAGGGGTACATCCCTATAAAGCTTGTTTACGACTATAGAGTGACCTAAGGGGCTAATTACAGTCATCTCCCTAGAAGCAGTCTCAGAGTCTAAGTTCATAGTCTCTACCACACTACTAGCAACGTATGAATGCATCGAACCCACATCAATTAATGCAACATATGGAAGACCAAAAATTAGGAACGTACCGGTTATGACGTCCGGTGCGTCACCTTCCTCACGACGCCTCGCTGCATAGACTAAGCGGTGCCGCGCGCCGTGTTGCCTCGCACACCTGCGCCTCGAATTTCGCGACCTCGATTAGGACCATTGCCTCCTCTACCATTACCACGACCCCTCTGCGGTCCTACATTTCTATCTTGAGCACGGTTCTGACCCTCTGGCTAATTCTTAGCTAACTTTCGAGGACAGTCCCTTACACGGTGATCCAGAGACCCACATTCGAAGCAACCCCTCTCACCGGTCCAACAACCTCCCCAATGTGATTTTCCACAGCGATTACACTGGGCTGGTCTCTGATTAGTAGCTATGGGCCTTCCTGCCTGATTTGGCCCACTCTGCCTAGCCCTTTTCTGAACATTACCACCTAACCCAGACGATCCAAAGCCTCTCTTCTACTTGTTCCTATCATAGCTCTGTCTCACAAACTCCTTGACCCCTTCGGCTACCTTAGCCTTTCCCACCAGCACCGCAAACTCACGCTCCTGCTGTAGAGCAATCAGCAACCTTAACTCATCTCTAAGTCCGTCTTCAAAGCAGACACAACGATCATGCTCGGTTGACACAATTCCCCGAGCATAGCGGCTCAGCCTCAAATATTTCGCTTCATACTTCGACACTGACTTATTTCCCTGTACCAACCCCAGAAAGGCTTTCCTCTGAGCATCAGTGTAGTTGGTGCCCACATACTTCTTCTGATAAGCAGTTTTGAAGTACTCCCACGTAAGATCATCTGCCGTAGCACCATCCTGGACCGTGAGCCACCACTGATATGACTCATCCTTTAGGAGCGACACCGCTCCTTTCAGCTTTTCCTCATTCGTCAGATCGAGGTCATCCATGATCCTCTCAGTCGACTCTAACCAGTATTCCGTTGTACTGGGTGCCACTCCCGGTACACCCCGGAATACCTCAGCTCCGTTGGATCGGAGTCGCTCGAGAACAGACTTCCGAGCTCCCATTCCTCCACTAGCACCAGCCACCATCTCAAGGACTCGCAATACAGCTTACGATACTGCCTCACCCCCTCTCTAATCCTGATCCTCAGCTCCAAAAGTTGGGGGTGGCGGTGGCAGAGGTACCTCATTCTCCGACCCCTGACCCGACCTAACGGGTTCTGACACGGTCATCCTGCCCCTACCGCGTCCACGACGTCCATGTCCTCTAGAGCTCATTCTAACTATCGTGTTTTAATCTGATTAAGAAATTTTTATGGATTAGTACGCTGTTTCACTTGGTTCTTCGCGAAGAAATTTTATGAGAAGAGTTTAACAGGATTCTTTCGAGCAAACAAAGTTTTAAGTCTTCTATCCTAGTTCACATTGAGTAAGAGCACATCCATTCCTAATACCTTTCATACTTATTCACTCTTGGGCATTTTGTCCATTTCTATCCTAGGGTATTTTAAGTCATTTTCCTCTGAGGGTATTTTCGTAATAAAAGACATTTTAAAACTTTCATAAATCAAGACATTTTGAAATTTCCCAAGACTGGAAGGTATTTTCAAAAATTTCGCAAATTAAAGGTATAGCAAAATTTTTGGAAACCAGGGGTATTTTGGTAATTTTGCCAATCAGGGGTAATTTTGTAAATTTAATAAATCAGGGATATTTTAACAGTTATAAAACTTTGAGGGTTCCTTTTTGAGAGTTTCCCTTTTTAAAACGATGATGTTGCAAAAATTTTAGAAATAAGGGTCGTTTTGGTAATTTTGCACGTTGAGGGTATTTTCGTAATTTTCCAAAACCAACGTATTTTTGATAATTTGCAAAGTAGGGTTTTTAGGTATTTATAAAATAATGAAATTTTGGGCAAACCATTGAGTAGTTGGCATTTTATGAACCAAGGGCATTTTGGTAATTTTATCCCCTAAGGGCATTTTTGTAATTTTCACAAATCAATTTTTTTCTTTCGGAAAATGTTGTAAAGATGGTTTTCTCAAATTTGAAAGAATGATTTCAAAAGTTTTGAAAAACTAGGGTTTTGTTGTTTTCTTCTTTTTCTGAAACATGGCTAGTTCCCTTTCGGGTTTTAGTCATTCGGTTTAGCCTATGACCAAGCCCTCTTGGTCAGGGTGAACCAAAGCTACGCACCAGCAGATTAGTAGAGAGAGAGGAGGTGAGTCACGCGGATCGCTTAAATACCAAGCTCCCACCGAAACCATTCCTAGACATGCGCACGTGAGGTTGCCACACCACCGAGCCCTCCGAGTTAGGGTGAGCAGAAGCTACGCACTGGTAGGATACTGCGAAGAGGAGGTGAGTCACTAGGGATCGCTTAAATACTGGGCTCTTGGGATCCAATCCTAGACATGCGTACAGGGGTTACCACACCCTAGCTCAGTGACTTATCCATAGGTTGGTTTAGTTCATTAAAGCTTATGTCTTGTTTTTGTGTTTGACTAGTCTAATCCTAGGGTTCAAGTTCCTATAAGACTATTCTACGTTCCATTCCTACCCTTTCTACAAGTAATAATTCATACAAAAAGTTAGGGGTACTTACCTGGGCGGATTGGTGCCGGAGACTCGGTGCCATGCTGTTCCAAAACCAAAAATATTTCAAAAAGGCCTACCAAATCATTTTTGGGCCTTGGGCCCCCACAGCCGAGGTTTGAACTGGGCTCTGATACCAATTTTGTAACACCTCAAACCCGGCCCAAACATTACGACCGAATTTGGTTTGTTACAGAGGAAAACATTTTGAGAAATCCCTTTAAGTCAATTTGACTTTCGTCGAAAACCTTTCATTTTCTATTGTCTTGTTAAAACCATACTTAGTTTTGTTTAAAAACAAATATTTGTTAAACCAGGTTGTTACCGATTCCAAAAGTACCCGATGGCACGATAAAACATTTTTCCTGTGAATTTGAGAAAACATGTGTACTTATTTTGATATCATCAAAATAGTTTAACCAAATTATTCAAAACATGTAAAATATAAGTAATAAAATAATTCTAGGAGGCCTTATTACAACTTGATTAAAATAAACCCAACAGAAAAATAAATAACATCCAAAGTTCATTAAATCCATAATTTCACTCCATGGCCACCTCGAGTCCATCCGGCTCATCATTCGCGATCTACGAGTCACCTGAAAAATTAAAGGAGAAGGTGAGTCACCAAGACTCAATGTGTAACCCTTCCCCCGGTTTAATGCCACATCATACACAGTTTATAACAAATTAACATGCACTAAATCATGCACCCAAACCTAACCATCCATAACACCTTTCTCTACTCGTGTGGTACCAAACCACTGGCAGTGCCAAACCACTGGTGACTTGTAGTCACGATATCCGTCAATACTTGTGGTGCCAAACCACTAGTGACCCAAAGTCACATTCCAATGATGGGGCCAACCCATCATGTGATACCAAATCACTGGCGTCAATCCCTTAATAAAATCCGTGGGGCCAACCCACTGTGGTGCTAAGCCACGGGGACGAGACGCTATGAGGTGCCAAACCTCTGGTGACCGTAGTCACGAATTGTGGTACCAAACCACTGGTGTCCGTCGACACGAATATCACTGCCCCCTCCACTCATCAACCCATATCAATCAATTATATAACAAAATTCAGGCCAACATATATTTAAATCACATATATCAAGTATGCCATGCTTCCCAAAAGTGAACTCATACTGACATGTACTTACCTGAATCATCACTTATACCGTTATGGTATCAAATCCAGATCTACATAAACCAGATTTAGCATACACAATATTTAGCACAGTTAATAAATCATAAAGTGTGTATGTACACACCTGCTTCTAACGCTAACTCCAAATCCCCCAAAGAGTCAATCGGCCACCCTTGCTTTCTTGTCCCTATATTCGGCCAAACACAAGGATTAGTGCCATGGCCTATTCGGCCAAACCAAATTAATTCCAAAGGGTTCCTTGTGAACCCGAAACCTTACACGCTTTTTAAGTACTAACCCCGGCACACGATACACGAATCTGCTTCACCAAACTACAATCGGTCAAACAACAACATTCAAAACAATGGCCTTTGGCTTTGGAATACTAAAATAGACCTTACCCTCACTTACCGAATTCGATTGACAGAGAATGATGGTTCCGATCTACTACTTTGAGATCCCGGAGTCCTAGGTGAAATCGGTTTCAACAAATAGATTAACCAACCATCAGCATATGCCGGATTTCAGCTCTTTCCAACCATCCAAACGACAGAACATAAGAGGGAAAAAGAAATAGCCATTCGGCTAACACACTTACCTTTTACTAAACCCGATTGGAACCAACCTAGAGGAGATCCACACCACACTAATATTCGGCCAAGGTGAAAGCTAAACGAAGAGGGGAATTTCGGCACACCAAGGAGGAGGAATTCGGTTATTATGGAAGAAAGAAAATAATGGAAAAGAGATGGAGTTTCGGCAAAGAAGGGAGTAGAGGAGATTTTTGGTGTTTAAGCAAAACAAATAGGAGAGAAAAAAAAATGTTGATGAAGGTTTCGGCTTAAGAGAATAAGAAGAAAAAAATAGAAGATGAGCAGAGGAATTTTGGCTACCTGCAAATGAAGAAAAGAAAGAAAAATAAAAGATGAATAGATAGTTTTAGGAAAAATTCGGCACTCCCCCCCATGCTTGCCGTCCACTCTTCCTATGAAGAGTTCAAATTTTGGCAATCTCCTTGAAACACTCCTGGCCAACCATTTGAATTAATTCAAAACAATTTGAATTAATCACATGCCTAAATTTTCTCTTGCTTCCAATTAAATCCTAATAATATCCTTATTATCTAAAAGAGTTTGAACAGAGAAATTCTCTCCCCCCTATGCCGTCCAAATAAAGAGTAAAAAGGGGAATTCTGCAGCTCGAACACAGGCTCCCCTTGCTCCCCCTGTGGCGTCAACTACAGCTCCTAAGTGGCCTCCCCTTTTCCACTTTTCCAAGGCCTTTTTAGTGTCAATAATTCCCTCATTTAGCCTTGTAACCCCTACCTACTAAGGCTCACTACCTTAAAGCTTCCAAATAAAATTTTCTACTATTCCGAGCCTACTCAAGACCCCTAATCAAGTCTTATTACACCTTGGATACTATCACAGAAATTCAAACACAAGCAAAATAATTCAAACACGAATAACTCCTATTTTAGGATGTTACAAGAAAGGAACAAAAACGGGATCATGGGACTAAAAAGGGGGCTTAATGAATGAAGGTTGACTCACACACAAGGAAAGAATCTTTCCTTATGCTTGTGAACTAGGTTGGACAGCAAGGAGTGTTCACACAAGCTAAAGTTGTAGCATCCTAAAATCCAGAATTTTATGTTTTGTATTATACCATGAGATAGGCTAGTTAAAAATGCTAATTGTGTATGTTTAGAGGTTCAAAGAAGGCTTGGGGTTGAGTTTGGCCTTAGCAAAATTTTTGTGTTTAATCACTTAAAGGAGAGAAGGTAAATGGCATCAAGGCTTAAGGAAATAAGTGTGTATTTTGCTAGCATAAGTGGAGCACATGGTGGAGTGGTGTGGCGTCAAGTGGAGAGCATGAAGGGAAAGGGTTCGAATCCCATCTATTGCAAAATTTTGGATTTATTTTTGTGCTCCTATTCCAAAGTGTCGGCCATGGTTCTAAATATGGTAAGGGAGACTTCTTATTGATGGACAGATGACTAAGGAATATGGTAAGGAGGAAGACAAGGAAAAAGAAGGAAAGAAATCAAAGAAAAGGACAAGGGAGGGTGACATGTTGGCCGAATATTAGGAGTTGCCTAAGGAAAGAGTTTTGGTCAACACTCATCTTTTTGGTAAAGATGATACACAGTTTTGGTAGGGGAACTTTGGGAGCCAATTTGTTATAGCCTTTTTACAAGTTTTGTGCATGAGAGGTATTTTCTTTTTGAACATTTTGTGTCTCTTTTCCAACCTTTTTCTTTTGGCCGAAACACTCAAATCATTTTGGTACTTTTTCCTTTGTTTTGCCAAATTACTAAAGGCATTTTGGTAATCTTCTCCTTGGTGATAGCTGAAACTCCCTCACACTACTTTTCCATCTTTCTTTCTTTTTCTCACCATTTCTTCAATCTCTCTTTTCTTCTTCTTAGTTGACATGTAACATCCCGAAATAATGCCTAAACGGAATAGTGGTTTTGGGACCACAAATCCGATGTTGAGAAATTTATTTTATTTATATTTTTATGGTCTACAATTTCACGGAATGATTTTGTGAAAATCTCATTCGAAAATTTTGACGTTCGGGCACTCAATTTAGTCAAAAGGACTAAATTGTAAAAAGTGAAAAAATTGAGTTCTACATGTTAGAGGTGTCAAATTGTTATGAAGTTTTAAATTGGAGGTCCTTAAGTGATAATTATACCATTGGTTAATTTGGTGGACAAAAATGGACATGGATGGGTATGTTTCAAAAAAAAAATTTAAGGGATATTTTGGTAATTTAGTGAATTAAATGAATTAAAAACAAAATTTAAATGCCAAATATGTCCATCCTCTTCATTAGGAAACGAAATTTCAAGGTTTCTCCATAGCTAGGGTTTGTTTCAAGCTTCCAAGCTCCATAGTAAGTGATTCCAAGCCCGTTTTTACTGTTCTTTATGTTTTTAGAGTCCCGATAACTTGATTTAGCTTATTCTAGCAATAATCTAACCTAGGGTAAATATTTGGAAAAATACCCATAGGTGAAATGTGTTTATTTTGATGTTTTATGATAGGATATGAAGGCTTAAATAATGTTAAACAAGTTTTACTAAGCGATTTTACGTGAAAACGAGTAAAAACGCCATAATCGGTAAAAATACCTAATGTTCATAAGTACATGTTAGAGTGAGAATTTGATGTTGGCATAGAAGGGAAAAATGTTCAGCATGTCATAAAACATACGAAAAAGGAATAAAGTTTAATTTACGAGCCTAAGGGTAAAAGTGTAATTTTTGAAAAGTTAGGGGCAAAATTGTAATTTTTCCAAAGTTTGAGGTAGGGACTGTTTTGAGTAGTACATTAATTAAATAAGTGAAATGTGATGTTTTAGACCCCGAAAAATGAGATTTGGACCTAGAACGGGAGGAAAATCAAAAATCGAGAAAGTTGGTAAATTGCCATTTTTGGATCCGAGGTAAGTTGGTGTGTTAATAATAATGCAATAATGTCGTAATGTATATTTGAAACCTAAATTGTGGTATTAAATTAATTTTGCTGAATTACATGTTTAGTATATTATGTTGGTGAATTGATTTAATAATATGTTTATGATAAAAGGTGACATAGGTGACATGGAAAATGGGTTGAAATGTTGTGCTTAAAGGTGTTTTCTATGACTATGGTTATCATGTGAAATGGAAAGTTGATATGTAAATAATGCATTTATTTTACTTGTTCAATAATTATTTTGCTAGATATTATGGAAATCATTAGGTGATAATTAAAATATGAAAATGTATGGAACGAGAAATTCTCGATTGAACCTTCGAAAAACCAAGAGATACGGACAATATGTAGCTAAGTCACACGAGTGATAAGGGACCTTCACCGTGTGCACAAGAAAGCTACGAGATGGAAAAATTTGATATGTAGCTAGGCCACATGGATGATAAGGGACTTTCACCATGTGTGCAAGAAAGCTACGGGATAATAATTTCATATGTAACTAGGTCACATGTGTAATACTGTGTGTATACCATGTGTACAAGAAAGTTACGGGTTATGAGTAGCTAGGTCACATGAGTGGCTCCTAGTGTTGGACACCATGTAGACAAGAAAGCTACAAGATGGAATGGCTAGGTCACATGGGTGATAAGGGACCTTCACCATGTGTACAAGAAAGCCAAATTATGTATAGATGGAGCTATGTGCTGAGACCACCGAGTATCGGGTGTTTTCTGAAGGGGTTCAATGAGATAACTTACTACTGGTGATTGATACGTTCATGTTATGAATAAGTGCAAGGGTGAAAGTGACCAATTGAGAAATGTGGCAAATGTACGTGTGAGCAAGGGTGCATGTGACTATGTGTGTATGTGCATAATGTGTTTGATATGTGATACGTGATTGAAATTGTGGTAAGGCTGATATGGTGTAAATGCCATTATGAGTACTCATAAATATTGGTGATGATTATTCATTTGTATGGCTAGTCTTGAATATGTTAGGTGTTATGTGTGCTTATATGGAAGTAATATAAGGAAAACATGGGAAAGTAAATTTTTCAGTAAAATAGATTGAAACAGCAACAGTTATGGGACTTTGAAAAATCAACATAAATCATAGAAATTGAATTATATGTTGAATGAGATATTGGTTTAAATCTTATTGAGTCTATTTTTATATAAGAGAAACAGAGTAAGCAAAGGATTTGTATATTTTGAGATATTTAGATTTTTGAAAGACTGGTTCAGAATGATTACGTGATCCCCTGTTCTGCCTTGGAAAAATTATTAAAAATTGTAAAAATGGTTATGGTGTGTAATTTATATCCTCAGAACCCTTGGTGAGTCTACTTTCGAGAGAGACAAACGGGAAGGTTATCCAAACTCTATATAATGAGGAATTTTAATTTTAGTGAAGAGGTGTTAGAGCTGTCAAATAGCGAAACAGGGGAGATTTTAATGAATAAACTGTATTGATTAGCTAAACCAAAAATTATGGAAATTTTATGGTATGTAGATATGTGAGTCTAGTCTCATATAAAATTAATGGATCTTAATTTTGAGTTCTGTAGCTTATGAAATAATTAAATTAGTGACCGTGACTCAGAAAAACAGCCTAACCTGAACTTAAGAAAAAGGGTAAAACTATGTGAATATTGATTTTATTCCGTTGACTATATTTATTGAGAAATGGGTTAATATTGTTAATTAAATTACTTATTATTATTAATATGTCAACTTAATAAGCTATAAAGCTTACACCATTTTCCCATTTCTCTTAGTGTTGTCAGGTTGGCTCGGGGTTGGAGATCGTTGGAGGTATCATCACACTATCAACTTGTCAAGATGGAATCATGACAATTCCTAATTATTTTCAAGTGAATGGCATGCATAGAGATTTGGTTATTGGTTGTATGTATTATGAGTTATACACGGGATCCAGACATGGGCGTGTGAGAGCCTCACGGTCTACTCACTCGGGCGTGTGACCCTATTTTGGTAAATTTTTTTCTAAATATCGAAAAGTTCTGATTTGGTTCTAAGCCAACTTTAATGATTGTTTTGGGCCTCGTACGCCCATGATAGGGATATAGAGTGTGACTATGAATGGTTTTTTTTAATGTATAATTGAAATGTATGTATCGGGGAAGTGTATAAGATTGCTGTAATGCCTCGTACCCTGATCTGACGATGGATAAGGGTAAGGGTGTTACATTTTAGTGGTATCAGAGTTATGGTTTAGTCGATTCTTGGACTAACATAGCAATTGTGAGAGTCTAGTTATACATGCCACCAATATGTGATAGTGTGATGCCTTCCAACGTGATTGAGGATAATCTTATTAAAAGAGAAGTACTCTCCAACTGAGCTATATCTGACCATTTGATAGTGATACTGAAGTATTTGAATAAAGTGTAGCTATGATGAGTTAACCTCGAAAAAGTATGAATAAGAATTCGTAATGTGTATATGTGATAATGTGTGAAATGCAAGTTTTTATAGTAATATGCTTATTCATATTTTTCTGACCTTCACATACTGTAGCATGCTTGAAAAAAATTGATTAGTGAATGTGATAAGTAAGTTATTCAAATTTTGTAGAATGTATGAATGAGTGCACTTGTTTGAATGTGATAATTGAAAATTTTATGTCTGGGAAATATGAATGATAAATTGTTCGAAGTGGGTAGTATAGTTATAATGACATATGTTGGTAATGAAAGATGTGTCATATTTGTGTATATATATGTGTGTGTGTGTGTGTGTGTGACAATCGAGTTAGAGGCTGTACGACCTCACCCCCCTTACAGATAAGGTGTTTATAACGGAAATTCATGAGAATCATGTTGATTAAGTTCCTAAGTATGGAATCAAAGAGTTCAGATATAGAATAACTATAGATATGATCAAAGACTGAGGATGGTTGACAAATGAAGGACAAAATTTATTTCGTTTATACAATATCATAATTAGTGAAAATTTTAACTTCGATAAATCGACTTATTCAGATAAGATACTGAAAGGAAGTATTAACTGAAATTTTTCAGAACTGATTTTCTTTAGTGAAAGAAATAATGTGGAAATTAGTGAGGGCAGAGTTAGTCAGAAGAATGATGTTTGACATGTGAAGATGTTTAAATATGACAGTCATAGTTGAGCAGTTTACGACTATCTCTTCTGGGCATTTTATGTGTTCGTATCTTTTCAGAGACAATTATGATTCCTTGTTCTTTGAGTAAAGAATCGTCAGTTTGATTGATCTATGATTGGTATTCCACTATCTTTTAATGAAATTCAATTCCATTACGTTTGAGATAAGAGTTGACAGTGAACTTATATGAAATGATTCTACTGTTTCTTTTTGCTATTGTTCTGTTTGTATCTGTATAGAATATGTTTTATCTCTATTATAATCGACTTTGGAACACAATAGAATTATGATTTTTTTAGTGACGCACCAGTGAACGGATTTGAATATGTATATTCTTTAAAATGTAAAGTAATGGTTCATGTTTTCAGACAGTTAATATTACATTAAAAAGAGATGTTCGGTTAGTAATTTAGATATGGTTATTACTACGTCTGTATTGAAAATTTTGATGACACTGTTTGTTTAACGAGGATTGTCATATGTTTCCTGGTTTCGAGAGTTTAATATATTTGATGGCATAGCAAAATGTGAGTTTAAGACGATGGTGATGAATTAAGCTATTGAAAGATTGTGAGTGATCTTCGATTGATTTATGGGGAGCCAAGTGTAACATCCTGAAAAGGGCCTATGCATTTTCAGTTTAATTGTATGGAATGACAAGTTTTAAGCACTATGAATAAATTTTTGATATTTTTGGAAACTTGGAAATGCATAAAAATGGAAACTTGAACATTTTGGAAACCTGAACATTTTTGGAAACCTGAACATTTTGGAAACCTGAACATTTTTGGAAACCTGAACATTTTGGAAACTTGAACATTTTTGGTAACCTGAACATTTCTGGAAACTTGGAAATGTAAGAAAAATGGCAAGTTACAGAGCCGATCGAAAATTTTAGGAAACTTAGAAATGATCGAGAAATGTCAAATTTTAAAGTTTAAAATAGGAAATAAGGGCAAGGTGGCCTTAAAAGAAAAAGTTGGAAAAATTTGACACACAAACAGGCTTGGAAAAGTGGCCTGAAGATGTCACTTAGGGCTTAAGGAAATGGCGCCATATGCAGGAGGAATGGGCCTGAGTTTGAGTCACTTGAGAAGTAAATAATGAAGGTTTTAATTTTGCTTCCGTAAAGGTGAGAGGTGGACGGCACATGTGTTTAAAAAGAGAGGTGTTTTATTTTCATAAATATGTGAATAATAAGTGATAATAAAGGATTTTCTTTAATTGGATTATTTCAGGAGATACTTGATGGATTAAATGCTTTTATTTTAAATAAAGGAGATAATATTATCATAAGGAAGAGTGGTGGCCAAGGCAAGGACTCTTGGCCTAGTAATTTCGGCTAAAGGAGGAGAATTAAGGCTATTCTCTCATCTTTTCCTATGTGTGCCGAAATTTTCCTAGCTCTCTCCCCTCTCTGCGAATTTTCTTTAAGCAAAATCCATCTTCTCTTCTTCTATTTTCTTCTCTGTTTCTCTTGTCAAAGCCGAATCTTTGTTGATTCTAAGTAAAGGAGCAATCAACTACAACATCAAAAGGGTAAGATCTGTGGTCAATCAATTTCTATTCCTTTTCTTTTACCAAAATCGTGGTACTAATCCCATTAGCAATTTTGGCGAATCTGCAAGGGTCTCTCGAGGTTTCTACACTTGTTGAAAACAAGGATCAAGGATCTAAGGTAAGATAAATATATATATTTGGTTGAAGGTTATGTTTTATATGTTAGATTAAATCTGACATGGAATTATAGGGTTTTCGACAGACATACAAACAAGGAATATTTTCGGGACTTGGAAATTTTAAGGTAAGTACATAGATCCAATCGGTCAAGGCTCATTTTGGTATTATTTCTCATTTATTCAAAAGTCAGAAATTGATATAATTACGATTTTAGTGCTAGCCGATTTTAAGGAAAAGGGATACTATCAATTTTTGGGATTTTCAATCATTCCATACGGCAACAAGGTAAGTAATACAAATCCTAGTTGTATTTGGAAAAGTGGCCAAATGGTCTTTTAAAGTGATTAACTTATGTAGGATTTGGGATTTAAAACTGTGTTCTCTTCGGGATTTCAAGGAACCTATTAAGCGAATCAGGTGTGTACTCATACTAATTTTCGATATATCATATGGCAATTATTTTTAATATATGAATATGCATAAGAATGAGAATGTGGCTAAGTACCACAAATGTGGTAAAACGTACCCAGGTATGTTTCCTACTTCTGATAGGATTACGAATATGATATATTTTGAACATGTGAATAGTAACATGAATAAGGAATAAGTATGTTATGCATGATATAAAAATATTTGGGGCATTTGGGATATTTGTGAAAGGGGAAGTGAAGGTGTTGACTTCGGTCTCACTATCTGAAAATGGTTACTACGGTCACATTATCTGAATATGGTAACTTCGGTTACATTATTTGAATATGGTAACTTCGGTAACACTATCTGAACATGGTGTCTAATGACACAAATTATATGGGCGATGAGCACGTCGACTGCAGCGACTGCCTTCGATGGTGTGTAGCGGAAGGAGGGTCGACTTAGTAGTCCCCACGGTGTGACTGGCAGGTACGGGTGGTGTGTAGCGGATGGACAAATAGGCTTGGGTTTGGGTTGCATCATTTTGATATGAATATGTACTTGATATGAACTTGTATGCCTCGACCGTTGATTGTTAGTATTGTGTACACATTGAGTCTGTTGACTCACCCCATTGTGGGACTATTTTTCGTGTGATGCACAAAGAATGGACCGGGCCGGAAGGAGCTTAGTGGTGGCCATGCTCAAGAAGGATTATTTTACTTCATTTGGACATTATATTTTTTAAGTACTTTTAATTTTATTATTGGGTTTTATTTGATGTAATAAGGCCATAAGGCCCAAGTTGAATTTCTTTATTTCTGTTTAAATTTTTATTTACTATGTTACGAACTATTTTTGGATTTAAAGTCCTAGTAGAATTAATTATTTAAAGCCCTAAATTATTTTGTCACCCTAATTAAATGATTTCTAAGTAAGACAAGTGGGCTTTCAATCTAAGCCCAACCCAAACCAATATTTTTCTCAAAATACACAAATTTTCTCTAAGTAACAAAAGACTTCAAAACTGATTTTCTTAAGGAACATACCAGATCCGGTTCAGGCTCGTGGGCCGGGTGTGGGGTGTTTCAGTTTGGTATCAGAGCCCAGTTTTTAACTCTCGGCCTGTGGGCTAAGGCCAAAACATTTTTAATTCGAGCCCAAATAATTTTCTTTGAAATAAAGCAGGTGTTCTGGCATGGCACCTAAGTCTCCGACTTTGTAGTCCACTGTAAGTACCTAACTTTATGTGTGATTCTGTGATTTATGAACTGTATAAGGGTAGAAAAGGCATGGAACCTAGAATAGAATGATAGGAACATGAACCCTAGGGCTAGATTACTCAAACACAAAACCACATAAGATTTAATGCACTAAACAAACCTATGGCTAAGTCACTGAGATAAGGTGTGGTAACCCCTGTACGCATGCCTAAGATTGGATCCGGAAGAGCCTGGTATTTAAGCAGTCCTAGTGACTCACCTCCTCTTCACAGGAATCCTACCTGGTGCGTAGCTTCGATTCACCCTAACTCAGAGGGCTCAGCGGTGTGGCAACCTCTGTACGCATGTCTAGGAATGGTTTCGATGGGAGCTTGGTATTTAAGCAGTCCGCGTGACTCACCTCCTCTCCATTCGAATCCTGCCTGGTGCGTAGTTTTGGTTCACCCTGACCAAGAGGGCTCGGTCATAGGCTAAACACGATGACTAAAACCCGAAAGGGAACTAGCCATGTTTTTTAAAAAAAAAAACAACAAACCCTAGTTTTAAAATTCTTAAAACTTTCTTCTAAATTTGAAAAAAAAACTATCTTTACAAAATTTCCCGAAAAATTCCTGATTTGTGAAAATTACAAAAAATGCCCTTAGTGGTGAAATTACCAAAATGCCCTTGGTTTATAAAAGGTTCAACTACTCAACAGCTTTACCAAAATTTCATTATTTTATAAACATTCAAAAAACCCTAATTTGTAAAATATCAAAATACATTGATTTTGGAAAATTACAGAATTGTCCCTAACTTACAAAATTACCAAAATGACCCCGGTTTCCGAAATCTTTGCAAACATCACCATTTGAAAAGAGGAACTTTCAAAAAGAACCCACAAAGTTTTACAACTTTTGAAATAACCCTGATTTATTAAATTTTACAAATTTACCCTAATTTGTGAAAATTTACCAAAATTCCCCTGAGGTCGAAAATTACCGAAATACCCCCAGATTTTGAAATTTCTCCAAATTACCCCGAGACTTTGAATTCTCAAAATACTTTTCGACAAAAACACCAAGGAACGTTTTTCCTTTTGAAAAATTACAAAAATGCCCCTGTAGGACAAAATTACGAAAATACCCCTGGGTAGTGGAAAACAACAACGAAAACTATAACGTTTCTCTGAATGAACGAAAGTTCATACTTGTTTGATGGATGAATGAATGAATGGAAAAGACTGTGTGTTTGTATGAATACGAAAGAACCACTCTTAAATCCCTTTTCATAAAACTCCTTCGCGGGTAAATAAGTGGAACAATGACTAATCCATAAAATTCCTTAATTAGATCTCGATGCTAGGAAATGAGTTCTAGAGGACGTGGTCACCATGGAAGAGGTAGAGAAAGGATGACCGTGTCGGAACCCGTTAGATCGGGTCAGGGGTCCGACAATGAGATACCACCGCCACCACCACCCCCAAATGTTAATGTTGAGCAGCAAGCTCAGACGGGAGAAGATGCTGTGTCGCAGGCTGTGCTGCGAGTTTTAGAATTGGTGGCTGGTGCAGGGGGAAATTCAAGAAATCGTAAGTCTGTGCCTGAGCGGCTCCGAACTAATGGAGCAGAAATGTTTCGAGGAGTATCGGGAGTAGCACCCAGTACAGCTGAGTACTGGTTGGAAGCAACTGAGCGCATTATGGATGAGCTCGACTTGACCCCTGAGGAGAAGTTGAAAGGGATGGTGGCACTGTTACACGATGAAGCGTATCAGTGGTGGTTAACTGTGCAGGATGGTGCCATGGCGGAGGATCTGACCTGGGAATATGTTAAGGAGGTATTCCAGAAGAAATATGTGGGAACCAGGTATACAGATAAGCAAAGAAAAGCTTTTCTAGGGCTAGTTTAAGGGAACAAGTCCGTAGCAGAATATGAGGCAGAATTTCTGAAGTTGAGCCGTTATGCTCGAGGTGTAGTGGCGACTGAACATGAACGCTGTGTCCGTTTTGAGGATGGACTGAGAGACGACCTGAGACTGTTGATAGCACCGCATCAGGAGCGGGAGTTTTCTTCTTTGGTGGAAAAGGCCAAGGTGGCCGAGGGAATTAAGGATGCTACCAAGCAGGCTGTGGACAAGGATAAGCCCAAAAGAGGTTTTGGACCATCTGGAAAGGGTCATAAGAGGCTTAGAGTTGACGGGCCACGAAATCAACAGGCTGGTACTGGCTGGCCGTATCGCCTTGTGAGCATTGTGGAAAGAAGCACTTGGGAGAGTGCTGGAGAAAGACAGGAGGATGTTTCAAGTGTGGGTCCAAGGACCATATGCTTAAGGATTGTCCCAAACAACCAGATGAGAGCCGACCGACGATTCGTAATGCTAGCCGATGGTAGAGCGGACAGCAGCCTCAACGGGGTCGTGGTTCGGCTAACAGAGGTAATGGTGCTGGCAGAGGCCGTGGAGCACAGGGCCAAGGTACTGCTAATGCAGAAGCAAGGCAATCGGGTTTGGTTTATGCGGTTCGCCGAAGGGAGGATGGTGACACACCGGATGTAATAACTGGTACATTTTTTATTTCTGACAAACCCTATTTTGCTCTGATTGATGTGGGCTCGACCCATTCCTATGTTGCATGTAGTGTAGTGGAAACACTAGGCCTAGACTCAAAACTTTCTGATAGGCAGATGACTGTAGTAAGCCCATTAGGCCAAGCTGTGATGATAGATAAGATCTTTCGGAATGTACCCCTAGAGATTCAGGGAGCGAATTTTCGGGCTGACTTAATGGAGTTACCCTTCGGAGAGTTTGAGCTTATACTTGGAATGGATTGGCTAGTAGAGCATCGAGCCGTGTTGGATTGTGCGGCTAAACGTATAGAACTAAGAACCTCCGAGGATGAGGTAGTAGTGATGATCAGAGAAAGGAGGAACTACTTGTCCAACGTAGTTTCGGCGCTGAAGGCTGAGAAAATGGTTAGGAAGGGGTGCGAGATGTTCTTAGCCTTCGTAAGTGCGTTGGGAGGTAAGGATGAAGGTGTTCATAGAGTTAGACAGTAAGGGACTTCGTAGATGTGTTCCCAGATGAATTACCAAGAATACCCCCAGATAGGGAGGTGGAATTTGGAATAGACTTGCTACCGGGAACAGCTCCTGTGTCAATCGCTCCATACCGAATGGCGCCAAAGGAGTTGGTAGAGCTCAAGGCTCAAATCCAAGAGTTGTTGGATCGTGCGTTCATCTGACCCAGTGTGTCTCCGTGAGGAGCACCGGTCTTGTTTGTAAAGAAGAAGGACGGAACAATGCGCATCTGCATAGATTATCGTCAGTTGAACAAGCTGACCATTAAGAACAAAAATCCTTTACCAAGGATAGACGACTTGTTCGATCAGCTGAAAGGGGCAGCTGTGTTCTCAAAGATAGACTTAAGGTCGGGATATCACCAGTTGAAGGTGAAGGAGGCTGATATTCATAAGACCGCTTTAGGACAAGATACGGTCATTTTGAATTTGTGGTGATGCCGTTTGGATTGACGAACGCTCCAGCCGCGTTCATGGACATGATGAATCGGGTTTTCCAACCCTATTTGGATAGGTTCGTCGTGGTGTTCATCGACGATATTTTGGTGTACTCTAAGTCTCAAGAGGAGCATGATGAACATTTCGAATTGCCGCAAGTGTTAAGGGAAAAGAAGCTTTATGCCAAATTCAGCAAGTGTGAATTTTGGCTTAAGGAGGTGGCATTCCTAGGACATGTGGTGTCCACAGAAGGAATAAGAGTGGATCCTAGGAAGATCGAAGCAGTATTGGATTGGAAGCCACCTAGGTGCGTGGGTGAAATCAAGTTTCTTAGGATTGGCGGTGCTATTACGAAGGTTCGTGGAAGGATTCTCGTCAATAGCGCGCGCTTTGACAAAGTTGCTAAGGAAGGAAGTACCTTTGTGTGGACGGATAAGCAACAGGAGAGCTTTGAAAAGCTTAAGAAGGTGCCGACTAAGCTCCAAAGATTAATTCACTGAGGCGGGGAAGGATTTTGTGGTGTCTCGTGATGCTTCGTGATACTGGGGTTAGGGTGTGTGCTAATGCAAGAAGGAAAAGTGGTCGCTTATGCGCCTCGGCAGTTAAGGCCTCATGAGGTTAACTACCCAACTCATGACTTGGAACTAGCAGCAGTGGTTTTCGCTCTTAAGGTTTGGAGGCACTACCTTTATGGAGAAAGGTCGGTGATCTACACAGACCACAAGAGCCTTAAGTACTTGTTGACTCAGAAGGAGTTGAACTTAAGGTAATGAAGGTGGGTGGAATTGTTGAAGGACTACGACTGTTCGATAGAATATCATCCAGGCAAGGCGAATGTGGTAGCTGATGCCCTAAGTAGGAAGGTTGTGACGGATTTAAGGGCTTTGTTCACACACTTAAGTCTGTATGATGATGGAAGCCTGTTGGCAGAGTTACAAGTCAAGCCCACATGGCTAAAGGAGGTGAAAGAGGGACAGTTGGCTGATAAGGACTTAAGTACTAGTTACAGCAAGTACAACAAGGAGGATTAAAGGACTATGGCATCAATGATGAAGAAGTATTGTGCTACAAGGGAAAGGTCTGTATGCTGAAGGATAAGGAGTTGAGACAAAGGATTCTTCGGGAAGCGCATGGTAGCCCTTATGCTATGCATCCCGGAGGCATCAAGTTGTATAGAGATCTAAGGAACAATTTTGGTGGTCCGATATGAAACGAGAAGTGGATCGAATTTGTGGGGAAATGTCCGACATGTCAGCAAGTTAAAGCTGAACACCAAGTCCCATCGGGATTGCTTCAACCAATCGAGATTCCCCAATGGAAGTGGGAGAGAATTACCATGGACTTCGTTAGTAGCTTCCCTTACGCCTACTAAGAAGGACTCTCAGATAGGTGATAGTAGACCGTTTGACCAAGATGCGCACTTTATCCCGGTGAGAGTGGACTATTCTCTCTGAAGCTAGCCAAGTTATATGTGGCGAGATCGTAAGGTTACACATGGAGTACCAGATCGATCATCTCATCCGACAGAGATCCAAGGTTTACATCTCGGTTTTGGAGGGAACTTCACCAAGCTTTAGGCACCAAGTTGGACTTCACTACGGCTTTTCATCCACAATCCGACGGGCAGTCCGAACGGGTTATACAAGTGTTGGAAGATATGTTAAGAGGCTATGTGATGGAATTCCGAGGAAGTTGGGAAGACTACTTACCTCTAGCTGAGTTCGCCTACAACGACAGCTATCAGGCAAGCATTCGGATGGCACCATATGAGGCATTGTATGGTCGGAAGTGTCGAACTCCTACTTGTTGGACTAAGTTAGGAGAACGTCGTGTTTTGGGTCCGGAGTTAGTGGCAGAAACTGAAGAGAAGGTTGAGATGATTCGGGCACGATTGAAGGAAGCCTCTGATAGGCAAAAGTCGTACGCCGACCTTAAGCGGAAGGAAATTGAGTTTGAAGTGGGGGACCAAGTGTTTCTGAATGTCTCACCTTGGAAGAAGGTTATGAGGTTCGGTCACAAAGGGAAGTTAAGCCCAAGGTTTATAGGGCCTTATCGAGTACTGAAGTGAGTTGGGCCAGTGGCATACCAATTAGAGTTGCCACCAGAGTTGCAGCAGATGCACAACGTATTCCATGTGTCCATGCTACGTCGCTACCGATCGGATGCATCTCATGTAGTACCTGTTAAAGAGGTGGAGCTAAGGCCAGACTTATCCTACGAGGAAGAGCCGATTCGGATCTTAGAACGTGACGTGAAAGTACTACGAAGAAAGTCAGTGCCTCTAGTCAAAGTGTTATGGCGCAATCATGGATCGGAAGAAGCTTCATGGGAGTCTGAAGAGACAATGCGACAGCAATACCCTCAATTATTTTAGTTAGGAAATTTCGGGGATGAAATTTTGTTTAAGGGGGTAGAACTGTAACATCCTGAAAAGGGCCTATGCATTTTCAGTTTAATTGTATGGAATGACAAGTTTTAAGCACTATGAATAAATTTTTGATATTTTTGGAAACCTGGAAATGCATAAAAATGGAAACTTGAACATTTTGGAAACCTGAACATTTTTGGAAACCTGAACATTTTGGAAACCTGAACATTTTGGAAACCTGAACATTTTTGGTAACCTGAACATTTCTGGAAACTTGGAAATGTAAGAAAAATGGCAAGTTACAGAGCCGATCGAAAATTTTAGGAAACTTAGAAATGATCGAGAAATGTCAAATTTTAAAGTTTAAAATAGGAAATAAGGGCAAGGTGGCCTTAAAAGAAAAAGTTGGAAAAATTTGACACACAAACAAAGCTTGGAAAAGTGGCTCAAGATGTCACTTAGGGCTTAAGGAAATGGCGCCATATGCGGGAGGAATGAGCACGAGTTCGAGTCACTTGAGAAGCAAATAATGAAGGTTTTAATTTTGCTTCCAGAAGGCTGAGGTGGACGGCACATGTGCTTAAAAAGAGAGGTGTTTTATTTTCATAAATATGTGAATAATAAGTGATAATAAAGGATTTTATTTAATTAGATTATTTGAGGAGATAATTGATGGATTAAATGCTTTTATTTTAAATAAAGGAGATAATATTATCATAAGGAAGAGTGGTGGCCAAGGCAAGGACTCTTGGCCTAGTAATTTCGGCTAAAGGAGGAGAATTAAGGCTATTCTCTCATCTTTTCCTAAGTGTGCCAAAATTTTCCTAGCTCTCTCCCCCTCTCTGCCGAATTTTTCTTTAATCAAAATCCATCTTCTCTTCTTCTATTTTCTTCTCTGTTTCTACTGTCAAAGCCGAATCTTTGTTGATTCTAAGTAAATGAGCAATCAACTACAACATCAAAAGGGTAAGATCTGTGGTCAATCAATTTCTATTCCTTTTCTTTTTACCAAAATCAGGGTACTAATCCTATTAGCAATTTTGGCCGAATCTGCAAGGGGTCTCTCAGGTTTCTACACTTGTTGAAAACAAGGATCAAGGATCTAAGGTAAGATAAATATATATATTTGGTCGAAGGTTATGTTTTATATGTTAGATTAAATCTGACATGGAATTATAGGGTTTTCGATAGACATACAAAAAAGGAATATTTTCGGGACTTGGAAATTTTAAGGTAAGTACATAGATCCAATCGGTCAAGGCTTATTTTGGTATTATTTCTTATTTATTCAAAAGTCAGAAATTGATATAATTACGATTTTAGTGCTAGCCGATTTTAAGGAAAAGGGATACTATCAATTTTTGGGATTTTCAATCATTCCATACGGCAACAAGGTAAGTAATACAAATCCTAGTTGTATTTGGAAAAGTGGCCGAATGGTCTTTTAAAGTGATTAACTTATGTAGGATTTGGGATTTAAAACTGTGATCGATTCTCTTCGGGATTTCAAGGAACCTATTAAGCGAATCAGGTGTGTACTCATACTAATTTTCGATATATCATATGGCAATTATTTTTAATATATGAATATGCATAAGAATGAGAATGTGGCTAAGTACCACAAATGTGGTAAAAAAGTACCGTGTATGTTTCCTACTTACGATAGGATTTACGAATATGATATATTTTGAACATGTGAATAGTAACATGAATAAGGAATAAGTATGTTATGCATGATATAAAAATATTTGGGGCATTTGGGATATTTGTGAAAGGGGAAGTGAAGGTGTTGACTTGGTCTCACTATTCGAATATGGTGACTACGGTCACATTATCTCGAATATGGTAACCGGTTACATTATTTGAATATGGTAACCGGTTACACTATTCTGGACATGGTGTCTAATGACACAAATTATATGGGCGATGAGAGCACGTCGATCTGCAATGATCGCTTCGATGGTGTGTAGCGGAAGGAGGGTCGACTTAGTAGTCCCACGGTGTGGTGGCGTGTACGGGTGGTGTGTAGCGGATGGACAAATAGGCTTGGGTTTGGGTTGCATCATTTTGATATGAATATGTACTTGATATGAACTTGTATGCCTGATCTGTTGATTGTTAGTATTGTGTACACATTGAGTCTCTTGACTCACCCCATTGTGGGACTATTTTTCGGTGATGCACAAAGAATGGACCAGGGCGGAAGGAGCTTAGTGGTGGCCATGCTCAAGAAGGATTATTTTACTTCATTTGGACATTATATTTTTTTAAGTACTTTTAATTTTATTATTGGGTTTTATTTGATGTAATAAGGCCATAAGGCCCAAGTTGAATTTCTTTATTTCTGTTTAAATTTTTATTTACTATGTTACGAACTATTTTTGGATTTAAAGTCCTAGTAGAATTAATTATTTAAAACCCTAAATTATTTTGTCACCCTAATTAAATGATTTCTAAGTAAGACAAGTGGGCTTTCAATCTAAGCCCAACCCAAACCAATATTTTTCTCAAAATACACAAATTTTCTCTAAGTAACAAAAGACTTCAAAACTGATTTTCTTAAGGAACATACCAGATCATCCGGGCTCGTGGGCGGGTGTGGGGTGTTTGATTTAATATCGAGCCAGATTTTCAACTCTCGGCCTGTGGGCTAAGGCCAAAACATTTTTAATTCGAGCCCAAATAATTTTCTTTGAAATAAAGCAGGTGTTCTGGCATGGCACCTAAGTCTCCGACCCATGATCCACTGTAAGTACCCTAACTTTATGTGTGATTCTGTGATTTATGAACTGTATAAGGGTAGAAAAGGCATGGAACCTAGAATAGAATGATAGGAACATGAACCCTAGGGCTAGATTACTCAAACACAAAACCACATAAGATTTAATGCACTAAACAAACCTATGGCTAAGTCACTGAGATAGGGTGTGGTAACCCCTGTATGCATGTCTAAGATTGGATCCGGAAGAGCCTGGTATTTAAGCAGTCCTAGTGACTCACCTCCTCTTCACGCTCGTGGGCCGGGTGTTAGGTGTTTCACCAAGAGAAATGCTAGTGGGTTGTTTTCGAACGTTTGATGGAATTAGCATAATAATTTCAATATGTCGATTCTTTGTTTGACTGAATTCACTGAGTTCTATTAGGATTTAGATCAATGAAAGAGTGTTTCTGAAAATATCGTCTTGAAAAATATTATTTAGTGATGTTGGCAATTATGAGAAATATATTAAACCTCATTCTGTTAAGATTTTCGGGGACAAAAATCCCTAAGGGGGGAGAAATGTAACATCCCGAAATAGGGCCTAAACGGAATAGTAGTTTCGGGACCACAAATCTGATGTTGAGAAATTTATTTTATTTATATTTTTATGGTCTACAATTTCACGGAATGATTTCGCGAAAATCTCATTCGAAAATTTTGACGTTTGGGCACTCAATTTAGTCAAAAGGACTAAATTGTAAAAAGTGAAAAAGTTGAGTTCTACATGTTAGAAGTGTCAAATTGTTATGAAATTTTAAATTGGAAGTCCTTAAATGATAATTAGACCATTGGTTAAGTCGGTGGACAAAAATGGACATGGATGGGTATGTTTCCAAATATTTTTTTAAGGGGCATTTTGGTAATTTAGTGAATTAAATGAATTAAAAACAAAATTTAAATGCCAAATATGTCCATCTTCTTCATTAGGATGAAATTACAAGGGTTCTCCATAGCTAGGGTTTGTTTCAAGCTTCCAAGCTCCATAGTAAGTGATTCCAAGCCCGTTTTTAATGTTCTTTATGTTTTTGGAGTCCCGGTAACTTGATTTAGCTTATTCTAGCAATAATTTAACCTAGGGTTCATATTTGGAAAAATACTCATAGGTGAAATGCGTTTATTTTGATGTTTTATGATAGAATATGAAGGCTTAAATAATGTTAAACAACTTTTACTAAGCGATTTTACGTGAAAACGAGTAAAACGATATAATCGGTAAAAATACCTAATGTTCATAAGTACATGTTAGAGTGAGAATTTGATGTTGGCATAGAAGGGAAAAATGTTCAGCATGTCATAAAACATACGAAAAAGGAATAAAGTTTAATTTACAAGCCTAGGGGTAAAAGTGTAATTTTTGAAAAGTTTAGGGGCAAAATTGTAATTTTTCCAAAGACTGAGTTAGGGACTATTTTAAGTAATACATTAATTAATAAGTGAAATGTGATGTTTTAGACCCCGAAAAACGAGAGTTGGACCTAGAACGGGAGGTAAATCAAAAATCAGAAATGTTGGTAAATTGCCCTTTTTGGATCCGAGGTAAGTTGGTGTGTTAATAATAATGCAATAATGTCGTAATAAATTGTGGTATTAAATTGATTTTGCTGAATTACATGTTTAGTATATTATGTTGGTGTAACATCCCTAACCCATATCCGTCGCCGAATTAGGGTTACGGTTATTACTGGAAGTCAAAACTTTTATTAATGAAAAGTATCTTAAAAAATATATATATCGTATTTCAACCATTCAATTATAAACAGACAATTCATATGTATATAAAAATATAATATATAATTAAATAATGCTATACCTATAAGCAAATGGTATCTAATGCATGAAACATATTAGTACTAAATATATATATAAATATAAATTAAATCATAACCAGCACAAGTATAATTTAAACATGCACATTACATTTTTAATATAACTACATGTTAATACAATTTCCATATTTACCAAATCATTTATAAGGGCCGAATGTGCCAACATACACATTATTAGCATATGGCAAAGATTACATCATTCAATATAAATTGTATGAATGCATGTATGTATATATATATATATAATTACATAATCACCATTCCGCAATTTCCATCCAAAATTAAGGGACATATAGCATAACACCCATAGTCAATCCATATCATTTATATAACATGACCGATTACCTACATAATTCATCAACTCATTATCCTAGTTCAAAACGCCATTAGTTACAAGACCAAATTAATCCTATCATCAGCACCTTTACCTTTTTCCGAATATAACCTAGTCAAGATTTCATAGAACTAATACATTCATGACATGAACACAACCATCACTTTTTCATTTCAAGCATTCACCTAATTTCCACACATCAAAAGATATAAACCATATTCACATGACCAATATATATATATATACATGAACAAGGTGCATAACTTAAACATAACCCTTGTCAATTTCCTATACATGCCTTTATCTTGTGGATTAAAATAGAAGAGTACCAAAAAGATGATAGTGTGGCTGACTTCAACAGTGATCCTTCGAGCCCACAGAATAACCAAAATGTATAAAACGAGCAGCAAAAACACACAAAGTAAGCTCACTAGCTTAGTAAGTCTCAAGCCATGATAAATGTAATAAACATACGAGTAACATTTAACCTATAAGCTTATAATATTAAGCATAATTTCAATATGATAAAATACACATAGCCGAATACTAAGCACACACTTAATTTATATGCCATAAATACATGTAATATCATATGCATTGCCATTTTATTATTATTATTATTATTATTATTCAATTCACATAAACCAACCTTAGGCATTATTCTTCAAAATTTACTTATACGCATATGTTAAACATAACATACCTTATCTACTTACCTGAGCCTTTAACTAGCTCCATTAACTATGTTTTGCCTCGAATAATTTCGGTTTCTCCTTTTAAAACACATCACAGGCATCAAGCTCGCGCTAGGCATCAAAGCCCGATAAGTAGCACCGGCACAAGGCCTGCTAGGCTTAAAGCCTGAAATAAGTCACCGGCACTATGCCTGCTAGGCTTAAAGCCTGAAATAAGTCACCGGCACTATGCCTGCTAGGCTTAAAGCCCGAAATATCAACAATTTCAACTTTTCACTGAACATTTCAATAATACCATAACCATTTATATCACTTAAATTTCATAATTCTATCACATTTTAAATTCAACTAAGCTTATTCACCTTTCACAAATAAAATCTTAAATCATTGTATAACCCGCTTATCATATCAATTATACACATTCACATTGTATTAACAAAACATATCTAATTCAATGTAATATCTTTACATTCGGCTATCACATAAAAATATACCCAAATTCATCAAACATTGTCATTAAATACATTCATAATGCGTTCTTTAATATAGTCTAGCTTAATGACTTACCTCGACTGTCAACGAACCGCGTAGACCGGCTATTCAATAACCTTCGTCTTTCCCCGATCCAATTCCGATTTTCTTTGTTCTTGATCTAAACACATTAAAATTTAGCTCATTCAAATACATTTCATTTCAATTTAGTCCCAAATCACATAAATGGGCAAATTACCCCTTTTTCCCCAAGGGTTTCACATTTTTACATTTTAGTTCTAATTGCACAAAACACAAAATACTACAATTTAAAGTCATCAAACACCAAAAATCATATGAAAGCTACAATGGCCGAATATCAAACATACTTATTTTCAAAAATTATAACATGGGTTACCTACGGTTTGAAGCAACGATCTCAGAAACGTAAAAATTAACAAAAACCGAATTCAAACTAACCTTGAAATCAAGCTTCTAATTGCCGAAAATCAAAGAACATAGTCCTTTCCTCTTTCTCAACATTCGGCCAAGCAAGAGAGAAGATGATAATGGCCATTCCATTATGTTTTATTTAACATATATTATAAAATTTATCATTTACTATATTAGCCTTTATTAATGTTTTAATAATAACATAATATCGTGGACAAGTTTATTATATACCGTCCACTTACTTCTAAAATGGGCTATTTGCCCTTTTAATACCCCAAATTAAAAAGCCATAATCAATTAGGCATTTTTCACTATAGTTGGCAACTTTTACACTTTACGCGATTAAGTCCTTTTTCTAAATTAAACACATAAACGATTAAATTTTCATACGACACTTTCACACACATCAATTCACATATAATAGACTCAAAATATAATATTAAAATATTTCTCGGACTCGAATTCATGGTCCCGAAACCACCGTTCCGATTAGGGTCAAAATCGGTCTGTTACAACTCTCCCCCCTTAAGGATTTTCGTCCTCGAAAATCTTACCGTTAAACAAATTCGAATATTGCTGCCTCAATGAATCCTCAGGCTCCCACGTAGCCTCTTTAACACCGTGTCTAGTCCATAATACTTTTACTAATGGAATCCTCTTTTTTTTTCAACTCTTTCATTTCCCGAGCTAAGATACGGATCGATTTTTCATCATATGTCAAATCGGATCGGATTTCAATCTCTGACGATGTGATCACATGAGACGGATCTGATCTGTACTTACGAAGCATCGAAACGTGAAATACGTCATGTATCTTTTCTAACTCAGAAGGCAACTTCAACCTATAAGCAACAGGCCCAATACGTTCAGTGATTTCATAAGGTCCGATGAATCTCGGACTAAGCTTGCCTTTCCGACCAAATCGGAGTACTTTTTTCCACGGAGAAACTTTCAAGAATACTCGATCTCCGACTTGAAATTCAACATCTTTACATTTTAAATCAGCATAAGACTTTTGTCGGTCTGAGGCAGCTTTCAAAGTATCTCTGATCACAGCCACTTTTTGTTTAGTTTCTTTGATTATATCGATCCCGTGTATTTTGTTTTCACTGAGCTCAGTCCAATACAACGGTGTTCGACATTTACGACCGTACAAAGCTTTATAGGGCGCCATTTTGATACTAGATTGAAAGCTATTATTGTAAGCAAATTCAATCAAAGGTAGGTATCGTGCCCATGTACCTTCAAACTCAAGAACACAACATCTCAACATGTCCTCAAGTATCTAAATAGTTCGCTCAGACTGACCGTCTGTCTACGGATGAAAGGCTGTACTAAAATGAATTTTAGTACCTAAAGCATCTTGCAGTTTCTTCCAAAACCGTGATGTGAATCTCGGGTCTCTGTCTGAAACAATGGAACTCGGTACACCATGCAATCTCACAATCTGTGATACGTACAATTCAGCCAGTTTATCGAGTGAATAGTCTGAACGAACTGGCACAAAATGAGCTGATTTAGTCAGTCTATCAACTATAACCCAGACGACATCTTTCTTACTCGGTGTCATAGGGAGACCGGATACAAAATCCATTGTAATTCTATCACATTTCCATTCAGGTATCATGATTGGCTGAAGTAGTCCAGATGGCACTTGATGCTCAGCTTTTACTTGCTGACAAACTAAGCATTTAGAAACAAATTCAGATATATCCCGTTTCATGCCCGGCCACCAATAGAACTGTTTCAAATCATTATACATCTTTGTGCTACCCGGATGTATCAATAATCGACCACTATGAGCCTCACTCAGAATCATCTGAATCAAATCTGAGTTCTTCGGAACACACATTCGGCTTTTAAAATTCAAACAGTCATTTGCATCAATTTGAAACTCTGATTCCGCATCTTTTTCACACTAAATTCGACTAGCAATCAAATCTTTGTCACCTTTCTGTGCATCACAAATTTGCTGAATAAACATAGGTATTGCTTGTAACTCGGCTATGATCTAACCATCATCAGACATAACCATCTGTGCGTTCATTGCACAAAGAGCAAACAATGATATTCGACTTAACACATCTGCAACAACATTAGCTTTCCCCGGATGGTAGTCAATCACCAACTCATAGTCTTTCAACAATTCTAACCATCTGCGTTGTCTCAAGTTCAGATCTTTCTGAGTCATCAAATACTTTAGACTTTTATGATCCGAATAAACGTGACATTTTTCGCCGAATAAATAGTGACGCCAAATTTTCAATACGAAAACAATGGCTGCTAATTCCAGATCGTTAGTCGGATAATTTCTTTCATGCGGCTTTAATTGTCTCGATACGTAGGCTATAACTTTACCTTCCTGCATCAAAATGCAACCCAACCCATTCAAAGAAGCATCACTAAAAATGACAAATTCTTTACCCGATTCAGGCTAAGCTAACACTGGAGCTTCGGTCAAAAGGGCTTTCAGCTGCTCGAAACTTTTCTGACATTTTCCTGACTATTGAAACTTGACATCTTTCTATAGTAGCTTTGTCAAAGGTGTAGCTATCAGAGAAAAACCTTTTACAAACCGTCTGTAGTATCCCACAAGGCCCAGGAAGCTTCGAATCTCGGAAACATTCTTTGGTGGTTTCCAATCGAGTATAGCTACTATTTTGTTTGAATCCACCCGAATACCTGATGCTGAAACAACATGACCCAAGAAGCTGACTTCATTCATCCAGAACTCACACTTACTAAACTTTGCATAGTAGCTGTTGATCTCGCAAAGTTTATAGTACTAATCTCAAATGCTCGGCATGCTCGGTTTCATCTTTGGAGTAGATTAGTATATCATCAATAAACACTACTACAAATCGATCCAAAAACTGTCTAAAGACCCGATTCATTAGATCCATAAAAATAGCAGGTGTATTAGTGAGTCCAAAAGGCATAACCAGAAAATCAAAATGTCCGTACCTCGTTCAGAATGCAGTCTTTGGCACATTTGTATCTCTGACTCGCAACTGATAATAACCCGATCTCAAATCTATCTTCGAAAATACTGAAGCCCTTTTCAACTGATCAAACAAATCATCAATCCGAGGTAGCAGATACTTATTCTTTATAGGTACCTTATTCAGTTGTCGATAATCAATACACATTCGTATCGTTCCATCTTTCTTCTTCACAAAAAGAACTGGTGCACCTCAAGGAGAGAAACTCGGTCGTGCAAAACCCCTATCTGTTAACTCTTGGAACTGTGCCTTCAACTCTTTAACTTAGTAGGTGCCATCCGATACGGAGCTATCGAGATCGGAGTCGTCCCCGATACTAATTCAATGCCAAACTCAATCTCTCGTACTGGTGGTAAACCTGGTAGTTCTTCAGGAAACACATCTGGGTATTCACACACAACCGGTACAGATCCAATATGCTTTTCAGACACTTTATTGTCCAGTACATAGGCCAAATAAGCTTCGCACCCTTTTCTCACATACTTCTGGGCTAACATCGAGGATATTACTATAGGAAACCCACTTAAATCACTGGATTCAATTCTGATGATCTCACCGTTCTGACATCTCAAATCAATAAGCTTTCTTTTGCAATTCACCATTGCATCATGTGAAGTTAACCAGTCCATTCCCAAAACTATATCGAACTCATCGAAGGGTAACAACATTAAATCGGTTGGGAAGCAAGAATCTCGAATCATCAACGGGCAACCTCTACACACTTTATTAACAAGCACACATCTACCCAAAGGGTTGGACACACGAATCACAAACTCAGTAGACTCAACTGGTAGAGTCTTACCGAATACTAGAGTTTCACACACATATGAATGAGTCGAATCAGGATCAATCAATGCAATCACAGTAGTACCATAAAGGGTGAATGTACCAGTAATGATATTGGGAGAGGAAGCATCCTCTCTGGCTTGTGTAGCATAAGCTCTAGCTGGACCTCTAGCCTCGGATCGAACTGCAGTGTTCTTCGTTCCTCTCTGACTACCACCTACATTGCCTGAATGTCTGGGTGGCCTACTTCGCGCTGACGTGTTGCTTGACTTAATGTTCTGAACTGTATTCTGCTCAACTAACATCAGACATTCCCTAATAAAATGATCTGACGATCCACATTTAAAACAAGAACGATCATGGAATCTACAACTCCCGGAATGCCATTTCCCACAGTGCTTGCATTCAACTCGATTCTGTGGAGCGTTACCAACACTGGCCATCGAGGTAGCTCGGGAGCCCACTGGAGGTCGATCTCGTCTAGGTAAGTCTGAAGTAGCTTTATGTCGGCTGAAGTCATCTCTAAACTTCATAGATGTAGAATGGAAAGTCTTACCCGACGATCTCTTACGAGTGTCACTAGCTTCTGTCTCAGCCTTTCTTTTCTCTTTCCCGAGCTCTTCAGCTTTGCAAGCTCGCTCAACTTGTGTCACAAACTCCTTGATTTCCAGAATGCCAACAAGCAACTTTATATCTTCATTCAAACTGTCTTCGAACCTTTTGCACATAATGGCTTCAGCTGATACACACTCTCGGGCATATCGGCTCAATCTGACAAATTTTCGCTCATATTCAGTCACGGTCATTTGCCCCTGTTTTAGTTCAAGAAATTCTTTACGTTTCTGGTCGATGAACCTCTGGCTGATATATTTCTTGTGGAATTCATTCTGGAGAAAATCCCACGTCACTTTTTCTTTCGGAACCACTGATACTAGTGTATTCCACCAGTGATATGCAGTATCCCGAAGTAAAGATATAGCACACTTCAGGCATTTGTCTAGAGTACAAGATAGCTCATCAAGTACCCGAATAGTGTTATCAAGCCACATTTCGGCTCGCTCTGCGTCATCATCATCATTGGCCCTGAATTCTTCGGCCCTAAATTTCCTGATTTTATCAACTGGAGGCCTTCTAGATCTCATCGGATCTAACATCGGGGGTGTTGAAGGTATCGGAGTTGGATTATTCGGGGGTGGAGGTTGGTGTACAGCTGGGTTAGTCTGAATAAACTGGGTAAACCACTCGTTCATCATCTGAAAGAAGGCTTGTTTAGCCTCCCCCTCGTGGCTACCCGAAACTGGTCGAGAGTCTACCAGCACTGATCCGCGTGCACAGTCAGGCGCTACACACTCCACATCATCCGCTACGGCTCTTTAAGGATCAGTGTCCATTTACTATATAAAACACAGTTCAGAATGTCAGAAGTCACCATACTATCAAATATACAATAAAGGCATGTATAGCTAGACCCTCGCGCGCTTCGGTAGTCCTAGAATCGACTAAACCGTAAGCTCTGATACCAATCAAATGTAACATCCCTAACCCATATCCGTCACCGGATTAGGGTTACGGTTATTACCGGAAGTCAAAACTTTTATTAATGAAAAGTATCTTAAAAAATATATATATCTTATTTCAACAATTCAATTATAAACAGACAATTCATATGTATATAAAAATATAATATATAATTAAATAATGCTATACCTATAAGCAAACGGTATCTAATGCATGAAACATATTAGTACTAAATATATATATAAATATAAATTAAATCATAACCAGCACAAGTATAATTTAAACATGCACATTTCATTTTTAATATAACTACATGTTAATACAATTTCCATATTTACCAAATCATTTATAAGGGCCGAATGTGCCAACATACACATTATTAGCATATGGCAAAGATTACATCATTCAATATAAATTGTATGAATGCATGTATGTATATATATATATATATAATTACATAATCACCATTCCGCAATTTCCGTCTGAATTTAAGGGACATATAGCATAACACCCATAGTCAATCCATATCATTTATATAACATGACCGATTACCTACATAATTCATCGACTCATTATCCTAGTTCAAAACGCCATTAGTTACAAGACCAAATTAATCCTATCATCAGCACCTTTACCTTTTTCCGAATATAACCTAGTCAAGATTTCATACAACTAATACATTCATGACATGAACACAACCATCACTTGTTCATTTCAACCATTCACCTAATTTCCACACATCAAAAGATATAAACCATATTCACATGGCCAATATATATATACATGAACAAGTGCATAACTTAAACATAACCCTTGTCAATTTCCTATACATGCCTTTATCTTGTGGATTAAAATAAAAGAGTACCAAAAAGATGATAGTGTGGCTGACTTCAACAGTGATCCTTCGAGCCCACAGAATAACCAAAATCTATAAAATGAGCAGCAAAAACACACAAAGTAAGCTCACTAGCTTAGTAAGTCTCAAGCCATGATAAATGTAATAAACATAGTAACATTTAACCTAAAAGCTTATAATATTAAGCATAATTTCAATATGATAAAATACACATAGCCGAATACTAAGCATACACTTAATTTATATGCCATAAATACATGTAATATCATATGCATTGCCATTTTATTATTATTATTATTATTATTATTCAATTCACATAAACCAACCTTAGGCATTATTCTTCGAAATTTACTTATACGTATATGTTAAACATAACATACCTTATCTACTTACCTGAGCCTTTAACTAGCTCCATTAACTATGTTTTGCCTCGAATAATTTCGGTTTCTCCTTTTTAAAACACATCACCGGCATCAAGCCTGCTAGGCATCAAAGCCCGATAAGTAACACCGGCACAAGGCTTGCTAGGCTTAAAGCCTGAAATAAGTCACCGGCACTATGCCTGCTAGGCTTAAAGCCTGAAATAAGTCACCAGCACTATGCCTGCTAGGCTTAAAGCCCGAAATATCAACAATTTTAACTTTTCACTGAACATTTCAATAATACCATAACCACTTATATCACTTAAATTTCATAATTCTATCACATTTTAAAGTCAACTAAGCTTATTCACCTTTCACAAATAAAATCATTATATCATTGTATAACCCGCTTATCATATCAATTATACACATTCACATTGTATTAACAAAACATATCTAATTCAATGTAATATCTTTACATTCGGCTATCACATAAAAATATACCCAAATTCATCAAACATTGTCATTAAATACATTCATAATGCATTCTTTAATATAATCTAGCTTAAGGACTTACCTCGACTGTCAACGTACTGCGTAGACCGGCTATTCAATAACCTTCGTCTTTCCTCGATCCAATTCCGTTTTTCTTTGTTCTTGATCTAAACACATTAAAATTTAGCTCATTCAAATACATTTCATTTCAGTTTAGTCCCAAATCACATAAATGGGCAAATTACCCCTTTTTCCCCCAGGGTTTCACATTTTTACATTTTAGTTCTAATTGCACAAAACACAAAATACACACAATTTGTACATAATTCTTTAGGGCCGAATACTCCTAGGGACTATACAAGTCCATATTTTTCATTTATTTAGCAAATAGATCCCTCTAGAATTTTATTTCTGCAAATTAGCCCTAATTGTTCAATTTCACCAAAACTTTCAATACAAGAACATGCTAATCTTTTTCATATCTATAATTTAAAATCATCAAACACCAAAAATCATATGAAAACTACAATGGCCGAATATCAAACATACTTATTTTCAAAAATTATAACATGGGCTAGCTACGGTTCGAAGCAACGATCTCAGAAACGTAAATAATTAACAAAAACCGAATTCAAACTAACCTTGAAATCAAGCTTCTAATTACCGAAAATCAAAGAACATAACCCTTTCCTCTTTCTCAACATTCGGCCAAGCAAGAGGGAAGATGATAATGGCCATTCCATTATGTTTTATTTAACATATATTATAAAATTTATCATTTACTATATTAACCTTTATTAATGTTTTAATAATAACATAATATCGTGGACAAGTTTGTCATATACCGTCCACTTACTTCTAAAATGGGCTATTTGCCCTTTTAATACCCCAAATTAAAAAGCCATAATCAATTAGGCATTTTTCACTATAGTTGGCAACTTTTACACTTTACGTGATTAAGTCCTTTTTCTAAATTAAACACATAAACGATTAAATTTTCATACGACACTTTCACACACATCAATTCACATATAATAGACTCAAAATATAATATTAAAATATTTCTCGAACTCGAATTCGTGGTCCTAAAACCACCGTTCCGATTCCGGTCAAAATAGGTCTGTTACAGTTGGTGAATTGATTTAATAATATGTTTATGATAAAAGGTGACATAGGTGACATGGAAAATGGGTTGAAATGTTGTGCTTAAAGGTGTATTCTATGACTATGGTTATCATGTGAAATGGAAAGTTGATATGTAAATAATGAATTTATTTTACTTGTTAAATAATTATTTTACTAGATATTATGGAAATCATTGGGTGATAATTAAAATATGAAATGTATGGAACAAGAAATTCTCGATTGAACCTTCAGATAATCGAGGGATACGGACAATATGTAGCTAGGTCACACGAGTGATAAGGGACCTTCACCGTGTGTACAAGAAAGCTACGAGATGGCAAAATTTGATATGTAGCTAGGCCACATGGATGATAAGAGACTTTCACCATGTGTGCAATAAAGCTACTGGATAAAAATTTCATATGTAACTAGGTCACATGTGTAATACTATAAGTATACCATGTGTACAAGAAAGTTACGGGTTATGAGCAGCTAGGCCACATGAGTGGCTCCTGGTGTTGGACGCCATGTAGACAAGAAAGCTACGAGATGGAATGGCTAGGTCACATGGGTGATAAGGGACCTTCACCATGTGTACAAGAAAGCTGAATTATGTGTAAGTTGAGCTATGTGCTGAGACCCCCGAGTATCAGGTGTTTTCTGAAGGGGTTCAATGAGATAACTTACGACTGGTGATTGGTACGATCATGTTATGAATAAGTGCAAGAGTGAAAGTGACCAATTGAGAAATGTGGAAAATGTACGTGTGAGTAAGGGTGCATGTGACTATGTGTGTATGTGCATAATGTGTTTGATATGTGATACGTGATTGAAATTGTGGTAAGGCTGATATGGTGTAAATGCCATTATGAGTACTCGTAAATATTGGTGATGATTATTCATTTGTATTGCTGGTTTTGAATATGTTCGGTGTTATGTGTGCATATATGGAAGTAGTATAAGGAAAACATGGGAAAGTAAATTTTTCAGTAAAATAGATTGAAACAGCAGCAGTTACGTGACTTTGAAAAATCACCATAAATCATAGAAATTGAATTATATGTTGGATGAGATATTTATTTAAATATTATTGAGTCTATTTTTATATAAAAGAAACCGAGTAAGCAAAGGATTTGTATATTTTGATATATTTAAATTTTTTTAAGACTGGTTCAAAATGATTACATGATCCCCTGTTCTGCATTGGAAAAATCATTAAAACTTCTATAAAAATGGTTATATTCTCAGAATCCTTGGTGAGTCTAGTTTCAAGAGAGACAAACAGGAAGGTTGTCCAAACTCTATATAATGAGGAATTTTAATTTTAGTGAAGAGGTGTTAGGGCTGTCAAACAGCAAAACAGGGGAGTCTTTAATGAATAAACTGTATTGATTAGCTAAACCAAAAATTCCAGAAATTTTATGGTATGTAGATATGTGAGTTTAGTTTCATATAAAATTAACGGATCTTAATTTTGAGTTTTGTATCTTATGAAATAATTCAATTAGTGATCGTGACTCAGAAAAACAGCCTAAGTTGAACTTAAGAAAAAGGGTAAAAGTATGTGAATATCGATTTTATTCCCTTGAGTATATTTATTGAGAAATGGGTTAATATTGTTAATTAAATTGCTTATTATTATTAATATGCCAACTTACTAAGCTATAAAGCTTACACCATTTTCCCATTTCTCTTAGTGTTGTCGGGTTGGCTCGGGGTTGGAGATCGTTGGAGGTATCATCACACTATCAACTAGTCAAGTTGGAATCATGACAATTCCTAATTATTTTCAAGTGAATGGCATGTATAGAGATTTGGTTATTGGTTGTATGTATTATTATGAATTATACACGGGATCCAGACATGGGCGTGTTAAAACCTCACGGTCTACTCACACGGCCGTGTCATATGTCGCACGGGCGTGTGACCCTGTTTTTGTAAATTTTTTTCTAAATATCGAAAAGTTCTGATTTCATTCCGAACCAACTTTAATGATTGTTTTGGGCCTCGTACGACCATGATAGGGATATAGAGTGTGACTATGAATGGTTTTTTTTAATGTATAATTGAAATGTATGCATCAGAGAAGTGTATAGGATAGCTGTAATGCCTCGTACCCTGATCCACCGATGGATAAGGGTAAGGGGTGTTACATGACAACTTTGATTGACCGAATCTTCCTTGCCCTTTTCCCTTCATTAGCCGAATCTTTAACATCTTCTCTATTCTCCATCCTTGCTTGTTAGACATTTCTCCTTGGTTGAATCGGGTAAGGGTTTCATTTGTACTCCTTTCTTTTTCTTTTCTTCTTAGCCAAATGTGTGTCCATCACTATTCGATTGTTCTACTTTGTTTCTAAATCGAAACATCACTCTCTCCTACACTTTCATATTGTGATCAATTCTTTTTTGTAGTGTTATAGTGGGTGGCCGAATACCACATCATTACCGATTCATCTCTAGTCATAAGCCCAATTGGTGAGAATCGGGTTCATCATCGATTTACGTAAGGAGTCTCTTCATAGTCCATTCGATATCGCTACTCAGTTATTGTGTTAATCGGATTGAAAGTTTAACTAATCGATTATTATAGGGACTAGATCGTTCGTTCTTATCTACTCGTTGATCCTTCGGAAGTAGTGGTAAGCCAAAACCCTCTCCTTAAGGCTTTCTCTCATAGTAGTATTTTACTGACCGAGACTTTTTCAATGGAGGTAAGTGGTAACGATTTGAAAGGAAAAGCGATAGGAGAACACAAAAGGAGTGGATTTGCAATTCCTACTCCTAAGTTCAAACGAAGGGCAGTATCGGCAGTCTGGGATTTTCCACCGGGTTGTGGACCATCATCCGGTGAGAATAGGAAAATCGTGGTCATTCATGATACTAAGGGTAAGCATTTTAGATCGGCTGATTTAGATTTAGATTAATAAACTCTCGTTTGTTGGTTAATCGAGTGTAATGGTGATTTAGGTACTGACGATCAAGAAGGCTTAGTCCTTACCGTAATCAGGTGTGTAATCTCACACCGAAATCTCGTAATTCTGTGATTTATCATCATGTTAGAAAAATCGATTGATGTTGCTTAAGAACTTAGTAACGGTAATCTGGTATGAATCAAGTGTTTTGCTTAAAACTCGTTAATACTAAGATTTGTCAAAATCGGTGTTAATTTTTAAAATTATGAAAATGCTCCTATGGGCCAATTTAAGAAAATGCCCCTATGGGCCGATTTACGAAAATGCCCCTATGGGCTGATTTACGAAAATGCCCTTATGGGCCAATTTACAAAAATGCCCCTATGGGCCAAATTGCTAGAATGCCTTAGTGGACCGAATTATTAAATTGCTTAAATGGGCTGGGTCATCGAAATAAATTACTAGAGTAATGGTTGTTATTTATGTGTGATCATTTTATTATGTATGTTGCATTTTTACCTAACGCATGGGATGAGAAAAATAGTATGGAGAGCAGTGTAGCCTGGTGGCATTGCCACAAATTTGTTCAATATTATGCTAACTTATGATTTTGGTGGCATGGCCACAATAAAAATTATATTATAGCAGCTTGACTACAAATTGGTGTGAGCAGCGGGGTGGGTTGACTTGATCCCCGCAGGTGTGATTGGCTGGTCAGGGGTGTGATGGATGGATGGGTTGGGTTGCATACGGTTCATTTAAATGTTGTTATGTAAATGGGCTTAGGCCCAAGATGATGCTATGCGGGTTTAGGCCCAGTGGATGATGGTAAGGGGATTATGCACTGAGTTCTTGTAACTCACCCCTCTTGTTCTCTCTTAATCCTTACAGGTAATGTTCAGTGACGAGGACTTGGGGCCATGGATAACTCGGTGGAGGTCATACTTTTGGAATGTTATTTTCGAACTTTAGTAAACTTCTTTTCCGTATTATTTCATTGCTTTTACTATTTCGGGATTTAAAGTTGTAATAAGGCCTCTGGGATATTTTTATTTGGTTTTATGTTTAGCTGTACTTATTATTTTTCTTGAATTATTTAAAATAGGGATTTTTCTAAAATCATAAATAATGGTTTTCTAACATTGATTAATAAATGGTTTTCATAGTAAATATATGCAAATAATTTAACTCGGATTCTATTTCAAATTATCAACATCATTTTCAAAATTCACGGTTTTAAAGTTCACTAGTTCGATTTTCGATTCACCAACCTATCTCTCGAAATTAGTAGTATTTTATTCAATATTTATAACCAAACTTGTTTTCTTAACTATAACCAAATAACACCTACTATTAGTAAGAATCACAAACTCTTTATTCATTTTCTTCATGTGACATGTCATATCCAGTCATACCGCATGGGCCGGGTTTGGAGTGTTACATTTTATGGTATCAGAGCCAGGTTGCAAAACTTGGCTGTGGATTGGGTTCAAAAGCGTTTTCCGAAACTGTTTAAAATTTTAATTTATAAATGCATGATTTTAAAAGAAGTATGGCACCACAGGTATTCGGCATCAAGTTAAGTAAGCTTATGTTTTCATTTTTACGATTATTATGGTATGACTGTGGTAAGAAAACTCCACAAAATAGAAATACTCTAGAACTTTTAGCTTTAGGAGCTAAAACTATAGAGATTGAGACCTTAGGATACGTTTTGCGAAAATGACTTTACTTCCTATACTCCATAAAACATTGTTTAATAAACATTGAATAGTATACTGATTCATAAGACTTGTAATCAGATTAAAATGATTTAGCAAACATGAGCGCTAGAGGACGTGGACGCGGTAGACGTGGTAGAGGCCGAAGTGCTAGAGTTGTATCTGAGGTATCGGGATATATGCCGAAAATAGACTGAAGTTGGGTCACATGATCGAATGAGAGAGGACGACGCTTTGTCCCAAGCGATGTTGTGAGTTCTGGAAAGAGTTGCTGGGGCAAGAACTGGGTCGGTAGCTCGTGGGTCGATATCAGAACGACTCAGATCGAATGGGGCTGGAGTTTTTAGGAGTATTTTGGGTGTAGCCCCAAGTGTAGCAGAGTACTGGCTTGAGGCAGTGGAGCAGATTATGGACGACCTGGATTGCACCGTTGAGCAGAAACTGATAGGGATTGTGTCATTACTGAGAGACGAGGCGTATCAGTGGTGGCTCACTATTCGGGAAGGCACTCAGGCTGATCGTATTACCTGGGAATTCTTCAAGACAGCATTCCAGGGAAAGTATGTCGGGGCTAGCTGTGTAGATGCCTGAAGGAATGAATTCCTGAATTTGGTTCAAGGAAGTAAATTTGTGGCAGCATACGAGGCCGAATTTCTACGTCTGAGTCGGTATGCCCGAGGAATAGTATCGACTGATTATGAATGCTGTGCGCGTTTTGAGGACGGGTTGCGTGATGAGTTACGAGTATTGATAGCCCCACAGAAGAAGAGGAATTTTGCCACACTAGTGGAAAAAGCTAACATTGCTGAAGAAGTAAAACACTTGGAACAAAAAAATCGGGACAAGGATAGGGGCAGGAACAAGAGAGACTCTAGGTACTCAGGTCCTGCCAGAGGGTTTCAGAAAAGGCCCAGGAATGAGGAGCTAGCTCGAGTAAGAGTTCAAGCTACTACTAATCAGTTACCACCTTGTGTATTAGGTAGAGGTACCGGTAATAGGGGTAACACGGAGGCGAGACAGTAGGGTTGGTCTATGCGGTCAGATGTCGAGAGGATGGCGATGCACCTGACATCATAACCGGTACGTTTTTCATAGCTGATGTACCTGTTACCGCTTTGATAGATATTGGATCCACCCATTCGTATGTTGCATGTGCTGTGTCTGGAACTTTGAATATTAGATCTGAGATTACTGCTAGAGAAACAACTGTGATTAGCCCTTTAGGATAGTCAGTGGTAGTAAATAAGTTGTATAGCGATGTGCCCTTAGAGGTCCAGGGGGAAGTATTTCTGGCTGATTTGATGGAACTGCCATTCGGCGAGTTTAATCTTATTTTGGGCATGGACTGGCTGGTTAAGCATCGTGCAAACTTGGATTGTGTTGCAAAGTAGATGGTACTAAGAACTTCAGAGGATAAGGAAGTGATGATGATATGTGAAAGAAGAAACTATTTGTCTAATGTGGTATCCGCTTTAAAGGCAGAAAAGTTGGTGCGAAAGGGGTGTGGAGCGTTTTTAGTCTTTATCAGTTCTTTGGATGCCAAAGAGTTGTCGGTAGAGAGTGTTAGAACGGTGAAAGAGTTTTCAAACGTCTTTCTCGAGGAGCTTCCAGGATTACCTCCGGATCGGGAGGTGGTGTTTGGTATTGAGCTATTGCCAGGAACGGCTCTGATGTCCATTGCTCCTTACCGAATGGCACCGAAGGAGCTTGTGGAACTTAAAGCTTAGATCCAGGAGTTGTTGGATCTTGGATTTATTTGACCAAGTGTGTCACCATGGGGAGCGCTAGTTTTGTTTGTTAAGAAAAAGGATGGGCCGATGCGTATGTGCATCGGTTATAGACAATTGAATAAGTTGACGATCAAGAACAAGTACCCGTTACCAAAGATCGATGATCTGTTCGATCAGCTGCGAGGAGCTTCGATTTTCTCGAAGATAGACTTGAGATCGGGATATCACCAGCTTAAAGTTAAGGAGGCGGATATTCACAAGGCTGCGTTCCGAACTCGTTATGGATATTATGAGTTTTTAGTGATGCCGTTCGGGTTGACAAATGCACCAGTTGCATTTATTGACATGATGAACCGAGCCTTCCAACCCTACCTAGACCAGTTTATAATTGTGTTCATAGATGACATCCAGGTGTACTCAAAGACTGAAGAAGAGCAATTTGCATCTACTGGTAGTATTGCAGATATTAAGGGAGAAGCAACTGTATGCCAAATTCAGTAAGTGTGAATTTTGGCTTAGGGAAGTGACCTTTTTGAGGCATGTTGTGTCTACCGAAGGAATTAGAGTTGATCCTCGGAAGGTCAAGGCTGTATTGGATTGGAAGCCACCGAAGTCAGTGGCAGAAATCTGAAGTTTTCGAGGTTTGGCTGGGTACTACAAGTGTTTCGTTGAGGGGTTTTCGTTGATTGCTGCACCCCTAACTAAGCTATTCCGTAAGGGAGTACCGTTTGTATGGTCAGATAGATAGCAAGAGAGCTTTTAGAAATTGAGGAAGATTCTGACAGAGGCACCAGTATTGATTCAATCTGAGGCTGAGGCTGCTAAGGAGTTTATTGTTTATTGTGATGCATCACACACTGGCTTGGGATGTGTGTTGATGCAAAGGGGAAAAGTGGTGGCTTATGCATCTCGTCAATTAAGGCCGCATGAGGTGAACTATCCCATGCATGGTTTGGAGTTAGCTGCAGTGGTATTTGCTCTGAAGATTTGGAGACACTATCTGTACGGTGAGAAGTCGATTAGATACACGGACCATAAGAGTCTGAAGTACCTCTTTACCCAAAAGGAGTTGAAATTAAGACAATGGAGGTGGATAGAATTGTTAAAGGATTATGACTGCTCAAGTGAATATCACCCAGGTAAAGCTAACGTTGTGGCAGATGCGTTGAGTCGTAAGGTGATATCAGATTTGAGAGCAATGTTTGATCATCTCAGCCTTTATGAAGATGGTATCCTGTTAGCCAAACTTCAGGTGAAGCCTGCATGGGTAAGTCAGATTAAGGAAAAGCAGTTGCTAGATGCAAGGTTGGGTTCTCGGCTTCAGCAAGTGGAAGGTGGTGAGATAGGAGATTTTGGACTAAATAGTGATGGAGTATTATGTTTCCACGGAAGAGTTTGTATACCCAGGGATTCAGAATTGAGGCAAATGATTCTGCGTGAGGTGCATAGTAGCCATATGATATGCACCCCGGGGGAAACAAAATGTACCGAGACCTCCGTGAGCAGTATTGGTGGCCAGGGTTAAAACGGGAGGTTACTGACTTCGTGGGTAAGTGCTTGACATGTCAGCAGGTGAAGGCGGAACATCAATTGCCGTCAGGGTTGCTACAACCGATGAAAATTCCACTATGGAAATGGGAAAGGATAACAATGTATTTTGTTAGTGGGTTACCCTTAACGCCTACTAAGAAAGATTCAGTATGGGTTATAGTGGATCGTTTAACGAAGACTGCTCATTTCCTACCTGTTCGTATGGATTATTCATTGCAGAAGTTGTCCAAGTTGTATGTAGCAGAGATTGTGAGGTTACATGGGGTACCGATGTCTATCATATCAGAGAGGGATCCCAGGTTTACATCACAGTTTTGGAAGGCTTTACATGAAGCTTTGGGAACAAGGCTAAATTTCAGCACGGCGTTTCATCTGCAGACTGATGGTTAGTCAGAGAGAGTAATCCAGATTCTAGAAGACATGCTAATAGGCTGTATGATCGATTTTATGGGTAGCATGGGGTACCAATGTCTATCATATTAGAGAGGGATCCCAGGTTTACATCACGGTTTTGGAAGGCTTTACATGAAGCTTTGGGAACAAGACTAAATTTCAGCTTGGCGTTTCATCTGCAGACTGATGGTCAGTCGGAGAGAGTAATCCAGATTCTAGGAGACATGCTAAGAGGCTGTGTGATCAATTTTAGGGGTAGTTGGGAAGATTTTCTACCATTGGCAGAGTTTGCATACAACAATAGCTATCAATCCAGCATCCAAATGGCACCCTACGAGGCGTTTTATGGTCGTAGTTGTTGTACTCCTACTTTTGGACTGAGCTGGGGGAGCGACAATTATTGGGTCCTGAGTTGATCTTGGAGACGGAGGAAAAAGTTAAGGTAATTTGGGCATGGTTAAAAGAAGCTTCAGACAGATAGAAATCATACGCAGATCTGAAACTTAAGGATATAGAATTTGCGGTAGGAGATCAGGTCTTTTTGAAGGTCTCACCTTGGAAGAAGATCTTAAGATTTCGGCGGAAAGCCAAGCTAAGTCCTAGGTTCATTGGATCTTATGGTGTACTGAAGCGTGTTGGGCCAGTGGCTTATCAACTTGAGTTACCTCCGGAGTTAAGTCAGATACATAGCATATTTCATGTCTCGATGTTAAGGCGTTATCGTTCGGATCCGTCTCATGTTGTACCAGTGGAGGAAGCTGGAATAAAACTTGACTTGTCTTTTGAAGAGGAGCCAGTACAGATTTTAAATCGGGATGTTAAGGTACTAAGAAGGCAGTCGGTTCCGTTGGTCAAAGTATTATGGCATAATCACGGGTCAGAGGAAGCTACATAGGAGCCAGAGGACACGATTCGACAGTAATATCCTCATCTCTTCTGATCAGGTAAATTTCGAGGCTGAAATTTCTTTAAGGGGGTAGAATTGTAACATCCTAAAATCTAAAATTTCATGTTTTGTATTATACCATGCGATAGGCTAGTTAAAAATGTTAATTGTGTATGTTTAGAGGTTCAAAGAAGGCTTGGGGTTGAGTTGGGCCTTAGCAAAATTTTTGTGTTGAAGCACTTAAAGGAGAGAAGGTAAATGGCATCAAGGCTTAAGGAAATAAGTATGTATTTTGCTAGCAGAAGTGGAGCACATGGTGGAGTGGTGTGGCGTCAAGTGGAAAGCATAAAGGGAAAGGGTTCCAATCCCATCTATTGCAAAATTTTGGATTTATTTTTGTGCTCCTATTCCAAAGTGTCGGCCATGGTTCTAAATATGGTAAGGGAGACTTTTTATTGATGGAAAGATGACTAAGGAATATGGTAAGGAGGAAGACAAGGGAAAAAAAAGGAAAGAAATCAAAGAAAAGGATAAGGGAGGGGGACATGTTGGCTGAATATTAGGAGTTGCCTAAGGAAAGAGTTTTGGCCAACACTCATCTTTTTGGTAAAGATGATACACGGTTTTGGGAGCCAATTTGCTATAGCCTTTTTACAAGTTTTGTGCATGAGAGGTATTTTCTTTTTGAGCATTTTTGTGTCTCTTATCCAACCTTTTTCTTTTGGCCGAAACACTCAAATCATTTTGGTTCTTTTTCCTTTGTTTTACCGAATTACTCAAGGCATTTTGGTCATCTTCTCCTTGGTGATAGTCGAAACTCCCTAACACTACTTTTCTATCTTTCTTTCTTTTTCTCACCATTTCTTCAATCTCGCTTTTCTCCTTCTTAGTTGACAAGTTTGATTGATCGAATCTTCCTTGCCCTTTTCTCTTCATTAGCCGAATCTTTAACATCTTCTCTCTTCTCCATTCTTGTGTGTTGAACATTTCCCCTTGGTTGAATCGGGTAAGGGTTTCATTTCTACTCCTTTCATTTTCTTTTCTTCTTATTCGAATGTGTGTCCATCACTATTCGATTGTTTTACTTTGTTTCTAAATCGAAACATCACTCTCTCCTACACTCTCATATTGTGATCAATTCTTTTTCGTAGTGTTATAGTGGGTGGCCGAATACCACATCATTGTTGATTCATCTCTAGTCATAAGCCTAATAGGTGGTGTAACACCCCTAACCCGAGCCAGAATAGGGTTACGAGGCATTATCGATCAATCTAAACATTTAAAATCTAAAATTTTACGACACAAAGTCAATCATATTCAATCACATTCATTTACAATCATGTTGTCCCTTATCAAGGTCTACGAGACCTATTTCACATACTAAAGAGGGGACGGGACTAAACCGAAACACATACAAAATTTCATGAAATTTTAAAAATTTTCTCAAATTCAGGGGAGACACGGCCGTGGAGGATACCGTGTTCCCTCCACGGCTTCTGGACACTCCCGTGTGTTCTTTCCGTGGCTATATACTGACTTAATACCCACGGCCACCCAGCACGCCCGTGCACTGAGGCCGTGCACTCATAGGCCATATTCTGACTTCTCCACCACGGCCACCAAGCACGCCCATGTGCCATGGCCGTGTGCTCTTAGCTAGCTACTGACTTGTAAACCACGGGTAGCTGACACCCCCGTGTCGAGGCCGTGTGCTACCAAGCTACATTCTGCCAATTTCACCACGGTCTTTAGGCACGCCTGTGTGCCTAGACCGTGTGACATTATAGGCCATTCTGCAAGGCCAAAATGCCATCCACTTAGGGTCTAACCTACCAGCAATACATATCAAAACATACCAACCACAAAAGGCAACCAAAAACTTACCAAAATAGTCATTCAATACCAATTCCAACCATGACAATTTCACTACCAAAACTTATCTCATCACAAGCATAACACATTCAATACCAAACATCATTCCTTATCAATTTCACTAATTCATTCTAGCAATTTACCAACACAAAGTTACCATTCATAAGTCAGCTTCTCAACCCACAAACCATACCAAAAGATGCATCACATATACCAAAACCATTCTTTCTAAAACTAGCACATATCTAGCGACATCTCATGGCTACTTACAAAATAACAAACATGATTCAAATGACCAGCCTACACATGCCATATTTAACTATGTACATCTTTCCAAAATACCCCAAAATAGATTGCTGATAGTGTGACTGAGATTGTAACACCCCTTACTCGAGACCATCGCCGGAATTAAGTAAGAGGCATTACTAGACTTGACTACAAGTTCAAAACATGAAAATCTTAAAGCTGTCAAACTGCGTTGTGCCGACTAATTTGGCTATAACTCGAGTTACAAAATTCGAAATTCAGATCCGTAAATTTTCCTTGAAAGTAGACTCATATATCTATTCACCATAATTTTTCTAGAATTTTTCATGTGGCCAATTTGTACAGTTTATTCTTCAAAGTTACCCTTATTACACTGCTGGACAGTTCTGACCTGTCCCTATAAAACTGCAGTTATCAGATTGCACAATTTTCCAATGGTGTTCTTATTTATACCAATGAAAAATAGACTCATTTAGGATTCTACACATATAAACCATGCTTCTTGATTATTTTTATACAATTTATGGCAATTTTTCCAAAACTGAACAGTGACTCACGAATGCATTCAGAGCAGGTTTCACTAGAACTCAATTATCTCATAATATATAAATCGTTTGCCTACTCTGTTTCTTTCATATAAAAATAGACACAATAAGGTTTAATGTCATATCTCATTCACTTTCAAATTCAATGTACCCAATTTTTAGTGATTTTTCTAATTTACATCAATGCTGCCACTACAAGCTGTTCTGCTAAATTTTATGAAAGTTAAACTTCTAGCTTGAACCTACCTACTTCCCAAATTCAAGGATTTATATGTATGCAAATATTTCTTAGCAAAAAAAACGATTAAACCTGGATTTAAAATTTCATGAACATTGCCGTCATGTACCAACATACATATCGTAACACAACATCATATTTACTAAGAAAAATCGTAGCCATTCTCGCATGGCTATCATAAACACTTACAAGGTTAAATATCGCATATTTCTAAGACTTCATCTAGCCTATACATGCCTTCTAATTCGTAACCAAAATTTAAAATACCAAAGGAAGGCGATAGTGTGATGAACTTCTTGACGATCCTTCACGAGCCCGCTACGTAACCAAAATCTATAAAACAAAGGAATCATTCCACACGATAAGCTTGCTAGCTTAGTAAGTCCTAATTAAACATATACTTATTTAAGTAAAATACATACAACCATTCGAATTAATATCTTCTATCACTAATCCGAACATAAATAATACATAACCTCTTTTATTTATAAAGCGAAACAACTTAATATCATTGATGCACTTAATACTAAGCTTTACCTTTCTTATTCACATACATCAATCATCAAGTATACCACATGGACTTATGTACATATCATATGCTTATCCAATCAACTAAATACATTCATGCTTCCAAATATTTACTATCACATGATATGATTTGCATATACATATTCATTCATCTCTAATAAATTAATGTATAAAACTTTCACTTACTCGAATACTTGTTTGTCATTTTCTTGAGTAACACAATTATAAAATGCGTACCTCTCTGTTGAATTTATACGAATCATGCTTCTAAACCGAAATTTCTTGATATGTTCATAACTTGATTTTTCATGCACTTAGAGCTCAAATACATTCACCGGCACTAGGCCTGCTGGACTTAAGGTCCGAAGTATATCACCGCATTAAGCCCGCTAGGCAATAAGCCCGAATTGTTTCACCAAGACGCGTGGCCGCTAGGCTAAAAGCCGAATTATTTCAGGCACAAAGCTCGCTAGGCTCGAAGCCGAATTACAACATAATTAAACCTTCAATACATATTTATTAATGCTAACATCACAACCAAATCATATACATCATATTACATTCACATATCATATCGAAAACATATACTTGTTCAAATCACATTAACAAATATATTTAACCCAATTTAGCACCTTTACATTCGGCTAACACAAAGTTTTATAGTCAACATTATTAAATTTCATCCTTTAACATGTTCATAATTAACTCTTTAACATATAAGTACTTAAGGACTTACCTCGGTTGTCGATAAGCCGTGCAAATCGGCTACTCGATAATCTTTGCTTTTCCTCGATCTTGTTCCTTCCCTTTTGTTCCCGATCTAAAATGTTAAATAAATCTTTGTTCATATCCACCCTATCTCTTTTACTCAACCCAAAACAATATTACACACAAATTTAATTCAAGCGGACTAGGAACAGAATCCTCACTTCATACATTTAATGTACCTTAACTTTATATAATTACACATATATAATCAAACACATTAGCTCAAATTCATTTTCTATTATGGCCGAATGTACTACTTCCATACCCTTGCATTTTTCTTCAACATACAACCAAAAAAAACAAGCTAATAACCACATCTAATTCAAGCATTCAACTAATCCAATTTCCTATTGAACACCACAATAAAAATTTCAAACCATTTGGGTTACTTCTACATGGCCGAATGGCCCTTAGGTGCTTAGGATTCTCTATAACTCTTCCATCCATCAAATTTACCCCCTTGCACTAGTTTTCTTCAATTAATCAAGTTTTAAACTTAGTTCACCCCATAACTTAAACATCACATATAACAATCTTATATGGTAACTTCATCATAAGGAAATGGCCGAACATCAAGATACAAGAAGAAATTATTTTCATGAATGTCCAACCTAATACTCGGCCAAACATGAAGGTATCTTCAAGCCAAAAATCGACAAAGCTTTCTTACAAGTTCAAGCTATTTCTTCTCTTACCATTTAAGTTTATTTTCAGCTCAAATCATAAACCCCCCCCATGGCCGAACTTCATCATGCATGGCATTTCAAATCTCTACTTGATTTTTCAATGTTGATCAAGGAAATCAACCTATTTCAAAGAAGGATTGTTAAACTAGAGTTTGAAATATCACCTTGCTCAACACATGCAATAGCCGATTGAAGAAGAGGAATTTCTTCTTCTCTTGATGATAGCTTCGGGTGGGTGAGGAGGAAGAAGAAAGATGAAAATGATTTTTCTTTTTCTTTTTTTTTTTTTTAAAACTATCTACACATTATTATTATTTTAGCATGCTTATGACAATCTAATACTTTAAAATAGAAAATGCATAGAAAGCATCTTAGTCTTGCATGCTTGCCGTCCACCTTATTAATATGGGGGATTTGACATGCAAATCCCCATGTTTTATGGGCAATTCACTTAGCTCCTTTTTATTAATGCCCACTACATTAATCCTTCTTGCAATTTAAGCCTTCTTAGCAAATTAAGCACTTAGATAGCTAAAATTTTCTACGAAATTTTTACACTCACTAAAAACACACATAATAAACACAAAACATAATATTATAATATCCCACAGGCTCGGATTCGTGGTCCCGAAGCCACCGTTCCGATTAGGGTCAAAATTGGTCTGTTACAACTCTCCCCCCCTTTAAGGATTTTCGTCCCCGAAAATCTTACCGTTAAAAAGGTTCGGATATTGTTGCTTCATTAACTCTTCAGGCTCCCACGTAGCCTCTTCAACTCCGTGACGGTTCCATAGAATCTTTACCAATGGAATTCTTTTATTTCTTAACTCTTTGGTTTCCCAGAGCTAAGATACGGATCGGTTCCTCTTCATAGGTCAAATCAGATCGAATTACAATCTCTGACGGGGTGATCACATGGGACGGATCCGATCTGTATTTACGAAGCATCGAAACATGAAATACATTGTGTATCTTGTCTAACTCAGAGGGCAATCTTAATCTATAAGCAACCGGTCCAATACGTTCAATGACTTTCAATGCGGTCCGATAAATCTCGGACTCAACTTGCCTTTTCGACCGAATCGGAATATTTTCTTCCATGGAGAAACTTTCAAGAACACCCGATCTCAGGCACTGAAATTCAATGTCCTTGCGCTTTAAGTCGGCATAGGACTTTTTGCGATCCGGCGACTTTCAAATTACTCCGAATAACGACCACCTTCTGTTCTGTTTCTTTAATCCAATCAACCCCGTGTATCTTGTTCTCCCTGAGCTCAGTCCAATACAATGGTGTGCGACATTTTCGACCATATAAGGCTTCATAAGGTGCCATTTTTATGCTAGATTGAAAGCTATTATTGTAAGCAAACTCAATCGAGGGGGTAGGTATCGTTCCACGTACCTTCGAACTCGAGAACGCAACACCTCAACATGTCCTCAAGTATCAAAATAGTTCGCTCGGACTGACCGTCCGTTTGAGGATGGAAGGCTGTACTAAAATGAAGTTTAGTACCCAATGCCTCTTGCAACTTCTTCCAGAATCGCGAGGTAAATCTTGGATCTCTATCTGAAACAATGGAACTCGGTACACCGTGCAATCTTACAATCTGCGACACATACAATTCGGCGAGTTTGTCAAGTGAATAGTCGGTACGTACCGGTACAAAATGAGCTGATTTTGTCAATCTGTCAACGATAACCCACACGGCATCTTTCTTACTAGGTGTCATAGGGAGACCGGATACAAAATCCATGGTAATTCTATCCCATTTCCATTCAGGTATCATGATTGGCTGAAGTAAACCGGATGGTACCTGATGCTCCGCTTTCACTTGTTGACAGATTAAGCACTTGGAGACAAACTCAGATATATCCGTTTCATTAGGGCCACCAATAAACCGCTTCAAATCGTTATACATTTTTGTGCTACCCGGGTGTATCACATTCGGCCATTATGGGCCTCACTCCAGAATCATCTGGTATCAAATCGAGTTCTTAGGAACACACAATCGGCCTTTATAATTCAAACAATCATTCGCATCGATCTCGAAAATCGATTACAGAAGCGTTTTCTGCTTTGAGTCCGAATAGCTACTAACTTTTCGTCGACTTTCTGTGCCTCGCAAATTTGCTGAATAAACATCGGCCTTGTTTGTAGCTCGGCTATGATCGAACCATCCTCAGACATCGTCATCCGTGCGTTTAATGCACGCAGAGCAAATAATGATTTTCGACTCAACGCATCCGCAACAACATTAGCCTTCCCGGATGGTAGTCAATCACTAATTCGTAGTCTTTCAAACAATTCTAACCATCGGCGTTGTCTCAAATTTAGATCTTTACGTGTCATTAAATATTTTAGACTTTTGTGATCACGAGTAAACATGACATTTTTCGCGAATAAATAGTGTCGCCAAATTTTCAATGCAAACACAATGGTCGCCAACTCGGATCGTGAGTTGGATAATTTTTTCATGTGGCTTCAATTGTCTTGAAGCGTAGGCTATCACCTTGCCTTCTTGCATTAGAACACAACCCAACCCACTTAAAGATGCATCACTAAAAATAATGAATTCTTTACCCGATTCATTTGAGTCAACTTTGGAGCCTCGGTTAAAAGGGCTTTCAACCGCTCGAAACTCTTACGGCATTTTTCGACCATTCATATTTGACATCCTTACGTAGTAGCCTCATCAAAGGTGCAGCTATCACGGAAAAACCTTTTACAAATAAATCTATAATATCTGCGAGGCCTAGGAAACTTGGATCTCGAAACATTCTTTGGTGGTTTCCACTCGAGTATGGTTGCTATTTTGTTTGGATCCACCGAATTTCGACACGAAACCACATGTCCCAAGAAGTCGACCGTTCAACCAAAACTCACACTTACTGAATTTTGCATATAAGCGATGATCTCTCAAGGTTTGTAGTACTACTCTCAAGTGCTCAACGTGCTCGCTTCACTTTTGGAGTAGACCAATATATCATCGATAAACACTACTACAAACCGATCCAAAAACCGTCGGAAGACCGGTTCATGAGATCCATAAAAGCGGCAGTGCATTGGTAAGCCCAAAGGCATAACCAAAAACTCATAGTGCCGTACCTGCGTCGAAATGCCATCTTTGGCACATCGGAATCTCGACTCGTAATTGATAATAGCCCGATCTCAAATCTATTTTGAAAAAACACTGAAGCCCCCTTTAAGCGATCAAATAAATCATCGATCCGAGGTAACGGGTATTTATTCTTTATGGTCACCTTATTTAGTTGCCGGTAGTCGATACACATTCGCATTGTCCCGTCTTTCTTTTTCACAAATAAGACTGGTGCTCCCCACGGAGAAAAACTCGGTCGTGCGAAACCCCTCTCTGTCAATTCTTGCAACTGCGCTTTCAATTCTTTCAATTCAGTAGGCACCATTCGGTACGGAGCTATCGAAATTGGGGTCGCACCCGGCACTAATTCAATGCCGAACTCAATCTCTCGTACTGGGGGTAAGCCCGGTAGTTCTTCAGGAAACACATCGGTGTATTCACATACAACTGGTACCGATTCCATTAGCTTCTCGGACAGTTTATTATCCAGTACATAAGCCAAATAGGCCTCACACCCCTTTCTCACATACTTTTGGGCTATCATTGAGGATATCACTGTAGGCAACTCATTTACATCACCAGATTTTATTCTGATTGTCTCACCGTTTCGGCATTTCAATTTAATAAGCTTTCTTTTGCAATCCACCACTGCCTCATGTGAAGTTAACCAATCCATACCCAAGATCATATCAAATTCATCGAAGGGCAGCAACATTAAGTCAGCTGGAAAGCAATAATCTCGTACCATCAACGGGCAACCTCTACACACTTTATTTACAAGCACACATCTACCCAAAGGGTTGGACACACAATTACGAACTCGGTAGACTCAACTAGCGTGAGTCTTACCAAATTTTAAAGTTTCACAAACATAAGAATGAGTCGAACAGGATCAATTAATGCAATCACCGTAGTATCAAAAAGAGTGAAATACCAGGTAATGACGCGTGGGAGGAAGCATCCTCTCGCTGCAAATGCGGCATAAGCTCTAGTGGAGCTCTAGCCTCGATCGATCTGTATGATGTTCTTTGTTCCTTTCGACTACCACCTACATTGCCCGAATGTGCGGGTGGTCTACCTCGCATTGGCACTTTGCTCGGTGTAGTGTTCGGATTGCATTACCTCGATTAACCGGACACTCTCGATAAAATGATCGGCGACCCACATTTATAGCAAGACCGATCACGGAATCTACAACTCCCGAGTGCCATTTCCCACGATGCTTGCATTCGACTCTATTTTGTGGAACATTACCAACATCAAGCTATCGAGGTAGCTCGGGAGCTCATAGGAGGTCGATCTTGTCTAGGGCGATGTGTGACTTTCTACGTCGATTGTAGTCATCTCTGGGCTTCTTGTTCGTGGTATGAAAGACTTTGCCGAAGATCTTTTACGAAAGTCTCTAGCTTCTGTCTCGCCTTTCTTTTCTCCTTCCCGAGCTCTTCGGCTTTGCAAGCTCTCTCAACTAAGGTCACAAACTCTTGAATTTCAAGAATGCCAACAAACATCCTTATATCTTCATTCAAACCATCTTCAAATCTTTTACACATAATCGCCGGTGGTAACACACTCTCTACGGCATATCTCTTTGAGGCGACAAATTTTCTTTCATATTAAATTCTGATCATTCGTCCCTGTTTGACTCCAGGAACTCCTTTTCGTTTTGATCAATAAATCTTTGAGTGATGTACTTCTTACGAAATTCATTCTGGAAGAAGTCCCATGTCACTTTTTCTTTCGGAACCACTGATACTAGTGTATTCCACCAGTGATATGCAGCGTCTCGCAGCAAAGATATAGCACACTTCAAGCATTCATCGGAGTACAAGATGACTCATCAAGTACCCGAATAGTGTTATCCACCACATTCGGCTCTCTCAGCATCATCATCATCATTAGCTTTAAAATCTTCGGCCCCGAATTTTCAGATTTTATCAATTGGGGGCCTACTAGATCTCATCGGATCTATCATTGGGGGAGCTGAAGGAATCGGAGTTGGATTATTCGGGAGTGGAGGTTGTGGTACAATAGGATTATTTTGAACAAATTGGGTAAACCACTCATTCATCATCCGATAAAAGGCTTGTTTAGTCTCTCCTTCGTGGCTACCCGAAACAGGTCGAGAGTCTATCGGCGCTGATCCGTGGGTACGGTCAGGTGCCACGCTCTCTACATCATCAGCTACGGCTCTTTCAGGATCAGTATCCATTTTCTATATAAAACAAAGTTCAGGCTGTCAGAAGTCACCACACTATCAACATATAATAAGGCATGTATAGCTAGACTCGCACACGCTACGGTAGTCCTAGAATCGACTAAACCGTAAGCTCTGATACCAATCAAATGTAACACCCCTTACTCGAGACCATCGCCGGAATTAAGTAAGAGGCATTACTAGACTTGACTACAAGTTCAAAACATGAAAATCTTAAAGCTGTCAAACTGCGTTGTGCCGACTAATTTGGCTATAACTCGAGTTACAAAATTCGAAATTCAGATCCGTAAATTTTCCTTGAAAGTAGACTCATATATCTATGCACCATAATTTTTCTAGAATTTTTCATGTGGCCAATTTGTACAGTTTATTCTTCAAAGTTACCCTTATTACACTGCTGGACAGTTCTGACCTGTCCCTATAAAACTGCAGTTATCAGATTGCACAATTTTCCAATGGTGTTCTTATTTATACCAATGAAAAATAGACTCATTTAGGATTCTACACATATAAACCATGCTTCTTGATTATTTTTATACAATTTATGGCAATTTTTCCAAAACTGAACAGTGACTCACGAATGCATTCAGAGCAGGTTTCACTAGAACTCAATTATCTCATAATATATAAATCGTTTGCCTACTCTGTTTCTTTCATATAAAAATAGACACAATAAGGTTTAATCTCATATCTCATTCACTTTCAAATTCAATGTACCCAATTTTTAGTGATTTTTCTAATTTACATCAATGCTGCCACTACAAGCTGTTCTGCTAAATTTTATGAAAGTTAAACTTCTAGCCGAACCTACCTACTTCCCAAATTCAAGGATTTATATGTATGCAAATATTTCTTAGCAAAAAAAACGATTAAACCTGGATTTAAAATTTCATGAACATTGCCGTCATGTACCAACATACATATCGTAACACAACATCATATTTACTAAGAAAAATCGTAGCCATTCTCGCATGGCTATCATAAACACTTACAAGGTTAAATATCGCATATTTCTAAGACTTCATCTAGCCTATACATGCCTTCTAATTCGTGAACCAAAATTTAAAATACCAAAGGAAGGCGATAGTGTGATGAACTTCTTGACGATCCTTCACGAGCCGCCACGTAACCAAAATCTATAAAACAAAGGAATCATTCCACACGATAAGCTTGCTAGCTTAGTAAGTCCTAATTAAACATATACTTATTTAAGTAAAATACATACAACCATTCGAATTAATATCTTCTATCACTAATCCGAACATAAATAATACATAACCTCTTTTATTTATAAAGCCGAAACAACTTAATATCATTGATGCACTTAATACTAAGCTTTACCTTTCTTATTCACATACATCAATCATCAAGTATACCACAGACTTATGTACATATCATATGCTTATCCAATCAACTAAATACATTCATGCTTCCAAATATTTACTATCACATGATATGATTTGCATATACATATTCATTCATCTCTAATAAATTAATGTATAAAACTTTCACTTACTCGAATACTTGTTTGTCATTTCTTGAGTAACACAATTATAAAATGCGTACCTCTCTGTTGAATTTATACGAATCATGCTTCTAAACCGAAATTTCTTGATATGTTCATAACTTGATTTTTCATGCACTTAGAGCTCAAATACATTCACCGGCACTAGGCCTGCTGGACTTAAGGTCCGAAGTATATCACCGGCATTAAGCCTGCTAGGCAATAAGCCCGAATTGTTTCACCGGCACGTGGCCTGCTAGGCTAAAAGCCCGAATTATTTCACCGGCACAAAGCTCGCTAGGCTCAAGCCGAATTACAACATAATTAAACCTTCAATACATATTTATTAATGCTAACATCACAACCAAATCATATACATCATATTACATTCACATATCATATCGAAAACATATACTTGTTCAAATCACATTAACAAAATATATTTAACCCAATTTAGCACCTTTACATTCGGCTAACACAAAGTTTTATAGTCAACATTATTAAATTTCATCCTTTAACATGTTCATAATTAACTCTTTAACATATAAGTACTTAAGGACTTACCTCGGTTGTCGATAAGCCGTGCAAATCGGCTACTTCGATAATCTTTGCTTTTCCTCAATCTTGTTCCTTCCCTTTTTGTTCCCGATCTAAAATGTTAAATAAATCTTTGTTCATATCCACCCTATCTCTTTTACTCAACCCAAAACAATATTACACACAAATTTAATTCAAGCGGACTAGGAACAGATCCTCACTTCATACATTTAATGTACCTTAACTTTATATAATTACACATATATAATCAAACACATTAGCTCAAATTCATTTTCTATTATGGCCGAATGTACTACTTCCATACCCTTGCATTTTTCTTCAACATACTGACCAAAAAAACAAGCTAATAACCACATCTAATTCAAGCATTCAACTAATCCAATTTCCTATTGAACACCACAATAAAAATTTCAAACCATTTGGGTTACTTCTACATGGCGAATGGCCCTTAGGTGCTTAGGATTCTCTATAACTCTTCCATCCATCAAATTTACCCCCTTGCACTAGTTTTCTTCAATTAATCAAGTTTTAAACTTAGTTCACCCCATAACTTAAACATCACATATAACAATCTTATATGGTAACTTCATCATAAGGAAATGGCGAACATCAAGATACAAGAAGAAATTATTTTCATGAATGTCCAACCTAATACTCGCCAAACATGAAGGTATCTTCAAGCCAAAAATCGACAAAGCTTTCTTACAAGTTCAAGCTATTTCTTCTCTTACCATTTAAGTTTATTTTCAGCTCAAATCATAAACCCCCCCATGGCCGAACTTCATCATGCATGGCATTTCAAATCTCTACTTGATTTTTCAATGTTGATCAAGGAAATCAACCTATTTCAAAGAAGGATTGTTAAACTAGAGTTTGAAATATCACCTTGCTCAACACATGCAATAGCCGATTGAAGAAGAGGAATTTCTTCTTTCTCTTGATGATAGCCGGGTGGGTGAGGAGGAAGAAGAAAGATGAAAATGATTTTTCTTTTTCTTTTTCTTTTTTTTTTTAAAACTATCTACACATTATTATTATTATTTTAGCATGCTTATGACAATCTAATACTTTAAAATAGAAAATGCATAGAAAGCATCTTAGTCTTGCATGCTTGCCGTCCACCTTATTAATATGGGGGATTTGACATGCAAATCCCCATGTTTTATGGGCAATTCACTTAGCTCCCTTTTTATTAATGCCCACTACATTAATCCTTCTTGCAATTTAAGCCTTCTTAGCAAATTAAGCACTTAGATAGCTAAAATTTTCTACGAAATTTTTACACTCACTAAAAACACACATAATAAACACAAAACATAATATTATAATATCCCACAGGCTCGGATTCGTGGTCCCGAAGCCACCGTTCCGATTAGGGTCAAAATTGGTCTGTTACAGAGATGCTGACGATTCCCTGATCCGAGCTAGCTTTACTGACATTGCAAAGCAGAGAAACAAATCACACAGTAAGCTTTATAAAGCTTAGTAATTTCATAACATAATACATAATATCAACATGTCATCGCATAGAATAATTTTACTATCACAAATATAATACCATCCATAACCAATATGTTCAATTAACTCATCCACAACCACATTCATAGTTTCACCAACCACATAGATTCCGAGCGTACCTTAGCCAACACTTAGTTGTCAAATACTTTTGCTATTCAATAATCACAATTCATTTCAGTCCACATTCATTTCTTCCTTGATTCGTTCACAAACTTAGTGCATAAATAGTTAGTTGAAGCTTAATTAGCATCGTACACTTAGTACATCCATCTCAAACCGATCTTAAATCGGCATCACATACATGGTGCCAACCACAAAGCCGAAGCTTATATTAATCCACACACACAGTGCTGTTTATCCGCGAATACGCACACTTAGTGCCATTTAACTCAATCTTTCACATAGCATTCACTTTTTAATAATATCATACCATTTATTTTATAGCATTAAACATAGCTAAATATAGGTATTATGTCCGAACTTACCTCAAATGTTGACTACTGATACGGTCGATTAATCGAGCACTTTATCTTTGCCTTGATCTCGATCCGAACCTCTTCTCTCTTGGTCTATACACATTTAAATTCAATCCATTCAATCACCATTTCATTCAATTTAGTCCACATACACACATTTAGGGCATTTTGCATAATAGCCCTCATGTTTTCACATTTCGACACTTTAGTCCTTATTTCACAAAATCACCAAATTTACAAAATCCACACATACACATATCTAGCCAAATACATGTACATCACACATAAGCCCACATTTTTCATCAAATTCACAATTTAGTCCCTCAATTTACCATTTCTTCAATTTAGCCCTATTTAGCTAAATTCATCAAAAATTCATGAACAAAGTATATCAATCTATCTCATATCTTTCATTTAACACCATAAAACATCACAAAGCTCAACATAGCATCAATGGCATCTTACACAACCATCATCAATAGCTCTCGAAGCAACGATTACAAAAACGTAAAAATTATCGAAAACTGACTCAAAACATACCTTTATTTTTGGCTTGCAAGTGCCGAATGCTTAGTTCAAATTTTCTTTCTTTTTCTTTAGTACATTTGGCCAAAAGAAAAGAAAATGAAGATGAACACTCATCTTTTGTTTCATTAATCTATGTCATTTATTCAATTACAAAATTGCCCATCCATTAAACATTTAAGACAATTTAATACTAAGGTTATTTAGTCATTCAATCATCCACTATCTCAAAGATGGCTTATTTGCCATATAATGCCTCCACCTTTACCAATCCACAACACTTTAGTACTCATAAATCAGCACACAGCGTTTTTCACTTATGCGATTAAGTCCTTTTTCTTAATTCCACACACAACAAATTATCACACAGAATTTTTACACAGACTATGTCACATTTCATTCACACAGAAAATATCATTAAAATATTTTTACGACCTCAGATTTGTGGTCTCGAACCACTGTTCCAACTAGGGTCTAAATCGAGATGTTACAGGTAGGAATCGGGTTCATCATCGATTTAGGTAAGGAGTCTCTTCATAGTCTATTCGATATTGCTACTCAGTTATTGTGTTAATCGGATTGAAAGTTTGACTAATCGATTATTATAGGGACTAGATCATTCGTTCTTTATCTACTCGTTGATCCTTCGAAAGTAGTGGTAAGCCGAAACCCTCTCCTTAAGACTTTCTCTCATAGTAGTATTTTACTGACCGGGACTTTTTCAATGGAGGCATGTGGTAACGATTTGAAAGGAAGAGCAATAGGAGAACACAAAAGGAGTGGATTCCAATTCCTACTCCTGAGTTCAAACGAAGGGCGGTATCGGCAGTCCGGGATTTTCCACCTGGTTGTGGACCATCATCCGGTGAGAATATGCAAACCGTGGTTGTTCACGATACTAATGTTAAGCATTTTAGATCTGCTGATTTAGATTTAGATTAATAAAATCTCGTTTGTTGGTTAATCGAGTGTAATGGTGATTTAGGTACCGATGATCAAGAAGGCTTAGTCCTTACCGTAATCAGGTGTGTAATCTCACACTAAAATCGCGTAATTCTGTGATTTATCATCATGTTAGAAAAATCGATCGATGTTGCTTAAGAACTTAGTAACGGTAATACGGTATGAATCAAGTGTTTTGCTTAAAAATCGTTAATACTGAGATTGGTCAAAATCAGTGTTAATTTGTAAAATTACAAAAATGCCCCTATGGGCCGATTTATGAAAATACCCCTATAGGCTGATTTACGAAAATGCCCTTATGGGCTGATTTACAAAAATGACCCTATGGGTCGAATTGCTAGAATGCCTTAGTGGACCGAATTATTAAATTGCTTAAATGGGCTGAGTCATCGAAATAAATTACTAGAGTAATGGTTGTTATTTATATGCGATCATTTTATTATGTATGTTGCATTTTTACATAACGTATGGGATGGGAAAAATCGTATGGAGAGCAGTGTAGCCTGGTGGCATTACCACAAATTTGTTCAATATTATGCTTACTTGTGATTTCGGTGGCATGGCCACAATAAAAATTATATTATAGCAGCTTGACTGCAAATTGGTGTGAGCGGCGGGGTGGGTTGACTTGGTCCCCGCAGGTGTGATTGGCTGGTCGGGGGTGTGATGGATGGATGGGTTGGGTTGCATACATTTCATTTAAATGTTGTTATGTAAATGGGCTTAGGCCCAAGATGATGCTATGTAGGTTCAGGCCCAGTGGATAACGGTAAGGGGATTATGCACTGAGTTCTTGTAACTCACCCCCCTTTTTCTCTCTTAATCCTTGCAAGTAATGCTCAATGACGAGGACTTGGGGCCATGGATAACTCGGTGGAGGTCATACTTTTGGAATGTTATTTTCAAACTTTAGTAAACTTCTTTTTCATATTATTTCGTTGCTTTTACTATTTCGGGATTTAAAGTTGTTATAAGGCCTCTGGGATATTTTTATTTGGTTTTATGTTTAGCCGTACTTATTATTTTTCTTGAATTATTTAAAATAGGGATTTTTCTAAAATCATAAATAATGGTTTTCTAACATTGATTAATAAATGGTTTTCATAATAAATATATACAAATAATTTAACTTGGATTCTATTTTAAATTATCAACATCATTTTCAAAAGTCACGATTTTAAAGTTCACTAGTTCGATTTTCGATTTACCAACCAACCTCTCGAAATTAGTAGTATTTTATTAAATATTTATAACTAAACTTGTTTTCTTAACTATAACCAAATAACACCTACTATTAGTAAGAATCACAAACTCTTTATTCGTTTTCTTCATGTGACATATCAAATCTGGTCATACCGCATGGGCCGGGTTTGGGGTGCTACAAAAGTTGTAAAAAAATTAAATAAATATTGAGGAGTGTAGGGAATTGAACATAAGACATTTAAGAAACTAATTCAGTTCTTAACCACTTAACCACTCACTTGCTTGTTATCATTTTAACAGAAAATATTTAAAAATATGGGATGACCTTTGCTAAGGGTGTAACACCCCTTACCCGTGTTCAAGCCGGAACAGGGTTTGAGGCATTACTTAATAAATCTTACACAAACATCTGAAATAGGGCTATAAAAATTTAATTTAATCACATTACTCACACAAACTTGGCCCCGGAGGCCCTAAAATACTTTCAAAGGTTATCGGAGTCTTCTCAGGAACTTTCACGAGTTTAGGAAACTTTTTTAATAAATCAGGGGCCACACACCCGTGTATGTCTTAAGATATGCCCGTGTGCCCTTAAGGCATGCCCATGCTTTGTGTTCGTGGTCGACACTGACTAATTTCACACGGTCATGGCACGCCCTGGCCCTAGCCCGTGTGTAAAACCTTAGGATTCTGACTTAACAACATGGCCTATACACACGCTCGTGTATCCTGGGCGTGGGGATTTTACAATTTCATGAGCAAGGTACAGACTTCACATGGCCTGGGTACACGCCCATGTGTTGGTCGTGGCCTTCACACGGTCTTGACCCACACCCGTGTGTCACACTAAGTGGGTAATTATCAGGCTATATACCAAGCCATTGCTCCCCTAAATGCACACTCTCATACTTCTATTCAAAATAATGCAATTATTATCTCGTAAGCAAGTCTAAGAACTCATTTCCAACATACAAGGTAATAAAACAGGCACACACTTCATGAATTTCATCTTCATTAAAAGAAAGAGTTTGCCAAGTAATTTCCTAACTTATAAGACCATTTACAAAATAACTTACAAAACCAACACTTTAACTAACAATTACAACTTGACAAAATTCCCAAGTCCTATTCATGCTATACTCAAAACAAGTCTAAAATTGTTATACCAAAGTGTTGTCAATAGTGTGATTTCCGAGTTCCTACAATCACGATCCCTGAGTTATCTTGGCAATACTACAAGGAAAAAGGGCAATGAAAAAGGGGTAAGCATAAAGCTTAGTAAGTTGCATGGAAATAAATAGAAATCATAATACTCATAAAAGTAATCCATCCATGGTATTAGCTAACCATACACAAGTCAGGGCTTCTTGACAATACTTACTTACAACTGCCCTTATCTAGTACATATCGTGCCACATATTGAACCAATTCTTCGTGACTCATTCACGAGTACCTGTATTCATTCATTCATTCATTCACCTGACTTAATTATCATTCCCATCTCTACTTTTAAATTCATCTACTATTTCTGCCATTCACATGGGTAAATCAAGACGTGTGTTTATAATGACTATTATAAGTATAAAGCCAATACCACATCCTCGAGGTGGTCTTACATGGTGTCTCATTTAGGTACCAATGCCATGTCCCGGACATGGTCTTATATGGGATTACTTCTAGGTGCTAATGCCATATCCCGGATATGGTCTTACACTAGCTCTCGTCTCAATACCGATGCCATGTTCCCAACATGGTCTTACACTGGCCCTCATAATGGATGATAGCATTTTCATATTCAACATCAACTTCCCAATTTAATAGAGTATAATACATCAATATGATTCCAAGCATTCTCAATTATGCTAATATAATATTGCATTAATTCACATACAACTTACCTCGTTTTCAAAATGAGCTAGTTCTTCGATTTAGTCCAAGACTTTATTCTTTCCTCAATCGAGGCGGATTCTCGACTCCTCTTGCTCTATGATACCAATTTAGCTCATTTTAATCACTACATTAATATAAGCATTTCAATAGTCATGCTTAAGCAAAATTACAAATTTGCCCTTAGACTTTAGCAAAATGACCATTTTGCCCCTAGGGTCGGAAATAATTTCTAATCACATTTCTACCTTCAACAAGCATAAGTGAACATTTAATACTCCTATAACCATCATCAAAAATCAATATTTCACATACTTACTACAAATTTTGAAACCTTTTCATCAAGGTTTCATTTGGTGTTTTTCATGTTAACACCCTTTTCAAAAGTTGCTCATCAAATAACTAAGACTCGAGTTCTTCCATAAAAATGCAGCAAATAACTAAGGTAGCTCTCATGGTAGAACTCTAAACTTTTCACAACATAGCATAATAGTCCCCTCATTTGAAAGCTTAAGCTTTAGGGGTCTCAAAAGTATAATTATTTTCAAGAAAAGTTCACTAGAACACTTACTTGAATGGAATGAGAGCTTGCTGAAATTTTTGAAGTTTTCTACCCCTTTTTTGCTGCTAATTTTCAGTTGGAGAGATGAACAAGGAAGATGATATTTTCTCTTTCTTTACTCTAATATTAAACTAGTCAAATTTTGTCACCAACTCTTACTAACTTTGACTAAATTTGTCCATCCTTGTCCCCCTTTAAGTATATGGCCGGCCAAGCACTTGACAAGGGCTAAATTGCCTTTTAAAAGCCTCAAATTAAAAATTTATGGCCATTTGGCACCTTTAGTAATAAAAATGGAACTTTTGCATTTTATGCGATTTAGTCTTTTTTCACGATTGAACATGAAATCGCTAAAATTAAAGCACCAGAATTTTCATGCTTACATGCCATCATGTTCTAACTCATAATATAACATGAAAATAAATTCTCAAATCTCGGATTAGCGATCCCGAGAACACTATTTCGACTAGCCCCTGAATCGGGCTGTTACAAAGGGTTTAAAACAAATTTGCACCAAATAGAAATTAACGAGAGGGAAGAGATTCGAACTCAGATCATTAAGGACAGCTCCACCACTACTCAATCATTATAATTGATATTTATTTATTATCAAATGTGCCAAGGTCATCCAAAAAATGGATGTGACCATTCTCGGTTCATTAACCCAATTTCTACTAACTCAGTTTTTGAGATGTGACAGTAATTTATCTTGAGTATTACGTCTTCCAAATTTGAAATTTTCAAAAATATTTATTAAAAAGTAATGTCATATTGGTTTCCTTTTCATGGTTTAATTAAGTTATATTTTTTTTTCTTAGTTACACTTAGCAAAACAAGGTTAAGGTAATCATCCCAGATGGACAATACAACATAATGAGCTCTAGAACATGTATAAATATGGGTACGTTTGTTTCACTAAAAATAGTTTCCAAAATATGATTTCTAAAAACTGACTTACTTTCTTAGAAAAGTTAATATTTTCTAGTGTTTGAATGAATTTATTTTGTTGTTTGACAGATTTTTTAAAATATTTCATAAAAGTTGTTTTCAATGAAACAAACATACATTTGAGATTTTTTTTATCTTTTCATTATTTAATTGAGTTTATTTTATATATATAAATTTATATTTTACATTGTTTTTGCATATATTAAAAGTATTTTGTTACATTCAGGTTCATTACAATATCATTTTTTAGTTACATGACTACCAAATGAGTATTTTTTTTTATTTAAAAATGTGACATCAACAAAATTGATAAAAAAATTAACGATGACAAAAATTGGACTTGATTTTCAAATCTAAAAAGTAGAGGGACTAAATGCTTGAAAATAAAAGTACAAAGACTAAATTGCAAATTTCTGAAGAATTGTAACATCCTAGATTAGGGGTTATGCGTTTGGAGCATAACCCAAGTGCTAGTGGGTTTTAAGGGTATTTGGAGATGTTTTAAGAGTTTTTAGAATATTAGAATGAAGGTGAAAGCTTTGGAAAAATTTTGGATTTAAGTGTAAAAAGAGGAAATTAGGCTGAGGAGGCGTTAAGAATAATTTGTGGGCGTTTTGGGTCATGAAAGGGGGCTTGGTAAAGTGGTTTAAGGACGCCACTTAAGGCACAGGAATAGCGCCAACAACGATGCAGAGTTCGAGTATTGAGGGCAGCATGGGAGTGTTTTATTTTTGTATTTTTGCGTCAAGAAAGGAGGTTGGGTGAGAAGACGGCTTTAAGGAAATATGCAGTGGTCTTTGGACATAAAGCGTGCCTTGGTAAAGTGGGGCAAGGCGCCACTTAAGGGCTGGAGGTGGCGCTGGCAGTCTTTGGTTCGAGTTGCAGAGGAAGCGAATGGGATTTTATTTTTATGCGTCAAGTAGAAGCTTGCCTTGGGAGGTCTTAAAAGAATTTGTGGCGGGTTTATGTCATAAAAACCGCCACGGCAGAGTGGCTTGGAGCGCTATATGCGGCTTGCGCAACAAGGGCCTTGGTTCGAATCCTGTTGGCAGCATGGGGCGTGCTTTTATTTTGCTTTGGCGCTAGGACAAGGGGGAGCTTGGGAAAGAGGTGTTAAAAGAAGTTCAGGGTGAATTATAACACAATCAGCGCCTTGGTAAAGTGGCAGGGACGTTACCTACAGTTAAGGGTTCCAACAGGTCCCGGGTTCAAGGCGTGGGAGCAGCAGTTGGGTGTTTTAATTTTGGCTTTTGGCGCCAAGAGAGAAGGAAGCATTGGACAGCAATTGGACTTTTAATTGAAAGAGGATTAAGCTTTTTATCCTCTTAAAATTCAACTGGAGTAAGGATAATTGTTGGATTTATTTTTGTTATTTGTTTATTTTGAATAGGTAGAGATAATGGTTGTATTATTTATTTTAGATAATAGAGGAGTTATTTTATTTAGTTTAAATGTGGAGATAAAAGAAAAAGAGGAGATAGAGTTTTATTTTATTTTATTTATTGTGAATATGTGTTCAAGAGTTATTATAGGAGAATGAAGTGGAATTTGAGAGGAGGTAGGAGTGCCGAATTTGAGTAGTATAAATAGGGGTGACCATCCTTTAGCTATTTTTTTCTTCATTTTTATTTTCCTTGGCCGAAAGTTGTTCCGCTAATTCTCTTTTTAAGCCGAATTGCTTCTCACTTCTTCTCCCTATTCTTTCTCTTTTCTTCAACTTTAATTCTCCATCTTTTCTTATATGGCCAAATACCCCATTTGCCATTAGTGCCATAGCCGAACCTAGTAGCTTCTCTTTGTTTGAAACTCTAAAGAAACACCATCACTACATTGATTCTCAAAAGCCGAAGGTTAAGCGTTTTCTCTCTTTTGTCGAATACACTCTCTCTTGCACTTCAACGGGTGATTGTGGTAAGTATTTTCTGTCCTAGCAATCGGTTATAGGTTCTCTTCCATTTGTGTGCCGAAAGCAAGTGTTTAAAGCCTTGGTATTGGTTTGGCCGAGTCTAATAATTGTTTAATAGGGATTTCGACAGTCCAAGAGCAAGAAAGTAGGCAAATAGCCGTAGTGTCGCTTAGCGATAGCATCGGGATCGAAAGCGTAGTTCTTCAAGTAATCAGGTGTGTGATTAACCCACCGTTTTCCAAGTTTTTGCTATAATTGCATGTGTGATTTATGTGCTAACCAGTACAGTGGCAGTTATGTGGTAATTACCCTAAAAAGGGGTATATCGATATTCATGTTAGTATTATCTGTTGATAAGAATGTGAAAGTGCCGATGTGAATGTGACTATGCCTATAGAAATATGATTGATTGCCTTAATAACATGTGCATGCATTTATTATTATGCCGTTATTACATGTGCATGTGCATGGGGTGGGATATGAAAGAAGGTACGGGTGTACTTCGAGTACGTGGTTTGATGTTAGCCTTGAGCTACATCGTGGATTGACGTTGACTGAGGTCACGCTGTGGATTAATTGCGATTTAGTTCGCGTGGTTTGATGAGTAGCTGTGTGCCTCATCGTGGTTGATATCGGCTATGTGCAATATCGTGGTTGATGAGTGACTATGTGTCCCATCGTGGTTTTGGTGTTAGCTACGGCTACATCGTGGATTGGCGCTGATTGAGGTCGTGTTGTGGATTATTGTGCTTAATTGCACGTGGACGGCATTGATTGCCTTTTGGAGTGAAAAGGAGAGGGTGATTTAATAATCCCCTAGTGTGTGGTAGGCTGGATACGGGGGTGTGTAGCGAATGGACCCTAGGTTTGGGTTGGGCTTCATAATTGCATAATTTTGTATGTGAATATATGTGAAAATGGGCCAAGCCCAGTTGATATGTGGATTATTAAGAAAAGGGCCAAGCCAAAGTATATGAATGTGAATCGATTGTGGAAATGGGCTAAGCCCGAGACGTGGAAATTATGTGGTTATCTACTCTATTATATGAATGTGATATGAATATGGGCCAAGCCCAGAATGTGGTAATATGTGAATATGATATTTGTTATCTGATATAAGTGGTTATATAAGTGGTTAACATGTGGGTGGAATTCAGTGGCTTAATTACACACTGAGTCTGTTAGACTTACCCAAAATTCTATTAAATATCACAGGTGATCGTGATTTTCGGACCGGGTTGGAGTGGATACAAAGGTGGCCATACAGAAGCAGATTTCCATGCAGAAGTTGTTTTCCTTATTTATTAGAATTTATCATTTTCAGTATTTTGAGTATTTGAATAAGTATTTATTATAATAAGGCCCACTTAAAGTATTGGAATTTTGTTATGTTTAAGTTAGATTTATAATTAAGTTAATACTTTGTAAGTTTAATTTTAAAAGCTATTTATATCTCAAAAGTCATATTAAAGTTTTGAATCCGGTATTTTTATAACAACTTAAATTTTACTTAGAATATTTTGAACATCGAAAAATGTTTTAGTAAAGGCAACAAATTTTTAACGGTTTTTACTTTTAAGTAAGAAGAATTTCAAACGTTTTCCGCAGTGGCATTTCAAATTCGGTCGTAACAAATGGGCCGGGTTTAGGGTGTTACAGTTTGGTATTAGAGCCCGGTTCAAAACTCGGCTTTGAGGGTTGTGGGGCCCAAAAATGTTTTCAAAGATGAGTTTTTCAAAAATATCGGCTTTTATGAATTATTTTTCAGGTTATTCTGGCATTCCGCAGTGGCATTTCAAATTCGGTCGTAACGAATGGGCTGGGTTTGGGGTGTTACAAGAATATACAGACTTATGACATATTTTAACATTTATACTACAAAACATTTATTATTAACATATTTATAATTGTTATAAATATTTATTATTAAAATATTAATATTGAATGTTTTCAATAAAATGTGAATAATATTATTTAAAAATATTATTTTTAAAATTTATTATTAAAATAATAAATTATACTAAATATATTAATAATTTATTATATGACTAAATATAAATAATTAAATCTGTATGTTTAATAATATTAAAAAATATAAATTTGATATTAATATTTTAATAATTTTAGGTATTTTTAAAATAATAAAATTATTATCAATATAATAATATTAAGTTTGATTTAAGTTAATTTTTATATAAAAATAAAATTACGAGTTTTTTTCCGGAAAATGACTTACGCTTTTCAAAAAGGTAAATCATTTTAAAAGAAAAATGACTTATTTTACATTGATCTGTAAGTCATTTTCCATTGACTAAGTTATTTTCTATTAAACAAATATAAGAAAATACAACAAATGTTTTCCATAAAATGTTTTACATATAAATAAACAGACATTATGTATCACTCATCCCAAAGAAACATGCAAATTTTTGGGCGCTTTATTTTTTTTTTTTACTTCCTTAAAGCTTTAATTTGTTTGAACAAAAATAAAAAATGATTTTTTAATAGAAAAAATTAAACAAAATCAAATTTTAGAATGAAAGTAAACTGATTAATTATTTTATTTCGAAATTTTTTTGCAACAAATAATTTTAGTAATCAAAATATTATCATTGTTTTAAAGATTTTGTAATGAATTCATTATTACTAAAACATATTAAGTCATTCTCAAAAATTACTATATTTGGTAATGAACAAAAATCATTGTTAGGGATCGACACGATTAAGCAACGAACAAGTAAAAATAGCAAAAGAAATTGAGTAATTGAGCACACAAATTTGACATAGAAAAACTCCTCCAAAAAGGATAGAAAACCACGAGCAAAGATAATTTTTCTATAATGGAAAAAGAACGAAGAGTACAAAAGACGGAGATAAAAACTAAACCCCAAAAAAAACCTGAAAATAAAGAACCCTCAAAACATAAACACAAAATTCTCTAAATGTCTTATGAGTTTTAATCCCTAATAGGTGTATTTTCTAAGGTTGTAAAAGAGCCTATTTATAGGCTAAATTCATAAGTCACATAATAATAAAATAATCTAGACTAATAAGAGTTTGATTAAAACAAATAAACAGAGTTTGATTGAAACAAATAAACAGAGTTTAACTAGAAGATTATTTCTCAAATATGAGTCATACTCAACAAATCTCCACCTTGACTCACATTTCCACAACACCATCTTTGCCAAAGCCTGCCACGAGCCTATCTTGAGCTATGTAGGGAATTAACTGAGTCGAATCTATGCTTAGAAACTTAAAGACTTCTAGCCTTCGACTTGTACGCTACCAAATCAAAACTAACCTGGGTCTGATTTTCACGAACACAGTGCCCTAACTTTTCAAAATCTGCATCCAAAAGAGAACATTTCTTCAATGAAACGGTCATACCCTTTTCCCTCCTATGACCAAGTTGCCTCCACTTCAAACAAGTTGGCTTCGACACTATAGCGGATAAGGGATGTTCGATTTCACCGGTCACTATAGAACCTTCCAAAGTATAAAGATTGTCAATCCTTTTACCTTTTAACAAAATGAGAGCTCCACGAGATACCATAATGCTGCTCAACTCGATGTTGATTTTAAATCTTTTCAAGTCTAAAATACTGAAGGAGATGAGATTCTTTCGTAAATCAGGTACATACCTGACATCTGAGAGTGTCCTAATCGTCCCATCGTGTATCCTAATTTTAACAGTACCAATACCAATTACCTTACCGGATGAATCGTTTCCCATACGCATAACTCCACATTCAATCGAACTGTATGTGGAGAACAATTCTCTATTTGGGCACATGTGAAAAGAACATCCCGAAGCTAAGATCCACTCAGAGGTAATCTTGGAGTTATCGCTCGTTGACACTAACAAGAAACCAACACCGCTTTCATTGGCCAAATTAGCACTAGCTACATCTTCCTCATTACTCTCAGTAGCTTTCTTATTTCATAGTTTATAACAATCTGCTTTGACGTGACCTAACTTTTTACAATAGCGACATCTTTTGTCTCGTTTCATTGATGCTACCAAAACGGAAGCTTGCCTATTTGCCTTGCTACCCAAACCAATCTCATTATCGAGTTTGTCTCTACTCAACAAATGACCCTTCACATCTTCAAACGAGAGTCTGTCTCTGTCATAAATCAAGGTTTCCCTGAAAGACTTGTTTGAAGGGGGTAGAGAGCACAATAATTGTAACAGTCCGGTTTATACCCTAGTCGAAACAGTGGTTTCGAGACCACAAATCTGAGTCCGTATAATATTTTAATATTATTTTTTGTGTCTTTGATAAGTGGTTAAGCATGTGGTAAAATTTCGTATGTTAATTCGTCCGTCTGTATGCTTAATTTGATAAAAAGACTAAATCGCATAAAGTTTAAAAGTGGCTTTTCATTTGATTAGTGACCAAATTGATGTGGCTTTATTATTGTAAAGTCCTTAAAAGGAAAATAACCCCTTTTTACTTATAGTAGATGACGACATGCAAATTTATATTATGATTTTATATGTTTATTATTATAAATTAATGTTATATGATATTTTATATTATAATAAAAGAAAATGCATTAAGCAAGACCATTTTTCATCATCTTGGCCGAAAATATCAAAGAAAAGAAAGAAGAAAACCTTAGCTAGGTTCGGCCTTTGTTCATCTTAATTAAGGTATGTTTTGATTTGGATTTTTGATTATTTTTATATTTTTGAGATTGTTGCTTAACCTACTATCAAACCCATGTCTCAATTTTGTGTATTGATGATGTTTATGAGATATGCCATTTATGATATGTTGAGCTTTGTGATAAGTTTAGTTGTTAAATGAAAGATTTGATCTAGATGAACATATTTTGTTCTTGAATTTTTGATGAATTTAGCTAATTAGGGCTAAATTGAGAAAATAGTAACTTGAGGGACTAAATTACAAATTTGATGGAAAATATGGGCTTGTATGAGATGTATGAACATTCGGCTAAGCATGGTTAAAAGATGATTTTGTGAATTTGATGTCTTGAGAAAAATGGACTAAATTGATTAAATTGTGCAATTATGAGGGTTAAATTGAAAATAGCCCTAAATGTGTGTCCTTGGATTGAAATGAATGAGTTAGTGAATAAAATGGTTAATTCTGAATATGTATAGATCAAGAACCTAGGAAAATAGACTTAATTCGTGGGAAAGCGAAAGTAACCTAGTAGCCATTTCCATTTCTGCTAAATCGAATCCGAGGTAAGTCATATTGCAAATAAATATAGTTGTATTAAATTGAACATATTCATATGACCATCGATGATAATGAATGCTTATGAGATGCTATGTACATGAATTCCGAGACAAGGTCGAAATAGTGAAAAGTCTGAGAAGTCCCGTACGAACCTCGAAATATATAGGATTAGCTATCTCATGACATAGGTATCTGTTCTGTTTTATCATGTAAGACCACGTCTGGGACGTTGGCATCGATATGAGCTTTACGTGTAAGACTATGTCTGGGACGTTGGCATCGATATGAGCTTTACGTGTAAGACCATGTCTGGGACATCGGCATCGTATTGATTCGTGTAAGACCCTGTCTGGGATAGTGGCATCGTTATCCGAGTACACGTAAGACCTCATCTAGGACGTTGGTATTGTACGACTATTCTGAGCTTTCTGAGTATCCTATTAGATTCCTATCGGTTCAATGGGAAAATCTGAGCTATGATTAATTACGTGAGTGTATATTCGTTTCAGGTACATTTGGTATGCACATTAAATGTGTATAAAAGGTAAGTACCTATGTGATTTTGATTTGAAGAAATCTATGATTGAATATGAGAATGTGAATGAGATACAAGAATGGTTATGAAAGAGTTATGATTATATATGATTTTTTGAATTGATGAATATGGCAAATATGGCCAAAAATATGGACCAAAGCATATCTGTGAGAAATTTACTATGAATATGAATTGTGCCAACGTTTCTATATGCTTATATGCTTTACATATTAAGTTTATTTGTATATGACTTACTAAGCTTTTGAAAAGCTTACTTTGTGTGTGTTTTCTATGTTTTATAGATCGTCATAGCTACTCAAGGCTCGGGACCGTCGAGGATCATCATCACTCTACTCAACTTGTTTTGGTACATTTTGGAAATGTATATAGCTAGATATGGCATGTATAGGTTAGATATTTGTATATGAATATGAAGTGGACTTAGCCATGTGATTTGGCTAGATATGAGTTGAGAATAAGCTTAAAGGCATGTGTTATATGATGCATATTTTGGTATGGTTTAAGCACATGAAATGGTTAAGTTTTTGGGTAAGTATGGATGAATAATGCTTATGTTTATATAAGTTTCAGTCTTATGGATTTGTTATGAATGAGATTGGATTTGAATGTATTGATTGAATGGTTAATTTGGTATGTTCTTGGTTGCCAAATATGCATTAGATGTCTTGGTAAATTGGTTGTAAGTTTGACCCTTGTTGGGTGGCATTTTTCCTTGCAAATGGCCTATAATGTCACACGGTTGTGGCACATGGGCATGCCTAGTGACCGTGGGGCTAAGTCAGTAGCTAGCTAAGAGTACACGGTCTTGGCACACGGATGTGCCTGGTAGCCGTGTGATTTTGACATGATTGACCACGGCCAGAGTACACGGGCGTGCTTGGTGATCGTGGAGTAAAGTCAACTTCGACCACGGGGTAGACACACGGGGATGTCTAGCAGCCGTGGGAAGCACACGGCCTGCCTACACGGGCGTGTAACCCCTGAATCTTTGAAAAGTTTTAAATTTCTGAGAATTTCTGTATGTGTTCTGGTTGAGTCTCGATCCTATTTCTAAGCATGCTTAAGGTCTCGTTGATCGGAATAAGAGACATTATGTTTGTATTCGATGTGATACTTGATGAATTGTCTGATTAAGTTTCCAATCTGTCAGGTAACGCTCTTAACCCTCATCTGGCAACGGACACAGGATAAGGGTGTTACAATAATAGAATAGTCTGATCTTCATCGTCAACCTGAACATCAACATTCTTTAAATCATTTAAAAGATTAATGAATTGACTGATGTGATCTCTAAGAAGCTCACATTCGTTTATGTGAAATGTAAATAGATGTTATTTCAACACTAAACGATTAGCTAGAGACTTAGTCGCATAAAGAGTTTCTAACCTTTTCCACAAGGAGAATGAGGTCTTCTCCATCAATACCTCCTGCAATACTGTATTCGAGAGGCACAACTGGATTGCAGACAAGGCCTTTTCATCAAGTTCTTCCCATTCTGTTTGATTTAGATTCTTAGGCTTTTTCTTGATAATAACCTTTTTCAAGCCGGTTTGACCCAAAATTGTCATCATCTGAACTTGCAACAGATTAAAATTGTAACGCCCTGAATAATTTATTTCTATTTCTGTAAATATCTGACGCAAGTGAGTATCTGCTTCAGTGGTTAAGTGTTCTGGGAGCGTGTGTGAGGTCTTGGGCTCAAGTCCACCTTTGCTAATTTTTTTAATTTTTGGATCTAAGCCTTATCCTTGTTCAGTGGGCCTATATTAAATTGTCTGTAAATTCATATAGAATAAGCTTGTTGGTTCGAGTGGCAAGGGTGTGGTGTGTTGGAGGTCTTGTGTTCGAATCTCTGCGCAAGCATGAATGTTAATTTTTACTCCAATTGACTGAGAGTGTTTGGATAGAGATAGAATTCTGTAGTGGTTGAGATTGAGAGGTTAGTGGGAGAGATTTGAGGGATTTAGGAGTTAATCCGATATTATTTTGATTTTTATTCTTTTTAAAATTTTCCTCTTTTTCCAGAAAAAATTGATGTTAGTTCTTCTCCATTTTTCTAAATTTTATTCTTTTTCCAATTCTACAAAATTACTGTTGAATCCTTGCGTTTTGAGAATTTCATCATTCTTCGTTCGTTTGGTAAGAGAAGTTTTGGGTATTCTGTAACTTCTATTTCTAATGAGGGTTTGGGTATATCTATTGTTTGGCGGTATCGTGAGTAGTTAAGGATTGACTTCTACCAATTTTTGTGTAGGAGAAGGCGATGGTGAAGGAGATTCACTCTGATGGTTTGAATCGTGTCATTACTTGCTTTTCGTCAACGATAAGTTTCTTGCATATTTCGGGTTTGTGATTTGATCTGTTAAATGATTGCTAACTGGTCAATGTGTTTCTGTTTCTTAAGTTTTAGAGGGCTTGGAGTTGCTCTCGCATCTTAAATGAACTAGATGTGTACTTGAAACGTAGAAAGACGAATTTCGACGAAAGAAAAAAGTGGCCACTGTCGACGCCACACAAGCGTGTGGCTGGCCGTGAGAATGGTCGTGTGCAAGACACGGCCGTATCATTGACGAAGGCATGGCTATGAGCAACACACGGTTGTGTGATGGCTTGAGTGTGGCTGTGTGGGCCACACGGGCTTGGCCAAGTTGGGCGTGTGGGCCCACACGGGTAAACCACATAGGCATGTGGACCCAAATTTCTATAAATTTTCCCTACGGTCGCACGAGTAGTTCTGATCAACTGTGGTCCTACTGTAGGGTCGGTAAGGGCTAATTATACCCTAATCTGTATGCTATGATATTCTGATAGACTGATCTGAATAGGATATCGAATGTATGCTGGATGTACTGCTATATGAATATCTATATCTGTTTATAAGGATGTTGAACATGTTTAATCTGTTATATTTGTATCTGATTTTTGCATCTGTTTATTGGGGTGGGATTTGTATATGAGGAGGACATGTTCTGAAAGGCGATCATTGCCTATTTTTTGGCAGCTTGGCTGCACATTACCTGATATGTGTCATAATGGCACGATATGGTGTGTAGGTTTGGGTGGGTGTTTTTAACCCCACATAGTGTGATTGGATGGTCGGAGCTGGTGTGTAGAGGATGGGGGTAGGTTCTAATTATCTGATCTATATATATCTGCTTTTGTTGATTGTATTTGAAATAGGCATGGGCCCGAATATGTATTTGACTGTTTATGTGATAAGTTGTATGTTTGTATGCTTAATTCTATTGGGTTACACACTGAGTTTAAGAAAACTCACATCTATCTGTCTCTTCTATTAAGGTAATCCACAGAGTTAGGCAGATTGGTGCGGCAGAGACTCAGTGGTGACCACTCGACCGTAAACCGCTTGAAGTTATTAATTTATGGTTTTATTTATGATTTTGGTTTCTTTTGAGAGTTTGTAATTTCGGGGACTCTCTGGACTTTATGGTTTTAACTGTTGGTTTTTGGTTATTGATTATCTGCATGATTTGTTAATATGTGTTATGAATTCAATGGTTGTACACAAAAAGGGGCTTTCCTGTAAATAAAAAATTAGAATTCTAAAATATAATGAATTTATTAAACTTCACCTGTAATAAGTGTTTTAACAAACTAATTAATTAAACAATGTTTTTAATATATTCATGAACAAACTCGAGGTATAAAAATTGAATAGTTTATCAAGTCAACACCGTTTTCAAAACCCATTCCTTGTGACATCACTACATTCAGCCACAATGTCTAGGTCGGGTTTGGGGGTTACATATAGTGGTATCAGAGCCTGGTTGCAAAAATCGGGCTGTGAAATTTTTGCGTTCCAAAATTTTGATTTAAAAAGAATTGGTTTTTGAATATTTTGGATAATTTGAGAAAGTATGTGGTACATCGAGTCTCCAGCGTTGATCCTGTAAGTACTACTGAAACTTAGATAGAACTGTTCTAAATACACTATAGATAGCACTCTCTAAAATTGTACTGAAATAGTTAGAGACTCAAACTTCTAAAAACATCTCTAAACTTCTAATAATTGATGCATAAAATATCTGTTAATAAATATTGGAACTGATGCATAAAACTTTATCATGTAGATTAAAATTTAAAATTTACGATGACGGCTCGTGGAACACTAAGGCATGGTATTCGTGGCCGTGGTAGAGGTCGTAGGGGGGCTTGAGTTGAGTTTTCCTCTCTGGGTAGTATGCCAAATCTAGATACAAGTGAGACACCGGTTTTGCCTGCTACTGAGACTGGGTCTCAAAGCCATTAAGCTGGGGACGACGCACTATCCTAAGCCATGTTGAGGATTTTGGAGAGGGTCGTTGGACCCCATTCTTGTTTAGGAGGCCATGGGTCGGTAACTGATTGACTCCGGTCCAATGGTGTTGAGCTGTTTAAGGGTGTTACTGGAGTCGCCCCTAATATGGCCGAGTATTAGTTGGAGGGCACTGAGAGGATTATGAATTATCTAGATTGTATAGCCGAGCAGAAATTTAAGGGTGTAGTCTCCTTCCTTTGCGACGAGGCATATCAGTTGTGGTTGACGGTTGAGGAGGATTGTAACATCCAAAAATTAGGGGTTTGTGATTTTTGCACATTGCAAGTGTTGGGCTTACTTAGCTAAATATTTGAGGGTATTTATGGGTTCTAGGGAAGCCTGGGTTCGAGTTCAAGCCTTGGAAAATTTTTGGTTTTTGGCCCTTTAGTGAAGAGGGCTATCAGAAGAAGGACTTAAGTATAAATGAATGTGTTTTAATAACACAAGTGAGCTAGTGGCACCAAGGTGGTGTGGCATCACAAGGGAAGCATGGGGGTGTGGAGGTCGAATCTCACAAGCTGCAACTGGTAGCTTTTATTTTGTGCTTTGGGAGAGGAGGAAGCAGAGTTGGGATCAAACTCTGCTATGGGAGTTGGAGAATGGGTCAAATGTTTCAAATGGATAAATGAGAGGGATTGTAGGAGGAAAAAGGGGAGAAAATCATGGGATAGGGGAGAGTGGTAGTGTTGGCCGTGAGTGGGATTGTGAGTTAGGGGGAGTTTCGACTAGAGAGGGGTCTTGTGTAGCAAATTCGGCAGCCTAGTGTATGAGTTGAACCGAAAACTCTCCTTGTGTGTGCGTTTTCTCCTTTAGTTCTTTTTCATAATTTCTTTTTTGGGAAGTAATTGGTTCACTCTTTCTCCTGTTCTCTTTTCGTTTTACCTCTCGTGTTTCTTTCCATTTCTTTTGTTAAGTGCCTAAACTTGTTTTAGTTGAATCTTCTCCTACTCATCTATCCTCTCGTTGCATCCATTTCTTCTCTTTTCTTAAAGCCGAATAACCACCTCTACTTCTTTTTTGATTTCCCTTAGCCGAACATCTAATAGCCTAAAGCTTGGTTCTCTTCTGTCTGCCGAATCTTCCTTCTTATTCGGTTCTTCTCTAGTTACAAGGTAATGTTTTCTTTTCTCTTTATTTTTTTTTCTCTCTTTTCTCCCTTCAAAAACCGAAAAACTCAATCTTAACTCTTTATGGTCTAGACTGAATTTACTCACCCTCTTCCATCTCGAGTTCTATTTGTTCTCCGTTGTGAGGGCCATATCTTGTGGTTAGTCGCTTGTCAATTGTTGTCGTGCGTTTATTGGTAAGTGTAACTATGGCCGAATAGGGGGTAGATGGTTGCTCTTTATTAATTTTTTAGTTTCTTAAGGCCAAAAGCTGTTTCTTTGTAGTCTTGAAACAACATTGCTAACCTGTGCTTTTCATTAGGGACTCGATTTCGTAAACAAAGGAAGTAAACCAAATACCTGTGCTAACCTGTTGCTTGAGGCGATAGTAGGCCTTCAAAAAGGTTGTTAGATGACTAAAATTACCGAAATACCCTAGGTGGGTAAATTACTGAAAAACCTTTAAAGGATGAAATTACTGCAAATTACTGAAATACCCTCGATGGGTGAAATTACTGGAATACCCCTGAGGGGTAAATTACTGTTTTACTCCCGATGGACCGAATGACCATTATACCTCTAGTGGTAGATTTAGTGTGTTGTGTGTAATCTGTTTAATTGCTATAATGATAATTTATTGCATACACTAAATTAATATGTCACAACATGTTGCATTGGTTTGGGTTATATATATAGAGGAAGTACTGTATTGGTGGCTATGCCATGTTATACTGATTCAGTGGCTCTGCCACGATATACTGATTTTAGTGGCTTAGCCACATATACTGTTACTGGCAGCTTTACTGTATTGATATTGGCAGCTCGGCTGCGTTCTTGGTGTGTAGAGCTGGGTGGGTTGACTTGGTCCCCACATGGAGTGTAGGGCTGGTACGGGTGGTGTGATGGTTGGATTGGGTTTGGCTGCATTTTTGTTGCATTACCATGACTTTGGGGCTTAGGCTGAACACATACTACATGGGCTTAGGCCTAGACTGTGACTGTAAATGGGATTACACATTGAGTTCTTGTAACTTACCCTTTTCCTTAACTGCGCAGGTAACCCCGAGCCTTAGAAGATTTGGTGCCACGAGTGACTCGGAGGTGTCCACACATACCGTCTGTTTCAAGGGTGAATTTAGTATTTTATTTTGAGATTACTTTGCTTTAATTATTGGGTTTTACAATTGATGTAATAAGGCCATTTGAATTGTTTTAACTTCTATTTGGGTTTTCTTTGAACACTGCAATTTAATCAACACGGGGTTTTCAAAACAACGAACAACTGGTTTTTCAAATATCATGCTTTTGTAGTTACTAAGACCAAACTTCTGTAACTGACACGATTTTTTTACAAATAAGATAATACGTGCATTTTTGAAAGAACAATAAAACGAGAGAACTTCTTTTGTGATTAATCAGAGAGCAACGAAACTTTGAATGTTTAAGTTGGAATTTAACAAAGTATTTTCAAACAACCATGAGGTTTTAAACATCACCTAATGTGGCACGCTGGATCCGGTCGTAACGTGTAGGCCGGGTTTGGGTGTTACATTTAGTGGTATCAGAGTCAGGTTGCAAAAACTCGCCTGTGGAATGGGTTTTAGAAATGTGTCAAATTTGTTTAAAGTCTGGTTTAGAAAAGTAGTATTACTGAACGTGTGGCACACCGAGTCTTTTGCATCTGAATCCATAAGTTTCCTTACTCTATATTTGATTGTATGATGAAATGACTGTAGTGAAAAACCACTAGAGATAGTGATAGTACACTAAAACTTTTAGTTATAGAAACTAAGACTATAGAGACTGAAACGGTAGTAAACTCGATCTGCGAAAACAACTCTTATAACTATTTTCTATAAAACACTTGTTAATAATCATGGGAAATGTAAAATGATTCATAAAACTTTTAAACAGATTAACGCGTTACATCGAGATGAGTACAAGAGGTCCCGGAAGGGGTATACGTGGCTGTGGTAGAGGCCGAGGTGCTAGGGCTGGGTCCTCAGCATCGGGACATATGCTTGAAAGGGAAGCACCGATATCACTAGTGACTGAAATGGGTCTCACGACCAAGCTGGTAGGGATGATGCTTTGTCCCAAGCAATGCTATGGGTTCTAGAACAGGTTGCTGGAGCGAGTACTGGGTCGATAGCCCGAGGATCAATTTTTGAGCGACTCCATTTAAACTGGGTCGAAATCTTCAAGGGCATCTCTGGTGTAGCCCCGAATGTAGCAAAATATTGGCTGGAGGCGGTCGAGCGGAATATGGATGACCTGGACTGTACAGTGGCGCAAAAGCTGAAAGGGGCAGTGTCCCTACTGAGAGATGAGGCATACTAGTGGTGGCTCACTGTGAGGGAAGGCATACAGGCGGACCGATTGACATGGGATTTCTTTAAAACTGCCTTCCAGGGGAAGTATGTCGAGGCTAGTTATGTGGACGCCCAGAGAAAGGAATTCTTGAATCTGGTTCAGGGGAGTAGGTCCATGTCGGAATATGAGGCGGAGTTCCTGCGCTTGAGCCGGTATGCTCGGGGTATAGTTGCAACAAAATATGAGCGTTGCGTGCGATTTGAGGATGGTCTTTGGGACGAGTTGCTGGTACTGATAGCCCCCCAAAGGGAAAGATATTTCGCTATTTTGGTGGAGAAGGCCAAGATTACGGAGGGTGTGAAACGCTCTGAGCGTCAAAATTGTGATAAGAAAAGGGGCAGAAATAAGGGAGATTTTAGGCCTTCGAGTTCTTCAGATAGATTTCATAAGAGGCCTAGATTTGATGGGCCGATCCGAACTGGAGTTTCGTGTGTTGCTGGCAGACTGTAGCCTTGCACAATGTGAGGGTTATCTCATCAGGGTGAATGGTGGAAAAGAATTGGGGCGCGCTTCAGATGTGGGTAAAGAGACCACAAAATTAAAGACTGTACGCTGAAACAGGGTCCGATGCTAGTTGCGGGTCTAGGATATGTTTAGCTAGAGAGAGGTGGTCAACAGCCATCGAGAGGCTGTGGTCCAACCTGAGGGGGAAATGGGTTTGGATGGGGTCGTGGAGCACCGGGCAGAGGTGCTGGTAATATAGATGCAAGACAGCCAGGGTTGGTTTATGTTTCAGCGTCGAGAGGATTGCGACACACTTGACGTCATAACTGGTACGTTACTTATTCATGATGTGCCATGTTTTGCTTTAATTGATATTGGGCCGATGCATTCGTATGTTGCTTGTAATGTGTCTGGAACTTTGGATATACAATTCAAACTTGCTGATAAAGAAATGTTGGTGATTAGTCCTTTAGGACAGTCTGTCGTAGTGAATAAGCTGTTTAGAGATGTGCCTCTAGAGGTTCAAGGGGTTATCTTCTCGGCAGATTTGATGGAACTGCCATTTACCGAATTTGATCTCATTCTTGGCATGGACTGGTTAGTGAAACATCGTGCGAACTTGGATTGTGCTGCTAAGCGTATGTATTGAAGTCTTCTGAGGATGTAGAAGTGATGGTGATAGGGGAGCGAAGGGATTATCTAACTAATATAATCTCAGCATTGAGGGCCGAGAAGCTAGTTCGCAAGGGTTGCGAGGCGTTCCTGGCCTATGTCAGCACATCTGAGGTTAAGAGTTTGTCTGTTGGGGATGTTAGGACCATAAAGGAATTCATGGATGTATTTCCAAAAGAGCTTCTGAGGTTGCCACCGAATTGTGAGGTTGACTTCGGTATTGAGCTGTTACCGAGAACGGCTCCGGTGTCCATCGACCCTTATAGGATGGCACCAAAGAAGCTGGTGGAATTAAAGGCTCAGATCCAAGAGCTTCTGGATAAAGGGTTTATCAGGCCGAGTGTGTATGGAGAGCACTGATATTATTCGTGAAGAAGAATGATGGGTCAATGAGTATGTGTATTAACTACCGTCAGCTGGATAAGTTAACGATTAAGAACAAATACCCGTTGCCAAGAATAGATGATCTGTTTGATCAGCTGGGAGGAGCTTCATTTTTTTCTAAGATAGATCTAAGATCAGGGTATCATCAGCTAAGGGTCAAGGAGGCAGATATATACAAGACTGCATTCCGAACTCATTATGGGCATTACGAGTTTCGGGTCATACCATTCGGATTAATGAATGCACCAGTTGCTTTCATGGATATGATGAATCGGGTCTTCCAACCCTACTTAGATCGGTTCGTGGTGGTGTTTATAGATGAGATTCTGGTGTATTCAAGAACTGAGGAGGAGCATGATTCACATCTCTGGGTTGTTTTGCAGATATTAAGAGGAAAGCAACTTTATGCCAAATTTAGCAAGTGCGGGTTCTTGCTGAAAGAGGTGACTTTTTTGTGTCATGTTGTGTCTACCGAGGGGATTAGGGTTGACCCTTGAAAGGTTGAAGCCGTATTGGATTGGAAGCCATCGAAGTCAATATCATAGATTCGAAGTTTTTTGGGTTTGGCCAGGTATTACAAGCGGTTCATTGAGGGGTTTTCATTGTTTGCTGCACCCTTAACTAAGTTACTGCGTAAAGGGGTACCGTTTGTTTGGACGGATAAACAGCAGGAAAGTTTTGAGAAGTTGAAGAAGATTCTAACTGAAGCTCCGGTCTTAATACAGCCAGAGGCTGGAAAAGAATTCCTTGTCTATTGTGATGCGTCGCACATGGGTTTGGGTTATGTGCTGATGCAGGAAGGGAAGGTGGTGGCTTATGCATCTCATCAACTTAGGCCACATGAGGTGAACTACCCCACGCATGACTTGGAATTAGCCGCGGTAGTGTTTGCACTAAAAATATGGAGGCATTACCTGTATGGTGAAAAGTCGATCATCTACACTGACCATAAGAGTCTTAAGTATCTCCTTGCCCCAAAAGGAGTTAAATCTCAGGCAGCGGAGGTGGATAGAGTTGCTGAAGGATTATGGTTGCTCGATTGAGTATCATCTGAGAAAAGCCAACGTGGTAGCAGATGCGCTGAGTCACAAGGTGGTATCTGATCTGAGAGCAATATTCGCCCGTCTCAGTCTATTTAAGGATGGTAGTTTGTTGGTGGAACTGCAAGTAAAACCAACTTGGACTAGTTAGATTAAAGAGAAATAGATGTTGGATGAGTCATTGATTCTCGTTTTCAACAGGTAGAGAAGGGAGAGACTGTGGATTTTGAGTTGAATAGTGAAGGGGTATTATGTTTCTGTGGAAGAGTTTGTGTACCAAGGGACTCTGAGTTAAGAGAGATGATTCTGCGGGAAGCACATAGTAGCCCATATGCTATGCATCCCGGTGGAAACAAATTATACCGAGATTTACGCGAACTGTATTGGTGGCCATGACTTAAGTGTGAGGTGACTGATTTCATAAGTAAGTGTTTGACATGCCAGCAAGTAAAGGCTGAACATCAACTACCTTCGGGACTGCTGCAACCTATAAAGATTCCACTATGGAAGTTGGAGAGGATAACAATGGATTTTGTTAGTGGGCTACCCCTGACGCCTACTAAGAAAGATTCAGTATGGGTAATTGTTGATCAGCTGACTAAATCTACTCACTTTATATCAGTTAGCACTGATTACTCGTTGCAGAAGTTGGCGAAGTTGTACGTGGCAAAAATTGTGAGGCTACATGGAGTACCGGTGTCTATCATCACAGACAGGGACCCTAGATTCACATCTCGGTTCTGGAGAGTGTTACATGAAGCTCTGGGTACAAGGTTAGATTTCAGCACAGCGTTTCATCCGCAGACTGATGGTCAGTCGGAGAGGGTAATCCAGATTTTAGAAGATATGTTAAGAAGTTGTGTGATCGATTTCAAAGGTAGTTGGGAAGATTATTTACCGTTGGCAGAATTTGCCTACAACAACAGCTATCAATCTAGCATTCAAATGGCACCGTACGAGGCGTTATAATGTCGTAGGTGTCGTACCCCTACCTGCTAGACAAAATTGGGTGAGCGGCGACTGTTGGGACCAGAGTTAATTTTTGAAACTGAGGAGAAAGTGAAGTTGATACGGGGTCAGTTAAAGGAAGCATCGGATAGGCAGAAGTCCTACGCTTACTTGAAGCGCAAGGAGATTGAATACTCAGTGGGAGATTTTGTCTTTCTGAAAGTCTCACCTTGGAAGAAAATTCTGAGGTTTGGACGGAAGGGAAAGTTAAGCCCTAGATTCATCAGACCTTACCATGTGTCAAGCATGTTGGACCGGTTGCCTATCAGCTTCTGCTGCCTCCTGAGCTAAACCGGATACATAATGTATTCCACATCTCTATGCTGTGGCGCTATCGTTCGGATCCTTCTCATAGAGTGCCGGTGGAAGAAATTGAGGTAAGACCTGACCTGACTTTTGAGGAAGAACTGGTGCAGATTTTGGACCGTGATATTAAGGTGCTGAGAAGGAAATCTATTCCGCTAGTCAAGGTGCTGTGGCGTAATCACGGTTCAGAGGAAGCCACGTGAAAGCATGAGGAGGCAATACGACCTTACCATGAGTGGGAGGCAATCACGGTTCAGAGATTGTAGGAGGAAAAAGGGGAGAAAATCGTGGGATAGAGGAGAGTGGTAGTGTTGGCCGTGAGTGGGAGTGTGAGTTAGGGGGATTTTTGGCTAGAGAGGGGTCTTGTGTAGCAAATTCGGTAGCCTAGTGTATGAGTTGAACTAAAAACTCTCCTTGTGTGTGCGTTTTATCCTTTAGTTCTTTTTCGGAATTTCTTTTTGGGAAGCAAGTGGTGCACCCTTTCTCCTGTTCCCTTTTCGTTTTACCTCTGGTGTTTCTTTCCATTTCTTTTGTTAACTGCCTAAACCTGTTTTAGTCGAATCTTCTCCTGCTCATTGATCCACTCGTTGCATCCATTTCTTCTCTTTTCTTAAAGCCAAATAACCACCTCTACTTCTATTTTGATTTTCCTTAGCCGAACATCTAGTAGCCTAAAGCTTGGTTCTCTTCAGTCTGCCGAATCTTCCTTCTTATTCGGTTTTTCTCTAGTTACAAGGTAATGTTTTCTTTTCTCTTTATTTTCTTCTCTCTTTTCTCTCTTCAAAAATCGAAACACTCAATCTTAACTCTTTATGGTCTAAGCCGAATTTACTCACCATCTTCCATCTCGAGTTCTATTTGTTCTCTGTTGTGAGGACCGAATCTTATGGTTAGCCGCTTTTCAATTATTGTCGTGCATTTGTTAGTAAGTGTAACTATGGCCAAAAGGCCGAAAGGCCGTTTCTTTGTTGACTTCAAACAACATTGCTAACCTGTGCTTTTCATTAAGGACTCGATTTCGTAATCAAAGGAAGTAAACCAAATACTCTAACATAACAAGGAGTGGTCATTTTCTGGTAAGTGGAAGCAATGGGTAAAGTGTTTCAAGTTAATATTATCAAGGGGAAAAACAAACTTGTTTTCTCAACTATCGTTATAGGTGTTGGAATCGGTGGTTAGCACAACTTGTAATCAGGTGTGTAATCTCACACCGTTGTTTGTGACAGCATGTGATGATCTGTTATTTGGCCCTAAACCAAAATGCCGCAAAGCCGAAAAACCATCAACCATAGCCACTTGAGCGTGCGAGTGCTCGTAGTGATAAACCAAGCCGCTAGTGATGGCGGTAGATCGTTGAGAGTGTCATGAACACTCACGTGAATCTGGGGCTGAAATGGGCTAAGTGGGCCCAGTGGACTAACGGGCCCACGTGAACAAAATCGATAGAAAATTGTTGAATAACTGATGCGACTACGAAGTCCGTAAAACTGAGACCAAAAATGTTCTAAATGGGCCACACGAGCGTGTGGGCCCGTTTGGGGCAAAAATGGATATTAGGCCCGATTACACCGTAGAGACCCAGCAGGGGTCTCGTGTTACTTGAGGCGATAGTAGGCCTTCAGAAAGGTCGTTAGATGACTGAAATTATCGAAATACCCTCGGTGGGTAAATTACTGAAAAACCCTTAAATGGTGAAATTATTGGAAATTACTGAAATACCCTCGATGGGTGAAATTACTGGAATGCCCCTGAGGGTATACTCTAGTGGTAGATTTAGTGTGTTGTGTGTAATCTGTTTAATTGCTATGATTATAATTTATTGCAGACACTAAATTAATATGTCACGACATGTTACATTGGGTTGGGTTATATATATGAAGGAAGTACCGTACTGGTGGCTATGCCACGTTATACTGAATCAGTGGCTTTGCCACGATATACTAATTTTAGTGGCTTAGCCGCGTATACTGTTACTGGCAGCTTTACTGCATTGATATTGGCAGCTTAGCTACGTTCTTGCTGTGTAGGACTAGGTGGGTTGACTTGGTCCCCACATGGAGTGTAGGGTTGGTACGGGTGGTGTGATGGTTGGAATGGGTTGGGCTGCATTTTTGTTGCATTACCGTGACTTTGGGGCTTAGGCCCGAACTGATACTGCATGGGCTTAGGCCCAGATTGGGATTGTAAATGGGATTACACACTGAGTTCTTGTAACTCACCCTTTTCCTTAACTGTGCAGGTAACCCCCAGCCTTAGAGGATTTGGTGTCGCGAGTGACTCGGAGGTGGCCACACGTACCGTCTGTTTCGAGGGTGAATTTAGTATTTTTATTTTGGGATTACTTTGATTTAATTATTGGGTTTTTACAATTGATGTAATAAGGCCATTGGAACGATTTTAACTTTTATTTGGGATTTCTTTAAACACTACAATTTAATAAACACGGGGTTTTCAAAACAACGGACAACTGGTTTTTCAAATATCACGCTTTTGTAGTTACTAAGACCAAACTTCTGTAACTGACATGGTTTTTTTACAAACAAGATAATACGAGCATTTTTGAAAGAACAATAAAAGGAGAAAACTTCTTTTGTGATTAAGCAGAGAGCAACGAAACTTTGAATGTTTAAGTTGGAATTTAACAATGTGTTTTCAAACAACCATGAGGTTTCAAACATCACCTAATGTGGCGCGCTAGATTCTGTCGTAATGTTTAGGCCGAGTTTGGGGTGTTACAAGGATACTCAGCTTGATTATCTAAACTGGGATTTCTTTAAGACCACCTTCCAAAGTAAGTACGTAGGGGCGAGCTATATTGATGATCGTAGGCGTGAGTTCATGAATCTCATGCTAGGTGATATATTTGTGGCTGAGTATGAGGCTGAGTTTCTGAGGTTGAGCTGCTAGGCTCGAGGCATAGTGGGGTCTGAGTATGAGAGGTGCGTCCGATTTGAGGATGGCTTGAGGGATAACTTGAGGGTATTGATTACTCCACAGAAGGTGTAATAGCCCGTTTATAGTCAAATCAAAATAGTGGTTTTGGGAAGATAAATCTTAGGTTGAAATAATTATTTTATTATTATTTTTATATCTATAGTATGATAGTATAATTGTGTGAAAATTTTGTTAAGAAATTTTATCGTTGAATGCTTAATTTGATAAAAATGACTAAATCGCTTAAAGTGCAAAAGTGGGGTTCTATTAGTTAAAGGTATCTAATAGCTATGGAATCTTAAATTAAAGGTTCTTATGTTGTAATTAGACCATTTTAATGTTAGTGGACAAAAATGTACATCATTTTTGTGAATTTTAAAGGTTAATGTATAAGGTTATATAGGTAATTTAATTAATAAGATAAGTAAAATAACTAAAACAAAGTCCATCATCTTTGTTTTGTCCATCTTTTACTGAAATTAGACCTAAGGAACTTCATGTGATGTATTTGAAGGTTCGGCCATGTTCATCTAGTGCATGTAAGTTCATTTTTGTCCCGTTTTTAATGATTTCTATGTTTTTGGAGTCATCGCAGCTCAATCTAGCTAGCCCAGGGACTAATTTGTAAAATTGTTAAAGTTTAGGGTTTTTTCCATTGTTTAATACATGTTTATTTTGATGTTTGATGATAGAATGCGTATGTTTGTTAGATAAACAACATTTCTAAAGTGATTTTTGATAAAATTGCCAATTAGGGATTAAATTGTGCAATATGTAAATTTTATGGTTAAACTGTAAAATAAATGTAAAATATGGGCTGCTGTGGGTCTATATAAAATTCGGCTAGCATGGGTAGGGACCTAATTTCATGAATTTGTGTTTCTATGAGATGAGGACTAAATTGTAAAAATGTTAAAATGTTAGGGGTAAAAGTGTAAATTTGACGTAATATGCATTTTGTCTAAATTGAATAGAATGATAATTAAATAAGCTAAATTTGGTTACATATAGATCAAGAAAAGTGAAGTTTGGATTTAGATCGAGGGAAAAACAAAGTGTTGAACTAATCGATTCATTTCATCGTTTTTGTATTCGAGGTAAGTTCATATGTTAATAAGCAATAATATAATTTTGTTTTAAATGCTTTATTATTAAATTATTTATGAATACGACTTTGCGGATATATTCGATAAAAATTCGGCATTGAGAAATCTCGATTGAACCTTAGGAATAGATTTGGATCCAAATGACATGTCATTAAGGGTTATGTGATTTGGGTGCTGGTCCGTACGTCCTACCGGTGGCTGAGTTATCAGGCATGTGTTGCGAATTCTCGTCAGCCTGTGTGAGTATCACTGTGTAGCTTCGTCATGACCATCAACTTATGTGAGCAGACACGTTAATAGCTCGAGAGTGAGCATTATAAGTGATATGAGATTAAGATAGCTTCGACTATGTATTTGGCATTTCGGTGTGAAATTCCAAAGTATCTGATAGTATTCCAAATGGTTCAATGGGTATATCGAAGACATGAAATGGTGAGAAATAGATACGTATCAATACAGGTATGTACGAAAACTATATGAGCATTGAAACTATGAAAGTTGTGAGATCTTGATTAATTACATGTTTGAATATAAGTTAACCTTATAATTACTTGATTTTGAAGTACCCTATGTTATATTACTTGAATGGTGATAAAATGGTGAGTTTTACTTATTAACTATACGAGCTCACTAAGCTTTATCGCTTACTCTGTTTATTTTTCAGTGTATTATGGTGTTTATCGAAGCTAGCTCAGATTGGGAGTTTTTGGAGATTGCATCATACTATCGAGCTTCTACTTTGGTACTTTTGAACTTATGTTTTTAGTTATATGGCATGTATAGGAATTATGGTCATTTTGGTATATGTTAGTAATAGATTTAGCCATTTGATTCGGCTTGTAAATGTTGAGTGTTTGGTTTTATGTATAGCCATGAGAGTTGGCTTATTTTGGTATTTTCGGTGATGTATATATTTGTGCAAATAGCCTTTGTTATGTTGTGTAATATTGCCATTTATATGTTTATTTTGAATTGGTATTTTAGAGTACCATATGGTTGAAATTTGAAGATTGGCATGCATGTGATTACAGATAAGGAAATGCATATATGAAGTTAACAAGTTAAGTGAATTGAAAATGTGAATTTGGTATGAAATTAAATAGCATATTGTGGTATTTTTGTTTCTTGTATTTGATGGTATTGAAATGGCATGAATTATGCTTGGTTGAGATTTGTTTGAATGTCCATTGATGCTATGTTATATGCGAATTGATGTTTTTAGGTGGTTGCATTTTGGGTAAGAAAGATGGCTTGGTAAATAGCCTACTTTTGTCCACACGGCCGTGTGTCCCCTGGTGTTTAATTAGAAATCAAGTCAGTATGCTCCACACAGCCCAGAACACGGGCATGTGACTTGGCCGTGTGGCATAAGACAGTATACCCTACAGGTTTGGCATGGCCTAGCACACGACCTGGCACACGAGAATGTGTGGCCATTTTGTAGGGCACACGGGCTTGTCAAACGGGCGTGTGGTTGGTCGTGTGACCCAAGTCAGGGAGTTACACGGGTTATGACATGACCAAGTGACCCCATTTCAAATGTCTACATGGCCTGTGACACGAGCGTGTCTTTAGCCGAGTTAGACACACGGCTAGGCCACACGGGCGTGTGTGCCCTGTATTTTGAATAATTTTTTAAGTTTTCCAAAAGTTTCCAAATCTATTGATTCAGTCCTAAACCACTCTTAATGCTTGTTTTGGGCCTCGTAGGCTCGTATTAGGGACTTGATGAATGATTATGAATGACTTGTATTTGGATTTGATAATTATACGAGAAATGTATGTTTGATTGTGTATTAAGTTTGGTAGTGCTCCATAACCCTATTCTAGCAACAGATACGGGTGAATGGTGTTACATTTATTGGTATCAGAGCTATGGTTTAGTCAAATCTAGGACTAACGTAGCGTATGTAAGAGTCTAGCTATACATGCCATATATAACCTGTGATAGCGTGATATCTCCTGACGGTATAAATTGTATTTTCATATAGTAAATGGATCCCAATCGAGTAGTGGCTAATGATGTCGAGAGTAATGCACCAGCCTCCATTTACGGAGTAGCACATTTTCAGTCAAGACCAATACCGGCTAGTCAGGGAAGAGAGGCCAAGGAAGCCTTCTTCCAACTGATGAACGACTGGTTTACTGAATTTGTTTGAACTAATCCAGCTGCTCAGCAACCTCTACCCCCACCTATTCCCCAACCAGTCCCCATAGCTCCTCAACAATTGGAACCTTTATGCTTGAGTAAGCTACCTGTTGATAAAATCCAAAAACATGGGGCTAAAGAGTTTAGAGCAACCGTTGATGACTGTCCTGAGAGAGCTGAATTTTTGCTTGAGAATACGATCAGAGTATTTCATGAACTATCTTGCACACCAGTTGAATGTGTAAAATGTGTCGTATCTCTTCTAAGAGACACTGTATATTAGCGGTGGAATACTTTGGTATCTGTGGTACCGAGAGAATAGGTCACATGGGAATTATTTCAAGCCGAGTTCAGAAAGAAATACATCAGCCAGCTGTTTATCGATCAAAAGTGAAAAGGGTTTTTGGAGTTGAAACAGGGTCGAATGTCTATGACTGAGTACAAGAGAGAGTTTGTTAGACTCAGTAAATATGCTCGAGAATTTGTTTCTACTGAGGCAATTATGTGTAAGAGATTCGAAGATGGATTGAACAAAGACAACATATTTCTAGTCGGGATTTTGGAATTAAAGGAATTTCTCGTGTTAATCGATAGAGCTTGCAAAGCCAAAGAACTTGGTAAAGAAAACAGAAAAGCTGATTTCGAGGCTAGAGATTCAAGAAAAAGATCGATGAGTAAACCATATCACTCTTCGTCAAAAAAATCACGATATTCGTATAATCGTTCGATAGCTTTAGTGGGATATTCAAATAGAGATCATGGGAAGCAATACATGAGTCCTAAAGCTCAAACTACTTCATTATTGAGTGTGGGTAGTGTGAGAAATAATAAACCCGAGTGTCAACAATGTGGAAGACGATATTTTAGAGACTACTAGATGAATAATAAAGGTTGTTTTAAATGTGGCTCGCAAGATCACTTCATTCGGGATTGTTCTGAGTTACCCGAGAAAGATAGATATCAAAATGCAAGACTGAGTAACACAGCTGTTAGAGGGAGACCATCTAGAAATAAGGGAAATGTGACAAGTAGAAAAGGAACGACAAAGTACTATGCTCTGAGATCCGAAGCTAGAGCACCAGCCAGAGCTTACACTATTCGCGCTCGTGAAAATACGTCATAACCAGATGTTATCACCGGTACATTTTCTCTCTATGACACTAATGTAATTGCCTTGATTGATCCTAGATTGATTCACTCATATATCTATATGATTTTAGTGTCTAGTAAGAGTTTGACTGTTGAGTCTACCGAATTTATGACTAAAGTATCGAATCCCTTAGGCAAGTATGTTCTAGTTGATAAAGTTTACAAGAACTGTCCTTTGAGGACTAGGGGTTACTGTTTTCTAGCAAATTTGATGCTTTTACTATTTGATGAATTCGATGTGATTTTGGGTATGGATTGGTTGACTCTACATGATGTTGTTGTGAATTGTAGATAAAAGACCATTGAATTGAAATGTTAGAATAATGAAACTCTTTGAATTGAATCTGATGAGTCGAGTGAGTTGTCTATTGTAATATCGTCGATGTTAGCTTAGAAATATGTGAGAAAAGGTTGTAATGCTTACCTTGCGTATGTACTGGATACAAAATTTTCTGAATCAAATATTGAATCAGTACCAGTGGTTAGTGAATATTCAGATGTGTTTCTAAAAGAGTTGCCTTGGTTGCCACTATTCAGAAAAGTCAAATTTTCTATTGAATTAGTGAGACTGTGCATCGATTATCGTCAGCTCAACAGGGTTACAATTAAGAATAAGTATCCTTTGCCGAGAATTGATGATTTGTTCGATCAGTTGAAAAGAGCAACTGTATTTTTGAAGATTGATCTGAGATCTGGTTACTATTAGTTGCGAGTTAAAGATTCGGATGTGTCGAGAACTACATTCAGAACAAGGTACAGGTATTATGAATTTCTTGTTATGCCATTCGCATTTACTAATGCTCCTGCAATTTTCATGGATTTTATGAATTGAATCTTTAGACCGTATTTAGATAGATTTGTTGTATTATACATTGATGATATTTTGATCTATTTCTGAGATGAGTCAGAGCATGCTGAACATTTGAGAATTGTATTGCAAACTTTGAGAAATAAGCAATTGTTTGCTAAATTCAGCAAATGTGAGTTTTGGCTCCGAGAAGTTGGATTTTTTGGGGCATATTGTTTCAGCGGAAGGTATACGAGTTGATCTAGTAAGATTTCAACAGTTGTTGACTTGAAACCACCAAGAAACGTATTCAAAGTTAGTAACTTTTCTGGGATTAGCTAGCTACTATCGACGTATTCAAAAAGGATTCTCAATTATTGTTACACCGATGACTCAATTGCTACAAAAATATGTGAAGTTTGAATGATTTGAGAAATGTCAACAGAGTTTTGAATAGTTGAAAGCATTGTTAACTGAAGCACCAGTTTTAGTTCAGCTTGAGTCCGGTAAAGAGTTTGTGATTTTTAGCGGTGCGTCATTGAATGGTTTGGGTTGTGTTTTGATGCAAGAGGGTAAAGTGATAGCTTATACTTCCTGACAGTTGAAAACTCATGAAAAGAATTATTCGACACACAACTTAAAATTGGCCGCTATTGTATTTGCATTGAAAAGTTGGCGACATCATATATTCGGTAAGAAGTGTCATATCTTTACCGACCACAAAAGTTTGAAGTATATAATGACTAAAAAATATTTGAATTTATGACAACAAAGATGTCTCGAACTGCAAAAAGACTATGAATTAGTGATTGATTATCATCCGGGGAAAGCGAACGTAGTCGCGAATGCTTTGAGTAGAAAATCTTTATTTGCTTTGCGAGCGATGAATACTCAGTTAACTTTGTCTGATGATGGTTTGATTTGGCTAAATTAAAAGCTAAACCATTATTTCTTCAGCAAATTTGTGAAGCTCAGAAGTGTGATAATGAATTGCAAGCTAAAAGAATGCAATATGAGTTGAGTACTAATTCAGAGTATCAAATCAGATCTGATGATTGTTTAATGTTTCTAGATAGAATCTGTTTACCAAAGAATTTTGAGCATATTCAGAAAATTCTACATGAAGCGCACAGTGGCTGTTTATCTGTTCATCCGGGGAGTACTAAAATGTACAATGATTTGAAACAGTTATACTGATGGCCGGGTATGAAACGAGACATTTTAGAGTTTGTGTTGAGATGCTTGGTTTGTCAACAAGTCAAAGTTGCACATCAAGTGCCTTAGGGATTACTACAGACTGGGATGATACCAAAGTGAAAATGGGATAGAGTTACGATGGATTTCGTATCGAGATTACCCTTGTCTCCAAAAAAGAAAGATGCTATTTAGGTTGTCGTTGACCGACTGACGAAATCTGCACATTTCATTCCTATACTACAGATTTTTCGCTTGATAGACTAGCTGAGTTGTACATCTCTAAGATCATTAGATTGCACGGGGTACCAGTTTCTATTATTTTGGATAAAGATCCGAGAATTACGTCACGATTTTTGAAGAAATTGCAAGAAGCTTTGGTACACGGTTACACTTTAGTACTACTTTTCATCCTCAAACTGACGGTCAGTTTAAGAGAGTAATTCAAATTCTCAAAGATATGCTTCGTTGTTGTGTTTTAGAGTTTGAAGATAACTGGGAGAAATATTTACTATTAGTTGAATTTGCATATAACAACACTTTTCAATCGCTTATAAAGATGGAATCGTATGAAGCATTGTATGGTGGTAAATGTCGAACTCTATTGTACTGGACTGAGCTTTGTGAGAAAAAGATTCACGGGGTTGATTTGGTTAGAGAGACTGAAGATAAATTGAAAGTAATTTGCGATAGTTTGAAAGTAGCTTCAGATCGACAGCAATCGTAAACGGATTTGAAACGTAAAGACATTTAATTTCAAATCAGCGACAGAGTATTTTTGAAGTTATCTCCATGGAAAAAGATTCTTTGATTTGGTCGCAAAGGCAAATTGAGTCTGTGATTTATCAGATTGTATGAAAGTATTGAAAGAATAGGACCAGTGGCATATCGACTAGCTTTATCGTCAGAGTTAGAAAAGATCCATAATGTGTTTCATGTGTCAATGTTAAGACGATATCAATCAAATCCATTGCATGTAATTTCTCCGGCAGAGATTGAAATTCAGCTTGGTATGACATATAACAAAGAACCGATCAAAATTTTAGCTCTAGATGTTAAATAGTTGAGAAATAAGTGCATAGCTTTAGTGAAGGTTCTATGGCAATATACCAGTATCAAAGAAGCCACGTGAGAACCCGAGGAAGCTATGAGAAAATAGTACCCTAACTTATTTTCTGGGAAGATTTTTAAGGACAAAAATTCCTTAGGGGGAGAGTTGTAACAGCCCGTTTATAGTCAAATCAGAATAGTGGTTTCAGGACCACAAATCTGAGGTTGAAATTATCTTATTATTATTTTGAGATCTACAGTACGATAGTATGATTGTGTGAAAATTTCATTAAGAAATTTTATCGTTGAATGCTTAATTTGATAAAAAGGACTTAATTTGATAGTATTATTTTAGCATATGCTTAATATGAATATCCAACATCTTTCACCATACAAATAGTGTCTCCATATCTTCAATGCAAACACAATCTCAGCCAACTCGAAATCATGTGTCGAGTAATTCTTCTCGTGTGGCTTTAACTGTCTAGAAGCATACGCTATCACCTTGCGTTCTTGTATAAGCACATAGCCTAATCCATTCAAGGATGCATCACTATAAATCACAAATTCTTTTCCCGGTTCAGGTTGCACTAGAATTGGAGCCTCTATCAACAATGCCTTTAGTTTCTCGAAACTCTGTTGACACTTTTCTGTCCATTCAAACTTTACGTCTTTTTGTAATAACCTCGTCATAGGTGTAGCTATCATGGAGAATCCCTTAACAAACTGCCTATAATGGCCAGCTAAGTCCAGAAAACTTCTAACCTCTGATACATTCTTCGATGGTTTCCAATCAACAATAGCTAAAATCTTACTTGGGTCGACTCGAATTCTATCTCCCGAAACAATGTGCCCCAAAAATCCAACCTCTTTGAGCCAAAACTCACTTTTGCTAAACTTGGCATACACCTAATTATCTCATAAAGTCTTTAAAACCGTCCACAAGTGCTCAGCATGTTCATTCTCATCACGAGAATAAATCAGTATATCATAAATAAAAACCACGATAAACTTATCCAAATATGGCCGAAAGATGCAGCTCATTAAATCTATAAACACTGCAGGGGCATTTGTTAAGCCAAAAGGCATGACTAAAAATTCGTAGTGTCATACCTCGTTCGAAATGCAGTCTTCGGTACATCTGAGTTTTTTACTCTCAACTGATAATATCCCAGCCTCAAGTCTATCTTGGAAAACACAGTGGCTCCCTTCAATTGATCGAACAAATCATCGATCCTTGGCAATGGGTACTTGTTCTTCACTGTTACCTTATTAAGTTGCCGGTAATCTATACATAACCTCATGGATCCATCTTTCATTTTCACAAATAATACTGGAGCACCCCATGGAGAATAACTTGGTCTTGCAAAACCTTTGTCCGTCAACTCTCGCAACTGTGCCTTCAATTCCTTCAAATCAGTTGGAGTCGTTCTGTATGGAGAAATCGATATAGGTGTCATACCAGGAGCTAACTTGATGCCAAATTCAACCTCTCTAACTGGAGGCAACCCTGGTAATTCTTCTAGGAATACATCTGGGTACTCAAATACTCGGCACTGATTCAATATTTAACTCAGTTTCTTTAGCATTCATAACAAAAGCAAGATATGCTTCATACCCCTTTCTTACATACCTCTGAACAGACATATGAGAGATCACTACAACATACCCCTTTCTTACATACCTCTGAACAGACATATGAGAGATCACTACAGGTTATCTGTCTTGTTCATTTGATTCAACACGAAGAGTGTCCCTATTTTCACATCTCAATTCAATGTATTTCTTTCCACAATTTACAGTCACATCATGAGTGGTTAACTAGTCCATGCCAAGAATTATATCGAATTCATCAAATGGTGATAGCATGAGATTTGCCTTAAAATAATGACCTCTAATCATCAATGGGCAATCCTTGCATACCTTATCAACTAATACACTTTTGCCTAAAGGATTAGACACTTTTATCACGAATTCTGTGGACTCTACAGGCATGCTCATGCTAGATACTAACTTCATGCAAATGTATGAATGGGTAGATCCCGGATCAATTAAAGCAGCATCATTAGTATCATGAAGAGAAAATGTACCCGTAATTACGTCAGGGGATGACGCCTCTTCGCAAGCGCGAATGGCGTAAGTCCTCGCAAGTGCTCTACCCTTAGATCTTACAGCCTGCGCTCTGAGAGTACTCTTACTACTCATTCCACTTCCTGGGGTTCTCTGTTGTCTCCCTCTTGTAGTGCTTCCCGATCTTGCACTCTGAATTTTCTCTTTTTCAACCATTTTAGGGATTCTCTAATAAAATGATCTTGGGAACCATAGTTGAAACAGGCCCTCTCATGCGCTCGGCACTCACTGGGATGACGTCACCCACACTGTGGATATTCCGGTCTATTAGGTCGAATGTTCCCAACACTTTAAACTGAAGTAGTTTGAGCTTTAATCCCCGAGTATTGCTTACCCTTACTTCTAGTTAAAATCCCAGCTAAAGGAGCTGATAGGATAGGGAAGTCTCTTGACTCCTTGGATGAGGACTGAAATGACTTGTTCATTTGTCTCTTTCTTGAGTCACGAGACTCCATTTTAACTTTTATTTTTTCTTCCACCAACTCTTCGGCTTTACAAGCCCGATCCACTAGCACAACAAATTCTTTCAACTCGAGGACACCACCAAACAATCTGATATATTCATGTAGTCCATCCTCAAACCGTTTACACATAAGAGCTTCAGTGGATACACACTCTCAAGCATATTTGCTGAGCCTTACAAACTTCGCTCATACTCGGTTACTGTCATCTTACCTTGTTTCAATTCAAGAAATTCCTTTCTTTTCTGGTTGATAAACCTTTGCTTATGTACTTTTTTCGGAACTCTTCTTGAAAAAGCTCCCATGCAATCCTTTCCCTTAGTACAACCGACACAAGGGTATTCTACCACTGATAAGCAGAATCTCTTAAGAGAGACATTACACATTTCATGCACTTTTTAGGTGTGCAAGATAATTAATCAAATACCCTGATGGTATTTTCAAGCCAGAATTCTGCTATTTTAGAATCGCCATATTTACTAGCTTGGAATTCCTCGGCTCCTTGCTTCCGGATTCTATAAATCGAAGGTTTTTCTCTTCTTACCACTTCTACCACTTAGGGAGCTACTGGGGTAGGCTGAGGAATAGGTGGGGCTGGAGGGGGTTGTGCATTTGGGCTCGTACGAACGAACTCTGTATAGCATGCATTCATCATGTGGAGAAGTGCTTCCCTAGCCTCTTCTCCTCCTCTCTGGCTCACGGTCGTAAGTCTATTCTTATTTTCATTTGGCACCGTCCCTTCAGTGGGAGCCTGCGTGTTACTTTCTACATCATCTGCCATAGCTCTATCGGGATCCATTTACTATATGAAAACACAATTTAAATCGTTAGGAGTCGTCACACTATCATTACATAAATACTCATATGTATGGCATGTATAGCTAGGCTCATGTATATGCTATGTTAGTTCAAGAATCGACTAAATCGTAGCTCTGATACCACTAAATGTAACACTCCTTACCTGTGTTCAACGCCGAAACCGAATACGAGGCGTTACACTGCATAATTTTCTTGAACATACATTAATTGGCTATAAAATTTCATTGCAACTTAAAAATTCTCATTCATATGCATAACATCCTTAAAATTGGCCTACGAGGCCCTAAACATACATACGGGAGGTTTCGTAATTAATCCAGAAACTTTTGTGCTCTTAGAAATTTTTGCCTAAACAGGGCCACACGCCCGTGTGAAATGGAACACGCCTGCGTGGACAGGCCGTGTGGTCACACACGTTCATGTTCCTAGCGTGTGTGGAATTTATTTTTCATTTTGAACCTACAGGGATTCTCACACGGCCGGACACATGCCCGTGTCAATGGCCCGTGTCCCTCACACAGCCTAGACACGCCCGTGTCCTCACCCGTGTGTGAAAACCTAGATATTTTGTTTATGATGTCAGCAACCTCTTAAAGGCACACAGCCCAGGCACACGCCCGTGTGCTGGCCCATGTGACAAATCAAATTCTCGCAATTTGATACAGGGGACACACGGCCTATCAACACACCTACAGGGGGTTGACCGTGTGTCACGCACAGCCTAGACACACATCTATGTGTCTACCCGTGTGGACAATTGGAAGGCTATTTTCCAAGGCAATTGCCACCCTGAGACATAAACACACAATTTTCTACACAAGCAACACTTAACATGGTCATAATACACTATGAAGAACCACTAATCCTCATTTATGCATTACACATTTTACTCCAACATTTGCATGATCTTTCACTACATGAAACTCATCATCATTAAAAAGAAAAAACTTGACAAATGTTGGCCAAATTCCAATGGCCTTTTTACGAAATGAGTGTATAACATTAGTAGCCAATACTTTGGCTTTCAAATATGACATAACACAAAATGATCAAGTTCCTATACATGTCATACGCAAAATAAAACAATTTTACTATACCAAAAGAATGACTGATAGTGTGATCCGAGCTCCGACGTTCTACGATCCCCGAGCTAGCTTGACGATACTACAAGGAAAAGGGAAAATAAAGGGGTAAGCATATAGCTTAGTAAGTTTGCATGAATTAATATAGCAACATAAGTTCTCATGGCAAAATCCATTCACCTCATAGAACAATAGCAACACAAGTTCTCAAGTGCTTAGGCATACTTACTCATACTCACTCTTACCATCACACATCATATTATGGTTTCATAACTTGTATTTTACTCATGGTACCTGTATCACTTAGTCACATAATTTAGCACTTATGCTAACTTGAACATAAACTTAAATCATCATCATCCTTAACATAAATGGAACTCATTATCATCCTTGTATAATTTAGCTCTATATCATCTTTGCATACATAGCTCTTTTTCCCGTTGAACTACTTGGCATATCAGAGGATACTCAATCTCAACATACATGTATCACGATGCCAATGCCATATCCCAGATATGGTCTTATATGGGATCACCTCTTGATGCCGATGCCATATCCCAGATATGGTCTTACACGGGATCTCTTAGCTCGATGTCGATGCCATGTCCCAAACATGGTATTACACGAGATCTTCCTTTGGTGCCGAAGCCATGTCCCACACATGGTCTTATATGAGACCGTCCTTTTCTCATGTCGTGACATAGGTATCCTCGTTATTCCGAAATTTCAATCGGGACTTCACTTAGCATAATCTCATCATTTTCTCATTAAGACATCATCAATAAAATTTCATGGAAATGATATGCATTTCTCAAAATAATATGTAATTTAAACATAATAACATATGTAACCTTAATTTCACACAAACTTACCTCGGTACTCAAAATGTGTGTGGATGTTCGATTTAATCCAACACTTTGTCCTTGCCTCGGTTCCGGTCTGGGCTTCATGTTTCTTGATCTATAATAATAATTTCACTTGTTTAATACTCACATTGACTAAAGTGACTCATAATTCATACTTTGGAAAAATTACGATATTGCCTCTAAACTTTCACATAATTACACTTTTTCCACTAGGCTCGTAAAATTATTTTCTTTCAACTTTCTTGTATTTCAAGCCTAGCCGAATCATTTTCTTAACTACAACAGTCCCCATTTTCCACTATTTCACTCATGTATGACCATTTTTATAACTTTTACAATTTGGTCCTTTTATGCATTTTTCATGAAAATCACTTAGAAAAAGATGTTTATCATACATCAAACTTTCATATTCTTCCATAAAACATCAAAATATATGCATGTCATACATGGGTAAATTTTTGAATATGAACCCTAGCTCAAAATATAGCTAGAAATAGCTAAATCAAGTTACGATGATCTCAAAAATACGAAGAACATTAAAAACGGGGCTAGGATGCACTTACTATCAAGCTTGGAAGATGAACAAACCCTAGCTATGTCTTCGTTAGTGATTTTCAGCCATGGGAGAAGAAGATGAACATAATTTTGATTTCTTTTTCCCTTTTTAATTCATTAATTAACCAAATGACTAAAATGCCCCTAAGGCCCTTTCTTGAGGTTTTTCCTTCCCATGTCCATTTCTTTCAATCTTAACATATAATGGTTTAATTGCTAAATAAGGACCCCTAATAATTTTTATGATGCTATTTCATACTTAAATCTTCTAGAATCTCATATTTTCTAATCTTTGCAATTTAGTCCTAATAGACAATTTGATCACTAATTAATAAAACTTCCTCATAAAATTTTCACACAATCATGCAAACACATTGTAAGCCTCATAAAAATCATGAAACATATATTTTCTACTTTGAATTTGTGGTCTCACACCACTATTCTGACTAGGCCCTAAATTGGGCTGTTACAACACGGGCGTGTAGTTGGCCATGTGACCCAAGTCAGGGAGTTACACGAGGTCAGCCACGGGTTGGGACACGGCTATGTGATCCCATTTTGAATGTCCACACAGCCTGTGACATGGGTGTGTCTTTGTCCGTGTGAGACACACAGCTTGGCCACACAGGCGTGTGTGCCTTATATTTTGAAAATTTTTCTAAGTTTCCTAAAAGTTTCCAAAGCTATTGGTTTAATCCCAAACCACTTTTAATACATGTTTTGGGCCTCGTAAGCTCGTAATAGGGACTTAATGAATGATTATGAATTACTTGTATTTGAATTTGATAATTGTACGAGAAATGTATGTTTGATTGTGTAATAAGTCTGGTAATGGTTCGTAACCCTATTCTAGTAATAGATACGAGTGTGGGTGTTACAGAGGGATCGGAAGTTTGTGATTCTGGTTGAGAAGGCGAAGATCGCCGAGGGTGTTAAGAGGGTAGAGCACCAGAATAGGGATCGAGAGAGGGGTAAGAATAAGAGGGATTCAGAGCCTTTTAGTGCTGTTCAAAGGTCTAAGAAAAAGGCTAGACCTGGTGGGCCTGCTAGAGTGGGAGCCCCTGTTGCTCCTACCGGGATTCTGTTATGTGGAGATTGTGGTAGGTGCCATCTTAACGAGTGTTGGTGGAGGATTGGGGCATGTTTGAGGAGTGGATCTTTAGAGCACCGCATTAGAGAGTGTCCATAGCAGGCAGATCACATGCAAGCCTTGGGATCGGGTTCTGTACAGTCTCAGAAAGCAGTTTAGTAGCCACCTAGAGGACGTGGTCAGGCTAGGGATGCTAATGTTATGGGTCGTGGGCAGAGAGCACCGGGCAGAGGTGCCAGTCAAACTAAGGAGAAGTAGCCTGAGTTAGTTTAAGCTGCTCGACGCCTAGTGGATAGAGATGTTCCTGATGTTATCAACGGTATGTTCCCTATTTTCGATGCACCTTATACTACTTTGATAGACATAGGATCAACACATTCCTATGTAGCTAGTTCTATTTCTAAAAACCTGGGGATTTTTGTTGAGAACACTTCTAGTGAGGTTACTGTATTGAGTCCATTGGGGCAGTGTTATGTTAGTGGTGCAAGGGGTTATTTTTCTGGCAAATTTGATGGAGCTTCTGTTTAGGAAATTTGACTTGATTTTGGGAATGGACTGGTTGGTTGAGCACCGTGTTAGCTTGGACTCTGCATCTAAGAGGGTTGTTCTCAGAATTGAGGATGATATAGAGGTGGTTGTGATTGGTGAGCGTCGAGATTATCTGTCCAATGTGATCTCCGCTCTTGTGGCTGAAAAGTTGGTTTGAAAAAGGTGTGAGGCGTATTTGGCCTTCGTCAGTGTTTCTGATTCTGGAGACTCTTCCATTGGAAATATCAGAACAGTGAGGGATTTTCTGGATGTCTTTCCTGAAGAGTTATCGGGTTTACCTTCGACTCAAAAGGTTAAGTTTGGAATTGAGCTTCTTCTGGGTACAGCTCTAGTGTCCATCACTCCCTACTGAATGGCACTTAAGGAGCTGACAGAGTTTAAGGCTCAACTTCAAGAACTTTTAGATCGTGGTTTCATTCACCCTAGTGTGTCTCTATGGGGGGCACCGGTTCTATTTGTGAAGAAAAATGATGGGACCATGAGGATGTGTATTGATTACCGGTAACTGAATAAGCTAACTGCGAAGAACAAGTATCCACTTCTGAGGATTGACAATTTGTCTGATTAGTTTCGAAGGGCTTTGGTGTTTTTGAAGATTGATCTTCGTTCTAGCTATCATCAGTTGAGGGTTAAGGAGGTGGATGTTCATAAGACTGCATTTAGGACTCGTTATGGACATTACGAGTTCCTAATTATGTCGTTTGGTCTGACAAATGCTCCGGTTGCATTCATGGATCTGATGAACAGAGTCTTTCAGCCTTATCTGGATCAGTTCATCGTGGTCTTTATCGACGACATTATGGTTTACTCTAAGACCGAGGATGAGCATGATGATCATCTTATAGTAGTGCTTTAGATACTTTGCGAGAAATAGCTCTATGCTAAGTTGAGCAAGTGTGAATTTTGGTTGCATGAGGTGACTTTTCTAGGGCATGTGGTTTCGACTAAAGGATCTGTGTTGATCCGAGAAACATTGAGGCTGTGCTTGATTGGAAATTGCCTAAGAATGTATCTAAAATTTGTAGTTTTCTGGGTCTGGTGGGTTATTATCAGCGGTTTGTTGAAGGGTTCTCTCTGATTACAGCTCCTTTGACTAAGCTTTTGCGCAAGGGGGTTCCTTTTGTCTGGACTAATGCGCAACAATCGATCTTTGAGAAGATCAAGTCTGTTCTAACTCAGGCTCCTGTTCTGATACAGCCTGAATTTGGGAAAGAATTTATGGTATACAGTGACGCATCACACGTCGGTTTGGGATGTTTATTGATGCAAGATGGTAAGGTGGTGGCTTATGCATCCCGTCAGCTTAAAACATACGAAGGGAACTATTTGACACATGATCTCAAGTTGGCTATTGTGGTTTTTGTAATGAATATCTGGAGGCACTATCTGTATGGTGAGAGGTGTATCATCTACACTGATCACAAGAGCCTTAACTACCTCTTTACTTAGAAGGAGTTGAATTCTAGAAAACGTTGATGAATTGAGTTGCTCAAAGATTATGACTGCACGATTGAATATCGTCCCGATAAGGCCAATGTGTGGTCGATGCTCTAAGTGAAAGAGCGATGACGGATTTAAGAGCGATGTTCGGTCGACTTAGTCTGTTAGCCGAGTTGCAAATTAAGCTGACTTGGATTAGTCATATTTGAGATAAGCAGTTGTGGGATGAGTCTCTAAGTCTGCGGTTTCAACAGATTGAGAGTGGTAGTACTTCAAATTTTAGGTTGAATAATAATGGTGTTTTGTGTTTTTGAGGTCGGGTCTGCGTGCCAAAGGACTATGATTTGAGGCAATCGATTCTGAGGAAGGCACATAGTAGCCCTTATGCTATGCATCCCGGTGGTAATAAGATCTATCAGGATCTCAATGAACTATACTGGTAGTCGGGTTTGAAGCATGAGGTTACAAATTTGTTGCTCATTGTCTGACGTGCCAGCAAGTTAAGGCTAAGCACCAGTTGCCTTCGGGTTTGTTACAACCAAGTAAGATTCCCTTATGGAAATGAGAACGAGTGACGATGGACTTCGTTAGTGGGTTACCCTTGACACACACTAAGAAGGATTCTTTTTGGGTCATCGTGGATCGATTAACCAAGTCCGCTAATTTTATTTCGGTTCGGACAGACTTTTCTCTGCAGAAGTTGGCAAAGCTCTATATCTCTAAGATTGTATGACTGCATGGGGTTCATGTGTCGATTATTTCTGATAGAGATCCTCGCTTCACTTCTCAATTCTAGAAAAAGTTACACAAGGTTATGGGTTCGAGATTAGACTTCAGTACTGCGTTCCATCCTCAGACCAATGGTCAGTCTGAGAGGGTGATTCAAATATTGGAGGATATGCTTTGGAGCTGTGTGATAGATTTCTGAGGTAGTTGGGAGGATTATCTGCCACTAGCTAAATTCACCTATAATAAGAGTTTCCAGTCTAGCAACTAGATGGCACCTTACGAGGCTCTGTATGGTCGTAAGTGTCGTACTCCACTATATTGGACGGAGTTGGGTGAACGTTGAGTTTTGGGTCCTGAGTTGGTTTTTGAGACTGAGGATAAGGTTAGACTAATTCGAAATCGTCTGAAAGCAGCTTCTGATAGACAGAAATCTTATGCAAATATGAAGAGGCATGATATTGAGTACTCTATGGGGGACTTCGTTTTTCTTAAGGTTTCTCCGTGGAAGAAGGTTCTGAGATTCGATCGTAAAGGCAAGTTTAGCCCTAGGTTTATCGAGCCGTATCAAATTCTGAAGTGTGTAGGACAGGTCACTTATCAGTTGAAGTTACCTTAAGAGTTGAACTATATCCACGATATGTTTCACGTCTCAGTGTTGAGGTGATATCGGTCTGACCCATCTCATGTTGTCTCTATGGAGGAGATCAAGGTTAGACCAAATTTGACTTTTAAGGAGGAGCCAGTTCAGATTCTGGATCATGATATTAAAGTTTTGAGGAGGAAGTCCATTCCATTAGTAAAAGTTTTATGGCAGAATCATGGTACCGAGGAAGCCACATGGGAACCTGAGGACTCAGTACGCTAGCAGTATCCTCATCTGTTCTGATCAGGTAAATTTTGAGGTCGAAATTTCTTTTGTAATGCCCTGAATAATTTATTTCTATTTCTGTAAATATCTTACTCAAGTGAGTATCTACTTCAGTTGTTAAGTGTTCTGGGTGTGTGTGTGTGTAAGGTCTTGGGTTCAAGTCTCACCTTTGCTAATTTTGTTAATTTTTGAAACTAAGCCTTATCCTTGTTCAGTGGGCTTATATTAAATTGTCTGTAAATTCATAGCAGAATGAGTCTGCTGATTTGAGTGGTAAGGGGGTGGTGTGTTAGAGGGCATGTGTTTGAATCTTTACGGAAGCATGAATGTTAATTTTTGCTCCAATTGACTGAGAGTGTTTGGATAGAGATAGAATTTTGTAGTGGTTGAGATTGAGGGGTTAGTGGGAGAGGTTTGAGGGATTTGGGAGTTAATCTGCTATTATTTTTATTTTTATTCTTATTCTTTTTCAAAATTTTCCTCTTTTTCTAGAAAAAATTGACGTCAGTTCTTCTCCCATTTTTCTAAATTTTGTTCCTTTTCCAATTCTGCAAAACTGTTGTTGAATCCTTGCATTTTGAGAATTTCATCGTTCTTCGTTTGTTTGGTAAGTAAAGTTTTGGGTATTCTGTAACTTCTATTTTCTAACGGGGGTTTGGATATATCGTGAGTAGTTAAGGATTGACTTCTGCCAATTTTTGTGTAGGAGAAAGCGGTGGTGAAGGGGATTCACTCTGACGGTTTGAATCGTGTCATTACTTACTTTTCGTTGACGATAAGTTTCTTGCGTTATTTCGGGTTTGTGAGTTGATCCATTAAATGATTGCTAAGTGGTCAATGGGTTTCTATTTCTTAGGTTTCGAAGGGCTATGAGTTGTTGTCGCATTTTAAACGAACCAAGTGTGTACCTAAAACAAAGAAAGATGAGTTTTGGCGAAAGCCGAAAATGGCCACTGTTGACACCACACTGGCATGTGGTCGGCCGTAAGAATGGCCGCGTGCGAGACACGACCTTGAGGTCGATGAAGGCATGGTCGTCTGCAGCGCACGGTCGTGTGGTGGTTTGAGTGTGGCCGTGTGAGCCACACGAGCTAGGCCAAGTTGGGCGTGTGTGCTACATAAGCATGTGGGCCCACATGGCCATGTCACACGGGCGTGTGGATTTTTGGCCAGGCCATGTGGGCCACACGGGCGTATGGGCCCACATAGGCATGTAGGCCCATAATTCAATAAATTTTCCCTAGGGTCACACAGGTCGCTTTTATCGACTATGGGCCTACTGTAGGGTCGATAAGGGCTAATTAAACCCTAATCTATATGCTACGATATTCTGATAGACTGATCTGAATAGGATACTGAATGTATGTCGGACTGTACTGCTATATGAATATCTGTATCTGTTTATAAGCATGTTAAGCATGTTTAATCTATTATATCTGTATCTAATTTCTGCAACTGTTTTTTGGGATGGGATTTGTATATGAGGAGGAAGTGTTTTGAAAGGCGATCATCGCCTATTTTCTGGCAGCTTGGCTGCACATTTTCTGATACGTGTCATAATGGCACGATATGGTGTGTAGGGTTGGGTGGGTGGGTGTTTTTAACTCCTCATGGTGTGATGGGATGGTTAGAGTTGGTGTGCAGAGGATGGGGGTAGGATTCTAATTATCTGATCTGTATATCAGATTCTGTTGATTGTATCTAAAATGGGCATATGCCCGAATTTGTATCTGACTGTTTGTGTGATAAGTTTTATGTTTGTATACTTAGTTATGTTGGGCTACACATTGAGTTTAAGAAAACTCACATCCGTCTATCTGTTTTGTTTAGGTAATCCACAGAGTTAGGCAGATCGGTGCGGCAAAGACTCAGCGGCAACCACTCGACCGTAAACCGCTTTAAGTTATTAATTTACGGTTTTATTTATGATTTTGCTTTCTTTTGAGAGTTTGTAATATTAGGACTCTCTGGTCTTTATAGTTTTAACTGTTGGTTATTGGTTATTGATTATCTGCATGATTTGTTAATATGTGTTATGAATTCAACAGTTTTACACAAAAAGGAGTTTTTCTGAAAATAACAAATCGGGATTCTAAAATATAATGAATTTATTAAACTTCTGCTATAATAAGTGTTTTGAAAAACTAATTAATTAAAAAAAGTTTTCAGTATATTCATGAACGAACTCGAGGTATAAAAATTGAATGGCTTATCAAGTCAACACCGTTTTCAAAACCCATTCATTATGACTTCACCAGATTCAGCCATACGTCTAGACCAGGTTTGGGGTGTCACAGAAATGTGTCTCACCATTGAACTTTTCAATTTCAAACCTTGTTGCTGCCATCTCTGAATGGGCCGATCTATGAAAATTGAACTAGCTCTAATACCACTTGCTGGGGATCGACCCGATTAAGCAACGAACAAGAAAAAATAGTGGAAGAAATTGAGAAATTGAACATACAAATTTAACGTGAAAAAACTCCTCCAAAGAGGATAAAGAACCACGGGAAAAGATAATTTTACTATAATGGCAAAAGAACGAAGAGTACAAAAGATGGAGATAAAAACTAAACCCCGAAAAACTCGAAAGCAAAGAACCCTCAAAACGTAAACACAAAATTCTCTAAATGTCTTACGAGTTCTAATATCTAATGAGTGTATTTTCTAAGGTTGTAAAAGAACCTATTTATAGGCTAAATTCATAAGTCAAATAATAAAAAAATTATCTAGACTAATCAGAGCTTGATTAAAACAAATAAACAGAGTTTGATTGAAACAAATAAATAGAATTTAACTGGAAGATTATTTCTCAAGTAGGAGTCATACTCAACAATCATTACTATATATATAATGAAAAACAACATTTTTATTCTCAAATTTGTTGCGTATATTTTTAACAGAGAAGGTAAAGACAATGACTATTTATTGTTGCAATGTATTTTTCACAAAAATAATTCAAAACTTCATTTTTCTTGTAGTAATATATTTTTATATTTATATTATTGATATTATTTTTATGAATCTAATGATATAATATTTCTCTTTTTTTCACACACATATATATTAGTGTCATTATTTTGTTATGATTATATTTTAAATAATGAAAATCCGATACGCTAATTTTTATTTTAAAAATATTTATTTAAGCAAAATATTAAAATATTAACATTTTAAAACGATGTATTTTAAAGTATTTTATTTTCAATTTTTTTATAAAATTTTAAAATTTATAAAATTTTAATTTTGTTTTGTTAGTTGTTATTATTATTATTATCAAGTAATCTTTTAGAGTTCAAACTTAAGTTATCTCTCTAACACTATGTTTAGTTAAATAATTGTAAAGAAAAAGAAAGGAAGGTTAAGAAAAGGAAATGATATATGTTTATTTTAGTTGAATAGTTATAATAAATAAAGGAAAGGAAAGTGAAGTGAAGTGAAGGATTTTTCACTTTCTTTGTTTGATTAAACTATGGAAAGTTACAGAAATGATTGTTTATAGGTTTAATTCACAATTTGTCTAGTTAAAGTATACTCGCTTTCTCATTTTGATACTTAAAATTTTTTTGTCTCAATTTGGTGCTTAAAGAACACTCAAATTCCTGATTCGATACCTAAATTATGCCACCATTATATTTTTTCAGTCCATTTTTGACAAACATTAAAAAAATTCTTATAACCAATCACAAAGTGTCATGTAGTGTCTTTATGTAAAAAATAAACATTTTCTTTTATTAAATGTATTTACACATTAAAAATATAAAAAATGGAAATAAATATATAAAACATTTCAATATATATAATCTAGAAAAAAAACATATAAATTATAAAAAATTATAAAAATAAAATTTTCAAAAAAAGAAATTAGTTGAAATTAATAATATTATTAAAAATTTAAAAATTTAAAAAATTTTAAAAATTTTAAAAAGGGTTTAAAATAAATATTTTTTTATAGAATTCTAAAAAGGTATTTAAATTTAAATTTTATTTGCAATTACTTGAAATTTAAATATATATTTTAAATTTTATAACATTTTTCAATTTTTATATATTATTTTGACTTTTTAAAACTTATAATTAGAATTTATAATAAAAAATTTAATATTTTTTTAAAAATATATATTATATGATTATTAGTTTTTTACATTTTGAATCAATATAGTAATATAATACTAAAAAAAGAACACGTGGCATGTTCAAATAATGCCACAAGGCCAATCAACGGTCGATCAAAGTCAAAATTATTTTTCTAATATTTAAATATTTAATATTATATTTTTTAAAATTTAAATTTAATGTTTTTTATATGAAATGAACCTAATCGTCACGTGGCATTTTATCATTGGTCAAAATGTGAACATGCCACGTGGCATGTTTTCATAGGACAAAGTTGTATGATAGTTTTTTTTAATGTTTGTTACAAAATGGACCAAAAATAGAGGAAATTGATACTTTAGGTGTAACGCCCCGAATTTTGGGCCTAGAAGAAATAGGTCATGGGCATCGGAACAGTTGGATTTTAGTTGTGCGAGAAAATTTCACAAATTTCAGTTGGGAGGTCTTGGGTTCAAATCTAGGCTTTAGCAAAAATTTCATTTTTTCCTTTAAGTGAACCTTGGCATTGGCTAGAATACCTTATAATTATTTATGGTTAAAATATGACAAAGGTGGTCTAGTGGCAAGGTGGCGTTAGGAGTATGCATGTGGTATGAGGTTCAAGTCAGGGCGTGTGTAGAATTTTTGGTTGTTCTTTGAATAAACCTGGATATTGGCGTGAAAGCTTTATACAAATTGAGGATAAATTATGACATAAATAGCCTATTGGCTTGATGGTAAGTCCTGGAGCGAAGAAATATTTATTTTGCTAACATGGGATGGCAAGTGTTAGAAGTAGATTCAAACTCTGTTGAGTGAAAGTTTGAACTGGTCTTGGAGTTGTTAGGGAGGATATCAAGGAGTAAATCAAGGAGGGACAAGGGGAGTGATTTTTGGAGATTTTCAAGGAATTTGAAGTGTAAGGGGAGTTGTAGCCAAATTGGGTAGCTTGTGTAACATCCTAAAATTGGGCCTAGTAGGATTGGGCCCAATTGGCCTTGAGCGTAGTAACGTTTAAAATTTTTTAGAATAAGAGATCGGCTTAAATGCAAGTTGGACCTATTAGATAAGTGATTTTAGAAGATTAGAGGGCTTCTATGAAGTCCCGGGATCAAACTTTAACTTTAGAGAAATTTTGGTTTTAGGTGAAAAAAACCCTGGGAGTTAGTAGGTAGGCTTTAAGAATAAAATGTGGAGAAAAATGGCACAAGTGGAGTGTGTGGTGTAGTGGCAAAGTGACGACACATAAGAGGCAAGGGGATGACGCCATAAGGAAGGAAGGAGGTCCAAGGTTCAAGTCTTGGCTCTTGCATTTTGGTTTTTCTTTTTACATGGACCTTAGTATTTGGCTATAGATTTATATTTAGTTGCGTATGGTTTAAGATACAAGAGGAGCTTGTGGCCAAGTGGTTAGCGGCATGGATTATGTTGCAAGGGAGCCTGGGTTTGAATCTCATGGAAAGCAAGGGAGTATTTATTTTGCGAATTGGACAGGAAGAGTTTGAGTTGGATTTAAACTCTGCTGACGGAAGGATCCCACATCAGAAAGATACAAAGAAGGAAGGTGAGAAGCTAGCTATATATATAGCATTCTAGGAGGAGGATGAATACACCTTGGAGGGCGTTTGGGCACATGAGTGGTCGGAGCGCCGATTAGCACCAGATTCCTATCAGGTGTGTACTTCTCTACTCTAGTTGTACAGCGGCAAATGTCGAAGTGTCAGTCACGGCAATAGTGGCCACACGAGCATGGGAGCGCACGTGTGGGGCTTCGACGCGATAGTTGAGGCCACCATTAGTAATCTTGTGGGTTGAGACTGCTAGGGCCACGATGGGCTAAAGTGGGCCCAATGGGCCTGTAGGCCCATATGAGTAATTTGTATGATTGTTTAGTATATAGTGAACTAGACTAGGTGAATATTATATATGTGGCTAGATTTGTGTTAGGTGGTCCACACGAGTGTGTGGGCCCGAATGGGCCAAAATTGAGTTTTAGGCCCAATAGTCGTCTGACCAGAAAAGAAAAGGTATTTGAGTCGCTCGGGCGACATTGGGCCTTCAGAAAGGCCATTGCGGTCTTGAAAAGTGCGAGATACCCTCGATAGGTAAATTACAAAAATACCCTTGCTAGGTACAATTACGGTTATACCCTTAGAGGTTGATTAGCTTGATTATGTTGTATTATGTCTATCTGATTATGATGGTAATTCATGTTATACTCATATTTGATATATGTTTTACATACATGACATACTGCATACACAAATTATTATGTCATATTGCATGGGATTTGGGATGTTATGATGATAAAGGGGAAGTGATAAGGTCACATAGTGATTGGTGGCTCTGCCACATTTGATTATAAGGTCACATAGTGATCGGTGGCTCTGCCACATTTGATTATAAGGTCACATAGTGATCGGTGGCTCTGCCACATTTGATTATAAGGTCACGTAGTGATCGGTGGCTCTGCCACATTGATTTATAAGGTCACATAGTGATCGGTGGCACTGCCACAAATGATTCTAAGGTCACATGGTGATCGGTGGCTAAGCCACAGTGGATTTCAAGGTCACTTAGTGATCGGTATTGTAACTGGCAGCATGACTGTCAAGACGGCATGTAGCGGATGGAGGGTTGATTGTAGAAATCCCCACGGTGTGATTGACTGGTACGGGTGGCGTGTAGAGGATAGAAAAACTAGGCTTGGGTTGGGACATGATGCATTCATTTATGTTTATGTCATCTTGAGTGGGCTAAGGCCCAATATGCGATTGTGGGCCATGAGCCGTTTATGTGTTATAGGGGATTTACACACTGAGTCTCGGTGACTCACCCCTTTGTTTAACCTTTCAGTAATCAGTAGACCGTGGATATGGGAGCCGAGGTGGACTCGTGGAGGCCATAAAGACTTTACTTTTCGTAAACTTTTCCTACTTTACTTTAATTTTAAATTGAGGATTTTTGTTCTGTAATAAGCCCTTTCTAAATTAACATTTGGGTTTTATTTTATTTACCTATTATTTATTAAAAAGTTGACACAACGCCAACTTAATCACTAAATTGGAAATGGAGTTTTCAAATTACAAGTAATTCAAGACACATGTCTTCTTTCAAACTGCTCCTGGTATAGTAAGTAATTGATTAATTAAAAGTTGATATTTTTCTACACTACCAAACCACTGTTTTCAAAGACATCACCTTAATCGAACAGTTTTCAAATAATACGATTTTCCTAAATTTTACAAGATCTCGTTTTTACTTTACCCTGTAACATACCAGATCCGGTCGTAACATTTAGGCCGGGTTTGGGGTGTTACAGCTTGAGTAGGTGAATTCGGCTAGGGGTCCTTTTGTGTGTGTATTTACGTCAATTTGAGAGCTTTGGGGGATATGATTGGCTGTGCCGATTGTAGTTTTGGTATTTTGCTTATTGCTTTCTTTGATGTTTTGAACCTCTAATCATTCCCTTTTCTTTATGGTGCCGAAATTGGCAAGTGAGCATTCGGGTTATTTTTGTTCTTCTTCATTTTGTGAAATACCGAAGCTTTGTGTTGCATTTTCCAAGTCTCTTTCTTCTTTTCTGTTTCAGTCCCTGTCAAATCATTTATTTGTGAGTTCTCTCTTCTACCTTCCCCACTCTGGCCGAATATCCATTTCTCTTTTACTCTATTCCATTGGGTTTTTCGAGTTTCCCCCTATATTGATTTAAGCCGAATATTTTCTTCTCTTTCCCTATTCTATTTTCGATTTCTCTTAAAGGAGGGGGAATCGGCTTTGGTATTCCTCTGTTTCATTGGCCGAATATTTGGTATTCCTATTCTTTCTCTTCTGTTGACTGTCTTTCTGTTAGCGGTTGGTTTTGCCCAACACGAATTGCTTCTGGTGGATAGGTATTTTGGTAAGGACAAAAGTAATGTTCCAAGCGTGTAAGTAGTGTGTTATTTGGTAATCTATTAAGGTTCTTAACATGTGATCATGTCGCATTATTTTGGCAGCATCCAAACGTATTCAACTCGGTTTATCTATGGATTTGTAAGACTACATCGATTGAAGCAGTGGAATCATTTCAGGATCATTCATACCAGGAACCCAAACAGGTGTGTAACTGTTTTCCGTAAATGATAGTCAGCTTAAAAGCCGAAAAGGGTGTGTAACCTTATACCCTATTACTGTTGACAGGCTTAAACCCGAAAGTGAGTGTACACACATACCAAACCAATCGTAGATAAAAAAAGTCAAAATCCCAAAATATTATAATGCACCTATAGGGTAAAATGACCGTAATACCCCTGTAGGGTAAAATGACCATAATGCCCCTATAGCGTAAAATAATGAGGTTTGGGGTTCAAGTCCCATATTTGCAAATTCCCCTGTTTAGGTAAAATGACCGTAATGCCCCTGTAGGGTAGAATGACCGTAATGCCCCTATGAGGTAAGATGGCCGTAATACCCCTGTAGGGTAGAATGACCGTAATGCCCCTCGAGGGTAAATGACTGACTTGTGCTATGATTTGACTGATTTGACTGTGATTGTATGACTATGATTTGATTGACTTAACTGTGAATGATATGATGATTTGTGGGTTAGACATTCTGCATACATGACATAGTGCATGGGGTTGGGATATTGGTTATGGAGGAAATACTGTTCTAATAGGGTTGTACGGGTCGCACGAGACAATTGTGGACCCAGTAATGATCTGTTAAGGTCACACGGGTCACACGAGATGACTGTGGACCTACCAATGGCTTTAAGCTAGTTAATCTTGTTATGGCTCTGTGCCATCTTGATTATGACTTTGTGTCATTCATATTTATCCATGGCTGTATGCCGATCGTAATTGTTGATGACTTTGTGTCGATCATACTTACCCATGGCTGTGTGCATGTTATATTACTGTAGCTGATGGCTATGTACCGATCTTATTACAGTTACCGATGTCTATGTGCCAATTATGAGACCGTTACTTAAGGCTTAAAACCGCATATATACTAGCAGCTTTGTTGCATTTTGGTTAGTGCTACAACCGATGCTAACACTGTAAGTGTAGGGATGGCGTGGGTGATTTATTCCCCACAGGTAGTGCAGGGTTGGACGAAGGCAAGTGCAGGGTTGGATGGGTTTGCATGCATCATGCATCATTCATACGGAGACTGTTACTGTGATGGGCTTGGCCCAGTTGATTCTGTTATGGGCTGTGACCCAAATGACATTGTTTGGGGCTTTGGTCCACATATACTCTGAACTGTACTGTTACTGTTAAAGGGCTCAGGCCCAGACTGATTCCGTTTCTATATACTGATTGTTTCTTTAATAAGGGGATTACACATTGAGATTTCGTAACTCACCCCATTTTTAACCTTTCAGGTAATCCCCAACGTTAGACGGTTCGGAGCTACGAGGGACTCGGAGAGGACCACACAACTGCACATGTTTTATTCTGTTTTTCTCATTTACTTAAGCACTTTGATTTTGATTCGGGTTGTAATAAGGCTTCTATAATTTCTGGATTTTAAATTTGGGATTTTATTGATTGTGATTTATATCTGCTAGAAGTAGAACACGATTTTCCAAAACAATAACATTTTCAAACACTACGTTTCCGCAACTCAATTTTTAAATATCACATTTTCGTAAATCATTTGTTTTAAATTAAGCTTTCGCAACAATAAGGTTTTAAAGGTAAAAATGTTTTAAAAGGGAATAACTTTTTAATAAACCACGATTGATAATAAACTAACGCAAACTGAGGTTTCGTACAAGTTTTGAATGGCAAGAAGTTTTAAATTTCAAGAAGGGTTTTTCAATGAAAACATGGTTTTCAAAAAACACTTCAATGTGACACGCCAGATTCGGCCATAACGTCTAGGCCGGGTTTGGGCTGTTACACTAGGTACCAAATTGGGACAAAAAAGTTTAAGTAACAAAGTAAGAAAATAAGTATGCTTCAAAGGCTAAATTGTAAATTAAGCTTTATTCATTTTTTTCCAATTATATCCTTATAAAATAACTTAAGTAAAATTTTAATAGAATAATAATGGTATTTTGCATCATAAAGGAAAATAACACTTTCCCTAATTCCCCCTCCAAATTGAGGTAATTAAAATTCGGGTAACTCAAGAGAAAGTAAAGGATATTTAACCTCTTTTAACTTCGCTTGCTTAAATAAAAAAAAATCCAAACAGGGGAAATGGTATTGCTTTCCCTTACTTTCCTTCTATTTCCCTTATTTTTGTTTAATCCAAACATTACTTGATATTGTGTTTGGGTAAGTAATTGTAAAGGAAAAGAATGAAAATGTTAAAGAAAAGAAATGATATATGTTTATTTTATTTGGATAGTTAAAATTAATAAATGAAAGCGAATGATTTGTCACTACCTTTGTTTAGTTAAACTGTGGAAAGTTAAGAAAATAACTACGTAGCAATAATTACATAAAAATAGAGAAATTTTAAATCATGACTTTTTAAAATATGTATATTTATCAATAGTGTTATTGACAATATTCCAGTTTTAATGGTAAGGTTACTGTTTGTTTGACACCAATAGCTAAGAGTTCAAGCTATGCGATCGGTTCCCTCTATAAATTTATAACAATAATAAATTATGTTAGCTGAAATAATCAGCAACACTCCACCAAATACATATATTTGGTTATCGAAAATCGCGCACACTAAGTATATGTATTGTTTCAAGTAGTATAAAATATTGATCCCACAGAATGTTGCTACTATAATGACTTGAAAATCAATGGTGTTAAAAAATGCAATTTCTGAACCTCATTTTTAACAAACGAGTCTATTAAAGTTTAATTAAAGTTTAATTAAAGTTTAGTCCATTTTGTTAATTGATAGTTACTTAAGGTACAAGAACTAAATTGTAAAAGTGGTAAAATTTTATCGCTATGAATTTTTAATTAATTGAAGGACTGGTTGAGAAATTGAGCCCTAATATGAAAAACTATGGTGGAGATGAGCTAGCATCCATTAAACTTGTTAATTGTGCTTAATGATTAATTAGTATATGTTTAATTAAAATAATCATAATTTACTAAGTTAAACTACGTATAAAAGCTAAAATAAAATAAAAAAATGTTTTCCTATTCATAATCTTCATCAACCGTAGCAAAAGAAGAAAGAATAGGTTTGAGGGCTTCATACTTTTGACATAAAATTGGTATGTTCAATTAAATCATTTCCTGGTAATTTTTATGTTTTTGAGGTCGTGGGAGTTTGATTTAATTAACCCATGTACCAATTTGTAAAATTGCTAAAGTTTTAAAAAGTTTTCATTGTTCATTTCTTGAAGTTTTTGGTGTCAAATGGTTAGATTTTAAGCTTAGATATGAAAAAGGACTAAGTTGTAAAGTGAAAGTTGATGGTTTTGAACATAGGGACTAAAGTGTAAATATTTTGAAATTGTTATGAAATTTTTATAATTATGAGCATTGGTGGATCTTAGCAGGATGCAATTGATATTGATTTCAAAATTGAAGCTTAAATTTGAAAGATACGTCAATTTTGATTTTAGGGACTAAATTGAATAAAATAAAAATTTTTAGGGGCATTCAAAAAATGAAATTCAACTAATATATACATATAATAGGATAATTTAATATGTTTGTATCTAAGAAATTGAAATGGATTATTATATAAATCGAAAATTGGACAAAATTAAAAATAATTAGGAAAAAGACAAAATTATTGAATAGTCCTTTGAAGTTCAACTTGTTTGCTGATTTAACCAGGTAAGTTCATATGGTATGATTGTATTTAAATTTTTGTATATTTGATTTACAAATTTTTTTATGTTTAGTAGTAGTTTGAATTATTTACAATTTGGTACAAAAGGTGAGATATGGACTAAATCGTAAAGAATTGATAAATTGATTTATAAATTGAATATGATGAATTTTAATTTGAGATACTAGATGAATTGATTGTTGATTATGATTGCTTGGATCATATTGTTATGGATTTGATTGGTTATTAAGATAGAGGATTAAATTGAATAAAATTAAAAATAGTGTAACTTAGTGAAATAGGCTTAAAATTGAGATGATTCATGCTATGCTATGTATGAATTGATTTTTTTTTTTTTGATGAATTGATGATATTAAGATAGATAAAATGGGAAATAAAATTTAGAATGAAATTGGATTATTGGATACCCTATTAACTGTTCAAGCAGTGTCGGATATAGTTGGCATGCCATTGGATAGATAGTGCATGGGTTTCTTTGACTACATGTGGATGAGTGTTGGGTACAACTTTTACTTTGGTTATAGCGGTGAGCGCTGGGCGCAAATTATTTACTTCAAAATTGTCCGATGAGCCATTAGGTGCCAAATTGGTGTGTTGGTTGAATCCGTGTATCTGTTCAAGTCCAAGTCAGGTTAATAGGGGTATAAATATAAATGGGAAAAATTATATATGAATTGAGTTGATAATATGATTTGATGATGCAAGTACATATTGTGATTTATGAATATCGACAACATATGAAAGGTCATGCAAACTAATTATACAAGCCTGGAGGGTCGATAAGGAAATGTGATGAATTAATGATTTTGATTCAGAATTTGAATAATGAAATGAAATAGTGAATGGCATTATATTAAAATTGAATGCATTTTTTATAATAGAAGGAAAATGATATGAAATTGATACTAAATTGAAGAATTGTTGATTATAAGTGATTAGGAATATTATATGCTTGAATTACTATACGATGCAATATATGTTGATACTCACCTTGTTGATATGTGGTTTTCATGTTTAGACAAACTCATAAAGCTAATATCTTATTGAATTAAGTTGTAAATTGAGATAAGTTGTTGTTTAAATACCTGTGAACTTACCAAGCATTTGTAATGCTTACCCTATTGTTTCCCTTACTATGTAGATTGCCAACTTGCAAAACGTGTTAATCGAATCGCCTTGAATGAATAGGTTGGAATGGTATGTTTTGAATTATCTGCTTAAGATACTTATATGGTTTGTAATTGGTATGTTTCAAGAGGTCTTGAATTAGGGAGAAATTGTATGTTATTTGGCAATGGTTTGGATTGTATGCTTGGTATTATGCTAAGCTTTAGAGGAAGCATTTAAATGATAAATTTGGAAGCAAAATGGTTTGGTTGAATGATGGAATTGAATGGTTATATATATGTTTGAATGATTTGTATTCATAGGTTAAAATGCTATGTTTAAGTACCTAATTAATGTATAAAGGTTTGGTTGATTTTGGAAATGGTAAATTGAATGTAACACCCTCAATTTGGGCCTAGTAGAATTGGGCCTATTGGGCCTTGGGCATGGGAGCATTTAAAATTCTTGAGAACAAGAGAACGACACTAATGCAAGTTGGACCTATTAGGTGAGTGATTTTGGAAGGTTAGGGGGCTTCCATGAAGTCCCGGGATCAAACCTGGGCTTTAGGAAAATTTTGGTTTTAGGTGAATAAAACCCTAAGAGTTAGTAAGTAGGCTTTAAGAATAAAATGTAATATCCCGGGTTGGGGGCTATTTTGTTGTTGCATGATATTACATGAGTTAGTATGCTGTGTTGCTATTTCTATGTTTAAGGGCTTAGTTGTGGGCTAGGAGTGTGCCCGAGTAGGTAGGAAAATTTTGGTTTTTGGGTGTTAAGTGAAGGAAGCTGAGGAAGCTGGGGTTTAAGAATTTTTTTTATTGTTGTTTTGTTGCACAAAAAGTGAGCTAGCAAGGTGGCAAGGCATGCGTCACTTGGAGGCTTGGAGTTGGCGTCATTTGTAAGGAGGGAGGTCTGGGGTTCAAGCTGCGAAGTGGCCACTTTTTGCATTCTTTTTGGACGGCATGGAGGAGGAAGAGTTGTTGGTAGTTCAAACTCTACCATGGACCTTGTCAACTCATTTGAATAATGGGTGGAGAGTAAATGGTGGAGGTTGACTTGTTCAACTAATTTGAATGAGTGGTGGTGCGTGTATTTGGGGATTTGGCCGAATTTTGTGGAGAGTTTGGGGGGGGAGTGACGGCTTGGGTTGTGTGGGAGAGGGGAATGCCGAATGTACCTTTGCATTTTGGTACATTTTCGGTCCAGTGGTTATCTAAATTCTCTTTTCTCAAAAGCTAGCCGAAATTTCCAAATTGATTCCTTCATTTTTCTTCCTGAAACCGTAAGACCAATCAACCCAAAACTTGCCGATTTTTGCCTTGTTTTCTTATGTTTTCATTGTTAGCCGAATGTTCCTTTACACATTTTGTTTCTTTTTCATTTAATTAAACCGAAACTAGTACTCTCCCCTTCCATATTCTTTTCTTTGTTTGAAAACATTGTTAGCCGAAACTCTCTTCTAAAAACACATTCTTCATTTCTTTTTCTTTCGAAAACGGAAGTACCTTCTCCTGTTCATTTTCGTTTCTCTCCTTAAAACCATTTTGCCGAAACTTTATTCTCATTTCACTTTATTTTTTTCTTGTTTCACTCAAGCCGAATCCTCTTTTCTTTTGTTTAAAGTATTAGCCGAATCTTCCCTCCTCTAGTAGTTCTTGTGGCCGAATATAGTTGGTGTTGGGTAAGTCCTTGGCCGAATGACCATTTCTCCCCTCTCTTATGTTTCATCGATTTGGTTTGGTTAAGGGCCGAATATGGTCATTTTGGAAGGGTGTTAATCTTTTCATTATAGGATCATTGGAGTGTGGAAACAAGCAAGAGGAGCCGTCATTTTCTGTTGGTTGTTTGGTAAGTGAGGTAAGGGTTAATCGATATACCCTTTGGTTTAAATGGTTTGGCCGAATGGTCTTAGTGCCTAACCCCTATGTTGGCCGATTATAGGATCAAGGTTGTCGAGGTGATCGAGGGGTAGATCGGGCTCTTTGGGATTTAGATTTGCGATTTACGAGTGTGTAACTAGCACACTGATTCTTAGTAATGTTATTGATAAACCTATTTGCTTGTTAAAATTCATAACAGTGTGATGGATAATGGGATACCCAAATGGGGTATGTGTACGGAGCCGGGTAAGTCTATGTTATTACCAGTACGATTGTCGATACCTGTGACATTATGATTTATGTTATGTATGCTATGAGATGTATTATGGGCATGTTGGCATGTATTACATGATTTGCATCGATATGACATATTGGGTAATATGAGAGGAGGGGGATTTGATATCCGTGTCTTTGGGACACCGTGACTTTGGGTCACCAGAGGTTTGGCACCTCCAGTGGTTTGGTACCACAGTGATATATTGTGACTTTGGGTCACCAGAGGTTTGGCACCTCGTCTCGTCCCCGGTGGCTTAGTACCACGGTGGGTTGGCCCCACGATTGATTATCTGGGATTGGCGCCGGTGATTTGGTATCACACGATGGGTTGGCCCCATCACTCGATTATCGTGACTACGGTCACGGTGGTTTGGTACCACATTGTGTCTTTGGGACACCGGAGGTTTGGCACCTCATTGCGACTCGCCCCCGTGGTTTGACACCACCGTGGGTTGACCCCACTTGAGAGATCTGGGATTGTCGCTAGTGATTTGGTATCACGCGATGGGTTGGCCCCATCATCGATTATTCGTGACTTTGGGTCACTAGTGGTTTGGCACCACACTTATGGATATCGTGACTTTGGGTCACCGGTGGTTTGGCACCACCGGTGGTTTGGTACCACACGGGGTAGAAAAGGAGATACGGATGGTTAGGACCGGGTTGCATTAATTGTATTACTACGTATGATGTGTGTTAGCATGTTGTTTCATTGGGAGCGGGATTTATACATCGAGTCATTCGACTCACCCTCTCCTTTGACATTCCGGGTGATACTTAGACGCGGACATGGAGCCGGGATGGACTCGGGGGTGCTCATGCCATCTTTGAATAAAAAGTTTTACTCGGACATTACATTTTGGGTACTTTAGTTATTTACTTTCGGTTGGGTTTTATTTGAATTTGTAAAAGGCCTTTAAATTATGCCTTATGATGTTTATGTTTTAAGTTAGATTTTAATATGCTTTAACAAAATAATTGGGTTAATTTGCTAAAACTTGAAATGACAACGATTTCAAAATTTTAACGATATGTTTTCAACTCTACCATCGGGTATCTGCTCGATTTTATAAATAAATGAAAATCAATCGTCTTCAAACTTGAAATCAAATTTTTACTCGATCTAAATGTTTTAGTAACGATATTAAACAACTTGTTTTTCCAAAGCGAACGAGAGTTTTATCAAATCTATTTAGTGCAAACTCGTAACTTTCAAACACGTTTTTCCCCGTAACATACCAGATTCGGTCGTGGTGTTTGGACCGGGTTTGGGGTGTTACAATTTTGGTATCAGAGCCAAGTTCAAAAGCTCGGCTGTGGGCCTGAGGCCCAAGCTGTTTTCAAAAAGTTCGTTTTAAGTATTTTGGGTTGAATACATGGTTTACAAGGCAGGCACCGAGTCTCCGGCACCAGTTCGCCCAGGTAAGTAGTTCTAAACCCTTTTGTGAATTACTATTTGTAAAAGGGTAGGTGGTATGGAACGTAGATAGATTCATAGGACTTGAACCCTAGGATTAGATTACTCAAACACTCAAACCAAAACATAAGACTTAAAGAACTAAACCAATCTATGACTTAGTCACTGAGTTAGGGTGTGGTAACCCTGTACGCATGTCTAGGAGAGGATCCGGAAGAGCTTGGTATTTAAGCAGTCCTCGTGACTCACCTCCTCTTCGCAGGTATCCCACCTGATGCGTAGCTTTGGTTCACCCTGACCAAGAAGGCTCGGTCATAGGCTTAACCTAATGACTAAAACCCGGAAGGGAACTAGCCATGTTTTCGAAAAAGAATGAAACAACAACCCCAATGTTTTCAAACTATTGCAATAAACTCTTTCAAAACCAAGAATGTCACTTTTACAACAATTTTCTCGAAAAACCTGATTTGTGGGAAATTACAAAAATGCCCTTAGGGGTAAAATTTACTAAAATGCCCTCGGTTCATAAAATATCAACTCAATGATTTTTGCTCAAAATTTCAATGATGTTACAAACTTCAAAAACCTCTTTGCAAAATATCAATCGAAAATTTTGATTTTGGAAATTACGAAAACGCCTCAGTTTGTGAAAATTACTAAAATACCCCTGGTTCCCAAACGAAGTATTTTACAAAATTTTCAAAAAATACCCTCCAATTTTGAAAATTTCAAGTGACTAGGTTTCTGAAAGTTTTAAAATATTTTTATTACAAAAAATACCTCAGTAGGAAAAATGACGGAAATACCCTTGGGCTAGAAATGGGAAAAGAATGTCAGAAGAGTGAATAGGTATGGAAAAGGGTTAAGGAATGGATGTATGAACTCTTTTGGGTGAATTAGGATAGAAGATTGAAACCTTGTTGCTCGAAAGAACCCCGATTAAACTCCATCCATAAAATTTCTTCTGCGGTTAAGAAAGTGGAACGAAACTAATGCATAAAAATCTTCTTTACCAGAGACGTAGAGCGTTTAGTCATGAGTACTCGAGGCGGACGTGGTCGTAATACTCGTGGTCGAGGTCGGGGTAGGATGACAGTTTCTGAGCCCGTAGGATCAGGGTCGTGGTCGAAAGTGAGATATCGGCCCGCCACCGGTGGAGGTGGTGAGTTCCAAGATCGGGTCGGGATGACGCAGTGTCGCAGGCGATGCTGCGAGTGTTGGAAAGGGTAGCCGGTATAGGTGGTGGCGCAGGAGTTAGGAAATCTGTGCCTGAGCGACTCCGAGCAAATGGAGCTGAATTCTTTCGAGGTGTTTCTGGTGTTGCTCCCAAAGATCTCTTGAATATTGGTCGAGGCGGCGTGAGGCGGATCATGGATGATCCGGGCCTATCTGCCGAGAGAGAAGCTTAAGGGGATTATATCGCTTCTTGAGATGAGTCATACCAGTGGTGGCTCACGGTTCGGGATAGTGTAGCGAAGAGAGGATTTGACATGGGACTATTTCAAGGTTGCATATCAAAAGAAATACATTGGAGCTAGTTATATTGACTTTGAGGAAGGCATTCTTGAGGCTTGTTCGGAGGAGTAAGTCTATTTCGAGTATGAGGTGAGTTCTTGAAGCTTAGTCGGTATGCTAGAGGTATTGTGGCGACAGAACACACGAGAGGTGTGTTCGTTTGAGGATGGTCCGAGAGGCGAGTGAGATCGCTGATTGCTCCCACAGCGGGAGCGTGAGTTTGTTGTCTTGGTTGAGAAGGCCAAAGTGGCCGAGGGTGTTAAGGAATCCGTGAGGCAAAATGCGGATAGGAACCGTCATAAGAGGAGTTTTGGATCTTCCGGATCGCCGAGTAATCCCCGAAGAGGCTAGACCGAGTGGGGTGAACCACCAGTAGGCACGCTGTCGTTAATCGGGACCGCCGCTATGTAATCGCTGTGGAAAATCTCATTGGAGATTTCTTTGGGTGGAGGAAAGGGTCGCATTTTGAGTGTGGTTCTCTAGATCACCGTGTGAGGACTGTCCGCGTAAGTTGGCTAGGGATTCCCGAGAGTCGTGGCCATGTCGATTCAGAGGTAGTGGACCGTCACCGCAGAGGGGCCGTGGTAATGGCAGAGGTGGTAATGGAGTTGGTCGAGGCCGTGGAGCAAGGGCGGAGGTGCGGGTAGTTACGAGGCACGACGGCACCGTTTGGTGTATCTTTGCGAGGCAGAGAGGACGACGGCCTTGCCGGACGTCATCACGGTACGTTTTTGATTTTTGGTTCTCCCTATACTGCTTTGATTGATTTGGGTTCCACGCATTCTTATGATGCTAGTAGTATAGTTGAGACCATGGACTTAGACTCTGAGATATCTTCTAGACAGATGACTGTACTTAGCCCTCTAGGTCACTCAGTAGTCGTAGATAAGTTTGTATAAGGGCGTGCCACCTAGAACTCAGAGGGGTCGTGTTCTTCGCTAATCTGATGGAACCGCCGTTTGGGGAGTTCGATCGATTCTCGGGATGGACCTGGTTGGTTAAGTACCGAGGCCAAGGTGGATTCTTGCGGCTAAAGCGCATGGTCCTATCGACGGATAGGGGTGTTGAGGTGATTATGATAGGTAATAGGAGAGACTACTTATTCAATGTGGTATCGCATTAAAAGTCTGTAAAGATGGTCGGGAAGGGTGTGAAGCGTATGTGGTTCATGTGTATGCCTTGGAGGCTAAAGAGTCCTTTGTAGAGAGAAGGTGCGAATAGTTAAGGAATTTGTGGATGTGTTTCGGAGGAGCTCCGGGTTTGCCACCGGATCGTGAGGTAGAGTTCGGGATAGATCTCATTACCGGGAGGCTGCGCGCGGTGTCTATTGCTCCATATAGGATGGCGCCAAAGGAATTGGTGGAGCTTGTGCTCGGGATTCGTGGAGTCGTTGGATCGAGGCTTCATTAGGCCAAGTGTTTCACCTTGGGGAGCGCCGGTACTCTTTGTTAAGAAGAAGGACGATGACGATGCGGATGTGTATAGACTCACCGCCAATGAATAAAGTGACAATTAAAAACAAGTATACGTTACCACGGATAGATGACTTGTTTGATCACGGTGAAAGGTGCGTCGGTGTTTTCAAAGATCGATTTGAGGTCCAGGTATCATCGGTTGAAGGTTAAGGAAGCGGATATCCATATGACAAATGACGTTTGGACTCGACTACGGGCACTACGAATTCTCGTAATGCCGTCGGGTGACTAACGCTCTGGCGACTTTTATGGACATGATGAATAGGGTGTTTCAATGATGATTCGGACCGTTTCGCCGTGGTTTTTATTGACGATATCTTGGTATATTCAGGGTCAGAAGAATAGCATGATGCCCACTTGAGAGTGGTGTTGCAGATTTTGAGGGAGAAGCAACTTTATGCTAAGTTCAGTAAGTGCGAGTTCTGGCTTAGGGAAGTGACATTTTTGGGACATGTAGTATCATCGGTGAGGATTAGAGTAGATCCTCGAAAGGTTGAGGCGATTCTGAATTTGGAAGCCTCCTAAGTCGATTCTTGAGATTCGGAGTTTTTACGGTTTGGCGGGATACTCTAGAGAAGATTTGTAGAGGTTTCTCGTTGATCGCCGCACCGATGACTAAGTCTGTTAAGGAAAGGAGTTCCGTTCGTTTGGACCGAGAAGCAAGCAGGAGAGTTTTGATAAGTTAAAGAAGATCTTGGATGAAGCTCTGTTTTAACTCAACTCGAGGCCGTGGTAAGGAATTCACCGTGTCTCGCGACGCATCACATCTGAGATTGGGTTGTGTCTTTGATGCGGGAGGGTAAGGTGGTGGCTTACGCTTCTCTGCGGTGAGGCCACACGAGGTCAACTATCCGACGCACGACTTGGAGCTAGCGGTTTGTAGTCTTCGCTCTAAAAATCGGAGGCATTACTTGTACGGTGAGAGATCAATAGTCTACACTGGATCATAAGAGTCCGAAGTATCTCTTGACTCAGAAGGATCTGAATTTGAGGCAGCATAGATGGGTTGAGTTGCTCAAGGATTACGACTGTTCGATCGAGTATCATCCGGGCAAGGCTAACGTGGTGGCAGACGCGTTGAGCCGTAAGGTTGTTTCGGACTTAAGAGCACTGTTTTCCCATTTGAGTGTATGTATGACGCGGCGGAAGCATTTCCGCGAGTTGCAAGTTAAGCCTACTTGGGTAGAGCAGATCAAAGAGAAACAGTTAGAAGATGAGGTTCTGTGTGCGCGGAAGTTGTAGGTGCAAGATGGTGGTTTGGAGGGTTACAGCTTGTCTAGTGACGAGGTGTTGTGTTTCCAAGGTAAGGCGTGTATGCCTAACGATGTTGAGCTGAGGCAGAGGATTCTTCAGGACGCGCATAGTAGTCCTTATGCTATGCATCCTGGAGGTAGCAAGATGTATAGGGATCTTAGAGAGCAGTTTTGGTGGCCTGGCTTGAAGAAAGAGGTGACCGAATTTGTTGGTAAGTGTCTGACTTGTCAACAGTTCAAGGCTGAACATCAGTTACCGTCAGGGTTGCTTCAGCCGGTGAAGATTCCTCAGTGGAAATGGGAAAGGATAACCATGGATTTCGTCAGTGGATTACCGCTCACGCCAAGCAAGAAAGATTCAGTTTGGGTTATTGTGGACCGTCGACTAAGTCACTCATTTCATTCGGTGAGGTGGACTATTCACTTGAGGTGGCAAAGCTTTATGTGTCGAGATAGTGAGGTCGCGACGGTGTACGGTTCGATTATCTCGGATCGGGATCCCAGATTACGTCGAGGTTTTGGAGAGCATTGCATCGGGCTCTGCAGTGCGCGTTTGGATTTCAAAGATGACTTTTCACCCGCATGATCGGACGGGCAATCGAGAAAGGGTTATTCGGATCTTAGAGGATATCTTTGAGAGGTTGTGCTCTGGACTTTGAGGTAGTTGGGAGGAGTTTCTACCCATTAATGAGTTTGCCTACAACAACACGATTACAGCGAGTATCAAGATGGCACCGTATGAGGCGTTGTATGGTAGGAAGTGTCGCTCACCTACGTGTTGGGCGGAGTTAGGAGAACGTCGATTGTTGGGACCGAGTTGGTTGCGAGGAGCAGAGACACAGGTTAAGGCGATTCGAGCTCGTTTGAAGGAAGCCGGATCGCAGAAGTCTTATGCCGATCTTAAGCGAAGAGATATAGAGTTTCTTTGTGGGGATCGAGTTCTCTGAAGGTCTCGCCTTGGAAGAAGGTCTTGAGGTTTGCGAGAAAAGGCAAGTTAAGTCCGAGGTTTATTGGGCCGTATAAGGTTACGAGGCGAGTGGGACGATGGCGTATCGGCTTGAGTTGCCGTGAGCTAAGTCAGATTCACGATGTCTTTCACGTGTCGATGCTTCGGCGCTATCGTTCGGATCCGTCGCACGTTGTGGCGGTGGAAGAAATCGAGGTACATCCAGATTTGACCATGGAAGAGGAACCAGTGCAGATTCTTGATCGGGATGTGAAGGTTCTGCGTAGGAAGTCTGTGCCTTTGGTTAAGGTACTTTGGAGGAATCATGGCGTGGAGGAAGCCACGTGGGAACCCGAGGATATGATGAAACAGCAATACCCGCAGCTCTTTTGATCAGGTAATTTCGAGGCCGAAATTATTTTTAAGGGGGGTAGAACTGTAATATCCCGGGTTGGGGGCTATTTTGTTGTTGCATGATATTACATGAGTTAGTATGCTGTGTTGCTATTTCTATGTTTAAGGGCTTAGTTGTGGGCTAGGAGTGTGCCCGAGTAGGTAGGAAAATTTTGGTTTTTGGGTGTTAAGTGAAGGAAGCTGAGGAAGCTGGGGTTTAAGAATTTTTTTTATTGTTGTTTTGTTGCACAAAAAGTGAGCTAGCAAGGTGGCAAGGCATGCGTCACTTGGAGGCTTGGAGTTGGCGTCATTTGTAAGGAGGGAGGTCTGGGGTTCAAGCTGCGAAGTGGCCACTTTTTGCATTCTTTTTGGACGGCATGGAGGAGGAAGAGTTGTTGGTAGTTCAAACTCTACCATGTACCTTGTCAACTCATTTGAATAATGGGTGGAGAGTAAATGGTGGAGGTTGACTTGTTCAACTAATTTGAATGAGTGGTGGTGAGTGTATTTGGGGATTTGGCCGAATTTTGTGGAGAGTTTGGGGGGGGAGTGACGGCTTGGGTTGTGTGGGAGAGGGGAATGCCGAATGTACCTTTGCATTTTGGTACATTTTCGGTCCAGTGGTTATCTAAATTCTCTTTTCTCAAAAGCTAGCGAAATTTCCAAATTGATTCCTCATTTTTCTTCTTGAAACAAGTAAGACCAATCAACCCAAAACTTGCCGATTTTTGCCTTGTTTTCTTATGTTTTCATTGTTAGCTGAATGTTCCTTTACACATTTTGTTTCTTTTTCATTTAATTAAACCGAAACTAGTACTCTCCCCTTCCATATTCTTTTCTTTGTTTGACAACATTGTTAGCTGAAACTCTCTTCTAAAAACACATTCTTCATTTCTTTTTCTTTCAAAACGGAAGTACCTTCTCTGTTCATTTTCGTTTCTCTCCTTAAAACCATTTTGCGAAACTTTATTCTCATTTCACTTTATTTTTTTCTTGTTTCACTCAGCCGAATCCTCTTTTCTTTTGTTTAAAGTATTAGCAGAATCTTCCCTCCTCTAGTAGTTCTTGTGGTGAATATAGTTGGTGTTGGGTAAGTCCTGGGCGAATGACCATTTCTCCCCTCTCTTATGTTTCATCGATTTGGTTTGGTTAAGGGCCGAATATGGTCATTTTGGAAGGGTGTTAATCTTTTCATTATAGGATCATTGGAGTGTGGAAACAAGCAAGAGGAGCCGTCATTTTCTGTTGGTTGTTTGGTAAGTGAGGTAAGGGTTAATCGATATACCCTTTGGTTTAAATGGTTTGGCCGAATGGTCTTAGTGCCTAACCCCTATGTTGGCCGATTATAGGATCAAGGTTGTCGAGGTGATCGAGGGGTAGATCGGGCTCTTTGGGATTTAGATTTGCGATTTACGGTGTGTGTAACTAGCTGCTCGATTCTTAGTAATGTTATTGATAAACCTATTTGCTTGTTAAAATTCATATGATTGTGATGGATAATTGGATACCCAAATGGGGTATGTGTGCGAGCAGGGTAAGTCTATGTTATTACCACGATCACGATTGTCGATACCGTGACATTATGATTTATGTTATGTATGCTATGAGATGTATTATGGGCATGTTGGCATGTATTACATGATTTGCATCGATATGACATATTGGGTAATATGAGAGGAGGGGATTTGATATCCGTGTCTTTGGGACACCGTGACTTTGGGTCACGGAGGTTTGGCACCTCCGGTGGTTTGGTACCACGGTGATATATTGTGACTTTGGGTCACAGAGGTTTGGCACCTCGTCGTCTCGGTAGCTTAGTACCACGGTGGGTTGGCCCCACGCGATTGATTATACGGGATTGGCGCCCGGTGATTTGGTATCACACGATGGGTTGGCCCCATCACTCGATTATCGTGACTACGGTCACCAGTGGTTTGGTACCACATTGTGTCTTTGGGACACCAGAGGTTTGGCACCTCATTGCGACTCGTCCCTGTGGTTTGACACCACCGTGGGTTGACCCCACTTGAGAGATACGGGATTGTCGCTAGTGATTTGGTATCACGCGATGGGTTGGCCCCATCATCAGATTATTCGTGACTTTGGGTCACTAGTGGTTTGGCACCACACTTATGGATATCGTGACTTTGGGTCACCAGTGGTTTGGTACCACACGGGGTAGAAAAGGAGATACGGATGGTTAGGACCGGGTTGCATTAATTGTATTACTACGTATGATGTGTGTTAGCATGTTGTTTCATTGGGAGCGGGATTTATACACTGAGTCATTCGACTCACCCTCTCCTTTGACATTCCAGGTGATACTTAGACGCGGACATGGAGCCGGGATGGACTCGGGGTGCTCATGCCATGCTGAATAAAAAGTTTTACTCAGACATTACATTTTGGGTACTTTAGTTATTTACTTTCAGTTGGGTTTTATTTCGAATTTGTAAAAGGCCTTTAAATTATGCCTTATGATGTTTATGTTTTAAGTTAGATTTTAATATGCTTTAACAAAATAATTGGGTTAATTTGCTAAAACTTGAAATGACAACGATTTCAAAATTTTAATGATATGTTTTCAACTCTACCATCGGGTATCACACTGATTTTATAAATAAATGAAAATCAATCGTCTTCAAACTTGAAATCAAATTTTTACTCAGTCTAAATGTTTTAGTAACGATATTAAACAACTTGTTTTTCCAAACGGAACAGAGTTTTATCAAATCTATTTAGTGCAAACTCGTAACTTTCAAACACGTTTTTCCCCGTAACATACCAGATTCGGTCGTGGTGTTTGGACCGGGTTTGGGGTGGTGGCATGTAGCGTCTGGAGCATAGGAGAGGGCAAAGCTTCAAATCTCATGTCAAGCAAGGGGTGTTTATTTTGCGAATTGGACGGTCAGAGTTTGTGGTGGAATTAAACTCTGCTGAAGGAGGGATCCCACATCGGGAAGCTAGCATGAGAGTAGACAAGAAGCTGGCTTTAAATAGAGCGATCTATGAGGAGAGTAAGCATACCTTGGTTGGCGTTTGGGCATAGGAGTGTTCAGAGCGCGGATTAGCTTCAGATTCCTATCAGGTGTGTATTTCGCACTACTCTAGATGTAGAGCGGGAAATGCCGAAATGCCGGTCACACGGCGATGGTCACCACACGAGCGTGCGAGTGCACGTGTAGGAGCTTCGACATGATAGTTGAGGCCATCATGAGCATTCTTGTGGGTTTAGGCTGTTTGGGCCACAATGGGCCGAAAAGGGCCATGTGGTGTAACACCTCTATCCCGTGTCTGTCGCCGAATTAAGGTTAGGAGCGTTACTGGACAGATCGGAAATATTCACAAAAAAAAAAATCATACATTCAATCATCATTCTTAGACATAATGTCCCTTAAACGGGTCCTCGAAACCTTAATCATGCTTAGAAGTCGAGTCGGGATTAAACTGAAACACATATGAAAATTCATGAAAATTTGAAACTTTTCTAAAATACAGGGGAGACACGCCCGTGGGAGGAGACCATGTGCCCTCCACGACATCTATACACCCCCGTCTGTCCTGTCATGTCTATATACTGACTTGGTCCCCACGGCCACCAGGCACGGCCGTGTGTCCTGACTGTGGTCCTATACCGACTTCCCCACCACGGCCACCAACCACGCCCATGTCAAGGCTGTCTTATTTTTAGGCTACATTCTGCCCATTTACCCACTGTCTAAGGCACGCCCGTGTGCCACAACCGTGTGACATTATAGGCCATTTTGCAAGGCCAAAATGCCACCCACTTAGGGTCAAACCTACAAGCAACACATCCCAAAACATGTCATGAACATAAGGCAACCAAAAACTTACCAAAATGACCATTCAATCTATGCATTCAATTCCCATTCCAACCGTAACAAATTCAATACCAAAACTTATCTCATCACAAGCATAATACATTCAATACCAAACATCATTCCTTCTCAATTCACTAATTCATATTAGCATTTTATCAACACCAAGTTACCATTTATAAGTCAACTTCTCAAACCACAAACTATGCCAAAAGATGCATCACATATATCAAGTTCATTCATGCTAAAACTAGCACATAACTAGCCACATCTCATGGCTACTTACAAACTATCAAACATGATTCAAATAACTAGCCTATACATGCCATATTTTAACTATGTACATATTTCAAAAATACCCCAAAATAGATTTCCGATAGTGTGACTGAGATGCTGACGATCCCCTGATCCGAGCTAGCTTTACTGACACTGCAAAGTAGGGAAACAAATCACACAATAAGCTTTATAAAGCTTAGTAAGTTCTTAACATAATACATAATATCATCAATTCAAATCAACGTATACAATAGCCATCACATAGGTCATTTCTCATATACTCATACCATATCATCTATAGTTAAAATACTCATTTCCTCAATAATAGCTCGATTATACTCATCAACCACAAAGGTTCAATACGTACCTTAGCTACAAATAGTTGTTAAACCACCAAACTATTCAACACTCGATAATACTTGTTGATCATCCTTTAATTTTCATTCAATATAATCGCACACATAGTGCTATATGCATAATCGTAACATTTTTTTCATCGCACACTTAGTGCCTATTCTATTAACCGACCTGTCTTGGTGTCGCACACACAGTGCCAAGCAAATAAGCCGTAACTTTTATATCATCACACACCCAGTGCCTCTCATTTCTGTTTTGATTTACATTTTCGCGCACTTTGTAGCATCAACTAAATCTTGCACATAGCATCTCAATTTCACACACATATACATATTCAATTCATAATACTAAAACATATCTCATCAACATGTATTATATCCGAACTTACTCGGACGTTGACTATCGATATGGTCGATTAATCGAGCACTTTATCTTTGCCCCGATCTCGATCTGAACCTCTTCTCTCTTGGACTATACACTTTTAAATTCAATCCATTCAATCACCATTTCATTCAATTTAGTCCACACACACACATTTAGGGCATTTTGCATAATAGCCCTCAGATTTTCATATTTCGACACTTTAGTCCCTATTTCACAAAATCATCAAATTCACATAATTTCACTTAGCACAGGTCTAGCCGAATTTTACTAGTGTCTATACAAACCCATATATTTCATTTATTTCACATTCTAGTCCTTCAAAATACTATTTTCACAATTTAGCCCTAATTAGCTAAATTCATCAAAAATTCAAGAACAACACATGTTCATTAAACAGATATCTTTCATTTAACACCATGAATCATCACAAAGCTCAATATCTCATCAATGGCATATCTCACAATCATCATTAATATATAAAATTTTAGCATGGGTTTTGTAAAGCACAAAGCAACGATCACAAAAACGTAGAAATTATCAAAAACTGAGCTCAAACATACCTTAAATTAAGCTAAATATGTGCCGAAAATCACAAAGCTTCAATGGCTCTTCCCTTTTCTCTTTTTTGGTGGTAGAAAGATGAGGAAATGGCCATCAAATTGTTTTGCTTTTCATTAATAATGATTTATTAAACAATTACCAACTTTGCCCTTTTATAAAACATATAAAACAAATAAAATTTAAGGCCATTATGTCATTTTGCCATCCACTATCTTAAAATTGTTTATTAACAACATAAGGCCTCTACTTTAAAAAGCCAACAACACTTAAGTATTTATAATTCAGCACATAGCTTTTACTCAATACGCGATTCAGTCATTTCTCTTAATTCGACACATAAACGATCAAATTATCACACAGACTATATCACACATCATTCACATAGAAAATATCATTAAAATATTTTTACGACCTCGAATTTGTGGTCTCAAACCACTGTTCCAACTAGGGTCTAAACTGGAATTTTGCAACTCTCCTCCCTTAGGGATTTTCGTCCCTGAAAATCTCACCAGTGAATAGGTGTGGATATTGCTTTCTCATAACATTCTCAGATTCCCACGTAGCCTTTTCAATCCCGTGTTTGTGCCATAATTCTTTCACTAAGTAAATTCTTTTGTTTATCAACTCTTTAATCTCTTGCGCCAAAATTTAGATCGTTTCTTCACTATACGACAAGTCTAACTGAATTTCAACCTCAGTAGGAGCAATCACATGAGACAGATCTGATCTGTACCGTCGAAGCATTGACACGTGAAACACATTATGAATCCTTTCTAACTCAGATGGCAATTTCAATCTATAAGCAACCGGCCCAACTCATTCAATAATCTCGCATGCGATCGATGAACATCGGACTCGACACCCCTTTCAAACCAAATCAAGTATTTTCTTCCACGGAGACACTTTCAAAAACACTTTATCACCAACTTCAAACTCAATATCTTTTCGTTTCAAATCTTCATAAGATTTCTGACGATCTGAGGCTGCTTTTAAACTGTCACGAATTATCTTTACTTTCTGTTCGGTCTCTTTTATCAAATCAACTCCCGTGAATCTTATTCTCACTTAGCTCATTCCAATACAATGGAGTTCAACACTTCCGACCGTAAAGAGCCTCATATGGTGCCATTTTAATACTAGATTGAAAATTGTTGTTATACGCAAACTCAATCAAGGATAAGTGCTTTTCCTACGTATTGTCAAATTCAAGTATGCAATATCTCAGCATGTCTTCAAGAATCTGAATGATTCGCTCTGATTGACCATCCGTTTGCGGATGAAAAGTAGTACTAAAATGCAATTTCGTGCCTAAAGCATCTTGCAATTTCTTCCAAAATTGCGAGGTAAATAATGGTACTCCGTGCAATCTCACAATCTCATCAATATACAGTTCAGCTAACCTATCTAAAGAATAATCAGTTTTCACCGGAACGAAATGAGCTGATTTCGTTAATCTGTCCACTATCACCCAGATCGCATCTTTCTTACTTGGAGATAAAGGCAAACCCAACACAAAGTCCATTGTGATTCTCTCCCATTTCCACTCAGGAATTATAATCAGTTGTAACAAACCAGACGGAACTTGATGCTCAGCCTTAACTTGCTGACAAACTAAACACTTCGACACAAAGTCAAAAATATCCTTTTTCATGCCATGCCACCAATAGAGTTGTTTCAGATCATTATACATTTTTGTACTCCCCGGATGTACAGTCAAATGACTATGGTGAGCTTCATTCAAAATCATTTGAATCAACTCCGAATTTCTTGGAACACAAATTCGATCTCTGAATCTCAAACAGTCATCATTATCGATTCGAAATTCTGATACGGCATCCGACTCACATTGAACTCTTTTTGCTAACAACTCATTATCACTCTTCTGAACTTCACAAATCTGTTGTAAGAGCAATAGTTTTACTTTCAATTCAACTACCACCGCATTATCATTACACAGATCTATCTGATTACTCAAAGCTCGCAAAGTATATAACGATTTTTGGCTCAAGGCATTAGCTAGAACATTAGCTTTACCCGGGTGGTAATCTATCACAAGTTCATAATCTTTCAACAACTCTATCCATCTTCTCTGTCGTAAATTCAAATCTTTCTGAGTCATCAAATACTTTAAACTCTTATGGTCAGTATAAATGTGACATTTTTCTCTAAACAGATAGCGACGCCAAATCTTCAATGCGAATACAATCGCAGCCAGTTCAAGATCATGCGTTTGGTCGTTCTTTTCGTGCGGCTTTAACTGTCTTGAAGCATATACAATGACTTTCCCCTCTTGCATCAAGACTGTACCGAACCATTCAACGATGCATCATCATAAATCGTGAACTCTTTTTGCTCGCTCAAAGTTGAATCAACACCGGTGTTACATTAACAACACTTTCAATTGCTCAAAACTCTGCTGGCACTTTTCTGACCACTCAAATCTAACATCTTTCTGTAATAACTTTGTCAACTGAGTCGCAATCATCAAAAAACCTTTCACAAATCATCTATAATATCCCGCTAGTCCCAGAAAACTAGGGACTTCAAACACACTTCTCGGAGGTTTCCATTCTAAAATAACAGAGATTTTACTCGGATCAACTCGTATTCCAGCAGCTGATACAACATGTCCTAGAAAACTAACCTCATGCAACCAAAATTCACATTTGCTAAACTTTGCATACAACTATTTCTCACATAGAGTTTGTAGCACCGTTCTCAAATGTTCAACATACTGAGCCTCATCATACGAATAAATTAAAATATCATCAATGAACACCACCACAAAGCGATCCAAATACGGTCTGAATATCCTATTCATCAGATCCATAAACACTGCAGGAGCATTTGTTAATTCGAAAGGCATCTCTAAGAATTCATAATGTCCATACCTTGTTCTAAAAGCTCTCAACTGATAGTAGCCCGATCTCAAATCTATCTTTGAAAACACTGTAGGTCCCTTCAGCTGATCAAACAAATTATCGATACGAGGCAACGGATATTTGTTCTTTATCGTCACTTTGTTCAACTGTCGATAATCAATGCACATTCTCATAGTTTCGTCCTTCTTTTTCACAAATAACACAGGAGCTCCCCAGGGTGAGAAACTCAGTCGTACAAATCCTCTAGCAGTCAACTCTTGCAACTGCGACTTTAGCTCTTTCAATTATGTTGGTGCCATTCTATACGGAGCTATAGAAATAGGAGTAGTCCCCGGCAGTAATTTGATACCAAATTCCACTTCTCGGATCGGAGGTAATCCCGGTAGCTCTTTAGGAAACACATCTGGAAACTCACATACCACAGGCACAGATTCCACTTTCTTTTCCGTCACCTTTGTATCAATCACGTATGCCAAATAAGCTTCACAACCCTTTTTCACATAGTTCATGGCTTTCAACGCAGATACAATAGCTGGTAATCCTTTCATATCACTGGATTTAATTCGAACTAGCTCACCGTTCTGACTTCTCAATTTAATACTCTTTCTTTAACAATTCACGATGGCATTATGTAGAGTAAGCCAATCCATACCGAGAATTATGTCGAATTCATCAAAGGGCAATTCTTGCACACCTTATCCACCAAGACACATTTGCCTAAAGGGTTTGACACTCTAATCACGAATTCAGTAGACTTAACAGGTAGTCTTATTCAATACTAAATTCATACACACATAGGAATAAGTTGACCCCGGATCTATCAATGCAATAACATCAATATCAAATAAAGTGAAAGTACCGGTGATGATGTCTAGAGATGATGCTTCCTCTCATGCACGTATAGCATAGGCTCGGACAGGAGCTCTCGCCTCCGATCTCACAGCTGTATCAGTTGTCCCTCTCTGGCTATCATTCACATTTCTGGTGTTTCTGGGTGGTCTACCTATAGCCATCACATTACTCGATTTTTCATTCTGAACATTTTCCTCTTTGACCATTTTCGGGCAATCTCTAATAAAATAATCTCGGGATCCACATTTGTAAAAAACTCTATTGTTGTACTTCCCCCAGCACTCTCCCACATGTCGTCTTCCATACTGTCTACACTCAGGCTTGTTACTCTTAACACTGCCAACACTTGATTCATTCAGAGCTTGAATTCGTGGACCAGTACTCTGTCTCAAACGATCTCTACTTGGATGTACAAACGAAGCATTAGAACGGTTACCTGCATCTCTGTATCTCTTAGTAGAAGGTTGGGAAAATTTATTCATTGATCTCTTTCTCTCATCACGAGCTTCTGAATCAGCTTTCTTCTTTTCCTTACTAAGCTCTTCAGCTTTGCACGCTCTTTCTACTAACACAACAAATTCATTTATATCGAGTATCCCAACCAATAACTTGATGTCTTCATTCAATCCCTCTATGAAACGTTTGCACATAGTAGCTTCGGTCGAGACACATTCTCTCGTATATTGCCTCAATCTTACAAATTCTCGCTCATACTCAGTAACAGACAACCGGCTCTGTTTCAATTCTAGAAACTCTTTACGTTTCTGATCAACAAAATGTTGACTGATGTACTTCTTTCTGAACTCAGCTTGAAAGAAATCCCAGGTAATTCTCTCTCTCGGGACACAGATATCAACGTTTTCCACCAGTTGTAAGCAGTGTCTCTCAACAAGAAAACTGCACACTTAATAGACTCATCAGGGTCCAACGACATCTCATCGAATACTCTGATTGTATTCTCAAGCCAAAACTCAGCTCGTTCAGCATCGTCATCTGATATGGCCCTAAACTCTTCAACCCCTTACTTACGAATTTTATCCACAGGAGGCTTATTCAATCTGATTGGATCTACAACTTGAGGCACAATAGGTACTTGCGGGGGTAGAGGTTGTGAAGCAGCCGGATTCATTCGAACGAACTTCATAAACAACTCACTCATCATTCGGAAGAAGGCTTGCTTAGCCTCTCCTCCCTCACCACTATCATTCGGCCTTGAAGTGGCTGGCGCTGTCCCTTGAGCGGGAGTAGGCGCATTGCTTTCTACATCGTCAGCAACTGCTCGATCGGGATCCATTACTTTATAAAAACACATTTTTAGCTGTCAGTATTCATTACACTATCGCAATTTCAAATATGGCATATATAGCTAGACTCATACACGCTACGTTAGTCCGAGAATCGACTAAATCGTAGCTCCGATACCAACCAAATGTAACACCCCTATCCCGTGTCCATCATCGGATTAAGGTTAGGAGTGTTACAGGACAGATCAGAAATATTCACAGACAAAAATCATACATTCAATCATCATTCTCAGACATAATGTCCCTTAAACGGGTCCTCGAAACCTTAATCATGCTTAGAAGTCGAGTCGGGATTAAACTGAAACACATATGAAAATTTGAAACTTTTCAAAAATACAGGGGAGACACGCCCGTAGGAGGAGACCGTGTGCCCTCCACTGCTTCTATACACCCCCGTGTGTCCTGTCGCGTCTATATACTGACTTCGTCCCCACGGCCACCAGGAACGGCCCTATGTCTTGACCGTGGTCCTATACTGACTTCCCTACTACAGCCACCAAACACGCCCGTGTCAAGGCCATGTTATTTTTAGGCTATATTCTGCCAATTTACCCACGGTCTAAGGCACGTCCGTGTGCCACAACCGTGTGACATTATAGGCCATTTTGCAAGGCCAAAATGCCACCCACTTAGGGTCAAACCTACAAGCAACACATCCCAAAACATGTCATGAACATAAGGCAACCAAAAACTTACCAAAATGACCATTCAATCTATGCATTCAATTCCCATTCCAACTGTAACAAATTCAATACCAAAACTTATCTCATCACAAGCACAATACATTCAATACCAAACATCATTCCTTCTCAATTCACTAATTCATATTAGCATTTTATCAACACCAAGTTACCATTTATAAGTCAACTTCTCAAACCACAAACTATGCCAAAAGATTCAACACATATATCAAGTTCATTCAAGCTAAAACTAGCACATAACTAGCCACATCTCATGGCTACTTACAAACTATCAAACATTATTCAAATAACCAGCCTATACATGCCATATTTGAACTATGTACATATTTCAAAAATACCCCAAAATAGATTGCCGATAGTGTGACTGAGATGCTGACGATCCCCTGATCCGAGCTAGCTTTACTGACACTGCAAAGCAGAGAAACAAATCACACAGTAAGCTTTATAAAGCTTAGTAAGTTCTTAACATAATACGCAATATCATCAATTCAAATTAATGTATACAATAGCCATCACATAGGTCATTTCTCATATACTCATACCATATCATCTATAGTTAAAATAATCATTTCCTCAATCATAGCTCGATTATACTCATCAACCACAAAGGTTCAATACGTACCTTAGCTACACATAGTTGTTAAACCACCAAACTATTCAACGCTCGATAATACTTGTTGATCATCCTTTAATTTTTATTCAATATAATCGCACTCATAGTGCTATATGCATAATCGTAACATTTTTGTCATCACACACTTAGTGCCTATTCTATTAACCGACCTGTCTCGGTGTCGCACACACAGTGCCAAGCAAATAAGCCGTAACTTTTATATCATCGCACACCCAGTGCCTCTCATTTCTGTTTCGATTTACATTTTCGCACACTTAGTGCCATCAACTAAATCTTGCACATAGCATCTCAATTTCATACACATATACATATTCAATTCATAATACAAAAACATATCTCATCAACATGTGTTATATCCGAACTTACCTCGGACGTCGACTATCGATATGGTCGATTAATCGAGCACCTTATCTTTGCCTCGATCTCAATTCGAACCTCTTCTCTCTTGGTCTATACACATTTAAATTCAATCCGTTCAATCACCATTTCAATCAATTTAGTCCACACACACACACATTTAGGGCATTTTGCATAATAGCCCTCATATTTTCATATTTCGACACTTTAGTCCCTATTTCACAAAATCATCAAATTCACATAATTTCACTTAGTACAAGTCTAGCCGAATTTTACTATTGTCTATACAAACCCATACATTTCATTTATTTCACATTCTAGTCCTTCAAAATACTATTTTCACAATTTAGCCCTAATTAGCTAAATTCATCAAAAATTCAAGAACAACACATGTTCATTAAACACATATCTTTCATTTAACACCATGAATCATCACAAAGCTCAATATCTCGTCAATGGCATATCTCACAAACATTGTTAATATATAAAATTTGAGCATGGGTTTTGTAAAGCACAAAGCAACGATCACAAAAACATAGAAATTATCAAAAATTGAGCTCAAACGTACCTTAAGTTAAGCTAAATATGTGCCGAAAATCACAATGCTTCAATGGCTCTTCCATTTTCTCTTTTCCAGTGGAAGAAAGGTGAGGAAATGGCCATCAAATTATTTTGCTTTTCATTAATAATAATTTATTAAACAATTACCAACTTTGACCTTTTATAAAACATATAAAACAAATAAAATTTAAGGCCATTATGTCATTTTGCCATCCACTATCTTAAAATGGTTTATTAACAACATATGGCCTCTACTTTAAAAAGCCAATAACACATGAGTATTTATAATTTAGCACATAGCTTTTACTTAATACGCGATTCAGTCCTTTCTCTTAATTCGACACACAAACGATCAAATTATCACACAGAACTTTCACACAGACTATATCACATATCATTCACACAGAAAATATCATTAAAATATTTTTACGACCTCGAATTTGTGGTCTCAAACCACTCTTTCGACTAGGGTCTAAACCAGGATGTTACATGTGGGGCCAATGGGCCAGTCGGCACAATCGGATAAATTGTGTGATTGTGTAGTAGATATTAGACTGGTCTATGTGAATCTTATATCTATGGCTAGATTTGGGCTAAATGGGCCACACGAGCGTGTGGGCCCATTTGGGCCGAGAATGGACCCTAGGCCCATTCACATCATTATCTCTGCTTAGAATACTTGAGTCGCTTGAGACGACTGTAGACCTTCTGAGGGGTTGACAAAATTACTAAAATACCATAGGTTTACAACATTAATGAAATACCCTCAGTTTGCAAAATAACTGATATTTGTTTAAAATGCCTCGATTTGCAACATTATTGAAATACCCCCGATTTGCAAAATTACAGAAATACCCTAATTTCTAAAATTACCAAAATACCCTCAGATTGCAAAATTATCGAAATACCCCTAATTTGTGAAATTATCAAAATACCCTCAAATTCTAAAATTACCCAAATACCCCTAATTTTTAGAATTACCAAAATACCCTCAATTTGCGAAGTTACTGAAATACCCTTAATTTTTGAAATTACCGAAATACCCCAAATTTGCAAAATTACCGAAATACCTCTGGTTTGCAAAATTATCGAAATACCCCTAATTTGCAAAATTATCAAAATACCCCTGGTTCGCGAAATTATCGAAATATCCTCGGTTTGTGAAATTACCGAAATACCTCGATTTGTAAAATTACTGAAATACCCCTAATTTGTGAAATTACTGAATTACCCCTGTAGGGTAGAATTATAAAATTGCCCTTGTAGGGTAAGATTACTGAAATACCCTCTATGGGTAATGTTATCGAAATACCCTTATAGGGTAAGATGACTATTTTGCCCTTGTGGGTAAATGACTACTTAGACTATGAGTTGACTAATTTGACTGTGGTTGTATGATTGATATGCTTTTATTACATGTTTAAATGACTGTTATTGAGCATGGCCATTTTACATACACGTGTAATGATTGAGCATGACATACACGACATATTGCATGGGGTTGGGACAAAGTTACGGAGGAAGTGTACGACCCATTGCCATTCTGTACAAGGCTTTCAGCCTTTCTGCAATATTTATGGCTATTAGTCGTTCTGTTAACCGGCAGTAATGTTGCGATATTTATGGCTTTTAGCCGTTCTGTTAACCAGCAGCGATGTTGTGATATTTATGGCTTTTAGTCGTTCTATTAACCGACAGTGATACTGTGATATTTATGGCTTTTAGCCATTCTGTCTACGGCGCCGAGCCCAGTTCTATTGACTTAGTACCACAACCGATGCTAAGCTTGGTATGTTGGTTTGATGGGTCAACTTAATCCCCACATGGTGTGTTGGTTGGTACGGGTGGTGTGTTGGCTGGATCGGGTTGGGATGCATCCTCATACCATTGCATATCGGCTATGAGATCTATCACTGTATTGGGCTAGGCCCAGTGGTTCTGTTATTTGTTTGGGCTGGGCCCAAATGATTTTGTTATGGGCTATGACCCGAATGATATTCTAGTGGGTTATGGCCCACGTAAGCTTTAAACTGGATTGTACTGTTACTCTTAAAAGGTCTTTGGCCTAGACTGTTTCTATTTCTATTTTGTATACTGACTGATGCTCTAGTAAGGGGATTACACGCTGAGTTCTTGTAACTCACCCCGTTTTTAACTGTGCAGGTAATCCCTAGCGTTAAGAGGATCGGTACTGCGAGGGACTCGAAGATGGCCACACATTCCATTAAGTTATTTATAAGAACTTTGTTTTGGTATGATTTGTAATAAGGCCTCTTAAAGTTTTTGGATTTTAAATGTTAGGTTTGGTTGTATTTTAATTTGTAGTTGTTAGAAGAAAATCGTGGTTTTCCAAAATGTTAACTGTTTTCAAAACACCGCTACATTTTTGCAACATTTTCGAAATGGTTTCGTGACTTAATCTTTTTTTCGTAAATCAATCACTTTCAAAATTAGCTTCCACAACTGAAAAGATGTTTTAGGAATAAAATTAATAATTTTTAATAATAAACTATTGTAAATGGGATTTTATTTAAGCTTTCTCTACGAAGGGTTTTCAATATAAAATATGGTTTTCGAAAAACACTTCAATGTGACACGCCAGATTCGGGCCTAACTTTTAGGCCGAGTTTGGGGTGTTATATTTAATGGTATCAGAGCTCGGGTTGCAAAACTCAGCTGTGGATTGGGTTTTCAAAATTGAATTTCTAAAAGTATTATTTCTAAATGTCTTGAAAAGATTTGAAGTTCTGAAATGTTGTGTTGACCGTTTTCTGAAAGTGTGGTACACCGAGTCTCCGGCGCCGAATCGGTAAGTTTTCTGAATACTTTTGTCTGTTTAGAAATTTAAATACAGTGAGGTAGAAATATTGTGGTTTCTTTAGATATTGGACTGTATTTTTGGTATTTATTCTGTGTGTTTTGTTTGGATGTGATGTTTGAATATAGAAATTGTATGCATGTGTGATAAATATCTGTTTGCTTCTGTGGTTAGATATTTGGTTGTGTGTAAGAGGTTTCAAGATTAAGTTAAAAAGTGTATTAGTATTTTTGGGATAAGAGTACGCAGTGGAAGCATAGTGGTGTTACCTGTGTTGTGCGGATATTATATAGTTGGAAATTTCAAGGACGAAATTTCTTTAACGGGGGTAGAATTGTACCACCCTTAATTTGGGCCTAGTAGAATTGGACCTATTCTGCCTTGGGCATGGAACCATTTAAAATTCTTGAGAACAAGAGAACGGAACTAATGCAAGTTGGACCTATTAGGTGAGTGATTTTGGGAGGTTAGGGGGCTTCCATGAAGTCCCGGGATCAAACCTGGGCTTTAGGGAAATTTTGGTTTTAGGTGAATAAAACCCTGGGAGTTAGCAAGTAGCCTTTATGTAACAGCCTTATTTTGACCCTAATCGGAATAGGGGTTTTGGGACTAGAAATTCGAGTCCGAAAAATATTTTAAAATCAGTTTCTGTGTTTATTATATGTGAATATGATTGTGTTAAATTCTCGTGATTTAATTTTGTCATTTAAGTGTCCGATTAAATAAAAGGACGAAATCGTGAAAAATGGAAATTTAGTGGTTATTTATAGGAAGGCCGAATAGATGTTGTTCTTTTTATATGGAGGTTTTATGTTGCAATTATGCCATTTCATATATGAATGGACGGCATTTGACATATATTATAAAGCTTTTATATTAACTTATAAAGGTTAAATTAGTAAATAATGTATTATAATGTTATATTAATAAAACAAACATAAAAATTAACAAAACCATGTTAATTTTATTCATTGAAAATAAGAAAAGAAAGAAAGATTAAAGCTCTTCATGCATTTGGCATTCATCTAGCTTGATTCAAGGTGAGTTTTAGCTCGGTTTTTGATAATTTTTATGTTTTTGAGATCGTTGCTATGAAATATACAAAACCCATGCTTCAATTTTTTATTTTGATGAATATTTTGAGTTGAGGCATTGATGAATTCATGCAATTTTTGTTGTTAGATGATAGATTATGAAAGATATGTTTTGGATTAACATGTTTTGTATTGGAAATTTTGATGATTTTGAGTAATTAGGAATAAATTGCAAAAATAAATTTTTAAGGGACTAAAATGTGAAATAAATGAAATGTATGGACTTGTGTGAGTGTAAGCAGCATTCGGCCTACACATAATGTAGTCAAATTTTGAATATTTTGTGTTTTGTGCAATAGGGACTAAATTGTAAAAATGTGAAGTATTAGGGGTAAAAAAGTAATTTACCCATTTATGTGTTTTTGCATTAAATTGAATGAAAATATGTTTGAATGAGCTTAATTTGAAATATATTAGATCAAGAACAAAAAGGATCAGGATTGGATCGGGGAAAAGCGAAGTTAATCGAATAGTCGGGAAACATAGTCTGTCGATGTCCGAGGTAAGTTTTATAGCAATTGAGTTGAATTGAATTTATTCTTAATGATGTATTGAAATAAATGGAAGTATATATATATGTTTTGGATATTGCCGAATATGATAATGTTTATGAAATGAATGAGTTGATTCAGAAATGTGTATATATATATGTATTGGATATTGTTGAATGTGATAATATTTTATGAAGTGAATGAGTTGATTCAAATATATATATATACATGGTTGAAGTTAAGTTTATATGTGTTAGTATGAATGAGGAGAAAAATTGAGAGTATCACTAAGTGTGCGAATTGAATTTCCAAGCACTATGTGTGCGAAATCAGGTAAAGAGCACTAAGTGTGCCAATTGAACTTTTGAGCACTATGTGTGCGAAATCGAGTAAAAAGCACTAAGTGTGCAAATTGAACTTCCAAGCACTATGTGTGCAAAATCGGGTAAAGAGCACTAAGTGTGCGAATTGAATTTTTGAGCACTAAGTATGTGAAATCGGTTAATGAGCATTAAAGGTATGAGTAAACTTTAATTCAAGATTGAGTTCGGTAAGTTTTGATACTATTAGAGGTTATTGTTTGAATTGTAAGTATAAAATTGGTAAATAGTATATGCATATGAAGTAAATTATTAAATGTATGGGTGTTCGGCTTTTGATGTTATGAAAGGTGATAGTTTATGAAAGGTGATATAAATAATAGCTATTTGTGGTTATATAAAATCGGTATTTTTAATATAAGGAAATAATGCATTGTTATTGTGAAATTTCTTACAACTTACTAAGTTATAATAGCTTACTGTATGCGTTTATTTGCATTGTTTTATAGATTTTGGAAGTCAAGATTCGAGCTCGGGGATCATCGTCAAAGTCTACCACACTATCAACTAACTTTGGTATTTTGTAAGCTGAATTTCTTTTGGAACTATGGCATGTATAGGCTATGTTACTCTTTTGAGTTCACTATGAATGCAATGTATATAAGTGCCATGCGAAAATGGCTGAATTTTAATGTTTGGGACTTATGTGAATTCAATCATGGTATTAGTTTATTATGGAAGTATATCTCATGGTGTGTTTATGCTCGTGTTTGGTTATATGGCTGGAAAATGATGTTATTTATCATGTGTAATCAGACAAGTAATTAGCTCATGCTAGAAGTGTGCCATATAGTATGTTATGTATGATGGATTTACGTATGAATCGATTTAAATATTGAGGTATTTGATGAATGTGATTTCGATTGCGGCATGGCTTTATAAAATATGTGATGAAAACATCCTTAATTGTTAATTGGTTATATTGATACGGATTGTAATGATAAGGGATGATATGTTTCATGCAGGTTTTGTCAAATACTTGGGCTGGTATAATGTGTATAATTGTTAAGGTTAAATTGATATGAAAATGTATGCTAGTTGAGGTTTTACGGCGTGTTGGTATGATTCTTCTTGGTTAATTTAATAGTCAAATATGTGATAAGTGAATTAGTTGTTTATTAGAAATTTTGGTATAATGTCTAGAGATTGTATTTGACTTGTAAATTGGATATGCTATCAATTATCATTTATGTCCGAAAATGATCAATGTATTATAGTGAAATGCTTATAAATTAGTAAAGTACAAGATTATATCGGACATTTGGTAATGTTTACTAATGTTTTATAATTGAATGTCGTAATATATGTGTTTGGTTTATGAGGAGTAATATGCTTGCTTATCATCTAGATAATCGAATTTCATGCACGTAATGTTTGTATGTTTCGAACTTTAGGTCTATTAAGTATAAGTAGTTTAGTTTTGATGTATGTTAATCGGTTTCATAATTTGACTAAATAAATGTTAAGTATATGTTTGAACTTGAAAGCATGGATTGTTTATGTATTATTAGCAATAAAGCATGAATAGATTTTTTTGTTGGTTAGGTGATCTATATGTGATAAAATGATTTATATGAGATTGTTGAACTGTGTTATGTCAGATAATGCCTCGTAACCTTAATCCGGCGATGGATACGGGTTAGGGTTGTTACATTTGATTGGTATCAGAGTTAAGGTTTAGTCAGTTCCCGGACTAACGTAGCGCGTGTGAGTCTAGCTATACATGCCATAAATTTTATTGTGATAGTGTGATGACTTCTGACAAGGAAATATGTCTTTCTTCTTTTTTATATAGTAAATGGATCCTGACCCCGAACGAGCCGTAGCTGATGATGTCGAGAGTGTGGCACCTGCTCCCGCACAAGGGACCGTTCCGGTTGAATCTCGACCAGCTACGAGTAACCAAGATGATGGGGCTAAGCAAGCCTTCTTTAGTATAATGAATGATTGGTTTAATCAGTATCATCGGACAAATCCAATTGTTCAACAACCCCCGAACCCTGATAATCCACCTGTAGTACCTGTGGTACCCCCGATCATTAATCCTGAGAGATTAAATAAGCCTCCTGTTGATAAAATCAGAAAATATGGAGCTGAAGAGTTTAGGGCCAAAGCTACTGATGATGCTGAGCGGGCTGAATTTTGGCTCGATAATACTATTTGTGTCTTCGATAAACTATCTTGTACGCCTGAAGAGTGCTTGAAATGTGCCATATCTTTATTTCGGGATTCTGCCTACTATTGGTGGAACACTCTGGTTTCGGTTGTTCTGAAGGAACGGATCACTTGGGACTTCTTTTAAGCAGAGTTTCGCAAAAAAGTATATTAGCCAGCGATTTATCGATCAAAAATGTAGAGAATTTCTCAAGCTTAAACAGGGCCGTATGACTATATCTGAATATGAATGTGAGTTTGTGAGACTCAGCCGATATGCCTACGAGTGTGTTTCATCTGAGGCTGCTATGTGTAGAAGATTTGAAGAAGGGTTGAACGAAGACATAAAATTGCTCGTTGGTATACTTGAAATAAATGAGTTCGTTGTACTAGTTGAGTGAGCCTGCAAAGCCGAAGATCTAGGAAAAGAGAAACGAAAAGCTAAGTTCGAAGCTAGAGATTTTCGTAAGAGATCAGCGGGAAAAACTTCTCAATTGACATCAAAGAAGTTCTGAAATGACAGTAGCAATTCTAAGACTAATGCTGGGATTTCTATACGAGAGCGACCAATAGTGAGTTCACGAGCCACCTCGATTGCTAGTGTTGGCAATACTCGACCTAGTAAACCCGAGTGTCAACAGTGTGGTAGGTGACATTTTGGTGAATGTTGGGGCAAGTTCAACAACCGAGTTTGCTAGAAGTGTGGGTCGCAGGATCATTTCATTTGGGACTGCCCAGAATTAGCTGAGAAGGATAATGCTCAGAGTGTGAGATTGAGTGGTGCTGCAGTTAGAGGTAGGCCACCCCGAAATGCGAGAGGTAGAAGTGGTACTTAGAGAGGGACTTCGGATACAGCTGTTCGATCCGAGGCTCGTGCGTCTGCCAGAGCCTATGCCATTCATGCCCGAGAGGAAGCTTCACCTCCAGATGTTATTACTGGTACATTTACTCTCTTTAATACTAGTGTAATTGCTCTAATTGATCCCGGTTCAACTCATTCCTATGTGTGTGAAACATTAGTACCCAGTAAGACTTTACCTGTTGAGTTTACTGAGTTTGTGATTCGGGTTTCGAACCCCCTGGGTCGGTGTGTGCTAGTTGATAAGGTGTGCAGGAATTGCCCTTTGATTATTCGAGATTCATGTTTTCCAGATGATTTGATGCTACTACCATTTGATGAGTTTGATATCATTCTCGACATGGATTGGTTAACCGTACACGATACTGTAGTGAATTGTAGACGAAAGAATATTGATCTGCGGTGCCAAAATAATGAGATAATTTGAATTGAGTCTACCGATTTAAATGGTTTACCAGCAGTGATATCCTCGATGTTGGCTTGGAAGCATATGAGAAATGGTTGTGAAGCTTACTTTGCTTATGTAATTGATAGTAAAGTAACTGAAAGGAAGATTGAATCTATACCAGTTATATGTGAATACTCGGATGTGTTTCCAAAAGAATTGTCGAGTTTGCCACTTGTTCTGAAGGTAGAGTTTGGAATTGAGTTAGTGCCAGGGACGACTCCGATCTCCCTAGCTCCGTATAGAATGGCACCGACTGAATTAAAAGAGCTGAAAGCTCAGTTGCAAGAGTTGACAGATAGAGGTTTTGCTCGACCGAGTTTCTCTCCCTGGGGTGCACCAGTGTTATTTGTGAAGAAGAAAGATGGAACATTGAGAATGTGCATCGACTATCGACAGCTCAATAAAGTGACAATAAAGAATATATACCCGTTGCCTCGCATTGATGATTTATTTGATCAGCGAAAAGGAGCCTCAATATTTTCGAAGATTGATTTAAGATCATGTTATTATCAGCTGCGAGTTAGAGACTCTGATGTGCCTAAGACTGCTTTCTGGATGAGATACAGCCATTACGAGTTCTTGGTGATGCCGTTCAGACTCATTAATACCCCTGCTGTTTTCATGGATTTGATGAATAGGGTATTCGGACAGTATTTGGATCGGTTCGTGGTTGTGTTTATAGACGACATTCTGATCTATTCACGTAATGAAACTGAGCATGCCGAACACTTGAGACTTGTATTACAGATTTTGCGTGATAAGCAGTTGTACGCGAAATTTAGCAAATGTGAGTTTTGGTTAGATGAAGTTAGCTTTTTAAGGCATGTTGTTTTAGCATCGGGTATTCGGGTTAATCTAAGTAAGATCTCGGCTATACTGGATTGGAAACCCCCATGGAATATTTCTGAAGTTTAGAGCTTTCTGGGGCTAGCCGGTTATTATAGACGCTTTGTGAAAGGTTTTTTAATGATTTCAAATCCGATGACAAAGCTACTTCAGAAAGATGTTAGATTTGAATGGACAAAAAGGTGCCAAAAGAGTTTCGATCAGTTGAAAACTTTATTGACTGAAGCTCCAGTGCTTGTTCAGTCAGAGTCGGGTAAAGAGTTCGTTATCTTCAGTGATGCATCCTTGAATGGTTTAGGCTGTGTTTTGATGCAGGAGGGTAAGATTGTAGCCTACGCCTCGAGACAGTTAAAACCGCACGAAAAGAATTATCCGACACACGATCTTGAATTGGCCACTATAGTGTTTGCTTTGAAGATATGGCGTCACTATTTGTTCGGTGAAAAATGCCATGTCTACTCTGATCATAAAAGTTTAAAGTACTTAATGACTCAGAAGGATCTGAATTTGAGACAACGACAATGGTTAGAATTATTAAAAGACTACGAGCTTATGATTGATTATCACCAGGGGAAAGCTAATGTGGTTGCCGATGCCCTAAGTCAAAAATCATTATTTACTTTACGTACAATGAACGTAGATATGGCTATGACTGTAACACCCCAAACCCGGTCAAAATGCTACGACCGAATCTAGCATATTACAGGGAAAGGAAATGGGGAAAACCCGAAGTTAAAAATCACCAGTTGAGAAATATTTTGCATGTGCACTTGTCTTTGGTAAAAATGTGCTGTATATATATATTTTGAAGGAACCAGTTTCTTAACTTAAGCCATAACCCATTTTAGGTTTTGAAATCCAAAGTCAAATTTTAAATAAAACTTATTGAGTGATCAATTACAAACAACGTTTTGTCTTAGGTTGAAAATTTTGAGTTGCTTTGTTACTAAACCCGATCTGTATTAATCATTTTACAACCCTTAAATTCAAAGTTTTTAGTTTTGGAAAAACACCCATTTAGATCAGTCATTAGGCATGCCATAGCATTTGAAACTTAATAACCAAACCAGATTAACGTTTAGATGGCCTTATTACAATATCCAAAAATCCAAAGTAAAATAGTAGTAATCCAAAATAGAAATTGAAGATAGAGTTACTTAAAACATCATGCATGGCCACCTCGAGTCCACCTCGACTCCATATTCGCGGTCTAAGGATTACCTGCAAAATTAAGCAGAGGGGGTGAGTCACCGAGACTCAGTGTGTACTTCCCCGTCTAGCAGAGTTTAGAGCTCTCACACAAATCATATAACAAGCATGTATGTAATGCAACCCAACCAACCTATTGTCCATCCTCTATATCTCCGGAAACTACCCAATCTCTGTGGCACCTAGCCACTTGTGGTACCTAACCACTGGTGACAAAAGTCACAAACAATAATAATAATATGTGGGGCCAACCCACTTGTGGTACCTAACCACTGGTGACAATCCCTAATATCCATATGTGGGGCCAACCCACTGTGGTGCTAGACCACTGGGACGAGTCACAGAAATAACATATGTGGTACCTAACCACTGTTGTTTCCAAACCACTGAGACTTAGTCACAAAATATCATGTGGGGCCAACCCACTTGCGGTACCTAACCATTAGTGACAGTCTAAAAGAGATCATGTTTCCTCCCTCTCCTCATCATACCCCAATTTCATGTTCTGCTTAACAAGATGGTATGATCATGCTTTCAATGTATAACAGACAATCATTTCATTCAACATACATTTGTTGATAAAAGATCATAGTAAAAATTACCTGGAATCCTCGATCTTACCCACAAGGGTAGCATAGTAATCCATACCATCACTTCGGCTTTTAGCCAAACATAGTTAATAAAATAAATTGAATACGAAGTGTGTGAGCGTTACACACACCTGATAAAACGTAATACCACGCTCTCTATGTCGACACTATCTCTAATCGGAACTACTACTATTTGTCTACGACTCTGTTCAGAAGCCAGCCCACAACCCGGTGGCCAATTTCGAACTGCTGACACTGCTCGCTTCTTAAACTTAGGGGCTGGGTTTACAGGTCCAACCCCCTCCTTAGAATTGCTGGAATTCGAGTCCATAAAATAGATCTTGGTCAAAAGACCAAGTTAAACCGTGGAATAAGGTAATAGCGAAATTAGTTGTTTGAAGCAAAGAGGTTCTTACTGAAATTGACAGAATCCCAGAGATTTCAACACTTGAGTTGGAAGAAAATCGTTTGATGCCCCTAAAAAGTCCCATGTTAAATCCAACCTTCCATACTCAGGTGTTAAAGAAAGTGGCTTTCGACCAAGCGAATGGTACAAATCACTTACCATGATTGGTCGAACCCGACTAATCCCAGAGGCCCTTCACGTACTGATTGAAAGCAGAAGTAAGCGAACTAATCCCTCCCTATATTCGGCCAAACCCCATGAAAGAATTAACATCCTTGGTCGACAACTAACAGATAAAAGAGAATTAAAAGGAAGAAGAGAGAAAACAACACTTACCCCACTGAGAAGAAAACCGTTTGAGAGGCTTAGAAGGAGAAGTAGGTTTCGGCTTCAATGACCAGGAAAAGAAAGGATTTAATTAGGGGGTACTAAGAGATGAGTTCGGCCAAGAAGAACGATTGAGAAATAACGGAGAGGTGGTGGAGTTTGAGAAGTTACGGCTAAGGAGTTTAGGGATATTATGGTGGTATGAGCAAACGAGAAATGAAGAATGAGAATGAAACACCCCAAACCCAGCCCACGAGCCTTGACCGGATCTGGTATGTTCCTCAAGTAAACCATTTCAAATTCTTTTGTTACTTTAGAAAATCTGGGTGTTTTGAAGAAAGTTCATTTGTGGGTTGGGCTCGAGTTGAAAACAAGTTTAACTTATTAGTTTAGGCGACAAAACACTTAGGATTTATTTTGAAATAAATTTACTTAGTCTTCAAATTCATAAAATTTTTGTAACATAATACTTTAAAAGTAAAATAAAATAAAATAGTTCCCTATGGCCTTATTACATCAAATAAATCCAAATAATTGAAAGTACTTAATTAAAAATAAAAAGTCCAAATCGTAAAATTTCTTCTTTGTGCATGGCCACCCTTAAGCTCCTGCTGACCCGGTCCATTACCGATCATCACCTAAAAAAGTTCCATATAAAGGGTGAGTCAAAGCAGACTCAATGTGTACACAACACTAAATCATAATAGAATCAGGCATAACAAATATTACACATTCATATCATAGCATACATATTATGATGCATTCCCAAACCCAAACCTAATAAGCCATCCGCTACACTCCCCGTACCAACTTTGCACACCGTGAGGACTACTAAGTCGACCCTCCTTCCGCTACACTCCATATCGCGGTCTTAGGTCACCGCATTTGTGGTCTTAGGTCACCACATTCAGATATCACGGTCTTAGGTCACCGTGTTCGGGACATCGTGGTCTTAGGTCACCACATTCAGATACCACGTCTTAGGTCACCGTGTTCGTGGTCTTAGGTCACCACATTCGAGATATCGCGGTCTTAGGTCACCGCATTGGACATCGTGGTCTTAGGTCACCACATTCGAGATACCACGGTCTTAGGTCACCATGTTCGTGGTCTTAGGTCACCACATTCACTTCCCCTTTCAATAACCCATATGCCCTATTTTGTAATATGCATTAATATGCCAAAGTTCACAGTCTTATTCTCATGTTACAAATAACATATTTCATATTCCTAGTAGGAGTAGGAAACGTACCTGAGTACTTTGTACCACATTATGGTACCTTAGCCATATTTACATTCTTAATATCACATATATTAATTAAACATAGCCATAAAACATATTATGAAATAGTGTGGGGTACACACCTGATTCGCTTAGCAAATTCCTTGAGATCTTGAAATCTGATTTATCGCTTAGATTCTTAATCCCTACATTTGATTAATCACTTACTAATTTAATAAAAAGCCATTCGGCCATAAATCCAAATCCTAGTAGGATTAGTATACTTTAAATCTTACCTTGTGGATTTTAAATCCCGAAACTCATCGAATAACTAGGGAACACGTGGCCTATGGTGTACCTTCGAGAAAAGAACTTCTTCTTCCTTGTAGTCGACAATACTTAAATCTTGAAACCTTCATACTATGTTTCGGCCAAGATTAATAATAGAGATTAGTTCCTAAATTTCAATAAGTCTAAAAGAGAAAGAATGAGAATCGAATGACAGTGATCCTTACCCCACTTACTGAAACCAACAGTATTCTTTATTGGCACTCCTTAAGATATTCGGCTATAGCCTAAGTGTGATTAACAATTTCGGCTTCTTGATGAACACTAGAGGATTTTGATTTTTCAAAGAAAGAAGAGGAAGATATAAAACTTAGGAAAATTCGGCAAGACTAGGGGGTTCTGCCTTCGGCTTTGTGGAGAATTGAAGAGAAAAGAAAAGAAAAGGGGTTGTAGAGAAAATTCGGCAGAGGCTTTCTAGGAAGAGAAAATAATGCTGAATGGCCTCTCTTTCCCTCTTATAGCCGAATTTACTAGCTTAGAATCCCTTACTTGGCCATCACTCTTCTATTTTGATAGCTTTATCTCTTTAATTATCTCCTAAAATAAAAGATAATTCAGCAACTATCCTTACTTAGCCGAAATTATTAAACTCAAAGTCCCTTACTTGGCCATCACTTCTCCCTTATTTTCCTAATTACAGAATAATTCCTCATTTATCTCTTGAAAATAATGATAAATAAATCCCTTATTTATCCCTTATTTATCTCTTAAAAATAAAAGAATAAAAGCTACTAAATTATAGCCATGTGCCGTCCACCTCTCTGCTCCTTGTAGCGAAATAAAATTTCTTTTATTTGCTTCCCATGTGACTCGAACTTAGGCCCAATACCCTTGTATGTGGCGCCATTTCCAGGGGCCCTAAGTGGCATCTCCAGGCCACTTTTCCAAGCCTGTTTGTGTGTCAAATTTCACATATTTTTTCTCTTAAGGCCACCTTGCCTTAGTTTCCTCTTTAAAACTTTAAAACTCGACATTTCTAAGTCATTTCTAAGTTTCCAAAAATTTTCATTTGCCTCTTTAAACTTGACATTTCCTTACATTTCCAAGTTTCCAGAAATGTTCACTTTTCTCTTTTGAATCATTTCTAAATCATTTCCTTACATTTCCAGGTTTCCAAAAATGTTCACTTTCCTCTTTTAAACCTAACATTTCCATACATTTCCAGGTTTCCAAAAGTGTTCAAAATATATTCATAACACATAAGACATTTCATTTCGTACAATTAAATCAAAAATACATAGGCCCATTTCCAGGATGTTACGGATAAGAAGGGAGAAAAGTAAAGAGTATTAGTGATCCGGCTAGAAGAAATAGATGGAGAGAATGTGTTTCCCGAAGAGAAAATAAAAAAGAGAAGACCGAGAGGGATGCTACAATATTCGGCTTGACAAAAAAGATGAAGCAAGTTGCGGCAACCAAAGAAGAAATTTGAGAGGAGAAGAAGCAATTATGAATTTCGGCTTTCGATGGAGAGAGCCCAAGTTGCCGAACTACAAAGAGAGGAAAAGAAAAGAATGGTTTCAACTAAAGAAGAAAAAATATTGCCCTTTAGGAATTTCGACACACACACACAAAACTGAATGCCCAACCCCACCTAGCTCCTTTCAAAATTCGGCTAACACTCCCCCTCTCCCACAAACACTATGTCGTCCCCTCAATCTCTCCTTGGCTCCCTCTCCTCCATTCATTCAAACCAATTTGAATCATTTAAACTCCTTAAATCCCTCTCCACTATTCCTTTGAAATATTTGACCAAGTCCTACCTCTCTCCTCCAGAGTCCAAGCTGGATGCAACTCCCCCTACCTTGGCATCAAAAAGAAATCCCCAAAAGAGAATTTACGCAGCTCGAACCTACTCCCTGCCAGCATCCCTAAGGCATCACCCACCTGAGCCTTAAGTGGCGCCTCCTTACCACTTTACTAAGGTATTTCTTGTGTCAAAGCATACAACCAATCACCCTTAAATCCTATCCCATTTAGCTTTCCTTCAAAGTGCCAAAAGATAATTTTTTACCAAGACTCCGGCTTACCCCTAAGTCATTCCGGGACCCTAAAGTACCCTAAACTAACATGACAACCATAGCATTCACACACACAAACAAATAAAATGCAAAGGCCCTAATTCAGGATGTTACAATGACTGACGATGGTGCGATTATAGCAGAATTGAAGGCGAGACCGTTATTTGTTCAACAGATTTGTGAAGCTCAAAAGGTTGATGATAACTTGATAGCAGAAAGGAATCTATGTAGTTCGAATGCTACACAGAATTTCAGATTGATGTTGAGGGATGTTTGGGGTTCATAAACCAATTATGTGTACCAAAGGATCCTGGGTTGATTCGGATGATTTGTAATGAAGCTCATAATAGTAAATTGTCTATTCACTCGGGTAGCACGAAAATGTATAACGATTTGAAACACCATTACTGGTGGCATGGTATGAAACGAGATATTTCAGATTTCATGTCAAAATGTTTGATATGTCAGCAAGTAAAAGCCGAGCATCAAGAGCCATCTGGATTGCTTCAGCTGATTATGATACCCAAATGGAAATGGGATCGAGTCACGATGGATTTGGTATCTGGGTTACCGTTGACACCGAGCAAGAAAGATGCAATCTGGGTTATTATTGATAGATTGACGAAGTTGGCTCACTTTATTCCGGTCCGTACAGATTACTCACTCGATAAGCTAGCTGAATTGTATATTTCTCAAATTGTAGGATTACATGGAGTACCTATTTCTATTATTTCGGATAGAGATCTGAGGTTTACATCGCGGTTTTGGAAGAAACTGCAAGATGCATTAGGTACTAAATTGCATTTTAGCATCGCTTTTCACCCTCAGACAGATGGTCAATCTGAGAGAATTATTCAAATAGTTGAGGATATGTTGAGATGTTGTGTTCTCGAGTTCGAGGGTACATGGGTACGTGGGAACGATTCTTGCCTTTGATTGAATTTGTGTACAATAATAGCTTTCAATCGAGTATCAAAATGGCACCTTATGAGGCTTTGTACGGTTGTAAATGTCGTACACCTTTGTATTAGACCGAGCTAAGTGAAAGCAAGATACACGGGGTTGATCTTATCAAAGAAACCGAACAGAAAGTAAAAGTGATCCGTGAAAGTCTGAAAGCAGCATCTGATCGTCAGAAATCATATGGAATTTGAAACGGAAAGATATAGAGTTTCAGATTTGAGATAAAGTCTTCTTGAAAGTCTCATCGTGGAAGAAAATACTCAGATTTGGTCATAAGGGCAAATTGAGCCCGAGATTTATTAGACCATATGAGGTTTTGGAGCGGATTGGGCCGATCGCCTATAAATTGCTATTGCCAGCTGAATTAGAAAAGATCCACAATGTTTTTCATGTTTTGATGCTCCGATGGTATAGATCTGACCCTTCTCATGTGATCAGTACGTCAGAGGTTGATATTCAGTCTGATTTAACTTATGAAGAAGAACTGATCCATATTTTGGCTCGTGAAGTGAAAGAGTTACGAAATAAGAAAATATCGTTGGTAAAAGTGCTTTGGCTTAAGCATGAAATCGAGGAAGTAACTTGGGAGCTTGAAGACTAAATGAAGGAATGTTATCCAAACCTATTCACCAGTAAGATTTTCGGAGACGAAAATCCTTAAGAGGGAGAGTTGTAACAGCTTGATTTTGACCCTAATCTGAATAATGGTTTTGAGGCCACAAATTCGAGTCTGAAAAATATTTTGAAATCATTTTCTGTGTTTATCATATGTGAATATGATTGTGTTAAATTCTCGTGATTTAATTTTGTCGTTTAGGTGTCTGAGTAAATAAAATGACGAAATCGTGAAAAATGGAAATTTAGTGGTTATTTATAGGAAGGCCAAATAGTGGTTGTTCTTTTTACATGGAGGTTCTATGTTACAATTATGCCATTTCATATATGAATGGACAACATTAGACATATATTATAAAGCTTTTATATTAACTTATAAAGGTTAAATTAGTAAATAATGTATTATAATGTTATATTAATAAAACAAACATAAAAATTAACAAAACCATGTTCATTTTATTCACCGAAAATAAGAAAAGAAAGAAATATTAAAGCTCTTCATGCATTCGGCATTCACCTAGCTTGATTCAAGGTGAGTTTTAGCTCGGTTTTTGATAATTTTTACGTTTTTGAGATCGTTGCTATGAAATGTATAAAACCCATGCTTTAATTTTTGATTTTGATGAATATTTTGAGTTGAGCCATTGATGAATTCATGTGATTTTTATTGTTAGATGATAGATTATGAAAGATATGTTTTGGATTAACATGTTTTGTATTGGAAATTTTGATGATTTTGAGTAGTTAGGACTAAATTGTAGAGATAAATTTTTGAGGGACTAAAATGTGAAATAAATGAAATGTATGGACTTGTATGAGTGTAAGAAGCATTCGGCCTAAGCATAATGTAGTCAAATTTTGAATATTTTGTGTTTTGTGCAATAGGGACTAAATTGTAAAAATGTGAAATATTAAGGGTAAAAATGTAATTTACCCATTTACGTGGTTTTGGATTAAATTGAATGAAAATATTTTTGAATGAGCTTAATTTGAAATTTATTAGATCAAGAACAAAAAGGATCAGGATTGGATCGGGAAAAAGCGAAGTTAATCGAATAGTCGGGAAATATAGTCCATCGATATCCGAGGTAAGTTTTTAAGAATTTGTGTTGAATTGAATTTATTCTTAAAGATGTATTGAAATACATGGAATATATATATATATGTGTGTGTGTGTGTGTGTGTGTGTGTGTGTGTGTGTGTGTGTGTTTTGGATATTGCCTAATATGATAATGTTTATGAAATGAATGAGTTGATTCGGAAATGTGTGTATATATATATGTATTGGATATTGCTGAATGTGATAATGTTTTATGAAATGAATGAGTTGATTCAAATATATATATACATGGTTGAAGTTAAGTTTATATGTGGTAGTATGAATGAGGAGAAAAATTGAGAGTAGCACTAAGTGTGCGAATTAGTGTGCGAATTGAACTTCCGAGCACTATGTGTGCGAAATCGGGTAAAGAGCACTAAGTGTCCAAATTGAACTTCCGAGCACTATGTGTGCGAAATCGAGTAAAGAGCACTAAGTGTACGAATTTAACTTCTAAGCACTATATATGCGAAATCAGGTAAAGAGCACTAAGTGTGCGAATTGAATTTCCGAGCACTAAGTGTGCGAAATCGGTTAACGAGCATTAAAGGTATGAGTAAACTTTAATTCAAGATTGAGTTCGGTAAGTTTTGATACTATTAGAGGTTATTGTTTGAATTTTAAGTATAAAATTGGTAAGTAGTATATGCATATGAAGTCAATTATTAAATGTATGGGTGTTCGGCTTTGGATGTTATGAAAGGTGATAGTTTATGAAAGGTGATATAAATAATAGCTAAGGTTGTAAACCTTATTTGTGGTTATATAAAATCGGTATTTTTAATATAAGGAAATAATGCATTGTTGTTGTGAAATTGCTTATAACTTACTAAGCTATAATAGCTTACTGTATGCGTTTATTTGCATTGTTTTATAGATTTTGGGAGTCAAGATTCGAGCTCGGGGATCATCGTCAAAGTCTACCACACTATCAACTAACTTTGGTATTTTGTAAGCTGAATTTCTTTTGGAACTATGGCATGTATAGGCTATGTTACTCTTTTGAGTTCACTATGAATGCAATGTATATAAGTGCCATGTGAAAATGGCTGAATTTTAATGTTTGGGACTTATGTGAATTCAGTCTTGGTATTAGTTTATTATGGAGGTATATCTCATGGTGTGTTTATCCTCGTGTTTGGTTATATGGCTGGATAATGATGTTATTTATCATGTGTAATCGAACAAGTAATTAGCTCGTGTTAGAAGTGTGCCATATAGTATGTTATGTATGATGGATTTACTTATGATTCGATTTAAATATTGAGGTATTTGATGAATGTGATTTCGATTGTGGCATGGCTTTATGGAAACACGAAAATTTATACACTTTTTCATACCCTTTTTAACTCAAATTTATGTAGTTTCGATTTAATTCTTGTCGAAAAATAATTAAATATTATAGAATAATTAAATTGTGCTAAAAATATGAACATGATGAATTTTAATTAATTTTATAGTTAATTTTGATTTATTTTGACTATTTTCGACAGATTCGCACAAAGGGCAAAAATTGGTTCGGCAAACACTGCTCGAAGAACAAGACTGAGAAGCAATTTGAAGTATCAAGACGAATTTATTTCCAGCCCAAGATGGTCCAATTATGAATATTTACTCATAATATAATTAATTTTAATTTATTCCCAATTTAATTTGGGCTAAATAAATTATTATTAATTAATTATGGAAAAAGGGTCCAGTTAAACCGCATTGGTTGAACCGAATTCAGTGAACCGACCCAGCTACCAATTGGGCAGCCCAAACCGTCCATATGCTGGTCCAAATCAGCTTATTAGCTGATTAATTAAGCTTGCAAAGAAGCCCTTGAAGACCTTTCAAAGTTGCATTCAAACCCCTCCAAATTTAGTGGCTTTGTAGATTTGCCCCATGCCATATTTAGCAAAGTTGAATCCATCAACTTTGCCACATAGATGGCCAGCCAAGGGAGGTCTCTTTGGCTGCTACTATTTGCTATTTTTAGCAGCCACAATCAGCTATAAATACCACCCCTTGCTGATCATTCAAACCATCCCTCAATCTTTCAACATTCTCATTCTCGCTTCTCTCCATTCCTCTCCATTCTCTCTTCTTTTTCATTCCATTTCCCCTTCTTCTTGTGCTGATTTCCCCTCTTGGAAAAGAGGTGTTTTCTCAACCATTTGGAGCAGCAATTGGAGTGTTCACAAGCCACCTTGATAGCCGAGGACAACGGAGAACGAAGAACGGAGCAATCAATCAAGCCACGGAGAAACACCGGATTTGCTTCGTGTTCCTTATCTCTTTAAATTTCGTTGTTGTTTTGACAAACATGTTTATGAATATTTATACTATTGAAATGATTAATTTAATCAGCTTAGCTTGAATTTAATTCGTGTTGGGTTGATTGTATTTCGTCTTCTTAAATTATTAAAATTTTGTTTATGTTGTTATAGGCATCGGTAAAATGCTTGATTAAGTAAAATCATGTTTAAGTTATTCTGGCATTATAATTGTTTGATAGCTAATGAATTAATTATTTAAACGCATTGAAATATTAATTAATGGACACAATACTTAATATGTGCATGTTTAATTCTTCTAAGGTAGCTGAAGATTAAATTAGCATTGTATTTGGTGATACACATGCCTTGCATAACTTGCAAGATTTTTGTGATTAAATTGTTTCAAGGTAAGGATACTTTGTTACCTCACATGATCTTTTTATATGCTTATTAAGTTGAATTCATCGGTTGAATCACATAGGAATATGCGAGGGATTGTTTAATTTAATAAGTATGTATGTGCAATAACATATAAATATGTTCATAAGTTAGCAAATTACCGAGTTGCCGTGATTTATTCGTAACAAGTATAAGCATAAGTTTAATAATTCTAAGGTAAGAAATGTAATTAATCCAACACAATTATATCATCTTAATTAAAATCAGTTTTTGAAATCGTGCACTAGAACTTTGTTTTATTTTGTTTTACATCGCTTTTCTTTTAATTTTTAAATATTTCTTAAATCTGAATATTTTTCCTTCACTAAAGTGTTTGAAATCATTTTCATAAATAATTCTTTTACAGTCCCTGTGAGTACGATAACTCGACATTCACTTGTCACTTTATTACTTGTTACGATTGTGTACACTTGCACATTTCCACCGTTCCAAGTTTTTGGCGGCGTTGCCGGGGACTATTTTTCAAAGTCTGTTTTACATTTTGGTTTATTTATTTTTTGTATTGAAATTTTTACTTAATTTTTCAGTGATTATTTCAGGTGTTTATGAGTATTGACCAGTTTATTGACTTACTCCCTGTGGACCCTGAAATAGAACGAACCTTTCGACAACGAAGAAGATAAGCAAACCAGAGAAGGACTGAAGAAATAAACTTTGAGAATATGAACCACGGAAACGGAGCAAACCCTGCTCAGAATCCTATCCTTATTACTGATGATAGGGATAGAGCCCTAAGACAATATGTCATGTCGGTATTTAACGATCTTAATCCGGGTATTAGGAGACCCGAAATCAAGGCACAACAATTTGAGGTGAAGCCAGTCATGTTCCAGATGCTTCAGACAGTGGGCCAATTCAATGGGATGCCTACTGAAAATCCTCATCTTCACTTAAGACTATTTATGGAAGTGAGCGATTCTTTCAAGTTAGCCGGAGTTTCTAAAGATGCCTTACGATTGAAGTTGTTCCCATATTTGTTAAGGGACAGAGCTCGTGCCTGGTTGAACTTATTGCCACCGAACTCCATTTCTACATGGCAAGAGTTAGCCAAGAGATTCCTCAAGAAGTATTTTTTGCCAAGCAAGAATGCTAAGCTGAGGAACGAGATCACTGCCTTCCACCAAATGGATGACGAGTCCTTGTATGAGGCATGTGAAAGATTTAAAAAGTTATTACGAAAATGCCCTCATCATGGAATCCCTCATTGCATTCAACTTGAGACGTTCTATAATGGTCTCAACGCTCACACAAGGATGGTAGTGGACTCTTCTGCTAATGGTGCTATCCTTTCTAAGTCTTATAACGAGGCTTATGAAATTATTGAGAGGATTGCTAGCAACAATTATCAATGGCCAACCGGTCGCGTAGCATCAGGAAGACGAGTCGCTAGAATTCATGAAGTAGACGCTCTTACTTCACTCGCATCTCAGGTATCATCAATATCCTCAATGCTTAAAAATCTTACTACTAATGGGTCTAATAGTTTTGTAGCACAACTGCCTAATTAATTTGAAAATATAGCCTGTGTTTATTGTGGGGAGGGACATTTTTTTGAAGAATGTCTGTCGAACCTAGAATCTGTATACTACATGGGTAATCAGAACCAAAATTGAGGAAGGCAAGGGCTACAATCAAATTTTTATAACCCATCATGGAGAAACCACCCGAATTTTTCCTGGAGTAACCAAGGGGCTGGAACCAGTACCACTTACACCCAATCTAGACCAACCCAGCTGCCTAATTTTTCGCAACAAGTTCAGAAACCAGTTCAAGCTGAAGCGTCCAATAGCTTGGAGAGTTTGCTAAAGACATACATGGCAAAGGATGATGCCTTAATCTAGAGCCAAGCAGCTACATTAAAGAATTTGGAGAACCAAGTGGGTCAGCTTGTTACTGAACTCATGAACCGACCACAAGGTACTCTACCTAGTGACACGAAAAATCTGAGAAATCTGGGGAAGGAACATTGCAAAGCGTTGACATTGAGGAGCGGAAAGATAGTAGAGCCCAACACTGTTGAAGTTGAAAAGGAGCAAGCTGATACTCAAGACTCAGAAGAAGTTCAACCAAGTGTTGAAACCCTAGTTTCACCAGAATCAAAATCTGCAAAACCCGACAAAGTAATCTCAGGACCACTTGGTTCTGATCAACCAACAACTTTGTTAGAGGCAGAATTACCACCAAAGGCGAATCAACCAGAATCAGTTCCAGTAATGAAACCACCACCACCCTACCCTCAAAGACTTCAGAAGCCGAAGCAGGAGATTCAATTCAAGAAGTTCCCTGACGTACTCAAGCAACTTCACATCAACATCCCGTTGGTTGAAGAGCTTGAGCAAATACCAAACTACGTCAAGTTCATGAGAGATATCTTGTCTAAGAAACGAAGACTTGGAGAATTTGAGACGGTAGCTCTGATGAAGGAATGCAGTGCATATCTTCAAGATAAACTACCCCCAAAACTAAGGATCCTGGATGTTTTACCATACCGTGCAACATTGGATCAATATATTGTGGTAAGGCATTATGTGACTTAGGTGCAAGTATCAACTTGATGCCTATGTCAATATTCAGGAAGTTGGGGATAGGAGAAGTTAGACCAACTACGGTTACACTTCAACTAGCAGACCGATCCTTAGCGCATCTGGAAGGAGAAATCGAGGACGTATTGGTACGTGTAGATAAATTTATCTTTCCTGCTGACTTTGTAATTCTAAACATTGAAGTAGACAAAGAAGTTCCAATTATCCTAGGAAGACCATTCTTAGCAACTGGAAGGACCCTTATTGATGTACAAAAGGGTGAGCTGACTATGCGTGTTCAGGATGATCAGGTAACATTTAATGTTTTTAAGTCAATGCGATTTCCTGACACAATGGATGATTGTTCTGCAGTAGCCGATTTAGAGGAATTAATAGTAGAGGAGGAACTTAACTATGTTGAGGACCCACTGGAAAGAATTTTGACATCAGATCCCCCCAAATGATGAAGAGGAGGATAAATACTTAGCTTTGCTAGAAGCTAACCTAAAGGGATTTAATCCGCAATCTCGTTTTGAATCTTTGGAATTAGAGAAAAGAGATTACAGCCAGCCAAAAGCATCAATTGAGGAGCCACCTAAGTTAGAACTCAAGGTATTACCTTCACACTTAAAATATGTTTATTTAGGTAACGCCTCTACTCTACCTGTGATTGTTTCAGCAGATTAACTACTGAACAGGAAGAGAAACTTATCATAGTTTTGAAACAATTCAAGAAGGTTATCGGGTGGACCATAGTCGATATTCACTATATTAGCCCATCTGTATGCATGCACAAGATCGTATTAGAAGATGGCGAGAGAGGAACGATTGATGGACAACGGAGACTGAACCCCATCATGAAAGATGTAGTGAAAAAAGAAATTATCAAGTGGTTAGATGCGGATATAATTTACCCTATCTCAGATAGTTCATGGGTGAGTCTAGTCCAGTGCGTACCGAAAAAAGGAGGTATCACGGTCGTGGAGAACGAGAACAACGACTTGATACCAACTAGAATAGTTACGGGATAGAGAATTTGCATAGATTACCAGAAGCTGGACAAGGCGACTAGGAAAGATCACTTTCCTCTACCGTTCTTAGACCAGATGCTGGATAGACTCGCAGGACGAGATTACTACTATTTTTTCGACGGATACTCAGGGTATAATCAGATTACAGTAGCACCGGAAGATCAACACAAAACGACATTCACTTGTCCGTACGGTACATTTGCATTTAGACGCATGCCATTTGGTTTATGTAATGCACCAGCTACATTTCAAAGATGTATGATGTCTATTTTTACTGACATGGTTGAGAAATAATTGGCATTTTTCATGGACGATTTCTCAGTATTCGGAGATACTTACGATGATTACTTATCCAATCTAGCTAAGGTACTGAGGCGATGCGAAGAAACGAATCTCGTACTCAACTGGGAAAAGTGCCATTTTATGGTACGAGAAGGAATTGTTCTAGGGCATCGAATAACGAGACATGGGATCGAGGTGGACACAGCAAAAGTAGACATCGTTGAGAAACTCCCACCTCCAACATCCGCAAAAGGTGTTAGGAGCCTTTTGGGCCATACCGGTTTTTATCGAAGATTTATCAAGGACTTTTCTAAAGTGGCTAAACCCTTATGCAAGCTATTGGAGAAAGAATCAATATTCAATTTTGATAAGGAATGCTTAAAAGCCTTTAACGATCTAAAAAGTTGATTAGTCATGGCACCCATAATCATCACACCAAACTGGGATTTGCCATTCGTGTTGATGTGTGACGTAAGTGACTTCGCCATTAGAGCTGTCTTGGGCCAGAGAAGGAACAAAGTTTTTCATCCCATCTACTATGCGAGTAGAACTCTAATCGGAGCTCAACTGAACTATACGAGAAAAAGAGCTACTTGCTATTGTGTTTACTTTCGACATGTTTCAATCTTATCTTGTAGGTACCAAAGTGATTGTCTATATAGACCATGTAACACCCCATACCCGTATACTACGCCAGAACCGAGTACGAGGCATTACAAGACTTAACAATACATTCTACCAAATCCCGAGCCATAAAATTTCACTTATAATTTCAAATTTAACAAACACATGCATACACAAGCATTATAACTCCATGACCAATATGAGCCAGAACTCGTGGCTAAATACAGAATAATCCTTATTACCGTTATGAAGCAATACATTTAATCAAATTAATTAGGACATATACAAAATGACTTAGTCAAGCCCCTATACATGCCATAACTTAAATCGTTTATAAATAAAGATACCCAAAGATAGCTCGATAGTTTGAAGCAATCTCCGATGACCTCCAACCCGAGCTTGTTTAGCAGGACTCTGTAACATGGGAAAGAAAAAGGGGTAAGCTTATAAAGCTTAGCAACTTCACATGTAAAAATTTTAAACATTAGTAATGAATTTAGCTTTCTACTAAGCTATCATAACTTGCATAAATAATGCTAAGTTCTTACTTTCCGAACATACTCATTTGTAGCCTTATCAAAGCCTCAACATGATAAATCCTCACAACAAGTTCTCAAATTGATACAATCATTAAATCACATGCTTATACCTTATTACTCATGTTCACATTAATCTATCTACTTGAATCACTGTCACTAAATTATTTATTTCTTGAGCTACAGAGCTTCGAATTCCAAAGCGCTAATTTTCCCTAAAACTAGACTCACATATCTTCATACCAAAAAATTTCCAGAATTTTTGGCTTAGCCAATTGGTACAGTTTATTCATTAAAATTTCACCTATTTCACTGTTAAACTATTCTGCTCACTTTTCACTACAAATCAATTTTCTCCATGTATAAAATTCAAATGATGTTATAATTTTTTTCATTTGAAACTAGACTCATTAAGAATTTCAAGCCCTTAATTATTTTTGTAAAATTTGTAATTATTTTTCCAAGGTAGAACAGGGGATCACGTAATCATTCTGAACCAATCCCACAAGAATTTAAATATCTCAAAATATAAAAATCCTTTGTTTTCTTTGTTTCTTTTATATGAAAATAGACTCAATAAGATTTAAATCAATATCTCATACAACTTATAATTCAATTTATACTATTTTTGGTGGTTTTTCAAATTCACATCACTGCTGCTGTCCAAAATAGTTTTATTGTAAATTTTTGCTCTCACTCACTTTAGTTGTATTCATTACTTACCTATAACAATCTTTCCAATTTCTGATTACATATCGAGCATATTGCTCATATATTACACATGCATATACCTACACTTATCACTACAAGCCACACATAATTTCACTTAATTGATTTTCCCGGTGAACTCATCGGTAACCTTACCAAAGGCTCAGAATACAAAGGGCACCTTTTCCTTTTTGAACTTACCATTGCCATGTCTTGACATGGTCTTACGTGGTATCCTTGCCTTATGAACTCACCAATTCCATGCCTTGGCATGGTCTTACATGGGACATTTTACTTATAAATTCACCAATGCCATGTCTTGACATGGTCTTACATGATTTCCTTGCCTTATAGAACTTATCAATGCCATGCCTTGGCATGGTCTTACATGATATCTTTATCTTACCAAATGCCATGTTCCAAACGTGGTCTTACATGGTATCCTTGTCTTACCAAATGCCATGTTCCAAACATGGTCTTACATGGTGTCCTTGTCTTAGTGCCAATGTCACATCTTGATGTGGTCTTACATGGAGTCCTTAATCAATGCCGATGCCATGTCTTGACATGGTCTTACACGGGATCCTTGCCTTACCAATGCCATGTCTTAACATGGTCTTACATGGTATCCTTAACCGTCAATTCCTCCTTAAATGCCATGTTATGAACATGGAGTTTTCCGTCAATTCTTCCTTAATTGCCATGGTATAGCCATGGGCTTTGAGATATCAATGCCTTGTCAAGTCATAGCTGAAACATACTTGCTCAAATTCTCAAGGTTAGTCGCATAACTCAATAATAACATTACTAATAACAATAATTGCATAATAATAAAATGCTACTCAACTTACATACTTACATTCTAAATCTCATCATATCATCAACTTAACTTATTCTCACCAAACTATGCTAGTCAATACTTTCTTGTTATCATACAAAGCCATAATACAAAATATGTCTAACATATAAATTATACAAGTTCTCTTTCCAATATCGAATTATTGTCGAACATTAATCATTATATCTGAAACTTAATACTATAGTATTTATGGCCAAAATATCAATTTATCATTCGAATATGCATAATTAAATGCTTATTAAACATATGAACTTACCTCGATACCAAAACGGTCATTTTACCAACTTTCCTGATTTTCGATTTTTCTCCAGTTCTAGGTCCAAATCTCATTTTTCAGGGTCTAAGACATCACATTTCACTTATTTAATTAATGTACTACTCAAAACAGTCCCTAACTCAAACTTTAGAAAAATTACAATTTTGCCCCTAAACTTTTGCATAATTATGATTTTGCCCCTAGGCTCGAAAATTAAACTTCATCCCTTATTCTTATGTTGTATAACATGCTGATCATTTTCCCCTTCTATGGCAACAACAAATTCTTGCTCTAACATGCACTTATGTACATTAGGTATTTTTGCCGATTATGTCGTTTTACTCGTTTTCACTTAAAATCGCTTAGTAAAAGTTGTTTAACATAATTCTAAGGTTCATATTCTACCATAAAACATCAAAATAAACACATTTCACCTATGGGTATTTTTCCAAATATGAACCCTAGGTTAAATTATTGCTAGAATAAGCTAAATTAAGTTATCGGGACTCCAAAAACGTAAAGAACATGAAAAACGGGGCTAGAATGGACTTACCATGAAGCTTGGAAAGCTTGAAAACCCTATCCATGGCTTCCCACATGTTAAATTCGGCCTAAGCTTGAATTTTGTTTTTAATTCATTTAATTCACTAAATTACCAAAATGCCCCTTAAAAAATCTTTTGAAACATACCCATCCATGTCCAATTTTGTCCACCAACTTAACCAATGGAGTAATTATCATTTAAGGACCTCCAATTTAAAATTTCATAACAATTGGACACATCTAACATGTAGAACTCAACTTTTGCACTTTTTACAATTTAGTCCTTTTGACTAAATTGAGTGCCCAAATGTCCAAAATTTTCGAATGAGATTTTCATGATATCATTTCGTGAAATTGTAGACCACAAAAATATAAATAAAATAAATTTCTCCACGTCGAATTTGTGGTCCCGAAACCACTGTTCTGACTAAGCCCAAAATCGGGCTATTACAGACCACTCCGCAATTAAGTACATATTAGCTAAGAAAGATGCTAAGCCGAGATTGATTCGGTGGGTGCTTCTACTTCAAGAGTTCGATCTAGAAATTCAAGATCGAAGGGGAGTAGAAAACCAAGTAGCAGATCACCTATCCATATTAGAGCCGCAAGAGGGAAATTCTCCACTCGTACCGATCCAAGAGACATTTCCAGATGAACACATACTGAAGGTAAATCATGTCCATAATATTCCTTGGTTTGCTGATTTTGCTAACTATTTAGCTTGTGTTTGATGTCGATTGATAAAACATATCAACAAAGAAAAACGTTTCTTCACGATGTGAAGTGCTATTTTTGGGAAGAGCCATATTTGCTTAAAAAGTGTGTAGATCAGGTGATTAGGAGATGTGTGGCAGAAGATGAAATACCAAAGATTTTATACCACTGTCATTCAACTCCGAGTGGGGGACACTTCGGAGGTACTCGTACAGCGGCCAAAGTATTGCAAGCCGGATTCTTTTGGCCAACACTATTCAAGGATGCATATGCTTATGTAAAGAGTTGTGATCGATATCAGAGGGTTGGAAATGTCACCAACAGAAACGAAATGCCTCGAACAAATATCATTGAGGTAGAATTGTTCGATGTTTGGGGTATTGACTTCCTTGGTCCTTTCCCTCCGTCTTTTGGTCACAAATACATATTGGTAGCAGTAGATTATGTGTCCAAGTGGGTCGAGGCTGAAGCTTATCCTACGAACGATGCCAAGGTTGTGATGAAATGCTTGCAGAAACATGTGTTCACAAGGTTCGGAACCCCAAGAGCTATTATCAGCGATGAAGGGACCCACTTTGTGAACAAGTGGTTAAAATGGTTGCTAGATAAACATGGAGTGAAGCATAAGGTTGCTACAGCTTACCATCCACAGACAAATGGGCAAGCTGAGCTAGCGAATAAGGAGATCAAAGGCATACTTGAGAAGGTAGTTTACCCAAACCAACGAGATTGGTCCAAGGGACTAGATGATGCTTTATGGGCTTACAGAACAGCATACAAGACACCCCTAGGAATGTCACCCTATAGGTTGGTCTTTGGGAAAGCCTGTCATCTACCTCTGGAGTTAGAGCACAGAGCTTACTGGGCTCTTCGACAACTTAATTTGGATCTCAAGCTGGCTAAAGAGAAACGGATGCTCCAACTCAAAGAGCTAGAAGAATTTCGAATGTTCTCATACGAAAATGCCAAATTACTTAAAGAAAGACTCAAGAAATGGCATGAAAAGCATATTCGAGTTCGAAAGTTTGAAACAGGTCAGCAAGTCTTGTTATTTAATTCCAAATTGAAGTTCTTTCCAGGTAAGTTAAAATCATGTTGGTCCGATCCATTTACGATTCATCGCGTCTATCCATACGGAGTTGTGGAACTCCAAGGTAAGGGAGGTAATTTTCAAGTCAATGCTCAGCATTTGAAACATTACTACGGAGAAAGACCTGAACGAGATCAAATCTTGTTCAGTTTATCTTATCTTTAAATTTTCTTGTTTTCAATAAATTATTTAGGGTATATTTTCGGGTTTAGTATGTTTAAATAAATTCTGTCTAGGAGATTGGAACTTAAGCGAGACCGCTTGTGACCCCTCCAATCTTTCCTGGGAATTGATTTTTACATAATTTTCCAAGAAATTAGCTCCTAAATGACAAAATAAATTTTTGGTTTTCCAAATAAAAAGGTAAATTTTTACCCAAGTCTTAAATTGCAACTCAATTTCAAATTTTCATTAAGTCTAGGGACTTAATTGAATTATTTTCAAAATTTAGTTGCTATTTTCGTAAATAATAAAAACTAGGTGCCTCTTTTTGTAAATATTTTTAAAAGGCATCTAGAATAAATATTTTTAATTAATATCATACTTATAAATTATTGATAAACTTTAATATATAATTATATTCATTATAATTTATATATTAACTTTTATCAACTTAGCTTAGGATTAGAATCAATTTTACTTTATGTTTATCTTAATAATTTAATAGCAATTGATAATTTTATATGTGTATATTTAATTATTAATTGTTGTTAATCTTGAGTAAAATTAGAATTGGACTCTTATTTTTAATTCTTTAATTGTTCTAAGAGTTCTACTCTAATTCATACTTCTCCCTCTATAAATTGTACCCTTGTTTCTCCCCATTCATTCATCACTCAAAACCCAAAACACCAACACCCAAGTGCCGCAAGTCCCTAGCCACAACAAGCATCCGGCCAGCAACTCCAGCACACACCACACGCCCCAGCTCCAGTAGCTGCCCAGGTCGTGGCCTCGTGCCTGCTGCCTCCAGCCCGCGTGCTTGTTGTGCACCATCGCCCCGCACACTCGACCAGCCCGTGGCCTACCTACCGCAGGGCCTTGGCGTCACTTGTTTGTAGCCCCCTCGTGCATTGCTACTCGCTCCAGCTCCATCAGCCGTGCGCCTTGCTACTTTGTGTGCTTAGGCGACACTCTTCCTTCACCCAACCTGAGCCAAAAGCCTTCAACCTTTCTTTTTAAAATTCCATCTTTTGTTCATTAGTATATTTTACTTTAAGAGTTCTTAATTTTTACAAGGAAGGTGGTTAATCATGCCTCGCAAGAGAGCTCATGCCTCCGCCCAAATTGACGAAGCACAAAACAAATTTCACTGTGAAGAAGCCAAAGCAGGATACGAAAGTATTTTCAAAAATCAACAGATGCATCCAGAGAAAGGCTTCACATTGAAGGAAAGCAACTATAGAGATTTTATGGCACGTATTTGTCAGGTTGCTGAAGCACTTAATTGGGAATTGTTTTGTGAAAAGAGACCAAGTGTGGATGAGGAACTAGTTCATGAATTCTACGCGAACTTAACCTCAAGTGAATTGACCAAAGTTCCAGTCCGCAAAATCAAGGTACCAATAAATTCAAATGATATTAATGAATTCTGTGAATTACCTAATTTTACAACGATGAATATTCTTCTCTGTTGAGCAACATTAAGCCTGAAAATCTGCAAGAGGTTCTCGAGGAACTTACAGTTCCAGGTTCTAAGTGGACTGTGTCAAAGCAAGGAATCCATGTAATAGTCCGATTTATACCCTAGTCGGAACAGTGGTTTTGGAACCACAAATCCGAGTCAGTATAATATTTTTAATAATATATTCTGTACCGTTGAGATATGATTAAGCATGTGCTAAATCTTTGTTAGTTAGTTTATCTGTCTGTGTGTTTAATTTGACTTAACGATGAAATTGCATTAAATATGAATGTTGTATGCTATATGTTAAAGTGCTTATGTGTTATGGCTTTTTGAATATGAGGGCTTATGTAGCAATTTGGCCATTTTCATGGTTAATGGATGGCTAAAGTCATAAATGACCTTATAACTATGTTTTATACATTTTTATATGAAAGGTTATATTGGTAAATTAGTTTATATCATATTATTAACAAAACTAAAGCTTAAAATAAGCTTTGTTTAATTGTTCATCCACCAAATATACACAAAAGAAAAAGAAAAGAGAAAGAAGCTTGATATTCGGCCTTTGTAAGCTCTAATTAAGGTATGATTTGGTTTCGATTTTTGAGAATTTCTATGTTTTTGTAATCTTGCTTCGTCTACTATCAAAACCATGTTTCAATTTTGTGTATTGGTGATGTTTGCAAGTTATGCCATTGATGCTATGTTGAGTTTTGTGATGTTTTAAGGTGTTAAATGATAGATTGGTGGTAAATGAATATGTTTTGTTCTTGAAGTTTTGATGAATTTAGCTAAAAAGGGCTAGATTGAGAAAATGTTATTTTAGAGGACTAAATTGTCAATTTGATGAAAAGTATGGGCTTGTATGATGTATATATATATTCGGCTAACTTGGTTGTATATTGAATTTGTGAATTTGATGTTTTGAGAAAAATGGACTAAATTGATTAAGTGTGCAAATGTGAGGACTAATTTGCAAATTGCCCTAAATGAGTGTCCTTGGATTGAATTGAATGAATTATTGAATAAAAGGGGTTAATTCTTAATATGTTTAGATCAAGAATCGAGGAAAACAGATTTGGATCGCGAGAAAGCGAAAGTTATCGAGTAGCCGTTTTCTATTCCGATAAACCGAATCTGAGGTAAGTCTTTATACAAATAAATGAATATGTATGCATTTGTAATTGTTCGTATCTTTAATGATGATAATGAATATTTATGAGAAATTCTGTAATTGAATTCCGAGATAAGTTCGGTATAATGACTAAGTCTGAGAAGCCTCGTACGAACCTTGACATAGGTATCTGTTCTATTTTATCATGTAAGACCACGCTGAGACGTAAGCATTGATTTGAGATTTGTGTAAGACCCTGTCCGGGACAATGGCATCGATATCTAATTATATGTAAGACCACGTCTGGGACGTTGGCATCATTATGACACTTACGTGTAAGACCATGTCTGGGACATCGGCATCGTTTTGATTCGTATAAGACCCTGTCTGGGACAGCAGCATCGATATCCGAGTGCATGTAAGACCTCGTTTGGGACATTGGCATTGTGCAATTGTTCTGAGTTTTCTGAATATCCTATTAGATTTATTACGGTTCAACGGGCAAGTCTATGATACTAATTGCAAAACCGAGCTATGAACAAATATGTGATTGTAAATCCAATTCAGGTATGTTGATTATACACTAATTGTGTATACAAGGTAAGCATCAATACGATCTTACTATGATGCTATGAATATGGAATTGATGATATGTTGTATAAAGTTTTGGTGAAATGAGATATGTGATTGTATGATCTTTGAGTTATGAATATGGCTAATGTGGTAAGCAAGTATATGCATTTTATGCTAAGTTTGCTAGTATATTGACTTACTAAGCTTTTGGAAAGCTTACTCTGTGTTTAATCTATTTTACAGGTCGTCAAAGCTACTGAAGGCTCGGGACCGTCAAGGATCGTCATCACACTACTAATATCATTTTGGTACACCTTGGATATGTATATAGCTAGATATGGCATGTATATGCTAGTTCTTGTGATGATTTGTAAAGTGAACTTAACCCTGTGATTTGGCAAGTTATGTTTTGGTATCATGCTTAGACAAATGTGATATGTGAAGTGGTTATGATATGATTAGTTGATATATGGAATGGTTATGAGATGGTAAGTATATAGACAAATGGTGCATGGGTATAATTGAGTTATAGTTATGCAAATTGGTATGTTTAGTATTGGTTTTAAATGTATATATTGAATAAAAACTTAATGTATAGTTGTGATTATCTTATTGATCAAATGTGCATGATTTGGATGGCTATTTGTATGTTTTTGGTTGCCATATATGCTTGATATGTGTTGGTGAATGATGCTTATAGGTATGAACCTTTTGGTTGGCATTTTGGCCTTGTAAATGACCTATAATGTCACACGGTTGTGGCACACGGGCGTGCCTTAGACCGTGGGTAAATTGGCTGGATTCAGCCTAAAATCACACGGCCCCGACACGGGCGTGTCATCTGGCCGTGGTGTGCAAGTCTGTAGCTAACATAAAAATACACGGCCTCGACACGGGTGTGCTTGGTGGCTGTGGTGGGGAAGTAAGTATTTGGCCTAAAAATACACGGCCATGGCACACGAGCGTGCCTAATGACCGTGTTGGTATAGTCAGTATAAAAACGGATGGTTACACGGGGGTGTATAGAAGCCGTGGAGGGCACATGGTCTCCTCCCACGACGTGTCTCCCCTGTATTTTAGAAAAGTTTCAAATTTTCATGGAATTTCGTATGTGTTTTAGTTTAGTCCCGACTCGGTTTATAAGCATGCTTAAGGTCTCGAGGACTCGATTAAGGGACATTATGTCTAAGAATGACGATTGAATGTATGATTTTGTCTGTGAATGTTTCCGATCTGTCCGGTAATGCTCCTAACCTTAATCCGGTGATGAACTCGGGATAGGGGTGTTACATTTGATTGGTATCAGAGCTACGATATAGCCAATTCCTAGACTAACGTAGCGTGTCAGAGTCTAGCTATACATGCCATATATCTAAACTGTGATAGTGTGATGAATCCTAACGTATAAATGTGATTTTCATATAGTAATGGATCCCGAAAGAGCAATAGCTAACGACGTAGAAAGTAATGCGCCTACTCCCACGCAAGGGACAGTGCCCTCTGAATCGAGATCGGCTACGAGCGGTCAGGAGGGAGAAGCTAAATAAGCTTTCTTCCAGATGATGAGTGAGTAGTTCACTCAGTTTGTAAAGAATAACCCGACTGTTTCGCAACCCTCGCCCCCAGTTAATCTCCCTCAGACTACAGTTGTGCCACCGGTTATGCATCTGAATCTGTTAAATAAGCCTCCTATTGACAAGATCCGTAAGTATGGGGCCGAAGAATTCTGAGCTACTAAAGATGATGATGCCGAAAAGGCCGAGTTCTGAATTGAAAATACTATCTAGGTATTTGATGAAATTTCTCTGACTCTGGATGAATGTATAAAATATGTTCTATCATTACTCTGAGATGCAACTTATCAATGGTGGAAAACTCTAATTTCTGTTGTTCCAAGAGAACGAGTTACATGGGATTTCTTTTAGATCGAGTTTTGAAAGAAGTATATCAGTGAGAGATTTGTTGATCAGAAACGGAAAGAATTTCTAGAACTTAAACAGGGCCGTATGTCTGTTACAGAATATGAACGAGAATTTGTGAGACTGAGTCAGTATGCTCGAGAATGTGTATCATCTGAAGCTGTAATGTGCAAAAGGTTTGAAGATGGCCTTAATGAATACATTCGTCTGTTAGTCGGGATTTTGGAAATAAAAGAGTTTGTTGTACTCGTTGACAAAGCTTGCAAAGCTGAGGCACTCGGGAAAGATAAGAGACTAGCTGAATCTGAAGCCCGTGATATGAGAAAAAGATTTCCAAGCAAATCATTTCAGTCATCTTCAAAGAAATTCAGAGATAACCAGAGTCGTTCCAGAGATATTGTGGGACATGCGAATAGAAATCAATCTAGACCACAAATGAGTTCTAAAACTCTAGCAACTTTAGTGGCCAGTGTTAGTAATGTTCGATCCAAGAGACCCGAATGTAAACATTGTGGAAAGAGGCACCCGGGAAACTGTAAATTAAACGACAGAGCTTGTTTTAGATGTGGATCGCTTGATCATTTTATACGTGATTGCCCTGAGTGTGTCGAACCAGAGATTGTTCAGAATTTGAGATCTGATAATGCACCTGTGAGAGGTAGGCCATCGAAAAATGTCAGAAATGTTAGTTGTAGTCAGAGAACTACGAAACACAATGTTGTTAGATCCGAAGCTAGAGCGCCAGCCAGAGCATATGCTATTCGAGCTCGAGAAGAAGCTTCGTCACCAGATGTTATAACGGGTACTTTTACTCTTTATGATACTTCTGTGATTGCTTTGATATACCCAGGTTCTACTCATTCATATATATGCATGAATTTAGTATTCATTAAGACTTTGCCTGTAGAGTCTACTGAGTTTGCTATAAAAATATCAAACCCCTTAGGTAAATGTGTCCTTCCAGACAAAGTACGCAAGAATTGTTCGTTAATGTTTCAAGATATCTGTTTCCCTGCTAATCTGATGCTCTTGCCATTTGATGAGTTTGATATTATTCTGGGTATGGATTGGTTGTTTATGCATGATGCTGTTGTGAACTGCAAAAGAAAGACTATAGCTTTGAGATGTCTGAATGATGAGATTGTACGAGTTGAATCTAATGATTTGAATAGATTGCCTGCTGTGATATCTGTTTTGAAAGCTCAGAGTTGTTTGAATAAGGGATATGAGGCATATTTCGCTTATGTGATTGATTCGAAAATGTCTGAAAGGAAGATAGAGTCAGTGCCTGTTGTCTGTGAGTTCTCTGATGTGTTCCCTGAAGAATTACCGGGTTTACCTCTAATTTGAGAAGTTGAGTTTGGTATTGAATTGTTGTCTAGTACTACACCTATTTCGATAAGTCCGTATAGAATGGAACCAACAGAGTTAAAAGAATTAAAGTTACAATTGCAAGAGTTGACGGATAAAGGGTTTGCTAGACCGAGTTTCTCGCCTTGGGGTGCTCCTGTTTTGTTTGTGAAAAAGAAAGATGGCACGATGAGAATGTGCATTGATTATCGTCAGTTGAATAAGGTGACAATAAAGAATAAATATCCGTTCCCAGAATTGATGACTTGTTTGATCAGTTGAAAGGAGCTACTGTGTTTTCCAAGATTGATCTGAGATCGGGATATTACCAGTTGAGAGTGAAAGATTCAGATATTCCGAAGACTGCTTTCAGAATGAGGTACGAGCATTACAAATTTTTAGTTATGCCATTTGGACTAACCAATGCTCCTGCTGTTTTTATGGATCTGATGAACATAATTTTTAAACCGTACCTAGAACGATTTGTTGTGGTATTCATAGATGACATTTTGATTTATTCTCGTGATGAGGCTGAACATGTGGAACATTTGAAAGTTATTTTACAAACTTTAAGAGAAAAGCAATTGAATGCGAAATTCAGCAAATGTGAGTTCTGGTTGCACGAGGTTAGTTTTCTGGGACATATTGTGTCAGCATCTGGGATTCGAGTTGATTCGAGCAAGATTTCTTCTATTTTGAATTGGAAACCTTCGAGAAATGTATCTGAAGTCCGCAGTTTTCTGGGTTTGGCTGGTTATTATCGCATATTTGTGAAAAGCTTTTCGACAATAGCTACTCCATTGACTAAATTACTTCAGAAAGATGTCAGATTCGAATGGTTAGATAAATGCCAGAAAAGTTTTGATCAGTTGAAAACTCATAATGAAGCTCAGTGTTGTTAGTACAATGGAATCGGGTAAAGGATTTTTTGTATACAGTGATGCTTCGTTAAATGGTCTGGGATGTGTTTTAATGTAGGAAGGCAAAGTGGTAGGTTATGCCTTGAGATAGTTGAAGCCTCATGAAAAGAATTATCCGACGCACGACCTTGAGTTAACTGCGATTGTGTTGCTAAAAATTTGGTGTCATTATCTGTACGGTGAGAAATGTCACGTGTTTTTAGATAATAAAAGTCTGAAATATCTGATGACTCAGAAAGATTTGAACCTGTGTCAAAGAAGATGGTTGAGCTGCTAAAAGATTGTGAACTCGTGATAGATTATCATCCGGGTAAAGCGAATGTTGTTGCTGATGCTTTGAGTAGAAAATCATTGTTTGCATTATGTGCCTTGAATGCTTAGTTTGATTTATCTGATGATAGTTCTGTGTTAGCTAAATTAAAATCCAAACAGTTGTTCTTAAAATAGATATGCGATGCTCAGAAATCTGATAATGAATTGCTAGCAAAACGAGCTCAGTGTGAGGTGAATTCTGAATCTGAATTTCAAATTGTTGATGATTTTTGAGATTCCAGGATTGTATCTGTGTTCCGAGAAATCTAGAGTTAGTTCAGTTGATCTTGAATGAAGCTCATAATAGTCGTCTATCTGTTCATCCGAGAAGCACGAAAATGTATCAAGATTTGAAACGGCACTACTGGTGGTCTGGTATGAAACGGGACATTTTTGACTTTATTTCAAAATGTTTAGTTTGTCAGCAAGTGAAAGCCGAATATCAAGTTCCGTCTGGGTTGCTGCAACTAATTCTGATTCCTAAGTGGAAGTGGGATAAAGTAACCATGGACTTTGTTTATGGTTTACCTCAAACTCCGAGAAAGAAAGATGCGATATGGGTCGTGGTTGATAGATTAACAAAATCTGCCCATTTTATCCCAGTAAAATTTGATTTACCACTTGACAGGTTAGCCGAGCTCTATATTTTTGAGATTGTAAAATTGCACGGAGTGCCACTGTCTATTGTATCCGATAGAGATCCGAGGTTTACGTCAAGATTTTAGAAGAAATTATAAGAAGCTTTGGGAATGAAATTACACTTCAGTACAGCTTTCCATCCGCAAACTGATGGTCAGTCCGAACGGACTATTCAAATTCTAGAAGACATGTTAAGATGCTGCATACTAGAGTTTAATGGTTCATGGGAACAGTATCTACCCTTGATTGAATTTACATACAATAATAGTTTTTAGTCGAGTATCAAAATGGCACCTTATGAAGCTTTGTACGGACGGAAATGATGTACACCTTTGTATTGGACTGAACTCAGTGAGAATAAGTTACATAGGGTTGATCTGATAAAAGATTCAGAACAGAAAGTGAAACTAATCCAAGATTGTTTGGAAGCAGCATCTGATCGGCAGAAGTCTTATGCAGACTTGAAACGAAAAGATATAAAATTTGAAATTGGTGACATAGTATTTCTGAAAGTGTCTCCATGGAAAAAAGTGCTTCGATTCGGACGTAAAGGTAAATTAAGTCCAAGGTTCATCGAACCGTATGAGATCATTGAGCGTGTTGGACCTGTTGCATATAGATTAAAGTTGCCTTCTGAACTAGAAAAGATACACAACGTATTTCATGTTTCAATGCTTCTTAGATACCAATCAGATCCGTCACATGTGATTGCCCCATCTGAAATTGAAATCTGATCAGATATGACATTTGAAGAGGAACCTATCCGTATCCTAGCTCGTGAAGTGAAAGAGTTGAGAAATAAGAAAATTCCATTAGTAAAAGTACTGTGGAATCAACATGGGATAGAAGAGGCTATGTGGGAGCTTGAAATTTCAGTGAGACAACAATATCTGAATCTGTTTAACAGTAAGATTTTCAGGGATGAAAATCCCTAAGGGGGGAAGAATTGTAACAGTTCGGTTTATACCCTAGTCGAAACAGTGGTTTTGGAACCACAAATCTGAGTTAGTATAATATTTTTAATAATATATTCTGTGCTGTTGAGATATGATTAAGCATACGCTAAATTTTTGTAAGTTAATTTATCTGTCTTTGTGTTTAATTTGACGAAAGGATGAAATTCCATTAAATATGAAAGTTGTATGCTATATGTTAAAGTGCTTATGTGTTATGGCTTTTTGAATATGAGGACTTATGTGGCAATTTGGCCATTTCCATGGTTAATGGATGGCTAAGGTCATAAATGACCTTGTAACTATGTTTTATACATTTTTATATGAAAGGTTAGATTGATAAATTAGTTTATATCATATTATTAACAAAACTAAAGCTTAAAATAAGCTTTAATTCATTGTTCATCCACCGAATATACACAAAAGAAAAGAAAAGAGAAAGAAGCTTGATATTCGACCTTTGTAAGCTCTAATTAAGGTATGATTTGGTTTCGATTTTTGATAATTTCTACGTTTTTGTAATCGTTGCTTCGTCTACTATCAAAACCATGTTTCAATTTTGTGTATTGGTGATGTTTGCAAGTTATGCCATTGATGCTATGTTGAGTTTTGTGATGTTTTAAGGTGTTAAATGATAGATTGGTGGTAGATGAATATGTTTTGTTCTTGAAGTTTTGATGAATTTAGCTAAAAAGGGCTAGATTGAGAAAATGTTATTTTGGAGGACTAAATTGTCAATTTGATGAAAAGTATGGGCTTGTATGATGTATATATATTCGGCTAAGCTTGGTTGTATATTGAATTTGTGAATTTGATGTTTTGAGAAAAATGGACTAAATTGATTAAGTGTGCAAATGTGAGGACTAATTTGCAAATTACCCTAAATGAGTGTCCTTGGATTGAATTGAATGAATTATTGAATAAAAGGGGTTAATTCTTAATGTGTTCAGATCAAGAATCGAGGAAAACGGATTTAGATCGCGGGAAAGCAAAAGTTATTGAGTAGCCGTTTTCTATTCCGATAAATCGAATCCGAGGTAAGTCTTTATACAAATAAATGAATATGTATGCATTTGTAATTGTTCATATGTTTAATGATGATTATGAATGTTTATGGGAAATTCTGTAATTGAATTCCGAGATAAGTTCGGTATAATGACTAAGTCTGAGAAGCCTCGTACGAACCTTGACATAGGTATATGTTCTGTTTTATCATGTAAGACCACATTTGGGACGTTGGCATTAATTTGAGATTCGTGTAAGACCCTGTCCCGGACAGTGGAATCGATATCTGATTCTGTGTAAGACCACGTCTGGGATGTTGGCATCATTATGACACTTACGTGTAAGACCATGTCTGGGACATCGGCATCATTTTGATTCGTATAAGACCCTGTCTGGGACAGTGGCATCGATATCCGAGTGCATGTAAGACCTCGTTTGGGACATTAGCATTGTACAATTATTCTGAGTTTTCTGAATATCCTATTAGATTTATTACGGTTCAACGGGCAAGTCTATGATACTAATTGCAAAACTGAGCTATGAACAAATATGTGATTGTAAATCCAATTCAGGTATGTTGATTATACACTAATTGTGTATACAATGTAAGCATCAATATGATCTTACTATGATGCTATGAATATGGAATTGATGATATGTTGTATAAAGTTTTGGTGAAATGAGATATGTGATTGTATGATCTTTGAGTTATGAATATGGCTAATGTGGTCAAAAGTGTATGAACCAAAGCAAGTATATGCATTTTATGCTAAGTTTGCTAGTATATTGACTTACTAAGCTTTTGGAAAGCTTACTCTGTGTTTAATCTATTTTACAGGTCGTCAAAGCTACTGAAGGCTCGAGACCGTCAAGGATCGTCATCACACTACTAATATCATTTTGGTACACCTTGGATATGTATATAGCTAGATATGGCATGTATATGCTAGTTCTTGTGATGATTTGTAAAGTGAACTTAACCCTGTGATTTGGCAAGTTATGTTTTGGTATCATGCTTAGACGAATGTGATATGTGAAGTGGTTATGATATGATTAGTTGATATATGGAATGGTTATGAGATGGTAAGTATATAGACAAATGGTGCATGGGTATAATTGAGTTATAGTGATGCAAATTGGTATGTTTAGTATTGGTTTTGAATGTATATATTGAATTAAAACTTAATGTATGGTTGTGATTATCTTATTGATCAAATGTGCATGTTTTGGATGGCTATTTGTATGTTTTTAGTTGCCATATATGCTTGATATGTGTTGGTGAATGATATTTACAGGTATGAACCTTTTTGGTTGGCATTTTGGCCTTGTAAATGACCTATAATGTCACACGGTTGTGGCACACGGGCGTGCCTTAGACCGTGGGTAAATTGGTAGGATTCAGCCTAAAATCACACGGCCTCGATACGGGCGTGTCATCTGGCTGTGGTGTGCTAGTCAGTAGCTAACATAAAAATACACGGCCTCCACACGGGTGTGCTTGGTGGCCGTGGTGGGGAAGTCAGTATTTGGCCTAAAAATACACGGCCATGGCACACGGGCGTGCCTAATGACCGTGTTGGTATAGTCAGTATAAACACGGATGGTTAACGGGGGTGTATAGAAGCCGTGGAGGGCACATGGTCTCCTCCCACGGGCGTGTCTCCCCGGTATTTTAGAAAAGTTTCAAATTTTCATGGAATTTAGTATGTGTTTTAGTTTAGTCCCGACTCAGTTTATAAGCATGCTTAAGGTCTCGAGGACCCGATTAAGGGACATTATGTCTGAGACTGATGATTGAATGTATGATTTTGTCTGTGAATGTTTCCGACCTGTCCGGTAACGCTCCTAACCTTAATCCAGTGACGGACTTGGGGATAGGGGTGTTACAATCCACACGTGTCGAAGAGTGTATTTGACACCACTTGCGAAGGTATGGTTCTGTTCCATTCGTTTCAGCCTTATGCCTAGTTCGCATAGGACTACAATCTCATTAGAGTGAATGGTCCTATTATACTCGATTCTAACTGGAAAGACCGTTGATGTGGACAAAATCATCCTGAGAGAAATGCGAAATTGTGCCGTTAGACGTTCTGGCCCGGCCTATTTCCCTTTTACAATAACAATTTTATGCTTAAAAGCAAAACTCCTGGCGGACGTGAAGGGGATAGAGTATAGTCAAGGCACAATCACCGATTGGGACCTCTACCGAGTAGCCGAAGATTCTATTCTACAGCAGCAAGTTGAAGAAAGCGAGGATCCCGAAAAAGTAGAAGATGATCCCACAGAAATCCCGCCAGAGCAATCAACTGAAGTCCCTAGTGAGGCAGAACCAATGGGACCAGAAGCTAAACCTGAGATTGAAACTTCAATGTTTGGAGCTCCACCGCCTAGCCCAGATCTTCGTGATGAGCTGTTGAAGCGATGGACTTAATGCAACACATGCAATGGCAGCAACAAGCCTACTGGAGATACTTAAAAATAAAAGATGACTCAATGAGGAGTGCCCTCAAGAAAATTTATAATGACCCATTTATTTTTGTGCCTGAGTTTCCAGATTTCATATTTGAACCATGGATTTCACCATCAAAGAGGGAGCAAGGCGATTCATGCAGAGGCAACACTGATGGAGCAAAAGATGAGTCGAATTCGGAAGGATCGGCAGACAAATAAAAAAAGGGGAGGACTTCAACTTTAGTTTATTTTGATTCTTAAGTTATTTTAGGATTAGGTTAATTAGGAATTTTTAGTTTTGCACAATAAAACAAGAGATAGGAATCATGAATAAAATCTGAACAAGTCACAAAGGCTAAAATGTGGCAATAGATATATATATGTCTAGGATTGAATTTTAGAGAGAGCCTGGTACTTAAGCAGTCAAATTGACTCACCTCCTCTATTCTAAAAATCCTAGCTAGTGTATAGTATCTATTCACTTTAAACAATGAGGACATTGTTCACCTTAAGTAGGGGGGACCAAAAATTTGAATTAATTCCACTCAGAATAAAATTTTCTTTTAATTATGATTAGGATATATTTTGTTCAATAATTTGAAATTTTGTTAAGTATGCTGAACTTCAGTATTAATGAAGTTCTACTATTTCAATAAGTTATTATGTTAACTTAATAATGATATGAATGTATTTTTAATAAAGCATGCAAATTCGTACCATAAAATTTTTAGTTCCCTACGACAAAATTAGGCATGCTGGAAAGTTTAAGTCTTTAGAATTGACTTAGTAATTTCTTGAGGCGAAATCCTAGGAAGCATGGAATACTGAAAATGACTTAGGCAACTATTGTTTAGATCGTTTGAGCCTTTCAAGCCGACCCTGATAAAATTATCCTTTGAAACCCAATTTTGAGACTATATGGCCTAATTTTATTTGGACCTATGCAATATTTAGCCATCAATTTTCTCTTCATTACTTTAAAATTTTCCCAAACACTAGACTCAGTACTATTCAGAATATCGCTTGAAAATAAGTTTGGGGGGGTTGAAAAGAAGTATCAATTGCTCGAAAAATTTGTAGTACATGAAGCAAGTGCTCGAATTTGAGCTTGAATTTAAAAGAAAAAAACATGTACTCGAAATAAATGATCAAAAGAGCAAGAGTTGGTGTATCAAGGGTAAGAATTTCGAAGGCTCGATTTTAAGCTGAGTCTAGGGTTTTAAAGCAAAAAATTTGTCTATCTTTTACCTACCCCTAAGCCCAGCCACATTACAACCTTATTAAAGACCTATTTATTCAAAGTTCCAATGTTACCTACATTAGTGGAGAGAAATTGCTTTGTTCAACATATGAAGACATCATTTAAGCTTAATGATTGCAGTTTAATTTTGAATAAGGAATTAAAATAAAAATTGGTGGTAACATGTCTTTATTAAGAAACATTTAGTCTAATTTTGCTAGTATAATAATTGTTGGAGGTAATTTGAACGATATGTATACTTAAGTAGCATAACTATCAAATTTCTTATTTTTGAGCATAAGTATATTAAATTCATAATTTTGAGAAGAAAGTTGTTCTGAATGAGTTTTTAAAAGGTGTTTCTGAGAAAATTCTTTTCAAATTTGTGCATTACTCGGGACGAGCAATGAATTAAGTTGTGGAAACTCAAAAATTTATACACTTTTTCATGCCCTTTTTAACTCAAATTTATGCAGTTTCGAATAAATTCTTGTCGAAAAATAATTAAATATTATAAAATAATTAAATTGTGCTAAAAATATGAACATGATGAATTTTAATTAATTTTATAGTTAATTTTGATTTATTTTGACTATTTTAAATGATTCACACAAAGGGCGAAAATTGGCTCTCAGTGGAACTTCGCTTGAAGAACAAAACCGAGAAGCAATTTGAAGTATCAAGGCGAATTTATTTCTAGCCCAAGATGGTCCAATTATGAATATTTCATCATAATATAATTAATTTTAATTTATTCCTAATTTAATTTGGGCTAAATAAATTATTATTAATTAATTATGGAAAAGGGTCCAGTTATACCGCACTGGTTGAACCGAATTCAGTGAACCAACCCAGCCACCAATTGGACAGCCCAAACTTCCATACGCTGGCCCAAATCAGATTATTATCTGATTAATTAAGCTTGCAAAGAAGCCCTTGAAGACCTTTCAAAGTTGCAGTCAAACCCCTCCAAATTTAGTGTCTTTGTAGATTTGCCCCATGTCATATTTAGCAAAGTTGAATCCATCAACTTTGCCACATAGATGGCTGGCCAAGGGAGGTCTCTTTGGCTGCTACTATTTGCTATTTTTAGCAGCCACAATCAGCTATAAAAACCATCCCTTGCTGATCATTCAAACTATCCCTCAATCTTTCAACATTCTCATTCTTGCTTCTCTCCATTCCTCTCCATTCTCTCTTCTTTTTCATTCCATTTCCCGTTCTTCTTGTGCCGATTTCCCCCCTTGGAAAAGAGGTGTTTTCTCAGCCATTTGGAGCAGCAATTGGAGTGTTCATAAGCCACCTTGATAGCCGAGGACAACGGAGAACGAAGAACAAAGAAATCAATCAAGCCACGGAGAAACACTAGATTTGCTTCTTGTTCCTTATCTCTTTAAATTTCGTTGTTGTTTTGACAAACATGTTTATGAATATTTATGCTACTGAAATGATTAATTTAATCAACTTAGCTTGAATTTAATTTGTGTTGGGTTGATTGCATTTTGTCCTCTTAAATTATTAAAATTTTGTTTATGCTGTTATAGGCCTCGGTAAAATGCTTGATTAAGTAAAATCATGTTTAAGTTATTCAAGCATTATAATTGTTTAGATAGCTAATGAATTAATTATTTAAAGGCATTGAAATTGTAATTAATGGACACAATACTTAATCTGTGCATGTTTAATTCTTCTAAGGTAGCTGAAGATTAAATTAGCATTGTATTTGGCGATACACATGCCTTGCATAACTTGCAAGATTTTTGTGATTAAATTGTTTCAAGGTAAGGATACTTTGTTACCTCACATGATCTTTTATATGCTTATTAGGTTGAATTAATCGGTTGAATCACATAGGAATATGCGAGAGATTGTTTAATTTAATAAGTATGTATGTGCAATAACATATAAATATGTTCATAAGTTAGCAAATTACCGAGTTGTTGTGATTTATTCATAACAAGTATAAGCATAAGTTTAATAATTCTAATGTAAGAAATGTAATTAATCCAACACAATTATATCATCTTGATTAAAATCAGTTTTTGAAATCATGCACTAGAACTTTGTTTTATTTTGTTTTACATCGCTTTTCTTTTAGTTTTAAAATATTTCTTAAATCCAAATATTTTTCCTTCACCAAAGTGTTTGAAATCATTTTCATAAATAATTCTTTTACAGTCCCTGTGGGTACGATAACTCGATATATACTTGTCACTTTATTACTTGTTACAATTGTGTACACTTGCACATTTCCACAGTTCCACTTTATAAACTATGTGATGAAAACATCCTTAATTGTTAATTGGTTATATTGACACTGATTGTAATTATAAGGGATGATATGTTTCATGAAGGTTTTGTCAAATACTTGACTGGTATAATGTGTATAATTGTTAAGGTTAAATTGATATGAAAAGGTATGCTAGTTGAGGTTTTACGGCATGTTGGTATGATTCTTCTTAGTTAATTTAATAGTCAAATATGTGATAAGTGAATTGTTTGTTTATTAGAAATTTTGGTATAATGTCTAGAGATTGTATTTGACTTGTAAATTGGATATGCTATCAATTATCATTTATGTCCGAAAATGATTAATGTATTATAGTGAAATGCTTATAAATTAGTAAAGTACAAGATTATATCGGACATTTGGTAATATTTACTAATGTTTTATAATTGAATGTCGTAACATATGTGTTTGGTTTATGAGGTGTAATATGCTTGCTTATCATCTAGATATTCGAATTTCATGCACGTAATGTTTGTATGTTCGAACTTTAGGTCTATTAAGTATAAGTTGTTTAGTTTTGATGTATGTTAATCGGTTTCATAATTTGATTAATAAATGTTAAGTATATGTTTGAACTTGAAAGCATGGATTATTTATGTATTATTAGTAATAAAGCATGAATAGAATTTTTTGTTGGTTAGCTGATCTATATGTGATAAAATGATTTATATGAGCTTGCTGAACTGTGTTATGTCAGATAATGCCTCTAACCTTAATTTGGCGACGGATACGGGTTAGGGGTGTTACACTTTAAGAATAAAATGTGGAGAAAAATGACACAAAAGGAGCTTGTGTTGTGGTGGCATGTAGTGTCTGAAGCATAGGAGAGGGCAAAGGTTCGAATCTCATGTCAAGCAAGGGTGTGGTTATTTTGTGGATTGGACGGTCAGAGTTTGTGTTGGAATTAAACTCTGCTGAAGGAGGGATCCCACATCGGGAAGCTAGCATGAGAGTAGACAAGAAGCTGGCTTTAAATAGAGCGATCTATGAGGAGCGTAAGCATACCTTGGTTGGCGTTTGGGCATAGGAGTGTTCGAAGCGCGGATTAGCTTCAGATTCCTATCAGGTGTGTTTTTCGCACTACTCTAACTGTAGAGCGGCAAATGCCAAAATGCCGGTCACACGGCGATGGTAGCCACACGAGCGTGCGAGCGCACATGTGGGAGCTTCGACGCGATAGTTGAGGCCATCATGAGTGTTCTTGTGGGCTTAGGCTGTTTACGCCACGATGGGCCAAAAAGGGCCATGTAGGGCCAATGGGCCTGTGGGCCCAATCGGATAAATTGTATGATTGTGTAGTAGATATTGGACTGGTCTATGTGAATCTCATATCTGCGGCTAGATTTGGGCTAAATAGGCCACACGAGCATGGGGGTCCATTTAGGCCGAGAATTGGCCCTAGGTCCATTCGCATCATTATATTTGTTTAGAATACTTGAGTCGCTCGAGGCGACTGTAGACCTTTTGAGGGGTTGATAAAATTACTGAAATACCCTTGGTTTACAAAATTACTGAAATACCCTCGGTTTGTAAAATTATTGATATTTGTTTAGAATGCCCCGATTTGTAAAATTACCGAAATACTCTCAATTTGCAAAATTACTGAAATACCCTCGATTTGCAAAATTATCGAAATACCCTTGATTTGTAAAATTACCGAAATACCTTCAGATTGCAAAATTATCGAAATACCGAATCTGGTGTGTCACATGAAAGTTTTTTTTGTTTTTTTCAAACCATCTTTGAGATTGTTAAAAACTTGTTTGAGAATTACAGCCTCTTTGTTGAAACCCAAAACACTTAAGCAATTGTTATTTACTTGAAAACATAATTATCTTTAAAAACCTTTTTGGTTGTGAAAATATATTTAAAATAAACAATTTACGAAAATGAGACGTTTGGGAATAGAGTTGCAGAAGCATTTTGAAAGAAAATCTTAGGCCTTATTACAACATTTAACCCAAAATAGTAGAGTAATAAAATAAACAAGAAAGAAGTCTGAAGTCCGAATAAACCATTTCTGAAGTATGGTCTCCATCGAGTCATCCATGGCCCAAGTCCACGTCACTGAGCATTACCTGAAATGTTTAAGAGAAAGGAGGGTAAGTTACAAGAACTCAGTGTGTAATCCCCTTACCATCACCCACTGGGTCGGAACACACATAGCAATATTTTGGGCCTAAGCCCATTTACAATAATAACATGTACATAATAAGCATATGATATGCAAATCCCAAACCAAACCTAATTTCCATCTGCTACACACCACCCGTACCAACCAGCACACCTGTGGGGATCAAGTCAACCCACCCCGCCAACACACCAATCGCAGGCATAAAGCCATTTAAAACGTAGGCACGAAGCCTTTTAATAACATGGCACGAAGCCTTTTTATAACATGGCACAAAGCCTTTTTATAACATGGCACAAAGCCTTTTAAATGATTGTGTGAGCCATCTGAACTAGATTTTGGCAACAGGCCTTTCATATTGTGGCAGAGCCACCGAACTAGATTTTGGCAACAGGCCTTTCTTCTCTTAATCAATTATCCCAACCCATGCAATCATGTATGCATATACAAAGCATAACAATATTCATAGAATAATTTCAACATAAGGCCTATAACACAAGTTGGCCCATTAAGCAATCTAGAAAATTTGGCCCATTAATCGATCTAGCAAATTTCACATTTGGCCCATATAACAAATACCACATTTGGCCCATATATCAAATATAACATTTGGCCCATATAGCAAATATCACATTTGGCGAATATAACAAATATCACATTTGGCCCATATAGCAAATATAACATTTGGCCCATATAACAAATATCACATTTGGCCCATATAGTAAATATAACATTTTGGCCCACAAAGCAAATATCACATTTGGCCCATATATCAAATATAACATTTGGCCCATATAGCAAATATCACATTTGGCCCATATAGCAAATGTAACATTTGGCCCATATAACAAATATCACATTTGGCCCATATAGCAAATATAACATTTTGGCCCATAAAGGGTATTTTCGTAGTTTGGTCCATAGGGACATTTCGTAATTCGACCCATTAGGGGCATTTTCGCAACTCGACCCGTAAGGGCATTTTCATAATTCGGTAATCGTACCCACTAAGGGTAATTCGATAATTTACTCTTCAAGGGTAATTCATAAATTTTACCCACCAAGGGTAATTCGATAATTTTCGCCACCCAAGGGTATTTCAGTAATTTACCCTCCAAGGGTATTTTGGTAATTTCACAACCCAGGGGTATTTCGGTAATTTTCCTTCCAAGGGCATTTTGGTAATTTTTACAACCCAAGGGTATTTCAGTAATTTACCCTCCAAGGGTAATTCGGTAATTTACCCTACAAGGGTAATTCGGTAGTTTTACCCACCATGGGTAATTCGATAATTTTTTTACAACCTAAGGGTATTTCGGTAATTTACCCTCCAAGGGCATTTTGGTAATTTCGCAACCCAGGGGTATTTCGGTAAATATTTTGATAATTTCGAAACCCAAAGGTATTTCGGTTACTTACCCTCCAAGGGTATTTCGGTAATTTCACAACCTAGGGGTATTTCGGTAATTTACCCTCCAAGGGCATTTTGGTAATTTTTTACAACCCAAGGGTATTTCGGTAATTTACCTCCAAGGGCATTTCGGTAATTTCGCAACCCATGGGTATTTCGATAATTTACCCTCTAAGGGTATTTTGGTAATTTACCTACCAAGGGTAATTCGGTAATTTTACCCTCTAAAGGTAATTCGGTAATTTTATATTCAACGGTGTTTCCAAAGGCCTACTATCGCCTCAAGTGATACAGAACTCTATTTCGGTCTCTACGGAACTATTGGGTCCAAATCCATTTTAAGCCCAAACGGGGTAATTTAGCAACTAAAACTTAATTAGTAATTTGGGGCATAGAAATTTAAACTGTCCATTTGCGTCATACTGACTAAATTGGCTATAACTCGAGTTAGAAAACTTGAAATCTAGATCCGTAAAATTTCCTTGAAACTAGACTCCTGTATCTTCTTACTGTAATTTTTCCAGAATTTTTAGCCTAGCCATTTAGTACAGTTCATTCATTAAAGTTTCCCTTGTTTCACTGTCCAATGATTCTGACTTCTCTTAACTTAATCTCAATTATCTTACTGTACGATTTTCATATACTTCTCCCACTTGTTTGTTTTGAAAATAGGTTCACTAAGGAATCCATACATATCAATTATAACCCATAATTCATTTTGTACAATTTTATAAGATTTTTCCAAAACAGATTAGTGAACCCCGAAGTTAATCAGAACCAGTCTCCATAAAATCAAGATATCTCAGAATATAAAATTCCTTTTCCTTCTCCATTTCTTCCATATTAAAATAGACACAGTAATCTTTAATTTGATATCTCATTCACTTTCTAATTGTACTTATCTTATTTTTCATGATTTTTCTAAATCACGTCACTGCCACTGACCCAAACTGTTTTATTACAAAATACGATTATCACTACGATCATACGCACGTCCGAGTGATCACGGATACCGGTTATCGGTTTTCTTTGATATTTCTACCGAATCACAGAATATTTCATGTAAACTTTCAGAGAGATGTGAGATTTACTCACCATTTCAAACGTATATTCGGAAGAGTATAAGATTATACACCATTTTCAAACATATATTCGGAAGGGTACGGAATTACACACCTTGATTAGGATTCCCTAAGAACCACTCTTCGTTGCCCCTAGAACAATACCAACCAAAAGTTAGCCTCAGATTTCCAAATGATTTCGTATCACTCACACTTGAATCACTTACCACTATGTCCGAAGGTAAAATATATCGAGTGATTTGTCCCCAAAACATATAGTCAATTATTTCAAATTATTACTCCGTTAGCAACCAATCGAATATTGAATAATATCAATAATCCATAAGAACTCCTTACCTTATTAATATTGGATCCGATTTCCCCCACTTGACTTATGGCTAGAATGATACACGGCCATCCACTTAGAATACGATTTAATCGAAGAAAAGAGTGTCTACCCAAATGAGAAAGAATTTATGAAGGAGTGATCATGGATTGGGAGGTTCGGTATTGACTTGAAGTTGTGGCAATGATAGGAGAAGTTGGAGAAATGAAAACAAAAGGATGCAAAAAGAAAATTAGGCCTATCAAGCACCAAAAATCCTACCAAATGACTAAAACAAATTCAGCTCCCCTCTCATTCACCTCAACCGTCCATGCCTTTGCAAATAAGCCAAAATTTACCAACCCAAAACTTAAAAAAAAAAAAAAAAAAAAAACAAACCAACATGCTCCCTAATTCACTCCCCATCATTCCTTTTTTTTTCTCACCTACTCCATTATTTCAAATTCCATCATTATTATTCTTTTATTTCTTTTTCCTTTCTTTTTCCTTGTTTTCCTCCTTACCTTATCTTTTTAGTCATCATTTCATTTTTCTTTTATTTCATTCCTTTAATGATGTCATGGATGACACTTGGAAGAGTACACAAAAATAAATCCAAAATTTTGCAAAAGATGGGATTTGAACCCCTTCCCTCCATGCTCTCCACATGATGCCATAACCTATTTACCAATAGTTCATTTATGAAAACAATTTACTCACTTATTTCCATAAGTTTTGATGCCTTTTACTATTTCTCCTTAATAAGCTTAAATAATAACTTTCATTAAGGCCCAACTTGAACTCGAAACTTCAAAGAACTCCGTAACATTCCAAAATCACCTTACTAATAAGTCCCACTTGAAATAATGCCATTCTCAAATTCCCATAAATTTTAAACACTCCTACGCCCAAGGCCCATTGGGCCCATTCCTACTAGGCCCAATTTCAGGATGTTATACCTGATTTGTGAAATTACCGAAATACCCTCAAATTAAAAAATTACCGAAATACCCCTAATTTATGAAATTACCAAAATATCCTTAATTTGTGAAATTATTGAAATACCCTTGATTTGTGAAATTACCGAAATACCCCCGGTTTGCAAAATTACCAAAATACCCATGGTTTACAAAATTACTGAAATACCCTTAGTTTACAAAATTTCCAAAATACCCCTGGTTTGCGAAATTATCGAAATACCCCCGATTTGTGAAATTATCGAAATACCCCAGTTTGCAAAATTATCGAAATACCCCTGATTTGTGAAATTACTGAATTACCCCTATAGGGTAGAATTACTGAATTACCCCTGTAGGGTAAGATTACCGAAATACCCTCTATGGGAAAGTTACTGAAATACCCTTATAGGGTAAGATGACTATTTTGCCCTTATGGGTAAATGACTACTTAGACTATGACTTGACTAATTTGACTGTGGTTGTATGACTGATATGCTTTTATTACATGTTTAAATAATTGTTACTGAGCATGGCCATTTTACATACACGTGTAATGATTGAGCATGACATACACGACATATTGCATAGGGTTGGGACAAAGTTACGGAGGAAGTGTATGGCTCATTGCCATTCTGTACTAGGCTTTTAACCTTTCTGCGATATTTATAGCTATTAGCCGTTCTGTTAATCGGCAGCGATGCTGCGATATTTATGGCTTTTAGCCGTTCTGTCTACGGCGCCGAGCCGTTTGTTGACTTAGTGATGCAAATGATGCTAAGCTTGGTGTGTTGGCTGGGTGGGTCGACTTAATCCCCACATGGTGTGTTGGTTGGTACGGGTGGTGTGTTGGCTGGACCGGGTTGGGATGCATCCTCATACCATTGCATATCCGCTATGAGATCTGTCACTGTATTGGGCTAGGCCCACTTATTCTGTTATTTGTTTGGGCTGCGCCCAAATGATTCTGTTATGGGCTGTGACTCGAATGATATTGTAGTGGGTTTTGGCCCATATAAGCTCTGAACTAGACTGTACTTTTACTCTTAAAAGGGTTTTGGCCCAGACTATTTCTGTTTCTGTTTTGTATACTAACTGATGCTCTGGTAAGGGGATTACACACTAAGTTCTTGTAACTCACCCCGTTTTTAACTGTGCAGGTAATCCCCAGCGTTAGGAGGATCGATGCTGCGAGGGACTCGGAGATGGCCACACATTCCATTAAGTTATTTATAAGTACTTTGTTTTGGTACGATTTGTAATAAGGCCTTTTAAAGTTTTTGGATTTTAAATGTTAGGTTTGGTTGTATTTTAATTTATAGTTGTTAGAAGTAAATCGCGGTTTTCCAAAATGTTAATTGTTTTCAAAACACTGCTACATTTTCACAACATTTTTGGAATGGTTTCGCAACTTAATCTTTTTTTCGTAAATCAATCACTTTCAAAATTAGCTTCCGCAACTGAAAATATGTTTTGGGAATAAAATTAATAATTTGTAATAATAAACTAACGTAACTGGGATTTTATTTAAGCTTTCTCTACGAAGGGTTTTCAATAAAAACATAGTTTTCGAAAAACACTCCAATGTGACATGCCAGATTCGGGCCTAACTTCTAGGCCGAGTTTGGGGTGTTACATTGAATGTTTTGGTATGTGTCTTAGTTGGTTTTGTGTAGGTTTGAGTTTGTTTTTTGAGCACCATTTGAGTAATAGAATTGGTTTTGGCATGAAAAAGGTAACAAAATGTGATTTTTGACCATTTTGGCTCAAAGGTATCGGTACCTTAAGTAAGGGTATCAGTACTTAGTGATTTTCTTCAAAATTTTCAAACATCGAATCCTAAAATGGTATCAATATAGAGGTAAGGTATCGATACCTTGAAGGAAGTATCGATACTTTAAATCTAATATCGATACCTTTGGTTTTAAATCAATTTTCTTGAAACACCGAAGCTTAGATTGGTATCGGTACCTATATGGAGTATCGATACATTATCTAAAATCCTTGAAAACCTTACAATTTGGTCTTATTTCATGTTCAGGTCAAGAAAAGAGCTCTCGTAAGCTTGATTAAGTCTCAAATTTAATTGTTTATCAAAATATCTAGGTGTTTATGACATGATTGAATATTTGAATGATTTGTTTATGATATACTTGATCTAAAATTTTAAAAAATGTTGCAAAAAGGACCTTATTCAATCTCGGGTTGACTTTAAAGCATTCGTTTGCTCATATAATGTAACATCCTGAATTTTTGGGGCTTTGCATTTGATTTGCTGTGATCTGATGTTATGCTTAAGGTGTTAATTAGGGTGTTTAAGGGGTTCAGACTGGGCTCAGGAATGGGCCGAGGCCTTAGTCAAATTTTTCTGCTTGGGCACTCTGGTGGAAAGCCAGTTAGGATAGGGCTTAAAAGATATTATTTGTAAATTAAGACACACAAATGGGCTAGTGGCCCAGTGGTCAGTGGTGTTACTTAGCAATAAGGAGGTCCAAGGTTCGAGTCACATTACCCACTTATTTTAAATGTTTTTGGCGTCAAAAGAGAGGAGAGTTGGGGGCGGCTAGGATGCTTGGAATTAGGAGATTAATAGAATGGATAATGGTGATAATGTGGCTGATAAAGTGACTGATAAAAGAGAGGAAGAGGTGGTGTTATCCATGCCACTTGAGGATGAGTGATCAGATAAAGATAAGGGAGAAAATTTAGGAGTTATCTGCTAATCAGCAGTGGTGGCCGAATTTCCATCTCTTGGAGGGGGAGAAATCGATTTTGTTATACTATAAGGGTGCCGAAATTTCCCTTATTAGTTGATCAATTTTAAGTTATCAAAGGGGGCATTTTCGGTTTTTGAGAGGTAGTTACCGAAATTTTGATTAAATAAGGGGATATCTCTTCAATTCCCGTATTTGGATTCTATTTTCTTTTTCTATTCTCTCATCTTCACTTCTACGAAAAAGCCGAAAGTTCATTATTCTTTTTATGTTTTCTTCTACAAAGCAGAAACGACTCAATTCTTTTCAACATCTTTCCTTTCAAAAGCTGAAACTCTAAGCTTTCTTCTCATCTCCATAACTGAATACTTCCTATTCCCTTTTGCCGATCTCTTCACTAAAAGTCGAATCTACATAGATTTCTTCCTATCATCTTCTCTTTTTGATCTTCTCAAAAGCCAAAATCTTCTAGGAGTTGCCGAATTCTCTGTAAAGGTAAGTGCCGATTTCTTCTGATCTATTCTTTTTCTCTTTCGATTTTTAAAAGACAAAGATGAAAGGCTAATGGATTGTTGGTTTCTTGTGTTTACGAATTGGGTGAGACATCGGGAATCGAAGTAGATCGTCTAGATCTAAAAGCCAAAAATCGCTAGTCTCTAAACTCCATCTCTTTCGGGGTTTCAAGGTAAGGGTTCTCTTTAGATTCTCATTAGATTCACTATCGTAATTGTGATCTTAACCATATGTTGTGATGGTAGCAACTGATAAGGTCTTGTGATGGAATCACATGTCGTTCAGGAGAAGGAGGGGATTGGATCTGTAAACCCCATCACTAAGTTTAAGAAACGAGCAGCGTCAGTAGTTCAAGATTGGCCACCGGGTTATGGACCGACTTCGGAATGAAATCTTAGACAATTAGCAGTCGTATCGGCTTCTGATAGTGTCGATATAGAAGGTCTCATCTTGACTGTAATCAGGTGTGTAGATCTCTATCACACTAATTAATCTGTACTTTATATGTTATGGGCTAAAAGCCGGAAAGAGGCTGTATGGACAGTCGTATTACCCGAAAAGGGTAAGCAAGGGATGCCAGGTACGTAATCATAGAAACTTTTCTATGTGTATCGATGTATGTGCTAGTCTGTGATCTTTTAGGTAGTATAGTATATTGTTTTGTTTTTGCATGAATGTATGCATGGGATGGGGTTAATATGATGAAGGGGAAGAGCATGTTAATAGGTCACTTGGTGATCAGTGGTTAAACCATGAATCGTAAAATTAGGTCACAATAGTGATCGGTGGCTAAGCCACGTTAAATTTATTCCTAATTGTTAGGAATAGGCAGCATGACTATCGATATGGTGTGTAGCGGTTGGTGGGTTGATTGTAGAAATCCCCGAGGTGTGTTGGCTGGTACGAGCTGGTGTGTAGAGGATGGACTTTTAGGTTGGGTTGGTCCATGTAGCATGTAAATATTCTGTTGCCATTGTTTATGGGCCAAGGACCATAATGTGTTTGTGGGCCTCAAGCCTTTTATGTGTTTTTGGGATTTGCACACTGAGTCTTGGTGACTCACCCCTTTAATTTCCCTCACTTTTCAAATGAGCAGTAGATCGTGAGCATGGGAGCCGAGGCAGACTAAAAGGGCCATCAAGTCTTTTATTTTCATAAACTATTTTCGGTTTTCTTTTATGTTTTAATTTTGGGACTATTTATGTAATAAGGCTCCATAGCTTAGCTTATCAATATTATATTGGTTAATGTTTATATTTTTTTAAAATTTATGTTCAAAGACTTATTTATAAGAAGAAATAAAAAAAAGGTTTTTCAAACGAGTTCTAAGAAAACAACTACAAAGGTTTTCTACAAATAACACTTACTTAACGAATACCTGCATAAACAACCCGAGATTTCAAATCCCTTCAAAGCGTAGTTTTTAACATTTAACCGTAGCATACCAGATCTGGTCGTAACGTTTGGGCCGGGTTTGGAGTGTTACATTTTGGTATCAGAGCCCAGTTGCAAACCATGAGCTGTGAAATGGGTCTACTAGAGTTTTGTAAAATTGATGTGAGTTTGGGAAAAATGCTTTGGGTTGAGATATGGCCTTCGAGTCTACCAGCACCCGATCCACGTAGATAAGTATTCTAACTCTTGATGTGATATGCATGTTGGGTTTGATGGCTTAATGGACGTGGGCTAGTATGATAGGGTTAATGGACCTTAGGCCTAGTTTAAACAACTATTCAATTTCATAAGACTTAATCTAACTAAACATGTCCGTAAACCAGTCACTAGGTTAGGGTGTGGTAACAGGCATACGCATGTGTAGGATTGGATTCAGGGAGAGCTTGGTACTTAAGTGGTCCTAGTAACCCACGTCCTCTTCGTTGGAATCCTACCTGGTGCGTAGTGACTGTTCACCTTAGCCACGAGGACTAGTTGACGGGCCAAAATTCATAATTAAAACCCGAAAGGGACCAGCCACCCTATTTCGTAAAATTACTAAAATACCCCCTAGTTTTGTAAAATTTTTGAAATATCCTTAATTTGTCAAAATTTTCCAGAATACCCTGGATTTATAAAATTACCAAAGTTCATGAAATTATCGGAACACCCCCGGTTGGCAAAATTACCCAAATACCTATGTTTTGAAAAGTTATCCGAAAACCCCTAGATTTACAAAAGTACCCGATTTATAAAATTATTGGAATTTACACAAAATTATCTCGATTTGGAAAAATTAAAATTTTCAAAATACCCCTGTTTTAAAAAATATATATATCAAAATGTCTCTATTTCGGAAATCACAAGATACCCTATTTTTGAGGAATCACGAAAATACCCCTGTAGGATAAAATTATGGAAATACCTCTGGGTAGTGAAAGGACGAAAATACCCTTATGTGATGGATGCTACTTGCATGTTGATGTGTGATGGTTGAATGTATGTGGTTCCTAGAACTAGGAGATACAAACTCGAGACTGAAACATGTAGATATAGTTTCAAATTCGAAAGAACTACTCTTGAAACTACTGTCCATAAGATTGTTCGTGGTTAATCAGTGAAAGAAATTAATAATTCATAAAATTTCTAATCAGATAAACGCGAATCGGTAGAATGAGTACAAGGGGTCATGGACGTTCGTCGCGTGGCCGTGGTAGGGGTAAGATGGTCGTGGTTCGAACCAGTGAGGATCCGCCATGAGTCCGGAACGAGATGCCGCATCACCACGGTGCGGAGGTGGAATTTCAGGACCAAACGGCTGGAGATGATGCGGTATCTCAGGCGATGTTAAGGGTCTTAGAGAGGGTTGCTAGGGCAAGCATGGGCACAGGAGCCCGGAAATCTGTGTCGGAGCGACTTAGAGCCAATGGGGCAGAAATGTTTAGGGGAATTTTCGGTAAAACCCCGAGTACAGCTGACTATTGGTTGGAGGCGGTTGAGCGTATAATAGATGATCTTGATTCCACGGAAGAGGAAAAACTGAAAGGGGTTGTATCTCTCCTGCGGGACGAAGCTTATCAATGGTGGCTTACGGTTAAGGATGGTATGGTGGCTGACCGTATCACTTGGGTTCTCTTTAAAATGGCGTTTCAGAGTAAATACATTGGGTCGAGTTATGTGGATACACAGCGTAGAGCGTTTCTGAATCTGGTTCAGGGAAGTAGGTCGGTGGCTGCGTATGAAGCGGAATTCTTACGCCTTAGCCGTTATGCTTGAGGGATGGTGGCCACAGACCATGAACGTTGTGTTCGATTTGAAGATGGTCTGAGGGACGATCTGCGTGTATTGATAGCACCACAATGGGAGAGGGAATTTGCTGTGCTTGTGGAAAAATTAAATTGAGATAGAGATAGAAGTGGAAGTAAGAGAAATTTTAGATCATCAGGGGCAGTTGGGCGTATTCAAAAAAAGACCCAGGTCAGACGGGTCGAGACGGGATGAGAGACCTGCTACTGCTAGTCAGACACAGAAGTGTGCTCGATATGGTAAATTCCACGTAGGTGAGTGTTGGGCGGGCAGTGGGAAGTGCTTTAGGTGTGGATCTATGGACCACCAAGTTAGGAACTATCCGCAGCAATGGGGTAGTGAAGGGCCCACAAGTCAAGGGAATGCACAACCGGGAAGAGGTGGTCAGCAGCCACAGAGAGGTCGTGGTCCAGCCAGAGGTGGTAATGGTTCCGGTCAAGGTCGTGGAGTACCAGGCCAAGGGGAAGAAAACACGGAGGCGAGACAATCGAGGTTAGTCTATGCTGTCAGACGTCGAGAGGAGGCTGACGCACCAGATGTCATAACGGGTACGTTTTTAATTTTTGGCTTGCCTCACACTGTATTTATGGACATTGGGTCGATGCATTCATATGTGGCTAGTAGGGTGTCTGAAACTTTAAGCGTAGATTCTGAGATTTCCTCTAGGGAGATGATTGTAGTGGGCCCTTTACGACAAACTGTAGTGGTGAACAAACTATATAAGGATGTACCCCTAGAAGTTCAAGGGGTAACTTTTCGGGCTGATCTGATGGAACTGCCGTTTAGGGAGTTCGATTTGATCTTAGGAATGGGTTGGTTAGTGAAGTATCAAGCAAATTTGGACTATGCAGCCAAGCGTATGATGTTAAAAACTCCTGAGGGTAGTGAAGTGTTGGTGATAGGTGAAAGGGGGAACTGTTTGTCAAATGTGGTGTCTGCCTTAAGAGCAAAAAGGATGGTGAGAAAAGGATGCGAGGCAATTTTAATGTTTGTTCGGGCTCTGGAGGCCAAGAGACTAACTGTTACAAATGTTAGGATGGTGAAAGTTTTTCCTGATGTTTTCCTAGAACAGCTTCCGGGATTACCCCCGGATCGTGAAGTGGAGTTTGGTATTGATCTTCTTCTGGGGACAGCGCCAGTATATATCGCTCCATAAAGAATGGCACCGAAGGAGTTGGTGGAGTTAAAGGCGCAGATACAAGGAGTTGTGGTCTAGTGGCAAATGGCGCCACATGGGAGACAAGGAGGTGACGTCACACAAGAAAGGAAAGGGTTCAAAGATTAAGTTAGAAAGGGTATTAGTGTTATTAGATCAGAGTGTGCAGCGTGAGTGTAGTGTGGTAGGTTAGGATATGTCTGTACCTATAGTTGGAAATTTCGATGACGAAATTCCTTTAAGGGGGTAGAACTGTAACATCCTAAATTTGTGGGGCTTTGCATTTGATGTGTTGTGATGTGATGTTATGCTTAAGGTGTTAATTAGGGTGTTTAAGGGGTTCAGACTGGGCTCAAGAATTGGGCCGAGGCCTTAGTCAAATTTTTCTTCTTGGGCACTCTGGTGGAAAGCCAGTTAGGATAGGGCTTAAAAGATATTATCTGTAAATTAAGACACACAAGTGGGCTGGTGGCCTAGTGGTCAGTGGCGTTACTTAGCAATAAGGAGGTCCAAGGTTCGAGTCGCATTTCCCACTTATTTTAAATGTTTTTGGCGTCAAAAGAGAGAAGAGTTGGGGGCAGCTAGGATTCTTGGAATTAGTAGATTAATAGAATGGATAATAGGGATAATGTAGCTGATAAAGTGACTGATAAAAGGGAGGAAGAGGTGGTGTTATCCATGCCACTTGAGGATGAATGATCAGATGAAGACAAGGGAGAAAATTTAGGAGTTATCTACTGATCAGCAGTGGTGGCCGAATTTCCATCTCTTGGAAGGGGAGAAATCGGTTTTGTTATACTATAGGGGTGCCAAAATTTCCCTTATTAGTTGATCAATTTTAAGTTATCAAAAGGGGCATTTTCGGTTTTCGAGAGGTAGTTGCCGAAATTTTCATTAAATGAGGGGGATATCTCTTCAATTCCGGCATTTGGATCCGATTTTCTATTTCTATTCTCTCATCTTCACTTCTATGCAAAAGCTGGAAGTCCATTATTCTTTTTCTGTTTTCTTCTACAAAGCTGAAACCACCCAATTCTTTTCAGCATCTTTCCCTTCAAAAGCCGAAACTCTGAACTTTCTTCTCATCTCCTGTAACATCCTAAATTTGGGGCTATTTGTGATTGAATAATTATTTCGTGTGTTTGAAGTGCTATAGTATTAATTATGGGAATATAAGGCTTAATTAAAGGCCTTGAGTTGGCTCGGAATAGTAGAAAATATTATTTATAGGCTTTAAAGGAAGGGAGCCTGAATAGTTAGGGGTTACAAGAATAAGTAAAGGATTAATTAACCAAAATGGGCCTTGGCAAAGTGGCAAAAGTGAGGCCACTTAGGAGCTAGCATGTGACGCCATCAAGGGTAAGGGAGAGCCTTGGTTCGAGTCACAAAATTCCCTCCTTTTGCACTATGTTTGGACGGCACAAGTGGGAGAGTCTTCCTCCTTTTAAACTCTTTTATTTTTATTATTAAAGGATAATATGAGCACTTTAAATTGGTTTTAATTTGCTTAAATCTGGAGATAAATAAGGATATTAATTGGATTATTAATTGATTATTATGGGAACAATTCAAACTATTTTGAATTAAATTAAAATAAGTGGCAAGGAGGAAATATAGGAGTTTGGGTGTTCAAATTATTTTGAATGAGTTTTAAACTAGTGGCAAGGAGAAGAGATAGGTGTTTGCCGAAATTGGAACTCCTCAAGTGGAGTGGACGGCAAGTAAAAGGGAGTCTAGTGCCGAATTCCCCTTAGTTCTTCTCATAATTTTCTGCTAGCCTCATTAATCCCTATTTCACCTTTTATTTTCTTCCTCTCACACTTTTGGCCGAATCCCTCTCCCACTTTCACCATCTTTTCTTCTTTTTCCACACTAGCCGAACTCTTTTCTTTTCCTTTGTTAAACTTTAGCCGAATCTTAAGCAAGGGGAGATCTCCTTCAACTTCTTCTTCAATCGGTCCTGAGAGAAGGTAAGTGTGCCAAAACTTCATGGTTTTTCCCTCCCTGTTCTTAGCCGATTTCCATTAGGGGAAGGGGTAAGTGCCGATTTCGGCAATGGTTAATAGGGCTTTTAAACGTTCTTGTAAACAATCTCTCCTAGGTACCCCGGGATATTTGGAAACAGGCGATCTAAGCCCCAATCTCTAGCAATCAGTTTTGGAAGTAAAGTGGTAAGATTAATCTCTTTATTTTGACATTCGATTAAGCCGAAGGCTATTAGTCTTATTTACTAATCAGTGATAATTGATTAAGCAGATTCGGGAAATTGAGTATTGTGGTTAGTAACCGAAAGAATAAAGGTAAAGATTTGGGTTCAAGCAATAACCCTAAAAGAATTATTTGGTTTGGCCGAATGGCCCATATCACTAACACTATTATGGCCGAATATAGGGACAAGTAGATCTAGGGTGGCCGACTCTTCTTTTCGGGATATAGGCTATTCAGTGGTGACAGGTGTGTACATACACACGTTATAACTTATTAAGTGTGCTGAATATTGTGAATGCTAACCTTGATTTATGTAGCATTGGATTTAATACCAAATCGGTATAAGTGGTGATTCGGGTAAGTACCTGTTAATATGATTTTGCTATTTTATGCTTTTGGAAAGCATGATGTATTGATACATGTGATAAATCTAGTTATGATTGTTTGACTATTGTGGGTTGAATGAGTGGAGGGGGCAGTGATAATGTGCCGACGGGCACCAGTGTTTTGGTAACACACTGTGACTACGGTCACCAGAGGTTTGGTACCTCCAGAGGTTTGGCACCTTATAGCGACTCGTCCCTGTGGTTAACACCACCGTGGGTTGGCCCCATTTGAGATATGGGATCGTCTGCCAGTGATTTGGTATCACACGATGGGTTGGCCCCATCAATCTATTTGTGTCTATGGACACCAGTGTTTTGGTAACACATCGTGACTATATGTCACCAGTGGTTTGGCACCACCAGTGGTTTGGTACCACAACGGGGTAGGCAAAGGCGTTTGGTTGGCTAGGTTGGGTACATAATATTCTGCATATTAATTGTGATATGTTGTGTATGAAAATGTTTTTAAACCGGGGGAAGGGTTACATACTGAGTCTTGGTGACTCACCTTCTCCTTTACATTTTTCAGGAGACACGTAGATCGCGGATGTGGAGCCGGGTGGACTCGAGGTGGCCATGCAGTGGATTTAATTTAAGTGAACTATAATTTTAGTTGTGATATTTTTATTTCGGGTTTTTATTCTATTTGGATGTAATAAGGCCTCCTGACACTTTATTTTTGTTATTTTTCATATGTTGGATACTTGTTTTAAACTATGTTATTATTATTGAATTTGAAATCACATGTTTTCCCAAATTAAATCAGAAAGTGTTTTATCGCGCCATCGGGCACCTTCGAAGCTTTAAAATAACTCGGCTTAAATAAATTTCTCAAATAAACACTAAGTAAAGCTTTCACAAGACAATCAAATGAAAAGTTTTCGACAAACTTAAATCGACTTAAAAAGGTTTTCTTTCAAAAATATTTTTCCCTGTAACAAGCTAGATTCAGCCATAATGTTTGGGCCGGGTTTGGGTTGTTACAAAATTGGTATCAGAGCCAGGTTCAAAGCTCGGTTGTGGGGGCCCAAGGCCCAAAAATGTTTTGGTAGGCCTTATGGAATAATTTTTAATTTTTGAACAGCATGGCCCGAGTCTCCGGCACCAATCCGCCCAGGTAAGTACATCGAAACCTCTTTGTGAATTATATTCTGTAGAAGGGTAGGAAGCATGGAACGTAGATAGACTTATAGGAACTTGAACCCTAGGATTAGACTACTTGAACACTCAGACGAAACATAAGACTTAAGAAACTAAACCAACCTATGACTTAGTCACTGAGCTAGGGTGTGGTAACCCCTGTACGCATGTCTAGGAGTGGATCTGGAAGAGCCTGGTATTTAAGCAGTCCTCGTGACTCACCTCCTCTTCGCAGGTATCCTACTTGGTGCATAGCTTCGGTTCACCCTAACTCAGAGGGCTCAGTGGTGTGGTAACCTCTATGCGCATGTCTAGAAAGGTTCGGTGAGAGCTTGGTATTTAAGTAGTCCGCATGACTCACCTCCTCGTCACTCGAATCCTGCCTGGTGCGTAGCTTTGGTTCACCCTGACTAAGAGGGCTTGGTCATAGGCTTAACATAATGACTAAAACCCGAAAGGGAACTAGCCATGTTTTTTTTTTTTGAAAAAAAATGAAACAACAAAACCCTAATGTTTTCCAAACTTTTAAAATCACTCCCTTGAATTTGAGAACAACCACTTTTACAACGTTTTCCCGAAAAAAAAAATTTGATTTGTGAAAAATTACAGAAATGCCCTTAGGGGGTAAAATTACTAAAATGCCCTTGATTCATAAACTATCAACTCAATGGTTTTGCCCAAAGATTTCAATTATTTTGCAAATATTCAACAACTCTACTTTGATCATCATCAATAAAATATTTTGGTTTTGGAAATTACGAAAACGCCCTCGAATTATAAAATTACCGAAATGACCCTGGTTTTTTTGAAATCCTTACAAACATCACTATTTGAAAAAGGAAAATTTTCAAAAAGGGAACCCTTGAAGTTTTACAATTTTTTAAAATATCCCTGATTTATTAAAATTACGAAATTACCCCTGAATGAAAAAATTACCAAAATACCCCTGGTTTCAAAACGATGCCATATCTCTAAATTTTACAAATTCTTCAGAAAAACCCTCTAGTTTTGGGAATTTCAAAACGACCTACTTTACTAAAGTTTTAAAACTTCTTTTATTACGAAAATACCCCTGTAGGAAAATGACGAAAATACCCCTGGGTTAGAAATGGGCAGAAATGTCCGAAGAGCGAATAGGTATGGAAAGTGTTAGGGAATGGATGCATGTACTCCTTTGTGTGAACTAGGATAGAAGACTGAAAACTTGTTGCTCGAAAGAATCCCTAACTAAACTTTCTGCATAAAACTTCTTCGCGAATAATAAAGTGGAAGAAATGCTAACGCATAAAAATTTTCTTAATTAGATTAAAAGCGCGGTAGATAGAATAAGTTCTAGAGGACGTGGACGCCGTGGATGCCGTGGACGTGGTAGGGGTAGGATGACGGTGTCTGAACCCGTCAGGTCGGGTCAAGGTTCTGAAAATGAGGTACCACCGCCACCACCCCCTTCTACTTTTAGAGTGAGAGCGAGGATCGCACATCGGTGAGAGGTCAGATCGCAAGTCGCTTTGCGAGTCTTGGAGATGGTGGTTGGGGCTGGTGGAAATTTCGGAGCTCGAAAATTTGTTCCCGAGCGACTCCGATCTAACGGAGCGGAGGTATTCCGGGGTGTGTCAGGAGTGGCACCCAGTGCGGCGGAGTACTGGCTAGAGTCAACTGAAAGGATCATGGATGATCTTGACCTGACTGAGGAGGAAAAGCTGAAAGGGGCAGTATCGCTTCTAAAGGATGAAGCGTATCAGTGGTGGCTTACAGTTTGAGACGGAGCTACGGCAGATGATCTGACTTGGGAGTATTTCAAAACCACCTATCAAAAGAAGTATGTGGGCACCAGCTATACTGATGCTCAGAGGAAAGCCTTTCTAGGGTTAGTGCAAGGGAATAAGTCAGTATCGGAGTATGAGGCGGAGTTTTTAAGGCTGAGTAGGTATGCTAGAGGCATCGTGGCTACTGAGCACGAGCGCTATGTCCGTTTTGAGGACAGACTCTGAGATGATTTGAGGTTACTGATTGCCCCGCAGCAGGTTCGTGAGTTCTCATCTCTAGTGGAAAAGGCTAAGGTAGCCGAAGGGATCAAGGAGGCGGTGAGGCAAAGTTATAATAGGAATAATCAGAAGAGAGGATTTGGGTCAGCTGGATCAAGTGGTAGTGTCCAGAAAAAGGCTAGGCCAAGTGGGCCAAATCAGGCGGCAAGGCCCATGACTACTAATCAGAGACCGACTCAGTGTAACCGCTGTGGAAAAACCATTGGGGAGGTTGTTGGACCGGTGATAGGGGTTGCTTTGAGTGTGGGTCTTTGGAGCATCGTGTAAGGGACTGTTCTCAAAAGTCAGCTAAGAATCAGCCTGAGGGACAGAACCGTGCTCAGGGCAGAAATGTTGGACCACCACAGGGGGGTCGTGGTAATTGCAGAGGAAACAACGGTCCTAACCGAGGTCGTGGAACTCAGGGCAGAGGTTCAGGCAACACAGAGGCTAGGCAGCCTGGCTTAGTCTACGCAGCGAGGCGTCGCGAGGAGGGTGACGCACCGGATGTTATAACCGGTACGTTTCTAATTTTTGGTCTTCCTTATGTTGCATTAATTGATGTGGGTTCGACGCACTCGTACATTGCTAGTAGTGTGGTAGGAACTATGGACCTAAACTCTGAAACTGCTTCTAGGGAGATGACTGTAGTTAGCCCTTTAGGTCACTCTGTAGTGGTAGATAAACTTTATAGAGACGTACCCTTAGAACTCCAAGGGGTAGTATTTGTGGCTGATCTAATGGAACTACTGTTTAGGGACTTCGATTTGATCCTTGGAATGGACTGGCTGGTTCAGTATCAGGCAAATTTGGATTGCGCGGCTAAGCGCATGGTTCTTAAGACGGCTGAAGGTGATGAAGTGGTTATGATAGGTGATAGAAGGAATTACCTATCCAATGTAGTGTCTGCCTTGAAGGCTGAAAAGATGGTCAAGAAGGGTTGTGAGGCGTATTTGGTTCGAATATGTGCCTTGGAAGCTAAGGAGTTAGTAGTTGGAAAGGTCCGAATGGTTGGGGAATTCACTGACGTGTTCCCAGAAGAACTTCCGGGTCTGCCTCCAGATCGGGAAGTTGAATTCGGTATAGACTTACTACTCGGAACGGCACCTGTGTCTATAGCACCATACCGAATGGCACCAAAGGAATTGGTGGAACTGAAGGCTCAAATTCAGGAGCTCTTGGATAGAGGGTTTATTCGACCAAGTATATCTCCGTGGGGAGCACCTGTGTTGTTTGTCAAAAAGGACGGTTCAATGCGGATGTGTATCGACTACCGCCAACTGAACAAGCTAACGATCAAGAACAAGTATCCGTTGCCTCGGATTGACGACTTGTTCGATCAATTAAAAGGTGCCTCGGTGTTCTCAAAGATAGACCTTAGGTCGGGTTACCATCAACTTAAGGTGAAAGAAGTTGATGTTCACAAGACGGCATTCAGAACTCGGTATGGACATTACGAGTTTCTAGTAATGCCATTTGGATTGACCAATGCGCCGGCAGCGTTTATGGACTTAATGAATAGAGTATTTCAGCAGTACTTGGATCAATTTGTCGTGGTGTTCATAGACGACATATTGGTTTATTCTAAAACGGAAGAGGAGCATGATATGCATTTGCGCATAGTCCTACAAGTGTTGAGGGAGAAGCAATTATATGCCAAATTCAGTAAGTGCGAATTTTGGCTTAGGGAGGTGGCTTTCTTAGGTCACGTAGTGTCGACTGAGGGAATCAGAGTAGACCCTCGCAAGGTTGAAGCGGTGTTGGATTGGAAGCCGCCTAGGTCGGTGGCTGAAATACGAAGTTTTCTAGGTTTAGCGGGGTACTATCGGAGATTCGTGGAAGGATTCTCTTTAATCGCAGTGCCGTTGACTAAGCTACTAAGGAAAGGTGTTCCATTTGTATGGTCGAAGAAGCAGCAGGAAAGCTTTGATAAGCTAAGGAAAATTTTGACGGAAGCTCCGGTTTTGGTACAACCTGAGGCAGGGAAGATATTTACAGTCTATTGTGATGCATCCCATACTAGTTTGGGATGTATGCTGATGCAAGAAGGGAAGGTAGTAGCCTATGCATCCCGTCAGTTAAGACCGCATGAGGTTAACTACCCAACGCACGATTTGGAGTTAGCAGCAGTTGTTTTCGCTCTGAAGATATGGAGACATTACCTGTATGGGGAGAAGTCGATAGTCTACACGGATCAGAAGAGTTTGAGGTATCTTCTGACTCAGAAGGATCTGAACCTAAGACAACGTCGGTGGATTGAACTATTAAAGGACTACGATTGTTCAATCGAGTACCATCCGGGTAAGGCTAACGTGGTAGCTGACGCGTTGAGCCGGAAGGTCGTGACAGACTTAAGAGCGATTTTGCCCGATTGAGTCTATACGATGATAGAAGTCTTTTGGCGGAGCTTCAGGTTAAGCCAACTTGGGTTGAGGAGATTAAGGGAAAGCAATTAGTGGATGAGGGGTTGAATGCTAAAAGGGTGCAAGTCCAGGATGGTGGTCTGGAAGGGTACAGTCTGTCTAGTGATGGAGTGCTTTGTTTTCAAGGACGAGCTTGCATGCCGAAGGATACGGAGCTGAGGCAGAAAATTCTCCAAGATGCGCATAGTAGCCTGTATGCTATGCATCCGGGAGGAAGCAAGATGTATGAAGATCTACGGAAACAGTTTTGGTGGCCAGGGTTGAAGCGTGAAGTAATTGAATTTGTGGGAAAGTGTCTGACATGCCAGCAGGTTAAGGCGGAACATCAGTTGCCATCAGGGCTACTCCAACCAGTAAAGATCCCTCAATGGAAATGGGAGAGGATCACTATGGATTTTGTCAGTGGGCTACCCCTTACGCCCAGCAAAAAGGACGCAGTTTGGGTAATTGTGGACCGTCTGACTAAGTCAGCACACTTCATATCGGTAAGAGTGGATTTTTCTCTTCAGAAGCTAGCTAGGCTGTATGTGTCAGAAATAGTAAGATTGCATGGTGTGCCAGTATCGATTATCTCGGATAGGGATCCCAGATTCACGTCAAGGTTCTGGAAAGCATTGCATCAAGCTTTGGGTACACGGTTGGATTTCAGTATAGCTTTCCATCCACAGTCTGACGGACAGTCGAAAAGGGTGATACAGATCTTAGAGGACATGTTAAGAGGATGTGTCTTGCATTTCAGTGGTAGTTGGGAGGAGTATCTGCCACTAGCGGAATTCGCTTATAACAATAGTTATCAAGCGAGTATTCAGATGGCTCCATATGAAGGACTGTGTGGACGGAAATGCCGTACTCCTACATGTTGGACGGAGTTGGGTGAACGACAAGTTCTGGGTCCAGAATTGGTAGCAGAAACTGAGGACAAAGTTAAGGTAATCCGGACTCGTCTCAGGGAAGCATCAGATAGGCAGAAGTCCTATGTTGATTTAAAACGCAAGGAAATGGAGTATGCTGTAGGGGACAAGGTTTTTTTGAAGGTGTCGCCTTGGAAAAAGGTGTTAAGATTTGGTCGGAAAGGAAAGCTAAGCCCAAGGTTCATCGGGCCATACAAAGTATTGAAGCGAGTAGGACCGGTAGCTTATCAGCTTGAGTTGCCGGCAGAACTGAATCAGATTCATGACGTCTTCCATGTATCGATGCTGAGACGGTATCGGTCAGATCCCTCGCACGTTGTGCCCGATGAGCGCAGATTGAGGTCAACTCGGACTTATCTTTTGAAGAAGAACCAGTTCAGATCTTAGATCGAGATGTTAAGGTTCTACGTAGGAAGTCAGTGCCCTTGGTGAAAGTGCTATGGCGGAACCATGGTGTGGAAGAAGCTACGTGGGAATCTGAGGATGTGATACGGCAGCAATACCCCCATCTGTTTTAACCAGGTAATTTCGAGGACGAAATTTATTTTAAGGGGGGTAGAACTGTAACATCCTAAATTTGGCGCTATTTGTGATTGAATAATTTTTTCGTGTGTTTGAAGTGCTATAGTATTAATTATGGGAATATAAGGCTTAATTAAAGGCCTTGAGTTGGCTCGGAATAGTAGAAAATATTATTTATAGGCTTTAAAGGAAGGGAGCCTGGATAGTTAGGGGTTACAAGAATAAGTAAAGGATTAATTGACACAAAATGGGCCTTGGCAAAGTGGCAAAAGTGAGGCCACTTAGGAGCTAGCATGTGACGCCATCAAGGGGAAGGGAGAGCCTTGGTTCGAGTCACAAAATTCCCTCTTTTTGCACTATGTTTGGACGGCACAAGTGGGAGAGTCTTCCTCCCTTTAAACTCTTTTATTATTATTATTAAAGGATAATATGAGCACTTTAAATTGGTTTTAATTTGCTTAAATCTGGAGATAAATAAGGATATTAATTGGATTATTAATTGATTATTATGGGAACAATTCAAACTATTTTGAATTAAATTAAAATAAGTGGCAAGGAGGAAATATAGGAGTTTGGGTGTTCAAATTATTTTGAATAAGTTCTAAACTAGTGGCAAGGAGAAGAGATAGGTGTTTGCCGAAATTGGAACTCCTCAAGTGGAGTGGACGGCAAGTAAAAGGGAGTCTAGTGCCGAATTCCCCTTAGTTCTTCTCATAATTTTCGGCTAGCCTCATTAATCCCTATTTCACCTTTTATTTTCTTCTTCTCACACTTTTGGCCGAATCCCTCTCCCACTTTCACCATCTTTTCTTCTTTTTCCACACTAGCCGAACTCTTTTCTTTTCCTTTGTTAAACTTTAGCCGAATCTTAAGCAAGGGGAGATCTCCTTCAACTTCTTCTTCAATCGGTCCTGAGAGAAGGTAAGTGTGCCGAAACTTCATGGTTTTTCCCTCCCTGTTCTTAGCCGATTTCCATTAGGGGAAAGGGTAAGTGCCGATTTCGGCAATGGTTAATAGGGCTTCTAAACGTTCTTGTAAACGATCTCTCCTAGGTACCCCGGGATATTTGGAAACAGGCGATCTAAGCCCCAATCTCTAGCAATCAGTTTTGGAAGTAAAGTGGTAAGATTAATCTCTTTATTTTGACATTTGATTAAGCCGAAGGCTATTAGTCTTATTTACTAATCAGTGGTAATTGATTAAGCAGATTCGGGAAATTGAGTACTGTGGTTAGCAACCGAAAGAATAAAGGAAAAGAATCAGGTTCAAGCAATAACCCTAAAAGAATTATTTGGTTTGGCCGAATGGCCCATATCACTAACACTATTATGGCCGAATATAGGGACAAGTAGATCTAGGGTGGTCGACTCTTCTTTTCAGGATATAGGCTATTCAGTGGTGACAGGTGTGTACATACACACGTTATAACTTATTAAGTGTGCTGAATATTGTGAATGCTAACCTTGATTTATGTAGCATTGGATTTAATACCAAATCGGTATAAGTGGTGATTCGGGTAAGTACCTGTTAATATGATTTTGCTATTTTATGCTTTTGGAAAGCATGATGTATTGATACATGTGATAAATCTAGTTATGATTGTTTGACTATTGTGGGTTGAATGAGTGGAGGGGGCAGTGATAATGTGCCGACGGGCACTAGTGTTTTGGTAACACACTGTGACTACGGTCACCAGAGGTTTGGTACCTCCAGAGGTTTGGCACCTCATAGCGACTCGTCCCCGTGGTTAACACCACCACCGGGTTGGCCCCACTTGAGATATGGGATCGTCTGCCAGTGATTTGGTATCACACGATGGGTTGGCCCCATCAATCTATCTGTGTCTACGGACACCAGTGTTTTGGTAACACATCGTGACTCTATGTCACCAGTGGTTTGGCACCACCAGTGGTTTGGTACCACAACGGGGTAGGCAGAGGCGTTTGGTTGGCTAGGTTGGGTACATAATATTCTGCATATTAATTGTTATATGTTGTGTATGAAAATGTTTTTAAACCGGGGGAAGGGTTACATACTGAGTCTTGGTGACTCACCTTCTCCTTTACATTTTTCAGGAGACACGTAGATCGCGGATGTGGAGCCGGGTGGACTCAAGGTGGCCATACAGTGGATTTAATTTAAGTGAACTATAATTTTAGTTGTGATATTTTTATTTCAGGTTTTTATTCTATTTGCATGTAATAAGGCTCCTGACACTTTATTTTTGTTATTTTTCATATGTTAGATACTTGTTTTAAACTATGTTATTATTATTGAATTTGAAATCACATGTTTTCCCAAATTAAATCGAAAAGTGTTTTATTGCGCCATCGGGCACCTTCGAAGCTTTAAAATAACTCGGCTTAAATAGATTTCTCAAATAAACACTAAGTAAAGCTTTCACAAGACAATCAAATGAAAAGTTTTCGACAAACTTAAATCGACTTAAAAAGGTTTTCTTTCAAAAATATTTTTCCCTGTAACAAGCTAGATTCGGCCATAATGTTTGGGCCGGGTTTGGGTTGTTACATCTCCATAGCCGAATACTTCCTATTCCCTTTTACTGATCTCTCCACTAAAAGCCGAATCTACATAGATTTCTTCCTATCATCTTCTCTTTTTGATCTTCTCAAAAGTTGAAATCTTCTAGGAGTTGCTGAATTCTCTGTAAAGGCAGGTGCTGATTTCTTCTGATCTATTCTTTTTCTCATTCGGTTTTTAGAAGACAAAGCCGAAAGGCTAATGGATTGTTGGTTTCTTGTGTTTACGTGTTGGGAGACACATCAGGAATCGAAGTAGATCATCTAGATCTAAAAGTCGAAATTTACTAGTCTCTAAACTCCATCTCTTTTGGGATTTCAAGGTAAGGGGTTCTCTTTAGATTCTCATTAGATTTGCTATCGTAATTGTGATCTTAACCATATGTTGTGATGGTAGCAACTTATAAGGTCTTGTGATGGAATCACATGTCGTTCAGACGAATGAGGGGATTGGATCTGTAAATCCCATCCCTAAGTTTAAGAAGAGCGATTTCAGTAGTTCGAGATTGGCCACCGGGTTGTGGACTGGCTTCAAAATGAAATCTTAAACAATTAGCAGTCATATTTGCTTCTGATAGTGTCGACATAGAAGGTCTCGTCTTGATTGTAGTCAGGTGTATAGATCTCTATCACACTAATTAATCTGTACTTTATATGTTATGGGCTAAAAGCCGGAAAGAGGCTGTTTGGACAGTCGTATTACCCGAAAAGGGTAAGCAAGGGATGCCAGGTACTTAATTATAGAAACTTCTCTATGTGTATCGATGTATGTGCTAGTATGTGATCTTTTAGGTAGTATATTGTTTTGCTTCTGCGTGAATGTATGCATGGGATGGGGTTAATATGATGAAGGGGAAGAGCATGTTAATAGGTCACTTGGTGATAGCTGGTTAAACCATGAATCGTAAAATTAGGTCACAATAGTGATCGGTGGCTAAGCCACGTTAAATTTATTCCTGATTGTTAGGATTAGGCAGCATGACTGTCGATATGGTGTGTAGCGGTTGGTGGGTTGATTGTAGAAATCCCCGAGGTGTGTTGGCTGGTACGGGCTGGTGTGTAGAGGATGGACTTTTAGGTTGGGTTGGGCCATGTAGCATGTAAATATTCTGTTGCCATTGTGTATGGGCCAAGGCCCATAATGTTTGTGGGCCTCAAGCCTTTTATGTGTTTTCGGGATTTGCACACTGAGTCTTGGTGACTCACCCCTTTAATTTTGTTGACTTTTCAGATGAGCAGTAAATCGTGGGCATGGGAGCCGAGGCAGACTCGAAGGGCCATTAAGTTTTTTATTTTCATAAACTATTTCCGGTTTTCTTTTATGTTTTAATTTTGGGACTATTTATGTAATAAGGCTCCATAGCTTAGGTTACCAATATTATGTTGGTTAATGTTTATACTTTTTTAAAAATTTATGTTGAAAGACTTATTTATAAGAAGAAATAAAAAAAAGGTTTTTCAAATGAGTTCTAAGAAAACAACTACAAAGGTTTTCTACAAATAACACTTACTTAACGAATACCTGCATAAACAAACCGAGATTTCAAATCCCTTCAAAGCATAGTTTTTAACATTTAATCGTAGCATATCAGATCTGGTCGTAACGTTTGGGCCGGGTTTGGGGTGTTACATATAAGACCTGAGAAAGAATGTTCATGATATTCAATGTTTTATTGTTATTGATTGCTTGAATGGTGATGTGAAATGATGATTTTACTATGAATTTGTCAGTAGTTGCTCCAACAACGACCGTAACATCTAGTAGCTCGAACCCCACAATTAGGTCAGGCAAAGGGTCTTATAACTACTAATCAAAACGTCAATCACCAAATATTACTCTAGAACCTATCCAAATTAGTAGATAATATATATTTTAAAATAATTTAAAAGTAAATAAAAATAAGCAATGGAAATTAAATCAAAGAAATAATCAATTGTAATACCCTAAGTGTAACACCCCAAACCCGACCTAGATATTACGACCGAATCTGACGTGTCACATCGAGGTGATTTTTGAAGTTTGTACTTGTGGACAACAAAATCCGTATTTAAGTTAAATCCCATTTAGTTTTTATTGCTTGAGAAAATTCGGCTGATTAAGTTATTACAATCTGAAAACAACTTATCAAAACGATTGTTACCGTTGATTTCTTAAACGGAATAAAACCGCAGAAGCTTCTCTAAATAAAAACTTTGAAATTTAAAATGCGTGTTTTTCTTGAAAATAGTTGTTATTTTGAAAATTCTTTTGTGTTTGTTTAGCAATTTTAAACAAGAAATCAAAACCCAATTACAAATTAAATCCACCAATGGCCTTATTACATAATCAATAGGCCGATATGAAATTGAGATAAATAAGTCTACAGTAGAACATCAGCGGTCGTGTGGCCACCTCCGAGTCCCTCGCGACTCCAAATTGTCTAAGGCTGGGGATTACCTGTACAGTTAAAAGAAAGGGTAAGTTTATGAAAACTCAGTGTGGAATCCCTTATCAATCATCAAGAATAATATATGCGAGAATGACTGAGGTCGAGCCCTATTCAAGAATAAAGGTGTAGTGGGGGGCCTAAGCACAATACTGATGTCGTGTATGGTGCAAATATGGAACCCACCCCAATCTAGCCAACACACCAGCCGTACCAACCAACACACCAAGTGGGGATAAAATTGACCCACCCAGCCAGCACACCAATATCGCAACATAGCTGCTAGTAATAATAGCATAGCAGAGTTGCCAGTAACAGTGAATGTGGCAGAGCCACCAGTACAGTACTTCCTCCATATTAGAATCCCAACCCCACACAGTATGTCATGTCATAAATAGTCCGTGTATGTAACACCCCAAACCTGGCCTAGACATTGCGATTGGATCTGACGTGTCACATCGAGGTGACGTTTGAAAATCGAGCTTGTCGATAAAAGTTCATTACTAAATTTTATATCCTTTTTTGAAAATGTTGGGGTTGTAAAATCAAAGCTTGTTATTCGTTTATTAGTCATATCATTTATTATTCAGGATTAAATATCACGAAAGCCTTTTCAGGTGAGAACTTAAAAATTTGAAAATGTGTGACTTTCTTTGGAAACGGTTAATATTTTGAAAACCCATGTTCCCTAATCTAACAGGATAACGTAAAAAGTTAAAACCAAATAAAAGTGAAAAACCTCAAATGGCCTTATTACATAAATATTTCCCCAAAATAAATAACTTAGAGAAAATTAGGTATAAATCAAAATACTTGCGAACACATGGCCACCCCCAAGTCCCTCGCAGCTCCAAATCCTCTAAGGCTGGGGATTACCTGTACAGTTAAAGAAAAGGGTGAGTTACAAGAACTCAGTTTGTAATCCCCTATCATGTTACATGGCCAAGCCACTTAAATCAGAATACGTGGCAAAGCCACTAAACAGTAAAAACGTGGCCGAGCCACTAGTATAGTACTTCCTCCAAATCCGAATCCCAACCCCAATGCAGGATGTCGTGTCATAAATAATAGGTGTATACAGTATGTCACAATCATAATCAGTCATATAAATATCATGCACACATCACATAATCTACCACTAGGGGTATAATGGTCATTTCATCCATTAGGGGTAAAATGATAATTTTACCCCTCAAGGGTATTTCGGTAGTTCTTCCTTTCAAGGGTATTTTGGTAATTTTAACCGTCGAGGGTATTTTGATAATTTTACCCTTTGAGGGCATTTCGATAACTTTATGAGCTAAGCCCACAGAACGTCCGTGACGGCGTCTACGGTTTAGCGCCAGCAATTGTGGCTTGATTTATCCCTATGAATGTTCGCACACTTGAGGGCCCACAGATGGTGAAAGTTTAGCTTTTCGACTTTTGCCAATTCACAGCACCGATAGTATGATTACACATCTTAATTTCGGAATAGCTCCCAAAACCACGAGCACCTAACCTAGAACCATCAAAATCCGATGTTAGTCTTTAATCGTTATAGTAACACCCTCCTTAAAGCACATACTTCGAAATATCTTCCTTACCTTGCTTGAATGAGAGTGTTCTTAATCTCTCAACGTTCGTGGCTCAGAACCAAACCCACACCTTGCCTAGAATCTGGATTATAACCAAACATTGTTAGATAGAAACAACTACCATCCCATCAGCCAAAAAGGCAACATCCGGATTAGAAGAACGAAGGGTACCATAACTTACCTTTACCGTTTGTCAAAAAATTTTATGAAAACTGACTTACCAGCAATGGTAGAACCGACCCCCTCACAGCAATGTAATCGAAAATGGCTAGGCCGGTAGGTGAGGACTATTCGGTCTAACCAAAGAGGATCTACCGGAAGAAAACAAACAAAGAATGGGGTCACAAGATGAGGGGGTATTCGGCTAGTAAGAGAAGACAAGAGAACTCAACCAATGAGGGAGGGATAAGGCTATAATCGGTCACAGAGGAGGGTGAAAGTAACAAGTGATTTGCCTAAGGCTCAACTGTATTGTGGTAAGGAAGAAAAGATTTGGAAGAGAACGACCCAATTAGGTTGTGAAGAGGGAGGAGTCGGCAGTAGAGGAAAAGAAGAGTGCAGCCGCGTGCAGAGGAAATGAAATGAAGTAATGTGCAGAAAATAGAAAAGTGCAAAATGCCTACCACCTTCAAATGCCTAAAGAAAACAACTGAAATACTTTTCGAAAGAAAAACACCCAAAAGCCGAAATATGGTAGGTGAGCAACGGAAAATTCGGCAACCACTAAACCATTGCCAAAAAATGACTAACATTTCCCCCTCAGCCGAAATGACCAAGTTTGAGTCTCCCTAAACGGCACAACTCTCCACTTCCCCAACTCCTTGATTCACTCCACCAATCCTCCTTGAATTGCTCCCAGCCTCCCATTCGAAATTATTGACCAAGTCTTCAATCTCCTCTACAGAGTTTGATCCAAACTCTACCTCTTGCACCATCCACTCATAAAATAAAACCCCCTTAATTGCTTGTCATGGGATTCGAACCCCACTCCCCTTGCCATTTTAGTGACGTCACAACCACTAAGTCACAAGCTCTTTTTCTGACACATAAACACACACAATTATACATAATTCCAACTGCTAACAGCCAGTTTCACTTATGAGCAAAAATTAAAATTTTTCCAAAGCCCAGACTCGAACCCAGGCCTCCTAAGAACCCCCAAATACACTCAAATACCTAACCATTCAAGCACATCATGGAATTTATGCAAATTCAGCAAAATTACAAACCCCAAATTTTTGGGGCATTACAGTGTTTGCAAAGTGTCCTACTCAGTACAGTCTTACAAATAATCATACACTCATTAGTCAACCTACCTCTACAGGAAGATGGTCATTTCTATCTATTAGGGGTAAAATAATAATTTTACCCTTTAGGGGTATTTTGGTCACTTTACTTATTTAGGGGTCTTGATACAGATAACGACCTATTCGAAGGTCTATAGTCGCCTCGAGCAACACAAATAACCTAATGGTCATAACGGTGTAAATGGGCCCAAGGCCCATTATTTGGCCCAAATGGGTCCACACGCTCATGTGGCCCATTTAGCCTAAATTTAGTCACGGCTATGTAAACTACATAGCCCAGTCTAGTAATTGCCACTTATCGTGGATTTTATCCGTGCGAGGCCCACGAGCCTATTGGGCCCACACAGCCCATTTCAGCCAAATGAGGCCCATATCGACCCAAGAGCATGAGAACGCTCGTGGTGGCATCTACAGTCTATCGCTTATGATTTGTGAGCTATGTTTACCACACGAGCAATTGCACGCTCGTGGGGCCTCAAATGCCGAAGTTTTGGCTTTTTGGCTTTTGTCGATTCACAGAAGAAAGGGGTATGACTTCACACCTGTTTGCCCAACGAACAAATTTCCCCATGCGCGATCAACCTACATTCATCCTAAAACAATCAATGTTTCATCCTTTCATGATCATTAACACTAAAGCCCCAAACCAATATCACCACTTGCCTTGACCAAAAGTTATGCGATTATTACTCTTAGATCACTGGTTGAAAATGATCGCACCCTTTTTCTCGATTTACTGAGCATAAAATGGTTTTCATTAGCAATAATCATTTAATACAAGGCTTGAATTGATACCTATAGTCCAAAGAATTGGAGTTAGAGTAGATTGAGTATTCGGCCAATACTACAATACAAACCTACTTACCCCACAGTATGCGGCCAAAGAAGTATTCGAAGAAGAAAGTAGAGATGTGCAGAGAACAAGGCAGTCGATGCTCCATCGATTTTCAGAGACTATCATCCAAATGGTTTCAAAATAACAAGACAAGATTTATGATATTCAGTTAATATTGAAAAAGCAGAGAAAAAAATAGAGGGGAAAAGAGAAAATGTAGTATTTGGCTTACAAAAGTGTTATGAACAAAAGAAGAAATCGCCGCCGACTACCAAAATCAATTAGCACAGCAGAGAAAGAAAAAGAGAGAGTCGGCCACTTAGTCAAAGAGGAAAAGAGAAATGTTGAGAAGGAAAAAACAAGAAAGGTTCGGCTATTTCTTTAAGAAAAGAGGAAGAGAGGCGAAAACAATAATGATCCAGAGACAGTATATTCGGCCAAAGTGATTTACGATGCCAATACACAAAAAAACCAATTCGGCCAAGGAGAAACAAAATAAAGAAAACCGAACAAGGACTATACCAAAAGAAGTCTCTGCTGAATTTCTGAGTAGCTAGACACCAAAGTCGGCACTACTCTCCCCACAAGCAAACTCCTTGATTTCCTCCTAAAATCTCTCCCCAATCCTCTCCACGATTTGCACCACAATCCACTCCTCAAATCTCTCCAATCTCTTATCTATCAGGATTTCACTACAACTCAACTATTAGTCGAACCATCAGTAAAATAAATATCCTCTCATGCTATGCCAACACTCGAACCTCAGACTCCTTGCCACACTTGAAACGTCACAACCACTGCACTAATAGGCTTTGTGCAGCTTAAAACAAGCACAATAATTAATAAGACCTATGTGCCAGTGTTCATATTCTTTTAAGAGAAAATTTTAAAAATTATGCAAAAGCCAAGACTTGAACCCAGGCTTCTCAAACACTCCCATACACGCCCAAATCACTTAGCCATTAAAGCAAACAAGCAATTTGTGTTAGATCATGCAAAATTAAAGACCCTATATTTTTGGGGCGTTACACTAGGATTACAATTTCATCCAATGCATTAACTAATTGACCTATCTCCACCCAATTTATCCTAATAGAGTTTATTATTAACCTGCTGAACTAAAATTCTCTTAATTCTCTTTCGAGCAATTAAAGAACTAATTTAATCCACTATTGATATAACGACTCGGAAGTCAATGGTGTCGAAAAGCATGGTTCGATACACCATTTTCATAAACTTAGACCGTTAATATCATTAGAAAATAACTTTGGAGTTATATTAGAGGTGAATTAAATTTTGAATAGGAAGTTCTGTCGAATTAGTAATTAATTAAGGTTTACGGACCAAATTGTAAATGTGGTAAAAGTTTAGTTACTATAGAATTTCTAAATTAGATTATAAGATAAGGATTAAGGTGGTAATTGTACCATTTAGAAACTAAATGGACGATAGCTTAATTGTTTATAAAGGAAAATTTTATAAAAGTTTAATTAAAAAAAAGGAAAAAAAAAGATAATTAAGCATGGTGGAAGGAAAGAGAAAACATTTCTCTTCTTCCATCCATGCACTGAATTTCCACTGAAGAAAAATGGTGAAGCTTCGGCCTAGGGTTCTAAAAATTCAAGCTATAAATTGGTTAGTTCAGTCTAGTCATTTTCTTGTAATTTTTATGTTTTTGGAATCTGTGGAGTTTCATTTAGCTAGCGCAGGGACTGTTTCACAAATCTGTTAAAGTTCATAAAAGTTACCATTGATGAATTTTGAAGCTTTTAATGTTAATATGTTAGATTATAAGCTTAGAGATGAAATAATGACTAAATTATAAAGTGATACTTGTTAGTTTTAAGTTTATGGACTAAAATGAAAACTAATTGAAATTAACTTGAAATTTCTATAATTTTTGAGTTTGGAGGGATGTATAAGGGTGTAATTAGAAACAGTTTGAAAAATGAAGCTTAAATGTGAATGTTATAGTTGTTTTGGTTTAAAGGACTAAATTGAATAAAATGTAAAAGTTGCTTAAATTTGCAAATTGAGTGTGAACTTGTTGGTATATTGATGATTTGGCATGTTTATATTAATTCATAGCTAAAGACGACGTAGGAGCACCAAAAGGAACATGGAAGACAAACATCGACGTTTAATAGCTCGAGTTTTCGGTAAGTGTTTCCATAGTTTAACCTTAATTTAAATTTCACATTTTTACAATATTATGTATATTGCACATTTTTATGATCAACTATTTGGTGATGAGTAAAACGAATTGTAAAGTTTGAAATTGATTATCAAAGCTAGTATTAAATTGAATTGATACATGAATATGAAGCCAGATTATAGTGCTATAGATTGTGATCAAATAGAAGCGTTGAGAATATAAAATCAAGATATGAAAAGGTATTTATTTGTGCCGTACGATATGATATGAAGGCGACTAACATGCCAGTGGACAATACTTAACAAAGCCATCATTGTAAGGCAACTCGAGGTGGTAGGTCATTGTCGTCGGGTAACCTGGGTTGACATAAATAAATTAAGACACCATCATTGTTGGGAAATCTGAGGTGGTAAGCCATCATCACTTGGAACCTCAGGCTGGCTAGTGTTGGGCAACTTGGGATGACTTAAATAAATTATGAAACCATCGTTGTCAGGCAATCCGAGGTGATAAGCCATCGTCTCGGGGAAACTCGGGATGGCAATCATTGTTTCCAGGCAATTCATTATGACATTCGTAAATATCGAAATGAAAAAAAGAAAGAAGTTGGTGATCAAATCCTATTGAAACCTAAGGGCATAAAACTTTTCTATGAATCTAAATGTTATAGTTTGAATGGTTTTTGTTATACTATTTTGATGTATAAGATATACGACATCATTTACATATTGTGAGGTTTTATCTTTTGTATGCAGGTTAGGTTTATAGCTACATTTTGTGTCTCACCTCAGCATCCAACTGAGGCTCCAAACTCCCTGACGTTTGTATTTCATTTTTGTTATAATTGGCATGTACCTAGCTAGGGTTGTCATTTTTAATGTTTAGAGAATTGTTGGTAATTAGCTTGGTTGTGTTTATAATGATAAAATAAATACTTATGAGTTATCTAAATAATGATGGTATAATTGATTGTGTTTATGTTTAAATAAATTGTTTTTCTATTAGAATCGATTCATTATTATTATTGATGTGTTTGTGAAAAATGTTGGAAAGCTACTTCTTTTGAATTGATTGTCTTTCTGTTTGAATCGATTGTTTTTTTGTTTGAATCGATTCCTTATTGTTATTGATGTGTTTGTAGAAAATGTTGGAAAAGTGCTTCTTTTGAATAGATTGTCTTTCTGTTTAAATCGATTGTCTTTCTAGTTGAATTGATTGTTTGAATTGATTCATTATTGTTATTGATGTGTTGGTGTAAAATGCGTAAATGAATTAAAATGATACGTTTTAAGTTGAATGTGATTGGGGTGCCTTGAGGTTGGAAAAAATCTTGTTTGAAAATGGTTTTCTTGCATAGCGAAAAATTAAAATTTTGAAAACTGACCCAGTTTGTGATATTTATAGTAATAAACCTTGGATTGAAATCGTACCTCTGTTTTCGGATAAGCGGGTCTTTGATGTTTTTCAACTTTCAACCAAACGATCTTCTTTGCTATTCATGTACCACGAACTGCTTCGAGTGTAGGCTTGAACCAATTGAATCAAAACACAAAACTAGAGAAAGTTTTCTTTTCCTTTTGGGGTGAAAACGAAAACTCTTTCATTAATAGAAACTAGTAGAATTGATATTCTAGAAAAACATATTTAACAGTTGAGAATAAATTCTCTCTATTTTTCGACAGAGTAACAATCTCTTAAAGTTGTGTAAATAGCTCTATCAGTGCCATCTATTTATAGGGAGAGAAGGTAGAACCCTTGTTGAATGTAGAGGTTTATTTCAAACAGAAAAAAAAACTTCGTAGTCCAACTAGGAGAGGGAGAGGGGCAAATAGGGTGTGCTTCTCTTCATATGTGTTATGATGGGATTCGAGCCTCTCACATCGGGTCCAATTACAAGTACTTCTTAGTTGAAAACTTTCTGGGCCTTTCGACCCAATATTTTGTAATGTGATCCAACTCAATTCGATTTTTCTATTTTCCAAAATAAACTTTAATATTATATATTAAACAATTTTCTCATCCCTATTTTACCCATAGTAAAATTTTGATGATTTTACCCTCGATAAAATTTTGGTGATTTTACCTTGGTACAATTTCAAGAAAATATGTTTAATATTTCACAACTCAAGATGTTCACTGTGACAGAATGGTTTATTTTCATTTTTGGGCTTCAAACCAGCTCAAAAACAAAAACTCATTCTTTCGACCATTTTTAAGTAATCCATATAGAATTGCAAATGGATCATTTCCATTTCTATTTCTATTTTTGGAAACCTACATTCACTTCCAAATGATTCCATTTTGTAAAAAACCTTAATCATTCCTAAATGTTTTTCCATTTCTCTTTTTCCTATTCATTCTAGTCAAACTCACAATTCATTTATGGTTTCAACGAGTTAGCGAAGGGATCGATTGGACATATGTAATTAGGGATCAAATTATTTATAATTAAGTTTTGAGTTTTCAACTATTAATTACAAACTCTTTTCAACATGAAGCCACTCCACTATAGTATCATGACTAAGATCTCCCTAACAACACACGATTACGAAAACAACTACTCGGTGCTAATCTAATTACCTTGTCATAAGTGTGTTACCCTTATAGGATACCCTTGATCTCTTTGGGATAATATTCGTTCTCCGAATATGATCCTATTTTATCTCATGATAATCATTACATCTTCTTTCATAAAAAGTCAATCACTATCAAATAGTGATCAAGTCATTCATCACAAAGACGAACCACCCATGGCCACGTTTACTTTTCATCAACCATGCAATGATAATGAGAGGATATCATTTACCCATGTCTTGGGCTATGAATTCTACTGTTGTGAATGACACTTTATACTATAGAAGGCATGCACCCAACACACCTGCATTTGATTCCTTATCTATTCAAACTTAGGCTTTTACTTACATCAAATTGTACGAGTCATGCATACATAGTCCATCATCCACTCAGGATTTAGGTATGTCACGCTATGAACGTCACAAGTGAGTAAATCCATAAACGAATTTAATATCTATTCTTCTTGGGTCCAGTCCGGTGTACTATCAATCCAACCAGTCACATCTATGTCTTTATCTTCTAGGAGTTATCTGCTCCGATGCCCAAGACAAAGCATCTCCCCAATTGGACTTGATAGATGACATATTAGTCTTTCAATTAGTTTTCTCATTTCTGATTAGACTAACGATATGTTTAGTCTGTCTACTAATATAAGTTGTATTTTTCTGTATTACAATTTGACCACGTAATACCGTTTAGTAAAGTTAAACATTAGACAACCAGTGAGCAACATTTGCTTACATTTTGTTTTGCGTGCAAAAACCATGTGAGGACAATATACAAAGTAATAATGTAATTCATGAATAATTTAATCACTCTATTTGAAAAATTACATGTGTACTTAGACGAAAATATTACACTTAGGGCACCAGATCCTACATGAGGCATATTGGTTAGAAATAAGATTGAAATATTTCTTTAAATGTATTTTTTGTGCACTTGAGACTAGTCTAAGAGTTGGTTGTTGCATGCATATTATAACGCCCCAGAATTTGGGCTTAGAAGTATTGGGCCTTGAGCAAGGGAATGGTTAGGAAACTGTGCATAAAAGTTTATGTGAGCTAGGAAATGACACAATTAAATGTCTGCTTTAGTGGTTAAGGGTCCTGAGAAGTATTGGAGAAGTCATGGGTTCAAACCTAAGCTCTAGCAAAATTTTGGTGAATAAAACCCTGGGAGTAAGTAAGTTGGCTTTATGAATAAAATATGGTAAAAGGTGACACAAAAAGAGTGGGTGGTCTAGTGGTAAGGTGGCGTTACAGCTGGCAAGAGGTTTGAGGTTCAAGTCTTGGGATGAGCAAGGAAGGTTTTATTTTGCAATTGTGACGCCTAGTGGTTGTGTTGTAGTGGGATTCTACTCAGGTGGTTGTGGAATTGGTCTTGGGGGAGTGATTCATGGGATAAGGATTTAGAGGAGTTTGAAAGTGTTTCAAATTAGGGGTGTTGAGAGATTTGGGGAGTGGAATTAGGGGTGTAGTAGTGGCTGGCCGAAAGTGGGTTTCCCATGGTGCAAATTCGGTCATATGAGTTTTATTCTTGTGCCGAAAGAGGTTGTGCATTTTTGCTCTCAATTTCAAAAACGTTTACCTCTTGTTGTGTTGTTTTTCTCCTTTTTGTGTATTGTGTGTTTTAGTAGCCGAGTACCATTAGTGTCCATTCGGGTAATTGGGTTTTTGTTCTTCAAAATCGTTCTTTGCTGGATCAACTTCCTTCCTCTCCCTCATTGGTAATTGCCTTCACTTATTTTTGGTTTTGGGTAGCCGAACGTTTCCTCCATTGTTAGACAAATATTGTTTGTGTCATCAATCCTCTCCCTTGTCCTTGATTGTTGATTCTCTTCTATTCTCCCTCTCTCTCAAGCCGTGGTGGATGACCATCTCATCTTCCTTTCGATTCTAACTTCTCTTCCTTGAAACTCAAATAGTTTCCATTGGCAGAATATCAATTGGTAGGTCCCTACATCTCTACTCTTTCTACTTTTCTCCTCTATTTCTTTAGATGCCGATTCTAATCTTCTTTTTACCTTTGTTATGGTGTTCTTTCAGGTTTAAGGAATTTGTGAGGAGTGGAGGAGTCCTCTAGTGCTATAGAAACGATTGGACCCTTCTCTTTCATTCTTGATCGAAAGTAATAATGCTCGCAGTGAATGATCTGAACTGGAATATGTTGTCGTGGGTTGGTATTGGCCGAATATGCTTTTCCCTTGTTTGGGGTTTGCGTTTTCTTTAGGTAGATTCAACCCGTATGTATAAGCAATCCTAATTACTAAATTCACTTTATATGCAGATAACTAACAAGGAAGGTTGAGATCCTATTGACAAGCGATTGATAAATACCTTGTTTAAATGTAGAATGGTGCTCGTGGGATGTTCGCGAGAGTTCGTATTCAGGTGTGTATTAGTACCGTAATTGCTAATCGGTCAAAAGTCAATAGAGTGTGTATATGTACACCGTAAATCATTACTATCATAAAGCCGAAAGGGTGTGTGTAACTGTTTTTCATAAATGATAGTCGGCTTAAAAGCCGAAAAAAGTGTGTAATCACACTATCTCCACTATGAATAGGCAAAAGCCGAAACTTCGGCAGTTGAGGCCTCACGAGCGTGTGATTGCTCGTGTGGTAAACTGAGCCCACAAATCATGGGCGATAGATTGTAAAGGCCACTACGAGCGTTCTCGTGATCTTGGGCCTCATTTAGCTGAAATGGGTCGTGTGGGTCCAATGGGCTCGTGGGCCCCATACAAATAAAATTTACGAAAAGTGGTAGAAATTGAACTGGGCTATAACGTTCACATAGTTGTGACTGAATTTGGGCTAAATGGGCCACACAAGCGTGTGGGCCCACTTGGGCCGAATATTGGGCCTTGGGCCCATTACACCGTTATGACCATTTAGGTTATTTGTGTCGTTCGAGGCGGCTGTAGACCTTCGAAAAGGTTGTTATCTGACCGAAATAACCCCATAGGGTAAATGAATGAAATACCCCTATAGGGTAAAATAACCGAAATACCCCCATAGGGTAAAATGACCGAAATACCCTCATAGGATAAAATAAGTGAAATACCCCTATAGGGTAAAATGACTAAAATACCCCCATAGGTTAAATGATCAAAACACCCCTATAGGGTGAAATGACTGAAATACCCCCATAGGGTAAAATGACCATAATGCGCATGTAGGGTAAAATAACCGTAATGCCCCTGCAGGGTAAATTGACCATAATGCTCCTGTAGGATAAATTGACCGTAATGCCCCTGTAGGGTAAAATGATCATAATGCCCCTATAGAGTAAAATGGTCGTAATGCCCCTAGAGGGTAAATGACTATTTTGCCCTTGTATGTAAATGACTAACTTAGATTATGAATTTGACTAATTTGGCTGCGATCGTATGACTGTGTTTTAACTGACTTGATTGTGGTCGTGTGACTGATATGCTTTTAATATATGTTTAAATGACTGTTATTGAGCATGGCCATTCTACATACACCTATAATGATTGAGCATGACATACACGACAAATTGCATGGGGTTGGGACATTGTTATGGAGGAAGTGTATGGTCGTTGCTATTCTGTACAAGGCTTTTAGCCTTTCTACGATATTTATGGCTTTTAGTCGTTCTGTTAACCAGAAGCGATGCTGCGATGTTTATGGCTTTTAGTCATTCTATTAACCGACAGCGATGCTGCGATACTTATGGTTTTTATTCATTCTGTCTACAGTGTTGAGCCGTTCTGTTAACTTAGTGCCGCAACCGGTGCTAAGCTTGGTGTGTTGGCTGTGTAATGCCCAGAATTTGGGCCTAGAAGAATTGGGCCTATTGGGCTTTGGGTCTCATAAAATTTTTAAGTGAGCAAGAAAATGACAAATGACATGACAGCTTTAAAGGTTTAATGAATTTGGACTGTCTAGGTGTGTTGGAGAAGCTTTGGGTTCGAGTTTTGTGGTGGAGGATTCTTAATTTAATTAATTAATGAATCAGGGTTGTGAGTAGTGGGCTTTTAAATAAATAAGTGAAAAATGGCAAAAAGAGAGCCTGTGGAGAATTGGCTAAGTGATGCCACTAAGGTGTAGAAAGGTGGCAACATATGCATGTAGGGAAGCCTGAGGTTCGAGTGCTAGCTTGGTTTTCTTTTAAAGTTTAATTTTAGGCTTCTAGAAGGCTGGAAGTGGCGTGTAGAGGGACTCTAAGGAGAAGTGACCAGTAGAGAGAATTTAGGAGAAGGATAAGGGAGATATCATGGAGAAAAATTAGGAGATGAGCAGTGGATGAAGTGGTGCCGAATTGGACTTTAGGGGTGGGTAAGTTTCAGCTATAGGCTATATAAATGTGTGTGTGCTGAATCTGGGGTCCTAGGTAATGCCGAATTTTCCATTCTTTTTCTTTTTCTTGTCGAAACCTTATTTTTCCACAACCAAAAATACCTTGCCTTGTTGTCAAAATCTCCGATAGCCGAATCCCTTTTTGCCGAATTCTCTCATAGCCAAACTCTTTTATTACCGAAGTATCATCAGCTTCACTTGCCGAAATCCCTATTAGTGGCGAATCTTTGTTGTTTTCCTCCATCACAAATCGATTGTTATCTACTATCAGTCAAGGTTAAAAGTTGAATCTCATTCAATAGCTATTTAGGCCGAAGGATCAAAGGTTAGGTTCGGTAAGTGTTTAGTTAACCCCTTAGTGTGTTTTGTCAAAAGCTGAAGGGCTATCTAACTTCTCATTATTGTTAATCTTGTATTAACAAGGGTAAGGTTCAGAGATCACAAGCGTGGTAAGGATCGTTAGCAAAGTGTAAGTGTACTCAACTCGATTATGGTTTAAGTAAATGGCCGAATGTGAGTATGATCTATAGGGGTGACTTGTGTGGATTATGAGTCACTCGAAGTTTGATGGTGTATGTGTGAGTGCAGATCTCGGGGATACTCATGATTAGTAGCTAAGGAAGGGCTATTAGAACTCGGCGGCACACGGTAAGGTTACGGTAAGGCTTTGGCATTTGGTAAATATTTTGTTTAAGTATGGGTGATTGATTGAAGGTTGGTTGGTTGTAGGTTCAAGACCAAGGATAGTATAGCACGTTGCAGTAACCAGGTGTGTACAAACACTATACACACACGATATTAGCAATGCTGAAAAGTCGAAAAGTTGAAAGTGGCTAAATGGGCCTGGTGGGCCCTGAGGCTAAGTTTGATGAAATTGTTTGGTTAGTTATACGAATTTAGTTATTCATGCATGTTGCATGATCTGGAATTGTTTTGGTCCTAATAGGCCATATGGATGAGATTTGGGCCTAATGGGTCGTAAGGATGTGATTTGGGCTTGATGGGCTTTATGGAGACGTAGAGAAGTATCTAGGGTTTAATGGACTTTAGGCCTAGTTCTGAACAACTCTTACATCACATAAGACTTAATCTAATAATTAAACATGTCCGTGGACAAGTCGCTGGGTTAGAGTGTGGCAACAGACATATACATGTCTAGGATTTGATCTAGGGAGAGCTTGGTACTTAAGCGGTCCTAGTGGCCCACCTCCTCTTCTCTGGAATCCTACCTGGTGCATAGTGTCTCTTCACTTTAGCCGCAATGACTTGTTAATGGGCCAAAGTTCATAACTAAAACCCGAGAGGGACCAAATACCCCCAATTTATGAAATTACCGAAATACCCCCGGTTTGCGAAATTAAAGAAATACCTCAGTTTGCAAAATTATTAAAATACCCTCAGTTTGCCAAATTACTAAAATACCCCTGATTTGAAAATTTCCAAAATATTCGTAGATTTACAAAATTACTAAAATACCCCTAATTTGTAAAATTACCAGAATACCCTTGATTTGCAGAATTACCAAAATATCCCTGATTTACAAAATTTCCAAAATATCCCTGTTTGCAAAATTACCTAAATACCCCTATAGGGTAGAATTACGAAAATACACCTGGGTAGTGAAATGTCTAAAATACCCCTAAGTGCTTAATGTGTGAAATTGTGTATGTTGCATTCATGAAATATATGTTGCATTTGGGTGGGTTATGATGATACGGAGGAAGATTTGAGGATCGCATAGTTGCTTGACAACCGTGGATCCACCGGTGGCTTTAAGCCCATTATAGCAGCTTTGCTGCAACGTTTGAGTAGTGCTGCTGCTGGTGCTACCTTTGGAGTGTAGGGATGGGTGGGTTGATATTTATATCCCCACAGGAGTGTAGGGTTGGAAGGGAAATGGAGTGCAGGGTTGGATTTGGGATGGGTGCATTGCATTCATGTGATACTGATGTGATGTGAGGTCATTGCGGGCTAAGGCCGAAGACCACCGAATTTGATAGGGTTAGGCCCAATGTGATATTTGCATGTTGATTGGTTACCAAGGGTCGTACACACTGAGTTTCGAAACTCACACCCTTTTATTAAATGTTTCAGGTGACCCTCAGTAGATGGCTCGACATGGGAGAGGACTTGGAGATGGCCACACTACAAGATACTTAGGAGTTTTGTTTATTTGTTTCAAAGGACATGATTTTAATTACTTTATTTTCGCTGGTTGTAATAAGGCCTTGTACTCAAATTTGACTTTTGATTTTGTGTTTTGTTATTATTGTTCAACTGTTTACTTAATTGTTAAACTTAAATAAATTTTCTTAAACATGGTTTTCAAAATACCTAAAAATATGGGCTTTTATCATTACTTAACAAGATTCAAGGATTTTGGGCTTTTAGGCCTTAAATTTTAACTTAGCAAAATCTTATTGAATTATGCCTTTGATGTGACATTCTCGAATTCGACCATGACGTCTGGGCCGGGTCTAGGGGTGTTACAGGCTGGGTGGGTCGATTTAATCCCCACAGGAGTGTAGGGTTAGATAGGAGACGGAATGCAGGTTTGGTTTGGGTATTTATGCATTGCATATACTGATTCTGATATGAGATGGGCTTAGGCCCAGATATGGGCTCAGGCCCAACCGAGGTTGATGGGGGCTAAAGCCCAATTGAAATCGTTACTGGAATTGGCTAAGCCCAATTGGTTATATTATGGGTTGTGACCCAAATGATATTATTTTGGGCTTTGGCCCACATATACTCTGAACTAAACTATACTGTTACTGTTACTGGGCTCAAGTCGAGACTGATTTTGTTTCTGTATTCTGACTGTTTCTTTAATAAGAGGATTACACACTGATTTTTTTGTAAACTCACCCCGTTTTTAACCTTTCAGGTAATCCCCAGCGTTAGACGGTTCGGTGCTGCGAGGGACTCAGAGATGGCCACACTACTGCTCCTGTTTTTGTTACTTGGCTTTTATTTACTAATAATTTTTGTCTGGGTTTTTATATTTGTAATAAGGCCTCTCAATTTTATAGCTTTTGATCTGAGATTTTAATCATTATGATTTATACTTGTTAGAAGTAGAACACAGTTTCCCCAAAATGATAACTATTTTCAAAACACTATGTTTCCGCAACTCAATTTTTAAATACCATGTTTACGTAAATCATTGATTTAATTTAAGCTTCAACAACAATAAGGTTTTAAAGGTAATAATTTTTTATAAACCTCGATTGAAAATATCAAGAATGGTTTTCAATGAAAACATGATTTTTGAAAAACACTTCAATGTGACACACCATATTCGGCTATAACGTCTGGGCCGGGTTTGGGTGTTACACATATGGCCTAGGTTAAAGTTGTGTTTAGATAACTTGACTGTAAAGGTATATTTTGGTGTACATGGGCTAACACACGGCCATGTGTCACACATGGCATGTGACACAGCCTTGTGCTATTTAGTAATTGGAAGGTTGCACATTAACATGACTTCAGTTTGTTACACAATCTGGAGACATTGCAACACCCCAAACTCGGCCTAGTCATTACGGTCGAATTCGGAAAGCTACATTGGCCACTGAAATGGCCCAAAAATCTTTCTTAGTTTTCTAACGTACTTTTTAAAACCATTTGCGTAAATCATTTCAAACTCGTGAAATCAAGAAATTTTAGAAATCGATAACTTCAATATTTTATTTGTAAAATTTTGATCGTTGTTCAAAACTTTTGTAATTTCAATCATATTTCAAATTCATTTATTCAAAACTAAAGAACTTGACTATTCGTCACTATTTTAGAAAAAAAAACATGTTAAATTCATAAAATCAAATGTCTTTAGAAATCTCATTTGTAAACATTATAAAATCTGAAATTAAGTCTAATTTTATTAAGAACTTATTTCTTAGATTTGCAACAGAAAAATGTAATATTGATACATTTTTCTGAAAACCGTAATGAACCATTTTGCTAAAACCATATTTTGCTAAAAATTAATATTTTGTGTAATTTCGATCAAACATCAATAGACAATTTAAAACCTCCAAAAACCTAATTCATATATTTGTCTAAAACCTCAGTAGGCTTTTATTTGATTGTTGGTAAAAATATATCAGAATGGGCCTACTAGTCTGGTGGTTAAGCGGAGTGTTAGTGTGTAGGAGGTCCTGTGTTCGAGTCCCTACGCAAGCAGGGGAACTAATTTTTTGTTTGAGGCGTGTGGCATGGTGGAGTTCAAATAAAACTGGACTGCTGAGTAGTTGTTTTTTAGTGGGTTAATAGGAGTGTTTTTAGGAGATAATTGGGGAGAAGTTATCAAAATAAGATTTTCTTCTTATTAGTTTTCTATTTTCTTTTTTCCCAACAAATTTTCTGATGTTAGACTTTTGTTTCTCTACAGTTTCTTCTCCCCTCTTGTTCACTTTTGGTTTTTGTTCCCCTTTGGCCGAATCTTGTTTCTTCTCTTTCCCCTCTCTTTTCGTTTCTATATTTTTTTGCGAGTCATCTCATTGGGTGCAACTTTTGACTTCATTTGTTTCAGTAAGTGGAATTTTTTCCCCTTAGTTATTGTATTTTGAGTAGGCAATTAACAAAAGGTTTGTTTCACTCTTGTTTAGGTGTTGTTCAAAGGTTTTAAGTAGATATTCTAGTGTGTGGAGACGACTGGTTATCGGATTCATTGCGGTAAGTTTTGGAATCATCGTTGGTTTAGTTTCTCGAGTTTTATGTTGGGGATATTTGGTTTGGTTGAAGAATCAAGTGATTAATTAAGGGATATATTGGTTAAATATTGGTTTTTGAAGGCTCGGGTTACTTTGCACAGCGGATCAATACCAGGTGTGTACCCAAAATGCAGAAAACAAGATTCAGCAAAAAGCCAAAATTGCTTGCTGTCGAGAAATAAGAGAAAATGATGCGAAAAAATTAGAGAAAGGAAATCATGTTGTTATAAACTTGGAAATCAACATTTCGCACTAAAATAGTTTTGGACAGCATCAGTAGTCTAACTTTGAAAAATCATCAAAAATAGTGGGAATTGAGTTAGAGGTTGAATAAAATATGAAATTAAATTTTATTGAGTCTAGTTTTTCATGGAAGAAACAGTGTAAGTAATGGAATTGTAAATCATGAGATATAATAAATTTTGTGAGAGAAGGTTAGAATAATTTTGGGTTCCCCTGTTCTGGCTTAGGAAAATCTTCAAAAATTGTAAAAAAAATTTAGGGGCTTAAATTTATATATAAATCCTTCATGAGTCTATTTTCAAGAGAAACAAACAGAAACATCATCTAAATTCTGTACTAAGATATAAATAATTTTTAGTAAGGAAAGGATGAAGTTGTTAAACAGCAGAATAGGGATAAATTTAAAGATTTTACTATACTTATTTTATAAACTATAAATTCTAAAAATTTTATGGTAGAAAGGTATTTGAGTCTAGTTTCAAAAACATCAAGCAGATCTTAATTTGGAATTCTGTAGCTCAAGATATAAATAATTTAGTGATAATGACTCAAGTAGACAACTTTGAATGAACATATAAGTAAATAATGAAAACATATATAAGTATTGAGCCAGCATGAGTTACTTTAAAAATGGATCACATGACCAAGGCCAATTTGGGCCGAGTGGGCCACATGGGCGTGTGGGCCCACTCGGGCAGATCACATGGGCATGTGGGCCCATTTTTACCGAAATGTTTTTAAGGTTGCACGGGTCACCCAAGTTGAATGTGAACCTACTGTAGGGTCGGTAAGCACTACTTAGACCCCTAAATGTGTTGACTGAATGATATCTGTACTGAGCATGTTAATATCTAAACTGAATATATGTACTGAAATTGCATAATAGCATATCATCTATTGTATGTTGCATTGCATTGGGTTGGGGGTTGTTATTCGAAGGAAGTGTACTGAAAGGCTTTAAGCCTAATTTACTGACAGCTCAGCTGCAAACTACTGTTTTGTGCCGCATTAAGGGATGGTTGGGTTGATTATATCCCCACATGGAGTGTAGGGTTGGACGGAGATGGTGTGTAGAGGCTATTTGGGTAGGATTTTGCTACTGCATAACCTTTACTGCTACTGATACTGTGATGGGCTAAGGCCCTACTGCATTTTTGGCACTGTACTGAGATGGGCTAAGGCCCAAATTATCACTGATACTGTAAAGGGCTTAGGCCCAAGACTGTTCAACTGTGCACTGTGAATATTGATTGTTTGTTTGTTTCTGCAGGATTACACACTGAGTTTACGTAAACTCTCCTTTTTTGTTTAATGTGCACAGGTAATCCCCAGACTTTGACGGATCGGTGCGACGGAGGACTTAGCGGTGACCACAGGAATTTTTGGACTTCATGGTTTTCAATTTAAGAGTTATGATTTGTTTATTATTTATTATTTGGGTTGTAATTTAAGGACCCTATGGGACTTTGGTTTTAAATTTGGGTTTTTATTTACTTATTTTACTTTATGGATTTATACTTGCTGGTCTTAGGAAATTCAGTTTTCAAAAAGTTAAAGTAATTTCTAAACGCATGATCACCTAAACTGTTTTATTAAAGCTTCCCCAACAAGGGATGTTTCAAAACAAATGTTTTAAATGAATAAAGACGACTTCCTAAGTTCTAACCAAGGTTTAATAAAGATAATAACATGGAATGTTTTCATCGTAACAACGAGGTTTCAAAACCACTATCGTGTGACATTGCCAGATACGGCCATAACGTCTAGGCCGGGTTTGGGGTGTTAACAAAATACAATGACATTTGTGGATAAACCACCATGTAGGTTGTGGACGAAACCACCAATATTTGCAAACAAGCTGGCATGTAGATTGTGGACGAAGCCACCAATTCTTCCTCCTTACAATATCCCACCCCATGCATGTGATATGGTCGCAGTGAACATATATATTTTTTTATTTCAAAATATCATTCATCACATTGGCCATGTTGAAACATGCAAATCAAATCATATAATATCATGTAGGGCATGTTTAACATGCATTTCACGTATTGTTTCAAGATATCAAAATATCACCATTTATTTGTCATGTAAAATCAATTATGCCATAAGATAAAATGAGAATGAGAATAACATACTTTTTCAAACAGTGAAAATTATAACCCCACAACATACTTTTCACAAAATTAGTTGGTTCAAAATCACTTACTTGTATAATCCATTTTAACGGATTTAGTCTCTCGTTTTAGAATACTTAAAGTATTCACATAAATCAAAAATCAAAGAAAAATATTTTGTTAAGGCATTATTAATGTTATATATATAACTTGTATCAGTTTAGACCCACACCTGAATTCGTATGACCTGATAATAATGATTTCGTTTCCCAACGCTAAGAGAGGAGATCAACCCTTGAATCCTTAGTTAAACGTTAATACCATGTCAGTATATTGACATTTTTAATAATATTTTTGAATAAATGATTAAGTTGAATCACTTACTTAATCAATGGTCCCAATGACAAACACCTCTAAAGGATAGAGTATGGATCCGCGGTTTCAAATAAATGCTTTATGCACGAACAAGAAATGCCCTTGTTAGAATCTTTCATAAACAAGAATAAAGAAAGAAATAATCTAATCGGAGGATTTACCAATACTTATGTAATCTCGAGGGTAAGGAGACTCAATTATCCTTATAGTGATTCGATTAAAGAAGAGGCTTCTCAACTAAAAAGTAAAATAAAGCAATAAAAATTATAGATTAGAAAAGATTAACAAGAAAACCTTTCAATAAAATTGAGATATAAAGTTGAATAATGAAAAGGTTGATTACGAAAAAGAGGAGGAGAAAAGAAGAAAATCGTGAAAATAGTGGTGGTCAATAGCGGTAGTGCGGCGGTGGTGAGACAACAAAAGTGACGGTGGAGGTATAACGGTGGAGATGTAGTGGGGAGTATAACACCCCAAAATAAGGCCTAGGAGTTTTAGGGGTATTTTAGGAATTCTAGCCTTAAAGTGATTTGAATTTTGCGATATGGTTTATCTGTAATGTTTTTTTACTATGGATTTTATAAAATTAAATCAATTTCTGAAAATGATTTTAAAATACCTTTAATTTTGAAAATAAGAGTGATTTGTAAAAGGGTCAAAACTAAGAGTTTTTATGAAGCAAATTTCCCAGAATTTTAAATTGAACCTAAAAACTCCCTTGCTACAGCCTTGTTTTCACGATGGTTGATCTCCCCTTTGCTTGTGCCTTTTATTACTCTCCCAAGTCTCTTTTACTTTATTTTGATCTCTAAATCCTAGTTACTCTTGATTTCCAACATCCCTTTAACTATAAATCTCCATTGAAACCAAGAAAACACCAAAAAATTTCATTAATTTCATCATCTCCTTCAAGAATGGATTTTTTGGAATTTAGCCAAAGTTTGTTTTTCTTGCATTAAAGGTAACCAATCATCATCCTATTAGTTTTAAATGTTATCTAGACTTTTAAATAGAATTTGTAGTCATTGAAAAACATGTTTTAAATAAAAGCCGAAAATTTGGTCTTTAATGGTGAATTTCATGTTTATGGATAAAAATGTGGTTTCAAAGTGTTTTTCAGCTTGTTTTAACATAATTAGAAGGTTTCTAAACTTACTTTGAAGTTTTGTTAAAAGAATTCTTAAGTTTTAATGAATTTTCAGAAATAGCCATAAAACATGTCGAAAAAGTCGATACTATGAATTTAGTATTTTATTGTATTTTAAAGGTTGGGAATTAATCGTAGGTGAAATATAAGATGAACAGAATTGGTTTTTGACGAAAAGATTGAGTATAGATTGAGATATTTGAGTTTTAAGTTGGCTATGTTAAAGGTTTCGGTTACATGAGAACTTACTTTAGGCTTATGTTTTGTATGCTTGTAATGAGTCATTGACTGATTTTTGGATGTACTATTGTGTGAATTTGTTTTGATTCAGTAGAACCTTCTATGAGCAGAAATAAAGGCAAGGAAAAGCTAGTTTGAGCTTTTGGCTTTTCAGCAAAAGTGTAATTGATGTGTGTTTGGAATAATTTCTTGTGGACATGATTCAATACATTATTTGGGAATTTAGTAGTAGCCTAAGCCCCTACTCTAAATTTCAATTGTAAGCTTTCTCATACCTATGTTATCTTATGAACAAAGTGCTTATGTGTTTGTGAATATGTGAATTGAGATGAGATGCTATAACATTTGATATGTAGTTATGATAACTGTTGTGAAACTGAAAATACGTACATATTATGTATATGTTAAATGTTAGTGACAATGTTTTTCTAAAGATGCAAATTTGCAGTGATTGTGCACGGATAATAATAAGTGATATGTGTTTGACTTCGGATATTTTGGCCTTGTGATCTTGAAACCATTAGATATAGTTGGGATGCCATAGGATTGTGAGTACTCACTTATATGTATAGTGAATTTGGGCGTTGAGGCCCTAGGACATGTTGGAGGATAAGGGAATGTGAGCTAAGCTCCATCCAATGGGACATATGAGGGGAAATAAAGAGAGTGATAGCTTTATGCTTCACTTTTGGGACATGTTTGAGTCTATGAGTCTATGTTTGGTGTGTTAGAGATCTGCGTATTCGATGAGTGATGATAGAGCTCACTTTTATATTTCATAGCTCAAGTGTCAAAATATCTTAAAATGTATATATGTGTAATGTGATGTATGCCTAAATCAGTATGTGACCATTATGCAATTTATCTATAAAGATGTTTTGAATATAGTGATATATGCTTGAATGTTAGGTGATTATTAGGTGATTATATATGTAATACGATATATGCTTAAAAGTGAATATGTTTTCCATGTAAAAGAACTAATAATAATGCACGGGTAAGTATATTATGACACTAAAGTTGGAACTATTAAGGTTATACTATATGGTAGTTTCGTTAATGCTTGATAAATTGTTTGCATGGTAGTTGTTCTAGGCATTCATTAAGCTTGTTAAGCTCACCCACTCCCTTCTTTAACCGTGTGAGCAGTGTGGTTCCGAAAGGTGATCCAAGCAAGACTTTTGCATTATTTCGTAGGTGTTCTATATTTATTTATGTTTTGGGGAAAAATGTACTGTGGTAGACTTGTTTATAGCCATGTTAACTTCTAGACATTTTACTGATTTTTGGTTCAGTTTATCAGGATTACATGTTATTATTATGCTTGAGTTTGTAACACACTAAAACCGGCCTAGAATTTTAGACTGAATCCTAGATGTTACATTGATCACCAAAGTGAACGTAGGAAATTTTTGCAAAATAGGTTATGACATCAAACCGGAACATTTATTCATTTAAGTGCAGTTAGTAAAATCACAATTAAGTTTATTACAAATCCAAAATTAAATGAACGAATAAAATTTTGAAACAGAGCTTGTACCATAGTTTTATAAAAATTTACAGCTCAAAAACCGAATAACAAAGTAGAATTGATAATACAAACAGATAATTTGTAACACCCCACACCCGGCCTAAACGTTATGACCGAATCTGACGTGCCACATCAGGTGTTGTTTGAAAACCTTGTGTTCGTCGAAAAATTCATCTACAAATCAAATCTTTCTATCGTTCCAAAAATCCCATTTTTCGTTACTTGTTAACCAAAAGAAATTTAACTCGAATTAATTCCCTTTCAAAAATGCTCGTTTTGTTTTGCTTTAGAAATACCTTGTCTAATACGAAAATTTGGTTTAAACAGTTGCAGAAACGTGATATTTAAAAAAAACCTCGTAATTATTGTTTTAAAACCCGTGTTAAGTAAACTAGTAGTTTGTAAGGAATTACCAAATAAAAGTTAAAAACAATTCCAATGGCTTTATTACAGAAATTACTAACCCAAAATTAAAGTAAAGTAAACTAAGATAAAATAGCTAATTTAACCCCGAGAACATACAGGAGGCGTGGCCACCTTCGAGTATCTCGCAGCTCCAAATCCTCTAAGGCTGGGGATTACCTGCACAGTTAAAGAGAAAGGGTGAGTTACGAGAACTCAGTGTGTAATCCCCTTATTACACCCACAGTTTGGGCCCAAGCCCGCATGCATGCGGGCCTGGGCCTAAGCCCTATTCAATAATGATGCAGGTGAAGCCCTATTCGATCCACGATGCGGGTGAAGCCCTATGATATGCAAAACAAACATGTACCTAACCTAGTCCAACTAACATACCACCCGTACCAACCAGCACACCTGGGGGACCAAGTCAACCCACCCAACTAGCACACCAATAACTCAGACTAGCTGCTAATAACAGTATACGTGGTTGAGCCACTGAATTGGTATAACGTGGCAAAAGCCACTAAATCAGTATAACGTGGCAGAGCCACAACTATAGTGCTACCTCCAAAATCCATAACCCAACCCATGCAGTATGCCATGTCATAAATTAATCATGTAAACAGTGTATCATCATCGACATCAATCATACGATTACTAAACATACATTATCGATCCTACCACTAAGGGTAAAACGATCATTTGGGGGTAAAACGGTAATTTCACCCCTCAAGGGTATTTTGGTAATTTACCCATCAAGGGTTATTCGGTAATTTGCTCATCTACGGCCTTTCCAGAGGCCAACTATCGCTTTGAGCGACACAGGTTTCATTTGGGTCAAAACGGTATAATTGGGCCTAAAGTCCAATTTTGGCCCAAACGGGCCAACACGCTCGTGTGGCCCATTCAGCTCATTTTCAGTCTCAATTCTGCAGACTTCGCAGTCGCATCAAGCATTCGACACTTACCATCAATTTCGCTCATGTGGGCCCGTTAACCCATTGGGCCCACTTAGCCCACTTTGGCTCATCAAGGCCCATCACGGCCTAATTCCACGAAAAAGATCGTGGCACACCCAAAGGTCTATCATCAATGTTCGTGGCTCGGTTTATCACTATAAGCGCTCACAAGCTTGAGCGATCTCAGTTGCTGGTATTCCGGCATTTCGGCATTTCGACTTTTAGTCGATTTTCAGATCTTAGCATATCAGAATAGCAGTGGTGTGAGATTACACACCTTGATTACGAGCTGTGTTTTCCACCGCTTCCAAGACACCTATAGTGATAGTTGGCAACTGGTTAGTCTTAACCTTTGATAACCTTAACTTTCAAACACTTTACTAGACTAACTTCACCTACCATGAATGCGATCTCCTTCAGTGCACCAAGTAGTCGGCCCTATCCATTGACAACAGAAATCAAGCCCCTAAAACATTCAATGAAAAAGGAAGGTGTTAGCGATAACCATCTTCATGGTAACGGGAATGAGAGCTTTTTTGGCTAAAGAAAAACACAATGAAACAAGAACACCAACCCCAGATTTGGCTATAGACACACTTACCAACTAATACACGCCCAACAATCGACAGCTGTCTCACCAAGGATTCGGCCCTCAAAATAGAGAACAAGAGGGATTCGAGATGAAAAAAAGGTGAGTAGATTTGGCCTAGACAACAAGGAGTCAATGTTAAGAGTTTTGGCTTTAGCTATGAAAAGAGAGGGAACAAGAGGAAGAGAAACGTTACCTTTAACTAGAGAAGAACCGAATGGAAAAGAGAGGTTCGGCAGCAAAGGGCAGCAACTGCGAAATGTTTTTGCAAAGCAAAAGAATAGTGTGAAGGGAAAAGAAAAGAAAGTGAAGGTGGAGGCTTAACACTTCGGCACTTAGCAAGAAAATGAAAGAGATAGAAAGTTGATGAAAAGTGAATAGCTATAGGCAAAAGAAAGAAAAATGCACCAAAGGTAGAAAAGTGCAGGAAGAGGAGAAAATACCACACCAAAACTTCAAAGGAGAAAGAATTGAAATGAACCAAAAGGGAGTAGTAAAATCACCATATAATAAATCACCGTATGAATATGTAGCAGTAAGACTGCCAGTTCATATAAAAATCAAACTCCCTTCTCTTCGCACTCCCACCCAAAATACATTATGCAAGTGTATGCGTGCACACAACCTCATAGAGTAGTGACACATTCACAGACAGTCAGTCAGAATAGTTATAAAAACACACTCCACAATCCAGATTCAGAATCAGATGACTCATACAACAGTTGCCAATATCACTTAAGCTGCAGGCCAAACCAAAGTCTTCACTACTATAACAGCCCAGTTTAGACCCTAGTCAGAACAGTGGTTTCAAGACTACAAATTCGAGGTTAGAATAATATTTAAACATTATTTCTTAAGTTTACAATATGTGATTTAGCCTGTGTGAAATTTCTGTGTTTTATCGATTATGTGTTCAATTGCAAAAAGGACATAATCACATAAAGTGTAAAATGATGTGCGCTGATTGTTATGTGCTTAATTGTTGCTGTATTTATAATTTGGGGGATTTATGTTGCAATTAGCCCAATTTGTAATTAGTGGAAGATGGTAGCGTAGCATAAGGAGTTATTTTTAATTTTTACTAAAGGTAAAATTGGAAATTAGCTTATTAATGTTATAATATTAAAACAAAACAAAAGATGTCCATTATATCATCTTCCTTAGCAAATTTTGAAGAAGAAAAAGAAAGAATTAGGGCTTGAGACATTCGGCTATTGTTAATCTTGATTGAGGTGTGTTTTGAGCTCGGTTTTTTATAATTTCTATGTTTTCGTAATCCTTGCTTCGTACTCAAGCTAACCCATGTCTTAATTTTGTGAATTGATAATGTTTTTGAAATATTCCATTGATGAACATATGAGTTCTTGAATGTTTGATGAATTTGTGCAATTTGGGCTTAATTGAGAAACGTGTAAATTGAGGGACTAAAATGTGAAATAAATGAAATGTGTGGACTTGTATGAACATAGAGAGAATTTGGCTAACCATGGGTTAAATAAAATTATGTGTATTTTGTGATTTTGTGAATTAGGGACTAAAGTGTTGAAATGTGAAAATGTGTGGGCTATTCTATAAAATGCCCTAAATATGTGTGTGTGGACTAAATTGAATGAATTTGTGATTGAATGAGTTGAATTTAAAAGTGTATACACCAAGAAAGGAGAAGTTCGGATTGAGATCGAGGCAAAGACAAAGTGCTCGATTAATCGACCGTTTCGGTATTTCGACGTCCGAGGTAAGTTCGTATATAATACTTACTATTAAACTAGTATCTATGTGATGAGAGATGAATGAATGTATATTAATGGAATAGAATGTGTTATGTACGAGTTCGAGTATTGAGGCACTAAGTGTGCGAAATTGAGTTGATACAGAGTTGATTAGCACCGTGTGTGCGAAACGACAAAAGCTACGGCTTTAATGATTGGCACTATATGTGCGATACTGATTTAAGATTGGTTTGATATAGAGGCACTAAGTGTGCGATGTTACTTAAGTTTCAGCTATGATTTGGGCACTAAGTGTGCGATTGAATCGAAGAAATAATGAAAGTTGATCGAAATGAAATATTGAGTATTGAGTAGCATGTGTGATCGATAACTAAGTGTTGGCTAAGGTATGTTCAAAACCTAGGTGGTTGATGAGATTGTAAATGAGTTTATGGAATGTTAATTGAGCATATTAGTTTTGGATGGTGTGATATATGTGATGGTGAATTAATCTATGTGGTGGATTCTTTTTGTATAATATAATTGTATTAATGAATAATATGTATTATGTGACGAACTTACTAAGCTTTTGAAAGCTTACTGTGTGATTTGTTTCTCTATTTTACAGTGTTAGCAAAGCAAGCTCAGATCCGAGGACCGTCAGTATCTCTTTCACACTATCGGCAATCGATTTGGGTACTTTTGAAATATGTATATATTTGAATATGGCATGTATAGGCTAGTCAATATGGAATGTTTTGATTTATATAAACTTTGCCATGTGATATGGCTTAGTAGTTGAGTGTTGCTGGTATATATGTGATGCTAAGAAAATGATGAATGTGGTATGAAATGATGAGTATGAAAATGGTATGTTTTATATTGATTTGGTTGATGAGAATTATGGATTAAATGTGAATTGTGGTAAGAAGTACATGATACTCAACTTGTATTCTTTAGGTGGTGAAATTTAGTATTTGGATGAATTTATTTATATTGATTTTGAGTAAGGAAATAGATGATGTTTTTGATGATTATTTGGTGTATATGATGGTATGTTTTGGTTACCAATTGAGGTGTAAATACATGAGATTTGAAGCTTGCAGGTGTATAAATGTGTGGGAGGCAAGTTTGGCTTTGATAATGGCCTATAACTGCCCACACGGTTGAGCACACGAGCATGTGGCTCGACCGTGTCCATAGTGGTTGAAATTCAAAACAAGTCAGGATCGACCACGGGCTAGACACACGGGCGTGTGACTGGCTGTGTGGTGAAGTCAGTAGTGATCATGGGTGAGGCACACGGGTGTGTCCATGGCCGTGTGGACAAGTCAGTATGTATTCCCTGTTTTGACACGGTTTAGACACACGGGCGTGTCGAGGCCGTGGGAGGCACACGGCCTTCCCACACGGGCGTGTGACCTCTGTAGTTTGGAAAAACCTTTAAATTTCTAAAAATTTTTGTAAGTGTTCAGTTTAGTCCCGACCTTTTTCTAACACGTGTTTAAGGTCTCGTAGACCTCAATAATGGACTATATGATTATAATTGAATATGTTTGATTAATGGCTGACTTTATGTTGTGAAACGGATGTGAGATGTTTCGATTATTTAGTAACGCCTCTTAACCCTATTCCGACGACAGTTATGGGTTAGGGGTGTTACATTTTATTGGTATTAAAGCTACAGTTTAGTCGATTCTCGAACTAACGTAGCGCGTATTAGTCTAGCTATACATGCCTTATATATAATTGCGATAGTGTGATGAATCCTGACAGCTAAAAATGTGTTTTTATATAGTAATGGATCCCGATCAAGCAGTTGCTGACGACATAGAGAGTAACGTGCCTACTGCCAGTCAAGGGACAGCGCCGGCCACACCTAGGCCGAATGATGGTAGCCAAAAAGGAGAGGCTAAGCAAGCCTTCTTTCAAATGATGAGTGAGTGGTTTTCGGAGTTCGTTCGAATGAATCCGGCTACTCCACAACCTCCACCCCCACAAGTACCTATTGTACAACAAGTGATAGATCTGATCTGACTGAATAAGCCTCCTGTGGATAAGATTAGAAAGTACGGGGCCGAAGAGTTTAAGGCCACAGCTGATGATGATGCTGAGCGAGCCGAGTTTTTGCTCGAGAATACCATTCGAGTATTTGATGAGATGTCGTTGACTTCTAATGAATGTATTAAATGTGTTGTATTGTTGTTGAGGGATACCGCGTATAACTGGTGTAAGACATTGATATCTGTGGTTCCGAGAGAAAGAATCACCTCAGAATACTTTCAAGCTGAATTCAGAAAGAAGTATATCAGTCAATGGTTTATTGATCAGAAATGTAAAGAGTTTCTAGAGCTAAAACAAGGTCGTATGTCAGTTACAGAGTATGAACGAGAACTTGTGAGATTGAGTCAGTATGCAAGGAAATGTGTTTCTACCAAAGATACCATGTGTAAAAGATTCATTGAAGGGTTGAATGAAGACATTAAATTGTTGGTTGGGATACTTGACATGAATGAATTTGTCGTGTTGGTTGAAAGAGCTTGCAAAGCCGAGGAGCTTAGTAATGAAAAGAAGAAAGTTGATTCTGAAGCTCGTGATGAAAGAAAAAGATCAATAAGTAACTTTTCTCAACCTTCGACGAAGAGATATAGAGATGCAAGCAATCAATCAAATTCTTCATTTGGACATACGAGTAGAGATCGTGTGAGACCAAGTGTTGGTCTGAGAACTCAAGCTCCAATTGAATCAAGTGTTAGAAGTGTTAAAAGCAACAAGCCTGAGTGTAGACAGTGTGCAAGACGACATGTGGGAGAATGCTAGGGCAAGTACAATAATCGAACTTTTTATAAGTGTGGATCACGAGATCATTTTATCAAAAATTGCCCAAAGTTAGCTGAAGAAGAAAATGTTCAGAGTGTGAGGCCGAGTAATGTGATGGTTAGGGGTAGACCACCTAGAAACACCGAGAATGTAAGTGGAAGTTAAAAAGGGACTACCAATACAGCTATGAGATCGGAGGCGAGAGCACCTGCCCGAGCTTATGCTATACGCACACAAGAGGAAGCGTCATCTCCGGATGTTATTACTGGTACTTTTACTCTATTTGATACTGATGTTATTGCATTGATAGATCCAGGATCTTCTCATTCCTATGTGTGTGTGAATCTAGTATCAAGTAAGACTCTACCTGTTGAGTCTACTGAATTTGTAATTAGAGTATCGAACCCCTTAGGCAAGTGTGTCTTGGTGGATAAAGTGTGCAAAAACTGCCCGTTGATATTTCGGGATGTTTGTTTTCTAGATAATTTGATGTTGCTACCATTCGATGAATTCGATATAATTCTGCGTATGGATTGGCTCACTATACATAATGCTATTGTGAACTATAAATGAAAGAGTATTGAATTGAGAAGTCAGAATGGTGAGATAGTTCGAATTGAATCCAGTGATTTGAAAGGGTTACCAGCTGTTGTATCTGGGATGAAAGCTTTGAACTATGTGAGAAAGGGTTGCGAAGCTTATCTGGCATATGTGATTGATACGAAAGTGTCAAAAAAAAAAAGTTGAATCTGTGCCAGTGGTTAATGAGTTTCCAGATGTATTTCCTGAAGAATTACCAGGATTACCTCCAATCAGAGAAGTTGAGTTTGGTATTGAATTAGTTCTGGGAACGACTCCTATCTCGATAGCTCCATGTAGAATGGCACCGACTGAATTGAAAGAGTTGAAGTCTCAGTTGCAAGAGTTGATTGATAGAGGATTTGCACGATCAAGTTTTTCGCCCTGGGGTGCTCCTGTGTTGTTCGTGGAAAAGAAAGATGGCACTTTGAGAATGTGTATTGATTACCGACAATTGAACAAAGTGACGATAAAGAACAAATATCCATTGCCTCGTATTGATGATTTGTTTGGTCAGCTGAAAGGAGCTACAGTGTTTTCTAAAATAGATTTGAGATCGGGCTACTACCAGCTACGAGTCAAAGAGTTAGATGTACCAAAAACTGCTTTCAAAACGAGGTATGGACATTATGAGTTTTTAGTTATGCCTTTCGGACTAACGAATGCTCCTACAGTGTTTATGGATCTGATGAACCGGATATTCAAACTGTATTTGGATCGTTTCGTTGTAGTGTTTATTGATGACATTCTGATTTATTCTTGTGATGTAACAGCCCGATTTTGGGAACAACATTAAATCAGCTGGGAAGCAATAATCTCGAATCATCAACGGGCAACCTCTACACACTTTATTAACAAGCACACATCTACCCAAAGGGTTGGACACACGAATCACAAACTCGGTAGACTCAACTAGCAGAGTCTTGCTGAATTTTAAAGTTTCACACACATAAGAATGAGTCGAACCAGGATCGATTAGTGCAATTACAGTAGTATCATAAAGAGTGAAAATACCGGTAATGACGTCAGGGGAGGAAGCATCCTCTCTAGCTCGTGCAGCATATGCTCTAGCTGGAGCTCTAGCCTCAGATCGAACCATAGTGTTCTTCGTTCCTTTCTGACTACCACCCATATTGCCGGAATGTCTGGGTGGTCTACCCCGCATTGACGTGTTGCTCGGTTTGGTGTTACGAAGCGTATTACCGCTCGGCTAACCGGACACTCTCTAATAAAATGATCTGACGATCCACATTTATAGCAAGATCGATCATGAAATCTACAACTCCCGGAGTGCCATTTCCCACAGTGCTTGCACTCAACTCTATTTTGTGGAACGTTACCGACACTGGCTATCGAGGTAGCTCGGGAGCTCATAGGAGGTCGATCCCGTCTAGGTGGATCTGTAGTAGCTTTCTGTCGGCTGTAGTCGTCTCTGGGCTTCTTAGTCGTGGAATGAAAGACTTTACCCGAAGACCTTTTTCGGGTGTCTCTAGCTTCTGTCTCAGCCTTTCTTTTCTCTTTCCCGAGCTCTTCAGCTTTGCAAGCTCTCTCAACTAAAGTTACAAACTCTTGAATTTCAAGGATGCCAACAAACATCTTTATATCTTCATTTAGGCCGTCTTCAAATCTTTTACACATATTAGCTTGGTGAGAAACACACTCTCTAGCATATCGGCTAAGCGACAAATTTTCTTTCATATTAATTTACGGTCATTTGCCCTGTTTCACTCAAGGAACTCCTTTCGTTTTGATCAATGAATCTTTGGCTAATATACTTCTTGCGAAATTCAGTTTGGAAGTAATCCCATGTCACTTTTTCTTTCAAAACCACTCGATACTAGTGTATTCCACGATGATATCTGATGTCCCGCAAAGAAAGATATAGTACACTTTAAGCATTCATCCGAGTACAACAAGACAGCTCGTCAAGTACCGAATAGTGTTATCAAGCCACATTTCGGCTTTCTCTCAGCGTCATCATCGTCATTAGCTTTAAATTCTTCGCCCCAAATTTTGGATTTTATCAGCTGGGGCCTACTAGATCTCACCGGATCTATCATCGGGGGTGGAAGGAATCGGAGTTGGATTATTCGGGGGTGGAGGTTGGTGTACATTTGGGTTATTCTGAATAAATTGGGCAAACCACTCATTCATCATTCGATAAAAGGCTTGTTGAGTTTCTCCTTCGTGGCTACCAGAAACAGGTCGAGAGTCTACCGGCGCTGATCCGTGTGCACGGTCAGGCGCTACACTCTCTACATCATCAGCTACGGCTCTTTCAGGATCTGTGTCCATTTACTATATAAAACAAAGTTCGGGCTGTCAAAAGTCACCACACTATCAATATATGATAAAGGCATGTATAGCTAGACTCACACGCACTACGGTAGTCCTAGAATCGACTAAACCGTAGCTCTGATACCAATCAAATGTAACACCCCTTACCCGAAACCCTTGCCGGAATCGAGTGCGTGGCATTACTAGACTTAACCATTAACTCGGGGAGTAAAATTTTTAAAGCTGTCCAACTGCGTTACGCTGACTAAATCGGCCATAATTCGAGTTACAAAACTCGAAATTTAGATCCGTAAATTTTCCTTAAAACTAGACTCATATAACTATTCACCATAATTTTTATAGAATTTTTCATGTGGCCAATTAGTACAGTTTATTCATCAAAGTTACCCTTATTACACTGCTTGACAATTCTGACCTGTCCCTACAAAAATGCAGTTATCTCATTGCAAAAATTTCCTATGATGTTCTTGTTTATACCAATGAAAAATAGACTCATCAAGGGTTCTACACATATAAACCATGCTTCTTAATTATTTTTGTACAATTTATGGAAATTTTTCCAAAACAGAACAGTGACTCACGAATTCATTCAGAGCAGGTCTCACTAAAACTTAATTATCTCATAATATATAATTCTTTTGCCTACTCTGTTTCTTTCATGTAAAAATAGACACAATAAGGTTTAATTCCATATCTCATTCACCTTCTAATTCAATATACCCTATTTTTGGTGATTTTTCTAACTCACATCACTGCTGTTACTACAACCTGTTTTGTAGCATTTTATGAGAGACTAGCTTCTAACCGAACCTACCTACATTCCTACTTCAAGGATTCATTTCGTATATAAACATTTCCTTAACAAAAACGATTAAACTTTGATTGAGAAAGCATAAACCTTGCCATCATGAACCAACATACATATCAAAAACACAACAACGTATTTAACTAGAAATTTAGCCATATTCGCATGGCCATTATATACATGAACCGTGAAATTTCATCAAACAAAAACCAAGTCTTTTCCTATACATGCCTTTGTTTAAAACCAAAATGAAAGAGTACCCAAAATGTAGATTGATAGTGTGAGCGACTTTCCAAACGGTCCCGACGAGCTTGTAGATTACACCTAATCTATAAAACAAAAGAAACATTTCACACGATAAGCTTGCTAGCTTAGTAAGTCCTAACTTCATAAAAATAACATTTGAATATCGACCATTAAATTACTATAATTCAAATTTGTGAACTTGTACCCATACTTATTTTCAAACTTAGATTTTCATACTCATTTTAACAAGTATGAATTTGTAGAAACGATATTTCTTCACCCACATGCTTATGTTCGAAATACTTGTTTATACTTTAACCTTTCGAAACCCAAAATGTCATCGTATAATTTTAGGTACACATATTCATATACTAGTCAATTGCTATAATATGGCATCAATTACACAACCACTCATGTAGCCAAGTATGCCTAGTCATGTATTCTCATCATAAAAGACTAAGATATAACAATCATATCATTCATTTGTAAAGCCGATAACACATATTATAACCATATATATATTTTCTACACTCGTAACACGTGCTATTTACAATAAATTACTGATTTTCCTTGTCTTATATAAGTAAGAAATTCATTCCTACTTCACATACTCACCTGAGCAGTTGACTCGATAAGTTTGCTTTAATTCACCTTGAACATAAATTTCGATTTCCATTTTGTAAAATACATCACCGGCATCAAGCCTGCTAGGCCGGCACAAGGCCTGCTAGGCATAAAAGCCCGATAAGTAACACCGGCACAAGGCCTGCTAGGCTCGAAGCCCGAATGTCAGAATAGTTTTACATGCTTTTACATTTCACTATCACATATCGAACCATATGCATTTATTCACATTGCATTAAAATATTTGAAATCAAGTCCAATTCATCTTCATCACATTCGGCCAACTCATGGTTTTACACCAAACTCATACAAATTTTATCATTCACTAGATTTATAAATAACCTTTAAACATAAGGTAGCTCAAGAACTTACTTATTCACCTTGCATTAGCCAAAATAAATTCACTTCAATACTATACATTCCCATTCGGCTATATCATGAATTTATACTCTAAATTTCCACAATTCATCATTCACTAAGTTCATAATTAATTTATTGACATATTTTAGCTAAAGGACTTACCTCGGTTGTCGATAGTCAGTGCGAATCGACTATTCGAGAACCTTCGTCTTTCCCGGTCTAATTCGTTTTTCTTTGCTCTTGATCTAAAACACATTAAAATTTAGCTCATTTAATTGCTTTTCATCTCAATTTAGTCCCAAGACACACCAATGGGCAATTTACAATTTTGCCCCTAATGTTTTCCATTTTACAATTTGGTCCAATTTTACACAAAACTCAAAATATGCAAAATTTCCTAACACTATGGCTAGGTCAGAACCTTCCCCATAGCCATGGCTGTCCATGCATTTCATCAATTTGACATTTTAATCCTTCACAATTTTATTCTTTTCAATTTAGCCCTATAAACTCAAAATTACCAAAAACTCCAATACAAAACTTGTAAATCCTTAACATACATTTAATCTAAGACCATCAATCATCAAAACTATCCAAGCATGTTAATGGTCGAATCCTATATACATAGTATTTTCAAAAATTTAAACATGGGTTGTATAGGATTTAAAGCAACCATTCCAAAAATGCAAAAATTTTCAAAAACTAAACAAAACACATACCCTTAATTAAGCCCCAAAGTGCCGAAAATTTAAGCTCCAAAAATGGAGTTTCTTCCTCCTACTTTCGGCCAAGGAGATGAGCAAGGTGAAGTTCTCTTTCCTCCCACTTAACTTTATTATTTTATGTTAAAACAAGCATATATATTATCATATTTATTAACAAAAATCTTTAACTTATAATTATACTAAAACAACTTAAATTTTATGATTAAAAGGCCTATTGCCGTCCCTCCTTATTGCACATGGGCTAATTGCCCTTTTAGTACACCCACATAAAAAGCCACAATCAAATTAGTACCTTTCACTTTAGCATGCAACTTTCGCGTTTTCTCGATTAAATCCTTTTTATCAAATTAAGCACTTAAACGATAAAATTTTTCTACGAAACTTTCACACATTTTCATTGACATATAATAATCATGAAATAAAATATTAAAACATTTCTCGGACTCGGATTCATGGTCCTGAAACCACCGTTCCGATTTGGGTCAAATTTGGTCTGTTACAATATTTTGTATTATGGCTTTGTATGATAACAAGAAAGTATTGACTAGTATAGTTTGATGAGAATAAGTTAAGTTGATGATATGATGAGATTGAGAATGTAAGTATGTAAGTCGAGTAGCATTTAATTATTATGCAATTATTGTTATTAGTATTGTTATTATTGAGTTATGCGACTAACCTTGAGAATTTGAGCAAGTATGTTTCAGCTATGACTTGACAAGGTATTGATATCTCAAAGTCCATGGCTATACCATGGCAATTAAGGAAGAATTGACGGAAAAGTCAATGTTCATAACATGGCATTTAAGGAGAAATTGACGGTTAAGAATACCATGTAAGACCATGTCAAGACATGGCATTGGTAAGGCAAGGATTTCGTGTAAGACCATGTTTGGAACATGGCATTTGGTAAGATAAGGATATCATGTATGACCATGCCAAGGCATGGCATTGATAAGTTCTATAAGGCAAGGAAATCATGTAAGACCATGTCAAGACATGGCATTGATGAGTTACTATAAGGCAAAGGTCCCATGTAAGACCATGCCAAGGAATTGCATTGGTGAGTTCATAAGGCAAGGATACCACGTAAGACCATGTCAAGACATGGCAATGGTAAGTTCAAAAAGGAAAAGGTTCCCGAGTAATCCAAAGAGTAAGTCAAAGAAATGACAAGGTGAGAACATGAAGAAAGAGTACAGGTATGCATTTAAGGCTTATTTAATATTCATATTGTAAGCAATTGAGATTATCAAGTATTAAGTGAGTGATGAGTTCTCAGTTATGCTTGTGACACTTTATGACATGATTTGCAATATGCCTATATTATGAAGGTGACCTTAGGTGAATCTTAGGAATAAGTAATTATGTTGATGATGTGTGCATTTGGTTGAGAATCATGTATTAGGCTTTTGAGCCATATCAAATTGAGAGATAAGATGTTTAGTATATTTGTTTTATGTTGCTTTGGGTATTTGTGAAAACATAAAATGTTAGCGATACTCATGAAATTATTGTTATGCTAATTACAAGCTTAAGTCTTTGGTGTTATGTATCTTTAAATAGAAGTGAATGCAAAGAAAATATGAAAGAGTGAAATTAGCATTAAAATAATTTAGACAGCAACAGTTATGTGAATTTGAAAAATCACCAAATATAAGAGAAATGGAATTAGAAAGTGAATAAGATATAGAATTAAATTTTATTGTGTATATTTTCATATGAATGAAACAGTTTAAGAAACGGAATTCTATATTCTGAAATATTTGAACTTTAGTGAGATAAGTTCAAAATGAGTTTCGGAATCCCCTGTTTCAACTTTGGAAAATCATTAAAAATTGTAAAACAATAATTATGAGATATAATTTATATTCATGAAATCTTAAATGAGTCTATTTTCATTAGAAAGAAGTGTGAACGGCATATAAAAACTCTACAATGAGATAATTGATTATTAGTGAAGAGAGGTCAGAACCATTGGACAATGTAACAGGGAAGAATTTAATGAATAAATTGTACTAATTGAAAAAACCAAAAATTCTAGAAATTTTATGGTATCAAGATATGTGAGTCTAGTTTCAGGTAAAATTAGTGGTTTGTAATTCGGAGCTCTGTAGCTCAAGAAATAAATAATTTAGTGACAGTGATTCAAGTAGACAGATTAATGTGAACATGAGTAATAAGGTATAAGCATGTGATTTAATGATTGTATCAATTTGAGAACTTGTTGTGAGGATTTGTCTTGTTGAGGCTTTGGTAAGGCTACAAATGAGTAAGTCGGGAAAGTAAGAACTTAGCATTATTTATGCAAGTTATGACAGCTTAGTAGTAAGCTAAATTCATTGCTAATGCTTATTATTTTTACATGTGAACTTACTAAGCTTTATAAGCTTACCCCCTTTTCTTTCCCATGTTTCAGAGCTCGGGCTGGAGGTCGTCGGAGATCGCTTCACACTATCAAGCTATCTATGGGTATCTTTATTTATAAATGATTTAAGTTATGGCATGTATAGGGGCTTGACTAAGTCATTTTGTATATGTGTTAATAATTTGACCAAATGCATTGCTTCATAATGGTAATAAGGATTATTCTGTATTTGGCCACGAGTTGTTGCTCATATTGGTCGTGGAGTTATAATGCTTGTGTATGCATGTGTTTTTTAAAGTTTAAATTATAAGTGAAATTTTGTGGCTTGGAATTTGGTAGAATGTATTGTTAAGGCTGGTAACGCCTCGTGCCCGGTTCCAGTGTAGGAATCGGGTAAGGGGTGTTACATTTAGTGGTATTAGAGCTATGGTTTAGTCGGTTCTCGGGCTACCATAGTGAGTGTGAGAGTCTAGCTATACATGCCATCTTGAACTATGATAGTGTGACGACTCCCGTCCCTGATGTAAATTATTTTATTGGACAGATGCGCACTTCAACCAAGCTAAATTTGATAGTGCAAATAGTGTGCTTATGATTAGTTGAGACTCGTAAAAAGGAAGAATAATAGTTTGTGATGTTTATGTGATGATGAATTAATTATGGATAGGAATTTCTCTTGAAATATGAAAGATGAGATGAAAGGAAAGTTTATACTATGATAAGTGTTCATGTTTGATTGGCATTTGTATGATGCTATGAATATAACTTGTGAAATTAAGTGAATGTTATGAGTAATTTTACTCGAGATTTATGAATGAAAGTATAAGTGCACTTGTTTGTATAAGATGATAAGAAGGTTGTGTAAAATGAGTATGCATGTTAAGTTACTTGAAACAAAATATATATATTGATGAGTGTTAAGTTATATGCATGAGTATATAAGAGACAAGTCAGAGGCGTTACAACCTCACCCCCTTCAAGTAAGGTATGTGTGTTATCGTGTCATAAATATTGAAAGCAATTGAGGAAAAGGAACTCATTGGGTGTTACATGTGATAAGACGCAACATGCCGAGCATTTGAAAATTGTACTACAGACTCTGCGTGAGAATCAATTGTATGCCAAGTTTAGCAAATGTGAGTTTTGGTTGCGTAAGGTTGGTTTTCTGGGACATATCGTACCAGCTGCGGGAATACAAGTTGATCCGAGTAAAATCTCAGCTATTCTAGAATGGAAGCATCCGAGGAATGTATCTGAAGTTCATAGTTTTCTGGGACTAGCGACTCCGTTGACGAAGTTGCTACAGAAACATGTTAAATTCGAGTGGCCAAAAAAGTGCCATCAGAGTTTTAAGCAGTTGAAAGCGTTGTTGATGGAAGCACCAGTGTTAGTTCAGCTTGAATCAGGTAAAGGATTCATAGTTTATAGTGATGCATCGTTGAATGGTTTGGGCTGTGTGCTGATGCAAGAAGGCAAAGTCATTGCTTATGCTTCGAGGCAGTTAAAGACGCATGAAAAGAATTATCCGACGCATGACCTTGAATTAGTCGCGATTGTTTTTGCATTGAAGATTTGGCGTCATTACCTATTTGGTGAGAAATGTCATATTTATACCGATCACAAGAGCTTGAAGTACTTGATGACTCAGAAAGTATTAAATTTGCGACAGAGAAGATGGTTAGAATTGTTGAAAGATTACGAACATGTAATTGATTATCATCCGGGTAAAGCTAATGTTTTTGCCGATGCTTTGAGTCGAAAGTCTCTATGTGCTTTGCGAGCTATGAATACTCAGATCGGTCTATGTGATGATAATTCAGTTTTGGCTGAGTTGAAAGTAAGGCCGATGTTCATACGTCAGATTTGTAATGCCTAGAAAAATGATGACGAGATGATGGCAAAACAAGCTCAATGTGGATTGAATTCTGATTCATAATTTCGAGTCGATAGTGATAATTATTTGAGATTCAGAAATCAAATTTATGTTCCAAAGAATTCAGAGTTAATTCAGCTGATATTGAACGAAGCTCACAATAGCCATTTGACTGTTCACCCAGGGAGTACAAAAATGTACAATGATTTGAAACAGTTTTATTGGTGGCATGGTATGAAAAGAGACATCTCTGACTTTGTGTCGAAGTGTTTAGTTTGTCAGCAAGTTAAAGCTGGACATCAGGTTCCATCCAGTTTATTACAACCAATTATGATTCCTGAGTGGAAATGGGAGAGAATCACGATGGATTTTGTGTCGAGATTGCCTTTATTTCCGGGAAAAAAAGATGCAATCTGGGTGATAGTAGAAAGATTGAGAAAATCAGCTCATTTCGTTCCGGTGAGAACAGATTATTCACTTGATAAATTGGCTGAAGTGTATATTGCTGAGATTGTGAGATTGCACGAGGTGCCACTATCTATTGTATCTGATAGAGATCCGAGATTTACCTCACGATTTTGGAAGAAATTGCAAGAAGCTTTAGGCAAAAAGTTGCATTTTAGTACTGGATTTCATCTGTAGACGGATGGTCAATCCAAGCAGATTATTCAGGTTCTCGAGGATATGTTGACATGATGTATACTTGAGTTTGAAAGTACATGGGAAAAGCATCTGTCGTTGATGGAGTTTGCGTACAACAACATTTTTCAATCTAGTATTAAAATGGCACCATATGAGGCTCTTTACAGTCAAAAATGCCGAACTCCATTGTATTGGACTAAGCTGAGTGAAAATAAGATTCATAGGGTTGATCTTATAAAAGAAACTAAGCAAAAAGTGAAAGTGATTTCTGATAGTTTGAAAGCGGCCTCTGATCATCAGAAGTCTTATGCAGACTTGAAACGGAAGGATATCGAATTCAAAGTTGGTGACAAAGTGTTTTTAAAAGTGTCTCTGTAGAAGAAAATACTTTGATTTTCCCGAAAAGGCAAGCTGAGTCCGAGATTTATTGGACCGTATGAGATTATTATCGAGTTGGGACGGTTGCTTATAAATTTATGTTGCCACCTGAGTTAGAAAAGATCCATAATGTGTTTCATGTGTCGATGCTTCAACGATACAGATCTGATCCGTCACATGTGATTGCTCCTACTGGGGTTGAAATTCAGTCAGATTTGTCGTATAGTGAATAACCGATTCGAATTTTGGCACGAGAGACCAAAGAATTGAGAAACAAAAGAATTTCTTTAGTGAAAGTGTTGTGGCATAAACACGGGGTAGAAGAGGCTACGTGGGAGCTTGAAGATATTATGAGAGAGTAATATCCATATCTATTCACTGGTAAGGTTTTTGCGGACGAAAATCCCTAAGGGGGAGAGTTCTAACAGTCCGATTTAGACCCTAGTCGGAACAGTGGTTTCAAGACCACAAATTTGAGGTCGAAATAATATTTAAATATTATTTTTTGAGTTTATAGTATGTGATTTAGCCTGTGTAAAATTTCTGTGTGAAGATTTTATCGATTGTGTGTTCAATTTGCAAAACGGACTTAATCGCATAAAGTGTAAAATGATGTGTGTTGATTGTTATGTGCTTAATTGTTGTTATCTTTATAATTTGGAGGATTTATGTTGCAATTAGCCCAATTTATAATTAGTGGAAGATGATAGCATGGCATAAGGTGTTATTATTAATTTTTGCTAAGGGTAAAATTGGAAATTAGCTTATTAATGTTATAATATTAAAACAAAACAAATGATGGCCATTATATCATATTCCTTAGCAGATTTTGAAGAAGAAAAAGAAGGAATTAGGGCTTGAGACATTAGGCCATTGTTAATCTTGATTGAGGTATGTTTTGAGCTCGATTTTTAATAATTTCTATGTTTTTGTAATCCTTTCTTCGTAGTCAAGCTAACCCATGTCTTAATTTTGTGAATTGATGATGTTTTTGAAATATTCCATTGATGAACATGTGAGTTCTTGAATGTTTGATGGTGGAAAATGAAAGATATGTGTTTGATTAATATAGTTTGTCTTTAGAGTTTTGATGAATTTGTGCAATTTGGGCTTAATTGAGAAAAGTGTAAATTGGGGACTAAAATGTGAAATAAATGAAATGTGTGGACTCGTATGAACATAGAGAGAATTCGGCTAAGCATGAGTTAAATGAAATTATGTGTATTTTGTGATTGTGTGAATTCGGGACAAAAGTGTCGAAATGTGAAAATGTAAGGGATATTTTGTAAAAAGCCCTAAATATGTGTGTGTGGACTAAATTGAATGAATTTGTGATTGAATGAGTTGAATTTAAATGTGTATAGACCAAGAAACGAGAAGTTCGGATCGAGATCGAGGCAAAGAAAAATTGCTGGATTAATCAACCGTTTCAGAATTTTGATGTCCGAGGTAAGTTCGGATATAATACTTACTATTAAACTACTATCTATGTGATGAGAAATGAATGAATTTATATTAATGGAATAGAATGTGTTATGTACGAGTTCGAGTATTAAGGCACTAAGTGTGCAAAATTGAGTTGATACAGAGTTGATTAGCACTGTGTGTGCGAAACGATAGAAGCTACGGCTTTAATGATTGGCACTATGTGTGCGATACCGATTTCAGATCGATTTGATATAGAGGCACTAAGTGTGCGATGTTACTTAAGTTTCGACTATGATTTGGGCACTAAGTGTGCGATTGAATCGAAGGAATAATTGAAGTTGATCGAAATGAAATATTTAGTATTGAGTAGCATGTGTGATCGATAACTAAGTGTTGGCTAAGGTACGTTCGAAACCTATGTGGCTGATGAGATTGTAAATGAGTTTATGGAATGTTAATTGAGCATATTAGTTTTGGATGGTGTGATATATGCGATGGTGAATTAATCTATTTGATGGAATGTTTTTGTATAATATAATTGTATTAATGAGTAATATGTATTATGTTACGAACTTACTAAGCTTTTGAAAGCTTACTGTGTGATTTGTTTCTCTGTTTTATAGTGTCAGTAAAGCTAGCTCGGATTCGGGGACCGTCAGCATCTCTATCACACTATCGGCAATCGATTTGGGTACTTTTGAAATATTTGTATATTTGAATATGGCACGTATAGGATAGTCAATGTGGTATGTTTTGAGTTGTATAAACTTTGCCATGTGATATGGCTTAGTAGTTGAGTGTTGTTGGTTTATATGTGATGCTAAGAAAATGATGAATGTGGTATGAAATGATGAGTATGAAAATGGTATGTTTTATATTGATTTGGTTGATGAGAATTATGGACTAAATGTGAATTGTGGTAAGAATTACATGATACTCAACTTGTATTTTTTAGGTGGTTAAATTTAGTATTTAGATGAATTTATTTGTATTGATTTTGAATAAGGAAATAGATGATGTTGTTGATGATTTTTTGGTGTATATGATGGTATGTTTTGGTTGCCAATTTAGGTGTAAATACATGAGATTTGAAGATTGTAGGTGTATCAATGTGTGGGAGGCATGTTTGGCCTTGAAAATGGCCTATAACTACCCACACGATTGAACACACGGGCAAGAGCCTCGACCGTGCTCCTAGTGGGTGAAATTCAAAACAAGTCTGGATTGACCACGGGCTAGACACACGGACGTGTGACTGGCCGTGTGGTGAAGTCAGTAGCGACCACGAGTGAGGCACACGGGCTTGTCCACGACCGTATGGACAAGTCAGTATGTATGCCCTGTTTTGACACGGCTTAGACACACGGGCGTGTCGAGGCCGTGGGAGGCACACGGCCTTCCCACACGGGCTTGTGACCTCTGCAGTTTGGAAAAACCTTAAATTTCTAAAAATTTTTGTAAGTGTTTGGTTTAGTCCCGACCTCTTTCTAACATGTGTTTAAGGTATCGTAGACCTCAATATGGGACTATATGATTATAATTGAATATGTTCGATTGATGGTTGACTTTGTGTTGTGAAACGGATGTGAGATGTTCCTATTGTTCGGTAACACCTCTTAACCCTATTCTGGCAACAATTACGTGTTAGGGGTGTTACAACTACCCTCTCAAACGCATAGCCTAGGGTTGAAATGCAGAAATACATTTCCAGATCAAAACATACACAAACTAAAATTTTGGTGTCCTAAGACTACTCGCTCGTGTGCTCTGGACGTGTGCAATTGCCTAGGCCGTGTGGCAGGTCAAAAGCTCGTCATGGCCGTGTGACTAAGGCACACACCCATGTGAAGTGAGGCACACGCCCGTGTGGACCAGGAACATGGCCTTGGGAACAGGTCGTGTAACTCTCTGTCCATTTGCACTAAATCTTGAGTACAGGGCTGACACGGTCGTGTGAGGGTCTAACACGCCCATGTGCCCACCAGACACGGTCGTGTGTCCAAAACACATGCCTGTGTGGGATCCTTAAATCCCAAAATTAGCCACACGGCCGTGTGGCACCAAATCACTCAATCCTTAATTCCCAAATTCAACACCCGTGTGCCCAGGGGACACAACCGTGTGAAAATCGACAACTTTCCCCAAATTGGCCACATGACCGTGTGGTGTCCAAAATAGCCCAAAACCCTAATTCATAATTCCACACGGCTGTATGATCCGACACATGCTCATGTGGCCTCAAAAACACCTACTAACAGCCTAAAAATCAAGCTTCTCCGGTCACTAAATCGACCCTCAGTTAATGAGACTCAGAGGCACACCAACTAACGCGGACTTCCATGTCATTTAACAGTACTATCCAACTTCAACAATCAATTTCCGAAAGACACCAAGATTTGTCATATTCTATCATAAACAAATTTACAAATCAAAATTAAAATAAAAAGTTTCGAAACCCACTCGGATGCCGTCTCGACGACAAAGAAACGAAGCCCTTTCCCAAAAATTACAACTCCCCCGATTTCAAACAAAAAGAAAAAGAAGGAAGAAGAGCAAAAAGAACCCTAAAAGATAGAGAACAGGAGAACGTGCAAAAGATAAAAAATAATAATCATAATAACTTACAAATAGGACTAATTAGTTATTATTAACCATAAGGCAAATTTACTATCAACATACAATATATAAAAAATATATCACTCAACACGCACATATAGGGAATCGAACCCAGAACCTAAAAACGAATTAACACACCACAAACCACTGACCAGCAGGCCTATTCTGACACTTAAACAGATGGCTAAACACAATAGCAAACCCTTGCCTTTGACCCTCACCACAAAAACCAAAACTTCTAGCCCCAAAAATCGGGGTGTTAAAGAGTTCATGAACATAAGGATGAATTGACGTTACCTACTCAAACTCGATTTTGTAATATTGAACTACTAATTAGGCCGTTGAATAATTATTTGTCGAAGTAATCTATGTAAGATGTTTAGGAACTGAATTGGAATAGATTAATTGCTTATATATGTTGCATTTTTGTGCCTTGGGAAGAGGTATCAATAATTGGGTTTTAAAAAAGATACCTCTATGTTTTTAAACGTGCAAGAAGTCAAAATTGAGATTTGGTATCGATACCTTTGCTTAAGTATCTATACTCGGGGCTAAACTATCGATATTTCATGACAGGCACCGATAAAATTCGAGACTTTGGGTTTTTAATAGAGAAATAGAATGCAAGTTTGGTATTATTTTTCCAGGTGGTATCGATACCACTTAAAGAAAATATCGATACCTTAACGTCAGTATCAATACCTACGTAACAGTTTTGTGATTTTGTTAAATGGACCTTCTAACAGCTCATTTCTGTTCTAATCAGAACAGTGGTTTCCAGACCATAAATCTGAGGTTGAAATATTTATTTTATTATTATTTTAAATTTTACAACATGATTGAATGTTGTTGTGAAAATTTCGTTAAGAAATTTTATTGTTTGAATGCTTAATTTGAGAAAAAGGACAAAATTGCCTAAAATGCAAAAGTTGCATTCTTCTTCTTAAAGGTGTCAAATAGCTTTGACTTTTAAATATGATGGCCTTAAATGGTAACTAAACCATTTTAAACTTAAGAGGACAAAGATGGGCATTAATATGATGATTTTAATGGTTTATTATTAAGGTTATAATTGTAAATTAATTATTAAACAAAACATAAATAAAATAAAAACCAAATTAATGGTTGTATCATCTTCTCCACTAATTTTTGGAAGAGAAGAAACACCATTTTAGGGCTACCATTCGGCTAGCGCATTTTCTCTCATTAAGGTATGTGTTTTGTCTCGTTTTTAATGATTTCTATGTTTTTGAGATCGTTACAGCTAGTACTAGCTAGCCCAGGGACTAATTTGCAAAATTGTTAAAGATTTTGAATGTTTCCATTGATGAATATGGATGAGTTTTGATGTTTAATGATAGATTATGAACATTTGATGTTAGTTAGACAAGTTTTGTTAAGTGATTTTTGGTGAAAATGCAAATTAGGGGCTAAATTGTGAAATGTGAGAAATGTGTGGTTAAAATGTGAAATAAATTATAAATATAGCTAATATAGACACTAGTGAAAGTTGGCTATCATAAAATTGTATTAAATTGCATGAATTTGTGATTTTATACAACAAGGACTAAGTTTTGAAAATATGAAAGTTTAGGGGTAAAAGGGTAAATATGCCTTAAAATATGTTTTGGACTAAATTGAATGAATAGATAATTGAATAAGTTAATTTTGAACACATTTAGATCAAGAAAAGAAGAATTCAGACCTAGATTTGGGGAAACTAAAGTTATCGACTAAACGACTCGATTTGTCATTTTAACATCCGAGGTGATAAACATTGTGATAAGCATTGTTACAATTATGCTTTTAATGCTTTGATATTGCATAAATTGTATATATAAGACTACGGTCATGTTCGATGATAAATTGACTATGTTTAGCACTTAGTGTGCGATTCGAGATAGCTTCGGCTATATATGGCACTTAGTGTGCGATTGGGAATAGCTTCGGCTATATATGGCACTTAGTGTGCGGGATTATAATAGCTTCAGCTATGCAATGGCACTTAGTGTGCGAAACATCGAGTATTCGACAGTGTTACGATGAGGTATGAGTTCGTTATGAATTTGTATAGGTATGTATATGTAAGTATGAAGTTCAAATAGAAACGGTTGTGACTTTGCTTATAAGTATATGAATAAGCTTGTGGAAGGTTTGATATTATCATGAATTATATATTAACTTGTTCAAATTGATGATTTGTGTTGTGTGAATTGTTGAGTATATTTAATACGAACTTACTAAGCTTTGTAGCTTACCTTGTTTCTTTTTCCCGTGTTTTATAGTGAATTCAAAGATAGCTCAGATTTGGAGATTGTCAGAGACTACGTCACACGATCCAACTGTAACACCCTTTACCCATTTTCAACGCCGGAACAGGCTATGAGTCGTTACTGGACAATAACACTTGCAACTAAACAAATTCAAGGCATAAATTTTCGGTTAAAATTTAAAACTTTTATCTTATATCATCAAGTCCTTAAAATGGGCCTACGATGCCCAAAACATGCTTAGAGAGCGATTCGGGACTAAACCGAGAACTTTTAAAACTATTGGAACATTTAGAAAATTTCCTTGTTTTAGAGAGTCACACGCCTGTGTGCAAGATCGTGTCCTCCACATAGCTGAGACACATGGCTGTGCCTCTGCCTGTGTGGTCAAGAAGTTGGCTATTTTCCAAGCCAATTTCTACCCTAACATGGACATACTTGAGTATAACTTGAATGACACATTTCATGACATATTAAAGCTACCAAAACATCCACAACACACACGTAACAAGTCATAGCATACAGTTTACTCAACCATGGAATGCATCATCATGAGTTTATAGCATAATCAATTTATTGGCCACACTAAACGGCCTTATACAATAATGAACTCCGAACATCATAGGTCATTATTCTAGGACAACTCATAGTAACATATACACATGACTAAGTTCCCTATACATGCCATAACCTTAAGTATAAAATCATCAATACCTAAATTGTAAGCTTGATAGTGTGATAGTTTCTCTGGCAACTTCCAACCCGAGCTAACCTGAGTACATTATAAACACTAAAAACAACGGAGTAAGTTATAAAGCCTAGTAAGTATGTATGTAAATAATAAATAGTTGATTACCATGCTTTTAACAGTCCTCATTATAAGCTCTCAAGATAATACCATCATTATTGCATCAAATTTCACAATTCATTTATGTTCATCTTGAGTCGTTTCCTCGAGTTACAGTCACTAAATTATTTTTATCGAGAGCTACAAAAATCCAAATTAAAATCCGCTAATTTTTCCTAAAACTAGACTCACATATATTCTTACCACAAAATTTCCAGAATTTTTGGTTTAGCCAATTAGTACAGTTTATTCTTTAAAGTCTCCCATGTTTCGCTGTCCGACAGTTCCGACCCCTCTTCAGTAAAAATTAATTATCTTATTTTACAGAACTCGAATAACGCTCCTGTTTATTTCTCTTGAAAATAGACTCATTATAACCCTGTCTCACTAAAATCCAAATATCTCACCATATGAAATTCTTTTGCGTATTATGTTTCTTTTATGTAGAAATAGACTCAATAAGCTTTGATTTTATATCTCATTCAACATCTAATTCAATTTCCACCATTTTTTGGTGATTTTTCAAAGTGATACAAACTACTGCTCTCCAAACTATTTTATTGCTAATTTTACTCTTTCATGTTTCCTTTATATTATTTTTTTCCATTTACACACATATAGCACCTAAGTATATCCATGGTTAGCCATTCCAATAACTAGTCATTATCAAATATTTACAAGCCATTTATTGGCCAATTTAACCAATACATCAACAACAAAGACTTGAACATATCATTTCTCAATTTAATTTGGCCCAAAAGCCTCACACATGATCATCAATCACATTTACCACATATTCATGCATCATAAGCATGGACTTATAATCACAAGGTCATTCTCATATGTATAACTTACTCGTTTACATTCTTACCAAAACTCGATCACTTACCGAGCACATTGCTCATGAGTGTATACATACATATACCTACACTTAATCGTCACATAATCACATTTATTTACACTTTAGTCATTTTCCCTTTGAACACATCGGAATATTAACAGATACTCAGAATGCTTGCACATACGTGCCATATATATGTAGCCGAAGCTACCTCTTATCACATTTCACATATATGCTCCTTCTCGAGCTATTCACATTTACATTCTCGGGTCTGCTCACACAAGCTGCCGGTCATACATAACTACTCAGTGCTGCTATCACAAGATGTCAAGTATCCGCAACACATGCTGGATTACCCAGCTACTGGTAGAACTTATAAGACCAGCACCAGAATCACTTAACATTCACGGGTCTACTCACACAAGCTGTCGGTCAGACGTAGCTACACAGTGCTGCTCACACAAGCTATCAGGTATCCGCAACATATGTAGGACTACCTAGCCACTAGTAGACGTACAAGACCAGCACCTGGACATCACATAATCACATAACACACATAGGCTCATTCTCGAGCTATTCACATTTACATTCTCGGGTCTGCTCACACAAGCTGTCGATGTAACATCCCGAAATTGGGCCTAGTAGGATTGGGCCCACTGGGCCTTGGGCGTAGGAATGTTTAAAATTTTTGAGAACAGGAGAACGTCATTATTTCAAGTTAGATTTATTAGGAAGGTGAATTTAGAAAGTTACGAGGTTTCTAGGAAGTTCCGGGTTCAAGATGGGCTATAGAAAAAATTTTGTGTTTAAGCCTATTAAGGAGAGATAGTAAGTGGCATCAAGGCTTATGGAAATAAAAGAGTAAATTGCTAGCATAAATGAGCTATTGGTAAGAAAGATATGACGCCACATGAAGTACCTTGAGGGAAGAGGTTCAAATCCCATTGTGTGCAAATTTTGACTATTATTTTTGCATTCTTTCCTTAAGTGTCGACCAAGCATGTAAATATGGCAAGGTGGACTTTTTATTTTTGGCAAGATGGCTAAGGAGAATAGGAAAGAATGAAGGTGAGGAAAGAAATCAAGAAAAAAGGGAAAGTAGGGGGAACAAGTGGCCTTTTTCAAAGGAAATGTTATGGAAAGTATGGTTGGCTAATTTTGACCATTTTGATCATGAATATGGACGGTTTTGTGTGTTAGGAGGGATAGCCAAATTTTGTCTTTGGCAATTGGTAAAAATTTTGGTATTGTCTTGGCCAAAATTCCTTTATGCAACTTTTGTGTCATATTTTCTTTTCTCTCCAAACTTTCTCCTCCTTGCTGAATTTTCAAACCTCGAGTGTGCATATTTTCTTCCTTTCTTTCTTCTTGCCGAATGTACACCAACCATTGAGACCAAAATTTGTTCTTTCATCTTTCTTGAAAACCAAGCTAGTCAAACATCTTTCTTCTTATTTCTTTTCTTTTTCACGAAATCCTTCAAGCATCTCTTTTGTCCTAATTGTTTTTCACCATAGTCGAATATCAACATACAATTTCCTCCATAACCAAACTTTCATCTTTTCTCTATTTCTTCTTCTCATCCATATTAACATCCATTTCTTGATCAATCGGTAAGTATTCTTCTCAATATTTTATTTTCTTTTTTCTTAATGCCGAATCTATGTTTTGGTTCGGGATGGTGATTTTGACCGAGACCATCACCTTATTCCCTCCCAACAAGATCTTTTTCTTATTCATAGTGATATAGTGGGAGGCCAAACATCATTCTAGCCTTAAGTCGAACGGAGAAATAGGATCCAATACTAATAAGGTAATGAGTTCTTATGGATTATTGATATTATTCAATATTCGATTGGTTGCTAACGGAGTAATAATTTGAAATAATCGACTATATGTTTTAGGGACAAATCACTTGATATATTTTACCTTCAGACATAGTGGTAAGTGATTCAAGTGTAAGTGCTACGAAATCTTTTGGAAATCTGAGGCTAACTTTTGGTTGGTATTGTTCTAGGTCATCGACGAGTGGTTCGTTAGGAAATCGAAATCAGGTGTGTAATCCCGTACCTTTTGTATACATATCTGAAATGGTGCGTAATCTCACACTTCTCTAAAATTTTGTATGAAATATTCCGTGAATCGGTTGAAATACCAAAGAACACCAAAAACTGGCATCCGTGATCACTCGGGCGTGCATATAATCGTAGTGGTAGTCGCATTTTGTAATAAAATAGTTTCGGTTAGAAGCAGTGGTTTGTTTTTGAAAAATCACAAAAAATAGGAGAAAGGGAATTAGAAAGTGAATAAGATATCAAATTAAATCTTAATGTGTCTATTTTAATATGGAAGAAACTGAAAAGGAAAAGGATTTTTATATTCTGAGATATCTTAATTTTAGTGAGACTGCTTCTGATTGACTTCGTGTTTCCTGGATTTGTCTTGGAAAAATTGTATAAAATGGTACAAAGTGAATTATGGGTTATAATTTATATGTATAGATTCCTTAGTGAGCCTATTTTCAATAGAAACAAGTGGGAGCAGTATATGAAAACCGTACAATGAGATATTGGAAGTTAAGTTAAGAGAGGTTAGAATCATTGGACAGTGAAACAAGGGAAATATTAAGGAATAAACTTTACTAAATGGTTAAGCCAAAAATTCTGGAAAAATTGTAGTAAGAAGATATATGAGTCTAGTTTCATGGAAAATTTACAGATTTAGATTTTGAGATTTCTAACTTAAGTTATAGTCAATTTAGTCAGTACGACGCAGATGGACAGTTTTAAATTGTTATGCCCAAATTAGTAGTTAAGTCTGGATTGCGAAATTACAGAATTACCCTTAGTGGGTAAATTACCGAATTACGAAATTGCCCTTACGGGCCGAATTATGGAAATGCCCCTAAAGGGCCGAAATACGAAATTGCTTATGGGCCGAATGGACATATTGATTAATGGGCCAATATAATATTTTGCTAAATGAGCCAATCTGATATTTTGCTAAATGGGCCAATCTGATATTTTGCTAAATGGACCAATTTAATATTTTGCTAAGTGGGCCAATCTGATATTTTGCTATTTTGCTAAATGGGCCAATCTGATATTTTGCTAAGTGGGCCAATATGATATTTTGCTAAATGGGCCAAATATGATATTTTACTTAATGGGCATTTTCGATTAATTGAGATAATGGGCCATAATTTAGTAATAAATATTCAAATAAATTACTGTTGTTATATTGTGATTTGTTATGCATTATATACATAATTTTGCATGGGATGGGATAATATTGAAGAGAAGTTCTGGTGGCTCTGCCACAAATTTGTATAGTGGCAATGCCATGTAAATTCTGTTACTCTGGTGGCTTGTTCACAACTAAATTTGCTATAAATGGCTTAATGCCTGTGTTTGGTGTGTTGGCAGGGTGGATTGACTGATGATCACCCACAGGTGTGTTGGTTGGTACGGGTGGTGTGTAGCCGATGGATTATTAGGATTGGTTTGGGAATTGCATTTCATACACATGTTATATTTGATACATTATTGTTATTATAAATGGGCTTAGGCCCAAATTATTGCTTAATGGGATTTAGGCCCAATGGATAACGGTAAGGGGATTACACACTGAGTTCTTGTAACTCACCCCCTTTCTCTTATCCCTCTCAGGTAATGCTCGGGTGATGTCGACTTGGGCCATGGATGACTCGGTGGAAGCCACACTTCAGAAATGGTGTTTTTATTTTGGAACTTTAGATTTCTATTTTCATTCACTTTACTATTGTGGGTTTTATGTTGTAATAAGGCCTCTGGAGTATTTTATTATTTGCTTTATATTTGTTATATTTATTATTTTACTTAAATTGTTTTAAATGAGAACTTTCTAAAAACTTAAATAAAGGTTTTCCAAAATCGATTAACAAATGGATTTCAAAATAAACTTTTACAAAAATTTTTAACACGGAAATTTTCATTCGAATTATCAATGAAATTTTCAAAAGACTCAGATTCTCTTTCGAATTTTCAACATCGTTTTCCGAAGTCACGTTTTATAAGATCATTAGTTCAAATTTATCGATTTATCAATCAATATTTGAGGTTAGTAGTATTTTATCAAATATTTCAAATCAAACTTGTTTTCTTGATTTTAACAAAGCAATACCTATTTTAGTATGAAAAAAAAGAAAAAGGATTTAACATGTTTTGCTCGTGTGACATACCAAATCCGCTCATAACGCATAGCCCTGGTTTGGGGTGTTACAGTCGGTCATACGTAACTACTCAGTGCTACTCACACAAGCTGTCAAGTATCTGCAATATACCGGAATACCCAGCCACTGGTAGGACGTACTAGAACAGCACCCGGATTCACTTAGTCACAATTTCACATAGTTTTCACACTGCCACACTATGCCATGGTTCGTTCATGGTCTTTTCCGTCAAATTATCTTTTAGCACTGAACATAATAGTTCAACCCTGCGTTTACTTGTTCGAACATTAGTTTCCAATATTCAACCAATAATACAAATAATTTCATAAATTATTCATCAATTTAACAAATAAACATTAATGTTTACCATACGAACTTACCTCGACTTAAAATGGTGAAAGGGACCTAGTCGTCCAATATTCGTCTTTCCTCTGTTCTAAGTCTGAAACTCATTTTTCTTTATTATTGAGCTTGAAAGCTTGAAAACCCTAGCCGTGGTGTCCATAGCAACATTCGGCCAACACACGAAGAAGATGAACATGTTTTTGGCCTAGTTTCCCTTTTTATTTCTTTTAATTACCAAATGACCAAAATGCCCTTCATTAAAACCTTTAGTATTTTATCCATCCTTGTCCATTTTTGTCCAAACTAAAATATAATGGTCTAATTTCCATTTAAGTACATCCACTTTAAAAACCCATTTCAAATAAGTACCTTAGCTTCTAGAACTCACATTTTTCACATATTGTAATTTAGTCCTGATTATCAAATTGGACACCCAATCAATAAAATTTCTTAACGAAAATTTCACACAATCATTCTATCACACTATAAACTTTAAAACTTAATTGCAATAATTTTTTCTACTTCAGATTTGTGGTTTTTGAAACCACTATTCTGTTTAGGCCCTAAATCGGATTGTTACAACTCTCCCCCCTTTAGGGGTTTTCGTCCCTGAAAATCTTACCAGAAGAAGTTGTTTCCAATTCTCATGAAACACTTTCACGAATTTCTCAGAATCACAAATCGATTTAGCTTCATATATTTCTTTCCAAAAACCTTTGAAATTTAGCACACAGTGCCGAAGCATATCGTCAAACACCTAAATTATTCTCTCAGGAACACATACTCAGTTGATCTGTCAAATAAGAACTCGTTACCTGTTGAAACATTTATGCGAATTTCATCAAACGATCAACATTCTAGCAACATCATCCATTTCAGGGATGGAGGTAATCCTGATATGAAATCTATAGTGATTCAATCTGTAGTACACTAGTATTGTCACTAACTACAATAGTCCTGAGTGCTCTTGATGTTTGGCTAACTTGCTAACAAATAGACATCTGAACATCAATTTAAAAATATCGTGGTACATACTCAATCACCAGAATATCTACTACATATCATTGCTTACCTTACTGCCCTTGAATAAATAGACATGCTACTTTTGAGCCTTGTACGAAAACTTATGCATAAGTTCTAGATTCATTTGTACGCAAATTTCATTTACTAACACATTCCTGAACCTCTCTAACCCGTAAAAAAAATTTGATTTAACTTTCAATATAGCTAAAATTAGATCCTCGTTAATTAAGGTTAACCGTATAACCCATTCACAAAACATAAACAAAGATTCTTCCATTCAACATCTGTAATTATATTGGCTTTTCCAGAAATAAATTAATAACTACTAGCGATCTTCCAATAGCTAGGGTTTTTAACACTATCTTAAATTCAGATCTTTCTATAACATTCATTACTTTAATCCTTGAAATCAGAGAACATGTGACACCTTTCGTCGAATAAACGATATCACCAAATTCTTAATATGAACATAAAAGTGATCGTCTCTAAATCACTGGTCGAACAATTCTCTTTTAATGTGGTATTAACCGTATAAAAATATGAATCATCACTTTACATTTTAGTACTATTTATACCCAGGCCATGCAATAATACTTAACTGAAAAACATAAACCTTTTTCTCAACTCAGGCTAAATCAGAATTGGTGATTTTGTTAATCATGTTTTAACTGCTTCTAACTTTACTAATAAGCAATACCACTAATTAGGCTTCTCAAGCACGATGGTCCCCCTCCGTTACACCACTTGATTAACATTAATATATTTTTATTTTCACATTTACCAATGTCAACTTAATTACAACTAAGAAGGATGGTGCATATCCAAATCGTCTTCCATTACTAATCATCACAATGTTGAACTTTGATAAAGCCATAACCATTGGATATTTTTAAAATCAAAACAAAAAAGTCAACATTTCAACTGTATAGATAAATAATGTTCCAGCTATAAAAGTATACTGAAATTTAAGAACACAACTCCTGCCAAATGATAAATACCTCAACGAGGTCTCAGAGTAATTTCGAAAGAAACATCACTCATCCACACTACAATCAATTGTAACAGAAGCAACACAATCTTTTTGTACACTAAAAAGAACAATGACAAGTAGGAAGCGGATACCATCATCACACAAATTCTGTCATCATCTTTTCTTTAATAAAAGAAATGAAATACAAATGAAGGGTAGGAAAATGTTGAACATAATCCAAACAGGTCAACAAGGCCTTCGCCTACCTGTATCTTTAGCTATTGTACCCCTTACGATAAAATTTTACTTGAAAATAAATAAACTCATATACCTCTGAGATTTATTGAACACATAATATACCCAGAAGGAACTAGGGTAGGTTACTCAACTATAATCACAGCACTTAGCTATCGATACAATTCGAACATTATCTCACTGTCTAATCCTATCATCATTAGGTTTATATTATTCCATCCACTATCATAAACCAACTCAAAAAAACTTCCAATTAATACATTCTTTAGGTATCATACCTGTATGTTTTATTTCATCGAAGTTGACTTCTTTAACCTTAGCCTTGCATAATCTGAATGATCTTCAAAATGATTGAATATCTCTTTTAGTTCTATCCTTACTTATCGACTCATTCTTTTATCTGGCCACCATAATAGTTGATCCGCTACTAAATTCTTTAGTCTCTCATTTGTGAGTTCATTCAACATAAATCTCATAAAATTTCATCATAACACACCAGTTGTTTTAGGCAATTTAACACACATATTCTTGTTACACAAATTTTTCAATTATCTTATTTGAACAGACGCGTTTATATATACATTCCATAAATTTTGAAAAAAAATTCTTATCGCATTCACCTAATCACACAAGTTAGGCACATTACATCACGTGAATGCCAAACAAAAATGAATGCTTGTCATAATATAAACCTTCATTTAGTTTCACTTTCCCATATTAATTTCATACATCAATTATCGAACTTTAAGTATCCATTTACAACGTAATTTACTATCACATCCTGCCATACACAATATTTCTTTAATAAAATCATTCATTCAAGCTCAATTTCATGTTCACTACAAATTTATCCCTTAAATCCTCGTACACTTTCATTTACTACACTTGGTCAAATTAGAGAATGTCTTAAAAAATTGGGTAGTTCGTTTTGCACAATATCATAGTTCAACTATGGTCTTTCACATATACACATATTACACACCGAAGCCATAGCCCAGCTATGGTCTTATACGAAAATCACATAGTCACATTTTTCACATGTTGCCATGGTTAAACCATGGTCTTTATCTTCAATTCATCACATGTCCCTAAACGAAAGTACCTGTTTCTAGCGTTCTACTCGGATTACATATTTAATTCCTTTTTCATAACTTCTCAACATTTATAACATTTTATCTATTGCATAAAATCACCATAATTCATCGAAATACGACATTCAACCAGGACAGTAACAGTGTACCCAAAATTCTCAAATTATGGTTAGTTCATTTTAAACATTATCACATGCATACTATGAACTCTTATTAGTACCTTACCACATTTCAACTTATTACAAACACATTTTCAAACATTTCAGTGTCAATGTTAGCATTTTCGAAAATAGTTTGGTTGGAAAGTACCTTTGTCTCAACAAAACAATTTTGTTAGAGCCCGGAGATATCACACTATCACAGTCCACATATGGCATGCATAACTAGACTCTTACTCATGCTAGATTAGTCCGAGAACCGACTAAACCATAGCTCTGATACCACTAAATGTAATACCCCTTACCCGTGTTTAACGCCAAAACATGGTATGAGGCGTTACCGGACAATAACACTTGCAACTGAACAAACTCAAGGCATAAATTTTCGTTTAAAATTTAAAACTTTTATCTTATATCATCAAGTCCCAAAAGTGGGCCTACGATGCCCAAAACATGCTTTGGGAGCGATTCGAGACTAGACCGAGAACTTTTAAAACTATTGGAACATTTAGAAAGTTTCTTTGTTTTGGAGAGTCACACACTCATGTGCTAGATCGTGTCCTCTACACGACTGAGACACACGATGGTGTCTCTGCCTTTGTGGTCAAGAAGTTGGCTATTTTCCAAGCCAGTTTTTACCTTAACATACCCATACTTGAGTATAACTTAAATGACACATTTCATGACATATTAAAGCTACCAAAACATCCACCACACACACGTAACAAGTCATAGCATACAGTTTACTCAACCATGGAATGCATCATCATGAGTTTATAGCATAACCAATTTATTAACCATATTAAATGGCCTTATACAATAATGAACTCCGAACATCATAGGTCATTATTCTAGGACAACTCAAAGTAACATATACACATGACCAAGTTCCCTATACATGCCATAACCTTAAGTATAAAATCATTGATACCTAAATTGTAAGCTTGATAGTGTGATAGTTTCTCCGGTGTCTTCCAACTCGAGCTAACCTGAGTACATTATAAACACAGAAAACAACGAAGTAAGATATAAAGCTTAGTAAGTATGTATGTAAATAATAAACAATTGATTACCATGCTTTTAACAATCCTCGTTATTAGCTCTTAAGATAATACCATTATTATTGCATAAAATTTCACAATTCATTTATGTTCATCTTGAGTTGTTTACTCGAGTTATAGTCACTAAATTATTTTTATCTGGAGCTACAGAAATCCAAATTAAAATCCACTAATTTTCCCTAAAACTAGACTCAAATATATTCTTACCATAAAATTTCCAAAATTTTTGGTTCAGCCAATCATTACAATTTATTCTTTAAAGTCTCCCCTGTTTCGTTGCCTGATAGTTTCGACACCTCTTCACTAAAAATTAATTATCTCGTTATACAGAACTCGAATGATGTTCCTGTTTGTTCTCATTAACAAATTCAAGCATATAAAGTTTATCCCATGATTATTTTTTCAAAATTTTTAATGAATTTCCCAAGTCAGAACAGGGGATTCTGAAATCATTCTGATTCTGTCTCACTAAAATCCAAATATCTCACCATATGAAATTATTTTTCTTATTATGTTTCTTTTATGTAGAAATAGACTCAATAAGCTTTTATTTAATATCACATTAAACCTCCAATTCAATTTCCACCATTTTTTGGTGATTTTTCAAAGTGATACAACTGTTGTTGTCTAAACTGTTTTATTGCTAATTTTACTCTTTCATGTTTCCTTTATATTATTTTTTTTTCATTTACACACATATAACACCTAAGTATATCCATGGTTAGCCATTCCAATAACTAGTCATTATCAAATATTTACAAGCCATTCATTGGCCAATTTAACCTATACATCAACAACAAACACTTGAATATATCATTTCTCAATTTAATTTGGCCTAAACGCTTCACACATGATCATCAATCACATTTACCATATATTCATACATCATAAGCATGGAATTATAATCACAAGGTCATTCTTATATGTATAACTCACTCGTTTACATTCTTACTAAAATTCGATCACATGCCGAGCACATTGCTCATGAGTGTATACATACATATACCTGCACTTAATCGTCACATAATCACATTCATTTACACTTTAGTCATTTTCCCGTTGAACACATCGGAATATTAACGGATACTCAGAATGCTTGCACATACATTCCATGTATATGTAGTTGAAGCTACCTCTTATCACATTTCACATATAAGCTCGTTCTCGAGCTATTCACATTTACATTCTCGGGTCTCACACAAGCTATCGATCATACGTAACTACTCAGTGTACTCACACAAGCTTTCAAGTATCCACAACAAATGCCAGATTACCCAGCCACTGGTAGAACTTATAAGACCAGCACCCGAATCATTAACATTCACGGGGCTGCTAACACAAGCTGTCGGTCAAACATAGCTACACAGTGCTGCTCACACAAGCTGTCAGGTATCCGCAACATATGTAGGACTACCTAGCCACACGTACAAGACCAGCACCCGGACATCACATAATCACATAACACACATAGGCTCGTTCTCAAGCTATTCATATTTACATTCTCGAGTCTGCTCACACAAGCTGTCGGTCATACGTAACTACTCAGTGCTACTCACACAAGCTATCAGGTATCCACAATATACCGGAATGCCCAGCCACTGGTAGGACGTATTAGACCAGCACCCAGATTCACTTAGTCACAATTTCACATAGTTTTCACACTGCCACACTATGCCATGGTTCGTCCATGGTCTTTTTCGTCAAATTATCATTTAGCACTGAACATAATAGTTCAACCTTGCATTTACTTGTTCGAACATTAGTTTCCAATATTCAACAAATAATACGAGTAATTTCATAAATTATTCATCAATTTAACAAATAAACAGTAATGTTTACCATACGAAACCTCGACTTAAAATGGCGACAGGGATCGAGTCGTCCAATATTCGTCTTTCCCCCGTTCTAAGCTCGAGATTCGTTTTTCTTTATTATTGAGCTTGAAAGCTTGAAAACCCTGGCCATGGTGTCCATAGCAACATTCGACCAACACATGAAGAAGATGAACATGTTTTTGGCCTATTTTCCCTTTTTATTTCTTTTAATTACCAAATGACCAAAATGCCTTTTATTAAAACCTTTAGTGTTTTTTCCATCCTTGTCCATTTAATGGTCTAATTTCCATTTAAGGACCTCCACTTTAAAAACCCATTTCAAATAACCACCTTAGCTTCTAGAACTCACATTTTTCACATATTGCAATTTAGTCCTAATTATCAAATTGGACACCCAATCGATAAAATTTCTTTACGAAAATTTCACACAATCATTCTATCACACTATAAACTTTAAAACTTAAATGCAATAAATTTTTCTACTTCGTATTTGTGGTTTTTGAAACCACTGTTCTGTTTAGGCCCTAAATCAGGCTGTTACATTAACCATCTACTTGGTTCTTTTGAGTTGTGTATATATGGTATATGGCATGTATAGGCTTGAGTCATTTTGGTATGTTTGATGAACATGTATTTTGAGCCCTTTGAGATGGCTTATGATAATGAATTTGATGATGTTTATAAATGTGTAAATGGTTCTATTTTGAGTTTGGTAACTGACCTATGTTGTGTTGTTGAAGTTGAATCCAAAATGCTAAATGATATTAGGTAATTTGGCAAGTTATGTGCTTGAGAATTGATGATTGATAATGGTTTAGTTGGTTGAATTGAATATGTAAATTATGTATGAAATTAAATGATAAACTTTAGCATATTTTAAAATTATATTGATGGTAAAGAAAAGGTGTGATATTATAAATTCCTTGTTTTGCCTTTTGGTTTGACTAATACTCCTACCATCTTTATGGATTTGATGAACCAAATTTTTAAACCATATTTAGGCAGATTTTTTGTTGTGTTCATTGATGATATTCTGATCTATTCACGAGATGAGTCTGAGCATGCTGAGCATTTAAGGATTGTATTACAAACCTTGAGAGATAAGAAACTGTATGCTAATTTTAACAAATGTGAGTTTTAGGTCTGGGAAGTTGGATTTTGGGGACATATAGTCTCGACGGATGGTATTTCGAGTTGATCCGAGCAAGATTTCTGCAGTTATTGATTGGAAACCACCTAGAAATGTATCTGAGGTTAGAAGTTTTCTGGGATTGGCTGATTACTATCGACGCTTTGTTAAAAGGTTTTCGATGATTGCTACACCGATGACCAGATTACTACAGAAAGATGTAAAGTTTGAATGGTCCGAGAAATGTCAACAAAGTTTTGATCAATTGAAAGCACTATTGACAGAGGCATCGGTGTTAATTCAGCCTGAGTCGGGTAAAGAATTCGTAACTTTCAGTGATGCATCGTTAAATGGCCTGGGTTTTGTTTTGATGTAGGAAGCCAAAGTTATAGCTTATGCTTCGAGACAGTCGAAGCCGCACAAAAAGAATTATCCAAAGTACGATCTAGAGTTAGCTGCGATAGTGTTCGCATTAAAAATTTGGCGCCATTATTTGTTTGGTTAGAAATGCCATGTTTATACCGACCACAAAAGTTTTAAATATCTGATGACTCAGAAAGATTTGAATTTGCGATAGCGAAGATGGTTAGAATTGCTAAAAGAATATGAATAAGTGATTGACTATCATCTTGGGAAAGCTAATGTAGTGGCTGATGCTTTGAGCTGAAAGTTTTTATTTGCTTTACATGATTTGAACACACAATTAGGTTTGTTTGACGACGGTTCGATAGTAATCAAGTTGAAAGCAAGACCGTTATTTCTGCAGTAGATTTGTGAGGCTAAAAAAATTGATAATGATTTGCAAGTAAAACAAGCTCAGTATGAGTCGAATTTTGATTTAGAGTTTCAAATATGGCCTGATGACTGTTTGATGTTTCGTGATAGAATATGTGTACCAATAAATTATGAATTAATTTGGAAGATTCTAAAGAAAGAACAAAATAGTTGTTTATCAGTACATCCGGGAAGCACGAAAATGTATAACGATTTCAAACAGCTTTATTGGTGGCACGACATGAAATGAGACATCTCAGAATTTGTTTCGAAATGTTTAATTTTTCAGCAAGTCAAAGCTAAGCATCAATTTCTGTCAGGTTTATTACATCCTAATATGATTCCTAAGTGGAAATGAGATAGAGTGACAATGGATTTCGCATCAGGTTTGCCCTTATCTTCGAAAAAGAAAGATGCGATTTGGGTTATTGTCAATAGATTGATGAAATTAGCTCATTTCATTTCGGTACGTACAGATTCCTCTCTTGATAAATTAGCTGAGTTGTATATTACCGAAATTGTGAGATTACATAGTGTCTCTTTATCTAATGTTTCAGATAGAGATCCAAGATTTACTTCGCGATTTTGGAAGAAATTGCAAGAAATTTTGGGTTCAAAGTTGCATTTTAGCACTACGTTTCATCCGTAAATGAATGGTCAATCCGAGCGAATTATTCAGATAGTTAAGGATATGTTGCGTTGTCGTATTATTGAGTTTGAAGGTAGTTGGGAGAAATATCTACCGCTAATTGAATTTACTTACAATAATAATTTCCAATCGAGTATTAAGATGGCACCGTACTAAGCCCTATATGGTCGTAAATGTCAAACACCATTATACTGGACTGAGCTTAGCAAGAACAAGATTCACGGGGTTGATCTGATAAGAGAGACTGAAGAAAAGGTGAAAGTAATTCGCGATATTTTGAAAGCAGCTTCGGATCGACAAAAATCATACGCAGACTTGAAACAAAAAGATATTGAGTTCCAGATTTGAGATAAAGTGTTTTTGAAAGTGTCGCCGTGGAAAAAGATAGTACGGTTTGGTTGGAAAGGGAAATTGAGTCCACGATTCATCGGACCGTATGAGATTACTAAGCGAGTTGGGCCAGTGGCATATCGACTATCTTTACCATCTGAGTTAGAGAAAATACATAATGTGTTTCATGTGTTGATGCTTCGACGATACTGATCCAACCCTTCACATGTCGTTTTCCCGACCAAGGTTGAAATTTAGTCTGATATGTCATACGCTGAAGAACCGATTCGAATTTTAGCTCGTGAGATCAAAAAGTTGAGAAATAAGATAATCACATTAGTAAAAGTATTATGACATCGACACGGGGTTGAAGAACATACATGGGAACCCGAGAAAACTATACGAAAATAGTACCCAGACCTATCCACTGGTAAGATTTTCGGGGACGAAAATCCCTAAAGGGGAGAGTTGTAACAGCTCGTTTTTGGTCAAATTGGAATAGTGGCTTCGGGACCACAAATTTGAGGTCAAAATATTTATTTTATTATTATTTTAATGTTTACAGCATGATTGAATGTTGGTGTGAATATTTCGTTAAGAAATTTTATTGTTTGAATGCTTAATTTGAGAAAAAGGACTAAATCGCATAAAATGCAAAAGTTGCATTCTACTTGAGTAATGTGTCAAATAGCTTTGTCTTTTAAATAGGATGGCCTTAAATGTTAATTAACCATTTGAAATTTAAGTGGACGAAGATGGGCATTAATATGATGATTTTAATGGTTTATTATTAAGGTTATAATTGTAAATTAGTTATTAAACATAACATAAACAAAACAAAAACCAAATTAATGGTGTATCATCTTCTCCACGAATTTTTGGAAGAGAAGAAACACAATTTTAGGGCTACCATTTGGCTAGTGCATTTTTGCTCATTAAGGTATGTGTTTTGTCACGTTTTTAATGATTTCTATGTTTTTGATATCGTTGCAGCTAGTACTAGCTAGCCCAGGGACTAATTTGCAAAAATTTTTAAAGATTTTGAATGTTTCCATTAATGAATATGAATGATTTTTTATGTTTAATGATAGATTATGAACATTTGATGTTAGTTAGACAAGTTCTGTTAAGTGATTTTTGGTGAAAATGTAAATTAGGGGCTAAATTGTGAAATGTGAAAAATGTGTGGTCAAAATGTGAAATAAATTAGAAATATAGGCTAATATAGACACTATTGAAATTTGGCTATCACGAAATTGGATTAAATTGCATGAATTTGTGATTTTATGCAATAAGGACTAAATTGTGAATAATATGAAAGTTTAGAGGTAAAATGGTAAATATGCCTTAAAGTACGTTTTGGACTAAATTGAATGAATAGATGATTGAATAAGTTAATTTTGAATACATTGTAACACCCCTATCCTGTGTCAGTCGCCAGATTAGGGTTAAGGGCATTACTTGACAGATCGGAAACTTTATCAAACAATTCGTAAAGTAAATCATCAATATCAATCATAGAGTCCCCTCTGTAGGTCAACAAGACCTAAAACATGCTCAGAAACAGGGTCGGGACTAAATTGGGACACATACAAAGATTTTCAAAATCTTAAAACTTTTCTAAGTTTCAGGGCTTACACACCTGGGTGGGCAGACCGTGTGCCTCCCACGGCTGTTAGACATGCCCATGTGTCCTCCCCGTGGTCGAACCTAACTTACTCCACAGCCACCAAGCACGCCCGTGTACCTTGGCCGTGGTCGAAACTGACTTTGCTCCACAGCCACCAAGCACGTCCGTGTGCTAAGACCGTGGTCGATTCTGACTTGACCACACGGCTACCAGGCACATCCGTGTGCCAAGACCGTGTACTCTTAAACAGCTACTGACTTTGTCCCACGGTTGATAGGCACACCCGTGTGCCACAACCGTGTGGCAAAATAGGCCATTTGCAAGGCTAAATTGCCACCCACTTTAGGTCAAACCTACAAGCAAATACCAATACAATTCATGTACATTTAATAACCATGAACATGCCAAAATATTCACTCAATGTATATATTCAAAACCAATTTCATTCATACCAAATTTACAAGACTAAATCTCATATAAACACAAGCATAATCCATCTATTTACTTTCCTTAAACTTGACCATTTCTTACACTATCACACCATACCAAAGATACCTCATACATCACATTCATTAAACCATATTGCCAATACATATCTAGCCAAATCACATGGCTAAGTTCACATCTCATACATATCCAAATAACTAGCCTATACATGCCATATCTAGATATATACATTTCCAAAATGTACCAAAATAAGTTGAGTAGTGTGATATTGATCCTCGACGGTCCCTGAGCCTTTAGTAGCTTTGACGATCTATAAAATAGAGAAAAACACACACAGAGTAAGCTTTCCAAAAGCTAGTAAGTCATATACAAATAAACTGAACATGAAAAGCATATAAGTATATAGGAACATTAGCACAATTAGCTTTCATAGCAAATTTATCACATGTATGCTTTGGTCCATGTACTTGGCCACATTATGCCACATTCATCAATTCAAAAATCTTATATACATATAGTTCTTTCATGCATACTATCACATATCATATTATTGTTCCAATATACATATTCATCATAGTAAGATCATATAGATACTTACCTTGTATACACTCTTAGTGTATAAATCAATGTACCTGAAATGGATTTACAATTCACATAGCCATTCATATCACAGACTTGCCCGCTGAACCATTAGGAACCCAATAGGATACTAAGAAAGCTCGAAATAGTCGTACAATGCCAACGTCCCAGACGAGGTCTTACATGCACTCAGATATAAATGCTACTGTCCCAGACAGGGTCTTACACGAATCAATACGATGCCGATGTCCCAGACATGGTCTTATACGTAAAGACCATATCGATGCCAATGTCCCAGACGAGGTCTTACACAAAATATCAAATCAATGCCAACGTCCCAGATGTGGTCTTACATGATAAAACAGAACAGATACCTATGTCATGACATAACTAATCCTATCTATTCCTAGGTTCGTATGGGACTTCTCGAACATTTACACTAAGTCAACCTTATCTCGGAATTCATGTACGAATCATCTCATAAGCATCCCGCAATACAAATACGTTTATTTGCATAATGACTTACCTCAAATTCTATTTAACTGAATAGAAATGGCTACTCGGTTACTTTCGCTTTCCCGCGATCTAAGTCCGATTTCCTCGGTTCTTGATCTATACATTTTCAGAATTAACCCTTTTATTCACTAACTTATTCAATTCAATCCAAGCACACACATTTAGGGCTATTTACAAATGAACCCTCACATTTGCACAATTTATCAATTTAGTCCATTTTTCTCAAAACATCAAATTCAGAAAATCATCACATACTCATGCTTAGCCGAATGTAAACATCTCATACAAGCCCATATTTTCCATCAAATTTACAAACTAGTCCCTCAAATTACTGTTTTCTCAATTTATCCCTGTTTAGCTAAATTCATCAAAATTTCAAGAACAAAACATGTTCATTTAACTCATATCTTTCATTTAACATCATAAAACATCATAAAGCTTACCATTTCATCAATGGCACAACTCACAAATATCATCAATACACAAAATTGAGACATGGGTTTGATAATAGACTAAGCAACAATCTCAAAAACATAAAAATCATCAAAATCCAAATCAAAGTCATACCTTAATTCAAGCTTACAATTGCCGAAACCTAGCTCAACTTTCTTCTTTTTTCTTTCTTTCAATTTTCGGCTAAAAAGATGATAGCTATCCCATTTTCATGCTTTTTTTTCCTTTAATTATACTTAATTATCAATGTACAAAATTAACATTAATTCTAAATGCATGAAACATTTTATATAAGGTCATTAATATCTTTTAAAACATCCACTAAAACAATATTGGCTTAATAACAACATAAGGCCTCCTCCTTAATAAGCCATAACACATACACACTTTTAATATATAGCATACAATTTTCACATTAATGCAATTTAATCCTTTTGTCAAATTAAACACACACAAAAACAAATTAACCTGGGGAAATTTAGCACATGCTTAAACATATATCAAATACACAAAAAATAAAATTAAAATATTATTCTTGCTTGGATTTGTGGTCCCGAAACCACTGTCCCGACTAGGGTATAAACTGGACTGTTACATACATTTAGATCAAGAAAAGTAGAATTTGGACCTAGATTTGGGGAAACTAAAGTTATCGACTAAACAACTCGATTCATCGTTTTAACATCCGACGTAATTTCGTATGTGATAAACATTGTTACAATTATGCTTTTAATGCTTTGATATTGCATAAATTGTATACATAAGACTACGATCATGTTTGACGATAAATCGACTATGTTTAGCACTTAGTGTGCGATTCGAGATAGCTTTGGCTATATATGGCACTTAGTGTGTGATTGGGAATAGGTTCAGCTATATATGGCACTTAGTGTGCGATTGGGAATAGCTTCGGTTATATATGGCATTTAGTGTGCGAGAATGAGATAGCTTTGGCTATGTAAGGCACTTAGTGTGCAGGATTATAATAGCTTCAGCTATGCGATGGCACTTAGTGTGTGAAACATCGAGTATTCGATAGTGTTACGATTCGTTATGAATTTGTACAGCTATGTACATGTAGGTATAAAGTTCAAATAGAAAAGGTTATGACTTTGCATATAAGTATATGAATAAGCTTATGGAAGGTTTGATATTATCATGAATTATACATTAACTTGTTCAAATTGATTATTTGTGTTGTATGAATTGTTGAGTATATTTAGTACAAACTTACTTAGCTTTGTAGCTTACCTTATTTGTTTTTCCCGTGTTTTGTAATGAATTCAAAGACAACTCAGATTTGGGGATCGTCAGAGACTACGTCACACTATCCAACCATCTACTTGGTACTTTTGATTGTGTATATATGGTATACGACATGTATAGGCTTAAGTCATTTTGGTATGTTTGATGAACATGTATTTTTGAGCCCTTTGAGTTGGCTTATGATAATGAATTTTATGATGATTATAAATGTGTAAATGATTCTATTTTTAGTTTGGTAATTGACCTATATTGTATGGTTGAAATTGAATCTATAATGCTAAATGATATTAGGTAATTTGGAAAGCTATGCACTTGAGAATTGATGATTGATAATGTATGTATGGAATGGTCTAGTTGATTGAGTTGAATATGTGAATTAGTATAAAATTAGATGATAAATTGTAGCGTATTTGTAAATTATATTGATGGTAAAGAAATGGTGTGATTTGAACATTGGTTGATCTTATTTGGATGCATATTAGTGCCTTGAATTGGTGCCATTTGTGCTTATGAAGGTAAGTGCAAAATGGGTGGCAAAATGACTTGGTAAATGGCCTATTTTTGTCCACATGGGTAGAGACACGGGCGTGTGTCTCAGCCGTGTGTGACACACGGTTATGTTACATGGTCGTGTGTCCCCTGGTGTTGAAATGAAGTTGTAGTATGTATACTCCACACGGTCTCACACAACGGCGTGTGGCTGGCCGTGTGGTACAAGTTAGTATACCCACTAATTAGCACACGGCCTAGCACATGGGCGTGTGACTTTGCCGTGTTACATAAGTCAGTATACCCTACAGTTTTGGCATGGCCTAACACATGGCTTGGCATACAGGCGTGTGTGGCCATTTCGAAGGGTACACGGGCTAGACACACGGGTGTGTGGTCGGCCGTGTGATCGAAGTCAATGTGTATTCCCTATTTTCACATGGCCTGAGATACAAGCGTGTCTACTAGCCGTGTGAGGCACACGGCCTATTCACATGGGTGTGTGACCCTTGTTTACATAAAAAATTTCTAAGTTTTTAGAATTTTCGTATGATATCAGTTAGTCCAGAGGCACTTTTAAAGCATGTTTAAAGCCTCGTAGGCCCTTATAAGGGACAATGTGATTGTGTTGAATAATTTATGAGAATGAATGCTTATTATTGCATAAATGTATGCTATATGTGTTGTGAATTGATTAGTAATACCTCGTAATCGATTCCAGCGTTGAATACGAGTGAGGGTGTTACAGACCTTATGCATGTTTAATTATTATTATAAGACTATTTGATGTATGGTTAGCATGTAACATTGATAACTAACAAGTATAATTGACTTAAAACCTATACGAATACTAAGATAGACGATGCTTCATTTAGATTGAACTTTTACTTCTTGTATATGACTTGAGACGATTGTAACAGCCCGATTTAGGGCCTAGTCAGAATAGTCATTGCTAGACCACAAATTTGAAGTAGAAATATGTGTTTTATGATTTTTATGAGGCTTATGAGATGTTTGCATGATTGTGTGAAATTTTCATGAATAAATTTTATTAATTAGTGATCAAATTGTCCATTAGGACTAAATTGCAAAGATTAGAAAATATGAGATTCTAGAAGTCTTAAGTATGAAATAGCATCATAAAAATTATTAGAGGTCCTTATTTAGCAATTACACCATTATATATTAAGATATACAAAAAAGAGACATGGGAAGGAAAAATCTTAAGGAAGAGTCTTAAGGGCATTTTGGTCATTTGGTTAATTAATGAATTAAAAAGGGAAAATAAGTCAAAATTGTGTCCATCTTCTTCAAGCCATAGCCGAAATTCTCAAGCTCTCCATAGCTAGGGTTTCTTCAACTTTCAAGCTTGATTGTAAGTACCTCTTAGCCCCGTTTTTAATGTTCTTCGTATTTTTGAAATCCGCGTAACTCGATTTAGCTATTTCTAGCTATATCTTGAGCTAGGGTTCATGTTCAAAAATTTACCCACGTATGACATGCATGTATTTTGATTATTTATGAAAGAATATGAATGTTTGATGTATGTTAAACATCTTTTTCTAAGTGATTCTCATGAAAAATGCATAAAAGGACTAAATTGCAAAAGTTATGAAAATGGTCATACATGAGTGAAATAGTGGAAATTAGGGGTTGTTGTAGTTGAGAAAATGATTCACCTAGGCTTGAAATACAAGAAATTTGAATGAAAATCTTTTTACTTACCTAGGGACAAAAGTGTAATTATGAGAAAGTTTAAGGGCAAATCGTAATTTTTCCAAAGTGTGATTCATGAGTCAATATAGTAAATGTGAGTATTAAACAAGTAAAATCGTTATTATAGATCAAGCAACACAAAGCCTGGACCGAAACTGAGGCAAGGACAAAGTGTTGGACTAAATTGAACATCCACACACATTTTGAGTACCGAGGTAAGTTTGTGAAATTAAAGCTACATATGTTATTATGTTCTAAATTTCTTATTTATATGAGAAATGTATATTATTTTCCATGAAATTGATTAGTGATTTCTCAATAAAAATTATAATGAAATAATGCTAAGTTGAAGTCCCGGTTGAACATTCAGAATAGCATCGATACCTATGTCACAAGATGAGATAAGGAGGTCCCGCGTAAGACCATGTCTGGGACATGGCATCGGCACCAAAGGAATGTAGGTTTCATATAGGACCATGCCTGGGATATGGCTTCGACACCGACTAAGGAATGTCTCGTATAAGACCATGTCTAGGATATGGCTTCGGCACCAAAGGAAGATCTCGTGTAAGACCATGTCTGGGACATGGCATCGACATCTATGTACGATCTCGTATAAGACCATGTCTGGTTATGGCATTGACATTGAACTAAGAGATCCCGTGTAAGACCATATCTGGGATATGGCATTGGCATCGAGATACATGTATGATGAGATTAAGTGTCCTCCGATATTCCAAGTAATTCAATGAGCAAAAGAGCTAAATATGCAAAGGTGACAAAGAGCTAAGTTATACAAAGATGACAAAGAGTTACATTTAAGTTAAGGATGATAATGATTCAAGATTATGTTGAAGATAGCATAAGTGCTAAATTATGTAATGAAGTGATACAGGTATCTTATGTAAAATACAAGTTATGAAACTGTAATGTGATATGTGTTGGGTAAGTGTAAGTATGAGTAAGTATGACAAAGTACTTGAGGACTTGTATTGTCTTTGTTCTATGTGATGAATGGACTTTACCACGAATAATTATGTTGCTATTTTAATTCATTCAAACTTACTAAGCTATATGCTTACCCCTCTCTTTTCCTTTTTCCCTGTAGTATAGTCAAACTAGCTCGGGGATCGTAGAATGTCGGAGCTCGGATCACACTATCAATCATTCTTTTGGTATAGTAAAGTTGACTTATTTTGAGTATGGCATGTATAGAAATCTTGGTCATTTTATGTTATGTCATATTTAGAAGCCAAAGTGTTAGTTACTAATGTCATACACTCATTTTGTAAATGGCCATTGGGAATTGGCCAATATTTGTCAAGTTTCATATTTTATTGACAATGAGTTTTATGAGATGAAAGTTTATGCAAATGATGGAGTAAGATATGAAATGTATGATGGATGATTACTGATTCTTCATAGTGTACTATTGCCAAGTTATGTGGTACTTGAGTTGGTATAAGTGTGTTTATGTTTCAGGGTGGCAATTGGCTTGGAAAATAGCCTTAAAATTGTCCACACGGGTAGACACACTGGCGTGTGTCTAGGTCAAGTGAGACAAACGGTCAGCCCATGGGTGTGTTGATAGGCCGTGTATCCCCCGTATCAAATTGTGAGAATTTGATTCGTTACACGGGCTAGCACACGAGCGTGTGCCTAGGCCGTGTGCCCTTAAGAGGTTACTGATGGCATAAATAGAATACCCAGGTTTTCACACACGGGTGAGGACACGGGCGTGTCTAGACCGTGTGAGGGACACGGGCAATTGATAGGACGTGTGCCCGAACATGTGAAAACCCTTGTAAGTTTAAAATGAAAAATAAATTCCACATAGGCTAAGGACATGGGCGTGTGTGACCACACGGCCTGCCCACACAGGCGTGTCCTATCTCATACGAGTGTGTAGCCCTGTTTAGGGAAAAAAATTCTAAATGCGAAAAAGTTTCCGGTTAAGCTCCAAAACCTTCCATATGCATGTTTAGGGCCTCGTAGGCCCATAATAAGGATGATATGAATGCAAATGAGAAGTTTTAAGTTGAAAGGAAATTTTATAGCCCAAGGTTGTATAATCAAGCAAATTAAGTCTAGTAATACCTCGTACCCAATTTCGGAGTTGAATACGGGTAAGGGGTGTTACATTTAGTGGTATCAAAGCTATGTTTTAGTCGATTCTCAGACTAACATAGCGTAAGCCTGAGTCCATCTATACATGCCATACACATGAGTATTTACATTATGATAGTGTGAAGACTCCTGACGATTTAAATTGTGTTTTCATATAGTAAATGGATCCCGATAGAGCTATGGCAGATGATGTAGAAAGTAATGCACCAGCTCCCGTTGAAGGGACGGTCCCAAATGAAAATGAGAATAGACCTACAACAGTGAGTCAGAAAGGAGGAGAAGAGGATAGGGAAGCCTTTCTCCACATGATAAATGCATGGTACACGGAGTTCGTTCGTAAGAACATGAATGCACAACCCCCTCCACCCGCACCTATTTCTCAACCTACCCCTGTAGCTCCCCAAGTGGTAGAAGAAGTAAGAAGAGAAAAGCCTCTGGTTGATAGAATCCAAAAACAAGGAGCCGAGGAATTTTGAGCTAGTAAAGATGATGATCCGGAAAGAGCAGTATTTTGGCTTGAAAATACCATCAGGGTACTTGATGAGTTATCATGCACACTTGAAGAGTACATGAAGTGTGTAGTTTCTCTTTTGAGAGATTCCGCTTATCAGTGGTGGAGTACCCTTGTGTCGGTTGTACCAAGGGAAAGGATCACATGGGAGTTTTTCCAAGAGGAATTCCGAAAGAAGCACATTAGTCAAAGATTTATTGATCAGAAAAGAAAGGAATTCCTTGAACTGAAACAAGGCAAGATGACAGTAACTGAGTATGAGCGTAAGTTTGTAAGACTCAGCAAATATGCTCGAGAGTGTGTATCCACCGAAGCCATCATGTGTAAAAGGTTTAAGGATGGATTAAATGAAGATATCTTATTGTTTGTCAGGGTTCTGGAATTGAAGGAATTCGTTGTATAAGTAGATCGAGCTTGTAAAGCCGAAGAATTGGTGAAAGAGAAAAGAAAAGATGAGGTGGAGTCTCGTGACTTAAGAAAGAGACAAATGAACAAGTCGTTTCAATCTTTATCCAATAAGTCAAGAGACTTCCCTACTCGATCAGCAACTTCAGCTGGGTTTTCAAACAGAAGTAAGATTAAACAGTACTCGGGGATTAAAGCTCAGACTACTTCAGTTGCTAGTGTTGGGAACACTCGACCTAATAGACCGAAATGCCCACAGTGTGGTAGATGTCATCCCGGTGAGTGCCGAGCGCATGAGAGGGCTTGTTTCAAGTGTCGCTCCCAAGATCATTTTATTAGAGAATACCGCGATATGGTTGAGAAAGAGAAAATTCAGAGTGCAAGATCGGGAAGCACTACTAGAGGGAGACAACAGAGAAACCCGGGAAGTGGAACGAGTAGTAAGAGTACACCCAGAGAGCAAGCTGTAAGATCTGAAGGTAAAGCACCTACGAGGACTTACGCCATTTGTACTCGCGAAGAGGCGTCATCCCCTGATGTAATCACGGGTACATTCTCTCTCCATGATACTAATGTAGTTACTTTAATTGACCCGGGATCTACCCATTCATACATTTGCATGAAATTAGTATCTGGCATGAGCATGCTTGTAGAGTCTATAGAATTCGTGATAAACGTGTCCAATCCTTTAGGAAAAAGTGTATTAGTTGATAAGGTATGCAAAGATTGCCCATTGATGATTAGAGGTCATTATTTTAAGGCAAATCTCATGTTATTGCTATTTGATGAATTCGATATAATTCTTGGTATGGACAAGTTAACCACTCATGATGTGATAGTAAATTGTGAAAAGAAATACATTGAATTGAGATGTGAAAATAGGGATACTCTTCATGTTGAATCAGATGAACAAAACAGATCACCTGTAGTGATCTCTCATATGTCTGCTCAGAGGTATGTAAGAAAGGGGTATGAAGCATATCTTGCTTTTGTTATGAATACTAAAGAAACTGAGTTAAAGATTGAATCAGTGCCGATAGTATGTGAGTATCCAGATGTATTCCCATAAGAATTGCCAGGGTTGCCTCCGATTAAAGAGGTTGAGTTTGGCATTGAGTTAGCTCTTGGTACTGCACCGATATTGATTGCTCCTTACAGAATGCTCCAACTGAGTTGAAGGAATTGAAGGCATAGTTGCAAGAGTTGACGGACAAAGGTTTTGCAAGACCAAGTTATTCTCTGTGGGGTGCTCCAGTATTATTTGTGAAAAAGAAATATGGTTCCATGAGATTATGTATAGATTACCGATAGCTTAATAAGGTAACCGTAAAGAACAAGTACCCATTGCCAAGGATTGATGATCTATTCGATCAGTTGAAAGGAGGCACTGTGTTTTCCAAGATATACTTGAGGTCCAGTTATTACCAATTGAGAGTAAAAGACTCAGACATGCCAAAAACTGCATTTCCGACAAGGTATGGGCACTATGAATTTTTAGTCATGCCTTTCGGTTTAACAAATTCCCCTGCGGTGTTTATGGATTTAATGAATCGCATCTTTCGGCCATATTTGGATAAGTTTGTTATGGTTTTTATTGACGATATACTAATTTATTCTCGTGATGAGAATGAACATGATAAGCACTTGAGAACGATTTTACAGATCTTACGAGATAATCGGTTGTATGCCAAGTTTAGCAAAAGTGAGTTTTGGCTTAAAGAGGTTGGATTTTTAGGGCACATTATCTCGAGAGATGCAATCTGAGTCTACTCAAGTAAGATTTCAGCTATTGTTGATTGGAAACCGCTAAAAAATATATCCGAGGTTAGAAGTTTTCTAGCCCTAGATAGCTATTATCGATGGTTCATTAAGGGATTTTCCATGATAGCTACACCATGACGAGGTTATTACAGAAAGATGTAAAGTTTGAGTGGACAGAGAAGTGCCGGCGAAGTTTTGAGAAACTAAAGGCATTATTAATAGAGGCTCTAGTTCTAATGTAACCTGAGCCGGGAAAAGAATTTGTGATCTGCAGCGATGCATCCTTGAATAGATTGGGCTGTGTACTTATGCAAGAAGGCAAGGTGATCACATATGCCTCTAGACAGTTAAAGCCATACGAGAAGAATTACCCGACACATGATTTGGAGTTGGTTGCCATTGTGTTTTCATTAAAGATATGGAGACACCATTTGTATGGTGAAAGATGTCAGATATTCACCGATCACAAAAGTTTAAAGTACTTGATGACTCAAAAGGAATTGAACTTAAGGTAACGAAGATGGTTAGAGCTGATTATGAGCTAGTCATTGATTACCACCCTGGAAAGGCAAATGTAGTCGCTGATGCTTTGAGTAGAAAATCCCTATTTGCATTGAGGGCTATGAATACACAGGTGACTTTGTCAGGCGATGGTTCCATTCTAGCTGAGTTGAGGGCTAGACCTATGTTCCTTCAAGAGATTTACGAGGCTCAGAAAGATGACAGTAACTTGCAAGCCAAAAGAGTTCAGTTCGATTTGGGTGTTGAGTCTGAGTTTCAGATCAATTCTGACAGATGTCTGATGTTTAGAGGCAGAGTTTGTGTACCAAAAAATGATGAGCTTGTTTGAAAGATTTTACACGAGGCACATAATGGATGCCTATCTATACATCCGGGCAGCACGAAAATGTATAATGACTTGAAGAAATGGTATTGGTGGCCAAGTATGAAGAAAGATATTTCTGAGTTTGTATCAAGATGCTTGATTTGTCATCAAGTAAAGGCCAAACACCAAGTTCTTTCGGGTTTGCCGTTAACAGTGAGAAAGAAAGATGCCGTATGGGTTGTGGTAGATAGACTTAAGAAGTCGACCCATTTCATACCTGTACGTGTCGACTACTCACTTGATAAGTTGGCAAACTTGTATGTTTCTGAGATTGTAAGGCTTCATGGAGTGCCTTTGTCGATTATATAGGATAGAGATCCGAGATTCACATCTCGATTTTGGAAAAAGTTGCAAGAGGCCTTGGGCACAAAGTTGAGTTTTAGTACAGCTTTTCACCCCCAAACCGACTGGCAGTTGGAAAGGTTAATACAGATACTTAAGGATATGCTCCAGTGTTGTGTACTTAAGTTTCAGGACAGCTGGGAAAAGTACCTACCATTGGTAGAGTTTGCCTATAATAACAATTTTCAGTCGAGTTTGAAAATGGTGCCTTATGAGGCTTTGTATGGGCGTAAGTGCCGAACGCCTTTGTATTGGACTGAACTCAAGGAAAATTAGATTCACGGGGTCGACCTGGTCAGAGAAACTGAAGAGAAAGTAAGGGTGATTCGAGATTGTTTAAAAGCTACTTCTGATAGACAAAAATCCTACTTGGATTTGAAATGAAAAGAGATCGAGTTTCAAGTTGGTGATAAAGTATTCTTGAAAGTGTCACCATGGAAGAAAGTTCTTAGATTTGGTCGGGCCATATGAGATCACCGAAAGGATAGGGTCGGTAGCCTATCAATTGGCTTTGCCGTCTAAATTGACAAAGCTTCATGATTTGTTTCACGTGTCTATGTTACGTCGTTACTGATCAGATCCTTAGCTTGTGATAACACGGACAGAGGTTGAAATTCAACCCGACATGGCTTATGGTGAAGAACCGATAAAGATTTTGGCAGGAGAAGTCAAATAGTTAAGAAATAAAAGTATAGTCGTTATGAAAGTAATGTGGCAAAGACATGGGGTAGAAGAGGCTACATAGGAGCCCCAGGAGGCTATGAGAAACCAGTACCCAAACCTTTTTGCTGGTAAGATTTTTGGGGACGAAAATCCCAAAGGGGGGAGAATTGTAACAGCCCGATTTAAGACCTAGTCAGAACAGTCATTGCGAGACCACAAATTTGAAGTAAAAATATGTGTTTTATGATTTTTATGAGGCTTATGAAATGTTTGCATGATTGTGTGAAAATTTCATGAAGAAGTTTTATTAATTAGTGATCAACTTGTCCATTGGGACTAAATTGCAAAGATTAGAAAATATGAGATTCTAGAAGACTTAAGTATGAAATAGCATCATAAAAATTATTAGAGGTCCTTATTTAGCAATTATACCATTATATATTAAGATGGACAAAAAAAGACATGGGAAGGAAAAATCTTAAGAAAGAGTCTTAAGAGCATTTTGGTTATTTGGTTAATTAATGAATTAAAAAGGGAAAAAAAGTCAAAATTGTGTCCGTCTTCTTCAAGCCATAGCCAAAATTCTCAAGCTCTCCATAGCTAGGGTTTCTTCAACTTTCAAACTTGATTGTAAGTACCTCTTAGCCCCGTTTTTAATGTTCTTCGCATTTTTGAAATACTCGTAACTCGATTTAGCTATTTCTAGCTATAGTTTAAGATAGGGTTCATGTTCAAAAATTTAACCACGTATGGAATGTATGTATTTTGATGATTTATGAAATAATATGAATGTTTATGTTAAACATCTTTTTCTAAGTGATTCTCATGAAAAATGCATAAAAGGACCAAATTGCAAAAGTTATGAAAATGGTCATACATGAGTGAAATATGGAAATTAGGGGTAGTTGTAGTTAAGAAAATAATTCGTCTAGGCTTGAAATACAAGAGAATTGAATGAAAATCATTTTACGAGCCTAGGGGTAAAAGTGTAATTATGAGAAAGTTGAGGGGCAAAATCATAATTTTGCCAAAGTGTGATTCATGAGTTAATTTAGACAATGTGAGTATTAAACAAGTGCAATTGTTATTATAGATCAAGAAACACAAATCCCAGACCGAAACCGAGGCAAGGATAAAGTGTTAGACTAAATCGAACATCCACACACATTTTGAGAAACGAGGTAAGTTTGTGTGAAATTAAAGCTACATATGTTATTATGTTATAAATTTCTTATTTATATGAGAAATGTATATTATTTTCCATGAAATTGATTAGTGATTTTTCAATAAAAATTATAATGAAATAATGATAAGTTGAAGTCTCGGTTGAACATTCGGAATAGCATGGATACCTATGCCACAACATGAGATTAGGAGGTCCCGTGTAAGACCATGTCTGAGACATGGCATCGGCACCAAAGGAATGTAGGTTTCGTATAAGACCATGTCTGGGATATGGCTTCGGCACCGACTAAGGAAGGTCCCATATAAGACCATGTCTGGGATATGGCTTCGGCACCAAAGGAAGATCTTGTGTAAGACCATGTCTGGGACTTTGCATCTGCATCTATGTACGATCTCGTATAAGACCATGTTTGGGACATGGGATTGACATCGAACTAAGAGATCCCGTGTAAGACCATATCTGGGATATGGCATCGGCCTCAAGAGGTGATCCCATGTAAGACCATATTCGGGATATGGCATTGGCATCGAGACACATGTATGATGAGATTGAGTATCCTCCGATATTCCGAGTAGTTCAACGAGAAAAAGAGCTAAATATGCAAAGGTGACAAAGAGCTAAGTTATACAAAGATGATAAAGAGTTACATTTAAATTAAGGATGTTAATGATTCAAGTTTATGTTCAACATAACATAAGTGCTAAATTATGTGATGAAGTGATACAAGTACATTGAGTAAAATACGAGTTATGAAACCGTAATGTGATATGTGTTGGGTAAGCGTAAGTATGACTAAGTATGACAAAGTACTTGAGGACTTTTGTTGTATTTGTTCTATGAGATGAATGGATTTTACCACGAATATTTATGTTACTATTTTAATTCATGCAAACTTATTAAGCTATATGCTTACCCCTCTCTTTTCCCTTTTCCTTGTAGTATATCCAAACTAGCTCGCGGGTCGTAGAACATCGGAGCTCAGTCACACTACCAATCATTCTTTTGGTATAGTAAAGTTGACTTATTTTGAGTTTGGCAAGTATAGAAATCTTGGTCATTTTGTGTTATGTCATATTTAGAAGCCAAAGTGTTAGTTACTAATGTCATATACTCATTTTGTAAATGGCCATTGGGAATTGGCCAATATTTTTCAAGTTTCATATTTTATTGACAATGAGTTTTATGAGATGAAAGTTTATGCAAATGATGGAGTAAGATGTGGAATGTATGATTGATGATTACTGACTCTTCATAGTGTACTATTGCCATGTTATGTGTTGTTTGAGTTGGTATAAGTGTGTTTATGCTTCAGGGTGGCAATTGGCTTGGAAAATAGCCTTATAATTGTCCACACGAATAGACACATGGGCGTGTGTCTAGGCCATGTGAGACACACAGTCAGCCCCATGGGTTTGTTGATAGGCGTCCCCCATACCAAATTGCAAGAATTTGATTCGTCACACGGGCCAGCACACGGGCGTTTGCCTAGGCCGTGTGCCCTTAAGAGGTTGCTGACGTCATAAATAGAATACCCAAGTTTTCACACACAGGTGAAGACACGGGCGTGTCTAGGCCGTGTGAAGGACATGGACCATTGACACGAACGTGTGCCCGGCCGTGTGAAAACCCTATAAGTTCGAAATGAAAAATAAATTCCACATGGGCTAAGGACATGGACATGTGTGATCACACGGCCTACCCACACGGGCTTGTCCTATCTCACACTGGCGTGTGGCACTGTTTAGGTAAAAATTTTCTAAGTGCGCAAAAGTTTCCAATTAAGTTTCAAAATCCACCATATGCTTGTTTAGGGCCTTGTAGGCCCATAATAAGGATGATATGAATGCGAATGAGAATTTTTAAGATGAAAGGAAATTTTATAGCCCAAAGTTGTATAATCAAGCAAGTTAATTCTAGTAATGCCTCGAACTCGATTTCAGAGTTGAATACGGGTAAGAGGTGTTACAATGGTGGTGTGGCATCTCATATTCGGGCTTGGTGACTAGGCCGAGTATGGGTGTTATAGTGAGGTGGTGGTGCGATTGGCTATGAATGGACGAGATGTGGAAGAATTAAAGAAAAAAGCTTTGTTGAGAATGTGAAATGGAAGAAAATTGAAGAGGAAAGGAAGAAGAAAGGAGGAGCAAAAGAGGGGGTGGCAAAAATGGAGTGGAAGGAAAAAAAGTGAACATCAAAAGATGTAATTCACCTTGTCCAATTTCAATGTATATCGCACAAGGTAAAGGTGAATAAAAGAGGCATGTTGAGGGGACAAAAGAGAAAAAAGAGATCATTGGAATGAAAATGGGGGTTTGATAGGGAAAGTTAACTAGTTTAAAGAGGAAAGAATATTCTTTGCATGGTAACTAGGAGTGGACGATTTTGGAAGTTTTTTCTTATGCAAAAGTTGCCAAAAAAAAATTAAATAAAATATGGAGAGTGTGGAAACTTGAACCTAGAACCTTTAGGAAATTATTTAAGCTTCTAACCACTGAGCCAACTTACTTCCTTGTTCACAAACTACAACATTTATTTTAAAAACATGGTGTGACCTTTGATAAGGTTTGAAGCAAAATTGCACCATATAGAAAATAATTTGAGGGAAGGGATTCGAACACAGGTCATTAAGAACAGCTCCACCATTACTCAATCACTATACTTAATATTTATTTATTATCAAATAATAAAAAGAACATTTAAAAAAAATTCGGGCGACCACTCTCAGTTTATTAACCCAATTTCTACTAACCCGATTTTTGAGATGTGACAAACATGCTCGTGTGGCACATGGTACACGTTCTCAGTTTGTTACATAGTCCAATGACATGGTAGTGTGACTCTCTTTCACATGGTTTCAGTTTGTTACATGGCCTGGCGACACGACTGTGTTAATCTAGCACACATGGTCACATCCTATCACGTAGCCTGGTTACACAGCCGTGTGACCCTTATTTTCCAAAATTTTCTTATTTTCCAAAATTTTTATACTTTTTATTTAGTTTACAATTAAGTCCTTACATGTTCCCGATTTGATTTAAAAGCTTTTGTAAGTCTATTTGAGATCTAGTTTGATTACAATTGACGTGAAACAAGATTATTCGTGATGTTGTATGAAATATTTAAATTTAAATTATGCTTTCAACTATTATATGTTCTATGATCTGTTGTGGTATCTTGTAATAGCCCAATTTAGGGCCTAGTCAGAATAGTGGTTGCGAGACCATAAATCTGAAGTAGAAATATATGTTTTATGGTTTTTATAAGGTCTATGACATGTTTGTTTGGTTGTGTGAAAATTTCAGGAAGAAATTTTATGATTTAGTGATCAATTTATCTTTTAGGACTAAATTGAAAAAACTGCAAAATATGAGATTATAGAAGTTTTAAGTATGAGACAGCATTAGAAAAATTATTAGAGGTCTTTATTTAGTAATTAGACCATTATATCTCATGATGGACAAAAATGGACATGGAAGGGAAAAATCTCAAGGAAGGGTTTTAAGGGCATTTTGGTCATTTGGTTAATAAATTAATAAAAAGGGGAAAAAGAAGTGCTAAAAATTGAAGAGAAGACATAGATAGGGTTTTATTCATTTTCAAGCTCAAAGTAAGTGCATCCTAGCCCCATTTTTAATGTTCTTTACATTTTTGAGATCCTCGTAACTCGATTTAGCTATTTCTAGCCGTATTTTAAGCTAGAATTCATGTTAAAAAACTTACCCATGTATGACTTGCATGTATTTTGATGTTTAATGGAGGAATATGGAAGTTTGATGTGTGATGAACATCTTTCTCAAAGTGATTTTTCATAGAAACAAGTAAAAGGGGACCTATTTGTAAAAGTGATAAAATGGGTAGTAAAAATTAGTTTTGAAGGAAAATGTGAGCTATTATAAGCTTAATATAGGTTTGGCTGGGCTTGAGTAACCAAGAAAATGAGTACATTTCATCATACGATCCTAGGGACCATTTTGCAAATATGTGAAAGTTTAGGGGTAAAATTATAATTTTTGCCAAAGTATGATTCATGGGATGTTTTAGTCAATGTAATAATTAAATAAGTGAAAAATGTCATTATAGATAAAGAAACACGAAGTCTGGACCTAAATAGAGGAAAGAACAAAGTGGTGGACTAAATTGAACAACTATCTATATTTTGGTACCGAGGTAAGTTTGTGTGTAATAAATCAACATTATGTTATTATGTATTTAAATGCTGGATATTACATGAAATGTATATTCTTTTTATGAAATTGGTTAATGAGGTCTCGATGAAAAAAAATGATGAAGTTTTACTATATCGAAGTCCTGATTGAACCTTAGGAATAGAAAGGATACCCTTGTCGTTTAGATTAATAAGGTCTTGTATAAGACCATGTCTGGGATATGGCCTCGACACCGAATTGAGATCCCCTGTAAGACCATATTTGGGAAATGGCATCGGCATCGAATAGTGACTCCGTGTAAGACCACGTTTGGGACCTGGTGTAACATCCCGATTTAGGGCCTAGTCGGAATAGTGGTGCGAAACCACAAATTCGAGATATATGTATGAGTTTTTAAGGTTTATGCTATGTATGCATGCTAGTGTGAAAGTTTCATGAAGCAATTTTGTGAAATTGCGATTAAGTTGTCCAAAAGGACTAAATTGCAAAAGTTGCAAAATGTGAAATTCTAGAAGCTATTTGTGTGAAATAGCTTTAGAATATTAATTAGAGGTCCTTAAATAGCAATTTTCCCAATTTTTAATTTTTGAACAAAATTGGGTATGAATGAGTTAAAATAGGAAGTGTATCAAAAAGGGGCATTTTGGTCATTTAAAAATTTAAATGATTAAAATGGGAAAAGATGATAAAATTCATTCATCTCCTTCTCCAAGGCTGCCAAAAATTCAAGGAGCCATTGTTAGGGTTCTTCAAAATTTTCAAGCTTGCTAGTAAGTGCATCTAAGCCCCGTTTTTGATATTCTTCGTATTTTTGAAATCCTAGTTGCATGAGTAAGCTATTTTTAGCTATTTGGTGAGCTAAAATGGATGTTCAAAAATGTACCCATGTATGACATACTTGTAAAATGATATTTTATGAAAGATTAGGAGAGTTTGATGTTAGATAAACATCTTTTTCTAAGTGAATTTCATGAGAAATGTTAGTATGGACTAACTTGTAATAGTTATGAAATTGGTCATTCATAATGGAAATAGTGAGAATTGATGATTATTATAGTAGAGAAAATGAATCAAATAAGCATGAAGTTTAAGAAAGTTGTATGAAAATCATTTTACGAGCCTAGGGGCAAAAGTGTAATTATGAGAAAGTTTAGGGGCAAATTAGTAATTTTGCCAAAGTATGAGTTATGAGTCAATTTAGTCAATGTGATTATAAAATAAGCTGAATTATTATTATAGATCAAGAAAAATGAAGCCCGGATCGAAACCGAGGCAAGAACAAAGTCGAGGACTAAGTTGCATTACCTACATACATTTTGTACATTGAGGTAAGTTTGCATGATTTCCAAGCTTCATGAATATTTTCCTTGAATTGCTTGTTATGTTGTTAAATATACATTACTTTCATGAGAATGTTTAATGGTATGTTAAACAAAGAAATTAATGAGATTAAGCATGAGAAAGTCCCGATTGAAGTTGAATTACTTAGGATACTCGATCTACCACATGAGTTAAGAAAGTTCGTATAAGACCAAGCCAAGGCATGGCATCGGCAATCAAGCAAGTTATCATGTAAGTCCAAGACAAGTCTTGGCATTGAAGAGTTATTATGAGATGAAGACCCATGTAAGCCCAAGCCAAGGCATGACATTGGTGAGTCTCCAAGCAAAGATGTCATGTAAGTCCAAGACAAGTCTTGGCATTGAAAAGCTATCATGAGATAGAGATCCCATGTAAGTCCAAGCGAAGGCATGGCATTGGTAAGTATCAAGGAAGATTTCATGTAAGTCCAAGCCAAGGCTCGGCATTGACAAAGTAAAGATACCAAGTAAGACTATGTCAAGACACAGCAATGGTAAGTTCCCAAGAGAACCCACAAGGGAAACTTCGTGTAAGTCCATGTCAAGACATGGCGTCGATATTGAGTTAAGAGATCCCATATAAGTCTATATCAAGGATATAGCATTGGCATCAAGATACATGTGAGATAAGATTCAGTATCCTTTGTTATTCATAGTAATTTATCGGGCAAAAGAGTAAAGATTGAATGAGTAATCAAGAAAGTTAAGTAAGTAAAACTATCAACAAGATATGCGAGTTAAAGTTAATTAAGAGTATTACTCATGTTATGAATGATGAAATTGAAATTATACTTAATATAGTAAATTATACTGATCTATGTGATCAAGTGATACAGTTACCTTGTTTACCTCACAAGCATGAGACTAGTAAGTATCATGAGATATGTATGAATCTTTAAGAGAAAGTAAGCTCAAGCATATGAGTTTTACTATGCTTTTGTTTATGATAAATGGTTTTTGATAAGCGAATATGTTGCTATATACATTACATGCAAACTTACTAAGCTAAATGCTTACGTCTTTAATTTTTTTCTTTCATGTAGTTCTGCCAAGCTAACTTGTGAATCATTGATGTCGGAGCTCGAAGCACACTATCAATCGCTATTTTGGTATAGCCAAGTTATTTATATTAAGTATGGCATGTATAGGAAGCATTTTATTTTGAAATATATCTTAAGAAGGGCCAAAGTATGGGCTATTAAGTTTATTATTCTTTTGTATATGGCTAAGTGATTGGCCAAAATTAACTAAGTATGTATGGTTATTGATATCAATGAAGTATGTAGTATTATTCATGTTAGATAAAGTATTTTGAATTGTTGAATTGGGTATGACGTTGATCTTGATTTTCAAGGTGGTAATTGGCTTGGTAAATAGCCTCTAAGTACCCACATGGATGGACACACGGGGGTGTGTCTAGGCCGTGTGTTTCCTACATGTTAGTGTCTTAAGTCAGTATAGACCACAGGCTAATCCCACGGCTATTTGTATAGGTCGTGTGAGTCACACAGTTAGCACATGGGTGTGTGCTCCAAGCCGTGTGAATAAGTCAGCATATCAAGGTATGGCACACGATCTGTGGCCATGGACGTGTCAAGGCCGTGTGTAATTTGGTAGTGTCCACCACAGGTGGAAGACATGGGCGTGTCTTAGGTGTACACGGGCGTGTCCCAAACTACATGGGTGTGTGATCCCTGTTTTGAGAGAAAATTTCTGGTAGAGTTCAGAAAGTTTCTGGATGTAAGTTTAAGGCCTCGTAGGCCCTTGAAATGTATGATTCGTCTAAGAAAGAGAAGTTTTTAATTCGGAACAAAATTTTATAGCCCGTAAGTACATGTTTAAGAAAGTTCAAGCACAGTAATGTCTCGTATCTGGTCTCAGCCTCAGACTCGGGTATGGGGTGTTATACCTAGCTTCGGTAGGAAATCGTGTAAGATCATGTCTGGGACATGGCATCGACTGTAACATCCCGAATTTGGGCCTAGTCGGAACAGTAGTTTCGAGATCACAAATCTGACGAGGAAAATTTTATTTTTATTATATTTTTATGGTCTACGATTTCACGGAAAGATTTCGTGAAAGTTTCGTTCGAAAATTTCTACGTTTGGGCACTTAATTTAGTCAAAAGGACTAAATTGTAAAAAGTGCAAAAGTTGAGTTCTATATATTAGAGGTGTCAAATTGCTATGAGTTTTAAATTGGAGGTCCTTAATTAGACCATTGGATAACTTGATGGACAAAAATGGGCATGAATAGGACAAATTTGAAAGAAAAGCCTTAAGGGTATTTTAGTCATTTAGTGTTTTTAATGAATAAAAAATACAAAATACAAGAAAAAAATCTGCTCATCTTCTTCAAGTTGCTGCCAAAAATTTCTAGACTCCATGGCTAAGGGTTTCAAGTTTTTCAAGCTTCATAATCATGGAAAATGAGGTTTGGTCTTAGATCGAGGTTGTGGACCGAATTGGGAAATTTGTCATTTTCGTGTCTGAGGTAAGTTCGTGTGTTAATAATAATGCAACACCATGCTTGAATTGTAATTCTTTATTGATATGACATAAATTGTATGATTTAATATGTTTAGGAGAAGTTGATGGATGGTATGTATGGTATGGAAAATGTGATGTTTGTTGTGTCATGTGAAATTGAATGGCAAATTAATGTTACAAGAATTGAATGTTAAATTAATATTACATGGGTTGTATGAGTTGCTACACGGTTGTACCTGACGAGATTTCGACAAGAAAGTTTATATGTAAATAGTGCATTTATTTTGCTTGTTCAATAAATATTTTGCTAGATATTATGGAAACCATTGGTTGATAACTAAAATATGAAAATGTATGGAATGGAAAATTCTCGATTGAACCTTCGGAAAACCAAGAGATACGGACAATATGTAGCTAGGTCACACGAGTGATAAGGGACCTTCACAGTATGCACAAGAAAGCTACTAGATGGCAAAATTTGTTATGTAGTTAGGCCACATGGATGATAAGGGACTTTCACCATGTGTGCAAGAAAGCTACGGGATAATAATTTCATATGTAACTAGGTCACATGTGTAATACTGTGTGTATACCATGTGTACAAGAAAGTTACGGGTTATGAGTAGCTAGGTCACATGAGTGGTTCTTAGTGTTGGACGCCATGTAGACAAGAGAGCTATGAGATGGAATGGCTAGGTCACATGGGTGATAAGGGACCTTCACCATGTGAACAAGAAAGCCGAATTATGTGTAGGTGGAGCTATGTGCTGAGACCACCGAGTATCAGGCGTTTTCCGAAGGGGTTCAACGAGATAATTTACTAATGATGACTGGTGCGATCATGTTATGAATAAGTGCAACTGTGAATATTGAGAAATGTGGCAAATGTACGTATGAACAATATACTCGATATGTAATCAAAAATTGGAAAGATTGGTATAGGCAAGTGATGAATACAACTAAAGTGAAAGAGGGCAAAAATTTACAATAGAACTGCTTTGGACAGTAGCAGTGATATGAATTTGAAAAATCACCAAACATAGTAGAAATTGAATTATAAGTTGGATGAGATATTGATTTAAAGCTTATTGATTCTATTTTCATATAAAACAAACATAGCAAACAAATGATTCGTATATTTTGAGATATTTGAATTTCTGTGAGACTGGTTCAGAATGATTACGTGATCCCCTATTCTGCCTTGGAAAAATCATTAGAAATTGTACAAAAATAATTGTGAGATATAATTTATATTTCTGAAATTTGAAATGAGTCTATTTTCAAATGAACAAAATAAGAAGGTCATATGAACTCTGTACAAGGATAAAATTGATTCGTAGTGAAGAGAGGTCAGAATAGTCAAATAGTAAAATAGGGGAAACTTTAATGAATAAAATGTACTAATTGGCTAAGCCAAAAATTCTGTAAATTTTATGGTAAGAAGATAAATGAGTCTAGTTTCAGTTAAAATTAACGGATCTTAATTTCGAGTTCTGTCGCTCTAGATATAAATAATTTAATGATTGTGATTCAAGAAAACAGCTTAACTGGAATTTGAATAAATAGGAAGAATATGAAAACAGCATGTTATCGCATTGCTTATTATTTTCATGCGAGCTTACTAAGCATAAAGCTTACTCCCTCCTTTCCATTTCTTTTAGTTTTGTCAGGTCAACTCAGGGTTGGAGATCGTCGGAGGCAGCATCACACTATCGGGCCATTATCCTTGGAGTATTAGCATGTGTATGTTAAATGTTTTCAAGTGAGTGGCATGTATAGGGACTTAGTTTTTCTATGATGGATGTTGTTGTGATTAGCCAAATGTATTGGCATATAGTGATTTGTTGATTATAGCCATGAGATGTGGCTTATAATGATTTTGGCTTATAAGCCTATTTGTCCATGGTATGTGTTAATGTCTTGTTATGTGGTATAAGTGATTAAATAGATGACAATGTCAAATGCATGTGTTTGAAAAGTTTTAAATTTTGGGCGAAATTGGGTAACTCGGTTTTGTATGATTGTGAATATTGAAGTACGGTAACGCCTTGAACCCTGTTCCAGAGTTGGACACGGGTGTTACATCGACGTACGATCTCGTGTAAGACCATATATGGGATATGGCGTCGACATCGATATGAGATCTCGTATAAGACCATATCTGGGATATGGCATCGGCATCGACATGTAATCCCATGTAAGACCATATATGGGATATGGCATTGGTATCTTACTACATGTATGACAATTTTCGAGTATCCTTCGATATTCCAAGTGGTTCAACAAGATAAAGAATTAAAGTTTATGTTAAAAATAGAAAAAGGGCTAAATTTATGTGATGGATTGATACAGGTACATATGCGAAACTCACGAGAAATGAGTCCGGCATGTTGCTTGAGAATTTTGTGTTGATTCATAATGTAATATGTGAGTGTTATTACAAGATTTTATGTTGTTATCTATTACAGGCAAACTTACTAAGCTTTATGCTTACTCCCTCTCTTTTCCCTTTTCTTGTAGTATCGCCAAGCTAGCTCGGGAATCGAAGGACGTCGGAGCTCGATTCACACTATCAAGCTATTCTTTTGGGTATAATAAAGTTTGATTAATTTGGGTATGGCATGTATAGGAACTTGATCATTTTGTTATATGTCATATTGGTTAGCCAATGTGTTGGCTATTAATATTACTTATTACATTTGTAAATGGTCATTGGAATTGGCCAATACTAGTTAAGTTATATCTATTCAATGGTGATGAAATTCATGAAGTGCAAGCTTGCGAAATCGAATGAGTAATGTGTGAAGTATATGCATGATGAACGTAGTGTGAAATTAAGGTGTGGATGTCTTGATTGTGAATATTAGAGGTGCATTATTGTTATGCTATGTGTTGCTGGAAATGGTATAAGTGTGGTTGTTTTTCAGGGTGGCAAATGGCTTGGTAAATAGCCTTATATTTGTCCACACGAGTAGACACACGGACGTGTGTCTAGGCCGTGTATGACACACGGTCAGCCCCGTGGGCGTGTTGATAGGTTGTGTGTCCCCTGCATTCAAATTTAGCAAAACAGAATGTCCAGTAGTAAACACACTGGCAGAGACATGGTCGTGTGTCTCCGCCGTGTGAAAAATACGGCCTCAGGACATGGGCGTGTGCCTAAGCCATGTGAAGTCTGCACATTAATTGCGAAAATTAAATTCGCCACATGGCCTGGTACACGAGAGTGTGACTCGACCGTGTGACCCTAAATGTCTATTAATGTCATAAACAGAATGTCAAGGTTTTCACACACGGGCTAAGACACGGGCGTGTCATAGCCGTGTGAAGGACACGGGCCATAGACACGGGCGTGTTCCTTTCCACACGGGCATGTGGCCATGTTTTGAGTAAAAAATTTCTAAGTGTTAGTAAGCTTCCGGTTCAGTTCCAAACCACTCTATATGTATGTTTCGGGTCTCGTGGGCCCATAATAGGGACATTATGAACACGAAAGAAAAGTTTTAAGTTCGAATGAAAATTTATGGCCGATTTTGTATGATTAAGTATGTTAAGCTCGGTAATGCCTAGTACCCGGTTTCAGCGTCGATACGGGTAAGGGGTGTTACAAATCTTGTAGCTCAAGTCCGGTGAATGGACCAAGTTAGAGATGTGACAATTGAGTTATATTCCTATGCCAATAATTTAGACCAAAGTGAATAAGAACTACCCCAATTATGGCGACCCAAGGTAATTAGGTATATTCCTATCCTAATTACGAATCACGAATTGATCCTTCTAATTAAGACCAAGAGTTGTTCATTCTAGACCAAAAATGAAAAGTCTTCTTCCAATTTCTTTAGGTTTTGTCAAACTAAAAGTTGGCCAAACTATTACCAAAGAAGAACAAGGATGACTAAATAATGTAAACTCTATTAACAATAAAAAGATATGAAAATAGATAATATTCAATTAACTAAGCTTGAAATCCATTGTATCGCTAGAAAAGAGATTTAATTCATGGAGAATTTGAGGAACTTTGTCTTCTCATTGAAACCTGTCAATTATTGATGCGCGAAAGCTTAGGTGGCTCATGCTTTTTTTGCTCCTCCCTTTCACTTTTTGGTTTCTTTTTTCCCCTTTTATAACTCCTAAAAATCTTAACTTTTACTCCAACCATGGGCGAATTCAGGAAGGCTGGCAAGGGTCTTGACTCCCCCAAAATTTGTAAAATTTCTTTTTAGGCCCTTTTGAGTTTTGAAAATTTTGGTTTTAATATTATAATTAGTATTTAAAAACATGAAAAATGTGTGTTTGACCCCCCCAAAGTTTTTGAGAGTTTTTTAATTTTTTTTATAGGATTTACAATTTTTAATGTTAAATTTAGTAACATATTTAGTTTAATTTGGTAAACTAATACAAGGTAGTATTCTAAATATTAATTTGATAAAATAAAGTTTAATAATTGCAATATTTAAGTATAAATAGTATTTAAATATTAATTAGGTTAAAATAAACAAATAATTATAATATGTAATACAAATTGAACATTTAACGTACTTTGTTTTTATTAAATTTTGGTAATAAAAATTATCTCAATTTTATAAATACCTTATCGAAAGTAGACCTATAGGCCAAGCTTACTTTGAAAATATATATTTTAAGAATATTCGGTCCCCTTATCAACAATTTTGGCTTGACCCCTAGCTCCAACGGTATCATTCTGTTGGAGTCGAAAGTTGTTTGTTTACTTTCGCTAGGGTGAAGACATTTTCTGTCAGAACAAAAATATGTTTATGTCAAACTATTTTTTCTCATACTTTGTCGGCTTACATTGAATAATAACACATCAAAAATTAACTTGATTTAACACTACAAATATATAATTAACTTAAAACATCAATGAAATAAAATTCTTAAAATCTAACTAAATTAAATTATAAAATAAACTAAAAATCTTACTAAAATAAGCAACAAATAATTCTAAAATATTAGAGCTATTAATATTATATAAAATTATTTTATTAAAATAAAATTTATTAAATAAATATATTTATGTACATCGCAATAGACAAAAAAAAAAACCTATTAATAATAAAATGGTGCTCAGAAGCACTTGACCAAATACAAATTCAGTTAAGTAATTACAAAATTTTATTCTTCAGGTATTAATATATAAAAGCAATATAATTGGAAAAAGAAACCAGGAAGTACAGCTCTGCAGTTTCCATATTCAGTAGCAGGGCAAGGCATATACTTGGAAATTCAACAAGAAATTATCCCATTACACTCTCAAGGCCTCCACCTGTTATTTATTTTATTTGATAATTGGTGTTATTGTTGGAGAAGAATAAGAGGGTAATCGACGACAAAAGCTTCTTTGGACTGATCAAGAAACAGTGGTGTTAAGTTAGACAAATAAAGTGGCGCAATCGATAAGCTCTCCATTCACAGCGGACAATTTAAGGGAGGCAGGAAAGGCTTTACATTAATCTTCCTTCAAAAAATATGATAATTGTAAAAACTCCCTTAGGTTCCCCGACAAATATTGATGGTCCTTTTTGTACATTGCAAAAAGCGTCATCTTTGAAACTCCAATCTCCTATTTTGTCCTTGTTCTCACCTTGTAATTATGTGCACTCCTTAGTTTATGCAAAACCCCTAATTATGTTGAAATATTCTGTTGATCATTAATCTCTTAGGGAAGTAAAATTTTATTCTTTGGGGGCCGGTCCAATATTAGGAGCTTATTTTTGGAGTAATAAATAATATTTATTTGCTTTTTAAAATCATTTTTGGAGTAATAAATAATACCTTAAACAGATAACTTTTCAAAATAAAAATGTTTTTACTAACTGTGAAGTTGAAAAAGCAAACATTGAAATTCTGACAAGAGCCGTTCCCCACCACCCAAAGCCCACTATAAAACCCGCTCTACTCCCCCTTGTAAAACTCCCCCCAATACTCTCTCTTCTGACGCTTTCTGTTTCAGTTCAGTAATACATAAAGATGTGCCAGTTTACGTCCTCCCATTGCTCCTGCAAATGTAATTCAAACGTTCTATACCTTTGGGAAGGGTCCAACACTTACGAACCGTTGATCCTCAGAAGCCCAGTACCAAAACAAGAAGAAAACTGCAGCTTAACCATACCTCTTCTTGTCAAGGAAGCCATTTCCATTGCAAAGATAGCTCTTCCTATGATATTAACAGGGCTCATGTTATACTCCCGTTCATTGATTTCCATGCTGTTTCTTGGCCGCCTCGGTGAACTTGCTTTGGCAGGAGGTTCACTTGCCATTGGGTTTGCTAATATCACCGGTTACTCTGTTCTTTCTGGTCTTGCCGTAGGAATGGAATCCATTTGTGGACAAGCCTTTGGTGCCAGAAAGTATACCCTTCTCGGAACCACGTTGCAAAGAACGGTGCTTCTGCTTTTAGTTTCTTCTTTGCCCATTTCTCTTCTATGGATGAACATGAGGAGAATACTCATACTTTGTGGACAAGATGAAACTATAGCCAAAGAAGCACAATTATATCTTATTTACTCGATTCCTGACCTCCTGGCTCAGTCTCTTTTGCACCCGCTAAGAATCTATCTTAGAACCCAATCCATAACTTTACCTTTGACATGTTGCGCTATGCTATCCATTCTTTTACACTTACCAATTAATTATCTTCTTGTATCTCACCTTAGATTAGGAACCCGGGGAATTGCTCTTAGCGGGGTATGGACTAACTTCAATCTTGTAGGCTCATTGATAATCTATATTCTCTACTTTGGAGTCCATAAAAAGACGTGGGGAGGATTTTCAATGCAGTGCTTTAAAGAATGGAAATCTCTGTTGAATTTGGCCATTCCAAGTTGCATTTCAGTCTGCCTTGAATGGTGGTGGTACGAGATCATGATTCTTCTATGCGGGTTGCTGTTAAACCCCAGAGCTGCTGTGGCTTCAATGGGTATTTTGATTCAAACAACAGCGTTAATCTACATATTTCCGTCTTGTCTAAGTTTCAGTGTATCAACCAGAGTAGCAAATGAGCTCGGAGCAAACCAGCCCAAGAAGGCGAAGCTCGCCGCTTTTATTGGCCTTTACTGTGGCTTCATGCTGGGCTTTTCAGCACTTTTTTTCGCTGTAATGGTTGGGAACGTATGGGCTACCATGTTTACGGATGATAAAGAGATCATAACATTAACTTCTGTTGCTTTGCCTATAATCGGATTATGTGAACTTGGGAACTGCCCACAAACTACTGGGTGTGGAGTGCTGAGGGGTACCGCCAGGCCGAAACAGGGAGCGAACATTAACCTCTGTTGCTTTTACCTTGTCGGTATGCCAGTGGCTGTATGGTTAGCATTTTTCGCAGGATTCGATTTTAAGGGATTGTGGCTTGGAATGTTGGCAGCCCAAGGCTCATGTATGGTGACCATGATGCTGGTTTTGATTAGAACAGACTGGGACTTTGAGGCTGAAAGAGCCAAGGAACTGACCGGAGCCGAAGTAGTGGTTGCTGATGACAGCAAAGATGTTGAGCAAGAGAAGCCACGCAATGGCAAAGCAGAAAACAAGGAGGGTTCGTTTTCTTTATTAGGCGATTTAGATCATCATAGCCTCGTTTAATTAATCATTTTTTATTTTATTTGTAGTTTTGTCTAACCTGCTGCCTGTACAGCTTAAGGCAAGCGTAGGGAGAAACGAGGGGAGTTTTTTCTCGCTTAAAAGGGTTTAAAGCTGTCTTTTAGAATTTGCGACTTCCATTGAAATTCAAACGTAAACAATAAAATTCCTTTGAAAAGAAAAAAAGAAGTTGAATCTCATGGGAAGTAGCAAAAATGTCGCTAAAAATCTATTGTCACCCACCATTCTCTGTATTGTACCCTGTTTTCAGAGTTGTACACAACTAGTAGCGATTTGAATCAAAATGTAACTCGGTGTTGCGTTATCTGATTCTTTGACTATGGACCCAGTCGTTCATTCTATGTTCAACAATCACAAGTGAAGAGTTAATATGTGCTTAGTTTTTTTAAGTCTTGAATGAGTTCATTTGAATCCAAAAATGAAGGTAAAATACAAATATGTATAATTTTATTATTTATTTATAGTTAAATGCTACTATTAGTCCCTATACTTTGTGAATATTGTAGATTTAGTCTTTATACTTTAAATTGATAAATTTTAGTCTCTATATTCTTCGAATTGGTCAATTTTAGTCCATGTACTTTTTGAATCGGTCAATTTTAGTTCTTTCTCAAATAGTAACAATTAAATTTGTTCAGTTAAATTCAATTACTAGTAATGTAGTATGTGTACAGTTATATATTTAGTTCATATTCTCTAATTGGATCATTCCAAGTCCATATACTTTTCAATTTTTGAATTTTCAATCTTGACACAAATGACAGTTGTTAATTAATTAACTGAATTTTTAGAGGATAATACGTGGAAATAACAAGTGGACATGGCATTATTTATATAATAACATGTTTGTTGCATCAGATTTTGACAATGGCATAACTTAACTGAATGAATTCAACCTACCGTTCAGCGAGAATTGAAATTTTAAATTTTGAAAAATATAGATATAAAAATTGACAAAATTAAAGTACATGGACTGAATCCACAATTTTTGTAAAATACAGAGGCTAATAATATAATTTGACCTTTATTTAAAGATTATATTTATCAAAAATAAACATTTTAAGAAAAAAGTGTTAAATGTAATGATAAGTCAGATTACATTCTCATTAAAAAATCTGACTTTAAACCTTAAAAATAAAATTTTTAGTATGAATAATCATAAACTCCTAAAAGAAATATTTTCTATGGACCATATAAAAAACATATTAATTCTAAAAAAATATTTTAAGAAAAACCAACAACCTATGTATCTTAGATTTTTACTATACTAATATAGCTTATAGGTAGAAAATTCTTCTCGAGACCTTAAATTTTGTGAGGTACTGCACACTAACCATGGATCTAAATTTGTCATGATATTAACTATCCTAACCTAGTAAAAGCTACCAAGGGGAAAAGAACAAAACATTAATCAGATTTGTTGGTATGCAGATATGTTAAATGTCTAAAACCTTAAATTTTGAGATTATATCAATTGCAACTTGCGAGTCAAAGTGTTACACCAGTTAACCCTTAGACGGCCGGTAGCTGCCTAAAGGGGTGGTACTTTCTTTTCCCTTTTGGATCATGTAATAGATTGTTTGATTTAAATACGAGATTGTACTTTTTTTTTTCTTGGATTATGTATGCAAAAGCCTGAAAAATGGGAGAATCATAGAGTTGATAACAGCAAAATTGTGGTTTATATACATAAAATTATATTATTATTATATTATTATTTAAATTTTTGATTGAATTTATGTTACGATTTACGAATCAATTCGATATCAATTTAGTTAAAAAAATTATTAAAATGTTATTTTGTAATTAAAATAAATTATTTATCCAATAATATTTTAGTCTTTTTCTTTTAATATTATATTTACATTTTAATTGTATTATGCATACTTTATTACTTCCATCAATCGTATATCTTGATAATGTTATTGATTAAGTTGGTGTCATAAGTCAACTTGGCAAACTTGGCACTGACTCAAAATTGATAACATCATAATAAACAATTGTTGTGAATTTAGTATTATTAATATGGTGTATTTACATGTTCAAATTTTATTTTATTCACAATTTAATCTATTTTTTCATTTTAATACCGTACATATTTTATGTATTATTATTAATCAGTTTCAAATAATACATTTTATTACTTATTGTGTGTTATTTTTAAACTAACATTTGTATTCTAAGGATGTAACTTTCACACTTATATGTGTGATAAAATTTCTAGTTATACTTCAGGCTAATATACTAAAAAAAACTCTTAAACTACTATACTTTATTTAAATAATCCTTTAAACTATTTTTATAGTTAAATAAATCCTTAGCCTATGATTTTTACCCATAAAAGCCCTTGATTTTAATACTAAAATAAAAATATTTTAAATTTCAGGCTTTTATTTAATATCTTGTTGATCTAATAAAAATTATATATACTTTAACATCAATATACAATTTAAAAAAGTAATCAAAATTTTCAAAAAAATAATTAAGTTTGTTTTGTAAATAAGCATTTTAAAAAATATATATTATTATTTTATTTTACATTTCAACATACATTATTTTATTTTATAGTTTAATAAACCATTCACATTAGCAGTAAATGCAATTTAGTTTAAGAATTTAAAAATATTTTTTATTTAAATATTAAAATTAAGGGTTTTCATAGTTAAAAATCATAGGCTTATTTATCTACAAATAATAGTATAACAGCTTGTTTAAAAGTGTAATAATTTAAGGTGTTTTTTTTAATATATTAGCCCATACTTTGATGATTAAATTCATAATTAGATTATTAACAGACGCACTAAGTAAAACAACAAAATTTATGTAAAAAAACATTTTAAGATAAAATGTGATTTTTAAAAACATAAGTAAATATTTTTAATAGAGGTAATTATTTAGTCTCAAAATAAATAAAAAAATTCAAGGCAGTATTTTTTTAATGAATTTTTTTTAAAAATTATTACATAAAAAAGTTAAAAGTAAAAAAAATTATAATACAATTTATTGATTTATAATTAAGTTATTTTATCTACTGAATTAATGTCACATAAATTTTGAGTCTAAACTCAGGAAAATATATTTTTGACTCAGAAAAACATTTTATTATAATATAAATAGATACTTAATTTTATTTCGCTCTTGTATGATTATAAATATAATGTGTTACTCCAATCATTAAAAAAAAAATCAAAATATTCTGTTAGAAGGCTGATGAGAAATAAAAGAAAAATCCAAATCATTGAGTTGAAAATTTTGAATGATAAGGTTTGTTGATTATTTTAATAACCATAAATTCTGTTTTCAGTTAATAATTATAATTTTACCTCTTTTAATGATTTAGAGTGGATTTGGATGAGACATATTTAATTTATTTTTTGTCTCACGTTATAATATCGTTAAATTATCTAAGTCACTGCCATTGCTGTTTTTACATTAATCGTAAGTAAATATACCATCCCTTCTAAGCCCACTCTTAATGAATTCTGATCATAATGAAAATTTTTAACTGTATTAATGATTTAAATAAAGACATACAAGTGAATACTAAAATTTTCAAAGTTGAGTGTTTATAAGAAGGAATACCATAATGACCCAAAGGAACAAATGCAGAAGCAGCGGGGGAAGTAGCATTGGCTCAACTTGCAGAATCATTTGGAAGCCAATCGGATTGAGAGTGATTTCCAATATTTTAAGTCATTTCTAATTAGCTGATTTTAGATGAAAATTAAGAATCTAAATTCCGTCGAATTCGTAAGTTTTAGAATTACAAATTTGAAATTTTATATGCCAATTATTCAGTATGTACAAAATAATATATGTTATGAGTTGACTACCGATGATTTAATTTTTATTTATTGTAAAAAGGTCAACCCCACCCCAGTTGTACAAAAGCAAACTAGTTAGAATTATAAATTTGAAATTTTATATGCCAATTATTCAGTATGTTACAAAACAATATATGTTAAGAGTTGACTACCGATGATTTAATTTTTATTTATTGTAAAAAGGTCAACCCCACCCCAGTTGTACAAAAGCAAACTAGGAGAACAAAACAAAGTTTGGATTCGATCCACTTTGGAATCGATTCTACTTCCATCATAAAAAAAAAAAAAAAAAAGCACTAAAAATCTATTGCCCTATTACCATTTTATTTAACCTTACTGGAATCTGAAAAAATACAAAGTTTATGATGTCATATATATAAATATACTAATTTTTTTATCTTATACCATGTTTGCTCGTGTGTTTTAAAAATTTGTTATTATTTAAATAATACTTAAAAAATTTAATAATCGCAGTCATAAAAATTGATTTAAACTTATATAATTTATTTAAATTATGATAAGCTACTTTTTAGCCGTTTAAAACATTTTACTAAAAGAATTATAACAATATTTTAAACTTTTAAATTTTTGTAAAATCATAGTATATCAATATTCACAAAACTTTTGATAAATTATTTTTATATTATATTTAAAAATGTTTTTTTATTTTTATTTTTTAGCATTAATTATAAACTAGTTTTAAAACATTTAAAATTAGACTTCAGATTATAAAAAGTTTTAAAAATTGTATATAATTTTTTAAATGACTTAGGTGCTATTTGATAAACTGAAAAATTAAATGCTAAAAAATAATTGTTGAACAATTAAGTACTGAAAATATAAGTGTTGACTTTAAGTTATAAAATTTATTTGGTATATTACTTAAAAATATAATTAGATTTTTTGATAAATATAAATTTTACATTATAAAAAAATATTTTCCACATTTTATCCTTAAATTTTGAACATTTTCACCTTATAATAAATAAAAAATAAAAATTTGAACATAAGATAATATAAGATAATATTAAAATGAAATGAAATTAATTGAAAATATTCTCCATTAAGTGATTAGTAGCTCTTATCTACTTATTATTTTTCACACAATTTTGCAGAAAAATTCTAACGAATTGTTTTAATTTTGGATTATTAAACATGTGTAAAACATCATATTATTAATTTTCAATGAATTTAAATTTTTTATCAAATAATGCCTTAATTTTAATGTTATTGATTAAGTGATATTTCAATTTCAGTTTTTAAAAATAATATTTTTTAACATTTTATATTTAAAAAAATATTATATGTTTGTAAATATGGCTAAAAAGTAAGTAAACATCGGTGTAATTTTTTAAAAATATTCAAAACTGTTTTAAAATTGTTTACAAGTTTTTGGGGAAAATGTTCTAAAAGTTTGTTGAAAAGTAAATTTAATTATAATTGAAAACATATTTATTTTGAAACAATTTTATAATTTATAAAAATTCTAGATAAATTTTCTAATTTAAATTATTTTTTTATAAAATAGTAAACATATTTTAATTAATAATATAAAAAATACTGAGAATGTTGAATTATCTTATTAAACTGTTTTAGAATTATTAAGTTTTTAAATGTTTGTTTCATTTTAGTTAAGTTTCAAACAAAATTAAGTAAAATAGATTTTATTTTTAAAATAATTGGATGACATTTTTAAAACAATTTTAAAATTTATACTGCAACACCCCTCACGTGTCCCAACGACCGATACGGATGGGAGATGCCATCGAAACATGTACAAATAAAAGAAAATTGAATTCATTTAAGAGTTGTCAGTTTAAAACATTTTTTATATAGACATTAAATTAAAATTTAATATAAATTAAAAGTTTTTGAAAAGAATTTAAAATCATTCAAAATTGATTCGAATTTGTTCGAAAGCCAAGATGGACACTAAAAGGTCAAAATGGTGCAAAACAGTGTAATGTGAAAAATGTGGTATATAAGGTTGATACAAAGGGTGAGGTTGTGACGTCAAAGAAATGGATGTTGTAGCGTCATTGACTGTCGGGTGAAGTCACGACATGACAGTCGCAAAGTAAGCACGTCAAAATCTGAGGTCGCGACATGACGTCTTTAAAGTTGTGACGTCACTTACTAACTAACCTAAGACCTTTCAAAATATTCCTCAATTTCCCTCTATCCAAGACATACATAATCCTTATATGAATGTTTTGTACCCTAATCTCATCAAGCATCCTTAAACCATGCTTAGCATAACAAAACATTCATAATGTTAATCATATTGAGTTTCACACTCAACTAAATGAAAGTTCAAAGTAAAGGAGACTTATGTGTAACATCCCGATTTTTGGCCTAGTCAAAATAGTGGTTTCGAGACCACAAATTTGAAGTAGAAATAATTATTTTACGAGTGTTTTGAGGTCTATGGCATGATTGCATGATTTTTTGAAAATTTCATGAAGAAATTTTATGCATAAAGTGTCCGATTTGATTTTTAGGACTAAATTGCAAAAGTTGCAAATATATGTTCTAGAAGCTTTGAACATGAAATTTGCCATGGATTATTAATTAGAGGTCCTTAGATAGAAATTTGACCAATTTTTGATTTTATGGACAAAAATGGACATGGATAGGAAAAATTTCAAAGAAAGGCTTTAGGGGCATTTTGGACATTTGGTTAATAAAAGATTAAAAAGGGAAAAATGAAGCAAAATTTGCTCATCTTCTCCAATCTAGGGCCGAAACTTTGAAGCTCTCCATAGCTAGGGTTTCTTCACTTTTCAAGCTTGATAGTAAGTGCATCCTAGCCCCGTTTTTAATGTTCTTTACGTTTTTTAAGTTGTTATCAACCAATCTAGATATTTCTACCATTTATTTGAGCTAGGGTTGGTGTCTAGGGTTTTAACCATGTGTGACATGCATGTATTTTGATGTTTTATGTTAGATTATGAAAGTTTAATAGTGATGAACATCTTTACTAAGTGATTTTTGATGAAAACACCTAAGAAGGACTTAATTGTAAAAGTTGTAAAAATGGGTAGTAGATATGTGATTTGATGAAAAATGTGGACTTCTATAAGTATAAAAGAGGTTCGGCTAGGCTTGGGAATCGAAGAAATTGAATAGATTTTATTTTCCGAGCCTAGGGAAAATTTATAAATATGTCAAAGTTTAGGGGAAAAATATAATTTTTCCATAATATGACTTTTGAACTGAATCGAGTAATGTGATTATTAAACGAGCTAAATTTGCTATTATAGATCAATAAAAATGGAGTTCGAACCTAGACTGGGGAAAGAACAAGATTTTGGACTAAATCGAATTAATTGTCCATATTTTGTATCAAGGTAAGTTTGTGTGTAAATAATGCAACTTTATATTATGCATTTAATATTTGATATTATATGAATTTTTTAATTATTTTTATGAGTGCGTTCGACGAAGATTCGATATGGTAAAATTCCCAGTTGAACCTTAGGAATAGATTGGATACAAATGTCATGACATTAGGGTTATGTGTGATTTCGTGTAAGATATGGCATCGATATGTGATTTCGTCTGGGACATGGCATCGATATGAGACATCGTGTAAGACCATAGCTGGGCTATTGGCATCTATATTTGATCCCATGTAAGACCATATCTAGGATATGGCATTGGCATCTTATTATGTGTATGAGGTTTCCCATGTATCCTTTACTATTCCAAGTAGTTCAATGGGTAATTTAAAGATTTTGTCAATGATATGAAAGGCTATGCTTATGTTATGAAGTGGTACAGGTACGTATGCAAAACTCATGATAAATGAACTCGGTTTATGATGCATTATTGGTAAGAATGCAAATGAGTAAGTTATGCCTATAATCATTTGATGATATTGTGCAAATTTATAATATGTTGTGTGTATGTACTACATGTTTAATGTTGCTTATTATTTACATGCCAAGTTGCTAAGCTTTAAGCTTACCCCTATCCTTTCTATTTTTTTTATAGTGTCGCCAAGCAAACTCGGGGGTTGAAGGATGTCGGAGCTCGATTCACACTATCAAACTAATCTTTTGGGTATAGTGAATTCAAGTACTTTGAGTAAGGCATGTATAGAGGGATTTGGTCATTTTTTTATGTGTCATATGAGTTAGCTAAAAGTGTTGGCTTATGATAATATTATAATCCATTTTGTATATGGCCATGAGATATGGCTTATATTGAGTATTGGGATGTAAGCCTATTTATTCATGTATGCATGTGCCTATGCAATTGTGATGTGGTTGGTGGTTGTGTGTATGTGATGAGTTATGTTGTGGCTATGAATGCTTGATGTTTTAATTGAGAGTTGTTTAGTATGATGATAACCATGGATTAAATGAGAATTGGTAATTTGGGCTTGACAAAGTATGGTGTCTTGTGCATGTATAAGTTGATTTGGTGATGCCATGAGCAAGACTTGTTTGATAGTGTCTAAGTGCTTAATTATGCCATGTTAAGTGCCGTTGAAGTCATGTATGTGTTTGTGCTAATAAGGGTGACAAATGGGCTTGGAAAATAGCCTCAAAGTTGTCCACACGGGTAGACATACGGGCATGTGTCCAGGCCGTGTGTGACACACAGTCTGCCCAACAGGCGTGTGATCCGGTCGTGTGTCCCCTGCACCTTAATTAGGCAAAACAGAATGCTCAGTAGTAAACACATAGGCACAAGACATGGCCGTGTGTCTCGGCCATGTGAGAGACACGGCCAAAGGACATTGGCATGTGCCCAGGTCGTGTGAAGTCTGCACTTAATTTTTGGAATTTAATTTGCCACACAGCCTAAGGACACGGGCGTGTGCCTTGGCCGTGTGACCTTATTTGGTTGATGATAACATAAATAGAATGTCATCTATTTTGGACACGGCCTGAAACTTGGGCGTGTGATATGCCACATGGGCATGTGGCTCTGTAACATGAAATTTTTTCTAAATTTCGTAAAATTTTCCAAAGTTCCCAATTTATCCCCGAATCACTCCTAATGTATGTTTTGGGCCTCGTAGGCTCGTTTAAGGGACGATAGGGATATTTATGAAAATATTTAAAATTGAGTGGAAATTCATGTCTCGTTTTTTGTATGAATACTTATAAGTCCGATAATGCGTCATTACCTGTTTCGGCATCAAATATGGGTAAGGGGTGTTACATTTAGTGGTATCAGAGCTACGGTTTAGTCGATTCTCAAACTAGCGTAGCCTGTGTACGAGTCTAGCTATACATGCCATAAATGAATTGTGATAGTGTGACGACTCCTGACCTTTTAAATTGTGTTTTCATATAGTAATAGATCCCGATCGAGCTATGGCAGATGAAGTCAAAAGTAATGCGCCAGCTCCTGCTCAAGGGGCAGCACCATCTGATAGTAGACCTCCTATAGTTAGTCAAAGAGAAGGAGGTAGGGAAGCCTTTCTCTATATGATGAATGCATGGTATACGGAGTTCGTTCGAACGAACCCGAACGCTCAACCCCCTCCACCCTCACCTATTACTTAGCCTATTCCTGTAGCACCTCAAGGTATGGACTTCATGAGATTGAATAGACCTCTAGTTGATAAGATTCAAAAACAAGGAGCCGAAGAGTTCTGAGCTAGTATAGATGATGATCCCGAAAGAGCAGAGTTCTGGCTTGAGAATACCATCAGGGTATTTGATGAGTTATCATGCACACCTGAGGAATGTATGAAATGTGTTGTATCACTCTTGAAAGACTCAGCTTATCAGTGGTGGAACACCCTTGTGTCGGTTGCACCAAGGGAGAGAGTTAATCGGGAATTTTTCCAAGAAGAGTTCCGTAAGAAGTACATTAGGCAAATGTTTATAGATCAGAAACAAAAATAATTCCTTAAGTTAAACCAGGGCCGAATGACAGTAACAGAGTATGAGCGTGAGTTTGTGAGACTGAGCAAATACGCTCGAGAATGTGTTTCGACTAAAGCCATCATGTGTAAGAGATTTGAAGATGGACTTAACGAAGACATCCGATTACTGGTTGGTATCCTTGAACTGAAAGAATTTGTTGTGCTCGTAGAGAGAGCTTGCAGGCCAAGGAATTGGCTAAAGAGAAAAGAAAAGCTGATTTTAAGTCCCGAGAATTGAAGAAGAGGCAGATGGGTAAGTCATTTCAGTCTTCATCTAAGAAATCGAGAGAGTTTAATGCCTGATCGAGTGCTTCAGTTGGGTCTTTGAACAGAAACCGTGGGAAATAGTATTCGGATCATAAGGCTCAGACCACTTCGATAGCGAGTGGGTAGTGCTTGACCTAATCGACCTGAATGTCCATATTGCAGTAGACATCAACCTAATGAGTGCCGAGTGAATGATCGAACTTGTTTCAAGTGTGGTTCCCAAGATCATTTCATTAGATATTGCCCTGAGATGGCTGACAAAGAGAAATTTCAAAGTGCGAGATCTGGTAATATTGCTCTTAGAGGGAGGCCATAGAGAAATCTGGGAAATCGAACGAGTAACAAGAGTGCACCTAGAGATCCAACTGTGAGTCCCGAAGGTAAAGCACCTGTGAGGACTTATGTCATTCGCGCTCGCAAAGAGGCTTTATCTCCTGATGTGATTACGGGTACTTTTTCTCTTTATGATACTTCTGTTGTTGCTTTGATTGATCCGGGATCTACCCATTCGTATGTTTATGTGAAATTGGTATCTAGTATGAATATGCCTGCTGAATCTATATAATTTTTGATAAAAGTGTCAAACCCTTTAGGCAAGTATGTGTTAGTTAACAAAGTATGTAAGAATTGTCCTTTGAAAATTAGAGGTCACTGTTTTTTGGCTAACCTTATGCTTTTGCCGTTTGATGAATTTGATATAATACTTGATATGGATTGGTTGACCATGCATGATGTGGTAGTAAACTATGGAAGGAAAATCATTGAATTGAAATGTGAAAGTGGTGATATTCTTCAGGTTGAATCAGATGAATCGGATAGATTGCCAGTTGTAATCTCGTCTATGACAGCTCAGAAGTATATGAGAAAAGGGTGCGAATCTTATCTTGCCTTTGTGTTGAATACCAAAGTGTTTGAGTTAAAGATTGAGTCAATTCTGATAGTATGTGAGTATTCGGATGTGTTTCCGGAAGAGTTGCCCGGATTGCCTCCATTAAGAAGTTGAATTTAGTATTGAGTTAGTCCCTGGTACTGTACCTATTTCGATTGCTCCGTACAGAATGGCTCCGACCGAATTAAAGGAGTTAAAAGATCAGTTGCAAGAGTTGAAGGATAAAGGTTTTGTGAGACCTAGTTTTTATTCGTGGGGTGCACCAGTATTATTTGTGAAAAAGAAAGATGGCTCTATGAGACTTTGCATTGATTACCGACAACTCAACAAGGTTACCATAAAGAATAAGTATCCTTTGTCAAGGATAGATGATTTGTTTGACCAATTGAAAGGGACCACATGGTTTTCAAAGATAGATTTGAAATCCGGTTACTATCAGTTGAGAGTTAAAGACTCGGATGTACCAAAACTGCATTTCGGACTAGGTATGGTCATTATGAATTTTTGGTTATGCCTTTTGGTTTAACGAATTCTCCCGCTGTGTTTATGGACTTAATGAATTGGATTTTTATACCATACTTAGATAAGTTTGTGGTTGTGTTTATCGATGATATTTTGATTTATTCTCGAAATGAATCCGAGCATGCTGAACATTTGAGAACTATTTTACAAACTTTGAGAGATAAACAGTTGTATGCTAAGTTTAGTAAAAGTGAGTTTTGGCTTCAAGAAGTCAAATTTTTGGGGCACATTGTTTCGGGTGGTGGTGTTTGAGTTAACCCGAGTAAGATTTCAGCAATTGTTGATTGGAAACCGCCGAGGAATGTAACCAATGTTAGAAGATTTTTAGGCTTAGCAGGTTATTACAGACTATTTGTTAAAGGATTTTCCATGATTACTACTTCGATGACAAAATTGCTATAAAAAGATGTCAAGTTTGAATGGTCTAAAAAGTGTCAACAAAGTTTTGAGAAATTAAAGGCACTGTTGACCGAGGTACCGGTATTAGTGCAACTGAAATCGAGTAAAAAATTTGTGATTTATAGTGATGCATCCTTGAATGGATTGGGTTGTGTACTTATGCAAGAAGGCAAGGTGATAACTTATGCTTTGAGGTAGCTGAAACCATATGAGAAGAATTATCAGACACACGATTTGGAATTGGCTGCCATTGTGTTTGCGTTGAAGATTTGGAGACAACATTTATATGGTGAGAGATGTCATATGTATACTGATCATAAAAGTTTAAAGTACTTAATGACTCAAAAGGATTTGAATTTACGACAAAGGAAATGGTTGAAATTGTTAAAAGATTACAAGTTAGTGATTGACTATCACCCGGGAAAGGCAAACGTGGTCGCCAATGCCTTGAGTAGGAAATCCTTGTTTGCATTAAGGGCTATGAATACATGGTTGGCTTTATCAGATGATGATTCTATTTTAGCTGAGTTGAGGGTTAAACCGATGTTTCTCCAAGAGATTTATGAAGCTCAAAAGAGTAACAGTGATTTGCAATACAAGAGAGTTCAGTGTGAGTCGGGTCTTGAATTGGACTTTAGGATTAGTTTTGATGGATGTTTGATGTTCCGAGATAGGGTCTGTGTACCGAGAGATGATGAGCTTATTCGGAAAATTTTACACGAAGCACATAGTGGATGTTTATCTGTTCATCCAGGTAGTACGAAGATGTATAATGACTTGAAGAAAATATATTTTGGTCGGGAATGAAAAGAGACATTTCAGAGTTTGTGTCGAGATGCTTGGTTTGTCAACAAGTGAAGGCCAAACACAAAGTACCTTTGGGTTAGGTTCAGAGAGAAGGGTGTGTTATTGTGTATAGTTTCTATGTTATAGTGTTAGAATGGACCTGCTGGTCTAGTGGTTGAGCGATTGTTAGTGAACCTCTAGGTTCGAGGTATTGTATGTGCGTTTTGAGTGGTATATTTTTATTTTGTTAAATAGTAAACTGGTTTTAAGATTAAAAATAATAATTAGTTTTGTTATTAGAATAATTTTTATTTTTCATTTTTTTGGTTACTACTTGTTTTTCACGTTCTCCTCTCTCTTTCTTCTCTCTAATTTTCTTTTTTTTCTTTTTCTTTTCTTTTGCTTTTGGAAAATAGTTTTGCTTGCAGATTTCAGAGAGCTCGCTCCTTCGTCGTCGGGTCGGTATTTACACGTCATTGATTGCAAATTAGGTGTGGGTTCTGAAACCCTTATAATTTATATGGGAATTGTTGATTCAATTCCGTGGTATTCTGTAATTTTGTGTGTGATCGGATACTCTTTCATTTTGTATCAAATTGTCGACTTGCTTGTGTGAAATTCGACATCGATGTATGTTTTTGAAATTGATCAATCGAATGTTTAATTTCTCTGAAACTGTTTAAATTTGGGTGCGTTTTTGGAGTGGTTCTAAATTATTAAGGGCTGGGAGGTAGTCTCGATAGTGGACGCTCGTTCTACATCCTGATATGGACTAGTTTCGTGACCACATGGGTGGCCACACGGGCGTGTGCCCCAACACAGGTGGTCCACACTACTGTGTGCAGTTAGGAATTAGGGTTTTCAGGCAAAATTTGGTGCCACATGGCCATGTGGCTGATTTGGGAATTTTTGTCGATTTTCACACGGCCGTGTCTCTTGAGTACACGAGCTTGTGTTTGGGAATAAGAGATTTAGTGATTTGGTGTCATACGGCCTGTCTACACGGCCATGTGGCTAATTTGGAGATTGAAGGATCCCACATGGGCGTGTGTTTTGGAGACACGGCCGTGTCAGTTCTACACTTTAATTTAGCACTTTTGGACAGTGAGTTACATGGCCGTGTGCTATATTCTGGACATTTTGTTTTCCCAAAATTTAGATATAGGGGATACACGGCCGGAACACATACCCGTGGGGTAAGCCGTGTGCACACACGGCCTAGACACATGCCCGTGTGTCTACCCGTGTGGACAAAAATAAAGCTATTTACCAAGCCATTTTCCACCCTTTAATACACATACCTACACCATATAACATAACACCAATTCAAGCATATACATATAACCAAATTAGCCACAACCAAGACATCAACACATCATTCACATGCTACCATCTACATACACATTACATACTTATCAACTCATGTCATGTAAATTCCCACATTCATGAAAGGAATCATCATATAAATTGCTTATACCAACATTAACCAATTTCAATGGCCATTAACAAAATGAACTTTCAACCAATATAAGCCAACACATTTGGCCAAATCAATTATGACACATAACAAAATGACCAAGTCCTCTATACATGCCATAACTTAAAATGTTAAATTCGCTAGTACCAAAATAATTGTTGATAGTGTGAGTGGATCTCTGAACCCCGAGCTAGCTTGGTGACACTATAAGATATGGAAAGAAACGTGGAGTAAGCTATACAGCTTAGTAAGTTCATATGCAAATAATAAGCATCATAACCACACATTTAACATATAAATTATCATGATGAAAATTGGCATAAATGTTATTAAAATCTTATAGTCATAACTTACTCAATCATAACCTTACCAAGGTTTCATCACCCATCAAGCTTATTAATTATGAGTTTTACGTGCATACCTGTACCAGCTCGCAACATAACCATATCCTTTCACAACTTTGACATTTCCGTTGAACACTCGGAATATTAACGGATACTCAGAAGTCTTGCCCATAAGTGCCATATATGTAGCCAAAGCTACTTCATATCTCATAACACAAATAGGCTCGCTTTTGAGCTATTCACGGGCCTACTCACACAAGCTGTCAGTTAGGATGTAGCTACGCAGTGCTACTCACACAAGCTGTCAGGTATCTGCAACACATGTCGGACTACCGGATCACTGGTAGGACGTATGAGACCAGCACCCGGATCACATAATCGCATATACACATGGGTTCCTAGTGACATGTCACTTGTATCCTATTCTATTCCTAAGGTTCAACGGGATTTCTCGCTTGTCGAAACTTTGACGAATACTTCCATAGAGTCAATCACAATTCATACAACTTTAAAGAAATTAAAACATAAATATAACAATGCATTATTGACATACAAACTTACCTCGGTACAGAAATAGTAGAATTTGACCTAATCGTCAAACTTTTTATTTTTCCCCCGGACTAGATCCGAACCTCGTTTTTCTTGATAATGGAGCTTGAAAGATGGCCAGACCTTAGCTATGGACACCCTTGAAATTTTGGAACTAGCATGAAGAAGATGAACTAAATTTGGCCTTTATTTTACTTATTAATTCATTTAATTAGCCAAATGGCCAAAATGCCCTTAACTTAAAATATAAAAATCCTCTTACTTCATGTCCATTTTTGTCCTCTAACTTAACCAATGGTATAATTACCATGTAAGGACCTTCAATTTAAAATCTCATTGCAATTGGACACCTCTAACATATAGAACTCAAATTTTGCACTTTTTGCAATTTAGTCTCTTTTACTAAATTGAGTGCCGAAACGTCAAAATTTTCAAACGAGATTTTCATGAAATCATACCATAAAACTATAGACCATAAAGGTATAATAAAAATAAATTTTACTGCGTCGGATCTATGGTCTCGAAACCACTGTTCCAACTAGACCCAAAACCATGATGTTACATCATTGCTAACTCTAATATTTAATCATAATTGATTTCTAATTGACTAATATGCCCTCAAGGAAAAAATTATAATGTTGAGAAAAAAATTATAATGTTGTCTCTCGACTCGTATTTTTACCCGTTTAAGCTCGAAATTCTAAAAATGGTTCAAGAATCTTCCCAATGACCTCTCAATATTCTAAAAAAAAAATAATACATGAATCCATTTAAATTTTCTTATCGAATTTAGGGATAAATTTATCGAAAAAATCTCGTGTGAAATACCAAAAAATTTTGAGGGTGTTACAACTCTCCTCTCCTAATAACTGTGGGTGTTGTTGTCTCATTACATATTCATTTTCTCAAGTGGCATCCTCAAAAGGTATTTTTTGTTCCTAAGTTCCTTGACTTCTCGAGCCAAGATCTTCATCGGCTTTTTTTTCTTTTCTACTGATTTGTAGAACTTTCTTTCAAGGAAACACTTTCTAGAAAAAAAAATTCACCTACACTAAACTCGATCTCTTTCATTTTTAAATCAACATAGAACTTTTGTCAATCGAAGGTGACTTTCAAATGATCTCAGATGACTCTTATTATTTTCTAAACTAGATTAGGACCAATCTTTTTGTTTTCACCCAACTCTATCCAATAGAAAGGAGTTCTACACTTATGACCATATCATAAGGTGCCATCTTGAAACTCGATTGAAAAATATAATTGTAGGCAAACTCAACAATTGAGAAGTACTTTTCCTATCTACCCTCAAATTCAATTACACAACTCCTTACCATATCTTCTAGAATTTTGAATCACAAGCTTGGATTGTCCATCTACTCGTGGGTGAAAAGTCATGTAGAAGTTCAATCTAGTGCCCAAATCTTCATATATCTTTCCTCAAAACTGCGATGTAAACCTCAGGTCTTGGTCTGAATTGTTAGATATTGGTACCCCATGAAGTTTCACTATATACAAAATGTACAATTCAACTAGTTTCTCCAAGGAGTTGTCAACCCTGACCAGAATAAAATGTGTTGACTAAGTCAATCTGTCAACATTGACCCAAATCAAATCCTTTTTCTTTGGAGTCAAAAGTAAGCCGACCACAAAATTCATGGTGACTCTCTCCCACTTCCACTTAGGAATCATAACAGGTTGTAATAATCCAGAGGGTCCATGTATGAGGAACATACTCGAATTTGAGAAAGGTTAAAAATATACCTTTAATAATCTTGAAACATGTATAGTACAAAGGGGGTCCTTCACCCTAGGTCACCAACCATAGCCGCAATGTAAAGTTGACTTGCCACAAATCATAGTGGTAGTTTAGGTACTTTTCGGCACTTAACGAGCTTTTTTTCTAAGCTTTTTATTGAATTTTCACATTTCTTAGGTTATATTCAAATTATTGCAAAATATGCATTATTACTCATTTTTTCAAGTTAGTTGACCTATTGGGCCTATACCGACCTTAAGGTGGTTTTAATGATTTAATTGAGTGAGCAAGATACTCATTTTGAGGCCCAAAAGCATTAGAAACAATATTCGAGTCGCAACACAGGTTCCAGTGTCGTAACATAACTGAGTTGATGCAGAATTTTACATTCGAAGTTGTATGTTAGAACATGCATTAGGCTGTGTAGCGACATAGGTGCGACGATGGGAAGAAATTAAACGAGGGTGTTTCCGTCTATGCAACTCATATTATATGTGATTAAGGCTTGTATTTGACCTAATTAGGGTTGCTAAGCTTTGTCTATAAATATTTTAGTTGAGGCAATACTTAAAGAGCTTTTGCCAAGCTGTTTTAGGGTTTTAGTTTAGTAGTTTAGGATTTTAATTTAGTTTTATTATATTTTAAAATATTTTTATTTTCCTTGTTATTTGACTTGGATTCGATTGAGTCCAAGTCTTCGTTATTAAGTATTTTCACAATTTTCTTTTATTTCTTTTTTGCAAACAACAATACCTCAAAGACTGTTAAAGGATTTTGCGAGTCCGAGCATATCTAGTTTATCGACGGACCAATTTCTATCTTTCTCTTTTGTTAATTTAATTTGTATGTTTTGCATGATTAATTTAATTTTAATAAAGATGATAATTGAAATGATGATCGACTAAGTCTTTTAGGGAGATTAATGAGTGGATGTGGGAGTGATTAACAGAAGATCGAGGGTTTTGCCTACGAATTAGTTGGTATAAATTCATGTGTTCTCAAACCCTAGGATTGACGACCGTGGGAAGTAATCTAGGTTAAACAGATCTGATGATGAGTTTTCTGAGTAAATATTGGTTTATCATAGTCCAGAAAGTGAGGTCAGAAGATAAATGAGTCTTGGTCAATTAGTTAGGTAGTAGAGGTCGAAAGGTAATACTATCTAGTTAATAACTAATTCCCTAATAATTACAACCACTAAAGAGAGTTAATTTTCTATTTGTTATTCGGGAGTTTTTCGTTTGTCAACTTTGTTTTTAGTACTTTAATGTTTATTTCATGACTTTAATATTTAGATTTAATTATCGTAATATAGTTTTTAATGATTACTGTTTAGACCTGCTACTGTAAATGGTATTTTTAGATTTAATTCAACTTCCATTGGGTACGATCCTTGGAGTATGATCCTTGGAGTACTTCCAGTACTGTGCTGTACATTTACTATATTACAATTTGCCTCACATACTTGCGGACACCGCTTCTATTTTTTTATATATCTTTTTGTTGCAATATTTCCATTCAAACATTCACAAGTTTTGGTAGCAGTCAAGTTGTTGGCGCCATTGCCGGTGTGGTTTCAGCATTAAATTTAAATATATTTTCTAAAATTAGTAGGATAAATAGGAATATTAAAAATTATAGATACGATTTTTAATTTCTTTTAATTTTTAATTTTAATCTTGTTTATTAATTTTTATTGTTGTCTCCAATTTTAGTTTATGACCCGAAGTGGAAGAATACCAATTGAGCCATATCTTGATCCAAAGCAAATTCTGAGATGCAACCGTTAGTTGATGCAAAACGATTCACCCGTGGTAGTTAATTGCTCAAGAAAATACACTATTTGACAATCCACTTGAATCACAAGCATAGATCTGTAGAGAGCTACTGATGGCTCAAAGGACGTTTCATGAGTACGCACTACCAACGTTAGATGCCATGCAAGGCAGTATTGAACGACCGACGACCAACGCCAATAATTTTGAGATCAAGATGACTATAATACAAATAATCTAAATCAACACCTAAAAGGATTCTCCAGTTGTGCAACACTTTCAAATACAACGGGGTAACGGATGAGTATGTTCGTCTTCGGCTATTTCCGTTTTCCTTATGTGACCACACAACTAAATGGTTGGATTCATTAGAATCAGGTTTTATAACCACGTGGGACGAATTAGTAGGAAAATTCTACACAAATTTTTCCCGATAAGCAGATCCACTCAAATCCGCTGTAAGATTGCCAATTTCAAGCAATTCAAAGGTGAAAATTTATACGAAGCTTGGGATCAATTTAAGTCACTATTGAGGAAGTGTCCCCATCACAGAATGCAAGAGTGGCTCCAGATGCAAATATTCTATAATGGTTTAGACAACAATTTGAGCTCTGCACTAGATAGTGCATCTAGAGGAGCCTTGATGAACCATACGTATGAACGAGCCTTTCAAATAATTGATGACATGGCTATGAAATCATATATGTGGCCGAACGAAAGTTTCACTTAGAGTCCAAAACCAGCATGAAGAAAGCAACCCAAATAGTGGACGCTTATCAGATAATTTTGGAGAAGTTGAACCATTCAGAAGTACCATCTAAACTAACCATAACGGAGTCAAACCAAAACTACGAAAAAAATTTGGAGCACCAACCGGACGAGGTGAATTATGTAGGCAATATGGGTGGAAATCCCTATTTGAACACACGTAACCCTTGTTGGAAGGATCACCTGGACCTAAGGCGGGGAGGTAATTAATGAGGTGGAAGTACATTACAAAACTGTTCAAACCCTCCTTACCAACCTCCAAATGTACAAAGATCTCAAGACAGATCCATGGGGAATGACCACACTACATGTGGTCAACGACCAGATCGAGTAGAGGGAGAAATCCAATCAATGAAGAGGAACATTCGACAAATACATTTTGAATGTACGTTAACTCGTAACACATTGACTAACTTTAAACGTAGCATCCAAAACCATATGAGCCAGATGATGGAGATGATGAGCAATTTGCAAAGGCAATTTGGTACTAAAATCCCTAGTAACATGGAGAATAATCCTCATAAGGATAGAAAAGAGCATGTGTATGCAATTACTTTACGATAAGGTAAAACCCTTGACAACATTTGTAACACCCCAAACCCGGTCAAAACGCTACGACTGAATCTGGCGTGTTACAGGAAAGAAAATTTAGAAAATTCAAAGTTAAAACCATGAGTTGAGAAAAATTTTGCATATCACTTTGCCTTTGATGAAGATTTAAAAACAATTGCTTAACTTAAGCCGTAATATAGTTCAGGTTTCCTAATCCAAAGCCAAATTTTAGGAAAAATTTCATCAAGCGATCAATTGAAAACAATATTGCGGTCTTAGTTGAAAATTTGAGTCAATTTATTACTAAAACCCGATTGTAATTAACCAATTATAAAATCTTAAATTCAAAGTTTTTAATTTTAGAAAAACACCCACTTAGATAATTTATTAGGCAGGCCATAACAATTTCATAATAAACCCAAATTAACGTTTAAGTGGCCTTATTACAACACCCAAAATCCAGACTGAAATAGTGAAAATTTAAACTAAGTACTGAGGATAAAATTTCTTAAAGCATTATGCATGGCCACCTCGAGTCCACCTCGGCTGCATATCCGTGGTCTAAGGATCACCTGCAAAATTTAACGAAGGGGGTGAGTCACCGAGACTCAGTGTGTAAATCCCCGTCCAAATGAGCTTTGGGCTCTCACACAAATTCATGTATTATGTATGCATGTAATGCAGCCCAACCAACCTATTATGTCCATCCACCACATCTCCTGAATCTATCCCATATCTGTGGCACCTAGCCACTGGTGGTTCCAAACCACTGGTGAAAAAAGTCACAAATAATAACATGTGGGGCCAACCCACTTGTGGTACCAAACCACTGGTGATAATCCCTAATGAATATATGTGGGGCCAACCCACTGTGGTACCAAACCACTGGGACGAGTCACAGAAATAACGTATGTGGTACCAAACCACTGGTGGTTCCAAACCACTGAGACATAGTCACGAAATATAATATGTGGGGCCAACCCACTTGTGGTAGCAAACCACTGGTGACAGTCTAGAAATCATATATTCTCCCTCTTCACATCATACCCCAAGTCCATGCCATGTTTCACACTTAATATGATATGATCATGCTTTCAAATGCATAAAATCAACCATTTTATTCATACATACCTTTGCTAATAATAGAGCATAATGGAACTTACCTGAAGTCTTCGATCTAATCCCTCAAAGGTAGTTTAGTGACCAATATCGTCACTTCGGCTTTTAGTCATAACAGTTAATAACATAAATAATATACGAAGTGTGCGAGAGTTACACACCTGATAACATGTAACACAACGCTTTCTATGTTGACACTATCGCTAACAGGAACTACTGCTATCTGTCTACTACTCTACTCAGAAGCCAGCCCATAACCCGGTGGCCAATCCCGAACAGTAGACACCGCGCGCTTCTTGTACTTGGGGCTGGGGCTATGGGTTTAAACCCTTCCTTCATTTGGCTAATGTTTGGGTCCATGAAAAGATCTTGGTCAACAGACCGGATTAAAGCATTAAACAGAGAACAAGTTAGAATATATGCTCAAAACGCAAAGATCCCTTACCTAGATCGACAAATCCCGGAGATTAACACACTTGGATTAAGGCACCGATTGAATACGAAAATTGACTAAAACTGAGTATTCCTTAACACCCTTCAATCACAGATCAGATGCCAAAAGAACGCGAAGATAAAGCCCCTCCTTCAATCGATCAAGAATCATAAGACAAGATTAATGCCCTCAGCATCAAAAAGGAGGGAAAAGAGAATTGAAATGAATAGGAACATTTACCACGATCAAAGAGAATTCGCTTGTCAAAGTTGTAGAGCAGAGAGAGACGGCAATTCACTGAACAAAGAACGAAAGAAGAAGATGAGCACTCAAGGAAGATTCAGCCATAAGAAATATAGAGGAAAAAGAACAACTCAAGAAGAAAGAAGAAGAGGTAGGTTTTGGTTCATGAAGGAATAAAGAGAGAATGCAAAAAGAAATTGGCTATAGAGGTTTGGCTAAACAAGAAATAGAAGAGATAAAAAGAAGAAATGAAGAATGAAGTTTCGGCTTTTTGATGATGCAAATGAAAAAAAAGAAAAAGAGAAGTGGTAAGATGGTAGGAGGGTTCGGCTACAAGAATGGAATGGAATGAAGCGCAGTCTAGAGTACCTGAGGGTTTTCGGCTTTTGATGGTAGAGGCAGAGAACCTAAGTTGCCGAAACACAAAGAGAAGAAGAGAGAAAAGAATTGACTTTGGTTGAGACTGAAGGAGAATGAATGCTGCTCTTAGGAATTTCAGCTACTCTAAGAAAAAAACCACACTGCTCGAAATGCCTTACACTCAACTGCCGAAACTAAACACCACAAAAGAGTTTAACACCCAAAGCTAACCCCTTTGAATTTTCGGCACACACCCCCCCTAAAATCGAATGCCCAACTTCACCTAGCCCCTTTCAAAATTTGGCTAACACCTTACACCACATTCAATCCCTTGATTCTTTCCTAACTTCACTCACAACCTCCTTTTCAAAATGGTTTGAAAGTTCAAACTCCTCTTTCTTCTCTCAGCCTCATATTTGAAATATTTGACTTGTTCTACATCCCCCTCTTCAAGCTCCCTAGCTGAATCTACCACCTCCCATCTGACTTAAAAAATACAAAATTCCAAAATGCAACCCATGGTACTCGAACCTGCTCTCTCTCCTTGTGGTGTCACCTACATCCACCTTAAGTGGCGCCTCCTTGCCTCTTTACTACTCCAACTCTTGTGTCATCCAATACAAACAATATCTCTTAAGGCCCAACTCAGCTAGCTATCCCTTAAAGTGCCTAAAACAGAAAGTTTTAACAAGGCTCAGGCTTAACCCCAAATCTTCCCGGGACCCCTAAACACACCAACACAACACACAGCACAAGCATACACACAGAAACTCATCAAATGCACAGCCCCCCAATTCAGGATGTTACAACATTAGTTCTCCCATTCAAGTAGACGAGGATTCACTGGAATCTTTCAAGGAATTTTGGGACGAAAATAAGCTCGACGAGTTGAGTAAACAAATAGTCGAACCAGTAGTTGTGTTGGTGATCTCAAGTCCTATAACCACGAAGATACCATTTCCGTCAAAGATTAAGGACAAAATAGGGAGGCACGAAATAAACTTTCTAAGTTTTCTGAACCTATTCAAGTCGCTTAATGTTAATTTACCCATTTTAGAATTAATTGATAAAAGATCGAAATATGCCAAATACATAAAATCATGTCAAAACATATATGCCTTTTGTAGTGCTATCATTGCTAAGAAAATACCCCTGAAATTAAAAATTCAGGGTAGTTTTACAATCCCAATAAAGATAGGGATAGACATCTTCGAGAGGCCCTTTCTGATTTAGGGGAAAACATTAATTTAATGCCCTTATGGATCTATAGGAAACTCAGATTAGGGGATTTGAAAAATACATCAATAACACTGTAACTAATTGATAGGTCTTTAGTATGCCTAAATGGTGTACTTGAAGATGTGCTAGTTAAAGTGAGTGATTTCATTGTCCTTGTCGATTTTGTAGTCCTGGAGTTTGAATAAGATCAAGAGATCCTGATACTATTGGGTAGGCCATTTTTGGCCACATGTAGATCGACCATGAGTTAACCATGAAAATTGATGGTGAGATAGAAGTGTTTAAATGTGACCATGATTCCCAAGATGAGGGATTAGAAAAATAATTAGGGAATGAATGTTTTGTATTATTTTATGAAACCCTAATAGCCTTTGTAACAGCCCAATTTTGGGGCTAGTCGAAACAGTGGTTTCGGGGCCACTAATCCGAGGTTGTAGAAAATTATTTTAATATTATTTTATATGTTATAGCAAGATTATAAGGATGCATGAACATTTTGGTGCCTTAATTTTAGCAATTGTATGCTTAATTGAGAAAAAAAGACTAAATTGCATAAAGTGCGAAAGTTCCATTTTACAAGCTAGAGGTGTCTAATAGCTATGGAATATTAAATTGGAGGTCCTTAATGTACAATTAGGAAAAAAATAGGGTGTTGGCCAGCCATAGAGACAAGGGAGACAAGAGCATTAATTTTGGTAAAAATTTTGGTGAAATTAGGTGACTAAAAATGAATAAAATAAGATAAATGAAATAGATATCATCTTTTACTATTCACACTTCTTCTCCACCAAAAATTGAAGAGAAAATAGGGGAATTTGGAGTTAAAACTTTCAGCGAAGCTATTCTCTTACAAGTAAGTGATTTTAGAGGTCTTTCTTGATAATTTTTGTACTTTTGGAGCCCTTAAAGCTTAAGCTAGCTAATAAGGGGACTATTTTGTTAAATAGTTGGAAGTTTAAGGACTTTTCATGAGAGTGTTCATGTTGTTTGCTGAGTTTTTATGGAAGAAAATGAATGTTAGTGGGTTAAGGAACAACTTTTGTGAAAGGTGTTACCATGAAAACACCTAAATGGGACTTATTCGTAAAAGATGTAAATGAGTAATAAATGCATGAAATGATGGGTTTTATGAATTGTTATAAGAGGAATAAATGTTTAGCTAGGCTTGTTTAATAAGATAATGTGATGAAAAACGATTTATGAGCCTAAGGGCAAAATCATAATTTTTCAAAGTATAAGGGCAAAATGGTCATTTTTGCCTAAGTAGAAGTTTTGATGTATCATGAGTTATGTAGTGATTGAATGAATGAATATTATTATTATAGATTAAGAAGAGCGCGGAAACAACCTTGATCAAGGAAAATGCAAGGTTATGGACTAAGTCGTCGATTAATACATTTTGCACCGAGGTAAGGTAAACGATACATCCTTAATACTCATGATGTTACCTATTGATGCATTATTTGGATGCAGATACTTATTGGTGAGATTGATTGAAAATGTTAGATAATGAGTAATTCTCGTATGAACCTCGGAATAGATATGTAAGTACGGACAAATATCCGTAATTATCATTTGGTGGGTGTGTGCGATACCACCGTAATTATCATTGTTGGTGGGCTATGTGCGATACCACCTTATTATTTATTCACGATGGGCTATATGCGATACCATTGTTTATATTATCATTTGGAGGGCTATGTACGAAACTACCGTAATTATTCTTGTTGGTGGGCTATGTGTGATACCACTCTATTACTGATTAATGGTGGGCTATGTACGATACCACTGGGTACTTAGTATTATTCCAAAGGGTTCATCGAGAAATTTGTCTAGATGAATATTTCATATGGCTTTGTGATGATGAGTACAAGGTATATGTGCAAGTAAATGTGAGCAATATACATATTATATGGTTGGAATGTTGTAAGAGTTGAGATGAGTAAGCATGTTTATGATAATATGAATTGTTCTTACATAATGTATAATGTTATTGGTTGATTAGCATATGGTATGATGCTTATTGTTTACATGTAGACTTACTAAGCTTAAAGCTTACTCCCTTTCTTTTCCCATGTTTTATAGTGTCAAAGAGCCAGCTCAGGATACAAAAATAATCGGAAGATCACCCACACTATCAGCACATCTTAGTATAGTTAGACTTAGCATTTTGAGTATGGCATGTATAGAGGCTAGACTTAGTGAAATGTCATGTTGTTTTGGCCAAGGGTGTTGGCTCTTTTAAAGATGAATTCTGTTGTATATAGCCATATTTGATGGCTTATTATTATTAATATATGAAAAGATGAAGTTATTCATGAATGTCTATGGTGCATGATTGGGTTGCTTGGTTAATGGTTGAATGTGATTTATGTTGTATGAATTAGGGTGATAAAAAGAGCTTAGCAAATAGCCTTGTTCTAGTCCACACAGGTAGGTATACGAGTGTGTGTCTAGGCCGTGTGTGACACACGGTCAGCCCCATGGGTGTGTGGTTGGGTCGTGTGTCCCCTGCATGTTAATTTTACAAGTCAGTATGCTCAGTAGTAAACACATAGGCAGAGACACGACCGTGTGTCTCAGCCGTGTGGGAGGCACGGCCATGGACATGGGCGTGTGCCCAGGCCGTGTGAAGTCTGCACCTAAATTTTGGAATTTAAATCGCCACATGGTTGAAGGACACGGGCGTGTGACTGGTCGTGTGATGCAAGTCAGTGTCGACCACGGGCCAGACACATAGGCGTGTGACAGGCCGTGTGATGCAAGTTAGTGTCGACCACGGGTGTGGAACACGATCGTGTGATATGTCACACGGGCGTGTCCCTTTCTCCACATGGGCTTGTGGCCTTATTTAGGCAAAAATTTTCTAAGTGCGTAAAAGTCTTCGGTTTAATTCTGAAACCATAGTTATGTATGTTTAGGGCTTCGTAGGCCCATAATAAGGATGTTATGAATATGAGTGAGAAGTTTGAAGTTGAAATGAAATTTTATAGCTGATGTTGTATGTTTAAGTAAGTTAAGTTTAGTAATGCCTCGTACCCTATTTCGGCGTTGAATATGGGTAAGGGGTGTTACAGCCTTGATCGAAGGTATTTTTCAAGTGTGACATGTGCAGGAAAACATGGTCCGAAGGAATGAGACAAGTGGAAAGATGTAGAATTGATAGACCTCTAATGAATGAAATGTGATGGAATGTAGAGAAAGAAAAAGGCGATGATGGATAGTAATGGGTTATCGAACGAGTCCGGTAGGCATACTTTATTTTTAGTTGTGGAATTTTGTCATGCCAGTAAATATTGTATTTTTGTCTATTTTGATTTCAAGGATAGTAATTTGGATTTTTAACTTAATTAGGGTATAAATTTGGTTAGCATAGGGGTTCAGTGACCCTAAAAGTGTCTTGATGTGATTAGGCATGATCCATGAAGTCTAACACATCCAAAACATTAATTTTACATTGCCCAATACCTATGTCGTGACACAAAACTTTGAACCTAAATAAATTGAAAATCCTAGTACCTGTCATGACATAGGTACCCCTGTGTCGCGACACACAACTTCAAAGCATTAAAATTTGAAAATCCAAGGTCATCTCGTGACATAGGTGCCCCTATGTTGCAACGCTCAACTTCAAATAGAAGTTGATGAAAATTTTAAGCTTGTGTCCTGACACGCCTAGACTCGTGATGCAATGCAGGGATATGTGTGTCACGACACGACATTGATTTTACAATTTCCAGCTCATTTTTGCACGCGACCCATTGGATTTTCTATATAAACCGTACGGTTTCAAACCTAAAGCATCACTTTCGGAACACCTAACAGAACACCCAAGAGCATTAGAAGCTATCACACTTCTCTTCCATTGCTGTTGCTTCTATTTTGAGCATCCAGGTCTCCATTCATTGATAATCCCTTCCTCCTTCACTTCTCAGTTCGTTTTTCTGATATTATCTCTTTTCTTTAGCAAGTAGAATGTATTTCTTTTTTTAATTTTTTGTTACATGATTTGGTATTATTTTGTCATCTTTGTTGAGTCGATACTGTTCATGGAACCTTGCAAAGCAACCATACACAAGAAGCGTTGATGAATTTCAATGCTACCCATTTTAACAACTAAAAAGTCTAATGATACTATTTGCAAATGAACAATTGCACGTTCATTCAAGTACGTGGGTTCGATCCCTCATTAATTGATTGCGACGTTATTTGGGAGTTGGTGGATTTCCATATTGGCGTAACTTTTGTGTGACCTCAACTGAATCGACGCTCGATGCTATTATTTATGAATTTTATGCTTAGTTAAAAGATCGATAAATATGGAAACTCTCAAATGATAAGTTGTGCTATGTAATAGTTTGGGGTAAACAGGTATTGGTTACGACCCAAGTTTTTTGTTCATATTAGGATGCTCCATATTATACTTATGATTCTTTAGAGTACATGGATTTAACCTTGTATAGGGGCATCGATATGGATGCTATTTTATGATATTTGACTCAAGGGCATGGCAAGTTAACTCATCAAGCTGGTACTCATATCCCAATCAAATAACCAGGCCATTATGTTTTCGATGAACAAGATGTGGATTCAATTTATTTTCACCTGCATCTCTCCTACTCAAAATGTCTCTCATGTCACCATTTTTAGAGTAGTTTTGCTTGATTCGATTTTGCAGAAAAAGTAGGTCTGCGTAGGCCATTGGATTTACCAATTGATGCTGACATGTATTTGCAATCAAAAGTGGGGAATGTATTTCCCCCATCTCATTATAGCATTGTGCAGATGGATGAAGGTTCCTATGTCACCTACAAGCAAATTGAGATGCCAACGAGGAGTGTGCTTGAAAATAACATGTATAGTCAATCCGATGACCTTTAGCAAAAATAGGTGAAGGAGTGGAACCAATGTCGAAAGGAAAACATGAATTTTCCATCAGCCTCGAAGAGAAAGAGCAAAAACAAAGAGCCTCTGTTGACTGGATTGAACGATATATCAAATATGAAATGGACCATAAGATGGATACAAGAGATGTCCCTGGTAGGCATCGACTATGCACAAAGGCATGGCACTTGAGTGCCTAAGCCTTCATCGAACAAGTATACACCTTTTTCATATTCCAATGACACCGAGGGGGAAAGGCTGAATATGACGATGACAACGATGACGAAGAGGGAAATAATGATAATGATGAGCCTTTCTGAGCCTCTGATTACGAAACGTTTCAGCCCAAATGCCTCTCAACTAAAGGAATCACATTTTGCAGCCCAAGCCAACAAAACCCAGTCCAATCTTCGGGTTGGAGGGCTACCAAGACAACTATGGGATGGGGCAAGGGAAATGCAATGATAAGTGCGGAGCCGATGCATGTCGAGTGATTGTCAAATATGTGCAAGTGTACACAGTTGTGACAAGTAATAAGTACTAAGTATAAGAGTTATCGTCTCCATAGCTATTGTATATGCAGATTATTTGAAAAATTGATTATTAACTATTTGATAAGTGACAAATAAAAATATTTGGGGGTAAGAAATTAAATACAAGAAGTTAAACTTTATCAAAAGTAGCTTAACTAAATTTTGAAATACTAAATCATAAAGCAAACCATTATAAATAAAGACTGTAAACTTCATTACAAAAGTTAGAGAAATATTGTAATTTGATGAATACAATTTTAGGTACAAAATATCGTTCTCTAAAATCCTAAGCCTTAATGCCACACCCATTGTCCTGCATAAGACAATCATTAGAAGTTTCACAATAGAAAATATCCTCTGGTGTGGTTCTTAGTGATTCTGTAACGCCCCGAATTTGAGCCTAGAAGAATTGGGCCTATTGGGCTTTGGGCTTTGGATTTCAGAAAATTTTTTTAAGTGAGCGAGAAAAATAACAATTGGCATGTGGGCTTTGAGGATTAATGAATTTGGAGTGTCTAGAGGTGTTGGAGATGTCCTGAGATCAAGTAAGGCTAAAGGAAAAATTTTGGTTTTAGCCTTAGGGAATAGTGACTTCAGTTAGTAGGCCTTTTTAATAAATGAAGAAGAAATAGGACACAAATGGGCTTGTGGTCCAGTGGTAAGTGGCGTTACTTGGGAGCTATAAGGTGGCGTGTTGTAAGCTGAAGAGGTCCAAGGTTCGATGCTTAGGAGTGGTATTTTGTGGAGTGTTTATTTTACTGTATGGACGGCTAGAGTTGTGTTGGTTTTGAACTCTTGTCGTGGAGAGTTTGAAGTAAATAGGTGTGTTGGATGTGGAGGAAATTTCAGATAAGATTAAGGTGTTATCAGGGAGAAAAGTCAAAAGATGAGGAGAGGGAGGAGTTGGTGCCAAATGGGACTGTGGGGGGAAGGTAGGATTCGGCTTTGGCTATAAAAAGGGGGTACCGAATTCGCTAATTCGAATTGACTCTACCGATTTAAATGGGTTACCAGCAGTGATATCTTCGATGTTGACTCGGAAGCTTATGAGAAAGGGTTGCAAAGCTTACTTTGCTTATGTGATTGATAGTAAAGTGATCGAAAAGAAGATAGAATCTGTACCTGTTGTTTGTGAGTACCCAGATGTGTTTCCGGAAGAATTACCGGGTTTGCAACCTATTCGGGAGGTAGAGTTTGGTATTGAGTTAGTGCTAGGGATGTCTCCGATTTTTATAGCTCCATATAGAATGGCACCGACTGAATTAAAAGAATTGAAAGTGCAGTTACAAGAGTTGACAGATAGAGGTTTTGCTCGACCGAGTTTTTCTCCCTAGGGTGCACCAGTATTATTCGTAAAGAAGAAAGATGGAACTTTGAGAATGTGCATTGACTACCGAAAACTAAATTAAGTGACCATAAAGAATAAATATCAATATCCATTGCTGCGCATCGATGATTTATTTGATCAGCTAAAGGGAGCCTCAGTATTTTCAAAGATTGATTTGAGATCAGGTTATTATTAGCTGTGAGTTAGAGACTCAGATGTACCTAAGACTGCTTTGCAGACGAGATACGACCATTATGAGTTCTTGGCGATGCCGTTCAGACTCACTGGTGCCCCTGAAAACATGAATCGAGTATTTAGATAGTATCTAGATCGGTTTGTGGTAGTGTTTATAGATGACATTCTGATTTATTCGCGTAACGAAAACGAGCATGCTGAACATTTAAGACTTGTGCTACAGATTTTGTGTGAGAAGTAGTTGTACGCGAAATTCAGCAAATGTGAGTTTTGGTTACGTGAAGTTAGCTTCCTGGGGCATGTTGTTTCAGCATCAGGTATTCTGGTTGATCCGAGTAAAATCTCAGCTATACTTGATTGGAAACCCCCGCGGAATGTTACTGAAGTTCGGAGTTTTCTAGGACTTGCCGGTTATTATAGACGCTTCGTGAAAGGGTTCTCAATGATTGCATCTTCGATGACAAAGCTACTTCAGAAAGATGTTAGATTCGAGTGGACGGAAAGGTGCCAGAAGAGTTTCGACCAGTTAAAAACTTTATTGACTGAAGCTCCAGTGTTTGTTTAGCCAGAGTCAGGTAAAGAGTTCGTGATCTTCAGTGATGCATCCTTGAATGGTTTGGGATGTGTTTTGATGCAGGAGGGTAAGGTTGTAGCCTACGCCTCGAGACAGTTAAAGCCACATGAAAAGAACTATCTGACGCACGATCTCGAATTAGCTGCCATAGTTTTCGCTCTGAAAATATGGCGTCACTATCTGCTTGGAGAAAAATGCCATGTTTATTCCGATCATAAAAGTCTAAAGTAATTAATGACTCAGAAGGATTTGAATTTGAGACAACGACGATGGTTGGAATTGTTAAAAGACTACGAGCTTGTGATTGACTATGACCCGGGAAAAGCTAATGTAACATCCTGGAAAGGGCCTATGCATTTTCAGTTTAATTGTACAAAATGACAAGTCTTAAGTACTATGAACAAATTTATAGTATTTTTGGAAATGAAAATGGAAATGAATATTTTTGGAAACCTAGAAATGCATGGAAATGAGAATGGGCATGAACATTTTTGGAAACCTGAAAATGTAAGGAAATGATTCAAAAATGGAAAGTAAACATTTTTGGAAACCTGGAAATGTAAGGAAATGATTCAAAAATGGAAAGTAAACATTTCTGGAAACTTGGAAATGTAAGAAAATGGCAAGTTTACAGAGCCGATCGAAAATTTTAGGAAACTTAAAAATGACTTAGAAATGTCAAGTTTTAAAGTTTAAAATAGGAAAGTAAGGCAAGGTGGCCTTAAAAGAAAAAGTTGGTGAAATTTGACACACAAAGAAAAAGATCCGGCACTTGATTCTTAAAATCAATTCAGTTACGAGGTAAGTAATACAAATCCTAGTTGTATTTCGAAAAATGGCCGAATGGTCTTTTAAATAGTAAGTGATTAACTTATGTAGGATTTGAGATCTAAATCATGTCGGTTCTCTTGGGATTTTCGAGGACTTTATTAAGCGAATCAGGTGTGTACTCCACACTATTTTTGTAATATGAATTATGGTTGCATATATATAGAATATATGTTAGTAGAAATATGAGCATGGCTAAAGTACCATGTTATGGTACTAAGTACTCAGGTACGTTTCCTACTTCTACTAGGAATATGAAAAATGTTATTCGTAACATGAGAATATGATAAGAATTTGAACTATGGTATATTATGCATATTAATAGGGCATTTGGTTGTATATTGAAAGGGGAAGTGAAAAGTGGTGATTTAAGACCACGATGTCGAAAAGTGGTGACTTACGACCACGCAGAATGAAAAGTGGTGATCTAAGACCACGATGTCGAAAAGTGGTTTCCTAAAACCACGAGATGCGAGCCCTAAGCCCGCAAATTGGTGTGTAGCGGAAGGAGGGTCGACTTAGTAGTCCCCACGGTGTGTTTGGCAGGTACGGGGGTGTGTAGCGGATGGACAACTAGGTTTGGGATTGGGAATGCATCATAACTTGTATTTTATGACTGAATATATGACTATTGTATGCCTGATTCCATTACGATTTAGTGTTGTGTGCACATCCCGTTGGGGAAATATTTTTTTCAGGTGATGAGCAATAATGGACCGGGTCGGCAGGAGCTAAAGGTGGCCATGCATCGTAAGGAGAAATTTAGAGATTTGGATTTTATTTTTACTAAGTACTTTAATTTTATTTTGGGTTTTGATTGATGTAATAAGGCCATAAGGCCCAAGTTGGATTTCTTTATTTCTGTTTAATTTTCTTTAATTTACTATGTTACGAACTATTTTTGATTAAAGTTTAAGTTAAAATTATTTATTTAAAAATAAATCCTAAGCTGTTTTGCCATCGTAATTAAATGATTTCCAAGTAAAATAAGCGGGTTTCGATCTAAGCCTAACCCAAAACAATATTTTTCGAAAATTTCACCAATTTTCTCCAAGTAACAAAGAACCTTGAAACCGATTTTCTTAAGGAACATACAGATCCAGTTCTGGGCTCGTGGGCGGGTGTGGGAGTGTTTCATTGGTATCGAGCCCGATTTTAAACTCTCGGCTTTTTGTGGGCTAAAGCGCAAAACGTTTTCAAAGCGAGCCAAATGATTTTCTTGGAAATTAAGCAGGTTTTCTAGCATGGCACCTAAGTCTCCGACCCGCAGTCCACCAGGTAAGTACCCCTAACTATTTGGGTGATTATGTGAATTATGTTGTGAATATTAGAAAGGTAGAAAAGGCATGGAACGTAGAATAGTATGATAGGAACTTGAACCCTAGGATTAGACTACTCAAACACAAGACACATAAGACTTAATGCACTAAACAAATCTATCACTAAGTCATTTCGAGCTAGGTGTGGTAACCACATGACGCATGTCTAGGATTGGATCGGAAGAGCTTGGTATTTAAGCGATCCTAGTGACTCACCTCCTCTTCGCAGAATCCCTGCAGTGCGTAGCCGGTTCACCCTAACTCGGAGGGCTCGGTGGTGTGGCAACCTCTGTGCGCATGTCGAGGAATGGTTTCGATGGGAGCTTGGTATTTAAGTAGTCTGCGCGACTCACCTCCTCTCCACTCGAATCCTGCCTGTGCGTAGCTTTGGTTCACCCTGACCAAGAGGGCTCGGTCATAGGCTAAACATAATGACTAAAACCCGAAAGGGAACTATCCATGTTTTTTTTAAAAAAAAAACAACAAAACCCTAGTTTTTCAAAACTCTTAAAATTACTCTTTTAAATTTGTGAAAACTATCTTTACAAAATTTCCCGAAAAATTTCTGATTTGTGAAAATTACAAAAATACCCTTAGTGGTAAAATTACCAAAATACCATTGGTTTATCAAATGTCCCACTACTCAACAGTTTTACCAAAATTCCATTATTTTATAAACATACAAAAACCCTAATTTGCGAATCATCAAAAATACCTTGATTTTGGAAAATTACAAAATTACCCTGCGAAATTACCAAAATGACCCTGATTTCCAAAATTTTTGCAACATCATCGTTTTGAAAAGTAAAATTCTCAAAAAAGAACCCTCAAAGTTTTACAACTTTTGAAATATCCCTGACTTATTACATTTTATAAATTTACCCCGGTTTGAGGAAAATTATCGAAATACCCCCGAGGTTAAAAAAATTACTGAAATACCCCTGGATTTCAAATTTTTCCAAAATTACCCGGGCTTTGAAATTTTCAAAATACTTTTGACAAAATCACCGAAGAACTTTTTATTTTAAAAAATTTCGAAAAATGCCCCTGTAGGACAAATTACGAAAATACCACAGGTAGTGGAAAAACAATAACAATGAGAACTACAACGTTTCTCTGAATGAACGAAAGTTCATACTTGTTTGATGGATGAATGAATGGAAAGACTGTATGCTTGTATGAATACGAAAGAACCACACCTAAATCCTTTTTCATAAAACTCCTTCGCAGGTAAATAAGTGGAACAATGACTAATTCATAAAACTTTTTAATCAGATCTCGACGCTAAAAATGAGCTCTAGAGGACGTGGTCGTCGTGGATGAGGTAGAGGAAGGATGACCGTGTCGGAACCCGTTAGATCGGGTCAGGGGTCTGATAATGAGATACCACCGCCACCACCCCCGGTGTGGGTCTTTGGCAACAAGCTCGGACGTGGGAGGATCTTTGTGTCGCAGTTGTCTTTGCGAGTTTTGGAATTAGTGGCTGGTGCAGGAGGAAATTCGGGAACCCGAAAATCTGTGCCTGAAAGGCTCCAAGCTAATGGAGTCGAGATGTTTCGGGGAGTGTCTGGAGTGGCACCCAGTACAGCTGAGTACTGGTTGGAAGCAACGGAGCGCATCATGGATGAGCTTGATCTGACTCCGGAGGAAAAGTTAAAGGGAATGGTGGCATCATTACGTGATGAAGCGTATCGGTGGTGGTTAAGCTGTGAGAGGATGGTGCCACGGTGAGGATCGACACAGGAGTATGCGTTAAGGAAGCGTGCGAGAAGAAGTATGTGGGAACCGGTACATTGATGAGCAAAGGAAAGCTTTTCCGGGGTGATCCAAGTAAACAAGTCGGTTGCAGAATATGAGGCTAAATTCACGAGGTTGAGCCAGTGCGCTCGAGTGTAGTGTGGCGGACCGAGCATGAGCGCCGTGTGCATTTTGAGGGCAGGCTAAGGGATAATCTGAGACTCTTGATAGCACCGCATCTCGAGCGGGAATTCTCTGCTTTGGTAGAAAAGGCCAAGGTGGTGAGGAATCAAGGATTCTACAAAGCGGGCTATGGATAGAAATATAGCCGAGAGAAGTTTTGGGTCATCTGGAAAGGTTCATAAGAGGCTTAGAGTTGATGGGCGCGAGGTCGACAAGCGGGATCGGAAAGGCGCGTGATCGACCTTGTGATGTGTGTGGAAAGAAGCACTTGGGAGAATGTTGGAGGAGAAAGGGGAGGATGTTTTAGGTGTGGGTCCAAGGACCATGTGGTCAAGAAATGTCCTAAGAACTTAGACGAAAAGCCGGACCGGACAACTCGGAATGTTAGTCGGTGGGTAGAGGAGGACCGCGGACCTCAACGAGGTCGTGGTTCGAGCAACAGAGGTAATGGTGCTGGCAGAGGCCCTGGAACATAGGGCCGCGGTGCTGCTAATGCTGAGGCAAGGCAACCGGGTTTGGTTTATGCGGTTCACCGGAGGGAGGATGGTGACGCGCCGGATGTTATAACCGGTACTTTCTTTATTTTTGACAAGCCCTATTTCGCTCTAATTGATGTGGGCTCGACCCATTCATATGTTGCATGTAGCGTAGTGGAAACAATAGGCCTAGACTCTGAACTTTCGGGTAGGCAGATGACTGTAGTAAGCCCATTAGGCCAAACTGTAGTGGTAGATAAGATCTTTCGCAATGTACCCCTAGAGATTCAAGGAGTGAACTTTCAGGCTGACTTAATGGAATTACCTTTTGGAGAGTTTAAACTTATACTCGGAATGGATTGGCTAGTAGAGCACTGAGCCGTGTTGGATTGTGTGGCTAAGCGTATGGAACTAAGAACCCCGGAGGATGAAGTGGTAGTAATGATCGGAGAAAGGAGGAACTACTTGTCTAACGTAGTTTCGGCGCTGAAGGCTGAGAAGATGGTTAGAAAAGGGTGCAAGGCATTCTTAGCCTTCGTAAGTGCGTTAGGTGGGAAAGAAGAAGGTGTCCGTGGAGTTAGAACTATAAGGAACTTTGAGGATGTATTTCCGGAGGAATTACCAGGAATACCCCTAGATAGGGAGGTGGAATTTGGAATAGATTTGCTACCGGGAATAGCTCCTGTGTCAATCGCTCCATACCGAATGGCGCCAAAGGAGTTAGTTGAGCTCAAGGCTCAAATCCAAGAATTGTTGGATCGTGGGTTCATCCGACCCAGTGTGTCTCTATGGGGAGCACCGGTCCTATTTGTAAAGAAGAAGGACGAAACTATGCGTATGTGCATAGATTATCGTCAGTTGAACAAGCTGACCATTAAGAACAAGTATCCTTTGCCAAGGATCGATGACTTGTTCGATCAGCTGAAGGGGGCCGCAGTGTTTTCAAAGATCGACTTAAGGTCGGGATATCACCAGTTGAAGGTGAAGGAGGCTGATATCCATAAGACCGCTTTTAGGACAAGATACGGCCATTTTGAGTTTGTGGTGATGCCGTTTGGATTAACGAACGCTCCAGCCGCGTTCATGGTCATGATGAATCAGGTTTTTCAACCCTATTTGGATAGGTTCGTCGTTGTGTTCATCGACGATATTTTGGTGTACTCTAAGTCGGAAGAGGAGCATGATGAGCATCTCCGAGTGGTGTTGGAAGTGTTAAGGGAGAAGAAGCTTTATGCCAAATTCAACAAGTGTGAATTTTGGCTTAAGGAGGTGGCATTTTTAGGATATGTGGTATCCGCAGGGGGAATAAGAGTGGACCCTAGGAAGATCGAAGCGGTGTTGGATTGGAAACCACCTAGGTCCGTGGCTAAAATCCGAAGTTTCTTAGGCTTGGTAGGCTATTACAGAAGGTTTGTGGAAGGGTTCTCGTCAATAGCCGCGCCTTTGACAAAGTTGCTATGGAAGGAAGTACCCTTTGAATGGACTAATAAGCAACAGGAGAGCTTTGAAAAGCTTAAGAAGGTATTGACGGAAGCTCCAGTGTTAATTTAGCCGGAGGCAGGAAAAGATTTTATGGTGTACTGTGACGCTTCGCATACGGGATTAGGCTGTGTGCTAATGCAAGAAGGAAAAGTAGTCGCTTATGCGTCTCGGCAGTTAAGGCCGCATGAGGTTAATTATCCAACCCATGACTTGGAACTAGCAGCAGTGGTTTTCGCCCTTAAGATTTGGAGGCACTACCTTTATGGAGAAAGGTCAGTTATCTACATAGACCACAAAAGTCTTAAGTACTTGTTGACTCAGAAGGAGTTGAACTTAAGGCAGCGAATGTGGGTGGAATTGTTGAAGGACTACGATTGTTCGATAGAGTATCATCCGGGCAAGGCAAATGTGGTAGCTGATGCTCTAAGTAGGAAAGTTGTGGCGGATCTAAGGGCTATGTTCGCCCACTTAAGTCTGTATGATGATGGAAGCCTGTTGGCAGAGTTACAAGTCCAGCCCACATGGCTAAAGGAGGTGAAAGAGGGACAGTTGGCTGATAAGGACCTAAGTGCTAAGTTACAGCAAGTTCAGAATGGAGAATTAAAGGATTATGGCATCAACGATGAAGGAGTATTGTACTACAAAGGAAAGGTCTGTATGCCGAGGGACAAGGAGTTGAGACAAAGGATTCTTCGGGAAACGCATGGTAGCCCTTATGCTATGCATCCCGGAGGCATTAAGCTGTATAGAGATCTAAGGGAACAATTTTAGTGGTCTGATCTTAAACGAGAAGTGACGGAATTCGTGGGAAAATGTTTGACGTGTCAGCAAGTTAAGGCTGAACACCAAGTTCCATCAGGATTGCTTCAACCAATTAAGATTCCACAATGGAAGTGGGAGAGAATTACCATGGACTTCGTTAGTGAGCTTCCCCTTACGCCTAATAAGAAGGACTCGGTATGGGTGATAGTGGACCATTTGACCAAGTCCGCGCACTTTATTCCAGTAAGAGTGGATTATTCTCTTCAAAAGTTAGCTAAGTTATATGTGGCGGAAATCGTGAGGTTACATGGAGTACCGGTGTCAATCATCTCTGATAGAGACCCAAGGTTTACGTCTCGATTTTGGAAGGCACTTGACAAGCTTTAGGCACTAAGTTGGACTTCACTACGGCTTTTCATCCACAATCGGACAGGCAATCAAGCAGGTTATACAAGTGTTGGAGGACATCTTTGAGAAATTGTGTGATGGATTTTCGAGGAAGATGGGAAGATTACTTGCCTTTAGCTGAGTTCGCCTACAACAACAGCTATCAGGCTAGCATCCGGATGGCACCATATAAAGCATTGTATGGTAGGAAGTGTAGAACACCTACCGTTGGACCGAGTTAGGAGAACGTCGAGTTTTGGGGTCGAGTTAGTAGCGAGATCAAGAGAAAGTTGAGTTAATTCGGGCACGATTAAAGGAAGCCTCTGATAGGCAAAAATCGTACGCAGACCTTAAACGGAAGGAAATAGAGTTTGAAGTGGGAGACCAAGTGTTTCTGAAAGTCTTGCCTTGGAAAAAGGTTATGAGGTTCGATCGCAAAGGGAAGTTAAGCCCAAGGTTTATAGGGCCCTATCGAGTATTGAAGCGAGTTGGGCCAGTGGCATACCAATTGAAGTTGCCACGAGTTGCAACAGATGCATGGCGTATTCCATGTATCCATGCTATGTTGCTACCGATCGGATCCGTCCCATGTGGTACCGATTGAAGAAGTGGAGCTAAGGCGGACTTATCCTACGAGGAAGAGCCAATTCGGATCTTGGGCGTGATGTGAAAGTATTACGAAGGAAGTCGGTTCCTCTAGTTAAAGTGTTATGGCGCAATCATGGATCGGAAGAAGCTTTCGTGGGAGTCGAGAGAGACAATGCGACAAACAATACCCTCAATTATTTTAGTTAGGAAATTTCGAGGACGAAATTGTTTTAAGGGGTAGAATTGTAACATTCGGAAAGGGCCTATGCATTTTTGGTTTAATTATACGAAATGACAAGTCTTAAGTACTATGAATAAATTTATAATATTTTTGGAAATGAAAATGGAAATGAATATTTTTGAAAACCTAGAAATGCATGGAAATGAAAATGGGCATGAACATTTTTGGAAACACGAAAATGTAAGGAAATGATTCAAAAATGGAAAGTAAACATTTTTGAAACACTGAAAATGTAAGGAAATGATTCAAAATGGAAAGTAAACATTTTTGGAAAACTGAAATGTAAGGAAATGATTCAAAATGGAAAGTAAACATTTTGGAAACTTGGAAATGTAAGAAAATGGCAAGTTTCTGAGCCGATCGAAAATTTTAGGAAACCTAGAAATGACTTAGAAATGTCAAGTTTTAAAGTTTAAAATAGGAAAGTAAGGCAAGGTGGCCTTAAAAGAAAAAGTTGGTGAAATTTGACACACAAACAAAGCTTGGTAAAGTGGCTGAAGATACCACTTAAGGCCCGGTAGGTGACGCCACAAGCTAGGCAAGTGGGCACGAGTTCGAGTCACTTGGGAAGCAAATGAAAAGATTTTTATTTTGCTTCCGAAGCACAAGGATGGATGGGCAAGCAACAAGGCTCTCAAAAAGGGAATTTTATTCTCTTTAAAATTCGGCTAATAAGTTGATAAATAAAGGATTTTTTTTAATTGGATTATTTGAGGAGATAAATGATGGATTAAATACTTTTATTTTAAATAGGGTGATAATTAAGTGATAATATTATCACATATAAGGAGTAGTGGCCAAGTAAGGGACTCTCCTATTGATAATTTCGGCTAAAGTCTCCATAGCCGAATCTCTGTGGCTTCAATCAAGGGTGCTGCCGACTGTGGTGATAAGGTAAGAATAATGGATTCTTGTTGTTTATTCTCTTTCAACCAAGATTTGGGAACTGATTCTTTTGGTTGTCTTTTGGCCGAATAATCAAGGAGGAATTCCGGGATTTCAGATCTAAGGATTTAAGGTAAGAAAAGCATGGTCTAGGCCAAAGGCCAATTGATTTAAGATTATTAAGTGATAGGGAAATCAGATCTAACATATGTGTGTAGGGATTTCAACATCTCCATAGCCAAGGGTTACTTTTTGGGATTCGAAATCACAAGGTATGTGTTTAAGATATTCGGCCAAGGCGATTTTAAATATTTAGATTTATTATCAGAAGCCGAAAACTAACCTGTGGAGTAATATAGTGTTTAGCCGAATTCACAAGGAGGAAATACAAAGATCCAAAGACTTGATTCTTAAAATCAATTCGATTTACAAGGTAAGTAATTCAAATCCTAGTTGTATTTGGAAAAATGGCCGAATGGTCTTTTAAATAGTAAGTGATTAACTTATGTAGGATTTGAGATCTAAATCTGTAATCGGTTCTCTTCGGGATTTTCGAGGACTTCATTAAGCGAATCAGGTGTGTACTCCACACTATTTTTGTAATATGAATTATGGTTGCATATATATAGAATATATATTAGTAGAAATATGAGCATGGCTAAAGTACCATGTTATGGTACTAAGTACTCAGGTACGTTTCCTACTTCTACTAGGAATATGAAAAATGTTATTCGTAACATGAGAATATGATAAGAATTTGAACTATGGTATATTATGCATATTAATGGGGCATTTGGTTGTATATTGAAAGGGAAGTGAAAAGTGGTGATTTAAGACCACGAGAATCGAAAAGTGGTGACTTACGACCACGATGTCCCGAAAAGTGGTGATCTAAGACCACGATGTCTGAAAAGTGGTTTCCTAAAACCACAGATCGAGCCCTAAGCCCGCAAAATGGTGTGTAGCGGAAGGAGGGTCGACTTAGTAGTCCCCACGGTGTGTTTGGTGTGTGCGGGGTGTGTAGCGGATGGACAACTAGGTTTGGGATTGGGAATGCATCATAACTTGTATTTTATGACTGAATATATGACTATTGTATGCCTGATTCCATTACGATTTGGTATTGTGTACACATCCCGTTGGGGAAATATTTTTTTCAGGTGATAAGCAATAATGGACCGGGTCGGCAGGAGCTAAAGGTGGCCATGCATCGCAAGGAGAAATTTAGAGATTTGGATTTTATTTTTACTAAGTACTTTAATTTTATTTTGGGTTTTGATTGATGTAATAAGGCCATAAGGCCCAAGTTGGATTTCTTTATTTCTGTTTAATTTTCTTTAATTTACTATGTTACGAACTATTTTTGATTAAAGTTCAAGTTAAAATTATTTATTTAAAAATAAACCCTAAACTGTTTTGCCATCGTAATTAAATGATTTCCAAGTAAAATAAGTGGGTTTCGATCTAAGCCCAACCCAAAACAATATTTCTCAAAAATTTTACCAATTTTCTCTAAGTAACAAAGAACCTTGAAACCGATTTCTTACGGAACATACCAGATCCGGTTCAGGCTCGTGGGCCGGGTGTGGGGTGTTTTAGCTAATGTGGTTGCTGATGCACTAAGCCGAAAATCACTATTTTCTCTATGTGCGATGAATGCAGATATAGCTTTGACTGACGATGGCAGGATTAATGCAGAATTGAAAGCGAGACCGTTATTCGTTCAACAGATTTGCGAAGCTCAAAAGGTTGATAGTGACTTGTAAGCAAAAAGGAATCACTATGGTTCGAATACTGACTCAGAATTTCAGATTGATGCTGAAGGATGCTTACGGTTCAAAAACCAAATATGTGTACCAAAGGATCCTGAGTTGATTCGGATGATTTGTAATGAAGCTCATAATAGTAGGTGGTCTATTCACCCAGGTAGCACTAAAATGTATAATGATCTGAAACAACATTATTGGTGGCATGGTATGAAACGTGATATTTCAGATTTCGTATCAAAATGTTTGATATGTCAACAAGTAAAAGTCGAGCATCAGGTGCCATCTGGATTACTTCAGCCAATCCTGATACCTGAATGGAAATGAGATCGAGTCACGATGGATTTCGTATCTGGGCTACCATTGACACCGAGCAAGAAAGATGTAATTTGGGTTATTGTTGATAGATTGACGAAGCCAGCTCATTTTATTCCTGTCAGTACGATTACTTGCTCGATAAGTTAGCTGAGTTGTATATTTCTCAAATTGTATGATTGCATGGAGTACCTATCTCTATTGTCTCAGATAGAGATCCAAGGTTTACATCACAGTTTTGGAAGAAACTGCAAGATGCATTAGGTACTAAGTTGCACTTTAGCACTGCTTTTCACCCTCAGATGGATGGTCAATTTGAGCGTATCATTCAAATCCTTGAGGATATGTTGAGATGTTGTGTTCTTGAGTTCAAGGGTACGTGGGAACGATACTTGCCTCTGATTGAATTTGCATACAATAATAGTTTTCAATCGAGTATCAAAATGGCACCTTACGAGGCTTTGTACGGTTGTAAATGTCGTATACCTTTGTATTGGACCGACCTAAGTGAAAGCAAGATACATGGGGTTGATTTAATCAAAGATACTGAACAAAAAGTAAAAGTGATTCACGAAAATTTGTAAGCAGCGTCAGACCATCAGAAATCCTATGCGGATTTCAAACATAAAGATATAGAATTTCATATTGGTGACCGAGTATTTTTGAAAGTCTCTCCGTGGAAGAAAATACTTAGATTTGGTCACAAGGGAAAGCTGAGTCCGAGATTTATTGGGCCGTACGAGATTATTGAACGTGTCGGGCCGGTTGCATACAGGTTGATGTTGCCACCTGAGTTAGAAAAGATCCACAATGTTTTCCATGTATCGATGCTTCGACGTTACAGATCCAATCCTTCTCATGTAATTAGTCCGTCAGAGATTGAGATTCAGTCTGATCTAACTTATGAGGAAGAACCGAATCGTATCCTAGCTCGTGAAGTGAAAGAGTTGCGAAATAAGAAAATATCGTTAGTAAAAGTGCTTTAGCTTAAACACGGACTCGAGGAAGTAAATTGGGAGCTTGAAAATTCAATGAAAGAACATTATCCAAACCTATTCACTGGTATGATTTTCGGGGACGAAAATCCCTAAGGGGGGAGAGTTGTAACAGTCTGATTTTGACCTCAATCGGAACGATGGTTTCAGGACCACGAATCTGAGTCAGAAAAATATTTTAATATCATTTTCTGTGTTAATTATATATAATTGTTAATTATATATGATTGAGCATGTGTTAAAGTTTCGTAAGTTAAATTGTCCGTTTGTGTGTTTAATTTAAGAAAAAGGGACTAAATCGCGAAAAAGGTAAAAGTAGTCTTCTATTTGATTGAATGGCTTAATTGTTGTGTCTTCTTATATAGAAGGACTTTTGTTGCAATGTGGCCAAAATTAAGACTAGTGGACGGCAACATGCATGAATTATGTCTTTATTATATATATGTTTATATTATAAGTTAATAAATAATATTATTATATTATAAAGTATAATAAAATACATTAAAAACAACCATGCAATTTTTTTTATGGTTGTTCATCTTTATTGCCGAAACTAAAAATAGAAAAAGAAAAGAAAAACTTCATGGGGTTTGGCATTGTTCAAGCTTGATTAAGGTATGAGCATAGCTCGGTTTTTAATAATTTTTACGTTTTTGATATCGTTGCTTTGAGTTTTAACTAGCCCATGTTTCAATTTTTGAATTGGTTGTGTTTTTCGTGAGATGCCATTGAAGGAAGCTTGTTATTCTTGTTGTTTGATTATGAAATATTAATTATATGTGATAGATTAGCAAGTGTTGTTCTTGAATTTTTGATGAAATTGAGTGATTTGGATTAAATTGCAAAAATAAAATTTTGAGGGACTAAAATGCAAAATAAATGGAATGTATGGACTTGTATGTGTATGAGCAACATTCGGCCTACGTATGGTGTGTGCAAATTTTGCATATTTTGTGTTTTATGCTATAGGGACTAAATTACAAAAAGTGTAAAATGCTAGGGGTAAAATCGTAAATTGCCCGATTATGTATTTTTGGATTAAATTGAATGAAAATATGTTGACTGAGCTTAATTTGTAATTTATTTACACAAGAACAAAAAGGATCGGGAGTGGATCGGGGAAAGGCGAAGCTAAACGAATCGTCAGGAAACAAAGTCCACCGAAATCCAAAGTAAGTTTTTAAGCAATTGGGTTGAATTGAATTTTTATCTATAATGAAGTACTTGAACTTATTAGTGATGAGTATGTACATTATGTTAGTGCCGAATGTGATGTTAGTTGGAAGATGAATTTAGTTGAATGTGAAGTATAAGTATATGTTAATCCTATAGGTATGTGCAAAATTGATTTCAAAAGATGAATTTTGGCCGAATGTGAGGTATGTGCAAAATTGATTTCAAAAGATGAATTTTGGCCGAATGTGAGGTATATTGTATATCATTAGTATAGTCGAACGTGAGGTTGTTATATAGATGTAATAAGCTAATATATATATATATATATATAAGTGTTTATTGAAGTGAGTAACAGGTTCAAGTAAGGCACTAAGTGTGCGAATCTAAGTACGAGCACTGTGTGTGCGAAATCGGTCATTTGGCACTAAGTGTGTAGAATATTAATGTAATGGCACTAAGTGTGCGATACATTACAAGTATTTGGCACTATGTGTGCGATATGTTCAGGTGACAGCACTAAGTGTGCGATACGTTACATGGTTTGGCACTAAGAGTGCAGGTTTGCGGATCTTCCAAGGATATCGGTTAGTGAAATGAGTTAAACTAATTAAATGATCAAGTAAGTGATTTATGGTGGAGTAAATTAAGTAAAAATTTGGTAGGTGATTGTTGTATATGATATTAAAGAAATGTGATGTATTTAATTGCTTATAAATTTGTTTTGAGTTGAGAAAATGGTTTATGGTTCAAAGTGAACCTAATATTGAATGTTTGAGTATTCGATCTTAAGGATATGAATTTTGATTGTTTATGAATGGTGCTATGATCTATACCCAGGGTAATAAATATTAGTGATGATTGAAATAATATTGATCTAATTAGTATATGATAATACTTTTAAAATTGTTTATAACTTACTAAGTTGTTAAAGCTTACTTGGTTCTTGGTTGTTTTCGTGTTTTAGATTTCTTTTGAGTGATCGTCACGCTTAGGGATCATCGTTGAAGCTCATCATACTATCATCAATATTTTGGTACCCTTTTGAAAAAGAACTCTATATCAATGGCATGTATAGGCCATGTCTCTTCTTTGAGTTTACTATGAGTATAAAGTGTATAATGCCATGCGAACATGGCTAAATCTTGATATTATGGATACTTGTGGAGTCAGTTATGGCATTTGTTAATATGGAAGTAAATACATGATGTCTATATGTTTGTGGTTGGTGTTATGGTGTGATAATGGTGTTATATATGTGATGTTTAATTAGTCAAGTGTTTGATTCATATTAGAGATATGCCATATAGTACATTATGAATGTTGTGAGGAGTAAATAGGTTATTAATTTAAGTGTTCATGAGATTAGATTATTGAAAATGTATCATCTTATACATATTCGGCCTTGTTAGTTTCTTTAATAATTTGATTAAAATGTGCTCATGTTGTAACATCCTGGAAATGGGCCTATGCATTTTTGATTTAATTATACGAAATGGCATGTCTTATGTGTTATGAATGTATGGTGAACATTTTTGGAAACTTGGAAATGTAAGGAAATGACTTGGAAATGTAAGGAAAAATGTCTTGTCTTGGAAATGTAAGGAAATGACTTGGAAATGGAAGGAAATGTCTTGTCTTGGAAATGTAAGGAAATGACTTGGAAATGTAAGGAAATGACTTGGAAATGTAAGGAAATGTGTTGTCTTGGAAATGTAAGGAAAGGTCTTGGAAATGTAAGGAAATGTCTTGGAAATGTAAGGAAATGCTTTAGAAATGTCAAGTTTAAAGTTTAAAAGAGGGACATGAAGCAAGGTGGTCTTAAGAGAAAATGTATGTGAAATATGACACACAAATGGGCTTTGAAAAGTGGCTTGAAGATGCCACTTAGGGCCTCAGGAAATGGCGCCACATACTGGGGTATTGGGCCAAGGTTCGAGCTACAGGGGAAGCAAAATAAAAAGTTTTATTTTGCAGCAGAGAATAGCAGCAAAGGACGACACAAGGCTATAATTTAGGAGCCTTTATTCTTTTATTTTTAAGAGATAAATAGTGGATAAATAAGGGATAAATAATGGATTTATTTTAGATTATTTTCAAGAGATAAATGAGGAATTATTCTTTAATTAGGAAAATAAGGGAGAAGTGATGGCCAAGTAAGGGACTTTGAGTTTAATAATTTCGGCTAAGTAAGGATAGTTGCTGAATTATCTTTTATTTTAGGAGATAATTAAAGAGATAAAGCTATCAAAATAGAAGAGTGATGGCCAAGTAAGGGATTCTAAGTTAGTAAATTCGGCTATATAAGAAAAAGAGGGCCATTCATCATTCTTTCTCTCAACCCTTCTCTCTGCCGAATTTCCTAGAGCATTTGTTCTTCTTCTTTTTGTTAGCCAAAGCCGAAAATTCAAGATATCACCATTAGCCAATTTCTTTTCTTTCCAATCCATCAAAAGCCGAATCTTTGAGGGCTTCAAGCATAAGTCTTTGTCGATTTTTTCAAGAAAGGGTAAGAACAAGTTTTGATTTCTATTTTTTTCTTTTAGATTTGTCGAAATCTAGGACTAATCCCATCAATATTCTTAATTGCCAAAATTTGGAAGGATTCTTTCGGGATTTTTGCCATAGTCGACTATAAAGGAAAAGATCTTCGGGATTTGACCATCAAGGTAAGTCATATCTGACATTCGACCAAGGGGCATTGATTGTGATTAAAGGTTAGAAGTTGATCTAACATGTGGTTTTAGGGATTTCGACAGAAGCTATAACCAATGGATAATTTCGGGATTTAAGATCCTTAAGGTAAGTGACTATGAATATTCGGCCAAGGCCTATTTTAGTAGTTAGATCTATTTTTATGTGTTTTAAGTGGAAAACTAACCGATTCAAGGGATCTAGTGATTAGCCGATTTCAAAGGGGAAGAATACAAGTTTTCGGGACTTGATTCTTAAGTCAATCGGCAACAAGGTAAGTTTTAGTATACGAATCCTACTAGGATTTAGATTTATGGCCGAATGGCTTTTTATTAAATTAGTAAGTGATTAATCAAATGTAGGGATTAAGGATTTAAGCGATAGATCGGATTTCAAGATCTCAAGGAAATTGCTAAGCAAATCAGGTGTGTACCCCACACTATTTCATAATATGTTTTATGGCTATGTTTAATTAATATATGTGATATTAAGAATGTGAATATGGCTAAGGTACCATAATGTGGTACAAAGTACTCAGGTACGTTTCCTACTCCTACTAGGAATATGAAATATGTTATTTGTAACATGAGAATAAGAATGTGAACTTTGGCATATTAATACATATTACAAAATGGGGCATATGGGTTATTGAAAGGGGAAGTGAATGTGGTGACCTAAGACCACAAACACGGTGACCTAAGACCGTGGTATCTGAATGTGGTGACCTAAGACCACAGTAATCTGAATGCAGTGACCTAAGACCGTGATATCTGAATGTGGTGACCTAAGACCGCAATATGGAGTGTAGCGGAAGGAGGGTCGACTTAGTAGTCCTTACGGTGTACAGGTTGGTACGGGGGAGTGTAGCGGATGGCTTATTAGGTTTGGGTTTGGGAATGCATCATAATATGTATGCTATGATATGAATGTGTAATATTTGTTATGCCTGATTCTATTATGATTTAGTGTTGTGTACACATTGAGTCTGTTGACTCACCCCGTTGAGGGACCATGTTTCAGGTGATGAACAGTAATGGACCGGGACTGCAGAACTTGTGGTGGCCATGCTCAACATGAAGTTTTTATATTTATGGACAATTAATTTTTAAGTACTCCAAATTATTTGGAATTATTTGATGTAATAAGGCCATAAGGCCATAGTGCACTATTTTATTTCTGTTCTTATTTATTATGTTACGAAATTTTTATTAAGTTAAAGATTAAGTAATTTATTTTAAATGTATTCTATATGTTTTATCACCTAAAATTTAAAAGGGTTTTCATTATAAAACGATTTTGTTTTCTACTCGAGCCCAACCCAAAACAATATTTCTTTCAAAACACTCTATTTTCCCAAAGTAACAAAAGAACTTTGAACCGGTTTACTTGAGGAACATGCCAAATCTAGTCAAAGCTCGTGGGCCAGGTTTGGGGTGTTTCACATGTACTCGGGTATGAGAGGTATACAAATGATTGGGTAAATATTTTAATTAGTTACTTACATGTTTTAGGTCATTTGTAAGATATAATTGACTATGTTAATTATTGGAGATGTGGTTAATGAAATGGATGAATGCTTTCGACAGTTGGTATTGAATTTGATGTACCTTAGATTCGGTTAAGTAAGGTTTTTGCCATATGTGTATATTTGGCATTGATATTTGATAACTTGTTTCGGTAATGTGATTATAAGCATGTGCATGTGTGGTTATTATAACTTAATGAACAAATGAATAGTACTTTTGCTATTTGATTAAAATTTCTTTTATGTGAAGTTGGTAATATAGATTTGTGATATGTTCTTTAAGATTTAAGCTTACTATGAAAGTATAACTTTATCTATGGTACATTCAAATATGACAGTTTAAATGATAGATTGCTATGTTAATATTGATAAATTAAATGATAGGTATGTGTTTGATAATGAATTAGGCATTTGATGGTTATGCAAAGGTAGTACTAGTATTCAAATTGGTATTAAAGAATTACGAAGTGTTTATATAAAACATTTATAAGTATATACTAATTATTTATTTAAGAATGCTTGTTTTGGGGTTATGTTTTGATTGATAATGCCCCGTAACCCTAATCCGGCGACAGATACGGGTTAGGGGTGTTACACTCTGTAGAAAAAATTTACCAGACCTATGCCTGCATTCCCCAACTTTCCCGAAGAGCTACTATCAAATCCAAAGGATAAGGATGAGGATGAAGCTAAAGCTGTTGAGACTAGACATACCACACACAACAGCCACTGAAGAGTGGAAAAACAAAGAAACAGAGGAGAATGAAGAGAAGACAAAATCAGTGAACATTGAATCTGATAGGGAAAGAGATGAAATGAACCAACCTTCTGAACCAGCTAAAGCTGCTATTGCACCTCAATCAATTGTGTCCATATCAGAGCAACATTGTGAGATTAATCAACTGATTGATGATCTCACTAAATCAGATGATTAAGACAAATAGGTGCCAATCAATTTGCTAAAAAGAAAGTAGTGTTGCAAGCATACTGTACGAAAATTCTCTAGACCCAATCAAAGTAACACCAATTTCATTCCAAGCTTTTATTTTTATTTTCATTTGCATACTTTTCATTATATAACATGTTTTTTTCATGCATTCATAATTTTTTTCTTTGCATTTTGCAGTGAGGACAATGCATCCTTTAGGTTCGGGGGTGTGTTGTACATATTGTATGCATTAGATAATTGTTTTAACATTTTATCATTTTGTCACTCATTTTTCCATGACATACAAATATGAAATGACTGTTAGACTATAATAAGTATATTGTTATCTATGATGTTCAATGAGGATAATAATTCTTCAATACGCTTAGAAAATTGTGATAGTTGATTAGGTATGTTTAGCTTAGGATAGTTGTGTGAAAATTAATCCCTAAAAGTAGAATGACCTAATTATAATTACAATTAGTCTATAGTAGTACACTTAGAAGTTCTTGAACCTAAGTTTAGTAAATTGGCAATGAATAATAATAAATAAATAAATAAGGAGAGACGCCATAAAACACTCATATGTTTGAAAATGTTAATTAGGTCAATAATATTTTGTTTGCTCTATTGTATTATTGACCAGAAAAGCAAGTTCAAACAAGAGTGACTAAAAAAACAAAAATAGTTTAGGGACACTCCATGTAATTCTAGGCTGAGTAGCTAATGCGGTAGTTGTTTACTCTATCCATCTTCTAAGTTAAAAGCCTTAACTTCATGAGTGAATTACATTCAAATTGTGGCATGATGTAATACCTGGGAATCTAGTGTATGGTCCGTTGAGAATGTCAAGTAAAGAAATAATGTGATAAGATGAATTCCCTAGATTTTTTATTTAATTAAATTATGAAATGATAGAATAATTGTAGGTAGAGAAACTGAGTTTAGAGGAAAGTTAAACTAAGTACATTAGAAGGTTTTTGCTATAGCCAGAATTGTGTGAATATTTAGTAACTTTTATATTTTGGTAACATTTTCTGCACTATGTATGCTAAACAAACCTACAAAATTTGAAACAATTCTTTGAGATAGAAGACTACTGAGAATGGAGGTATAAAATACCCTTTGTATGGTTTAGCAGTACAAGAGGTAATTGTGTTGTATTGGCAATTTGCATCCATGCATTCTGTAACACCCCTAACCCGTAACCATCGCCGGTCTAAGGTTAAGAAGCATTATCGAACATAACAGAACTTTTATGATCATTTCTCAAACATATATACATCATCATTATATCATAGCAAATCATATACATAGAGTCCCTTTAAAAGGTCTATGAGACCTTAAACATGCATTAGGAAGGGTTGGGACTAAACCGAGCACATACAAAACTTTTTCGAAACTTAAACATTTTTCAAAGTTACAGAGGTCACACGCCCATGTGGGCAGGCCGTGTGAGACACACCCGTGTGTCCAACCCGTGGCGAAACAGGGCATACATACTGACTTGTCCACTCGACCATAAGACACGCTCGTGTGCCAGGCCGTGTGAAATTTAGGGAGGTTACTAACTTGCTCACATGGCCAGTCACACGCTCGTTTGTCCAGCCCGTGTGACATCCTGACATAATTCGAATATGGACAGTATTTAACACAAGTGAGATACACGCCTGTGTGCTCACCCGTGTGGACAATTATTGGCCATTTTTCAAGGCCAAATTACCACCCAAATTTTGGGTTACACCTACAAGCATCGAGCCATACTACATTCATATCTCAAATGCATCCAAAACCTACCAAAACATACACCATTGAACCTTCAAATATATCATTTATTTCCATATTTAATTCCAATTCAAGCATTCCAATCCAAAGTATCAACTTTACATCAAACACATGTATTCCATTCATCATTTAATCCTTACCAATTCATAACATCTCTCACAATATTAATATCCCAAATCAACCCATTCAAGCATGAAACATTCCACTTGCATATCACCAAAACATGTCAATATGATCATTCACACCACATCACATATACATCTTATAACTATCATTTTCACATATTCAAAACACATACTGATGTCAGTCAACTATCAAGCCATATCACATGGCAAGAGCTATACATCTCAAAACATTCCATAATCACTAGCCTATACATGCCATATACCAAATATACAACTTCCAAAAGTACCAAAATAGATGGCCGATAGTGTGATTGAGTCACTGACGATCCCCAGATTTGAGCTAGCTTAAGAACACTTAAAAACAGAGAAAGACTTCACACAGTAAGCTTTAAAGGTTAGTAATTTCGTAATATAACACATTTAGCTTAACAATTCAAATTCATTATACAAAGTGAACTATCACATGGTTCAATTCACATTAATACTCAATCTCATCCATAGTTAATACTCACGTAAACATCCATTTACCTCATGTACATTATCATCAACCACATAGGTTCCATACATACCTGTACCATCACGTAATTATCAAACACATTTACCATTCAGTGCTCAATACCATGATTCGTTCAGTCCTCGTTCAACCTTTGATGAATTTGCACACTCAGTGCCATTTAATTAGCCGAAGCTATGATAGTATTTGCACACTTAGTGCCATCACTTAAATCGAAGATATCTCAAAATCGCGCACTTAGTGTAATTCATCGTAGTAACCATTATATTATAACCAATACACTTCTTTATCTCGCACACTTAGTGCAATTCATCAAAGTTACCATTATAATTAGGCACACATAGTGCTACATTTTATTTCTAGTTCAACATTCACATTTCTATTTATTTCATAACAAATAAACATTGTTTATGCAGTTTGCATTATACATGAACTTACCTCGAACGTAGAATTTACGATTCAAGTCGATCAATCGAGCACTTTGTTCTTGCCTCGATCTAAGTTCGAATTTCTCTTTTCTTGATCTATACATAATCAACTTTAACTCTTTCATTCACCAAATCATTCAATTCAATCCAAATACACATATTTAGGGCATTTTATAAAATAGCCCTCACATTTTCACATTTTGACATTTAAATCAATATTTTATAAAATCACCAAATACACATAATTTCATTATACACATGCCTAGCCGAATTTTCCCCTAGCTCATATAAGCCCACATATTTCATTTATTTCAAATTTTAGTACCTGAATTTGCCATTTTCACAATTTAGCCCAAAATAGTCAAATTCATCAAAAATTCAAAGACAAAATATGTTAATCTATCACATATCTTTCATATTTCATCATCAACCATCACAAAGCTTACCAAATCATCAATGAAATAACTTAAAATTATCATCAATTTCTAAAATTAAGACATGGGCTTGATAGTACGCTAAGCAACAATCACAAAAACATAGAAATCATCAAAAACCGAACAAAACTCATACCTTAATTAAGCCAAAATCTTAGCCGAAACCTAGCAAGCTTATTTCTTTCTTTTTCTTTCAATTTTTCGGCAAACAAGGATGATAATGGCCATAATTTATGATTTGTTTTATTTTAATGAATAATATTATTCTTTTACCAAATTTACCTTTTAAATTAACATTAAAATCCCACTAATATATGTCCATCTTTGTTCCATACATTAATCCAAAGGTCCATTTACCACATAAAGACCTCACACATAATAAGACACATCAATTCGACACTTAATCAAATAGAAGACCACTTTTACATTTTCTGCAATTTAGTCCATTTTGCAAATTAAGCAAACAAACGATAAAATTTTCACACAGAATTTTCACACATGCTTAATCACATACCGTAAACACTAAAAATAATATTAAAATATTTTTGCAACCTCAGATTTGTGCTCTTGAAACCACTATTCCAACTAGAGTATAAATAGGACTATTACAACTCTCTCCCCTTAGGGATTTTCGTCCCTGAAAATCTTACCAGTGAATGGAATTGGATATTGCTTTCTCATAGGATCTTCAGGCTCCCACATAGCCTCTTCCGTGTTTGTGCCACAACATGTTCACTAAAGGAATTTTCTTATTTCTCAGTTCTTTGATCTCAGGAGCCAGAATTTGAATCGGTTCTTTGTTATACGATAAATCTGACTGAATCTCAACCTCAGTAGGGACAATCACATGTGATGGATCAGATCTGTATCGTCGAAGCATCAATACGTGAAACATATTATGAATCTTGTCTAACTCAGGTGGCAACATCAATCTATAAGCAACTAGTTCGATACGTTCGATAATCTCATACGGCCCGATGAACCTCGAACTCAATTTGCCTTTTTTGCCGAATTGAAGTATTTTCTTCCACGGAGACACTTTCAAAAACACTTTATCACCGATCTCAAATTCAATATCTTTCCGTTTCAAATCTGCGTAAGACTTCTAATGATCTGATGCCGCTTTCAAACTATCACGGATCACTTTCACTTTCTAGTCTGTCTCATTAATCAAATCAATCCCCTGAATCTTATTCTCACTAAACTCAGTCCAATACAATGGAGTTCTACATTTACGACCGTAAAGAGCCTCATATGGTGCCATTTAATGCTTGCTTGAAAACTGTTATTATATGCGAATTCAATTAACGGCAGTGTACTGTCAAACTCAAGAATACAACATCTCAACATATCCTTAAGAATCTGAATGATCTGCTCGGATTGACCATCCGTTTGTGGATGAAATGCAGTATTGAAATGTAGCTTCGTACCTAAAGCCTCTTGTAGTTTCTTCCAAAACCGCGAAGTAAACCTCGGATCTCTATCAGACACAATGGATAATGGTACCCCGTGCAATCTCACAATCTCAAAAATATATGATCCGGCTAACTTATCAAGCGAATAATCTATTCTCACTGGAATAAAATGAGTTGATTTCGTTAATCTGTTAACTGTCACCCAAATTACATCTTTCTTTCTTAGAGATAGAGGCAACCTCGACACAAAGGCCATTGTAATTCTCTCCCATTTCCACTCAGGAATCATGATCAATTGTAACAAATCGGATGGAACCTGGTGCTCAGCTTTGACTTGTTGACAAACTAAACAATTTTGAAACAAACTTTGAGATATTCTGTTTCATAACATGCCACCAATAAAACAGTTTCAGATCATTGTACATTTTCGTACTTCCTGGATGAATAGACAAATGACTATTATGGGCCTCGTTCAAAATCAACTGAATCAACTCGGAATTTCTTTGAATACAAATTTGATCTCGGAATTTCAAACAACCATCACCATCAACTCGAAATTCTGAATCAGAATTTAAACCACACTGAGCTTGTTTTGCCATCATCTCAGTATCATTTTCTAGGCATCACAAATCTGACGTATAAACATTGGCCTCACTTTCAACTCAGCCAAAACCGAACCATCATCACACAAATCTATCTGAGTACTCATTTCTCATAAAGCAAATAAAGACTTTTGGCTCAAAGCGTCGACAACAACATTAGCTTTTCCCGGATGATAGTCAATTACTAATTCATTGACTTTTAGTAATTCTAACCATCTCCACTGTCTCAAATTCAATTCTTTCTGAGTCATCAAATATTTCAACCTCTTGTGATCAGTATAAATGTGACACTTCTCACCAAATAAGTAGTGATGCCAAATCTTCAATGCAAATACAATAGCTACTAATTCAAGATCATGTGTCGGGTAGTTCTTTTCATGCGGTTTTAACTGTCTCGAAGCATAGGCTATAACTTTGCCTTCTTGCATCAACACACAGCCTAAACCATTCAATGATGCATCACTGTAAACTATGAATTCTTTACCCAGTTCATTTGAACTAACACTGGTGCCTCTGTCAACAATACTTTCAACTGTTCAAAACTCTGCTGACACTTTTCTGACCACTCAAATTTAACATCTTTCTGTAGCAATTTCGTCAACGGAGTTGCAATCATCGAGAAGCCTTTCACAAACCGTCTATAATGTCCCACTAGTCCCAAAAAACTACAGACTTCTGACACATTTCTCAGAGGTTTCCAATCTAAAATTACTGAAATCTTGCTCGGATCAAACTCGTATCCCCGCAGCTGACATTATATGTCCCAGAAAACCAATCTCGCGCAACCAGAACTCACATTTACTAAACTCTACGTACAATTGCTTCTTACGCAGATTTTGTAATACGATTCTCAAATGCTTGGCATGTTCCGTCTCATCACATGAATAAATCAAAATATCGTCAATAAACACAACGACAAATCGATCTAAATACAGTTTGAATATTCGGTTCATCAAATCCATAAACACTACAGGAGCATTTGTTAGTCCAAAAGGCATAACTAAAAATTCATAATGTTCGTACCTCGTTCTGAAAGCAGTTTTAGGCACATCTGATTCTTTGACTCTCAATTGATAATAGCCTGATCTCAAGTCTATTTTCGAAAACACTATAGCCCCTTTTAACAGATCAAACAAATCATCAATTCGCGGTAGAGGATACTTATTCTTTATCGTCACTTTATTCAACTGTCGATAATCAATGCACATTCTCATAATACCATCTTTCTTTATCACAAACAACACAGGACAACCCCAGGGTGAGAAACTAGGTCGTGCAAATCCTTTATCTATCAACTCTTGCAACTGAGACTTCAACTCTTTCAATTTTGTCGGTGCCATTCTATACGTAGCTATTGAGATAGGAGTCGTCCCCAGCATAAAGTCAATACCAAACTCGACTTCTCATATCGGAGGTAATCCAAGTAGTTCTTCAGGAAACACATCATCAGGAAACTCACAAACCACAGGCACATATTCAACTTTCTTTTCCGTCACTTTTGTTTCTATTACATATGCAAGATAAGATTCACATCCCTTTTTGACATAATTCAAAGCTTTCATCGAAGATATTACAGACGGTAGCCCACTCAAATCATTGGAATCCATTCGAACTATCTTACCATTCTAACTTTTCAAAATAATACTCTTTCGTTTGCAATTCACAATAGCATTATGCAAAGTTAACCAATCCATACCCAGAATTATATCAAATTCGTCAAAGGGTAGCAACATCAGATTAGCTGGAAAACAAATATCTCAAAACATCAATGGACAATTCTTGCACACTTTATCAACCAAAACACACTTGCCTAAGGGGTTTGATACTCTAATTATAAACTCAGTAGACTCAACAGATAGAGTCTTACTAGATACTAGGTTCACACACATATATGAATGAGTAGATCTTGGATCTAACAATGCAATCACATCAGTATCGAAAAGAGTAAAAGTACCAGTAATGACGTCTGGAGATGACTCTTCTTCTCGAGCGTGAATAGCGTAGGCTCTGGTAGGTGGCCCTGCCTCAGATCTCACAGCTGTATCCATTGTCCCTTTCTGACTACCACTCACATTTCTAGTGTTTCTGGGTGGTCTACCCCTAGCTATCGTGTTACTTGGCCTCGCACTTTGAACATTATCTTTCTCAGCTAACTTCGGGCAATCACGAATAAAGTGATCTCGTGATCCACATTTATAACAAACTCTATTATTATACTTGCCCCAGCATTCTCTGATATGACGTCTCCCACACTATCTACATTTAGACTTATTGCTTCTGACACTTCCAACACTAGATTCAATTGGTGTTTGAGTTTTAGGACCAGTATTTTGTTTCACTCGACCTTTACTCGAATGCCTAAATGAAACATTTGAGTGATTGTTTTCATCTCTAAATCTCTTTGACAAAGAATGATACAATTTACTCATCGACCTTTTTCTTTCGCCTCTAGCTTTTGAATCTACTTTTTTCTTTTCTTTACTAAGCTCCTCAGCTTTATAGGCTCTTTCGACAAATACTACGAATTCATTCAAATCAAAAATTCCGACCAGAAGTTTAATGTCTTCATTTAATCCTTTGATGAATCGTATACACATAGTAGCTTTTGTCAAAACACATTCTCGTGCATACTGGCTCAATCTTACAAATTCCCGCTCGTATTCCGTAACAGACATACGACTCTATTTTAGCTCAAGGAACTCTTTACATTTCTGATCTATAAACCGTTGACTAATATATTTCTTCCGAAATTCAGCTTGGAAGAAATCCCAGGTGATTCTTTCTTTCAGAACCACATATATCAATGTTTTCCACCAATGATATGTCGTATCTCTCAACAGTGAAATAACACATTTAAGGCATTCATCAGGAGTAAATGATAATTCATCAAACACTCTAATGGTATTCTTAAGCCAGAACTTAGCTCGCTCGGCATCATCTTCGACTGTGGCCTTGAACTCTTCGGCCCTGTACTTGCGAATTTTATCAACCAGAGGTTTACTCAATCAGATCGAGTCTATAACTTGTGGCACTACAGGAACTTGCGAGGGTGGAGGTGGTTGAACAACCGAATTTGTTCGAATAAACTCTATAAACCACTCACTCATCATTTGGAAGAAGGCTTGTTTTTCCTCTCCCTCATGACTACTAGAAATAGGCCTAGATTCAACCGGCGCTATCCCTTGAGTGGGAGCACGCGCATTACTTTTGACATCGTCAGCTACTGCTTATTCGGGATCCATTTACTATATGAAAACACATTTTTAACTGTCAGGAATCATCACACTATCACAGGCATGTATAGCTAGACTTTCACACGTTACGTTAGTCCTAGAATCGACTAAACCATAGCTCTGATACCAATAAAATGTAACACCCCTAACCCGTAGCCATCGTCGGTCTAGGGTAAAGAAGCATTACCGAACAAAACGAAACATTTATGATCATTTCTCAAACATATAGACATCATCGTTATATCATAGCAAATCATATACATAGAGTCCCTTTAAAAGGTCTACGAGACCTTCAACATGCATTAGGAAAGGGTTGGGACTAAACCTAGCACATAAAAATTTTTTTCGAAACTTAAACATTTTTCAAAGTTACAGAGGTCACACGCCCGTGTGGGCAGGCCGTGTGCCTCACATAGCCTCAGACACACCCGTGGCGAAATAGGGCATACATACTGACTTGTCCACACGGCCACAAGACACGCCCATGTGCCAGGCCATGTGAAATTTAGGGAGGTTACTGACTTGCTCACACGGCCAGTCACACGCCAGTGTGACATCCTGACATAATTCGAATATGGACAGTATTGAACTCAGGTGAGACACACTACTGTGTGCTCACCATTATGGACAATTATAAGCCATTCTTCAAGGCCAAATTGCAACCCAAATTTTGGGTTACGCCTACAAGCATGAAGCCATACTACATTCATATCTCAAATGCATCCAAAACATACCAAAACATGCACCATTTAACCTTCAATTATATCAATTATTTCCATATTCAATTCCAATTCAAGCATTCCAATCCAAAGTATCAACTTCACATCAAACACATGTATTCCATTCATCATTTAATCCTTACCAATTCATAACATCTCTCACAATATCAATATCCCAAATCAACCCATTCAAGCATGAAACATTCCACTTACATATCACCAAAACATATCAATATGATCATTCACACCACATCACATATACATTTATAACTATCATTTTCACATATTCAAAACACATACTAATGTCAGTCAACTATCAAGCCATATCACATGGCAAGAGCTATACATCTCAAAACATTCCATAATCACTAGCCTATACATGCCATATACCAAATATACAACTTCCAAAAGTACCAAAATAGATGGCCAATAGTGTGATTGAGTCACTGACGATCCCCAGATCTGAGCTAGCTTAATAACACTGTATAATAGATAAAGACTTCACACAGTAAGCTTTAAAGCTTAGTAAATTCGTAATATAACACATTTAGCTTAACAATTCAATTTTATTATACAAAGTGAACTATCACATGGTTCAATTCACATTAATACTCAATCTCATCCATAGTTAATACTCACATAAACATCCATTTATCTCATATACATTATCATCAACCACATAGGTTCCATACATACCTGTACCATCACGTAATTATCAAACACATTTACCATTCAGTGCTCAATACCATGATTCGTTCAGTCCTCATTCAACCTTTGATGAATTCGCTCACTCAGTGCCATTTAATTAGCCGAAGCTACGATAGTATCGAACACTTAGTGCCATCACTTAAATCAAAGATATCTCAATATCGTACACACAGTGCCAACTATTATAACCAATACACTTCTTTATCTCGCACACTTAGTGCAATTCATCGTAGTAACCATTGTATTTAGGCACACATAGTGCTACATTTCTTTGAATTCACATTTCAAAATTTCTAGTTCAACCTTCATATTTCTATTTATTTCATAACAAATAAACATTATTTAAGTAGTTTGTATGATACACGAACTTACCTCGAACGTAGAATTAACGATTCAAGTCGATCAATCGAGCACTTTGTTCTTGCCTCGATTTAAGTCTGAATTTCTCTTTTCTTGATCTATACATATTCAAATTTAACTCTTTCATTCACCAAATCATTCAATTCAATCCAAATAAACATATTTAGGGCATTTTACAAAATAGCCTCACATTTTCACATTATGACATTTAAATCCATATTTTATGAATCACCAAATACAAATAATTTCATTATACACATGTGTAGCCGAATTTTCCCTTAGCTCATATAAGCCAACATATTTTATTTATTTCGCATTTTAGTACCTCAATTTCCCATTTTCACAATTTAGCCCAAAATAGTTAAATTCATCAAAAATTCAAAGACAAAATATGTTAATCTATCACATATCTTTCATATTTCATCATCAACTATCACAAAACTTACCAAATCATCAATGGCATAACTCAAAATTATCATCAATTTCTAAAATTAAGACATGGGCTTGATAGTATGCTAAGCAACAATCACAAAAACATAGAAATCATCAAAAACCGAACAAAACTCATACCTTAATTAAGCCAAAATCTTAGCTGAAACCTACCAAGCTTATTTTCTTTCTTTTTCTTTCAATTTTTTGGCGAACAAGGATGATAATGGCCATATTTTATGATTTGTTTTATTTTAATGAATAATATTATTCTTTTACCAAATTAACCTTTTAAATTAACATTAAAATCCCACTAACATATTTCCATCTTTGTCCATACATTAATCCAAAGGTCCATTTACCACATAAGGACCTCACACTTAATAAGACATATCAATTTAGCACTTAATCAAATAGAAGGCCACTATTACATTTTCTGCAATTTAGTCCATTTTGCAAATTAAGCACATAAACGATAAAAGTTTCACACAGAATTTTCACACATGCTTAAGCACATACCGTGAACACTAAAAATAATATTAAAATATTTTTCTGACCTCAGATTTGTGGTCTTGAAACCACTATTTCAACTAGGGTCTAAACTGGAATGTTACACATTCATACATATTCTGCTTCAGGGCAAGCAAGAACTCAAGTTTGGGGTTGTGATAACTCTTGGAAAGAGTTATATCTCAAGCCTCTAAACTTGGTGAATTGCATGTACTTAAGTGGATATATTTTCATTTCTAGGTTATTATTAGAATATTGCATAATAAATCTTGAATTGTGCCTTGAATGTCATTGTAACACCCCTAACCTGTATCCGTCTCTGGAATACGGTAACGAAGCATTACCGTAGAAATGCAACTTTAAAACATACATATCAAATCCTAAACACAAACATATCACAATTCATTCATATACATGCATATTGTCCCCTAATCAAGCCTTCGAGGCCTTAAAACCACTTTAGAAACAATTCGAGACTAAATTAAAATCAATAGGAATGTTCATGAAAAAGTTACAAAATTTAAACTGCAGGGGTCACACGATCGTGTGGCCAAGCCGTCTGACTCATACGGCTGAGACACACGCCTGTGTGTCAGGTCGTGTAACAATCAAAATAGGGACACACGATCGTGTCCCACCTCATGTCCGTGCCCATGTATCTTTCGAAGTTAGGTCACACGGCCAAGCCACAAGCCCATGTTCCAGGCTATGTGTTAGGCCGTGTAACTGCCTGACTTGTATGCCTTAAAACCTATATGGGACACGCGATCGTGTGTCACACACGGCTGAGTCACACGCCCGTGTCTCAGGTCGTATGGACATGAAATTGGCTAAAATCAAACCATTTCCAACACCAACCCAAATGTGTACCTACAAACAATTTGAACCCATGACCAAGGCATCAAAAACATACCAAAATATGCATAAATTGACCAATTCAATAGACCAAAATCATGCAACCAATATGCCATACAATGCACCTCAATCACAATCAATCAAACATGTCCAAACATATGCACAATTGACCATATTTCATTCATACCTATCTAGCTCATTTCTATCACAAAACATAACATAACTTGACCATATTGCAACTATTCCATCACATACCAATTTGGCTAGTGAAACATGCATCAACTTAACTATATTAACACACACCAACAAAGTACCAAAAGTACATCATCTAAAATAACATATACATGCCAAAATTATCAACTAACATCAAACACAAGTCCACCTATACATGCCATTATAACCTTGGGTAATACAACAAAAACTACTGATATAATTGCAGGATAGTGTGATAGATCTCCGATGAGCTTCAAAACCAATCGAGCTTTCATTTATCTATAAACCATAGAAAAGAAAACTACATAAGCATATAATGCTTAGTAAGTTCGTAAAACATGAACATACCATTTCAGGGCATAACCTTAAAATTAAACATGATATAATCCAACCATAAGCTTGGCACCAGCCTAAACATAATCAACAACACATGTTAGTGCATCAACTCATAATTCACTTAAATTAGCATAGGGTAAGCTATGTGTACATGAACAACATCATTTGAAATAATCATATTTATAAACCTAGATGTAGTTTCATTGAACATTTCCTTTTCATAAATTCACAACATAAGTTATTTGAACACTTACCGTTCATTTCCTTTTCATGCCTGTTGAACCATTTAGAATAACATCGGACACGCAGGAAAGCTCACACGAAGTGTGCCAAACATATAGTCATAACCTTTTTTTCCTTTACATCATTGCTCACTCGAGCTGTGAAATGGGTCCACTCACACAAGCTAACTGTAACACCCTTAACCCGTATCTGTTGCCGAAATAGGGTTATGAAGCATTACCGTAAAATCATAACTTAAAACATTCATTTCTAAACATTAGATAAACCATAGCATAATTCATTCAAACACATGCATATCATCCCTTATTCGAGCCCTCGAGGACTTAGAAACACTTTAAAAATGATTCAGGAATAAATCGAAAACATATGAAACCTTAAGGGAAAAGTTGGAAAAATTCACACTGCAGGGGTCACATAGCCATGTTCCTCACATGATTGAGACACATGCCTATGTCTCAGGCTGTGTAACATTCAAAATAGGGATACACGGTCATGTCCATACTCATGTAACTCTCTAACTTGGGTCACATGGCCAAGCCACACGCCTGTGTGCCAAGCCATGTAACTCTCAAAATGGCTTCACATGCTCGTGTGCCAAACTATATGCTAGGCCGTGTAACTTTCGAAAAGCAACCTTTAAAACCTACAGGGGACACATGACGATGTCGCATGGCCGTGTGCCACACATGGCTGAGACACACACCCGTGTCTGTGGCTGTATGGACAAGAAATAGGCCAAAATCAAGTCATTTCTTTCACCCAATTCAAGCATGAACATACAATACATTTTTGCATAAAACCAAGGCCCTAAATCATGTCCAAAGCATGCATAAAATGATCAAATTTCCCTACCAAATATCCATACAACCAATATGCCAAAAGGCACTGCAATCACAACTAATGAACATGTCTTAGCATAAGCATATTTATCCATAATTCAAGCATACACAACTACTTATTTCCTTACTAAAACAAACTCAACTAAATTCCATATCAAACATAACCTAATTAACCACACTTCCAACATGTGAACTCTCACTACTTTGATCATAAACCATACATCAATTTGACCATATAGACATCAACCATTATAGCATCAAAGTGCCAAAAGCACACCAACCAAATTACCATATTTACAAGCCAAACAAAACAACTAGTTCATTAAACAGAATTCACCTATACATGACATTATAACCATGACTAAAATATCAAAATTTACCAATATGATCTGTGGATAGTGTGATAGGTCTCCGACGAGCTTCCAAATCGATCGAGCTTTTGATAATCTATAAAACACAAAAAAGAACAACATCGTAAGTATACAATGCTTAGTAAGTTCGTAAATCATGAACATAGCTTACCATTTCAATGCATAATCTTTAAAAAAAATAGACATGAATCAATCCAACATGGTTTGCCACCCTAAGCATCATCAACAACACAAGTTAGTGATTAAACACATAACTTAGCAAAATCATCTTATGATAAGATAAGTTTCATGAACATAGAATACTTGAATTCATAATTTTTAGAAACATGGTTATACATACTTTGATCATCAATAATTCATACCTTTCCATAAGTTCTTAGCTTAGCAATTGGAACACTTACCGTTCCTTCCTTTTTCATACCTGTTGAACCACTTGGAATAATATCGAATACATAGGAAGCTCACACAAAGTGTGCTAACACATGGTCGAAATCATTTCCTTTTCTTTCCTTTACATAGGTGCTCACTCGAGCCATAAAAGGGTCTGGTCACACAAGCTGACGGTCAAAATGTAGCTACACGATGCCACTCATACAAGCTAACGAGTATCAACAACAAATGTCAAAACTCAACCATTAGTAGCACATTCAGGACCAGCACCCGAAACATGGTAACCCTAATGACATGTCATTTGTATCCTATATATTCTTAAGGTTCAAACAAGGCTTGATAGTAGTTGTAACGTCGTTCGATTTTCGTCGTAATATGATATGATAAATAGCATAATAGCATTTAATTCAAATAACATTAAAATTCTATTTAAACATACAAACTTACCTCAATTTTAAAGATGTTGAAATAGAATCAACTAGTCTGAGACTTTATCTTTCCCTCGATCTAAATCCGTACGAGGCTTAACTTGAGCTAAATAAGCAAATTAATCCATTTAATATTCATTCTATTCAACTCAATCCAAAATTCATACTTTTACAAAATTACCTTTTTGCCCTATTATTTTAACTTCTTTACAATTCAATCCTTAAGCTCGTAATTTAACATTTATGCAATGTCATCCCTATATCATGCTTGTCTATTAACCTAGGGGCTCATATAAATTCACAATTTCATCATGATATTTTACTATTTTTACACATAAGTCCTTAAATGATAATTTCATAAAAATTCACTGAACAAAAGTTGTTTATTTAACAAAAAAGACTCATAATATTTCATAAATTTTCAAGAATCACACAAATACATTCATGGAAAAACCCTAATCCTTTAACATCTTTGCAAATTAGTCCCTTGGCTAGTTAGATTAAGCTACAACAACTTCAAAAACATAAAAATCATTAAAACGAGACAAAACAACACTTACATATAAGGAGAATGTCTAGTCGAATGTTCAAGCTCCTTCAATGGAGTTTTTCAACCTTATTTTCAATGGTAAAGATGAACAACCAAGATGATGTTTTTGTTTTCATTAATTTACTAACATATATTTATTAAATTACATATATAACCTTATTAATTAACTATATAATTTAATGGTCTAATCACCACTTAAATCACTTAAAAAATTAATTTCATAGCTAATAGATACTTCTAACTACTAGAACTCCACTTTTGCATTTTTTTCAGTTTAGTCCTTTTCACTTAATTAGACATGCAAATGCTAAAATTTCTTAATGAAAGTTTTATACGACTCTACTAACATACTGTAGACATTAATATAATAATAAAATAAATATTTTCATGTCGAATTTGTGGTCCCAAAACCACTGTTCTGATTTTATTGAAAATGAGCTGTTACACTGACGATCGGAATGTGAGCTACGCGATGCTGCTCACACAACCTGTTGAGTATCCGAAAAAAATTCCAAGCCTCAACCACCGATAGGACATTCAAGACCAGCACTCAAAATATGGTAACCCTAATGACATGTCATTTGTATCTTATGTATTCCTAAGGTTCAAACGGGACTCGATAATCATCGTAACATTGTTGGATTTCCACATTTGATTTCATGCAAAATAATACATGAATATATAATTCAATATAACATTAAAACATTAATTAATCATACGAACTTACCTCGATGACAAATATGTGGAAATAAGATCAACTAATCCGAGGCTTTAGCTTTTCCTCGATTTAGATCCGTACAAGGTTTATCTTGATCTAAAGAAGAAAATTCAATCCATTTAATATTTATACTATTCAATTTAATCCAAATTGCATACTTTTGCAAAATTACACTTTTACCCCTAATAATTTAACTTCTTTACAATTTAGTCCTTAAGCTCATAAATTGAAATTTAAGCAATTTCGTCCACATTTCATGCTAGCTGAATTTACTAAGGACCTATATCAACCCATAAAAATCAAAATTTCACAATTTTACCACAAATTTTACTACATTTATAAATAAGTCCCTCAATTACAATTTCATCAAAAATCCCTTTACAAAACTTGTTTATTTAACAACAAGGACTCATAATCTTTTATTAAACTTCAAGAAACATGCAAACATGTTCATTAAAAAACCCTAAATCATTAACATTTTTGCAAATTAGTCCCTAGGCTAGCTAGATGAAGCTACAACGACTTCAAAAACATAGAAACCATTAAAGACAGGATAAAATACACTTACATTTAAGGTAATTATGTAACACCCCTAACCCGTATTCGTCACCAGAATAAGGTTTCGAAGCATTACAGAAACATTTAGAACATTTATCAATTAATTCAGGAAAGTTACTATTCATCCACCAAGTTCATTCATAATGCCCCTAAAATGCACCCTTGAGGCCCAATAAGAGCATTAGAATCCAGTCGGGACTAAATCGGGAACTGAGGAAATTTTTTGCAAAATTTCAAAATTTTTCCAAGGTGTAGGGCTCACATGCCCGTGTGACCTTGGGACATGTCCATGCTGCAGGTCGTGTTCAAAACTAGGTAGCTCACTGACTTGCGCCATATGGCCATGCAACACGCCCGTGGGGTAGGCTGTGTGCTTAATTAATTCAATTTGAAGTAGGTGCAGGTTTCACACAGCCAAAACACATGCTCGTGTTCAAGGTCGTGTCTCCCACACGGCTAATACACACGCCCGTGTCTCTGCCCGTATGCTCAATTCTCGAAAGGTATAGGGGGCACGGCCTAACCACATGCCCGTGTTACCAGGCCATGTGACACACACGGTCTAGACACACACCCGTGTGGATAAAATAAAGCCATTCCTAGCTTCATTTCACACCCCATTCTTTGCCATAATCCTACACCACATCTTGTATTCATAACCCAACAAATCCAAGAATTTTATTCAGGTTAATTCTATCATTTATCATGATATATCATCATATACAAGTACTAACTATTTCAAGCATTCTAATCAAGCATATTCCATCCATCATCATGGCATATCATTTCATACATACATGTTTACAATCTTACCTTGTTTTTGTCCTCATTTTAGACATATTTTGATCAACTACTTATCATATATGTGACTAACATATTATGACATTACAAGTATATCAAAACAATAATTACTAGCCATTCCAATGGCTAGATTACAAGCATCGTTTATGATTATATGCCAATATGGCAAACATATCCTATACAGGCCATTACAATCGTATTTGATTTACCATATTGTACCGACATGGGCCGATGGATAATGTGTGTAACGCCCCAAAAATGGGAGGTTTAGAATTTTGCTGAATTTGCTTAAATTCCATGATATGCTTGAACAGGAAGTTATTTGAATGTGTTTGGGGGTTTTTATTAAGCATGGGTTCGAGTCTGAACCTTGGAAAAATTTAAATTTTTACTCATAAGTGAAACTATCAGTTAGCAGTAGGATTTATGTATAATTGTGTGTGTTCTATGATACAAAGGGAGCCTGTGGCCTGATGGTGGTGGCGTCACTAAGATGGCAAAGGGAGTGGGGTTCGAATCCCATGACAAGAAAATAGGGGATTTTATTTTATGTCTTGGTAATGCAAGAGGTAGAGTTTGGATCAAACTCTGCAAAGGAAGTTCAAGAATTGGTCAAGAAATTCAAATGGGAGGCTGGGAGTAATTCAAGGAGGATTTGGTGGAGAATTTGAGGGAGTTTGAATGTGAAGGGAGTTGGCCAAATTTGGGGAGCTTGGGTAGGAAAAGAAATTTCGGCTAGAGGGTTTCAATTGTGCAAATTTGGCTGAGGGGTGTCATTTGATCATTTCGGGATTTGTTCTTTTGAAGCATCTTATGTTTTTTTTTACCATTTGGAACTTTTCCCTTCTATCTTTACTCGCTTTTGCTGGCCATTCTTTGTCAAAACTTGAACGTCGGGTGCTGAGTTCTTCTCTTCTTCATCCCTTGCCGACTTGGCATTGCTCTTTTCTTTTTTCCCTTAATTCATTTCTTGGCGAATCTATTTCCTTTCTCTTTGTTCTTCTTCTGATGACCAAACCTATTGTGGCCTAAACACCCTCTTTTCTGTGTTCCTTCTTTCCTTTGTTTCTAACCTTTTCGAATCTCTTCGATTTTGCGGTACGTGGATACTCTAGCTTAATCTTGGCTGGCTTCTTTTCTATGCTCGATTCTATATCTCTCGAGCTGAAAGGCTATTTTGTTTTCATTTTTTGCCAGGGTTATTTGTATAACAAACACCTTCTCTTCGTTCAAACGTTGCTAGGGACTCGCTTTCCTTAACCAATGGGTAGGCTGATTACCCTTACCCTGCAAGAGATCTCTCGATTGGAGGTAAGTAGCGATAGTTTGATTAAACAGTTTCAATAGTATGGTGATGTTTTAACAAGGGTTGAGACTAATGGTTAGAACTGTTGATTTCATTGGTGCTTAATCTTGGGAGCTTCAACCTAAAACCCATAATAGGTGTGCAATTGTACACCAATTTTGGTTCTGTCAATATGACGCATGAAGGTGTGTATTCACACCCCTGATAGATTGTGAATCAGCTAAAGTCGAAAAATCGTTAAGCCGAAACTTCGGCATCTGAGGGATCTTGAGCGAGCGAGCGCTTGTAGAGATAAATTGAGCCACAATCTTGGCGATATACCGTTGAGGCTGCCATGAACATTCTCGTGGCCTAGGGTCGTAACGGGCCTCGTTGGGCTGAGTGGGCCATTGGGCGCCACGTGGGTAAAATTCACGATAGTGTTAGATAATGGATTGGGCTACGAAGTTCGCATAGTCGCTACCGAAATTTGGCTGAATGGGCCAAACGAGCGTGTGGGCTGAATATTGGGCTTTGGGCCCAATTACACCGTTTTGACCAAAAAGGGTATATGCGTCGCTCGAGGTGACTGTAGGCCTTGGAAAAGTCTATTTTAAGAAAATTACCAAAATACCCTTGATGAGTAAATTACCGAAATACCCTCGTTGGGTAAAATTATCGAAATACCCTCAAAGGGTAAAATTATTGAAATACCCTCGTTGGGTAAAATTACCGAAACACTCTCGAAGGATGAAATTACCAAAATACCCTCGAAGGGTGAAGTTACTAAAACACCCCTGAGAGGTGAAATTACCGTTTTACTCCTAATCGACAAAATGATCGTTATACCCCTAGTGGTAGTAAGAGATGCTGTGTAACATTTATATGATTATGGGTGATTATGTTTGTGACATAATGCATACACGAATTATTTATGACACGACATTTTGCATTGGGGTGGGGATTTGTATTTGGAGGAAGTACTACACTAGTGGCTCTGCCACGTTTTTATCGTTTTAGTGGCTTCGCCATGTATACTGGTTTTAGTGGCTAGGCCATGTTAACTCTTATTAGCAGCTTTGCTGGCTGGGTGGGTCGACTTGGTCCCCACATGGTGTGTTGGCTGAACTAGGTTGGGCTGCATCTCTGTTTTGCAATGTTATGATTTTGGGCTTAGACCCACTCTGTTACTGTATAGGGCTAAAGCCCAGACTGATCTTTACTGGATAGGGCTTGGGCCCAGACTGTCACTGTAATAGGGGATTACAGACTAAGTTCTCGTAACTCACCCTTTTCTTTTAACTGTACAGGTAATCCCCAGCCTTAGAGGATTTAGAGCTGCGAGGGACTCAGAGGTGGCCACACGTTTGCAAATGTTTTGATTTACACATAGATTTCTTTAAGTTATTTATTTTGGGGAGATATTTATGTAATAAGGCCATTCGAGGTTTTAACTTTTATTTGGTGTTAACTTTTTACGTTGACCTGTTAGACTAGGAAACACGGGTTTTTAAAATAATAATTGTTTTCAAAGAAAATCAACACGTTTTCAAATTTTAAAGTTTACTTTTGGAAAGCTTTCGAGAAATTTAATCCTGACTAATAAATGATATGACCAACAAGTGAATATCCAGTTTTGATTTTATAACCCCAACAGTTTTGAAAAGATTTAAAATTTATTAATGAACTATCATCGACAAGCTTGATTTTCAAATAACACTTTGGTGTAACACGTTAGGTACGGTCATAATGTCTAGGCCGAGTTTGGGGTGTTACATTTAGTGGTATCAGAGCCAGGTTACAAAACTCGACTGTGGAATGGGTTTTTGAAAATTTTCTAAACCTGTCTACATTTTGGTTTGGGAAAGAAATGTTGTTACTAAAGGTATGGCACACCGAATCTCTGGCACCAAATCTGTAAGTTCTCTGACACTGTTTTCTGTTATATACTGAAATGATTATATTGAGAAACTACTGTGGATAGTAGTAGTGTACTGAAACTCTTTAGCTAGAGTAAACTGAGACTATAGGAGACTGAAAACTATACTGCGGCTTCGATCTGTGAAAACAATTACTATTTATCATAAAATATGCATTAATAATTATTGGAATTATAAGATGATGAATAAAACTCTTAAAACAGATAAATACGCTATAACGACATGAGCATAAGAGGTCGCAGAAAGGGTACACGTGGCCGCGATAGAGACCGAGGTGCTAGGGCTGGATCTTCAGCATCGGGGCATATGCCTGCTAGGGTGGCACCAGCCTCACTAGTAACTAAGACGGGGTCTCATGATCGAGCCGTTGGGGATGATGCTCTATCCCAAGCAATGTTATGGGTTATTGAAAGGGTTGCTGGAGCAAGTACTGGGTCAGTTGGCCGAGGGTCAATTTCTAAGCGACTCCGGTCTAATGGAGTGAAAATCTTCAAGGACGTTTCTGGTGTAGCCCCAAACGTAGCAGAATATTGGCTAGAGGTTACCGAACGAATAATGGACAATATTGACTATACTGTGGAACAGAAACTGAAAGGAGCAGTGTCCTTACTGAGAGATGAGGCATATCAGTGGTGGCTCACTGTATGAGAGGGTAAATAGGCCGACCGATTGACGTAGGATTTCTTCAAGACGGCCTTTCAAGAAAAGTATGTTGAGGCGAGTCATGTGGATGCCCGAAGGAAGGAATTTCTGAGTCTGGTCTAGGGGAATAGGTCGGTAGCAGAGTATAAGGCAGAGTTCCTGCAGTTGAGCCGGTATGCTCAGGGCATAGTCGTGACTAAGTATGAACGCTGTGTGCATTTTGAGGATGGTCTCCAAGATGAGTTGCGGGTGTTGATAGCTCCGCAGAGGGAGCGAGACTTTGTTGCCCTTGTTGAGAAAGCAAAAATTGCCGAGGATGTGAAGCGCTCAGAGCGCCAGAACCTTGAGAAGGATAGAGGTAGAAATAAGAGGGATTTTGGGCCCTTAAGTTCTTTTGGTGGGCCTAAGAAGTCTAGATCTGATGGGCCAGTCTGAGCTGGGGTCCCTATTGTTTCTACTAGACCGCATCCTTACGCTGATTGCAAGAGAGCTCACCAGGGTGAGTGCTGGAAAAGAACTGGGGCATGTTTCAAATGTGGGTCTATGGATCACCAGGTCAAGAACTGTACGCAGAGGCCTATTCAGATCCAAGTCGCAGGTTAGGCCTTTGTTTAACCAGGGAGAGGTGGTCAGCAGCCACCGAGAGGCCGTGGTCAAGCCGGAGGGGGAAATGGATTGGGTAGAGGTCGTGGAGCACCGGACAGAGGTGCTGGTAACACTGAGGTGAGACAGGCAGCGTTGGTCTATGCTGCTCGGCGCCGAGAGGATGGCGATACTCCTGACATCATAACTGGTATGTTCCTCATTTATAATGTACCATATACCGCTTTAATTGATGTTGGGTCTACACACTCATATGTTGCATGTACTATGTCTGGGATGTTGGGTATGCAATTTGAAATTACTGATAGTGAAATGTCAGTGATAAGTCCACTGGGACAGTCGATTAGAGTGAATAAGCTGTTTAGAGACGTACCCCTAGAAGTCCAAGGGGTTGTCTTTCCGGCGGATTTGATGGAACTGCCGTTTGGCGAATTCGATCTTATTTTGGGCATGGATTGGCTAGTGAAACACCGTGCGAATTTGGATTGCACTGCTAAGCGTATGGTATTGAAATCTTCTGAGGATGAGGAGGTGGTTGTGATAGGGGAGCGAAGGGATTATCTATCTAATGTAATCTCGGCATTAAGGGCTGAGAAACTGGTTCGCAAAGGTTGCGAGGCGTTCTTAGCTTATGTCAGCATATCTGATTCTAAAGGTTAGTCTGTTGAGGATGTTAGAACTTTAAAAGAGTTTCCGGATGTATTTCTCGAAGAGCTTCTTGGGTTGCCTCCAAATCGTGAGGTCAAATTCGGTATCGAGCTCTTACCTGGAACAGCTCCAGTGTCCATCGTCCCTTATAGGATGGCACCGAAGGAGCTGGTAGAGTTAAAGGCTCAAATTCAAGAGCTACTGGACCGAGGATTCATTCGGCTGAGTGTGTCTCCATAGGGAGAACCGGTGTTATTCGTGAAGAAGAAGGATGGGTCCATACGTATGTGCATCGATTATAATCAACTAAACAAACTGGCGATTAATAACAAATACCCTTTACCAAGGATAGACGATCTGTTCGACCAGCTTTGAGGAGCTTCGGCTTTCTCTAAGATAGATATTCGATGTGGGTACCATCAGCTAAGGGTTAAGGAGGCAGATGTTTACAAGACTGCGTTCAGGACTCGGTATGGGCATTACAAGTTTCTGGTTATGCCGTTTGGGTTGACGAATGCACCAGCTACTTTCATGGATATGATGACCGGGTATTCCAACCCTATTTGGACCGGTTCATGGTGGTGTTTATAGATGACATCCTGGTGTATTCAAGAACCGAGGAGGATCATGATTCGTATCTACGGATTGTATTTCAAATACTGTGGGAAAAGAAGCTTTATGCAAAGTTTAGCAAGTATGAGTTTTGGCTGCAGGAAGTGACATTTCTGGGTCATGTGGTGTCTGCTGAGGGGATTAGGGTTGATCATCAGAAAATTGAGGCAGTATTAGACTAGAAACCACCGAATACTGTATCTGAGATTCGAAGTTTTCTGGGTCTGGCTAGGTACTACAGACATTTTTTGGAGTGGTTTTCATTGATTCTGCTCCTCTAACTAACTTGCTGCATAAAGGGGTACCGCTTAATTGGATAGATAAGGAGCAGGAGAGTTTTGAAAAACTGAAGGAAGTCCTGACTGAAGCCCCGGTGTTAATACATCCAGAGTCTAGGAAGGAATTCATTGTCTACTGTGATGCGTCACACACTGGATTGGGATGTGTGTTGATGTAAGAGGGTAAGGTGGTTGCTTACACATCTCGCCAGCTTAAGCTTCACGAGGCGAATTACCCCACTCACGATTTGGAGTTAGCTGCAGTGGTTTTCGCATTGAAGATTTAGAGGCATTATTTATACGGTGAGAAGTCTACTATTTATCCAGACCATAAAAGCCTCAAGTATCTCCTTACTCAGAAGGAGTTAAATCTTAAGCAACAAAGATGGATAGAGTTGCTTAAGGATTATGATTGCTCGATTGAGTACCATCCAGGTAAAGCTAACGTAGTAGCGGATGCACTGAGCTGTAAGGTTGTATCTGACCTGAGAGCGATGTTTGCTCGTCTCAGCCTGTTTGAGGATGGTAGTCTGTTAGCTGAACTACAAGTGAGACCAACCTGGATTGATCAAATTAGGGAAAAGCAGTTGTTGGATAAATCGTTGGTTCCTCGTTTTCAACTAGTTGAGAAGGGGAAGACTGTAGATTTTGGGCTGAATAGTGAGGGAGTACTATGCTTCCATGGGAGAGTCTGTGTACTGAGGGATTCTGAGTTAAGGAAGTCTACACTGCAAGAGGCGCATAGTAGTCTAAACGCTATGAACCTTGGTGGAAACGAGTTATATCGAGATCTGCGTGAACTATATTGGTAGCCAAGGCTTAAGCGCAAGGTTACAAATTTCGTGAGTAAGTGTCTTGATCGTGTTTGAGAGTTTTAATATTTATATACTGAATGATCGAGCCTAGAAACTAAATATCACCATGATTAAGGCAAGCGCACCTATCGAACAGTAGTATAGCTTAGTGGCAAGACCGAAATGTCAAACCCAAGGGAACCAAAAATACTAGTACTGACTTTCTTTCTATTATCTAGCCTAAAATAAAAGGGATTGATGTTTATCCAACTAATTCCTAAACTAAGGATGCCAAGACACAGAGAATGAATTGGGAAATTACTTTTGAGAAAACCAATTGATTAAGACAATACCCGAGGAAGAATCCACCTAGACTTCACCTCTTATTTAACTCTGAACTAGACAATTTATTCACTTGACTTGATCCGTAGGATTCCCTAATTTATATTATTATCTTTTTCGAGACTAATAACGTCTAACCTAAGTTGATTAATTGAAATATCTTTCTAATTAAAACCCCTAGTGTTGCATTAACTTGATTTATGGACTCCCATATTAGGTTTGACCCTAATCCGGTATATTTTCATCGTCCTATCTCTAGGAGTGCGATCAACTCCGCTTAATTTTGCTAGAACTACTCTTAAACAGGGACTTTTGCTCCTCCGAATAAGCACATCAATACTTGAATCAGTATCCTGAAATATTAAACCAAGAATTAAGGACACATAATTAAGAACAAATCAAGTATTTATCATACAGTTCAGAAAACAATAACAAGATCCATCTTAGGTTTCATCCCCCTTAGGTATTTGAGGGTTTTAGTTCATATTTATAAAAGAATACATCTTAGAAGAAATTAAATAACAAAACATAAAGAAAAACCCTAAAACCCCCTGAAGAAAATTGAAGGGAAAATCCACAGTCTTGAGCGTGATCCCGGCTTCTAAGATGGATCAACTGGCTTCGTTCGAGTAATTCCCTATATTCGGCCCTCTCTGGCTTCGCTCCTTTCAAAATCTCTAACAGAGGCCTTCTGTCAAACTCCTCTCTTAGGTTTCCCTCTAGGGTGTTTATATAGGCTTTCGGGATACCTTACTTGGCCCACAAGTATCCTATTCCGAGTGGAATTAAGACGGGTCACGGCAGGGACACGCCCGGGTGAAACGCCCGTGTGAATCAAGTCTAGGGCCGTGTTCGAGTCTGTTAAAGTGGTACGGCCGTGTGGTGAACTCCAAGCCATGTTGATTTCTTACTTTGGCCCATTTTCTCTGTTTTTGGCCTGTTTCTCGTTCTTTTCATCCTCTTATGCTCTCCTAAGTATAAAACATGAAATTGAAGGATTAGGAGCATCAAATTCCACAATTTAAGGGATAAATCATCCAAAAGTATGCCAAATGTGGGATTAAAATATGTATATATTACTGTTTATCAAATGCCCCCACACTTAAGCATTTGCTTGTCCTTAAGGAAAATCCTCCACTCACAATTAAATTTCATTCTTCTCAACTTATAACTCCTATCAATAATGTTTCGAAATAATCCATAGCTAATCATACATTGAGAATTCAACTAAAAGACCATCAAAGTTTCAAACAATCCAAGTTGAGCATTTTATTCATGAAAATATAGGTATTCCCCCTTATCTAAGTAATCACCTTTGATTCAAAATATCATAGAGTTAACATCCTCACTAAGGATTCACTCAAATCACTCGAAGTGTTTAAGGGACAATAAATTAAGCACTTAATAGTGAACATGAAAAGTTATTACCATAGGCTTGCATGAAAATCAAATCTCCACCACTATAAATTGAGATGATACATCGATCAAAAGGTCTTTAAAAAGGTTGTAACGTGGCTTGGTTAGGGGGCATAGTCACGGGCTGAAAGAGGAGGTCAGAATCGAGATCGGATTGACAAATTACCTAACTAGAAAAATAGACTAATAATGAATAATTACATTAATAATACGAGCTTCTTCTAAAGATGTGAGATTTACTGTTTAAGCTCATAAAAACATAGAACTAATAATGGATATACTTTCAACTTTTTTTTTAAGAACAAGTCAAGTACAATAATAAGAATTTAACAACTGAAATGGAAAACATAGTTAGGCAACTTCTGAAATCAAACCTCGATAAAACGGTTAATAGGAAAAATTCTTAATGAATCAAAAAAAGTAAGTCTTGGGTTAATATTAAGGGTAAATCAATGAATGGTTTATTAGGAACAAAGGGGTTCACTAGGGGTTAATTATGAAGGTAGGCCTTTTGGGAAGTAAGTGGGTTAAATCCTAGCTGCCTTTATCATTTCAGTAAATCAAATCAAAAGTGTGGTCTCGACAAGCATAATCGAAGCAAGTTCTAGAATAACAAATCAATATTGACTCACTCAAAGCAACAATAAAAGTGAGCCAGAAAAGAAAATGCTCTCAAAGGCTCAAGATCTTACAGAAATTATGTTTTTGATGTCAACCCTGTGAACTTCAAATTTCAAGATAATACCTAAACTTGGGGAAACAACCTAGCAAATTTTTTTTTTCAAAAATCAACTTATCATGCTTGATTCTCTAAATCCTTCAAGTTTAAATAATCAATGCACAACTGCCTATGTTTTAATTCAAGAATTATAAATAAAAATCATAAATCAATCAGAATTTGTTCTAATAGTAATATGATAAAGAAAAGACAAAATTCAGGGATTTGAGAATAATGCAAAAAGTTTTCTGAATGAAATTCACCCCCACACTTAAGATGTACATTGGCCCCAATGTACAAAGATAGATATCTACAATATATAATCATAAGATGAGGAGAGAAGTGAACTTCCTGAATTTTGGATGAAGTCAAGGAAAAGATACGGTAAGTTGGGCATAGATGAATGTGGCGGTGGTGTCTATGGTCGTGGTGTGGTGATTCCCAAGCAGCCTGTAGAACCTAAATCAAAGAAATCAAAATGTAATAATAAAAATTAATGACAAGAAAGATAAAGGGAAGGAAAATAAAGGAGAAGAGAAAAGAAAAAGAAAAATTAAATGAACTCAAATGTGCTTCGTTTCTTCGACATGGGAATGGTGGTGTAAAGAAAGAATGAGGGAATGGGGGAAAGGGAAATGAAGGGGGAGAGATAATAGTCAAAGAAAGGGTGTGGTGGCTAGGGTTTAATTGAAGAAGAAATTGGAGAGAAAGTGAGAAAAGGGGGGGTTTAAATAGGAAAGAGGGATCTGATGGCTTCCCATGCCCGTGTGCCATGGGCGTGTTAGGTCACATGGCCGTATCGCACGATCGTGTTATGCTTTGTTTGTTTTTCCCACTCCCGTGTAGTGGTCACCATGCCCATATTGATAAATCAGTGTCGACCACGGCCGTATCGCACGGTCGTGGCATTTTATCACTGCCCGTGGTTTGGAGATTTTTCATCCTTGGCTCGTACGATCTCTGGCACGCCGGTGTGTAAATCCATGGTGTCCACACGGCCACGGCTACGCCCGTGTGTAAGGTCGTGTGGCAGGGAAAACTATGTTTCATTAATTTTGTTAGTTTGTAGTTAGATGCTGAAAGTAAAAATAAAAATAAAAATATGAAAATTAATGGGATTAGTGTTCGAGTTGCCTCCCGAGAAGCACTCGTTTAAAGTCTTAAGCTAGACTTACCTCTCATTCGCGTATTCATGGTGGTTTGAAGAGTTAAAACTCCTCTCCCCTGCTATCAGTCCTATGATTCTTATATAGTTCGAGTTGAGTAGTGTTTACCTTAAAAGTGCCGAATATAGGATTAGTTACCTCCACTGTTCCATATGGGAGGACATTCAGCACCGTGAAAGAGATCTCTTCATTTGTATTCATGTCTGAAGTGGAGATTCGAGGGTCTGTCTTATCCAACAATACTTGATCCCTGATCTAAAATTTGTTTGTCCCATGGAGTGGCTTTGGTTCTGCTTGGTGTGTTCCTAGTTTCTCCTTGAAATGTGTCTTCCACTCGTCTAGTTCATCAATCTGAAGCCGTCGTTCCTCGTGAGTTATGTCTTTGTTGGCGCAAGGTGTAGGATGTGGCTCAGCTGTGTAGTTTCGTGGTGTTTCTTGTAAAAGAGTTTTGAACCAAATGGTCATTAATAGAATCTATGTTCTCACCTTTATTACTTGATGTCCTAGCCGAGTCAAGAGCTTGAAGAGTGATCGTCTCGTCACCTACACGAAGAATGAGTTCACCTGTACCAACGTCAATTTTAGTTCTAGCAGTTACTAAAAAGGGTCTTCCTAAAATCAAAGGAATATTATTGTCCTCATCCATGTCTAAAACAACAGTCTACTGGGAATATGAATTTGTCAATTTTCACTAGTACATCTTCAATTATACCCTTAGGAATTCTAATAGTTTTATCAGCTAATTGAATGCTCATCCTAGTTTGTTTGGGTTTCCCAAGACCTAGCTGTTTAAACATTTTATAAGGCATAACATTTATGCTTGCCCCTAAATCAGCTAAAGCATTATCAACAGATAAACTATCAATTAAGCATGGAATTTTAAAACTCCCTGGATCTTTTAACTTTCACGGTAGTTTATTTTGTAGAATTACTGAGCACTACATTTAGCTCCACATGCAACGCCTCGTCTAACTTCCGTTTGTTTGTCAAAAGCTCTTTTAAAAATTTCCTTGAATCTGGCATCTGTGAAAGAGCTTCAAGAAACAATAAGTTAATATGTAAGTTCTTTAAAAGTTTAAGAAATTTACTGAATTGTTCATCTGTGAGGTCTTTCTTCATCGCATTGGGGTATGGCACACGAGGTTGGTACTCTGTAATTACCGGTTTTGGTTTATCATGGCTTACCTCAACCTTACCTTCCTCTACCACATTCTCTTGCCTCAATTTTGCTTCATCTAACCCTTCACTATCGCGGGAAGTAATGGCCTAAAGTTGCTCCTTTGGGTTAGTTTCAGTGTTGCTTGGTAAGCTGCCTTGTGGTCGTTCAGATATGATCTTAGCAAGTTGTCCTAATTGGTTCTTGATCCCTTGAATTGATGCTTCTTGATTTTTGAGAGTTGTTTCGGTGTTTTGGAAACAGGTTTCTGACACTGCGATAAATTTTGTTAGCATATCCTCAAGGTTCGACTTCTTTTCTTGTGGATAGGGTTGCTGTTGAAAGCCTGGAGGGGTTGTTGTCTTTGATTTCTTTGGCCACCCCATGAGAAGTTGGGGTGGCTTCTCTAACCTGGATTGTAAGTGTTACTATAAGGGTTATTTTGAGGTATAAAATTGTTACCCATATAGTTCATCTGTTCGTTTTCTATGCCAGGGTTGTAGGGTGGGTATTTTGTATTGCTCATCCCTCCTCCATTTGTATCGCACTGCATAATCGGATGTACCTGCGAAGAACCACACAAACTATCAATATTTTTATTTAACATCTCTACTTGATTTGATAGCATGGTTACTGCGTCGAGGTTAAAAACACTGGCAGCTTTTGTTGGCCTTGTCCTTGTAACTTGCCACTGATAGTTGTTCAGTGACATCTCCTCTATAAACTCATAAGCCGCTTCAGGGGTTTTGTTATTCAAGGTTCCACTGGTGGCTAAATTAATCAGCTACCCGGTTGAGGGGTTCACACCGTTGTAAAAAGTTTGAACCTATAACCACAAAGGTAACCTATGGTGAGGGCACCTCCTTAGTAGATCCTTGTATCTCTCCCATGCGTTGTAAAGTGTCTCTAAATCCATCTGAACAAAAGAAGAGATATCATTCCTAAACTTAGCCGTTTTAGCTGGCGAAAAGTATTTTAACAAAAAATTTTCGGTCATTTGTTCTCATGTAGTGATTGATCCTCGGGGTAACAAGTTCAACCACTATTTAGCTTTGTTCTTCAACGAAAAGGGAAACAATCAAGGGCGAATGACATCGTCAGAAATGCCATTTATTTTGAAAGTATCGCAAAAATTTAGAAAATTTTCCAAGTGATTGTTTGGATCTTCATCCTACAAACCATCAAATTGAACAAATTGTTGTATCATCTGAATTGTGTTAGGTTTCAGTTCAAAATTATTTGTAGCAATATCAGGTCTAACAATACTTGACTTAGTTCCTGTTAAATTAGGTTTAGCGTAATCATACATAGTACGAGGAGCAGGATTTTGATTAACCGGGTTTGCGGCAATCACAGGAGGTAGCGGATTGTTATCAGCCATCTCTTCGATAGTGTTGGTATCGTCCTCTTGCTCTTCTTCTATGTATTGAAGGCTTTGCCTTATTTCTCTGCGGTTTCTGCGAATGGTACCTTCTATATCACTGTAAAAAATCAAGGGTCCTGACGGGTTCCTTCTAGTCATAAACTAGAAAATCCTATCACAATAAATAATAGAGAGATTTAGAAAACTAAAAATAAAAATTAGAAAGAAATAAATAAATAAATAAAAGAAAAATTGCTAAAGTAATAAAAATTGAGCGTTCCTAACATTTCAGTTCCCCGGTAACAACGCTAAAAACTTGATCATGTCTAAGAGTTTTAGTATTTATATAATGAATGATCGAGCCTAGAAACTAACTATCACCACGATTGAGGCAAGCGCAACTATCGAATAATAGTATAGCTTAGTGGCAAGACAGTAATGTCGAACCCAAGAGAACCAAAAATACTAGTACTGACTTTCTTTCTATTATCTAGCCTAAAATAAAAGGGATTGATGTTTATCTAACTAATTCCTTAACTAAGGATGCGAAGACACAGAGAATGAATTGGGAAAATACTTTTGAGAAAACCAATTGATTAAGACAATACCCGAGGAAGAATCCATCTAGACTTCACTTGTTATTTAACTCTGAACCAGACGATTTATTCACTTGACTTGATCCGTAGGATTCCCTAATTTATATTATTATCTCTTTCGAGACTAATAACGTCTAACCCTAGTTTGATTAATTGAAATCTCGTTCTAATTAAAACCCCTAGTGTTGCATTAACTTGATTTATGGACTCCCATATTAGGTTTGACCCTAATCCGGCAGATTTTCGTCGTCCTATCTCTAGGAGTGCGATCAACTCCGCTTAATTATGCTAGATCTACTCTTAATAGGGACTTTTTCTCCTCTAAATAAGCACATCAATACTTGAACTAATATCCTAAAATATTAAAGCAAGAATTAAGAACACTTAATTAAGAACACATCAAGTATTTATCATACAGTTTAGAAAACAATAACAAGATCCATCTTAGGTTTCATCCCCCTCAAGTATTTGAGGGGTTTAGTTCATGTTTATAAAAGAATACATCTCAGAAGAAATTAAATAATAAAACAAAAAGAAAAACCCTAAAACCCCATGAAGGAAATTGAAAGGAAAATCTTCAGTCTTGAGCGTGATTCTGGCTTCTGATATGGATCAACTGGCTTCCTTCGAGTAATTCCCTATATTCAGCCCTCTCTCGCTTCACTCCTGTCAAAAGCCCTGATAGAGGCCTTCTGTCAAGCTCCTCTCTTAGGTTGCCCTCTAGGGTGTTTATATAGGCTTTCGGGATACCTTACTTGGCCCACAAGTATCCTATTCCGAGTGGAATTAAGACGGGTCATGGCAGGGACACGCCCGTGTGAAACGCCTGTGTGAATCAAGCCCAGGGTCGTGTTCGAGTCTGCTAAAGTGGCACGGTCATGTGGTGAACTCTAGGCTGTATTAATTTCTTACTTTGGCCCATTTTCTCCGTTTTTGGCCCGTTTCTAGTTCTTTTCATCCTCTTATGCTCTCCTAAGTATAAAACATGAAATTAAAGATTAGGAGCATCAAATTCCACAATTCAAGGGATAAATCATCCAAAAGTATGCCAAATGTGGGATTAAAATATGTATATATTACGGTTTATCATGTCTGACATGCCAGCAAGTTAAGGCTGAGCATCAACAGCCCTCTGGATTACTTCAACCCGTTAAGATTCTACTTTGGAAGTGGGAGAGGGTAACCATGGACTTTGTTAGTGGGCTACCCTTGACGCCTACTAAGAAGGATTCGGTATGGGTTATTGTTGATCGACTAACTAAATCTGCCCACTTCATACCGTTCCGCATGGATTATTCATTGCAGAAGTCGGCTAAGTTATACGTGGCTGAGATTGTGAGACTACATGGGGTACCAGTGTCTATCATTTTAGACAGAGATCCTAGATTCACATCACGATTCTGGAGAGTGTTACACAAAGCTTAAGGTACAAGGTTGGATTTCAGCACGGCATTCCATCCTCAGACTGATGGTCAGTCAGAGAGGGTGATACAGATATTGGAAGACATGCTAAGAAGCTGTGTAATTGATTCCAAAGGTAGTTGGGAAGACTACTTGCTGTTAGCAGAGTTCGCATATAACAATAGCTACCAATCCAGTATTCAGAGGGCACCGTACGAGGCGTTATATGGTTGTAGGTGCCGTACTCCTACTTGTTGGACAGAACTGGGTGAGCGGCGAGCTTTGGGGCCAGATTTGGATTCTAAAACAGAAGAGAAAGTAAAGTTGAATCGAGGTCGATTAAAGGAGGCATCGGATAGGAAAAAGTTGTATGCGGATTTAAAGCGTAAAGAGATAGAGTACAGTGTGGGGGATTATGTCTTCTTGAAGGTCTCACCATGGAAGAAGATTTTTAGTTTTTGGACGGAAGGGAAAACTGAGCCCTAGATTCATCGGACCTTACTGGATATTAAAGCGAGTGGGACTGGTCACCTATCGACTTCAGTTACCTCCTGAGTTGAACCGGATACATGATGTGTTCCACGTCTCTATGCTGAGGCGACACCGCTCTAATCCCTCACATATAGTGTCGGTGGAGGAGATTGAAGTTAGACCTGATCTGACTTTTGAGGAAGAACCGGTGCAGATACTGGATTGTGACGTTAAAGTGTTAAGAAGGAAATCTATTCCATTAATCAAGGTGCTTTGGCGTAATCATGGTTCAAAAGAAGCCACGTGGGAGCTTGAGGAGGCGATGCAACAGCAATACCCTCACCTCTTCTGACTAGGTAAATTTCGAGGCCGAAATTTCTTTAAGGGGGTAGAGTTGTAACGCCCTAAAAATAGGGGGTTTAGAATTTTGCTGAATTTTCTTAAATTCCATGATGTTCTTGAACGGGTAGTTATTTGAGTGTGTTTGGGGGTTTTTATTAAGCCTGAGTTCGAGTCTGAACCTTGGAAAAATTTTAATTTTTGCTCATAAGTGAAACTGGCAGTTAGCAGTTAGACTTATGTATAATTGTGTGTGCTCTATGACACAAAGGGAGCCTGTGGCCTGATGGTGGTGGCGTCACTAAGATGGCAAGGGGAGTGGGGTTCAAATCCCATTACAAGCAAATAAGGGATTTTATTTTATGTCTTGGTGATGCAAGAGGTAGAGTTTGGATCAAACTCTGCAAAGGAAGTTGAAGAATTGGTCAAGAAATTCAAATGGGAGGCTGGGAGTAATTCAAGGAGGATTTGGTAGAGAATTTGAGGGAGTTTGAATGTGAAGGGAGTTGGCCGAATTTGGGGAGCTTGGATAGGAAGAGAAATTTTGGCTTGAGGGTTTCAATTGTGCAAATTCGGCTGAGGGGTGTCATTTGAGCATTTCGGGATTTGTTCTTTTGAAGCATCTCGTGCATTTTTTTTTACCATTCGGGACTTTTCCCTTCTATCTTTACTCGCTTTTGCTGCCCATTCTTTGCCGAAACTTGAACATCGAGTGCTGAGTTCTTCTCCAAAGTTCTTCTCTTCTTCATCCCTTGCCGACTTGGCATTGCTCTTTTCTTTTTTCCCTTAATTCATTTCTTGCCAAATCTATTTTCTTTCTCTTTGTTCTTCTTGTGATGACTGAACTTATTGTGGCCTAAACACTCTATTTTCTGCGTTCTTTCTTTTCTTTGTTTCTAACCTTTTCGAATCTCTTCGATTTTGCGGTAAGTGGATACTCTAGTTAAATCTTGGCCGGCTTCTTGTCTATGCTCGGTTCTATATCTCTCGAGCTGAAAGGCTGTTTTGTTTGCATTTTTTGCCATGGTTATTTGTATAACTAACTCCTTTTCTTCATTCAAATGTTGCTAGGGAATCGCTTTCCTTAACCAAGGGGTAGGCCGATGTCCCTTACTTGCAAGAGATCTCTCGATTGGTGGTAAGTAGTGATAGTTTGATTAAACGGTTTCAATATAATGGTGATGTTTTAACAAGGGTTGAGACTAATGGTTAGAACTGTTGATTTCATAGGTGCTTAATCTTGGGAGCTTCAACCTACAACCCATAACAGGTGTGTAATCGCACAACGATTTTGGTTCTGTCGATGTGACGCATGAATGTGTGTATTCACACCCCTGATAGATTGTGAATCGGCTAAAGCCGAAGAACCGTTAAGGCAAAACTTCGGCGTCTGAGGGCTCTCGAGCGTGCGAGCACTCGTAGAGATAAATCGAGCTACAATCGTTGGTGATAGACTATTAAAGCTGCCACGAATTTCGTGAGCTAAGGTTGTAACGGGCCTCGTTGGGTCGAGATAGGCTATTGGGCCCATGGGTCCCACGTGGGTAAAATTCACGATAGTGTCAGATAATGGATTGGGTTGCAAAGTTTGCATAGTCGTTACTAAAATTGGGCTAAATGGGCCACACGAGCTTTGGGCCCAATTACACTGTTTCGCTCAAAAAGGGTATCTGCGTCACTTGAGGCGATTGTAGTCCTTCAAAAAGGCCATTTTAGGAAAATTACCGAAATACCCTCGATGGGTAAATTATCGAAATACCCTCGATGGGTAAAATTATTGAAATACCCTCGATGGGTAAAATTACCAAAATACCCTTGATGGATAAATTACTGAAATACCCTCGATGGGTAAAATTATCGAAATACCCTTGATGGGTCAAATTACCGAAATACCCTCGATGGATAAATTACCGAAATACCCTCGATAGATAAATTACCGAAATACCCTCGAAGGGTAAAATTACTGAAATACACCCGTTGGGTAAAATTATCGAAACACCCTCAAAAGGTGAAATTACAAATATACCCTCGAAGGTGAATTACCAAAATACCCCCGATGGGTGAAATTATCGTTTTACCCCTAATCGACAAAATGACTGTTTTATCCCTAGTCGTAGTAAGTGATGTTATGTGATATTTATATGATTATGAGGGATTATGTTTGTGACATACAGCATACATGAATTATTTATGACACGACATTCTGCATTGGGGTAGGGATTTGTATTTGGAAGAAGTACTATACTAGTGGCTCAGCCACGTTTTTCTCGTTCTAGTGGCTCCGCCACGTATACTGATTTTAGTGGCTTGGCAACGTTAACTATTATTAGTAGCTTTGCTATGTTATTATTAGCAGCCATGCTGCGATATTGGTGTGCTGTCTGGGTGGGTCGACTTGGTCCCCACATGGTGTGTTGGTTGGTACGAGTGGTGTGTTGGCTGAACTGGGTTGGGTTGCATCTCGGTTTTACATTGTTATGATCTTGGGCTTAGACCCACTCTATTACTGTATAGGGCTAAAGCCCAGATTGATCTGTTACTGGATAGCGCTTGGGCCTAGACTGTCACTGTAATAGGGGATTACACACTAAGTTCTAGTAACTCACCCTTTTCTTTTAACTATACAGGTAATCCCCAGCCTTAGAGGATTTGCAGCTGCGAGGGACTCGGAGGTGGCCACACGTTTGCAAATGTTTCGATTTACATATAGATTTCTTTAAGTTATTTATTTTGGGGAGATATTTATGTAATAAGGCCATTCGAGGTTTTAACTTTTATTTGGTGTTAACTTTTTACGTTGACCTGTTAGACTAGGAAACACGGGTTTTCAAAATAATAACTATTTTCAAAGAAAAGCACACGTTTTCAAATTTTAAAGTTTACTTTTGGAAAGCTTTCGAGAAATTTAATCCTGACTAATAAATGATATGACCAACAAGTGAATATCCAGTTTTGATTTTACAACCCCAGCAGTTTTGAAAAGATTCAAAATTCAGTAATGAACTATCATCAAGAAGCCCAGTTTTGAAACAACACTTTGGTGTGACACGTTAGATCCGGTCGTATCGACTAGATCGGGTTTGGGGTGTTACAGTGTGAGTGAACTCTGCCAAGCTTCCAATCCAACGAGTTTCCAATTTACTCTAAAACAGGGGAAAATAAAATGGGGTAAGCATAAAACGCTTAGAAAGTTCGTATAACATGGTACTTAACTTACCATTCATCCTATTTTGAGGTAACTATGTAAGGCATATTCACTTAATTTGACCTCAAGCCTACACACATCCTCATTGGCCTTGTTAGTCATATAATCCATGATATCATCAAGACATGTATAAGCTCAATCATCAATCAAGTTTCCACACATATATGCTTTCCACAACATGCATTCATTAAGCATGTATATATCATCTTTTATTATTACAAGTACAGTTTCATAGTAGTTCGTTTCAAGTTCAGATCGTTTCATCTCAGGACTTTACTCATTTTATTCTAGTATTAAGGTCACCAAGTAGTAGTACACTGAAGGTGTACAAATATATAATCAAGGATGAACACTCTCATCAAATAATTTCCATGTACAATTATCATCTTTTCATATTTTCATACACCACTAGTCATAAATCATCACTTCCTTGTATTTCAAGTAATATCATTTTTCATGTCATATTTCATATCATATATATATATATACCATTCCATGTCATTTTGTCTTAAATTCATATTTGCCCTTATCAGAGCTTTACCCGTTGAAATTATTCGAAATATCGATGGATACATAGGTAGTACACTCGAGGTGTACGAATTAGAATCCATCAATTCGTGTCCAATGGTACCCATATGGTACAATTTCAGAGAGTACACTCTCGAGCCACATATATGTAAACAACAGGATTACAAGTCCAGGCTAAATCCTTTTTACGTCATATGCTCTAAAAAGCTTGATTTGGATTACCCATCTGGGCTAAATCCAATCCATAACATATGCTCGAGAGGACTTATATCAAGATTACCCCTTCGGGCTAAATCCTATTAGAATTGAGGTCGAAGGATTACTCATCCGAGCTAAATCCTATCTGCAACAAATTAGGACCTCTTCCATTTTGGAAAATCACAAATCCATCGATTTTCCATTTATTCAACCGGGATTAAACACTTTTCAAGCATTACCGGGCATTTGATTATTTCATACCTTTGTAACATTTATTTTATTTGAGTGAAACACATTCCCTATTCATGTCAAGCATACAGGTAACATTTTATTCATTTACCATTTTATTGGGCATTTTCATTTATCGAGCTATATAGAGTAGGTGATCATTTCACATATTTATGACATTAATAAAATTCACAAACACAACATTTAAATCAAGCATAAAAACATATACAATTTAGTTACACGACCTTACCTCGACAAAGGTTCGTGTATATAAAATCTACTAATCCGACATTTTCCTCATTCCTCGTTCTAACTCTGAATTTGGTCTATCAGTATCTATACTAGGAGATTTAACATCAATTTATCATATTTTACATTCATGTGGAATAAATTTTCATCCTAGGGAAAATTACTATTTTGCCCCTTACTTTTTCATAAATTCCATTTTTGTCCCTAGGCTTAGAAAATGAAATTCATGAAATTCGACCCTCTACCCAAGCCTAGACAAAATATACATACAACTTTTACAGCACATACATTTCACAAATTTAGCATTTTCCATGGATTTTCACCAATTTTCATTTTAGTCCCTAAATCAAGTTTTCATGAAAAATCACTTTGTAAAAGTTGTTTATCTATCATCAATCTTCATTTTCTACCATCAATTTCAAATTTCCAGCATACACATACTTGACCTAATTTTTATACTTTCATAACTTTTCAAATTGATCCCCCAAATAGATAGTTTTTCTTAATGGTGTAATTACCATATAAGGACCTCTAGTTTTGAATTCCATAGCTATTTGATCCTTCTAGTTAGTAGAATCCAACTTTTACATTTTATGCTATTTGGTTCTTCTCGTAATTAAGAACATAATCGATAAAATTTTCCTTTCAAAATTTTCACACGACATTTCTACTACACTATGGATCATATAATAAAATAAAAATAAATTTTATTTTTCGGCTCGAATTTGTGGTCCCGAGACCACTGTTCTGATTTCACCAAAATAGGGCTGTTACAACTCTCCCCCTTAAGAAATTTTCGTCCTCAAAAATTTTACCAGTAAGAAGATTCATGCATTACTTTCTCATGTTTCTATCCTGTTCCCAAATAGCTTTCTCTATATCATATCATTGTCCAAGAACTTTCACTAAAGATACCTTTATACTTTTCATTTCTTTCACTTCACATGCTAGAATTTCAACCAGTCATTCGTTGTATGTCATGCCAAGCTGAATTTAACATTTATCAAAGCAATAACATATGATGGGTCTGATCGATTCTGTCATAACACATATACTGGTAAAAATATTATGAATTTTGTAGAACTCTGATAATAATACCAATCAATACGAAACCAGTCCAATTCTTTTCAATAATCTTTATGACATGATAAACCACAGACTTAATTTGCCTTTACAGGCAAACTAGGTAACTTTCTTTCATGGTGAATCTCCAAAAATACTTTGAAACTATCAAAAACTCTATTTCTTTTCATTTTAGATCCATATCGGATTCCTGACGATCAAGTGTTACTTTTAAACTGTCTCTGGTCCCTTTCATCTCTCTTTGGGTTCAACGAATCAAAACTACCACTTGTATATTTTCTCATTGAACTCCATCCAAAACACTGGAGTTTTGCATTTGTGATTATATAAAGCCTTGTACAGTATAATTTTATACTTGACTGTCAACTATTATAATAAGCAAATTTAACCCAAGGCAATTACTTTTCTTAGTTACCTTCAAATTCAAGTACACAACATCGAAGTATATCTTCCAAAATCTGAATCATATGTTAAGATTGATCATCCGTCTGAAAATGAAACACAGTACTAAAATGTAACCGTATACCCAGAGTTTCTTGTAACTTGTCTTAGAGTTGGAATATGAACTATAGATCTCTATCAAAAATAACAAGAGCTAACACATCATGTAATCAAACAATTTCAAAAATAGATTATTCAAGCAACCTATCAAGTGAGAAACCCATTAATACCAGGATAAGATGTGCAAGCTTCGTCAAACAATCGACAATTACTCAATTCATATCTTTCTTTTTCATGGTCAGAGAGAATCCTGATGTAAAATCCATAGTAATTGTGTCCCATTTCTATTTTGGTATTTTCACTGACTATAACCATCTTGAACGTATCATCTCTATCTTGTTGATACATCCAGCATTTAAATATAGATTCAAAAATACCACATTTCATTTCGGCTACCAATACATCCTTTTCGAATTATTATGCATTTTATCATTTCCCATATAAACAGACATAGTACAACTGTGATCATTCATGTAAAGTTTTCTGTAAAAGTTCCAAATTCTTCAGTACACAAGCTCTGTTTCTGAATAATAGGCATTTAGCAGTTCTACTCTGAAATTCTGAATAAAAAATTATTTCACACTGTATTCATTTAACCTACAACTCATTATCACTTTTCTGGGTTTCATTAATCTATTGTAGAAACATCGATTTAGCTCCATACTCGGTTAAAATTGAGCTATTATCAGACAATCATAACCAGTATCCATGGCTTGCAAAGTAAACAGAGATTTTCTACTCAGAACATCTGTAACTACTTTCGTTCTTTCCAAGTGATATGCAATTATCAAATCATAATGTTTCAATATTTCAGACCATATACACTATCTCAGATTCAAATCTTTTAGCAATATCAGATACTTCAAACTTTTATAATCGGTGGATATACAATTTTATTCAGCAAACAAGTAATATTATCAGATTCCAATACAAAAACAATATCTATCAATTCTAGATCATGTATCGGGCAATTCAAAATCAATAGCTGTCACTCTTATATCATATATTGGGTAATTCTTTCCATGTAGTTTTTAACTGTCTAAAAATACAGGTTATTACTTTGTCTTACTGCATCAAATCACAATCTAATTCTATTCAATGTTACATTACTGTAATAACAAGTTCCTTACCCAATTCAAGCTGAATTAGAATCAATACTTTGATTAATAAAGCTTCCAACTAGTCGGAACTTTACTGATATTTATCGGTCCATTCAACTCTTACATCTTCTCTATAATATCTATGTCATTCATGTAGCTACTTCAATTATTAGCATCGAAGCTTTGAGTTTTTCCAAAGCTACAACCATCAGATAGATAATAGATATTAACATTTCAACCGTATTGATAAAACAACACTTTAATATCAATAGTGTACCTCAAATCAGAAGAGGGAGAACCGAAAATGGCCCCAAGAATAACCAATGCAGTAATTCAGTTTCTATAATCTGTGATCTCTATCACCATACCTCATGATCGAGTCAATATTTATTATGGTAATGAATGTAATTACCTCTGACCGATGAATATCTATCTCAGATAAACCATATTTAAATAATAGAGAGACTGATGATATCTTAGAGAAAATTCAGAAGAGTAATATCACGTATTCATCGTTAGAAACAACTATGATAAAGACAATATAATTTGCATATTCGCAATTCAGGGCTTCAATCAATTGAAGTAGTAAATAACATCATATGAACCTTATCATTAAATCTTATATCAATCATGATGAATTAGAAACCCAAGTAAGGTAGAGCGATACCGTTCATGAATCAACCAGACTTACAGTAATTCCATCTATCATAATTTACTAGCCTTTCGATACAATAAATTTTGCATCTGAACATGCACAACTTCACATGCCTCTAAGAATAACAATACACATAGGATACCTGTATAAAATACCTAAAAGGGATTGCTGTAATATCTACTCGATTATAACAACTGTATTCAATATTTTTGCAATTTTATCACTATTCCACTAACATATATAGTCATCAATAATCTCACATCATTCAGTTCACTTGCGAAGCTTATTCGGAAGAATTTTCAGTTAACCCATTCTGTAGATACCATATCTGAATCAATCAATTTCTCATAAATAACTTATTTCTTTAATGGGCATTGTATATCCTAAACAATTTTCAGAAAAAATCTGATATCTCTCTTAATATCGTATTTACTTATTAACCTATTCTCATTCTGACTACGTCATTAGTCATTCTGCGTTTGAACTATTCTTTCACACTTATGAACTTAGTCAACATAAATCTTGTAAATTTCATCGTATAAAACAATACTAGTAAAGGGTGGAGATTGTAAGCCTCAAAATTTAACTTTCATATATATGCTCATATAATATAACATTTATCATTTTCATGTACTATAAAACATCTATCCATACCTTTTTTTAATTCTATTTCATCATCAGTAACATTTTACTTAGATACTTGAGTATCTCTTTCGGAATTAGCTCGATTGGAAAACATCTCTATCTATTTGTAAAATAATTTTTATCAGAATTAGGAGATATCACACTATCACAGGTTATATAATGGCATGTATTTCTAGACCCCACATATGCTACGCTCAGTCTGAGAATTTACTAAACCGTAGCTCTGATACCACTAAATATAACACCCCAAACCCATATCCGTTACCAAAATAGGGTTTCAAAGCGTTAACAAAACATTCAAAACAATTATCAATTAATTCAGGCAAGTTACTATTCATTCACCAAGGTCATTCATAATGTCCTTTAAATAGACCCTCGAGGCCCAGTACGAGCATTAGAATCAAGTCGAAACTAAATCGAGAACTCAGGGAATCTTTTTGCAAAATTCCAAAAATTTTCCAATATGCAGGGCTCACACACCCGTGTGGTCCAAGGGACACGCCCGTGTGGTTAATTAATTCAATTCAATTTCAGTGCAGGTTTCACACGGCCAAAACACACGCTCGTGTTCAAGACTGTGTCACCCACACGATTGAGACACACGCCCATGTCTCTGCCCATGTGCTCAATTTTGAGCATTCTATTTTCTCGAATTTAAGGTGCAGGGGACACACAGCCTAACCACATGCCCGTGTTACCAAGCCGTGTGTCACACACGGTCCAGACACACACCGATGTGTCTTCCCGTATGGACAAAATAAAGCCATTCCTAGCTTCATTTCTCACCCTAATCTTTGCCATAATCCTACACCACATCTTGCATTCATAACACAACAAATCCAAGCATTTTATTCAAGTTAATTCTATCATTTATCATAATATATCATCAAATACAATTACCAACCATTTTAAGCATTCTAATCAAGCATATTCCATCCACCATCATGGCATATCATTTCATGCATACATGTTTACAATCTTACCTTGGTTATTTCCTCCTATTAGACATATTTTAATCAACTACTTATCATATATGTGGCTAACATATTATGACATTACAAGTATATCAAAACAATCATTACTAACCATTCCAATGGCTAGATTACAAAGCATCGTTTATGTTTATATGCCAATATGGCCAACATATCCTATACAAGCCATTACAATCGTATTTGATTTACTATATGTATCGACATGGGCCGATGGATAGTGTGAGTGATCTCCATCGAGTTTCCAATCCAACGAGCTTTCAATTTACTCTAAAACATGGAAATAAAATGAGGTAAGCATAAAATGCTTAGTAAGTTCATATAACATGGTACTTAACTTACCATTCATCCTAGTTTGAGGTAACTATGTAAGGCATATTCACTTAATTTGACCTCAAGCCCTACACACATCTTCATTGCCCTTGTTAGTCATATAATCCATGATATCATCAAGATATGTATAAGCTCAATCAACAATCAGGTTTCCATGCATATATGCTTGCCACAACATGTATTCATTAAGCATGTATATATCATCTCTTATTATTACAAGTATAGTTTCATAGTAGTTCATTTCAAGTTCAAATCATTTCATGTCAAGACTTTACTCATTTTATTCGAGTATTAAGGTCACCAAGTAGTAGTACTGTAACAGCCCGATTCTGGGGTTAGTCGAAACAGTAGTTTTGGAACCCCTAATCTGAGGTCTAAAAAAATTATTCTAATATTATTTTATGAGTTATAGCATGATTATAGGAGTGCATGAAAATTTTGGTGCATTAATTTTAGTGATTGCATGCTTAATTTTGAAAAATGACTAAATCGCATAAGAAGTGAAAATTTTATTCTACAAACTATAGCTATAGAATATTAAATTGGAGGTCCTTAATGTGCAATTAGGCCCTTGATAGAGTGTTGGTCGGCCATAGGGGACAAGAAATGTGAAAATTGGTCAAAGCAAGTGAATTAGGTGACTTAATTGACGGAAATAAATAAAATAAAGAGAAAGATGATATCACCTTTCACCTTCATCTTCTTCCACTGAAAATATCAGCCAAAGAGAGGTTTTGGAAGCCTAAAATTTTCAGCAACTTCTCACCCTTGTAAGTAAGTGATTTTGGTGGTCTTTTTTAATAATTTTTGTACTTTTGAGACCCTTGTAGCTTGAGCTAACTAATGAGGGGACTATTTCGCAAAATGGTTGAAAGTATAGGGTTTTTCCATGAGAGCATTAGTGTTGTTTGGTGAAATTTTATGGAATAAAATGAGTCTTAGTTGTTAAATAAACAACTTTTGTGAAAGGAGTTTCCATGAAAACACCTAAAAAGGACTTTTTTGTAAAGGTTGTAAAATAGGTGGTAAATGTGTAATAATTGGTATTATGAGTTACTATAATAATAATAAATTTTCAGCTAGGCTTGTTAAAGGAGGAAATTTGATTAGAATCAATTTACGAGCCTAGGGGTAAAATTGTAATTTTATGAAAGTCTAAGGGCAAAACGATAATTTGCCAAAGTATGACTTTTGAAATTTCTTGATCAATGTGGTGATTAAATAAGTGAATTTGTTATTATAGATCAAGAAGAACATGGAATTAACCTTGACCGAGGAAAAGGCAAGGTTTCGGACTAGATTTGCAAATTGGCATATTTTGGTACCGAGGTAAGTTTGTGTGTAATAATTCAACATCATTTTATTATGTTTTAAAATGCTTGATATTTCATCAAGATGTATAGTATTTCTATGAAATTGATCAATGATGCTTTGATGAGAATATGACAGAAATTTATGATGTTGAAGTCCCAGATGAACCTTAGGAAGTGAGAGGATACCATCGTCAAAACATGAGATTTGTAAGGTCCCGTATAAGACCATTCTGGGACATGGCCTTGGCACTGAATTAAGATCTCTTATAAGGCCATATCTGGGATATGGCAAAGGCATCGAATATGAAAATCGTGTAAGACCATGTCTGGGACATGGCATCGATACGATCTCGTATAAGACCACATCTGGCATATGGCGTCGACATCGATATGTGATTCCATATAAGACCATATCTGGTATATGGCATCGGCATCGACATGTGATCCCATGTAAGACCATATCTAGGATATGGCATTGGAATCTTACTACGTACATGACGAATTCCGGGTATCCTTCGACATTCTAAGCGGTTCAATGGGTGAAGAGCTAAGTTTACGTTAAAGATGGTAAAGAGCTATGTTTCTGTTCAAAATGGTAAAAGTGCTAAAGTTATGTGATGGAGTGATACAGGTTCTTATGAGATACTCACAAAAAATAAGCCCGATATGTGATATGTGATTGGTAAGAGTAAGCATGAGTAAACTTTGTCAATGTGCTTGAGAACTTGTGCTATTACTTAAAGTAAAGTGTGAATGTATCATAAGATTTCCTGTTGTCATCTATTGCATGCAAACTTTCTAAGCTTTATGCTTACTCTCTCTCTTTTTCCTTTCCTTTTAGTATTGCCAAGCTAGCTCAGGGATCGTAGGACGTCGGAGCTCGGTTCACACTATCAAGCTATTCTTTTGGTTTCGTAAAGTTCAATTATTTTGGGTATGGCATGTATAGGAACTTGGTTATTTTGTTATATGTGATATTGGTTAGACAAGATGTTGGCTATTATTGTTACTCAATTCATTTTGTATAAGGCCACGGTTAGTGGCTATTACTCATTATGGTTATATGAAAATGATGATGTTTATCATGAATGTGCAAGTTGCATGGTTGAGTAAATGGTATAGTTATACATGAATAAATAGGTTGCTTGATATGGCTTATGATGGTGCAGGTAAGGGTGGCAAAAAAGGGCTTGGTAAATAGCCTTGTTCTTGTCCATACAGACGTGTGTCTAGGCCGTGTGTGACACACGGTCTGCCCCATGGGCGTGGTTTGGCCTTGTGTCCGCCTGTATGCTAAGTTGGCAAAACAGAATGCCCAGTAGTAACCACACGGACTGAGACATAGCCATATGTCTCAACCGTGTGGAAGACACGATCATAAGACATGGGCGTGTGCCCAGGCCTTGCGAAGTCTGCACCTGAAATTAGGAATTTAATTCGCCACACGGTCTAAGGACACGGGCGTGTGCCTTGGGCGTGTGACCTTATTAGGCTGATGATGTCAGAAACAAAATGTCAAGGTTTTTGTACACGAATTAAGACACGGGCGTGTCATGGCCGTGTGAAAGACACGGGCCATGGACACGGGCGTGTGTCAGGTCGTGTGAAAACCCATGTAGGTTTGATTTGAGTATTAAATCCACATAGGCTCGGGACACGGATGTGTCCCTATATGCTTAGGCTGTGTGAGTTACACGGTCCGTCAACATGGCCATGTTATCAGGTCACACGGGTGTGTCACACATCTACACGGGCGTGTGCCCCTATTTTTAATGACATTTTCCAAGGTTTTCCAAAGAACTCGATTTGATCTCGAAACGTTTCTATGATGTGTTTTGGGTCTCGTAGGCCTATATTAAGGTTGTTAAGAGGAAGTTTGAAAAGTTTTAAATTTGAACGGACTTTTATGATTCGGAATTGTATTATGCATGTGTTTAAGTTAGGTAATGCCTCGTACCCTATCCCGGCGTCGGATACGGGTAAGGGGTGTTACAAGTACACTCAAGGTGTACAAATATATAATCAAGGATGAACACTCTCATGAAATAATTTCCATGTACAATTATCATCTTTTCATATTTTCATACATCACTAGTCATAAATCATAATTTCCTTATATTTCAAGTAATATCCTTCTTCATGTCATATTTCATATCATATATATATCATTCCATGTCAATTTGTCTTAAATTCATATTTGCCCTTATCAGAGCTTTACCCGTTGAATTTATTCGAAATATCGATAGATACACAGGTAGTACACTCGAGGTGTATGAATTAGAATCCGTCAATTTGTGTCCAATGGTACCCACATGGTAAAATTTCAGAGAGTACACTCTCGAGCCACATATATGTAAACAACAAGATTACCAGTCCAAACTAAATCCTTTTTACGTCATATGCTCTAAAGAGCTTGATTTGGATTACTCGTCCAGGTTAAATCCAATCCATAACGTATGCTCGAGAAGACTTATATTAGGATTACCTGTCCAGGCTAAATCCTATCAGAATTGAGGTCGAAGGATTACTCATCCGAGCTAAATCTTATCCGCAACAAATGTAGGACCTCTTTCATTTCGGGAAATCACATATCCATCGATTTTCCATTTATTAAACCGGGATTTAAACACTTTTCAGGCATTATCTGGCATTTGAATATTTCATACCTCCGTAACATTTATGTAATTCGAGTGAAACACATTCCCCATTCATGTCAAGCATACAAGTAACATTTTATTCATTTACCATTTTATTGGGCATTTTCATTTATCGAGCTATATCGAGTTGGTGATCATTTCACATATTTATGACATTAATAAAATTCACAAACACAACATTTAAATCAAGCATAAAAACATATACAATTTAGTTACACGAACTTACCTCGACAAAGGTTCCTGTACGTAAAATCTACTAATCTGACATTTTCCTCATTCCTCATTCTAATTTCGAATTTGGTCTATCCATATCTATACGAGTAGATTTAACATTAAGTTATCATACTTTACATTCATGTGGACTAAATTTTCATCATAGGAAAAATTACTATTTTGCCCCTAACTTTTTCATAAATTCCATTTTCGTTCCTAGGCTCAGAAAAAGAAATCCATGAAATCCGACCCTCTACCCAAGCCCAATCGAAATATAAATACAACTTTTATAGCACATACATTTCACAAATTTTAGTATTTTCCATGGATTTTCACCAATTTTCGTTTTAGTCCCTAAATCAAGTTTTCATGAAAAATCACTTTGTAAAAGTTGTTTATCTATCATCAATCTTTCATTTTCTACCATCAATTTCAAATTTCCAACATATACATCCTTGACCCAAATTTTATACATTGATAACTTTTCAATTTGATCCCCCAAATAGATAGTTTAGGCTATCCCGACTCAAAAAATATCAAAATTACTAAAAACGAGCCAAGGAAACTTACTCAATTTGGCCATGAAAGTTTCTTCTCTCTCTCCTAGGGTTTCCATGTTTATTTTGGGGAAGAAGATGACATAAAATAAGATGATATCTTTTATCATCTTTTTAATTAATGAGAAAATGTTTTAATTCATCTCTTACTAATATTAACATTAACTCATTTTACCTAATTACAATATTAACCTTAATAACTTATTAAAATTTCAATAAAACCTTGTCATGGATGTCCACTATCCACATAAATGGTCTAATTACCATCTAATTCCTTTCACATTAAATTCCATAGGAATTTGACTCCTTATACTAATAGAACTCTATTTTCGTACCTTTAACGATTAGTCCTTTTTATAAAATTAAACATGCAAATGTCAAAATTTCTTAACAAATTTTTTATGCAACGTTTCTAATATTCATAACCATTAAAATAATAATTTACTCATCCGATTTGAAATCTCGAAACCACTATTTTGATTTCACTAAAAAGGGTTGTTACAGTCATTATATGTTACTTTTATTGTTGGGAAGAAAGAAATTGGTTGTTATATGCAGTAGGTGCAAGAAGGATAAAAAGAATGGGAAAAAGGGGAAAGGGAATGAAGGAAGTAAAATATTGCCATGGAAAAAGGTTGGACAGATTGCCAACAAAAATGCCATGGCAATTCTAGGAAGATATTGACACAGCACTCAAACCTCGTCACTCTCAGCCAGCTGTACGTGTACCAGATATGTAACACCCCTAACCCATAACCATCGCCGGCCTAGGGTTAAGAAGCATTACCTGACAAAATAGAATATTTACGACCATTCCACAAACATAAATATATCATCATCATATTATAGCAAATTATATGCATAGAGTCCTTTTAAAAGGTTTATGAGACCTTAAACATGCATTAGGAAGGGGTCATGACTAAATTGAGCTCATACAAAATTTTTCTAAAAACTTAACATTTTTCAAAGTTACAAAGTTCACATGCCCGTGTGCCTCACAAGGCATCAGAGACACCCATGTGTCCAAGCCGTGGCAAAACAGGGCATACATACTGACTTGTCCACACGGCCGAAGACACGCCCCTGTGCTTGACCCTAGGTAACACTGACTTAACTCACACGGCGTGTATCTGGCCCGTGTGCAAGTCTGACTTGTTTCAAACTACAATCTTAAGGGACACGGTCGAAACAAACGCCCGTTTGCTCAACCGTATGGGCAAATATAGGCCATTAGCAAGGGCAATTTGCCAACCAAATTTTGGGTCACACCTACAAGCATCAAACCATTCCAAATTCATACTCCAAATACTTTCAATACATACCAAAACATACACAATTTAACCGCTTAACATCATCATTCATTTCCCTATACAAATTCAACTTAACATACCAATCCAAAGTATCAACTTCACAACAAAATCATATAATCCATTCATCATTTAAGCCTTACCAAATTTAAGCATGAAACATACCATTTCCATTTCACTAATTTATATCAATATGATCATTCACACAACATCACATATACACCTTAACTATCATTTTCTCATATTCGAAACACATACTAAAATCATTCAGCTATCAAGCCATATCATATGGCAATATCTATACATTTCAAAACATTCCATAATCACTAGCCTATACATGCCATATAAAAAATATACAACTTCCAAAAGTACCAAAATAGATGGCCGATAGTGTGATTGAGTCGCTGACGATCCCCAGATCTGAGTTAGCTTTAATGACACTGTAAAACAGAGAAAGACTTCACACAGTAAGCTTTTTAAGCTTAGTAAGTTCGTAATATAACACATTTAACTTAACAATTCAAATTCAATATACAATATTAACTATCACATAGTGTAATTCACGATAATACACAATCTCATCCATAGTCAATACTCACATGATCATCCATTTATCCCATACACAATATCATCAACCACATAGGTTCCGTACATACCTGTACCATCACTTAATTAACGATCACTTTTTCTACTCAATGCTCAATACCACAATTCGTTCGATTTTCTTTAACCATTCGATTTACTCGCACACTTAGTGTCAATTTCTTAGCCGAAGCTTTAATACCATCGCACACTTAGTGCCTTTACATTAAACCAAATTTGACTCAGTATCGCACACGCAGTGCCAATCAATATAGTCGATGCTTTCTTTATTTCGCACACATAGTGTCGTTCACCATTGTATCGATACTATTTACGCACACTTAGTGCCACATCTCTTCAAACCCATCATTCACATTACTAACTCAACAACCACATTTTTCATTCATTACATAACATGTGAACATAATTAAAACAATTCGCATAATACACGAACTTACCTCGGACGTAGAAACACGATACAAGTCGATCAATCGAGCAACTTGTTCTTGCCTCGATCTAAGTCTAAATTTCTCTTTTCTTGATCTATACATATTAAAATTTAACTTATTCATTCACCAAATCATTCAATTCAATCCACAACACATAGTTAAAGTAATTTTACATTTTAGCCCTCAATTTTGCATATTTTGACATTTTGGTCCCTATTTCATAAAATCACAAAATACTCAAAATTTCATTACACACATGCCTAGCTGAATTTTCTCCTAGCTCATTCAAGCCCATATTTTTCATTTATTTCACATTTTAGTCCTTGAATTTCTCATTTTCACAATTTAGCCATAACACTCAAATTCATAAAAATCACTTTATAAAACATGTATATCAATCACCAAACTTGCATAATTCATCATCAAACATCACAAAACTCATGAATTCATCAATGGCTAAACTCAAAATCTTTATCAAAATCATAAATTGAGGCATGGGCTTAATAAAATACTAAGCAACTATCACAAAAACATAAAAATCACTAAAAATCAAGCTCAAAACATACCTTGATTGAGCCTAGACAATGGCTAAATGAGAGAAAGCTTCTAACCCTTATTCTTTATTCAATTTCCAACAACCAAAGATGATAATGGCTTATTTTTTATGTTTGTTTTATTATAAATCATTTAATAAACCATTTACTAAAATAGCCTTATTATAAACATTTAAAATCCACTAACCTTAGGCATTTTTGTCCATCCAACCTATTAATGGTTTAATAACAACATAAGGACTTCTCATTTAAGAAGTCATGCCAATTAAGCACTTTAACAACTAGCACACAACTTTTGCATTTTATGCGATTAAGTCCTTTTTCACAATTCGGCACACAAACGATAAAATTTTCACACAGAATTTTTATACATGCTTTATCACATTCTGTAAACACTAAAAATAATATTAAAATATTTTTTTGACCTCAAATTTGTGGTCTTGAAACCACTATTTTGACTAGGGTCTAAATCAGGCTATTACAAGATAAATTCAACTTAAAAAGATAGAGCAAATGTGTTTGTTGAGAGGGGGGACCTACCTTCTAAAAAAAGAAAGAGAAAGAGAAGAAGATGAGGTTTTTCTCTCAAGAAAAAATCTTGTGGAAATTTTAGGGAAAAAGAATAGAGAGTAGCAACTTAAGAAGAGAGCAGAGACGCAAGGAAGGCAATGATGCATTCAACCTTGGGTCTTGCATGATTTGGTAGCATCGGAGTTAAATCTGGAGTGGTGAAACCTTCCTGCAGTTCTACCGTCATTCTATTAATTGACTTATTTGATTTTTAAACTGTGGATAATGATGTTGAATGATGTTGATATTTTGGATTTTAATTCCCAACCTATGAGCTAATCTCATCGGGTTGGAATTAATGGATGAGTTTTTATTAATTTTAATGACCATGCTATTATGTTCAGTAGATCTATTATTTCATTCAATTTGGTTTATCTTAAATACACGCATGCAAGCTCTAGACATAGATGAACGTGTGGCTTGTTCTTACACTTGATTTAATTCTTTACAGTAAAGTGATTTGGATCGTAATTGAATGATACAAGCTAGTACCTAAAAGAATACTTGTAGCACTCTAGACATAGAGTTGTGTTCTGTACAGAGAAATGAGGGATAGTGTTAGGTATTGCTCTTGAGACTTGTAGACATACAAAGTCTTGGAATGGTAGCTTAAAGTCTAGCTCTCAAAAGGACTAGACTACAGTAGTTATACTCTAAGCAATAATTTGGTTAATGTTTTTCCATGGCATTATTATGTTATAAAGATATAATCTAAAAAATTCCAACCTTCCCTTTCAATAGCATAAATCCTCCCAACTTTGTCTAGTAGATTTGCCACAGTAATTTATTCAGTATTTGATCTTAATATTTCATACATTAATACTCCTCATTAAATTATTTTTCTGTTCATTGTGCTATAGCTTAATTAGTATAGTTCATAGTGATAACTCAACCATTTTAATCCATTCTGATCCCTGTGGAGACGATCTCACTTATCACTTTATTACTTGATTCGATGTGTATACTTGGACATTGGCATTACATATTCACACGCGATAAGTTTTTGGCGCTGTTGCTGAGGATCGACAATTTGGTGAAATTTGGTTGTTATTAACTATTTAATTTTATTAGTATTAGCTTACTTAGTTATTTTTTATTCTTTTTCAGTTTTGCTACTAGTTTATGAGTAGAGGTATTCCCGAGAATGAAGAGTATTGTGTTGGCCTAGAAATTGAGAGAACTTTAAGGAGAAGGAGAAAATAATTGTGAGAAATGGCAAGGATAGGAAATGATCCAGGAAGAGAAGACCCATTACATCCGAATGGTAGGGATGCTGATATTCCTCGTGTGATAGATGATAGAGACAAACCTATTAGAGGTCATGTAATGCCAATCTTGGATGATTTGAATATAGAGGTTGTTAGGCCACATATTCAAGCTCAACATTTTGAGTTGAAATGAATGATGTTTCAAATGCTACAAATAGTAGGATAGTTCAGTGGATTACCTATTGAAGATCCATGGTTGCATTTAAGACTCTTTTTGGAGGTTTGTTATTCATTCAGGCAACAAGGTGTTCCTAAAGATGCCCTCTGACTCAAGCTATTTTCTTATTTATTGCGATATCGTGCTAGAGCATAGTTGAATGCTTTACCGTCAGGAATGGTAGCATCTTGGAATGAACTTTGTTATATGTTTTTATTAAGGTATAATCCTCCAAATATGAATGCCAAATTAAGGAATGATATTACCTCTTTTTGATAATCTGAGGATGAAACATTGTATGAAGCTTGGGTGAGATTCAAGGAATTAATTAGAAAATGCTCGATACATGGTTTCCAACACTAGACATAGATAAAAATGTTTTACAATGGATTAAATGCACATACAAGAATGATAGTTGATGCTTCTGCCAATGGCAGTTTGCTAGATAAATCATATAATGAGGCATATGAGATTCGGGAAAAGATAGCCAACAATGATTATCAATATCCGACTACAAGAGTAGGGACTGGCTGAAAAGTTGATGGAGCTATGGAGCTTGATGCGTCACTTCATTAACAGCTCAGGTATCATCCTTAACTAATATGATTAAAAAAATATAGAGACCAGCTGTACTGTAGTAAATGAAAGTAGCTGAGCTAACATGTGTTTATTGTGGAGAATATCATGATTTTGATGAATTCCCATCAAACCCAGCCTCAGTATATTACATGGTAAATTTCAATCAAAATAATAGCCCATATTCCAATACATATAATCCAGGATGGAAACAACCTAATTTTAGTTGGAGTAATCAGGGGGTGGAAAATTCCAGTAATGATGTTCGATAGAATGTCACAAGTACACTACCTAGATATAATCAACCCATGCCGTGGCAAAATGTTCATCAATGTTCAGCAATGTTCAGCATCATCTTCTTCATCTATGGAAGCATTGTTGAAGGAATACATGGCCAAGAATGATGTTTTAATTTAGAGTCAAGCTACATCATTAAGAGCTTTAGAAAATCAAGTGTGGCAAATTGTCAATTCATTAAGCTTAATACTGTAAGGAGCATTGCTGAGAGATACTAAAAATTCAAGATCTCAAGGGAAGAAACATTGTAAAGCCATTACACTCAGAAGTGCTACTCACTAACCTGGAGTTGTTAATGATGCCACTGTTGAATAAGATAGCTCAGATTTCACACATAAGTAGAATTCAAAACCAGTAGAGGAGCAATCTACAACTGAGAATATCAAACCGGTAAAGGACCCATGGAGTTTTATTATTCCTTGCTCAATTGGAAATCATTATGTAGGCAATGTATTATGTGATTTAGGTGTAAGTATAAATTTAATGCCTATGTCTATTTTTAGAAAGCTAGGAATTGGGAAATCGAGACCCACAACAGTAACAATGGAGTTAGTTGGTCGCTTTTATGCATATCCGGATGGTAAAATTGAAGATGTGTTGGTAATAGTAGACAAAATTATTTTTCCAGCAAATTTTATTATTCTAGAATGTGAAGCTAATAAAGAGGTACCAATTATTCTTGGAAGACCTTTTTAAGCCACCAGTAGAACATTAAATAATGTGCAGAAAGGTGAATTAACAATGAAGGTCAATTACCAGCAAATAAATTTTAATATGTTTGATGCTATGAAGTGTGCAAATGACAGTGAAGAATGTCACGCCATTGAATTTATCGACACAGCAGTAGAGGAAGAATTAGCAAAAATTTTGTCGCAACAATTATGACAATGAAGTAGACCTATTTAAGTTGACTAAAATGGAAATAATCGAATAACTTGCTGAACTGATGGAGACCAAACAACTTGAGAATAAATCAAAGAGGAGTTTTGAATCTTTAGATTTATCATATCATTCTTTTAAGCTTCCTCGACCTTCCATAGATGACCCTTCTACTTTGGAGTTAAAGCCTTTACCACTACATTTAAAGTACACCTACTTGGGAGACAACAACACTTTGCGATTAGTTATCTCTACAGAACTAACATTTGATCAAAAGGCTAAACTTTTAAAACTCTTGAAGAGATCTGAGAAGGCATTGGGGTGGACAATTGCTGACATCAAGGGAATCAGTCCTGCCATCTGCATGAATAAGATTTTACTAAAGGATTGCCATGGAAATTCTATTGAGCACCAGAGAAGACTCAACCTCATTATGAAGGAAGTCATCAAGAAAGAGATTATTAAATGGCTCTATGCTGGAACAATATACCCTAGTTTTGATAGTTCGTTGGTGAGCCCTATTCAATATGTACCCAAGAAAGGTGGTGTCGCTGTCGTGAGCAATGACAACAATGAGCTCATTCCAACTCGTACTATCATGGGATGGAGAGTTTGCATGGACTATCGAAAACTTAACAAAGCAACTTGGAAGGACCATTTTCCTTTGCCATTCATAGATCAAATGCTAGATAGATTAGTGGGGAAAGCCTTTTATTGCTTCTTGGATGGTTATTCCGGGTATAACCAAATTGCCATAGCTCCCACTAACCAAAAGAAGACCATGTTCACGTGTCCTTATGGAACCTTTGCTTTCAAATGAATGTCATTCGGATTGTGCAATTCCCCTGCAACATTTCAACATTGCATGATGGCAATATTTTCAAACATGGTGGAGAAATTTTTGGAAGTTTTTATGGATAACTTCTCGATGTTTGGCGATACTTTTGTGATTTTACAAAATCTGGAGCTAGTTCTTTGTCGTTGTGAAGAAACTAACATTGTCTGAATTGGGAAAAATGTCATTTCATGGTCTATGAAGGCATTGTTCTAGGACATAAAATTTCACAGTAAGTGATTGTCGTAGACAAAGCGAAGATTGAGGTATTCGAGGTTTCCTTGGCCATGTAGGATTTTACCGATGATTTATTAAGTAATTTTTGAATATATCCAAAACCCTATGTGCATTGTTAGAACATAATAAAGCTTTTAGTTTTGATGAGCCTTGTGTGCAAGCATTTTAGGAATTGAAAAAGCAACTAGTAATGGCACCAATTGTCATAGCATAGGATGGACATTACCTTTAGAACTTATGTGTGATGCCAATGACTTCACTATAGAAGCAGCCCTTGGGCAAAGGAAGGATAAAGTGTTTCATGCCATTTACTATGCAAGCCGGATACTGACAGATACGCAATTGAACTACACTATTACTGAGAAGGAACTATTGGTTGTGGTATTTGCATTTGACAAATTCATATCCTATTTAGTTGACACCAAAGTTACAGTTTATACAGATCATTCTACAATTAAGTATTTGGTGACCAAGAAAGATGCCAAGTTAAGGTTAATTCGGTGGATATTAGTGCTAGAAGAATTTGATCTTGAAATTTGAGATAGGAAAGGGACAAAAAATCAAGTGGTTGATCACTTGTCGAGACTCGAAGCAGGTAATGCAGATGGAAATATTCAAATCATTAAGGAGAATTTCCCAGATGAGCGACTGATGGTTGTCATGGCATTACTTTGGTATGCTGATATCGTGAATTTCCTAGTAAGTGGATTGCTGCCACTTAAGCTCAATAGTCAAAGATGAAGGAAATTTCTCCACTGTGCTAAGCAATATTATTGGGATGAGCCATTTTCATTCAAACATTATACAGATCAAATAATTCAAAGATGTGTTATGGATATCGAGATTCATAGTATTTTTCACCACTGCCATTCAACACCATATGGAGGACATTTCGAGGGAATGCAAACTACTGCAAAAGTTCTCCAATCTGACTTTTATTAGCCAAGAATGTTTAAAGATGCACATGACTTTTACCAAGCTTGTGATCATTGTCAACAAATTGGGAACTTATTAAAGAGGTATGAAATGCCATTGCAAAACATCTTAGAAGTTGAGTTGTTTGACATGTGGGGAATCAACTTTATGGGTCCATTCCCACCTTCTTGTGGCAATATATAAATACTTATAGTTGAAGATTATGTCTCCAAGTGGGTTGAATCTATCGCTCTCCCTACTAATGATGCCAAATCGGTGATGAAGTTCCTGTATAAGAATATTTTCACCAGGTTTGGTACATCCCGTGCCCTTATTAGTGATGAAGGCTTCCATTTCGACAGCAACTAGTTGCTACTACCTTGAATAGATATGAGGTCAAACATAATATTTCAATGACATACCGGCCCTAGACAAATAGACAAGCAGAGGTCTCTAACAAAGAGGTTAAGCAAATTTTGGAGAAAGTAGTCAATCCCACTTGCAAAGATTGTCCATCCAAATTGGATGAAGCTTTGTGGGCATATTCTAGTGTGCAAATATGCATTTTTCACTTTGCTTTATTTTCTTTCAATTTCCTTGATCAGTTAATTATTTTTTTATTTTTTTTCTTTGCAGGTATATTCGAACCATGCCTTATAGTTTAGTGGATAGCCCATTTAAAACAATTACAAATTTTTAGTTTAATATTTTCTAATAATTTCTTGTTATTTGTTTCTTATTTTTCTTTTCCTGCCTAATCCTTATTTTACCGTGTCAGGCCATGATTTCAACCTTCTTATCACCTACATCACAACCCTACTTTCTTCCGCTTTTACCCTATTCGATTCATTTTCTTTCACGGTTACTAAAGCTACTGTATAGAAGTACACAACGAACACATCTAAGTGGCCCTTCTATATGGAAAAAGGTTTTGTTTTTTCAAGATGCAACGTTTATGGGATATACTGAAGTGATTTATTCTATAGTTGGAAAACATGGCTAGCAAATATTTTGCCTTCGTCCTGATGATGTTCTCACAAATTTTGTAAAGGAATTTTATGCCCACTTAACCTTTCCAAACAATGCTTTTATCTATGTACAAGGTGTTTTAGTGCTATTTGATGAGTACTCTATCAACCCACATTATGGTTTACCTGAGGGTCCTGATAAACATTCTCAGTTTGCTGCGACAATAATAGTAGAAGGTTTATAGCAAGTTCTTAAGGATCTTTGTGTAAAAGGAAAAAAATGGATAGTTTCTCGACAAGATTGCAACACAATCAAGGTCATTTCTTTGAAGCCCCAATGTCAGGTATGGTATCATTTTCTTAAATCTCGCCTTAACCCTTCAACTCATAACTCTACTATTTCGAAAGAGCGCATGCTGTTACTTCACTCTATTATGTCTGGAAGAAAAATTAATGTCCACAAAATCATTTGTAAAGAAGTTCATTGCTATGCCCAAAAGAATGCGGGTACCTTGAATTTTCCATCTCTTATTACTGCATTCTATCAATGAGTGAATATCTCTGTTCAAACCAATAAGGATAAAATTCTAAATAAATGAGCCATCACAAAGCATATTGCCATACAATTTTAAGGGGAGGACATGCCATGACATCAACATCCAGGCTCTGCATCAACATCCTTTCCGCCTTGATAAGTTGCAACAATAGTTTTGTTTGATAGAGAAGCAACATTTGCTGACAGTTACCAATCTAGGTAGGGCACAGGAGGAGATGGTTGTCTTTTGAGGCTATGTACAGAAGCGGGATGCTACTATTAAGAAATCTCTGCGGAAAAATTTTACCAAGCCTGTGCCTGCATTCCCCAACGTTCCCAAAGAGCTACTCTCAAATCCAAAGGATGAGGATGAAGCTGAAGTTGTTGAGACTGGACATACCACACACACAACCACTAAAGACCGAAAAAAAAAGAAACAGAGGGGGATGAAGAGAAGACAGAATTGATGAACATTAAATCTGATAGGGAAGGAGATGAAATGAATCAACCTTCCGAACCAGTTACAGCTGCTACTGCACCTCAATCAACTGTACCTATATTGGTGCAATATCATAAGATTAATAAACTGATTGATGATCTCACTAAATCAGATGATGAAGACGAAGAGGTGCCAATCAATTTGCTAAAAAAGAAAGTTGTGTTACAAGCATGCTGCACAAAAATCTACTCGACCCAATTAAAGTAACACCAAATTCTTTCCAAGCTTTTATTTTTATTTTTATTTTTATTTGCATAATTTTCATTATATAACATGTGATTTTCATGCATTCATAATTGTTTTCCATTGCATTTTGCATTGAGGACAATGCATCCCTTAGGTTTGGGTTTGTGTTGTACATATTGTATGCATTAGATAATTGTCTTAACATTTGGTCATTTTGTCACTCATTTTGCCATGACATACAAATGCCAAATGATTGTTAGACTATGAGAAGTATAATGTTATCTATGATGTTCGATGAGGATAATAATTCTTCAATAAGCTTAGAGAATTGTGATAGTTGATTAGGTATGTTTAACTTAGGATAGTTGTGTGAAAATTAATCCCCAAAAGTAGAATGACCTAATTACAATTGCAATTAGTCTATAGTAGGTTTCTTTTAATACACTTAGAAGTTCTTGAACCTATATTTAGTAAATTGGCAATGAATAATAATAAATAAATAAATGAAGAGAGACGTCATAAAACACTCTAATGTTTGAAAATGTTGATTAGGTCAGTAATATTTTGTTTGCTCCATTGTATTATTGACCAGAAAAGCAAGTTCAAACAAGAGTTAGTAAAAAAAATAGTTTAGGGACACTCCACTACAGTGCTAGACTGAGTAGCTTAGGAGGTAGTTGTTCGCTCCATCCATCTTCTAAGTTAAAAGCCTTAGCTTCATGAGTGAATTACATTCAAATTGTGGCATGATGTAATACCTGGCAATCTAGTGTATGCTTCATTGTGATTGTCAAGTAACGAAACCATGTGACAAGATGAATTCCCTAGGAAAAAAAATTGTAATTAAACTATGCAATGACAAAATAATTGTGAGTAGAGAAACTGAGTTTAGAGGAAAGGTAAACCAAGTACATTGGGAGGTGTTTGCTATAGTCAGAATTGTATGAATATTTAGGAACTTTTATTTTTAGGTAACATTTTTTTTACACTTCGTTTGATAAACAAACCTATAAAATTTGAACCAATTTTTTGAGACAAAAGACTACTGAGAATGGAGGTATAAAATATGCTTCTTATGGTTTAACAGTACAAGAGGTAGTTGTGTTGTATTGTCAAATTGCATCCAGGCATTCATACATATTCTGCTTGAGGACAAGCTAGAACTAAAGTTTAGGGGTGTGATTGTAACAGTCCGATTTAGACCCTAGTCAAAATAGTGGTTTTGAGACCACAAATCCGAGTCAAAAAAATATTTTAATATTATTTTCTGTGTTTGCAGTATATGAGTAAGCATGTGTGAAATTTTCGTGAATTAAATTTGTTGTTTGTGTGTTTAATTTGAGAAAAGGACTAAATTGCATAAAATGTAAAAGTGGCTTTCTATTTGATTAAATGTCCAATTGACATGGTTTATTAAGGGTGAAGTCCTTAAGTGGATATTAGACCATTAAACAATGTAGTGGACGGTTATGGGCTTGAGTGATATGGTTTTCTAATAAATTTATTAAGGTTATATTGGTAAAATGTGTACTAGGTCATTTATAATAAAACAGAATAATAAGCCATGCATGATGTCCATCTTTTTGGACCGAAAATAAGAAAAAAGAAGCAAGGGTTTTAAGCTTTGAACATTCGGTTAGCTAAAAGCAAAAATTAAGGTATGTTTTGGTTTCGATTTTTGATAATTTCTACGTTTTTGTAATCGTTGCTTCGAATACTTCAAAACCCATGCCTTAATTTTGTGAATTGATGATGATTTTGAAATGTGCCATTGATGAATTCATGAGTTTCGTGATGTTTGATGATGAAATATGAAAGATATGTGATAGATTAACATAGTTTGTCTTTGGATTTTTGGTGAATTTGAGTAATTTGGATTAAATTGAGAAAATAATATTTTGAAGGACTAAAATGTGAAATAAATGAAAAATATGGACTGCTAGGGACCTATAGAGAATTTGGCTAAGCATGGGTTATATTGAATTATGTGTATTTTGTGATTTTGTGAAATAAGAACTTAAATGTCAAAATGTGAAAATGTTAGGGCTAATTTGTAAATTGCCTTCAATGTGTGTTCTTGGATTAAATTGAATGAATTGGTGAGTAAATGAGTTAAATTTGAATATGTATAGATCAAGAATCGAATAAAACGGATTTAGACCGTGGAAAATTGAAACTGATTGAGCAGCCGAGTTCGTTCGTTTATCCGAATTCAAGGTAAGTCTATATACAAATAAATGTATTTGAATTGATTTATGAATATTTGTATGAAATTGAATTATAATGAATGATTACGAATGATAAGCATATGAGATCCGAGATACTATCGACAAGGTGTCAACGTCCGAGAAGTCCCATACGAACCCTAGGAATAGATGGATCTATATGTCATGACATAGGTTTCTGATATGAGACATCATATAAGACCACGTCTGGAACGTTGGCATCGATTTGAGATTTACGTGTAAGACCATGTCTAGGTCATTGGCATCATATTGATTCATGTAAGACCCTGTCTGGGACAGTGACATCAATATTTGGTTACATGTAACACCAAGTCTGAGACATTGGCATTGTATGATAATTCTGAGTATTCAGAGTATCCTATTTGATTCCGAATGGTTCAACGGGGAATTCTGAAAAATGAAAGACTGTGTGAAATGTATAACCGAATTAGGTACGTTTGAAATGTACACTATGTATATGTATGAAAGGTAAGTATATATATGTATATATATATATATATGAACTTACCTAGATGAAGTATGTACATGGATATGAAGAGATTAAATGTGATATATGTGAAAATGTGCTATGATCAAATGAGGTATTTGGAGACACAATCTTGTTGGTAGAAAAAATGGCTAAACAAATGAGCTAATGATGAATTAAGAATTTGCAATTGAAATATATATGTATGAATAATATTGTGTTTGATATGATATTTAAATTTTATATGTGAAGTTTATTTGTATATGGCTTACTAAGCTTTTGAAAGCTTACTCTGTGTGTGTTTGCTTTATTTTATAGATAGTCAAAGCTACAAAAGGCTCGGGGATTATTGAGGATCATCACCACACTATCCAATCCTATTTTGGTACCTTTTGAAAGTGTATATACTAAAGGATGGCATGTATGGGCTAGTCATTTTGTATTTTGTTTGAGATGTGTATATAGGCATGGATATGGCTAGATAAATGAATGTGATATGAATGACTAGTTGGAATGGTGGAAATGTGCAAGTGTACACAATCGTAACAAGTAATAAAGTGACAAGTAAATGTCGAGTTATCATACCCACAGGGACTGTAAAAGAATTATTTGTGAAAATGATTTTAAACACTTTGGTGAAGGGAAAATATTTGGATTGAAGAAATATTTAAAAACTAAAAGAAAAACAAAGTAAAATAAAATAAAACAAAGTTCTAGTACACGATTTCAAAAACTGATTTTAATCAAGATGATATAATTGTGTTGGATTAATTATATTTCTTGCCTTAGAATTATTAAACTCATGCTTATACTTGTTACGAAATAAATCACGGCAACTCGATAATTTGCTAACTTATGAACATATTTATATGTTATTGCACATACATACTTATTAAGTTAAACAATCTCTCGCATATTCCTATGTGATTCAACCGATTAATTCAACCTAATAAGCATATAAAAGATCATGTGAGGTAACAAAGTATCCTTACCTTGAAACAATTTAATCACAAAAATCTTGCAAGTTATGCAAGGCATGTGTATCGCCAAATACAATGCTAATTTAATCTTCAGCTACCTTAGAAGAATTAAACATGCACAGATTAAATATTGTGTCCATTAATTACAATTTCAATGCGTTTAAATAATTAATTCATTAGCTATCTAAACAATTATAATGCCAGAATAACTTAAACATGATTTTACTTAATCAAGCATTTTACCGAGGCCTATAACAGCATAAGCAAAATTTTAATAATTTAAGAGGAGGAAATGCAATCAACCCAACACGAATTAAATTCAAGCTAAGCTGATTAAATTAATCATTTCAATAGCATAAATATTCATAAACATGTTTGTCAAAACAACAACGAAATTTAAAGAGATAAGGAAAAAGAAGCAAATCCGGTGTTTCTCCGTGGCTTGATTGATTGCTCCGTTCTTAGTTCTCCGTTGTCATCAGCTATCAAGGTGGCTTATGAGCACTCTAATTGCTGCTCCAAATGGCTGAGAAAACACCTCTTTTCCAAGAGGGGAAATCGGCACAAGAAGAAGGGGAAATGGGATGAAAAAGAAAAGAGAATGGAGAGGAATGGAAAGAAGAGAGAATGAGAATGTTGAAGGATTGAGGAATGGTTTGAATGATCAGCAAGGGGTGGTATTTATAGCTAATTGTGGCTACTAAAAAAAAGCAAATAGTAGCAGCCAAAGAGACCTTCCTTGGCCGGCCATCTATGTGGCAAAGTTGATGGATTCAACTTTGCTAAATATGGCATGGGGCAAATCTACAAAGCCACTAAATTTGGAGGGGTTTGAATGCAACTTTGAAAGGTCTTCAAAGGCTTCTTTGCAAGCTTAATTAATCAGCTAATAATCTGATTTGGGCCAGCATATGGACGGTTTGGGCTGCCCAATTGGTGGCTGGGTCAGTTCACTGAATTCGGTTCAAGCAGTGCGGTTTAACTAGACCCTTTTTCCATAATTAATTAATAATAATTTATTTAGCCCAAATTAAATTGGGAATAAATTAAAATTAATTATATTATGATTAAATATTCATAATTGGACCATCTTGGGCTGGAAATAAATTCACCTTAATACTTCAAATTGCTTCTCGGTTTTGTTCATCGAGTAGTGTCTGCCGAGCCAATTTTTGCCCTTTGTGCGAATCTGTCGAAAATAGTCAAAATAAATCAAAATTAACTATAAAATTAATGAAAATTCATCATGTTCATATTTTTAGCACAATTTAATTATTTTATAATATTTAATTATTTTCTGACAAGAATTTAATCGAAACTGCATAAATTTGAGTTAAAAAGGGCATGAAAAAGTGTATAAATTTTCGTGTTTCCACACCCCCAAACATAATTCATTGCTCGTCCCGAGTAATGCACAAATTTGAAAAGAATTTTCTCGGAAACACCTTTGAAAAACTCCTTCAGAACAACTTTCTTCTCAAAATTATGAATTTAATATACTTATGCTCAAAAATAAGAAATTCGATAGTTATGCTACTTAAGTATACATATCGCTCAAATTACCTCCAACAATTATTATACTAGCAAAATTAGACTAAATGTTTCTTAATAAAGACATGTTACTCACTACCAATTTTATTTTAATTCCTTATTCAAAATTAAACTGCAATCATTAAGCTTAAATGATGTCTTCATATGTTGAACAGAGCAATTTCTCTCCACTAATGCAGGTAACATTGGAACTTTGAATCAATAGGTCTCTAATAAGGTTGTAACGTGGCTGGGCTTAGGGGTAGGTAAAAGATAGACAAATTTTTGGCTTAAAAACCCTAGACTCAGCTTAAAATCGAACCTTCGGAATTCTTACCCTTAATACACCAACTCTTGCTCTTTCGACCATTTATTTCGAGTACATGTTTTTTTTTAAATTCAAGCTCAAATTCGAGCACTTGCTTTATGTACTACAATTTTTTCGAGCAATTGGTACTTCTTTTCAGCCCCCCCTCCAAACTTATTTTCAAGCAATATTCTGAATAGTACTGAGTCTAGTGTTTGGGAAAATTTTAAAGTAATGAAGAGAAAATTGATGGCTAAATATTGCATAGGTCCAAATAAAATTAGGCCATATAGTCTCAAAATTGGGTTTCAAAGGATAATTTTATCAGGGTCGGCTTGAAAGGCTCAAACGATCCAAACAATAGTTGCCTAAATCATTTTCAGTATTCCATGCTTCCTAGGATTTCGCCTCAAGAAATTACTAAGTCAATTCTAAAGATTTAAACTTTCATGCATGCCTAATTTTGTCGTAGGGAGCTAAAAATTTTATGGTACGAATTTGCATGCTTTATTAAAAATACATTCATATCATTATTAAGCTAACATAATAACTTATTGAAATAATAGAACTTTATTAATCTTTGAAGTTCAAAGATACTTAACAAAATTTCAAATTATTGAACAAAATATATCCTAATCATAACTAAAAGAAAATTTTATTCTGACTGGAATTAATTCAAATTTTCGGTCCCCCTACTTAAAGTGAACAATGTCCTCATTGTTTAAAGTGAATAGATACTATACACCAGGTAGGATACGTAGAAAAGAGGAGATGAGTCAAATTGACTGCTTAAGTACCAGGCTCTATCTAAATCCAATCCTAGACATGTATATATCTATTGCCACACTTTAGTCTTTGTGACTTGTTCAGATTTTATTCATGATTCCTATCTCTTGTTTTATTATGCAAAAATAAAAATTCCTAATTAACCTAACCCTAGAACAACTTAAGAAAAAAAATAAACTAAAGTTGAAGTCCCCCCCGTTTTTATTTGTTTGTCGATCCTTCCAAATTTGACTCATCTATTGCTCCATCAGTATTGCCTTTACATGAATCGCCTTGCTCCCTCTTTGATGATGAAATCCATGGTTCAAATATGAAATCTGGAAACTCAGGCACAAAAATAAATGGGTCATTATAAATTTTCTTGAGGGCACTCCTCATTGAGTCATCTCTTATTTTTTAGTATCTCCAGTAGGCTAGTTGCTGCCATTGCATGTGTTGCTCAAGTCCATCAGCTTCAATAGCTCATCAAGAAGATCTGGGCTAGGTGGTGGAGCTCCAAACATTAAAGTTTCGATCCCAGGTTCAACTTCTGGTTCCATTGGTTCTGCCTCACTAGGGACTTCAGTTGATTGCTCTAGCGGGATTTCTGTGGGATCATCTTCTGCTTCTTCGGGATCTTCACTTTCTTCAACTCATTGCTGTAGAACAGAATCTCTGGCAACTTAGTAGAGGTCCCAATCGGTGATTGTGCCTTGACTATACTCTGTCCCCTTCACGTCCGCAAGGTGTTTTTCTTTTAAGCATAAAATTGGTATTGTAAAGGGAAAATAGGCCGGGCCAGAACGTCTAACGGCACAATTTCGCATTTCTCTTAGGATGATTTTGCCTACATCAATGGTCTTTCCAATAAGAATCGAGTATAATAGGACCATTCGCTCTAATGAGATTGTAGTCCCATGCGAACTAGGCATAAGGCTGAAACAGATGAAATAAAACCATACCTTTGTAAGTGGTGTCAAATACTCTCTTCGACACGTGTGGATTCCTTGCTTTGACACAGTCCACTTAGAACCTGGAACTATAAGTTCCTCGAGAATTTATTGCAAATTTTCAAGCTTAATGTTGCTCAATAGAGAAGAATATTCATCGTTGTCGAAATCAGGTAATTCAAAGAATTCATTAATAGCATTTGAATTTATCGGTACCTTGATTCCACGGACTGGAACTTCGGTCAATTCGCTTGAGGTTAAGTTCGCGTAGAATTCACGAGCTAGTTCCTCATCCACACTTGGTCTTCACGAGCTAGTTCCTCATCCACACTTGGTCTCTTTTCACCAAACAATTCCCAATTAAGGGCTTCAGCAACTTGACGAATACGTGCCATAAAGTCTCTGTAGTTGCTTTCCTTCAATGTGAAGCCTTTCTCTGGATGCATCTGTTGATTTTTGAAAATACTTTCGTATCTTGCTTTGGCTTCTTCACAATGAAATTTGTTTTATGCTTCGTCAATTTGGGCGGAGGCACGAGTTCTCTTGTGAGGCATGATTAACCTGAACATAAGATAGAAAAAATTATTTTCTTAAAAATTTAATTAATAAAAATTACTAATATTTCAATAAATTGAAAAATTAAACTTAAGGAAAGAAAATTGTTCTTACCACCTTCCTTGTAAAAATAAAAAACTCTTAAAATAAAATATACTAATGAACAAAAGATGGAATTTTAAAAAGAAAGGTTGAAGGCTTTTGGCTCAGGTTGGGTGAAGGAAGAGTGCCGCCTAAGCACACAAAGCAGCAAGGCGCACGGCTGATGGAGCTGGAGCGAGTAGCAATGCGCGAGGGGGCTACAAGTAGGTGACGCGCAAGGCCTTGCGGAAGGTAGGCCACGGGTTGGTCGGGTGTGCGGGGTGATGGTGCGCAACAAGCACGCAGGCTGGAGGCAGCAGGCACGAGGCCACGACTTGAGCAGCTACTGGAGCTGGGGCGTGCGGTGTGTGTTGGAGCTGCTAGCCGAATGCTTGTTGTGGCTAGGGACTTGAGGCACTTGGGTGTTGGTGTTTGGGGTTTTGAGTGATGAATGAATGGGGAGAAACAAGGGTGCAATTTATAGAGGGAGAAGTATGAATTAGAGTAGAACTCTTAGAACAATTAAAGAATTAAAAATAAGAGTCCAATTCTAATTTTACTCAAGATTAACAACAATTAGTAATTAAATATACACATATAAAATTATCAATTCCTATTAAATTATTAAGATAAACATAAAATAAAATTAATTCTAATCCTAAGCTAAGTTGATTAAAGTTAATATATAAATTATAATGAATATAATTATATATTAAAATTTATCAATAATTTATAAGTATGATATTAATTAAAAATATTTATTCTAGATGCCTTTTAAAAATATTTACAAAAAGAGGCACCTGGTTTTTATTATTTACAAAAATAGTAACTAAGTTTTGAAAATAATTCAATTAAGTCCCTAGACTTAATGAAAATTTGAAATTGAGTTGCAATTTAAGACTTGGGTCAAAATTGACCTTTTTATTTGGAAAACCAAAAATTTATTTTGTCATTTAAGGGCTAATTTCTTGGAAAATTATGTAAAAATCAATTCCCAGGAAAGATTGGAGGGGTCACAAGCGCTCCCGCTTAAGTTCCAATCTCCTAAATAGAATTTATTTAAACATACTAAACCCGAAAATATACCCTAAATAATTTATTGAAAATAAGAAAATTTAAAGATCAGATAAACTGAACAAGATTTGATCTCGTTCAGGTCTTTCTCCGTAGTAATGTTTCAAACGCTAAGCATTGACTTGAAAATTACCTCCCTTACCTTGGAGTTCCACAACTCCGTATGGATAGACGTGATGAATCGTAAATGGACCGGACCAACGTGATTTTAACTTACCTGGGAAGAACTTCAATCTGGAATTAAATAACAAGACTTGCTGACCTGCTTCAAACTCTCGAACTCGAATATGCTTGTCATGCTATTTCTTGAGTCTTTCTTTAAGTAATTTGGCATTTTCGTATGAGAACATTCGAAATTCTTCTAGCTCGTTGAGTTGGAGCATCTGTTTCTCTTTAGCCAACTTGAGATCCAAATTAAGTTGTCGAAGAGCCCAGTAAGCTCTATGCTCTAACCCCAGAGGTAGATGACAGGCTTTCCCAAAGACCAACCTGTAGGGTGACATTCCTAAAGGTGTCTTGTGTGCTGTTCTGCAAGCCCATAAAGCATCATCTAGTCTCTTGGACCAATCTCGTTAGTTCGGGCAAACTACCTTCTCAAGTATGCCTTTGATCTCCTTATTCGCTAACTCAGCTTGCCCATTTGTCTGCGGATGGTAAGCTGTAGTAACCTTGTGTTTCACTCCATATTTATCTAACAACCATTTTAACCACTTGTTTACAAAATGGGTCCCTTCATCGCCGATAATAGCTCTTGGGGTTCCAAACCTTGTGAACACATGTTTCTGCAAGAATTTCATTACAACCTTGGCATCGTTCGTCGAATAAGCTTCAGCCTCGACCCACTTGGACACATAATCTACTGCTACCAATATGTATTTGTGGCCCAAAGACGGAAGGAAAGGACCAAGAAAGTCAATACCCCAAACATCAAATAATTCTACCTCAATGATATTTGTTCGAGGCATCTCGTTTCTATTGGTGACATTTCCAACCCTCTGACATCGATCACAACTCTTTACATAAGCATATGCATCCCTGAATAGTGTTGGCTAAAAGAATCCTGCTTGCAATACTTTGGCTACTATACGAGTACCTCCGAAGTGTCCCCCACTCAGAGCTAAATAACAGTGGTATAAAATCTTCAGTATTTCATCTTCTGCCACACATCTCCTAATCATCTGATCTGCACACTTTTTAAACAAATATGGCTCTTCCCAAAAATAGTACTTCACATCGTGACGAAACTTTTTCCTTTGTTGATATGTTTTATCAATCGGCATCAAACCACAAGCTAGATAGTTAGCAAAATCAACAAACCAAGGAATTTTATGGACATGATTTACCTTCAATATGTGTTCATCTAGAAATATCTCTTGGATCGGTACAAATGAAGAATTTCCCTTTTGCGACTCCAATCTGGATAAGTGATCTGCTACTTGGTTTTCGACTCCCCTTCGATCTTGAATTTCTAGATCGAACTTTTAAAGTAAAAGCACCCATCGGATCAATCTCGGCTTAGCATCTTTTTTGGCTAATAAGTACTTAATTGCGGAGTGGTCCGTATAGACAATCACTTTGGTAATACAGGATAAGATCGAAACTTGTCGAAAGCAAACACAATAGCAAGTAGCTCTTTTTCTGTTACCGTATAGTTCAGTTGAGCTCCGGTTAGAGTTCTACTCGCGTAGTAGATGGGATGAAAAACTTTGTTCCTTCGTTGACCCAAGACAGCTCCAATGGCGAAGTCACTTGCGTCACACATCAACATGAATGGTGAATCCCAGTCTAGTGTGACGATTATGGGTGCCGTGACTAATCGATTCTTCAAATCATCAAAGGCTTTTAAGCACTCCTCATCAAACTTGAATATTGAGCTTTTCTCCAATAGCTTGCATAGTCACGGTAAGAGATGGTACATCAGCGGACCATATTACCTGGGACTTCTTTAAGTCAGCGTTCCAGGGAAAGTATGTTGGGGCAAGTTATGTGGACGCTCAGAAGAAGGCATTTTTAAACTTGGTCCAGGGGAATAAGTCAGTGGCTGAATGTAAGGCGGAGTTCCTGCGTTTAAGTCGTTATGCTCGGGGTACCATCCCAACTGATCACGAGTGTTGTGTCTGATTTGAAGATGGTCTGAGGGACTAGTTGCGAGTACTGATAGCTTCGCAACGGGAAAGAGAGTTTGCTATTCTGGTTGAGAAGGCTAAGATAGCTGAAGATGTGAAGCGATTTAAAAGGAAAAATCAGGATAATGATAGGGGTAGGAAAAAAAGGAATTTTGGGTCGTCAGGATCGGCTAAGGGTTTCCAAAAGAGGCCTAGGTTTGATGGGCCGAGTCGAATTGCGAAGCCTGTTGCTATTGGTCAGTCTCAGCAATGTGCTAGATGTGGGAATTATCATTCAGGGGAGTGTTGGACAAGAAATAAAGGATGTTACAGGTGTGGATCTGTAGATCATCTGGTAAGGGACTGTCCACAAGAGTCGAGCAGGGCACGGCCAGTAGGTCAGGGATATGCACAATCTGGAAGTGGTAGGAAGCAACCACCGAGAGGTAGGGGTCCAGCCAGAAGAGGAAATGGTTTTGGCCGAGGGCGTGGAGCATCGAGCAGAGGTGCTAGGAATACAGATGCGAGATAGCCTAGATTGGTTTATACAGCTAAACGCCGAGAGGATGGCGATGCATCGGACGTCATAACTGGTACGTTCCTTATTTTTGGTTTGCCCTTTACAGCACTGATAGATATTGGGTCTACACATTCGTATGTTGCTAGTATTGTGTCTGAAACTTTGAACATGGAATCTGAGGTTGCTTCTAGAGAAATGACTGTGATTAGCCCTTTAGGACAATCTGTAGTGGTGAACAAACTATTTAGGAGTGTGCCTTTAGAAGTTCAAGGGATTGTTCTCCCGACTAACTTGATGGAATTACCGTTCAACGAGTTCGATTTGATTTTAGGCATGGACTGGTTAGTTAAGTATCGAGCAAACTTGGATTGTGCTGCTAACTATGTGATATTGAAGACTCTCGAGGATAAGGAGGTGTTGGTGTTAGGTGAGAGAAGGAATTACTGTCCAATGTGGTGTCTGCTCTAAAGGCTGAAAGGATGATGAGAAAAGGGTGTGAGGCTTTCTTAGATTTCATTAGTGCTTTGGAAGCCAAGGAGTTGACTGTAAGAGATGTTAGAATGGTGAAAGAGTTCTCAGATGTTTTTCTAGAAGAGCTTCCAGGGTTACCTCTGGATCGCGGGGTGGATTTCGGCATTGATCTTCTTCCAAGAACAGCTCCGGTGTCCGTTGCCCCATATAGGATGGCGCCGAAGGAGCTGGTGGAGCTTAAAGCTCAGATTCAGGAATTGTTGGACAGTGGTTTTATCCAACCAAGTGTGTCTCCGTGGGGAGTGCCAGTGTTATTTGTCAAGAAAAAGGATGGGTCGATGCGGATGTGCATTGACTATAGGCAATTGAACAAGTTGACAATTAAGAACAAGTACCCATTGCCAAGGATTGATGATCTATTCGATCAACTGCGAGGCGCTTCGGTCTTCTCGAAGATAGACTTAAGGTCAGGTTATCATCAGCTTAAGGTCAATGAGGCAGATATTCATAAGACTGCTTTTCGAACTCGTTATGGTCACTATGAGTTCTTAGTGATGCCATTCGGGTTGACAAATGCACCAACCGCATTTATGGATATGATGAACCGGGTATTCCATCCCTACTTGGATCGATTTTTCATAGTGTTCATAGATGATATCTTGGTATATTCAAGGATGGAAGAGGAGCATGATTCGCATTGTAACATCCCTATCCTGAGTCCGTCATCGGATTAAGGTTAGGAGCGTTACCGGACAAATTGGAAACATTCACAGACAATATCATACATTCAATTATCATTCTCAGACATAATATCCCTTAATCGGGTCCTCGAGACCTTAAACATGCTTATAAATCGAGTCAGGACTAAACTGAAACACATACGAAATTCCTTGAAAAATTTGAAACTTTTCTAAAGTACAGGGGAGACACGCCCGTTGGAGGAGACCGTGTGCCCTCCACGGCTTCTAGACACACCCGTGTCCAACCTTGTTTACTAACTATACCAACACAGTCATTAGGCACGCCCTTGTGCCATGGCCGTGTACTTTTAGGCCATATACTGACTTCCCCTCCACGGCCACCAAGCACGCCCGTGCCGAGGCTGTGTGTTTTTATGCTAGCTACTGACTTGTACACCACGGCCAGATGACACGCCCTTATTGAGGCCATGTGATTTTAGCTTGCATCCTACCAATTTACCCACGGTCTAAGGCACGCCCGTGTGCCACAACCGTGTGACATTATAGGCCATTTACAAGGCCAAAATGCCAACCAAAAAGGTTCATACCTATAAGCATCATTTACCAACACATATCAAGCATATATGGCAACCAAAAACATACAAATAGCCATCCAAATCATGCATATTTGATCACTAAGATATTCACAACTATACATTAAATTTTCATTCAATATATATACATTCAAAACCAATACTAAACATACCAATTTGCATAACTAAAACTCAATTATACCTATGCACCATTTTTCTGTATACTTACCATCTCATAACCATTACATATAACAACTTCATATATCACATTCATCTAAGCATGGTACCAAAACATAACTAGCCAAATCACATGGCTAAGTTCACTTTACAAATCATCACAAGAACTACCCTATAAATGCCATATCTAGCTATATACATATCCAAAGTGTACCAAAATGATATTAGTAGTGATGATGATGATGACCTTCCCGAGCCTTCAGAGAGCTTGGTAGCTTGACGACCTATAAAACAGATTAAACACATATACAGAGTAAGCTTTCCAAAAGCTTAGTAAGTCAATATACAAATAACTTAACATAATTCATTCATAAATATGGCAATTTGAATTCATTAACATATCCTTAAACACATAAATGAACTCTTTGGTTCAATTGGTTTGCCATTTCTTACAAATCCACACATCCCAAAGATCTCATTTGCTCATACCTCAAACACACATATATATCATGGTTCATTTGCATTAATACACATACATACTTACCTTCCATGCTTATACAAAGTATATATATATATCAACGTACCTGAAACGGATGTACATTCATGTATATGTTCCTAACTCGGAATTGTAATTCGTATAACAGATTTTCCCGTTGAACCATAAGGAATCTAATAGGATACTTCAAAAGCTCGAAATAGTAGTACAATGCCATCGTCCCAGATGAGGTCTTACAAGTACTCAAATATCGATGCCACTATCCCGGACAGGGTCTTACACGAATCAGAACGATGCCAATGTCCCAGACATGGTCTTACACATAAAGATCATAATGATGCCAACGTCCCAGACATGGTCTTATACGTAAAGCTTATATTGATGCCAACGTCCTAGACGTGGTCTTACACATAATCAGATATCGATGCCCTTTGTCTTTATTGCGGTCTTACATGAATCTCAAATCAATGCCAACGTCCCAGACGTGGTCTTACATGAATAAACAGAACAGATACCCCTATCAAGATTCGTACGAGGCTTCTCAGACTTAGTCAATATACCGAACTTATCTCGGAATTCAATTACAGAATTTCTCATAAACATTCATTATCATCATTTAACATATGAAAAATTACAAATGCATATATATTCATTTATTTGTATAGTGGCTTACCTCGGATTCAGTTTATCGGAATAGAAAACGGCTACTCGATAACTTTCACTTTCCCGCGATCTAAATCCGTTTTCCTCGGTTCTTGATCTTTAATTAAGGCTTGAAATAGTCGAATATAACAAATCTAAACCTTTCTTCTTTTCTTTTTATTTTTCGGTGGAAGAAAGATGATGAACATGGCTTATTTTAAGCTTTGTTTTTATTATAGTTAACTTAATTACTAAAGTACAAAAATAACCTTTCATATAAAGCTGTATAAAACATAGTTACAAGGTCATTTATGACCTTAGCCATCCATTAACCATGAAAATGGCCAAATTGCCACATAAATCCTCATATTTAAAAAGCCATAACACATAAGTACTTTAACATATAGCATACAGCTTTCACATTCAATGCAATTTCATCCTTTTGCAAATTAAACACACAAACAGATAAAATAACTTACGGAAATTTAACACATGTTAAACCACATATCAACAGCACAGAAAAATATTAAAATATTACACAGACTCAAATTTGTGGTCCCAAAACCACTGTTCCAACTAGAGTATAAACCGGACTGTTACACACATCTTCGGATTATTCTACAGATTTTGAGAGAGAAGCAACTGTATGCCAAATTCAGCAAGTGTGAATTTTGGTTGAGGGAAGTTACTTTTTTGGGGCATGTTGTGTCTGCTGAGAGGATTAGGGTTGATCCCCGAAAGGTTGAAGCTGTTTTGGATTGGAGACCACTAAAGTCTGTAGCAGAAATTTCAAGTTTCTTTGGGTTAGCTGGGTACTACAGAAGGTTTGTTGAGGGATTCTCGTTGATCGCTGCACCTTTAACCAAGTTGTTACGAAAAGGGGTATCGTTTGTCTGGTCGGATAAGCAGCAGGAAAGCTTTGAGAAGTTGAAGAGGATTTTGATAGAGGCACCAGTGTTGATTCAGCATTAGGCTGGGAAGGAGTTTGTCGTCTATTGTGATGCGTCGCACACAGGGTTAGGATATGTGTTGATACAAGAGGGGAAAGTGGTAGCGTATGCGTCTCGGCAATTGAGACCACATGAAGTAAACTATCCCACTCATGATCTGGAGTTAGCTGTGGTAGTGTTTGCTCTGAAGATTTGGAGAGACTACTTGTGTGGAGAGAAGTCGATTATCTACACCGACCATAAGAGCCTAAAATATCTCCTTACCTAGAAGGAGTTGAATTTAAGGCAGCGGAGGTGGATTGAATTGTTGAAAGACTATGATTGCTCGATTAAGTATCACCTAGGTAAAGCTAACGTAGTGGTAGATGCGTTGAGCCGTAAAGTGATATCTGATTTGAGGGCAATGTTTGCTCATCTCAGCTTGTATGATGATGGAAGCTTGTTAGCTGAACTTCAAGTGAAGCCTTCATGGGTAAGTCAGATTCAAGAGAAGCAGTTGTTAGATGAATTGTTAAGTTCTAGATTTCAGCAAGTGGAAGGTGATGAGATAGAAGATTTTAGTTTGAACAGTGATGGGGTATTGTGCTTTCGTGGAAAGGCTTGTATGTCGAAGGATTCCAAGTTGAGACAGAGGATTCTGCAGGAAGCGCATAGTATTCCATACACTATGCAATCTGGTGGGAGTAAAATGTATCGAGATTTGTGCAAGCAGTTTTGGTGGCCAGGCCTGAAGTAAGAAGTTACCGAGTTTGTGAGTAAATGCTTGACGTGTCAGCAGGTGAAGGCAGAACATCAATTGCCTTCGGGGTTGCTACAGCCAGTGAAGATTCCACTTTGGAAGTGGGAGAGGATAACTATGGACTTTGTTAGTGGGCTACCTCTTACGCCTACTAGAAAGGATTCAGTGTGGGTGATTGTCGATCGGTTGATAAAGTTCGCTCATTTCATACCGGTTCGTGTTGATTACTCACTACAGAAGTTAGCTAAGCTGTATGTAGCAAAGATTGTGAGGTTACCTGGGGTACCAGTGTCTATCATATCAGACAGTGTAACATCCGGGAATTATGGGCTTTACATTTGGTATGTTTCTGTGTGTTGGTATGTTATGTCTATTATTTTGGTTGTGTTTGGGGGCCCCGAAAAGGCTTGAGTGTAAGCCAAGGCCTTGGTCAAAATTTCAATTCTGGGTATTTTGGGGGAGAGCTGGCTGATGCGGGTCTTAAGTATTATAGTTTGGGGTTTGATGGCACAAGAAGAACAGTGGTAAAGTGGCAAGTGACGCCACAAGAGGAGCAGGTGTGTGGCGCCACAAGGAAGCTGGGAGAGAGGGTTTGAGTCTCAGGTAGCGTAAGGAAACATTAACTTTTTGGCTCAGGCAAGGGAGGTGGTTGGATGGTAATCGAACTCTAGAGGAGAGAGGGAAGACTTGGTCAAGATATTCAAACAAGTGGTGGAGAGCTTTTTGTGGAGTTTGAATAATTCAAACTCATTTGAATGGGTGATGGAGAGCGATTGTAGGAGGAAAAGGTGGGATTTGAGCTTGGGGAGGATGTTGGCCGATTGGGGAAGCTTGTGAAGGGGGATTGATTTTGGGTTAGTAGTATCTAGGGGTGTGCTGAAACTTAGTTGTGGTTTTCTTCCATTTTTGGTTTTGGAAAGTGTGAGGTGCCATTTTGGGTACATTTTGAGCAGCTTAAACTTTGTAGGAGCCGAATGCTCTTAGTTCTTTCTTCATTTTTGATAAGTGACCTCTTCCTAGCAAGTATCACGTGTACTCTCATTTATCAAAGCCAAGACTGCAACTCTTTCTTTCTTTTTTGTTCATATTCACTTTCATGACATAACCCCTAGCCGAATCCTCCTATAGCATTCTCTATTTCAATTTTTCTTTCCTCTCTTTTGCTTCTTCAAGACCGAATCTCTTTAGCCATATTTTCTTATATTCTCTCTTTTGTTTCTTCTCCATTGTCGAAACCTAGAGCTTCACATCCTTGTCACTGTTTGTTTTGGGCTATAATCCTGCAAAGCCGAAACACTTATTGCCCATCTTTCTTCTTCTTCTTATCTCATACTTCCTTTATTTGTTCTTCACAATCGAAACCCTTTTCTTTCTTCTTTCTTATTGAGTGTGTTTATTCTTCTCTTTCGGCTGAATCTCTTTTGGGTGTGCTTCCTTCATTCGTGATTGTGCTAGAAGATTTTTGTTGCTTCTCTTCTCAATCTTCTCAATCGATTTCTATTTGGGGTGGTAAGTGTCTTCATCTTTTTCGTTTCTTCCTTATTCTTTTGCTAGATATTAATCAAAGGGGGTTATTTGGTGATTGGAATGCTTTGGCCGAATGTAGGAAGGGCTTTGGGTTTGCACTCTTTCGACCTCTAGCCTGCGGTTGAGGGACTTGTGGCAGGTAGTCACAGCCGAAGGGTGGTAAGAGGTTACTTCTTGCTTGTTCGCTGAAGGGTCATTCTCTTAATGTATGAAAGGGATCGGTTCTAACCTGGTAACATTGTAGGGATTCACTCAATTCTTGAACCAAGCGGAAGCTTTTGGCTTCTGTCAATTTCGGTAAGGATTTTTTCGTTCAAAGTGATTATTTTTCGTTATTATCTTATTAAACGACTTAACCGGGTCTTCTGACCAAGATCATTTTTATGGAATCGAGTACCAGTCAAGTAAAGGAAGGGGTTGGACACGTAGTCCCCACCCCTAAATTCAAGAAGCGAGCGGTTTCAGCGGTTCGAGATTGGCCACCGGGTTGTGGGCTGGCATCAAAGAGGGATAGGCAGATCGCTGTGACCCCTGCGAGTGAGAGCGCTAGCGAGATCGATAGCGTAGTCCTGTGTGTTTACAGGTGTGTAACTTCCACACCATTTTCATTCATTTACTGTTTTATTATATGTATATGCTATGTTAAATGCCGAAATTCGGTATGGGCTACTGGATTACCCATGGAGGGTAAAAACGAGATGCCAGGTTAGTGGTTCTAACTGTGCTATACGAGTGTTTATGATGACATGTTTACATGCACGATCTGAATGTCTATTACATGTATGCCGAAACCTGCTGTATACATACATCATGACTATATGTTTGCATGGGGATGGGCATATGATATTGATGAAAGGGGAAGCGTTCTGTTCTGGTGGCTTTGCCACAATGCACATTCAGTGGCTCTGCCATGTTACGCTCAGTGGCCATGCCACATATCTGGTGACTCTACCACAATCTGACGATGAGCAGCTAACTGCAGCATGACTGCCATCGATGGTGTGTAGCGGTGAGGGTTGATTGTAGAAATCCCCATTGATGTGATTGATAGGTACAGGTGGCGTATAGCGGATGGAAATTTAGGCTGGGTTGGGTTTTGCATCACATTGCATTGATATCTAATTATCTGCTATTCTGTACTGTGGGGCTATGGCCCAGTATGATTCTAAGTGGGCTTGGGGCCAGCGATGGTGCTTGGAAATTGCACACTGAGTCGTTAGACTCACTCTGTTGTTTAACATTTTTACAGGTAATACATAGTATGGTGGATCAAGCCGGAGGGGACTACGTGGTGGCCATGCATGGTTTATTTAATAGAACGTTACTTTTCTTAAATTTTCGGGATTTTGTTATGTAATAAGGTTGCTAATGACTTAGCTTAATTTCGATTTAAATTTTAGACGTTTTGAATTGCAAATCATCGATAAGATGTTTTTGTTTATAAAATGAAAAAGTAAGATTTCTTATGATTTAATTACACGAGTTTATAAATAGGTTTCTATGACAAACTTCAAGATTAATCTAATATAACAATATGTGTTTCCAACTGCCACCTAAACATGAGTTGGGCTAACTTAAATTTTTCCCTTACATGAATAACGGGTTTCCTAATGAAACAACTAACTTGGGGTTTCGAAAAGGGACTTAAAAATTTTTCTGAAGTTCGCGAGGATTTATAAATTCTTTCCAAGTAACATGCCAGATTCGGTCGTAGTGTTTGGGTCGGGTTTCAGGTGTTACGACAAAGACCCCAGGTTTACATCGCGATTCTGAAAAGCGTTGCATAAAGCGTTGGGTACGAGACTGGATTTTAGTGCGGCGATTCATCCACAAACTGATGGTCAGTCAGAGAGGGTAATTCAGATTCTAGAAGATATGTTGAGAGGCTGTGTTATCGACTTCAGGCGTAATTGGGAGGATTTCTTACCGTTGGCAGAATTTGCATACAACAATAGCTATCAATCTAGTATTCAGATGGCACCCTACAAAGTGTTATATGGTCGTAAGTGTCGTACTCCTACCTGCTGGACAGAGTTGGGTGAGTGATAGTTGTTGGGTCTGGAATTGGTTTTAGAAACAGAGGAAAAGGTTAAGTTGATTCGGACTAGGTTGAAGGAAGCTTCCGACAAGCAGAAATCTTATGCAGATCTGAAGCGTAAGGAAATAGAATTCGCAGAGGGTGATCAGGTTTTTCTGAAAGTTTCACCTTGGAAAAAGGTTTTAAGGTTTGGACGAAAGGGCAAGTTGAGCCCCAGGTTCATCGGGCCTTATCGAATGCTGAAACGTGTGGGACCAGTAGCTTATCAGCTCGAGTTACCTCCGGACTTGAGTCGGATACATAATGTATTTCACATTTCAATGTTAAGGCGCTATCGTTCGGATCCATCTCATGTAGTGCCGGTAAAAGAAATTGAAGTAGACCTGATTTGTCTTTTAAAGAAGAAACAGTTCAGATCTTAGATCGAGATGTTAAAGTGTTGAGAAAAAAGTCAGTTCCGTCAGTTAAAGTTTTATGGCGGAATCACAGTTCAGAGGAAGCCATGTGGGAGCCAGAGGATGTGATGCGACAGCAATACCCTCACCTCTTTTGATCAGGTAAATTTTGAGGCTGAAATTTCTTTAAGGGGGTAGAACTGTAACATCCTAGAATTAAGGGTTCTATATTTTAGGCTTTTTTGTGTGCTTGGTTTATTTTCCTTGTTATTTAAATGTGCTTAGGAGTCCTGGTGAGGCTCGGGTTCAAGCCAGAGCCTTGGTAAAATTTTCTGTTTTGGGCATCTAAAGGGGGAGAGCTAGTAGGAGCAGGCCTTAAGTTTATTTGTGTGTGTTTGTTGACACAGAGAAGCTTGTGTCCAAGTGGAGATGGCGTCACTTGTAGGAGCAGAAGGGAGGAATTTGTATCCCATAAGCCTCATTGTGAAGCTTTATTTTTGGCGCCAGGATGGAAAGGAGATGGTTTCGACAGGGACTCTTCAAGGGTGGTGGTTGAATGGGTCAATGCATTCAAATAGATGGACAAGAGAGCTTGGAGGAGTTTGAATTGGTCAAACCAATTTGAATGAGTGATGGGGAGTATTTAGTGGAGAAAATCAAGGGATTTGGTGATGGTGGAGGTGGTGGCCAAATGTGGGGAGCTTGGAGGGGGGATTTCGATTTAGTTGCTAGGACAGGTAAGTGTGCCAAAATTCTCTTGAGTAATAGGGATTTTCAATTTGGCATTTTCGGTCATATAGGGAGAGTGTCGAATTTTTGCAAGGGTCTTTAGGAGTTCTTTCTTTTTTCTCTCATTCGGCTTCCTATTTCTCTTTGTGCTGAAACTTTCAGCTTCTTCTCTTCATCTCTTTTTACTTCTTTGACATTAGCCAAAACTAGTGTGACATTCGGGTATTCCTTTTTCCTTTCATCTTTTCTCTTCCACTTCTTTTGTTTTCTTTAGCCGAACCCTCTTCTAGTTTTCTTTTCTTGTAGCCTATTTTTTTTTGTTCTCTTCTATTCATCTCTTTCACCCTCTCTTTCTTTCTTTTCAAAAAGCCGAAACTCTCTTATCCTCTACTTCTGTCTCTTCTAGCTGAATACTTTCTGCACTTCTCCCATATCTTTTATTTTCTCGTTTTTCACCTCCATTTCTTGTTCTCTAGCCGAATCTTAAGAAGCAGAGTAGTTAGTTTCTGTCTGCCGAAAGATCCTCTACATTTAGTAGGTGCATTTTGCAAGGCTAAATCTGTTGGTGTTCTAACACACCCTTCTAGCCTTTTTTAAACGTCGGGTTCTCATTAGAGATTCATCAGGAATCACAAGCCGAATCCGTTGATAAGATTCCTCAGTAGCCAAGGTAAGGGGTTTCTCTTTTGTTCTTTGTGATCAACTTCTATTCATATTACTCTGTCGTAATCAAACTCCTTGTTGGGGCAATCCCTGTTTTCGTTATAGTATTGTATTGATCAAGATTTTTCTTCATGGATACGAGTGCCAGTCATTCTAAGGATGGGAGTGAACCCGTAGTCTCTGCCCCTAAGTTTAAGCGACATGCTGTGTCGGCTGTTCGAGACTTTCCGCCAGGCTGTGGTAAGGAGCCGACATCTGCCTGGGATAGACAAATCGCGGTTGTTTCTCCTAGTGAGAGTGTCGATAATCTAGAGAGTCTAGTCTTACGCATAATCAGGTGTGTAATGCTCACACTTTACTTTATTAATTTGCGTTAATAACTGTGTTGGCTGAAAGCCGAAAAGACTGTATAGATAGTCGAGATACGCTTATGGGTAAGGTTGGAGACACCGGGTAAGTACCGCTATGATTTTACTTTCAAATATATGTATATATAAATTAATTATCTGTTGTACATTGAAAGTATGTTTGCATTCATCTCAGTATGATAATATGTTGCATGGGCTATGGGATATGATTGAAAGGGGAAGTGTGATTCGGTGATTTCATCACACGGTGGTTCGGGACCACAGTGGTTTGGAACCACGTATACATATATTTATCAGTGACTTATCTTAGTGGTTTGGTACCATAGTGGGTTGGCCCCACATATACTTATCAGAGATTGTTACAGTGGTCTGGGACCATAGTGGCATGATGCCATGGGTGTTTGGCCGATTCAGGTGACCTAAAGGATGGAAAACTAGGTTGGGCTGGGCTGGGCTGCATTCCATACATTTTTAATATGCTATATTGTGTAGGCTAAGACCCAATGTGCATCTGTGGGCTTAAGGTCAGATTGCGTTATAAGGGGAATTACACACTGAGTCTCAGTGACTCACCCCTCTGCTTAATTTTGCAGGTAATCTCTAGATCGCAAATTTGAAGCCGAGGCGGACTTTGAGGTGGCCATGCATTATCTTCTCGTAAACATTCATTTCTTTATTTGAACTAAACTTTATTTTGGGTTTTTGCAATGTAATAAGGCCTCTACAACTTTAAATTGCGATTTGCTTTAATATTATTAGTACATATTTTTGAAGTGACAAATATGGAGTTTTTCTAAAATAAAAATATATCAACCATTTTTCTAAAAAGGTGTTAACTACAAAGATGACAAGCAAATAAAAGTTTAAGCTGAATAAACCATAGTTTTTCTTAAAAACTCAACATTGTTTTCAATTGTCACGTTTATGAAATTCCCCAATTTCGGCTTTCGTAAAACAAAATTATTTATGGCTTTTAGTTCAATCTAATAAGGAATTGGTAAGAAACTCTCGAACAAAATTTTAAATTATTTTCAAGATAGAAACACTAATCAGAAAGTTTTTCCCATATTGCGATGTTCCGTTAAAAATTTCAAAACTTCTTTTCCTATAACATACCAGATTTGGTCATAACGTATTGACCGGGTTTGAGGTGTTACAATTTTGGTTCTGATTACCCATGTAGTATATAGATTCTGGGTTTGACGGACATTCTTCCAACAAATGTCCCTCCCCACAATAAACACAGGCTATATTTTCAAATTGATTAGGCGGTTGTGCTGCAAAACTATTAGACCCATTTGTAGTAAAATTTTTAAGCATTGAGGATGTTGATGATACCTGAGATGCGAGTGAAGTAAGAGCATCTACTTCATGAATTCCAGCGACTCGTCTTCCTGACACTGCGCAACTGGTTGGCCATTGATAATTGTTGCTGGCAGTCCTCTGAATAATTTCATAAGCCTCATTATAAGACTTAGAAAGGAGAGCACCATTAGTAGAAGCATCCACTACCATCCTTATTTGAGCGTTGAGACCATTATAGAATGTCTCATGTTGAATGCAATGTGGGATTCCATGATGAGGGCATTTCCATAATAACTCTTTAAATCTTTCCCATGCCTCATACAATGACTCGTCATCTATTTGGTGGAAAGCAATGATCTCGTTCCTCAGCTTAGCATTCTTTCTTGGTGGAATATACTTCATGAGGAATCTCTCGGCTAACTCTTGCCATGTAGAAATGGACTTCGGTGGAAAAGAATTCAACCAGGCACGAGCTCTGTCCCTTAATGAATATGGGAACAACTTCAATTGTAAGGCATCTTCAGAAACTCCAGTTAACTTGAAAGAATCGCTCACTTCCATAAATAGTCTTAAGTAAAGATGAGGATCTTCAGTAGCCATTCCACTGAATTGGCCCACTGTCTGAAGTATCTGGAACATGACTGGCTTCAGCTCCAATTGTTGTGCCTCGATTTCCGGTCTCCTAATACCCGGATTAAGATCGTTAAATACTGGCACAGCATATTGTCTTAAGGCTCTATCCCTATCATCAGCAATAAGGATAGGATTCTAAGCAGGGTTTGCTATGTTTCCTTGGTTCATATTCTCGAAGTTCATTTCTTCGGTCCTTCTCTGGTTCACTTGTCTTCTTCGTTGTCGAAAGGTTCGTTCTATTTCAGGGTCCACAGGGAGTGAGTCAATAATCTGGTCAATACTCATAAACACCTGAAATAATCACAGAAAAATTGAGTACGTAAAAATTTCAATACGAAAAATAAATAAACCAAAATGTAAAATAGATTCACAAATAATGGCTTTGAAAAACAGTCCCCGGCAACGGCGCCAAAAACTTGGAACGGTGGAAATGTGCAAGTGTACACAATCGTAACAAGTAATAAAGTGACAAGTAAATGTCGAGTTATCGTACCCACAGGGACTGTAAAAGAATTATTTGTGAAAATGATTTGAAACACTTTGGTGAGGGGAAAATATTTGGATTGAAGAAATATTTAAAAACTAAAAGAAAAACAAAGTAAAATAAAATAAAACAAAGTTCTAATGCGCGATTTTAAAAACTGATTTTAATCAAGATGATATAATTGTGTTGGATTAATTACATTTCTTGCCTTAGAATTATTAAACTCATGTTTATACTTGTTACGGAATAAATCACGGCAACTCAGTAATTTGCTAACTTATGAACATATTTATATGTTATTGCACATACATACTTATTAAGTTAAACAATCTCTCGCATATTCCTATGTGATTCAACCGATTAATTCAACCTAATAAGCATATAAAAGATCATGTGAGGTAACAAAGTATCCTTACCTTGAAACAATTTAATCACAAAAATCTTGCAAGTTATGCAAGGCATGTGTATCGCCACATACAATGCTAATTTAATCTTCAGCTACCTTAGAAGAATTAAACATACACAGATTAAGTATTGTGTCCATTAATTACAATTTCAATGCGTTTAAATAATTAATTCATTAGCTATCTAAACAATTATAATGACATAATAACTTAAACATGATTTTACTTAATCGAGCATTTTACCGAGGCCTATAACAGCATAAGCAAAATTTTAATAATTTAAGAGGACGAATGCAATCAATTCAAGCTAAGCTGATTAAATTAATCATTTCAATAGCATAAATATTCATAAACATGTTTGTCAAAACAACAACGAAATTTAAAGAAGTAAGGAACAAGAAGCAAATCCGGTGTTTCTCTGTGGCTTGATTGACTTCTCTGTTCTTCGTTCTCTGTTGTCCTCGGCTATCAAGGTGGCTTATGAACACTCCAATTGCTGCTCCAAATGGTTGAGAAAACACCTCTTTTCCAAGAGGGGAAATCGGCACAAGAAGAAGGGGAAATGGAATGAAAAATAATAGAGAATGGAGAGGAATGGAGAGAAGAGAGAATGAGAATGTTGAAGGATTGAGGGATGGTTTAAATGATCAGCAAGGGGTGGTATTTATAGCTGATTGTGGCTGCTAAAAAAAGCAAATAGTAGCAGCCAAAGAGAACTCCCTTGGCCGGCCATCTATGTGGCAAAGTTGATGGATTCAACTTTGCTAAATATGGCATGGGGCAAATCTACAAAGCCACTAAATTTGGAGGGGTTTGAATGCAACTTTGAAAGGTCTTCAAAGGCTTCTTTGCAAGCTTAATTAATCAGCTAATAAGCTGATTTGGGCCAGCATATGGACGGTTTGGGCTGCCCAATTGGTGGCTGGGTCGGTCCGCTGAATTCGGTTCAACCAGTGCGATTTAACTAGACCCTTTTTCCATAATTAATTAATAATAATTTATTTAGCCCAAATTAAATTGGGAATAAATTAAAATTAATTATATTATGATTAAATCTTCATAATTGGACCATCTTGGGCTGGAAATAAATTTGCCTTAATACTTCAAATTAATTCTCGGTTTTGTTCTTCGAGCAGTGTCTGCCGAGCCTATTTTCGCCCTTTGTGCGAATCTGTCGAAAATAGTCAAAATAAATCAAAATTAACTATAAAATTAATTAAAATTCATCATGTTCATATTTTTAGCACAATTTAATTATTTTATAATATTTAATTATTTTTCGACAAGAATTTAATCGAAACTGCATAAATTTGAGTTAAAAAGGGCATGAAAAAGTGTATAAATTTTCATGTTTCCAGTAGTCAGGTTATTTGATGCTTTGTTTGGCATGGTTTGATAGCAAATGAAATGGTCCAAATAATGGTAAGATTATTGATGCAAAGTTAGCTTATTATTGATGGAAGGTTGTTATAAAGAAATGGCATGTCTTGGTTAGTTTATACTTAGAAATGCTTGTGATGAGAATGAGGTAAATGTTGCATAAGATAGTGTGCTTGAAATGTTCTTGAATGCTTCGAAAGGATGGGTATTTTGGTATGAATTGAATTGCTATAATGCTTATAGGTATAACCTAATGTGTAGATGGAAATTTGGCTTTGTAAATAGCCTATAATTTCCCACACGGTTGAGCACACGGACATGTGCCTCAACCGTGCCCCTCGTGGTTGCATTTCAAAACAAGTCAGACTCGACCACGGGCTGGACACACGGGCGTGTGACTGGCCGTGTGCTGCAAGTCAATAGCGACCACGGGCAAGGCACACGGGCGTGTCCACGGGCATGTGGACAAGTCAGTATGTATGCCATGTTTTGCCACGACTTAGACACACGGGCGTGTCTGAGGCCGTGTGAGGTACACGGCCTGCCTACACGGGCGTGTGACCTATAGCTTTGAAAAAATTTTAAATTTCTGAAAATTTTGTATGAATCCTGTTTAGTCCTGGCCTGTTTCTAAAGCATGTTGAAGGTCTCGTAGACCTATTTAAGGGACACTTAGATTACATATTGATTTGTTACAATGTGAATTGGTTGTAAAAGTTTAGATTGTTCAGTAATGCCTTTAACCCTAGACTGGCGATGGTTACGGGTTAGGGGTGTTATATTTGATTGGTATTAGAGCTATGATTTAGTCGATTCTCAGACTAACGTAGCATATGAGAGTCTAGCTATACAAGCCATATATACGAAATGTGATAGTGTGATAATCCTGACGTGTAAAATGTGTTTTTGTATAGTAGATGGATCCCGAAAGAGCTGTAGCTGATGACGTTGAAAGCAATGCAACTGCTCCCGCTCAAGGGACAGTTCCATCTGATTCAAGACCGGCTACTAGCGGTCAAGAGGGAGAGGCTAAACAAGCCTTCTTCCAAATGATGATTGAGTGGTTCACTCAGTAAATAAGAACTAATCCGGCTATTTCACAACCTCCGCCCCCACCTAATCATCCTCAGACTTCTATTGTACCTCCGATTATGAATCTGAATTTGATGAATAGGCCTCTAGTCGATAAGATTAGTAAATATGGAGCTGAAAAGTTCAAGGCCACTAGTGATGATGATGCCGAGAAAGCTGAGTTTTGGCTCGAGAATACAATCTGAGTACTTGATGAAATGTCATTGGCTCCTGATGAATGCATAAAATTTGTTGTTTCCTTGTTACGAGATGCAACTTATCTGTGGTGGAAGACTTTGATTTCCGTTGTTCCGAAAGAACGAGTTACATGGGATTTCTTCTAGTCTGAATTTCGAAATAAATACATTAGCCAGAGATTTATTGATCAAAAACGAAAAGAGTTTCTGGAATTGAAACAGGGTCGCATGTCTTTCACCGAGTATGAACGGGAGTTCGTAAGATTAAGCCAATATGCTCGAGAATACGTTTCGATTGAGGCAATAATGTGTAAGAGGTTTGAAGATGGCCTAAATGAAGATATTCGTTTGCTAGTTGGAATACTAGAAATAAAAGAGTTTGTTGTGCTTGTTAATTGAGCGTGTAAAGCTGAGGCACTCGGGAAAGATAAAAGAAAAGTTGAGTCTGAAGCTAGAGATGCGAGAAAGAGATTTCTGAGTAAAGCACTTCAATTTGCTTCAAAGAAATTTAAAGATGAGCATAACCGTTTAAGGGTTAATGTGGGACATTCAAATAGAGATCAAGCTAGATCGTAGTTAAACTCCAAAGCCCCAGCTACTTCGATGGCTAGTGTGGGAAATGTCCGATCCGAACGACCTGAATGTAAGCATTATGGTAAAAAACATCCAGGTAGTTGTAGATTGAATGATTGAGCCTGCTTCAGATGCGAATCATTAGACCATTTCAATCGAGATTGCCTAGAGTCTGTTGAACAAAAGATTGAACAGAATCTGAGATCTGATAATGTTTCAGCTAGAGGTAGACCTTCTCAAAATGCAAAGAATGTCAGTGGTGGTCAGAGAGCTACGAAAGATATAGTTGCGAGATCAGAAGCTAGAGCTCCTGCTAGAGCTTATGTCATACGAGCCTGTGAGGAAGCTTCGTCTCCAGATGTTATTATGGGTACATTTACTCTTTATGATACTTTTGTGATTGCATTGATAGACCCAGGATCTACTCATTCGTATATATGCATGAACTTGGTATCCAGTAAGACTTTTCCTGTTGAGTCTATTGAATTTGTGATTAGAGTATCGAACCCCTTAGGTAAATGTGTCTTAGTTGACAAAGTGTGCAAGAACTGTCCGTTGATGTTTCGAGATGTTTGTTTTCTGGCTGATCTGATGCTATTACCATTTGATGAGTTTGATATAATTTTGGGTATGGATTGGTTAACAATGCATGCTGCTATTGTGAATTGCAAAAGAAAGACTATTGATTTGAGATGTCAAAATGATGAAATAGTTCGAATTGAGTCTAATGATTTGAATGGATTACTGGCTGTGATATCAGTGATGAAAGCTCATAGTTATGTGAAAAAGGGTTATAAAGCTTATTTTGCTTATGTAATTGATTCGAGAGTGACAGAAAAGAAAGTTGAATCTGTACCAGTTGTTTGTGAGTTCCCTAACGTGTTTCCTGAAGAATTACCGAGATTGCCTCTGATACGCGAAGTTGAATTTGGTATTGATCTATTGCCAGGAACGACTCTTATTTCGATAGCTCTGTATAGATTGGCACCAATAGAATTGAAAGAGTTGAAGTCTCAGTTGCAAGAATTGACCGATAAAGGATTTGCACGACCGGGTTACTCACCTTGGGGTGCTCCCGTACTATTTGTGAAAAAGAAAGATGGCACGATGAGAATGTGCATTGATTTATTGTCAGTTGAACAAAGTGATGATTAAGAATAAATATCCTCTGCCCAGAATCGATGATTTGTTTGATCAGTTGAAAGGAGCTACTATATTTTCAAAGATAGATCTGAGATGGGGTATTATTAAGTGCGAGTAAAAGATTCAGACATTTCGAAAACTGCTTTCAAAATGAGGTATGGGCATTATGAGTTTTTAGTTATGCCTTTCGGACTAACAAATGCTCCTGCTATTTTTATGGATCTGATGAACAGAATTTTCAGACTGTATCTAGATCAATTTGTCATTGTATTCATTGATGACATTTTGATTTATTCACGTGATGAAATTGAACATGCTAAACATCTAAGAATTGTGCTACAAACTCTGCGAGATAAGCAATTGTATGCAAAGTTCAGTAAATGTGAATTCTGGTTTCGTGAAGTTAGCTTTCTAGGACATATTGTGTCGGCATCTGGTATACGAGTCGATCCAAGTAAGATTTTAGCTATTTTGGAGTGGAAGCCTCTGAAGAATGTATCTAAAGTTTGCAGTTTTCTGGGACTTGTTGGTTACTATCGAAGGTTCGTAAAAGGCTTTTTGATGATTGCTACTCTATTGACTAGATTGCTTCAGAAAGATGTGAGATTTGAATGGTCTGAAAGATGTCAGAAAAGCTTTGATCAGTTGAAAAATTTGTTGATTGAAGCTCAAATTTTGGTACAACCAGAACCGAGTAAAGAATTTTTGATCTATAGTGATGCTTCATTGAATGGTTTGGGATATGTTTTGATGCAGGAAGGCAAACGCCTCGAGACAATTGAAACTGCACAAAAAGAATTATCTGACACACTATATTGAACTAGCTGCGATTGTGTTTGATTTAAAGATTTGGCGTCATTACCTTTTTGGTGAAAAATGTTATGTATTTCCGGATCATAAAAGTCTGAAATATTTAATGACTCAGAAAGATCTGAATCTGCAATAGAGAAGATGGTTAGAACTATTGAAAGACTACGAGCTTGTGATAGATTATCATCCAGGTAAGGCAAATGTTGTTGCTGATGCACTGAGTCGAAAATAATTGTTTGCATTATGTGCGATGAATGTTCATTTGGATTTTTCAGATAATGGTTCAGTTTTGGCTGAATTGAAAGCAACACCGTTGTTTTTACAGCAAATATGTAATGCTCAAAAAGTTGATGATGAAATGATAGCGAAATGAACTCAGTGTGATATGAACTCCGATTCTGAATTTTGAGTTGATGTTGATGATTGTTTGAGATTTTGAGATCGAATATGTGTTCCAAGAATCCCAGATTTGATTCAGTTGATATTGAATAAAGCTCATAATAGTCGTCTATCTGTTCAGTCGGGAAATACAAAGATGTACCATGATTTGAAGCAACACTATTGGTGGTCTGGTATGAAAAGAGATATCTCTGATTTTATCTCGAAATGTTTAGTTTGTCAGCAAGTTAAAGCTGAATCAGGTTCCATCTGGTTTGTTACAACCGATAATGATTCCTGAGTGGAAATGGGACAAAGTAACGATGGATTTTCTCTCAGGTTTGCCTTTGACTCCGGGAAAGAAAGATGTAATTTGGGTTGTAATTAATCAATTGACGAAATCAACCCATTTTATTCCAGTACGATCTGATTACTCACTTGATAAGTTAGTTGAGCTTTACATTTCTAATATTGTGAGATTGCACGGGGTACCACTATCAATTGTGTCTGATAGAGATCCGAGATTTACTTCACAGTTCTGGAAGAAATTGCAAGAAGCTTTGGATACTAAATTGCATTTCAATACAGCTTTTCACCCACAGACGGATGGTCAGTCCGAGCGGATCATGCAGATACTCGAGGATATGTTAAGATGTTGCATTCTTGAGTTTGTGGTAAGTGGGAACATTATTTACCATTGATTGAATTTGCGTATAATAATGATTTTCAGTCGAGTATCAAAATGGCACCTTATGAGGCTTTGTACAGACGCAAATGTCGAACACCTTTGTATTGGACTGATTTAAGTGAGAATAAGATACACGAGGTCGATTTGATTAAAGAAACGGAACAAAAAGTGAAAGTAATCCGTAATAGTCTGAAAGTAGCATCTGATCGTCAGAAATCTTAAGCAAATTTGAAACGGAAAGATATCGAGTTTGAGATTGGTGATAAAGTGTTCTTAAAAGTATCTCCGTGGAAGAAAATACTTCGTTTTGGCAAAAAGGGAAAATTGAGTCCGAGGTTCATCGGGCCGTATGAGATCATTGAGAGCATTGGACCTATTGCATACAGATTATTGTTGCCATCTGAACTAGAAAATATTCATGATGCATTTCACGTGTTAATACTTCGTCGGTACAGATCTGATCCATCACATGTAATTTCTCTGTCTGATATTGAAATCCGATCCGATATAACTTACGACGAAGAATCGATTTGTATATTAGATCGTGAGGTGAAAGAATTGAGAAATAAGAAAATCTCATTAGTGAAAGTCTTATGGTATCGACATGGACTGGAAGAGGCTACGTGGGAGCCCGAAGATACTATGAGACAACTATATTTGAATCTGTTTAACGGTAAGATTTTAGGGGACGAAAATCCTTAAGGGGGGAGAATTGTAACAGTTCGATTTAGACCCTAGTCAGAATAGTGGTTTGAAGACCACAAATCCGAGTCAAAAAAATATTTTAATATTATTTTCTGTGCTTACAGTATGTGAGTAAGCATGTGTGAAAGTTTCGTGAATTAATTTTGTTGTTTGTGTGTTTAATTTGAGAAAAGGACTAAATTGCATAAAATGTAAAAGTGGTTTTCTATTTGATTAAATGCTGAATTGACATGGTTTATTAAGGGTTAAGTCCTTAAGTGGATATTAGACCATTGAACAATGTAGTGGACGGTTATGGGCTTGAGTGATATGGTTTTCTAATAAATTTATTAAGGTTATATTGATAAAATGTGTATTAGGTCATTTATAATAAAACAAAATAATAAGCCATGCATGATGTTCATCTTTCTGGACCGAAAATAAGAAAAAAGAAGCAAGGGTTTTAAGCTTTGAACATTCGGCTAGCTAAAAGCAAAAATTAAGGTATGTTTTGGTTTTGGTTTTTGATAATTTCTACTTTTTTATAATCGTTGCTTCGAATACTTCAAAACCCATGCCTTAATTTTGTAAATTGATGATGATTTTGAAATGTGTCATTGATGAACTCATGAGTTTTGTGATGTTTGATGATGAAATATGAAAGATATGTGATAGATTAACATAGTTTGTCTTTGGATTTTTGGTGAATTTGAGTAATTTGGATTAAATTGAGAAAATAATATTTTGAAGGACTAAAATGTGAAATAAATGAAAAATATGGACTGCTAGGGACCTATAGAGAATTTGGCTAAGCATGGGTTATATTCAATTATGTGTATTTTGTGATTTTGTGAAATAAGGACTTAAATGTCAAAATGTGAAAATATTAGAGCTAATTTGTAAATTGCCCTCAATGTGTATTCTTGGATTAAATTGAATGAATTGGTGAATAAATGAGTTAAATTTGAATATGTATAGACCAAGAACCGAAGACAATGGATTTAAACTGTGGAAAATAAAAAAAGTGATTGAGTAGCCGAGTTCGTTCGTTTATCCGAATTCGAGGTAAGTCTATATACAAATAAATGTATTTGAATTGATTTATGAATATTTGTATGAAATTTAATTATAATGAATGATTACGGATGATAAGCATATGAGATCTAAGATAATATAGACAAGGTGTCAAAGTCCGAGAAGTCCCGTACGAACCCAAGGAATAAACAGGATCTATATGTAATGACATAGGTTTCTGATATGAGACATCGTATAAGACCACATCTGGGACGTTGGCATCGATTTGAGATTTACGTGTAAGACCATGTCTGGGACATTGGCATCGTATTGATTCGTGTAAGACCCTGTCTGGGACAATGGCATCGATATTTGGTTACATGTAAGACCAAGTCTGAGACGTTGGCATTGTACGATAATTCTGAGTATTTAGAGTGTCCTATTTGATTCTGAATGGTTCAACGGGCAATTCTGAAAAATTAAAGATGATGTGAAATGTATAACCGAATCAGGTACGTTTGAAATGCACACTATGTATGTGTATGAAATGTAAGTATATATATGTATATAGATATGAACTTACCTAGATAAAGTATGTACATGGATATGAAGAGATTAAATGTGATATATGTGAAAATGTGCTATGATCAAATGAGGTATTTGGAGATATAATCTTGTTGGTAAAAAAAAAGGGCTAAACAAATGAGCCAAGGATGAATTAAGAATTTGCAATTGAGATATATATGTATGAATGATCTTATTTTTTATATGATATTTAAAGTTTATATGTTAAGTTTATTTGTAAATGGCTTACTAAGCTTTTGAAAGCTTACTCTGTGTGTGTTTGCTTTGTTTTATAGATCGTCAAAGCTACGAAAGGCTCGGGGATTATCGAGGATCATCACTAAACTATCCAATCCTATTTTGGAACCTTTTGAAAGTGTATATACTAAAGTATGGCATGTATGGGCTAGTCATTTTGTATTTTGTTTGAGATGTGTATATAGGCATGTGATATGGCTAGATAAATGAATGTGATGTGAATGAGTAGTTAGGTTATTTGATGCTTTGTTTGTTATGGTTTGATAGCAAATGAAGTGGTCAAAATAATGGTAAGATTATTGATGCAAAGTTAGCATATTATTGATGGAAGGTTGTTATAAAGAAATGGTATGTCTTGGTTACTTTATACTTTGAAATGCTTGTGATGAGAATAAGGTAAATGTTACATAAGATGGTGTGCTTGAAATGTTCTTGAATGCTTAGAAATGATGGTTATTTTGGTATGAATTGAATTGGTATAATGCTTGTAGGTATAACCTAATGTGTGGATGGCAAAATTAGCTTTGTAAATAGCCTATAATTGCCCACACAATTGAGCACACGGACGTGTGGCTCGATCGTGTCCCTCGTGGTTGCATTTCAAAACAAGTCAGACTCGACCACGGGCTGGACACACGGGCGTTTGACTGGCCGTGTGATGCAAGTCAGTAGCGACCATAGGCGAGGCACACGGTTGTGTCCACAGCCATGTGGACAAGATAGTATGTATGCCCTGTTTTGCCATGACTTAAACACACGGGCGTGTTTAAGGCCGTGTGAGGCACACGGCCTGCCCACACGAGCGTGTGACCTCTATAGCTTTGAAAAAATTTTAAATTTCTGAAAATTTTGTATGAGTTCAGTTTAGTCCCGTCCCATTTCTAAAGCATGTTAAAGGTCTCGTAAACCTATTTAAGGGACACTTAGATTACATACTGATTTGTTACAATGTGAATTGGTTGTTAAAGTTCCGAATTGTTCGGTAATGCCTTTAACCCTAGACCGGTAATGGTTACGGGTTAGGGGTGTTACAGTGATAACTCTTGAAAAAAGTTATATCTCAAGCCTCTAAACTTGATGAATTGATTGGACTTAAGTGGATATATTTGCATTTCTAGGCTATTATTAGAATATTCCATAATAAAGCTTAGATTGTGCCTTGAATGTCATTATATGTTACTTTTATTGTTGGGAAGAAAGGAATTGGTTGTTATATGCTGTAGGTGTAAGAAGGACAAAGAGAATGAGAAAAAGGAGGAAGGGAATGAATAAAGTGAAATATCGCCATGGAAAGAGATTGGACAGGTTGCTATCAAAAATTCCATGGCAATTCCAAGAAGATGCTGACGCAGCACTCAGTCCTCGTCACTCTCAGCCAGCTATACTGTACCAGATAAATTCACCTGAAAAAGAGGAAGCAAATGTGAGTGCTGAGATAGGGGGACTTACCCTATAAAAGAAGAAAGAAAAAAAGAAGAATATGAGTTTTTTTCTCTCTAGAAAAAATCTCGTGGAAATTTTAGAGAAAAAGGGAAGAGGGTAGCAGCTTAAAAAGAAAGCAAAGACGCAAGGAAGGGGACAACGCATTTAACCTTGGGTCTTGAATAATTTGGTAGCATCAGAGTTAAAGCTGGAGTGACAAAAGCTTCCTACAGTTCTACCTTCATTCTTTTAATTAATTTCTTTGATTTTGATTTTAATTCCCAACCCATGAGCTAATCTCATGGGGTTGGAATTACTAGATGAATTTTTATTACTTTTAATGTCCATGTTATTATCTTGAGTAGATCTACTGTTTCATTCGATTTAGGTCACCTTAAATACATGCATGCAAGCTCTAGATATAGATGAATGCATGGCATGTTCTTACACTTGATTTAATTCTAGAAAGGTTAAGTGAGTTGGATTGTAATCGAATGATACAAGCGAGTACTCGAATGAATACTCGTAATGCTCTAGACATAGAGCTGCATTATGTAAAGAAAAAGGAAGGATAGTGTTAGGTATTGTTCTTGAGACTTGTAGACATAAAAAGTCTTTGAATGGTAACTTAAAGTCTAGCTCTTGAAAGAAGCAGACTGTTGTAGTTATACTCCGAGCAATAATTTGGTTAAGGTTTTTCCATGGCCTTATTATGTTATAAAGATATAATTTGAGTAATTTCAACCTTCCCTTTCAACAACATAAATCCTCCCAACTTTGTCTCGTAGATTTGCCGCAACAATTTATTCAATATTTGCTCTTAATATTTCATACATTAATACTCATCATCAAATTATTATTCTAATCATTTTATAATAGCTTAATTAGTATGGTTCTTAGTGATAACTCAACCATTTTAATCCATTTCGATCCTTGTGGAGACGATCTCACTTATCACTTTATTACTTGATTTGACGTGTATACTTGCACATTCGCATTACATATTCACATGTGAGAGGAGTAGGAAAGGAAAAAAGAGTATTACAAGGGAGGAAAAAATCTCTTTCATATGGGTACAAGGGGGATGAAAAAGGGGTGTTCACACTGACTTAATTTTGTCAAAAATTAATAGAGTGGGGACTCGAACTTGGGTCATAAAGAGGTTTACATGCTATTTAACCACTAGGCCAAATTAATTACCTATTATAACTCCTACAACATTTATTTTAAGACAGGCTGTGACATTTACTAGAGTTTGAAGAAAATTTGCACAAAATGGAAAATGATGTGAGGGAAGGGATTCAAACTCATGTATTAAAAGACAATTCCACCACTACTTAACCCCTAAACTAGATACTTATTTGTTTTCTAATGCGCATAGATAATTTTTAATAAAAATCGGGGCGTGACCACTCTTGGTTTGCTAACCCAATTTCTACTAATTTGGTTTTTAGGAGGTGACAGTTGATAGTAGCACATAAAGGGCTATAAATAGTTGGCAAATGGCTCCTAGGGATGATTTCTTCCCAAGTTTGTTTCATTTTCTCCTATTCATCATCTTCTTCAGGAGCTCGAAGGAGTAGCCATTGAAGGTTATGCATGGAGTAGACTTCATGAGGATAGAGCTGGAAAAGTAGGGAAACCAACAAGCTAGTAAGATTCTTAACCCTTCTGTGTACGCCAAATATATTTATAGACCTTCAAAATTGTTTTAAAGGTTCTGCATGTTTATGAAATCCTAAACTTTTAGGATGAAGTACAAGTTTAACTAGTAATATTATTGTTGTAAGTCACTGCTAGGAGAATGTAAGCTTTGGCATTCAATGGAAGGATAAGCTATGGAGACGATAAAGTTTCAGGTGAGTTCCATACTCCAAACCTGTTGTGATGGTTTATACTTTCTATGTATGTCATGTTCACATAAGAATGATAATATGATGATATGAGCATACATTGCTTGATTTTAGGAAAAACTCTTATAGGATAGATGAAGTTAGGAAGAAAAATAGGGAGAGAACCTTTAGTTACCACCTCGGGCAAAGCTCTGGGCCTTGCAGAAGGAACACTGTGGTGTTCGAGCATGAAGATTAGATGGTGTAAATGAGGTAATGGAAGGAGGATTCGAGTAATGAAATCATGGAAAGGAATTTACCTCGACGACGATATCGACTGGTCCTTTGGGGCGACATCATGAAAATGATATATGGCGTAAGACTATAGATAAAAGAGGCTATAGCAATATGGTATGAAGTACGTAGCTAAGACCATGGATGAAAGATGTTATTGCGTCATGGTAAAAGGTATAAGGTATATGGTGTTAGACCATAGAAGAAAGAGGCTATGATAGTCTGATATGAAGTATGTAGTATAAGACTATGGAAAAAGATGCCATGGAGGCATGGTACAAGGTATAAGGTGTATGGTGTAAGGTCATAGATGAAAGAGGCTATGGTAGTCTGGTATAAGGTACGTAGCATAAGACCATGGATGAAAGATGTCATGGTGGCATGGTACAAGGTATATGACGATAACTCTTTAAAGGAGTTATATTTCATGCCTTTAGACCTAGCTAATTGCTTGTACGTAAGTACATTTTGATGCATTTTAAGACATTTTAGTTAGCATTTTTACTATTGCATTAGGACTTGGATTGTGTTGGAACTAGGTGCTTTTAATTGCTTGCGGTGGACTTTTTTGTATGATGGTGTAGCAGGAATATGTTTTGGAACAAGGAAATAAATAAGTGAAGTTTTATCAGGGCAAAGTGCAGACAGTTTGCCAGCACGGATATCATGGCAATGCTGGGAAGACCAAGTCAACATTTTTCGCTCAACAGTCCTAGCTTAAATTCAAACTTGTGCAAGATAAATCACCATACAAGATGAGAAGATAATCGCGAGTTGTTAGTCGACCCTAGCCTAATCTATCTATAAAAGCCGATGAAGGGGACCTCACAAAGGGCAAACAAAAAAAAGTGGGAAAGATCCTTAAGCATGAATAAGGGTTTGATTGTGCAAAGGAAAGGAAGTCGAAGACAGTCCTTCTTAGCCATCACAGGATGCTATGCTACCAAAGTGTGGACTGCACAAGCGAAAGCTATTTCTCGAAGTTTTTCCGTTATTTCCATTAGTGTTCCTTCGAAAGATTGAATTGAAGTAGTTGAACACAGTGTATGATAATATTTTAGTTTGAAATCTTATGTCCAGCCCATGAGCTAAATCTCATAGGGTTGGGATTACTTCCAGTGAAACCTTAAACTATTTTTATGGATGCAATATATATCTAATTTACTTTACTATTTCATTTTATTGTTCTTATTTCTTAATTAAAATGCAAATGATCTCTAGACATTGAAGACTGTTTGCATACTTATAAACTGATTTTAACTTCTAAAGGGTTAGATTGGTTGCATAAAAATTAAATGAAATGAGCAAGTATTCAATAAACATTTCTAGTCGACTATAGACAGAGGGTCACGATCATATAGAAGGAACCCATTCAAGATATCTAAAAAGCCTATAGACATGGGCAAGATAACTTGAGGTTTTACTCTAGCGAGAGGCAGAACGTTTTAGAACTCTTTTGTGCAGTAAAGTAGATATAATTTTGCTAAGGCATTATTGATAGTAAGGGTCGATTCTGGGTAATCCCGACCTTCCAAATCAACATCACTCTATCCTTATTCTTTTTCATAGTAGCTATGCCACATCATATTTAGTTGTTTATTTCTTTATTTACATTCTATTCGGATAATCACTCTTGTTATTGCCATTACGTTTCAGCTTTCACTTTTGCCATAGCATTTCCAATTATTCATCAAGTCCATCTATTGCATACATCATCATTCATTTCAATTATCATTGCATACTTACCTTGGTTTACCATAGCATCTTATTCGTCAGTCTTGCCATAACATTAACCATATTACAATAACTTGACCAATTTTGTGTCTCAATCTGATCCTCGTGGGAATGATACCCACTCATCACTTTATTACTTGAGCCAATGTGTATACTTACACAAAATCACACATCATTTTACACACGACATATGGTATACGGTGTAAGACTTTAGATGAAAGACGCTAAGACAGTAAGGTATAATGAGTAAGACTATGGATTAAAGACTCCACGGCATTAAAAGATAGAATGCTAGTATGGCAAATTAGTGTAAGACCACGGATGAAAGACTCCATGGCATCCACAGAGATAGTCCACTAGGACTGTAAAAAAATAGAACAGATAGTCTATTAGGACAGTAAACACGAGGTAAGTCCGCTAGGATAAGAAAAATGAGGAAGAAGCGGCAACCCATGGAGCCCACTATGGGACTAATGTGGGAAGTACGCCAGTATCTCATGTGAGGAGTATACAGTCAGTGCGCCAAGTATGAGAAACCACGCAAATGGAATAAGAGTTAAAGAAAAGTGGTAAGGGTAGATGTGAAAGCCGACGAGGCATGGGCGAAGACCCAACAAGAATTTGAGAATGATAGGTCGTGCGAGAGCTGGCCTAATCAAGGAAATGTAAGAAGGGAAACTATCCAAGAATCATAAGGAAGGATCCACAATTAAGAGCCACTAGGAAGTGCTCAACAAAGTTGTACACGAGAAACAAACCTCATGAGAGAAATGAGAGTTCTACTCCAATAATAACGATTCTGTCTAAGGGATAGAATGTATGTCAAGACTATTCCTCTTTGATGTAAGTCTATTGCAGGTAAACTGCCACAATGGTAGCTGTAGAGAGGAAACGAACAAGTAAAATGTTACCCTCGTATAGTCATATGGAAGATAGCCTGTTGGTCTAACAAGTCAAACTGACCTTCACGTATGAGACAGGTGAGTTCCCAAGTAAGGGTTGGATTGAAGGGCGGATTACTAGAAATAATCCTACACTGCGGACATTAGGGTAGAACGGGAATGGGTTCACTACAGTGGAGAGGACTGCTGAAGGTCATCATAATATGAAGATATCAACAAGTCCTTGGGGACTAGAGTAAGGGAAAAGGGAGTTCGCCAATGACTTGTCCATCTAAGTCTGCCAAGGAAAGTATTCAACCAAATAAGTTAGAGGACAACGAACACCCTGTACGTAGGGTATATGGAATGAAGAAAATACGAGAGGTAACGGTAGGAATTGCTGATGAGGCGAGGTGTTTGGATTATGGTCAAGTGTAGAGTTCGACCAAATAAAAGTCTTATGGTGGGCCGAGTAACTCGGAGGACCAGGTGGAGTCCACCATCCTGGCAAAGAAACACTCTCCTTCAGTGAACATAGAGTTATTTTTGTTTAGTTTACTTTATATTTATAACCCTCGTGCATTAGGGATTAATTATGGTGTACTAAAGGAGTTTGTCTGATGCTCGTAGGATTTGTGAGGTTGATCGAGGACTCAGAAGAGGGACTAAGCTCGGTGGAGTGGAGATTGAGAATCGTAGGTAGTTACAGTCGTGCACATAGGAAGATTGTATTATTGGAGGCTTCGCCTCTGAATCATTAACAATGAAACCAAATAGCACACCTAAAATCTAGATTTTTAGGACCGATCACTACAGCAAAAAAAGGTTTTTAGCAGCGTTTTTAGTGGCGTTTAGACAAAAAAGGCTGTTATAAATTGACCATTAGCGGCGCTTTTCAAAAAACGCCGCTATAAATCGAGTATTAGTGTCGCTTTTTGAAAAATGCCACTATAGGTCGACCATTAGCAGTGCTTTTTAAAAAACGCCGCTATAGATTGAGAAGTAGTGGCGCTTTTTGAAAAATGACGCTAAAGATCGATCATTAGCGACGCTTTTTGAGAAACGCCGCAAAAAAAATTAAGCACAACACTGTCATTAGCGGCGCTTTTTCGAAAACACCGCAAAAAAAATTTTATCTGTCTATTTATTATTTAAATGGTTTATTTATATTAATTAAAATACAATTTATTTTAATTGAATATTTAAATTCTTCAAAAAAATAGTGACACGTAGAAAAAATTTGAAAGTAAAAACATAGAAAATATATATTAAAATGAAAAAAATTAAAATACTATTATTTAAAATAATTTTAAAGTTTTTTTGGGTATATGACTAATTGTTTATTACTTTATATATAAAATAAATTCTTATATAATCGTAAAAGAGATAATATTAATTTTAAAATATTGAATTAATTATCATTATATTTTAGGGTTTATAGTTTAAGATATATAGTTTAGGGTTTAAAATTTAAGAGTTACTATTTTAAGGTTTATGGATTATGAATTTAGGGATTATGGGTGTAATGGTTGGGATTTAAGATTTAGGGTGTAAGGATTAATGGCTAAGGGTTTAGGGATTAAAAGTTATGCTTTATGGTTGAGGGGATAGGAGATAGAGGTTTAGGGTTTAGATTAATTAGTGTGAAAAATATATGTTAAAAACTTGAAATACTATTATTTAAAATAATTTTAAAAATGACTGATTTTTTTAATTTATATATTAAATAATTTCAAATTTTAAAGATTTCAAATTTTAAATAATTTTCAAGATTTCAAATTTTATCTAATTCTTTTAAATATTAATTAAATTTTAAAAAATTATTTATTTAAATAAAAATTAAAACATTATTATTTAAAATAATTTTAAATTTTTTTGAGTACACGACTATTTTTTTTAATTTATATATTTTTTAATTTATATATTAAATAATTTTAAATTTTAAAGGCATTAGTGACTTTTTTGATAAAGGCCGCAAAAAATTATTTTGTTCTAACAAAAAAGACGCGGTTTTGTTGACTTTTTTCAGTGGCTTTTTTGTAAAACGCCGAAAATCGTAATATGAAAGCGGTGAAAATCCAACGATGAAAATCAAACACAAAGCAGCTCGCGACTCCATCAGCATATCAGACAGCAAGCAGATTCCCAAAACAAATACTACAAACCCTACTCCCAAATAGAAGTTTGATTGAGCTCTCTCATGGCGTTTTCTACCCGTCTCCTCTACAAATCTCGCCAGGTCTTTTGTCTTCACTCCATATCTCCATTTATGATTTCTTTAAAATTCCCGCTTTAAATTCGAACCTTTATTTTCCTTTTTTTTTTTTTCATTTCAATCTTTATGATTTAAAAGGTTCGTTTCTCGTTTTTCAGATTATTCAGGTTTCGTTTATTTCATTTGTGGATCTGTTATGCGAACTTGAAATTTGATGTTTAGATTATACTTACAGATTTAGCTAAAAATTGGAAGTCATTTGTGTTAAATTGCCGTTTTATATTATGGGATTTCATCTAATATTTTATGAGAAAATGTTGGAATAAAAGTTCCTATTTTTTTTTTCCGAAAAAAAATATTCAAGCAGGATTGGAGATCAAGGAGGACGATCCAAATATTTTAGTATGTTCTGCTTAAATGGGCATTTTGCACTTATTATAGGCCTCGGCATTGGACTTGTTGGGATCTTTAATAATATAGCAGTTGAGAATATTTCTAGGTTCAAGCTGCTAATGACGACGAAACTCATGCTCGAGCACAAGTAAACCAGCTTTACTATTACTGCAACTTCTAAATTTTTCTAAGTTATAAGCCTTTATTCCTTAGCCATTTTGTGAATTGCTTATGCTATCTTGTAATTTTGTTCTGCTTTCTCGCTTTCTGGGGAATACTGATCATTGATCCATTCACAGCCCGTAATGCTTTCTACTTGGACAATTAGAGTCTTACATTTTTCTCAGGCAAATTCAGATCTGCAAATGACCAAAGTGATCCAAAACTGCTCCTTAACTTCTAGTTTTGCATATTTTGGTTTTTCTTGCACATCACTACCTTGCATATGTATGATGACATCCTCATATGTTCTTAAATATCAGAAAATGCTACACTAATGTGAAAACTTGTTATTATTTGACCACTGGAACTGCCTTGAATATGTATGATGAAATCCTCTTATGGTCTTGAAACCTCTAACTAGATGTTAGTAGTTATTACTTTTTCCAGTTTATAGTTAAACCAGCGGATAAGTTTAGTTATTTATCAGTGTTCTAAAGTTCAACATATTTCTGTTTTTCATGTAAGTCAAATTTCGAAAATATTGGTGGCTTTATCATTAGAAGAGGATAATTGAACTTCCATCTTTAAGATTGAAAAAGAAGAGGAAAGTGGGAAAAGTTTCCTCCATATAACAAGACTAAGAAGAATTAATGGACTTCATGAATGCTTTTTCTTTCAAGGCAGGCATTTCATGTACATTGTTGATATATATAAGATACGAGAGAATCTAGCTAATATTGTGGCGCTATCAAAGTTATTTGGTTTTGAGATAATTGGCATCAGGAATGGTTGGTCATTAGTAGAGATTGGTGGTTAAAGGTAATTACAAATTGGTTTCATAATTTCATTGATGGTTCATGTTAAAGTGGTTATCAGCTGGAGCAAGAATGGGTTTAGCAGCCATTAAAGTAGATTGTCCTTAATAGAAAGCTCATCTGTGAAGTTGGTTTGCGTGACCTCCCTTACTTTTAACAGATTGTAAAAAATGCTTGCTTATCTTATTTGTTTCAGTGCACCATTGGCATCCACTCCTGTATGGGAACGAGATTTCAGTTCCTCCGAGGAGTTGATTACAGAATTTTATCGAGAATACAGGATAGTTCGTAAAGGTAGTTTCTAAAATATCCAGTTAGCTATGATGAAATTTTGTTCTTTCCTTATAAATGTAAAAGCAGGAATTGCCTAGAGACATATAAGACCCAAATAGCTTCTTATATGTTTTATTTGTATTTTTTTGTAAAGGTATATTCACTATTGATTTTGTTTTATGCTGTTTATTTCCTAGGGTTGAATGGGGATCTAAAAAAGGCAATGAAAGATGGAAAACCAATTATAATCAAGGTGTGGCTTTTTTGATTGCTGATTACTTTCTTTTTGCCAACATCCTACTCATTCTCCATCCCTGTGACTTTGTGCATATGCTTCTTTCTTTCTTTTATCTTTTGTGGTCAATGCTGATGTCATTTCACCTTAATGTGCTCAAGAATTAACACTTTGATATGTTCATGCCTATAGAGTACACTATGTTTTGATTTTTTTGTGGTTCATATTAATTATTTCCTTGCATTGATTCATCTACTTCAATTAGATACTTTGGTGCTATCTTGAAAATAAAACCAAACAGTTCCATAAAAATACGTTATCTGGAAGTATATCTTTGGTATTGTAGCAATTGGGCATGAAAGGGTGTCGCACAGCTGGCACATTCAAATAAGCGCAGGGTCTAGCTACCCATGAGCTGCTTTCCATGAATGAATAGATTTTATGCATCAAATTACATTATTTGTTGTTTCTATTGTATTTTCAGAGCTCAAATCTGAACTTCCATCCTTAGAATGATATGGATAGGTAACTATCTCTAATGAAATGGAGATTAGATCGGAAAAGAATAATATAAAATCATGATTAACGTCTCAATCTTTAATAGAAATTTGATATGTGAGAGATTGATTGCTTACATTTTAATATAAAGTTTTTTTTTAAAAAAATTTTCTTAAGATGATTTTCTAGGGTTATTGTTATCTGCAGTGTGTTTTCCTTTTTAATACTAACTCTAGGCAAGGAATTAAATTTGGGGTTTTTATGTTATTTTCTCTTGATTTACTGTTTTATGATTGCTTGGTTCCGTGTTTTCCTTTTTTTACATACAATGTAGTAAAAAATATTGTTTTATGTTATTGGCCCCATAGGGCAACATTTTTTTTCTAGTGTGAAAGTGAGGAGATGTTTTTTATGGGGAAGGAGGGAAATCCAAAAAAGAAGCTGAGATCAACGCTGCTAAAGTTGCTTACACCAATCTAACCGAGCGTAAACATTTTTATTAATTTAACTACTGATATTTATCAACGTTTTTTAATGTTGCCCTGACCTTTACAGGTTAGCAGCTCTGAGTTATGCTCGCCTCAACACTTGACAAGTGAACATCTTAAAGTTATGTCTACCTCGGTCTTGGTTACTTCTATGGAAAATGAAGAAAGTAAATATGGCACCTTCCATTATTATTCATTTTGGAACATGTTTTTTTTCCTACTCTATTAGCTAGCTCAAGCTCATAACTAATCAATCTTTGGCATTGTGGATGAAACTGGAGGAAAAGAGTTAGCCAAATCCACAACCAGTAATGAAAACTCTACTTCCTGCTCTAGATTTGTGGCCTCTCACCCAAACAAGGCTCATTATCTTCTTCAAATGTTACCATTAATGTCCTTAATCACTGATGTTATTTTGTGATACTTTTAGTGTGCTATGTTTACTTGTACTCATGTATCTGTGTGGATACGCATACTGTCCGATATAGGTATATATATATTTCTTTTTTTTTCTTTTTTTTTTTTAAGTTTTTCATGTGTTTGGAGAGTTATTATATACTGTATAGGTATATATATACTGTCCTTAGTCTCTTTGATGTTTGGCATTTTATGTTTTAATTGTATTCATTTGGCTTTGCAATTGAATATTCTTATTGTGCTCCATATTTTTTATTATCGTGGTACTAGACTGCTATATTATATTAGCTTTGATCATATTCATTCTATCTGAATTTTAAGTTTTGAGAACTCATTTTGTCTTCTATATGTTGTTCTTTATTTTTGGATTGTTTGTTTCCCTCTGTTTAATATCATAGCTTTTGTGTTATTGTCTATTTCTTTAAAATCTTTGCTTAGCAGAATACTAATTGCAAAAAGCATCCGTATGTAAATTGTTTACTGCATCTGTGTTGGCTTGATTTGACTTCTAGGAACCCGGTGGGAGTTGTGTGACGCATGTAGAGTTTATTTGGTAGTTTTTCTGGATGGTAATAACATGTCTTTTTAATTCGTTGTGAGTTGTGACATTTTGTTTCTTAGTTTTCTCAAAAAATTTGTACTCTAGTTAAAAAAAAAAAAAAAAAAAAATCTAATTGGGATGCTTGTTAATATTGATAGTAATTGAAGAATTGGAGAATTTTAACCGATTTGCTAATTGCAAAGGTTTTTGTCGATTTGGGTTCCATTACAATTCACGGTCAATACTTCGGAGTCTCTTTCTAGTTCGTTCTCACTGTCAAAGCAAGTGGTGGTACCGGCACCGACGCCTCATTCACCTCAGTTCTCACCGCTCAGATTCCTTCTAGTCTCCCCATTCATTCTCATTTCGGTCTCACCGTTCTGCCTTCCTCTTTCAGATTCACCAAGGTATTCTTTGATTTAGGCTTCAACCTCCTTGGATTTTTTGGGTTTAGGGTTAATTTTTGTGGGTATTGATTTTTATTTATTGTCTTTATAATTACTATTTAATTTTTGTGTGTTTTTAAAAATATATATATACTAATTGGAGACCACTTGTTTTACATTGTTTCTCTTTACTGCATAATGCTTTAGTTTGCATGATGCCTTTAGTTTTAGTGAATTTTAAAACGTTAAAGAAAGTCAACGGGATAATTAACCAAAGCTTCGTTACATCTATGCTTGTTTAATTTCACTTTTATGAAGGTTGGGACTGGAAAATTTTAGCATATGGTAGGGTTTATGGCTTTATGAACTTATGCTTTTAGGTACTGCACATTCATTTTGATTGGTTTGTTTGATTTTGAGGCAAATCAAAGAATTAAAAACTCCAATGAGATGAATGTTTAGATTTTTTTAAAAAAAAGTTGTGAATTAAACTCCAATGAGATGAATGTTTAGATGAATGTTTGGATTGGGGGCATAAATAACTTTATGGTTGAGGCTGACATGATTCTCTCTTTGTAACAGGTCAATGAATTCAAGCTATAAAGTTTAAAATTTTCAATATAAACAATTTGTAAGTCATATTGCCTTAACATGTTAGAACTGTCTATTTGGCTTAGTACTAGGTGGGTTAAACTGAATGCTATCAAGAGGCTTGTGGAAGCTGATGCACTCAAGATGGAGATCATTCCAAACCCGAAGGTTTGTATCTCTTTCTTACTATGTCGTCTTTGGTGGATTTCTGATTTCTAAACTATAAAATTGGCTGTAGGAGGTCAATGGAATCAAGGTTCTTCAACTGGAAATTGCAGCTGGTGCAGCAATTAGGGTATAAAATTGTACCAATTATGGTTATGATGTATTAAAATGTAAAAAGATCTGTCTAACTATGTGTTTTCCTTATGTGATTAAGTTCATTGATCATGCTATTGGTATTAACGTACCTCAATCGCGATTCCTTATACGTCTTGTTCATGAAATTCCATTTTAATACGTCTTCAAATTAAATTATACATTTCTAAATTGGATTTGTAGCGTTTTTATAATATTTTTTTTATTTTTTATTTTTCATGACCTTTAGCGGCGCTTTTGGGAAAAGCGCCACTAAAAGTCATTTTCTTTAGTGGATTTTGTGAAAAAAGCGCTGCTAAAGGTTATGTTCTTTAGCGTCGTTTTTGAGAAAAACGTCACTAAAGAACATGACATTTAGCGGCGTTTGTGGAGAAAGCGCCGCTAAAGGTCATGTTCTATAACAGCGTTCGTGAAAAAATGCCGCTAAAGGTCATGTTCTTTAGTGGCGTTTGTGGTAAAAGCACCGTTAAAGAATATGGCCTTTAGCGGCGTTTGTGGGAAAAGCGCCACTAAAGGTCATGTTCTTTAGCGGCGTTTATGTGAAAAACGCCGCTAAAAGTCTATTTTGCTGCAGTGGATAGTCATTAGCTAAAATTTAAGAATTTCCTCGCAAGCAAATAGTCTGGTTAGGAACTGAACTGTGAGTATCTATACATTTAGCAAATTAAGGCCCTTGGTTGTAGGAGTTATTATTATTGATTTTATTAATAGAATTGAGTTTTATTTTAATCTGTTTCATGATAGTTTAGCCTATAAAAATTAAGTATAGGTTTATTTGTGATGCTCCATACCCGAATCCGGCGGACAGGTTAGGCATGAGGTGTTACTGTAACAACCCACCAGGTAAAAACTATCAAGTAACTTTTTGACCTTTAAGTTATTTACACTAAGGGTATAAAACAAGTAAGTTAGTGAAATATCAGTTTTGATTGGGTGCCATATTCTACGGGATTCGCTATTTGGCGAACTCCAGGATTTGGTAAACTTTAGGGATTGTCACTCTTCTGTTAAGCTATTCGCCAACCCCAAATGTTTTGGACAAACTCACAATTTCGTAGCTTGATAGATTCCTTTCCATGTTTTAACGTGAACGATGGCTTGGTAAGTAATGTTGAAGTTTAGTTGAGACCTATTTAGAAATGAACTACAGTGTCGTAGATGATTAGACTTTAAAATTTTTAAGTGGGTTTATTCACGGGTATCAAGGGCGATAGTGGAATTTTTTTTATCCTTCCACTAAACCTTGTCTCTATTGTCTGGTATGTAAAGATATTGTTTGCATACATGTATTACTTTTACATCTTCTTCCCTTTATTATTCTTTAAGTTTTTGAAAAACCTTAAGGTAGAAAGCTTCAAATGAATAAGGTTATCAGTATTTAGTCGACGCCATTATTAGTACTAGTTTACTGGTAATTTCTAGTAAACCCTTAGGTTATTGTCGAAGGAATTTACATATTTGCAATTGTGCATGCATAGGTTTTTAGAAATGGTTCTAAGGAGGGTAACTTCCTGATTTTGGGTTGCATGGTACCGATTCATGCATGCATGTTAACATTACAATAGTTTAGTGATTCAATATTTATATTTGTTTCTCATCTATCTCAAGAAGCTAGCGAAGTTCTGAGCAATAAAGGTAAAGGACTTGTAGAGTAGATTCATGTTTTAGAGTTTCTGGTGAGTTCCTTCTTACTTCCTTGTGTTATTAAATCCTTTTGTTGTATAAATTGTGTAAGGTAAGTGTTCTCTATCAATAGTGTAATGTGTGGTGTCTGATTATGGTAGAGTTAAACCAGAGTTGTCAGTGTAAGTATGGTTAGTTCATGTTTTTATGTAAAATACCCTCTTTGCTGCATGAGCCTAGTGCCATCTATATGTGAAGTGTGATATGTGATAAATGACAAAGAGATATGTTTCTTATGCCTCTGGTAGGGCAGTTATATTGCAAAAGGGACTGGTAGATCACGAGGAAACATGTTCAACTGAACAAAAATGATATGAGGTGTTAAGGAGGTATATGCACATGAATAAGTCTGATTGATATTATTCTTATTTTGAATTTGGGTCTAAGGCTGTCACAAGGATGGGTCATGTGTAAATTGAATATGTTGTAGCAGATAATGACAACCCATGTGTTGTGTTAAGACGGTGGAATGAGTCTGTCTGGGTTTTGTGAATGCCATTGGGCATATTATGTTTATTACGTTCGAACCACTTTGAATGGTAGAGTATCTTATGAGCGTTTGTGCTTAATAACCAACAGAATTCTCGTATATTGTTTGTGATTACATTTGGAACTCACTAAGTTCGCTTGAACTTACTTTATTATTTTCCTTCTCAGGCGAGTTAAGTAGAAAAGGGACTATGCCAGAGTTGTTGCCAGTGAGCTACGTATTTGTTTTCTAAATCATGCAGGACCGTTTGGGCTGGTAACATGTAAAATTGTTTTGTAAGCAACTTTGTAATAATTTACATCTTCCGTCAATTCACTGTTTTAAAGAGAATTTCTATGTACTTTTGAGACATATGTTAAATCTTAGTGAAATATTTTATGAGAACATTTGTAAGGCGTATACCCCAAACTGTTTTAAATGATATTTAATTGTCAATGATGCACATGAAACTTTTGTATGAGAAATAATGCACTTTGTTTTTTATATATTCCCATCGATTATTATGAGGCTTCTGTTAGATGTTTGTTTAAAATATGTTTTATTTTAGTTGGCATAATACAACGAGTGTTATAACACTCTAGAACAGATCGATTTTGGGTCTAGTCGGAACAGTGGTTTCGGGACCACAAATTTGACATAGAAAAATTTATTTTTATTATATTTTTATGGTCTACAATTTCACGAAATGATTTCGTGGAAATCTCGTTCGAAAATTTTGACGTTTGGGTACTCAATTTAGTCAAAAGAATTAAAATGTAAAAGTGCAAAACCTGAGTTCTAAAAGTTAGAAGTGTCCAATTGTTATGAGTTTTTAAATTGGAGGTCCTTAAATGGTAAATAGACCATTGGATAATTTGTTGGACAAAAATGGACATGAAATAGGTGAAATAGAATATTTTTAAGTTAGGGGCATTTGGTCATTTAGTAAATAAATGAATTAAAAAGCAAAATAAGCCAAAATTTCTTGTCATCTTCAACCCCTTGGCCGAATATACCATGGAAGCCATGGCTAGGGTTTTTTTCAAGCTTTCTAAGCTCCATACTAAGTCCATTCTTGACCCGTTTTTAATGATTTTCACGTTTTTGAAATCCTCATAACACGATCTATACCTATTTCTACCACTTATTTGAGATATGATGAAAATATAGGGTTTGAACCATGTTAGAAATTTTTTTATTTTGATGAATAATGGTAGATTATGCATGTTTATTATTAGAGAAATGACTTTTACTAAGTGATTTTCCATAAAAATGTCCAAAAGGACCTAATTGTAAAAGTTTATAAAATATGCAGTAAAAGTGTGTTTTAATGAAAAATGCCGGCTGCTCTAATTATGAAAATGGTTCGACTAGGCTTAAAGTATGAAGAAATTGAATGAAAATCATTTTAAGAGTATAGGGACTAAAATGTAAATATGACAAAGATTAGGGGTAAAAATGTAATTTTACCAAAATGTGAAATTAGGCTAATTTGAGTAGCATGATGAATAAATAAGTTAAATGTGTTGTTATAGATCAAGAAAAACAAGATTCAGACTTAGAACTGGAGAAAACAAAGAATATGACGAATAAGTCCTTTTCACCTGTTGTACTACCGAGGTAAGTTCTTATGTAAATAATACAATGCTATGACTATTTATTTAATACTTTGATATTGGATGAACTGTATATTTGATTCTATGAATACATTTGACAAGTTCGACAAGTTCCAACACGAGAGTAAATCCCTTTTGAACCTTAGGAATAGAATAGGATACAAGTGACATGTCACTAGGATTTCCATGTGATATATGTGTTTATGTGATCCGGGTGCTAGTCTTGTATGTCTACCAGTGGCTGGGTAGTCCGGCATGTGTTTACAGATACCTGACAGCTTGTGTGAGCAGCACTGCGTAGTTACGTTTTGACTGACAGCTTGTGTGAGCAGGCCCGTGATTAGCTCGAGAGCGAGCCCTATGTGTTATGAGATATGAGGTAGCATTGGCTACATATATGGCACTTATGTGCAAAGACTTTCCGTGTATCCGATTAGTATTCGAAGTGTTCAACGGGTAATTTAAAGATAATGTCAAAGATGTGAAAAAATATGACTGTGTTACGAGTTCGTACAGGTATGTACGTAAAGTTTATAAGCATTGGCTTCATGATATTATGAGTTTGTGATCACTATGAAAGTGACTTTAAGTTGATCTTGTGAACAAGTGTTTATGTTGATGATGTGTAAATCCATGGTAAATTCAGTTGAGAATCATGTGTTAGGCTTTTGAGCCATATCAAATTAAGAGATAAGATGTTTATTTCATTTGATTTGTGATTTCATTGGATATATGTGAAAAATTAAGGATTTGCATAATTGCCTATTAAAATGGTTATGAAAGTATAAGAAGTTAAGAGTTTAAATCATTGAAAGCTGTTAAGCTCTGGGCTTGAAAATATGAATACGCATAATTAATGTGCATGTTACTATGAGGCTTGAAATGATTTGTTAATGATTATTATGGTATGTTATGTTGGATAGATTATGAATGTTTGGCAATTGTTAAGATGTATTAAATTATGCTTCCAAATTGAAGGGGGTAAGCATTGTGATTGAGTAAGTTATGCCTATAAAGATTTAATGACGTTTATGTTGTGTTATGTTATGTTAGTTGTATGACAAATGTATGACTATTGTTCCTTATTATTTGCATACGGACTTGCTAAGCTTTGTAGCTTCTTCCCCTTCCTTTCCCATATCTTATAGGGTTGTATGCTAGCTCGAGTTAGAGATCGTTAGAGATGCTATCACACTATCAAGCTATCATGTTAGGTATAAGTGAATACAAACCCCTATGTGTCTATGGCATGCATAGGGACTTAGTCAATTGTGTATGTGTCATTTGATTTGGCCAAATGTGTTGGTTCATAATGGTAATACGATTCATTTTGTATATGGCCATGAGATGTGGCTCATATTGGTTATTGAGTTGTAATGCCTATTTATATGTGTATGCTTATACAAAAGGTTTCATGTGATGTGGTTATGTGTGTTTAAGTATGTACAAATGAGGGAGCCAAATGGCTTGGTAAATAGCCATTTTCTTGGCCACACGGGTAGAGACAAGGCCATGTGTCTCAACCGTGTGGAGGTCACGGCCTCGGGACATGGGCGTGTGCCCAAGGCGTGTAAAGTCTGCATCTATTTTTCGAAATTTAATTTGCCACATAGCCTAAGCACACAGACGTGTGACCTTATTTTGTTGATGATGTCATAAACAAAGAGTTACACGGGCTGAGGACACGGGCGTGTGTGACAACACGACCTACCCATACGGGCGTGTCCCAAGCCACACGGGCGTGTGACCCCTGTTTTGATGAAAAAATTTCTAAGTTTTCCTAAAGTTTCCTAAGTTCTCGGTTTAGTCCCGAACAGTTCCCAATATATGTTTTGGGCCTTGTGGGCCCATATAAGGGACGATATGCATGTGAATGAGTGATTTTTAAATTGAATAAAATTTTATAGTCAGGTAATGCCTCGTATCCTGTCCTGGCGTTGGATACGGGTAATGGGTGTTACATTTAGTGGTATCAGAGCTACGATTTAGTCGATTCTCAGACTAATGTAGTGTATGTGAGAGTCTAGCTATACATGCCATAAATGACCTGTGATAGTGTGATATCTCCCGACTCCGATGAGATTGGTTATGTTAAAGCAGATACGCTTTCCAATCGAGCTACCTTTGATAATGCTAAAAGGGGTTGAGTAAGTTGTATAACTTAAGTAAATATATTGATTTGCTTGAATCGATCTCTATGATTTGCGATGATATGTATGTGTTAACGGGAAGAATTCTTGAAATATGAAAAGGTAAAATGAAATGAAAATTTATTTTGTAATGAGCTCATTATGTTTGGTTGATACTCGTGTGAGATAATGCTGATTATGTTGCCAAAATATTAAAAAAAAATGTGTTCATGAAGAATTGAAACTTAGAGATGTATGAACAGAAGTTCATGACATTATGTTGTTCCTAAATGCTATGTTATATGTGTGTATGTGTGAGAGTCAAAAAACATTTAAAAGCTTTACAATCTTCACCCCCTTACCTGAATAGTGTTATACGATGAAGTTCACGAGAGATATGTTGAATAAGTTCACAAGTGTGAAACTAAAGAGTTTAGTGGTGGTATAACTAATAATGTGATGTGAGATGAGAACCACTTAGCAAGTAAAGACGGTTTTGAGAAAGATATCAGATTGTTCTAAAGATTATTCGGACTACGCAATGTCACAGTTAAAAAAGAAGTTAATATCGGCTAATCAACTCATTCAGGTATGATGTCTAAAGACTGTACTTACCAAAAATTCTTCTGAATTGTTTTTTTTTTTGTTAATGAATGGAATAGTATGGGATCAGTGAGGACAGAATTAGTCAGAGGAATAATGTTTGAATTGTAAAGATGTTTGAGTATAACAGTTACAGTTGAGTAAATTATGACTATCTCTTCTAGGTATTCTATGTGTTCGTATATCCTTAGAGGAATATGTGGTTGTTCATTTTCTGGTAAAATCCTTATTTTATGAGAATGTTGGTTAAGTAAATTTTTTTTGAAAGCATCATTGATCTGATTGGTTTATGATCGACATCCTTCTATCTTCCATTGGTATTCTATTCCATTACGTTTGAGATTAAAGTCAAGAGTGAATTTATATGAGGCTATTCTTCTGCTTATTCTGGTTGTTGTTATGTTCTATATATGTATATGGAAATATATTATCTCTGTTACAATTGATTTCAGAATGTATAAGCAGTGTTTTCTTTTATTATAGATTTCCTTGAGGAATCCTCAGAATCTCTGTTGCTTCGTATGGGTTGTGATCTCAAACATTCAATATGGTCTTGTATCTCAGATTTTATTTATCTTGGTTTTCCTTATCATCCTTATTGTTTAATTTACCGAGGATGGGTTATCTTTAAAGTATGTCTAGTGGCCGAAGATAATTATGCTTACTATGGTTATATTTCTAGTTTGATCATAGGAACATGATGATACTGATATCTGAATTTTTCTAGTTTTCATAAAAGGGGCCAATATCGGTAAAAGTGTGGATTATGACAGTTCAAGTTCAAATTGCATATTGATTGTCTTTCCTCAGGTAATCTTGATTATTATCAATGAGTTCGAACAAGATGTTATGTTTCGTTGAGATAATGCAGTAGTGAATATATGTGATTAGCATGTTGAAAGAATTGTGAAAGATTGTATATTTGAGCTGTCATAACGACATGAAGAATGTGATTGCTATGAAATGTTATTATTGAATAGTTATGGTCGACTCGGTTGTCTTAATCTAAGAGAGTTGTTCAATTGAAATGTAAATTTAGCTATGAGTATCTATGTTTAACTATCGGTCCGGGAATAATATTGTGTATACACGGACATATAGACGTACCGTCTAAATGTAGAATTTATATTCTTGAAAGTATGATACAAAAACATATCAGTTATATTTCTCTTAGTGGAAGGATGTTATTATGAGCAAAGTTGTTCTGATTGATAGAGTGACTATGTCTGTGAAGTTTGAAGCGTTTGATACATGTTAGCGAAGTCTTAAACAGTTGAAGATATTGTTAATAGTAACACTAGTTCTGGTTTCACCTTGAATTGAGCAAAGAATGATGATTTTCAATAGTGCGTCATTTGACGGATTGGGATGTGCTCTAGTACAAGAATGTAAAGATATAGCTTATGATTTCATACGGTTAAAGCCGTATTCAAAGAATTATCCGATGTGTGAATTAGAAATTGGCTGCTATTGTGTTCGTGTTAAAAAGTTTAAAGATATCTTTTGTTCAGTGAAAAATATTACGTATCTACTAGACGCAAGAGTTTAAAGTGTGTAGCATTGCATAAAGATTTGAATTTGAGATAGCGTTGATGGCTTGAGATATTGAAAGATAGTGAGTAGATACCGATTTACCTTTGGGTAAAGTAGATATAGCTGCAGATGCTTGAATGGAAAATCCTTGTCCACTTTGTGAGTGTTGGTTGCTCGATATATCTTATTTCATGGTATTCTGACTCTAGCTAAATTGAAAACCAAAATGATGTTTCCGTTGCAAATCTGAAGAGCTCAGAAATGTAATAGTAAGTGGTAAACGAAATGAGTACAGTATGAGTTGGCTTTTGAGTTTGAAGTTCAAGGTGGATCTGATCTCTGATTTCTGTTATTATTGTTCTAAGATAGAATTTACGTATCGAGGAACTTAGGGCTTATGCAGAGAATTTTTGTATAGAGCTCGCAGTAGTATCTTTTCTGTTCATTCAAAGAGTAATAAAAAGTACAATGATTTGAAGTAAATGTTCTAGTACGGATATTTCTGATTTTGTGTTCAAATATTGACTTGTCTACAGGGTAAAGCCGAATATAAAAAATTTCTATTTAGTAATGGTAAAATTGCACTTTGGCCCCAAAATAATAAAAAATTGATTTAATCCTATCAAAATTATAAATATATACACTATTAAAATAGTAAAATTATATTTTTACTATCGGAAAAATATACAATTTAATTTCACCCCCTAAAAATTTTTTCTAACTCCACCACTGATGATGTCTTTATCTATTTAAATTTTCTTTTACTCAAAACTTAAACTATTTTTATCTTAATTTCATACCCATTGTATATGTATTATTATTAATTTCAAAACTTACATTCCATTATTTATTGTATAAAAAAAACTCATACATTTTAACTATATAATTTTCATTTAGGAATACACTTATTACAACCGGCTACACTTACTACAACCGGATACACTTATTAATTGCATCACGATGAAACTATTTTTTCTCTTTTAACTACTTTAGGTTTCAATTTTGTGGTAGTGTGATATGCCTTAACAATTATATGAAACAATCAACCAATACTTTTTTTTATAATAAAATAATGAAATCGATTACAAACTAATAGAAGTAACATTTGAAGTTGAAGATAAAGACTTTATATCTAAACGAATTTGATCAGTAACATTAACTAGAGAAACTTGAAATACTCGTGGACCATATGAGAAATCTTTCATTGAGCATGCCAGTATAACTACAAGGAAATTAGAATCAAAGTGGGAAGAGCGCCTAAAAAGGAAGTCCAAGCACATGGTTAATTAGCAATATAGGCTCCATTTGTTTCACTGAAAATTACTTCCAGAAAATGATTTACTTTTCAGGAAAAGCTAATATTTTTTGGTGTTTGGATGAATCTGTGTAAAATATTTTCTGTTGTTTGGTAGATTTCTTAAAAATATTTCATAAAAGTTGCTTTCAATTAAACAAACGTACATTTGATATTTTCTTATTTTTTATTATTTAATTGAATTTATTTTTATCTATAATTTTATATTTTACATTATTTTTGCATATATTAAAAATATTGTATTAAATTCAGATTCATTACAACGTCATTTTTTAATTGCATGACTACTAAGTGAGTATTTTTTATTTAAACATGTGATATCAACAAAATTGACAAAAAAAATTAATGATGTCAACAGTTGGACTTAATTTTCAAATTTCAAAAAGTAAAGGGACTAAATTCTTGAAAATAAAAGTACAAAGACTAAATTACAAACCTGTGAAGTGTACATAGACTTATGACATATTTTAACCTTTATACTACAAAACATTTATTATTAATATATTTATAATTGTAATAAATATTTATTATTAAAATATTACTATTGAATATTTTCAATAAAATGTGAATAATATTATTTAAAATATGTATATTATATTTTCAATAAAGTTGTTTTCAATTTATATTATTATATTAATAATTTATTATATGACTAAATATAAATAATTAAATATATATGTTTAATAATATTAAAAATATATAATATTTTTATTATTTTTAAAAATAAAAATAAAATTTATTATCAATATAATAATATTAGGCTTGATTTAAGTTAATTTTTATATAAAAATAAAATTGTCTGAGCTCTTTTTCGGAAAATGATTTACTCTTTTCAAAAGGGTAAGTAATCTTACAGGAAAAAAAAAGGCTTATTTTACATTGACTTGTAAGTCATTTTCCGCTGATCAAACTATTTTCTGTGAAACAAACACAGAAAAATATAGAAAATATTTTCCGTAAAACCTTTTACATGTAAACAAACGGACCCGTAGTTTAAGAAACATGTCATGGGCCTTTTCTTTTTTCGTTTTTTATAAATTCTCATGTGCTTATTCAGCTGCCAAGAAGTCTAGGAAAAAGAGATCAAGGGCCTAAACAAAATTGAACAATCAAGAAAACGAGTGAATGGGGCCTTTCCCCAACTATAAAAGGTGGGCATTTAACCTTTTCTGTGATTTCGCCCAATTTGATGCAGTTCATGTTCCAACTTCTATCCTCGTACTCTTAGTTTATACTAAGCTGTAAAGATGAAAATTTCACTAGTTTATTATGAAAAATATTTCCAAATTGGATTCAATACTAGTCAATAAATAAATATTAAATGTAAAATCAATAAACTTAATAAATACAATCAGTTATTCTACCATTCCAAAATAAACAACAACAAAAAATTATCACATACACTAAACAATAAGATTATCCTATAAATATTCTTTAATTCCTTTTACTAATTAAAAATGATAAGATATTAACTTTTTACATTAATATTTATATATATTATACTTAAATTTAACGAAAAGAATTTATTTTTCTTTATCAAAATAGCCAGTCAAATTACATGAAATTGAGTCAACCGAAATTGAAATTCGAAAAAGAAAATGTCACGAAACACACCAACACAACCGGCACAAACTAAAATATTTTACCAAACAAAAAAATATAAATTAAATTTTATATTTAAAATCTAAAATGGAACTTGTTGAATTGTTGATACCGGTACGACTATTATTACAGCTACAACCACCAAAATATTTAAAACTAGTTTTCTTTTTAGCTGGTCTGAACAGTATTTTGATTTATAAGACAATATCATCAAGATTTCTATTTAAATGTAGAACTTAATTTTAAAATAGACATAATTATGCTAAAAAATAAAAGTTCATAATCCTATAGATGAATTCATACAACAAATCTGGACAGGTGTTTACACTTTTAATATAAAAAAGTTTTAATGTGTGATTTCTTTTTCTGGACACGATTTTTGTGTGAGATTAATCATTATTGGCGTTATAAACTTTTTTATTACGAGGCTGGGGTTATAAATAAATGTTTTTTTTTATCGAAAAAAGAAATCATTCGTGTCTCGGAACGGTGTTTAATTAAACTTTACTAACAAATGTCTTGAGTAATTTAGAAAAAAAATTGCAAATAATATTTATCTAATGTACTGAAAAATTCGAATAGGATTTATAAATAGTATTAAATTTTTTATCGTATTGTATATGTTTCTGAAAATGACATATTTAGAATATAAATGTGAGTTAAAAAATAACATATAATAAATAATGAAATGTAAGTTTTAAAATTAATAATAATACATACAAAATATGTACATAATTAAATTAATTAATTAATTTAAATTGTGAGTAAAAAAGAAATTAAATAAATAAATTCATAATATTACGGATATTAAATGCACTTCAATTGTTTATCAGGTTATTGTTATTTTTCTTGAGTTAGTAAGAAATTGACTTGTTAACCAACTCAATCAACACCATACACGCACTAGCAATATGAGGTTACAATTTTGGAAACTAATCCAATGTGTTGTAGTTTAGAAATGGGTAAACTACTCTTTTCGTCACTCTAAAATTAGGTTGTTCCTATTTTCGTCACTCCAAATTTTTTATTATCTTGGTTGCTATCATTAATTAAATTGACCAAATTGGTCACTCCAGTATTTAATCCACTATTCCACCATTACATTCATTAAGTTTTTTATTTCTTTTTTCCCCTTTCCTTATTCTTTTTTCTTTCCTTCTTCTTTTTGGTTGAAAAAGGGAATGGAATTTTATTAAAACAACTAACTTAAAGTTCGATACATAACTATCCCTTAGGCATCATCTAAAAGTAGACAATTTAAGCAACCAAGTGTATTAGAGCAAACACAAAACAAGTCATTAAAATAAAGATCATTCGAGGGAGAAGGTGGTTGAAAAATACTCCCCAAATCAATAACCAAATATAAACATATTTCCCATATGCAAATCTTATCTACTATGTAATAAACATATCAAAATAAACTTTTTCTATATTCGAACATAACCTATTATCCTTTAGTACCAATTCATGAATAACATCTTAACCAAATTAACAACCAAATTCACTCATACTTTTATCTATCCATATGTCATAACCGAATCAACCAAATGCACACATCCAAAATTACTAACCAGTTTCAATGCACAAAATAGATATCATGAATACCATTCATTCAAGACATATAGCATAATAACCAAATGAACGTAAGCCATAATCAAACAAAATCGTAATAAAGCATTGAAGTTAGGCCATTTTCGCATGGCTTAATTTATACAAAACCAAAATCCAACATTTCAAATTTCAATCTAGCCTATACATGCCATAGGTTCGAAAATTCAGCTTATAAAATACCGAAGACAGTGGATAGTGTGATAGACTTTGACGATGGTCCCGAGCTCGTAACTTGACTCCAAAATCTAATAAACAATGCAAACAAACACATACAGTAAGCTATCATAGCTTAGTAAGTTATAAGCAATTACAAAACAACAATGCATTATATCATTATATTAGTAAGGCCAATTTAATATAATCATAATCGAGGTTTAAAACCATAACTATAATTTATATCACCATTCGTAAACTTTCACATTTCATAGCCTTAAGGCCGGGCACTCACACATTCAATAATAGATTTCACATCGATCTATAAATCACTTTCCCATCTCAAAACAAATACATATACATTTATACAAGTATATAGATATATCACATTTTCTTAATTTCATATATATATCACTTACCGAATTTATACTTGCATTTCAAACCCATATAAATCACATATTAATATGTATAATACATAATTTCATTTCAACAGTTAATACTTACTTTATTATCCAAAAGATGATCTATCATCACATACCTGATCATTTTATCTTGTTTAACACATTTATTAACCGATACTCTTAAAGGATTAGCAAACCCGCACACTCAGTGCCAAAACCTTGTAACGTATCGCACACTTGGTGCCGTCACATTAACATCTCACACACTTAGTGCTATATTTCATACTATCATTTTCGTACATCAATTTCGCATATTACAAATTAGCATATAAATCTCATGTTTATATATAATTAACAACACATATATACTTATAAACTTACCAAATTCAATCTTTGAGATTAAAATTACTCGCACACTTAGTGCTCGAAAATTCAATTCGCACACTTAGTGCTAAATGACCGATTTTACACATATAGTACTCAGTATCAAATTTGCACATTTAGTGCATATCTCAAACTTTCTATCATTCATATATATATATATATATAAAGCTTAAACTTCAACCATATATATATACGTATTAACTTATTCATCCCTCGAATCAATATCACATTCGTGTATATCATTGACATATATGTGTACATCACATTCGGCCATATTCATCTCTCAAATCAATATCACATTCGACTATATCAACAATAAACATATATACTTCCATTAAATTCATGTACATCATTATAGATAAATCCAATCCAACATGATTGCTTAAAAACTTACCTCGGATATCGACGGACGTTATAAATCGGCTATTCGAACATGGTTACCAAGTTTATTCACATTCGGCATAAGCACATATAAATTCATATTTTTCATACCAGCATATATTTATAACATTTATCTACAATTAAACACGTCTATTTGCCTACAAACTTACCTCGGACGATGTAAAACGGAACGGGATGATTAGTCGACAACTTTCGTTTTTCCCCAATCCAAGTCTGATTTCTTTTGTTCTTGATCTATATAATTTCAAATTAACCCCATTTAAACACAATTTCGTTCAATTTAATCCAACAACACATAAATGGGAGTATTACCATTTTCCCCCTGATATTTTACATTTATCACAATTTAGTCCAAATAGCATAAAACAAAAAATATTCAAAATTTGACTTCATCCTAGCTTGGCCGAATTTCACTAAGGTCCTTAGCAGCCCATTTCTTTCATTTATTTCACATTTTGACCCCTCAATTTATAAATTTCATAATTTAATCCTATTTAGGCATTTTTACCAAAAATGCCTTAATTAAACTTAACAATCTAACAACCTATATTTATTTTCCATCACTAGACACCAATTTCATCAAGCTATCAACAATGGCATTTCATGAATACATCATCAAATTCAAAAATTCAAACTTGGGCTAGCTAGTATTCAAAGCAACGATCTAAAAAACGTAAAAATTATCAAAAACTGAGCAAAGCACATACCCGAATCAAGCTTCCAAAGGTGCTTAAAATTCAAAGCTTTATTTTCTTCTTTAGTTTCGGCCAAGAAAGATGAATGCATGGCCATTTTAGTTTTTGTTCTATTTTATTTAATGTTATTTTTTTATTATTTTAACTTTAACATAATAATATAAAAATTCACCTAGCCTTGTCCAATATTGTCTACCACTATTATAAATGGTATATTTGACATGCAAGTGCTCCACATTTCCATTTAATTGCCATTAAACACCTTTAACAATTAGAAAGTCACTTTTTAACAAATTAACTAATCAATCAATAAAAATTTCACATGAAATTTTCACACATATCAAATATCATGCTGCAAAAACCGAAAATAATATTAAAAAAAATATATTTTTAACTCAGATTTGTGGTTTCGAAACCACTGTTCCGACTAGGGTCTGAACCAGGCTGTTACAACTTTCTCCCATTTAGGGATTTTCGTCCCCAAAAATCTTACCAGTGAACAGGTTTGGATAACGTTCTTTCATCGTATTCTCTGACTCCCAAGTTGCTTCCGCAACTCCGTGCTTTTGCAACAATACTTTGACCAACGGAATTTTCTTATTTCTCAATTCTTTTATCTCACGAGTCAGAATACAAATCTGTTCCTCTTCATATGTCATATCAGGCTAAATCTCGACCTCTGTCGGACTAATCACATGTGAAGGATCAAATCGGTATCTACGAAGCATCGAAACATGGAATACATTATGGATCTTTTCTAACTCAGGTGGCAACTGTAATCTATAAGCGACTGGCCCGATATGCTTCGTGATCTCATACGGCCCAATGAATCTCGGACTCAACTTGCCTTTATGACCGAATCTGAGTATTTTCTTCCACGGTGAAACTTTCAAAAACACTTGATCTCCGATCTAAAACTCAATATCTTTATGTTTCAAATCTGCATATGACTTTTGACGATCTGATGCAGCTTTCAAGCTATCACAAATCACTGCTACTTTCTGTTCAGTCTCTTTGATCAAATCGACCCCGTGTATCTTATTTTCACTGAGCTCAATCCAATACAATGATGTACGACATTTATGACCATACAAAGCCTCGCAAGGTGCCATTTTGATACTAGATTGAAAGCTATTATTATAAGCAAATTCAGTCAATGGTAAGTATCGTTCCCACGTACCTTCAAACTTGAGAATGCAACGAGAATGCAACATCTCAACATATCCTCAAGTATCTGAATGATTCGTTCGGACTGAACATCTATTTACAGATGGAAAGTTGTGCTAAAGTGTAGTTTCGTACCTAAAGCTTCTTGCAGTTTCTTCCAAAACCGCGAAGTGAACCTCAGATCTCTATCCGAGACAATAGAAATAGGTACTCCGTGAAATCTCACAATCTGAGAAACATATAATTCGGCCAGCTTATCAAGTGAATAATCTGTATGAATCGGAATAAAGTGAGCCGATTTAGTCAATCTATCCATAATAACCCATATTGCATCTTTCTTGCTCGGTGTCAATGGTAAACCAGATACAAAATCCATTGTAACTCTGTCCCACTTCCACTCGGGTATCATAATCGGCTGAAGTAACCCAGAAGGTACCTGATGCTCGGCTTTTACTTGTTGACAGACTAAATATTTTGAAACAAAGTCAGAAATGTCTCGTTTCATACCATGCCATTAGTAAAGCTGTTTCATATCATTATACATTTTCGTACTCCTAGGGTGAATAGATAACCGACTGCTATGAGCTTCATTCAAAATCATTTGAATCAATTCTGAATTTCTCGGAACACATATTCGATTTCTGAACTTCAAACAACCGTTTGTATCAACTCGAAACTTAGATTCAACATTCGATTCACACTGAGTTCGTTTTGCCAACAAATCGTTATCCACTTTCTGAACGTCACAAATTTGTTGTATAAATAACAGTCTTACTTTTAATTCAGCTATTATCAAACCAGCATCAGATATAACCATATGCGCATTCATTGCACACCAAGCAAACAGTGATTTTTGGCTTAACATCAGTAACAACATTAGCCTTTCCCGGATGGTAGTCAATCACAAGCGCATAGTCTTTTAACAATCCTAACCATAGGGAATCACAGGATATCTCTGTGTACTCCATTATTATACTTCAACCCATCCATTGACACATGAATGAGGTTCGTAAACTCTTTGTTTAATTTAGGCTAAATCAGAACTAATATTTTAGTGGAAAATGTTTTCGTGCAAAAGAAAGCTTCAACAATTGAACTAACTTTTATTTACCACAACATTTCTAAGATAGGATTGTTCCGATAGACATAATTCTGTATCAAATCCTCAAAAATACAAGTTCTACTTCCATACTATCCTTCAGATCACACATGTACATTTAAAGTTTGTTTTCGATCTAGTGGATAGATTCAAACTCATATAACCCAGTTACATTTCCAATCAAATAGTTTCAGATCAGATTAAACCACAGAATCGGTCTTTTCGAAGAAATCTTTTCTTCTCGTTAGAAAGAATAATCCAAACATATCTTTATATATATATACTACAGTCATCAAATAGAAATCATATTGTCATAATAGTATTATCGTCTTACTCGTGACAATAGATAATATCCCGGCTATTAACGAAGCATCTAAACCCTGAAGAAAATAAAATATGATTTGAACAACAACCAATGCAGAAGCACAACTTTTATAACTATTTCCTTCAAATGGACATCTCTTATAGATAATCACATAGAATCATGAGAAAACCATAATAACTAAATTTTCAACATCTGAAGCTACACTGAATATCAGAAAATTACAACCCATATAGAATGATATCAATTTCGATGGTATTCCAAAAATGTCCGGAAAGAACAATATTACTCGTAAATGCTGAAATCCACAGTAGTAGAAGTAATATAATCTTCACATATTTTCAACGAACAACAATAGCAGAAAAGTATATTAGCATTATACAGATTTCACCATCGTCTTTCATATCCGCACAAAGGAATAAATACCAAATAAAGACATAACAATGTCGAATACAACCCCAAACAAACCAACGATACTTTCGTCTATTAATATGTTTAGCCAATGTTCTTTTATGATAAGAATTTCTTTCTGAAATTAAACAGTCACATATACTTCTGAGAATAAATATACACATAGAATGCCCAAAAGGAATCATAATAATTGCCCGACTATAACCACCACACTCAGCCCTTAATACAATTCAAACATTATTTCAACTGTCTAATTCTGCCATTAGAAATATTCTCATTATCCCTTGACTAATAGAAATCAATTTAGAAAAGCTTTTAACTAATACTTTCCTTATTTAACATACATGAATAAGTCATTTGATCGAAGATAACTTCTTCTTTAACAGCGATGTCACATAATCTGAATAATCTGCAGAACTATCCAATGTCTCTTTTAATATTGTCTTCATTTGCTGATTCAATCTTTTTTCTGGTGACATTATTAATCTTTCGAACACGGACTTCTGTAATTCCACACTCTTGAGCTTATTCAACCCAGATCTTACAGATATCACGGTAACATTTCACTAATAAGGGGGGTGAGGGTAATAAAGCCTCAAATTTAACTTACACACACACACATATATATATACATAACACACACTTTCACAAATAGTCAATTCATTAATAATTTCACATTGTCCAAATGTTTAATAAACATTTACTTTTAATCACCTTTATTCTTAGCACTTAATTCATATACCAACTCAAATCATTAATTTACGATCAAAACATTTCAGATCACAATCACAACTCACATATCATAATCTATGTGGTCATATAATTATAACATTTGTCAACATCAATATATCATACTCTTTGATCCATACCTTTATGAGTTTCAACTCATCATCAACACACTCCCATTCAAACATTTGAGTACACATTCCATACTATCAAAATTAGCTCGGTTGAAAACTTATCTGTCTCATCAAAATAATTTTCGTCAGAATCAGGAGATATCATACTATCGCAGGTTAAATATGACATGTATAGCTAGATTCATACACTATGGTAGTCCTAGAACCGACTAAACCATAGCTCTGATACCAATAAAATGTAACACCCCTAATCGCATTCATAGCTGGAATGGGGTTATGAGGCGTTACCGATCATAAAACAATTTATAACAAACTTTCTTTATAAGGTTAATCATCTAAATTTTTTTTCATATATGCATTTCATTTCACATACTTATCAAATATGTATATTTTAACTTTAATGACATTTGAATAATTCAAATATAAAATATTTTAATTATCAAACAAATGTCATCCGCATACTTTATACAATCAGACATACATTATTATCATTCGTATAAGTGAAATATTCCATAGTAACATTCGTTTGCCTTATTACTACATTTGCATAACATGAATAAATAATCATATAATTCACTTAGCATATGCTAAAATATATCATCAACTTAACTAATTAAACCACTCAATTAGATTATCCAAAATGTTCAATAATGTGCCATCTAAAAACAATACATAAACATATTCATTTCATGTCTATTCAAATTAATTGGTTTCCAAATAATTATCCAATCTAAATTGCCATACCTATCATCATTTTATAACTTAAGCATACTCTAATGTATCACATATTCTTGACATACATTTTACTAATAAGGTATTACATATTATAACTCAAATACAAACATCATTTACTTCACAAGAATAAATCAATAACCAAATATAAACACATATCCCATATGCAAATCTTATCTACTATGTAATAAACATATCAAAATAACCTTTTTCTATATTCAAATATAACCTATTATCCTTTAGTACCAATTCATGGATACCATCTTAACCAAATTAACAACTAAATTCACTCATACTTTTATCTATCCATATGTCATAACCGAATCAACCAAATGCACACATCCAAAATTACTAACCAATTTCAATGCACAAAATAGATATCATGAATACCAATCATTCAAGACATATAGCATAATAACTAAATGAACGTAAGGCATAATCAAACAAAACCGTAATAAAGCATTGAAGATAGGCCATTTTCGCATGGCTTAATTTATACAAAACCAAAATCCAACATTTCAAATTTTAATCTAGCCTATACATGCCATAGGTTCGAAAATTCAGCTTATAAAATACCGAAGAAAATCGATAGTGTGATAGACTTTAACAATGATCCCGAGCTCGTAACTTGACTCCAAAATCTAATAAATAATGCAAACAAACACATACAGTAAGCTATCATAGCTTAGTAAGTTATAAGCAATTACAAAACAACAATGCATTATATCATTATATTAGTAAGGCCAATTTAATATAATCACAATCGAGGTTTAAAACCATAAGTATAATTTATATCACCATTTGTAAACTTTCACATTTCATAGCCTTAAGGCCGAACACTCACACATTCAATAATAGATTTCACATCGATCTATAAATCACTTTCCCATCTCAAAACAAATACATGTACATTTATACAAGTATACATATATCTCACATTTTCTTAATTTCTTATGCATATATCACTTATTGAATTTATACTTGCATTTCTAACCAGTATAAATCACATATTAATATGTATAATACATAATTTCATTTCAACAGTTAATACTTTCTTTATTATCCAAAAGATGATCTATCATTACATACTTGATCATTTTATCTCGTTTAACACACTTATTAACCGATACTCTTAAAGGATCAGCAAACCCGCACACTCAGTGCCAAAACCTTGTAACGTATCGCACACTTAGTGCCGTCACATTAACATCTCGCACACTTAGTGCCAAATCCTTGTAACGTATCACACACTTAGTGCCGTCACATTTAACATCTCACACACTTAATGCTATATTTCATACTATCATTTCCGTACATCAATTTTGCATATTACAAATCAGCATATAATTCTCATGTTTATATATAATTAACAACACATATATGCTTAAAAACTTACCAAATTCAATCTTTGAGATTAAAATTACTCGCACACTTAGTGCTCGGAAATTCAATTCGCACACTTAGTGCTAAATGACCGATTTTGCACATATAGTACTCGGTATCAAATTTGCACATTTAGTGAAACACCCCAAACTCGGCCCACGTGCTTTGACCAGATTTGGTATGTTCCTCAAGTAAACCGGTTCAAAGTTCTTTTGTTACTTTGGGAAAATAGTGTGTTTTGAAAGAAATATTGTTTTTGGTTGGGCTCGAGTAGAAAACAAAATCGTTTTATAATGAAAACCCTTTTAAATTTTAGGTGATGAAACATATAGAATACATTTAAAGTAAATTACTTAATCTTTAACTTAATAAAAATTTCGTAACATAATAAATAAAAACAGAAATAAAATAGTGCACTATGGCCTTATGGCCTTATTACATCAAGTAAATCCAAATAATTCGGAGTACTTAAAAATTAATAGTCCATAAAAATAAAAACTTCATGTTGAGCATGGCCACCACAAGTTCTGTCCCTGGTCCATTCTTTATTCATCACCTGAAACATGGTCCCTCAAAGGGATGAGTCAACAGACTCAATGTGTACACAACAATAAATCATAATAGAATCAGGAATAACAAATATTACACATTCATATCATAGCATACAAATTATGATGCATTCCCAAACCCAAACCTAATAAGCCATCCGCTACACTCCCCCGTACCAACCTGTACACCGTGGGGACTAGTAAGTCGACCCTCCTTCCGCTACACTCCATATAGCGGTCTTAGGTCACCGCATTTGTGGTCTTAGGTCACCACATTCAGATATCGCGGTCTTAGGTCACCGCATTCATATTACTGTGGTCTTAGGTCACCACATTCAGATACCACGGTCTTAGGTCACTGTGTTCGTGGTCTTAGGTCACCACATTCACTTCCCCTTTCAATAACCCATATGCCCCATTTTGTAATATGCATTAATATGCCAAAGTTCACATTCTTATTCTCATGTTACAAATAACATATTTCATATTCCTAGTAGGAGTAGGAAAGCGTGCACTGGTACTTAGTACCATAACATGGTACCTTAGCCACTTTCTTATTCTTAATATCACATATTTTAATTAGACATAGCCATAAAACTTATTAAGAATTAGTGTGGGTATTTACACACGATTCGCTTAGCAAATTCCTTGAGATCTCGTAATCTGATCTACCGCTTAGATCCTTAATCCCTACATTTGATTAATCACTTACTAATTTAATAAAAAGCCATTCGGCCATAAATCCAAATCCTAGTAGGATTAGTATACTAAAACTTACCTTGTTGCCGATTGACTTAAGAATCAAGTCCCGAATTGAATCCTTGCTTCCTTACTATTGTCGAAAACCCTATAGACACATGTTAGAGTTTAATCTAACATTAAACATAATGAATGGCCTTTGGCCGAATCTTATAGTTTCTTACCTTGAATCTTAGAAATCCCGAAACCTTCCTCCTTGTAGTCGACAGTCACAAAATCCCGAAGTTTTCCTTCAAAGTTTTGGCCAACATGAATATGTCATTAAAACCTTGCCTTTTTGTTTTTAAAGAAGAAAGAAAATGATCATAATAGATCCTTACCCTTTTATATGGAAATCGGCAACACCCTTTGATCTACGAAAATATTCGGCTATGGCTTAGATGTGTATCACCAAATTTCGGTTTCCTTGAATAATTGGCTAGGGTTTTCTTTGGGGTTTAAACCGATAGATTGGAAAGAAAAGAAGAAGAATAAAGAATAAAGGATGAGAGGAAACTTGTGATTTTGTTTAAAAGAATTTGGGGAAGATGACAAGAGAATTTTGCAGAGGCTTGCTTGGAGAGAAAAAAATTGTAAAATGCCTCACTTTTCCTCCTATTGCCGAATTTAGTAGGCCAAGAGTCCCTTTTCTTGGCCATCACTCTTTTATTTGATAACTTTATCTCCTTAATTTAAAATAATTAAAGAATAATCCTTTATTATCTCCTTGAAAAATAATCTAAAATAAAAATCCATTATTTATCCTTATTAGTCGAAATTTAAAGAGAATAAAACTCTTCTTTTTAAACACCTTGTGCCGTCCACCTCACTTCTTCTGGAAGCAAAATAAAATTTCTTTTATTTGCTTTCCCTGTGACTCGAACTCAGGCCCAATCCCCTTGCATGTGGCGCCATTTCCAGAGGCCCTAAGTGGCATCTCCAGGCCACTTTTCCAAGCCTGTTTGCGTGTCAAATTTCACATACTTTTTCTCTTAAGGCCACCTTGCCTTAATTTCCTCTTTTAAACTTTAAAACTCGACATTTCTAAGTCATTTCTAAGTTTCCAAAAATTTTTGTTTGCCTCTTTAAACTTGTCATTTTCTTACATTTCCAAGTTTCCAGAAATGTTCACTTTCCACTTTTGAATCATTTCCAAATCATTTTCGGGTTTCCAAAAATGTTCATTTCTAAATTTATTCGCAATACATAAGACATGTCATTTCATACAATTAAACCGAAAATGCATAGGCCCTTTCTAGGATGTTACAGTTCTACCCCCTTAAAAAAATTTCGTCCTCAAAATTTTCTAACTAAAATAATTGAGGGTATTGCTGTCGCATTACTTCTTCTGGCTCCCACGAAGCTTCCTCCGATCCATGGTTGCGCCATAATACTTTGACTAGGGGAATCGACTTCCTTCACAGCACTTTCACATCACGTTCCAATATCTGAATCGGCTCTTCCTCATAGGATAAGTCTGGCCTTAGCTCTACTTCTTCAACTGGTACCACATGAGATGGATCCGATCGGTAGCGATGTAGCATGGATACATGGAATATGTCGTGCATCTGTTGCATCTCTGGTGGCAACTCTAACTGGTATGCCACTGGTCCAACTCACTTCTGTACTCGATAGGGCCCTATAAACCTTGGGCTTAACTTCCCTTTGCGACCAAACCTCATCACCTTCTTCCAAGGTGAGACCTTCAGAAACACTTGGTCTCCTACTTCAAACTCTATCTTCTTCCACTTGAGGTCTGCGTACGACTTCTGCCTATCAGAGGCTTCCTTTAACCATGCTCGGATTATCTCCACCTTTTCTTCAGTTTCAGCCACTAACTCTGGACCCAAAACTCGACGTTCTCCTAACTCAGTCCAACAAGTAGGAGTTCGACACTTCCGACCATACAATGCTTCATATGGTGCCATCCGAATGCTAGCCTGATAGCTGTTGTTGTAGGCAAACTCAGCTAAAGGTAAGTAATCTTCCCAACTTCCTCGGAAATCCATCACACATCCTCTCAACATATCCTCCAACACTTGTATAACCCGTTCAGACTGCCCGTCTGATTGTGGATGAAAAGCCGTAGTGAAGTCTAACTTAGTGCCTATAGCTTGATGAAGTGCCCTCCAAAACCGAGACGTAAACCTAGGGTCTCTATCGGAGATGATCGATACCGGTACCCCATGTAACCTCACAATTTCTGCCACATATAACTTGGCCAACTTCTGAAGAGAATAGTCAACTCTTACCGGAATGAAGTGCGCGGACTTGGTCAAACAATCCACTATCACCCATACCGAGTCCTTCTTAGTAGGCGTAAGGGGAAGCCTACTAATGAAGTTCATGGTAATTCTCTTCCACTTCCACTGCGGAATCTCAATTGGTTGAAGCAATCCCGATGGAACTTGGTGTTCAGCCTTAACTTGCTAATACGTCAGACATTTCCCCACGAACTCAGTAACTTCCCGTTTAAGATCAGACCACCAAAATTGTTCCCTTGGATCTCTATACAGCTTAATGCCTCCGGGATGCATAGCATAAGGGCTACTATACGCCACCCGAAGAATCCTTTATCTTAACTCCTCATCTCTCTGCATACAGACTTTTCCTTGTAGCACAATACTCCTTCATCATTAACGCCATAGTCCTTTAATTCTCCGTGCTGTACTTGCTGTAACTTAGCACTTAGGTCCTTATCAGCCAACTGTCCCCTTTTAACCTCATTCAGCCATGTGGGCTTGACTTGTAATTCTACCAACAGGCTTCCATCAACATATAAACTTAAGTGAGCGAACATAGCCCTTAGATCCGACACAACCTTCCGACTTAGGGCATCAGCCACTACATTTGCCTTGCCCGGGTGGTACTCTATCGAGCAATCATAATCCTTTAATAACTCCTTCTGAGTCAACAGATACTTAAGGCTCTTGTGGTCTGTGTAGATCACTGATCTTTCTCCATAGAGATAGTGCCTCCACACCTTAAGGGCGAAAACCATCTTGCGCGGTTCCAAGTCATGAGTTGGGTAGTTAACCTCATGAGGCCTTAGTTGCCGAGACGCATACGCGACCATTTTTCCATCTTGCATTAGGACACATCCTAATCCTGTATGCGAAGCGTCACAGTACACCACAAAATCCTTTCCTGCCTCTGGCTGAATTAACACTGGAGCCTCCGTCAACACCTTCTTAAGCTTTTCAAAGCTCTTCTGTTGCTTATCTGTCCATTCAAAGGGTACTTCCTTCCTTAGCAACCTTGTCAAAGGCGCGGCTATTGACGAGAACCCTTCCACAAACCTTCTATAATAGCCTGCCAAACTTAAGAAACTTCGAATCTCAGCCACGGACCTAGGTGGTTTCCAATCCAACACTGCTTTGATCTTCCTAGGGTCCACTCTTATTCCTTCTGCGGATACCACATGCCCTAAGAATGCCACCTCCTTAAGCCAAAATTCACACTTGCTGAATTTGGCATAGAGCTTCCTCTCCCTTAACACTTGCAGCACAACCCGTAGGTGTTCATCATGCTCCTCTTTAGACTTGGAGTACACCAAGATATCGTCGATGAATACAACGACGAACCTATCCAAGTAGGGTTGGAAAACTCGGTTCATCATATCCATGAACGCGGCTGGAGCATTCGTCAACCCAAACGACATTACTACAAACTCAAAATGGCCGTATCGTGTCCTAAAAGCAGTCTTATGGATATCTACCTCCTTCACCTTCAACTGATGATATCCCGACCTTAAGTCTATCTTCGAGAATACCATGCCCTTTCGGTGATCGAACAAGTCATCGATCCTTGGCAAAGGATACTTGTTCTTAATGGTCACTTATTCAATGATTGTAATCTATGCACATCCGCATAGTTCTGTCCTTCTTCTTTACAAACAGGACCGATGCTCCCCATGGAGACACACTGGGTCGAATGAACCCACGATCCAGCAATTCTTGGATTTAAGCCTTGAGCTCAACCAGCTCCTTTGGTGCCATTCGACACGGGGCAATTGACACGTGAGTCGCTCCTGTAGCAAGTCTATTCCAAATTCCACCTCCTATCCGGGGATATTCCTGGTAATTCCTCTGGAAACACATCTTCAAAGTCCCTTACCGTTCTAACTCCACTAACACCTTCTTCCTTTCCACCCAACGCACTTACGAAGGCTAAGAACACCTTGCACCCTTTCCTAACCATTTTCTCAGCCGTCAACGCCGAAACTACGTGGGACAGATAGTTTCTTCTTTCTCCGATCATTACTACTACTTCATCCTTCAGAGTCCTTAGTTTCATTCATTTAGCCACACAATCCAATACGGCTCGGTGCTCTACTAGCCAGTCCATTCCAAGTATAAGTTCAAACTCCCCAAAGGGTAGTTCCATTAAGTCAGCCCGAAAGTTCACTCCCTGAATCTCTAGGGGTACATTCCGAAAGATCTTATCCACCACTACAGTTTGGCCTAATGGGCTTACTACAGTTATCTGCCTAACAAAAAGTTTAGAGTCTAGGCCTAGTGTTTCCACTACACTACATGCAACATAAGAATGGGTCGAGCCCACATCAATTAAGGCATAATAAGGCTTGCCATAAATAAAGAATGTACCGTTTATAACATCCGGTGTGTCTCTATCTTCCCTCCAGCGAACCGCATAAACCAAACCCGATTGCCTTGCCTCAGCATTAGCAGCACCTCTGCCCTGTGTTCCACGGCCTCTGCCAGTACCATTACCTCTGTTACTCGAACCATGACCTCGTTGAGGCTGCTGTCCTCCTCTACCAGCCTGACTAACATTCTGAGCTGCTGGTCGACTTTCATCTAATGCCTTAGGACAATCCTTGATCACATGGCCCTTGGACCCACACCTAAAACATCCTCCTGTCTTCTTCCAGCACTCTCCTAGGTGCTTCTTTCCACACAAATCACAAGGACGATACTGTCCTCCTGAACCAACTTGCTGACCTCGCGGCCTATCAACTCTAGGCCTCTTATGAACCTTTCCAAACGATCCAAAACCTCTTTTGGGCCTATTTCGGTCCATAGTCTGCCCGATAGAATCCTTGATCCCTTCAGCCACTTTAGCCTTTTCCACTAACGCAGAAAATTCCCGCTCCTGGTACGGTGCTATCAACAATCTTAGATCATCCCTTAGGCCGTCCTCAAAACGGACACAGCGCTCATGCTCAGTTGCCACTACTCCTCGGGCATACCGGCTCAACCTCAAGAATTCAGCCTCATATTCCGCCACGGACTTGTTCCCTTGAACCAGCCCCAGAAATGCCTTCCTTTGCTGATCCGTATACCTGGTTCCAACATACTTCTTTTGATACGCTTCCTGCGCGTAGTCTCGTGTCGATCTTCATTGTGGCACCATCCCGAAACGATTAACCACCATTGATACGCTTCATCGCGTAACGATTGCCACCATTCCTTTTAACTTCTCCTCGAGGGTCGTCTCAAGCTCATCCATGATGCGCTCGATTGCTTCCAACCGAGACTCACGGTATCTTTGGGTGCCACACGCGATACTCCACGAAACATTTCGGCTCCATTAGCTCGTGAGCCGTTCGAGCACTGAACTTTCGATTTCCGAATTTCCTCCCGCACGACCACCAACTCCAAAACACGCAAAGATGACCACGACACAACATCATCCCCGTCCCGAGCTTGTCGCTTAACACCAACGTTGGGGTGGTGGTGGCGGTGGTATCTTATTGTCAGACCCTTGACCCGATCTAACGGGTTCTGACACAGTCATCCTTCCTCTACCTCGTCCACGACGACCACGTCCTCTAGTGCTCATTTCTAACGTCGAGATCTGATTAAGAAGTTTTATGAATTAATCTTTGTTTCACTTGATTACCCGCGAAGAAATTTTATGGAAGAGTTTTAGGAGTGGTTCTTTCGTATTCATACATGCACACAGTCTTTTCATTCATTCATACATCCATCAACCAATTATGAAATTTCGTTCATTCAGAGAGACGTTGTAGTTTTCATTGTTATTGTTTCTCCACTACCCAGGGGTATTTTTGTAATTTTGTCCTACAGGGGTATTTTCATAATTTTTTCAAAAGAAAAAAGTTCCTTGATGATTCTGTCATAAAGTATTTTGGAATTTTTTTTTAAATTCTCGGGGTATTTTGGAAGATTTGAAATTTGAGGGTATTTCGGTAATTTTGAATCTCGGGGGCATTTTGGTAATAAACCAGGGTAAATTTGTAAAATTTAACAAATCAGGGATATTTCAAAAGTTGCAAAACTTTGAGGGTTCTTTTTGAGAATTGTTCTTTCCAAAACGGTGATGTTGCAAAAAAAAATTTTTGGAAATCAGGGTCATTTTGGAAATTTTTTGTAAGTTAGGGGCAATTTTGTAATTTTTCAAAATCAAGGTATTTTGATATTTTGCGAATTAGGGTTTTTGAGCGTTTATAAAATAATAAAATTTTAGTAAAATTGTTGGGTAGTTAGACATTTTATAAACCAAGGGTATTTTGGTAATTTTACCACTAGGGGCATTTTTGTAATTTCATAAATCAGAAATTTTTCCAAAAATTTTGTAAAGATGGTTTTCACAAATTTATAAGAAAGTTTTAAGAGTTTTTTTTTTTAAAACTAGGGTTTTGTTGTTTTTATAAAAACACGGCTAGTTCCCTTTCGGGTTTTAGTTATTGTGTTTAGCCTAGGACCGAGTCCTCTTGGTCAGGGTGAACCAAAGCTACGCACCAGGCAGGATTCGAGTGGAGAGGAGGTGAGTCACGCGGACTGCTTAAATACCAAGCTCCCATCGAAACCATTCCTAGACATGCGCACAGAGGTTGCCACACCCACTGAGCCTGCAGGTTGGGGGTGAACAGAAGCGCACGCACTGTAGGATTCTCTGCGAAGAGGAGGAGTCACTAGGGATCGCTTAAATACCGTGCTCTTAGGATCCAATCCTAGACATGTGCATGATGGTTACCACACCCTAACTCGGCGACTTAGCCATAGGTTTGTTTAATGGAATTAAGTCTTATGTGTTTGTGTTTGAGTAGACTAGTCCTAAGGTTCAAGTTCCTATCATGCTATTCTACGTTCCATTCCTTTTCTACCCTTCCATAATTCACATAATCACACAGATGGTTAGGGGTACTTACCTGGTGGACTGCGGATCGGAGACTTAGGTGCCATGCCAGAAAACCTGCTTAACTTTAGAAATACTTTTCATAAAACTTATTTGGGCTCGTTTGGAAAATGTTTTGGGCCTTAGCCCACAGGTCGAGAGTTTTAAAATGGGCTCTGATACCAAACTAAAACACCCCAAATTCGACCTACGTGCTTTGACCAGATTTGGTATGTTCCTCAAGTAAACCGGTTCAAAGTTCTTTTGTTACTTTGGGAAAATAGTGTGTTTTGAAAGAAATATTGTTTTGGGTTGGGCTCGAGTAGAAAACAAAATCGTTTTATAATGAAAACCCTTTTAAATTTTAGGTGATAAAATATATAGAATACATTTAAAGTAAATTACTTAATCTTTAACTTAATAAAAATTTCGTAACATAATAAATAAAAACAGAAATAAAATAGTGCACTATGGCCTTATGGCCTTATTACATCAAGTAAATCCAAATAATTCGGAGTACTTAAAAATTAATAGTCTATAAAAATAAAAACTTCATGTTGAGCATGGCCACCACAAGTTGCCGTCCCGATCCATTATTGTTCATCACTCAAACATGGTCCCTCAACGGGGTGAGTCAACAGACTCAATGTGTACACAACACTAAATCATAATAGAATCAGGCATAACAAATATTACACATTCATATCATAGCATACAAATTATGATGCATTCCCAAACCCAAACCTAATAAGCCATCTGCTACACTCCCCCGTACCAACCTGTACACCGTGGGGACTACTAAGTCGACCCTCCTTCCACTACACTCCATATCGCGGTCTTAGGTCACCGCATTTGTGGTCTTAGTTCACCCCATTCAGATATCGCGGTCTTAGTTCACCGCATTCAGATTACTGTGGTCTTAGGTCACCATATTCAGATACCACGATCTTAGGTCATCGTGTTCGTGGTCTTAGGTCACCACATTCACTTCCCCTTTCAATAACCCATATGCCCCATTTTGTAATATGCATTAATATGCCAAAGTTCACATTCTTATTCTCAAGTTACAAATAACATATTTCATATTCCTAGTAGGAGTAGGAAACGTACCTGAGTACTTAGTACCATAACATGGTACCTTAGCCACTTTCTTATTCTTAATATCACATATTTTAATTAGACATAGCCATAAAACTTATTAAGAATTAGTGTGGGGTACACACCTGATTCGCTTAGCAAATTCCTTGAGATCTCGTAATCTGATCTACCGCTTAGATCCTTAATCCCTACATTTGATTAATCACTTACTAATTTAATAAAAAGCCATTTGGCCATAAATCCAAATCCTAGTAGGATTAGTATACTAAAACTTACCTTGTTGCCGATTGACTTAAGAATCAAGTCCCGAATTGAATCCTTGCTTCCTTACTGTTGTCGAAAACCCTACAGACACATGTTAGAGTTTAATCTAACATTAAACATAATGAATGGCCTTTGGCCGAATCTTATAGTTTCTTACCTTGAATCTTAGAAATCCCAAAACCTTCCTCCTTGTAGTCGACAGTCACAAAATCCCGAAGTTTTCCTTCAAAGTTTTGGCCAACATGAATAAGTCATTAAAACCTTGCCTTTTTGTTTTTAAAGAAGAAAGAAAATGATCATAATAGATCCTTACCCTTTTATATGGAAATCGGCAACACCCTTTGATCTACGAAAATATTCGGCTATGGCTTAGATGTGTATCACAAAATTTTGGTTTCCTTGAATAATTGGCTAGAGTTTTCTTTGGGGTTTCAGCTTCTGATGGATTGGAAAGAAAAGAAGAAGAAGAAGAAAGAATAAAGGATGAGAGGAAACTTGTGATTTTTTCAGAAAAGAATTTGGGGAAGATGACAAGAGAATTTCGGCGGAGGCTTGCTTGGAGAGAAAAAAAATTGTAAAATGCCTCACTTTTCCTCCTATTGCCGAATTTACTAGGCCAAGAGTCCCTTTTCTTGGCCATCACTCTTTTATTTGATAACTTTATCTCCTTAATTTAAAATAATTAAAGAATAATCCTTTATTATCTCCTTGAAAAATAATCTAAAATAAAAATCCATTATTTATCCTTATTAGTCGAAATTTAAAGAGAATAAAACTCTTCTTTTTAAACACCTTGTGCCGTCCACCTCACTTCTTCTGGAAGCAAAATAAAATTTCTTTTATTTGCTTTCCCTGTGACTCGAACTCAGGCCCAATCCCCTTGCATGTGGCGCCATTTCTAGAGGCCCTAAGTGGCATCTCCAGGCCACTTTTCCAAGCCTGTTTGCGTGTCAAATTTCACATACTTTTTCTCTTAAGTCCACCTTGCCTTAATTTCCTCTTTTAAACTTAAAAACTCGACATTTCTAAGTCATTTCTAAGTTTCCAAAAATTTTCGTTTGCCTCTTTAAACTTGTCATTTCCTTACATTTCCAAGTTTCCAGAAATGTTCACTTTCCACTTTTGAATCATTTCCAAATCATTTCCGGGTTTCAAAAAATGTTCATTTCTAAATCATTTCCATTCATTTCTAGGTTTCCAAAAATGTCAAAAATTTATTCGCAATACATAAGACATGTCATTTCGTACAATTAAACCGAAAATGCATTGGCCCTTTCCAGGATGTTACATTTAGTGCATATCTCAAACTTGCTACTCATTCATATATATATAAAGTTTAAACTTCAACCATATATATATACGTATTAACTTATTCATCCCTCGAATCAATATCACATTCGTGTATATCATTGACATATATGTGTACATCACATTCGGCTATATTCATCTCTCAAATCAATATCACATTCGGCTATATCAACAATAAACATATTTACTTCCATTAAATTCATGTACATCATTATAGATAAATCTAATCCAACATGATTGCTTAAAAACTTACCTCAGATATCGACGGACGTTATAAATCGGCTATTCGAACATGGTTACCAAGCTTATTCACATTCGGCGTAAGCACATATAAATTCATATTTTTCATACCAGCATATATTTATAACATTTATCTACAATTAAACGCGTCTATTTGCCTACAAACTTACCTCGGACGATGTAAAACGGAACGGGACGACTAGTCGACAACTTTCGTTTTTCCCCAATCCAAGTCTGATTTCTTTTGTTCTCGATCTATATAATTTGAAATTAACCCCATTTAAACACAATTTCATTCAATTTAATCCAACAACACATAAATGGGAAAATTACCATTTTGCCCCTGATATTTTACATTTATCACAATTTAGTCCAAATAGCATAAAACACAAAATATTCAAACTTTGACTTCATCCTAGGTTGGCCGAATTTCACTAAGGTCCCTAGCAGCCCATTTCTTTCATTTATTTCACATTTTGACCCCTCAATTTATAAATTTCGTAATTTAATCCTATGTAGGCATTTTTACCAAAAACGCGTTAATTAAACTTAACAATCTAACAACCTATATTTATTTTCCATCACTAAGCCTTTGGTTTACAAAATTACTAAAATATCCTTGGTTTGCAAAATTACTGAAAGACCCTCGACATGTAAAATTACCGAAGTATCCTCGGTTTGTAAAATTACCGAAGTACCACTGATTTGTGAAATTACTGAAATACCCTTGGTTTACAAAATTACTGAAATACCCTTGGTTTACAAAATTACTGAAATACCCTTAGTTTGTAAAATTATCGAAATACCCTCGATTTGCAAAATTACTAAAATACCCTCGAGTTGCGAAATTACTGAGACACCCCTAATTTGTGAAATTACTGAAATACCCTCAGATTGCAAAATTACTGAAATACCCCTGATTTGTGAAATTATCGAAATACCCTCAAATTCCAAAATTATCGAAATACCCCTAATTTGTGAAATTACCGAAATACACTTGGATTGTAAAATTACTTAAATACCCTTGATTTGTGAAATTACTGAAATACCATTGGTTTGCAAAATTACTAAAATACCCCTGAATTGTAAAATTACTAAAATACCCCCAGTTTGAAAAATTATTAAAATACTACTGTAGGGTAAAATTACTGAAATACCCCTAAAGGGTAGGATTACCGAAATACCTTTATAGGGTAAATGACTATTTTGCCCTTGTGGGTAAATGACTAACTTGTGCTATGATTTGACTGATTTGACTGTGATCGTATGACTGTGTTTTAACTGACTTGACTGTGGGCATGTGACTGATATGCTGTTAATATGTGTTGAAATGACTGTTACTAAGGGTGACCATTTTGCATACACGTGTAATGATTGAGCATGACATACACAACATATTGCATTGGGTTGGGACATCAATACGGAGGAAGTTTTGATAGGGTCGCACGGGTCGCATGACGACTGTGGATCCAGTATTGATCTGATAGGGTCGCACGGGTCGCATGATGACTGTGGATCCAGTATTGATCTGTTGAGGTTGCACGGGTTATAACATCTCGAATTTGGGCTTAGTAGAATTGGGCCCAATGGGCCTTAAGCGTAGTAGCGTTTAGAATTTTTGAGAACAAGAACGACATGAAGGCAAGTTAGACTTATTAGGTGATTGATTTTGGAAGGTTAGGGGGCTTCTATGAAGTCCCGAGATCAAACTTGGGCTTAGGAAAAATTTTGGTTTTAGGTGAGTAAAACCTAGGAGTTAGTAAGTAGGCTTTAAGAATAAAATGTGGAGAAAAATGACACAAGTGGAGTGTATGGTGTAGTGGATGAGTGACGCCACTTAAGGAGCAAGAGAGTGACGCCACAAGGAAGGAAGGAGGTCCAAGGTTCAAGTCTTGGCTTCTTGTATTTTGGTTTTCTTTTTAAATGGATTTTAGAATTTGGCCATAGATTTATATTTAGTTGCGCATGGTTTAAGACACAAGAGGAGCTTGTGGCCAAGTGGTTAGCAGTGTGGATTATGCTACAGGGGAGCCTGGGTTCAAATCTCATGAAAAGTAAGGGAGTATTTATTTTGCGAATTGGACGGCAAGAGTTTGAGTTGGATTTAAACTCTACTGACGAAGGGATCCCACATCGAAAAGATACAAAGAAGGAAGGTAAGAAGCTAGCTATATATAGAGCTATCTATGATGGGAGGAAGCATACCTTGGAGGGCGTTTGGGCACAGGAGTGGTCGGAGCGCGGTTTAGCACCAGATTCCTATCAGGTGTGTACTTCTCTTCTCTAGCTGTAGAGCGGCAAATGTCGAAATACCGGTCACACGGTGATAGTGGCCACACGAGCATGCGAGTGCACGTGTGGGGGCTTCGACGCGATAGTTAAGGCCATCAGTAGTGTTCTTGTGGGTTGTGGCTGCTTGGGCCACGATTGGTCGAAGTAGGCCCAATGGGCCTCTGGGTCCATATGAGTAAATTGTGTGATTGTGTAGTATATATTAGACTAGTCTAGGTGAATCTCATATACGTGGCTAGATTTGTGCTAGGTGGGCCACACGAGTGTGTGGGCCCGAATGGGCCGAAATCGGGTTTTAAGCCTAATAGTTTGGTAATGATTGGAAACAGTAACCGAGTCGCTCGGGGTGACATTGGGCCTTCGGAAAGGCCATTGTAGGTACGAAATTACCAAAATACCCTTGGTGGGTAAATTACCGAAATAACCCTAGAGGGTAAATTACCAAAATACCCCTGGAAGGTAAATTCCTGTTATACCCTTAAAGGTTGATTAGCTTGATTATGTTGTATTTGTTATTCTGATTATGATTGTAATTCGTTTCATACATTATATTTGATATATGATTTGCATACATGACATACTGCATACACGAATTATTATGCCATGACATGTTGCATGGGATTGGGATATGATATTGATGAAAACGGGCAGTGTATTCCAGTGGCTTGGTGCCACATATATCGGTGGATCTGTCATATTATTTCAGTGGCTTGGTGCCACATATATCGGTGACTCTGTTACATTATTTCAGTGGCTTGATGCCACATATATCGGTGACTCTGTCACATTATATCGGCTTTGAGCAGCATGACTGTCAGCATGACTGCCAAAGAGGAGTGTAGCGGATGGAGGGTTGATTGTAGAAATCCCCACAGGAGTGTTGAGGTTGGACATAAGGAGCGGAGCGTAGAGGATAGAATACTAGGTTTGGCTGGGTTGCATTGCATTCACTATCTGATATGCCATGATGTTAGGGTTACGGCCCGAACCGATTTATGTGGGCTTCGGCCAAAATGTTACTGTGAGGGCTAAGGCCCAATTTGCTTCTGTGGGCTTAGGCCCAGTTATCATTCGTAAGGGGAATTGCACACTGAGTTCTCGTAACTCACCCCTCTGCTTATTTTGCAGGTAATTCATAGATAATGGTTTTGGAGCCGTGGCGGACTTCGAGGTGGCCATACATTGTTTTTCTCGTAAGGCCACTATAACTTTAAATTTGGTACTTTGTTTGGTTTAGCTTTTAATTTGAGCACTGCCTACTATTATTCAATGTGCAATATGGGAATTCCCTAAACCCTTAATAACCATTTCCAAAATGTTAACAAAAAGGATAACAAGCGAATAAATAATTAAACTCAAAATTTTTAACAAACGCGTAGTTTTTAAACAACCCTTTTATGTGACATGCCAGATCCAGTAATAACTTCTAGGTCGGGTTTAGGGTGTTACACGGGTCACATGACGACTGTGGACCAATGGACTGCTTAAAGTCGCGTAATCTGATTATGGCTCTGTGCCAACCTAAACATGGCTCTGTGCCATCTTGATTATGGCTTGGTGCCAGTCGTATTTACCCGTGGCTATGTGCTTAACATATATACCGATGACTCTGTGTTGATCATATTTACCCAAGGTTGTGTGTCGATTAATTACAATCACTGATGGCTATGTGCCAAACATAATACAGTTACTGATGGCTTTGTGCCAATTATAATACCACCACTGAAGGCTTAGATCCGTATATATATACTAAAAGCTTTGCTGCGATTTTGGTTAGTGCCGCAACCAGTGCTAACATTGGAAGTGTAGGGATGGCGTAGGTGATTTATTCCCCGCAGGTAGTGCAGGGTTGGATGGAGGCAAGTGCAGGGTTGGATGGGATCGGTTAGCATGCATCACACATTAAGCATATGGAATTGATTTTGAAATGGGCTAGGCCCAATTGATTCTGTTATGGGCCGTGACCCAAATGATATTGTAGTGGGCTTTGGCCCACGTATGCTCTGATCTGTATGCTGACTGTTAATCTAGTAAGGGGATTACACATTGACTTTTCGTAAACTCACCCCATTTTTAACTGTGCATGTAATCCTCAGCCTTAAACGGACCAGAGCTGCGAGGGACTCGGAGAGGACTACACACTGCTTATGCTTGCTATTTTGATTATTTACTTTTAAATATTTTGATTTGGGTTGTAATAAGGCCTCTCTATTTTTAACTTATTATTTGTGATATTTATTTATGATGTTTTCTAACTGCTAAAAGTGGAATACGATTTCCAAAACAATATCTATCTTCAAAACACCACGATTCCGCAACGTTTTCAAAATGCCTCTTCAACTCAATTTTTTAACATTACATTTTTGTAAATTGTTTCTTTTAAATATGCTTCCGCAATAGATAAGATTTTAAAAGTAATTACGTTTTCAAGTGGATAACAATTACTTAAGTGTTTTGAGTTTTAACAAAGAGGTTTTAACTCCCAAATAAGTTTCAACAACAAGAAATATGGTTTTGAAAAACACTTCTGTGTGACACGCCAGATTCGGACCTAACTTCTAGGCCGGGTTTGGGGTGTTAAAGTTTGACACAGCCTAGCACACGGCCTGGCACACGGACGTGTGTAGCAACTATGAAGGGCACACAGGCTAGACACACGGGCGTGTGGTTGGCTGTGTGACCCAAGTCAGTAACCTCACTTGTTTGGACACGGGGTAGGATACGAGCTGGGACACAGTCATGTGATCTGTAACACCCCTTACCCTTATTGAACGCCAGGATTGGGTACGTGGAATTACTAAACTTAGCTTGGTCAAACATACAATATCAGGCCATAAAATTTCGTTCCAACTTAAAACTCCTTCATTCATATACATAACATCTCTATTATGGGCTACGAGACCCTAAACATACATACGGAAGGGTTCGAGATTAAACCGAAAACTTTTGCGCACTTAGAAAATTTTTTCCTAAAATAGGGCTTGTAACATCCTGGAAATAAAGGTTCTATATTTAATGTGTGTTGTGTGCGTACGCTATGCTTTGTGTGCTAATTTGGTGTTTTGGGGGTCCAGGGAAGGCCCAGGGTTAAGCCAGGGCCTTGGAAAATTTTTTTGTTTTTAAGCCTTGTTAGGGAGAGCCAGCTAAGGCAGGACTTAATGGTATTCTCTTGTGTTTTGTTGACACAAGGAGTGGTGTGGTAAAGTGGCAAGGAGACGCCACTTAAGGTGCAGGTAAGTGACACCTCAGGGGAGCAGTGAGAGAGCAAGTTTGAGTCGCGTGGTTTGCCTTTTTAGAGTTTTTTTGACATCAGGAGGGGAGGTGGTGGAGTTTGGCTAGGACACTTCAAGGGGGAGTGTTGAAAGGTTCAAACAATTCGAATGTGTGGTCATGAGAGAAAGGGGGAGTTTGAATCATTCAAACTGATTCAAATGTGGGATGGAGAGAAAAGGGTGGAGGAAATTATGGGATTTGGAGAGAGGGAGAGTGGTGGCCAAATTGTGGAAAGGTGGGAGGTTGGCTTGTACGGTTTAAGCTTAGTGATAAAGGCCGAATCTCCTTTTTGCTTTTGGTTCATAGACCTGGCATTTTCGGTCAACTAGAGGAGGTGCCGAAATTTGTGTCTTCTAAATAGGTTCTTGAAGTTACTTTCTCTCATTTTTGGTTCTTTCTTTTCATTCTCTTTCACTCTTGGTCATTGCCGAACCTCCTCTTTAGTTCTTTTTCTTTTCACATCGTTTCATTTGTGCCCAATAAGGTTACCTTCTTTTCATCCCATTTGTTCTCTTGACCGAATTATCTCCTTCAACCATTCACTTTTGTCGACACCCTAATACCTTAGCCGAATCTTCATCCTCCTGTTTTCTTCTTTCGTCACTTTATTATTGTTGTTCCCGTACCAGTTATTCCTTGTAAGCCGAAACTATAGTTCTTCTTCTTCAAAGTTTTGTTTTCTTTCTCTCATAGCCGAAACACCTATTTGCTTCAACTTCTTTTGTATTTTCTTCTAAAGTCGAATACCCCCTGTGTGTTTATTTCTTTCCTTGTTCTTGTTTCAGAGGAGTGCCATTACCTTTCTCCCAACCTTCTCAATCGGTTCCTTCCTGTTAAGTGGTAAGCGTCTTCTTCTTTCTCGATTCTTTCTTATTCTTCTGCTGGTTGTTAACCGATGGGGTTAATCTTGTACTGAGGTTCTTTGGCCGAATGTGGGGGAGCCTCCTTTTCATATTCTTTCTGCATCTAGTCAGTGTTTGAAGGGTTCTAGAGGGACAATCGGTTGATCAAGGTAAGGGGCTTATACCATTCGTTTGGCCGAAAGGCCACTCCTCCTAATCTATACTTTAGAGAGCCGAATCTGATTTGGTAAATGTGTAGGGACTTCGGCGACTCTTTAATCCAAGCTTAGTAGCGTCCGGATTCTGCCGATCTAGGTAAGAAATCTTTCCATTTTGAGCCTATATCCCTATTTTCTCTGCTTCAATGCCTTAACCCGGTCTTCTGACCAAGATCATTTTCATGGAATCAAATGCCAGCCAAGTAAGGGAAGGGGTTGGACTCGTAGTCCCAGCCCATAAGTTTAAGGGTCGTGTGGTATCGGCGGTACGAGACTGGCCACCGGGTTGTGGGCCAGCTTCAGAGACGGATAGGCAGATAGCCATCGCCTCTGCTAACGAGAGTGTCGACATAGAAAGCATAGTATTGCGTGTTATCAGGTGTGTAAATATTCACATTCTATTATTAATATGTGTTAATAACTGTTTGGGCTGAAAGGCCAAAGTGACTGAATGGAAAGTCGTTAAACCCTTGTGGGTAAAGCTGGGGATACCACATAAGTATCCATAACGTTCTATTAATGGATATGAAAATGTATGCTGTAATCTGTCACTATGGTGAGAGCATGTGGATTCATTTGATTTGTATGTTCTGCATGGGTTTGGGTTATGTGCGAAAGGGGAAGTATTTGAGATTGTCACGGTGGTTTGGTACCACGAGTGGGTTGGCCCCACATATATCTGGTTCAGTGACCATGTCTTTGTGGCTTGGTGCCACGGTGGTTAATACCACGTATATATGATTTACTCGTCCCAGTGGTTTGGTACCACAGTAGGTTGGCCCCATATACATTCATCAGGGATTGTCACGGTGGTTTGGTACCAAGGTGGGTTGGCCCCACGTATGTTAATAGTGACTCTGTCACGGTGATCTAGTATCACGGTGGTCTAGAACCACGAGTGGCTTGGTGCCACATATATAAGGTGTGTAGTGGATAGAGGGTTGATTGTAGAAATTCCCACGGTGTGATGGGATGGTACGGGGGTGTGTAGAGGATGGAAAAACTAGGTTGGCTGGGGCACATTACATTCATATTTTTGGTATGCTATTTTGAGTGGGCTAAGGCCCAATGTGCGATCTTGGGCTTGAAGCCATTTATGTAATTTAAGGGGATTTACACACTGAGTCTTGGTGACTCACCCCTCTGCTTAATTTGCAGGTAACCAGTAGATCATGGATCCGGGAGCCGAGGCGGACTCGTGGAGGCCATAAAAATATTTCTTTTCATAAACCCGTTTCCTTTCTACAAATTATTTAAATTTGGGATTTTTTGTTATGTAATAAGGCCTTCTTAAGTTAACATCTGATTTTTATTATTTACTATTTGTTTAAGATTTGACATTATTATATTTTAACCTAAAATGTAAGCTGAAGTTTCGAAAACATAAGAACAAAAGAACAACCGTTTCTCTCAATGCCAACAAAGATAACAAATGATCATTTAACTCAATTCACAAATATTTCTTAAACTGCCAACCCCTGTTTTCAAAACATCACCGAAATTAAAAAGTTTTCAAACTTACGGTACTTTTCTAAATTCAATAAAATTAGCTTTTACTTTACCCTATGATGTACCAGATCTGGTCGTGACGTCTAGACAGGGTTTGGGGTGTTACAATTTTGGTATCAGAGCCTAGGTTACAAAACTCGACTGTGGAATGGGTTCAATAATATTTTATAAAGTCGATTTAAAATGTTGGAGTATGGCACCCGAGTCTATCGGCACCCGATCCACGCGGTAAGTGTTCTAATTATTGGTTGTTTGGTATGAAATAAGTATATTGTGTTATGGTTACTAGTGTTAAGAGATCCAAACTTTAGAGACTGAAACCTTTAGGTATAAATACGAACTCGCGAGAACTATTGATAATGCTACTTTTCATAAGATTGCTCGGTATTAAATAGTGAAAGAAAGTACTAATTCATAAAACTCTTAATCAGATTAAGTCGTATAAGTAGCCATGAGTACTAGGGGTCGTGAATGTGTCATGCGCGGTCGTGGTAGAGGCTGGAGTGTTGCGTCTGAACCTTTGGAATCTGGGCATGGGTCGAAAGGTGATGTTCCAGTACCGCCAGTTGCGGAAGCAGAATTTCAGGATCAAACAGGAAGAGACAATGCTGTGTCTTAAGCGATGCTACATGTATTGGAGAGTGTTGCTGGAGTGAGCATGGGTTCGGGGGCTTGAAAATCTTTGTCTGAACGACTCTGAGCCAATGGAGCGGAAATGTTTAGGGGCGTTTTTAGCGTAGCTCCTAATGTAGCTGAGTATAGGCTAGAAGCTATTGAGCGTATCATGGATGATCTTGACCTTATGGAGGAGGAGAAGTTGAAAGAAGTTGTGCCACTTCTTCAGGATGAGGCGTATCAGTGGTGGCTCATGGTCAGGGATGGTATAGTGGCTAATCGTATTACCTTGGATTTTTTCAAGGTGGCATTCTAGGGGAAATACATTGGATCAAGTTATGTGGATGCGCAGCGTAAGGTGTTTCTAAATTTGGTTCTGAAAAATAAATCGGTGGCTGAGCATGAGGCGGAATTCTTACGTCTTAGCCGTTATGCCCGGGGTATTGTTGCTACTGACCATGAGTGTTGTATTATGTTTGAAGATGGTCTGAGGGATGTGTTACGAGTGCTGATAGCTCCAGAGTGAGAAAGAGATTTTGCTGGTTTTAGTGGAAAAGGCTAAGATAGCCGAGGAGGTGAAGCGGTCCGAAAGGCAGAATCAAGATAGGGATAGAGGTAGAAATAAAAGGAGATTTGGATCGTCAGGGTCAGCTGGGGGTTTTCAGAAGAGGCCTAGGTTGGATGGGCTGAGTCGTATTACGAGACCTGTTGTTGATAGTGGGCCTCAGAGGTGTACTAGATGTGGAAGATCTCATTCAGGTGAGTGTACTAAATGCCTTATACTGCACTGATTGATATTGGATCAACATATTCTTATGTTGCTAGTACTATATCGGGAACTCTGAACATAGACTCTGAGATTGCCTCTTGGGAGATGACTGTACCTTTAGGACAATCGATAATAGTGAATAAACTCTTTAGAAAGGTACCTTTAGAAGTTCAAGGTGTGGTTTTTCTGGCTGATCTAATGGAACTGCCATTCGGGGAGTTCGATTTAATCTTAGGTATGGATTGGTTAGTGAAGTATCAGGCAGACTTCGATTGTGCAGCCAAGCGCATGGTGTTAAGGACTCCTGAAGGTGATGAGGTGCCGAAATTTGTGTCTTCCAAATAGGTGCTTGAAGTTACTTTCTCTCATTTTCGGTTCTTCCATTTTGTTCTCTTTCACTCTTGGTCATTGCTGAACCTCCTCTCTAGTTCTTTTTCTTTTCACATCGTTTCATTTGTGCCCAATAAGGTTACCTTCTTTTCATCCCATTTGTTCTCTTGACCGAATCATCTCCTTCAACCATTCACTTCTGTCGACACCCTAATACCTTAGCCAAATCTTCCTCCTCCTGTTCTCTTCTTCTTTCGTCACTTTATTATTGTTGTTCCTGTAACAGTTCAATTTATACCCTAGTCGGAACAGTGGTTTCGGGACCACAAATCCGAGTCTGTATAATATTTTAATATTATATTCTATACCGTTGATATATAATTAAGAATGTGTTAAAGTGTCGTAAGTTAATTTATCTGTCTGTGTGTTTAATTTCACGAAAGGATGAAATTGCATTAGATATGAAAGTTGTATGCTATATGTTAAAGTGCTTATGTGTTATGGCTTTTTGAATATGAGGACTTATGTGGCAATTTGACCATTTCCATGGTTAATGGATGGATAAGGTCATAAATAACCTTGTAACTATGTTTTATACATTTTATTATGAAAGGTTATTTTTGTACATTAATAATGTATTTCATGTTAAACAAAATCAATTGAAATCCATGTTCATCTTTTGTTCTTATGATCGAAAATAAGAAAAAAGAAAACAAGGGTTTGAGCTTTGTATATTCGGCTACTTTCAAGCCTTAATTCAAGGTAAGTTTTTGATTCGTTTTTGATAATTTCTACGTTTTTGTAACCGTTGCTTCGTTTACTATCAAACCCATGTTTCAATTTTGTGTATTTGTGATGTTTGCAAGTTATGCCATTGGTGCTATGTTGAGTTTTGTGATGCTTTAAGATGTTAAATGATAGATTGGTGGTAGATGAACATGTTTTGTTCTTGAAGTTTTGATGAATTTAGCTTAATAGGGCTAAATTGAGAAAATGACAAATTGAGGGACTAATTTGTAAATTTGATGAAAAATGTGGGTTTGTATGTGATATATATGTATTCGGCCAAACTTGTGTATTAGTAGATTTTGTGAATTTGATGTTTTGAGAAAAATGGACTAAATTGCTAAGTTGTGCAAATATGAGGGTTATTTTGAAAATAGCCCTAAATGTGTGTCTTTGGATTAAATTGAATGAACAAGTGAATAAAAGGGTTAATTTTAAATATGTTTAGATCAAGAACCGAGGAAAATGAATTTAGATCGCGGGAAAGCGAAAGTTATAGAGTAGCCGTTTTCTATTCCGATAAACCGAATCCGAGGAAAGTCACTATACAAATAAATGAATATGTATGCATTTGAAATTTTTCATATGTTTAATGATGATAATGAATGCTTATTAGAAATTCTGTAATTGAATTCCGAGATAAGTTCAGTGTATTGACTAAGTCTGAGAAGCCTCATTCGAACCTTGACATAGGTATCTGTTCTATTTTATCATGTAAGACCACGTTTGGGATGTTGGCATTGATTTGAGATAGCGTAAGACCCTGTCCCGGATAGTGGCATCGACATCTGATTATGTGTAAGACCACGTCTGGGAGTTGGCATCAATGTAAATTTTATGTATAAGACCATGTCTAGGATGTTGGCATCATTATGACACTTACATGTAAGACCATATCTGGGACATCGGCATCGTTTTGATTCGTATAAGACCCTATCTAGGATAGTGGCATTAATATCCGAGTGCATGTAAGACCTCGTCTGGGACGTTGGTATTGTACGACTATTCTGAGCTTTCTGAGTATTCCATTGGATTTATTACTGTTCAACGGGCAAGTCTATGATACTAATTGCAAATCCGAGCTATGAACAAATATGTGATAGTAAATTCAATTCAGGTATGTTGATTATACAATAATTGTGTATACAAGGTAAGCATCAATATGATCTTACTATGATGCTATGAATATGAAATTGATGATATGTTGTATAAGGTTCTGGTGAAATGAGATATGTGTTTATATGATCTTTGAATTGGGAATATGGCTAATGTGGTCAAAAGTGTATGAATCAAAACAAATATATGCATTTTATGCTAAGTTGTTGTATATTGACTTACTAAGCTTTTGGAAAGCTTACTCTGTGTGTGTTTAACTGCTTTATCTCGGCCGTCAAAGCCATGAAGGCTCGGGACCGTCAAGGATCGTCATCACACTACTAATATCATTTTGGTACACCTTGGATATGTACATAGCTAGTTATGGCATGTATAGGCTAGTTCTTGTGATGTTTTGTAAAGTGAACTTAGCCATGTGATTTGGCTAGTTATGTTTGGTATCATGCTTAGACGAATATGATATGTGAAGTTGTTATGATATGATTAGTTGATATATGGATTGGTGATGAGATGATAAGTATATAGACAAATGGTGCATAGGTATAATTGAGTTTTAGTTATGCAAATTGGTGTGTTTAGTATTGGTTTTGAATGTAAAGTTTGAATGGTTATTTTGGTATGCTTTTGATGGTTTTATGTGCATGAAATATCTTGTTGCATATGGCTTGTAGGTATGACCCTTTGTGGGTGGCATTTTGGCCTTGTAAATGGCCTATAATGTCACACGGTTGTGGCACATGGGCGTGCTTAATGACTGTGGGTGAATTGTAGGATGAAGTTTACCATCACACGGCCTTGACACGGGCGTGTCATCTGGCCGTGGTGTACAAGTTAGTAGCTAACATAAAAATACACGGCCTCGACATAGGCGTGTTTGGTGGCCGTGGTAGGGAAGTCAGTATATGGCCTAAAAGTACACGGCCATGGCACACGGGCGTGCCTAATGACCATGTTGGTAGTCAGTATAAACACGGATGGTTACACGAGGGTGTATAGAAGCCGTGGAGGGCACACGGTCTTCTCCCACGGGCATGTCTCCCCTATTTTTTTGAAAAGTTTCAAAATTTCATGGAATTTTATATGTGTTTTAGTTTAGTCCCGGCTCAGTTTATAAGCATGCTTAAGGTCTGGAGGACCCGATTAAGGGACATAATGTCTGAGAATGATGATTGAATGTACGATTTTGTCTGTGAATGTTTTTGATCTGTCCGGTAACGCTCCTAACCTTAATCTGACGACGAACTTGGGATAGGGTTATTATATTTGGTTGGTATCAGAGCTACGATTTAGCCGATTCTCGGACTAACATAGCATGTCAGAGTCTAGCTATACATGCCATATATCTGAATTGTGATAGTGTGATGAATCCTGACGTATAAATGTGATTTTCGTATAGTATGGATCCCGAAAGAGCCGTAGCTGACGATGTAGAAAGTAATGCGCCTGCTTCCACGCAAGGGACATCGCCCTCTGAATCAAGACCGGCTATGATCGGTCAAGAGGGAGAAGCTAAACAAGCTTTCTTCCAGATGATGAGTGAATGGTTCACTCAATTTGTTAAGAATAACCCGACTGTTTCAGTACCCCGCCCCCGGTTAATCCCCCTCAGACTATAGCTGTGCCACCGGTTTTGCATCCGAATCTATTGAATAAGCCTCCTGTTGACAAGATCCGTAAGTATGGGGCCGAAAAATTCTGAGCTACTAAAGATGATGATGCTGAAAAGGCTGAGTTATGGATTGAAAACACGATCCGGGTATATGATGAAATGTCTCTGACTCCGGATGAACGCATAAAATGTGTTGTATCATTACTCCGAGATACAGCTTATCAATGGTGGAAAACTCTAATTTCTGTTGTTCCGAGAGAACGAGTTACATGGGATTTCTTTCAGATCGAGTATCGAAAAAAATATATCAGTGAGAGATTCATTGATCAGAAATAAAAGGAATTTCTAGAACTAAAGCAGGTGTAACATCCCCAAACCCGGCCCACGAGTCTAGGCGGATCGATCCATCACTGCGCAGAAAAGACGGTGGAAAATCTTTGACTTTAGTTTAAAGCGTGAAAATTTGTTAACTCTGAAAATCATGTCCTTTTAAAATTTAATAAATAATATAAACTTGATATAAAATATCCGAATTAAAACTTTATTATATCATTTAAGATATAGTTTAGAAAATAAATCGATTTCAAAACAATAATTTAATCGTCATTTTGATTTAACATAATATCAATACTCAAATAATTAATTGGGCCTTATTACAATAAAACTTATTCAAATACTTAAAGTACTGAAAGTGATAAATTCTATTAAATAAGAAAACAATTTCGGTACGAAAATCTGCCTCTGCATGGCCACCTTTGTATCCACTCCAACCCGGTCCGATCATCATGTCACCTGCGATGTTTTAAAAAGTTGGGTGAGTCATACTGGACTCGAGTGTGTAATTTAGCCACCGATATCCACCCACATATTAGCCACATAATATCCCAATTATCAAATGCAACAAGTAATATATATTCATTTTAACAATTACCACAATCTGGGCTTGGCCCACATTCAAATCATACTCAAATACTGGGCTAGGCCCATTTCTCAATAAACCACATATCAACTGGGCTTGGCCCATTTCCACGTATGTTCCCAAAACATACCTATCCACATGTCATATTGGGCTTGGCCCATTTCCGTATTATTACAAAAATAATGCAACATGATACCCAACCCAAACCTAGGGTCCATCCGCTACACACCCCCTGATCCAGCCTACCACACACCAGGGGACTATTGAGTCACCCTCTCCTTTTCCCTCCAAAAAAGCAACCAATGCCATCCACGATGTAGCACGTAGCTAACATCAAACCACGATGGGGCACATAGCAACCCATCAAGCGACGATATGGCATAAAGCCGATATCAATCAAGGTAACCACGCGAACTAAATCGCAAAGATCCACAACGCGACCTCAGTCAGCGCCAATCCACGATGTAGCACAAAGCTGACATCAACCACGTACTCGAAGTACACCCGTACCTTCTTTCATAACCCACCCATGCACATGCCGCATAAAATATAATCGTGATAATGCATGCACATGCTTATTAACATCCATAAACATACTCATATACAAGCAAGTAATCACATTGCAACAGGTTCGATACTAACCTGATCATCGCTATACCCTTTAAGGATATATATGGCACACTTATTACTGCACTTGTTAGTAAACATATAACACATAAAACCCGGAAACAGTAGGCTAATTACACACCTTATCACCTAAAGTTCTAGGCCCTCGATTTCGACGCTATCGCTTAGCGAGACTACAGCTATCTGCCTATCGTTTTCTGTTACACGACCACACCCCGGTGGCCAATCCCGCACTGCCGAGACGGCTCTTTTCTTAAACTTCGGAATAGGGGCTTTCTCTTGCCCTCCTTGACTGGTATTGGTCTCCATCAAAAAGCTTAATCAGATCCACACGATTAATCAACAAAGTCATATTCTACTAATACGAATCTAAACCGCTTACTAACATCCTTACCGAAAGATAAACTTGGATCCCAGAACTCCAACGGTCTTAAGAAATTGCCTGAAAATCCCTGCTATATCACTATTAAAATCGGCTATAACCAAAATTCATGAAAAAGGCCCTTTTGGCCGAATACCTTACCACCCCTTACCTTGATGAGTTCAAACAATTCGAGACTCTCCTTTAGGCTCCTTGGCGTTGGCTACAAACAAGCAAAACACATCACTTATAGCCTATAGAGCATTCGGCCAACCCACACTAAGACCACCTTTTGATTAACCACCATATAAAAGAGAGAGGTTAATAACATAAATCCTTACCTTTCTCAATGACCCAACGCTCCAACCTTTGCCCAACCAATAATTGGCCACCACAAGGAATAGGTTCGGCTCCAGGGACTTGTAAACAAGGCAGAGGGAACGAGAGGCTAAATGTTTTCGGCAATGACTCCTAAATGGAGTTGGAAATGTTCGCCACCATAATATTTGAGAAGGAGGGACGGTTTTGGTGAAAATAGAGTATGAGAAGAAAAGAAAAATGAAGGTTTAGAAGAGACTAAAATTCGGCTAAAGGTTCAAAAGGAAATCAAGGAGGAAGCTGTCCATTAAATAGCACATTCGGCACAAGCTTCCCCCTCGAGGACTCCCAATGGTACGCCACTAATTCAAATTGATTTGAATTAGCCAACTTCCTATTAATTCTATTCTATCACTTAATCCTAAAAAATATTAATCCACCAGTGACCATTATCTCAATTTACTAATCATAAACTAATTAAAATAATTCTATAATTATCTAAAATAATAAACTAACAAAGCTACCCCCCAGCCGAATAAAAAAACTAACCACTAATCTAATCCTATTAAAATACTCCTACATTTATCCTATTATCTATAATAAATAAAAAGATAAAACCCACCCTTATCACTCCACCAATTCAAGAAGAATCAACCCACCTTGGCTCTCCCATGTGCCGTCCACCTTCATGCAAATCAGCAGAAGAAGAAGAACAAAAATAAAACTCCAAAAGCCCCTCTCCAGTTCGAACACGGGACCAAGCTCTTTGCAAGCCTCTACCCCAACGCCTGTGCCACTCGGCCACATTGTCTTTCATGTCATAAAGGCCCAATATTTTATTATAACCCCCTACCCACATGACCCATTACCGCACAACAAAAATAAAATGCCAAATGCTTCTCCGCGCCTCGAAACCGCGACCTCCTTCCCTCCAGCGCCTAAGTGGCGCATGAGTGCCACTCGCCAACTTTGCCTTCCATGTCCATAAGGCCCCAAATTTAATTATAAGGCCTTCCCGGGCCTAACGCCCAAAACCCAAAAATAAAACACCCTTGTTTCGCTGGACTCGAACCAGGCCCTCCTTAGCGCTACTTCCATTTCTTTAGGCGCGCGCATGGAGCCACTTTGCCAAATCCTTTCATGTGTCCTAAACTCCCAAATTTTATTTTAAAGCCTTCCCCTGCCTACTTCCCTCTTTTACACCAAAAATCCAAAATTTCCCAAGCCTTCCCCTTTCATCCAAGCATTCTTAAAGCCTCTAAAACACCTCCAAACACACCTACAAACCCACCAATACCTGAATTACACCTAACCTGCATAGCCCCTAAACCAGGATGTTACAATTCTACCCTCCTTAAAATAATTTCGTCCTCGAAATTACTTACTACCATGCAATCCTAACTCCCTACTCTACGCCTCCGCTGCGCACTCTGATTTCAATTTATCATATTCCCCGACACAGTCCTTAAGTTCTCACTCAAGATCCAAGTCCCACAAGAAAAAGCTAACTTACAAACAAAGAAAACAATTAAAGAAAATTCCATAACAAAGGAGCTTACCCGATATCACATCCTTGGTTGACTTTGACTAGAACCACGACCCTTCGTTGCTCGAGGACAATTCTTAACTAAATGTGCCTTAGATCCGCACCGAAAGCATTCTTTATTATTCCCCCAACACTCTCCTGAATGAGTTCTTCCACATCGAACACAAGAACGATTCCGATCTACTGGTACAAGTGCACGCACAGGATTCTCGATTTTTGGTCTTTTCTGGACATTACCAAACGATGCTGACGGTCCAACATTTCTCTTATTCTCGTTCCTATTCTTCTCTCGGTTTTCTCTTATAGTCTTTTTAACCTCTTCAGTGATCCGAGCTTTCTCCACCGAATGGTGAAGTCCCTTTCTTTGCGGAGCGATCAACTCCGCGCAACTCATCTCGCGACCCATCTTGAATCGAACACTCCTTTCGTAATCGGTAGCCCACGATTCCTTTGGCGCATCGACTTAGTCGCACTAATTCACTTCATACTCCGCTATCGACTTATTCCTTTGTACTAGGTTTAGAAACGCTTTCTTTGCGCATCTAAATAAGCGGCTCCTACATACTTCCTTCAAACTTCTCCTTAAAGTAATCCCAATCCACTCGTTCTGCCGGGAGCACCTTGCACGACGGTGAGCCACCATCGATAAGCCTCGTTCGGCAAATAAACAAAGACCTTTTAGCTTCTCCTCTCTAGGGTACAATCCAAGTCGTCCATAATTCTTTCGACTCCTTCTAGCCAATACTCTACTACATTCGGAGCCACTCCCGATACTCCCCTAAAAACTTCAGCCCCGTTCGACCTGAGTCTCTCAGACACTGACTTCCGAGCTCCGTTCCCCATACCAGCTCTTGCCACTTTTTGAGCACGCGTAACATAGCTTGTGACACTGCGTCGTCCCCTCTGCTGATCTTGATCTTCCGCGCCACGATCGGTGGCGGCACTTCATTTCTCGACCCATGGTCGGACCTACGATTCGGTCGTCATTCTACCTCTACCGCGTCCCCTAGAACTCATCTCTATCGTTGCGATTTAATCTGATTTAAGAAATTTTATGCATTAGAAATTTTGTTCCACTATTTAACCACGAGCAAATTTTATGAAAGAAGGGTATTTAGAAGTAATTCTTTCGATCACGCAAAAGTTCGGTTCAAGTTTGCTACCCTAATTCAAAGAATCACATTTACACACACATTCATTCATCCACAAGAACACATTTCTCCCTCGGTGAGAGGCACATTGATGGTATCCACCACACACATCCACTATTCGGACCTTTCGCGCGCTTTCTACCCTGTGGGTATTTAGTCATTTTCCTACCTGGGTATTTTCGTGAATAATCGAGAAAAATTTTGAAAGCCTTAATAAATCAGGGTATTTTGAAATTTCACAAAAGCTGGAGGGTATTTCAGAAAATTTCTCAAATTAAAGGTATATGACATTTTTGGAAACCGGGGTATTTCGATAATTTTGTCAATCGGGGTAATTTCAGTAAATTTCCAAAGTCGAGTGTCTTGAATTTTTACAAAATAGTATTTTTGAATACTTTTGCAAAGTAGGGAAATTTTATTAAGATTGGGGTTAAACCAGGCAATTTTGAAAGTCGGGGCATTTTAGTAATTTTCTACACAAGGGTATTTTAAGTAAACTTTCAAAGTCGTGGTATTATTTTGAAATACATAATTTTGAATACTTTTACAAAGTATGAGGATTTTATTGAAATCGAGGTAACACGATAATTTTAGAAATCAAGGGCATTTTCGTAATTTTGCCACGGGGGCATTTTGGTAATTTTGTAAATCGAGAAAAATGTTTTTCAAAATCAGATTTAGGGTTTACAAATAAAAGGGTAAGTTCGAAAATTTTTAAAGAAATTAAGGGTTTTAAGCAAAGAAGGCCAATCCCCTTTCGGTTTTAATAATTGGTTTAGCCTATGGTGAGTCCTCTTGGTTAGGACGACAGAAAGCTACGCACGTGTAGGAATCCCATGAAGAGGAGGTGAGTCACGAGGACTGCTTAAATACCGAGCTCTTCCGAATCCAATCCTTGACATGCGCACAGGGGTTACCACACCCTAACTCGGCGACTTAGTCGTAGGTTTGTTTTAGTAACCTTAAGTCTTATGCATAAGTTTGAGTAGACTAGTCCTAGGGTTTAATGGATCCTAGTTCACTAATCTACGAGCCCAACTAAGCCCATAACAGTTCATATAACAAATTACTTCACAAGTCCAAGTACTTACAGTGGACTCGGGTAGGAGAGTACAGTGCCATGCCGAATAACTTGAAAATATTTCATAAAAACCCATATTTTTGAAAAGCCCATTTTGAAAACGTTTTTGGGCCCAAAACCCTCAAAGCCGAAGTTTTGAACCAGGGCTCGATACCAATCAGTAACATCCCCAAACTCCGCCCACGAGTCTAGACGGATCCAGATTTCATCACTGCGGAAAGAGCGGTGGAAAATCTTTGACTTTAGTTTAAAACGTGAAAATTTGTTAACTCGAAAATCATATCCTTTTAAAATTTAATAAATAATATAAACTTGATATAAAATATCCGAATTAAAACTTTATTATATCATTTAAGATATAGTTGTAGAAAATAAAGCGATTTCAAAACAATAATTTAATCGTCATTTTGATTTAACATAATATCAATACTCAAATAATTAATTGGGCCTTATTACAATAAAACTTATTCAAATACTTAAAGTCATCGAAAGTGATAAATTCTATTAAATAAGAAAACAATTTGCATGCGAAAATCTGCCTCTGCATGGCCACCTTTGTATCCACTCCAACCCGGTCCGATCATCATGTCACTGCGATGTTTTAAAAAGTTGGGTGAGTCATACTGCACTCGGTGTGCAATTTAGCCACCGATATCCACCCACATATTAGCCACATAATATCCCAATTATCAAATGCAACAAGTAATATATATTCATTTTAACAATTACCACAAACTGGGCTTGGCCCACATTCAAATCATACTCAAATCTTGGGCTAGGCCCATTTCTCAATAAACCACATATCAACTGGCTTGGCCCATTTCCACGTATGTTCCCAAAACATACCTATCCACATGTCATATTGGGCTTGGCCCATTTAGTATTATTACAAAAATAATGCAACATGATACCCAACCCAAACCTAGGGTCCATCCGCTACACACCCCCTGATCCAGCCTACCACACACCAGGGGACTATTGAGTCACCCTCTCCTTTTCCCTCCAAAAAGGCAACCAATGCCATCCACGATGTAGCACGTAGCTAACATCAAACCACGATGGGGCACATAGCAACCCATCAAGCGACGATATGGCATAAAGCCGATATCAATCAAGGTAACCACGCAAACTAAATCGCAAAGATCCACAACGCGACCTCAGTCAGCGCCAATCCACGATGTAGCACAAAGCTGACATCAACCACGTACTCGAAGTACACCCGTACCTTCTTTCATAACCCACCCATGCACATGCCGCATAAAATATAATCGTGATAATGCATGCACATGCTTATTAACATCCATAAACATACTCATATACAAGCAAGTAATCACATTGCAATGAGTTCGATACTAACTCGATCATCGCTATACCCTTTAAGGATATATATGGCACACTTATTCTCGCACTTGTTAGTAAACATATAACACATAAAACCGGAAACAAGAGGGCTAATTACACACCTTATCACCTAAAGTTCTAGGCCTCGATTTCGACGCTATCGCTTAGCGAGACTACGACTATCGCCTATCATTTTTCGTTGCACGACCACACCCGGTGGCCAATCCCGCACCGCCGAGACGGCTCTTTTCTTAAACTTGGAATAGGGCTTTCTCTTGCCCCCTCCTTGATCGGTATTGGTCTCCATCAAAAGCTTAATCAGATCCACACGATTAATCAACAAAGTCATATTCTACTAATACGAATCTAAACCGCTTACTAACATCCTTACCGAAAGATAAACTTGGATCCCGAACTCCAACGGTCTTAAGAAATTGCACGAAAATCCTCGCTATATCACTATTAAAATCGGCTATAACCAAAATTCATGAAAAGGCCCTTTTGGCGAATACCTTACCACCCCTTACCTTGATGAGTTCAAACAATTGAGACTCTCCTTTAGGCTCCTTGGCGTTGGCTACAAAGCAGGCAAAACACATCACTTATAGCCTATAGAGCATTGGCCAACCCACACTAAGACCACCTTTTGATTAACCACCATATAAAAGAGAGAGGTTAATAACATAAATCCTTACCTTTCTCAACGACCAACGCTCCAACCTTTGCCCAACCAATAATCGGCCACCACAAGGAATAGGTTCGGCTCGAGGACTTGTAAACAAGCGCAGAGGAGCGAGAGGCTAAATGTTTCGGCAATGACTCCTAAATGGAGTTGGAATGTTAAAGCCACCATAATATTTGAGAAGGAGGGACGGTTTTGGTGAAAATAGAGTATGAGAAGAAAAGAAAAATGAAGGTTTAGAAGAGACTAAAATTCGGCTAAAGGTTCAAAAGGAAATCAAGGAGGAAGCTGTCCATTAAATAGCACATTCGGCACAAGCTTCCCCCCCTTGAGGACTCCCAATCGGCTGCCACTAATTCAAATTGATTTGAATTAGCCAACTTCCTATTAATTCTATTCTATCACTTAATCCTAAAAAATATTAATCCACCAGACCATTATCTCAATTTACTAATCATAAACTAATTAAAATAATTCTATAATTATCTAAAATAATAAACTAACAAAGCTACCCCAATTTGAATAAAAAAACTAACCACTAATCTAATCCTATTAAAATACTCCTACATTTATCCTATTATCTATAATAAATAAAAAAGATAAAACCCACCCTTATCACTCCAGCTGAATTCAAGAAGAATCAACCCACCTTGGCTCTCCCATGTGCCGTCCACCTTCATGCAAATCAGCAGCAAGAAGAACAAAAATAAAACTCCAAAGCCCTCTCCGAGTTCGAACACGGGACCAAAGTCTTTGCAAGCCTCTACCCCCAACGCCTGTGCCACTCGGCCACATTGTCTTTCATGTCATAAAGGCCCAATATTTTATTATAAACCCTTCCTACGCCAGCCCATTACCGCACAACAAAAATAAAACGCCAAATGCTTCTCCTGCCCCTCGAAACCGCGACCTCCTTCCCTCCAGCGCCTAAGTGGCGCATGAGTGCCATTCTGCCAACCTGCCTTCCATGTCCATAAGGCCCCCAAATTTAATTATAAGGCCTTCCTAGGCCTAACGCCCAAAACCCAAAAATAAAACACCCCTTGTTTCCGCTGGACTCGAACCAGGCCCTCCTTAGCGCTACTTCCAACCCTTTAGGCGCGCATGGAGCCACTTTGCCAAATCCTTTCATGTGTCCTAAACTCCCAAATTTTATTTTAAAGCCTTCCCGCCCTACTTCCCTTTTTTTACAAAAATCCAAAATTTCCGAAGCCTTCCCCTTTCATCCAAGCATTCTTAAAGCCTCTAAAACACCTCGAAACACACCTACAAACCCACCAACACTGAGATTACACCTAACTCTGCATAGCCCCTAAACCTGGATGTTACAAAGAGGCCGTATGTCATTCTACGAAATATGAGCAGTTGTGAGACCGAGTCAAGTATGCTCGAGAATGTGTATCATCTGAAGCTATAATGTGCAAAAGGTTGAAGATGGCCTTAATGAAGACATTAAATCTGTTAGTGCGGATTTTGGAAATAAAAGAGTTTGTTGTACTCGTTGACTGAGCTTGCATAGCTGAGGCACTCGGGAAAGATAAGAGAAAAGCTGAGTCTGAAGCTCGAGATGTGAAAAAGAGATTTCAGAGTAAACCATTTCAGTCTGCTCCGAAAAGATTTAGAGATAATCAAAGTTGATTCAGAGATAATGTGGGACATGTGAATAGAAATCAATCTAGACCGCAAATGAGTTCTAAAACTCTAGCAACTTCAGTGGCTAGTGTTGGTAATGTTCGATCCGAGAGACCTGAATGTAAACATTGTGGAAAAAGGAACCCGGGAAGCTGTAGATTAGACGACAGAGCTTGCTTTAGATGTGGTTCGCTTGATCATTTTATACGTGATTGCCCTGAGTCTGTCGAATCGAAGACTGTTCAGAATTTGAGATCTGATAATGCACCTGTGAGAGGTAAGCCATCGAAAAATGCCAGAAATGTTAGTTGTAGTCAGAGAACTACGAGAGACAACATTGTCAGATCCGAAGCTAGAGCGCCAGCTAGAGCATATGCTATCCGAGCTCGAGAAGAAGCTTCGTCACCAGATGTTATAACGGGTACTTTTACTCCTTATGATACTTTTGTGATTGCTTTGATAGACCCTGGTTCTATGCATTCATATATATATATGCATGAATTTAGTATTTAGTAAGACTTTGCCTGTAGAGTCTACAGAGTTTGCTATAAAAGAATCGAACCCCTTAGGTAAAAGTGTCTTTGTTGACAAAGTATGCAAGAACTGTCCGTTAATGTTTCGAGATAATTGTTTCCCTGCTGATCTGATACTCTTGCCATTTGATGAATTCGATATTATTCTGGGAATGGATTGGTTGTTTATGCATGATGCTGGTATGAACTGTAAAAGAAAGACTATAGATTTGAGATCTCTGAATGATGAGATTGTATGAGTTGAATCTAATGATTTGAATGGATTGCCTGTTGTGATATCTGTTTTGAAAGCTCAGAGTTGTTTGAATAAGGGCTATGAGGCATATTTCGCTTATGTGATTGATTTCGAAAATGTCTGAAAGAAAGATTGAGTCAGTGCCTGTTGTCTATGAGTTTTCTGATGTGTTTCCTGAAGAATTGCCGGGTTTGCCTCTGATTCGTGAAGTTGAGTTTGGTATTGAGTTGCTACCTTGTACTACACCTATTTTGATAGCTCCATATAGAATGGCACCAACGGAGTTGAAAGAATTAAAATCACAGTTGCAAGAATTGACTGAGAGAGGGTTTGCTAGACCGAGTTTCTCGCCTTGGGGTTGATACGAACCTGCTCGGGGTGAGTCAAAACGTATGCGGGTTGCCCAATCGTCTACGAGGAGAAATTAAGCCTTTGGACAATAATCGGAAAATATAAATGAGTTTGCGGAAGCTTAAGTGAATAAAATAGAAGATGGTTCGTTTTGATGGAATGAAATAAACATAAAATAGATAAAAGATAATTTGATGGAAATGGATAAAAGAACTTAAACGAGAAGCGATTCAACACTAAAGAGTGTCACCCCGGATTCTATAATGTTTAAGGTGGATAAATGGAATCGATGATGGAAATGGAAATACGAACTTAACTTAAGACGATTCAACACTATATAATAGTGTCACCTCGTTTCTTATATCGTTAAGGTGGATAGATGGAGATAGGTTGATGAATGCCACACCAAATGAAATTTGGTGATAAGTTCAAACAAGTCGAAAACGCCACAAGCAAGCTTGGTAAGTCTAACGAAACTTGTACGAAAACGAAGAGGAGATAAACTCACTCAAATGAACAAAGTTCATAAAATTTCATTCATAAAAATTCTGTCCTTAAAAAAAAAAAAGACCAAACTATTTATAGCCGAATGGCTAAAATACCACACTTGGGAAATTAATTTCCCGTAAAAAAAATTAAAGTATAGCCGTCCAAAGTGGTTGTCCTCCTAAGCCATGCTAATTATTTATTCTAAACCGTCCATATACTCCATTGTTGCACATGTTCTTTAAAGAGCCTTTTGTCCTTTTGTCCTCTTAATTGGCTTTTTAAAAAAAATTCAGCCACAATCTTATGTTTTGTGCCGTCCCATGCTTGGAAGATCTTTGAAGAATAATTGAAATTCATGCAAGCAAACGTTTTGCATGTGCTGTCCATTTGTTTAAATTCTAGCAATTTAGAATTCATTCAACATGCTCCCAATGTGTCCACCGTCCATGCACCTTCAATTTAGCACATGTCTTCAAAGAAATTTTAAATCCCAGCCCATGCTCCAATTAGCTAATGTTCATGGTTTAATAATCAGTAAGTTCATGGAAGCATAAACCTTGTCCACCATGCTTGAATAAAATAATCAATGAGCTCCTTTGTTGCCGCCCATGCATAAGAGAAATGGTGCCATCAATTCATTTGTTTAATCCACCATTATCTTGCCACATGGTTTATTTTATTCATCCATTATTTCCACTCAACACACATGCACTCATCTTGCTATTTTAATTTCACCATGCTTATCCAATGCGTCCAATGCCTTTGTTTGCCATATTCCCATGTTGTTTGTCTTTTAGCTACCATCCTTCCATGACTTCCATTATGCTTGTACCGTCCACCATATTTCCATATTCCATGGTCTAATTAATTCAAGCACGCTCAATCAAATTAATAAAAGAAGAAGTGGCCATGCTTAATTATTTCCACACCCATGCCATCCTTGGCAATTAAACCTGCAGCAAATTAATCAATCCATTAGCTCCTTAATTATTTCCACACCATATCTTTTCATACCATCCTTGGCAATTAAACCTGCAGAAAATTAATTGCTTGCATTAATTTGGCTAACCAAGACAAATTAAAAAAAAACTAAGACTAATTAAATACTTGACAAATCAAAATTATGTAATAGCTTAAAACACATTTATTTAATTAATTAATTCGGGTAGAATTAAATTAACTAATTAAATAAATTTATTCAACTAATTAAAATGCATGAAATAAAATAAATGCAAATCAAACTCAATGAGCTGAAAACAAGCTCATTTTGGGCCGTGCACCAAAAGGCACACTAGTTCCGTGGCTTGATCCGGGCTGTTAAGTTGTAAAACGTTAATGCCCCGGGCGTGCTCGTATCTGGGGTGCTCCTGTTTTGTTTATGAAAAAGAAAGATGGCACGATGAGAATGTGCATTGATTATCGTCAGTTGAATAAGGTGACAATAAAGAATAAATACTCGTTACCTAGAATTGATGACTTGTTTGATCAGTTGAAAGGAGCTACTGTGTTTTCCAAGATTGATTTGAGCTCGGGATACTATCAGTTAAGAGTTAAAGATTCAGACATTCCGAAAACTGCTTTCAGAACGAGGTACGGGCATTACTAATTTTTAGTTATGCCATTTAGACTAACCAATGCTCCTGCTGTTTTTATGGATCTGATGAACAGAATTTTTAGACCGTATCTAGATCGATTTGTTGTTGTATTCATTGATGACATTTTGATTTATTCACGTGATGAGGCTGAACATGCTGAACATTTGAAAGTTGTTTTGCAAACTTTGAGAGAAAAGCAATTGTATGCGAAATTTAGAAAATGTGAATTCTGGTTGCACGAGGTTAGTTTTATGGGACATATTGTGTCAGCATCCGGGATTTGAGTTGATCCGAGCAAGATTTCTGCTATTTTGAATTGGAAACCTCCGAGAAATGTATCTGAAGTCTGCAGTTTTCTGGGTTTGGCTGGTTATTACTATAGATTTGTGAAAGGCTTTTCAACAATAGCTACTCCGTTGACTAAATTACTTCAGAAAGATATCAGATTTGAATGGTCAGATAAATGCCAGAAAAGTTTTGATCTGTTGAAAACTCTGTTAACGGAAGCTCCAGTGTTAGTACGCCAGAACCGGGGAAAGAATTTGTTGTATACAGTGATGCTTCGTTAAATGGTCTGGGATGTGTTTTAATGCAGGAAGGCAGAGTGGTAGCTTATGCCTCGAGACAGTTGAAGCCTCATGAAAAGAATTATCCGACGCACGACCTTGAGTTATCTGCAATTGTGTTTGCGCTAAAGATTTGGCGTTTTTATCTGTACGGTGAGAAATGTCACGTGTTTTCAGATCATAAAAGTCTGAAATACCTGATGACTCAGAAAGATTTGAACCTGCATCAAAGAAGATGGTTAGAGCTGTTAAAAGATTATGATCTCGTGATAGATTATCATCCGGGTAAAGCAAATGTTGTTGCTGATGCTTTGAGTAGAAAATCATTGTTTGCATTATGTGCTTTGAATGCTCAGTTAGATTTTTCTGATGATAGTTCTGTGTTAGTTGAATTAAAAGCTAAATCATTGTTCTTACAACAGATATGTGATGCTCAAAAATCTGATAATGAATTGCTAGCGAAACGAGCTCAGTGTGAGGTAAATTTCGAATCTGAATTTCAAATTGTTGATAATTGTTTGAGATTCTAGGATCGTATCTGTGTTCCGAGAAATCCAGAGTTGGTTCAGTTGATCTTGAATGAAGCTCATAACAGTCGTCTATCTGTTCATCCGAGAAGCACGAAAATGTATCAGGATTTGAAACGACACTACTGGTGGTCTGGTATAAAACGGGACATTTCTGACTTTGTTTCAAAATGTTTAGTCTGTCAGCAAGTGAAAACGAACATCAAGTCCCATCTGGATTGCTTCAATCAATTCTGATTCCTAAATGGAAATGGGATAAAGTAACCATGGACTTTGTTTCTGGTTTACCTCAGACTCCGAGAAAGAAAGATGCAATATGGGTCGTGGTTGATAAATTAACAAAATCTGCCCATTTCATTCCAGTAAGAACTGACTACTCACTTGACAAATTAGCCGAGCTTTATATCTCGGAGATTGTGAGATTGCACGGGGTGCCATTGTCTATTGTATCCGATAGAGATCCGAGGTTTACGTCGAGATTTTGGAAGAAATTGCAAGAGGCTTTTGGCACGAAACTCCATTTTAGTACAGCTTTTCATCCGCAAACTGATGGTCAGTTCGAACGGACTATTCAGATTCTTGAAGACATATTAAGATGCTCCATACTAGAATTTAATGGTTCATGGAAACAGTATCTGCCACTAATCGAATTTACGTATAATAACAGTTTTTAGTCGAGTATCAAAATGACACCTTATGAAGCTTTGTACGGACGAAAATGTTGTACACCTTTGTATTGGACTGAACTCAGTGAGAATAAGTTGATTGGGGTTGATCTGATAAAAGATTCAAAACAGAAATTGAAACAGATCCGAGATTGCTTGAAAGCAGCATCTGATCATCAGAAGTCTTACGCAGACTTGAAACGTAAAGATATAGAATTTGAAATCAGTGACAAAGTATTTCTGAAAGTGTCTCCGTGGAAGAAAGTGCTTCGATTTGGACGTAAAGGTAAATTAAGTCCGAGGTTTATCGGACCGTATGAAATCATTGAACGTATCGGACCTGTTGCATAAAGATTAAAGTTACCTTCTGAACTAGAAAAGATACACAATGTATTTCATGTTTCAATGCTTCGTAGATATCGATCCGGTCCGTCACATGTGATTGTCCCATCTGAATTTGAAATCCTATCTGATATGACGTATGAAGAGGAATCGATCCGTATCTTAGCTCATGAAGTGAAAGAGTTGAGAAATAAGAAAATTCCATTAATGAAAGTATTGTGGAATCGACACGGGGTAGAAGAGGCTACGTGGGAGCTTGAAGATTCAATAAGACAACAATATCCGAACCTGTTTAACAGTAATATTTTCGGGGACAAAAATCCCTAAGGGGGAGAATTATAACAGTCCGGTTTATACCCTGGTTGGAACAGTGGTTTTGGGACCACAAATCTGAGTTCATATAATATTTTAATTTTATATTCTGTGCCGTTGATATATAATTAAGCATGTGTTAAAGTTTCGTAAGTTAATTTATCTGTCTTTGTGTTTAATTTGACGAAAGGATGAAATTGCATTAGATATGAAAGTTGTATGCTATATGTTAAAGTGCTTATGTGTTATGGCTTTTTGAATATGAGGACTTATGTGGCAATTTGGCCATTTCCATGGTTAATGGATGGCTAAGGTCATAAATGACCTTGTAACTATGTTTTATACATTTTATTATGAAAGGTTATTTTTGTACATTAATAATGTATTTCATGTTAAATAAAATCAATTGAAATCCATGTTCATATTTTGTTCTTATGAGTGAAAATAAGAAAAAAGAAAACAAGGGTTTGAGCTTTGTATATTCGGCTACTTTCAAGCCTTAATTCAAGGTAAGTTTTTGATCCGTTTTTGATAATTTCTACGTTTTTGTAAGTGTTGCTTCGTCTACTATCAAACCCATGTTTCAATTTTGTGTATTGGTGATGTTTGCAAGTTATGCCATTGATGCTATGTTGGTTTTGTGATGCTTTAAGGTGTTAAATGATAGATTGGTTGTAGATGAACATGTTTTGTTCTTGAAGTTTTGATGAATTTAGCTTAATAGGGCTAAATTGAGAAAATTACAAATTGAGGGACTAATTTGTAAATTTGATGAAAAATGTGGGTTTGTATGTGATATATATGTATTCGGCCAAGCTTGTGTATAAGTAGATTTTGTGAATTTGATGTTTTGAGAAAAATGGACTAAATTGCTAAGTTGTGCAAATATGAGGGTTACTTTGCAAATAGCCCTAAATGTGTGTCTTTGGATTGAATTGAATGAACTAGTGAATAAAAGGGTTAATTTTGAATATGTTTAGATTAAGAACCGAGGAAAACGGGTTTAGATCGCGGGAAAGCGAAAGTTATCGAGTAGCCGTTTTCTATTCCGATAAACCGAATTCGAGGTAAGTCATTATACAAATAAATGAATGTGTATGCATTTGAAATTGTTCATATGTTTAATGATGATAATGAATGCTTATGAGAAATTCTGTAATTGAATTCCGAGATAAGTTCGGTATATTGACTAAGTCTGAGAAGCCTCGTACGAACCTTGACATAGGTATCTATTCTGTTTTATCATGTAAGACCACGTCTGGGACGTTGGCATTGATTTGAGATAGCGTAAGACCCTGTCCGGGATAGTGGCATCGATATCTGATTATGTGTAAGACCACGTCTGGGATGTTGGCATCAATATAAATTTTATGTATAAGACCACGTCTGGGACGTTGGCATCATTATGACACTTCCGTGTAAGACCATGTCTGGGACAACGGCATTGTTTTGATATAAGACCCTGTCTGGGACAGTGGCATCGATATACAAGTGCATGTAAGACCTCGTCTGGGACGTTGGCATTATACAACTATTCTGAGCTTTCTGAGTATTCCATTGGATATATTACTGTTCAACGGACAAGTCTATGATAGTAATTGCAAATCCGAGCTATGAACAAATATGTGATAGTAAATTCAATTTAGGTATGTTGATTATACATTAATTGTGTATACAAGGTAAGCATCAATATGATCTTACTATGATGCTATGAATATGAAATTGATGATATGTTGTATAAGGTTTTGGTGAAATGAGATATGTGTTTATATGATCTTTGAATTGGGAATATGGATAATGTGGTCAAAAGTGTATGAATCAAAGCAAATATATGCATTTTATGCTAAGTTGTTGTATATTGACTTACTAAGCTTTTGGAAAGCTTACTGTGTGTATGTTTAATCTGTTTTATAGGTCGTCAAAGCTACTGAAGGCTCGGGACTATCAAGGATCGTCATCACACTACTAATATCATTTTGGAACACCTTGGATATGTATATAGCTAGATATGGCATGTATAGGCTAGTTCTTGTGATGTTTTGTAAAGTGAACTTAGCCATGTGATTTGGCGAGTTATGTTTTGGTATCATGCTTAGATGAATGTGATATGTGAAGTTGTTATGATATGATTAGTTGATATATGGAATGGTTATGAGATGGTAAGTATATAGACAAATGGTGCATAGGTATAATTGAGTTTTAGTTATGCAAATTGGTGTGTTTAGTATTTGTTTTGAATGTAAATTTTGAATGGTTATTTTGGTATGCTTTTGATGGTTTTATGTTCATGAAATATCTTGTTGCATATGGCTTGTAGGTATGACCCTTTGTGGGTGGCATTTTGGCCTTGTAAATGGCCTATAATGTCACACGGTTGTGGCACACAAGCGTGCTTAACGACCGTAGGTGAATTGTAGGATGAAGTTTACCATCACACGGCCTCGACACGGGCGTGTCACTCGGTCGTGGTGTACAAGTCAGTAGCTAACATAAAAATACACGGCCTCGACATGGGGGTGCTTGGTGGCCGTGGTGGGGAAGTCAGTATATGGCCTAAAAGTACACGACGATGGCACACGGGCGTGCCTAATGACCGTATTGTTAGTCAGTATAAACACGGATGGTTACACGGGGGTGTATAGAAGCCGTGGAGGGCACACGGTCTCCTCCTACGGGCGTGTCTCCCCTGTATTTTTGAAAAGTTTCAAATTTTCAAGGAATTTCGTTTGTGTTTCAGTTTAGTCCCGACTAAGTTTATACGCAAGCTTAAGGTCTCGAGGACTCGATTAAGGGACATAATGTCATGCGCGGCCGTGGTAGAGGCCGAAGTGTTGGGTCTGAACCTTTGGAATCTGGGCATGGACAGAAGGTGATGTACCAGTACCGCCAGCTGCAGAAGCGGAATTTTAGGATCAAATAGGAAGAGACGATGCTGTGTCTCAAGCGCTGCTATGTGTATTGGAGAGAGTTGCTGGAGCGAGCATGGGTTCGGAGGCTCGAAAATCTGTGTCTGAACGACTCCAAGCCAATGGAGTGAAAATGTTTAGGGGCATTTTCGGCGTAGCTCCTAATGTAGCTGAGTATTATCTAGAAGCTGTTGAGCATATCATGGATGATCTTGACCTTACGGAGGAGGAAAAGTTGAAAGGAGTTGTGTCACTTCTTCGGGATGAGGCGTATCAGTAGTGGCTCACGGTCAGGGATGGTACTGTGGTTGACCGTATAACCTGGGATTTCTTCAAAGCGGCATTCCAGGGGAAATACATTGGATCAAGTTATGTGGATGCGCAGCGTAAGGCGTTTCTAAATTTGGTTCAGGGAAATAAATCGGTGGCTGAGTATGAGGCGAAATTCTTACATCTTAGCCATTATGCCCGGGTATTGTTGCTACAGACCATGAGCGCTGTGTTTGGTTTGAGGATGGCCTGAGGGATGAGTTGCAAGTGCTGATAGCTCCACAACGAGAAAGAGATTTTGCTGTTTTAGTGGAAAAGGCTAAGATAGCCGAGGAGGTGAAGCGGTCCGAAAGGTAGAATCAAGATAGGGATAGAGGTAGAAATAAAAGGAATTTTGGATCATCAGGGTCAGTCGGGGGTTTTCAGAAGAAGCCTAGGTTGGATGGGCCGAGTCATGTTGCGAGACCTGTTGTTGATAGTGGGCCTCAGAGGTGTGCTAGATGCGAAAGATCTCATTCAATTGAGTGTTAGATGGGTAGTTGTGGATGTTTTAGGTGTCGGTCTGCTAATCATTGGGTTAGAGACTGTCCATAAGAGTTGGACAGAGTGCGACCAGGAGGGCAGGAGAGGTCGTGGTCCCGCTAGGGGAGGAGGTAGTTTTGGCCAAGGGCGTGGAGCACCGGGCAGAGGTGCTAGGAGCACAGATGCAAGATAGCCGGGATTGGTCTATGCAGCTAGACGCTGAGAGGAGGGTGATGCATCGGACGTCATAACCAATACGTTTTTTATTTATGGGTTGCCTTATACTGCACTGATTGATATTGGATCAACACATTCTTATGTTGCTAGTACTATATCGGGAACTCTGAACATAGACTCTGAGATTGCCTCTAGGGAGATGACTGTACTTAGCTCTTTAGGACAATCGGTAATAGTTAATAAACTCTTTAGGAAGGTGAGTTTAGAAGTACAAGGGGTGGTTTTTCTGGCTGATCTAATGGAACTGCCGTTCGGGGAGTTCGATTTAATCTTAGGTATGGACTGGTTAGTGAAGTATCAGGCAAACTTGGATTGTGCAGCCAAGCGCATGGTGTTAAGGACTCCTGAAGGTAATGAGGTGGTGGTGATAATTGGAAGGAGGAATTACTTGTCTAATGTAGTGTCCGCTTTAAAGGCTGAAAGAATGGTGAGGAAAGGATGTGAAGCATTCATAAACTTTGTTTGTGCTTTGGAGGCCAAGGAAGTAACTGTGGGGGATGTTAGAACGGTGAAGGAGTTTTCTGATGTTTTCCCAAAGGAGCTTCCAGGACTACCTCCGGATCGCGAGGTGGAATTCGATATCGATCTTCTTCTAGGGACGACGCCCATGTTTGTTGCCCCATACCGAATGGTGCCAAAGGAGTTGGTGGAATTGAAAGCCCAAATTTAGGAACTATTGGATCGGGGTTTTATCCGACCGAGTGTGTCACCTTGGGGAACGCCGGTGCTATTTGTTAAGAAGAAGGACGGATCAATGCGTATGTGTATTGACTATCGTCAGTTGAATAAGTTGACCATCAAGAATAAGTACCCGCTGCCAAGGATTGACGATTTGTTCGATCAGCTGAAGGGGGCTTCAATCTTCTCGAAAATAGATTTGAGGTTAGGATATCATCAGTTTAAGGTCAAGGAACTAGATATTCACAAGACGGCTTTCCGGACTCGCTATGGCCACTACGAATTCCTGGTGATGCCGTTTGGGTTGACCAACGCACCAGCAGCGTTTATGGACATGATGAACCGGGTATTCGAACCCTATTTGGATCGATTTGTGTGGTATTTATAGACGATATCCTGGTTTATTCAAGATCAGAGGAGGAGCATGATTCGCATCTTCGGGTGGTCTTACAAATCCTGAAGGAGAAACAACTATATGCCAAATTAAGTAAGTGTGAATTTTGGCTAAGTGAAGTTACCTTTCTGGGCCATGTTGTGTCTGCTGAGGGGATTAGGGTTGATCCCTGAAAAATTGAAGCTGTGTTGGATTGGAAGCCGCCTAAGTCGGTGGCAGAAATTTGGAGTTTTCTTGGTCTGGCTGGATATTACAGAAGGTTCGTTGAGGGATTCTCATTGATTGCGGCACCATTAACCAAGTTGTTACGGAAAGGGGTATCGTTTGTTTGGTCTGATAAGCAACAGGAGAGTTTTGAGAAGCTGAAGAGGATCTTGATTGAGGCTCCAGTATTGATACAGCCTGAGGCCGAGAAAGAGTTTGTTGTTTACTGCGATGCGTCGCACACAGGTTTGGGATGTGTGTTGATGCAGGAAGGGAAAGTGGTAGCATATGCGTCTCGGCAATTGAGACCTCATGAGGTGAATTAACCCACGCATGATCTGGAATTAGCGGCGGTAGTGTTTGCTTTGAAGATCTAGAGGCATTACCTATATGGGGAGAAGTCCGTTATTTATACAGATCACAAGAGCTTAAAATATCACCTTACCCAGAAGGTGTTGAATTTAAGACAGCGGAGATGGATCAAATTATTAAAAGATTATGATTGCTCGATCGAGTACCAGCCGGGTAAAGCTAACGTGGTGGCGGATGCATTAAGTCGTAGGGTGATCTCGGATTGAGAGGAATGTTTGCTCATCTCAGCTTATACGATGATGGAAGTTTACTGGCTGAACTTCAAGTGAAGCCTTCTTGGGCCAGTCAGATTAAAGAGAAGCAGTTGGCTAATGAGTTGTTAAAGACGAAGTTTCAGTTGGGGGTAGGTGATGGGATGACGGATTTTAGTGTGAATAGTGATGGGGTATTATGTTTTCAAGGAAAGACTTGCATGCCGAAAGATTTTGAGTTGAGACGTAAGATCTTACAGGAAGCGCATAGTAGTCCATACGCTATGCATCCTGGAGGAAGTAAGATGTATCGGGATCTGCGAGAACAGTTTTGGTGGCCGGGTCTGAAGCGGGAGGTAACCGAATTGTGAGCAAATGCTTGACGTGTCAACAGGTGAAAGCGGAACATCAGTTGCCTTTGGGGTTGGACTTTGTTAGTGGGCTACCTCTTACGCCTACTAGGAAGGATTCGATATGGGTGATTGTTGATCGATTGACGAAGTCAGCTCATTTCATACCGGTTCGTGTTGACTACTCTCTACAAAAATTAGCTAAGCTGTATGTAGCAGAGGTTGTAAAGTTGCATGGGGTACCGGTGTCTATCATATTAGACAGAGACCCTAGGTTTATGTCGAGGTTCTAGAAGGCGTTACATCAAGTGTTGGGTACAAGACTGGATTTTAGTATAGCGTTTCATCCACAGACTGATAGACAGCCTGAGGGGTAATTCAGATCTTGGAAGATATGTTGAGGGGCTGTGTCATAGACTTCAGGGGTAGTTGGGAGGAGTTCCTACCATTGGCAGAATTCGCATACTTTCACAACACCTATCAGTCTAGTATTCAGTTGGCACCGTATGAAGCGTTGTATGGTCGGAAGTGTCGCACTCCTACTTGTTGGACAGAGTTGGGTGAGCGACAGTTATTGGGTCTAGAATTGGTTTTTGAAATGGAGGACAAGGTTAAGTTAATTCAGAATCGGTTGAAAGAAGCTTCTGACAGGCAGAAGTCCTATGCTGATCTGAAGCGTAAAGGCGTAGAATTTGCAATAGGTGACCGGGTTTTCTTAAAGTTTTCACCGTGGAAGCAAGTTCTTAGGTTTGGACGAAAGGGTAAGCTGAGCCCCAGGTTCATCGGGCCTTATCATGTGTTGAAGTGTGTGGGACCCGTAGCTTATCAGCTCGAGCTACCTTCGGAATTAAGTCAGGTTCATGATGTGTTTCATGTTTCGATGCTAAGGCACTACCATTCGGATCCATCTCATGTTGTGCCAGTGGAAGAAATCAAAGTAAGGCCTGATCTATCCTTTGAAGAGGAACCAGTTCAGATCTTGGATCGTGACGTTAAGGTATTGCGAAGGAAGACGGTTCCATTGGTTAAAGTGTGGTGGCAGAATCACGGTTCAGAGGAAGCTGCGTGGGAGCCAGAGGATGTGATGCGACAGCAATACCTTCATCTCTTCTGATCAGGTAAAATTTTGAGGCTAAAATTTCTTTAAGGGGGTAGAACTGTAACATCCTGAAAATAAGGGTTCTGCATTTAATGTGTGTTGTGTGTGTACGCTATACTCTATGTGCTAATTTGGTGTTTTGGGGGTCCAGGGAAGGCCCGGGGTTAAGCCAGGTCCTTGGCAAATTTTTTTATTTTTAAGCCTTGTTAGGGGGAGCCAGCTGAGGCAGGACTTAATGGTATTCTCTTGTGTTTTGTTGACACAAGGAGTGGTATGGTAAAGTGGCAAGGAGACGCCACTTAAGGTGCAGGTAAGTGACGCCTCAGGGGAGCAGTGAGGGAGCAAGTTCGAGTCGTGTGGTTTGCCTTTTTGTAGTTATTTTGAAGTCAGGAGGGGAGGTGGTGGAGTTCAGCTAGGACACTTCAAGGGGGAGTGTTGAAAGGGTCAAACAATTCGAATGTGTGGTCATGAGAGAAAGGGGGAGTTTGAATCATTGAAAATGATTCAAATGTGGGATGGAGAGAAAAGGGTGGAGGAAATTATGGGATTTAGAGTGAGGAAGAGTGGTGGCCGAATTGTGGAAAGGTGGGAGGTTGGCTTGTGCGGTTTAAGCTTAGTGATAGGGGCCAAATCTCCTTTTTTCTTTTAGTTCATAGATGTGGCATTTTCGGTCAACTAGGGGAGGTGCCGAAATTTGTGTCTTCCAAATAGGTGCTTGAAGTTACTTTCTCTCATTTTGGGTTCTTTCACTTCGTTCTCTTTCACTCTTGGTCATTGTCGAACCTCCTCTCTAGTTCTTTTTCTTTTCACATCGTTTCATTTGTGCCCAATAAGGTTACCTTCTTTTCATCCCATTTGTTCTTTTGACCGAATTATCTCCTTCAACCATTCACTTTTGTTGACACCCTAATGCCTTAGCCGAATCTTCCTCCTGTTCTCTTCTTCTTTCGTCACTTTATTATTGTTGTTCCCGTACCAGTTATTCCTTGTAAGCCGAAACTATAGTTCTTCTTCTTCAAAGTTTTGTTTTCTTTCTCTCATAGCCGAAACACCTATTTGCTTCAACTTCTTTTCTATTTTCTTCTAAAGTCGAATACCCCTTGTGTGTTTATTTCTTTCCTTGCTCTTGTTTCAGAAGAGTGCCGTTACCTTTCTCCCAACCTTCTCAATCAGTTCCTTCCTGTTAAGTGGTAAGCGTCTTCTTCTTTCTTGATTCTTTCTTATTCTCTTGCTGATTGTTAACCGATAGGGTTAATCTTGTACTGAGGTTCTTTGGCCGAATGTAGGGGAGCCTCCTTTTCATATTCTTTCTGCATCTAGTCAGTGTTTGAAGGGTTCTAGGGGGACAATCGGCCGATCAAGGTAAGGGGCTTATACCATTCGTTTGGTCGAAAGGCCACTCCTCCTAATCTATACTTTGGAAAGCCAAATCTAATTTGGTAAATGTGTAAGGACTTCGGCGACTCCTTAATCCAAGCTTAGTAGCCTCCGGTTCTGTCGATCTAGGTAAGAAATCTTTCCATTTTGAGCGTATATCCCAATTTTCTCTGCTTCAATGCCTTAACCCAGTCTTCTGACCAAGATCGTTTTCATGGAATCAAATGCCAGCCAAGTAAAGGAGAGGGTTGGACCCGTAGTCCCAGCCCCTAAGTTTAAGTGTCGTGCGGTATCGGCTATACGAGACTGGCCACCGGGTTGTGGGCCAGCTTCAGAGCAGGATAGGCAGATAGCCGTCGTCTCTGCTAACGAGAATGTTGACATAGAAAGCATAGTATTGCGTGTTATCAGGTGTGTAAACATTCACACTCTATTATTAATATGTGTTAATAACTGTTTGGGCTGAAAGGCCGAAGTGACTGAATGGAAAGTCGTTAAACCCTTGTGGGTAAAGCTGGGGATACCAGGTAAGTATCCATAACGTTCTATTAATGGATATGAAAATGTATGCTGTAATCTCTCACTATGATGAGAGCATGTGCATTCATTTGATTTGTATGTTCTGCATGGGTTTGGGTTATGATGCGAAAGGGGAAGTATTTGAGACTATCACGGTAGTTTGGTACCACGAGTGGGTTGGCCCCACATATATCTGATTTAGTGACCATGTCTCGGTGGCTTGGTGCCACGGTGGTTAATACCACGTATATGCGATTTAGTGACTCGCCCAAGTGGTTTGGTACCACAGTGGGTTGGCCTCACATACATTCATCAGGGATTGTCATGGTGGTTTGGTACCACGGTGGGTTGGCCCCACGTATGTTAATAGTGACTCTGTCACGGTGATTTAGTATCACGGTGGTCTGGAACCACGAGTGGCTTGGTGCCACATATATAAGGTATGTAGCGGATGGAGGGTTGATTGTAGAAATCCCCACGGTGTGATGGGCTGGTACGGGGGTGTGTAGAGGATGGAAAATCTAGGTTGGGCTGCGGCACATTACATTCATATTTTTGGTATGCTATTTTGAGTGGGCTAAGGCCCAATATGCAATCTTTGGCTTGAAGCCATTTATGTGATTTAAGGGGATTTACACACACGAGCCGAGGCGGACTCTTGGAGGCCAAAAAAATATTTGTTTTCATAAACCCTTTTCCTTTCTACAAATTATTTAAATTTGGGATTTTTGGTTATGTAATAAGGCCTTCTTAAGTTAACATCTGATTTTTATTATTTACTATTTGTTTAAGATTTGACATTATTATATTTTAACCTGAAATGTAAGCTGGAGTTTTCAAAACTTAAGAACAAAAGAACAACTGTTTCTCTTAATGCCAACAAAGATAACAAATGATCGTTTAACTGAATTCGCAAATTTTTCTTAAACTGCCAACCCCTGTTTTCAAAACATCACCTAAATCGAAAAGTTTTCAAACTTACGATATTTTCCTAAATTCAACAAAATTAGCTTTAGTTTACCCTGTGACATACCAGAACTGGTCGTGACGTCTAGACCGGGTTTGGGGTGTTACAGGGCCACACGCCTGTGTGAAATGGAACACGCCCGTGTGGGCAGGCCATGTGGTCACACATGCCCATATTCCTAGCCCGTGTGGATTTTATTTTTCATTTTGAACCTACAGGGGTTTTCACACGGCCGGACACATGCCCATGTCAGTGGCCCGTGTCCCTCACATGGCCTAAACAAGCCCATGTTCTCACCCGTGTGTGAAAGCCTTAGCATCCTATTTATGACATCAGCAACCTCTTTAGGGCACACGGCCTAGGCACACGCCCGTGTGCTGGCCCAGGTAACGAATCGAATTTTCACAAATTTGATGTAGGGGACACACGACTTATCAACAAACCCATGGGGCTGACCGTGTGTCACACACAACCTAGACACACGCCTATGTGTCTACCGGTGTGGACAATTAGAAGGCTATTTACCAAGCCAATTACCACCCTGAAACATAAACACACTTATACCACCACAAGCAACACATAGCATGGAAATAGTACACTATGAAGAATCACTAAATCATCATTCATACACTTTACATTTCACTCCATCAATTGCATGAACTTTCACCTAATAAAACTCATCATCATTTAATATATGAAACTTGACAAATATTGGCCAATCCCCAATGGCCATTTACAAAATGAGTGTATAATATTAATAGCCAACACTTTGGCTTTCAAATATGACATAACACAAAATGACCAAGTTCTTATACATGCCATACTCAAAATAAATCAACTTTACTATACCAAAAGAATGATTAATAGTGTGATCCGAGCTCCGACGTTCTACGATCCCCAAGCTAACTTGGTGATACTACAAGGAAAAGAGAAAAGAGGGAGGTAAGCATATAGCTTAGTAAGTTTGCATGAATTAAAATAGCAACATAAGGGTTCATAATAACATCCATTCATCTCATTAAACAATAACAACGCAAGTTCTCAAGTACTTTGACATACTTACTCATACTTACTCATACCCATCACATATCACATTACGGTTTCATAACTGAAATTTTACTCCTGGGTACCTGTATCACTAAATATATAGTTTAGCACTTAATGCTATCTTGAACATAAACTTAACTCATATTCATCCTTAACTTAAATGTAGCTCCTTGCCTGTTGAACTGTTCGAAATATCGGAGGATACTCCATCTCATCATACATGTATTACAATGCAAATGCCATATCCCATATATGGTCTTACATGGGATCACCTCTTGATGTCGATGCCATATCCCAGATATGGTCTGACCCGGGATCTCATATCTCAATGTCGATGCCATGTCCTAGACATGGTCTTATATGAAATCGTACATAGATGTCGATGCCATGTCCCAAACATGGTCTTATACGAGATCTTCCTTCAGTGCCGAGGCCATGTTCCAGACATGGTTTTATACGGGACCTTTCTTTATTCGGTGCCGATGCCATGTCCCAGACATGGTCTTACATGGGGCCTTCCTTATCTCATGTTGTGATATAGGTATCCTTGTTTTCCGAACGCTCAACCGGGACTTCAACTTAACTTAATCTTATTATAATTTCGTCAATGCATCATTAATCAATCTCATGGAAATAATATACATTTCTCGTATCATAAAGCAATTAAATACATAATAACATTATGTAGCTTTAATTTCACACAAACTTACCTCGGTACTCAAAATGTGTGTAGGTATTCGATTTAGTCCACAACCTTATTCTTGCCTCGGTTTTGGTCTCGACTTTGTGTTTCTTGATCTATAATAACAATTTCACTTGTTTAATACTCACATTGACTAAATTGACCCATGAATCATATTTTGGAAAAATTATAATTTTGCCCCTAAACTTTTACATAATTACACTTTTGCCCCTAGGCTCGTAAAATGATTTTTATTTAACTTTCTTGTATTTTAAGCCTACCTGAATCATTTTCTTAACTACAACAATGCTTCATTTCCATTAATTCACTCATGTATGACCATTTTTATAACTTTTTACAATTTGGTCCTTTATGCATTTTTCATGAAAATCACTTAGAAAAAGATGCTTATCATACATCAAACTTTCACATTCTTTCATAAATTATCAAAATACATGCATTCCATACATGGGTAAATTTTTGAACTTAAACCCTAGCTCAAAATACAGCTAGAAATAGCTAAATCGAGTTATGAGGATCTCAAAAATACGAAGAACATTAAAAACAAGGCTAGGATGTACTTACTATCAAGCTTGGAAGTTGAAGAAATCCTAGGTATGGTGGTCTTGTGATTTTCAACCAAGCTTGGAGAAGATGGAGAAGATGGACACCATTTTTGACTTATTTCCCCTTTTAATTCATTAATTAACCAAATGACCAAATTGCCCTTAAGGCCCCTTTCTTGAGATTTTTCATTCCCATGCCCATTTTTTTCCATGTTGACATTTAATGGTCTAATTGCTAAATAAAGACTTCTAATAATTTTTATAATTCTATTTCATACTTAAATCTTCTAGAATCTCATATTTTCTAATCTTTGAATTTAGTCCTAATAGGCAAATTGTTCACTAATTCATAAAATTTCTTCATAAAATTTTCACACAATCATGAAAACATATCATAAACCTCATAAAAATCATAAAACACATATTTCTACTTCAGATTTATGGTCTCGCAACCACTATTCTAACTAGGCCCTAAATTAGGCTACTACAATTCTCCCCCCTTAGGGATTTTCATCCCCGAAAATCTTACCAGTAAAGAGGTTTGGATACTGGTTTCTCATAGCCTCCCTATCCTCTCGGTAATCTCATAAGGTTTGATAAAACGCAGACTCAATTTTCCTTCTCAGCCAAATCTGAGAACTTTCTTCCATGGTGACACTTTCAAGAATACTTTATCACCAACTTGAAACTCGATCTCTTTTCGTTTCAAGTCCGAGTAGGATTTTTGTCTATCAGAAGCAGCTTTTAAATAATCACGAATTATTTTTACCTTCTCTTTAGTTTCTCTAACCAGATCAACCCCGTGAATCTGATTTTACTTGAGTTCAGACCAATACAAAGGCGTTCGGCACTTACGCCCATACACAGCCTCATAAGGCACCATTCTCAAACTCGACTGAAAATTGTTATTGTAGGCAAACTCCAGCAACGGTAAATACCTTTCCCAACTACCCTAAAACTTAAGAACACAACACCGTAGCATATCCTCAAGTATCTGTATTAATCTCTCTGACTGTCCGTCAGTTTGTGGGTGAAAAGCCGTACTAAAACTCAGCTTTGCGCCCAAAGCTTCTTGCAACTTTTTCCAAAATCGGGATGTGAACCTCGGATCTCTATCCGATATAATCTACAAAGGCACTCCATGTAGCCTTACAATCTCTGAAATATACAAATCTGCCAACTTATCTATAAGAGCCCGATTTAGGGCCTAGTCAGAATAGTGGTTGCAAAACCATAAATCTAAAGTAGAAATGTGTGTTTTATGATTTTTATGCGGCTTATGATGTGCTTGCATGATTTTGTGAAAAGTTCATAAAGAAATTTTATTAATTAGTGATCAAGTTGTCCATTAGGACTAAATTGCAAAGGTTAGAAAATATGAGATTCTAGAAGATTTAAGTATGAAATAGAATTATAAAAATTATTAGAGGTCCTTATTTAGCAGTTAGACCATTAAATGTCAAGATGGACAAAAATGGACATGGGAACGAAAAATCTTAAGGAAAGGGTCTTAAGGGCATTTTAGTCATTTGGTTTATTAATGAATTAAAAGGGAAAAAGAAGTAAAAAATGAGTGTCCATCTTCTTCACCATAGCCAAATTTTAAAAGCCCTCCATAGCTAGGGTTTCTTCAACTTTCAATCTTGATTATAAGTACCTTTTAGCCCTGTTTTTAATGTTCTTCGTATTTTTGAAATCCTCGTAGCTTGATTTAGCTATTTCTAGCTATATTTTGAGCTAGGGTTTATGTTCAAAAATGTACCCATGTATGACATGCATGTATTTTGATGTTTCATGGAAGAATATGAAATTTTGATGTATGATAAACATCTTTTTCTAAGTGATTTTCATGAAAAATGCATAAAAAGACCAAATTATAAAAGTTATAAAAATGGTCACACATGAGCTAAATATAGAAATTAGGGGCTGTTGTAGTTAAGAAAATGATTTGGCTAGGCTTGAAATAAAAGAAAGTTGAATAAAAATCATTTTACGAGCCTAGAGGTAAAAGTGTAATTATGTAAAAATTTAGGGACAAAATTAAAATTTTTCCAAAGTATGATTCATGGGTCAATTTAGTTAATGTGAGTATTAAACAAGTAAACTTTCTATCATAGATCAAGAACCACGAAGCCAGGACCAAAACCGAGGGAAGAATAAGATTTCGGACTAAATCAAATACCTACACATATTTTGAGTTCCGAGGTAAGTTTGTGTGAAATTGAAGCTACATATGTTACTAGGTTCTAAATTCTTATTTATATTAGAGATGTATATTATTTTCCATGAAATTGATTAGTGATTTCTCAATAAAATTATAATGAGATAATGATAAGTTGAAGTCCCGGTTGAACATTCAGAATAACATGGATACCTATGTCACAACATGAGATAAGGAAGGTCCTGTATAAGGCCATGTCTGGGACATGGCATTGGCACTAAATGTAGGTTTTCTACACCTTGGACATAGCATCGGCACCAAACGTAGATCCCGTATAAGACCATGTTTGGGACATGGCATCGCATCGAATAAAGAAGGTCCCATATAAGACCATGTCTGGGACATGAGTTTGGCATCGAATAAGGAAGGTCCCGTATAAGACCATGTTTGGGACATGGCTTCCGCACCAAAGGAAGATCTCGTGTAAGACCACGTCTGGGACATGGCATCAATATCGAGTTAGGAGATCCCGTGTAAGACCATATTTGAGATATGGCATCGACATCAAGAGGTGATCCCACGTAAGACCATATCTGGGATATGGCATTGGCATCGTGATACATGTATGATGGGATTGAGTATCCTCTGATCTTTTAAGTAGTTCAACGGGCAAAAGAGTTAAGTATGTAAAGATGATAAGGAGATAAGTTATACAAGGATGACAAAGAGTTCCATTTAAGTTAAGGATTATAACGACTTAAGTTTATGTTCAAGATAGCATAAGTGCTAAATTATGTGTTGAAGTGATACAAGTACCATGAGTAAAATTATGAGTTATGAAAATCGTATTGTGATATGTGATGGATAAGAATAATTATGAGTAAGTATGTTTAAGTTTTTGAGAATTTGTGCTGTTATTGCTCTATGAGATGAATGGAGTTTTCCATGAGTACTTATGTTGCTATTTTAATTCATGCTAACTTACAAAGCTATATGCTTACCTCTCTTTTTTCCCTTCTTCCTTGTAGTATCGCCAAGCTAGCTCGGGGATTGTAGAACGTTGGAGCTCGGATCACACTATCAACCATTCTTTTGGTATAGTAAAGTTAATTTATTTTGAGTATGGCATGTATATGAACTTGGTCATTTTGTGTTATGTCATATTTGAAAGCCAAAGTGTTGGCTACTAATGTCATACACTCATTTTGTATATGGCCATTAGGAATTGGACGATATTTGTCAAGTTTCACAATTTAATAGAGATGAGTTTTATGAAGTGAAAGTTCATGCAAATGATAGAGTAAATTGTGATGTGTATGAATGATGATTAGTGGTTCTTCATAGTGTATTATTTCCATGTTATGTGTTGCTTGTGTGGGTATATGTGTGTTTATGTTTCAGGGTGGCAATTGGCCTGGAGAATAGCCTTCTAATTGTGCACACGGGTAGAAACATGGGCGTGTGTTTATGTCATGTGCGACACATGGTCAGCCTCATGGTGTGTTGATAGGCCGCGTGTCCCCTGCATCAAATTTGAGAGAATTCGATTCGTCACACAGGCCAACACATAGGCGTGTGCCTAGGCCGTGTGCCCTTAAGAGGTTGCTGACGTCATAAACAAAATACCCAGGTTTTGACACATGGGTAAGGACACGAGCGTGTCTAGGCCGTGCGAGGGACACGGGCCATTGACACGGGTGTGTGCCCGGCCGTGTGAAAACCCCTGTAGGTTTGAAATGAAAAATAAATTCCACATGGGCTAGGGACATGGGCGTGTTTGACCACATGGCCTACCCACACGGGCATGTCCCATCTCACACGAGTGTATGGCCCTATTTAGGTAAAAAATTTCTAAGTGTGCAAAAGTTTCCGGTTAAGTTTTGAAACCCTCCGTATGCATGTTTAGGGCCTCGTAGGACCATAATAAGTATGATATGAATGCGAATGAGAAGTTTTAAGTTGAAAGAAAATTTTATAGCCTAAAGTTGTATATTCAAGCAAGTTAAGTCTAGTAATGCCTTGTACCCGATTCTGGAGTTGAATATGAGTAAGGGGTGTCACATTTAATGATACCAGAGCTATAGTTTAGTCGGTTCTCAGACTAACATAGCGTATACATGAGTCTAGCTATACATGCCATACATATGAGTATTTATATAATGATAGTGTGATGACTCTTGACGAATTAAATTGTGTTTCCATATAGTAAATGGATCTCGATAGAGTTGTGGCAGATGATGTAGAAAGTAACGCATCGGCTCTCGCTGAAGGGACTATGCCGAATGAAAATGTGAATAGACCTATGACCGTGAGTTAGAGAGGAGGAGAAGAGGCTAGGGAAGCCTTTCTCCACATGATGAATGCATGGTACACAGAGTTCGTTCGTACAAACTCGAATGCACAGCCCCCTCCACCCTCACCTATTCCTCAGCCTACCCCTGTAGCTCCCCAAGTGGTAGAAGTGGTAAGAAGAGAAAAGCCTTCGGTTGATAGAATCCGGAAACAAGGAGCCAAGGAATTCCGGGCTAGTAAAGACAACGATCTGGAGAGGGCAGAATTTTTGCTTGAGAATACCATCAGGGCATTTGATAAGTTATCTTGCACACCTGAAGAGTGCAAGAAGTGTGTGGTGTCTCTTTTGAGGGATTCAAGCTTATCAGTGGTGGAACACCCTTGTGTTGGTTGTACCAAGGGAAAAGATTACATGGGTTTTTTCCAAGAAGAATTTTGAAAGAAGTATATTAGCCAAAGATTCATTAATCAGAAGAGAAAAGAATTCCTTGAACTGAAACAAGGTAAGACAATAGTAACTAAGTATGAGCATAAGTTTGTGAGACTCAAAAAATATGCTCGAGAGTGTGTATCCACTGAAGCCATCATGAGTAAAAGGTTTGAGGATGGATTATATGAAGATATCTGATTGTTCGTCGGGGTTCTGGAATTGAAGGAATTTATTGTATTAGTAGATCGAGCTTACAAAGTTGAAGAGTTGGTTAAAGAGAAAAGAAAAGATGAGATGGACTCTCATGACTCAAGAAAGAGACAAATGAGTAAGTCATTTCAATCTTCATGTAAGAAGTCAAGGGATCTTACCACATGATCAGCCACTTCAGCTGGGTTTCCAAATCGAGGTAAGAGTAAACAGTATGCAGGGTCTAAAGCTCAGACCACTTTAGTTGCTAGTGTTGGGAACACACGACCAAATCGACCGGAATGTCCACAGTGTGGTAGACATCATCCTAGTGAGTGCCGAGCTCATGAAAGGGTCTGTTTTAAATGCGGTTCCCCAGATCATTATATTAGAGAGTGCCCTGAGATGGTTAAAAAAGAGAAAATTTAGAGTGCGAGATCGAGAAGCACTACTAGAGGGAGACTGCAGAGAAACCCAAGAAGCAAAACGAGGAGAAAGAATTCACCCAAAGAATAGACTGCAAGGCTCAAGGGTAGATCGCCTGCGAGGACTTACGCTATTCACGCTCGCGAAGAGGCGTCATCCTATGATGTAATTACAAGTATATTTTCTCTCCATGATACTAATGTTGTTGCTTTAATTGATCCAGGGTCTACCCATTCATATATTTGCATGAAATTAGTATCTATTATGAGCATGCCTGTAGAGTCCATAGAATTCGTGATAAAAGTGTCCAATCCTTTAGGCAAAAGTGTATTAGTTGATAACGTATGCAAAGATTGCCCATTGATGATTAAAGGTCATTATTTTAAGGCAAATCTCATGCTATTTCCATTTGATGAAGTTGATATAGTTCTTGGTATGGACTGGTTAACCACTTATGATGTGACAGTAAATGGTGGAAAGAAATACATTGAATTGAGATGTGAAAATGGGGACACTCTTCGTATTGAATCAGATGAACAAGGCAGATCGCCTGTAGTGGTCTCTCATATGTTTGCTCAAAGGTATGCAAGAAAGGGGTATGAAGCATATATTGCTTTTGTTATGAATGCTAAATAAACTGAGTTAAAGATTGAATCAGTACCGATAGTATCTGAGTATCCAGATGTATTCCCAAAAGAATTGTTAGGGTTGCCTCCAGTTAGAGAGGTTGAGTTTGGCATTGAGTTAGCTCCTGGTACTGCACCTATATCGATTGCTCCATACAGAATGAATCCAACTGAGTTGAAGGAATTGAAGGCATAGTTGCAAGAGTTGGTGGATAAAGGTTTTCCCAGACTGAGTTACTCTTCGTGGGGTGCTCCAGTGCTATTTGTGAAAAAGAAAGATGGTTCCATGAGATTGTGTATAGATTACCGACAGTTTAATAAGGTTAACTTGAAGAACAAATACCCATTGCCAAGGATCGACAATTTGTTTGATCAATTGAGGGGAGCCACTGTGTTTTCCAAGATAGATTTGAGTTCGGGATATTACCAGTTGAGAGTAATGGACTTAGATGCGCCGAAGACTACTTTTCGGACGAGGTATGGGCACTATGAATTTTTTCTTATGCCTTTTGGCTTAACAAATGCCCCTATTGTCTTTATAGATTTAATAAACCCTATATTTCGGTCATTGATATATTCTCGTGATGAGCATGAACATGCCGAACATTTGAGGATGGTTTTACAGATTTTGTGAGATAATCTGCTGTATGCCAAGTTTAGAAAAAGTAAGTTTTGGCTCAAATAGGTTGGATTTTTAGGGCATATTGTCTCGGGAGATGGAATCTGAGTCGACCCAAGTAAGATTTCATCTATTGTTGAATGGAAACTGTCGAGGAATGTATCCGAGGTCAGAGGTTTTTTGGCCTAGCTGGCTATTACAGACGATTTGTCAATGGATTCCCTATGATAGCTACATCGATGACAAGGCTATTACAGAAAGATGTAAAGTTTTAATGGACAGATAAGTGTCAATAGAGTTTCGAGAAACTAAAGGCATTGTTGACAGAGGCTCAAATTCTAGTGCAACCTGAACTGAGAAAAGAATTTGTGATCTACAGCGATGCATCCTTGAATGGATTGGACTATGTGCTTATGCAAGAAGAGAAGGTGATAGCATATGCCTTGAGATAATTAAAGCCGAATGAGAAGAATTACCCGACACATGATTTAGAGTTAGCTGCCATTGTGTTTGCATTAAAGATATGGAGGCACCATTTGTATGGTGAAAGATGTCGGATATTCACCGATCACAAAAGTTTAAAGTACTTGATGACTCAAAAGGAATTGAACTTAAGGCAACGAAGATGGTTAGAGCTAATAAAGGATTATGAGCTAGTCATTGATTACCACTCGGGAAAGGCGAATGTAGTCGCTGATGCTTTGAGTAGAAAATCCCTATTTGCATTGAGGGCTATGAATACACGGGTGACTTTGTCAGACAATGGTTCCATTCTAACTGAGTTGAGGGCTAGACCGATGTTCCTTCAAGAGATTTACGAGGCTCAGAAAGATGTCAATGACTTGCAAGCCAAAAGAGTTCAGTGCGAGTTGGGTGTTGAATTTGACTTTCGAATCAAGTCTGACGGATGTCTGATGTTCAGAGATAGAATTTGTGTACCGAGAAATGATGAGCTTATTCGAAAGATTTTGCACGAGGCACATAATGGATGCCTATCCATACATCCGGATAACACGAAAATGTATAATGACTTGAAGAAATTGTATTGGCGGCCGATTATGAAGAAAGATATTTTTGAGTTTGTATTAAGATGCTTAATTTGTCAGCAAGTAAAGGCCAAACACCAAGTTCCTTCGGGTTTGCTTCAACCTATTACGATTCCCGAGTGGAAATGGGACCGTGTTACCATGGACTTTGTAACGGGCTTTCCATTAACACTGAACAAGAAAGATGCCGTATGGGTTGTGGTAGATAGACTTACGAAGTCGGCCCATTTCATACCTGTATGTGTCAACTATTCACTTGATAAGTTGGCAAACTTGTATGTTTCTGAGATTGTAAGGCTTCATGGAGTGCCTTTGTCGATTATATCAGATAGAGATTCGAGATTCACATCCTGATTTTGGAAAAAGTTGCAAGAGGCTTTAGGCACAAAGTTGAGTTTTAGTACAGCTTTTCACCCCCAAACCGATGGGCAGTCGGAGAGGTTAATACAGATACTTGAGGATATGCTCCGGTGTTGTGTACTTGAGTTTCAGGGTAATTGGTAAAAGTGCTTACCGTTGGTAGAATTTGCCTATAATAACAATTTTTAGTCGAGTTTGAAAATGGCGCCTTATGAGGCTTTGTATGGGCGTATGTGTCGAATGCCTTTATATTGGACTGAACTTAAGGAAAATCAGATTTAGGGGTTGATCTGGTTAGCGAAACCGAAGAGAAAGTAAGGGTGATTCGAGATTGTTTAAAAGCTACTTTCGATAGAAAAAAATACTACTCAGACTTGAAACGAAAAGTGATCAAATTTCAAGTTGGTGATAAGGTGTTCTTGAAAGTGTCACCATGGAAGAAAGTTCTCAGATTTGGCCGGAAAGGCAAATTGAGTGTAACAGCCTGGTTTAGGGGCTAGTCAGAACAGTGGTCTTGGGACCACTAATCTGGGGATGGAGAAAATTATTTTAATTTTATTTCATGGGCTATGACATGATTATAAGGGTGCATGAAAATTTTGGCACTTTAATTTTAGTGATTTCATGCTTAATCGCGAAAAAGGACTAAATTTGTAACACCCCGTACCTGAGTCCGATACTAGGACGGGATACGAGACATTACCATGCTTGAACTCACTTAAACATACACTTATGGGCTGTAAAATTTCGTTCCGACTTAAAAACTTCTCTTTCTTAGTCTAATCATACATTCCATGGGCCTGCAAGGCCTTAAGCACTTATCCGAAAACTTTCAGAACTTAATCGAAAACTCTTCTTTGAAGCAGGATTCACACGCCCATGTAAGTTGGAACATGCCCGTGTACCCTTAAACACGCCCATGTATTCAAACCGTGGGGCGTTACTGACTATATTTACATGGCCTTGACACATCCGTGGGCTTAGACCGTGTATTATTCCTTGATATACTGACTTGATAACATGGCCTGGGGCACACGCCCATGTTCTAACCGTGTGTCATAAACGGCTCATACAACCGGCCGTGGAATTTGACCGTGGCCTATCTTGACTTACAACAATAAGGTGTAGGGTACACACGGCCTAGACACATGCCCGTGCGTCCAATCGTGTGGGCAGTTAGAGGCTATTTACCAAGCCAATTGCCACCCTGAAATCAAGATCAATCCAATACATTTCAAGAACAATACTACATGCTTCATTGAATTTAATAACATACACACTTAGTCAATTTTGGCCAATCACTTAGCCATATACAAAAGAATAATAACTTGATAGCCTATATAATGGCCCTTCTTAAAACATATTCTCAAAATGAATGCTTCCTATACATGCCATACTTAGTAAAATAACATAACTATACCTAAAATAGTGATTGATAGTGTGCTACGAGCTCCGACTCCAACGATCCACAAGTTAGCTTGGCGTGACTACATAGAAAGAAAGAATTAAAGACGTCAGTATTTAGCTTAGTAAGTTTACATGTAAAGCACATATCAATATACTGGCTTAATATAAACCATTTGACATAATAATGGTATCATAAATTTCAGCTATAGAGCTTACTTACTCATACTGATTCTTATATGTCTCATGATACTTACTATTCTCATACTTGTAAGGTAAACAAGGTACCTGTATCACTTGATCACATTGATCAGCATACTTTAATACAATAATCATGATCTCTAATACATCATTCATAACATAAATAATACTCAATTTCAACTGGATAATAGCTATGCTTACTTATCTTTCTTGTTATCTCATTTTAACTTTACTCATTTGCCCGATGAATATCTGCGAATAACCAAGGATACTAAATCTCACCTCACGTAACTTAATGCCAAAGCCATATCCTAGATACGATCTTACATGGAAAATCTCATCTTAGTTTTGAGGCCATGTCTTGACATGGACTTATACGAAGTCTTTCTGGTGAACTGGTCAATGCCGAGCCTTGGCTGGGCTCACATGAAATCTTTCTTATTCTCACCAATGCCATGCCTTGGATTGGACTTACATGGGATCTCTTTCTCTTGATAGCTTTTCAATGCCAAGACTTGTCTTGGATTTACCTGATAACTGTTCAATGCCAAGCTTGCCTTGGACTTACATGATAACTGTTCAATGCTAAGCTTGCCTTGGACTTACATGATAACTCTGTTCAATGCCAAGCTTGCCTTGGACTTACATGATAACTGTTCAATGCCAAGCTTGCCCTGGACTTTCATGATAACTATTCAATGCCAAGCTTGCCTTGGACTTACATGATAACTGTTCAATGCCAAGCTTGCCTTGGACTTACATGATAACTCTTCAATGCCAAGCTTGCACTAGACTTACATGATATCTTTGCTTGATTACCGATGCCATGCCTTGGCTTGGTCTTATACAGACTTTCTTATCTCATGTGGTGGATCGAGTAACCTGGGAAATTCATCTTCAATCGGGACTTGCTCATACTTAATCTCATTGACTTCTTTGTTTAACATAGCATTAAGCATTCCATGGAAATAATGTACATCATACTAAGCAATTCAATGATAGAAATCATAAAGCTGAGAAATTATACGGACTTACCTTAATATACAAAATGTATATAGATATACAAACTTACCTCAATATACGGTGGCTCCTTTGAATTGATCGAACAAATCATTGACCCTAGGCAATGGGTACTTGTTCTTGACTTTCACTTTATTATGTCTATGCACAATCTCATGGTGCCATCTTTCTTTTTCACAAATAAAGTCGGAGCACCCCATGGTGAACAACTTGATCTTGCAAAGCCTTTAGCAGTCAATTCTTGCAATTGTAACTTCAACTCTTTTAACTCTGTTGGAGCCATTCTGTAAGGAGTAATAGATTTTGGTACAGTATCGGGAGCTAGCTTAATACTGAACTCAACCTCTCTAACTGGTGGTAGTCCTGGCAATTCCTTAGGAAAAACATCCAAGTACTCACATACTATCGGCACTGACTCAATATTTAACTCTGCTTCTCTATCATTCATCACAAAGGCCAGATATGCCTCATACCTTTTTCTTATGTATCTATGTGCTGCCATATGAGAAATCATTACCGACGATTCACCTCGTTCATCTGATTCTATATGGAGAGTGTCCCCATTCTCACATCTCATCGCAATGTATTTCTTCCCACTATTAACTATTACATCATGGGCAGTTAACCAGTGCATACCAAGAATGAGGTCAAACTCATCAAATGGTAACAACATAAGATTTGCTTTAAAGCAATGACCTCTAATCATTAATGGACAATCTTTACATACTTTATCAACTAACACACTCTTCCTAAAGGAGTAGACACCTTAACCATAAATTCTATAGAATCTATAGGCATACTCAAACCGGATACTAATTTCATGCATGTGTAAGAGTGTGTGGATTCGAGATCTATTATAGCAATAACTTTGCTATCAAAAAGAGAAAAGGTACCCGTAATAACATCATGAGAAGATGCCACTTCGCGAGCACGAATGGCATAAGTCCTCGCAGACGCTCTACCCTCGGGTCTTGCGGGCTACTCTCGAGGGTTACCTCTTCCACTTGCCCCACTTCCCAGGTTTCTCTGCGGTCTTCCTCGGACCATACTCCAGGATCTCGGGTTCTGAGTTCTCTCTTCTTTCATCATCTCTGGACAATCTTTTATATAGTGGTCTTGGGAACCACATCTAAAACATGCATTTTCATGTGCTCTGTATTCTCCAAGATGACGTCTGCCACACTGTGGGCATTCGGGTCTATCAGATCAAATATTCCCTACACTTGCAACTGAAGTAGTCTATGCTTTATTCCCCGAATACTGCTTGCTCCTTCCTTGAAAACTCAGTGGAAGTAGCCGATCGGGTAGGGAAATCTCTTGACTTCTTGGATGAGGATTGGAATGACTTATTCCACTGTCTCTTTCTAGAGTCACGAGACTCCATTTCAAATTTTCTCTTCTCCTTTACTAGCTCTTTGACTTTACAAGCCATCTCTACTAGCACCATGAATTCCTTTAGTTCTAAGACAACAACAAACAATTTGATGTCATCATTTAATCCATCTTCAAATCTTTTACTCATGATGGCCTTAGTGGACACACATTCTCGAGCGTATTTGCTGAGTCGTACAAATTCACGCTCATAATCAGTCACACACATCTTGCCTTGCTTCAGTTCTAGGAATTCCTTCCTTTTCTGATTGATAAATCTTTGACTGATGTACTTCTTTCTAAACTCTTCTTGAAAGAATTCCCATGTAATCTTCTCTTTTGGGACTACTGATACCAAAGTGTTCCACCATTGATAGACAAAATCTCTTAAAAGAGAAACTACACATTTCATGCATTCCTCAGGTGTGCAGGACAGCTCATTAAATACCCTGATGGTATTTTCTATCCAAACCTCAGCTTTTTCCGGATCATCATCTTTTCTAGCCTTGAATTCTTCTTCCCTATAATTTCTGATCCTATCAACTGGAGGTTTATCTCCTCTTACCACCTCTATACTTGATGGGCTACTGGAGTAGGTTGTGGAACAGGCGAGGGTGGAGGGGGTTGTGCGTTCGGGTTCGTACGAACGAACTCTGTATACCACGTATTCATCATATGGAGGAAGGCTTCTCTAGCCTCTTCTCCTCCTCCTTGACTCACCGTAGTGGGTCTATTCTTATTCTCATTCGGCACCGTCCCTTCTGCGGGAGCTGGCGCGTTACTGTCTACATCATCCACCACAGCTCTTTCGGGATCCATTTACTATATGTATAAACATAATTTAAGTCATCAGGAGTCATCACACTATCATTACAAAAACATTCGTATGTATGGCATGTATAGGTAGCCTCGTGCTCATGCTACGTTAGTCCTAGAACCGACTAAACCGTAGCTTTGATACCACTAAATGTAACACCCCATACATGAGTCTGATACTAGGACTGGATACGAGACATTACCATGCTTGAACTTACTTAAACATATAGTTACGGGCTGTAAAATTTTGTTCTAACTGAAAAACTTCTCTTTCTTAGTCTAATCATACATTCCATGGGCCTGCGAGGCCTTAAACACTTATCTGAAAACTTTTGAAACTTAATTGAAAACTCTTCTTTGAAGCAGGATTCACACGCCCATGTGAGTTGGAACACGCCCGTGTACCCTTAAACACGCCCATGTATTCAAACTGTGGGGCGTTACTGATTATATTCACACGGCCTTGACACACCCGTGCGTCTAGACCGTGTGTTATTCCTTGATATACTGACTTGATCACACGGCCTGGGGCACACGCCCATGTTCTAACCGTGTGTCATACACGGATCATACAAACGGCCGTGGAATTTGACCGTGGCCTATCCTGAATTACAACAATAAGGTGCAGGGTACACACGGCCTAGACACATGCCCGTGCATCCAATTGTATGGGCACTCAGAGGCTATTTACTAGGCCAATTGCCACCCTGAAATCAAGATCAATCCAATACATTTCATGAACAATACTACATGCTTCATTGAATTTTATAACATACACACTTAGTCAATTTTGGCCAATCACTTAGCTATATACAAAAGAATAATAACTTGATAGTCTATATAATGGCCCTTCTTAAAACATATTCTCAAAATGAATGCTTCCTATACATGCCATACTTAGTAAAATAACATGACTATACCCAAAATAGTGATTGATAGTGTGCTACGAGATCCAACTCCAGCGATCCACAAGTTATCTTGGCGGGACTACATAGAAAGAAAGAATTAAAGACGTAGCATTTAGCTTAGTAAGTTTGCATGTAAAGCACATATCAATATACTTGCTTAATATAAACCATTTGACATAATAATGGTATCATAAATTTCAGCTATAGAGCTTACTTACTCATACTGATTCTTATATGTCTCATTATACTTACTATTCTCATACTTGTAAGGTAAACAAGGTACCTATATCACTTGATCACATTGATCAGCATACTTTAATATAATAATCATGATCTCTAATACATCATTCATAACATAAATAATACTCAATTTCAACTTGATAATAGCTATGCTTACTTATCTTTCTTGTTATCTCCTTTTAACTTTACTTATTTGCTCGATGAATTTCTGCGAATAACTGAGTATACTAAATCTCATCTCACGTAACTTAATGCCAAAGCCATATCCTAGATACGACCTTACATGGAATATCTCATCTTGGTTTTGAGGCCATGTCTTGACATGGACTTATACGAAGTCTTTCTCGTGAACTGGTCAATGCCGAGCCTTGCCTGGGACTTACATGAAATCTATCTTGTTCTCACCAATGCCATGCCTTGGATTGGACTTACATGGGATCTCTTTCTCTTGATAGCTTTTCAATGCCAAGATTTGTCTTGGACTTACCTGATAATTGTTCAATGCTAAGCTTGCCCTGTACTTACATGATAACTGTTCAATGATAAGCTTGCCTTGGACTTACTTGATAACTCTGTTCAATGCCAAGCTTGCCTTGGACTTACATGATAACTGTTCAATGCCAAGCTTGCCTTGGACTTTCATAATAACTATTCAATGCCAAGCTTGCCTTGGACTTATATGATAACTGTTCAATGCCAAGCTTGCCTTGGACTTACATGATAACTCTTCAATGCCAAGCTTGCCCTGTACTTACATGATATCTCTGCTTGATTACCGATGCCATGCCTTGGCTTGGTCTTATACGGACTTTCTTATCTCATGTGGCGGATCGAGTAACCTGGGAAATTCATCTTCAATCAGGACTTGCTTATACCTAATCTCATTGACTTCTTTGTTTAACATAGCATTAAGAATTCCATGGAAATAATGTACATTATACTAAGCAATTCAATGATAGAAATCATACAAACTTACCTCAATATACAAAATGTATGTAGATATGCAATTTAGTCCTCGACTTTGTTCTTGCATCGGTTTCGATCGAGGCATCGTTTTTCTTGATCTATAATCATAAATAGACTATTTAATACTCACATTGACTAAATTGACTCTTTACTCATACTTTGGCAAAATTACTATTTTACCCCTAAACTTTCTCATATTTGCAGTTTTGCCCCAAGGCTCGTAAAATGATTCTCATTCAACTTTCTTAAACTTAATGATTAGCTGATTAATAATCTCAACTATAGCAATATCAAAATCCCTCTATTTCTACCATGTATGGTCAATCTCATAACTTGTACGAACTAGTCCCTATAGAGTCTCCAAATTTTCGGCACAAGGGGGAAGAAGATGATTAGATTTTTATCATCTTTTTCCCTTTTTAATCATTTAATAGATAAATGACCAAAATGCCCTTCTCTTTAAAATCTTCCATTTTACTAACTCATGCCCAATTTTGTCCAAAAATTATAATTTGGGCAAATTGCTATTTAAGGGCTTCTAATTAATAATCCTAAGCTATTTCATACAAAAAGCTTCTAGACACTCATAATTTGCAACTTTTGCAATTTAGTCCTTTTTGAACCTTTCAACCTCAATTTAACAAAATTGTTTCATGAAACTTCCACACTAGCATGCAAACATGGCATAAACCTTAAAAACTCATAAATTCACCTCGGATCCGTGGTCTTGCACTGATAAACCGTAATTATAACATATTTTAAACCCACATTTAGTATGCTTTTAGATGAATTATCCCTTGATTTATGTAAAAAAGTGCTTTTATTCCTTTCTTTTCTTGTCTTATACCCAGGAAAGCACCCGAGGATGAAAAGAACATAAAACGGGCCCAAAACAGAGTAAATGGGCCATATCAAGAAATCGACACGGCCTGGCCCAAAGATCACACGGCCATGCCTCATCAAGCATCTAGAACACGGTCTAACCCCGATTTGTACTGTCGTGCCTCATTAAAGAAGTCCGAGCACGGCTTGACCATGATCTACACGGGCGTATGCCATGGCCGTGTCCCTGTTGCTGAAAAGAGTAATTTCACTCGGATTTGGATACTTAGGGAGAAAGAAACATATTACAAGCGCCTATATAAACCCCTTAGGTACCAACTGAAAAGAGGGCAGTTAGCTAGGCCAATGAGCCAAGCCAAAAAGGTCAGAGTTGTGGGAATCACTCGAAGGAAGCTAGTTGATCTGTCTCAAGAAGCCGGAGTTCTACTCAAGACGACAGATTTCTCCTTCAATTCCTTCTGGGAGTTTTAGGGATTTCTTATGTTTTGTTTTATCTTTTCTCTTGAGATGTTTTCTTACTTTGTTATGAACTAAACCCTTTAGATACCTGAAGGGGATGAAACCTATGATGGATCTTGTTATTATTTTCTAAATTATATGATAAATACTTAGTTTGTTCTTAATTATGCATGCTTAATCTAAATTTGATATGCTTAGGTGGAGGAGGAATAGACCCTACCTAAGAGTAGATCTAGCATAGTTAAGCGGAGTTGATCGCACGCCTAGAGATAGGGTGACGAGATTTTTTCGGATTAGGGTGAAACCTAATATGGGAGTCCATAGATCGATTTACTGCTATTCTAGGTGGTTATTATAGGAGAACGAGAGTTCCACTAATTAACCTAGGGTTAGGCGTTATTCGCCTCGAGAGAGGGTTTAATATACGTTAGGGAGTCTTACGGATCAAACTAAGTAAATAAATCATATGGTTCAGGGTTTAATAACAAGTGAAGTCTAGGTGGATTCTTCCTGAGGGTATCATCCTAATCAACTGAGTTATTCCTAAAGTTATTTTCCCAATTCGTTCTTTCTGTCTTTATGTCTTTAGCTTAGTTATTCGTTAAGTTTAGATTAAATCAACTTCACTTTATTTTAGGCTAAATAATAAAAAGAAAGTTAGTATTAGTACTTTTAGTTCCTTTGGGTTTGATAATCCGGTCTTGCCTAAGCTATACTACTGTTCCATAGGTACACTTGCCTTTAAATCGCTATCAGAGTTAGTTTCCAGGTTTGATCATTCTCTTTATAAATTTTAATACTTTGACCACAGCGATCAAGTTTTTGGCGCCGTTGCTGGGGAACTAAAATATTAAGAAAGCTCTATTTCTATTACTTTAGCCATTATTTTTATTTTTCGCAATTTATTTTTATTTTTTATTTTTTTAGGTTAAATTTTAATTTTTGCTAAACATTCTTTCCTTCTTTCTTTTCCTAGCAGGTACCTCTAGTTTATGACTAGATGGAACCCGAGAAGACAACTAGTATACAACAGTGAAATTGAAGCGACCATTTGTAGAGGACTCGCAGAGAAATTAGGCGAGCCCCAGATTATATAGAGGAAAATCAAGAAGTCAGATCCAATCCTACTGAAGGGATGGATGAACATAATCCAGAACCCCACGATGTGGGGGAACGCAATGCTCCACATACAATGTTTGATTACACTAAACCACATTTAACAGGAGCAGAATCGAGTGTTGTTAAGCCTGCTATAGCTGCTAATAATTTTGAATTAAAGCCTAGCACAATACAAATGATTCAACAGTTTGTTCAATTTGATGGCTTGCAGGACGAAAACCCAAATACTCATATAGCTAATTTCTTAGAGTTTTGTGATACCTTTAAAATAAATGGCGTTTCTGATGATGCCATACATCTTCTGTTATTTCCATTTTCAGCCAAACAGTGGTTAAACTCGTTACCACGAGGGTCAATCACTACATGGGAACAAATGACCGAAAAAGTTTTATTAGAATATTTCCCCCCAGCCAAAACGGCCAAATTACGGAATGATATCTCTTCTTTTGTGCAGATGGATTTGGAGACATTATACGACACATGGGAGAGATACAAGGATCTCTTGAGAAGGTGTCCGCATCATGGTCTACCCTTGTGGCTATAAGTCTAAACATGCTATAACAGTGTAAACCCTCAACGAGACAACTAATTGATTCAGCCGCCGGTGGAACCCTAAACAATAAAACTCCTAAATCAGCATACGAATTCATTGAAGAGATGTCACTGAATAACTATCAGTGGCAAGTTACAAGGACGAAACCGACAAAATCAGCCGGAGCTTTCAACATAGACATAGTGACCATGCTATCAACACAAATGGAGATGATGAATAAAAAGCTTGATAGTTTGTGTTCTTCGCAGGTTCATCTAGTAATGCATTGTGATGCAAGTGGAACTGTGGCGAATTCTGAGTACCCACCCTACCAACCGGGAGTAGAGAACGAACAGATAAACTATATAGGTAACAATTTTAGATCTAATAATCCATATAGTAATACTTACAATCCAGGTTGGAGGAACCACCCAAATTTTTCGTGGGGAGGTCAAGGAAATCAAGGAAACAAAAGGCAACAACCTTCTCAAAACTTCCAAAATCAGCCATATCTGTAAAAGAAGAAGCCAACCCTTGAGGAGATGTTGACAAAATTCATGCCAGACACAGAAAACTGTTTTCAAGATACTGAGGGAACCCTTAAAGATCAACAAGCATCAGTTGAAAAAATTACTGAGTCATTCGGGGAGCTCACTAAGTCGGTTGGACTACTTACTGAGATGATTTGTGAGATACGAACAGAAATGTTTTCTAAAGGAACAGAACAGGTAAAAGCAGTTACATTAAAAAGTGGAAAGGAATTAGTCGAACCAAAGAAACAAATCCCACACGAAGGTAACAAAGCAAGAGATGAGGGAGTTGAGGATGTAAATCTAGTTCGCGAAGAAAGTAAACCACCAATCCCATATCCAGCAAAGTTAAGGAAGGAACGATTAGATGCCCAATATGGTAAGTTTCTTGAAATTTTTAAACAAATACATATTAACTTACCTTTTGTTGAAGCCATTTCACAGATGCCGAAGTACTCAAAATTCTTAAAGGAACTCCTGATGAATAAAAGGAAGCTTGAAGAAGTGTCGATGATGGAACTTAATGAAGAATGCTCAGCCATCCTCCAAAACAAGTTACCAACCAAATTAAAAGACCCAGGAAGTTTTACTATCCCTTGTTTAATTGGTAGCCTAAATATTAAGAAAGTATTAGCTGATCTAGGTGCCAGTATGAATTTAATGCCTTACAAAATGTTCAAACAACTAAATCTTGGGGAACCAAAACGCACTAGGATGAGTATTCAATTAGCTGATAGATCCATTAAATATCCTAGAGGAGTTATCGAAGATGTCTTGGTGAAAATTGATAAATTCATTTTCCCTGTTGATTTTGTTGTGTTATTCATGGATGAAGACATTAATGTTCCCTTAATTTTAAGGCGTCCCTTTTTAGCTACTACTATAGCCGTTATTGATGTAGGTGACGAGAAACTTGCATTAAGGATAGGCGATGAAGAAATTAGTTTTCAATTTTATGATGCCATGCGATATTCTAAAGAGCAAGATGATTCATATTATTTTGTTGATACTACTGATCATATCATGCAAAATTCATTACAGGAAATCATACATGACGACACGATGGAACTGTGCTTGACTCAAGAAGAAGGGGAAGAAAATGAAGGAGATGAGATGAATTTAAATACATTGTCATTCAGACAAATGAAAGAATAAAACATTGGAAACAATGACGAAATAAAACAGAAATCTTCCATCGATGAGCCACCCAAATTGGAATTAAAGCAGTTGCGAATATGCATTCCTCGGGGACAATTCTACGCTACCAGTAATTATCTCTTCAAAACTAGAACCCAAGGAAAAAAGAGGAGTTGATATAGGTACTAAGAGAACATAAAAGGGCCATAGCTTGGAAAATATCTGACATCAAGGGTATAAGCCCCTCGTTCTGCACCCACAAAATTCTAATAGAAGAAGAATAGAAGCCATGTGTGCAGCACCAGAGACGACTAAACCCCAACATGAAAGAAGTGGTCAAAGCCGAGGTAATTAAACTTCTAGATGCAGGAATAATTTATCCTATTTTTTATAGTTCTTGGGTAAGTCCTGTGCAGTGGTTCCAAAGAAAGGACGAATGACTGTGGTGCCCAATGAAAGGAATGAGTTAAACCCCACGAGAACAATTACAGGTTAGAGAGTCTGTATAGACTATAGAAAGCTGAATGATGCCACCAGAAAAGATCACTTCCCTCTGCCCTTCATAGATCAAATGTTAGAAAGACTATCTGGGCATATGTACTATTGCTTCTTGGACAGACTCTCCGACTACTTCCAAATCCCCATAGCTCCTGAAGACCAAGAGAAGACAACATTTACATGCCATATGGTACGTTTGCTTATTGTAGAATGCCTTTTGGATTATGTAATGCTCCTGCTACTTTTCAGCAATGCATGTTGGCAATCTTTGACGAACTCGTGGAAGACATCATGGAGGTATTTATGGATGATTTCTCGGTATTCGATAATTCTTTCCATCTTTGCCTTAAAAATTTAAAACGAGTTCTAATGAGATGTGAGGAAACAAACCTTGTTTTAAATTGGGAAAAATGTCACTTTATGGTTAGAGATGGTATTGTATTAGGACATAAGATTTCTAGTAAGGGGATTGAGGTAGATAAAGCAAAGGTTGAAACAATAGAAAAATTACCTCCCCCAAGTTCCGTTAAGGCTATTAGAAGCTTTTTAGGACATGCAGGGTTCTATAGAAGACTTATTAAAGATTTTTCTAAAATAGCTAAGCCTTTGACAAAATTACTAGAAAAAGATGTCCCTTTCAATTTCAATCAGGAATGTTTAGATGCATTTAATGTCCTTAAGGATAAATTAATAAATGCTCCGATTATAATCGAACCTGATTGGAACTAACCCTTTAAACTCATGTGTGATGCAAGTGATTTTGCAGTAGGTGTAGTTTTGGGAACGAAAGGACAAGCATTTTCTGCCAATTTACTACGCTAGCAGAACATTAACACTAGCACAAGAAAACTACACTACCATAGAGAAAGAATTGCTAGCTGTAGTTTTTTCTTTTGATAAGTTTAGGCAGTACCTAATATTGTCTAAAGTTGTCGTGTATACTGACCATTCAGCTCTTCGTTATCTTTTAAACAAACCTGATGCAAAACTTAGACTCATACGATGGATTCTACTCTTACAGGAATTTGACTTGGAAATACAAGATAAGAAGGGAGCTGAGAATCTTGCCGCAGATCCCCTCTCCAGACTTGAGAATCCACATACCAAAGAGCTCGACGAAAATGAGATAAATGATTCATTTCTTGAATAACAACTCTTTTCTATAACACATTCTGAGGTACCATGGTTTGCAAATATTGCGAATTATTTAGCAGCTAACATCTTGCCAAAAAGATTAACACATCACCAAAAGAAGCGATTCTTTGCTGATGTGAAAAATTATTTTTGGGAAGATCCCTTTCTTTTTCGCATATGTGCAGATCAGGTAATTCAAAGATGTGATATAAAGGAAGAAGCAAGCAAAATCCTAGAAGATTGCCATTCAGGACCTTCAGGAGGACACTACAGTGGCATTAAGATAGCACAAAAAATACTCGAATCAGGTTTCTATTGGCCCACCCTATTTAAAGATGCCAACAGGTATGTTGCCTCGTGTGATAAATGCCAAAGAACAGGTAATATTTCTAAACGTGATGAAATGCCTCAAACATATATGCTGTCATGTGAAATATTTGATGTATATGGAATTGATTTTATGGGACCATTTCCGAGTTCATTTGGAAATAAATACATCTTGGTGGCACTAGATTACATGTCAAAATGGGTAGAAGCGGAAGCTTTGCCTACCAATGATGCTAGGGTAGTAGTTAAATTTCTTAAGAAACTGTTTTCTCGATTTGGGACACCTAGAGCTATCATTAGTGATAGGGGTACTCATTTTTGTAATACTCTATTTGAAAAACTTCTAAAGAAATACGGAGTTTACCACAAGACAGTTATCCCATATCACCCTCAAACCAGTGGGCAAGTTGAAGTAGCAAATCGAGAACTTAAGCGCATCCTAGAAAAGACGGTTGATTCGAATAGAAAAGATTGGGCATTAAAAGTAGATGATGCTTTATGGGCCTATAGAACAACATTTAAAACTCCTCTAGGGACATCCCTATACAAACTTGTGTACGGGAAAAGCTGTCATCTACCTTTCGAATTAAAACACAAAGCTTTTTGGGCAATAAAGTTTTTGAATTCTGATCTTAAAATTGCAGGAAAGAAAAGAATGATGCAAATAAATGAGCTAGACGAATAGAGAACTGAAGCCTACGAGAATTCAAAATTATACAATTAGGCAACGAATCGACGCCATGATGATCGTCTCAAAAGATCAAAACAATTCGAAGTAGGGGACTTGGTTCTGCTATACAATTCAAGGCTTAAACTATTTCTGGGAAAGCTGAAATCAAGATGGTCAGGCCTATTCATGATCAAAATAATTTTCCCATATGGCACAATCGAGGTAACTCATCCCACTAATGGCACATTCAAGGTAAATGGTCACTGACTCAAAATTTATAATGGTGCAGATTTTGGAAATATGTGAGAGGAGCTTTTGCTCCATGAACCTTCTTTTAGAACCGAAATCTGGGAAAGTCTAGCTTAAGACTATAAACAAGCGCTTCTCGGGAGGCAACCCGAGCACTAATTCACTAACATTTTATTTTTATTCTTATTCAGCATCTAACTCCATACTAAATCAGTCTACTAAAAGCGCAGGTTTTAAACCACACGGCTTTGGACACGGGTGTGCCCATGACCGTTGGAAGACAGGGGACGAACCACGAACGTGCCAGTAGCCGTGCATAAACAGGGACGAATGATTTTTCCCAACACGGGCTGCGAAACTAGACCACGCCCGTGCCAACCTCCCGTGTGAGATTACTGACTTGTTAAGCACGGGACAAACATGGTCGTACCTGACGGCTGTGTGAAGCTACTGACTTACATACCACGGGCAGAACACGCCCGTGTCCCATGACCGTGCGAGGATACTGACTTGTCAAGCACAGGCGTGTCATCCGCAACACGGCCGTGTAAATCCACCTGAACGCACCTAAAATTTGAAATCGTGAAAAACACTTCAGGGAGTATTCTTTCCCCTTTTGATTTATCCCTTAAATATTATTACCTATCTTTGTACATTGAGGGCAATGTACATCTTAAGTGTGGGGGTGAATAGATAAAAATGCCTAACTTTTCTTCATTGTTCTTAAATTCTTGAATGATATATTGTCTTGAAGTAATTTCCTCATATTACGAATTAAGATGAAATTTCTAATGATTTATAATTTTTATTGACATGTTTTAGAGTAAGTCATTGATAATTGTGCATTGATGATTAAATTTGAAGAATACTAGGGAATCAAGCATGATAAGTCTATTTTTCAAAATTAAAATTTTAGGATGTTAACCTGAATTTGAATGTTATCTTGAAATTTGAAATTTATAAGGATGATGTCAAAAACACCCATAATTTTTGTAAGATTTTGAGCCATATAGAGCATCTATCCTTTTTCATGCTCACTTTATTGATTATGAGTGTGTCAACTATGAACTGTTATTCTAGAACTTGCTTTGATTATACATGTCAAGACCACATTTATGATTTGATATACCGAGATGATAAAGGCACCTAGGTTCTAACCCACTCACTCCACTAAAAAGCCTACCTTCACAATTAACCCCTAGTGAACCCCGTTGAGCCTAACAACTCTTTTTATTGACTCACCCATTAATAGTAACCCAAAACCCGTTTGTATTTGTTACCCCCAATCCTTTTTGACTACCCTTATGTCGAGATTTGATTTGATTTGTTGCTTAGCTATGTTCTCTAATAGACTCATTCATTATTATTGAATTAATTAGTTTGTTCTAAAAAAAAAGAGAAAAAAAATCAATCAAAGTATATTATTACTGTTATGAAAAATGAGCCTGTACAGCTAAAGTCTAATCATCAAAAGAAGAAAAAGCTCGTAATATTAGGGTTATTATTTTTCTAAGTTATTATTGTTTTAAGAATTTTTAGATAGGTAATTTATCAATTCAATCTCGATTCTAACCTTCTAATTCAGCCTTTATCCACACTTTTAACCCTAGCCCCGTTACAACCCTGACAAAGACCTTTTGATCTGTTTATCATTTCATTTTACAGTGGTGGAGATTTGATTTTAAGGCAAGCCTATGGGATTACCTTTTCATTTAACTTTTCATTGTTCGACTTAATGAGTGCTTAACTTTGACCCTTGAACACTTTGAGTGATTTGAGTGATTCTTTTGTGAGGATGTCAATCCTTGTCGATTTTGAATTAAGAGGTAATTATTTAGATGAAGGGAAACACCTATGTTTTCGTGCTACAAATGTATGACTTATCTTGTTTGAATCTTTGGGGCTATTTGAGTTGAATTATCCATTATAAATTATCTATGAATTATGATAAAACATTGTTGATAGACATTATGGATCATGGAAAGTTTGTTTTAATTGTAAGTTGAGAATTTTGCTTGAGGACAAGCAAAAGCTTAAGTGTGGGGGTATTTGATAAACCGTAATTATAACATATTTTAAACCCACATTTAGTATGCTTTTGGATGAATTATCCCTTGATTTATGTAAAAAGGTGCTTTTAATCATTTCTTGTCATGTCTTATACCTAGGAAAGCACCCGAGGATGAAAAGAACATAAAATGGGCCCAAAACAAAGTAAATGGGCCATATCACAAAATCGACACGGCCTAGCCCAAAGATCACACGGCCGTGCCTCATCAAGCATCTAGAACACGGCCTAACCCTGTAACACCCCAAACCCGGCCTAGAAGTTATGACCAGATCTGGCATGTCACATAAAAGGTTGTTTAAAAGAAACTTCGCGACTGTTTAAAAAGTCTCGAGTTTTAATGTTATTAAGTTGAAAACCATTTGCTAGTGTTATGGGAAAAAGGTTGCTTACAATTTTAGGAAAAACTGCGTATTAAGCTTTTCATAAAATATAATAATTGCAATAAATCACAACCCAAATCATAAAATCCCGGAGGCCTTATTACATAACAAAATCCCAAATTAAAAGTAAAATTTAAATAAAGAAAATGAATTTACGAAAGAAGTACTGCATGGCCACCTCGAAATCCACCTCGGCTCCAAATCCGCAACTAGGGATTACCTGAAACAATTTAAAAGAGGGGGTGAGTTTACGAAAACTTAGTGTGTAATTCCCCTTACGAGCGATAACTGGGCCTAAGCCCACAGAAACAGGTTGGGCCTTAGCCCTCACAGTAACATATTTGGCCGAAGCCCACATAAATCAATTTGGGTCGTAGCCCTAACATCATGGCATATCAGACAGTGAATGCAGTGCAAGCCAGCCCAACCTAGTATTCCATCCTCTACACTCCACTCTATATATCCATCCTCAACACACCTGTGGGGATTTCTACAATCAACCCTCCATCCTCTACACACCTCTTTGGCAGTCATGCTGACAGTCACACTGCTCAAAGTCAATATAACGTGGCCTAGCCATCGATCACTATGTGACCAAAGATAATATAACGTGGCTTAGCCATCGATCACCATGTGACCAAAACATCGATACAATAATGTACCATCATTAGGTGTGACATTGTCACCCATAAGCACTTCCCCTCCATATCATTAACATACCAAATCCTATGCACATGTCATGACATAATAATTCGTGTATGCAGTATGTCAGTATGCAAAGCATATATCAAATATAACATATGAAATGAATTACCATCATAATCAAATAACAAGTTGCAACATAACTATGCTAGTCAACCTCTAAGGGTATAACCGTAATTTTACCTACCAAGGGTATTTTCGTAATTTAACTATCGAGGGTATTTCAGTAATTTCACACCTGCAATGGCCTTTGCGAAGGCCTAATGTCGCCCCGAGCGACTCAACTACCATTTCCGGTCGTACCGGACTATAGGCCTAAGACCCGATTTTGGCCCATTCGGGCCTACACACTCGTGTGGCCCATCTAGCACTTAATCTAGCCACGTATATGAGATTCACCTAGTCTAGTCCATTCTATACTACTCAATCATACAATCTACTCATATGGGCCCATGGGCCCATTGGGCCCACTTTATCCCATCGTGGCCCAAACAACCTCAACCCGTAAGAATACTACTAATGGCCTCAACTATCACGTCGAAGCCCGCACACGTGTGCTCGCACGCTCGTGTGGCTACTATTGTCGTGTGACCGGCATTCCGGCATTTGCCGCTCTACATCTAGAGTAGAGAAGTACACACCTGATAGGAATCTGGTGCTAATCCGCTCTCCGATCGCTCCTGTGCCTAAACGCCCTCCAAGTTGTGCTAACTCTCCTCCTAGAATGCTCTTTATATAGCTAGCTTTTCACCTTCTTTCTTTGTATCTTTCCGATGTGGGATCCCTTCTTCAGTAGAGTTTAAATCCAACTCAAACTCTTGCCGTCCAATTCGCAAAATAAATACTCCCTTGCTTTTCATGAGATCCAAACCCAGGCTCCCTTGCAACATAATCCACGCCGCTAACCACTTGGCCACAAGCTCTTCTTGTGTCTTGGACCTCCTTCCTTCCTTGTGGCGTCATCCCCTTGCCTCTTATGTGGCGTCACTTTGCTACTACACCATACACTCCACTTGTGTCATTTTCCTCCACATTTTATTCTTAAAGCCTACCTACTAACTCCCAGGGTTTTCCACCTAAAACCAAAATTTTCCTAAAGCTAAAGTTTGATCTCGGGACTTCATAGAAGCCCTCTAACCTTTCAAAATCACTCACCTAATAAGTCTAACTTGCACTAAAGTCGATCTCTTATTCTCTAAAAATTTTAAATGCTACTACGCTCAAGGCCCAATGGGCCCAATTCTTCTAGGCCCAATTTTGAGATGTTACAAACCCCAATTTGTACGACCGTACCTCATTAAAGAAGTCTGAGCACGGCCTGGCCACGATCCACACATACGTGTGCCGTGGCCGTGTCCCTGTCGCTAGAAAGAGTAATTTCACTCAGATTTGGATACTTAGGGAGAAAGAAACGTATTTCAAGAGCCTATATAAACTCCCTAAGTACCAGCTGAAAAGAGGGCGGTTAGATAGGCTAAGGAGCTAAGACGAAAAGGTCAGAGTTGTGGGAATCACTCGAAGGAAGCCAGTTGATCCATCTCAAGAAGCCAGAGTTCTACTCAAGACGATGGATTTCTCCTTTAATTCCTTCAGGGAGTTTTAGGGATTTCTTATGTTTTGTTTTATCTTTTCTCTTGAGATGTTTTCTTATTTTGTTATGAACTAAACCCTTCAGATACCTGAAGAGGATGAAACCTATGACGGATCTTGTTATTATTTTCTAAATTATATGATAAATACTTAGTTTATTCTTAATTATGCATGCTTAACCTAAATTTGATGTGCTTAGGTGGAGGAGGAATAGACCCTGCCTAAGAGTAGATCTAGCATAGTTAAGCGGAGTTGATCGCACGCCTAGAGATAGGGTGACGAGATTTTGCCGGATTAGGGTGAAACCTAATATGGGAGTGCATAGATCGATTTACTGCTATTCTAGGGGGTTATTTTAAGAGAATGAGAGTTCCACAAATTAACCTAGGGTTAGACGTTATTCGCCTCGAGAGAGGGTTTAATATACATTAGGGAGTCTTACGGATCAAACTAAGTAAATAAATCATATGGTTCAGGGTTTAATAACAAGTGAAGTCTAGGTGGATTCTTCCTAAGGGTATCGTCCTAATCAACTGAGTTATTCCTGAAGTTATTTTCCTAATTCGTTCTTTTTGTCTTTGTGTCTTTAGCTTAGTTTTTCGTTAAGTTTAGAATAAATCAACTTCACTTTATATTAGGCTAAATAATAAAAAGAAAGTTAGTATTAGTACTTTTAGTTCCTTTGGGTTCGATAATCCAATCTTGCCTAAGCTATACTACTGTTCAATAGGTACACTTGCCTTTAAATCGTTGTCAGAGTTAGTTTCTAGGGTCGATCATTCTCTTTATAAATTTTAAGACTCTTATCACAGCGATCACACACCACTATTCCGACTAGGCCCTAAATCAGGCTGTTACAATTCTCCCCCTTAGGGATTTTCGTCCTCGAAAATCTTACCAGCAAAAAGGTTTGGGTACTGATTTCTCATGTTTTCTTGTTCCCATGTAGCTTCTTCTATCCCATGTCTTTGCCACAATACTTTTTCTAGGGCAATACTTTTATTTCTTAGCTGCTTGACTTCTCGAGCTAAGATTTTAATTGGTTCTTCACTATAAGTCATGTCGGGACGAATTTCTATTTCTGATGGGGTAATTACATGTGAAAGATCTGATCGGTAGGGTCTCAACATTGACACGTGAAATACATTATGTATCTTTTCTAATTCTGATGGCAAAGCAAAACGGTAAGCTACCGGCCCAACTCTCTCAGTAATCTTGTAAGGTCCGATGAAACGTGGACTTAACTTGCCTTTCCGGCCAAGTTTGAGAACTTTTCTCCATGGTGACACTTTCAAGAAAACTTTATCCCCGACTTGGTACTCTATCTCTTTTCTCTTTAAATCCGAATAGGATTTCTGCCTGTCCAATGCAGCTTTTAAACATTCTCGTATCACTTTCACTTTCTCTTCAGCTTCTCTAACCAAATCAACCCCGTGAATTTGGTTTTCTTTAAGTTCAGTCCAAAATAAAGGCGTTCTGCACTTACGCCCATATAGAGCCTCGTAAGGTGCCATCTTTATGCTAGACTAAAAACTATTATTGTAGGCAAATTCTACCAATGGGAGAAACTTTTCCCAACTGCCTCGGAATTCGAGAACACAACATCTGAGCATATCCTCGAGTACTTGAATTAATCTCTCCGACTGGCCGTCAGTTTGAGGATGAAAAGCCGTACTAAAGTTCAACTTTGTACTCAAGGCTTCTTGCAGCTTCTTCCAAAGTCTGGAGGTGAATCTTGGATCTCTATCTGATATGATTCATAAAGGAACTCCATGAAGCTTTACTATTTTTGAAACATACAAGTTTGCCAACTTGTCTAGTGAGTAATCAACTCGTACTGGTAAGAAATGAGCTGACTTCATGAGTCTATCAACTACAACCCATATAGCATCTTTCTTGCTCAGTGATAATGGTAATCCCGTTACAAAATCATTAGTGATACGGTCCCATTTCCACTCGGGAATCAAAATGGGCTGAAGCAAACCCGAAGGTACTTGGTGTTCAGCTTTTACTTGTTGACAAATTATGCACTTGGAGACAAACTCTGAAATATCTTTCTTCATTTTCGGCCACCGATATTGTTGCTTCAAGTCATTATACATCTTAGTACTACCCGGATGTACAGATAGACATCCGTTATGTCGTGCAAAATTCTTTGAATAAGCTCCTCTTTTCTCGGTACACAAACTCTATCTCTAAGCATCAAGTATCCATCAGAATTAATCTGAAAGTCAGATTCTGCATCTGACTCACACTGAGCTCTCTTGACTTGCAATTCGTTATCTTCTTTCTGAGCCTCAAAAATCTCTTGAAGAAACATTGGTCTATCTCTCAACTCAGCTAGAATAGAATCATCGTCGAATAAGGTCATTCACAAATTCATTGCCCTTAACGCAAAAAGGAACTTCCTGCTCAAAGCATCAACGACCACATTTGCCTTTCCTAGATGGTAGTCAATGACCAATTCATAGTATTTTATCAACTCTAACCATATCCGTTGCCTTAAGTTCAACTCTTTTTGCGTCATCAAGTACTTCAGACTTTTGTGATCAATAAAAATCTGACATCTTTCACCATATAAATAGTGTCTCCAAATCTTCAAAGCTAAGATTATGGCAGCTAATTCTAGATCATGCGTCGGATAATTCTTCTCATAAGGCTTCTACTGTTTAGAGGCATGAGCAATAACTTTGCCTTCTTGTATGAGTACACAGCCTAATCTATTTAAGATGCATCACTGTAAATCAAAAATTCTTTTCCTGTCTTGGGATTTACTAAAACTGAAGCTTCTGTCAACATTACTTTCAGTTTCTCGAAACTGTATTGGCATGTTTCTGTCCAATCAAACTTCACATTTTTCTGTAACAATTCAGTCATCGGGGTTGCAATCATGGAAAACCCCTTGACGAATCGTATATAATAGCCGGCTAGGCCTAGAAAACTTCTAACCTCAGAGATGTTCTTCGGTGGCTTCCAATCCATTATGGCCGAAATCTTACTTGGATCCACTCAAACTCCTTCTCCTGAGACAATATGTCCCAGAAATCCTACTTCTTTGAGACAAAACTCACTTTTACTGAACTTGGCATACAACTGATTTTCTCGAAGAGTCTGTAAAACTATCCGAAGATGCTCAGCATGCTCATTTTCATCTCGGGAATAAATCAGTATGTCGTCAATGAAAATGACTACAAACTTGTCGAGGTACGGCCTAAAAATGCAGTTCATTAAATCCATGAATACCGCAGGAGCATTGGTCAGCCCAAAGGGCATGACTAAAAATTCATAATGCCCATACCTTGTTCAAAAAGCGTTCTTGGATACATCTGAATCCTTTACTCTCAACTGGTAGTACCCTAATCTCAAGTCTATTTTGGAAAACACAGTGGCTCCTTTCAATTGATCGAACAAATCATCGATCCTAAGCAATAGGTACTTGTTCTTGACTGTCGCTTTATTAAGCTGACGGTAATCTATGCACAATCTGATGGTGCCATCTTTTTTTTTTCACAAATAAAATCGGAGCACCCCATGGTGAACAACTTGTTCTTGTAAAGCCTTTATCAGTCAATTCTTGCAACTGTAACTTCAACTCTTTTAACTCTGTTGGAGCCATTCTGTAAGGAGTAATAGATATTGGTACAGTACTGGGAGCTAGCATAATACTGAACTCAACCTCTCTAACTGGTGGTAGTCCTGGGAATTCCTCAGGAAAAACATCCAAGTACTCACATACTATTGGCACTGACTCAATCTTTAACTCTTCTTCTCTATCATTCATCACAAAGGCTAGATATGCCTCATACCTTTTTCTTATGTATCTATGTGCATTCATATGAGAAATCATTACTGGTGATTCACCTCATTCATCTGATTCTATATGGAGAGTGTCCCCATTCTCACATCTTATCTCAATGTATTTCTTCCCACAATTAACTATTACATCATGGGCAGTCAACCAGTCCATACCAAGAATGAGGTCAAACTCATCAAATGGTAACAACATAATATTTGCTTTAAAGCAATAACCTCTAATCATTAATGGACAATCTTTACATACTTTATCAACTAACACACTCTTGCCTAAAGGATTAGACACCTTAATCATAAATTTTGTAGAATCTATAGGCATACTCAAACCGGATACTAATTTCATGCAAATGTAAGAGTGTGTCGATTCGGGATCTATTAAAGCAATAACTTTGCTATCAAAAAGAGAAAAGGTACCCGTAATAACATCATGAGAAGATGCCTCTTCGCGAGCATGAATGGCATAAGTCCTTGCAGGTGCTCTACCCTCGGGTCTCGCGGCTTGCACTCGAGGGTTACCTCTTCCACTTGCCCCACTTCCCGAGTTTCTCTGTGGTCTTCCTTGGACCATACTCCCGAATCTCGGGTTCTAAGTTCTCTCTTCTTTTATCATCTCTAGACAATCTTTTATATAGTGGTCTTGGGAACCACATCTAAAACATGCATTTTCATGTGCTCTGCATTCTCCAAGATGACGTCTGCCACACTGTCGGCATTCGGGTCTATCAGATCAAATATTCCCTACACTTGCAACTGAAGTAGTCTGTGCTTTATTCCCCGAATACTACTTGCTCTTGTCCTTCCTTGAAAACCCAGTGGAAGTAGCCGATCGGGTAGGGAAATCTCTTGACTTCTTGGATGAGGATTGGAATGACTTATTCCACTGTCTCTTTCTAGAGTCACGAGACTCCATTTCAAATTTTATCTTCTCCTTTACTAGCTCTTCGACTTTACAAGCCCTCTCTACTAGCACCACGAATTCCTTTAGTACTAAGACAACAACAAACAATTTGATGTCATCATTTAATCCATCTTCAAATCTTTTACTCATGATGGCCTCAGTGGACACACATTCTCAAGCGTATTTGCTGAGTCGTACAAATTCACGCTCATAATCAGTCACAGACATCTTGCCTTGCTTCAGTTCTAGGAATTTCTTCCTTTTCTGATCGATAAATCTTTGACTGATGTACTTCTCTCTAAACTCTTCTTGAAAGAATTCCCATGTAATCTTCTCTTTTGGGACTACCGATACCAAACTATTCCACCATTGATAGGCAGAATCTTTTAAAAGAGAAACTACACACTTCATTCATTCCTTAGGTGTGCAGGACAGCTCATTAAATACCATGATGGTATTTTCTTACCAGAACTCAGCTTTTTCCGGATCATCATCTTTTCTAGCCCGGAATTCTTTTTCCCCATACTTCCTGATCCTATCAACTGGAGGTTTATCTCCTCTTACCACCTCTACTACTTGAGGGGCTACTGGAGTAGGTTGTGGAAGAGGTGGGGGTGGAGGGTGTTGTGCGTTCAGGTTCGTACGAATGAACTCTGCATACCACGTATTCATCATATGGAGGAAGGCTTCTCTAGCCTCTTCTCCTCCTCTTTGACTCACCGTAGTGGGTCTATTCTCATTCTTATTCGGTACCGCCCCTTCTGCGGGAGCCGGCATGTTATTTTCTACATCATCTGCCACAGCTCTTTTGGGATCCATTTACTATATGTATAAACATAATTTATGTCATCAGGAGTCGTCACACTATCATTATAAAAACATTCTTATGTATGACATGTATAGCTAGGCTCGTGCTCATGCTACGTTAGTCCTAGAACCGACTAAACCATAGCTTTGATACCACTAAATGTAACACCCCATACTCGAGTCCGATACTAAGACTGGATACAAGACATTACCATGCTTGAACTCACTTAAACATACACTTACGGGCTGTAAAATTTCGTTCTGACTTAAAAACTTCTCTTTCTTAGTCTAATCATACATTCCATTGGCTTCTGAGGCCTTAAGGACTTATCCGAAAACTTTTGAAACTTAATCGAAAACTTTTCTTTGAAGCAGGATTTACACGCCCATGTGAGTTGGAACACGCTTGTGTACCCCTAAACATGCCCATTCATTCAAACTGTGGGGCGTTACTAACTATATTCACACGGCCTTGACACGCCCGTGGGCTTAGACCGTGTGTTATTCCTTGATATACTGACTTGATCACACGGCCTGGGGCATACGCCCATGTTCTAACCTTGTGTCATACACGGCTCATACAAAAGGCCGTGGAATTTGACCGTGGCCTATCCTGACTTACAACAATAAGGTGCAGGGAACACACGGCCTAGACACATGCCCGTGTGTCCAATCGTGTGGGCACTTAGAGGCTATTTACTAAGTCAATTGCCACCCTGAAATCAAGATCAATCCAATACATTTCATGAACATAACTACATGCTTCATTGAATTTAATAACATACACACTTAGTCAATTTTGGCCAATCACTTAGCCATATACAAAAGAATAATAACTTGATAGTCTATATAATGGCCCTTCTTAAAACATATTCTCAGAAATGAATGCTTCCTATACATGCCATACTTAGTAAAATAACATGACTATACCCAAAATAGTGATTAATAGTGTGCTACGAGCTCCGACTCCAACAATCCATGAGTTATCTTAGCAGGACTACATAGAAAGAAAGAATTAAAGACGTAAGCATTTAGCTTAGTAAGTTTGCATGTAAAGCACATATCAATATACTTGCTTAATATAAACCATTTGACATAATAATGGTATCATAAATTTCTGATATAGAGCTTACTTACTCATACTGATTCTTATATGTCTTATGATACTTACTATTCTCATACTTGTAAGGTAAACAAGGTACCTGTACTACTTGATCACATTGATCAGCATACTTTAATACAATAATCATGATCTCTAATACATCATTCATAACATAAATAATACTCAATTTCAACTTGATAATAGCTATGCTTACTTATCTTTCTTTTTTATCTCATTTTAACTTTACTCATTTGCTCGATGAATTTTTGTGAATAACCGAGGATACTAAATCTCATCTCACATAACTTAATGCCAAAGCCATATCCTAGATACGGTCTTACATGGAATATCTCATCTTGGTTTCGAGGCCATGTCTTGACATGGACTTATACGAAGTCTTTCTCGTGAACTGGTCAATGCCGAGCCTTGGCTGGGACTTACATGAAATCTTTCTTGTTCTCACCAATGCCATGCCTTGGCTTGGACTTACATGGGATCTCTTTCTCTTGATAGCTTTTCAATTCCAAAACTTGTCTTGGACTTACCTGATAACTGTTCAATGCCAAGCTTGCCTTGCACTTACATGATAACTGTTCAATGCCAAGCTTGCCTTGGACTTACATGATAACTCTGTTCAATGCCAAGCTTGCCTTGGACTTACCTGAGAACTCTGTTCAAAGCCAAGCTTGCCTTGGACTTCCATGATAACTGCTCAATGCCAAGCTTGCCTTGGACTTTCATGATAACTGTTCAATGCTAAGCTTGCCTTGGACTTACATGATAACTGTTCAATGCCAAGCTTGCCTTGGACTTATATGATAACTCTTCAATGCCAAGCTTGCCTTGGACTTACATGATATCTCTGCTTGATTACTGATGCCATGCCTTGGTTTGGTCTTATATGGACTTTCTTATCTGATGTGGTGGATCGAGTATCTTGGGAAATTCATCTTCAATTGGGACTTGCTCATACTTAATCTCATTGACTTCTTTGTTTAACATAGCATTAAAAATTCCATGGAAATAATGTACATTATACTAAGCAATTCAATGATAGAAATCATAAAGCTTAGAAATCATACAAACTTACCTCAATATATAAAATGTCTGTAGATATGCAATTTAGTCCTCGACTTTGTTCTTGCCTCGGTTTCGATCGAGGCTTCATTTTTCTTGATCTATAATCATAAATAGACCATTTAATACTCACATTGACTAAATTGACTCTTTACTCATACTTTGGCAAAATTACTATTTTGCCTCTAAACTTTCTCATATTTGCACTTTTGCCCTAAGGCTCGTAAAATGATTCTCATTCAACTTTCTTAAACTTAATGGTTTGATTAATAATCTCAACTATAGCAATATCAAAATCCCTCTATTTCTACCATGTATGGTCAATCTCATAACTTGTACAAACTAGTCCCTATACTCGTTTTTCATGAAATTCACGTAGAAAAAGATGTTTATCTAACATCAAACTCTCATAAACTTCCATAAAACATCATTTAACATGCATGTCATTCATGGGTAGATTTTTGAACATGCATCTTATCTCATTTTATAGCTAAATATAGCTAATTCATAATACGAGAACTTCAAAAATACAAAGAATATTAAAAACGGGGCTAAGATGAGCTTACTAGCAAGCTTGAAAAAAATGAAGAACCCTAGCTATGGAGTCTCCAAATTTTCGGCGCAAGGGGGAAGAAGATAAATAGATTTTTGTCATCTTTTTCCCATTTTAATCATTTAATAGATTAAATGACCAAAATGCCCTTCTCTTTAAAATTTTCCATTTTACTAACTCATGCCCAATTTTGTCCAAAAATTATAATTTGGGAAAATTGCTATTTAAGGGCTTCTAATTAATAATCTAAAGCTATTTCATACAAAAAGCTTCTAGAAACTCATAATTTGCAACTTTTGCAATTTAGTCCTTTTTGAACCATTCAACCTTAATTTGACAAAATTGTTTCATGAAACTTCCACACTAGCATGAAAACTACATAAACCTTAAAAACTCATAAATTCAACTCAGATCCATGGTCTCGCACCACTATTCCAACTAGGCCCTAAATCGGGCTGTTACAAAATTGCATAGAGTGCAAAAGTTCTATTTTATTGGCTAGAGGTGTCTAATAGCTAAGGAATATTAATTAGACCTTTCTAAGGTTAATAACTGATCATAGGGGACAAAGAAATAATTCTTAAATGAATTAGGTGAGATTTTAGTGGTAAATTATTTAGAATAAAATAAAATAAAGAGAAGAAAAGATATCATTTTTTCTTTCCCTTCTCTCCACTGAAATTTCTCAAGGAAAACAACCATGGAAGCTTGAAAATTTTCAACAACTCCTCACCTATACAAGTAAGTCATCTTGATGATTATTTTTGATGATTTTTGTACTTTTGGAGCCCCAAAGCTTGAGCTAGCTAATGAGGGGACTATTTTGCAAAAAGGTTAAAAGTCTAGGGACTTGCCATGAGAGAGTTCATGTTTTTTTCTGCATTTTTTTATGGAAGAAAATGAGTTTTAGTTGTTAGATGAATAACTTTTGTGAAAGGTGTTACCATGAAAACACCTAAAAGGACCTTTTTATACAAGTTGTGAAATAAGTGATAAATGTGTGTATTAGTTGAAATCTTGAGTTGCTATAATAGGGAATATGAATTGGCTAGGGTTGATTAACAAAGAAATTGGATGAAAATCGATATACGAGCCTAGGGGCAAAATCATAAATTTGTCAAAGTCTAAGGGTAAAATGGTAATTTTGTAAAAGTAGAAATTTTGAAATGTATTGATTAATGTGGTGATTAAATGGGTAAATTTTATTGTTATAGATCAAAACAAACGAGATTCAGACCTAGAACAGGAGAAAAGAGAAACGTGGACAAATAGGTCCCTTTTACCCTTTTTGGTATCGAGGTAAGTTTGTATGCAAATAATGAAATCTCATGTGAGGTGTTTAATATTTAAATGTTGAATGAATTGTATATTTTCTTTACGAATATATATTAAATATGTTATGATGAGATTTGAAGAAATGAAAATCTCCAATGGAACTTAAGCATAGAATGGAAGGTAAATATCATAATACTACGATAATTAAGGTCACGTGTAAGACAATATTTGGAATATGGCCTCAGTGTGAGATTTTGTATGAGACTATGTCAGAGACATGGCATCGATATGATATTTCATGTAAGACCCTATCGGGATTATAATGTTGATATAATACTAAATGTATGAGACTCGAGAGTATCCTCTAGCAATTTGAATGATTCAACAGTTATGTTGAAAATGAGAAAGTATATGGACATGTCATAAGTGGTACAAGTATGTGCCCAGAACTCATCTGAAGTGAATTCGGTATGTGATGAACCCATGGTAAGTTCATGTGTAAACGAGGCCCCTTGATTGCATATGTTATACTTATTAACGTATTTTGTGACTGTGAATGATTATTGTAGATGAGCTTTCGAAATAGGAAAAAGAATGTGGATAAATATCTGTGAATTTGTAATTAAATGGTGGGCTGTGTGTGATACCACCTTAATATTTATTTACGATGGGCTGTGTGTGATACCATCGTATTTATTATCAATGGTGGGCTATGTGTGATACCACATTATTGTTGTTATCAATGGGCTATATGCAATACCATCGTGTTTAGTATTAATGGTGGGCTATGTGAGATACCACCTTATTTATTATTATTCCGAGGTGATTTCGAGATACTTGACTAAGTGAAATTTTGCATGTGGCTTTCTGGTGATAAATGTAGGGTTTAAATGCTAGTAAAGGTGAACAATGTTTTACGTTATGTATTTGTGATATGTGAAGGTTTGGAATGAGTAAGCATTACGAATGATTGAATGAGTAACCATGAGCTTAGATGTAAATCACATTATAATACCTTTGTGGTGGGGTAAAATAAATGAATGTCAATAGTTGATTTATATTTGCATATAAACTTACTTAGCATTATTGCTTACTCATCTTCCTTTCCTATCTCTTATAGGTTAATTTAAGTAGGTCGGGTTGGAGATCGTTGGAGATGCTTTCACACTATCGAGCAGTAACTTGGGTATAAGTTTTCAAGTTTTCTTGAGATATGGCATGTATAGGGATCTTACGTTTAACTAAGTCTTAGGTAATGTAGCCAAATTTGTTGGCCTATAACGATTGATGGATCAATTGTGTATAGCCACGTATGATGGCTTATGTCGTTTGTATTTATGCTAGCGAGAACGCTCCCTCATATATGGGAAGATAGTTTGGTCTTCATGGTTAAAATGTGAAAATTTAAGTATTATTACTGATGGTTTGAGAATGATATGTGATGATGTGTGAATGTATGCAAGTTAGGGTGGCTAAATGGCTTGGAGAATATACTTGAATTGGTCCACACGGGTAGACACACGGGCATGTGTTTAAGCCGTGTGTGACACACAGTTAGTCCAATGGGTGTGTGACTAGGCCCTGTGTCCCTTGCATGTTAATGTTACAAGTTAGTGTCCACCATGAGCTAGACACACGGGCATGTGCCTAGGCAGTGTGCCCCTTCTAAGGTTGCTGACATCATAAATAGAATACCCAGGTTTTTACACACGGGTGAGGACAAGGGTACGTCTAGGCCGTGTGGCGGACACGGGCCAAAGACACGGGCGTGTGCCCGATCGTGTGAAAACCCCTGTAGGTTCGAAGTGAAAATAAATTCCACATGGACTAGGAACATGGGCGTGTGTGACCACACGGCCTGCTCACACGGGCGTGTTCCATTTCACACGGGCGTGTGGCCCCTGTTTAGGCAAAATTTTTCTATGTGCGTGAAAGTTACCGGTTAAATTCTAAGACCTTCCTAATGTATGTTTAAGGCCTCGTAGGCCCATGATAAGGATGTTATACATATGTATGAGAAGTCTTAAGTTGGAAATAAAATTTTAAACCTAAAGTTGAATGTTCAAGCAAGTTAAGTCTGGTAATGCCTCGTACCCTATTCCGGCGTTGAATACGGGTAAAAGGTGTTACATTTAGTGGTATTAGAGCTATGGTTTAGTCGGTTCTCCGACTAACCTAGTGTACGAAAGTTTAGCTATACATGCCATATTACTACTCATGATAGTGTGATATCTCCTAGCTCTAATGAAATTATTTTGTTAAGACAGAGATAATTCCCAACTGAGCTATTTTCGATAATGTTGAAAATGATAATGAGATAATTGAAATGTGCTTATGATGTAATGAAATTCACAAAAGGTACGAATGGAAGTTTATAACATATGTGTAACAAGGTACGAAAAGAGATAATCTGTAACACCCCTTACCCGTATTCGTCGCCGGATTGGGGTCATAAGGTGTTACTTAACAAAATTTAAACACTTGTGCTTTAAAAAAATCTTGAGCATGACGATGTATGGATTAATAATCACAAGCAAATACTGCATTTTCAAATCCATATTATAATTAAGCAAATTATAACAGTCACAAAAATTCTATGCGTTTTTGACTATTTCAAATTAACCATTCATTCACAACATGTATACACTTAGCCATATGTTTCGTATCCAATTCGGCTAGCAAGTAAATTACCATACAAATTTCTTTTTTATAACCATGCTCTACTCAATTACTAGCAATTGTCCATATACAAATATATAAATACTCATACCATACTTATATGGTCAACCAAATCATACCAATTTATTTTCCAAACACATATGCAACCTTAATATCATTACCCTATGGCCGAACATAACATTAATGCAACATAAATATAATACAGATTTTAGCCTATCACTATGATCCATTATAAAATTACAAAATACAAACCAGAGCATACCCCATTCGCATGTTAATATCTTGCATAAATTACACATACATAACCAATTCCTCTCTCACCCATTTTGGCTATCAAATTTAGGTTCAAAAGTAGCACTGAAAATTTTACCATTCAATATTAAACTAACTTTGCCATTACAAAATCATGATCATCATTAGCCATCACAAGCCGAATCTAAATATCCAACTAGATATGATTATTTCATTGGCATATACACTTATTTTACTTATGACATGCCAATCGTAAACATTAACTTAACATTTTTAACTATCCAAATAGTCATAATTTCAATCATCAAATATATACACAATAACCATACTATTCCATCACATAAAATATGTCATAAACACATTTCTAAGATAAATTAGCAACATTGCCGAATATACAATATGCTTATCATTACCCAATTACCAAATCATTTAACAACATAACAAAGATATATATACTTTATATTAAGCTTACTAACTTAAACTAATTCATAATACAAATCGTACTTTCCAATTAAGTTAAATTAAGCCACAACCAAAATATATACATCTCTTAACCATGTTTATTTCATTTGAACCAAATCATAAAAAAAATGCAAAACATACCAATATGTGAAGCTTATACCAAGCACACCACATACAAATGACAAGCATATTACTTAGCTAATATATTCATACTATAACTCACCAAACATCCATCATTTTCCTCATTTCCAAAACACATGACCAAACACCATAACATATTTACCATATGATCACTTTCCATATATGATTAAACCATGACCGAATTTACACAACCATTAGCATTATAATCAAGACATTATATCAAGCATAGAAAATAAACTTGACCAAAGGAAATAAGCTATTTTTGCAAGGCTATACTTACATACAAGACAAAAATTCATTGGTTTTAGAACTTAGTCTAACCTATACATGCCTTTGATTCAAAAACTAAGCTTATAAGTACCAAAAGGGATGATAGTGTGGTTGACTTTTCTGACGATCCTCTGACGTAGCTTGACCAAAATCTATAAAATAGAACATTTAACACACATAGAGTAAGCTTACCAGCTTAGTAAATCTTAAGCAATTATAATATAACATTCAAACATTCAAGCATTTTAAACATTTGGTTTATGGCATTGAATATAAACAATTCAACTTGTAAATTCATCATGGCCAAATGCTATCATTTCACTTAACCTAACTATTATCGTTTTCTTACCATAAGCATGTAAACTCATCGAAACGCCTAAAGACAATAGGTATTCGAATATTCCAAATCAAATAAATATAACATACATATCAATCACATATACTCATTCATACACATATGCAAACATATCCAACCTCTTTCACATTTAGCATTTTCACATATGGCCGATTCTCCAAAAGTATATTCAAGCTTAAATTCCATTATAATATAAATCATACTCATCAATGGTAAGATCAATTGCACATATTAACATTCTTACTGAAGCTTCAACTATATCACATCTTACTTAATTCAAATGGTAATATACTAACTTACCTTATTCCTTGCAAATATGAAAGAGTTGTACTTACCCGAGCATTTAGCTTATTGCAGTAAATACGTTCCACCTTGTAAATGATTCATGAAGTCTCTATTTATAACACATCACCAGCATTAAGCTTGCTAGGCATTAAAGCCTGAAATACACACCGGCATTAAGCCTGATAGACCCAAGGTCTGAAATTTAATCACCGGCATTTAGCCTGCTAGGCAATAAGCCCGAAACACTTCATCTGCACAAGGCCTGCTAAGCTCGAAGCCCGATACAATTCACCGGCACAAGGCCTGCTAAGCTTAAAGCCCGATACAATATTATTATCATCTCATACACATTACGGTAATGCTGCCCAAATTAACATAAGTCACACATTATTCAAATCACTTTAACATATCAACCCGGTTAAAGATGTAACCATATTTCATTTCAAATTCACTATCCACATTCGGCTCTAACAAATTTTACAATCATAACTTCATAATTCAGCATATAATCAATGTTATAAATTCTATTAACGATATTAAATTGCTTATAGACTTACCTCAGAAATCGTAGGACAGCAAAAATCGGCTATTCAATAACTTTTGCCTTTCCCCGATCCAAGTCTGTTTTTCTTTGTTCTTGATCTAAACACATTCAATTTGAGCTCATTCAAACACATTTCATTTCAATTTAATCCAAAAACACTTAAATGGGCAAATTACCATTTTACCCCTGACATTTACAACTTTTACAATTTAGTCCCTATTGCACAAAACACAAAATACTCATAATTTAAATGCAATCCTTAAGGGCCAAATCTTCTCTATAGTGATATAAGTCCCTACATTTCATTGATTTTGCATTTTAACCCCTCAAAGATTTATTTTCTCAATTTAACCCTATTTACCTAAATTCATCAAAAATTCAAGAACAAATTATGTTCATCAATTATCTATCTATCATTTAACACCATAAAACATTATGAAACTCAACATAGCATTCATGGCATTTTACACAAACATCATCAATTCATGAAATTGAGACATGGGTTTTAAAGTTCTCGAAGCAACGATCTCAAAAACGTAAAAATTGACAAAAATCGAGCTAGTTACATACCTCAATCTAAGCTTGCAATGACAGAATATTTGAAGACTTAAGTTCTTTCTCCCTTCTTTTAGTTTCGGTCAATGAAAGAGAATAAGAAAAACACATGCAAACTTTTGTTTCTTTTTATCTTTTATTATAATAAGCTTATAATTAATATACATATAACTTAATGTATATAAAAACAATATAATATGGCGCTATAATTAGACTTTTTCGTCCACTATCATATAAAAAGGGAAATTGAACAACTTAATACTCATTCAAAAGAAAACAAACAAATTTAACCACTTAATTGAATAATTTGCCACTTTTACCACTTACGCGATTTAGTCCTTTTAACTTAATTGAGCACACAAACGATCAAATTTTCATACGAAACTTTCACACATAATAATTCACATACAATAAACACTGAAAATAATATTTAAAAATTTTTCGAACTTGGATTCGTGCTCCCGAAACCACCGTTCCGATCAAATTCGGACTGTTACATAATCATAAGTTGAGGAATGAAAAAAAATGGAACGAAATGAAAGTTATATGGTGATAAGTCCATCCATGTTGGTTCGACATGCATACGATGTAAAATGCTCAACATGTTTGATTAAGTGAATATGATGAGTAAACTTACCCAATGAACGGGATATGTGTGTATGTATATTTGTTTGAATAATAATTAGTATGTCCACATAGTTGAATCTCATGTGTGACGGTTAAATTAGAGGATGTATAATGTTTTGTTTTATGACTCTATTATGAATCCACAAATATTATAATAGTGTGGGAGTTAAACTGGGAAGTTAAATTAAGTAGAACACAGGAGATGAGTACAGTCGCTCAAGGAAGAAATGATGGATAAGACCATGGTTGGACCATGGCAGTACATGTGATCCCATATAAGACCATGTCTGGAACATGGCATTGGCATCGATACATGATCTCATATAAGACCATATTTGGGATATAGCTTCGGTATTGAATATGAGAATCGTATAAGACAATATCCGAAATATGGCATCGATACTTATTGTGAGATTCCGTATAAGACCATATTTGGGATATGGCATCGACATCGAATAGTGATTCCGTGTGAGACCACATCTGGGACCTAGATTCGGTATGAAATCGTGTAAGACCATGTCTGGGGCATGGCATCGACGTACAATCTCGTGTAAGACCATATCTAGGATATGGCCTCAGCATCTACATGTGTTTCCATGTAAAATTGTATCTGGGATATGGCATTGGTATTGTGATAAACCATAATTTTAACATATTTTGATCCCGCATTTAGCATACTTTTGGATGATTTAAACCTTGAATTGTGGAATTTGGTGCTCTTAATCCTTTGTTTTCATGTTTTATACTTAGGAAAGCACCGGAGGATGAAAGAACGAGAAACGGGTATAAAACAGAGTAAATGGGCCAATTCACGAAATCAACACGGCTTGGGCCTAAGCCACACGGTCATGCCACCTTTCCTATCTCTTATAGTTTAATTTAACTAGGTCAGGTTGGAGACCGCTGGAGATGCTTTCACACAATCGAGAGGTCACTTGGGTATAAGTTTTTAAGTTTTCTTGAGATATGGCATGTATAGGGATCTTATCTCTTGTTTAACTAAGTCATAGTAAATGTAGCCAAATTTGCTGGCCTATAACGATTGATGGATCAATTGTGTATAGCCACGTATGATGGCTTATGTCATTTGTATTTATGCTAGCGAGAACACTCCCTCGTATATGGGAAGATAGTTTGGTCTTCATGGTTAAAATGTGAAAATTTAAGTATTATAACTGATGGTTTGAGAATGATATGTGATGATGTGTGAATGTGTGCAAGTTAGGGTGGCTAAATGTCTTGGAAAATAGCCTTGAATTGGTCCACACGGGTAGACACACGGGCATGTGTTTAGGCCGTGTGTGACACACAGTTAGTCCAATGGGTGTGTGACTAGGCCGTGTGTCCCCTGCATGTTAATGTTGCAAGTCAGTGTCCACTACGGTCTAGACACACGGGTGTGTGCCCAGGCCATGTGCCCCTTATAAGGTTACTGATGTCATAAACAGAATACCTAGGTTTTTACACACGGGTGAGGACAGGGGCGTGTCTAGGCCGTATGGAGGACATGGGCCAAAGACACGGGCGTGTGCCCGACCGTGTGAAAACCCCTATAGGTTTGAAGTGAAAATAAATTCCATATGCACTGGGAACATGGGCGTGTGTGACCACACGGCCTACCCACACGAGCATGTTCCATTTCACACGGGTGTGTGGCCCTTGTTTAGGCAAAATTTTTCTAAGTATGTGAAAGTTACCGATTAAATTTCGAAACCTTTCGAATGTATGTTTAAGGCCTCATAGGCCCATGATAAGGATGTTATACATATGTATGAGAAGTCTTAAGTTGGAAATGAAATTTTAAACCCAAGGTTGTATGTTCTAGCAAGTTAAGTCCGATAATGCCTCGTACCCTATTCCAGCATTGAATACGGGTAAGGGGTGTTACATTGAGTTCGCATTTTATCAGACTATATGAGATCACCGAGAGGATAGGGCGGTAGCCTATCGAATGGCTTTGCTATCTGAGTTAGAAAGGATTCATGACGTGTTTCACGTGTCTATGTTGCGATGTTACCGTTCAGATCCTTCGCATGTGATCACATCGATAGAGGTTGAAATTCAACCTGACATGGCATATGGCGAAGAACCGATTAAGGTCCTAGCACGAGAAGTCAAATATTTAACGAATAAAAGTCTAGCACTTGTGAAAGTATTATGGCAAAGACATGGGGTAGAAGAGGCTACTTGGGAGCCCAATAAGGCTATGAGGAACCAGTATCCAAACCTTTTTGCTAGTAAGATTTTCGAGGACGAAAATCCCTAAGGGGGAGAATTGTAACAGCCCAATTTAGGGCCTAGTTAGAATAGTGGTTGCGAGACCACAAATCTGAAGTAGAAATGTGTGTTTTATGATTTTTATGAGGCTTATGACGTGTTTGCATGATTGTGTGAAAATTTCATAAAGAAATTTTATTAATTAGTGATCAAGTTGTCTATTAGGACTATATTGCAAAGGTTAGAAAATATGAGATTCTAGAAGATTTAAGTATTAAATAGAATTATAAAAATTACTAGAGGTCCTTATTTAGAAATTAGACCATTAAATGTCAAGATGGACGAAAATAGAATTACAAGCCCTCCATAAAAGTTTTGCCCCTAGGCTCGTAAAATGATTTTTATTCAACTTTCTTGTATTTCAAGCCTAGTTGAATCATTTTCTTAACTACAACAGCCCCTAATTTCCACTATTTAGATCATGTATGACCATTTTTATAACTTTTACAATTTGGTCCTTTCATGCATTTTTCATGAAAATCACTTAGAAAAAGATGTTTATCATAAATCAAACTTTCATATTCTTCCATAAAACATCAAAATATAGGCATGTCATACATGGGTAAATTTTTGAACATAAACCCTAGCTCAAAATTTAGCCGAAAATAGCTAAATCAAGCTACAAGGATTTCAAAATACGAAGAACATTAAAAACGGGGCTAAGAGGTACTTACAATCAAGCTTGAAAGTTGAAGAAACCCTAGCTATAGAGGGCTTGTAATTCTATTTTTGTCCATCTTGACATTTAATGGCTAATTGGTAAATAAGGACTTCTGATAATTTTTATAATTTTATTTCATACTTAAATCTTCTAGAATCTCATATTTTCTAATCTTTGCAATTTAGTCCTAATAGGCAAATTGTTCACTAATCCTAAATCGGGTTGTTACATGATCCCTTTTCGAATGTTCACATGGCCTGTGACATGGGCGTGTCTAGTGGCCGTGTGAGACACAGCCACACAGGCGTGTGTCCCCTATTTTGAGAAAAAATTTTAAGGTTTCGTGAAGGTTTTATAAGTTATCGGTTTAGTCCTGAACCTTTCTCAAAGCATGTTCAGGGACTCATAGGCTCGTATAAGTGACAAATTGATTAAATTTGTACGATGATTGTATTAAATGATTGAATGTATGAGAAAACTTAAGTTCGGTAATGCTCCGTAACCCTATTCTAGCATTGAATACGAGTGAGAGGTGTTACATTTTTGGTATTAGAGCTACAGTTTAGTCGATTCTAGGACTAATGTAGCATATGTGAGTCTAGCTATACATGCCACATATAACCTGTGATAGTGTGATATCTCCTAACTCTGACAAAAATTGTTTTAATTAGACATATATGCTTTCCAACTGAGCTAATTCTGATAGTGCAGAAAGTGGTACTCAAATATTTGAGCGAAAATGTGTTTATGATGAGTTGAAATTCATAAATGTATGAATAAAAGTTCATAATATTATGTTATTGATAAATGTTATGTTATGTGCATGTATATGTGAGAGTTAAATTTGAGACTTTATGACCCCCACCCCCTTATCAGTATAGTGTTACAATGAAATTCGGAAGATTTAGATTGAATACGTTTACAAGTGTGGAATTTTAGAGTTCTGTGATTGAAGGATTAATATTGTGGTCAGGTAAGAGAATGAGTCAACAGTAAAGACAGTTTTAGAAGAGATATCGGATCGTTTTGAAGGCTATTTAGATTATGCAAAGTCACTATTAAAGAAGAAGTTGGCTTTGATGAAACAAAATATTCAGGTATGATATCTAAAGAATGTATTAACTGGAAGTTCTACTTAATTGATTTCTGTTAGTGATGGGATAAAGAGGAATAAAAAATGACAGAATTAGACAGTGGAATAATGTTTGAATTGTAAAGATATCTGAGTACAGTATAGTTGAATAGCTTATAATGATCTCTTCTGGATATTCTATGTGATCAATTATTCTCAGAGGTATATGTGGCTATTTATTTTCAAATGAAACTTTTATCGCATGAGAACGCTAGCTAAACATACTGATAGACGAAAGCATTGTTGGTCTGTTTGGGTTATGATCGGTATTTCTCTATCTTTCCCTAGTATTCTATTCTATTGTGTTGATAGAAAAGTCGATGGTAAAATCCGCCTGATGCTAGTATTTTGTTTCTACTAGTTATTCTTTTGTTTAATATACAGAAAGATTATATTGCTTTTGTCATAGTTGATTTCAGTGCTTATGAGTGATGTTTTCTTCTGGAATTTCTGTAGAATATCATTGAGATCTTTATCATTCTAGATGGGTTGTAATTTTTAGAAATTCTGTATAGTTTGATACTTTGAGATTTCACTACCTCGGTTTTATTATGATTCGATGTGATTATCTACAAGATATATTCTTTTGATGGGGATGAATATATCTATGATGATTATAACTTCTGGTTTGATCATAGGAATATAACGATATTGTCATTAGATTTATAGAGGTTATGTTTTTGCATTTATTTCTGTTGAAACAATATTAGATTTTCTTTTGTGTTCAAAATGCATTATTAACAGCTGGGATATTATCTATTTATACAGTTGAGATGTTGGTCTTATTATGGCATTATGATTTTGTATCTGACGGAGGTGGCTTAAGTATAGTACAATTCTTCGATGATTAATAGTTTTAGATAGCTTTATTATATAATCCTTTCTAGTTTTCTTGAAAGGGAATTGACATTGGCAAAAGCATAGACGATAGAAGATCAAGTTCAATAGTTATCACTTCCAGGTAAATATTGATTTATGTCAATGAGTAAAGATGGAATGTTATGTCATATTCGAGTTATGCAGTTTTTAAGAAGATCTTTAACTAGTATCCTGAAGAAATTGTAATAAATTTTATGTCTGAGTTATCTGGACAACAAGAAGAAAGGTTTTCTTTGATAAGTTATTGTTTGACTGTAAAATCCCGATTTAGGGCCTAGTCAAAATAGTGGTGCGAGACCACAAATTCGAAGTAGAAATATGAGTTTTATGATTTCCATAAGGCTTATGAGGTGTTTGCATGATTGTGTGAAAATTTCATGAAGAAATTTTATTAATGGATGAATAAATTGTCCATGAGGACTAAATTGCAAAGATTAGAAAAAATGAGATTCTAGAAGATTTGAGTGTGAAATAGAATTATAAAAATTACTAGAGGTCATTATTTAGCAGTTAGACCATTATATTTGATGATGGACAAAAATGGACACGGGAAGGAAAAATCTCAAGAAAGGATCATTAAGGGCATTTTAGTCATTTGGTTAATGAAAGAATAAAAAGGGAAAACTAGTCAAAAATGGTGTCCATCTTCTTCCCCCTTGGCCGAAACTCACAAGGAGCCATAGCTAGGGTTTCTTCAACTTCCAAGCTTGATAGTAAGTGCATTCTAGCCCCGTTTTTAATGTTTTTCGTATTTTTGAAACTCTCGTAGCTCGGTTTAGCTATTTTTAGCTATATTTTGAGCTGGGGTTTATGTTCAAAAATTTACCCATGTATGACATGCTTGTATTTTGATGTTTTACGGAAGAATATGGAAGTTTAATGTAGGATAAACATCTTTTTCTAAGTGATTTTCAAGAAAAATGCTTAAAAGGATCAAATTGTAAAAGTTGTAAAAATGGTCATACATTAGTGAAATAGTGGAAATTGAAGGTTGCCACAGTTGAGAATATGATTTGGCTAAGCTTGAAATGCAAGGAAGTTGAATAAAAATCATTTTACGAGCCTAGGGACAAAAGTGTAATTATGTAAAAGTTTAGGGGCAAAATCATAATTTTTCAAAAATATGAATTATGAGTCAATTTAGTCAATGTGTGCACTTAACAAGTGAAATTATTATTATAGATCATGAACCACGAAGCCCGGATCGAAACCGAGGCAAGAACAAAATCGAGGACTAAATTGAGCATAATTACACATTTTGAGAATCGAGGTAAGTTTGTATGAAGTTAAAGTTTCATAATGTTTCGATATTTGAAATTACTTAATATTATGACAATGTATGTATTGCTATGGAAATCAAGTGATGAATCCTCAATGAGGAAATGGTGAAAATAAGCTAGGTGAAATTCCGGATAAAGATTAGGAATAATAAGGATACTCATGTTATAACATTGAATAAAGAAAGTCCCGTGTAAGACCATGTCTGGGATATGGCCTCGGCACTAAAAGGAAGAGCTCGTATAAGACCATGTCTGGGACATGGCATCGACATCTATGTACGATCTCGTATAAGACCATGTCTGGGACATGGCTTCGACATCGAGCTATGAGATTTCGTGTAAGACCATATCTGGGATATGGCATCGGCATCAAGAGGTGATCTCATGTCAGACCATATCTAGGATATGGAATTGGCGTCAAGATTTATGGATGATGAGTTTGAATATCTTACGATAATCTGATTAGTCCACGGGCAAAATAGCTAAGTGTGTAAAATGGTATAGAGCCAAAGCAATTTATGGATGACCTTGTGTTTCATTCATGTTAAGAATGATGAATATTTGAATTACGCTCATGTTAGTATATGTGCTGAGTTAAGTGATAAGTGGTACACGTACCATGAGTAGGTACAAGTTATGAACCCATAATGTGATATGAGATGGGTAAGATCAAGTATGAGTAAGTATGAATAAGTTTGTATAAGCATTTGAGACATATGTTGCCATTGTATCATGAAATGGATGAATTTAGTTTGAGCAATTATGTTGCTTTGGAATTTCATGCAAGCTTACTAAGCTATATGCTTATCCCTCTCTTGCTCCTCTTTTTCCTTGTAGTTTCACAAAGTTAGCTCGGGGATCGTAAAACGTCAGAGCTTGGATCACACTATCAACCGTTCTTTTGGTATAGTAAAGTCACTTTGTTTTGAGTATGGCATGTATAGAAACTTGATTATTATGTGTCATGTCATGTTTGAAGGCCAAAGGGTTGGCTATTAATGTTTTACACTCATTTTGTAAATGGCCATAGTGAATTGGCCAATATTGCCAATTTTGGGGTACAAAGTTGACCAGTGTAATGAAATGAATGCTCATGCAAGTTATTGAGTAAAATATGGATGGAATGAATGATAATTTTAAGGATTCTTCAAAGTTTAATATTTCTATGTATGTGCTACTTGTGATGAAATGAGTGAGTTTATGTTTTAAGGTGGCAAAAAGGCTTGGTAAATAGCCTCTAGTTTTCCACACGGGCAGACACACGGGCGTGTGTCTAGGCCGTGTGTGACACACGGCCAATCCCATGAGTGTGCTGATAGGCCGTGTGTCCCTTGCATTTAGTTACGAGAATTTGATTTATCACACGGGCCAGCACACGAGCGTGTGCCTAGGTTGTGTGCTCATTAAGGGGTTACTGACGTCATACACAGAATACCCCTAGTTTTCACACATGGGCGAGGACACGGGCGTTTCGAGGCCGTGTGAAGGACATGGGCCAAAGACACAGGCGTGTGTCCGGCCTTTTGAAAACCTCTGTAGGTTCGAATTGAAAATTTATTGCTACACAGGCTAGGTGCGTGGGCGTGCGTGACCACACGGCCTGCCTACACGGGCGTGTCTCATGTCACACGAGTGTGTAACCCTTATTTAGGCAACAACTTTCAAAGAGTGTAAAAGTTTTCGATTGTACTCTGAATGCTTTCGGATGTATGTTTAAGGCCTCGTAGGCCCATAATGTGCACGTTATGATTAAGAAAGAAAAGTTTTAAGTTGAAAAGAAATTTTATAGCCCAATAATGCAAGTTCAAGTAAGGTTAAGTATGGTAATGTCTTGTATCCTGTCCCGGTGTCGGACACGGGTAAGGGGTGTTACATTGACAGCCAAGATCAATCCAGTTGTTTAGTTTGATTGGGTTTTTTTTTTTTTTTGAAAGGTTAATTAAGTTATATGTGTTTGAGTTTATCCTTGGGTCCGAAAATAAATTTTGTGCGTTCACGGGTAAATAGATGGATAGTCTGAATGAAAAGTTCATATTTTAGAAGACATGATATAGAATTATATCTATCAGAATGGTTCTAATTGAGAAATATTATTGTAAATTAAAGTTGTTTTGATTGTTGAAGGCTTTGTTTGTATGAAGTTTGATTTGGTTTAATATATGTTAATAAAGTTATAAACAGTTGGAAATATTGTTAACTGAAGCATCAGTTTTGGTTTAGCCTGAATCGGGTAAAGAGTTTATGATTTTTAGTCATGCGTCATTGAATGGTTTGGAGTGTGTTTTAGTACAAGAATGTATAGTGATGGCTTATGCTTCCACATAGTTAAAGTTGCATGAAAAGAGTTATTCAACGCGCGAATTAGAGATGGTTGACATTGTAATTGCAGTGAATAGTTAGCGACATTAATTGTTTGGTGAGTAACGTAACCTATTTAATGACTGCAACAGTTTAAAATATTTGATGTTACAGAGAGATCTGAATTTGGGACAGCAAAGATGGCTTGAACTGTCAGAAGATTTTGAGTCAGTAATTGGTTATTATCCTGGACAAACGATTATAGTCACGGATATTTTGAACAAGAAATCATTGTGTGCTTTACAAGCAATGAATACGCGATTGATCTTATCGGACGATGGATAGATATTAGCTGAGTTAAAAGCTAAATTGATGTTTATTCTGCAATTTTGGGAAGCTTAGAAATGTATCAATGAATTGCAAGTTAAAAGAGTTCAACGTGAATTGACTTTAGATTTAGAGCTTCAGATTGGAACCGATGATTATTTGTTGTTTCGAGATAGAGTTCGTGTACCGAAAAATCCAGAGATTATACAAAAATTGTTATATCTAGCTCTCAGTGGTAATTATCTGTTCATTTGGGGTATACTAAGATGTAAAATAGTATGAGACAGTTTTACTGCTGAATGAGTATGAAACGTGATACTTCTAACTTGTATCCAAATGTCTAATTTATCAATAGGTTAAAGGTGATTATCAAGAACCTTCGGGACTATTACAGTCTGTGTTATTATCTGAGTGGAGATGAAATAGAATTTTGTTGGATTTTGTGATGGAAGATGTTGAAGAAGTCTGTTCATTTTATCCCAGTACGTATAATTTCTCTTTTGATAGGCTAGCTAAGTTATACATTTATGGAACTGACAGTTTTTACAGAGTGCCAGTCTCCATTATTTCGGATAGAGATCTGAGGTTTATATTGTGTTTCTAAGGAAAACTACTGTAAACTTTGGGTATGAGGTTGCATTGTAACACCTAATTTCATTCTCCAACTGATGGATAATATGAGAAAGTGATTTAGATTCTCGAAGATACGATTTGTTACCGTATTTTAGAATGTGAAAGCAACTAAGAAAGACAATTACTGTTGGTTGAGTTTGAGCATATTAATAGTTATCATATGAGTATAAAGATGGTATTTTATGAGGTATTGTATGATTGCAATTACCGAATTTCGTTGTTATTGGATCGAGCTTTGTGAGAAAAAGATTCATGGGATTGATTTCAACAGAGAAATTGAAGAGAAAGTAAAAGTAATTCGTAATAGTTAGAAAGCAGTTTTAGATTAACAGAAAACATATGCAGACTTGATACGTAAAAGCATTGAATTTCAGTTAGTGAACTGAGTGTTTGTGAAAGTATTGCTATGAGAATAGAATTTCTCAAATTAGCTATAAAGAGAAGTTGAGTTCATGATTCATCGGGCCGTATGAGATTATTGAGAAAATAAAGCCAGTGGCTTATTCAACATATATTATTGTCAGAACTTGAGAAGATCCATAATGTGTTTCTTATATCTATGATGCGATGATTCAGATAAGACCCTTTGTATATAATATCTCTTCCAGAAGTTGAAATTCAGCTTGATATGACGTATAGTGAAGGATAGATCAGAAATTTAGCTCATGAGATTAAAGAGTTAAGAAATCCCAGGCTATGTGAGAAATTAATAAGGTTATAAGTGTAACACCCCAAACCCGGCCTAGACATTACGACCGAATCTGACGTGTCACATCGAAGTGTTTTTCAAAATTAGGCTTGTTAAGAGTAAACCGTTTTTAAACGATTGCCATGTTTGTTGCTATTGGTTTCTTAGTTGGTTAAAAACCCGTAGAAGCTACTCTCACTAATGTCATTTTAAAGTTTTAAAATGTGTGTTTGTCTTTTAAAACAATTATTATTTCCGAAAATCTATTGGTATCAGTTTGGCAGTTCAAAATAAGAAATTAAACCCAATTAAAAGAAATTAAAATCACCAGAGGCCTTATTACATAAATATCAACCCAATATAAAAACTTAAATAACTAGATTTAAAATAAAACATTAGCGAACGTGTGGCCACCCCAGAGTCCTCATGACTCCAAATCGTTTAAAGTCTGGGATTACATGCGATTAAAAGAAAGGGTGAGTTACAAGAACTCAGTGTGTAATCCCCTATCATGCAGTAATAGTCTAGGCCTGAGCCCTATTCAGTAACAGTGCTGTAATGGGCTATGGTACACATATGCAACCCACCCCAATCCAGCCAACACACCACCCGTACCAACCAACACACCCTTTGGGGATAAAATCGACCCACCCAGCCAACACACCAATATTGCAAAGATAGCCGATAAGAAAAATGCAAAGAGAGCCGCCAAGATGATATGTGGCAAAGCCACGATGATGATATTGCAAAAAAGCGCGAAGATCGATATTGCGAAAGAAAGTCACGCGATGCGATATTTGTGGCAAAGCCACGAGAATGATACACTTCCTCCATAACAGTATCCCAACCCTATGCAGTATGCCATATCATAAATATCTCGTGTATGCAGTATGTCCTCCTCAGTACAGTCATACAATAACGTGCATTCGTTAGTTGACTTACCTCTAAGGGTAAAATGGTAATTTCCATCTATTAGGGGTAAAATAGTAAATTTACCCTTTTAGGGGTATTTTGGTCAGTTTACCCATTTTAGGGTTTTAGTGCAGATAACGACCTTTCCAAAGTTCCACAGTTGCCTCGAGCGACACAGATAACCTATATGTTCAAAATGATGAAAATGGGCCCGAGGTCCAATATTCGACCCAAGTGGGCTCATACACTCGTGTGGCCCATTTAGCCCAAATTCAGTCACGGCTAACGATATAACCCAGTCCAGTATTTTCCACTTATCATGGATTTATTTCGTGTAGGGCCCACAATCCCATTGGGCCCACACAGCCCATTTTAGCCAAACGAGGCCCCTAATGGCCCAAGAGCACGAGAACGCTCGTGGTGGCCTTTACAGTTTATCACCCATGATTGTGGGCTCGGTTTACCACACGAGCGATAGAAAGCTCGTGAGGCCTCATATACCGAGGTTTTGACTTTTCAGCTTTTGCCAATGTGTAGAGGAGATACTATGATTACGCACCAGATTACGATATTGCTCTACGCTCCACGAGCACCCAACCTATATTCAAACAACATCCAAAGTTAATCCTTTAACCGATAGGGTAAAGCACCCTCTTATTGACTTTTAACCTAAAACACCCTTCTTACCTTGTTTGAATGTGGGTGACCTTAGTCCCTCCACGATCGCTGTTCAAAAACGATCACACGACCTTGTTGGTTTCCTATAGTACAATCGAAATTCGATTAGTAAGTGATAGGGCACATTTAGCCAACCCCAAAGAACATAATGTAACACTTTTACCTTACCTATACGTTGAGGATGAAAGTGTGACTCCTCCAAACCGTCCACACTTCACCACTCCTTGAGGAAGTCCCTAGAATCACAACGAGTACAGTACGTGAAGGAGGAAATGACAATTGGTTAGCAAAAGGGGATATTCAGTTTTGGAAAAAGAAAAAGAAGAGCATGCTGTATTTGGTTTTAAAAATAAAAGGAGCGGATAGATTTTGAACACTTACCTATAGTTAGAACCTTTGCAGTAGATTGACGCAAAGAGGGATTAACAACAGTAATTTTTTGCTACACTAGAATAGAAGATGAACAGAAGTTAAAGAAGAGAAAGGGAAGGTTCGGCTAGGCTATGAAAGAATCTGATTGTAGAAGAAAAAGGGTAAAGGAAAGTAGATGTTAGGTTTGGCCAAGAAGAGAGGAAAAGAATAGCAAAGGTGCAGAGAAGGAATGACACGAATGGTTAGTTTTGTAGCACAAAGAAAAGTAGAGAGAACCCGAAATGCAAAAAGTGCAAAAAAAAACCTAAACTGCCAGCAAGGAATTTCGGCAGCTCTCCTATCAACACTCCCCAAAGCCGAAACAAATAAATGGCTCCAGTTGAAATTGCCTCCTTTTTCCCCTAGCCGAAATCCAATAGAGTTATATAGTCCCAATTGGCCACAACCCATTACCAACCTCCTACTTTGAAATTCGTTGATTTTCTCCCCAATCTCCTCCTTGATTTGCTCCACAAAACCCTCCAAGACCCATTAAAACTCCACCTTACAGAGTTTCAGTCTAACTCCTCTTCTCATGCTACAAGGAAATAAAATAAATTCTCCCTTGCACAACATGAGACTCGAACTTGAGCTCCATTGCAGCCTTAAACACGCCACTTACCACTGGTCTTCAAGTTCTTTTGTGCCATAAAACAAGCACTATTATTAATAATGCCTAAGTTCCAGTGTCTAGGTTCATTTAAGAGAAAAACTACAAATTTTGCAAAAGTCAAGACTTGAACCCAGGCTACCCAAACACTCCCATACACACCCAAATCACTTAGCCATTAAAGCAAAAAAGCAATTTGTGTCAGAACATGCAAAATTAAAGACCCTATATTTTTCGAGTGTTACAATAAGAAAGCAAATCTCTAATTTATTCACTGATAAGATTTTCGTGAACAAAAGTCTCTAAGGGGGAGAGTTGTAACAGCCAGTTTTTGGGTCAAATTGGAATAGCGGTTTTGGGACCACAAATCTAAAGTCAAAATATTTATTTTATTATTTTAATTAGTTTTATAGCATGATAGATTAATTAAGTGAAAGCTTCGTAAAGAAATTTTACCGTTTGAATGCTTAATTAGGTAAAAAGGACTAAATCGCGTAAAATGCGAAAGTGTTGTTCTATTAGTTAAACGTGTCAAATAGCTTTGGTTTTTAAATATGGTGGCCTTAAATGGTAATTAAACCATTTGAAAGATGAGTGGACAATTTTGGACAACCATTAAATGATTTTTAAGTTATATTAATAAGGTTAAAATAGTAAACTATGTATTAATGTAATAAAACAAAAGGAATAAATCAATTTGATGCTATCATTTTCTTACATAGCCGAATATTGAAGATTAGAAAAGCTAAAAATTAGGTTTTCATTCGGCAATGCTTGGATAGCTAATTAAGGTACGATTTTTGATCCGTTTTTAATGATTTTTATGTTTTTGTGATCGTTGCTTAGTATTCTTGCTAGCTCGTACCTTAGATTTTGAAACTATTAAAGATTCATCATGTTGCCATTATTGAATGCTTGAGTAATTTGATGAATTATGATAGATTTGGAATGTTTAATGTTAGATTAATAGCTTTTGTAAAGTGATTTTTGACAAAAATGTCGAAAAGGGACTAATTTGAGAAAATGTGAAATGTGGTGGTTAAAACTGTGAATAAATGAGAAATATGGGCTAATATGAATACTAGAAAAATTCTACTAGCATGGGTTGTGGTTAAATTATATGAATTTGTGATTTTATGTGATAATGATTAAATTGCAAAAATGTGAAAGTTTAGGGGCAAATGTGTAAAATAGCCCTAATGTTTGTTTTGGACTAAATTGAATGAATAATTGATTAAATAAGTTAATTTTAAATATATTTACATCAAGAAAAATGGAATTTGGATCTAGAACGGGGGAAAACAAAGTATCAGATTAGTCGACCTAATTCGTCGTTACAACGAACAAGGTAAGTTCGTATGTTAATAAGCATTATTATAATTGAGATTTAATACTTTATATTGAATTTTTAATGAATATAATTGAACGAAAACATTCAACAAAGCTTCGACTATGTATTGGCTCTTAGTGTGCGAGATCGAGATAGCTTCGGCTATGTATGGCACCTGGTGTGCGATTTGAGATAGCTTTGGCTATGTACGACACTTACTGTGCGATATATCAAGTATTCAATGGGAAATGTTGATGAAACATGGTTACAAGTGATGGTATGACTTAGTTAAAGTACTCGTGACAGAAATCGACAAGTGTTGAAAGTGAATTTCATATGATGAGTAAGTGGAAATTTATGAGAATTCATATGGTTCAATTGAATATATATATGTGATGGCTATTGGATTGAATATAATTTATTTCTATTTGCTTAAGCTTTTGTAAATGTGAATAAATTGATAAGAAGTATTCAAGCCATAAAAGCATGGAAATGAATAAACCTGTGAAATTCTTGGTTAACTATGTGAATGACTACATGACATAAATGTGGAATTATACAAGTTATATTATAGTATTTATAATGGCTTCGAATGTATTTATTTTATGAGGTGACTTATTATCATACAAGCTTACTAAGCTTTATAGCTTGCGTTGTTATCTTTTCTATGTTTATAGTGATTCGGAGGCTTGCTCGGGTTGGAAGTCATTGGAGATCATATCACACTATCCTACTATTTTTTGGTAGTTATAAGCTTTGTGATATTGGTTGTAACATCCTAGATCAGGGGTTATGCGTTTGGAGCATAACTCAAGTGTTAGTAGGCTTTAAGTGTGGTTGAGCATGTTTTAAAGGTTTTGAGAATCCAAGGATGTAGGAGGAAGTCTTGGAAAAGTATTGGAATTTTATTTTTAAAGGACAAGTTAGGTGAAAGGGGGCCTTAAGGAAAATTTTTAGTAGTTTATGGACATGAAAATGGGCTTGTGCATTCTTGCTTAATTTTATGAAATAGCATGTCTATTGTGATATGAATGTGTTATGTGAATTCTAGAAACCTTGGAAATGTAAGGAAAGTGCATTTTTAGAAATGTTGGAAATGAAAGGAAATGTCTTGGAAATGTAGGGAAATGACTTGGAAATGTAAGGAAATGATTTAGAAATGTTAAGTTTCAAAAGAGGAAAGTGAACATTTTGAAAATCTGGAAATGTATGGAAATGTTAAGTTTAAAAATGGAAAGTGAACATTTTTGGAAACTTGGAAATGTAAGGAAATGATTCAAAAGAGGAAAGTGAACATTTCTGGAAACTTGGAAATGTAAGGAAATGTCAAGTTTACAGAGCCGAACGAAAATTTTTGGAAACTTAGAAATGACTTAGAAATGTCGAGTTTTAAAGTTTAAAAGAGGAAATTAAGGCAAGGTGGCCTTAAAAGAAAAAGTTGGTGAAATTTGACACACAAACAGGCTTGGAAAAGTGGCCTGAAAATGTCACTTAGGGCCTATCAAAATGGGGCCACATGCAAGGTGATGGGCCTCAGTTCGAGTCACTTGGGAAGCAAATAAAGGAAGTTTTATTTTTGCTTCTAGAAGCCAGAGGTGGACGGCACAAGCTTTCTAGAAAGGAAGAGTTTTATTCTCTTTAAATTTCAGCTAATAAGAGGATAAATAGTAGATTTATTTTAAATTATTTTCAAGAGATAATTGTGGATTAATTCCTTTTATTTTTAATGGATAAAAGAAGAGATAATAGAAGGAATATTATTATTATTATTAAGGAGATAAAGTTATCAAATTAAGAAGAGTGGTGGCCAAGTAAGGGATTCTAAGTAGTAAATTCGGCAATAAAAGGAAAAAAATAGGGCTACTCATCAATTTTTCTTCCTCCCCTTCTCTCTGTCGAATTTCTTAGTGCTCTCCTCTCTTCTCTTCTCTTTTTCTTTTGTCAAGCCGAATCTATAGTCCACCATTGTCAAAATTCTCAAGTTTTCTTTTCTTCCTATTTCTTCTTACCAATCCATTCAAAAGCCGAATCTTGGAAGGGCTTCAAGCATAGGTGCTGTTGATTTCTTCAAGGGTAAGAACAAGTTTGATTTCCATTCTTTTCTTTTAGATTAGCCGAGAGATAATCTAACCCTATACATACTATGGTTGCCGAATATGGAAGGATCTTTCGGGATTATCAGAGTAGTCGAATAAAAGGAGGAGTATTCGGGATTTCTAAGATTAGGGTAAGACATGTGAATATTCGGCCAAAGGCCTTGATTTATGTTTCGATGATTAAGATTAAGTCTAACGTAAGGTTTTAGGGATTTCGACATTCTTAGAGAAACAAGGAACAGTTTCGGGATTTATTGGTGTTCCAATCGGCAACAAGGGAAGAATACTAATCCTACTAGGATTTGGAATCTTGGCCGAATGGCTTTTTATTAAGGTAATAAGTGATAAATCAATGTAGGGATTAAGGATCTAAGCATTAGATCAAGCTTTTCGGGATCTCAAGGAAATTTTAAGCGAATCAGGTGTGTACCCCCACTATTTCATAATATGTTTTATGGCTATGTTTAATTAATATATGTGATATTAAGAATGTGAATATGGCTAAGGTACCATAATGTGGTACAAAGTACCCAGGTACGTTTCCTACTCCTACTAGGAATATGAAAAATGTTATTAGTAACATGAGAATATGATAAGAATGTGAACTCTGGCATATTTATGCATATTATTATTATTGTAATACCCCAAACCCGGCCTAAACATTACGACCGAATCTGGCATGTTACAGAGTGAAAACATCTTAAAATCATAAGTTTGTTGAAAATGTTTAAAGAAGACTCTGTTTTGTTTTAGGGTTTAGAAAACTTAGTAATAATTGATGCTGAGTTTGTTTTAGGAGTTGTCGTAATACTTGGAAAACTCGTGAGTAAAAACCCATTTGTGATTGCCGATTTTAGAAAACATTGGACACTTGTTAAAACTAAATGCGATAAGAAAAATCAAGTTTAGAACCATTCACCTTTAAAGTGATTTGAAAATGAGAGTTTATGAAAACATCCAAGTTACCTTTATTATCTTGTAACGTTTGGAAAACCTAGAAGAGGTATAGTTTTGAAAGTATTTGTATTTAACAGTTAATTAAGCAAACAAGTTCTAATCACATGCATAACAACATCAGAGGTAAATCAAATAACCAAAACCCAAAATAACAACCAGTGGCCTTATTACAAAAATCATACCAAATTTAAAGAAAATAAATAAAACTGAGAAGGTATTTTATAGTCAAAACCCGAAACCAACATGCATGGCCACCTCGACTCCTCCCCGGCTCTATATTCGCGATCTATGCCTCATCTGGAAAATATAATGGAAGGGGCGAGTCACCAAGACTCAGTGTATAAATCATCAACCCGATAATTCAAGCACTTACACAGATCGTTGATAAAACATGCAAATCATGCAAACCCCATAACCTAACCATCCGAAACTCCTTTTTCTACCCCGTGTGGTACCAAACCACTGGTGGTGCCAAACCACTGGTGACCCAAAGTCACGATATCCAATAATGTGGTGCCAAACCACTGGTGACCCAAAGTCACGAATAATCCATCTGTGGGGCCAACCTTGCGTGTGATACCAAATCTTTGGCGATAATCCCGTAATATCAACTGTGGGGCCAACCCACTGTGGTGCTAAGCCACTGGGACAAGTCGCTATGAGGTGCCAAACCTCTGGTGACCCAAAGTCACAAAATATTAATATCCAAGTGTGGGGCCAACCCACGTGTGATACCAAATCACTGGCGATGATCCCAATATGTCAACTGTAGGGCCAACCCACTGTGGTGCTAAGCCACTGGGACAAGTCGCTATGAGGTGCCAAACCCTCCGTGACCTAAAGTCACTAAATCAATCGTGGTACCAAACCACTGGAGGTGCCAAACCTCTGGTGTCCCAAAGACGCGGATATCAACTTCCCCCTCCTCTCATATCACCCATTGTCATGCCATACTCATGTAAATCATGCAAATCATGTCATCATGCTTTATTACGAATCATAATACATATATGTCATAAATCATAATATCATACATATCGAATAGCAGAACTCATATCGAAATAGACTTACCCGAATCCCTGCTCATACCCATAGGGTATCATATCAACATCCACACTGTTTCAGCTTTATCATATTCAGGTTATTAAAACACATTACTAAGTAATAGGGTGTGTAAGTTTACACACCTGGTTACTAACGCGACTATCAAATCCCGTAGATCAAGATCTAACGCACTAGATCCCCCTTCCTTAACGCTTTTCGAGCACTAGTCACAACCCGAGGTATGCGAGATCAAGCCTTCCCCTACAATCGGCCAAAACTAAACAAAATAATCATGCTAATCAACCTCTAAGGGTATAACCGTAATTTTACCTACCAAGGGCATTTTCGTAATTTACCCACCAAGGGTATTTTCGTAAATTCACACCTGCAATGGCCTTTCCGAAGGCCTAATGTCACCACTAGCGACTGAGCTACCATTTTCGGTCGTCTGAGGACGATTGGGCCTAAAACCCGATTCGGCCCATCAGAGCCCACTGCGCTCGTGTGGCCCACCTAGCACAAATCTAGCCACGTATATAAGTTGCACCTAGTCTAGTTCAACATATACTAAACAATCACACAATTTACTCATATGGGCCCACGAGCCCATTGGGCCCACTTTGGCCCATCGAGGCCCAAGCAGCCCCAACCCACAGGAATACTACTGATGGCCTCAACTATCGCGTCGAAGCCCCACACGTGGGCTCGCACGCTCGTGTGGCTAGCTAGAGTAGAGAGAGTTACACACCTGATAGGACTCTGGGGCTAATCCGCGCTCCGACCACTCTTGTGCCCAAATGCCCTCCAAGATGTGTTTATTCTCCTCCTAGGATGCTCCTTATATAGCTAGCTCTTCACCTTCATTCTTTGTGTCTTTCCAATGTGGGATCCTTTCGTCAGTAGAGTTTAAATTCAACTGAAACTCTTACCGTCCAGACCGCAAAATAAATACTCCCTTGCTTCTCATGAGATTCGAACCCATGCTCCCTTGCAACATAATCCATGCCGCTAACCACTTTGCCACAAGCTTCTCTTGTGTCTTAAACCAAGCGCAACTAAATATAAACTATGGCCCAAATTCTAATATCCAAGTAAAAAGAAACCAAAATGCAAAAGCCAAGACTTGAACCTTGGACCTCCTTCCTTCCTTATGGCGTCACTCCCTTGTCACTTTGCCACTACACCACACACTTCACTTGTGTCATTTTCCTTCATATTTTATTCTTAAGGCCTATCTGCCAACTTCCAGGGTTTTTTTCACCTAAAACCAAAATTTCCCCAAAGCCAATATTTGATCCCGGGACTTCATAGAAGCCCTCTAACCTTCCAAAATCACTTATCCAATAGGTCTAACTAGCATTTAAGCCGATCTCTTGTTCTCCAAAAATTTAAACACTACTACGCCTAAGGCCCATTGGGCTCAATTCTCCTAGGCCCAATTTCGGGATATTACAATTATATGGGGCATATGGGTTTGTTTGAAAGGGGAAGTAAATGTGGTGACCTAAGACCACGAACACGATGACCTAAGACCGTGATATATGAAAAGTGGTGACCTAAGACCACAGTAATCTGAACGTGGTGACTTAAGACCACGAATGCAGTGACCTAAGACCGCAATTTGGTGTGTAGCGGAAGGAAGGTCGACTTAGTAGTCCCCACGTTGTGACTGGCAGGTACGGGGATGTGTAGCGGATGGACAATTAGGTTTGGGTTTGGGAATGCATCATAACTTGTATTCATTGTTCTGAATGCGTAACTCTTGTATGCCTAATTCTATTATGATTTAGTGTCGTGTACACATTGAGTCTGTTTGACTCACCCCATTGTGGGACTATTTTTCAGGTGACGATCAATAATGGACCGGGTTCGGCAGAAGCTTAGGGATAGCCATGCTCAGCTTGAAGTTTTATTCAATATGGATATTTAATTTTATTTAAGTATTTTGGAATTTTATTTTGGGTTTTTACTCGATGTAATAAGACCATAAGTTACATTTCTTTACTTTTATTTTTAATTACTATGTTACGAATTATTTTCAATTAAAGTGAACATTTTTGAAAAATGGAAAGTGAACATTTTTGGAAACTTGGAAATGTAAGGAAATGATTCAAAAGAGGAAAGTGAACATTTCTGGAAACTTGGAAATGTAAGGAAATGTCAAGTTTCTGATAGAATGAAAATTTTTGGAAACTTAGAAATGACTTAGAAATGTCGAGTTTTAAAGTTTAAAAGAGGAAATTAAGGCAAGGTGGCCTTAAAAGAAAAAGTTGGTGAAATTTGACACACAAACAGGCTTGGAAAAGTGGCCTGAAGATGTCACTTAGGGCCTATCGAAATGGCGCCACATGCAAGGTGATGGGCCTGAGTTAGAGTCACTTGGGAATCAAATAAAGGAAGTTTTATTTTTGCTTCCAGAAGCCAGAGGTGGACGGCACAAGCTTTCTAGAAAGGAAGAGTTTTATTCTCTTTAAATTTCGGCTAATAAGAGGATAAATAGTAGATTTATTTTAAATTATTTTCAAGAGATAATTGTGGATTAATTCCTTTTATTTTTAATGGATAAAAGAAGAGATAATAGAAGGATTATTATTATTATTATTAAGGAGATAAAGTTATCAAATTAAGAAGAGTGGTGGCCAAGTAAGGGATTCTGAGTAGTAAATTCGGCTATAAAAAGAAAAAAATAGGGCTACTCATCAATTTTTCTTCCTCTCCTTCTCTCTGCCGAATTTCTTAGTGCTCTCCTCTCTTCTCTTCTCTTTTTCTTTTGTCAAGCCGAATCTATAGTCCACCATTGTCAAAATTCTCAAGTTTTCTTTTCTTCCTATTTCTTCTTACCAAGGGCTTCAAGCATAGGTGCTGTTGATTTCTTCAAGGGTAAGGACAAGTTTGATTTCCATTCTTTTCTTTTAGATTAGCCGAGAGATAATCTAACCCCATACATAATATGGTTGCCTAATATGGAAGGATCTTTTGGGATTATCAGAGTAGTCGAATAAAAGGAGGAGTATTCGGGATTTCTAAGATTAAGGTAAGACATGTGAATATTCGGCCAAAGGCCTTGATTTATGTTTCGATGATTAAGATTAAGTCTAACGTAAGGTTTTAGGGATTTCGACATTCCTAGAGAAACAAGGAACAGTTTCGGGATTTGTTGGTGTTCCAATCGGCAACAAGGTAAGAATACTAATCCTACTAGGATTTGGAATCTTGGCCGAATGGCTTTTTATTAAGGTAATAAGTGATAAATCAATGTAGGGATTAAGGATCTAAGCATTAGATCAAGCTTTTCGGGATCTCAAGGAAATTTTAAGCGAATCAGGTGTGTACCCCACACTATTTCATAATATGTTTTATGGCTATGTTTAATTAATATATGTGATATTAAGAATGTGAATATGGCTAAGGTACCATAATGTGGTACAAAGTACCCAGGTACGTTTCCTACTCCTACTAGGAATATGAAAAATGTTATTAGTAACATGAGAATATGATAAGAATGTGAACTCTGGCATATTTATGCATATTATTATTATATGGGGCATATGGGTTTGTTTGAAAGGGGAAGTGAATATGGTGACCTAAGACCACGAACACGGTGACCTAAGACCGTGATATCTGAAAAGTGGTGACCTAAGACCACAGTAATCTGAACATGGTGACTTAAGACCACGAATGCAGTGACCTAAGACCGCAATTTGGTGTGTAGCGGAAGAAGGGTCGACTTAGTAGTCCCCACGGTGTAACTGGCAGGTACGGGGGTGTGTAGCGGATGGACAATTAGGTTTGGGTTTGGGAATGTATCATAACTTGTATTCATTGTTCTAAATGCGTAACTCTTGTATGCCTAATTCTATTATGATTTAGTGTCGTGTACACATTGAGTCTGTTTGACTCACCCCATTGTGGGACTATTTTTCAGGTGACGATCAATAATGGACCGGGTTCGGCAGAAGCTTAGGGATAGCCATGCTCAGCTTGAAGTTTTATTCAATATGGATATTTAATTTTATTTAAATATTTTGGAATTTTATTTTGGGTTTTTACTCGATGTAATAAGGCCATAAGTTACATTTCTTTACTTTTATTTTTAATTACTATGTTACGAATTATTTTCAATTAAAGTTAAGTTTAAAATTTATTTCCTTTAAAATAAACCCTAAATTGTTTTGTCACCTTATTTAATGGATTTCAATATAAGATGAATTGGTTTTCAACACAAGCCCAACCCAAAACAATATTTTTTTTTAAAATCGCACAAGTTTTCGTTAAGTAACAAAAGAATTTGAAACCGGTTTACTTGAGGAACATACCAAATCTGGTCAAAGCTCGTGGGCTGGGTTTGGGGTGTTTCATTGGTTATATCGCATGTATAGGTTTTTTGGTCATTTGTTGAGTATAAGTAATTTTGGTGATTGATGCATATGTCACTACAGCAAAACAAGTTTTTAGCAGCAAAACAAGTTTTTAGCAGCGATTTTCAAAGAAATGCCGCTAAAGAACATGACCTTTAGTGGCAGTTTTCCCAAAAAGGCCGCTAAAGAACATGACCTTTAGCGACGCTTTCTCCACAAACGCCGCTAAAGAACATGACTTTTAGCGGCGCTTTTCCCAAAAACACCACTAAAGGTCATGAAAAATAAAAAAATTAAAATATTATAAAAACGCCACAAATCCATTTCCATCCCTTTAGCTGCTTGAGAAAATCCTTTAGAAATGTTGTTATCAGTACATACATCACTCCATTCTTTGGTTAGAGAATGCAGGAAAAGTGGGATTCCACCAATTTAGAAATGTAACAGTCTGGTTTAGACCCTAGTCAGAACATTGGTTTTGGAACCACAAATCCAATTCATTAAAATATTTTTAATATTATTTTCTATGTTTACTGTATGTGATTAATCATGTGTGAAATTTCTGTGAATTACTTTTGCCGTTTGTGTGCATAATTTGAAAATGGGCTAAATTGTGTAAAATGAAAAAATGGCTAATTAATGTGTAATTGTTAATTTATTAATGTCTTTGTAATGTGAAGTCCTGAATAGGAAATAAGCCCATTAATGAAGTAAGTGGATGGAAATGGTCAAGAATGACCTTATATTATATTTTTTATATATTTTGTATTAAATGTTAAAAATGTAAATCGTTTATTAAGTTAATGTATAATAAAATAAAGGCTTAAATCCATGTTCATCTTTCATGGTCTTTACCGAAAATAGGAAAGGAAAATAAGGTTTTTAGCTCTTCAAACATTCGGCTATAAAGTTCTTCAATTATGGTAAGTTTTTGCTTCGATTTTTGATAATGTCTACGTTTTTGTAATCTTTGGTTCGTGTTCTTCAAAACCCATGCTTCAATTTTTTGAATTGATGAATATTTTGAAATGTGCCATTGATGAACACATGAGTTTTGTGATGTTTGATGGTGAAATATGAAAGATATGTGTTTGATTAACATAGTTTGTCTTTGGAGTTTTGATAATTTTGAGTAATTTGGATTAAATTGAAAGAATAATATTTTGAAGGACTAAATTGTGAAATAAATGAAATGTGAGGACTTGTATGAGCATGGATGACATTCGATCAAGCATGAGTAATATAGAATTTGATGTATTTTGTGATTTTGTGAAATAGGGACTAAGATGTCAAAATGTAAAAATATAGGGGCTAATTTGCAAATTGCCCTAACTATGTGTTTTTGGATTGAATTGAATGATTTGATGTATAAATGGATTAAATTTGAATATGGTAGATCAAGTACCGAAGAAAACAGACTTAGATCATGGGAAATCGAAAGTAATTGAGTAGCCAAGTTCGTTTCCGTTAAAACGAATCCGAGGTAAGTCGATATACGAATAAATGTATTTGAATTGAGTTATTTGTGCATATATGAAATTTGAATTGCAATGAATAACAATCGAGATAGAATGTATGTGAATTTTGAGGATATATATATTGACAAGTTATCAATGTCCGAGAAGTCCCGTCTGAACCTAGGAATAGAAAGGATTGTATATGTCATGACATAGGTGTCCGATATGTGATATCATGTAAGACCACGTCTGAGACGTTGGCATTGATTCGAGATTTCGTGTAAGACCACGTCTGGGACATTGGCATCGATATGAGACTTACGTGTAAGACTATGTCTAGGACATTGGCATCATATTGATTCGTGTAAGACCTTGTCTAGGACAGTGGCATCGATATCTGATTACATGTAAGACCACCTCTGGGACGTTGGCATTGTATTACTATTCTGAGCATTCCGAGTATCCTATTAGTTTTCGAACAGTTCAATGGGCAAGTTCGAGATATGAATGTCTATGTGAAATGTGTAAATGTTTCTGGTATGTATGAAAAGTACACTATGTGTGTATGAAAGGTAAGTGTTTATATGAGCTTACTAAAGTGATTATGTGTATAGATTTGATGAGGTAACATATGGATATATGCTTGAATAAGCTGTGTGTAAGTGATACTTGAGTTGAGGAATGTGGTAAGCTATGGTTAAGAAAATGAGCCGAAGAATATGTGATAAATTGCAATGAGAATCAATAATGTCATTGTACTAATGTAGCTATAACTTATGTTAAGTTTATTTATATATGGATTACTAAGCTTTTGAAAGCTTACTTTGTGTGTGTTTATTCTATTTTATAGATTGTTAAAGCTACGTGAGGCTCGGGGACCGTCGAGAATCATCATCACACTACTCAATCTTATTTTGGTACCTTTCGAAAGTGTATATTCTAAGTATGGCATGTATAGGCTAGTTACTTTAAGTTAGGTTTGAAATATCTGATTAGCCATGTGATATGGCTAATTAAATGGGTGTCTAAGGAATAAAGAGTCATGCTATATGATGTTGGTTTTGGTTTGATCTCATGTATTTGAAATGGTAAAGATTATGGTAAGCATGTTGATCAAATATGAGTATATATGTTTGATCAATGAAATGGTTATATGATTGGTAAGATGTGGATGATTTATGCTTGGTTTTACATGTGATTTAGTGGTGCAAATTGGTATACAAGTTGGCATGTTTAGAAATGAGATTGAATGGGATGATATGTTGATCATTTGACATGATTTTGGTTGCCAATTGTGTATGGAATAATGCTTGTTTGAGCTTGTAGGGATGACCCAAGTGTGGGTTGCATTTTGGCCTTGAAAATGGCTTATAATTGCCCACACGGTTGAGCACACGGGAGTGTGGCTCGACTGTGTCACTCGTGGTTGTAATTCAAAAAAGTCAGTAGCAACCACGGGCTGGACACATGGGCGTGTGACTGGCCGTGTGGTGCAAGTCAGTATCGACCACGTTGAGACACACAGGCGTGTCCATGGCCGTGTGGACAAGTCAGTATGTATGCCCTGTTTTGACACGGGCTTAGACGCACAGGCGTGTCTGAGGCCGTGGGAGGCACACGGCCTGCCCACACGAGCGTGTGACCTCTGCCATCTGGAAAAATCTTTAAATTTCTGAGAATTTCCATATGTGTTCAGTTTAGTCCCAGCCCTATTGTAAAGCATGATTAAATTCTTGTAGACCTATTAATGGGACACTTTGATTGCATTTGATGAATTGTATTATGATATGTCTGTAAAAGATTTCGTTTGTCCGGTAATGCCTTTTAACCCTAATCCAACGACGGATACAGGTTAGGGGTGTTACATTTTATTAGCATCAGAGCTACGGTTTAGCTGATTCTCGGACTAATGTAGCATGTGAGAGTCTAGCTATACATGCTATATATCTGAACTGTGATAGTGTGATGAATCCTGACATGTAAAATGTGTTTATTGTATAGTAATGGATCCCGAAAGAGCCATAGCCGACGGTGTTGAAAGCAATGCCCTTGCTCCTGCTCAATGGACAACGCCATCTGATTCAAGACCGGCTATGAGCGGTCAGGAATGAGAGGCTAAACAAGCTTTCTTCTAAATGATGAGTGATGGTTCACTCAGTTTGTAAGAAATAATCCAACTGTTTCACTCAAACCCCCTCAGACTTCTTCTATACCTCTGGCTATGAATCTGAATCTATTGAATAAGCCTCCAAACGACAAAATCCATAAGTATGGGGCTAAAGAGTTCAGGCCCACTAGTGATGACGATGTTGAGAAAGCCGAGTTTTGGTTAGAGAACACAATCCGAGTATTTGATGAGATGTCGTTGAGTCTCGAATAATGCATAAAATGTTTTGTATCTTTGTTATGAGACGCGGCCTATCAGTGGTGGTTGATTTCTATGGTTCCTAAGGAACGGGTTACTTGGGATTTCTTCCAGTCTGAGTTTCGAAAGAAATATATTAGTCAGAGATTCATTGATTAGAAACGAATGGAATTTTTAGAGATTCACCAAATACGAACGAGAATTTGTGAGACTAAGTTAGTACGCTCGGAAATGTGTATCGACCGAAGCAATAATGTGTAAAAGATTTGAAGACGGCCTTAATGAAGATATCCGTTTGCTAGTTGGAATTTTGGAGATAAAAGAGTTCGTTGTGCTTGTTGACCGAGCATGTAAAGCCGAGGTACTTGGGAAAGGCAAAAGAAAAGCTGAGTCTGAAGCTAGAGATGTGAGAAAGAGATTCCCGAGCAAATCATTTCAGTCTGCATGAAAGAAATTCAGAGATGAACATAGTCGTTCCAAAGCTAATGTGGGGCAATCGAATAGAGATCGAGTTAGATCACAGTCGAATTGTAACACCCTATACCTGAGACCGATGCTTGGACTGGATACGAGGCATTACCATACTTAAACTCACTTAAACATGTACTTACGGGCTGTAAAATTTTGAACCAACTTAAAACTTTTCTTTCTTGATCATAACATGCATATTATGGGCCTACGAGGCCTTTAACAATTATCCGAACTCTTTTTGACACTTCATCTAACACTCAACTTGGAAGTAGGCTTCACACGCACATGTTACTTAGAGACACGCCCGTGTACTCACAGACACGCCCATGTCTACAGCCGTGGGAGGTTACTGACTTTATTCACACGGCATCGACACGCCCGTGTCTACCAACCGTGTGAAGCTACTGACTTCAATCACACGGCCTGGGCACACGCCCATTCTTTGAACGTGTGTCTTACACGATCCTTACACACGGTCGTATAAAATGACCGTGGTCTAACTTTATTTAAAACAATAAGATGCAGGGTTAACACGGTCTAGACATACGCCCTTGTGTCTAACCGTGCAGGCAACTAGAGGCTATTTACCAAGCCATTTGCCTCCCTAAAATTAATATCAACCCAGCTCAAAACAATACAATTCATTAATAACATATTTTCATGAATAAGACTACGTATTTCATTGATATCTACATACAAACAACTTAAACAAGTTTGGCCAATCACCTAGCCATATACAAAAGAATAAAAACTTGATGGCCTATACAATGGCATTACACAAAACATGTTTTCAAAATGAATGATTCCTATATATGCCATACTTAGTAATATAATTTGGCTATACCAAAATAAGGGTCGATAGTGTGCTACAAGCTCCCACTCTAATGATCCACAAATTAGCTCGGCGGGACTGCATAGAAAGAAACAATCAAAGACGTAAGCATTTAGCTTAGTAAGTTTGCATGTATAACACATAATAAATAACTTGCTTTAGATAAACCATTTGACATAAGAATGGTATCATTATCTCATCTATAAAGCTTACTTACTCATACATGATTCTTACTTGTCTCATAGTACTTTCTAATCTCATACTTGTAAGGTAATAAAGTACCTGTATCACTTGATCACATTGATCAGTGCACTTAAACATAACAATTATGTCTTCTAACTCATCATTCATAACATGAATAATATTCAATTTCAACATGGTAATAGCTATGCTTTCTTAACATTCTTGTTTTCACATTTTAGCTTACTCATTTGCCCGATGAATTTCTATGAATTACCGAGAATACTAGATCTCTTGTCATGTACTTCATGTTAATGCCATACTTTAGATATGGACTTATATGGAAGGTCTCTTCTTAAATCAATGCCAAGCTTGCCTTGGTCTTACATGATAACTTATTCAATGCCAAGCTTGAGTCCTTGGACTTACATGATAACTTGCTTGATAACTTGATCAATGCCAAGCTTGAGTCCTTGGGCTTACATTATAACTTGCTTGATAACTTGATCAATGCCAAGCTTGAGTCCTTGGGCTTACATGATAACTTGCTTGATCACTTGATCAATGCCAAGCTTGAGTCCTTGGGCTTACATGATAACTTGCATGATAACTTGATCAATGCCAAGCTTGAGTCCTTGGGCTTACATGATAACTTACTTGATAACTTGATCAATGCCAAGCTTGAGTCCTTGGGCTTACATGATAAGTTGCTTGATTGCCGATGCGAAGCGTTGGCTTGGTCTTATACAGACTTTCTTATATCATGTAATAGACCGTATCTCCCGGGTAATTCATCTTCAATCGAGACTTTCTCTTGTTTAATCTTATTGACTTCTTTGCTTAACATAACATTAAACCATTCATGATAACAATGTATATTATACTAAGCAATTAAATGATAAAATCATAAAGCTTAGAACTCATACAAACTTACCTCAATATACAAAATGTATGTAGTTATGCAATTTAGTACTCGGCTTTGTTCTTGCCTCGGTTTCGATCCGGGTTTCATTTTTCTTGATCTATAATCATAAATAGATCATTTAATAATCATATTAACTAAATTGACTCATAACTCATACTTTGGCAAAATTACTAATTTGCCCCTATACTTTCTCATATTTGCACTTTTGCCCCTAGGCTCGTAAAATGATTTTCATGCAACTTTCTTAAACATTATGCTTATCTGAATCATTTTCTCTACTATAGCAATCATGAATTCTCTCTATTTCTAATAGGTATGACCAATTTTATAACATTTTACAAAATGGTCCATACTATCATTTTTCATGAAATTCATTAAGAAAAAGATGTTTATCTAACATCAATATCTCATAAACTCCCATAAAACATCATTTGTCACACGTGCCACTCATGGGTAAATTTTTAAACATGCATCTTAGCTCATGGAATAGCTAAAAATAGCTTACTCATGCTACCGGGACTTCAAAAATACGAATAATATCAAAAGTCGGGCTTAGGAGCACTTACTAGTAAGTTTGAAAAATTAAAAAACCCTAGCTATGGCTTCCTTCAATTTTCGGAAATGGGGGAAGAAGATGATGAGATTTTTATCATCTTTTTCCTATTTTAATCACTTATTAGACAAATGACCAAAATGCCCTTATTACTAAAAATTTCTATACTACCATCTCAAGGCCAATTTTGTCCAAAAATAAAATTTTGTGCAAATTGTTACTTAAGGGCTCATAATTCATATTCTAAAGCTATTTCATGCAAAAAGCTTCTAGAAACTCAAATTTTGCAACTTTTGCAATTTAGTCCTTTTTGGACCAATCAACCTCAATTTAATAAAATTGCTTCATGAAACTTTTATACTAGCATGCAAACATAACATAAACTTTAAAAACTCATAATTTCACCTCAGATTCGTGGTCTCACACCACTATTTCAACTAGGCCCTAAATCGGACTGTTACAATCCTCCCCCACTTAGGGATTTTCGTCCTCGAAAATCTTACCAGCAAAAAGGTTGGGATACTGATTTCTCATACTCTCTTCTGGTTCCCATGTAGCTTCTTCTATTCGATGTCTTTGCCACAATACTTTCACTAAGGCAATACTTTTATTTGGTAACTGCTTGACTTCCCGAGCTAAAATCTTGATTGGTTCTTCACCATAAGTCATGTTGGGAAGAATCTCTTTTTCTGACGGGGTAATTACATGTGAAGGATCCGATCGGTAGCGTCTCAACATTGACACGTGAAACACATCATGTATCTTTTCTAATTTTGATGGTAAAGCTAAGCTGTAAGCTATCGGCCCAACTCTTTCAGTGATCTCGTAAGGTCCGATAAAATGTGTGCTTAGTTTGCCTTTCTGGCCAAATTTGAGAACTTTCCTCCATGGTGACACTTTCAGGAAAACTTTATCCCCTTCTTGATACTCTATCTCTTTTCTTTTTAAGTTCGAATAGGATTTCTGTCTATCTGATGCAGCTTTGAAACATTCTCGTATCACTTTAACTTTCTCTTCAGCTTCTCTAACCAAATCAACCTCGTGAATTTGGTTTTCCTTGAGTTCAGTCCAGAACAAAGGTGTTCTGCACTTATGCCCATATAAAGCCTCATAAGGCGCCATCTTTAAGCTTGACTGAAAGCTATTATTGTAGGCAAATTCTATTAATGGGAGAAACTTTTCCCAACTGCCTTGAAATTCAAGAACACAACACCGGAGCATATCCTCTAGTATTTGAATTACTCTTTCTGACTGTCCGTCAGTTTGAGGATGAAAAGCCGTGCTTACCCAAGGCTTTCTGCAGCTTCTTCCAGAATCTAGATGTGAATCTTGGATCTCTATCCGATATGATCGATACGGAAATCCCGTAAAGTCTTACTATTTCAGAAACATACAAGTTTGCCAACTTGTCAAGTGAGTAATCCACTCGTACGGGTATAAAATGGGCTGACTTAGTGAGTCTATCAACTACAACCCATATAGCATCTTTCTTGCTTGGTGACATTGGTAAACCCGTTACAAAATCCATAGTAATACGATCCTATTTCCACTCGGGAACCAAGATGGGTTGAAGTAAACCAGAAGGCACTTGATGTTCAGCCTTTACTTGCTGGCAAATCATGCACTTGGAAACAAACTCTGAAATGTCTTTCTTTATTTTCGGCCACCAAAATCGTTGCTTCAAATCATTATACATCTTAGTACTGCTCGGATGTACAGATAAACATCTGTTATGTGCTTCATGTAAAATTCTCTAAATAAGCTCCTCTTTTCTCGGTACACAGATTCTGTCTCTAAACATCAAGTATCCATCAGAATTAGTCCAAAAGTCAGATTCAGCATCTGACTCGTACTGAGCTTTCTTAAATTGCACTTCACTATCTTCTTTTTGAGCCTCTAAGATCTCTTGAAGAAACATTGGTCTAGCTCTCAACTCGGCTAAAATAGAACCATCGTCGGATAAAATCATTCTTGAATTCAATGTTCTTAAAGCAAACAGGGACTTCCTGCTCAAAGCATCAGCGACCACATTCGCCTTTCCTGGATGGTAGTCAATGACTTATTCATAGTCTTTTATCAACTCTAACCATCTCTGTTTCCTTAATTTCAACTCTTTCTGCGTCATCAAGTACTTCAGGCTTTTGTGATCAGTAAAAATTTGACATCTTTCACCATATAAATTGTATCTCCAAATCCAACTCTAAATCATGTGTCGGATAATTTCTCTCATGAGGCTTCAACTGTCTGGAGGCATAAGCAATCACCTTGCCTTCTTGCATGAGTACACAGCCTAATCCATTTAAGGATGCATTACTGTAAATTATGAATTCTTTCCCCGACTCGGGTTGTACTAAAACTGGAGCTTCTGTCAACATTGTCTTCAGTTTTTCGAAACTTTGTTGGCATCTTTCTGTCTACTCAAATTTCACATTTTTATGTAACAATTTAGTCATCAGGGCTGCAATCATGGAAAACCCCTTGACGAAACGTCTGTAATAGTAGGATAGGCCTAGAAAACTTCTAATCTCAGAGACGTTCTTCGGTGGCTTCCAGTCCATTATGGCCGAGATTTTACTTGGATCTACTCGAACTCCATCTTTCGAGACAATATGTCCCAGAAATCCTACTTCCTTGAGCCAAAACTCGCTTTTACTGAACTTGGCATATAACTGATTTTCTCGAAGAGTCTGCAAAACTATACGTAGGTGCTTAGCATGCTCATTCTCATCTCGGGAATAAATCAGTATGTCATCAATAAAAATGACCAAAAACTTGTCGAGATATGGCCTAAAGATGCGGTTTATTAAATCCATGAATACTGCCAGAGCATTGGCCAACCCAAAGGGCATGACTAAAAATTCATACTGCCCATACCTTGTTCGAAAGGCAGTCTTGGATATATTTGAATCTTTTACTCTCAGCTGGTAGTACCCTGATCTCAAGTCTATTTTGGAAAACATAGCGACTCCCTTCAATTGATCGAACAAATCATCGATCCTAGGCAATGGGTACTTGTTCTTTACTGTCACTTTATTAAGCTGACGATAGTCTATGCACAATCTCATGGTGCCATCTTTCTTTTTCACAAATAAAATCGGAGCACCCCATGATGAACAACTTGATCTTGCAAAGCCTTTATCTGTCAACTCTTGCAACTGTAACTTCAATTCTTTCAACTCTGTTGGAGCCATTCTGTAAGGAGTAATGGATATAGGTACGGTACCGAGAGCCAACTCAATACTGAACTCAACTTCTCTAACCGGCGGTAGTCTTGGCAATTCCTTAGGAAAAACATCTCGATACTCACATACTATCGGTACTGACTCAATCTTTAAACCTATTTCTTTGTCATTCATCACAAATGCTAAAAATGCCTCATACCCCTTTCTCAAATATCTCTGTGCTATCATGTGAGAAATTATTACCGGCAATCCATCTTGTTTATCTGATGACACATGAAGAGTATCCCCATTTCCACATTTCATCTCTAGGCACTTCTTCCCACAATTGACTATTACATTATGAGCAGTCAACCAATCCATTCCAAGAATGAGGTCGAATTCATCAAATGGTAACAACATAAGATTTGCTTTAAAGCAATGACCTCTAATTATTAATAGACAGTCTTTACATACTTCATCAACTAACACGCTCTTGCCTAAAGGATTAGACACTTTAATCGTAATTTCTGTAGAATCTATAGTCATACTCAAATCGGATACTAACTTCATACAAATGTAAGAGTGTGTGGATCCGGGATCTATTAAAGCAATAAATTTGGTATTGTAAAGAGAAAAGGTAGCCGTAATAACATCAGGGGAAGATGCCTCTTCGCGAGCGCGAATGGCATAGGTTCTTGCAGGCGCTCTACCCTCAGGTCTTGTGGCCTGCTCTCAATGGTTACCTCTTCCACTTGCCCCACTTCCCGAGTTCCTTTGCGGTCTCCCTTTGACTATACTCCCAGATCTCGAGTTTGGAGTTCTCTCTTCTTTAGTCATCTCTAGACAATCTTTTATGAAATGGTCTTGAGAACCATATCTAAAACATGCATTTTCATGTGCTCGGCATTCTTCAAAATGACGTCTGCCACACTGTGGGCATTGAGGTTTGTCATATCGAATATTTCCCACACTAGCAATTGAAGTAGTCTGTGCTTTATTTCCTATATTTTGCTTACTCCAGGCTTTTCTTGTAAATCCAGTGGAAGTAGCCGATCGGGCAGGGAGATCTCTTGACTTCTTGGACGAAGATTGGAATGACTCCATTTTGGACTTTTTCTTCTCTTTTACTAGTTCTTTGGCTTTACAAGCCCTTTCTACTAGTACAACAAATTCATTTAACTCTAGGACAGCAACTAACAACTTTATATCTTCATTTAATCCATCTTCAAACCTTTTACTCATGATGGCCTCAGTGGATACACATTCGCGAGCATACTTGCTGAGTTGTACAAACTCTCGCTCATAATCAGTTACTGACATCTTGCCTTATTTCAGCTCTAGAAATTCCTTCCTCTTCTGGTCTACAAACCTTTGGCTGATATACTTTTTTCTTGAACTCTTCCTGGAAGAATTCCTATGTGACCCTTTCCCTCGGTACTACCGACACAAGGGTGTTCCACCATTGGTAAGCAGAGTCTCTTAAGAGAGAGATCACACATTTCATGCATCCTTCAGGGGTGCATGACAGCTCATTAAATATCCTGATGGCATTTTCTAACCAGAATTCAGCTCGTTCTGGGTCATCATCTTTTCCAGCCCAGAATTCTTCTGCCCCATGTTTCTTGATCTTGTCAATTGGAGGTTTATCTCCTCTTACCACCTCTAATATTGCAGGGCCTATTCTCATTCTCGTTCAGCACTGTCCCTTCTACGGGAGCTGGTGCATTACTTTCTACATCATCTGCCATAGCTCTATTGGGATCCATTTTCTATATATATGAATATAATTGAAGTAGTCAGGAGTCGTCACACTATCATTATAAAAACATTCTTACGTATGGCATGTATAGCTAGACTCATGCTCGTGCTACGTTAGTCCTAGAATTGACTAAAGCATAGCTCTGATACCACTAAATGTAACACCCTATATCCAAGACCGATGCTAGGACTGGATACGAGGCATTACCATGCTTAAACTCACTTAAACATGTACTTACGGGCTGTAAAATTTTGAACCAACTTAAAAATTTTCTTTCTTGATCATAACATGCATATTATGGGCCTACGAGGCCTTTAACAATTATCCGAACTCTTTTGGACGCTTCATCTAACACTCAACTTAGAAGCAGGGTTCACACGCCTATGTTACTCAGAGACACGCCCGTGTACCTATAGACACGCCCATGTCTACAACAGTAGGAGGTTACTGACTTTATTCACACGGCATCGACACGCCCGTGTCTACCAACCGTGTGAAGCTACTGACTTCAATCACATGGCCTGGGCATACGCCCATGCTTTAAACGTGTGTCTTACACGGTCCTTACACACGGCCGTGTAAAATGACTGTGGTCTAACTTTATTTAAAACAATAAGGTGCAGGGTTAACACGGTCTAGACACACGCCCGTGTGTCTAACCGTGCAGGGAACTAGAGGCTATTTACCAAGCCATTTGCCTTCCTGAAATTAATATCAACCGAACTCAAAACAATACAATTCATTGATAACATATTTTGATGAATAATACTACGTATTTCATTGATATCTGTATACAAACAACTTAAACAAGTTTGGCCAATCACTTAGCAATATACAAAAGAATAAAAACTTGATGGCCTATACAATGGCATTACACAAAACATGTTCTCAAAATGATTGATTCCTATATATGCCATACTTAGTAATTTAATTTGGCTATAGCAAAATAACGGTCGATAGTGTGCTACGAGCTCCGGCTCCAATGATCCACAAATTAGCTCGGCGGGACTACATAGAAAGAAACAATCAAAGACGTAAGCATTTAGCTTAGTAAGTTTGCATGTATAACACATAATATATAACTTGCTTCAGATAAACCATTTGACATAAGAATGGTATCATTATCTCATCTATAAAGCTTACTTACTCATACATGATTCTTACTTATCTCATAATCCTTACTAATCTCATACTTGTAAGGTAATAAAGTACCTGTATCACTTGATCATATTGATCAGCATACTTAAACATAATAATTATGTCTTCTAACTCATCATTCATAACATGAATAATATTCAATTTCAACATGGTAATAGCTATGCTCTCTTAACATTCTTGTTTTCACATTTTAGTTTACTCATTTTCCCGATGAATTTCTATGAATTACCGAGAATACTAGATCTCTTGTAATGTACTTCATGTCAATGCCATACTCTATATATGGACTTATATGGAAGATCTCTTCTTGAATCAATGCCAAGCTTGCCTTGGTCTTACATGATAACTTATTCAATGCCAAGCTTGAGTCCTTGGACTTACATGATAACTTGCTTGATAACTTGATCAATGCCAAGCTTGAGTCCTTGGGCTTACATGATAACTTGCTTGATAACTTGATCAAAGCCAAGCTTGAGTCCTTGGGCTTACATGATAACTTGCTTGATCACTTGATCAATGCCAAGCTTGAGTCCTTGGGCTTACATGATAACTTGCTTGATTGCCGATGCCATGCCTTGGCTTGGTCTTATATGGACTTTCTTATATCATGTAATAGACCGTATCTCCCGGGTAATTCATCTTCAATCGGGAATTTCTCTTGTTTAATCTTATTGACTTCTTTGTTTAACATAACATTAAACCATTCATGATAACAATGTATATTATACTAAGGAATTAAATGATAAAATCATAAAGCTTAGAACTCATACAAACTTACCTCAATACACAAAATGTATGTAGTTATGCAATTTCGTCCTTGACTTTGTTCTTGCCTCGGTTTCGATCCGGCCTTCGTTTTTCTTGATCTATAATCATAAATAGATCATTTAATAATCATATTGACTAAATTGACACAACTAATTTGCCCCTATACTTTGGCAAAATTACTAATTTGCCCCTATACTTTCTCATATTTGCAGTTTTACCCCTAGGCTTGTAAAATGATTTTCATTCAACTTTCTTAAACATCATGCTTAGCTGAATCATTTTCTCTACTATAGAAATCATGAATTCTCTCTATTTCTAATAGGTATGACCAATTTTATAACATTTTACATAATGGTCCATACTATCATTTTTCATGAAATTCATTAATAAAAAGATGTTTATCTAACATCAATCTCTCATAAACTCCCATAAAACATCATTTATCATACATGCCACTCATGGGTAAATTTTTAAACATGCATCTTAGCTCATCAAATAGTTAAAAATAGCTTACTCATGCTACCGGGACTTTAAAAATATGAATAATATCAAAAACCGAGCTTAGGAGCACTTACTAGCAAGCTTGAAAAATTGAAGAACCCTAGCTATGGCTTCCTTCAATTTTCGGCAATGGGGGAAGAAGATGATGAGATTTTTATCATCTTTTTCCTATTTTAATCACTTATTAGACAAATGACCAAAATGCCCTTATTACTAAAAATTTCTATAATACCATTTCAAGGCCAATTTTGTCCAAAAATAAAATTTTGAGAAAATTGTTACTTAAGGGCTCATAATTCATATTCTAAAGCTATTTCATACAAAAAGCTTCTAGAAACTCAAATTTTGTAACTTTTGCAATTTAGTCCTTTTTGGACCAATCAACCTCAATTTAATAAAATTGCTTCATGAAATTTTTATACTAGCATGCAAACATAACATAAACTTTAAAAACTCGTAATTTCACCTTGAATTCGTGGTCTCACACCACTATTTCGACTAGGCCCTAAATTGGGCTGTTAGACGAATACCAAAACTCCAGCTACTTCAATGGATAGCGTTGGAAATGTCTGAACCTAACAGCCTGAATGTAAGCATTGTGGTAAAAGACATCCGGGAAGTTGTAGATTGAATGATCGAGCTTGCTTCAGATGTGAATCGTTGATCGTTGTTTTATGAGATGTCAAAGTCTTCAAAATTTATAAAAAGAATGATCGAACCTGGAAACTAACTATGACAACGATGTGAGGCAAGCGCTCCTATCGAACAGTAGTACAGTTAAGGCAAAACCGAATTACCGAACACGAAGGAACTAAAAGTACTAATACTGACTCTCTTTTTATTATCTAGCCTAAAATAAAGGAATTTTTTGTTTAATCTAAATTAACTAATTACTAAACTAAAGACTTTAAGACAAAGAAGAATGAAATTTGAGGAAAAATACTTTGAGAAAAACCAATTGACTAAGACAATACTCGAGAACGAATCCACCTAGACTTCACTTACTATCTAACTCTGAACCAGATAATTTATTCACTTGACTTGATCCATAGGATTCCCTAATTTATATTAATCCCTCTCTTGAGGCGACTAACGTCTAGCACTAGGTTGATTAAATGAAATCTCCTTCTAATTAAAACTCCTAGAATTGCATTCACTCAATCTATGGACTCCCATATTAGGTTTCACCCTAATCCGGAAAAATCTCGTCACCCTATCTCTAGGCATGCAATCAACTCCTCTTAATTATGCTAGATCTACTCTTAGGCAGGGACTTTTGCTCCTCCACGTAAGCACATCATACTTGAATTAATATCCCAGAAATATCAACACAAGAATTAAGAACACATAATTAAGAACATGTCAAATATTTATCATATAGTTCAGCAAATGATAACAAGATTCATCTTAGGTTTCACCCCCTTCAGGTATCTGACGGTTTAGTTCATAATAATAAAAGAAAATATCTCAGAAGAAGAGATAAAACAAAACATAAGAAATCCATAAAACCCCGTGAAGGAATTGAAGAAGAGATCCTCCGTCTTGAGTATGATTTCGGCTTCTTGAGATGAATCAACTGGCTATCTTCGAGTAAATCCCCACAAATCTGGCCTCTTTGGCCTAGCTGGACGACCCCTGACTAAAGCCCTGGGTTCCCCCCTCTTAGGTTATACTTAGGGTGTTTATATAGGCTTCTGAATGTGTTTCTTTCCCTCTAAGTATTCTAATCTGAGTGAAATTTCTCTTTGTCACGGCAGGGACACGCCCATGGCACACGCCTGTGTGAATCATGGCCAGGTCGTGTTCAAGATTGTTGAGTGAGGCACGGCCGTGTGGCTTGGGCCCAGGCCGTGTTGATTTCTTGATATGGCTCATTTACTCTGTTTTGGGCCTGTTTCTCGTTCTTTTCATCCTCCGGTGCTTTTCTGAGTATAAAACTTGAAAACAAAGGATTAAAAGCACCAATTTACACAATTCAAGGCTTAAATCATCCAAAAGCATGCTAAATGTGGGCTTAAAATATGTTACTATTGCGGTTTATCAAATACCCCCACACTTAAGCTTTTGCTTGTCCTCAAGCAAAATTCTCAACTCACAATTAAAACAAACTTCCTATATTCATAATATTCATCAATAGTGTTTCATCATAATTCAAAGATAATTCATATATTGATAATTTAACTCAAGGGGTCCTAAAGATTCAAACAATCAAAGTCATACATTTATAGCACAAAAACATAGGCGTTTCCCTTTACCTGAATAATTACCTCTGGTTAGGAATTGACAAGAGTTGACATCCTCACAAGAGATTCACTCAAATCAATCAAAGTGTTTAAGGTTCAAAATTAAGCATTCAAGAGTCGAACATGAAAAGTTAATCCCACAAGCTTGCATGAAAATCAAATGTCCACCACTATAATATGAGGTGATACACAAATCAAAAGGTCTTTAAAAGGGTTGTAACAGGGCTTAGGTTAAAGGTGGATAAAGGTTGAATTAGAAGGTTAGAGTCAAGATTGAATTGACAATTTACCTAACTAAAAAAATGAACTAACCCTAAATAATTATATCAATTGAAAACTAATAATACGAGCTTTTTCTTTAAGATTTGGAATTTAAATGTATAAGCTCAGCTAACATAGAACTAATACTGAATATGCTTCGAATATATATATATTTTTTAAGAACAAGTCATTACAATAATAAGGAAGAACTTTAACAACTGAAATAGAACATAGTTAGGAAATTGTTCAAAATCAAATCTCGACAAAAAGGGAGTCAAGGAATGGTGAAAACAAATACAAAGGGTTTTGGGTTAATATTAGTGGGTGAGTTAATAAAAAGGGTTGTTAGGATCAAAAGGGGTTCAGTAGGGTTTAATTACGAAGGTAGGCTTTTTAGTGTAGTGAGTGGGTTAAATCCTAAGTGCCTTTATCATCTCTATATATCAAATCAATAATGTGGTCTCGACATGTATAATCAATGCAAGTTCTAGAATAACAAATCAATGTTGACACACTCATAATCAAAAAGTGAGCACCAAAAAGAATATATGTTCTACAAAGCTCAAAATCTCACAAAAATTATGGGTTTTTTGATGTCAATCTTGCAAATTTCAAACTTCAAGGTAATATTCAGATTCAGGTAGACAACCTAGAATTCTTTTTTTTTTTTTGAAAAATAGACTATCATGCTTGATTCTCTAGTATCTTAAAGTTTAATCATCAATGCACAATTAACCATGACTTAATCAAAAACATATCAACAAACATCATAAATCAAAGGAAATTTTATTCGAATCATAATATTAGAAAATTACTTAAAGACAGGATATCATTCATGGCCTAATTTAGGGATTTGAGAATAATGAAGAAAGTTAGGCACTTTCTCGAAATAAATATTCACCCCCCACACTTAAGATGTACATTGTCCTCAATGTACAAAGATGTATATGAAATTTAAGAGAAAGGGAGAAGTGAAACTTCCTGAATTTGGATGGTTTCCTTGAGTTGGGAGGCCTGAGGTGTGGTGGCTGCTACCGAGCTCTGCGCTAGATGAAGAAATTGGGAAGCTCGTAGAGAATTAGCTAGGAAATAATAATACTAATTCAAAATATACTAAATATATTTTTAAAGACAAGAAAGATAAGGAGAAAGAAAATAGAAAGCAAAATAAAATTAAAATAAAAGATGAATGAACCGAAGAGTCATTGTTAGATGGTTCGCGGGGTGGATGTTATTTCTAGGGCTGTATTGGGATGGCGGTGGCTGAAGTGGCGTGATTCCCAAGCAGCCTAAAAAACCTAAATCAAAGAAAACGAAAGAAATTATATTAAACTAAGTAAAAGAAGACTAAAGAAAAGGAAAATAAAGGAGAAGGGAAAATGAAAATAAAAACTAAATGGCCTCAAATATCCTTGGCTTGTCGAGTGGATGAAGCGGCCGACATGAACTTATATAGATCAGTCTCCTACGGGGAGACTGTGCTTAGGTCTTTTCGCTTCTTTGACATAGATGTGGTGTAGCTCAAGAGTTAGATGAAGGATTAAAGAGGAAGAGTATGGAAGGGGAGTGGTCTGAAGGGTGGGATGAAAGAAAAGAGATGGGGGTAGGTGAGAAGAAGGAGGGATGGGGGTGTGTTAAATAGAATTTTGGGGCCTGGTACTTTCCCACGCCCGTGTACCTTGGGCGTGGTAAGTCACACGGCCATATCGCACGGCCGTGTTGTGCGTTGTTCGTTTATCCCACACCCATGTTCAAGTTGCCATGCTCGTGTCTGATCTAACAGTGTCGGCCATGGCCGCATGGTACTGCCGTGAGTGGTAGTTGGAGCTCGTGACTCGAAGATATGATTCGTTCTGACTCGTACCATCTCTGCCATGTCAGTACGGAGATTCAGTGTATCCACACGGCCACGGCCACGGCCGTGTGCAAGGCCGTGTGGCTTGAAAATCTACACTTTTGGTTACCTTATAATTAGATGCTGAAGTAGAAATAAAAATAAAAATAAAAATAAAGGAATGTAAAGGTTAATAGAGTTAGTGCTCGGGTTGCCTCCCAAGAAGCGCTCGTTTATATTCTTTAAGCTAGACTTACCTCTCATTCGCATAATCATGGTGGTTTGAGGAGTTGGAAGTCCTTCCTCATGCTATCAGTCCTATTAACAGTATATAGTTCAAGTCGAGTAGTGTTTATTTTAAAAGTGCCAAAAATAGGATTACTTACCTCGACAGTTCCGTATGGAAAAACATTGATCACCTTAAAAGAGATTTCTTTGTTTGTGTTGGGGTCAGGAGGAGATATTCGTGGGTCTACTTTATCTAACAATGCTTGATCTCCAATTTTGAACTTGTCTGTCTCGTAGAGTGGCTTTGGTTCTGCTTCATGTATCCCTAGTTTTTCTTTAAGATGCGTCTTCCACTCTTATAGTTCATTGATCTGAATCCCTTGTTCCTCATGAGTTATTTTTTTGTTGGCACTGGGTCTAGGATCAGGTTCACTTGTGTTCTTTTGTGGTGCTTCTTGAAAAGAATGGTTAGCCGAATGGTTATCAATAGAATTTACTTTCTCACCTTGATTATTCGATGTTCTAGCGGAATCGAGAGCTTGAAGGGTGACTGTCTCGTCACCTACACAGAGTATGAGTTCACTTACGTCGACATCAATTTTAGTCCTGGCAGTTGCTAAGAATGGTCTTCCTAAAATTAGGGAGATACTATTGTCCTCATCCAAGTCTAAAACGAAAAAGTCTACTGGGAATACGAATTTATCAATTTTTACGAGTACATCATCGATTATACCCCGGGGAATTCTAACAGTTTTATCATCTAATTTAATGCTCATCCTAGTTTGTTTGGGTTTCACTAGACCTAGTTTTTTAAACATTTTATAAGGCATAACATTAATTCTTGCCCCTATATCAGCTAACGCATTATCAATAGATAAACTACCAATTAAGCATGGAATTGTAAATCTCCCTGGATCTTTTAGTTTTCGTGGTAGTCTATTTTGCAACATTGCTGAGCACACTGCGTTTAGTTCTACATGCGATTAATCGTCTATCTTCTGCTTATTTGTCAATATCTTCTTTAAAAATTTTCTAGAATCTGGCATCTGCGAAAGAGCTTCAAGAAACGGTAAGTTAATATGTAATTTCTTTAAAAGTTTAAGAAACTTACCAAATTGTTCCTCTGTGACGTCCTTCTTCATTGCTTCAGGATATGGTATGCGAGGTTGGTATTCTTTGATTACCGGTTTTGGCTTTTTATTACTTACATCAACCTTACCTTATTCTACTAAATTCTTTTGCCGGAGATTGGGCTCGTCCAACTCTTCACTATCTTGAGCTGTTATGACTTGAATTTGCTCCTTTGGGTTAGTCTCGATGTTGCTTGGTAGGCTTCCCTGTGGTCTTTCAGAGATCTCTTTAGCCAGTTGCCCTAACTGATTCTCGATCGTTTGAATCGATGCTTGTTGATTTTTAAGTGTTGTCTTAGTATTCTGGAAACATGTTTCTGTGACTACTATGAATTTTGTCAGCATCGTATCGAGGTTCTGCTTCTTTTCCTGTGGGTAGGGCTGTTGTTGGAAGTTTTGGGATGGTTGCTGCCTTTTATTTACTTGACCACCCCATGAGAAATTGGGGTGGTTCTTCCAACCTGGATTATAAGTATTACTATAAGGGTTATTGTTAGATCAAAAATTGTTACCCATATAGTTCATTTGTTCGCTTTCTATGCCCTGTCCATAGGGTGGGTACTCAGGATTCGCCACGCCTCCACTTGCATCGCACTACATAACTGGATGTACCTGTGAAGAACCGTATAAACCATCAAATTTTATATGTAACATCTCTACCTGATTTGATAGTAAGGTTATTGCGTCGAGGTTGAAAACTCCAGCTACTTTGGCTGGCCTTGTCCTTGTAACTTGCCACTGATAGTTATTCAACGACATCTCCTCTATAAACTCGTAGGCTGCTTCAGGAGTTTTGTTGTTTAGGGTTCCGCTGGCTGCTGAATCAATTAATTATTTTATTGAAGGATTCACATCATTATAGAAAGTTTGGACCTGTAGCTACAAGGGTAATCCATGGTGTGGACACCTTCTCAACAAGTCTTTGTATCTCTCCAATGCATCGTAAAGTGTCTCTAAATCCATCTGCACAAAAGAAGAGATATCATTCCTTAACTTGGCCGTTTTGGCCGGCAGAAAATATTTTAATAAAATTTTTTCAGTTATTTGATCCCATGTAGTGATTGACCCTCATGGAAAAGGATGGAACCACTGTTTGGCTTTTTTTCTCAAAGAAAAGGGAAATAACCAAAGACGGATGGCATCATCAGAAACGCCACTTATTTTGAAGGTGTCACAGAATTCTAGAAAATTCAATAAGTGTGTATCAGGATCCTCATCCTGCAAACCATCAAACTGAACAAATTGTTGTATCATGTAATATCCCGGGGTAGGGGCTATTTTGATTGTTGCTTTGCTCACATGTTATTGGCTTGCTATGTGGTTATTTTTACTGTTTAGGGGTTTAGTGGTAAGCTTATAGTGATCCTAAGTGATAGGAAGAATTTTTGTTTAAGGCTTAGGTGAGAGGAGCTAAGGAAGCTGGGGTTTAAAAGATTAATTTTGGTGTCTTTAGCACAAGGAATAAGTTGGTGGAGTGGCAATACTAAGGGCTTGTGAATGTGATGCCACTTGCAAGGAGTGAGGCCCTGTGTTCAAGCTGCAAAGTGGCCACATTTTGCATTCTTTTTTGGACGGCATGGAGGAGGAGAGTTGGTGACAATTTGAACTCTACCATGGACTTGGTCAAATGGTGGGTTGGTAGGTGGAGAGTGAAAGTAGGAGGGAGACTTGTTCAAACTGATTTGAAGTAGTGGTGTGGAGTGTTTTGGGGTGTTGGCCGAAACTTGGGGACTTCATGAGGAAGTGGACGGTTTTGGATGGTAAGTGGAGGGGTGTGCCGAAATTCTTTTGGGAATTTTCTTAGCATTTTCGGTCACCATTTTAGTAAAACCGAATTCTCTCTTTTGTCAATAGCCAACTAAAACTTCACTTGTTTTTCTCCCATTTCTTCTTCTTGGAACCGAAAGACCAAAACCCCTGTAGCTTGCCAAAAGTTGCTAGTTTCCTCTTGGTCTTTTGGTAGCCGAATCTTCAACCAAGCTTCTTCACATTTTCTTCTTGAACCGAAAAGTGCAAGCAACCTTGCTGATTTTTATTTTGCTTGTTTTCTCTCAATTATCTTGGGTAGCCGAATATTCTCCTCTTCATCTCCTTTTCTTTTGTTCATTGTGAAGCCGAATTCTCCATTTCCCTTCTACTATCTTTTTGTGCCGGAACTCTCACCTGTTTCAAACCAAACCCTTCCATTATTTTTCTCCATTCATCTTCCCATTTCTTTGTGCCGAAACCACAACCACTTGCATCTCAAACCTTTATTTTCTTTTCTTATACATTATTGCCGAAACTTCACTCTCATCTCTTATTTTCTTTTCCTTCCTTTTCCATTCAAAAACCGAACAAAGGTGTGTGTTAAACACTTTGGCCGAATCTTCTTTTATTTTTGGTTGCATCTTAGCCGAATCTCTTCTCTCCTAGAAGTCCTCTTTTGCCGAATCTTGGGTGGTGTTGGTAAGTTCTTGGCCGAATGGCCATTTCTTTTTTCTATGGTGTTATGCCGATTTTGGTTTGTGAAGGAGTTAATCATCTGTTTAATCATCTCGTATAGGGTCTTTGAGCATTGGAGGTAATCAAGGGGGAGTCTTCCAACTCCTTTAATCGTGTGGTAAGTGATGGTGAGATGTTTGGTCATGGTTATTTGTTTAGTTTCGATTAAGCCTAAGGGGTTCAAAGGATTAACCGTTTTCTTTTAAGGTGTAGCCGTTTGTTGGAAAGGGAATTATTGTGGATCGGGTTGGTAGAAATCAAACCAATAGCAAGGTGAGGGATCAACATTAACCCTTTGGTTATTTAGTCTTTGGCCGAATGGTCTTAGTGCCTAACTCCTATTTGGCCGATTGTAGGAGCCAGTAATCAAGGAGCCTTAGATCGTTTCTTTTGGTCTTAGAGATTGCGCTTAAACAGGTGTGTAACTAACACCCTTTATATCTAGTAATATGTGTTAACAACCTGATTGATTAATAGATTGAGACAGTTTGATGGATTGATATGATACCCTTTTGGGTATGATCTTGGACTCAGGTAAGTCAGTATTATTATCACTCATCGATGATCTATATGGTACCATGATTATGGATGTATGTGATATGGGATATGATGTTAAACATATTAGCATGATATGTATGACTTGTATGATATGCATGATCACATGAGTATGGTATGATGATGGGTGATATGAGTGGAGGGAGGATGATGATATCCGTGTCTTTGGGACATCGTGTGTCTTTGGGACACGAGGTTTGGCACCTCGGCGTCTCGTCCCAGTGGCTTAGTACCACGGTGTGGTTGGGCCCACTGATTGATTATCTGGGATTAACGCGGTGATTTGGTATCACACGATGGGTTGGCCCCATCATCGGATTTGTGACTGCGGTCACCAGTGGTTTGGTACCACATTGTGTCTTTGGGACACCAGAGGTTTGGCACCTCATTGCGACTCGTCCCTGTGGTTTGACACCACCGTGGGTTGGCCCCACTTGAGAGATACGGGATTGTCGCTAGTGATTTGGTATCACGCGATGGATTGGCCCCATCATCTGATTATTCGTGACTTTGGGTCACCAGTGGTTTGGCACCACACTTATGGATATCGTGACTTTGGGTCACCAGTGGTTTGGCACCACCAGTGGTTTGGTACCACACGGGGTAGAAAAGGAGATACGGATGGTTAGGAGCGGGTTGCATTAATTATGCTGCTATGTATGATGTGTGTTAGCATGTTGTTTTTTGGAAGCGGGATTTATGCACTGAGTCATTCGACTCACCCTCTCCTTTGACATTTCAGGTGACTCGTAGACGCGGACATTGAGCCGGGATGGACTCGGGGTGCTCATGCCATGCTTAATAAAGTTTTACTCAGACTCTATCATTTGGGTACTTTAGTTTAATTACTTTTATTTGGGTTTTATTTTGGATTGTAAAAGGCCTTAAAATTATGTTTTATGATGTTTATGCTTTAAGGTAGATTTTTAACATGCTTTAACAAAATAATTTGGTATGAATTTTACTAAAATTTGGAAAGACAATGATTTCAAACCTATAACGCAATGTGTTTTCAACTATACCATCGAGTATCACACAATGTTTTGATATTGAGTAAACTCAAATGATTTTCAAATCAAACTCGATTTTCTACTAAGTCAAAAAAAAATGTTTTAAGTAACACTAAGAAACTATTGGAATTTTTAAATGAAATAAACTCGTTTTTAACTACACACTTTGGATAAGTTTTCAAAATTTTCGGGTTTCAAATACACCATCTGATTTCAAACAAGCCTACTCAAAGTTTCTTCAAATACACTATGTTTTCATCCAGTTTTTAAACGGAAAATCTAACCTCTCAAAAACGTTTTCCCCGTAACATACCAGATCCAGACGTGGTGTCTTGTCCGGGTTTGGGGTGTTACAATTGTGGTATCAGAGCTAAGTTCAAAAGCTCGGCTGTGGGCCTGAGGCCCAAAATGTTTTTAAAAGTTTGTCTTAAGTGTTTTGGGTTTAAATATATGGTTGTAAGGCATGGCACCGAGTCTCCGGCACCAGTCCGCCCAGGTAAGTACCCCTTGCTATTGCTTGTGATTTTGATATGATAGGATTGGTTGATTAGCAGTGATAGATTACTTTAGAGACTGAAACTGATAGGATTCTGTAAACTACTCCGTGAACTTGCGAAAACAAGACTCCATTAATAAGCAACATTCATAAGACTTTGTTTAAAAGACAGTGGAATAATTACTGATCCATAAAATTCCTAAAACAGATAAGTCGAACTCTAGACATGAGCACTCGAGACGAACGTGGTCGTAATACTCGTGGTAGAGGTAGGGGTAGGATGACGGTTTACGAACCGGTAGGGGTGCAGTCGTGGGTCCGAGAATGAGATACTGCATTTCACCACCACCAGCTAGAGGTGGTGAGTTCCAGGATCAGACTGGAGATGATGCAGTGTCGCAGGCGATGCTGCGAGTGTTAGAAAGGGTAGCTGGAGTAGGGGGAGGCGTAGGAGTTAGGAAATCTGTGCCTGAACGACTCCGGGCTAACGGGGCTAAATTCTTTAGAGGTGTTTCTGGAGTTGTGCCCAGCACGGCTGAGTATTGGCTGGAGGCGACGGAACGGATCATGGACGATCTGGATTTATCTGCTGAAGAGAAGCTGAAGGGGATAGTATCGCTTCTTCGGGATGACTCATACCAGTGGTGGCTCACGGTTCGGGACAGTGTTGCAGCGGAGGACCTTACTTGGGACTACTTTAAGGCTGCATATCAGAAGAAGTACATAGGAGCTAGTTACATCGACGCACAGCGGAAAGCATTTTTGAGGCTAGTTCAGGGGAGTAAGACTGTGTCTGAGTACGAGGCTGAGTTCTTGAGGCTGAGCAGGTATGCCAGAGGTATTGTGGCGACTGAACACGAGAGGTGTGTTCGTTTTGAGGATGGTCTGAGAGACGAGTTGAGACGGCTGATTGCTCCACAGCAGGAGCGTGAGTTTGCCGTCTTGGTTGAGAAGGCTAAGGTAGCCGAGGGTGTTAAGGAATCTGTGAGGCAAAATCTGGATAGGAATCGTCATAAGAGGAGTTTTGGATCTTCTGGGTCGTCAGGTAATCCTCAGAAGAGGGCTAGACCGAGTGGGCCGAATCAGTCTGGGAGGCCTGTTGCTGGTAATCAGGGACCGCCGCAGTGTAACCGTTGTGGGAAATCTCATTGGGGAGGTTGTTGGACTGGTGGAAAAGGTTTCTTTGAGTGTGAGATCATCGTGTGAGGGACTGTCCGCGTAAGTTGGCTAGGATTCAGTCTGAGGGTTAGGGCTATAATCAGTTCAGGAATAATGGACCGCCACCGCAGAAGGGCCGTGGTAATGGCAGAGGTGGTAATGGTTACGTCGCCGGCGTAGAGCACCTGGCGCGAGGTGCGGGTAGTTACGAGGCCGACACTGGATTAGTGTACGCCGCGAGGCGAGAGAGAGAGGCGACGCACCGGACGTCATAACCAGTACGTTTTTGTTCTTTGGTTCTCCATTTACTACTTTGATTGATGTGGGTTCAACGCACTCTTATGTTGCCAGTAGTATAGTAGAGACCATGGATTTAGACTCTGAGATATCTTCTAGGCAGATGACTGTAATTAGCCCTCTAGGTCACTCTGTAGTAGTAGATAAACTATTTAGAGAGGTACCCCTAGAACTCCAAGGGGTAGTGTTTGCTGCTGATCTGATGGAACTGCCGTTCGGGGAGTTCGATCTGATTCTTGGGATGGACTGGTTGGTCAAGTACCAGGCGAGGTTGGATTGCGCGGCTAAGCGCATGGTTCTTAAGACGATTGAGGGTGATGAGGTGGCTATGATAGGTAATAGGAGAGATTACTTATCGAATGTGGTATCTGCTCTGAAGGCGGAGAAGATGGTCAGGAAGGGCTGTGAAGCGTATGTGGTTCATGTGTATGCCTTGGAGGCTAAAGAGTCTGCTGTAGAGAAGGTTCATACTGTTAAGGAATTTGCTGATGTGTTTCCTGAGGAGCTTCCAGGTTTGCCGCCGGATCGCGAGGTAGAGTTCGGGATAGACTTATTACCCGGGACTGCGCCAGTGTCTATTGCTCCGTATAGGATGGCGCCAAAGGAATTGGTGGAGCTTAAGGCTCAGATTCAGGAGCTGTTGGATCGAGGCTTTATCAAGCCAAGTGTTTCACCTTGGGGAGCGCCGGTACTCTTTGTCAAGAAGAAAGACGGTACGATGCGGATGTGTATAGACTACCGTCAACTGAACAAGCTGGCGATTAAAAACAAGTATCCGTTGCCACGGATAGATGATTTGTTTGATTAGCTGAAGGGTGCTGCGGTATTTTCAAAGATCGACTTGAGGTCTGGGTATCACCAGTTAAAGGTTAAGGAGGCGGATATCCATAAAACAGCGTTTCGGACTCGGTATGGGCACTACAAATTTCTGGTAATGCCGTTCGGGTTGACTAATGCACCGGCAGCGTTTATGGATATGATGAATAGGGTATTTCAGCAGTATCTGGATCAGTTCGTTGTGGTTTTCATAGACGACATCTTAGTGTACTCAAGGACAGAGGAAGAGCATGATGCGCATTTGCGAGTGGTGCTGCAGATTTTGAGGGAAAAGCAGCTCTATGCTAAGTTCAGTAAATGCGAGTTTTGGCTTAGAGAAGTGACTTTCTTGGGTCATGTAGTGTCGGCTGAGGGGATTCGAGTGGATCCTCGTAAGATTGAGGCAGTTTTGGATTGGAAGCCGCCTAGGTCAGTGGCCGAGATTCGGAGTTTTCTGGGTTTGGCCGGATACTACCGAAGGTTTGTTGAGGGTTTCTCGTTGATAGCGGCGCCGATGACCAAGTTGCTGAGAAAAGAAGTTCCATTTGTTTTGACTGAGAAACAGCAGGAAAGCTTCGATAAGTTAAAGAAGATTTTGACTGAGGCTCCGGTTTTGATTCAACCTGAGGCTGGTAAGGAATTCACAGTATATTGCGATGCATCACATACGGGCCTGGGTTGTGTGCTGATGCAGGAAGGTAAAGTTGTGGCTTACGCTTCTCGACAGCTGAGGCCACATGAGGTCAACTATCCGACGCACGATTTGGAGCTAGCGGCTGTAGTCTTCGCCTTAAAGATTTGGAGGCACTACTTGTACGGAGAGAGATCAAAAGTCTACACAGATCATAAGAGTCTGAAGTATCTACTGACTTAGAAGGATTTGAATTTGAGGCAGCGCAGATGGGTTGAGTTGCTGAAAGATTACGACTGTTCGATTGAATATCATCCGGGCAAGGCTAATGTGGTGGCAGACGCGTTGAGCCGTAAGGTTGTTTCGGACTTAAGAGCTTTGTTTGCCCACTTGAGTTTGTACGACGACGGGAGTATTCTGGCAGAGCTGCAAGTTAAGCCTACTTGGGTTGAGCAGATCAGAGAGAAGCAGTTAGAGGAAGAGGTTCTGAGTGCGCGAAGGTTACAAGTGCAGGATGGTGGTTTGGAGGGTTACAACTTGTCTAGTGATGAGGTTCTGTGTTTCCAAGGTAAGGCTTGTATGCCTAAAGATGTTGAAGGCGAGGCGAGAAGATTCTCCGGGGACGCACATGCATGATCCTTATGCTATGCATCCTGGAGGTAGCAAGATGTATAAGGATCTTAGAGAGCAGTTTTGGTGGCCTGGTTTGAAGAAAGAGGTGACAGAGTTTATAGGGAAGTGTCTGACATGTCAGTAGGTCAAGGCTGAACATCAGTTGCCGTCAGGGTTGCTTCAGCCTGTAAAGATTCCTCAGTGGAAGTGGGAAAGGATAACCATGGATTTCGTCAGTGGGTTACCGCTTACGCCAAGCAAGAAGGATTCAGTTTGGGTAATTGTGGATTGACTGACCAAATCAGCTCACTTTATTCCGGTGAGGGTTGACTACTCACTTCAGAAACTAGCAAAGCTGTATGTGTCTGAGATTGTGAGGTTGCACGGTGTGCCAGTTTCAATCATCTCGGATAGGGATCCCAGGTTTACGTCGAGGTTCTGGAGAGCGTTGCATCAGGCTCTGGGTACGTGTTTGGATTTCAAGACTGACTTTTCACCCGCGATCGACGAGGCGATGGAGAGGTTATTCAGATCTTGGAGGATATCTTTGAGAGGTTGTGTTCGGACTTGAGGGTAGTTGGGAGGAGTTTCTGCCGTTAGCTGAGTTCGCCTATAACAACAGTTACCAAGCAAGCATCAAGATGGCACTATACGAGGCATTGTATGGTAGGAAATGTCGCTCACCTACGTGTTGGACGGAGTTGGGTGAACGTCAGTTGTTGGGACCCGAGTTGGTTGCTGAGACAGAAGACAAGGTTAAGTTGATTCAGTCTCGTTTGAAGGAAGCTTCGGACCGGCAGAAGTCTTATGCCGATCTTAAGTGGAGAGACATAGAGTTTGCTGTGGGGGATCAAGTTTTCCTGAAGGTCTCACCTTAGAAGAAGGTGTTAAGGTTCGGGAAGAAAGGCAAGCTAAGTCCGAGGTTCATTGGGTCGTACAAGGTTTTGAAACGAGTGGGACCAGTAGCGTATCAGCTTGAGTTGCCAGTAGAGCTTAGCCAGATTCACGACATTTTCCATGTTTCGATGCTTCGGCGTTATCGTTCAGACCCGTCGCATGTTGTGGCAGTGGAAGAGATCGAGGTACATCCAGATTTGACCATGGAAGAGGAACCTGTGCAGATTTTAGATCGGGATGTGAAGGTTCTGCGTAGGAAGTCTGTGCCTTTGGTAAAGGTGCTATGGCGGAATCATAGCGTGGAAGAAGCTACGTGGGAGCCCGAGGATACGATGAGACGGCAATACCCTTAACTCTTTTGACCAGGTAATTTCGAGGCCGAAATTATTTTTTAAGGGGGGTAGAATTGTAATATCCCGGGGTAGGAGCTATTTTGATTGTTGCTTTGCTCGCATGTTATTGGCTTGCTATGTGGTTATTTTTACTGTTTAGGGGTTTAGTGGTAAGCTTATAGTGATCCTAAGTGATAGGAAGAATTTTTGTTTAAGGCTTAGGTGAGAGGAGCTGAGGAAGCTGGGGTTTAAAAGATTAATTTTGGTGTCTTTAGCACAAGGAATAAGTTGGTGGAGTGGCAATGTAGGTGCCACTAAGGGCTTGTGAATGTGACGCCACTTGCAAGGAGTGAGGTCCTGTGTTCAAGCTGCAAAGTGGCCACATTTTGCATTCTTTTTGGACGGCATGGAGGAGGAGAGTTGGTGACAATTTGAACTCTACCATGGACTTGGTCAAATGGTGGGTTGGTAGGTGGAGAGTGAAAGTAGGAGGGAGACTTGTTCAAACTGATTTGAAGTAGTGGTGTGGAGTGTTTTGGGGTGTTGGCCGAAACTTGGGGACTTCATGAGGAAGTGGACGGTTTTGGATGGTAAGTGGAGGGGTGTGCCGAAATTCTTTTGGGAATTTTCTTAGCATTTTCAGTCACCATTTTGGTAAAACCGAATTCTCTCTTTTGTCAATAGCCAACTAAAACTTCACTTGTTTTTCTCCCATTTTTTCTTCTTGGAACCGAAAGACCAAAACCCCTGTAGCTTGCCAAAAGTTGCTAGTTTCCTCTTGGTCTTTTTCACATTTTCTTCTTCTTCAACCAAGCTTCTTCACATTTTCTTCTTGAACCGAAAAGTCCAAGCAGCCTTGCTGATTTTTATTTTGCTTGTTTTCTCTCAATTATCTTGGGTAGCCGAATATTCTCCTCTTCATCTCCTTTTCTTTTGTTCATTGTGAAGCCGAATTCTCCATTTCCCTTCTCCTTTCTTTTTGTGCTGGAACTCTCACCTGTTTCAAACCGAACCCTTCCATTATTTTTCTCCATTCATCTTCCCATTTCTTTGTGCCGAAACCACAACCACTTGCATCTCAAAACTTTATTTTCTTTTCTTATACATTATTGCCGAAACTTTACTCTCATCTCTTATTTTCTTTTCCTTCCTTTTCCATTCAAAAACCGAACAAAGGTGTGTGTTAAACACTTTGGCCGAATCTTCTTTTATTTTTGGTTGCATCTTAGCCGAATCTCTTCTCTCCTAGAAGTCCTCTTTTGCCGAATCTTGGGTGGTGTTGGTAAGTTCTTGGCCGAATGGCCATTTCTTTTTTCTATGGTGTTATGCCGATTTTGGTTTGTGAAGGAGTTAATCATCTGTTTAATCATCTCGTATAGGGTCTTTGAGCATTGGAGGTAATCAAGGGGGAGTCTTCCAACTCCATTAATCGTGTGGTAAGTGATGGTAAGATGTTTGGTCATGGTTATTTGTTTAGTTTCGATTAAGCCTAAGGGGTTCAAAGGATTAACCGTTTTCTTTTAAGGTGTAGACGTTTGTTGGAAAGGGAATTATTGTGGATCGGGTTGGTAGAAATCAAACCAATAGCAAGGTGAGGGATCAACATTAACCCTTTGGTTATTTAGTCTTTGGCCGAATGGTCTTAGTGCCTAACTCCTATTTGGCCGATTGTAGGAGCCAGTAATCAAGGAGCCTTAGATCGTTTCTTTTGGTCTTAGAGATTGCGCTTAAATAGGTGTGTAACTAGCACCCTTTATATCTAGTAATATGTGTTAACAACCTGATTGATTAATAGATTGAGACAGTTTGATGGATTGATATGATACCCTTTTGGGTATGATCTTGGACTCGGGTAAGTCAGTATTATTATGAGCTTACTGATGATCTATATGGTACCATGATTATGGATGTATGTGATATGGGATATGATGTTAAACATATTAGCATGATATGTATGACTTGTATGATATGCATGATCACATGAGTATGGTATGATGATGGGTGATATGAGTGGAGGGAGGATGATGATATCCGTGTCTTTGGGACACTGTGTCTTTGGGACACCAGAGGTTTGGCACCTCCAGTGGTTTGGTACCACAGTGATATTTTGTGACTTTGGGTCACTAGAGGTTTGGCACCTCAGCGTCTCGTCCCAGTGGCTTAGTACCACGGTGGGTTGGCCCCATAGTTGATTATACGGGATTGACGCCAGTGATTTGGTATCACATGATGGGTTGGCCCCATCATCGGATTTGTGACTGCGGTCACCAGTGGTTTGGTACCACATTGTGTCTTTGGGACACCAGAGGTTTGGCACCTCATTGCGACTCGTCCCTGTGGTTTGACACCACCGTGGGTTGGCCCCACTTGAGAGATACGGGATTTTCGCTAGTGATTTGGTATCACGCGATGGGTTGGCCCCATCATCGGATTATTCGTGACTTTGGGTCACCAGTGGTTTGGCACCACACTTATGGATATCGTGACTTTGGGTCACCAGTGGTTTGGCACCACCAGTGGTTTGGTACCACACGGGGTAGAAAAGGAGATACGGATGGTTAGGAGCGGGTTGCATTAATTATGCTGCTATGTATGATGTGTGTTAGCATGTTGTTTTATCGGGAGCGGGATTTATGCACTGAGTCATTCGACTCACCCTCTCCTTTGACATTTCAGGTGACTCGTAGACGCGGACATTGAGCCGGGATGGACTCGGGGTGCTCATGACATGCTTAATAAAGTTTTACTCAGACTCTATCATTTGGGTACTTTAGTTTAATTACTTTTATTTGGGTTTTATTTTGGATTGTAAAAGGCCTTAAAATTATGTTTTATGATGTTTATGCTTTAAGGTAGATTTTTAACATGCTTTAACAAAATAATTTGGTATGAATTTTACTAAAATTTGGAAAGACAATGATTTCAAACCTATAACGCAATGTGTTTTCAACTATACCATTAGGTATCACACAATGTTTTGATATTGAGTAAACTCAAATGATTTTCAAATCAAACTCGATTTTCTACTAAGTCAAAAAAAAATGTTTTAAGTAACACTAAGAAACTATTGGAATTTTTAAATGAAATAAACTCGTTTTTAACTACACACTTTGGATAAGTTTTCAAAATTTCCGGGTTTCAAATACACCATCTGTTTTCAAACAAGCCTACTCAAAGTTTCTTCAAATACACTATGTTTTCATCCAGTTTTTAAACGGAAAATCTAACCTCTCAAAAACGATTTCCCCGTAACATACCAGATTCGGACGTGGTGTCTTGTCCGGGTTTGGGGTGTTACATATCATCTGTATAGTGTTAGGTTTCAGTTCAAAATTATTTGCAGCAATAGTAGGCCTAACAATACTTGACTCAGTTCCTGTTAAACTAGGTTTAGCATAATCATACATAGTTCGAGGAGCATGATTTTTGGCTATCTCTTGAGGTGACAGATTATTCTCAGTCATCTCTTCGGTGGTATTAGCTTCGACTTCTTTCTCTTCTTCTATGTAGTTTAAGCTTCTCCTTATCTTTCTATGATTTCTGCGAATTGTACCTTCGATATCACTGCCGTAAAGTAGGGGTCCTGTCGGGCTCCTTCTAGTCATAAACTAGAGGTACCTGAAAGGATCAAAAGAAAGAAAATTAGCAAAGTAAAAAATAAAAGTAAATAAAAAATGGCTAAAGTAATAAAAATTAAGCTTTCTTAATATTTCAGCTCCCCGGAAACGGCGCCAAAACTTGATCGTTGTTTTATGAGATGTCAAAGTCTTAAAACTTTATAAAAAGAAGGATCAAACCTGGAAACTAACTATGACAACGATGTGAGGCAAGCGCACCTATCGAACAGTAGTAAAGTCAAGGCAAGACTGGATTATTAAACCCAAAGGAACTAAAAGTACTAATACTAACTCTCTTTTTATTATCTAGCCTAAAATAAAGGAATTTGTTGTTTAATCTAAATGAACTAACTACTAAACTAAAGACTCTAAGACAAAAAAGAATGAAATTTGGGGAAAAATACTTTGAAAAAAACCAATTGACTAAGACAATACCCGAGAAAGAATCCACCTAGACTTCACTTGCTATCTAACTCTGAACCAGACGATTTATTCACTTGACTTGATCCGTAGGATTCCCTAATTTATATTAATCCCTCTCTCGAGGCGGCTAACGTCGAACCCTAGGTTGATTATTTGAAATCTCTTTCTAATTAAAACCCCTAGTATTGCATTAACTCGATCTATGGACTCTCATATTAGGTTTCACCCTAATCCAGCAAAATGTTGTCACCCTATCTCTAGGCGTGCGATCACCTCCACTTAATTATGCTAGATCTACTCTTAGGCAAGGACTTTTTTTTCTCCACCTAAGCACATCATACTTGAATTAATATCCCGGAAATATCAACACAAGAATTAAGAACACATAATTAAGAACAAGTCAACTATTTATCATATAGTTCAACAAACGATAACAAGATTCATCTTAGGTTTCATCCCCCTCAGGTATCTGAGGGTTTAGTTCATAATAATAAAAGAAAACATCTAAGAAGAAAAGATAAAAAAAACATAAGAAATTCCTAAAACCACCTGAAGGAATTGAAGGAGAGGTCCTCCATCTTGAGTATGATTCCGGCTTCTTGAGATGAATCAACTGGCTATCTTCGAGTAAATCCCCACAAATCTGCCCACTTTGGCCTAGCTGGACGCCCCCTGACTAAAGCCCTGGGTTCCCCCCTTTTAGGTTATACTTAGGGTGTTTATATAGGCTTCTGAATGTATTTCTTCGCCTCTAAGTATCCTAATCTGAGTGAAATTTCTCTTTGTCACAGCAGCGGCACGCCCATGGCACATGCCCATATGAATCATGGCCAGGCCGTGTTCAAGACTATTGAGTGAGGCACAACCGTGTGGCTTGGGCCCAGGCCATGTTGATTTCATGATATGGCCCATTTACTCCATTTTGGGCCCGTTTCTTGTTCTTTTCATCCTTCAATGCTTTTTTGAGTATAAAACATGAAAACAAAGGATTAAGAGCACCAATTTACACAATCCAAGGCTTAAATCATCCAAAAGAATGCTAAATGTAGTCTTAAAATATGTTACTATTGCGGTTTATCAATCGTTAGATCATTTCATCCGTGATTGCCCAGAGTCTATTGAGCAAGAGATTGATCAGAATCCGAGATTTGATAATATTCTAGTGAGAGGTAGACCTTCCCGAAATGCAAGAAATGTCAGTGGTAGTCAGAGAACTACAAAAGTCTCAGTTGCAAGATCTGAAGCTAGAGTACATGCCAGAGCTTATACCATCCGAGCCCGTGAGGAAGCTTCATCTCCGAATGTTATAACGGGTACATTTACTCTTTATGATACTTTTGTGATTGCATTGATAGACCCAGGTTCTACACATTCGTATATATGTATGAACTTAGTATCCAATAAGACTTTTCTTGTAGAGTCTACTGAGTTTGTTATAAAAGTATCGAACCCTTTAGGTAAAAGTGTCCTGGTTCACAAAATATACAAGAACTGTCCGTTGATGTTCAGAGATGTTTGTTTTCCAGCTGATCTGATGCTATTACCTTTCGATGAGTTTGATATAATTTTGGGAATGAACTGGTTGACGTTGCATGATGCTATCGTGAATTGCAAAAGAAGGACCATTGATTTGAGACGTCGAAATGATGAAATAGTTCAGATTGAGTCTAATGATTTGACTGGGTTGCCTACTATGATGTCTGTGTTGAAAGCTTGGAATTATGTGAAAAAGGGCTATGAAGCTTATTTTGCTTATGTGATTGACTCGAAAGTAACTGAAAATAAAGTTGAATCAGTGCCAGTGGTTTGTGAATTCCCTGATGTGTTTCCTGAGGAATTGTCGGGGTTACCTCCGATACGTGAAGTTGAATTTGGTATTGATTTATTACCTAGAACGACTCCTATTTCGATAGCTCTATATAGAATGGCACCAACAGAGTTGAAAGAGTTAAAGTCACAGTTGCAAGAGTTGGCTGACAGAGGGTTTGCAAGACCAAGTTTCTCACCTTGGGGTGCTCCTGTTCTGTTTGTGAAAAAGAAAGATGGCACGATAAGAATGTGCATTGAATACCATCAGCTGAACAAAGTGACTATCAAGAATAAATATCCTCTGGCCAGAATTGATGATTTATTTGATCAGTTTAAAGGAGCCACTATGTTTTCAAAGATAGATATGATATCGGGATACTACCAGTTGCGGGTAAAAGATTTAGATATTCCAGAGACTTCTTTCAGAATGAGGTACAGGCATTATGAGTTTTTAGTTATGCCTTTTGAATTAGCCAATGCTCCTGCTGTTTTTATGGATCTGATGAACAGAATTTTCAGACCGTACTTAGATCGATTTGTTGTAATATTCATTGATGACATTTTTGATTTATTCACGTGACGAGATTGAACATGCTGAGCATCTGAAAATTATTTTGCAAACTCAGTGAGATAAGAAATTGTATGCAAAGTTCAGTAAATGTGAATTCTGGTTACGAGAAGTTGGTTTTCTGGGACATATTGTATCAACCTCTGGAATACGAGTTGATCTGAGTAAGATTTTTGCTATTCTGGATTGGAAACCTCCAAAGAATGTGTCTGAAGTCCGTAGTTTTCTGGGACTAGCTGGTTAATATCGTCGATTTGTAAAAGGATTTTTTTATTGCTACTCTATTGACTAGATTGCTTCAAAAATATGTAAAACTTGAATGGTCCTATAAATGTCAGAAAAGCATTGATCAGTTGAAAACACTGTTGACTGAAGCTCCAGTTTTGGTATAGCCAAAATCGGGTAAAGAATTCGTGATTTATAGTGATGCTTCATTGAATGGTTTGTGATGTGTTTTGATGCAAGAACGCAAAGTTATAGCTTATTCCTCGAGACAATTGAAGCTGCATGAAAAGAACTATCCGACACACGATCTTGAGCTAGATGCGATTGTGTTTGCATTAAAACTCTGGCGTTACTACCTTTTCGGTGAAAAATGTCACGTATTTTCAGATCATAGAAGTTTGAAATACCTGATGACCCAAAAAGATTTGAATCTGTGATGGAGAAGATTGTTAGAGCTATTGAAAGACTACAAACTTGTGATAGATTATCACCCGGGTAAAGCAAATGTGGTTGCCGATGCATTGAGTCAGAAATCGTTGTTTGCATTACATGCAATGAATGCTCATTTAAACTTGTCTGATGATAGTTCTGTTTTGGCAGAATTGAAAGCGAAACCATTGTTTTTACAACAAATAGGTGATCCTCAGAAAGTTGATAATGAAATGTTAGGGAAACGAGCTCAGTGTGATTTGAACTCTGATTCTAAATTTCGAGTTGATGTTAATGATTGCTTGAGATTCCGAGATCGAATTTACGTTCTAAGAAATTCAAAATTGATTCAATTGATACTAAATGAAGCTCATAATTATCGCCTATCTGCTCATTCGGGAATACAAGGATGTACCATGATCTGAAGCAAACAAGGATGTACCATGATCTGAAGAAACACTATTGGTGGTCTAGAATGAAACTAGACATTTTTTACTTTGTTTCGAAATGTTTAATATGTCAGCAAATTAAAGCTGAACATCAAGTTCCATCTGGTTTGTTACAACCGATTATGATTCCCAAGTGGAAATGGGATAGAGTGACGATGGACTTCGTTTCTGGATTGCCCTTGACTCTGAGAAAGAAAGATGCAATTTGGGTCATCGTTGATCGATTAACGAAATCCGCCCATTTTATTCCGGTGAGATCTGATTACTCACTGAGCTTCACATTTTTGATATTATGAGATTGCACGGAATGCCATTGTCTATTGTTTCAGATAGAGATTCGAGATTTACTTCACGGTTGTAACACCCCCAGATTATGAGAGATGCGTTTGAGTCGGTATGCTCGAGGCATCGTGGCCTCTGATTATGAGAGATGCGTCAGATTTGAAGATGGTCTGCGGGATGAGCTGCGAGTTTTGATTGCTCCGCATCAAGAAAGAGACTTCCCCGTTTTAGTGGAGAAAGCTCGAATAGCTGAGGAGGTCAAGAAGGCTGAGAGGCACAATAGAGAAAGGAACCGTGATAAGAGAAGTGTTGGATCGCCAGAAGTGGTTGAGAGGGTCCAGAAAAGACCGAGGGTTGAGACTCCTGTTCATATTGCTTAGCCACCCACCGGAAATCCAGATCATCCGTGTGCGCAGTGCGGAAGGTATCATGTTGGCGAGTGCTGGAATCGAGTTCGGGAGTGCTTCAGATGTAAGTCCAAGACTCATCTGATTAAGGATTGTCCCCAGAATCCGAATAGGACTCGGACAGAAGGTCAAGGTTATGTGCAACCAGGCAGAGGTGGTCAGCAATTGACGAGAGGTCGTGGTTCGAACCATGGAGGAAATGGTTCCGGCCGGGGTCGTGGAGCTTTAGGTCGCAGTAAGGGTGGCACTAAGGCAAGACAGCCAGGTCTGGTTTATGCGGTCCGTCGGAGAGAGGATAATGATGTGCCTGATGTGTCAGCCGGTAAGTTTCTTAAGCCTAGAATATTCTGTATGGTTTTGTTCGCTATAGTGGCAGGTTGTTATGTTGCTTGTAAAGTATCTAGAACCTTGAGTATGATTGGTACTTGTGCCAAGAAATAGGTTAGCTCTTTAAAATCGGAGTCTTGTGACTATAGCGTGGTGAGGTGAATTAAGATGTTCAATCATTAGCCTAACCAAGTAATTTCGAGGACGAAATTATTTGTTAGGAGGGTAGAATTGTAACACCCGGATTTAGGGGCTATGCATGTTGGGTATAATTCAAGTTCTAGTAGGTCTTGGGTATGCTTGGATGTGTTTTAGAGGTGGAGAATGCTCGGATTAAAAGGGAAGACTGTGGAAAATTTGGATTTTTAAGTGTTAAAAGGGAGCACTGGCTATAGGTGACTTAAGAAAATTATTTGGGGGAATTGGACATAAGAATTGGGCTGGTAAAGTGGCAAGGGAGACGCCACTAAGTGCTTGGCAAAGTGACGCCTCAGGGTGCGAGAGGAGGGCGGTGTTCGAGTGCGAAGAAGGCGACACTTTGGCCTTTATTTTTTTGCGTCACTAAGGAGAAGAGTTGGGCGACTTTTGGATACTTAAAAGATGGAGGAAGACTTGGTCTTCTCTTTTTAAAATTCGGCTAGGTAGGTAGGAGAGAGGTTTGACTTTTTCTAATCTTTTGAATGGATGAAAGGAGGTGTTTTAGGAGTGATTTGAGGATTTTGTGGGGAGGTTGGGTAGTGGCCGAATTTTGGTTTCTTTAGGGAGCTTGGTAGAATGTTATAAATAGGGGTGTTCATCTTTTTGGGTTTTTCCCTATTTGCTTGCTTGCCGAATTGCTTCACAATTCATCTTTTTTTCCCATCCCTTCTAAACCGAAACCCCCCATTGCTAGCTTCCTCCTTTCTCCTTTCTCTCTTGTATACCCATGCCGAACCACTCATCTTGCATCCCTCCTTTTCTTTCATTCTCGCTAAACCGAAAGTGCACCCCACACCCTTCTCTGTCTTCTCAAACCTCTTTGGCCGAAACTATTATTCCTCTCTTTGATTCTCTTGTTAGCTTGAATCTACACCATCTTTGTGCGAATATTCTTTCCTCAATTTGGTAGTACTATTGGCGAATGTTAGCTTAGACCACTTCGGGTTCCGTTGCAATCATTGTTAAAGGGTACTGGGGGGTTTAAGTAGTCGTCAAGCCTTCGTTGTAGCAATCAGCTTGGTAAGTGGTGGTAAGGTTTTTGATAAGCTATGTATGTGGTATTTCAATTAGATCTAAGGTTGTTAAGTATATGATGCTAAGGCCGATTGTAGGGGGAGAAGAGCCTAGCGCAGGAGATCTTTCGAGAGGCGATTAGTCAACGGTTGTAGAGGCATAAAAGTAACATTTTGAGGTTTGATCGGTGGTGCTATTAAGGTGCGTAATCAACGCACTATTTCTTTGGTCTTTGGTTTGTTAAATGTGTTTACATATGCGTGATATGTGATGGCCGATTATAGTGGCTTGAATGGTGAGTTATTTATGATATATACATGATATGATAATCCACATGTGATGCTTACTCTGTTGTTAATCTGACATGTTGAACTTATGCATGCATACATGGGATTTGGGCTTGATTCGATGAAGGAGGAAGAGTACACAAGTTGTACGTGGTCTAATGATAGCTTCGGCTACATTAGCGCTTGATGGCTAGCTTTGTGCTACCTCAAGGGAGGTGTGGCTCGGTGCCCATCTCGGCGGTTGATGGCTATGTGCATCACCGTAGACGGATTTTGATACCGGGAACATGATTGGTTGATCGGTGGCTCAGCCACGGCCTTGAGCAGTGAGTTGCCAAGGTAAGGATTTTGGATCACGATGTGATCAGTGGTGGTTCTATCCACGGCATTAGGCAGGGAGTCTGCTAAGGTTGGCGTACGGTTGGATTGTGGGTTGGGCTGAGATGCATTTTGCATGACTTGCTATATAAAAAAGTATGGTTATGGGCCAAGCCCATACGTGTGGAAATCTGTGTTTTGATTATGCACTGAGTCAGTGAACTCACTCTTTCATTAACCATTTCAGGTGACGTATAGATTGGACCGGGATCGGAGAAGACACATGGTGGCCCATGCAGGAGGAGAAGTTTAAATACTTTTAAAGCTGATTTATATTTGAAGTATTTGGGTTTAAATATTGTGTAATAAGGGCCTTTTATTTAATTTTATTTACTTTGGAAATTACTTAATTATTATTTTGGGTACTTTTTCTTTTATTTTAATTTGGTTATGACTTGGGAAAAATTTAATTACTAGCTTGTTAAAATGATTTTATTCTAATCTACTTATTCAAAGTCTTCATAAGTTAGTAAAGTGTTTTAACGTGGACATCTTTATAATATCAAGTCTAAAGTAATTTTTATTAAAGTACATGGATTTTCAAAGGTTAATAAATTTATTATTTTATTTTAAGTCAAAGAGAATTTTTCCACCGTCTTTCCGCAGTGACATAACCGGATTGATCGTAGTGAATGGGCGGGTTTGGGGATGTTACAAATTGGTATCGAGCCGGTTCAAAACTCGCTTTGAGGTTTTGGGCAAAGCAGATTTTCAAAATGGGCTTTTGAAATGTGGGCTTTATAAACAATATTTTTCAGTGTTATTCGGCATGGCACTGTGTCTCAGGCAGAAGTCCACCAGGTAAGTACTTCGGACTTTCTTTAAGTGATTTGTTTGTATGAATTGATTTGGGCTTAGTTTGGGCTCGTAGAATAGAATAATAGGATCTGTTGGACCCTAGGACTAGACTACTCAAACATGTGCATAAAACTTAAAGCTCTTAAACAAACTTGTGAAGTAAGTCGCCGAGTTAAGGTGTGGCAACCACTGTACGCATGTCTAGGAGTGGAACCGGAAGAGCCTGGTATTTAAGCAGTCCTTGTGACTCACCTCCTCTTCGCAGGAATCCTACCTGGTGCGTAGCTACGGTTCACCTTAACCAAGAGGACTTGTCCATAGGCTAAACTGATTATTAAAACCCGAAAGGGATGTGGCCTGATTGTTTTAAAATCCCCTGTTTTAGTATTTTCAACTTTACCCCTTTGGTCTATAAACCCTAAATTTTATTTTAAAGGACGTTTTTGATTTACAAAATTACCAAAATGCCCCTAGTGGCAAAATTACAAAAATGCCCTTGTGTTATAAAATTACCGTACTACCCTCAACTTTTGATAAAATGATTTTTTTACTTTGTAAAATACCAAAATTTTATGGTTTGAAATATTCAAATACTACTGGTTTGTGAGAATTTACTGAAAATACCCTAGTTGATAAAATTACCAAAATGCCCTGGTTTCTAAATTTTGATTTCTCTCGACTTTTACAAGAAATATTCCTATTCCACTAAATATCAGAAAATTCTATTTTGTAAAATGTTGTGACATTTCGATTTTTGAGAATTTCTGAAAAGGCCCATGATTTCCAAAATTACTGAAATAACCTTGATTTTGAAATTTGTGCAACACATTTTGTTCGAAAAACAAAATTTTCAAGATGACCCCTGAGATTTGTGAATTTTGAGATATCTTTAAGTTGGAAAACTATTTTTAAAATTGACCCAAAGTTGTTACCAAAATACCCCTCTTTAGGAAAAATGACGAAATTACCCCTGGGTAGGGAAGGAAACTTTGATTGCTCGAAAGAACTACTCTCGGAAAAATTTATTGCATAAAATTGCTCGTGGATAAAACAGTGGAACAAGAATTTCTAATCCATAAAACTTTCTAAAGCAGACTAAATCGAGGCGCTAGATATGAGTTCTAGGGGCGTGGTCGCATTACTCGTGGGCGTGGTAGAGGCGGGATGTCGATGCTCGAACCGGGTTGGGTCACGCCATGGGTCAGAGAGCGATGCACCGCCACCAGCTGTTGAGGTTGAACAGCAAAATCAGACTGGAGGAGACGACGCAGTATCGCAAGCTGTGCTGCGAGTGCTCGAACGAGTGGCAGGAGCCAATGTGGGCAATAGGACTCGGAAATCGGACCGAAAGGCTTTAGGCGAATGGAGCCGAGGTCTTTGAGGAGTGTCCGGGTAGCTCGAGCGTGGCGAGTATTGGCTTGAGGTCATGTTGAAAGGATTATGGGCGACTTAGACTTAATCTGCGAGGAGAAGCTTAAGGGTGTTGTTTCGTTGCTACGGGATGAAGCCTACCAGTGGTGGCTCACTGTTAAGGAAAGTACCCCTGCGGATCGAGTGGATTGGGGTTACTTTAAGATCAAGTTTGAAGGGAAGTATGTCGGAGCGAGCTATGTGGACGTTCGGAGGAAGGCGTTCCTTAATCACGGTGCAAGGTAGTAAGTCAATAGCGAGAGCACGGTCGAGTTTTTGCGTTTGAGTCGGTATGCTCGAGGCATCGTGGCCTCTCGATTATGAGAGATCGTCGGTTGAAGATGGTCTCGGGATGAGTCGCGAGTTTTGATTGCTCGCATCAAGAAAGAGACTTCCTGTTTTAGTGGAGAAAGCTCGAATAGTGAGGAGGTTAAGAAGGTGAGAGGCACAATAGAGAAAGGAACCGTGATAAGAGAAGTGTTGGATCGCCAGAAGTGGTTGAGAGGGTCCAGAAAAGACCGAGGGTTGAGACTCCTGTTCATATTGCTTAGCCAGCCGCCGGAAATCCAGATCATCCGTGTGCGCATGCAGAAGGTATCATGTTGGCGAGTGCTGGAATCGAGTTCAGGAGTGCTTCAGATGTAAGTCCAAGACTCATCTGATTAAGGATTGTCCCGAGAATCCGAATAAGACTCTGGATGAGAAGGTCAAGGTTATGTGCAACCAGGCAGAGGTGGTCAGCAAGCGACGAGAGGTCGTGGTTTGAACCATGGAGGAAATGGTTTCGGCCCGGGTCGTGGAGCTTTAGGTCGCGGTAAAGGGTGGCACTCGAGGCAAGACGACCAGTGTCGGTTTATGCGATCCGTCGGAGAGAGGATAATAATGTGCACGATGTGTCGGTGGTAAGTTTCTTAAGCACGGAATATTACGTATGGTTTTGTTCGCTATAGTGGCGAGTTGTTATGTTGCTTGTAAAGTATCTAGAACCTTGAGTATGATTGGTCTTGTGCCAAGAAATAGGTTAGCTCTTTAAAATCGGAGTCTTGTGACTATAAGCGTGGTGAGGTGAATTAAGATGTTCAATCATTAGCCTAACCAAGTAATTTCGAGGGACGAAATTATTTGTTAGGAGGGTAGAATTGTAACACCGGATTTAGGGGCTATGCATGTTGGGTATAATTCAAGTTCTAGTAGGTCTTGGGTATGCTTGGATGTGTTTTAGAGTGTCGGAGAATGCTCGGATTAAAAGGGAGACTGTGGAAAATTTGGATTTTTAAGTGTTAAAAGGAGCTCAGCTATAGGTGACTTAAGAAAATTATTTGGGGAATTGGACATAAGAATTGGGCTGGTAAAGTGGCAAGGGAGACGCCACTAAGTGCTTGGCAAAGTGACGCCTCGGAGTGCAAGGAGGGGCGGTGTTAGTGAGAGTGCTGAAGGCACACTTTGGCCTTTTTTTTTTGCGTCACTAAGGAGAAGAGTTGGGCAGACTTTTGGATACTTAAAAGATGGAGGAAGACTTGGTCTTCTCTTTTTAAAATTCGGCTAGGTAGGTAAGGAGAGAGGTTTGACTTTTTCTAATCTTTTGAATGGATGAAAGGGAGGTGTTTTAGGAGTGATTTGAGGATTTTGTGGGGAGGTTGGGTAGTGGCTAGAATTTTGGTTTCCTAGGGGAGCTTGGCCGAATGTTATAAATAGGGGGGTGTTCATCTTTTTGGGTTTTTCCCTATTTGCTTGCTTGCCGAATTGCTTCACAATTCATCTTTTTTTTCCCATCCCTTCTAAACCAAAACCCCCCATTGCTAGCTTCCTCCTTTCTCCTTTCTCTCTTGTATACCCATAGCCGAACCACTCATCTTGCATCCCTCCTTTTTCTTTCATTCTGCTAAACCGAAAGTGCACCCCACACCCTTCTCTGTCTTCTCAAACCTCTTTGGCCGAAACTATTATTCCTTCTCTTTGATTCTCTTATTATAGAATCTACACCATCTTTGTGCCGAATATTCCTTCCCTCAATTTGGTAGTACTATTGGCGAATGTTAGCTTAGACCACTTGGGTTCCGTTGCAATCATTGTTAAAGGTACTCTGGGGTTTAAGTAGTCGATCAAGCCTTCGTTGTAGCAATCAGCTTGGTAAGTGGTGGTAAGGTTTTTGATAAGCTATGTATGTGGTATTTCAATTAGATCTAAGGTTGTTAAGTATATGATGCTAAGGCCGATTGTAGGGGGAGAAGAGCCTAGCGCAGGAGATCTTTCGAGAGGCGATTAGTCAACGGTTGTAGAGGCATAAAAGTAACATTTTGAGGTTTGATCGGTGGTGCTATTAAGGTGCGTATTCAACGCACTATTTCTTCGGTCTTTGGTTTGTTAAATGTGTTTACATATGCGTGATATGTGATGGCGATTATAGTGGCTTGAATGGTGAGTTATTTATGATATATACATGATATGATAATCCACATGTGATGCTTACTCTGTTGTTAATCGACATGTTGAACTTATGCATGCATACATGGGATTTGGGCTTGATTCGATGAAGGAGGAAGAGTACACAAGTTGTGCGTGGTCTAATGATAGCCGGCTACATTAGCGCTTGATGGCTAGCTTTGTGCTACCTCAAGGGAGGTGTGGCTCGGTGCCCATCTCGGCGGTTGATGGCTATGTGCATCACCGTAGACGGATTTTGATACCGGGATCATGATTGGTTGATCGGTGGCTCAGCCACGGCCTTGAGCAGTGAGTTGCCAAGGTAAGGATTTTGGATCACGATGTGATCGGTGGTGGTTCTATCCACGGCATTAGCGGCGTGAGTCCGCTAAGGTTGGCGTACGGTTGGATTGTGGGTTGGGCTGAGATGCATTTTGCATGACTTGCTATAAGAAAAGTATGGTTATGGGCCAAGCCCATACGTGTGGAAATCTGTGTTTTGATTATGCACTGAGTCAGTGGACTCACTCTTTCATTAACCATTTCAGGTGACGTATAGATTGGACCGGGATCGGAGAAGACACATGGTGGCCCATGCAGAGGAGAAGTTTAAATACTTTTAAAGCTGATTTATATTTGAAGTATTTGGGTTTAAATATTGTGTAATAAGGGCCTTTTATTTAATTTTATTTACTTTGGAAATTACTTAATTATTATTTTGGGTACTTTTTCTTTTATTTTAATTTGGTTATGACTTGGGAAAAATTTAATTACTAGCTTGTTAAAATGATTTTATTCTAATCTACTTATTCAAAGTCTTCATAAGTTAGTAAAGTGTTTTAACGTGGACATCTTTATAATATCAAGTCTAAAGTAATTTTTTTTAAAGTACATGGATTTTCAAAGGTTAATAAATTTATTATTTTATTTTAAGTCAAAGAGAATTTTTCCACCGTCTTTCCGCAGTGACATAACCGGATTCGGTCGTAGTGAATGGGCCGAGTTTGGGGATGTTACATAAGGATAAGATGCTAATAAGTCAACTAACTTTTCAAATAAATAACCTGATCTGAAGAAAACAACTGAGTTGATTTTTATTTTATCTATCGGATAATAACATTTCAGAATAATCCCTTCTTCTTGCTATCAAGACAACCTAGGCATATAATCTATCATAATTCCCTCAGAATACCAATCAAAGATTTCTACAAACTATATTAACTTAAACGAAACATAACATCTCATTTTAACTTGTTGACATAAATCGAGATTACTTGAGGGATGAAAACCAATATACAAGTTTAAGCTTGATCTTCCGTCATCTACACTTTTACCGATGTCTACCCCTTCAAAAAAGCTAGAAAGGGAATATATAATAAAGCTATTTCGATTATTAACATCAAAGCTTTGAACCATACCGAAGCCACACCCATAAGATGAATTAAAACCATAGTGCTATAATAAGACCGACATTACAACCATATAGATAGAATAATACCTTAACATCAATAGTGTATTGTAACACCCCCCAAACCCGATCAATACGCCACGACCGAATTTGGCATGCCACGAAGGAAAACGTTTTGAAGAAAATCGAGTTATCGATTAAATTTTAATGAAAAACTCTTTGTTGTTCTATGTTTGTAGAAATCAGGTGTATAATAAGTTTAAAACTAACAATTTACTTTGAAATTCCATAAATAGATCTTTAAAACTTAGTTACAAATTCATAGATTAGAAAACCTTTTTATAATATTAAAAGAATTCAAAGTGATTAGTTTGAAAACCGTTTCTAATAGAAATTTGGAAACTTGAGTTTTGTAACTCAAATAATCCAAAAAAACATAATTAAAGAGGCCTTATTACAAATTCAAATAAAGACGAAAACCAAATTAAAATAAAATAAAGTACCCAAATCGAAGTTCATGTAAAACCAAGTTTTATTGCATGGCCACCTCGAGATCATCAGGCTCTCATCCGCGATCATCACGAAAAGATAAGGAGAAGGTGAGTCACCAAGACTCGGTGCATAAATCCTTCCCCGATTGATACAACATACTTACACAATTTATAATCAAGCAATATATATAATGCACCTAAACCTAGCCATCCATAACTCCTTTTCTACCCCGTGTGGTACCAAACCACTGGTGGTGCCAAGCCACTAGTGACCCAAAGTCACGATATAATAAAGTTGTGGGGCCAACCCACGTGTGATACCAAATCACTGGCGACGATCCCGTAATATCAATGTGGGGCCAACCCACTGTGGTACGAAGCCACTGGGATAAGTCGCTATGAGGTGCCAAACCTCTGGTGTCCCAAAGACACGAAATATGTGGTACCAAACCACTGGTGACCTAAAGTCACGAATAATAAAGTTGTGGGGCCAACCCACGTGTGATACCAAATCACTGGCGACGATCCCGTAATATCGAATGTGGGGCCAACCCACTGTGGTACTAAGCCACTGGGACAAGTCGCTCTGAAGTGCCAAACCTCTGGTGTCCCAAAGACACGGATATCAAATCCTTCTCCCTCCTCTCGTATTGCCCAAACCAATGTAACATTTAACAAATCATGCCATAATACTTTATTAGAATTCACTTAGTAAATATATCATAATTCATATCATCAAGCATCATATTGCAAAAGTCATATCGAAACGGACTTACCCGATTCATTGCTCATACCCTTACGGTATCATATCAAGATCTCACAGTTTCCAACTTTAATAAGATGTTTAGTATATTAATAAATATATATATTACCGAATCATAAAGTGTGTAAGATACACACCTGATAATAACAAAAGTACTTAAAATCCGAAGATCTGATCTACCACACTAGATCACCTTGTCCTACATTCGGCCAAACCACAAAACTATAAGCAAAACCATTCGGCCAGCATCACACCTTAATCCCAATAGCCTTTGGCTTTTCAACCACTAAAAGAATGATGAATCGACATGAATCCTTACCACTTGACTTACCAACTTTGATTGCTAGAGAAATAAGGCTTAGATCGATTGCTTCAAAGTCCTGAAGAGTCTAGTAGAAAATCGGTTCCTAAGAATAGTTAGAACCTTGCTAACAAATGCCCAAAAATTCGGCCTTTGCCCTCAAGAAAACATCATAGAAAAAAAAAGAAGAAATAAAGGAAATACGGCCATGAACACATACCTATCTTCTAAAACCGATTGAAGAAAACCAAATGAAATCCTACCCTTGTTGATTTTCGGCCAAGACAAATCAAAAAGAGAATGGGAAGTTCGGCAATATGTTTTAATGGTGAAGGAATTTCTGGCTATGGTTGATTTGTAATAATAAAAAAGATTTGGCTAGAGTGGAGAAAGAGAAAGGAAAAGGAAGAAAAAGAAAGAAATTGCAAGAGGAGAGGGATGTTTTTTGGTTTTGAGCAAAAGTGGAAGAAAGAAAAGAGAAATGTGGAGAAGGAAGATTCGGTCAATCACTAAAGATGAAGAAAAGAGATGAAGGGAAAAAAAAGGGTTGGTTTTAGGCTAGAAAGAAAATAAAATATGAGAGATACTCAAATGATTATTCGTCCAAATGCCAAAGAGAAAAATTTGGTAAACCACAATAGTCTTTTCGGCTTTGACACAAAACAAGAAAACAAGTACCAAAACTAACACAAAATTGTACCTAATGCCCAAGACACAATCGGCTAAGGAGGAAGTTTTTGGAGAGGAAGAGAAAAATGCAAAAAGGTGCATAAAGTGCTAAAATTGGCCAACCAATCCCCCCCAAACTTCCTATCAACATTCGGCCACCCCCTAGACACCCATGCCGTCCACATACATGGACTAATAGCCATAGGAGAGTTTCCAAAACATCTTCCTTAAGCCAAGCCTTTTGTCCCCCCATCCTTCCATAAATCTTAAGATTCCTTTCCCAAAGTTCAAGCTTTCCTAAAGTAATATTCAACTTGCCATAAAATTGAAAGTCCAACCTTCCATAATTAGAGCTTAACCGACATTTAATGTTAGGATGCATAAAAATAAAGTCTTCCAAATGCAATCCATGCTACTCGAACCACTTCCCTCAAGCAACCTTTCATGCGCCTTACCCACCTTGCCACTAACTCCTCATGTGCTAAATTTAACACTTAAATTAACTTAAGTGTCAAGTTCACCTAATCCACTTCACTAAATTCTTAATACTAAAAATTTATTCTAGCTTCATAAATAAAACCAAGCCTTCACAAGACTATGCTAAACACACAAAATTCATACCCGAGCCAACACAAATAACAAGATGATTCTCTAATTTTTCGGATGTTACATGTATTTTGAAACAAAAGAGAAAAATCAAATATAATTCTAGTAACAACCAGTGTATAAACACAACATCTAAAAACCTAAGATCTGTATCACTATCCTTCCGTGATCGAACTAGAAATTATAATCGTAATAGCTGTAATTATCTTCAGCCAATGAATATCTTTTACAGATGAACCATGTTTGATAGATTAAACAATAAGAATGATATGAAAATCGATATAATGAAATCCAAGATGTGAAGCTATGCTGAATCTCTGAGAATACAGCCTATATGGAATGATAAAGAGATTGATGATACCCTAGAGAAAATTTAGAATAAGAATTTCGCTCATATGCAGTGGAACCAGTTGTGACAAAGACAACATAAATTGCATAAATATATAATTCAGAACATCAACCAGTAGAAGAAATAAAATAACATCATATGAGTCTTATCGTTGAATCTACCGAACATGATAGGATAGAATGCCAAAGAAAGATAAAGCAATACCGATCATAAATCAACCAGACTAATAATATTTTCGTCTAACATTATGGTTAGCTAGCATTCTCTTATGATAAGAATCACCTTTGAAGATGAACTATTACATATACCTCTAAGAATAAATAAACATATAGAATACCCAGAAGAGATTGTCGTAAGCTACTCGACTATAACCGCTGCATTCAAATATCTTTAAAATTCAAACATTATTCCACTGACTATTAAAGTCATAATTAATCCACATTATCCCGATTACTAAAAAAATCAATTAAGAAAAAAAATTCTGGTTAATCCAATTTTTAGATACCATACCTGAATAAGTCGATTACCCGTAAATAACCTATTCTTTAATAGCGATGTTGCGTATCCTGAATGACTTCAAAAAAATCTAATTTCTCATCTAGAACTCTCTTTATTTGCTACCCAATCCTCGGCTCTGGCCGTATTATTATTCATTTAGCTATTGAACTCTTTGGTTTTCACACTTATGAGCTTATCAACATAAATCTTATGAATTCCAGCTGAGTGTGTTAAATGTACCGTATCACTATTGAAAAATTCAGCATATTTGTGGTGGAACACGTTGATTTCTGTAGTACCTAAAGAGCGGATCACATGGGAATTCTTTCAAACAGAGCTTTGAAAGAAATATATAAGTAAAAGGTTTCTCGATAAAAAATGCAAAGAATTTCTAGAGCTTAAATAAGGTCGTATGGCAGTATTGAATATGAAAGAGAATTCGTCAGATTGAGTAAGTACGCCCGAGAATGTATTCCAGCTGAAGTTACTATGTGTAAACGGTTTGAAGACGGGTTGAATGAAGATATAAAACTTTTAGTCGAGATTCTCGAGCTGAAAGAATTCGTTGTTTTGGTTGATAGAGCACATAAAGTCGAGGAGCTTAGTAAAGAAAAAATAAAAGCTGATTTTGAAACTAGAGATTCAAGAAAAAGACTGACTGGGAAATAGTATCATTCATCATCAAAGAGATCGAAAGACTACCATAATCACTCAACAACTTCAGTGGGATATTCTAGCAAAGATAGTGGTAAGCAATACGCAAGTTCTAAAGCTCAAGGTAACAAGCATTGGGATGATGACACTTTGGCGAATGTCGGATGAATGACGGATCCTGTTTTAGATGTGGTTCGCAGGAGCACTATAGCAGCCCATTTTCAGTGAAATCAGAATAGTGGTTTTGGGACCACAAATCCGAGTTAAAAAGAAAAACTATTTTAATGTCATTGCATGGTCTACATTATGATAGGAAAGATGTATGAAAAATTTGATAAGAAAATTTTACCGATATCATGTTTAATTAGGGAAAGGACCAAATTGCATAAAATGCAAAAGTTGAGTTCTAGTAGCTAAAAAGATCAAATAGCTATGGAATTCAAAATAAGAGGTCCTTATATGGTAATTTGACCATTAAAGAAAAGTTAGTAGATGTTTTTGATGATTCATCCATGAAAAAATTAGAAAATGATAAGGACTAAATTGGAAATGAGAATAATTAAAAGACGATAAATAAATTAAAAAGAAATATCATATTATATATCATCTTCTTCCCCAAAATTTCTATGGAAACCCTATGAAAGGGAATGTAACGCCCCGAATTTTTGGGCCTAGTAGAATTGGGCCTATTGGGCCTTAGGCATGGGAGTGTTTAAAATTTTTGAGAACAAGAAAATGGCACTTTTGCATGAAGAATCTGTTGGGTGAGTGATTTTGGAAGGTTATGGGGCTTCTATGAAGTCATGGGTTCAAGCCATGTCATATGGGAAATTTTTTTATTTTTAGATTAAGATTAAATTGTGACACAAGAGGAGCTTGTGGCTTAGTGGCAAGTGGTGTAAGGAGTGAAGCTTGTGGTTTGAGGTTCAAGTCTTTTGAGGAGCAAGGGAGGTTTTATTTTGCAGCATGGATGGCAAGAGTTATGGTGGATTCAAACTCTTTGGAGTGGCTGTGGACTTAATAAAAGGGGGAGAGTATCATGGGATATGTATAATGGTTGTTGGGGATTTGGAAGAGAAAAATGTGGAGAGATTTTAGGGGAGAATTAAGGGAGTGATTTATGGAGAAAAAGGTAGAGTTTGAATTGATGAGGGTTTGTGCCGAATTGGTATAGGAAGCCTAGGAAAATTTGGCTAGGAAGGTTTTTCTCATCGTCGGCTTCAGGGATTAATAAGGGGGCATTGCCGAATTTTGCTTTTCTTTTTCCAAATTCGGCTGTTTTGTTCTTTAGTGCTGTAATTGTTCTTTGCGTTTTCTTCAACCATGTCTTTTCTTTTTGACCATTAATTGTTAGCCGACTTTAGGTGCAACTTATTCTTTTATTCTCTTCTTTCTCATCTTGTGCTCTCTTGGAGGCCAATTGTTTTTCCCTTTTCTTGGCAGAATGCTCTGGCATCTTTCGAGTAGGTTGCTATTGCCGATTATTTCTTCCCTTAATTATTCTTTACCTTTGTTGAACCTTCATTCTCCCTCTATTCCAATCGGTCATTGTCCTTGACCGAATATATCTACTCTTTCCTCCTCATTCCTGTTGTTTCGGTTCTCCTCTCCTTCCGTGTGTTGGGTTAGTCGAATAATTTCCCCCTATTCGTTCATTCTATTTTTGGCTAGTAAGGGTTCTATGATGAATCAGTAAGTGCGCTTGGTTTACTCTTGTTTCTCTCCACCGTTGTGGTCTTTTCTTCTAACATCTTCCTGTGTTGTTGATTCATGAAAAAAGGGTACAAGCATCTAGACTCTTGCGTATGGGTATAGGCCGATTTCTTATATCGATCGTTCTTAGTTCTATGTAGTGGTAAGTTGTCGTTCTTTTGGTTCTAGTTATTTTTTGTTCATGGTATTAGTTAAAGAGGTTAAGATACAATGCAGGTTGTACCAAGGATGGGTGACCAATCCTTAGTCAACGATATAAAGGCAATATATCGCTTGGTACTCAGTCAAGGTATGGTAGTAAATATCCTTTTGGGGATTAAGTGCTTTCGATCATTAATGCATGGAAGACTGATTGTAATTTTTGGGTTAAGTGTAGGTTAGTGTTCTAGGGTTTCACGAAAGCTTGCAATTAGGTGTGTAACTTTGTGCTCTGTTGATGATCAGCCGAAAACCCGAAAAGTCAAAAAGCCGAAATACGACGTTTGATGCCACACAAGCGTACGATTGCACGTGTGGTGATTCGAGCCTACAAATTTTAGGCATAGGACTGTAGAGGCTGTTATGGGCCTCAATGGGCCGTGTGGGCCCAATAGGCCTGTGGGCCCCACACAAATTAAATTTGCATATTGTGGTAAATGTTAGATCGAGCCATGTAGTCCACATGGCTAGGGTCGTTTTTGGGTAATAGGTCGTGTGGGCCCACCAGGCTAGTAGGCCTCAGACTGATAAAATGCATGTTATATGGTTTCTATTGGTTTGAACTGTGCTGTTCGTATAGCCGAGGCTATTTCTGGGCTAATTGGGCAACACGAGCGTGTGGGCCCACTTGGGCCGAGTAATCGGCCTTAAGCCCATTTACACCGTTGTGACTGTTTAGGTTACTTATGTTGGTTGAGGCGACGGTGGACCTTCTGTTAGGTCACTGACACCCCGATGTGTAAAATTACCAAAATACCCCCGATTTGCAAAATTATCGAAATACCCCCAATTTGAAAAATTAACAAAATAATCTCAATTTGTGAAATTACCGATATACCCTCAATTTGCAAAATTACTGAAATATCCCCCTGATTTGTAAAATTATCGAAATACTGCAAATTTGTGAAATTACCGAAATACCCTTAATTTGTAAAAATACCAAATACCCCCAATTCACAAAATTACCGAAATACCCCTATTTTGCAAAATTACCAAAATACCATTAATTTGTGAAATTACCGAAATACCCTCAATTTGTGAAATTACCGATATACCCTCAATTTGCAAAATTACTGAAATACCCCCTGATTTGTAAAATTATCGAAATACTGCTAATTTGTGAAATTACCGAAACACCCTTAATTTGTAAGAATACCAAATACCCCCAATTCACAAAATTACCGAAATACCCCTATTTTGCAAAATTACCAAAATACCATTAATTTGTGAAATTACCGAAATACCCTCAATTTGTGAAATTACCAAAATACCCTCAATTTGTAAAATTAACAAAATACCCCTGATTTGTAAAATTACCAAAATACCCCCGATTTGCAAAATTACTTTTGATTTACAAAATTACCAAAATACCTTTAATTTGTAAAATTACCGAAATACCCCAGTTTGTAAAATTACTGAAATACGCCCGATTTACAAAATTATAGAAATACCCCTACTTTGTGAAATTATCGAAACACCCCCGATTTGTGAAATTACTGAAATATCCCTGTTGGGTAGAGTTACCGAAATAGCCCTGTAAGGTAGAATTTCCAAAATACCCCTGAAGGGTAGGATTACCGAAATACCCTTATAGGGTAAAATGACTATTTTGCCCTTGCGGGTAACTAACTAATTAGGACTATGACTGATTTAATTGTGAATGTATGACTATGTGTTAACTGATTTGACTGTGGTCCTGTGATTAATATGCTTTTAATATGTGTAATGATTGAGCATGACATACACGACATATTGCATGGGGTTGGGACATTAATACGGAGGAAGTTCTGATAGGGTCGCACGAGTCGCATGACGACTGTGGATCCAGTATTGATCTGTTAAGGTCTCACGGGTCGCATGAGATGACTGTGGACCGACGGACGGCTTAAAGCCGCGTAATCTGATTATGGCTCTGTGCATTCTTGATTATGGCTTTATGCCAATCGTTTTTACCTGTGGCTATGTGCCTAACATATATATCGATGACTTTGTGTCGATCATATTTACCCAAGTCTGTGTGCTGATTATATTACCGTCACTGATGGGTATGTGCCAAACATAATACAGTTACTGATGGCTTTGTGCCAATTATAATACCGCTACTGAAGGCTTAGAGCCGCATATATATACTACCAGCTTTGCTGCGATTTCAGTTAGGGTCGCAGCCAGTGCTAACATTGGTGGCTAGGTGGGTCGATTTTATCCCCACGTAAGTGTAGGGTTGGTACGAGTGGTGTGTTGGCTGGATCGGGGTGAGATGCATTCTCATACTATTGCATTTCTGTTATGAGATCTATCACTGTACTGGGTTTAGGCCCACTTATTCGGTTATTGGTGTGGGCTAGGCCCAATTGATTCTATTATGGGTTGTGACACAAATGATATTGTAGTAGGCGTTGGCCCATGTATGCTTTGATCTGGACGTACTGTTACGATTAAAGGGTTTTGGCCCAGACTATTTCAGTTTCTGTTTCTGTATACTGACTGTTACTCTAGTAAAGGGATTACACACTGAGTTTTCGTAAACTTACCCTTTTTTTAACTGTGCAGGTAATCCCCAGCTTTAGACGGATCGGAGCTACGAGGGACTTGGAGAAGACCACACACTGCTTATGCTTGCTATTTTGATTATTTACTTTAAAATATTTTGATTTGGGTTGTAATAAGGCCTCTCTATTTTGAACTTATTATTTGTGATATTTATTTATGATGTTTTACAACTACTAAAAGTGGAATACGATTTCCAAAATGATATCTGTCTTCAAAACACGATATTTCTATAACTTTTTCAAAATGCTTCTGCAACTCAATTTTTAAACATCAAGTTTTCGTAAATTGTTTATTTTAAATATGCTTCCGCAACAGATAAGGTTTTAAAAGTAATTACATTTTCAAGTGGATAATAATTGCTTAAGTGTTTTGAGTTTTAACAAAGAGACTTTAACTCTCAAACAAGTTTTAACAACAATAAATATGTTTTCGAAAAACACTTCCATGTGACACCCCAAATTTGGGCCAAACTTCTAGGCTAGGTTTGGGGTGTTACAGAGAAAGCAAGCTTTCTTTGCTTAATTGGGTTAGCATTCTTGTCCCGTTTTTAGTAATTTTTATATTTCCGAGATCAGAATAGCTTTATCTGTCTATTTTGGGGATAAATTTGCAAAGATTTCAAAGTATAGAAATTTTACTATGGATGAATATGAAGTAAATTTGAAATTTATGGTAAAAATGAAAGGTTTTTGATAGATAAACAACTTTTGTAAAGTGAATTTTGATGAAATTATGATTTAGGGACTAAATTGTAAAGATTCTAGTTATGGAAAAATTTCTAAATTTTGTAAAATACATGTGCTATAAATGTTATTTGAAAATTCTAGTTAGGCTTGGAATAAGGATTGAATTGCTTGAATTTCATTTTTCAAGCCTAGGGATGAAATTGTCATTTATGAAAATTGTAGGGGCAAAATGAAAATTTTGTCTAGGATGTAATTTGAATCCAATTGAGTATGAAATAGATTAAATTGATGATTAAATTAATATATATAGATCCGAAAAGACCAAATATAAAATTGGATCGAGGAAAAGAAAAAGTAACGGATTAGTAGATTTTCGTATACGAACGAATATCGTGGTAAGTTCGTGTAACTAAATTGTGTTTATTTTATGATTGAATTGAATGTGGTATGTAATTATATGAATTATATAAATGTTTTAGGTATATGAAATAATCACATGTCTAATCATGTCCGGAAAATGTTAAATTTCGTTTGAATAATGAATTTCGTTGGATACATGATTTCCCATATTGAATATGGTCCTGCATATGTTGCGGACAGAATATAGCTCGGACAAGCAATCCTGTTATTGTAGCACTCCTCATCCGTATTCAATACTGAAATAGGGTTTTGGAGCATTACTGGACTTATAACACAATTACACATACATTTACTCCTACATTTCCAAATTTCATTCAAATATCAATCAACACATTCATATCATCCCTATTATGAGCCTACGAGACCCTAAACATGCATTGGGAGTGGTTCGAGACTAAACCGATAACTTTGTAAATTCCTAGACACTTAGAAAATTTTCTCATGACCGTGTCCTAGCCCGTGTCTGACCACCCCGTGTAACTCTCTGACTTCAGTCACACAGCCAACACACACGCCCGTGTGCCCTACAAATGGCCATAAACGCCCGTGTTCCAGGCCATGTGCTAGGCCGTGTCAAACTTATATCGTATATCGACTTATGCCAAACGGCCAAGTCACACGCCCGTGTGTGAGGCCGTGTGGAGCAGACTGACTCGGATTTAATTTCAACACCAGGAGACATACGACCATGTACATAACCGTGTGTCGCACACGGCTGAGACACACACCCATGTCTCTACCCGTGTGGACAAAAATAGGCTATTTACCAAGTCAATTTGCCACCCAATCTTATGCACACCTACAACAACCCAAATGGCACCAAAACATAACATAATTTGGAATTTAAATCAACCAATTCAAGCCTAAATCATGCATATTCTATACCATTTCCAACATTAACCAATACAAAACATAAATACCACAATATGCCATACAAATTCATACCAAATTCAAATGTGCATAAATGCCTAAATGCACTAGCATACCAATGTTCATAAGTCAACCATTTGCTACCCATAATACTAATTATCCACAAGCATCACATATCAAACATTCAAAACATTACACAAGCCATATACATATATATACATGATTCAATTATACCAAAATAAGCCCACTTATATGGCAATATACCAAACCAAACTTAGAACATTTACAAGCCAACTCAAATGGCTATATTCATCATCAATTCATGAACCAAAATGACCAAAGTCCCTATACATGCCATATACTCAAAACATAAGCTCAATAGTACCAAAGTGATATTAAGATAGTGTGACGAAGCCTTCGACAATCCCCAAATCCGAACTAGATTGATTTCACTATAAAACACGGAAAATTAAACAAAGTAAGCTGTAAAGCTTAGTAAGCTCGTATGCAATAAACTTAAACTAATCATAAATACACAATCATCAATTTGAACATATCAACATGTAATTCATGTTAACTAATAGACCTTTCACATGTTTAATCATATGCTTATGTGTGCACTTCACAATTTCCTCGATTTAAAGCTTATATGGTTCATGTACATACCTATACCACCTCGTATCCATCTCATACTCTACCACGTCTTTCATTTACCCATTGAACCATTTGAAATACTATCAGATACATGGAAAAGTTGCACCCGAAGTGCCACATATATAGCCGAAGCTATCCCAATCACATATCACATATATGTTCACTTCGAGCTATCAACGAGCCTGGTCACATAAGCTGTAGGTTAAGACATAGCTACACAGTGCTGCTCACACAAGCTGTCAAGTAACAAAAACACATACCGGTATACTCATCCACTGATAGGACGTATAGGACCAGCACCCGAATCACATAATCACAATAAACCCTAATGACATGTCACTAGTATCCAAATCTATTCATAAGGTTCAATCGAGATTTCACACTTGCAGAATCATCGTCGAATCATTGTCGAACATGTCTGTAGTCTTGTATTCATAGTTTATATGCAATATCAAAGCATTAAAAACATAATTATAACAATTCTTATTACATACGAACTTATCTTGGATGTAAAAACGGCTAAATTGGTCGATTAGTTGAGAACTTTATTTTTCCCTCAATCTAGATCTGAGTTTTGCTTTTCTTGATCTTAATGAGCTATTAAACCATGACCAAATGGAAAACCTAAAAGAATGGATTTCTTCTCTTTAAAATCGGTTGAAGATGATGACATTAGGTGAAGATTTTATTTTGTTTTATTTATTTTAACTTAATTTCTAAATACAAAAATTAACCCATGTTATATAACATAAAAGTAACATAATACTTGTCCATACTTGTCCACTTATATCTCAAATGATCTATTTACAACATAAGGACCTTAACTTTAATGCTCTATGACTAATAGACACCGTTAACTATTAGAACATCACTTTTACACTTTACACGATTTAGTCCTTTTTATCAAATTGACTAAACAAATGATAAAATTTTTAAACGAAACTTTCACACAATCACTCAATCATGCTGTAGACATTAAAATAATAATAAAATAAATATTTTGACTTTGGATTTGTGGTCTCAAAACCACTGTTTTGATTTGACTAAAAACGGGCTATTAGAACTCTCCTCCCTTAGGGATTTTCGTCCCCGAAAATCTTACCAGTGAACAGGTTAGGGTACTTTTGTCTCATACCTTCCTCAGGTTCCCACGTGGCCTCTTCAACACCGTGTCGTTGCCACAGTACTTTTACTAGAGCTATGCTTTTATTTCTTAACTCTTTAACTTTACGAGCTAAAATTCAGATCGATTCTTCGTTGTAGGTCATGTTGGGTTGAATTTCAATCTCTGACGGAGAAATTACATGTGATGGATCCGATCTATATCGATGCAACATCAACACATGAAATACGTTGTGAATCTTTTCTAACTCTAACGGTAAAGCTAGCCGATATGCCTCTGGTATTATTCTTTCGATGATCTCAAACGGCCCGATAAATCACAGACCCAACTCTAAGGATTTTCTTCCACGGAGAAACTTTAAAAAATATTTTATCACCAATCTAAAATTCAATGCCTTTATGTTTCAAATTCGTGTACGATTTCTATCGATCTGAAGCAGCTTTTAGATTATCACGTATTACTTTCACTATTTCTTCAGTCTTTCGAATTAAATCAACCCCGTGAATCTTTTTCTCACTCAGTTAGTCTAATATAATGGAGTTCGGCATTTGCGACCATATAAAGCTTCATACAGTGCCATCTTTATATTCGATTGAAAGCTGTTGTTATACGCAAATTCAACCAACTGGAAAAATCTCTCCCAGTTAGCTTCGAATTCTAACACACAACAATGAAGCATATCTTTAAGAATTTGAATTCCTCTGTAAGAATTTGAATTCAAAAATTCAACCTCGTACCCAGAGCTTCTTACAATTTCTTCCAAAATCGCAATGTAAATCTCGGATCTCTATCCAAAATAATTGAAACTGGCACCCCGTGCAATCTAACAATCTCAAAGATATACAATTCAACTAATTTATCAAGTGAATAGTCTATACGTACCAGAATGAAATGGTGCAAAATTTGTTAGTCGATTTACAACAACCCATATATCATCTTTCTTTTTTGAAGATAGAGGCAAACCCGATACAAAATCCATCGTAACTCTATCCCATTTCCACTCTAGTATCATCACTAGTTGTAACAATCTTGAAGGCACTTGATGCTCAGCCTTAACTTGCCGACAAACTAAACATTTTTGAAATGTCTTATTTCATTCCCGACCACCAATACAGTTGTTTCAAATCATTGTACATTTTGGTACTCTCCGGGTGAACAGATAGATACCCACTGTGTGCTTCATGTAAAATTTTTTGAATGAGCTCAGAATTCTTTGGTACATAGATTCTACCTCAGAACGTTAAATAATCATCGGATCCGATATGAAAGTTAGAATCACTAGTCGACTCACATTGCACTCTTGCAAATTTGCTGAAGAAATATCAGTTAAGCTTTCAACTCTGCTTGAATTGAACCATCATCAGATAAGGTTAACTGAGTATTCATCGCTCTCAAAGAAAATAGATATCTTCTACTCATAGCATCTACGACTACATTTGCTTTTCTCGGATGATAATCAATTACTAACTCATAGTCTTTAAGCAACTCAAGCCATCTTCGTTGTTGTAAATTCAGATCTTTTTGGGTAATTAAATACTTTAAACTTTTGTGATCAGTAAGGATGTGAAATTTTCACAATATGTCGCTAAATTTTCAATGCAAAAACAATTGCAACCAACTCTAAATCGTGCGTCGGATAATTCTTTTCATGCGACTTAATTATTTGGAGGCATAAGCTATAAGTTTTCCTTCTTACATCAAAAAGCAACCTAAACCACTCAATGACGCGTCGCTATATATCACAAACTCTTTACCCGACTCAGGTTGAACCAACACTGGTGCTTCAATTAACAATGCTTTCAATTGATTGAAACTTTGTTGACATTTCTCGGACCACTCGAATTTTACATCCTTCCATAGCAATCTGGTCATCGGTGTAGTAATCATCGAAAATCCCTTAACAAAACATCGATAATAACCATCTAACCCCAAAAAACTTCTAACTTCAGATACATTTCTCAGTGCTTTCCAGTCAACAACTGGAGAAATCTTACCCGGACAACTCTTATACCTTCCGTTGAAACAATGTAACCCAAAAATCTGACTTCTCTAAGCCAAAACTCACATTTACTGAATTTATCATAGAGTTGCTTATCTCTTAAGGTTATAGCACAATCCTCAAATGCTCAGCATGTTCAAACTCATCTTATGAATAGATTAGAATGTCGTCACTGAACACAACAACGAACCTGTCTAAATACGGTCTAAAAATTCGATTCATCAAATCCATAAAGACTGCAGGTGCATTAGTCAATCTGAAAGGCATAACAAGAAATTCATAATGTCCATACCTTATTCTGAATGCAGTTTTTGGCACATATGAATCTTTCACTCGCAACTGATAATAGCCAGATCTCAAATCAGTCTTCAAAAACATTGTTGCCCCTTTCAACTGATCACACAAATCATCTATTCTCGATAGCAGATACTTATGCTTTATTGTAACCTTGTTGAGCTGTAGATAGCCAATACACATTTTCATCGATCCATCTTTCTTCTTTACGAATAACACTGGCGCACCCCAGGGTGAAAAAATAGGTTGTGCAAAACCTTTATCTGTTAACTCTTGCAACTGAGCTTTCAACTCTTTCAATTCTGTCAAACCATTCTGTACGGAGCTGTTGATATCAGTGAAGTTCCCGGTACTAACTCCATATCAAATTCAATTTCTTTGATAGGTGGTAACTCTAGTAATTCTTCAGGAAACACATCCGAATATTCACAGAAAATTGGAACTATTTTAATCTTCGATCCACACACTTTTGTATCGAAAACATAAGCAAGACAAGCTTCACAACCTTTTCTCATACATTTTTAAGCTGACATAGACGATATCACTATAGGCAATTCACTTGATTCATCTGATTCAATTCGAATGATTTCATTGTCCTGACATTTCAATTCAATAGTCTTTCATCTACAATTCACTGCAGCATCATGAAATGTCAACCAATCCATACTCAGAATTACATCAAATTCATCAAAAGGTAGTAACATCAAATCAGCTAGAAAGCAGTAACCCCGAGTCATTAAAGGACAGTTCCATCAAATCCGCCGAAAAGACAACCCCTTGGACCTCTAGGGGCATGTCTCTGAACAACTTATTCACCCTAACTGACTGTCCCAGTGGACTTAACACAGTCATCTCACTATCTGTAATTTGAAACTGAAAACCCAGCGTCCCAGACACAATGTATGCAACACACAAGTGTGTAGACCCAATGTCAATTAAAGTAGTGTATGATACATTATAAATTTGGAACATACTGGTTATGACATCTGGGGTGTCGCCATCCTCTCGGCAGCGAGTAGCATAGACCAAAGCTGGCTGTCTCGCCTCCTTGTTACTAGCACCTCTGCCCGGTGCTCCACGACCTCTTCCCAAACCATTTCCTCTTCTGGCCTGACCACGGCCTCTCGGTGGCTGCTGACTACCTCTCCCTGGCTAAACATGGCCCTGACCTGTGGCTTGCATCTGAACAGGCCTCTGAGTACAGTTCTTAACCTGATGATCCCTGGACCTAAATCTGAAACACGCCCCAGTTCATTTCCAGCACTCACCCTGGTGAGCTCTCCCACAATCTGTGTAAGGTTACTATCTAACCATAGTAACAAGAACTGTTCGGATTGACCCATCAAATCTAGCCTTCTTTATAGGCCTTCTAGAAAAATCGGAGGGCTCTGAATCCCTTTTAAATCTACCATTGTCTTTCTAGCGATTCTGGTGCTCAAAGGGCTTCACATCCTCTGTAATTTTTGCTTTCTCAACAAGGGCAGCAAAGTCTCGCTCCCTCTGTGGAGCTATCAGCACAAGTAACTCATCTCAGAGGCCATCTTCGAACCGCACACAACGTTCATACTCAGTTGCGACTTACCGCAAGCATAACGACTCAACCGTAAGAATTCTACCTCATATACTGCCACTATCTTATTCCCCTGGATCAAGCTCAGAAATTCCTTTCTTTGGGCGTCCACATAACTTGCGCCCACATACTTCCCTTGAAAGGCCATATTGAAGAAATCACATGTCAAACAGCTGGCCTAAATACCCTCTCTTAGAGTGAGCCACCACTAGTATGCCTCCTCTCGCAGTAAGGACACTGCCCCCTTTAATTTATGTTCCACAGTACAGTCAAGGCCATCCATTATTCGCTCGGTAGCCTCTAACCAATAAACTGCCACATTCGAGGCTATACCAGAAACACACCTAAAGATTTTCGCTCCATTAGACCAGAGTCGCTCAGAAATTGACCCTCGGCCTACTGATCTAGTACTCACTCTAGCAACCACTTTAGAACGCGGAGCATTGCTTGGGATAGGGCATCATCCCCAACTACTCGATCATGAGACCCTGTCTCAGTTACTGGTGAGGCAGGTGCCTCCTTAGCAGGCATGTGACTCGATGCTGAAGACCCAGCCCTAGTACCTCGGCCTCGTGTAACCCTTCCGCAAGTACCTCTTGTGCCCATATCAATACAACGTATTTTCTGTTTTAAAAGTCTTATGAATCAGTTCATAATTGCAATAGTTATTAACGGATGTTTTATGAAAATCAATAGTTAATGTTTTTGTTTTCACTGATCGAGATATCTTACTATAATTTTCATTCTTCTATAGTCTCAGTCTACCTAACAAAAGAGTTTTTGTATAATACTACTACCTATAGTAATTTCTCTGTATAACATTTCAATCTATAGCGGTAAACAGTGTCAGAGAACTTACAGATTTGGCGCCGGAGACTCGGGGTGCCACACTTTCAATAACAACCTTTCAATTTTCTTTCCAAACCCAAAATTTAGACAATTTTAGAAAAAAATTTCAAGAAGCCATTCTATAGCCGAGTTTTGCAACTGGGCTCTAATACCACTAAATGTTACACCCCAAACCCAGCCAAGACGTTACGACCGGATCTGACGTGTCGCATCGAAGTGTTGATTTGAAAACTAATCTTGTCGATCAGAGTTCGCTACTAAAGTTTTAAATCCCTTTTAACTAATTGCTATTGAAAATGTTAGTGTTGTAAAATCAAAACATGTTGACCAATTATTGGTCATATCATTTGTTACAAGTTTATTAATCTAAATAAAAATCTGCGGAAGCTTTGCTAATTGTAAACTTTAAAATTTGAAATGTGTGATTTTCTTTGGAAACAGTTATTATTTGAAAAACCCATTTTTTTCCTAATCTAGTAGGTTGAAGTAAGAAGTTAAAACCAAATAAAAGTTAAAACCTCAAATGGCCTTATTACATAATCAAACCTAAGTATAAATTTATAATATTTAAGTCTCAAGTGGAAAATCATGTTCACATGGCCACCTCTGGGTCTCTCGAAGCTCCAAATCGTTCAGGGTTGAGGATTACCTGTACAGTTAAAAGAAAGGGTGAGTTTGCGAAAACTCAGTGTGTAATCCCCTATCAGTCAAATAACAATCGGTGCAACCAGAAATAGACTGGGCGTAAGCCCTGTATAGTAACAGATTAGTCTGGGCTTTAGCCCTATACAGTAATAGTGTGGGTCTAAGCCCAAATTAAAAACAGTACAGAACAGAGATGTAACCTAACCCTGTAACAGTCTGGTTTATACCCTAGTCAGAACAGTGGTTTCGGGACCACAAATCTGAGTCTGTATAATATTTTAATATTATATTCTATGTCGTTGATATATAATTAAGCATGTGTTAAATTTTCGTTAGCTAATTTGTTCGTCTGTGTGTTTAATTTGACAAAAGGATTAAATTGCGTTAAATGCAAAATTTGCATGCTAATTGCTAAAGCACTTATGTGTCATGTCTTTATAAGTGTGAAGTCCTTATAATGCAATTTTACCAGTGGAAAATGGATGGACATTAATGCCAAAGTTATTGGAAATTTTTATAAGCATTATAAAAGGTTAATTTTGTCATTTATGTGTTAAAATGTTTTATAATAAAAACAAAGTATGAAATTAGACATTGGTATCATCTTTTGGCCGAATATAGTGAAGAAAAAGAAAGAACAAAGAAGCTAGGTTATTCGGCCATTGAAAGATTCAATTAAGGTATGATTTTGAGTCAGTTTTTGATAATTTCTACATTTTTGTAATCGTTGCTTCGTCTACTACCAAACCCATGTTTCAATTTTGTGTATTGGTGATGTTTGCAAGTTATGCCATTGATGATAAGTTGAGTTTTGTGATGCTTTAAGGTGTTAAATGATAGATTGGTGGTAGATGAACATGTTTTGTTCTTGAAGTTTTGATGAATTTAGCTTAATAGAGCTAAATTGAGAAAATGACAAATTGAGGGACTAATTTGTAAATTTGATGAAAAAAGTGGGTTTATATGTGATATATATGTATTCGGCCAAGCTTGTGTAAAAGTAGATTTTATGAATTTGATGTTTTGAGAAAAATAGACTAAATTGCTAAGTTATGCAAATGTGAGGGCTAATTTGCAAATTGCCCTAAATGTGCGTCTTTGGATTGAATTGAATGAACTAGTGAATAAAAGGGTTAATTCTTAATATGTTTTGATCAAGAATCGAGGAAAACGGATTTAGATCGTGGGAAAGCAAAAGTTATCGAGTAGTCATTTTCTATTTCGATAAACTCAATCCGAGGTAAGTCACTATACAAATAAATGAATATATATGCATTTGTAATTGTTCATATGTTAAATGATGATAATGAATGTTTATGAGAAATTCTGTAATTGAATTCTGAGATAAGTTCGGTATATTGACTAAGTCTAAGAAGCCTCGTACGAATCTTGATAGAGGTATCTGTTCTGATTATTCATGTATGACCACGTCTAGAAAGTTGGCATTGATTTGATATTCGTGTAAGACCCTGTCCGGGACAGTGGCATCGATATCTGATTATGTGTAAGACCACATCTGGGACGTTGGCATCAATATAAGCTTTACGTATAATACCACGTCTGAGACGTTGGCATCATTATGATCTTTATGTGTGAGACCATGTCTGGGACATTGGCATCATTCTGATTCATGTAAGACCCTGTCGGGGACAGTGGCATCGATATTTGAGTACTTGTAAGACCTCGTCTGGGATGATGGCATTATACTACTATTCTGAGCTTTTGAAGTATCCTATTGGATTCCTTATGGTTCAACTGGAAAATCTGTTATATGAATTACAATTTCGAGTTAGGAACATATACATGAATGTACATCCGTTTCAGGTACGTTGATATATATATATACTTTGTATAAGCATGGAAAGTAAGTATGTATGAGCATTAATGCAAATGAACCTTGAGATATATATATGCTTTGTGTAAGCATGGAAGGTAAGTATGTATGTGCATTAATGCAAATGAACCTTGAGATATATGTGTGTTTGAGGTATGAGCAAATGAGATCTTTGGGATGTGTGGATTTGTAAGAAATGGCAAACCAATTGAACAAAGAGTTCATTTATGTGTTTGAGTTAAGGATATGTTAACGAATTCAAATTGCCATACTTATGAATGAATTATGTTATGTTATTTGTATATGACTTACTAAGCTTTTGCAAAGCTTCCTCTGTGTGTGTTCAATTTGTTTTATAGATCGTCAAAGCTACTGAAGGCTCCGGACCGTCAAGGATCGTCATCACACTACTAATATCATTTTGGTACACTTTGGATATGTATATAGCTAGATATGGCATGTATAGTCTAGTTCTTGTAATGATTTGTAAAGTGAACTTAGCCATGTGATTTGGCTAGTTATGTTTTGGTACCATGCTTAGATGAATGTGATATGTGAAGTTGTTATAATATGATTAGTTGATATATGGAATGGTTAGAAGATGGTAAGTATATAGACAAATGGTGCATAGGTATAATTGAGTTTTAGTTATGCAAATTGGTATGTTTAGTATTGGTTTTGAATGTATATATTGAATGAAAATTTAATGTATAGTTGCGAATATCTTAGTGATCAAATGTGCATGATTTGGATGGCTATTTGTATGTTTTTGGTTGCCATATATGCTTGATATGTGCTGGTAAATGATGCTTATAGGTATGAACCTTTTTGGTTGGCATTTTGGCCTTATAAATGGCCTATAATGTCACACGGTTGTGGCACATGGGCGTGCTTTAGACCGTGGGTAAATTGATAGGATTCAGCCGAAAATCACACGGCCTCCACACGGGCGTGTCACCTGGTCATGGTGTACAAGTCAGTAGCTAGCATAAAAATACACGGCCTCGACACGGGCGTGCTTGGTGGCCGTGGAGGGGAAGTCAGTATGTGCCCTAAAAGTACACGACCGTGGCACACGGGCGTGCCTAATGACCGTGTTGGTGACCAGTATAACCACGGATGGTTACACGGGGGTGTATAGAAACCATGCTGGGTGCACGGTCTCCTCCCACGGGTGTGTCTCCCCTGTATTTTAGAAAAGTTTCAAATTTTCAAGGAATTTCTTATGTGTTTCAGTTTAGTCTCGACTTGGTTTATAAGCATGTTTAAGGTCTCGAGGACCCGATTAAGGGACATTATGTCTGAGAATAATGACAGAATGTATGATATTGTCTGTGAATGTTTTCGATCTGTCCAGTAACGCTCCTAACCTTAATCCAGCGACGAACTCAGGATAGGGGTGTTACATTTGATTGGTATCAGAGCTACGGTTTAGTCGATTCTCGGACTAACGTAGCATGTCAGAGTCTAGCTATACATGCAATATATCTGAATTGTGATAGAGTGATGAATCCTGACGTATAAATGTGATTTTCGTATAGTAATGGATCCCGGAAGAGCCATAGCTGACGATGTAGAAAGTAATACGCCTGCTCCTGCGCAAGGGACAGCGCAGATTAAATCGAGACTGGCTATGAGCGGTCAAGAGGGAGAAGCTAAACAAGCTTTCTTCCAAATGATGAGTTAGTGGTTCACTCAGTTTGTTAAGAATAACCCGACTGTTTCGCAACCCCCGCCCCCGGTTAATCCCCTCAGACTACAGTTGTGCCACCAGTTATGCATCTGAATTTGTTGAATAAGCCTCCTGTTGACAAGATCTGTAAGTATGGGGCCGAAAAATTCTGAGCTACTAAAGATAATGATGCTGAAAAGGCCGAGTTCTGGATTGAAAATACTATCCAAGTATTTGATGAAATGTCTTTGACTCAGGATGAATACATAAAGTGTGTGGTGTCTTTGCTTCGAGATGCAGCTTATCAATGGTGGAAAACTCTAATTTTTGTAGTTCCGAGAGAACGAGTTACATGGGATTTCTTTTAGATCGAGTTTCGGAAGAAATATATCAGTGAGAGATTTGTTGATCAGAAACATAAGGAATTTCTGGAACTAAAGCAGGGTCATATGTCTGTTTCAGAATACGAATGAAAATTTGTGAGACTGAGTCAGTATGCTGGAGAATGTGTATCATATGAAGCTATAATGTGTAAAAGGTTCGAAAATGGCCTTAATGAATACATTCGTCCATTAGTCAGGATTTTGGAAATAAAAGAGTTTGCTGTACTTGTTGACAGAGCTTGCAAAGCTAAGGCACTCGGGAAAGATAAGAGAAAAGCTGAATCTGAAGCCCGTGATCTGAGAAAATGATTTCCAAGCAAATCATTTCAGTCATCTTCGAAGAAATTCAGAGATAACCAGAATCGTTCCAAAAATAATGTGGGGCATGCAAATTAGAAATCAATCTAGACAGAAAATGAGTTCTAAAACTCCAGCAACTTCAGTGGCCAGTGTTGGTAATGTTAGATCTGAGAGACTTGAATGTAAGCATTGTGGAAAAAAGCACCCGGGAAGCTGTACATTAAATGACAGAGCTTGTTTTAGATGTGGATCGCTTGATCATTTTATACGTGATTGCTCTGAGTCTGTCGAACCAGAGACTGTTCAGAATTTGAGATCTGATAATGCACCTGTGAGAGGTAAGCCATCGAAAAATGCCAGAAATGTTAGTTGTAGTCAGAGAACTACGAGAGACAACATTGTCAGATCTGAAGCTATAGCGCCAGCCAAAGCGTATGCTATCCGAGCTCATGAGGAAGCTTTTTCACCAGATGTTATAACGGGTACTTTTACTCTTTATGATACTTCTCTGATTGCTTTGATAGACCTTGGTTCTATGCATTCATATATATATGCATGAATTTAGTATTCAGTAAGACTTTGCCTGTAGAGTCTACTGAGTTTGATATAAAAGTATCGAACCCCTTAGGTAAAAATGCCCTTGTTGACAAAGTATGCAAGAACTGTCCATTAATGTTTCGAGATATCTGTTTCCCTGCTGATCTGATGCTCTTCCCATTTGATGAATTCGATATTATTCTAGGTATAGACTGGTTATTTATGCATGATGCTGTTGTGAACTGTAAAAGAAAGACTATAGATTTGAGATGTCCAAATGATGAGATTGTAAGAGTTGAATCTAATGATTTGAATGGATTTCCTATTGTGATATCTATTTTGAAAGCTCAGAGTTGTTTGAATAAGGGATGTGAGGCATATTTCGCTTATGTGATTGATTCGAAATTGTCTGAAAGGAAGATTGAGTCAGTGCCTATTGTCTGTGAGTTTTCTGATGTTTTTCCTGAAGAGTTACCAGGTTTACCTCCTATTCGAGAAGTTGAGTTTGGTATTGAATTGTTGCCTAGTACTACACCTACTTTTATAGCTCCGTATAGAATGGCACCAACAGAGTTAAAAGAGTTAAAGTCACAATTGCAAGAATTGACTGAGAGAGGGTTTGCTAGACCGAGTTTCTTGCTTTGGGGTGCTCCTGTTTTGTTTGTGAAAAAGAAAGATGGCACGATAAGAATGTGCATTGATTATCGTCAGTTGAATAAGGTGACAATAAAGAATAAATATCCGTTGCCCAGAATTGATGATTTGTTTGATCAGTTGAAAGGAGCTACTGTGTTTTCCAAGATTGATCTGAGATCGAGATATTATCAGTTGAGAGTTAAAGATTCAGATATTCTGAAGATTGCTTTCAGAACGAGGTACGGGCATTATGAATTCTTAGTTATGCCATTTGGACTAACCAATGCTCCTGCTGTTTTTATGGATCTGATGAACAGAATTTTTAGACCCTACCTAGATCGATTTGTTGTGGTATTCATAGATGACATTTTGATTTATTCTCATGATGAGGCTGAGCATACGAAACATTTGAAATTTATTTTGCAAATTTTGAGAGAAAAGCAATTGTATGCGAAATTCAGCAAGTGTGAACTCTGGTTGCACGAGGTTAGTTTTTTGGGACATATTGTGTCAGCATCTGGGATCCAAGTTGATCCAAGCAAGATTTCTGGTATTCTGAATTGGAAACCTCCGAGAAATGTATCTGAAGTCCGCAGTTTTCTGGGTTTGGTTGGTTATTATCGCAAATTTGTGAAAGGCTTTTTGGACAATAGCTACTCCATTGACTAAATTACTTCAGAAAGATGTCAGATTTGAATGGTCAGATAAATGCCAGAAAAGTTTTGATCAGTTGAAAACTTTGTTAACAGAAGCTCCAGTGTTAGTATAGCCAGAATCGGGTAAAGAATTTGTTGTGTACAGGGATGCTTCGTTAAATGGTCTGGGATGTGTTTTGATGTAGGAAGGCAAAGTGGTAGCTTATTCCTCGAGACAATTGAAGCCCCATGAAAAGAATTATCCGACGTACAACCTTGAGTTAGCTGCGATTGTATTTGCGCTAAAGATTTGGCGTCATTATCTGTACGGCGTGAAATGTCACATGTTTTCAGATCATAAAAGTATGAAATATCTGATGACTCAGAAAGATTTGAACCTGCGTCAAAGAAGATAGTTAGAGCTGCTAAAAGATTATGAGCTTGTGATAGATTATCATCCGGGTAAAGGGAATGTTGTTGCTGATGCTTTGAGTAGAAAATAATTGTTTACATTATGTTCTTTTAATGCTAAGTTAGAATTGTCTGATGATAGTTCTGTGTTAGCTGAATTAAAAGCCAAACCGTTGTTCTTACAACAGATATGTTATGCTTAGAAATTTGATAATGAATTGCTAGTGAAACGAGCTCAATGTGAAGTGAATTTCGAATCTGAATTTCAAATTGTTGATGATCGTTTGAGATTTCGGGATCGTGTCTGTGTTCCAAGAAATTCGAAGTTGATTCATTTGATTTTGAATGAAGCCCATAACAGTCATTTATCTATTCATCCGGGAAGCACGAAAATGTATCAGGATTTGAAACGACACTACTGGTGGTCTGGTATGAAATGAGACATTTCTGACTTTCTTTCAAAATGTTTAGTGTGTCAGCAAGTGAAAGCCAAACATCAAGTTTCGTCTGGGTTGTAGCAACCGATTCTGATTCCTGAATGGAAATAGGATAGAGTGACCATGGACTTTGTTTCTGGTTTACCTCAGACTCCGAGAAAGAAAGATGCGATATGGGTCGTTGTTGATAGATTAACGAAATCTACCCATTTTATCCCAGTAAGATCTGATTTATCACTTGACAGTTTAGCCGAGCTTTATACTTCTGAGATTGTGAAATTGCATGGAGTACTATTATCTATTGTGTCAGATAGAGATCCGAGGTTTACGTCGAGATTCTGGAAGAAATTGCAAGAAGCTCTGGGCACGAAATTACACTTTAGTACAGCTTTTCATCCACAAACTGATGGCCAATCTGAGCTGATTATTCAGATTCTTGAAGACATGTTAAGATGCTGCATACTAGAGTTTAATGGTTTATGGGAACAGTATCTGCCCTTGATTGAATTTGCATACAATAACAGTTTTCAGTCGAGTATCAAAATGGCACCTTATGAGCTTTGTATGGACGAAAATGTCGTACACCTTTGTATTGGACTGAACTCAGTGAAAATAAGCTACACGGGGTTGATCTGATAAAAGATTTAGAATAGAAAGTGAAACAGATCCGAGATTGCTTGAAAACAGCATCTGATCGTCAGAAGTCTTACGTAGACTTGAAACGTAAAGATATAGAATTTGAAATCGGTGATAAAGTATTTCTGAAAGTGTCTCCGTGGAAGAAAGTGCTTCGATTCGGACGTAAAGGCAAGTTAAGTTTGAGGTTCATCAGACCGTATGAGATCATTGAACGTGTTGGACCTGTTGCATATAGATTAAAGTTGCCGTCTGAGCTAGAAAAGATACACAACGTATTTCATGTTTCAATGCTTCGTAGATATCGATCCAATCCATCACATGTGATTGCCCCATCTGAAATTGAAATCCGATCTGATATGACATATGAAGAGGAATCAATATGTATCTTAACTCGTGAAGTGAAAGAATTGAGAAATAAGAAAATTCCGTTAGTGAAAGTACTGTGGAATTGACACGAGATAGAAGAGGCTACGTGGGAGCCTGAAGATTTAATAAGACAACAGTATCCGAATCTGTTTAATGGTAAGATTTTTGGGGACGAAAATTCCTAAGGTGGGAGAATTGTAATAGTCTGGTTTATACCCTAGTCGGAACAGTGGTTTTGGGACCACAAATCCGAGTTCGTATAATATTTTAATATTATATTCTGTGCCATTGATATATAATTAAGCATGTGTTAAATTTTCGTAAGCTAATTTGTTCGTTTGTGTGTTTAATTTGACAAAAGGATTAAATTGCGTTAAATGCAAAATTTGCATGCTAATTGCTAAAGCACTTATGTGTCATGTCTTTATAAGTGTGAAGTCCTTATAATGCAATTTTACCATTGGAAAATGGATAGACATTAATGCCAAAGTTAGTGGAAATTTTTATAAGCATTATAAAAGGTTAATTTTGTTATTTATGTATTAAAATGTTTTATAATAAAAACAAAGTATGAAATTAGACATTAGTATCATCTTTTGGCCGAATTTAGTGAAGAAAAAGAAAGAACAAAGAAGCTAGGTTATTCAGCCATTGAATGATTCAATTAAGGTATGATTTTGAGTCGGTTTTTGATAATTTCTACGTTTTTGTAATCGTTGCTTCGTGTACTATCAAACCCATGTTTCAATTTTGTATATTGGTGATGTTTGTAAGTTATGGCATTGATGCTAAGTTGAGCTTTGTGATGCTTTAAGGTGTTAAATGATAGATTGGTGGTAGATGAACATGTTTTGTTCTTGAAGTTTTGATGGATTTAGCTTAATAGGGCTAAATTGAGAAAATGACAAATTGAGGGACTAATTTATGAATTTCATAAAAAATATGGGTTTGTATGTGAGATATATGTATTCGGCCAAGCTTGTGTAAAAGTAGGTTTTGTGAATTTGATGTTTTGAGAAAAATGGAGTAAATTGCTAAGTTGTACAAATGTGAGGGCTAATTTGCAAATTTCCCTAAATGTGCTTCTTTGGATTGAATTGAATGAAGTTGTGAATAAAAGGGTTAATTATGAATATGTTTAGATCAAGAACCGAGGAAAACGAATTTGGATAGCGGGAAAGCGAAAGTTATCGAGTAGCCGTTTTCTATTCCGATAAACCGAATCCAAGGTAAGTCACTATATAAATAAATGAATATATATGCATTTGTAATTGTTCATATGTTAAATGATGATAATGAATGTTTATGAGAAATTGTGTAATTGAATTTTGAGATAAGTTTGGTATATTGACTAAGTTTGAGAAGCCTCGTACGAATCTTGATAGAGGTATCTGTTCTATTTATTCATGTAAGACCACGTCTGGAAAGTTGGCGTTGATTTGAGATTCAGGTAAGACCCTGTCCGGGACAGTGGCATTGATATATGATTCTATGTAAGACCACGTCTTGGACGTTGGCATCAATATAAGCTTTACGTATAAGACCACGTCTGGGATGTTGGCTTCATTATGATCTTTATGTGTAAGACCATGTCTGGGACGTTGGCATCATTCTGATTCGTGTAAGACCCTATCCGGGACAGTGGCATAGGTATTTGAGTACTTGTAAGACCTCGTCTGGGACGATGGCATTGTAATACTATTCCGAGCTTTTGAAGTTTCCTATTGGATTCCTTATGGTTCAACAGGAAAATCTGTTATACGAATTACAATTCCGAGTTAGGAACATATGAACATATACATGAATGTGCATCCGTTTCAGGTACGTTGATATATATATGCTTTGTATAAGCATGTAAGGTAAGTATGTATGTGCATTAATGCAAATGAACCTTGAGATATATATATGCTTTGTATAAGCATGGAAGGTAAGTATGTATGTGCATTAATGCAAATGAACCTTGAGATATATGTGTGTTTGAGGTATGAGCAAATGAGATCTTTGGGATGTGTGGATTTGTAAGAAATGGCAAACCAATTGAACAAAGAGTTCATTTATGTGTTTGAGTTAAGGATATGTTAATGAATTCAAATTGCCATACTTATGAATGAATTATGTTAAGTTATTTGTATATGACTTACTAAGCTTTTGGAAAGCTTACTCTGTGTGTGTTTAATCTGTTTTATAGGTCGTCAAAGCAACTGAACGCTCGGGACCGTCAAGGATCGCCATCACACTACTAATATCATTTTGGTACACTTTGGATATGTATATAGCTAGATATGGCATGTAAAGGCTAGTTCTTGCGATGATTTGTAAAGTGAACTTAGCCATGTGATTTGGCTAGTTATGTTTTGGTAGCATGCTTAGATGAATGTGATATGTGAAGTTGTTTAATATGATTAGTTGATATATGGAATGGTTATGAGATGGTAATTATATATACAAATGGTGCATAGGTATAATTGAGTTTTAGTTTTGCAAATTGGTATGTTTGGTATTGGTTTTGAATGTATATATTGAATGAAAATTTAATGTATAGTTGTGAATATCTTAGTGATCAAATGTGCATGATTTGGATGGCTATTTGTATGTTTTTGGTTGCCATATATGCTTGATATGTGTTGGTAAATGATGCTTATAGGTATGAACCTTTTTGGTTGGCATTTTGGCCTTGCCTATAATGTCACACGGTTGTGGCACACGGTTGTGCCTTAGACTGTGGGTAAATTGACAGGATGCAGCCTAAAATCACACGACCTCGACACGGGCGTGTCACCTGGACGTGGTGTACAAGTCAGTAGCTAGCATAAAAATACACGGCCTCGGCACGGGCGTGCTTGGTGGTGTGGAGGGGAAGTCAAGATATGGTTTAAAAGCACACACGGCCATGGCACACGGGCGTGCCTAATGACCGTGTTGGTAATCAGTATAACCAGGGATGGTTACACGGGGTGTATAGAAACCGTGGAGGGTGCACGGTCTCCTCCCATGGGCGTGTCTCCTCTGTATTTTAGAAAAGTTTCAAATTTTCAAGGAATTTCGTATGTGTTTCAGTTTAGTCCCGACTCGGTTTATAAGCATGTTTAAGGTCTCGAGGACCCAATTAAGGGACATTATGTCTGAGAATGATGATTGAATGTATGATATTGTATCGTGAATGTTTCGATCCGTCCCAGAACGCTCCTAACCTTGATCCAAATGATGGACTCGGGATAGGGGTGTTACAAACCCAATCCAGCAAACATACCACCCGTACCAACCAACACACCATGTGGGGACTAAGTCAACCCACCCAATCAACACACCAATATCGGAACATAGCTGCTAATAGTAACGCAAAGAAAGTCGCTAACAATGTAAATCGTGAGCCCGACCACTAAGATCGTAATACGTGGCGAAGCCACTAGAACACGAGAGAAACGCGTGGCGAGCCACCGCATACGATTTCCTCCAAATCATAATCCTAACCCCAATGCAGAATATCGTGTCATAAATATTACGTGTGTGCACTATGTCATATTCATAACCAGTCATATACATAACATATACACATTAATTAAACTACCACTAGGGGTATATTGGTCATTTCGTCGATTAGGGGTAAAATAGTAATTTCACCCCTTAGGGGTATTTTGGTCATTTATCTACTTTTGGGGTCTCAGCACAGATGACGGCCCTTCAGAAGGTTTACAGTCATCTCAAACGACTCAGATAATCTATATGGCAAAAACATTGTAATTGGGCCCAAGGTCCATACTCGACTCAAGTGGGCCCACACGCTCGTGTGGCCTATTCAACCCAGATTCTGTCACAGCAATGCGAACTTCGCAGCCCAATCCATTATATGTCACTTACTATGGATTTTACCCATGTGTGGCCCATGAGCACATTGGGCCTATATGGCCCATCTCGGCCCAACGAGAACGTTCGTGGTGGCCTCTACAGTCTATCGTCGATGATTTATGGGCTCGGTTTACCATACGAGCGTTCGCACTGTAACACCCCTAACCCGTATCCGTCGCCAGACTAGGGTTACAAGGCATTACCAAAGAAATCACAACCCAAAACAGGCATATAATTTTTTTTAACCATTAAGAACCCAATCATGCTTAATTGCCCATATAATATACTAACATTTAAATAATTAAACATTAATCATAGTCCCGCACCATTTCAAAACCAATATACTCTCTCTTATTAAAATTATATGCACATGTAAACATATCATTTAAAACATTTTAAGAATAGATGGCTATCAAGAATTCAATCAAATCGCTTACTAACTAATAAGCCAATATATATATACACATATCAACTCATCAAATAATCACAAATACACATTCGGCCAATCACATTATCTTCCATACGAACTACTTTAATTATATACATCTTTAACTTATAATTTAAGGCTTAACTCGCAATATATTCCAAATTTACAAATTTTATATACTTATAAAATCCATAACTAACCATAACAAATCCTTAATAAAGCATACCATCATTTCAAATAAGCATAACCGAATACATGCAAATACATACATAATTCCTTATTCGAATTTCTATCATATTCTAATTCCACATTGATCATGAACATATCTTTTATTTTACAAACCACAATTAGATCTAACAATCACCAATTTTACAAAACTAAATTCATTTGCATCGCATGTAACCATCTAAATTCATTTGCATCGCATGTAACCATCCATCATAATTTCACACCATGGCCAAATACATACATATTTAACCTTATTTAACAAACTAAATTATCAATGACTTATTGACTAAACATAACCTTATACCTAATTTCCACATTCAAACTGTAAGAGTATGCCCAAAGATCAATCATGAGATGGTTGTAATAACATACTTTATTTACCATATTTATTAATATAAAGCGTTGTCATTATTATTTCCAGTTTTTCTATCCGTGTATACAAATAAACTGTTTTATAATAATGTCACGAGAATAATATGATTATTTTTAAAAGATCCTTAGTCGAGTATTATTGTTGACTAGGACAACGAAGAATGCATTAAGACTAACATGTAGTTGATTGATGATAAAGAGTTGTCATTGATGTGGATTGTCAAAATCAATGCATGAATATGTGTGTTAGAGAACAACATATTGGATTGACCCGTTATGAGTATGTTTATTGGATTATTATGTAATTGTCACAACATTACTCATAGTGATTAATATGTATATGATCCTCGGACTTGAGATAATTATTAATCTCAAAGCATCGTGAGTTGTATATTTTGATACACCAAACGCATAATCAGAATCGGTTGTTCTATAAAGGGTGATGTTGGATATACCACAATCTATGTAGAGGATATGGTTGATCAATATAGGATAAGTCCTCCTACATAATGGGAGTAATATCTTAGGCCACTTGATTGAGTGAGACTAGAAATGCATGGCCATGCTCAAATAAGTTGACATGAGATGTCATACTAATTTGTATATCATAGTCTACTCAAGATATCAAGAAACATGGGATGGACTATACAAGTGTGACTATTCCATGACTTGTGTCCATTCAGGAGATAAAGGACTTAAGGATTAATGCATGAAAGGTTCAGCACAAAAAGTTATATGGAATCATGGGCTTGTAACTTAGGTAGCAATGATGCATTGCTAGATGCCACTCATTGTTTGTGACATTAGAATCGTTTCTATTATTATCGCTAACGTTGCAAGAACCTACAGGGTCACACCCTATGGTTTAAATGAACAGAATAAAATATAATTGGTATTGTTTTTTTTTTTGGTTGTCACATGAATTAAATTAATTAAAGAATTAATTTAATTGGGCAATCAAATATTGAACATATTATATGTACAAGGATGTTGTACACATAATGACAACATAATTCTATTAATATATGAATTTGATTCATATATAAATTTAAATAAATATAGTTTACCGAAATTCTTATTATAATTAATGTAATTATAATTTTCAGATATAATTAATGTAATTATAATTTTCGGTTAAAAACTTTATTGTATTTATTTAACATTCAAGAGATACCAATTATAAAAGGGTATTAAAAGGATACCAAATAATGGGCCCAATGAAAAAGATACCCATTATAAAAGGCCCAAATTAAAAGGATACCCAATATAAAAGGTATTTAAAAGAGACAAAGCTGATGAAAAAACCCTAATAGATTGCTTGTTAGGTCTAGCAGCCGTCAAGCAAATAAACCTCCAAAATAGTTTTGGAGATTTCTTCCGATTCATAGTCAAACCAAGGTGGATCACGTAGAGGCCGACATCGGAAAGGTTGTGGCTTGATTCGACAGTAGATCAAAACTCTTGTTGCCAAGGTCGCCGCTCTACTCGATTTAAGTTTTTGGTAATTTCGAAACCTCTATTTCACCCCGATTCGTTCTCACACATGGATTCCTGATTTGGATCACGGATCTAATTTTTTGTTTCACTGCGCCATGGGTTTCAAGCTGTTCCAACACAAACATATATGTCATTGTACCAGATAATATTAATCACAAAACGTATATATACTTTGGACTTTAATCTATTCGAATAAACCAATCAAACCAACACATATTTCACAACCTAAATTTGTTTACGTATCACTTAACCGTCACCCAAAATATCTATAAGTATACATTCGGTTTTAATTCATTTCATGACTAAATCAATTCATCACACAAAGCATAATAAGTATACATGTACTAATCACTCAACCAAATTCGATATGTCCAAGATATAAACATCATAATTATTTACCTATTAAAAACTTATGCCATATCAAATATGCATTAATATATACTCATCTTTAATGATTATTACCAACCATAAGCATAGATACGTAACTAACTCAAAAGAAGATAAGCCATTTTCGTATGGCTATTATTTACACTCAAAAGAACTTTATCCACAGTCAACTTTCTATTATGCTTACATGCCATATATTCAAAATCAACTTAGCAAAATACCAAAGGAACCTGCCGATAGTGTGAATAGTCTTGTTGATGATCCCTGAGCTCGTAACATATCCAAAATCTATAAAAAAGAGATAAACAGAAAAAAACACAAAGTAAGCTATTTAAGCTTAGTAAGTCAACAGCAAAGTAATATCAACCAGCTTAGGAAAATCAATATACAAAGTTATAACATGCACTTTAAATGATCCACACACACATATACTTATTAAGTTCAATATCAAAACACATTTCATCAAATTTGGCCGAATACATAAAATTTGAATCATATACATAGTTCACATGCTCAATCATTAGATTTTGTACAACAAACTACACTTTTATCTTACCTTTCTTTTCACAGCATAGTTTTTATACATACCTGAGTTCTTTAGTTCGAATTACACATTGGCCTTCACTTACACATGCCCGTTGAACCATTCGGAATTAAAAAGGATACGCGGATAGTCGGAAGCTCGTACAATGCCAACGTCCTAGACGTAGTCCTACAAGTAATAAAATATCGATGCCACTATCTCAGACATGGTCTTACACGTAAACACAAGTCGATGCCAATGTCTCAGACATGGTTTTACACGATAACACATATCAGATATCCTATGTCATGACATATGTATCCTATCTATTCCTATGGTTCGTACAGGGCTTACGGACGTCGAATCTCGGTCGAATGAAGCTCGAAATTTATTCAATTATACATACCCACATTCGGCTATAAGCAAAATAAATTCAAATAATTTAATTCATTTCATAACTAATACATAATCATTGTTATATCAACATTTAATTGCTAATTGACTTACCTCGGATGTCGTCGACTGTTAAATCGGCTATTCGACCACTTTCGTCTTTCCCCGATCCAATTCTGATTTCTTTAATTCTTGATCTAAACATATTTAAATTAAGCTTATTTAAACACCATTACACTCAATTGAGCCTAAAAACACATAAATGGACAAATTACAATTTTGCCCCTAATGTTTCACACTTTTTACAATTTAGTCCTTTTTGCACAAAATACATAAAATTTGACTATACACCTTAAGGGGCGAATATTCCTAGCATTAGTACAAGCCCACACATTTTATTTATTTTACATTTTAGTTCCTCAAAAATTTCTTTTTGCAATTTAGTCCAAATTACTCAATTTCATTAAAAATTCAAAGACAAAACTTGTTAATCTAATATATATATTTTATATTTTATCACCAAACATAAAAAACTACAAGGTACCATCAATGGCAAAACACAAAATCATCATCACAATAAAAAGTTAAGACATGGGTTTTGTTCATTTCTAAGCAACGATCTCAAAAATGTAAAAATTATCAAAAACCAAACAACTAACATACCTTGATCAAGCTTCAAATGGCCCTAACTTTCCTAGGTTTTCTTTCTTCTTATTAAGCTTACATTTGGCTATCAATAAAATATGGAGAAGATGGATTTGTTTTATGTTATTTTAACATATAATATTAGTTATAATTAGTTTACTATTATACCCTTTTAAATTAAATTACTTAACATATGTTTTAAGGTCATTTTAGACCATTGCCGCCCACTAACCTATAAAATGGGCTAATTGCCCATTAAGGACTCCATATTAAAAAGTCACTATCAACTAAGCACTTTACACTTTTGTTTGTAACTTTTACATTTTACGCGATTAAGTCCTTTTATTTAACCGGGCACCTAAACGACAAAATTAAGTCACGAAAATTTAGCACCAACAAATTCACACATAATAAACACGGAAAATAATTTTAAAATAACTTTTAGACTTGGATTTGTGGTCCCAAAACCACTATTCTGATTAGGGTCAAAATAGGTTGTGACAACACTCCCCCTTAGGGATTTTCATCCCCGAAAATCTTACCAGTGAATAGGTTTGGATAACGTTCTTTCATCGTATTCTCTCACTTCCAAGTTGCTTTCTCTAGCCCGTGCTTTTGCCACAATACTTTCACCAATGGAATTTTCTTATTTCTCAATTCTTTAATCTCACGAGCCAGAATACAAATTGGTTTCTCTTCATATGTTATATTAGGCTGAATCTTGACCTCTGTCGGACTAATCACATGTGAAGTATCAGATCGGTACCTACGAAGCATCGAAACATGGAATACATTATGGATCTTTTCTAGCTGAGGTGGCAACTGCAATCTATAAGCAACCGTCCCGATACGCTCTGTGATCTCATACGGCCTAATGAATCTCAGACTCAACTTGCCTTTACGACCGAATCTGAGTACTTTATTCCATGGTGAAACTTTCAAAAACACTTGATCTTCGATCTAAAACTCAATATCTTTATGTTTCAAATCTGCATATGACTTTTGACGATCTGATGCAGCTTTCAAGCTATTACGGATCACTGCCACTTTCTGTTCAGTTTCTTTGATCAAGTCAACCCCATGTATCTTATTTTCACTGAGCTCGGTCCAATACAATGGTGTACGACATTTACAACCGTAGGGTGCCATCTTGATACTAGATTGAAAGATATTATTGTAAGAAAATTCAATCAGAGGTAAGTATCGTTCCCACGTACCTTTGAACTCAAGGATGCAACATCTCAGCATATGTTCAAGTATCTGAATGATTCGTTCGGACTGACCATCTGTCTGTGGATGAAAAGTTGTGCTAAAGTGTAGTTTCGTACCTAAAGCATCTTGCAATTTCTTCCAAAACCGCGATGTGAATCTCGGGTCTCTGTCTGAAACAATAGAAATAGGCACACCATGTAATCTCACAATCTGTGATACATATAATTCAGCCAGATTATCAAGTGAATAATCAGTGCGAATGGGAACAAAATGAGCAGATTTAGTCAATCTATCCACAACAACCCAGATTGCATCTTTCTTACTCGGTGTCAACGGTAGACCGGATACAAAATCTATCGTGACTCTGTCCCACTTCTACTCAAATATCATAATTGGCTGAAGGAACCCAGAAGGTACCTGATGCTCGGCTTTCACTTGCTGACAGACTAAGCATTTCAAAACAAAATCTGATATGTCTCATTTCATACCAGACCACTAATAGAACTATTTCAGATCATTATACATTTTCGTACTACTCGGATGAACAGATAACTGACTGATGTGAGCTTCATTCAAAATCATCTGAATCAACTCTGAGTTCCTCGGAACATATATTCGATTTTTGTACCTCAAACAACCATTTTCATCAACATGGAATTCTAATTCAACATTAGTTTCACACTGAGCTCGCTTTGTTAACAAATAATTATTAATTTTCTGGGCATCACAAATTTGTTGAACAAACAACGGTCTTGCTTTTAATTCAGCCATTATCAGATATAACCATATGTGCATTCATTGCACACAAAGCAAATAATGACTTTTGACTTAAAGCATCAGCAACAAAATTAGCCTTTCCAGGATGGTAGTCAATCACTAGCTCGTAATCTTTCAATAGCTCTAACCATCGGCATTGTCTCAAATTTAAATTTTTCTGAGTCATCAAATACTTCAGGTTTTTGTGATCAGAATAAACATGACATTTCTCACCGAACAGATAATGACGCCAAATCTTCAACGCAAACACAATGGCTGCTAGTTCCAAATCATGTGTTGGATAGTTCTTTTCATGTGGCTTCAATTGTCTCGAGGCATAAGCTATGACTTTGCCTTCCTGCATCAAAACACAATCCAAACCATTCAAAGATGCATCACTATTCTTTACCCGATTCAGGCTGAACTAACACTGGAGCTTCGGTCAAAAGAGCTTTCAACTGATCGAAACTTTTCTGGCGCTTTTCTGATCACTCCAACTTAACATCTTTCTATAATAGCTTTGTTAACGGTGTAGAAATCATAGAGAAACCCTTCACGACCTTCTGTAGTAACTGTAATGCCCCGAATTTGGGCCTAGTAGAATTGGGCCTATTGGGCTTTGGCCTTTGGGTCTTAAAAAAATTTTAAGTGAGCAAGAAAATGACAATTGGCATGTGGGCTATGAGGGTTTTTGAATTTGGAGTGTTTAGGGGTGTTGGAGATATTCTGAGATCAGGTAAGGGTATAGGAGAAATTTTTATCCCATGGGAACTGTGACTTCAGTTAGTAGGCCTTTTAACTAAATGAAGAAGAAATAAGGCACAAATGGGCTTGTGGTCCAATGGTAAGTGGTGTCACTTGGGAGCTATAAGGTGGCGTCTTGTAAGCTGAAGAGGTCCAAGGTTCGAGGCTTAGGAGTGGTATTTTTGGAGTGTTTATTTTGCAGAGTGGACGACCAAAGTTGTCTTAGTTTTGAACTCTTACGTTGGAGTGTTTGAGTGGCAAGGGGAACTGATAATGGATAGAAATTCGGATAAGGTTAAGGTGTTATTAGGGAGAAAAGTTAGGAGCTGAGAAGTGTGAAGAGTTGGTGCCATTTTTGGAAGTGGAGAGTGTATAAATTCAGCTTAGGAGGGTAGATGAGTGCCGTTTTTGGGTCTTTTAAGGGGTATTACGAATTTTCATTGTGGCTTTCGGCATTTGGAGAGTTTTGCAAATAGGTCAGTCTTTCTTTTCTTTATCGAATTCCTTTGAAAGGTTCCTTGGGTTTTCTATTACTTTTCTTTTCTCCCCCTCATTATGTTTCTCCCATTGCCGAATTCTTCCATTGCCGAAAAACCATCATTCCTTTTTGCTGAAATCTCTATTGGTGTTGCGTTCTTCTTCTTTCTTTGAAAGCCGAGTACTCCCTTATAATCGAATAGCCCTATCTTTTTGCCGATTCCTTGTTATTTTTCCTCCATCACAAATCAGTTCCTGTTATCTACTCTTAATCGAGTTTTAAAAGTCGGATCTCGTTCAGTAGCTATCTAGGCCGCAGGATCGAAAGGGGATTTGGTAAGTATTCAATTAACCTCTCTTGTACGTTTTACTAAAAGCCAAGGGGCTATCTAACTGTCTAACTCTGTGATAACAAGGATAAGGTTCAGAGATCACAAATGTTGTAGGTAAGGATCGTTAGTTAGAGGTAGGTGTACTCAACTCGATTGTGGTTTAAGTGAATGGCCGAATGTGTGTATGATCTATAGGGGAGACTTGTATGGATTACGAGTCACTTGGATTTTGATGGTGTATGTGTGAGTGCATATCTAGGGGATACTCCTGATTAGTAGCTAAGGAAGGGCTATTAGAACCCGGTGGCACACGGTAAGGTTACGGTAAGGCTTCGACTTTTGGTAAATGTTTTGATTTAGTGATTGATTGAAGGTTGGTTGGTTGTAGGTTCGAAGCTAAGGATAGTATAGCACGTCGCAATAACCAGGAGTGTACAAACACTATGCACACACGAAATTGACAATACCAAAAAGCCGAAAAGCCGAAAGTTGCTAAATGGGCCCAGTGGGCCCTGAGGCAAAGTTTGATGAAATGGATTAATTTAATTATATGAGTTGGGTTAAGCATGGATGTTACATGATCCGGATTTGTTTTGGGCCTAATGGGTCATATGATTGAGATTTGGGCCTAGTGGGCCATAAAAATGTGATGTGGCCATTATGGGTTATATGAACGTGAAATGGGTTGATGGGCTTTATGGGGACGTAGACTAGTATGCTAGGGTGTTATGGACTTCAGGCTTAGTACTGAAAAACTCTTAAACCACATAAGACTTTCTAATAATTAAACATGTTCGCGGACAAGTTGCTAGGTTAGAGTGTGGTAACAGGCATATGCATGTCTAGGATTGGATCTAAGGAGAGCTTGGTACTCAAGCGGCCCTAGTGGCCCACCTCTTCTTCTCTGGAATCCTACCTGGTGCATAGTATCTGTTCACTTTAGCCGCAAAGGAGTACTTAATGGGCCAAAGTTCATAACTAAAACTTGAGAGGGACCAAATACCCCTAGATTTGTAAAATTACTAAAATACCCCTGATTTGAAAATAACCAAAATACCCTTAGTTTGAAAATTACCAAAACATCCTTAGATTTGTAAAATCACTATGATAGCCCCGAATTCTAAAATTACTGGGATACCCTTAATTTGCAGAATTACCAAAACATCCTTGATTTACAAAATTTCCAAAGTACCTCTGATTGGCAAAATTAGCTAGATACCCCTGTAGAGTAGATTCACATAAATACCCTTGGGTTGTGAAATGACGAAAATACCCCTGTGTGGTGAGTATAAGTTTATGGATGTTACTTATGTGTTTGATGCATTCATATGATATTCTACTTAGGATGCATATAGGTGGGAATTATGGTACGGAGGAAGATTTCAGGATCGCATAGTCGCTTAATGACCGTGGTTCCACCAGTGGCTTTAAGCCCATTATATGATTAGCAGCTTTGCTACAACGTTGAGTAGTGCTACTGTGAGTGCTACCTTTGGTGTGTAGGGGATGGGTGGGTCGATTTAGAAATCCCCACAGGTGTGTAGGGTTGGAAGGGAAATGGTGTGTGTAGCAGATGGATTTTTCGAAGGGTTTTGCATTACTTTGTCTTGCATATGATATGATATGAGGTCATTGTGGGCTAAGGCCCAAGACCACCGATTTTGATAGGGCTTAGGCCCAATGTGAATATTTGTATGTTGATTTGATTGCCAAGGGTTGTGCACACTGAGTTCTGAAACTCACACCCTTTATTTAATGTTTCAGGTAATCCTCAGTAAACGGCTCGACATGGGAGAGGACTCGGAGATGGCCATACTACAAATGTTTAAATTTTTATTTTTATTTTTATTTATTTGTTTCAAAGGACATGGTTTTAGTTGCTTCACTTTCGTTGAATGTAATAAGGCCTTGTACTTTGATTTGATTTTAAATTTTGGGTTTTGATGTTTTAACTGTTTACTTAATGATTAAACTGAAGTAATTTTCTTATGCTTAAACTTGGTTTCCAAAATACTTAAAGCTATAAAATGGGCTTTTATCATTACTTAACAAAACTCATAAGTTTTGGGCTTTTGGGCCCTTAAATTTTTAACTTAGCAAAATCATTTTAAAATATGCCTTTGATGTGACACGCCAGATTCGGGCCTAACTTCTAGGCTGGGTCTGGGTGGTTACATTTAGTGGTATCAGAGCCCGATTGCAAAGCTCGGGCTACGAAATGGGCCTTAGATTTTAGGTTTTAAAAAGTTTTTGCAGGACTCTTGAAGTGTGGTTCACCGAGCCCTCGACGTTGAGCCAAGTAAGTTTTCTGTACTACATTTGTTTAAATTACTAAACTATATAGATAATGGGCTACTTAAAAATAGGCTTTTAGAGACTAAAGCCCGTATGAAACTTAAGCTTGTAGTGGATATACGACCACAAAATGACTTTAAAAAAATTTATTTACATAAGACATGTGCCCTAAACAAGTGGAACTATGTACTAATTTCATAAAATTCCTAATTCAGATAATACAAGAATTAAAGATGAACGCTAGAAGAGGAGGAAGAGGCCACGACCGAGGCTGTAGAAGTGTTAGGTCTTCGTAAACATTTGAATCGTAATTTGGTACTTATTTTGCGTATGTTTGAGAATGTTTGCCATAGGTGGATGTTTTGGGTATGTATTAATATTATTAGGGTCAGAGTGCGCAGTGGTAGCATGGTGGGGTAGTTGATACAAAACCACCTTGTTAGTTGGAAATTTCGAGGACGAAATTCTTTAAGGGGGTAGAATTATAACACCCTGAATTTGGCCCTAGTAGAATTTTGGGCTTTGGGCTTTGGGTCTCAAAAATTTTTAAGTGAGCAAGAAAATGACAATTGGCATGTGGGCTTTAAGGGTTATTGAATTTGAAGTGTTTAGGGGTGTTGGAGATATTCTGAGATCAGGTAAGGGTATTGGAGAAATTTTGGTTCTAGCCCAAGGGAACTATGACTTCAGTTAGTAGGCCTTTTAACTAAATGAAGAAGAAATAGGACACAAATGGGCTTGTGGTCCAGTGGTAAGTGGCGTCACATGGGAGCTATAAGGTGGCGTGTTGTAAGCTGGAGAGGTCCAAGGTTCGAGGCTTAGGAGTGGTATTTTCTGGAGTGTTTATTTTGTAGAGTGGACGGCCAGAGTTGTGTTACTTTTGAACTCTTACGTTGGAGTGTTTGAGTGGTAAGGGGAATTGATAATGGAGGGAAATTCGGATAAGGCTAAGGTGTTATCAGGGAGAAAAGTTAGGAGCTAAGAAGTGTGAAGAGTTGGTGCCGTTATGGGAAGTGGAGGGTCTATAAATTCAGCTTAGGAGGGTAGATGAGTGTCGTTTTTGGGTCTTTTAGGGGGTATTACGAATTTTCATTGTGGCTTTCGACATTTGGAGAGTTTTGCAAATAGGTCAGTCTTTCTTTTCTTTACCGAATTCCTTGGAAAGGTTCATTGGGTTTTCCATTACTTTTCTTTTCTCCCCCTCATTCTGTTTCTCCCATTGCCGAATTCTTCCATTACCAAAAAACCATCATATCAGCTGGGTTAATTTAATTATATGAGTTGGGTTAAGCATGGATGTTACATGATCCAGATTGTTTGGGCCTAATGGGTCATATGATTGAGATTTGGGCCTAGTGGGCCATAAAACTGTGATGAGGCCATTATGGGTTATATGAACGTGAAATGGGTTGATGGGCTTTATGGGGACGTAGACTAGTATGCTAGGGTTATGGGCTTTAGGCTTAGTACTGAACAACTCTTAAACCGCATAAGACTTTCTAATAATTAAACATGCCTGTGGGCAATTCGCTAGGTTAGAGTGTGGTAACGGGCATATGCATGTCTAGGATTGGATCTAAGGAGTGCTTGGTACTTAAGCGGCCCTAGCGGCCCACCTCCTCTTCTTTGGAATCCTACGTGGTGCATAGTATCTATTCACTTTAGTCGCAAGGACTTGTTAATGGGCCAAAGTTCATAACTAAAACCCGAGAGGGATCAAATACCCCTAGATTTGTAAAATTACTAAAATACCCCTTATTTAAAAATAACAAAAATATCCTTAGTTTGAAAATTACCAAACCATCCTTAGATTTGCAAAATCACTAAGATAGCTCGGAATTGTGAAATTACCAGGATACCCTTAATTTGTAGAATTTCCAAAACATCCCTGATTTACAAAATTTCCAAAGTACCTCTGATTTGCAAAATTACCTAAATACCCCTGTAGAGTAGATTTACAGAAATACCCTTGGGTTGTGAAATGACGAAAATACCCCTATGTGATGAGTATAAGTTTATAGATGTTACTTATATGTTTGATGCATTCATACGATATTCTATTTAGGATGCATATGGGTGGGAATTATGGTTCCGAGGAAGATTTGAGGATCGCATAGTCGCTTGACGACCGTGGATCCACCGGTGGCTCTAAGCCCATTATATGATTAGCAGTTTTGCTGCAACGTTGGGTAGTGCTGCTGTGAGTGTTACCTTTGGTGTGTAGAGGATGGGTGGGTCGATTTAGAAATCCCCACAGGCGTGTAGGGTTGGAAGGGAAATGGTGTGTGTAGCGGATGGATTTTTGGGAGGGTTTTGCATTACCTTGTCTTGCAAATGATATGATATGATATGATATGGCATGAGGTTGATCGTTGTTTTCACGATGTTAAAGTCTTAAGATTTATAAAAAGAATGATCGAACCTGGAAACTTACTATGACAACGATTTGAGGCAAGCGCACCTATCGAACAGTAGTATAGTTAAGGCAAGACCAGGATGTCGAACCCAAAGGAACCAAAAGTACTAATACTAACTCTCTGTCTATTATTTAGCCTAGGAATTAAAGTGATTCTTATTTAATCTAAAATTAACTAACAATTAATCTAAAGATGCAAAGGCAAAGAAAAGGAAATTGGGAAAAATACTTTGGAGAAAACCAATTGATTAAGACGACACCCAAGGAAGAATCCACCTAGACTTCACTTGTTATCTAACTCTGAACCAGACGATTTATTCATTTGACTTGATCCGTAAGATTCCTTAAGTTATACTAATCCCTCTCTCGAGGCGACTAACGTCTAACCCTAGGTTGATTAACTAAAATCTCTTTCTATTTAAAACCCCTAGAATCGCATTAACTCAATTTATGGACTCCCATATTAGGTTTCACCCTAATCCGGAAAAATCTTATCACCCTATCTGTAGGCGCGCGATCAGCTCCGCTTAATTATGCTAGATCTACTCTTAGGCAGGGACTTTTGCTCCTCCACCTAAGCACATCATACTTGAATTAATATCATCGAAATATCAACACAAGAATTAAGAACACATAATTAAGAACAAGTCAAATATTTATCATACAGTTCAGCAAATGATAACAAGATTCATCTTAGGTTTCATTACCCTCATGAAACACCCCATACCCGGCCCACGAGCCTAGACCGGATCTGGTATGCTCCTCGAAGTAAACCAGTTAAAATTCGTTTGCACTTTGAAAAACTTTAAGTGATTTTGGGAGAAAGTTCGAATTGGGTTGGGCTCGAGTTGAAAACAAATTTATTTTATACTGAAACCCATTTAATTTCAAGTGACAAAATAATTAAAGTTTATTTTGAATTAAATTGACTTAATAAAATTTCGTAATATAGTAAATAAAACAGAAAATAACATAGTTCACTATGGCCTTATTACATCAAATAAAAACCCAAAATAAATTTAAAGTACTTAAATGAAATAAAATGTCCAAATAAAATAAAACTTGTCGCTGAGCATGGCCACCATAAGTCCTGCCGTCCCGGTCCATCACTGTTCATCACCTGAAACATGTTCCCACAACGGGGTGAGTCAACAGACTCAATGTGTACTACAACACTAAATCTTAACAATTACATAACATACAATTTCATATATCATCAAATTAAAATGATGCAACCCGAACCCGAACCTATATGCCATCTGCTACACATCCCCGTACCAACCTGCACACCGTGGGGACTACTAAGTCAACCCTCCATCTGCTACACACCATCGAAGGTAGTCACTGCAGTCGACATGCTCATCGCCCTTATGAGTATTCATGGTCTTAGGTCACCACACTCAGATATCGTGGTCTTAGGTCACCACATTCAGATTTCGTGGTCTTAGGTCACCACATTCAAATTTCGTGGTCTTAGGTCACCACATTCACTTCCCCTTTTTCAATAACCCATATGCCCCATATCATACTTATTATGCATTAACATGCCAACTTTCACATTCTTATAACTTATCACATGTTAAATATAACATATTTCATAATCCTAGTAGGAGTAGGAAACGTACCTGAGTACTTTGTACCATAACATGGTACCTTAGCCATATTCTTGCACATTCTTATATTCACATATAGATTAAATATTGCCATAAATATATTAAGAAATAGTGTGAGTACACACCTGATTCGCTTAACAATTCACGGGAATCCCGAAATCCGATCTACTACCTCAGATCCTTAACTTCCTACATTCGGCCATCACTTTAAAAATTTAATGAAGACCATTCGGCCATAAAACCAAATCCTATTAGGATTGTTAAAACTCAAAACTTACCTTGGTGCCGATTTCACTACTAAACAAATCTCGAAAACTTTGTGCTATCCCTTCCTTCAATCGGCCAACATTGAATCAATTAGCTTGGTTAGTTTTCAGCTTTTAAATAATTAAGAAATAGATCTATAACACCAAACATGGCCTTGGCCGAATATACCTATGTGCTTACTTTCCAAATCTTGAATCCCGGAATTGATCTCTTGGCTTAGGTATCTGTCGAAATCCCTATAGCCACATGTTAGATCAATTTCTAATACTTAATCACCATTAAATGGCCTATGGCCGAATATCAGATGTGCTTACCTTATGGATTTCAAATCCCGAAAGTATCCCTTCTTGAAGTCAACAACACCTAAATCCCAGAAGACCCTTCATAGATTCGGCCAAAGCACCTTAATAGAATTAGTCCTAGATTTCGACAAGTCTTTAAGAATAAAAGAATGGAAACCCAAACTTGGATCTTACCCTTATTTGAAGAAATCGATTGCACCCTTGTTTGAAGCCCTTCAAAGGTTCGGCTATGAAGACTTGGAGACTAGATGGCTATAGTCACCTATATATTCAGCTTCAACTGAATTGAAAAGAGAGGGATATGCACTTAGGGAGAATCGGTAATGATGGACTTAGGGAGAAGAGGATTTCGGCTTTGGCAAAAATAAAAGAGAAAGAAGAAAGTTTGCTAGGGAATTTTCGGCAGAGACTTAGTTGGGAAGAAAAGAAAATAGGTAGAATGGCCTCTCTTTTCCTCCTAATGCCGAAATTACTAGGCCTAGTATCCCTTACTTGGCCATCACTCCTCTTATCTTTATCTCTTTATTTAAAATTAATAAGAATAATCCTTTAATTATCTCTTTGAAAATAATCAAAAATAAATCATCATTTATCCACCCCTTAGCCGAAATTTTAAGAGAATTTAAACTCTTATTTTGAGTTCCTTAGTGCCGTCCACCTCTCTGCTCACTGTAGGAAAATAAAAATTCTTTTATTTGCTTCCCATGTGACTCGAACTCAAGCCCACTTGCATAGCTTGTGGCGTCACTTACCTGGGCCTTAAGTGGTGCCTTGCAGCCATTTTACCAAGGCTATTTGTATGTCATATTTCATATACATTTTCTCTTAAGACCACCTTGCCTTAGTTTCCTCTTTTAGACTTTAAAATTCAACATTTTCTAAGTCATTTCCTTACATTTCCAAGTTTCCAAAAACGTTCGTTTCCCTCCTTTAACCTAACATTTCCTTACATTTCCGTGTTTCCAAAAATGTTCACTTTCCTCTTTAAACCTAACATTTCCATACATTTCGTGTTTCCAAAAATGTTCACTTTCCTCTTTTAAACCTAACATTTCCATACATTTTCGTGTTTCCAAAAATGTTCAAAGTATATTCATAACACATAAGACATGTCATTTCGTACAATTAAACCGAAAATGCATAGGCCCTTTTCAGGATGTTACACCTCAGGTATCTGAGGGTTTAGTTCATAACAATAAAAGAAAACATCTCAAAAGAAAAGATAAAACAAAACATAAGAAACCCTTGAAACTCCCTAAAGGAATTGAAGGAGAGATCCTTCGTCTTGAGTATAATTCAGACTTCTTGAGATGGATCAACTGGCTATCTTCGAGTAAATCTCCACAAATTTTCCTTCTCGGGCCTAGCTGGATGTCCTCTGACTAAAGCCTTCGGTTCCCCCGACAAAAGCCCTGGCAGAAGGCTTCTGCCAAACTCCCCTTTAAGTTGCCCCTTTTGGTGTTTATATAGGCTTTGAGATGCCTTACTTGGCCCCTAAGTATCCTAATTCAAGTAGAATTCCTACTATGGTGTTCGAATAGGCTTTGGAATGTGTTTCTTTGCCTCCAAGTACCCAAATCCGAGTAAAACTTCTCTTTATCACGACAGGGACACGCCCGTGTAAGTCGTGGCCAGGCAGTGTTCGAGACTGTTGAATGGGGCATAGACGTGTGGTCTTGGGCCCAGGCCGTGTGGATTTCGTGATATGGCCCATTTACTAAATTTTGGGCCCATTTTCCATTCTTTTTTGTCATCCGGTGCTCTCTTGGTATAAAGCATGAAAACAAAGGATTAAGAGCACCAAATTACATAATTCAAGGCTTAAATCATCCAAAAGCATGCTAAATGTGGGTTTAAAATATGTTACTTTTACAGTTTATCATATACCCCCACACTTAAGCTTTTGCTTCTCCTCAAGCAAAATTCTCAATGAATTTCCTTGATCTATAAGATTTATCAATAATGTTTCATAATTCAAAGATAATTCATACATGGATAATTCAACTCAAAGAGTCCTAAAGATTCAAACAATCTAAGTCATACATTTGTAGCATAAAACATAGGTGTTTCCCATTGTCTAAATAATTACCTTTGATTCAAAATTGACAAGAGTTGACATCCTCACTAAAGATTCACTAAAATCACTCGAAGTGTTTTAAGGTTCAAAATTAAGCACTCAAAAGTCAAACATGAAAAGTTAATCCCATAGGCTTGCATGAAAATCAAATCTCCACCACTATAATAAGAGATGATACACAAATCAAAAGGTATTTAAAAAGGGTTATAATGGGGCTTAGGTTAAAGGTGTGGATAAAGGCTGAATTAGAGGGTTAGAATCGAGACTGACCTGACAAATTACCTAACTAGAAACAACTAACTAATAATGATTACATCGATCGAAAACTTGTACCACTAATAATACTGCTCTAATATGAGCTTCTTCTTCAACATTTGGAATTTAAACGTATAAGCTCACCTAATCACATAACTAATAATGAATATACTTCGTTTTTTTAAGAACAAGTCAAATAATAAAAACGAACTTTAACAAATGAAATATAGGACATAGTTAGGTAACTGCTCAAAATCAAATCTCGACAAAAAGGGTAGTTAAGAATAATGGTGATAACAAATACAAAGGATTTTTGGTTAATATTAGTAGGTGAGTCAATAAAAAGGGTTGTTAGGATTAAACGGGGTTCACTAGGGGTTAATTGTGAAGGTAGGCTTTTAGTGGTGTGAGTGGGTTAAAACCTAGGTGCCTTTATCATCTCAATATATCAAATCAAAGGTGTGGTCTCGACATGTATAATCAATACAAGTTCTAGAATAACAAATTAATGTTGACACACTCATAATCAATAAGTGAGCAAAAAAAGAATATATGCTTTTTAATAGGCTCAAAGTCTCACAAAATTTATGGGTATTTGATATCAACCACGTAAATTTCAAACTTCAAAGTAATAATTAGATTTAGGTAGACACCCTAGAAAAAATTTTATTCTGAAAAATAGACTTATCATGCTTGTTCTCTAGTATTCTTCAAATTTAATCATCAATGCATAATTATCAATGACTTAATCCAAAAATCAATAAAAATCATAAATCAAAGGAGTTTTCATTCTAATCATAATATGAGAAAATTACTTTAAAACAAGGCATAATTCAGGGATTTTCAATTAATACTATAGTTAACCCCCCCACACTTAAGATGTGCATTGCCCTCAATGTACAAAGATAGATAATATCAAAATAATCATAAAATCGTAAGATAGGGAGAGAAGTAAAACTTCCTGATTTTTGGATGAAGTCAATGAAAAGAGACCGAATAGGATTGGAGGTTAACATTGGGAAGCGTCTCGAACCGTTTGAAATTGAGTCCTCGAAGCAACCGTCCTGATTTTATTGTATCCTAAGCTAAATCTAAATGGTACGAAGAATAAGAAGAAGATAATAAAGAAAATAAAAGAATAAAATCTAAATTAAAATTAAAATTAAAATTAAAATTAAATAATGGAAAATGAAAGAAGAAAGATAATGGGAAAAGGAAGGGAAGAAGGGGGTTAAATAGAAATTATGGATCTGGTAGTTGCCCTCGCCCCTTACCTTCTTGTGGTGGCCACACGGCCACGGCCACGCCCGTGTGCAAGGCTGTGTGGTATGGAAATCTGTACTTTGGTTAGTTTCTGGTTAGGTGCTATAAACAAAGGATAAAATAAAATAAATAAGATAAAAATGTAGAAATTAATGGGGTTAGTACTCGGGTTGCCTCCCGAGAAGCGCTTGTTTATAATCTTAAGCTAGACTTTACCTCTCATTCGTATGGTCATGGTGGTTTGAGGAGGTGAAAATCCTTTCTCATGCGATCAATTCAATTATTGATATAAAATTTAAGTCGAGTAGTGTTTACCTTAAAGGTGCTGATTTTAGGACTAGTTTCCTCAACTGTTCCATCTGGGAAAATTTTGAGTACCTGATCTCCTATCTTAAGCTAGGTTGTCCGATCATTAATTTTATCGTGGAGTTGCCTTGTTGTTGCTTCGTGTATTTTTAGTCTTTCCTTGAAGTATGTCTTCCATTTGTCTAGTTCATCGATCCAAAGCCTTCATTCCTTATGAATTTCTTCTTTATCGACACGAGGTTTAGGATCTGGCATCTGCAAAAGAGCTTCTAGAAACGACAAGTTAATATGAAATTTCTTTGAAAGTTTAAGAGACTTACCGAGTTGTTTCTCTGTGTGGTCTTTCTTTGTTGCATCGGGGTTGGCACATGGGGTTGGTACTCTATAATCACCGGGTTTGGTAAATCATGGCTTACCTCAACCTTACCTTCACTTACCACAGGCTCTTGCCTTGGGTTAGATTCCACTAACCTTTCACTGTCATGAGCTATTACGGCTTGAATTTGCTCTTTTGGGTTAGTTTCAGTGTTGCTTGGCAAGCTTTCTTGTGGTTGTTCTGAGATCAGGTTAGCAAGCTGACCTAACTGATCCTTAAGCTCCTGTGTCAATGCTTCAAATTTTGATTCTATATTTTGGAAACGTGTTTCTGTGGCTGCTACGAATTTTGTTAGCATCTCCTCAAGGTTCGACTCTTCTTCCTGTTGGTGAGGTGGTTATTGAAAATCTGGAGGAAGTTCCGGTCTTTGGCTACCTTGATCATCCCATGAGAAATTGGGATGGTACCTCCAACCTGCATTATAAGTGTTACTATAAAAATTATTTTGAGGTCTAGAATAGTTACCCATATAGTTAACTTACTTGCTCTCCATGCCATATCCGTAGGGTGGGTACTCAAGATTCGCCACGCCTCCTAGATTCGAGTCATATTTCATTATTGGGTGTACCTGCGAGAGACTATACAAACCATCAAGCTTTTTATTCATCATCTCTAGCTGGTTAGATAACCTGGTGACCACGTTGAGGTTGAAGACACTGGCTGCTTTAGTAGGAATTGTCCTCATGACTTGCCACTAATAATTATTCAGTGCCATCTTCTCTATAAACTAAAATTATATGCCAAAAGCAAATAGAGGAAAAATTAGAAAAGTTAAAAAATAATAAAAAATAATAATAAAAATAAATTGCAATAAAAAATGGCTAAAGTAATAAAAATTAAGCTTTCTTAATATTTTAGTTCCCCGGCAACGACGCCAAAAACATGATCGTTGTTTTCGTGATGTCAAAGAATTAAAATTTATAAAAAGAATGATCGAACCTGGAAACTAACTATGAAAATGATTTGAGGCAAGCGCACCTATCGAACAGTAGTATAGTTAAGGCAAGACCGGAATGTCGAACCCACAGGAACCAAAAGTACTAATACTAACTCTCTGTCTATTATTTAGCCTAAGAATTAAAGTGATTTTTATTTAATCTAAAATTAACTAACAATTAATCTAAAAATGCAAAGGCAAAGAAAAGGAAATTGGGAAAAATACTTTGGAGAAAACAAATTGATTAAGACGACACCCAAGGAAGAATCCACCTAGACTTTACTTGTTATCTAACTCTGAACCAGACGATTTATTCATTTGACTTGATCCGTAAGATTCCCTAAGTTATACTAATCCCTCTCTCGAGGCGACTAACTTCTAACACTAGGTTGATTAACTGAAATATCTTTCTAATTAAAACCCCTAGAATTACATTAACTCGATCTATGGACTCCCATATTAGGTTTCACCCTAATCCAGAAAAATCTCATCACCCTATCTCTAAGCGCGCGATCAACTCCGCTCAATTATGCTAGATCTACTCTTAGGCAGGGACTTTTGCTCCTCCACCTAAGCACATCATACTTGAATTAATACCCCGAAAATATCAACACAAGAATTAAGAACACATAATTAAGAACAAGTCAAATATTTATCATATAGTTCAGCGAACGATAACAAGATTCATCTTAGGTTTCATCCCCTCAGGTTTCTAAGGGTTTAGTTGATAACAATAAAAGAAAACATCTTAGAAGAAAATATAAAACAAAACATAAGAAATCCCTAAAACTCCCTGAAGGAATTGAAGGAGAGATCCTCCATCTTGAGTATAATTCCAGCTTCTTGAGATGGATCAATTGGCTATCTTCCAGTAAATCTCCAAAAATCTGCCTTTTCGGGCCTAGCTAGATGCCTTCTGACTAAAGCCTTCGGTTCCCCCGACAAAAGCCCTGGCAGAAGGCTTCTGCCGAACTCCCCTTTAAGTTGCCCCCTTGGGTGTTTATATAGGCTTTGAGATGCCTTACTTGGCCCCTAAGTATCCTAATTCAAGTAGAATTCCTACAATGGTGTTTGAATAGGCTTTAGAATGTGTTTCTTTGCCTCCAACTATCCAAATCTGAGTAAAACTCCTCTTTCTCACGATGGGGACACGCCCGTGGCACACGCCCGTGTAAGTTGTGGCCAGGCCGTGTTCGGGACTGTTGAATGGGGCACGACCGTGTGGTCTTGGGCCCAGGTCATGTGGATTTTGTGATATGGCCCATTTATTCTGTTTTGGGCCTATTTTCTGTTCTTTTTCGTCATCTGGTGCTCTCCTGGGTATAAAACATGAAAAAAAAAGGATTAAGAGCACAAAATTACATAATTCAAGGCTTAAATCATCCAAGAGCATGCTAAATGTGGGCTTAAAATATGTTACTTTTACGGTTTATCAGAGGTCATTGTGGGCTAAGGCCCAATACCACCGATTTCGATAGGGCTTAGGCCTAATGCGAATATTTGTATGTTGATTTGATTGCCAAGTGTTGTGCACACTGAGTTTTGAAACTCACACCCTTTATTTAATGTTTCAGGTAATCCTCAGTAAACGGCTTGACGTGGGAGAGGACCCGGAGATGGCCACACTACAAGATGTTTAAATTTTTATTTTTATTTATTTGTTTCAAAGGACATGGTTTTAGTTGCTTTACTTTCGTTGGATGTAATAAGGCCTTGTACTTTGATTTGATTTTAATTTTTGGGTTTTGATGTTTTAACTGTTTACTTAATGATTAAACTTAAGTAAATTTCTTATGCTTAAACTTAGTTTCCGAAATACTTAAAGCTATAAAATGGGCTTTTATCATTACTTAACAAGACTCATGGGTTTTGGGGTTTTGGGCCCTTAAAATTTTAACTGAGCAAAATCGTTTTGAAATATGCCTTTAATGTGACACACCAGATTCGAGCCTAACTTCTAGGCCGGGTCTGGGTTGTTACAGTAACCAGCAAGTCCCAGAAAGCTTCGATGTAACATCCTAAAAATATTAGAGTATCATCTTGTTATTTGTGTTAGCTCGGACATGATTGTTATTGTGTACTTAGTATATTTGTGTGAAAATTTGGAATTATTAGCTAAGCTAGAATAATTTTTAGTATGGTTTATTTAATGAAGTGGATTAGGTGAACTTGACACTTAAGTTAATTTAAGTGTAAATTTCTAACACAAGGGAGTTAGTGGCATGGTGGTTAAGATGCATGAAAGGTGGCATGAGGGAAATGGTTCGAGTAGCATGGAAGGCATTTTAAGGATTATATTTTTGTACATCCTAGCATTAATGGATGGTCAAGTTTTACATATGGAAGGTTGGACTTTCAAATTTTTGGTAAGTTGGATATTGGTTTAGGAAAGTTTATACTTTGGGAAAGGAATCTTAAAGTTATGGAAGGATGGGGGGACATAAGGCTTGGCTTAAGGAAGATGTTTTGGAAACTATTCTAAGGCCTTTAATGCATGTATGTGGACGGCATGTATGGCTAGGGGGGTGGCCGAATATTGATAGGAGGTTTGGGGGAGGATAGTTGGCCAACTTTAGCATTTGTGCACCTTTTGGCATTTGTTTCTTTTTTCTCTCCAAAAACTCCTTCTTTGGCCGAATGTACCTAGGCATTTTGTGCAAATTTGCTTTGGATTTTAGCTCTCATTTTTGTGTTGAACCAAATACCATTCTCTTTCTCTCATTTTTCCTTTTGAAACCAAAACTACATTTTTACATTTTGTGCACCTTTCTTTTCGGTAAACAAGGTGTTGGCCGAACCTCATTTCTCCCATCTCTCTCTTTTCTTCTTTTGATATTTGCTCAAACACATTTCCTTTTTCTTTCTTTTGGCCGAATCTCTTTCTTCTCCAAACTCTCTTTTCTTTTCTTCCATTGTTGCTTAAGCCGAATCCTCCCTCTCTCATTTATTTTATTCTCTTTTCTACTCACATACTTCCTTACTTTTCATTCACATATCAATTGCTTTCTTCTTTCATAACCATATTGCCGAAACTTCCCACTTCCTTTTAGTATTGTTTTGGCCGAATATCATCAAGGGTAGGCATTCATTTTCGTTCTCTTCAATCGGTTTTGGAAGAGGGTAAGTGTTCATGGCCGTTTTTCCTTTGTTTCTTTCTCCTTTCTAGGTCGTTTTCTTGTGGACAAAGGCCGAATCTTTGGGCATTTGTTTGCAAAGTTCTAACCATTTTTAGGAACCGATTATTCTTTTAGGCTCTTTGGGACTTCGGAAGCAATTGATTTAAGCCTTTCCTTTAGTTGAAGTTAGTAAGTCAAGTGGTAAGGATTCAATATTCTTTAAGTTGATTGAGAAAGCCTAAGGCTTTTGGGATTAAGATATGATGTTGACCGAATGGTGTTGCTTAAAGTTCTGTGATTTGGCCGAATATAGGACAAGGTGATCTAGTACGGTAGATCAGATCTCTGGATCTTAATACTGGTTGGTGTCAGGTGTGTACCTTACACACTTTATAACTCGGTTATATATATATGTGTGTGTTAAATAACTATTCATGTTGTTTAAGTCGAAAACTATGAGATATTGATATGATACCTTGATGGGTATGAGCAAGGATACGGGTAAGTCCGTTTCGATATGATGATTCTATATGTTGTTTAGTATCACGATCTACGTTATGTATTGGTTATATGTTCATATCAAAGTATATTGACATGATTTGTTTATCTATTGCATTGGTATGGGCAATATGAGAGGAGGGGGAGATTGATATTCGTGTCTTCGGACGCCAGAGGTTTGGCACCTCCAGTGATTTGGTATCACATTTGTATCTTTGGGACACCAGAGGTTTGGCACCTCATAGCGTCTCGTCCCTGTGGTTTAATACCACCGTGGGTTGGCCGGGATTGTCGCCAGTGATTTGGTATCACAAGTAGGTTGGCCCCACAACTTGATTATTCGTGACTTTGGTCACCAGTGATTTGGTATCACATTTGTGTCTTTGGGACACCAGAGGTTTGGCACCTCATAGCGACTCGTCCCAGTGGTTTCACACCACCGTGGGTTGGCCCCACATTTGATGTATTGGGATCGTCGCCAGTGATTTGGTATCACAAGTGGGCTGGCCCCACAGCTTGATTATTCGTGACTTTGGGTCAGCAGTGATTTGGTATCACAATATTGAATATCGTGACTTTGGTCACCAGTGGTTTGGCACCACCAGTGGTTTGGCACCACCAGTGGTTTGGTACCACACGGGGTAGAAAAAGGAGTTACGGATGGCTAGGTTGGGTGCATCATATATATATATAAATTGCTTGGTTATAATTTGTGTAAGTACGTGGCAATTACTCGGGAGAGGGATTATGCACTGAGTCTTGGTGACTCACCTTCTCCCTTACCTTTTCAGGTGATGCGTAAATTCGCGGATGAGGAGCCGGATGAACTCGAGGAGGCCATGCAATAAAATTTGGTTTTACATGAACTTCCATTTGGGTATTTTATTTTAAATTTGGTTTTTCATTTTTTTTATGGATTTGTAATAAGGCCTGTTTAATTATGTTTTGGATTAATTATATGCTTTGAATTTGATTTAATTATGGCTTACAAATTATATGGTTTAATTAATGGTATGTGCACAAAGTTTTCTAAAATACAAAACGCGATAGTTTTCAAACCGTTACCATCGGGTAACATAAATTATTTGATAAAATTTAACATCTTAAGTGTTTTCGATAACTTATACTATTTTCCAAAACTTAAGTTTCCAAATTTCTATTAGATACGATTTTCAACCTAATTGCTTTAGTTTCTCTTTAATTTATAAATGGTTTACGAATCTAAGCTGCAACTAATTTTTTTTTAAAAAGATCTATTTACGGAATTTCAAAGTAATTTATCAGTTTTCAATTTAATTTTCTACGAATTTAAAATAATAAAAAGTTTTTCACTAAATTTTAATCGTTAACTCGTTTTTCTTCAAAACGTCTTTCTTCGTGGCATGCCGGATTCGGTCATGGCGTATTGACCGGGTTTGGGGTGTTACATTCGAACTTCAGAAACATTTTTCGGTGGTTTCCACTCAAGTATAGCTGAAATTTTGCTCGGATCATCCCTGATACCAGATGCTGATACAACAAGGCCCAGAAAACTGACTTCACGTAACCAAAACTCACACTTCCTAAACTTTGCATACAACTATTTATCTCACAAAGTCTGTAGCACAAGTCTTAGATGCTCAACATGCTCGGTTTCATCTCTAGAGTAGATCAGAATATCATCTATAAACACTACCACAAACTGATCCAAATACTGTCTAAAAATTTGATTCATCAGATCCATGAAAACAACTGGTGCATTAGTAAGTCTGAAAGGCATAACTAGAAACTTGTAGTGTCTGTACCTCGTCTGGAAAGCAGTCTTTGGCACATCCGAGTCTTTAACTCGCAACTGATCAAATAGGTCATCAATTCTTGGTAACAAATACTTGTTCTTTATGGTCACTTTATTAAGCTGTCTGTAGTCAATACACATTCTCATGGTTCCGTCTTTCATTTTCACAAACAGAACTGGTGCGCCCCAAGGAGAGAAACTCGGTCATGCAAATCCCCTATCTGTCAACTCTTGCAACTGTGCTTTCAATTCTTTTAATTCTGTAGTTACCATCCTGTACGGAGCAATAGAAATCAGAGTCATCCCCGGCACTAATTCAATCCCAAACTCAATAGGTAAAGTCTTACTGATACTTTAATTACAAACTCAGTAGACTCAACAGGTAAAGTCTTACTGAACACCAAAGTCTCACACACATAGGAATGAGTTGAACCAGGATCAATCAGGGCAATAACAGTAGTATCATAAAGAGTAAAAGTACCGGTAATGACATCTGGGGATGAAGCCTCCTTATGTGCACGTATGGCATAAGCTCTGGATAGTGCGCGAGCCTTAGATCTAACAGTTGAATCTTTAGTCCTTCTCTGGCTGCCACTCATATTACCTATATTTCTGAGTGGTCTACCTCGAGCTGCATTATTACCTGATCTAGGGTTCTGAGTTGGATTTTGATTACCTATCTCTGGACATTCACAAATGTAATAATCTCTCGATCCACATCTAAAACAGGCTCTATCATGCAATCTGCAATTACGGGATGTCGTTTACCATAATGTTCACACTCAGGCTGATTCGATCTAACATTTCCTATACTTGCTACAGAGGTGGCCCTCGAACTCATCGGTGGTCTATCTCGATCCCATCTACAATGACTCGCAGTGTTCCTCGAACGACTAGTATCATCTTGAAATTTCTTTGAGGTCTACTGAAATGGCTTACTGAATGATCTTTTACGGGAATCTCTGGCTTTAGAATCAGCTTTTCTTTTCTCTTTCCCTAACTCTTCTGCTTTACAGGCTCGTTCAACAATTATCACGAACTCTTTTATCTCTAGTATGCCAACTAGCAATTTAATGTCTTCATTCAGCCCATCTTCAAATCTCTTACGCATAATAGCTTCAGATGAAACACACTCTCTAGCATATCTGTTGAGTCTGACAAATTTCCACTCATATTCTGTTATCGTCATCTGTCCCTGTTTCAGTTTAAGAAATTCTTTACGTTTCTGATCAATAAACCTCTGGTTGATATATTTCTTACAGAACTTCGTCTGAAAGAATTCCCAGGTCACTCGCTCCTTCAGAACCACCGATACTAGTGTACTCCACCAGTGATATATGGTGTCCCGTAGCAGAGATATAGCACATTTCAAACACTCATCAGGGGTGCAGGATAATTCATCAAATACTCGGATGGTATTATCAAGCAAGAACTCGGCTCGCTCAGCATCATCATCATCAGTGGCTCTGAATTCTTCGGCTCCATGTTTTCTTATTTTATCAACAGGTGGCTTTGACAATCTCATCGGATCACTCATCGAAGGTATAATAGGCACTGTAGATGGATTAATCGGGGGTGGAGTTCGTTGTGGAGCCGACTTAGTCCATATATACTATGTAAACTAATCATTCATCATTTGGTAGAAGGCCTGTCTAGCCTCCCCCTCTGTCCCTTGTGCGGGAGTAGGCGCTACACTCTCGACATCATCAGCTACGGCTCGATCGGGATCCATTACTATATGAAAACACATTTTCAGACGTCAGAAGTCATCACACTATCGCAGTATAAAATATGGCATGTATATCTAGATTCATACGCGCTACGTTAGTCCTAGAATCGACTAAACCGTAGCTCTGATACCAATCAAATGTAACACACCTAACCTGTATCCGTCGCCAGACTAGTGTTACAAGGCATTACCAAAGAAAACACAACTCAAAATAGGCATATATTTTTTTTTTAACCATTAAGAACCCAATCATGCTTAATTACCCATATAGTATACTAACATTTAAATAATTAAACATTAATCATAGTCCTACACCATTTCAAAACCAATATACTCTCCATTTTATTAAAATTATATGCACATGTAAACATATCATTTAAATCATTTTAAGAACAGATGGCTATCAAGAATTCAATCAAATCGCTTACTAACTAATAAGCCAATATATATATACACATATCAACTCATCAAATAATCACAAATACACATTCAACCAATCACATTATCTTCCATACGAACTACTTTAATTGTATACATCTTTAACTTATAATTTAAGGCTTAACTCGAAATATATTCCAAATTTACAAATTTTATATACTTATAAAATCCATGACTAACCATAACAAATCCTTAATAAAGCATACCATCATTTCAAATAAGCATAATCGAATACATGCAAATACATACATAATTCCTTATTCAAATTTCTATCATATTCTAATTCCACATTGATCATGAACATATCTTTTATTTCACAAACCACAATTAGATCTAACAATCACCAATTTTACAAGACTAAATTCATTTGCATCGCATGTAACCATCCATCATAATTTCACACCATGGCCAAATACATACATATTTAAAAATGTTGTGGGCTTTAAACCCAAGGCTAAGAGTTTAAAACTGGGCTCTGATACCAAACTTGTAACACCCCAAACCCGGCCCAAACACCACAGCTGAATTTGGAATGCCACTGAGGAAAATGTTTGAAAAGAGTTTGATGTAGTGGTGAAAACATAAAAATTTGTTGTCGGTTGTAACACATTGTATATTTAAAAATTCTAAGTAAAATTATGTTGTTACAAATCTTCCGGATTTAACAACTTTAATGTAAGGTTTTAAGATATAAATCGCTTTTCAAACAAATATAAATAAAACATTCCCAAATACTAATTTTGATCGTCAATCCAACTTAAACATATCAAAAATCCAAATAATTTCAGTGGCCCTTATTACAATAAATAATTATCAAAAAAATACTGAAAATATAAAGTGCATGAATTAAATAAAAACATCTTCTGCATGGCCACCTCGTATCCGCTCCAACCCGGTCCAAGCATCATGTATCACCTGTGATGTTTGGTAAAAATTGGGTGAGTCAAACTGACTCAGTGTGTAATTAGTCCATAGATTTCCACACATGGGCTTAGCCCACAACCACACCAAACCACATATCAGATAACAATTCAATTAATCCACATGAGTCCACAAATAGTTTTGGCCCATATCCACACAAACCACACATGATTATGCAAAGTGAACCCAACCCAGCCTAGGGTCCATCCTCTACACACCCCTATATCTAGCCACCACACACCAGGGGATTACTAAATCAACCCTCCAACCTCTACACACCAGTTTGGCAATCAATGCCGTCCACGTGAAATAAATCACAAATAATCCACAACGCGACCTCAATCAGCACCAATCTACGATGTAGCTCATAGCTAACATCAAACCACGATGAGGCACATAGCCATCACCAAACCACGATATGGCACAAAGCCGATACCAACCACGGTGAGGCACAGAGCCAATCATCGATCCACGTGAGGCTCGTAGTCGTCACTAAACCACGTACGGAAAGTACACCCTGTCCTTCTTTCATATATACAAATCCCACCCCATGCTCATGCAACATACTATAGTGACAACATGAATAATGCATGAACATGTTAATCAAGCATACAATCATATTTTCATCGGCATATTCACAGTCTCATCAATAATTAACACTGACCTGGTTATCGACATAGCCCTTTTTAGGGTAACCATCTCATTATTGCCACTGCATTTGTCAACATGTACATAACACATGCAAATATAATACACAACCGGAAAACTGCGGGTTAATCACACACCTTATAACCTGAAGTATTAGGCTCTCAATCCCGATGCTATCACTAATCGTAACTACCGCTATCTGCCTATAATCCTGCCCTGCTGTTGGCCCACACCCCGGCGACCAATCCCATACTGCAGAGACTGATCGCTTCTTAAACTTAGGGATAGGGACTACCCCTTTCTCCCATTGACTGGTATTCGCATCCATCAGTAATATCTTAATCAGAAAACCCCGTTAAGAACTCGAATCATTCCATACGAAACTAAATAACACCCAAATCGAATAGTCTTACCAAGATCGACCAAAACCCAAATGCTCTCACTTGCTTTTGAGAGTTGTCGAAATCCATGTATTGGCCATGTTAGAATCGGCCCTAACATAAATGACCAAAAACAATGGCCTTTGGCCTACCACTACCATCATCTTACCTCAACTGATCGAATCCCGGAATCACATGTTTGCACCTACAAGCCTGTCGAAATCCCTAAATGAAACCATATTAGTTTCGGCCTAAACTTAAAGACATAAGAATACGAGGCCCTTGGCCGAATACCACCACTACCTTACCTTGAGTAGTCGAACCCAAACAATCCTTTAGTGCTCCCTTATGCTGGCTACATACAAATAAAACACATTACTATGGCCCCTAAGCATATTTTGCCATCCTTAAAACCAAGGCCTAACCACTGATTTCGGCACACCACATGAAAAAGAGAGCAAATCGATTGTTAAAGAAGAATGTCTTACCACCACTCACGTTTGAAGAGATCAAGAAAGAGTAGCCAACAGCACTTCCCTTAAAGAATCGGTTTTGAAGAAAAGAAGAGAAGAAAACTATCTGTCACTTTCAGCTTTAAAGATAGAAAAGAGAAAGAGGGAATACTAGGTTCGGCTATGGCTCTTAATGGGAGATGAAAATATTCGGCTATCACAATGGAATAGGTATCGGTTTTAAGACTATCAAAGAAATAAAAGAGAGGTAGGAAGAGAAAGGTAGATTCGGCCAAGAAGTGGAGAGGAAGAAGAGAAGAAAAACGCAAAGAGATGCCCTTAATGATCTTTGAGGTTTCGGCCAAGTTAATCAAAAGAGAAAGAGAGTTGATTACCATAAAATTTTGGCATGAAGAAAAGAATGAGACTAGGCAGAAAAATGAACTAATTAGGCTAGAGAGAAAAGACCAATTCGGAACCTTGCTAAACTAAATTTCGGTATCTAGCCCCCCTTTACATGACTGAAATTAGTATCCAAAGACTCCCTTGGCCGGCCAACTCTTCTTTCCCCTATCATATCCCACCTTTTTCTCCTATCTTCTCTCCATACTACTCATTCAAAATGATATGAATGAGTCAACCTTTATCACTCATCCTTAGCCGAATTTTAAAACAAAAAGACCAAGTCTTAATCCTCATCCACTCAAAGTCCAAGTGCTGTCCAACTGCCCCTCCTCCTTGACGCAAAAAGAAACCCCATAATGCTCCCTCTGCAACTCGAACCTCCTTCCTCCTGAAGCCCCTTTTGACGCAACCTTCCCCTTTGCACCCTTGCGTCTCCATGCCACTTTACCACTTGCTTTCTTGAGTCTAAAATTCCCTCACAATTTTCTTAAGGCCTCCTTGCCCAGTTCCCCCTTCTTAGACTTAAACCCAATATTTTTCTAAGGCACTCTCCTCCATCCTAGGGTTTTGGGAACCCCTAAAACATATCCAAACACCCACTAAACCCACTATCACCTGAATTATGGATTAACTGCATAACCCCTAAATCCTGGATGTTACAGTTCTACCCTCCTTAAAATAATTTCGTCCTCAAAATTACCTGGCTAAACTAAGTGAGGGTAGTACTACTCCCTGAACCTCTAAAAGCACTTACTTAAAAAATCGGTCTACTACCACTGATCGCCCTGAAGAACCAAATACGGTCATCTTTCTAGATACAGTCTTAAAGTTCACATTCAAGGTTCTAGACACCTCACCATCAATAAGGAATGAGTTAACCCTATATCTACTAAAGCTGCAAGGGTAATCTAGTAATAAGATACGTACCCGTTATCACATCTGGCACGTCTTCCTCCTCGCGACGCCTGACTGCATAAACCAACCCTGGTTGTCTCGCATCTGAACCCTCAGCACCTCTGCCTGGTGCTCCACGACCTCGGCTGGAACCATTCCCTCCATGGTTTGGACCATGACCCCTCGTCTTCTGAGGACAATTCCTAACCAAATGAGCCTTAGACCCACACTGGAAACATTCATTACTATTTCCCCAGCACTCTCCTGCATGAGCTCTTCCACACTGAGCACATGGACGACTCCGATTCTCAGCAACTGGTACAGGTGCACGTACAAAATTCTCGGTCTTTGGTCTTTTCTGAAAATCCCCAGATGATACTGACGGTCCAAAACTCCTCTTGTTCCAGTTCCTATCCTTATCTCGGTTCTGTCTCTCAGTCCTTTTAACTTCTTCAGCTATCCGAGCTTTCTCCACTAGAATAGCAAAGTCTCTCTCTCTCTGCGGAGCAATCAACACCCGCAGCTCATCCCGCAACCTATCTTTGAATCGGACACACCTTTCGTAATCAGTAGCCACGATCCCCTTGGCGTACCAGCTCAATCGTAGAAATTCTGCTTCGTACTCCGCTACCGACTTGCTTCGTTGTACCAAGTTTAGAAACGTTTTCCTCTGCGAGTCTAGATAACATGCTCCCACGTACTTCCCTTCAAACTTAACCTTAAAATATCCCCAATCCACTCGATCAGCAGGGGTACCCTCTCTAACAGTGAGCCACCACTGGTAAGCCTCATCCCGAAGCAGCGAAACAGCACCTTTCAGCTTTTCCTCCGCCGTGTAGCCCAAATCATCCATGATCCTTTCGACCGCCTCTAACCAATACTCTGCTGCATTCGGCGCCACCCTAGACACTCCTCTAAAAACCTCGGCTCCGTTTGACTTAAGTCTCTCCGACACTGACTTCCGAGCTCCATTTCCCATACCAGCTCCTGCCACTCGCTCTAGCACTCGCAGCATAGCCTGTGATACTGCGTCGTCCCCTCCTGTCTGATCTTGATCCTCCGCGCCCACTGCTGGCAGTGGCGGCACATCATTTTCTGACCCATGGCTAGACCTTACTGGTTCCGATACCGTCATTCTGCCTCTACCGCGTCCACGATGACCACGCTCCCTAGAACTCATATCTAACGTCGCGATTTAATCTGATTTAAGAAATTTTATGCATTAGAAAATTTGTTCCACTGATTATCCACGAACAATTTTATGAAAAGAAGTTTTAGTAGTAGTTCTTTCGATCAACCAAAGTTCCAGCTCAATTTCTCTATTCTAATTCAGAAAGTCATATTCATTCATCCTCAACATTCGACACACTACTTTGGGCATCCTTGTCCATTCCCAACCCAGGGGTAATTTCGTAATTCATCCTACATGGTCATTTTCGTAATAAATCGGGGTCAATTTGAAAATCTTTATAAATCAAAGGCATTCCAAAATTTTCAAACCTCAAGGGTATTTTGAAAATTTTTCCAAAATCAATGGTATTGCAAAAGTTTTTAAAATCGGGGTTATTTTGGTAATTTTGTAAATTAGGGGTAATTTAGTAAATTTTCCAAATCAGGGTATCTTACTATTTCGTAAAATAGGGATTTTTGGTGTTTTAAAAAAATATCTTCGTAAAAGTCGAGGGTAGTATGGTAATTTTATAAATCAAGGGTATTTTTGTAATTTACAACCCAGGGGTATTTGGGTAATTTTGTAAATCGAAAAAGTTTCAAAAATGTTTTTCAAAATCTAACTTAGTGTGTACAATTCAAAGGGGTAATTTGGTGATTTTAAAAACTAAGGTTTGTATAAAATAGTATGGCTAGTCCCTTTCGGGTTTTAGTTATCGGGTTTAGCCGATGAATAAGTCCTCTTGGTTAGGGTGAACGGTCACTACGCACCAGGTAGGATTCGAGTGAAGAGGAGGTGAGTCACTAGGACTGCTTAAATACCAAGCTCCCACCAAATCCAATCCTAGACATGCGCACAACTGTTGCCACACCCTAACTCGGCGACTTACTCACAGGTTTGTTTGCTTGTACTTAAGTCTTATGTATCTTGTGTTGGAGTAGACTAGTCCTAGGGTTCAATCGCCCTAATCTACTAATATACGATCCCATAATGCCCATAAAGTTTACATATACAAATCACTTCAGTAATTAGGGGTACTTACCTAGTGGACTTCGGGCCGGAGATACAGGTGCCATGCCAGAAAACTTGCTTCAATTCCAAAAATTTTCACAAAAACTTATTTGGGCTCAATTTTGAAAACGTTGTGGGCTTTATACCCAAGGCCAAGAGTTTAAAACTAGGCTCTGATACCAAACTTGTAACACCCCAAACCCGGCCCAAACACCACAGCCAAATTTGGAATGCCACTGAGGAAAACGTTTGAAAAGAGTTTGACGTAATGGTGAAAACATAAAAATTTGTTGTCGATTGTAACACATTGTATATTTAAAAATTCTAAGTAAAATTATGTTGTTACAAATCTTCCGGATTTAAAAACTTTAATGTAAGGTTTTAAGATATAAATCGCTTTTCAAACAAATATAAATAAAACATTCCCAAATACTAATTTTGATCATCAATCCAACTTAAACATATCAAAAATCCAAATACTTTCAGCGGCCCTTATTACAATAAATGATTATCAAAAAAATACTGAAAATATAAAGTGCATAAATTAAATAAAAACATCTTCTGCATGGCCACCTCTTATCCGCTCCAACCCGGTCCAAGCATCATGTATCACCTGCGATGTTTTTGGTAAAAATTGGGTGAGTCAAACCGACTCAGTGTGTAATTAGTCCACAGATTTCCACACATGGGCTTAGCCCACAATCACACCAAACCACATATTAGATAACAATGCAATTAATCCATATGAGTCCACAAATAGGTTGGCCCATATCCACACAAATCCACACACACCACACATGATTATGCAAAGTGCACCCAACCCAGCCTAGGGTCCATCCTCTACACACCCTCGTATCCAGCCACCACACACCAGGGGATTACTAAATCAACCCTCCAACCTCTACACACAAATTTAGCAATCAGTGCCGTCCACGTGAAATAAATCACAAATAATCCACAACGCGACCTCAGTCAGCGCCAATCCACGATGTAGCTCGCAGCTAACATCAAACCGCGATGAGGCACATAACCATCACCAAACCACGATATGACACAAAGCCGATACCAACCACGATTAGGCACAGAGCCAATCATCGAACCACATGACGCTCGTAGCCATCACTAAACCACGTACGTAAAGTACACCCTGTCCTTCTTTCATATATACAAATCCCACCCCATGCTCATGCAACATACTATAGTGACAACATGAATAATGCATGAACATGTTAATCAAGCATACAATCATATTTTCATCGGCATATTCACAGTCTCATCAATAATTAACACTGACCTGGTTATCGACATACCCCTTTTTAGGGTAACCATCTCATTATTGCCACTACATTTGTCAACATGTACATAACACATGCAAATATAACACACAACCGGAAAACTGCGGGTTAATCACACACCTGATAACCTGAAGTATTAGGCTCTCAATCCCGATGCAGTTACTAATCGTAATTCATCGCTATCCGCCTATAATCTCCGCTGCTTTCATTGCCCACACCGGTGGCCAATCCCGTATTGCAGAGACTGATCGCTTCTTAAACTTAGGGATACGGACTACCCCTTTCTCCCCTTGACTGGTATTCGCATCCATCAATAATCTCTTAATCATAAAATCCCGTGAAGAACTCGAATCATTCCATACGAAACTAAATAACACCCAAATCGAATAGTCTTACCAAGGTCGACCAAAACTCGAATGCTCTCACTTGCTTTTGAGAGTTGTCAAAATCCCTGTATTGGCCATGTTAGAATCAGCCCTAACATAAATGAGCAAAAACAATAGCCTTCGGCCTACCACTACCATCATCTTACCTCAATTGATTGAATCCTGGAATCACACGTTTGCACCTACAAGCCTGTCGAAATCCCTAAATGAAACCATATTAGTTTCGGCCTGAACTTAAAGACATAAGAATATGTGGCCCTTGGCCGAATACCACCACTAACTTACCTTGAGTAGTCGAACCCAAACAATCCTTTAGTGCTCCCTTATGCTGGCTACATACAAATAAAACACATTACCATGGCCCCTAAGCATTTTCGGCCATCCTTAAAACCAAGGCCTAACCATTGATTTCGGCACACCACATGAAAAAGAGAGCAAATAGATTGTTAAAGAAGAATTTCTTACCACCACCCACGTTTGAAGAGATCAAGAAAGAGTAGCCAACAACATTTCCCTTAAAGAATCGGTTTTGAAGAAAAGAAGAGAAGAGAACTATCTGTCACTTTCGGCTTTAAGGATAGAAAAGAGAAAGAGAGAATACAAGGTTTGACTATGGCTCTTAATGGGAGATGAAAATATTCGGCTATCATAAAGGAATAGGTATCGGTTTTAAGACTATCAAAGAAATAAAAGAAAGGTAGGAAGAAAAAGGTAGATTCGGCCAAGAAGTAGAGAGGTAGAAGAGAAGAAAAACGCAAAGAGATGCCCTTAATGATCTTTGAGGTTTCGGCCAAGTTAATCAAAAGAGAATGAGAGCTGATTATCATAAAATTTCGGCATGAAGAAAAGAATGAGACTAGGCAGAAAAATGAACTAATTCGGCTAGAGAGAAAAGACCAATTCGGCACCTTGCTAAACTAAATTTCGGCATCTAGCCCCCCTTTACATGACCAAATTAGCATCCAAAGACTCCCTTGGCCAGCCAACTCTTCTTTCCTCTATCATATCCCACCTTTTTCTCCTATCTTCTCTCCACACTACTCATTCAAAATAATTTGAATGAGTCAACCTTTACCACTCCTCTTTAGCCGAATTTTAAAACAAAAAGACCAAGTCTTAATCCTCATCCACTCAAAGTCCAAGTGCCGTCCAACTGCCCCTCCTCCTTGACGCAAAAAGAAACCCCATAATGCTCTCTCTACAACTCGAACCTCCTTCCTCATGAAGCCCCTTTTGACGCAACCTTCCCCCTTGCACCCTTGCGTCTCCATGCCACTTTACCACTTGCTTTCTTGTGTCCAAAATTCCCTCACAAATTTCTTAAGGCCTCCTTGCCCAGCTCCCCCTTCTTAGACTTAAACCCAATATTTTTCTAAGGCACTCTCCAACATCCTAGGGTTTTGGGAACCCCTAAAACATATCCAAACACCCATTAAGCCCACTATCACCTGAATTATGGATTAACCGCATAACCCCTAAATCCTGGATGTTACACGAATACATACATATTTTGCCTTATTTAACAAACTAAATTATCAATGACTTATTGACTAAACATAACATTATACCTAATTTCCACATTCAAACATATATGTCATTGTACCAGATAATATTAATCACAAAACGTATATATACTTTCAACTTTAATCTATTCGAATAAACCAATCAAACCATCACATATTTCACAACCTAAATTTGTTCACGTATCACTTAACCATCACCCAAAATATCTATAAGTATACATTTGATTTTAATTCATTTAATGACTAAATCAATTCATCACACAAAGCATAATAAGTATACAGTACTAATCACTCAACCAAATTCGATATGTCCAAGATATAAACATCACAATTACTTACCTATTAAAAACTTATGCCATATCAAATATGCATTAATATCAACTCATCTTTAATGATTATTACCAACCATAAACATAGATACCAAACTAACTCAAAAGAAGATAAGCCATTTTCGCATGGCTATTATTTACACTCAAAAGAACTTTATCCACAGTCAACTTTCTATTATGCTATACATGCCATATATTCAAAATGAACTTAGCAAAATACCAAAGGAAACTGTTGATAGTGTGAATAGTCTTGCTGACGATCCCTGAGCTCATAACGTATCCAAAATCTATAAAATAGAGATAGACAAAAAAAAAAACACAAAGTAAGCTATTTAAGCTTAGTAAGTCAACAGCAAAGTAATATCAACCAACTTAGCAAAATCAACATACAAAGTTATATCAAGCACTTTAAATGATCCACACACATATACTTATTAAAGTTCAATATCAAAACACATTTAATCAAATTTGGCCGAATACATCAAATTTGAATCATATACATAGTTCACATGCTCAAACATTAGATTTTGTACAACAAACTACACTTTTATCTTACCTTGCTTTTCATAGCATAGTTTATATACATACTTGAGTTATTTAGTTCGAATTACACATTGGCCTTCACTTACACATGCCCGTTGAATCATTCGGAATTAAAAAGGATACGCGGAGAGTCGGAAGCTCGTACAATGCCAACGTCCCAGACGTGGTCTTACAAGTAATCACATATCAATGCCACTGTCCCAGACAGGGTCTTACACGTAAATACAAGTCGATGCCAACATCCCCGATGTGGTCTTACACGATAACACATATCGGATATCTTATGTCATGACATTTGTATCCTATCTATTCCTAAGGTTTGTACGGGGCTTACGGACGTTGAATCTCGGTCGAATCAAGCTTGGAATTTATTCAATTATACATACCCACATTCGGCTATACGCAAAACAAATTCAAATAATTTAACTCATTTCATAACTAATACATATTCATTGTTATATGAACATTTAATTGCTAATTGACTTACCTCGGATGTCGTCAACTATTAAATCGGCTACTCGACCACTTTCGTCTTTCCCCGATCCAATTCCAATTTCTTTAATTCTTGATCTAAACATATTCAAATTAAGCTTATTTAAACACCATTACACTCAATTTAGCCTAAAAACACATAAATGGGCAAATTACAATTTTGCCCCTAATAAAACACAAAATACACAAAATTTGACTATACACCTTAAGGGCCGAATATTCCTAGCATTAATACAAGCCCACACATTTCATTTATTTTACATTTTAGTTCCTCAAAAATTTATTTTTGCAATTTAGTCCAAATTACTCAACTTCATCAAAAATTCAAAGACAAAACTTGTTTATCTAATATATATATTATATTATATTTTATCACCAAACATAAAGAAACTACGAGGTACCATTAATGGCAAAACACAAAATCATCATCACAATAAAAAATTAAGACATGGGTTTTGTTCATTTCTAAGCAACGATCTCAAAAAACGTAAAAATTATTAACAACCGAACAACTAACATACCTTAATCAAGCATCAAATGGCCGAAACTTTCCTAGGTTTTCTTTATTCTTCTTAAGCTTACATTCAGCTAACAATAAAAGATGGAGAAGATGGATTTGTTTTATGTTATTTTAACATATAATCTTAGTTATAATTAGTTTACTATTATACCCTTTTAAATGAAATTACTTAACATATGTTTTAAGGTCATTTTAGACTATTGCCGCCAACTAACCTATAAAATGGGCTAATTGTCCTTTAAGGACTCCATATTAAAAAGCCACTATCAACTAAACACTTTACACTTTTGTTTGTAACTTTTACATTTTACACGATTAAGTCCTTTTATTTAATCGGGCACCTAAACGACAAAATTAAGTCACGAAAATTTAGCACCAACAAATTCACACATAATAAACACGTAAAATAATTTTAAAATATTTTTCAGACTCAGATTTGTGGTCTCGAAACCACTATTTTGATTAGGGTCAAAATCGAGTTGTTACATGCACGCTCGTGAGCCCTCATATGCTGGAGTTTTAGCTTTTCGGCTTTTTCTGAATCATAGTAACACAGGGGGTGTGAATACACACCATTTTCCATCTTTTTAACAGTAACAATACTGGGTGTATGATTACACACCTTTTAGCGACCACTTCTAAAAATCCAACAGCACCAACCTAGATTCAATCCAAAGATTCAATCAGTCCTTAAATCGTTAATAAGATTTACAAACCCTGAATCTCTACACTGCCCTTACCACTAACCTTGGTAAACAAGAGTACAACATTTAACCCTAAAATCGCTTGGCTAGACTCCCATAATTGTTGATTGACCACTCACTGCATAACAACAGATCTCGTTAGAGGGTTGATTAAGGATGTAGTTTACACCCATCACATTAACTTGAGAAAGACAGAGAACACTTACCGAATCCCTCAGAACCGAAAGCTGACTTAAAGGAGTGGCACACGTGGGGGGAGTATTGCGTTCGATCTAAAAGGATAAACTGAAAGAAGATCATTTAATAGAAATAACAATAATCCTAAAATGTAAAATCGTAAAGTAATAAGAACAACCTAGTCACTTACCCCAATATTCGGCCTGTCAGAGTTTTAGAAGATGTGAGGAGGAGCCAAGGTATTAGACTATTACTCAAGAAGAGAGGAAACAGGAGAAACTTAATTCAATTTAGCCAAAGAGAAGAAGAAGAATACCAATTCGGCAGAAAGAAAATGTGAAGAAGAAAGAAAAGCTTCAAGGAAGAATTCGACACTTGGTATATGTGTTTCGACAAAAGTGAATAACAGTTGAGAAATAAAATTGAAAAGAGAAAGACCCGAATGGTCAAAAACGCTTCACGAAACACTAAAAGGAGAGTTAAACCCAAAACACAAAAAGGGAAAAACCCAAAATGAGAGAGAGGACAAACAGCTTCTACACTATCCAAAAAATGTCGAAAATGCACCAAATGGATTCTCTTAGCCGAATTCCCCTACACTAGCTTCCCAATTCGGCCATGACTCCCTTCACATCCCAATTCTTTAAAAATCTCCACTGATTTCTCCTTGATTTACTCTAAACCGCCAATTTAAATCCATTCAAATTCTGATGACCAATACTCTAACCACTTTTGTAGAGTTTGAATCAAACTCTACCTCTCACGCCATAGAGACATAAAATAAAACCCCCTTTTAGCATGCCATGGGATTCGAATCCACTCCCTCTTAAATGCCCCAACACGCCACTTGCCACCACAACACAAGATTTCTTGTGTCACAAAACAAACACAACTTATTATATGCCATTTAAGCTAACATTCAGGTTTCTAAAAGAGCAAAAATAAAAATTTTGCCGAAGGCCATACTTGAACCCAGGCTTCCTAAAATCCCCAAAACATGCCCCGATTACCTGCCCCGCAAGCAACCATGATATTTACATCCAAGCTTGCAAAAATAATGACCCCAAATTTTTGGTGTGTTACACTATTAAGGGTGACTCTAGTGCTGTGAGTAGAGGGCTTTAGCCTGTAGTTGACAAAATGAAACCAGATTTTACTTTGCAGTGTCAGGGAGCGACAGTGCATCGTATAATTCTTTTGATGGGAACCCATCCATAATGCTCATTCGACATACAAGTATTTCACCAACATGTCTTCTTTTTCATCTGTGATGTCTTCAATGAACTCAGAGTGTTCGTCTTTATTGACCTTGGTGTTGTACAGCTTATTGATTTTTTTAGGGTCCCATTGTATTAAGCCTTCTCGAACGAAAATGAACTCTAACTCATGATCATAAAGGTTAGCATAAAACTCACATACCAGTGAAGGATAATAGCTTCCAGGATGGGTGCAAAAAGATTCCCACTACAACTTCGAGATGGTTTTGTAGACTTGCTTGCCCAAGCCTTGTTGTTGCAAAAGGGAAATGCCCTATTCGAGGTGGAAGTTTCGATTCAACATGTTGTCTTGAAATCATTCGTTTGTCGCTTGATTCAAAAACATTACTTGCTTCTTTTCTGTACTTTTCTAGGGGATTCTGATTGTAAGACCCCTAACCCGTATCCATTACCGGATTACGATTAAAGGTGTTATCAGACAAATCATAAACTTTTACAGACATTTAGTACATCCATTCATCAATCACAATCTAAGTGTCCCTTGTATCGGTCAATGAGGCCATAATCATGCTCTAGAGTAGGGCCGGGACTAAACCGAACACATACAGAAATTCTCAAAAATTTAAAACTTTTCTAAGTTATGAAGGCCACACGTCCGTGTGGGTAGGCCGTGTGACTTCCACGAACACCAGAGACACCCATGTGTCTTGGCCGTGCCAAAACAGAGCTTGTATACTAACTTAACCACACGGCCACTAGACACGCCGGCGTACCATGGTCGTGTACTCTTAGGCTATATACTGACTTATTCGCATGGCTTCCAAGCACGTCTGTGTGCCAAGGTCGTGCACAATTAAGCTTGCTACTAACTTAATCCCACGGTCACTAGGCAAGCCCGTGTGCCACAACCGTGCAGAAAAAATAGGCCATTTGCAAGGCCAAAATGCCACCCACACTTGGGTCTACCCTACAAGAAAATATATCGATTCATTGCTTGTACAATTGACAGCCAAAAACATGTCAAACTATACAACTAAAGTACACATATACAATCATGTATGATTCATCCACATTTACCATTCATATAATCATTCATTTGCTCAAGGATACATACTTATAATGCATTCATATGCTTACCATAGATTAGACTATTCTATTAGCTATCAATCCATCCCAAAACATGCATCAAATATCACATTTGCCCATGCATATTACCAACACTTAACTAGCCACATCTCATGGCTATTTATACACATTTCAAACATAATTCAAGATGACTAGACTATACATGCCATATCTAGCTATGTACACATTTCAAAGGTACCAAAACAAGTTGAGTAGTGTGATGATGATCCTCAACGGTCCCCAAGCCTTCAATAGCTTTGATGATCTATAAAACAGAGAAAACACATACAGAGTAAGCTTTCAAAATCTTAGTAAGCCATACACAAATAAACTTAACACAAAATGCACATAGCATATTTATACAATGACAATAATGGTTCTCATAGCATATACATCTCATATAGCATTTGGATCATTTGGCTCATTTGGCTCATATAGCATATACAACTCAAATATCATATATACACATAGCTCATTTAAACATATCATCACATACTATTCCACCATTTCAGTACACATATTCAACTTAGTAAGTTTATACAGATACTTACCTTTCATACACGCTTATTGTAAATTTTAAACGTACCTGAAACGAATATTCAAATCATGTATTCGTTCGTATCTCGGGTTTGCCCGTTGAATTATTCAAAATCTAATAGGATACTCAGAGTGCTTGGAGTAGTCGTACAATGCCAATGTCCAAGACGTGGTCTTACACAAAAATCAGATATCGATGCCACTGTCCCAGACAGGGTCTTACACAGATCAATACGATGCCATTGTCCCGATGATCGCTATAAATTAGAGTTTTAAAATTTATAAAAGAAAGAGCAAACCCTGAAAACTAACTCTGACAATGATTAAAGGCAAGTGTACCTATCGAACAGTAGTATAGCTTAAGCAAGATCGGATATCGAACCCAAATAAACTAAAAGTACTAATACTAACTTTCTTTTTATTATTTAGCCTTAAAAATAGAGTGAAGTTGTGTTTGACGAAGACTAAACTAAGGACACAAAGACAAAAAGGACAAAGAGGAAAATAACTTTGAAGGAAAGCTCAGTTAATTACGACGGTACCCTCGAAAGAATCCACTTAGACTTCACTTATTACTTAACCCTAAATTATATGATTTCTTTTACTTAGCTTGATCCGTAAGACTCCCTAACCTATATTAAACCCTCTCTTGAGGCAAATAACGTCTAACCCTAGGTTAATTAGTGGAACTCTCGTTCGCTTATAATAACCCCCTAGGATAGCAGTAAATCTATCAATGGACTCCCATATTAGGTTTCACCTTAATCCGACAAAATCTCGTAACCCTATCTCTAGGCATTTGATTAACTCCGCTTAATTATGTTAGATCTACTATTAGGCAGGGTCTATTCCTCCTCCAGCTAAGCACATTAGATTTGGATTAAGCAACATAATTAAGAACAAACTAAGTAATTATCATATAACTTAAAAATCAAATAAAAAGATTCATCTAGGTTTCATCCCCTTCAGGTATCTGAGGGATTTAGTTCATAATGAATAAACAAAACACTGCAAGAGAAAAGATAAAACAAAACAGAAGAAAATCCTAAAACCCCCTAAAGTATTTGAAGGAGAATTCCGCCGTCTTGAGTATAATTCTGGCTTCTTGGGATGGATCAACTGGCTATCTTCGCGTTATTCCCTAGCTCTGACCTTCTCGACTTGGCTCCTTGGCCTAGCTTTGATGCCTCTTCAAAGGTGGTACTTAGGGGATATATATAGGTTCTTTCTCCCTAAGTATCCTTTTCCGACTGAAATTGCTCATTTTGATGATAGAGGCACGACCATATCACACGCTCATGTGGATCGACTCCAGGCCGTGTTTGGATTCCTAACTTGAGGCACGGCCGTGGGAGTCGAGGGAGAGGCCATGTTCTACATGTTTTACGTGGCACGGCCGTGTGGTCGCTGGGCCAGGCCATGTCGAATTCATGGTATGGCCCATTTACTCTGTTTTAGGCCCGTTTTATGTTCTTTTCATCCTCGGGTGCTTTCTTGGGTATAAGATGTTAAAAAAAAAGGATTAAGAGCACCTTTTTACATAAATCAAGGGATAAATCATCCAAAAGCATACTAAATGTGGGCTTAAAATATGTTACTTTTAAAGTTTATCAAATACCCCCACACTTAAGCTTTTGCTTGTCCTCAAGCAAAGTTCTCAACTTACAATTAAAACGAACTTTCCATGATTCAGAATTCCTATCAACAATGCCTTATCCTAATTCATAGATAATTTATACATGGATAATTCAATTCAAAGAGTACTGAAGATTCAAACAATATAAGTCATATTTTTGTAGCACGAAAACATAGGTGTTCCCCTTTATCTAAATAATTACCTTTAATTCAATACCTACAAGGATTGACATTCTCACAAAAGATTCACTCAAATCACTTGAAAAGTGTTTAAGGGTCAAAATTAAGCACTCATAAGTCGAACCTGAAAAGTTAATCCCATAGGCTTGCCTGAAAATCAAATCTCCACCACTATATAATGAAATGGTAAACAGATCAAAAGGTCTTTGTTAAGGTTGTAACGAGGCTAGGATTAAAGGTGTGGATAAAAACTTAAATTAGTAGGTTAGAATTGAGATTGAATTGATAAGTTACCTACCTAAAAATTTCTAAGATAACAATTACATAAACTGAAAATAATAATCCTACTAATACGAGCTTTTCTTTTGAAAATAGTCTTTGATTGTGTAAGCTCACTTTTCATAAAACTAATTACTGAATATACTTTGAATTTTTTTTTTTAAGAACAAACTAAAAAGAATACAAGATAATTAGAATAATATACTTATGTAACTCAGCAAATTAAATCTCGATTAAGGGGTAGTCAAAGGAAAGGGTGATAACAAATACAAAGGGGTTTTTGGTTAATATTAATAAGTGAGTCAATAAAAAGGGTTTGTTAGGATCAACGGGGTTCACTAGGGGTCAATTGTAAGGGTAGGCTCTTTAGTGGAATTAATGGGTTAAAACCTAGGTGCCTTTATCATCTCGGTATATCAAATCATAATTGTGGTCTTGACATGTATAATCAAGGCAAGTTCTAGAACAACAGTTCATAGTTGACACACTCATAATCAAGAAGTGAGCATGAAAAAGAATGTATGCTCTATAGGGCTCAAAATCTCACAAAAATTATGGGTGTTTTTGACATCAACCTTGTAAATCTCAAATTTCAAGATAACATTTAAATTTCGGTTGACAACCTAAAATTTTAATTTTTTAGAAAATTAGATTTATCATGCTTGATTCCTTAGTATTCTTCAAATTTAATCATCAATGCATAATTAACTATGACTTATTCAAAAGCATATCAATAAAAATCACAAATCATTAGAAATTTCATCCTAATTAGTAATATGACACCTTTGCATAAAAACAAGATTAAATTCAGGGATTTGAGAATAATGCAGGAAGTTAGCCATTTTTTTCAAAAATAACTATTCACCCCCCACACTTAAGATGTACATTTCCCTCAATGTAGAAAGATAGATAATAACATGTAATGGGTAAATCAAAAGAGAAGGGGAAAGAATTACTCCCTAAATTGTGGATGTTTTCCCGGATGAGTGTCTTTGGTGGCAGTGATGGTCAATCGGAATAATGAATCTGCGCTAGATGAAGAAATTGGGTAGCGCTTTGAGAAGTAGCCAGGCTTTATTAAGACCTAATAAAAATAAACTAAATATAAAGCTATAGAAAGAAAAATTAAAGGGAAGGAGATTAAGAAGAAAACTAAAATGAAAAGAAAATATTAATGGATTGTGAAGTCCTTATTGATGGATGGTTCGCAAGGTGGGTGTGACTTCTAAGCCTTGGAAGGTGCTGGCGGTGGCGGAAGTGGGGAGGTTATAGTGGTGGTTGGCGTGATTCCCTAGTAGCCTGGCGAACCTGACACTACGAAACTAAATTAAGTTAAACTAAATTAAAAATGAGATTATTAAAGAAAAGGAGAATGAAAGGAAAGAGAAATGAAAAATAAAAACTAATTGGTCTCAAAGATCCTTGGCTTAGTGTTGAGACGAATCTGCCGGTATGAACTCATGTTGATCGTTCTTTGTTAATGAGCCTATGCTTAGCTTCCTCCGCTTCTTCGGCATGGTGTTGGCTTGCTCAAGGATCTAGAGTCTTAGTTAGTGAAGAATCTGAGATAGAAGAGACTGAGAAGTAAAGAAAATAAGGATGGAAATCAGATGGAGGGAAGGGGAAGAGTTGAGAGGTTTAAATAGAGGTTCAAATCAGGTGCTTCCCTATGGCTGTGGTCCTAGGGTGTATCGATATACACGGCCACCTTGCACGGCCATGTTGATGAGTGTTTTTGTCACACCATACCTGTGCTACATCACTCATGCCTGTGTACGTCAAGTTTTTCTTTTGGCACGGTCATTCTGTACGGGCATGTTTTACCCGTGTTCAATAAGTCAATAGCTTCAAACGGTTGGGGGCACGGTCGTGCCCTCTCTGTCGGTGCTCGTGGGGATGGTGGTTGGATCCATGACGTTGGGGGTGGTTGGACTGAATTGTACAGCCTCTGTCCTGTCAGTGTGGCAGTTTTAGTGGTCCACATGGCCACGGACATGGCCATGTGTAAGGCCGTGTGGTCTGGGAAACTGCACTTCTGGTTAGTTTAAAAAGAAAAATGAAAATAAATGCAAAATAAGTAAGGTTAGTACTCGGGTTGCCTCCCAAGAAGCGCTTGTTTATAGTCTTCAGCTAGACTTTCCTTGTTTTTGAAAAATTCAGGGAGGTTTGAAGGTTTGAATATCTTCCCTCATGCTTACAGTTTTATTTTCATTATATTCTTTAGGTCGAATAGCATTTATTTTAAAATTTCCAACAATAGGACTGCTTACCTTGAATGTTCTGTGTGGAAGAACATTGATTACCTTAAAAAGGACTTCTTTGTTTGTGTCAGGGTCTGTAGGGAATAGTTGTGGGTCTGCTTTGGCTGACAATACCTGATCTCTGACTTTGGACTTGTCTATCTTGTAGAGTGGTTTTGATTCTGTTTCCTGTATCCCTAATCCCTCATTAAAGTGTGTTTTCCAGTCGTCTAAGTCATTGATTTGAATCCTTTGCTCCACATGAGTTGTTTTTTGTTGGTACTATACTGAAGATCAGGTTCAATCGCACCCCTTTTCGGTGGTTCCTCTGTTTTTACTTCGTGTGGTTCGGGTTCTTCTTTGACCTGTGTCTCCCGCTCATCTAATTTATCGACTCTAAGGCTTTGTTCCTCGTGTGCTTCTTTAGCTTGGGGTTCGTGTTTTGGCTCAGGTTTTTGTGCTTTTGATTTTTCCTGCGATGAAAGTTGAATAAATTGGTTATCATCTGTATTGACTTTCTTACCTTCATCGATTGTTGTCCTGGCCGAGTCAAGAGCTTGAAGACTGATTGATTCGTCACCTACACGAAGTATGAGTTCTCCCGTGGCAACATCAATTTTAGTCTTGGCAGTTGCTAGAAAAGGTCTTCCTAAAATTAAGGGAATTGAATTATCCTCATCCATGTCTAAAACAACGAAATCTACTGGGAAAACAAATTTATCGATCTTTATGAGAACATCTTCAATAATGCCCCTAGGAATTCTAACAGTTTTATCAACTAATTGAATACTCATCCTAGTTTGTTTGGGCTTCCCTAGACTTATTCATTTAAACAGTGCATAAGGCATGACATTTATGCTTGCCCCTAAATCAGCTAACACATTATCAATAGTTAAATTACTAATTAAACATGGAATTGTAAAACTCCCTGGATCTTTTAATTTCTGTGGTAGTTTATTTTGTAGGAGTGCTGAGCACTTTGCGTTGAGTTCAACGTGTGGCTCTTCATCTAATTTACGTTTGTTTGTCAAGAGCTGTCTTAAAAATTTCCTCGAGTCTGGCATCTGAGAAAGAGCTTCAAGAAGAGGTAAGTTAATGTGTAATTTCTTTAAAAGTTTAAGAAACTTACTGAACTGTTCCTCTGAATCGTCTCTTTTTTAATGCTTTGGGATAAGGTATGCGAGGTTTGTACTCCTTGATTACCGATTTTGACTTTTCTTGTGCTACTTCTGTTATACCTTTGTCTACCTTACTTTCTGGAATTGGTTTTGGTTCATTTAACTCCTCGCTCTCCTGAGCTATGATGGCTTGAATTTACTCCTTTGGATTAATCTCGGTGTTACTTGGTAGACATCCTTGCGGTCATTCTGACATGAGCCGTGTGAGTTGTTCGACTGCATTAGTTACTTCCTTGACCGACTTAGCAATTTCACTCATTTGGCTATCGTTGCTTTTAATTGTTCTATCAATATCTTGTAGGCGTTCCTCTGTGTTTGCAAATTTTTTTAGTTCCTCCTCGTAGGTTGGTTTCTTCTCTCGTGGATAAGGCTGATTTTGGAAGTTTTGAAGAAGTTGTTGCCGTTGATTCCTTTGATTGCCTTACCCTCCCCATGAAAAATTTGGGTGGTTCCTCCAACCTGGATTGTAAGTGTTACTATAAGGATTATTATTGGATCAGAAATTATTACCTATATAGTGCATCTGTTCGCTCTCTGCTTCCGGTTTGTAGGGTGGGTACTCAGGATTTACCATGGTTCCACTTGCGTCACACTGCATGACTGGATGTACCTATGAGGAACATAAACTATCAAGCTTTGCATTCATCATCTCAAGCTGTGTTGATAGCATGGTCATGGTGTCGATGTTGAAGACTCCTGCCGATTTTGTTAGTTCAGTCGTTGAAGCTTGTCGCTGATAATTGTTTAATGACATCTCCTCAATGAACTCGTAGGCTACTTCTGGAGTTTTGTTGTTCGGAGTTCCACTGGCTGCTGAATCAATCAGTTGCCTTGTTGAGGGTTTTACACCGTTATAGAATGTTTGGACTTGTAGCCACAAGGGTAAGCCATGGTGTGGGCATCTCTTCAAGAGATCTTTGAATCTCTCCCATGCATCATATAGTGTTTCTAAATCCATCTGCATAAAAGAAGAGATATCATTCCTTAATTTGGCCATTTTGGCCGGTGGAAAATATTTCATTAAAAACTTTTCGGTCATTTGATCCCTTGTAGTGATTGACCCTCATTGTAACGAGTTTAACCACTGTTTATCTTTATTTCTCAACGAAAAAAGGAATAACCGAAGACGTATGGCATCATCAGAAACTCCATTTATTTTGAAGGTATCACAGAACTCTAAAAAGTTAGCTATATGCATGTTTGGATCTTCGTCCTACAAACCATGAAATTTAACAAACTGTTGAATCATTTGTATTGTGTTAGGCTTTAATTCAAAATTATTAGCTGCTATATAGGCCTAACAATACTCGATTCTGCTCCTGTTAGCTGTGGTTTAGCATAATCAAACATTGTACGTGGAGCGTTGCATTCCCCCAAATTGTGTGGTGGTGGGTTGTTTTCATCCATCTCTTCAGTAGGATTGGATCTGTCCTCTTCCTCTCTTTCTGTGCAATTTAGGGCTCGCGTAGTTTCCCGTCGATTCCTTTGAGTGGTAGCTTCAATATCACTTTCGTATACTAAAGGTCCTCTCGGGTTCCTTCTAGTCATAAACTAGAGGTACCTAGAAAAAAAAGAAAGGAAGAAAGAATTAGTAAAATTTAAAAATAAAAATAAAAATAAAATAAATTACTGAAATTAAAATAATGGCTAAAGTAATAAAAATAGAGTTTTCTTAATATTTTAGTCCCCAGCAACGGCGCCAAAAACTTGATCGTTGTAAATCAGAGTTTTAAAATTTATAAAAGAATGAGCAAAACCTGAAAACTAACTCTAACAACGATTAAAGGCAAGTGTACCTATCGAATAGTAGTATAGCTTAGGCAAGACTAGATATCGAACCCAAAGGAACTAAAAGTACTAATACTAACTTTCTTTTTATTATTTAGCCTTAAAAATAGAGTGAAGTTTCTTTTGACGAAGACTAAGCTAAGGACACAAAGACAAAAAGGACAAATAGGAAAATAACTTTGAAGGAAAACTCAGTTGATTACGACGGTACCCTCAGGAAGAATCTACCTAGACTTCACTTATTACTTAACCTTAAATTATATGATTTCTTTTACTTAGCCTGATCCATAAGACTCCCTAACCTATATTAAACCCTCTCTCGAGGCGAATAACGTCTAACCCTAGGTTAATTAGTGGAACTCTCGTTCGCTTATAACAACCCCCTAGAATAGCAGTAAATCGATCAATGGACTCCCATATTAGGTTTCACCCTAATCTGGCAAAATCTCGTAACCCTATCTCTAGGCATTCGATTAACTCCGCTTAATTATGTTAGATCTACTCTTAGGCAGGGTCTATTCCTCCTCCACCTAAGCACATTAGATTTGGATTAAGCAACATAATTAAGAACAAACTAAGTAATTATCATATAACTTAAAAATCAAATAAAAAGATTAATCTAGGTTTCATTCCCTTCAGGTATCTGAGGGATTTAGTTCATAATGAATAAACAAAACATCGCAAGAGAAAAGATAAAACAAAACATAAGAAAATCCTAAAACCCCCTGAAGGAATTGAAGGAGAATTTTGACGTCTTGAGTATAATTCCAGCTTCTTGGGATGGATCAACTGGCTATCTTCGCGTTATTCCCTAGCTCTGACCTTCTCGGCTTGGCTCCTTGGCCTAGCTTTGACGCCTCTTCAAAGGTGGTACTTAGGGGATATATATAGGCTCTTGGAATGCGATTCTTTCTCCTTAAGTATCCTTTTCTGACTGAAATTACTCATTCTGACGATAGAGGCACGGCCATGGCACACGCCCGTGTGGATCGACTCCAGGCCGTGTTCGGATTCCTAACCTGAGGCACGGCCATGTGAATCGGGGGAGAGGCCGTGTTCTAGATGTTTGGCGTGGCACGGCCGAGTGGTCACTAGGCCAGGCCGTGTCGAATTCATGGTATGGCCCATTTACTCTGTTTTGGGCCCGTTTTATGTTCTTTTCATCCTCGGGTGCTTTCCTGGGTATAAGACGTTAAAAAAAAGGATTAAGAGCACTTTTTACATAAATCAAGGGATAAATCATCCAAAAGCATACTAAATGTGGGCTTAAAATATGTTACTTTTATGGTTTATCACCCGAACATGGTCTTATATGTAAATCTCATATCGATGCCAACATCCCAGACGTGGTCTTACATGAGATCACATAACAGACACCTATGTCATGACATATACTATCCTATCTATTCCTAGGTTCAAATGGGACTTCTCAGACATTATCAACCTGTCGACTTATTCGTAACTCGTACTTCACATACATACCATCTCAATGGATATTCAAAACCATTCAAATACCATATATACACAAATAATTCAATGCAAATACTTGTATATTGACTTACCTTCGATCCAAATATTCGATCGAACTTGGTTATTCAACTACCTTCGCTTTCTCGCGATATAAGTTCATTTTTTTCGGTTCTTGATCTATACATATTCAAATTTAACCGTTTTATTTACCAACATATTCATTTCAATCCAAAAACACACATTTAGGGCTATTTACAACTTAGCCCTCACATTTATACATTTTATCAATTTAGTCCATTTTTCTCAAAACATCAATTATAACCATGCTTAGCCGAATGCCCATGTATCTCATACAAGTTCAAACATTTCATCAAATTCACAATTTTAGTCCCTTAAATTGCTATTTTCACAATTTAGCCCTAATTAGCTAAATCCATCAAAAATTCAAGAATAAAACATGTTCATTTAGCACATATCTTTCATTAAACACCTAAACTCATCACAAAGGTCACCATTTCATCAATGGCACATTTCATAAACATCATCAATTTTTCAAATTACAACATGGGCTTGATAGTAGACTAAGCAACAATCTCGAAAACATAAAAATCATCAAAAACCAAAGTTAAAACATACTTTAATTTGAGCTTGCAAATGTCAAATGTGTGAAAGCTTTTTAAACCCTTATTTCATTTGATTTTCGGCAAGAAGATGGATAAAATGGCTAAGTATTTTAGCCGTTTGTTTTGTTATTACCTCATTATTAATCTTGTTACTAAATTAATCTTATACTAAACATATGTAAAAATAAACATTAAGGGCATTTATGTCCTTTATTCATCCACTATCTAAATATTGGCATTATTGCCTCATAAGGCCTCCCCCCTAAAGCCACTACACATATGTGCTTTAACAAATAGCATGCTAGTTTTGCATTTAATGCAATTTAACCCTTTTCTCAAATTAAACACACAAATAATCAAATTTTCATACGAGGTTTTCACACATGCTTAGTCACATATCAGAGGCACAAAAAGTAATATTAAAATATTATTCAGACTCGAATTTGTGGTCCCAAAACCACTGTTTTGACTAGGGTCTAGACCAGAATGTTACACTAATTCACGAATTGCGGTAGCAGAGGACGCATGTTCTTCAGCAGATTTGGTGGCTTTTTTGACTGTAACATCCCAAAATTGGGGTTATTTGTGATTAAATTATTTCTCTTGTGTTTGAATTGCTGTGATATTATTTATGGTGTAATAAGACTTAAATAGGGGTCTTGAGTAGGCTCGGAATAGTAGAAAAATGTTTGTGGAAGCTTTAAAGGTAGGGAGCCTTAGTAGGTAGGGGTTACAAGGTTAAATGAGGGAGTTAATGACACTAAAAAGGCTTTGGAAAAGTGGCAAAAGGGAGGCCACTTAAGTGCTAGAGTTGATGCCACAAGGAGCAAAGGGGAACCTATGTTCGAGTCACGAAAGTTTCCTTTTTGCTCTTTAATTGGACGGCAAGAGAGAGAGAAAGATGATCATTTTAATTTTTGGGATAATAAGGATAATAAGGATATTATTATTATTATTTTTTTGAATGGATTTTATTTGATTAATCTTAAAAAGGTGGCAAAGTGAAAAAGTAGGCATTTGAGTATTCAAATTATTTTGAATAATTTTAAACTAGTGGACAAGAGAAATTTTAGGTGATGGCCGAAATTTGAACTCTTTGTTGGGGAAGAGTGGACGGCAAGGGAGCTATGTAGAGGGGGTGGCCGAATTTTCTTAGCCCTTTACTTGGAAATTTTCGGCTAGCTTTTCCAAACCCTCATCTCTTTTTCTTTCTTTTTACCCTCTCCCAAAACCGAAAGCACCTTCTCCTATTCATCTTTTATTTTCTTTTTCTCAAACTCTGTACCGAAACCCCTATCTTCTTCCACTTCTTTTCTTTCTTCCCTTCCACTCAAGCCGAATCTTAGGTGTTATTTGAAGCAATCATAGTCGATCTCCCTCCCTTTCTTTTTGAGTGTGGTAGCCGAATCTCTCTGCTATCTCTTTAGTTTCTTTGGCCAAATATTAAGTGGATAGATCTCTTCAGATTTTCTTTGTCAATCAATTTGGAAAAGGTAAGTAGTCATGGCCGAATGTCTATTTCTTCTTTGTCCCTCTTCTCTGTCGATTTCTAAGAAGGTAAGAGCCGATTTCGGCACTTGAAAGTAAGGGTGCTAATCACCTATTTTGAAACCGTTATGTTGTAGGGCTCCGGGATTTGTGAAGTATTCATTCTTCATTCGTTGGTAATCAAACTTGGTAAGTGGTGGTAAGAATCTATTTTAGTAAGTTATTTAGTTAGTGATTAAAAAGCCGAAGGCTATTAACATGTGATTGCCGATTATAGGGAAGCAGAAACACTTGGTGTGTGGTGGCTAGTACTCAAAGGCGTTAGGTAAGATTTCGGGTTCAAGTGTTAACCCTCTGGATTTATTTTTGGGTTTGGCCGTATGGTCAATGGTACTAACTTTAGGTAATGGCCGAATATAGGGCAAGGGAATCTTGTGTGGCCGATCTGTCTTTTTGGGATTTAGGGCTGTGAGTGATAACAGGTGTGTACATACACACATGACTAATTAAAATGCTAAGTGTTATGTATATGCTAAATCTAATGTGTAGATCTGGGATTTAATACCATAAAAGGTATAAGCAAGGAATTCAGGTAAGTCTTTGTTGTTATGATGCTTTTGGGGAAGCATGACATATTTGGTATATGTGGCATATCATATGTGGCTGATAAGCATGATTTCTGTATATGCATATCATTGATTGATGTGGGTTGATGAGAAGAGGGGGAAGTGATATTCGTGTCGACGGACACCAGTGGTTTGGTACCACATTTCGTGACTACGGTCACCAGAGGTTTGGCACCTCATAGCGTCTCGTCCCAGTGGCTTAGCACCACAGTGGGTTGGCCCCACAGATTATATTAAGGGACTGACACCAGTGATTTGGTATCACACAATGGGTTGGCCCCATCATTTGATTTGTGTCTTGGACACCAGAGGTTTGGCACCTCCAGTGATTTGGCATCACATCTGTGACTTTGAGTCACCAGTGGTTTGGCACCACCAGTGGTTTGGGACCACACGGGGTAGAGAAAGGCGTTTGGATGGCTAGGTTGGGAGCATATTGAACTTGAGCATGTTAATTGGTTATGATTTGTGTATATTGTTGTGCTAAATCAGGGAAGGGTTACACATTGAGTCTTGGTGACTCACCTTCTCCTTTAACATTTTTCAGGTGACACGTAGATCACGGATGAGGAGCTGGATGGACTCGAGGTGGCCATGCAGTGAAAGTTTGGACTAAATGAATTTTTGGGACTATTTTTATTTTATTGATTGGTTTTATTTTGTTTAAGTTGTAATAAGGCCTCCTATGATTTTATTTTATGATTTAATATGTTTTGGATAATTTATCTAAACCATTTAATGTCTTTTAAATGACTACACAAGGTTTCCTAAATTCCAACGAAAATGTTCTTCTGTGCCATCGGGTACATCTAAAATTGGTAACAACATGACTTAAATAATTATTTTTAAACAAACTAAGTATGATTTTAACAAGACAATTGAAGATGAAAGGTTTTTGACAAAACTTAAATCGGCTTAAAGGTATTTTACAAAAGGTTTCCCTCTGTAACACACCGAATTCGGTCGTAATGTTTGGGCCGGGTTTAGGGTGTTACATGGACCGAGCCTCTCATTTTTGCCATCTTTTGTTGAGGGAAAACTATTTAAAGTTGAAAAGATATGATCTTGAGAAGAGAAATAAAATAAAAATGGTTGCTTGAATACGTTACAGTCGGTACAGTCAGGGAGGATTTATAGTGAGTGAAAGAGGAAAATGGAGAGGTGTGTTGTTTTGCAGAGAGATATAAAGCTGGTGGGAATAGTTGTGTCCAATAGAAATTGTGCCCGCTTAGAATGATCAAACGGTTGAGTGATTTTTGATCCAATGGCGGATTCTGAATTTCCTTGAATTATGATGAGTTATAAATGGTAGTATAGAATTACAGAATGCGTTGATAGTAAAATTTCAATGCCTTGACAATGGTACTAATTATTCTACAAAAAGGAGGGAAAACAAACTTTAACAAAACATAAATAAAATAAACTACAATCATGGAGTAAAAATTAAAAGTTAAAACATTTCGACCAATTTAATGGTCTCTGCCTACTTTTGATCATTGTTGCCAAAATAGTGTTTCAACCTCTATCCATTTACTTTGAACTGGTGTCCATCATGTAAATCTCGAATTGTGACTGCACCATGAGGAAATACGTCGACAACTTCAAAAGGTCCAGAGCAACGTGGACGCAATTTACCTGGGTGCAATTTAAGTCGAGAATTGAATAATAAAACCTGTTAACCCACGATAAATTGTCGCTGTAAAATAATATCGGCCATGCCACTGTTTGGTCTTTTCCTTATAAATCACAACATTTTCATAGGCATTTCTCCTAATCTTCTCTAGTTCAGTGATATCCAACAGCCTTTTCTTTCCAGCCGCTACATAGTCCATGTTCAGTTGCTTAATTGCCTATATTGCTTTGTATTCCAGTTCAACTGGCAAGTGACATGCTTTTTAAAAAACTAATTGATATGTCGACATCCCTAACGGAGTTTTGTATGTTGTCCACAATGCCCGTAAAGCGTCATCTAATCGAAAAGACCAATCTTTCCTCGAAGGGTTTACAACCTTCACAAGAATATTCTTAATTTGTTGATTCGATACTTCAACTTGTCCATTGGTTTGTAGATGATAAGTAGTAGCCATTTTATGATTAACTCCATATCTTTTCAGTGCAGTTGCCACTTGGTTGCAATCAAAGTGTGTACCCTGATTACTAATCAATGCCTTTGGTGTGCCAAAGTGAGTGAGTATGTGCTTGTGAAAAAATTTTAGCACTGTCTTTGCATCATCCTTTGGAACTGCAACAACTTCAACCCAGTTCAAGACGTAGTCAACAGCTACTAATATATAAATATTTCTAAATAAACTTGGAAATGGTCTCATAAAATCCATATCCCAAACATCGAATAATTCAACCTCTATAATTGGTTGCTTCAACATTTCATTGCGTCGGGATATAGAACCGGTACGCTGACACCTATTGCATCAATTCACAAAATTATGGGCATCTTTGAATAATGTTAGCCAGTAGAATCCTGATTGGAGAACTTTAGCAGTAGTTCTAATACCAACGAAATGACCTCCATATGAAGCATCATGACAATTGTTTAGGATTGAAAGCATCTCCTCTTCTGGAACAGAATGTTGAATGTTGTTGTCATTGCATGCCTTGAATAAATATGGCTCGTTCTAATGATACTTCACTACGTCATAAAGAAATCTTTTTTTTTATGGCCTATGAGACCTAATGATAGTTTTCCATACACTAGATAATTAACAAAATCCACATACCAAGAAGTTGCATCTATATCAAATAACTTCTCATCTGGGAATGCGTCGACAATTTGAAGTATGTTTTCGTTATTGCTGCCAACTTCCAACCGAGATAGATGATCTGTAACTTGATTCTCTAAACCCTTACGGTCTTTTATCTTGATGTCAAATTCTAGAAACAGTAATATCCAACGTATTAGTCTTGGTTTGGCATCCTTTTTTCGCAAAGAGATATCTCAATGCCTAGTGATCAATGAATACAGTAACCTTTGCACTGAAAAGATAGAAATGAAACTCGTCGAAAGCAAAGACTACAACCAGCAATTCTTTCTCTGTGGTTGTATAATTGAATTGAGCCTCTGTAAGAGTTTTTCTAGCAAAATAGATGGCGTGAAATTTTTTTCCCTTTCGTTGTCCTATAACAACACCGACAGCAAAGTCACTTGTATTGCGCATAACTTCAAAAGGTTGAGACCAATCTGGTGCAACGACAGTTGGTGCATTCACTAGTTGCTTTTTTAACTAAATAAAGGCATCCAGACATGCATCACCAAAGAAGAATTTTTTATTCTGTTCCAGCAATGCGCATAAGGGCTTTGCAATTTTCAAAAAATATCTAATAAACCTTCAGTAAAACCCCGCATGTCCAACAAAACTGCGAATTCCTTTCACGTTTGTTGGTGGAGGTAATTTTTCAATGATTTCCACCTTAGCTTTGTCTAGAATGCCTTGACTAGAGATGCGATGTCCTAACAGAATGCTTTCAGTTTCCCTGAAATGACATTTTTCCTAATTCAGGACAAGATGCGTGTCCTCACATCGCTTCAATACTTTATCCAAATTGTTAGCGCAATGATCAAAATCACTCTCATAGACTGAGAAATCATCCATAAAATCTCTAAAGAGTCTTCGATCATATTTGAGAATATTGCCATCATGCACCTTTGAAATGTGGCTGGTGCATTGTAAAGACTGAAAGGCATACGGTGGAAAGCGAAAGTACCAAAGGGGTAAGTGAAGGTTGTTTTCTCTTGATCGTTCGGTGCAATAGCAATTTGATTGTACCCAGAATAGCCATCTAAAAAGCAATATTATGCCTTTCCAGCAAGCCGATCCAGCATTTGGTCAATGAAAGGAAGTGGGAAATGATCCTTCTTTGTGGCCTCATTCAATTTGTGATAATCCAAAAAAACTCACCATCCCGTGGGAATGCATGCAGGAATTAATTCATCCTTATCATTGTGAACCACAGTGATGCCACTCTTTTTACGTACGCATTGCACTGGACATACCCAATTGCTATTAGAAATTGGGTAAATAATTCCAGCATCAAGCCATTTTATAATTTCTTTCATGACAACTTCCTTTATTTTCACATTTAATCTTTTTTATTGTTCAATTGATTGCTTGCCGTCATCTTCCAACTTGATTTTCTACATACAAAAAGAAGGACTAATACCTTGAATACCGATAATACTCCAAGCAATAGCTCGTTTATGTTGCTTGAGAATATAGACCAATTTCTCTTCTTGAGTTACATCCAGTGTTATGGTGACAATAGTTGGAAGAGTATTATGATCACCCAGAAAGACATATTTAAGATGAGCAGGTAGTGGTTTCAATCCAGAGTAGGAGCTTCTTTAATAGATGATTTGAAAATTGGGGTTGTTCTGTTGGCTAGGTCTAAGGATTCAATCTACCATCCATGCTTGAGTTCAAGATTATTATCTTCAACCATGATGTCATAATTGTCGAAGGACTCGGCATTAGATGCCACTACAAACTCTTCGAAAAGAATTGTGCTTTGGTCATTGAATTCTTCTTTAATTAGATCATTTAACACGTCAATTGTATGACATTCTTCTTAGTCATTACATTGAATAGATTCAAAAACACTGAGGGTGACTTGCTCATCATTAAGTCGCATGGTTAGTTTACCTTTGTAAACATCAATAAGAGTTCGGTCGATGGTTAAAAATGGTCATCCCAAGATTATAGGAACCTCCTTGTCTGCCTCACAGTCAAGTATGATAAAATCAACCAAAAAAATAAATTTATCCACACGAACTAAGAAATCTTTGATTTGCCCTTCAGGTTAAGCCAAGGATCGATCGGCTAGTTGTAATATCAATGCAGTAGATTTCATGTTACCAATTCCCAACTTTTTGAAAGTAGATAGTGGCATTAGGTTCATGCTGGCTCCCAGGTCGCATAAAGCCTTGCCCAGATAATGATTGCCAATTGAACATGAGACGATAAAGCTCTCAGGTTCTTTCAATTTAGGGGCAACTTGTTTGTCAAAACAGCACTACAACCTTCTGTGAGTGCAATAGTTTCAATATCAGTGAGCTTCTTCTTCTTGGACAAGAGGTCTTTCATAAATTTCCCATAACTCGAAATTTGTACTAAAGCGTTTACTAAAGGAATGTTGATCTGCAGTTGCTTCAGTGTGTCCAGGAACTACTGATACTACTTGTCATGCTTATTCTTCCTAAATCTTTGTGGGAAAGGTAAAAGTAGAGATACATCTACTGACACCTTTGATTGCATCGATAGTTTTAAAGGTTGGACATTAGGCATATGAGTGACTATTTGTTGAACTTCTTTGTCTGGTACATCAAAAAAAATCTTCAGATTCAACCTTCTCACCAGTGATCAGTCCATCTGTATCATGAGGTACTACAATAGAGTCTATAAACAGTTTACCAATTTGTTTACCACTCCTAATAGTGATAACCTTACCATGTTCTTTCCCCCTCGGACTAGGATTTTTTGTGTCACTACGTAATAAACCTGGTGGTCGAGTATTCAGATTTGAAGCAAGTTGTATTAATTGTGCCTCCAATGCTCGAATGAAAGATGAATTCCCTTGTATGATAGCTTCTGTGCGAGTAATATGCTCCCGCATGAACGCCTCAAGAGTTGCTAACGAGTCAAAAGTAGAAGCTTGAGTGTACGATTACTATCAATGTCCTTGGACTACTGATTCGGTATTGAAGATTGTTGTGGCTGTATCAGATTTTGGTGTGGATGTGTCTAGCGTAGTTGTGGATGCCTCTGAGTGTGCTGATTGTAGTTGTACTATTGTTGATTGTAATTCCCTTGTATTGGATTATAATTGCCTTGAGTAGATGTATTCCCATGTCTAAATGTCGCAACATTTTGTCCAGCAATATAAGTTCCCAAAATGGTTGGTTGCATGCAGAGATGTTGTAAGAGTTACCATAAGAATTGTTGCGGATGTTACTAATATAACAAGCATTCTCTGTATGTTGTGGACAATCTTCATAGCTATGGTTGGCACTACAAATCTCACAGCAAAAAAGTAGGAACATCAACTTGTTGAGTGACTTGTATAGGTGCAACACTACTAGTCCCTTGCATATTTTTAATCATGTTTGCGAGAGAAGAAACTTGAGCACTTAGTACAGTTATTTTATCCAATTCAATAACTCTTGGACTAGTTTTTGCTTGTGTAGTTCTTGAAATAGGGTATTGATAATCATTCTAAGCAATTCTCTCAAGAATTATCACAACATCATTATAAATACAATCCAGCAGAGATCCATTGGCTAATACATCGACAAGATTCCTTGTATGTGAATTCAGCCCATTGTAAAAAATCTCAATTTGTGTTTCTGGTTGAATGTCGTGCATGGGACAACATTGAAGTAAAGATTTATAACATTCTCATGTGGTGTGAAGATTTTCATCATCCAGCTGATGATAAGCAGTAATATCATTTCGAAGATGAGCATTCATTGTTGGCAGGTTAAATCGCAAAACAAACTGTGCTGCTAGTGCATCCTAATAAGTATTTGATCCGGTAGGTAGCCAAAAAAAAACCAAGTACAGGCTCTTCCTTCTAAGGAATAAGGAAATAATTGCATCTTCAAGGCATCATCAGGAACGCCTTGTTGACTAAAGGAAGCACAGATCAATAAAAAGGATTTAAGATGCTCTCTCGCATCTTCATGTGGTAGTCCAACATATTGTCGATTACAATTCAACATTTGAAACATTATTGGCTTGAGTTCAAAATTCCTAGCTTGGATTGCTATAAATTGAAAAAAATATAGGATTTTTCCTATGTAATTTATCACCTTTTTACTTAAATTCGTTGTTAAAAGTAAGTAATTTTTTAATAAATTAATGATATATATGAAAATATGAAATTAGGACATAGAAATTATTAAAATGTGATTTTATGCTTTATTATATAGCTTTCATGCATAAAATGGCTTATTTTATTATTTATTTGAACATATTATATTTTTAAGACATAAAATGGGCCATGCATGATTAGATTAAATAATAAAATATAAAATTATATTTAATAATTCATCTTAAAATATTTCATTAATAATTTGGGTTGTAATTAATTATTTAAATTGGATAAATTTTATTTTTTGGTCCTTCAACTTATTGATTTATTTTGGATAGGTCTGATAGCTTTGTTGGATTACAAAAATCGTCCAAATTGAAGACCAAGCCAACCCAAATTCGGCTATACATGGCTGTCCATATAAACCACTTTTTGGTTTAATTACACAAGGTCTTTGCAATCTTGAAGAAATTGGAGATTTGCCCGAAGATTTACATTTGACTGAGCCTGAGTCCTGAGTTGTCCTGGCTTTTTTAAACTTCTTAAAAATCAAGCAAAATTCAGGTCAAAAGCAGCTAAGCATGGCTAGCCAGTAATTGAAGAATCTTGAAGAGATTAAACCCCACTATTTTTAGCAAATAACCCTCATCTCTTCACCCATAAATTAGACCCCCTCATTCCTTCATCAATCATCAATCACCCCTCATCCCTCATCATTCTCTCTTATCTCTCAATTCTCTTTAGCATTCTCTATTCCCCACGCCTAGCATCATCTCTTCATAGAGATTTTAGCAATTAAGCCTCTTAAAGAGCCCTTGGTCGGCCACCTTGGAGAGCTATCAACAAATACCAAATGTTATTAAGCATGTTGATAATAAACTGAGTTTAATTAAAGCAATTGTCCTAGTTTATTTATGTTATAATTGTTGAAAATTTTGTTTAATTTTGCTAAAATCTATTTCATTCATATAGTTTGCATACTTAGGATAATTTGCATTCGGGATCATTGCATTTAGTTTAATATATTTAATTTTAATCATCACTTCTCAACCATATTGAGTTTTTATTTACCAAGTTGTTAGTATAATTTTACTATTAAGTGATTTAACACAAATACAATCCCTGTGGAGACGATAACTTGATACTTACTTATTATTTGATAACGACTGTGCACAAACCTACACGTTACAAGTTTTTAGCGCCGTTGTTTGGGACTATTAACCGTTGCCATAGTTATTTTTTTGTTAAATTATTTACTTCCAATTTGGTTTGTTTCTAACATTACTAGCTTATTCTTTTTAAATTTGTGATTTTCTTTTGAGGTATCTATGAGCATAGATTGGATTATCGATTTACTCCCTGTAGACCCTGAAATTGAGCAAACTTTCAAACAAACAAGTTGAGATGGACCTTGGAAGTCAAATGAAGACTAATGTAATAAAATCGATCGTGTACAAAATCCCATCCTCAATGCCGATGATAGGGATCGATTGAACAGCCTAATTTTGATAGGCTAGTCAGAACAGTGGTTTTGAGACCACTAATCCGAGGTTGAAGAAAATTAATTTTATGTTATTTTATCTGTTATGGCATAATTATATGAGTGCATGAACATTTTGGAGCTTTAATTTTAGTGATTGTATGCTTAATTACGAAAAAGGATTAAATCGCATAAAGTGCGAAAGTTTCATTTTACAAGCTAGGAGTGTATAATAGCTATGGAAAATTAAATTAGAGGTCCTAAAAGTGCAATTAGACCACCCTAAAGGCGATGGCCGACCAAGGGAGACAAGGGCATTAAATTGGTCAAAAATTTGCTGATATTAGGTGACTAAAATGAATAAAATAAGATAAAAAAAGAAGATTTATCTTTAACTATTCTCATTTCTTCTTCCACCAAAAATTGAAGAGAAAATAGAGGTTTTTAGAGCTCAAACTTTTAGCCAAGCTCGTCCCTTGCAATTAAGTGGCTTTAGAGGTCTTTCTTGATAAATTTTGTACTTTTGGAACCCCTAAAGCTTAAGCTAGCTAATGAGGGGACTATTTTGCATAATGGTTGAAAGTTGAGGGACTTGCCATGAGAGTGTTTATGTTGTTTGCTGAGTATTTCTGGAAGAAAATGAATGTTAGTGGGTTAAGGAATAACTTTTGTGAAAGGTTTTTCCATGAAAACAGCTAAATGAGACTTATTTATAAAGGTTGTAATTGAGTAAGAAATGCATGAAATGATTGGTTTTGTGAATTGTTATAATAGAAATAAATGTTTGACTAGGCTTGTTTAATGAGAAAATGTAATGAGAAATGATTTATGAGCCTAAGGGCAAAATTGTAATTTTGTCAAAGTATAAGGGTAAAACGGTCAATTTTTTCCAAAATAGAAATTTTGAAGTGTATTGAGTTATGTATTGATTAAATGAGTAAATTTTATTATTATAGATCAAGAAGAGCGCGAAAACAACCTTGACCGGGAAAAAGGCAAGGTTACGGACTAAACAACCAATTAACACATTTTGCACCAATGTAACATCCAAAAATTGGGCCTAGTAGGATTGGGCCCAATGGGCTTTAGGCGTAATAACGTTTAAAATTTTTGGAGAACAAGAGATCGGCTTAAGTTCAACTTGGACCTATTAGGTAAGTGATTTTGGGAAGGTTAGAGGGCTTCTATGAAATCCCGGGTTCAAACTTTGGCTTTGGGGAAATTTTGGTTTTAGGCGAGAAAAACCCTGGGAGTTAGTTGGTAGGCTTTAAGAATAAAATATAGAGGAAAATGACACAAGTGGAGTGTGTGGTGTAGTGGCAAACTGACGCCACTTAAGAGGCAAAGGGATGACGCCACAAGGAAGGATGGAGGTCCAAGGTTCAAGTCTTGGCTCTTGCATTTTGGTTTTCTTTTTACATGGACCTTAGTATTTGGCTATAGATTTATATTTAGTTGCACATGGTTTAAGACACAAGAGGAGCTTGTGGCTTTGTGGAAAGTGGCGTGAATTGGCTGATGAGAGAGCTTGGGTTCGAATCTCATGAGAAGCAAGGGAGTATTTATTTTGCTGTCTGGACGGGAAGAGTTTGAGTTGGATTTAAACTTTGCTGGTGGAAGGATCCCACATCAGAAAGATACAAAGATGGAAGGTGAAAAGCTAACTATATATATAGCATTCTAGTAGGAGGATGAATACACCTTGGAAGGCGTTTGGGCACAGGAGTGGTCGGAGCGCAGATTAGCACCAGATTCCTATCAGGTGTGTAACTCTCTCTACTCTAGCTGTAGAGCGGCAAACGCCGAAGTGCCAATCACGGCAATAGTAGCCACTCGAGCGTGCGAGCACACGTGCGATAGTTGAGGCCATCAGTAGTATTCTTGTGGGTTGAGGCTGCCTAGGCCACAATGGGCCGAAGTGGGCCCAATTGAATAAAATTGTATGATGGTGTAGTATATAGTGAACTAGACTAGGTGGTTCTCATATACGTGGCTAGATTTGTGTTAGGTGGGCCACACGAGCGTGTGGGCCTAAATGGGTCGAAATTGGGTTTTAGGCCCAATAGTCTAGTACGACCGGAAATGGTAGTTGAGTCGTTCGAGGCGACATTAGGCCTTCGAAAAGGCCATTCCAGGTGCGGAATTACTGATATACCCTTGGTAGGTAAATTACTGTTATACTCTTAGAGGTTGATTAGCTTAATTATATTGTATTTGTTATTATGATTATGATGGTAATTCATTTTATACGCTATATTTGATATATGATTTGCATATATGTCATACTGCATACACGAATTATTATGTCATGACATGTTGTATGGGCTTGAGATATGATGTGAAAGGGGAAGTGTTTTTAAAGACTGTCACCAGTGGTTTGGTACCACAAGTGGGTTGGCCCCACATAATTCATACAGTGACTATGTCTCAGTGGTTTGGAACCACCAGTGGTTTGGTACCACATATAAATTATTTCTGTGACTTGTCCTAGTGGTTTGGTACTACAGTGGGTTGGCCCCACATATATTCATTAGGGATTGTCACCAGTGGTTTGGTACCAGAAGTGGGTTGGCCCCACATATTATTATTTGTGACTTTGTCACCAGTGGTTTAGAACCACCAGTGGTTTGGTACCACATACATATGATTTCGTGACTTGTCCCAGTGGTTTGGTACCACAGTAGGTTGGCCCCACATGCATGATTAGTAGGGATTGTCACTAGTGGTTTGGTACCACAAGTGGGTTGGCCCTGCATATGATAATTTGTGACTCTGTCACCAGTGGCTAGGTGCCACATATGGAGTGTAGCGGATGGAGGGTTGATTGTAGAAATCCCCACAGTGTGATTGGCTGGTACGAGATGGTGTGTAGAGGATGGAAAAATTTAGGATCGGTTGGGGTTTTGCATCATAATGCATTAACTTCTGATTATCTACTATTCTCTACTAAATGGGCCAAGGCTCAGTCTGATTCTGTATGGGCTTTGCCCAAAGTGATTTGTAAGGGCTAAGGCCCAGTTGGTATTTGAATGGGCTCGGGCCCAGCTATGGTTGGTGTGGAGTGATTGCACACTGAATCTTCTTGACTCACCCCTTCTGCTTAAATTTTTGCAGGTAATTCATAGATCGCGGTTTTGGAGCCGGGGCGGACTCGAGGTGGCCATGCATTACGATTGCTTTCGTAAACTTCGTTTTAATTTGAACTTATTTTAATTCAGGATTTTATTTTGTAATAAGGCCACTATTACTTTAAATTTGGTATTTTATTTGGTTTAGCTTTTAATTTGATTACTACATATTATTAAATGTTCAATATGGGAATTTCCTAAACCCTTAATAATTGTTTTCCAAAATGTTAAATAAAGGATTACCAACGAATAAATATTTAAACTCGAAATTTTTAACAAACGCGCAGATTTTAAACAACCATTTCATGTGACATGCCAGATCCGGTCATAACTTCTAGCACGGGTTTGGGATGTTACAACCAAGGTATGTTTATGTGTAAACGATACAAATTTAATACATATGTTGTTATCTGTTGATGCATAGTATGGATGTAAATACTTATTGGTGAGATTGATTGAAAATGATAGAAATGAGTAGTTCTCGAATGAACCTCGGAATAGAAACGTGAGTACGGATAAATATCTGTAAATATGCAATTGTTGGTGGGCTATGTGCGATACCACCTTACTATTCATTCACGATGGGTTGTGTGCGATACCGTCGTTTACATTACCATTTGGTGGGCTATGTACGATACCACCGTAATTATCATTGTTGGTGGGCAATGTGCGATACCACCCTATTATTGTTTAATGGTGGGTTGTGTGCGATACCACCCTATTATTGACCAATGGTGGGCTGTGTGCGAAACCACCGAGTAATTTATGTCATTCTAAAGGGTTTATCGAGAAACTTGTTTAAGTAAATATTTCATGTGGCTTTGTGGTGATAAGTGCATGGCATAAGTACAAATAAATGTAAGCAATGTATATGATATGGCTGGGATGTGGTAAGAGTTGGGATGAGTAAGCATGATTATGATAATGTGAATTGCTCTTACATAGTATATAATGTTCTTTATTAATTAGTATATGGTATGATGCTTATTGTTTTTGTGTAGACTTACAAGCTTAAAGCTTACTCCCTTTCTTTTCCATTCTTTTATAGTGTTAAAGAGCCAGCTCGGGATACGAAGATAATCAGAAGATCACCCACACTATCAGCACATTTGGGTATATTTAGACTTAGTATTTTGAGTATGGCATGTATAGGGACTAGACTTAGTGAAATGTCATGTTGTTTTGGTCAAGTGCATTGGCTCTTTTAAAGATGAACTCTTTTGTATATGGCCATAGTTGATGGCTCATTATTACTAATCTATGAAAAGATGAGGTTATTCATGATTGTACAAGTAGCATGTTGATTTTCTTGGTTAAAGTATGCATGAATGGATTGACGGTTGAATGTGTTTTATGTTTTATGAGTTAGGGTGATAAAAAGAGCTTGGCAAATAGCCTTGTTCTTGTCCATTCGGGTAGACACACAGGTGTGTGTCTAGGCCGTATGTGACACACAGTGAACCTAATTGGCGTGTGGTTAGGCCGTGTGTCCCCTTGCTTGCTAGTTTTACAAGTCAGTATGCTCAATAGTAAACACACGGGCAGAGACTACCGTCTGTCTCAGCCATGTGGAAGGCACGGCCATGGACATGGACGTGTGCCCAGGCCGTGTGAAGCCTGCACCTGAAATGGGAATTTAATTCGTCACACGGTCGAAGGACACAGGTGTGTGCTTAGGCCGTGTGGCATTTTGAGTTGATGACGTTAGAAACAGAATGCCAAGGTTTTGGCACACGGGCTAAGACACGGGCGTGTCAAGGCTGTGTGGAGGACACGGGCTAGGGACACGGGTGTCTGTCTGGCTGTGAAAACCCCTATAGGTTCGAATTGAGAAATAAATTCCACACGGGCTAGGAACATGGGCGTGTGTGACCACACGGCCTACCCACACGGGTGTGTGGCCCTGTTTTAGGTAAAAAATTTCTAAGTGCATAAAAGTTTTCGGTTTAATTCTAAAACCTTCCGTAAGTATGTTTAGGGCCTCGTAGGCTCATAATAAGTATGTGATGAATATGAATAAGAAGTTTTAAGTTTGAAATGAAATTTTATAATCTGATGTTGTATGTTTAAGTAAGTTAAGTTAGGTAATGCCTCGTATCTATTCTGGCATTGAACACGGGTAAGGGATGTTACATTTAGTGGTATCAGAGCTATTATTTTGTCGGTTCTCAAACGACCGTAACATGTGTAAGAGTCAGCTATACATCCCATGAACATATATTGAGAGTGTGGTAACTCTTGACAATATTAAACTGTGTTTTCGTATAGTAAATAGATCTCGACTGAGCTGTTGCTGATGACACTATTAGTAATGCGCCGACTCCTGCGTAAGAGACCGGCCCGTAGAAAAAAGACCCGAGAATTTGGGTCAAGGAGAAGAGGCTCAGGAAGCCTTTCTCCACATGATGAGTAATTGGTACACTAAGTATGTACAAGCAAAACCTAATGCTCAACCTCCTCCACCGCCACCTATACCTCATCAGTCCCCGTGGCTCCTCAAGGTATAGGTTTGGTGAGAATGACCAAACCCCTGGTCGATATGATTCGAAAACAAGGGATCGAGGAATTTAGAGTTAACATAGATGATGACCCTGAGAGAGCGGAGTTCTGGCTTGAGAACTTTATGCGGGTATTTGATGAACTCTCTTGCACACCTGAAGAGAGCTTAAAATATGTTGTGTCATGCTGAGGGACTCAACATATCGTTGGTGTAAAACACTAACATCTGTAGTACCGAGGGAGAGAGTGACATGGGATTTCTTCTTGGAAGAGTTCCTAAAGAAGTACATAAGTCAGAGATTTGTAGATCAGAAATGAAAGGAGTTCCTTGAATTGAAACAAGGCAAAAAAACTGTGGTAGAGTATGAGCGCGATTTTGTTACGCTCAGCAAATATGCACAACAATGTGTGTCTATGAAAGTTATCTTGTACAATAGGTTTGAAGATGGGCTGAATGAGGATATTAAATTGCTAGTTGGGATTTTGGAATTGAAGAAATTCATGCTCTTGGTCGATAGAGATTGCAAGGCTGAAGAATTGAATAAGGAAAAGAGAAAAACCATGATTGAGGCCCGGGATGCAAGAAAGAGGCTAATGAGTAAATTGTTTCAAATTCAATCAAAGAGGTCCAAAGAAATGAACCCTCGGATGATTGCTTCAGTTGGGTATTCACACCAAGGTCAAGGTAATACATATTCGAGCTTGAGAGTTCAAGCCACCTCGATGGAAAGCGTGGGTAATACAAAGTCAAATAAATCGGAGTGTCCAAATTGTGGTAGGAAACATATTGAGGAGTGCTGAGGAAACAACCGTAATTGCTACAAGTGTGGTTCACTTGACCACTTCATTCGGAACTGTCCAGAGAGGGATGAGAAGGATAGAAAACAAGAAGTAAGGGAAAGCAATGTACCTTCGAGGGGTAGACCACAAACGAACCTGGGAGGTGGGACTAGTAGTAGAGGTGCGCCCAAAGACTGTACTGTGAGATCGGAGGGTCGAGCACCGGCAAGGACTTATGCCATTCACGCTCGCGAAGAGGTATCATCTCCAGATGTGATAACGCGTACTTTTTCTCTTCATGATATCTTTGTTGTCACTTTGATTGATCTGAGGTCTACCCATTCTTATATTTTCATGAAATTTGTATCTAGTATGAGTATGATTGCCGAGTCTACAGAATTTTTGGTATAAGTTTTGAACTCGTTTGGCAAACATGTGCTAGTTGAAAAAGTGTGTAGGAATTGTCCCTTGACAATTAGAGGTCAATATTTTCTGGTAAACCTCATGTTGTTGCCATATGATGAATTTGATCTGATTATTGGCATGAATTGGTTGACTACTCATAGTGTTTTAGTGAACTGTGGTAGTAAATTTATTGAATTGAGAAGTGTAAATGGAGATGTTATTCGGGTTGAATTAGGTAAATCGGATGGTTTGCCTGTAGTGATTTTGTCGATGGTAGCTGAAAAATACATGAGAAAAGGGTATGAGACCTATCTCGCATTTGTACTGAATACTCAAGAGTCAGGGTAAAGATTGAATCAGTGCCTGTAATGTGCGAGTATCCGGACGTGTTCCCGGAAGAGTAACCCAGATTGCCTCCAGTTAGAGAGGTTAAGTTTAATAATGAGTTAGTTCCGAGCACAACACCTATTTTGGTTGCCCCGTATAGGATGGCACCGTTAGAGTTAAAAGAGTTGAAGGTTCAGTAGCAAGAGTTAACGGATAAGGGTTTTTAAGACCGAGTTATTCACGGTGGGGTGCTTCGGTACTTTTTGTGAAGAAGAAAGACGGGTCGATGAGATTGTGTATAGACTACAGACAACTCAACAAGGTAACAGTGAAGAATAAGTATCCTTTGCCAAGGATAGATGATTAGTTCGACCAACAGAAGGGAGCTACGGTGTTTTCTAAGATAGACTTAAGGTCTGGCTATTACCAGTTAAAGGTTAAAGAGCAAGATGTGCCGAAAACTACATTTCGGACGAGGTATGGCCATTATGAATTTCTTGTCATGCCATTTGGCTTGCCGAATGCTCCTGTGATCTTTATGAATTTAATGAACCGTATCTTTCGGCAGTATTTGGATAAGTTCGTAGTCATTTTTATTGACGACATACTAATTTATTCCCATGATGATAGTGAACATGCATAACACCTGAGAACTATACTGCAGACTCTAAGAGACAAATAGTTGTATGCTAAATTTAGCAAGAGTGAGTTTGGGCTTCGAGAAGTCAGATTCTTTGGACACATTGTATCAGGTGATGGAATTAGAGTTGATCTAAGTAAGATCTCGGTTATTGTGGAGTGGAAACCAACGAGGAATGTGTCAGAGGTTAGAAGCTTTTTGGGTTTAGCGGGTTACTACAGATGTGTTGTAAAAGGGTTCTCCATGATTGCTATCCCGATGACAAAACTATTACATAAAGATGTTAAGTTTGAATGGACCGATAAATTCCAATAGAGTTTTGAAAAACTGAAAGCTTTGTTGACTAAAGCACCGGTTTTAGTACAACCTAAGTCGGGGAAGGAGTCTGTGGTCTACAGTGATGCATCATTAAATGGTCTTGGCTGTGTGTTGATGCAAGAGGGTAAAGTAGTAGATTATGCCTCGAGACAGCTAAAACCACATGAGAAGAATTATCTGACTCATGATTTGGAGTTGGCTGCGATCGTTTTCGCTTTGAATTTGGCATCATTATTTGTATGGTGAAAAGTGTTGAATATTCACCAATCACAAGAGTTTGAAATACTTGATGGACCAAAATGATTTGAATTTGTGACAACGACGATGGATTGAATTACTGAAGGATTATGAGCTAGTAGTGAATTACCACCAGGGGGAAAGCAAATGTGGTTGCAGATGCCTTGAGCAAAAAATCCCTGTATGCTTTGAGAGCTATGGATACAAGTTTAGCATTGACTGATGATAGTGCTATATTGGCCGAGTTGAGGGCTAGGCCATTATTTCTTCAGCAGATATGTGAAGCTCAAAAGAATGATAGAGAAATGCAAGTTAAAAGAGCTCAGTGCGAATCGGGAAATGACTCTGAATTTAGGGTTGGTTCAAATGATTGTTTGATGTTTCATGGTAGAGTTTGTGTACCAAAGGATGGTGAGTTGATCCGGAAAATTTTACATGAAGCACACAATGGTTGCTTGTCAATACATCCAGCCAGCACATAAATGTACAATGATTTGAAAAAGTTGTATTAGTGGCTGCATATGAAAAGAGACATTTCAGAGTTTGTTACAAAGTGTTTGATCTGTCAACAAGTGAAAGCCGAGCATGAAGTACCTTCGGGATTACTTCACCTAGTGATGGTTCCCGGGTGGAAGTGGGATCGAATCATAATGGATTTCATAATGGGGTTACCTATGACTTCGAAAAAGAAAGATGTTGTGGGGGTTATTGTGGATAGATTAACGAAATCTGTAACGTCCTGAAATTGGGCCTAATAGGATTGGGCCCAATGGGCCTTGAGCGTAGTAGAGTTTAAATTTTTGGAGAACAAGAGTTCAGCTGAAATGCAAGTTGGACCTATTAGATAAGTGATTTTGGAAGGTTAGAGGGCTTCTATGAAGTCCCGGGATCAAACTTTGGCTTTAGAGAAATTTTAGTTTTAGGCGAAAAAACCCTGGGAGTTAGTAGGTAGGCTTTAAGAATAAAATGTAGAGGAAAATGACACAAGTGGAGTGTGTGGTATAGTGGCAAAGTGACGCCACACAAGGGAGCGAGGGGATGACGCCACAAGGAAGGAAGGATGTCCAAGGTTCAAGTCTTGGCTTTTGCATTTTGGTTTTCTTTTTACCTGGAGCTTAGTATTTGGCTGTAGATTTATATTTAGTTGCGCATGGTTTAAGACACAAGAGGAGCTTGTGGCCAAGTGGTTAGCGGCGTGGGTTACGCTACAGGGGAGCCTAGGTTCGAATCTCATGAAAAGCAAGGGAGTATTCATTTTTCGATTTGGACGGTAAGAGTTTGAGTTGGATTTAAACTCTACTCATAGAGGGATCCCTCATCGGAAAGATACAAAAAAGGAAGGTGAGAAGCTAGCTATATATATAGCATTCTATGATAGGAGGAAGGATACACCTTGGAGGGCGTTTGGGCACAGGAGTGGTCAGAGCGCGGATTAGCACCAGATTCCTATCAGGTGTGTACTTCTCTACTCTAGCTGTAGAGCGGCAAACGCAGAAATACCGGTCACGCGGTGGTAGTAGCCACACGAGCATGTGAGCGCACGTGTGGGGCTTCGACGCGATAGTTGAGGCCACCATTAGTATTCTTGTGGGTTGAGGCTGCTTGGGCCGCGTGGGCCCAATGGGCCCATGGGCCGATATAAGTAAATTGTATGATTGTTTATTATATATCGAGCTAGACTAGGTGAATCTTATATACGTGGCTAGATTTGTGTTAGGTGGGCTACACGAGCGTGTGGGCCTGAATGGGCCGGAATCAGGTTTCAGGCCTAATAGTCCGGTACGACCGAAAATGGTAATTGAGTCGCTCGATGCAACATTGGGCCTTCGGAAAGGCCATTCCAAGTGCTAAATTACTGATATACCCTTGGTGGGTAAATTACCGAAATACCCCTAGAGGGTAAATTACTGAAATACCCCTAGAAGGTAAATTACTGTTATACCCTTAGAGGTTGATTAGCTTGATTGTGTTGTATTTGTTATTCTTATTATGATGGTAAATCGTTTCATACGTTCTATTTGATATATGATCTGCATACATGTCATACTACATACACGAATTATTATGTCATGACATGTTGCATGGGCTTTGGGATATGAATGAAAGGGGAAGCGTTCTGGTGGTTTTCGCCACAATCTGATCTGGTGGCTCTTCCACACTCTGTTCTTGTGGCCATGCCACATAATCTGGTGACTTTGTCACAATTCTGACGATGAGCAGCTAACTGCAGCATGACTGCCATCGATGGTGTGTAGCGGTGAGGGTCTATTGTAGAAATCCCCATTAGTGTGATTGGCAGGTACGGGTGGTGTGTAGCGGATGGAAATTTAGGTTGGGTTGGGTTTTGCATCATAATGCATTGATTTCTGATTATCTGCTATTCTCTGCTAAAAGACTCTGTATGGGCTTAGGCACAAATTGCTTTCATAAGCGAAATTATACACTGAGTTTTCGTAAACTCACCCCCTCTTTTTAAATGTTTCAAGTAATCCCTAGATTGAGGACCTGGAGCCGAGGTGGACTCTGTGGTGGCCATGCATTACTTCTTCCGTAGACTCTATTTTCTTTATCTAAACTTATTTTTAATTGGGTTTCTATTATGTAAATAAGGCTTCCGTAACGTAGTTTTGGATTTTGACTTTAATGCTGTTATTATATATTTTATGAACTGTCAAATATGGAGTTTTCTAAAATATAAATATAAAACAAATGATTTCCAAAATAATGACAAACGGATCACAAGCAATATATAATTAAACTTGGGATTTTCTTAGAACTACAAATATTATTTTTAAAAGCTCACATTATAGAAGTGCACTAGTTTCAGTTTTCGTATCACAATATAAACTTTTGGAATTAATAGTATTTATAAAGTTTTGGAAAGCATCATTTAATTAAGCCTGTTTCTTTAAATTGAAACAAAACTCGAAACTTTTGAACGATCACAAGTTTCTTCAAACAACCTTTCCCTGTGACATATCAGATTCGGTCGTGGTGTTTAGGCCGGGTTTGGGGTGTTACAATTATGGTATTAGAGCCTAGGTTCAAAAACTCGGCTGTGGGTTTGGGTTCAAAAATTTTTTCAAAGGTTGGTTTGGAAAATGGTTTAGAAAAATATATATCTGTTTTTTCTTAAGTATGGCACCCGAGTCTCTAACACAAATCCACACTGTAAGTTTCCTGATATTGTGCTTTGTTATATGCTGTATTTCTGGTATCAATTCTGTGTGTTTGGTTTGGATGTGATGTTCAGATATAGAGTGGGTTGCATATGAAATATTTGTCTGCTTTAATGGCTATGTGTTTTTGAGTATGTGTAGGAGTCCTAAATTCTAGTTAAAAGTATACTAGGGTTATTAGAATCAGAGTACGCAGCGTGAGCGTAGTGTTGTAGGTTAGGTTGTATGACTGTTCCTGTAGTTGGAAATTTCAAGGACGAAATTTGTTTAAGGAGGGTAGATTTGTAACATCCCGAAATTGGGCCTAGTAGGATTGGGCCCAATGGGCCTTGAGCGTAGTAGCGTTTAAATTTTTGGAGAATAAGAGATCAGCTTAAATGCAAGTTGGACATATAAGATAAATGATTTTGAAAGGTTAGAGGGCTTCTATGAAGTCCCGGGATCAAACTTTGGCTTTAGGGAAATTTTGGTTTTAGGCAAAAAAACCCTAGGAGTTAGTAGGTAGGCTTTAAGAATAAAATGTGGAGGAAAATGACACAAGTGGAGTGTGTGGTGTAGTGGCAAAGTGACGCCACATAAGGGAGCAAGGGGATGACACCACAAGGAAGGAATGAAGTCCAAGGTTTAAGTGTTGGCTTTAGCATTTTGGTTTTCTTTTTACATGGACCTTAGAATTTGGCTATAGATTTATATTTAGTTGCGCATGGTTTAAGACACAAGAGGAGCTTCTGGCCAGGTGGTTAGCGTGGATTATGCTACAGGGGAGCCTAGGTTCGAATCTCATGAAAAGCAAGGGAGTATTCATTTTGCGAATTGGACGGCAAGAGTTTGAGTTAGATTTAAACTCTACTCACGGAGGGATCCCACATCGGAAAGTTACAAATAAGGAAGGTGAGAAGCTAGCAATATATTTAGCATTCTATGATAGGAGGAAGGATATACCTTGGAGGGCGTTTGGGCACAGGAGTGGTTGGAGCGCGGATTAGCACCAGATTCCTATCAGGTGTGTACTTCTATACTCTAGCTGTAGAGCGGCAAATGCTGTAATGACGGTCACACGACAATAGAAGCCACACGACCGTACGAGCACACGGTGGGGCTTCGACGTGATAGTTGATGTTACCATTAGTATTCTTGTGGGTTCAGGCTGCTTGGGCCGCGATGGGTCGAAGTGGGCCCAATGGGCTGAAGTGGTCCCAATAGGCCCATGGGCCCATATGCTTAAATTGTATGATTGTTTAGTATATATCGAACTAGACTAGGTGAATCTTATATACGTGGCTAGATTTGTGCTAGGTGGGCCACAGAAGCGTGTGGGTCCGAATGGGCCGAAATTGAGTTTTAGGCCAATAGTCCAGTACGACTGAAAATGGTAGTTAAGTCGCTTGATGCGACATTGGGCCTTCTAAAAGGCCATTCTAGGTGCAAAATTACTAATATATCCTTGGTGGTAAATTACCCAAATACCCTTAGAGGGTAAATTACCGAAATACCCCTGGAAGGTAAATTACTGTTATACCCTGAGAGGTTGATTAGCTTGATTGTATGGTATTTGTTATTCTGATTATGATGGTAAATCGTTTCATACGTTATATTTGATATATGATTTGCATACATGTCATACTACATACACGAATTATTATGTCATGACATGTTGCATGGGTTTTGGGATATGAATGAAAAGGGGAAGCGTTCTAGTGTTTTTTGCCACAATTTGATCTGCTGGCTCTGCCACACTCTGTTCTAATGGCCATGCCAAATAATCTGGTGACTTTGTCACAATTCTGGAAATGAGCAACTAACTGCAGCATGACTGCCATCGATGGTATGTAGCGGTGAGGGTCGATTGTAGAAATCCGCATTAGTGTGATTGGCAGGTACGGGTGGTGTGTAGCGGATGGAAATTTAGGTTGGGTTAGGTTTTGCATCATAATGCATTGATTTCTGATTATCTGCTATTCTCTGCTAAAATACTCTGTTTGGGCTTAGGCCCAAATAGCTTTCATAAGCGGAATTATACACTGAGTTTTCGTAAACTCACCCCCTCTTTTTAAATGTTTCAGGGAATCCCTAGTTTGAAGACTTGGAGCCGAGGTGGACTCTGTGGTGGCCATGCATTACTTCTTCCGTAGACAATGTTTTCTTTATGTAAACTTATTTTTAATTGGGTTTCTGTTATGTAAAGAAGGCCTTCGTAACGTAGTTTTGGATTTTGACTTTAATGCTGTTATTATATATTTTATGAACTGTCAAATATGGAGTTTCTAAAATATAAATATTAACAAATGATTTCCAAAATAATGACAAACGGATCACAAGCAATAAATAATTAAACTTGGGATTTTCTTAGAACTACAAATATTATTTTCAAAAGGTCACATTATGGAAGTCCACTAGTTTCGGTTTTCGTATCACAATATAAACTTCTGGAATTAATAGTATTTATAACGTTTTGGTAAGCATCATTTAATCAAGCATGTTTCATTAAATTGAAACAAAACTCAAAATTTTTAAACGATCTCAAGTTTCTTTAAACAACCTTTCCCTGTGACATACCAGATTCGATCGTGGTGTTTAGGCCGGGTTTGGGGTGTTACAATTATGGTATCAGAGCCTAGGTTAAAAAACTCAGCTGTGGGTTTGGATTCAAAAATGTTTTCAAACGATGGTTTGGAAAATGGTTTAGAAAAATATATATCTGTTTTTTTTAGAAGTATGGTACCCGAGTCTCCGGCACCAATCGGCACTGTAAGTTTCCTGATACTTTGCTTTGTTATATGCTGTATTTCTGGTATCAGTTCTGTGTGTTTGGTTTGATGTGATGTTCAGATATAGAGTGGGTTTCATATGAAATATTTGTCTGCTTTAATGGCTATGTGTTTTTGAGTATGTGTAGGAGTTCTAAATTCTAGTTAAAAGTATATTAGGGTTATTGGAATTAGAGTGCACAGTGTGAGCGTAGTGTTGTAGCTTAGGTTGTACTATTGTTCTTGTAGTTGGAAATTTCGAGGACGAAATTTCTTTAAGGAGGTAGATTTGTAACATCCCAAAATTGGGCCTAGTACGATTGGGCCCAATGGGCCTTGAATGTAGTAGCGTTTAAATTTTTAGAGAACAAGAGTTTGGCTTAAATGCAAGTTGGACCTATTAGATAAGTGATTTTGGAAGGTTAGAGGGCTTCTATAAAGTCCCGGATCAAACTTTGGCTTTAGGGAAATTTTGGTTTTAGGCAAAAAAAAAAAAAAACCCGGGAGTTATGAGGTAGGCTTTAAGAATAAAATGTGGAGGAAAAATGACACAAGTGGAGTGTGTAGTGTTGTGGCAAAGTGACGCCACATAAGGGAGCAAAGGGATGACGCCACAAGGAAGGAAGGATGTCCAAGGTTCAAGTCTTGGCTTTTGTATTTTGGTTTTCTTTTTACATGGACCTTAGAATTTGGCTATAGTTTTATATTTAGTTGCGCATGGTTTAAGACACAAGAGGAGCTTGTGGCCAAGTGGTTAGCGGCGTGGATTATGCTACAGGGGAGCCTAGGTTCGAAACTCATGAAAAGCAAGGGAGTATTCAGTTTGCGAATTGGACGGCAAGAGTTTGAGTTGGATTTAAACTCTACTCACGGAGGGATCCCACATCGAAAAAATACAAAGAAGGAAGGTGAGAAGCTAGCTATATATATAGCATTCTATGATAGGAGGAAGGATACACCTTGGAGGGCGTTTGGGCACGAGGAGTGGTGAGCGCGCGGATTAGCACCGCATTCCTATTAGGGTGTGTACTTCTCTCTCTCCAGTCAGAGCGGCAAATCTTTGAAATGCCGGTCACACGGTAATAGTAGCCACACGAGCGTGCAAGCGCACGTGTGGGGCTTCGACACGATAGTTGAGGCCACCATTAGTATTCTTGTGGGTTGAGGCTGCTTAGGCCGCGATGGGCCTAAGTGGGCCGAATGGGCCCATGGGCCTATATGAGTAAATTGTATGATTGTTTAGTATATATCGAACTAGACTAGGTGAATCTTATATACGTGACTAGATTTGTGCTAGGTAGGCCACACGAGCGTGTGGGTCCAAATGGGTCGAAATCAAGTTTTAGGCCCAATAGTCCGGTACAATTGAAAATGGTAGTTCAGTCGCTCGATGAGACATTGGGCATTCGAAAAGGCCATTCTAGGTGCAAAATTACTAATATACCCTTGGTGAGTAAATTATCGAAATACCCCTGGAGGGTAAATTACCGAAATGCCCCTGAAAGGTAAATTACTGTTATACCCTTAGAGGTTGATTAGCTTGATTGTGTTGTATTTGTTATTCTTATTATGATGGTAAATCATTTCATATGTTATATTTGATATATGATTTGCCTACATGTCATACTGGATACACGAATTATTCTGTCATGACATGTTGCATGGGCTTTGGGATATGAATTAAAGGGGAAGCATTCTGGTGGTTTTTGCCATAATCTGATCTGCTCACTCTGTCACACTCTATTTTGGTGGCCATGCCACATAATCTGGTGACTTTGTCACAATTCTGACGATGAGCAGCTAACTGCAGCATGACTGCCATCGATGGTGTGTAACGGTGAGGGTCGATTGTCGAAATCCCCATTAGTGTGCTTGGCAGGTACGGGTGGTGTGTATCGGATGGAAATTTAGGTTGGGTTGAGTTTTGCATCATAATACATTGATTTCTAATTATCTGCTATTCTCTGCTAAAAGACTCTGTATGGGCTTAGGCCCAAATTGCTTTCATAAGCGGAATTATACACTGAGTTTTCGTAAACTCACCCCCTCTTTTTAAATGTTTCAGGTAATCCCTAGTTTGAGGACTCTGTGGTGGCCATGCATTACTTCTTCCGTAAACTTCGTTTTCTTTATCTAAACTTATTTTTAATTGGGTTTCTGTTATGTAAATAAGGCCTCCGTAACGTAGTTTTGGATTTTGACTTTAATGTTATTATTATATATTTTATGAACTGTCAAATATGGAGTTTTCTAAAATATAAATATAAACAAACGTTTTCTAAAATAATGACAAACAGATCACAAGCAATAAATAATTAAACTTGGGATTTTCTTAGAACTACAAATATTATTTTCAAAAGGTCACGTTATTGAAGTCCACTAGTTTCGGTTTTCGTATCACAATATAAACTTCCAAAATTAATAGTATTTATAACGTTTTGCAAGCGTCATTTAATCAAGCCTGTTTCCTTAAATTGAAACAAAACTCAAAATTTTTAAACGATCACAAGTTTCTGTAAACAACCTTTCCCTGTGACATACCAGATTCGGCCGTGGTGTTTAGGCCGGGTTTGGGGTGTTACAAAATCGGCTCACTTTATATCGGTGCATGTAGATTACTCACTGGATATGTTCGCCGAGTTGTATATTACTGAAGTGGTAAGATTACATGGGGTGCCTATATCTATTATCTCGAATAGAGATCTAAGATTTTCTTCGAGGTTTTGGAAGAAGTTGCTGGAAGCCTTGGGTACAAGATTGAATTTTATTACTGCGTTCCATCCTCAAACTGATGGCCAATCCGAAAGAGTGATTCAAGTTCTTGAGGATATGCTTCGATACTGTGTTTTAGAGTTCGAAGGTAGTTATCAGTCGAGTATACAGATGGCACCATACGAAGCTTTATATGGTCGCAAGTGTCGAACTCCCGTGTATTGGAACGAGATTAGTGGGAAGCAAATTTACGGGGTTGATCTAGTTAAAGAAATCGAGGAGAAAGTGAAAGTGATCTATGATAGTCTAGAAGGTGCTTCAGATTGAAAAAAGTCATGCGCGAATTTAAAAAAGAAAGAAATCGAGTTTCAGGTGGGCGATAAAGTATTCTTGAAAGTATCCTCTGGAAGAAAATATTGAGATTTGGTCGAAAGGGCAAATTGAGTCCACGATTCATATGGCCGTATGAGGTTATTGAAAGGATTGGGCCAGTAGCTTATCGGTTAGCTTTGCCGATAGAGCTAGATAGAATACACAACTTGTTTCATGTGTCGGTGTTGTGGCGATATCATTCCGATCCTTTGCATGTGATCCCTCTGACAGAAATTGAGATATGACCAGACATGACTTATGAATAGGTATCAATTAAGATTTTGGCTTCAGAGGTTAAACAATTGAGGAATAAAAGTATAGCCTTAGTGAAGGTGTTACGGAAAAAACACAATGTAGAAGAGGCTACGTGGGAGCCGGAAGAAGCCATGAGAGAACAGTAGCCAAACCTTTTTATCGGTAAGATTTTTAGGGAGGAACATCTCTAAACGGGGGATAGTTGTAACAGCTCGATTTTAGGGCTAGTCAGAACAGTGGTTTCTGGACCATTAATCCGAGGTTAAAGAAAATTTATTTTATGTTATTTTATGTGTTATGGCATAATTATATGAGTGTATCAAAATTTTGGAGCTTTAATTTTAGCAATTGTATGCTTAATTGCTAAAAAGGATTAAATCGCATAAATTGCGAAAGTTTCATTTTACAAGCTAGAAGTGTATAATAGCTATGGAAAATTAAATTGGAGGTCCTTCAAGTGCAATTATGCCACCCTAAAGGCGATGGTCGACCAAGGGAGACAAGGGCATTAAATTGGTTAAAAATTTGGTGATATTAGGTGACTAAAACGAATAAAATAAGATAAAAAAAAAGAAGATTCATCTTTTATTATTCCCATTTCTTCTTCCACCGAAAATTGAAGAGAAAATAGAGGTTTCTGGAGCTCAAACTTTCAGCCAAGCTATACCCTTACAAGTAAGTGACTTTAGAGGTCTTTCTTGATATTTATAAAGGTTGTAATTGAGTAATAAATGCATGAAATGATTGGTTTTGTGAATTGTTATAAGAGAAATAAATGTTTGGCTAGGCTTGTTTAATGAGAAAATGTGATGAAAAATGATTTACGAGCCTAGTGGCAAAATCGTAATTTTGCCAAAGTATAAGGGCAAAACAGTCAATTTTTGTAAAAATAGAAATTTTGAAGTGTAATGAGTTATGTAGTGATTAAATGAGTAAATTTTATTATTATAGATCAAGAAGAGCGCGAAAACAACCATGATTAGGGAAAAGGCAAGGTTACGGACTAAACCGCCAATGTTTGCACTGAGGTGTTAAATAGTTATAGAATATTAAATTGGAGGTCCCTAAGGTGCAATTATGGCCTTAGGAATGTGTTGGCCAGCCATAGGGACAAAGAAATGACAATTTCAAAGGGTAGGTGAGATATTTGGTAGCTGAATTGATAAATAATCATAAAATAAAGAAAGTTACCATCGTTTTTTTTCTATCATCTTCTCCTTCCACCGATTTTTCACTCAAGAATAGGGGTTTGAAAGCTTGAAATTTTCAGCAACTTACACTCCTTGCAAGTAAGTGTTTTTTATAGTCATTTTTTATAATTCTTGTACTTTTGGAACCCTTGTAGCTTAAGCTAACTAATGAGGGGACTATGTTGCAAAATGGTTGAAAGTTTAGGGTTTTTCCATGAGAGCATTCATGTTGATTTCTAAAACTTTATGGAAGAAAATGAATCTTTGTTGTTAAATAAACAACTTTTGTGAAAGGAGTGTCCATGAAAACACCTAAAAAGGACCTTTTTGTAAAGGTTGTAAAATAGGTAGTAAATGTGTGAAATAATTGGTTTTGTGAGTTGCTATAAGAGTAATAAATGTTTAGCTAGGCTTGTTAAAGGAGGAAATTTGATTAAAATCGTTTTACGAGCCTTGGGGCAAAACGATAATTTTGCCAAAATAGGAATTTTGAAATGTTTTGAATAATGTGGTGATTTAATAACTTAAATATGTCAATATGGATCAAGAAGAACGTGGAATCAACCTTGATTGAGGAAAAGGCAAGGTTTCGGACTAAATTCCAAATTGACACATTTTGTATTAAGGTAAGTTGTAAATGATACATCCTTTTTACTTATGTTTTTACATATAAATGTATTATGTGAAAAGTGAATGAATATTATTCATATTTTGAAAGTGAGGAAATTCTCGGATGAACCTTCGGATTAGGAAAATTATAAGGATAAACACTGTATTTATTAGTATTGGTGGGCTGTGTGCGATATCACTGTAATTATTATTATTGGTGAGCTGTGTGTGATACCACTGTTTTTGTTATTATTGGTGGGTTGTGTGTGATACCACTGTATTTATGAATATTGGTGGGCTATGTACGATACCACCATGGATATGTAATTATTTGGTGGGCTGTGTGCGAAACCATCGTATGTTCGGTAGTATTCCAAAGTGTTTATAAAGAAACTTTGACTAAGTGAAGTACATGTGATTTTGTTATGACAAGTGTAGGGTATAAGTACATGTAAATGTGAGCAATGTTTATGATATGTATTTGGGATGTCGTGAGATTCGGAATGAGTAAGTACAACTACAAGGTCCAAAATTGTTCTTGAGTTGTATGTAATGTTCTTGTCGAATAAGTATGTGGTATGGTGTTCATTGTTTACATGTAAACTTACTAAGCTTTATGCTTACTCCCTCTCTTTTCCAATTTCCTTGTAGTTTCGCCAAGCTACCTAAGGGATTTGAAGGACGTCAGAGCTCGTTTCACACTATCAAGCTCTTCTTTTGGGTATAGTAAAGTTTGATTATTTTGAATATGGCATGTATAGGGACATAGTCTTTGTGAAGTGTCATCTTATTTTGGCCAAATGTGTTGGCTTGTCTTGGAAATTGATTCATTTTGTATAAGGCCACGGTTGATGGCTATTACTCATTATTGTTATATGAAAATGATGATGTTTTTTCATGGATGTGCAAATTGCATGGTTGAGTATTTGGTATATTATTGCATTAATAAGTAGGTTGTTTGATGTGGTTATTGTGATGCAAGTAAGGGTGGCAAAAAAGGGGCTTGGTAAATAGCCTTGTTTATGTCCACACGGGTAGACACGCGGGCGTGTTTCTAGACCGTGTGCGACACACAGTTTTCCCCATGGGCGTGTAGTCTAGCCGTGTGTCACCCTACATCCTAAATTTGGCAAAACAAAATGTCCAGTGGTAACCACACGGGCTGAGACACGGCCGTATGTCTCAACCATGTGGAAGACACTGCCATGGAACATGTAACGACCCGAAATTGGGCCTAGTAGGATTGGGCCCAATGGGCCTTGGGCGTAGGAGTGTTTAAAATTTTTGAGAACAAGAGAATGGCATTATTTCAAGTTGGACTTATTAGGAAGTTGATTTTGGAAAGTTACGGGGTCCTAGGAAGTTTTGGGTTCAAGTTGGGCCTTAGTAAAATTTTTGTGTTTAAGCACTTTAAGGAAAAGAAGTTAAGTGGCATCAAGGCTTAAGGAAATAAGTGTGCATTTTGCTAGCACATGGAGTCTATTGGTAAAGGTAGAAAGTGGCGTGTGGAGTGTACTAATGGTCTGAGGTTCGAATCCCATCTATTGCATTTTTGATTAATTTTTGTGCCTTATTTCCAAAGTGTCGGTCAAGGCTTTAATAAGGTAAAGAAGACTTTTTAATTTGGGAAAGATGACTAAGGATTATGGTAAGGAGGAAAGCAATGGAAAAGTAAGTAAAGAAATGAAGGAAAAAGGTAAAAGAAGGGAACATGTTGGCCTATTATGTGGAGGATGTTTTGGAAAGATTATTTTGGGTCAACATTCATCTTTTGGTAAAGATGATACATGGTTTGGGAGGTGTGTTTAGGGAGCATATTCGACCATTAGTATGTGAGTGTGCCGAAAGTTGTTGGCATTTTTGTGCATTTTGAAGACTTTTACATCAAGCATTTTTGGGTTATTTTCTCTCAACTAGTGTTGTCAAATTTCTTTGTGATATTTATTTCTATTCTCAACCCTTTCTTCAGTCTTTGTTTTCCTTCTACCCATAACTGAAACATCAATTTCATCTCATAGCCGAAACTTGGTTTTTGTGGTTGCCGAAGCTTCTTTGCCTTCTCGGGTTTTCGGTTGTTGCAAGGTAGTGTTCTTCCTCTTCTTTTACTTTCTTCTTGTTTCTCTTTTACTCCCTCTTCTAAAACCGATTATTCACCCTGTTCTTTTAACCAAGGTCGAATCTATTCCTTGCTACTTCCATTTTCTTGGTTCTCTTGTTGTGGGCCGAATCGGTAGAGTGTTAGCTTACACTTTTGTCATCTTTCTAGCCTTTGACTTTCGGAAGAGGCTTGGTAAGTAGGTAAGGCCGAATATAGGTGATGGGGGTGTATTATTTGGGCGATTCTTACTCAAGCCGAATAAGATGTGGTTAATATCTGTTCTTGTGTTAATCACTTTTAGGGTATCAAAGTACTTTATCGGAGGGCCAATCGAACACCTATTCCTCATAATAAGAGACTCGGATTGTTGGTGCCGCAGAGAGTATCGTGTTACGGATTCCGAATACGGTGTGTAATCCCATACCCTTCGGAATACATGTTTGAAATGGTGTGTAATCTCATACCTCTCTGTAAGTTTGCATAAAATGTTCTGTTATTCGGTCAAAATACCGAAGAAAACCAGAAATCGGCATCCGTGACCACTCGGGCGTGCGTATATTCGTAGTGGTAACCATATTTTACAATGAAATAGTTTGGTCAGCAGCAGTGACGTCATTTTGAAAAATCACAAAAAATAGGAGAAAGGGAATTAGAAAGTGAATAAGATATCTAATTAAAGCTTACTGTGTCTATTTTTATATGAAAGAAACAGAGTAGGAAACGAAATTTTATATTCTATGATAGTTTAATTTTAGTGAGACTGGTTCTGATTGACTTCGTGGTTCCCTATTTTGTCTTAGAAAAATCGTTTAAAATTGTACAAAGTGAATTATGAGTTATAATTTATATGTATAGATTTCTTAGTGAGTATATTTTCAATAGAAACAAGTGGGAGCAACATATGAAAACTGTACGGTGAGATAATTGAACTTAGGGTAAGAGAGGTCAGAACCCTTGGTCAGTGAAACAAGGGAAACTTTAATGAATAAACTGTACTAAATGGCTAAGCGAAAAGTTCTGGAAAAATTGTAGTAAGAAGATATATGAGTGTAGTTTCAAGGAAAATTTACGGATCTAAATTTTGAGGTTCCTAACTCGAGTTATAGTTACTTTAGTCAATATGACGCAGATGGACAGTTTCAAATTTTATGCCCCAATTAGTAGTTAAGTCCGGGGTTGCGAATTACGAAAATACCCTCAATGGGCCGTTTTTGTCAAAATGCCTTAACGGGCCGGATTGCTTAATTACCTCTAAAAGTGTTGACTTACTAAAATTCCCTTATGGGCCGAATTACCGAAATGCCCCTATGGGCTGATTTACCAAAATGTCCTTATGGGCTGATTTACCGAAATACCCCTATGGGCCGATTTACCGAAATGCCCCTATGGGTCGATTTGTTTAAATGACTTAGTGGGCCAAATTATTATATTGCTTTAATGGGCTGGTTCATAAAAAAGTATTCAATATATTAATGGTTGTTATATATATATATATAGGATATTTTATGTTGTTATGTATGTTGCATCTCTACATATTGCATGGGATGGAAAAATTGAATGAAGAGAAGTGTAGCCTGGTGGCTCTGCCACAATTTCTGATAATGGCTATGTGCCTAGCATATGAATCAATGACTCTATGTCGATCATATTTACCCAAGGCTGTGTGCCGATTTTATTACCGTCGATAGTGGCTATGCCACGTATATTCTATTATTCTGGTGGCTCTATCACAAATATATTAAAAAAAAGCAACTTGCCTGCAAATTGGAGAGACTGGCGGGTGGGTTGACTTGATCCCTACAGGAGAGATTGACTTGTCAGGGGAGAGATTGGCTGGATGGGATGGTTGCATTCATTTCATTTATTTATTATTTTGTAAATGGGCTTAGGCCCAAGATATTTCTAAGCAGGTTCAGGCCCAGTGGATGACGGTAAGGGGATTATGCACTGAGTTCTTGTAACTCACCCCCCTTTTCCTTAACCCATGTAGGTAATGCTCAGTGACGAGGACTTGGGGCCATGGATGGAGGCCATACTTTTGGAATGTGAATTTCGAACTTTAGTAAACTTCTTTTCCGTATTATTTCATCACTTTTACTATTTCGTGTTTTAAATTTGTAATAAGGCCTCTGGGATGTTTTAAATTGCTTTATGTTTTGGTGTATTTATTATTTTGCTTGAATTATTTTAAATGGGGATTTTCTAAAATCATAATAAAGGTTTTACCAAAATAGATTAATAGATGGATTTCATAACAAACTTTTACAAATAAATTAACACGGAAATTCTCTTTCGAATTATCAACAAAATTTTCAAAAGACTCGGATTCTCTTTCAAATTTTCAACGTCGTTTTCAAAAGTCATGGTTTTAAAGTTCACTACCTTGAATTTGATTCATCAAAAGAACCTCTCAAAAATAGCTGGATTTTATCAAATATTTACATCCAAAACTTGTTTACTTAAACACAACCAAATAACGCCTATTTTAGTAAGAATCACAAGATGTTTTATGCTTTCTTCATGTGAAAATCATATTTCCTTTATTCATTTTCTTCATGTAATATACCAGATCCAGTCATAATGCATGGGCCGGGTTTGGGGTGTTACAGAACATGGGCATGTGCCCAGGCCGTGTGAAGTCTGCGCTTGAGTTTAGGAATTTAATTAGCCACACGAGCTGAGAACACGTGCGTGTGTCTTAGCCGTGTGACCATCTGATGTTGCTAACATTAGAAACAGAATGTCAAGGTTTTTGCACACGGGCTAAGACATGGGCGCGTCAAGGCCGTGTGAGGAACATGAGCCATTGACATGGGCATGTGTCAGGCCATGTGAAAACCCTTGTAGGTTCAAATTTGGAAACAAATCCACATAAGCTCAGGACACAAGTGTGTCCCTATATGCTTAGGTCGTGTGAGTTACACGGTCCTTCAACATGGCCATGTTATCAAATCACACGGGTGTGTTGCCCTTTTCACACGAGCATGTGCCCCCATTTTTACTGACATTTTCCAAAGTTTTCTAAAAAACTCGATTTGGTCGCGAATTGTTTCAAAAGTGTGTTTTGGACCTAGTAGGCTCATATTAAGGGTTTTAAAATGATGATTGGAAAGTTTCAATTTGAATGCTCTTTTATGACCCGAAAATGTATGTGAGTATGTGTGTAAGCTAGGTAATGCCTCGTACCCTATTTCAGCGTCAAACACTATAAGTGGTGTTACATTTAGTGGTTACATAGCTATGGTTTAGTCGATTATCGGACTCATCTAGCGTGTGCACGAGTTTAGCTATACATGCCATATATGAATTATGATAGTGTGACGACTCCTGACAATTTAAAATGTATTTTTATATAGTAAATGGATCCCGATGGAGCAGTGGCTGATGATGCAGAAAGTAATGCGCAGCTCCCGCTGAAGGGACCACAGCAGTCGAGAGTGGGCCCGTGACACTGAGTCAAGGTGGAGGGGCTAGAGAAACCTTCCTCCACATGATGAATGTTTGGTATTCGGAGTTTGTTTGTGCAAATCCGAACACTCCACTTCCTCCACCCCTACCTATTCCTCAGCCTACCCCTATAGCTCCCCAAGCTGTAGAAATGGTAAGAAGAGAAAAGCCCCCGATTGATAGAATCCGGAAACAAGGAGTTGAGGAATTTCGAGCTAATAAAGATGATGATCTAGAGAGGGTAGAGTTCTGGTTAGAAAATACCATTAGGGTATTCGATGAGTTGTCTTCCACACCTGAGGAGTGCATGAAGTGTGTGGTGTTACTCCTGCGAGACTCAGCCTATTTGTAACATCCTAAAATCTAGGGGTCTGTATGTAACATCCCAAAAGTTAGGGGTTAGTAGTTTTGTTTAAATCCAGGTTGTGTTCCTTTGGCTTGCTATTTGAGTGTGTTTTGGGCCCTATAGAGGCTTAGGTTCGAGTTTGAGCCTTGGAAAAATTTTGGATTTTTTTGGTCTTTAGTAGAGAGGGCTTTGGAAAGGTAGGACTTAAATTTAATTGCGTGTGTTTAAGAGACACAAGGTGAGCATTTGGTGGAGTGGTTGTGACGTCTTTGGCAGAGCAAGGGGGAAGGAGTTCGAATCCCACTATTGGCAAATTGAAGGATTTTATTTTGCTCAGGAGAAGGCAAGAGGCTGTGTTGGAATCAAACACCGATGGAGAAGTGTTTGAATAAGTCAAATGGTTCAAATGGATGAATGAGAGGGTTTTTAGGAGGAAAAAGAGGAGAAAATCATGGGATTCAAGGGGAAGGAGGAGTTTGGACGAATATGGGGATTGTGGGAAGTGAATTTCGGCTAGGAGTGTTTTGGTGGGCAAATTTCGGCTTTTGGGGAGGGGGGAGTGAAAAATGAAACTTTTTGAGAGTGTATGCCGAAATTCCCTTGTCTTTTAGCATCTTTTTCCTTTTGACATTTGAGACTTCTTCTTAGACGTTTTCTGCTTTCCTCCTTTAAACATTTTTATCCCTATTCTTCATCCACTTGTTTTTTTTTTTTTTTTTGTGCTTCTATTCTTCTTGCTGAAATCTATAGGTGTTATTCTCCCTTTTTGTTTCACCTTTCTTCTCTTGTGCACACTATTGCTGAACCCCACCTACTTTTAATCTTTCTCTTTTCTTTGATCGATAACCACCATACCATTTTGATCCTTGTGGCCGTTTGCTAAGGGCGTTACTTTTTGGGCCGAATTGTTTTCCTCTAGTCGACTTTTCTTTTAGCAAAGGTAATGCCTCTATTTCTTTGGTTGTTACTCTTCTTCTCTTGACTAAATCAGATTTAAACCATCCACTGTCATTCTAAACTCCTTCTTGTTCTCTTTTGGGGTAAGGGCCGTATCAAGTCACCTTTTTGTCGCCGCTCATCAATCTCTTAGCTTTGGTTCCGGAAGTTGTGTGGTAAGTGGGTGTTAGGCCGAATGTGGTTGATGGTGTGGTGCGATTTGATTACTTTTTCTCTAGTCGAGAAGGATGTTAGTAACATTTGTTCTTGTGTCAACTTCTGCTGGGGTCCCGAAGTGCATTATCAGAGGTATAGCCGAACCCCTATTCTTGTGGTGGAAGTCTCAGAGTTTTGGTAAGTGAAATAGATTGTTTGTCAATCGTAGTTCTGAGTTGAAGTTGTAAGGAGGATTTTATTCTAACTGTTAATTGAATGTACTTTTAGGTGCCTCGGGGAGAAGCATGGTTCGTTGTCTGAATCAGGTGTGTACTCACACCATTCTGATTATAGATCGACAAATGCCAAAAAGTCGAAAAGCCGGCTATTGTGACTTTTCGAGTGTGCGAAAGCTTGTAGTGGTAATTCGATATAGGAATCGTTACATTATGTCGTGGAGAGTGTCACGAACACTCTCATGATACCGAGGCCGTAATAAGCCTAACCGGGCCGAAAAGGGCTTACCGGGCCCAATCGGCTATTCAGCCCACATGGACGGAATTGAGGGAAAAGTGTTAAGCAATAAATCCAAATGCGGAATCGGCAAACCTGTAACCAAAACCATTTGATTTGGACCACAAGAGCGTATGGGCTCGATTGGGCCTAAAATGAATTTTAGGCCCAATAGTTCCGTAGAGACCCAAAAAGGGTCCCGAGTCGCTCGATGAGATAGTAGGCCTTCGAAAAGGCCGTCAAAGGCAAAATTACCAAAATACCCTTGAGGGATAAATTATTAAATTACCCTCGATGGGTAAAATGACTGAAATGCCCCTAAAGGGCAAAATGACAAAAATGCTCCTATATGTTATATGGTGATTTTTTATATGTGATTTATAATTGGTATCATATGTTTAATTGTGAAACGTTACATTCATGTGATGTTATGTTGCATGGGGATGGGATTATTTGAAACGAGGAGTGCAAATAGGATAATATGGGTTCTTGACGACTGTGGATCCACCGAAGGCTTTTTAGCAACCGAGCAGCCATGCTACACCGAAAAGTTAGTGCCGCAACCGGTGCTACATAAGGAGTGTAGGGATGGGTGGGTCGATTAAATCCCCATAGGAGTGAAGGGTTGGACAGGAGACGGAGTGCAGGGTTGGTATGGGCATTAATGCATTACACACATGGATTTTTAATATTGAGATGGGCTTGGGCCTAGATAAGTATGATATGTGACTTTTGACATGGGCTAAGGCCCAACCGAGGCTATTCTAGGCTAAGGCCTAATTGCCATCGTTACTATAATGGGCTTCGGCGCGGATTGTTGTGATACATGTTTTGACTGATGAGGGTTGTGCACACTGGGTTTTCGTAAACTCCCCTCTTTTTAATATTTTTCCAGGTATCCCTCAGTAGGCGGTTCGACGTACTGGAGGATTCGGAGGTGGTCACACTACGAGCAGTTTTGGACTTTAGTATTTTACTTATTTTTAACTTGGGTTAATATTTTGGAATAAGGCGTCTCTTAAATTCCGGTTTTAGTTTTCGATTTTTAGTTTATTACGTTTTAAATCTGCTAAACTCTGAATCTTGATTTTCCAAAACAATATCTACTTTCAAAATACTACGCTTTCGTGAATAGGTCGTAAACATCACGTTTTCATAAGTCACTCGTTTTAAGTTAAGCTTCCCCAAATAAACTAGGTTTTAAAATGATAATGTTTTACAAAGAATGATTTCTAATAAACCACGTTTTGAAAATAAGCACATGAAATCGAAGATTTTGAACAGTGGAAATTTTTTTTTTTGAAAAATATAATAACAAACGCAAATTGGGACTTTAGTTTTTAATATCAAGAAAAGTTTTCAATCAGAACCATGGTTTTTCAAAAAACACCTCAATGTGACACGCCAGATTCGGGCCTAACTTCTAGGCCGGGTTTGGGATGTTACATTTAGTGGTATTAGAGCTCGGTTGCAAAACTCGGGCTGTGAAATGGGCTTTAGTTTTTATTTTAAAGATGTTTACAAATGATTTTGAAGTGGTTTTAGAAGATTTTTGTGTGGCACATCGAGTCTCCAACGTCGGACCAAGTAAGTTCTCCTATCTGTTTTAAAATTATTATGCTGTAGATAGTCACTGGGCTTACTTTAGATGATGGACTATATTAAGACTCCTAGTTAGAGTAAGAATGAGGCCCGTAGGAGACTAAAACTGTAGTGAGCTTGCAATTTCGAAAACATCTTTTAACTACTACCTCCATAAAACATTTGTTTAATTACTAGAATAATAAGCTAGATTCATAAAATTTGTAATTCAGATAATACGCGAAGTAATAATGAGTGTTAGAAGGGGTGCAAGAGGCCATGGTAGAGGTCGTGGAAGTGCTAGAGCTGTGTCTTCAGCGTCAGACCACATGCCCGATGTCGAGACGAGAGAAGCACCGCCTTCACCGGTAATCGAGGCAGGGTCATTTGATCGAGCTGTTGGGGATGACGCACTGTTACAGGCAATGCTTCGTATTTTGGAAAGAGCTGCTGGGTCTGTTGAACCTAATACTGGTATTGAGAGTCGTGGGTCGGTTACAGAATGACTCCGGTCCAATGGAGCAGAGAACTTCAAGGGAATTTCTGGTGCGGCCCCAAGTGTGGCAGAATATTGGCTAGAAGCTACTGAAAGAATTATGGACGATCTCGACTGTACGCTGGAACAAAAGCTAAAGGGTGTTGTGTCTTTGCTGAGAGATGAAGCCTACCAGTGGTGGCTTACAGTAAAAGAGGGTACTCATCTAATCGATTGACCTGGGAATTCTTCAAGTCCACATTTCAAGGAAAGTATGTGGGCACTGGTTATGTTGACACTTGTAGGAAAGAATTCTTGAATCTGGTTCAAAGCGATAAGTCCGTGGCTGAGTACGAGGTAGAATTTTTGTGACTTAGTTGGTATGCTCAAGGAATTGTGGCAACGGAGTACGAACGTTGTGTTTGGTTGGAAGATAGCCTCAGGGACAGTCTTCGAGTGTTGATAGCTCCACAAAGGGAGCGTGACTTCGCTGCATTAGTAGAGAAAGCTAAGATAGCCGAGGACGTGAAGCGCACTGAGCGTCTAAGTAGGGAACGGGAAAGGGGCAGAAACAAGAGGGAGTATGAGCATTCTGATTCTGATCAGACATTTAAGAGAAGGGCTAGAGTAGACGGGCTAGTTAGAGTTGGGCCCCTTGTTGCTACTACTGGGTTACCACCTTGTGTTACTTGTGGGAAAAGGCATGTGGGCGAGTGCTGAAAAAAGATAGGGGCTTGTCTGAGTTGTGGCTCCATGGATCATTATCTCAGAGAGAGTCCCAGAAGACCGGATCAGAGGTAGGCTTTCGGTAGGGGTGATGTACAGCCACTAAGGGGTGGACAACAGCCGCTTAGAGGCCGTGGGCATGCAAGGAATGGGAACGGTTTGGGCCGTGGAGCTCCAGGTGGAGGTGCTGGTCATGCGGAGGCGAGGTAGCCAGCATTGGTTTATACAGCACGTCGTCGTAAGGGCAGAGACACTCCAGATGCGAATACTGGTATGTGCTTTACCCGTAACGTGTTATTTACCTAGGTTGCAATTAGGACTAGAGTACGTAGCAGAAGCATAGTGGTACAACCGGTATTGTGTGACTATTAGATAGTTGGAAATTTTGAGGACGAAATTTCTTTAAGGAGGGTAGAATGGTAACATCCCAAATGTTAGGGGTTAGTAGTTTTATTTAAATCCAGGTTGTGCTCATTTGGCTTGCTATTTGAGTGTGTTTTGGGGTCCTATAGAGGCTTGGGTTCGAATTTGAGCCTTAGAAAAATTTTGGATTTTTGTGGTCTTTAGTGGAGAGGGCTTTAGAAAGGTAGGAAATAAGTTTAATTGCGTGTGTTTAAGAGACACAGGGTGAGCATTTGGTGGAGTGGTGGTGGTGTCTTTGGCAGAGCAAGGGGGAAGGAGTTCGAATCCCACTATTGGCAAATTGAAGGATTTTATTTTGCTCAGGAGAAGGCAAGAGGCTGTGTTGGAATCAAACACTGATGGGGAAGTGTTTGAATAACTCAAATGGTTCAAATGGATGAATGAGAGGGTTTGTAGGAGGAAAAAGGGCAGAAAATCGTGGGATTCAAGGGGAAGGAGGAGTTTGGCCGAATATGGGAATTGTGGGAAGTGAATTTCAGCTAGGAGTGTTTTGGTGGGCATATTTCGGCTTTTTGGGAGGGGGAGTGAAAACCAAAACTTTGTGAGAGTGTATGCCGAAATTCCCTTGTGTTTTAGCATCTTTTTCCTTTTGACATTTGAGACTTCTTCTTAGACATTTTTTTACTTTCCTCCTTTAAACATTTTTATCCCTATTCTTCATCCACTTGTTCTTCTTTTTTTTTTTTTTTGTGCTTCCATTCTTCTTGCTGAAATCTATAGGTGTTATTCTCCCTTTTTGTTTCTTTTTTCTTCTCTTGTGCACACTATTGCCGAACCCCTCCTACTTTTAATCTTTCTCTTTTCTTTGATCGATAGCCACCATTCCATTTTGATCCTTGTGGCTGTTTGCTAAGGGTGTTACTTTTGGGGCCGAATCGTTTTCCTCTAGTCGACTTTTTTTTTAGCAAAGGTAATGCCTCTATTTCTTTTTTCGTTACTTTTCTTCTCTTGACTAAATCGAATTTAAACCATCTATTGTTATTCTAGACTCCTTCTTGTTCTCTTTTAGGGTAAGGGTCGTATCAAGTCACCTTTTTGCCGCCGCTAATCAATCTCCTAGCTTTGGTTCCTGAAGTTGTGTGGTAAGTGGGTGTTAGGCCGAATGTGGTTGATGGTGTGGTGCAGTTTGATTACTTTTTCTCTATCGAGAAGGATGTTAGTAACATTTGTTCTTGTGTCAACTTCTGCTAGGGTCCCGAAGTGCGTTATCAGGGGTATAGCCGACCTCTATTCTTGTGGTGAAAGTCTCAGAGTTTTGGTAAGTGAAATAGATTGTTTGTCAATCGCAGTTCTGAGTTGAGGTTGTAAAGAGGATTTTAGTCTAACTGTTAATTGAATGTACTTTTAGGTCCCTCAGGGAGAAGCGTGGTTCATAGTCCGAATCAGGTGAGTACTCAAACCATTCTGATTATAGATCGACAAATGCCGAAAAGCCGAAAAGCCAGCAATTATGAGTTCTCGAGCGTGCGAACGCTCGTAATTGTAATTCGAGATATGAACCGTGACATTAAGCCGTGGAGAGTGTCACGAACACTCTCACGATACTGAGGCCGTAATGAGCCTAACCAGGCCGAAACAGGCATAGCGGGCCCAATGGGCTACTCGGCCCACATGGGCAGAATTGAGGGAAAAGTGTTACGTAATAAATTCGAATGCGGAGTCGGCAAACCTAAAATCAAAACCATGAGATTTGGGCCACACGAACGTGTGGGCCCGATTGGGCCTAAAATTCATTTTAGGCCCAATAGTTCCGTAGAGACCCAAAGAGGGTCCCGAGTCGCTCGATGCGATAGTAGGCCTTTGGAAAGGCCGTCAAAGGTGAAATTTCCAAAATACCATTGAGGGGTAAATTACTGAATTTCCCTCGATGGGTAAAATGACTGAAATGCCCCTGAAGGGCAAAATGATGAAAATGCTCCTATATGTTATATGGTTATTTTTTGTATGTGGTTTATAATTGCTATCATATGTTTAATTGTGAAACGTTGAATTCATGTGACGTTATTTTACATGGGGATGGGATTATTTGAAAAGGGAAGTGCAAATAGGTTAGTGCCGCAACCGGTGCTACATAAGGAGTGTAGGGATGGGTGGGTCGATTAAATCCCCGTAGGAGTGAAGGGTTGGATAGGAGACGGAGTGCAGGGTTGGTATGGGCATTAATGCATTGCATATATGGATTTTTAATATTGAGATGGGCTTAGGCCTAGATAAGTATGATATGTGACTTTTGACATGGGCTAAGGCCCAACCGAGGCTATTCTGGGCTAAGGCATAATTGCCACCGTTACTGTAATGGGCTTCGGCCCGGATTGTTGCGATGCATGTTTTGACTGATGAGGGTTGTGTACACTGAGTTTTCGTAAACTCACCCCCTCTTTTTAATATTTTTCCAGGTAACCCTCAGTAGGCGGTTCGGCGTACTAGGGGACTCGGAGGTGGCCACACTACAAGCAGTTTTGGACTTTAGTATTTTACTTATTTTTAACTTGGGTTAATATTTTGTAATAAGGCCTCTCTTAAATTCCGGTTTTAGTTTTGGATTTTTAGTTTATTATGTTTTAAATCTACTAAACTCTGAATCGTGGTTTTCCAAAACAATATCAGCTTTCAAAATACTACGCTTTTGCAAATAGGTCGTAAACATCACATTTTCATAAGTCACTTGTTTTAGGTTAAGCTTCCGCAAATAAACTAGTTTTTAAAGTGATAATGATTTACAAAGAATGATTTCTAATAAACCACATTTTGAAAATAAGCACATGAAATCGGAGATTTTGAACAGTGGAAAGTTTTTTTTGAAAAATAATAATAACAAACGCAAATTGGGACTTTAGTTTTTACTATCAATAAAAGTTCTCAAACGGAACCATGGTTTTTCAAAAAACACCTTAATAGGACAAGCCAAATTTGGGCCTAACTTCTAGACCGGGTTTGGGGTGTTACATTGTAAATTTGTGCAATTGCATGTTATGCTGGCTCTGTGTGTTGTTTAAGGGGTGTTTGGGGGCCTTAAGAAGACCTGGGCTTGAGTTTGGGCCCTGGTAAAATTTTGGTTTTTGGGCACTTAAGGGGAGAAGGTTGTTGGCGGCAGGGCTTAAGAGAAAAGGTTGGTAAATTGCTAGCACAAGAGGAGCTAGTGGCAAGGTGGTGTGGCGTCACTTGTAGGAGCAAATGGGGAGGAGTTCGAATCCCATCTGCTGCAACTCATTTATTTTTGTGCTAAGCAGGTGAAGGTAATAGATTTCAGCTTGGACTCTGCAAGAGGAGTTGAAGACTCAGTCAAAGAAATTTGGATGAGTGATGGAGAGGGGTTTGAAGAGTAAATCACGGAGAAAATTATGGAGTGAAGGGAGAGGGAGTAGTGGCCGAATTTAGGGAAGTACAAGGGAGGGGGAATTTCGGTCAAGAGGGGTCTTTTGGGTTAGTAGTGCATTCGATTTTGGTAGGGTGTGTAGGTGCCGAAATTCTTAAGCTTTTTGTTGAGCATTTGTGCGTTAGGGGCTTCTTTTGTTAATGCCATTTTGTGCATCTTTTCTTGCCGAAACCTTGACCATTGAGTGACTTTTTCTCTTTTCTTTTCTCATCTTTTCTTTGGTCATTCTCTCCTCTTTGTTAGTTGACAAGCACTTGTTGGTCGAATCCCTCTCTAACCCTTTTTCTCCAAGTAGCCAAATCTTTTTAACACTTCATCTACTCTTTCTCTGCGTGTTTTACCACCTTCTCCCTTGGCCGAATCTGGTAAGTAGGTTCCTTCCCTTCCTCTCATTCTCTCTTTCATGGCCAAATGTATAAACCTCACCATTTGTTTGCTAAGTTTCACCACTAACCGAAACTCCTTCTTCCCTCCTTCTTTCTCCTCGTGATTTTCTCTTGTAGTTGCTTAAACAGAGTTGGCTGAATCTTTCTTTCTCACTCGACTCGCCTGTAATCAGGGTAAGGTGATTCTTTCTCTTCTTTCATTTCATTTCGTTCTTATCTCTTCCATAGCCGAAGTGGCTATTCCATTTTCTTTTTGTTCCCAACTAATCACTTCTCTGTCTCTCTCAACATGCCATAGCCGAACCTGTCTGGGTTCATTTCCCTTTTGATTTAGGACGATTGTGCTTAGGAGCAAGCAACTCTTTTCTCTGCCCTCTAATCGTTCGAACTTTAGGAGGTGGTGGTAAGGGCCGAAACCCCTTGTGCCGTTTTCACTGTGGTACTTTACTTATCGGGTTTTCATCATGGATGGAAGTGATAACCAATTGAAGGGGGTAACGCTAGGGGAATCTAAGAGGAGTGGTCTCGTAACCCCTGCTACCAAGTTCAAACGTAGGGCGGTGTCAGCAGTACGAGATTTCCCGCCAGGTTGTGGATAGGAGTCGACATCTGGTGCGGATCAGCAAATCGTGGTTGTTCGCGATTGTTAGGGTAAGCGTTGTAAATCGTTTGATTTAGATGAGGATTAAGATCTCGCTTTTTGTTAGTTAATTGTGCGATATGTTGGCATAGGTGACGGCGATCAGGAGGGTGTAATTCTCTACGTAGTCAGGTGTGTAATTTCACATCGTAACCATGTAGTTTCGTATTACGCTATGATGTTGGTAAAAGCCGTAACCCCGTTAACCGTATGTTTGATAAACTGGAATCATGAGTGGAACTGATTAACTCGCTTAAAGTTTTAGAATTTGCTAAAATCAGTGTTTGCTAGTTGATTTACGAAAATGCCTTTATTGGGCCGATTTACCAAAATGCCCTCTTTGGGCCGATTGTGTGTTACATTATGTTTGGATATATTGATATGAGTGTTGCATTTTATCATGTTGCGTGGGGTGGGATATTGAATGAAGAGCAGTGTAGCCTGGTGGCTTAGCCACAATATATATATGTATAAACTTGTAATTATGACTCTGGTGGCTCAGCCACAAATATCCTATGTTGAGTAGCTTGATTGCATACTTGGTGTGAGCGGCGGGGTGGGTTGATTTGATCCCTACAGGTGTGATTGGCCGGTCGGGGGTGTGTTGGATGGATGGGTTGGGCTGCATTAATTTATTAGTTGCACTATCATGCTTAGAGGGCTTAGGCCCAATTTATTGTCTTATAGGTTCGAGCCCAGTTGGTGACGGTAAGGAGATTACATACTGAGTTCTTGTAACTCACCCCTCTCTCTTTAACCTTGCAGGTAATGTTCAGTAGTAAGGACTTGGAGCCATAGATGACTCGGTGGAGGCCATACTTTAGGAACATTGTTTACAAACTTTAGGAAATTCTCTTTCAAGTTTAATGATTTGTAATAAGGCCTATGGATAAATTCTCTTTCAAGTTTTCATTAATAACTGTTGATTTCATAAATACGGGATTTTCTTAAAACATAATTAATCGTTTTTAAAAAACATCACGTTCTCGGAAGTACTCATGGATGGTGTTTTTTACACAGCGAAATCGTTATATTGCTTAAATAGTAATATCTTCATAAAAAGGGCAATATATAAATCGGGTTTTATAAATAAGCAACGAAACTCAGAGTTTTCTAAAAAGAACCGCAACATTTTCAGCAAGCAACTTTTCTAAAGAATCGCTTAGCTTTGCAACATCCCTTCAATGTGACACGCCGGATTCAGGCCTAACTTCTAGGCCGGGTTCGGGGTGTTACACTATCAATGGTGGAACATCCTTGTGTCAATTGTACCAAGGGAGAGGATAACTTGGGAAATCTTCCAAGAAGAGTTCCGTAAAAAGTATATTAGCCAGAGCCTTATAGACCAGAAGAGGAAGGAATTTTTAGAATTGAAACAAGGTTGAATGATAGTAACGGAGCCTAAGTGTGAGTTCATGAGGCTCAGCAAATATGCTCGGGACTGCGTATCCACCGAAGCCATAATGTGCAAAAGGTTTGAGGACAGATTAAGTAAATATATCTGGTTGATTGTTGGTATTATAGAATTGAAAGAATTTGTTGTGCTAGCAGAGAGAGCTTGCAAGGCCGAGGAATTGGCCAAAGAGAACAGAAAGACTATGATTGAGTTCTGAGATGCAAGGAAGAGGCTGATGAGTAAGTCGTTTCAATCTCAATCAAAGAGTTCTAAGGAAACAAATCCTCGGATGACCATTTCATCTGAGTATTCTCACTGAAATCATGGTAAAACATATTCGGACTCTAGAGTGCAAGCCACCTCGATGGCAAGTGTGGGTAATGTGATGTCTAATAAAACCAAGTGTCAGAGATGTGGCAGACAACATATTGGAGAGTGTTGGGGAAAAACTGAGCTTGTTACAAGTGTGGTTATCAAGAACATTTTATCAAAGACTGTCCTGAGATGGATGAGAAAGATAGAAAGCAAGATGTACGAGTGAGTAATGCTCCTTCTAGAGGTAGACAACAGAAGAACCCGGGAAGTGGGGTTAGCAGTAGGGGTGCACCTAGAGATTCCACCATGAGATCAGAGGGTAAATCTCCTGCAATGACATATGCCATTCACGCTCGCGAAGAGGCATCATCCTTGGATGTGATTACGGGTACTTTTTCTCTTCATGATATCTCTATTGTTGCTTTGATTGATCCAGGGTCTACCGATTCCTATATTTGTATGAAATTGGTGTCTAGCATGGGTATGCTTGTTGAGTCTATAGAATTCATAATAAAAGTGTCAAACCCGTTAGGAAAGCATGTGATAGATGACAAAGTGTGTAGAAATTGTCCCTTGATGATTAGAGGCCATTGTTTTCCAACTAACCTCATGCTATTACATTTTGATGAATTTGATCCAATTCTTGGCACGGATTGGTTGACTGTACATAATGTGTTAGTAAACTATGGTAGTAAGTTTATTTAAATGAGATGTGAAAATGGGAATATTATTCGGGTTGAATCAGGTGAACCAGATAGCTTACCTGTATTGATTTCTTCTATGACTGCTGAAAAATACGTGAGAAAAGGGTATGAGTCCTATCTTGCATTTGTGTTGAATACCCTAGAGTCAGAAGTAAAGATTGAGTCAGTGCCTGTGGTATGTGAGTACTTGGACGTGTTTCTGGAGGAGTTACCTGGATTGCCTCCAATTAGAGAAGTCGAGTTTGGTATTGAGTTGGTCCCTAGTACATCACCTATTTTGATTGCCCCATATAGAATGGTACAGTTGGAATTAAAAGAGTTGAAGGCTTAGTTACAAGAGTTATCGGATAAGGGTTTTACAAGACCGAGCTATTTTCCGTGGGGTGCTCTCGTACTTTTTGTGAAAAAAAAGGATGGATCGATGAGGCTATGTATAGACTATCAATAGCTCAACAAGGTGACGGTTAAGAACAAGTATCCTTTACCAAGTATCGTTGATTTGTTTGACCAATTGAAGGGAGCCACAGTGTTTTCTAAGATAGACCTGAGGTCCGGTTATTATCAGTTAAGAGTGAAGGAACAGGATGTACAGAAAACTGCATTTTGGATGAGATATGGCCATTATGAGTTCCTCGTCATGCCCTTTGGCTTGACAAATGCTCCTGCCGTATTTATGGATTTAATGAACTGTATTTTCTGACCGTACTTGGATAAGTTTGTAGTTGTTTTTATTGATAACATATTAATTTATTCTCGGGATGAGAGTGAGCACGCGAAGCATTTGAGAACTATTTTGCAAACTTTAAGAGATAAACAGTTGTATGTCAAGTTTAGAAAAAGTGGGTTTTGGCTCCGAAAGGTCAGACTCCTAGGACACATTGTGTCGGGTGATGGAATTAGAGTTGATCCGAGTAAGATCTCGACTATTGTTGAGTGGAAACCGCCGAGGAATGTAACAGAGATTAGAAGCTTTTTAGGTTTAGCGAGTTACTACAAACGGTTTGTTAAAGGATTCTCTATGATTGCTACACCAATTACGAGGTTGCTACAGAAAGATGCTAAGTTCGAATGGACAGAGAAGTCCCAATAGAGTTTTGAGAAACTAAAAGTATTATTAACTGAAGCCCTAGTTTTAGTGCAACCGGAACCAGGAAAGGAATTTGTGGTGTATAGTGATGCATCCTTAAATGGATTGGGGTGTATACTTATGCAAGAAGGCAAGGTGATAGCTTATGCCTCGAGACAGCTGAAGCCACATGAGAAAAACTATCCAACTCATGATTTAGAGTTGGCTGCCATAGTGTTCGCACTGAAGATTTGGAGACACCATTTGTATGGAGAGAAATCCCGAGTATTCACTGACCATAAAAGCCTAAAGTATTTGATGACTCTAAAGGAATTAAACATACGGCAGTGAGATGGTTAGAGCTGATAAAGGATTATGAGTTGATAATTGACTATCACCCTGGAAAGGCGAATGTGGTCGCCGATGCTTTGAGTAGGAAGTCATTATTTTCCTTGAGGGCTATGAATACTCAGTTGCCTGTGACTAATGATGGTTCAGTTTTAGCCGAGTTGAGAGTGAAACCAATGTTTTTGCAAGAGATTTGCTAAGCTCAAAAAGGTGATAAAGAGTTGCAAGCTAAGATAACTCAGTGCGAGACGGGTATAGAATCATATTTTTAGATTGGTTCAGATGGCTGTTTAATATTTCGAGACAGAATTTGTGCACCAAAAAACACCGAGCTTATTCAGAAGATTTTGTATGAGGCACATAGTAGTTGTATGTCTATCCATCCGAGTAGTGTGAAATTGTATAATGACTTGAAGAAAATGTATTGGTGGTCGGGGATGAAAAGAGACATCTCATAGTTTGTCTCTAAATGTTTAATTTGCCAACAAGTGAAGGCTGAACACCAAATACCTTTGGTTTTACTTCAGCGTGTGATGGTTCCCAGGTGGAAATGGGACCGTATTACCATGGATTTTGTGTCTAGTTCGCCGTTGACATCAAAGAGGAAAGATGCTGTATGGGTTGTGGTTGATAGGCTAACTAAGTCGGCTCATTTTATACCAGTGCGTATCAATTATCCACTTGAGAAATTGGTCGATCTGTATGTTTCTGAAGTTGTGAGACTTCATGGAGTACCTTTATCGACCATTTCGGATAGAGATCCGAGGTTCACATCACGATTTTGGTAAAAGTTGCAAGAAGCTTTAGGGATGAAACTGAATTTTTGTAACAGCCCACTTTTGGGGCTAGTCAAAGTAGTGGTTTCAGAACCACTAATTCGAGGTTGGATAAATTATTTTTAATATTATTTTATGAGTTATGGCTTGATTATATGAATGCATAAAAATTTTGATGCACTAATTTTAGTGATTGTATGCTAAATTGTGAAAAAAGGACTAAATCGCATAAAGTGCGAACAAGTTAGAGGTGTTAAATAGCTATAGGACATTAAATTGGAGGTCCTTAATGTGCAATTAGGCCTTCCTAAGGGTGATGGCCGGCCAAGGGGACAAGAGAATTAAAATTGGTCAATGTTTGGTGACATTAGGTGACTAAATGAATAAAATAAGATAAAATAAAGAAAAGGCTATCATCTTTTCATTTCTTTTCTTCTTCCACTGATTTTTACACTCAAGAAAGGGCTATGGGAGCTTGAAATTTCAGCAACTTATCCTCCTTGGTAGTAAGTGTTTTTGATGGTTATTTTTGATAATATTTGTACTTTTGGAACCCCTAAAGCTTAAGCTAACTAAAGAGGGGATTATTTTGCAAAATGGTTGAAAGTTAGGGATTTTCCATGAGAGTTCTTATGTTGTTTTCTGAGTTTTTATGGAAGAAAATGAGTCTTGGTTGTTAAATAAACAATTTTTGTGAAAGGTGTTTCCATGAAATCACCTAAAAAGACCTTTTTGTAAAGGTTATGAAATAGATGATAAATGTGTGAAATAATTGAAATATTGAGTTGTTGTAAGAGGGAATATGAATCGGCTAGACTTGAGTGTGTGGAAAAATGAACACATTTCATTTTACGAGCCTAGGGGTAAAATCGTAATTTTGTAAAAGTCTAGGGAAAAATGGTCATTTTTGCCAAAATAAGAATTTTGGAGTAATTTGATTAATGTGATTGTTTAATGAGCTAAATATGTCATTATAAATCAAGAAGAATGTGGAATCAACCTCGACTAAGGAGAAGGCAAGGTTTCGGACTAAACCGCAAATTGACATATTTTGTATCGAGGTAAGTTTATGTGTAAACGATAAATCCTTATTACGTATATTTTACCTATTAATGTATTTTGTGGATGTAATTGATTATTGGTGAGATTTATTGAAAATAGTGGAAAATGAGAACACTCTCGGATGCACATTCGGAATAGAAATATGGGTACGGATGAATATCCGTATATATGTAAATTTTGGTGGGCTATGTGCGATACCACCTTGTTGTTTATTAACGATGGGTTGTGCGCAATACCATCATATTTATTGTCATTGGTGGGCTATGTGCGATACCATCGTAGACATGTGATTATCGATGGGTTGTGTGCGATACCACCTCGTTAATTATAAATGGTGGGTTGTGTGCGAAACCACCGGGAATCTTGTATCATTCCGAAGGGTTCATCGAGAAACTTGTCAAAGTGAAATAACATGTGGCTTTGTGGTGTTAAGTGTAGGTATAAGTGCAAGTAAATGTGAGTAATGTTTATGATATGTTTTTGGGATGTGGTAAGGTTTGAAATGAGTAAGCATGATTATAGGGATATGAATTATTTTTACTTAGTATGTAATGCTTTTGATTGATAAGTATGTGGTAAGATGTTTATTGTTTACATATAGACTTATTAAGCTTAAAGCTTACTCCCTTTCTCTTTTCCCTTGTTTTATAGCGTCGAAGGGCCAGCTCGGGATTCAGAGATAATCAGAGGATCACCCACACTATCAACACATCCTGGTGTAGTTAGATTTAGCATTTTGAGTATGGCATGTATAGGGACTAGACTTAGTTGAATGTCATATTGTTTTGGCCAAATGCTTTGGCTCATTCAAAGATGAATTCTTTTGTATAAGGCCATAGTTGATGGCTCTTTTTTATTAATCTATAAATTGATGAGGTTATTCAAGAATGTGTAAGTTGCATGGATGATTTACTTGGTTTTACTATGTTTGTATGAGTTGGGGTGGTAGAAAGAGCTTGGCATTAACCTTGTTCTTGTCCACACAGGTAGGCACACGGGCGTGTGTCTAGACCGTGTGTGACACACGGTCAGCCTCATGGGCGTGTGGTTAGGCCGTGTGTCCCTCTGCATGCTAGGTTCGCAAGTCAGTGTACTTAGTAGTAGCCGCACAGGTGGAGACACGGTTGTGTGCCTCAATCATATGGAAAACATGGCCATAGTACATGGGCGTGTGCCCAGGCCGTGTGAAGTCTGCACCTGAATTAGGAATTTAATTTGCCACAGTCGAAAGACACAGGCGTGTGCCTTGGCCGTGTGACATTTATGGGGTGATGACGTCAGAAACAGAATGCCAAGTTTTTTGCACACGGGCTAAGACACGGGCGTGTCATGGCCGTGTGAGGGACACGAGCCATGGACACGGGCATGTGTCCCACCGTGTGAAAACTCCTGTAGGTTCAAATTGTGAAATAAATCCACACAGGTGTGGAACACGAGCATATGATATGCCACACGGGTGTGCCCCTTCCTCTACACGGGCGTGTAGACTGTTTGATGAAAATTTTCTAAGTCTTTCTAGAGATATTTAAAAGAATTCAATTTAATTCCAAACCATTCCTAATGTATATTTTGGGTCTCGTAAGCCCGTAATAGAGATAACATGAATGCAAATGAAAAGTTTAAAATTTGGACAGAAATTCATGTCTAGATTTTGTATGAATGCTTCTGTGTAAGACCAGTAATGCCTCAAACCCTGTTCCAGCATCGAATACAGGTAAGGGGTGTACATTTAGTGGTATCAGAGCTATGATTTAGTCAGCTCTTGGACTACCGTAGCGTGTGCGTTAGTATAGCTATACATGCCATAAATATATATATTGATAGTGTGGTGACTCCTAACAATTTTAAACTGGGTTTTCGTATAGTAAATGGATCCCGATCGAGCTGCTACTGATGACGCTGCTAGTAATTTGCTGGCTCCTGCGCAAGGGACCGCGCCTGTAGAAAGTAGACCTAAGACTTTGGGTCAAGGAGAAGAGGCTTGGGAAACTTTTGTCCACATGATGAGTAATTGGTACATTGAGTTTGTACGAGCAAACCCTAATGCTCAACCTCCTCCACCCCCACCTATACCTCAGCCAGTCCCCGTGGCTCCTCAAGGTATAGATTTGGTAAGAATGACCAAACCCCTAGTCGATAAGATTCAAAACTAAGGGCCGAGGAATTTAGAACCAACATAGATGACGACCCTGAGAAAGCAGAGTTTTGGCTCAAAAATTCTATGAGGGTGTTTGATGAACTTTCTTGCACATCCGAGGAAAGCTTAAAATGTGTTGTGTCATTACTGAGGGACTCGGCATACCACTGGTGGAAAACACTAACATCTGTAGTTCCAAGAAAGAGAGTAACATGGGACTTCTTCTTAGAAGAGTTCCCAAAGAAGTACATAAGTCAGCGATTCATTGATCAGAAACGGAAAGAGTTTCTTGAATTAACGCAAGGTAAAATGACTGAGGCAGAGTATGAACGTGAATTCATCAGACTTAGTAAGTATGCGCAAGAGTGTGTGTCTACAGAAGCTATTATGTTCAAGAGGTTAGAAGATGGGCTAAATGAGGATATTAGATTGCTAGTTGGGATCTTGGAGTTGAAGGAATTCATAGTACTGGTCAATAGAGCTTGCATGGCTGAAAAGTTGAATAAAGAAAAGAGAAAAGCTATGATTGAGCCTCGAGATGCAAGGAAGAGGCCGATGAGTAAGTCGTTCCAAACTCAATCAAAGATGTCCAAGGAAACAAACCCTTGGATGACTGTTTCAGCTGGATATTCACACCGAGATCGTGGTAACACATATTCAGGCTCAAGAGTTCAAGCCGCCTCGATGGCAAGCGTGGGCAATACAAAGCAAAATAAACTGGAGTGTCTAAATTGTGGTAGAAGACATACTAGGGAGTGTTGGGGAAACAATTGAACTTGCTACAAGTGTGGCTCACCAGACCACATCACTCGAAACTGTGCTAAGAAGGATGAGAAAGACAGAAAATAAGAAGTAAGAGCGAGCAATGTACCTTCGAGGGTGTAACACCCCAAACCCGGCCTGGACGTTATGGCCGAATCTGGCGTGTCACATTGAAGTATTTTTTGAAAACCAAGTTTTCATTGAAAACCGTCATTAATATTAAAAACTAAAGTTTTAGTTTGTGCGTGTTCAATTGCAAAATGTGGTTTATTGGAAAGTTAATCACTTTTAAAAACGTTATTAACTTCGTTAAAAATCTATTTTAGTTGCGGAAGCTAAATTAAGGTGAAGAAGTTTAAAACGTATGTTTTTAAAAAAAAACTGTAATTGGGTTGAAAACCTGTCTACGTCTAACAGATATAGAACGTAAGAAAATCCCAAATCTAGAGTTAAATCCAAAGAGGTCTTATTACAGAAATTAAAACCCAAAATGAAATTTAAAGCATTTATAATGTAACGCCCCAAAAATCCCGAAATTTTAAATTTCTGTGCATTGAAGTTGGTATGTATGAGTAGCACTTATATTAATTTTAAGGTATTATCAGGATTATTTGACATCTTAGTGATAGGGAAGACCATAGGGAAAAATTTATTTTTCTTGTTTTAGTGGACCCTAGTCTCAAGCATTAGGCCTCTTAAGCAGATTAAGAGAAAATAGGACACAAATGGGCTTGTGGTCCAGTGGCAAGTGGCGTCACTTGGGGAGCTATAAAGTGTCGTGTTGTCAGCTAAGGAGGTCCAAGGTTCGAGCATTAGGAGTTGTATTTTTGGAGTGTGTTATTTTGCATAGGTGGACGACCAGAGTTGTGTTGAATATGAACTCTTGTGTTGGAGTGTTTGAGTGGCAAGGGGAACTGATAATGGAGGGAAATTCGGATAAGGCCAAGGTGTTATCAGGGAGGAAAGTTAGGAGATGAGGAGGGGGAAGAATTTGTGCCGAATGGGACTGTGGGGGAAGGAGTATTCAGCTTGTGGCTATAAAAGGAGATGGTCGAATGATTTGAAAGGTTCTTTGAGCTTTCATTAGTTTTTCTTTTTCCCCCTTAATCGGTTTTCCTATAGCCGAATTCTCCCTATTGCCGAAATCTCCTATAGCCGAACTCTTTTTGCCTAATTCTCTCATATCCAAACTCTCCTATTGTCAAATTGCCATCAGCCTTCCTTACCGAAATTCCTATTTGTGCCAAACCCTTGTTGTTTACCTTCATCACATATCGATTATTATCTACTATCGGTCAAGGTTAAAAGTCGAATTTAGGCCGCAGGATCAAAAGTGGATTTGGTAAGTAATCGGTTGACCTATTTTGTACGTTTTGCTAAAAGACGAAGGGCTATCTAACTTTTCCTGTTGTTAACTCTGTGGTAACAAGGATAAGGTTCAAAAATTGCAAGCGTGGTAGGATCGTTAGTAAGGGTAAGTGTACTCAACTCAATTGTGGTTTAAGTGAATGGTCGAATGTGTGTATGGTCTATAGGGGTGACTTCTGTGGATTATGAGTCACTCAGATTTTGGTGGTGTATGTATGAATGTAGATCTAGGGGATACTCCTGATTAGTAGCTAAGGAAGGGCTATTAGAACCCGGTGGCACACGGTAAGGTTACGGTAAGGTTTCAGGTTTTGGTAAATGTTTCGATTTAGTGATTGATTGAAGGTTGGTTGGTTGTAGGTTCAAGGCTAAGGATTGTATAGCATGTTGCAGTAACTAGATGTGTACAAACACTATACACACATGATATCGACAATGTCGAAAAGCCGAAAATTAGAAAGTGGCTAAATGGGCCTAGTGGGCCCTGAGGCTAAGTTTGATGAAATTGTTTGGTTGGTTATACGAATTGAGCTAGTCATGCCTGGTACATGATCTGGAATTATTTTGGGCCCAATAGGCCATATGGATGAGATTTGGGCCTAATGGGCCATAAGGATGTGATTTGGGCTTGATGGGCTTTATGGGGACATAGAAAAGTATGCTAGGGTTTAATGGACTTTAGGCCTAGTTCTGAACAACTCTTAAACCGCATAAGACTTAATTTAATAATTAAACATGTATGTGGACAAGTCGCTGGGTTAGAGTGTGGCAACGGGCATATGCATGTCTAGGATTGGATCTAGGGAGATCTTGGTACTTAAGCAGTCCTAGTGGCCCACCTCCTCTTCTCTAGAATCCTACCTGGTGCATATTGGTTATTCACTTTAGCCGCAAGGACTTGTTAATGGGCCAAAGTTCATAACTAAAACTCGAGAGGGACCAAATATCCTTAGATTTGTAAAATTACTAAAATACCCCTGATTTGAAAATTACCAAAATACCCTTAGTTTGAAATTACCAAAATATCCTAAGATTTGCAAAATTACTAAAATAACCTCAAAATGTAAAATTACCAGAATACCCTTAATTTGTAAAATTATCAAAACATCCCTGATTTACAAAATTTACAAAATACCTTTGTTTTGCAAAATTACCTAAATACCCCTGTAGAGTAGATTTATGGAAATACCCCTGGGTAGTGAAATGACTAAAATGCCCCCAAGTGTCGAATGGGTGGAAATATGTATGTTGCATTCAAGGAATATATGTTGCACTTGGGGTGGGTTTTGATGATACGGAGGAAGATTTGAAGATTGTATAGTCGCTTGACGACGTGGATCCACTGGTGGCTTTAAGCCTATTATAGCAGCTTTGCTGCAATGTTTGAGTAGTGCCGCTGTTGGTGCTACCTTTGGTGTGTAGGGATGGGTGGAATGATATTTATATCCCCACAGGTGTGTAGGGTTGGAAGGGAAATGGTGTGTAGGGTTGGATTTGGGATGGGTGCATTTCATTCATGTGACTCTGATGTGGTATGAGGTCATTATGGGCTAAGGCCCAAGACCACTGATTTTCATAGGGCTTAGGCCTGATGTAATATTTGCATGTTGATTTGCTTGCCAAGGGTCGTACACACTGAGTTTCGAAACTCACACCCTTTTTATTAAATGTTTCAGGTGATCCTCAGTAATCGGCTCGACATGGGAGAGGACTTGGAGATGGCCACACTACAAGATATTTTGAAGTTTTATTCATTTGTTTCAAAAGACATGATTTTAATTGCTTTACTTTTATTGGATGTAATAAGGCCTTATACTCCAATATGACTTCAGATTTTGAGTTTTGTTATTATTGTTTCAACTGTTTATTTAGTTATTAAACCTAAGTAAAATTTATTATATTTAAACATGGTTTTCTAAATACTTAAAATAATAAAATGGGCTTTTATCATTACTTAACAAGATTCAAGGATTTTAGGCTTTAGGCCTTAAATTTTAACTTAGTAAAATTGTTTTGGATTTGTGCCTTTTATGTGACATTCCTGGATTCGGCCATAACGTCTAGGCCGGGTTTAGGGTGTGATATATAAAGTCCAAAGCATAACAACCGCAGTCGTGTGGTCACCTCCAAGTCCCTCACAACACCGATATTCCTAACACTAGGGATTACCTGCACAGTTAAAAATGGGGTGAGTTTACAAAAACTCAGTGTGTAATCCTCCTACTAGAGTAACAGACAAAGTATCTGTAAGCGGCCCAAAGCGATGCGGGCCAAAGCCCTTTAACGAGAATAAGATGATTCGGTTCCACGACATACATAGGCCAAGCCTACTACAATATCATTTGGATCACAGCCCACAACAGAATCAATTGAGCCTAGCCCAACCCAATAACATAACAAGTGGGCTAAGCCTACTACAGTGACAGATCTCATAAACAGATATGCAACAGTATGAGGATGCATCCCACCCCAGTCCAGCTAACACACCACCCGTACCAACCCTACACTCCTGTGGGGATAAAATCGACCCACCCAGCCAACACACCAAGCTCACTGGTTGCGAAACTAAGTCAATCTGAACATTTCAAAGACCGTTGTGTAAGCGACTAAAAGCCATACATATCACACAACGCGCTTGCGCGATTAATGAAACGGCTAAAAAGCCATAAACATAATTGTTATAAACCATAATCAGGATGGCACATAGCCTGATCGTGTCTGAAAGTCTTAATATTTATATAAAGAATGATCGAGCCTAAAAACTAACTTATGACAATGATTGAGGCAAGTGCACCTATCGTTTGGTAGTATAGCTATGGCAAGAACGGAAATATCGTATCCTCAAGGACCAAGAGTACTAGTAATTACTATCTTTTTATTATTTAGCCTAAGAATTAAGGGAATTGTTCTTTAATCTAAGATAACTAATTACTACGCTAAAGATGCTAAGACACAGTGAAGGAATTGGGGAAAATACTTTTGGGAAAACCAATTGATTTAAGAATAAAACCGAGGAAGAATCCACCTAGACTTCACTTGTTATCTAACTTTGAACCAGACGATTTATTCACTTGACTTGATCCGTAGGATTCTCTAATTTATATTAATACCTCTCTCGAGGCTACTAATGTAATAGTCTGTTTATACCCTAATCGGAACAGTGGTTTTGGGACCACAAATATGAGTCAAAAAAATATTTAATATTATTTTCTATGTCTTTGATGTGTGATTAAGCGTATGCTAAATTTCCATAAGTTAATTTTCTCGTCTGTGTGCTTAATTTTGCATAAGGACTCGATTGTGAAAGGTACTAAATTAGCATGCTTTATGAAAAGGAATCTATTTGTCATGGCTTATTAAAGGTGGAGTCCTTATGTGGATATTATACCGTTATTCATATTAGTGGACATTTATGTCCATATTATGCATTATTTTTATAAGTATTAATAAAGGTTATTTTGGTAAATTGAGAAATATGATATATTAGATAAAATGAAAGTTAAAATGTCATCATCTTCCATGCTTCACCACCGAAAATAGAAACAAAAGAATATGGGTTTGAAGCTTTCAAACATTTGGCCAAGGATGTTCTTTGATTAAGGTATGGTTTTTGATCGATTTTTGATAATTTCTATGTTTTTGTAATCGTTGCTTTGAGAGCTACAAAACCCATGTCTCAATTTGATGAATTGATGATGTTTGTGTGAGATGCCATTATTGATATGTTGAGTTTTGAGATGAGTTTAGTTGTTAAATGAAAGATTTGAGCTAGATGAACATGTCTTGTTCTTAAAGTTTTCATGAATTTAGCTAAATAGGGCTAAATTATGAAAATAGCAATTTGAGGGATAAAATTGCAAATTTGATGGAAAATATGGGCTTGAATGAGATGTATATGCATTCGGCTAAGTATATGCATGTGCTGATTTTGTGAATTTGATGTTTTGAGAAAAATAGACTAAATTGATAAATTGTGCAAATGTGAGGGTTAATTTATAAATAGCCCTAAATGTGTGTCCTTGGATTGAATTGAATGAATACGTGAATAAAGGGTTGATTCTGAATATGTTTAGATCATGAACCGAGGAAAACGGACTTAGATCGCGAGAAAACGAAAGTGAACAAGTAGCCGTTTTCATTCTGATAGATCGAATCCGAGGTAAGTCACTATGCAAATAAACATACTTGTATGAATTTGTAAATGTTCGTATGACTAATAATGATAATGAATGTTTATGAGATATTGTGCTTATGAATTACGAGATAAGGTCGATATAGCGACAATATATGAGAAGTCCCGTTCAAACCTAGGAATAGATAGGATTAACTTTGTCATGACATAGGTATCTGTTCTGTTTTATCATGTAACACCACGTCTGGGACGTTGGCGTTGATTTGAGATTTCGTGTAAGACCACGTCTGGGACGTTGCCATTGATTTGATCTTTACGTGTAAGACCTCATCTGGGACGTAGGCATCGATATGAGCTTTACGTGTAAGACCTTGTCTGGGATGTAGGCATTGATATGAGCTTTACGTGTAAGACCATGTCTGGGACATCGGTATCGTATTGATTAGTGTAAGACCCTGTCTGGGACAGTGGCATCGATATCTAAGTGCATACAAGACCTTGTCTGGGACGTTGGCATTGTACGACTATTCCGAGCTTTCTGAGTATCCTACTAGATTACTAATGGTTCAACGAGTAAATCTATGATACGAATTACAATTTTGAGCTAAGAACAAATACGTGAATGTACATCTGTTTCAGGTACGTTAATATATATATGCTTTGTATAAGCATAGAAGGTAAGTATGTATGTGCAATAATGAAAATGAACATTTGAGATATATATATGTTTGAGATATGAGCAAATGAGATATTTGAGATGTGTGGATTGGTAAGAAATGGCAAACCAAGTGAGCCAAGAGTTCATTTATGTGCTTGAATTGAGGATATGTTAATGAATTCAAATTGCCGTACTTATAAATGAATTATGTTAAGTTTATTTGTATATGACTTACTAAGCTTCTAGAAAGCTTACTCTGTGTGTGTTGTCTCTATTTTATAGGTCGTCAAAGCTACTGAAGGCTCGGGACCGTCAAGGATCGTCATCACACTACTAAAATCATTTTGGTACACTTTGGAAATGTATAAAGCTAAGTATGGCATGTATAGGCTAGTATTTTGGTATAAGTTGTTATATGAACTTAACCATGAGATTTGGCTAGAGATGAGTTGAGATTATGCATTATGATCATGATATGTGAAGCATGTTTTGGTGTGATTAGTTGATTCATGAAAAGGTCTAGCTTTTGAGTTAAGCAAATGATTGTAATATGTTTTGTTATATGTTTTGATCTTGGTAGTTGGCATAGTTGAAATGGATATTGAATGTATTGTTTATGTGTTTACTTTAGTTGTCAAATATGCATGATTTGAATGGCAATTTGGTATGTTTTTAGTGCTTAGATGTGCATGAAATGGGATGGTATATGTGGCTTGTAGGTATGACATAAATGGATGGCATTTTGGCCCTAAAAATGGCTTATAATGTCACACGGTCGTGGCACACGGGCTTCCCTAGTGACCGTGGGAACCAAGTCAGGATAGTACATGGCCTTGGGATATGGATGTGCCTACTGCCTAGTAACTATATGAATTTTGGCAGATTCGACCACGGTCTGAGCACACGGGTGTACTTAGTGGCCGTGGAAAATAAGTCAGTTTCGACCACGGGGAGGACACACAGGGGTGTCTACCAGCCGTGGAGGGCACACGGTTTCCTCCCACGGACGTGTATCCCTTACATTTTAGAAAAGTTTTTAAATTTCTGAGAAATTCTATATGTGTTTCGTTTAGTCTTGACCCAGGTTATAAGCATGTTTAAGGTCTCGATGACCTATTTAAGGGACATTGTGTGTATGATTGATGAATGAAATGTATAAAATGTTATGAAAGTTCTCGATCTATCCGGTAACGCCTTTAACCCTAGTCTGGCGACGGATACGAGTTAGGGGTGTTACATTTGGTTGGTATCAGAGCTACGGTTTAGCCGATTCTCAGACTAACATAGCGTGTCGGAGTCTAGCTATACATGCCATATATTTTAACTATGATAGCGTGATAGAGCCTGACGCGTAAAAATGTGATTTTCGTATAGTAATAGATCCCGAAAGAGCCATTGCTGACGACATAGAAAGTAATGCGCCTGCTCCCATGCAAGGGACAGTGCCCTCTGATTCAAGACCGACTATGAGCGGTCAAGAGGGAGAAGCTAAACAAGCTTTCTTCCAGATGATGAGTGAGTGGTTCACTCAATTCCTAAGAAATAACCCGATGGTTTCACAACCCCCGTCCCTGATTAATCCCCCTCAGACTACAATTGTGGCACCAGTTATACATCCGAATCTGTTGAATAAGCCTCATGTTGACAAGATCCATAAGTATGGGGCCGAAGAATTCTGGGCTACTAAAGATGATGATGCTAAAAATGCTGAGTTCTGGATTGAAAATACTATATGGGTATTCGATGAAATGTTTCTAATTTCGGAAGAATGCATAAAGTGTGTTGTATCGTTACTTTGAGATGCAACCTACGAATGGTGGAAAACCTTAATTTCTGTTGTTCTGAGAGAACAAGTTACATGGGACTTCTTTCAAATTGAGTTCCGGAAGAAATATATCAATGAGAGATTCGTAGATCAGAAACGAAAGGAATTTCTGGAACTTAAGCAGGGCCGAATGACTATTTCTGAGTATGAACTAGAATTCGTGAGAATAAGTCAGTATGCCCGAGAATGTGTATCTTCTAAAGTTATAATGTGCAAAAGATTCGAAGATGGTCTTAATGAAGACATTCGTTTTTTAGTTGGGATTTTAGAAATAAAATAGTTCGTTATACTCGTTGATTGAGCATACAAAGTTGAGGCACTCGAGAAAGATAAAATAAACGCTGAGTTTGAAACTCGAGATATGAGAAAGAAATTTCAAAGTAAATCATTTCAAAGAAATTTCAGAGTAAATCATTTCAGTCTGCTTCGAAAAGATTCAGAGAGAATCAAAGTCATTTCAGAGGTAATGTGAGATATTCGAACAAAAATCAATCTAGACCGCAAATGAGTTCTAAAACTCCAGCAACTTCAGTGGCTAGCGCTGAAAATGCTCGATCTGAGAGACCTGAATGTAAACATTGTGGAAGAAAACATCCGGGAAGCTGTAGATTAAACAACAGAGCTTGCTTCAGATGTGGATCGCTTGACCATTTTATCCGTGATTACCCCGAGTGCGCCGAGCGAGAGGTATTCGAGAATCGAGATCGATAATGCACCTGTGAGAGGTAGACCATCGAAGAATGTACGAAATGTTAGTGGTAGTCAGAGAACTACGAGAGATAATGTTGTCAGATCTGACGCTAGAGCACCTGCTAGAGAGTATGCTATCCAAGCTCGAGAGGAATCTTCATCGCCAGATGTTATAACGGGTACTTTTACTCTTTATGATACTTCTGTGATTGCATTGATAGACCCTGGTTCCACGCATTCATATATATGCATGAATTTAGTATTCAGGAAGACTTTGCCTGTAGAGTCTACTAAGTTTGCTATAAAAGTATCGAACCCCTTAGGTAAAAGTGTCATTGTTGATAAAGTGTGCAAGAACTGTCCGTGAATGTTTCGAGATATTTGTTTCCCTGCTGATCTGATGCTTTTTCCATTTGATGAGTTTGATATTATTCTGGGTATGGATTGGTTGTTTATGTATGATGCTGTTGTGAACTGCAAAAGAAAGACTATAGATTTGAGATGTTCGAATGATGAGATAGTATGAATTGAATCTAATTATTTGAATGGATTACCTGTTGTGATATCAATATTGAAAGCTCAGAATTATGTGAAGAAGGGATATGAGGCATATTTCGCTTATGTGATTGATTCAAAAGTGTCCGAAGAGAAAGTGGAATCAGTGCCTATTGTCTGTGAGTTTTTTGACGTATTCTCTGAAGAATTACCGGGTTTGCCTCCGATTCGTAAAGTCGAATTTTGTATTGAATTGTTGCCTGGTACTACACATATTTCGATAGCTCCATATAGAATGGCACCAACAGAGTTGAAAGAGTTAAAATCACAATTGCAAGAGTTAACTAATAGAGGGTTCGCTAGACCGAGTTTCTCTCCTTGGGCTGCTCCTGATCTGTTTCTGAAAAAGAAAGATGGCACGATGAGGATGTGTATCAATTACCGTCAGTTGAATAAAGTGACAATAAAGAATAAATATTCATTACCCAGAATAGATGATTTATTTGATCAATTAAAAGGAGCTACTATGTTTTCCAAGATTGATCTGAGATCGGGATATTACCAGTTGAGAGTGAAAGATTGGACATTAGAAAGCGCTACGAATGAGGTACGGGCATTATGAGTTTTTATTATGCCATTTGGACTAACTAATGCTCCTACTATTTTTATGGATTTGATGAACAGAATTTTTAGACCGTACTCAGATTGATTTGTTGTGGTATTCATAGATGACATATTGATTTATTCATGTGATGAAGATGAGCGTGCTGAACACCCGAGAATTGTGTTGCAAACTTTGAGAGAAAAGCAATTGTATGTGAAATTTAGTAAATGTGAATTTTGGTTACACGAGGTTAGTTTTCTGGGGCATATTGTGTCAGCTTATGGAATTCGTGTTGATCCGAGCAAGATTTCTACTATTCCAGATTAGAAACCTCCGAAGAACGTGTCTGAAGTCCGTAGTTTTCTGGGATTAGCTGGTTATTACCGTATATTTGTAAAAGGCGTTTCGATGATAGCTACTCCGTTGACTAGATTACTTCAGAAAGATGTCAGATTTGAATGGTCGAATAAATGTCAGAAAAGTTTTGATCAGTTGAAAACTCTCATTATGAAGCTCCGGTGTTAATCTGACAGAACCGGGTAAAGAATTTGTTGTATACAGTGATGCTTCGTTAAACGGTCTGGGATGTGTTTTGATGCAGGAAGGCAAAGTTGTAGCTGCTTCGAGACAATTGAAGCCTCATGAAAAGAATTATCCGATGCACGACCTTGAGTTAGTTGCGATTTTGTTTGCACTTACGATTTGGCGCCATTATCTGTACGGTGAGAAATGTCACGTGTTTTCAGATCATAAAAGTTTGTAATATTTGACGACTCAGAAAGATTTGAACTTGCATCAAAGAAGATGGTTAGAGCTGTTAAAAGATTATGAACTCATGATAGATTATCATCCGGGTAAAGCGAACGTTGTTGCTGATGCTTTGAGTAGAAAATCATTGTCTGCACTACGTGCTCTGAATGCTCAATTGAATTTGTCTGAGGATAGTTCTGTGTTAGCTGAATTAAAATTGAAACTATTGTTTATACAGCAGATATGTGATGCTCAGAAATTTGATAATGAGTTATTAGTGAAACGGGCTCAGTGCAATTCAAATTCTAAATCTGAATTTCGAGTTATTGATGATTGTTTGAGATTCCGAGATCGTATCTGTGTTCCAAGAAATCTAGAGTTGATTCAGTTGATTTTGAGTGAAGAACATAATAGTAGTCTATCTGTTCATCCAGGAAGCACTAAAATGTATCATGATTTGAAACGACGCTACTGGTGGTCTGGTATGAAATGGGACATTTCTGACTTTTTTTTTTTAAATGTTTAGTTGGTTAGCAAGTAAAACCCAAACATCAAGTTCCGTCTGGGTTGCTACAACCGATTCTAATTCCTAAGTGGGAATGGGATAGAGTGACAATGGATTTTGTTTCTAGTTTACCTTAGGCTCCGAGAAAGAAAGACACGATATGGGTCATGGTTGATAGATTAACGAAAACTGCTCATTTTATTCTGGTAAGATCTAATTTTTCACTTAACAGATTAGCTAATCTTTATATTTCTGAGATTGTGAGATTACATGGGGTGCCACTATCCATTGTGTCAGATAGAGATCCGAGATTCACATCACGATTCTGGAAGAAGTTGCAAGAAGCTTTGCGCACGAAATTACACTTCAGTACAGCTTTTCATCCGCAGACAGATGGTCAATCTGAACGAATTATTCAGATTCTTGAAGACATATTAAGATACTGTACACTTGAGTTTAATGGTTCGTGGGAACAATACTTGCCATTAGTTGAATTTACATATAATAGTGGTTTTCAGTCAAGGATAAAAATGGCACCTTATGAAGCTTTGTACAGACGTAAATGTCGTACACCTCTGTATTGGAGCAAGCTCAGTGAAAATAAGCCACATGGGGTTGATTTGATAAAAGATTCAGAACAAAAAGTGATGTTGATCCGAGATTGTTTGAAAGTAGCATCTGATCGTCAGAAGTCTTATGAAAACTTGAAACGAAAAGATATAGAATTTGAAATCGACGACAAAATATTTTTGAAAGTGTCTCCATGGAAGAAAGTGCTTCGATTCGGACGTAAAGGCAAATTGAGTCCGAGATTCATCAGACCGTATGAGACCATTGAACTTGTCGGGCCTGTTGCATATAGATTAAGGTTGCCGTCTATGTTAGAAAAGATTCATAATGTATTTCATGTTTCGATGCTTCGTAGATATCGATTCGATCTATCACATGTGATTGCCCCATCTAAAATTGAAATCCGATTAGATATGACATATGAAGAGGAACCGATTCGTATCTTAGCTCGTGAAGTGAAAGAGTTAGGAAACAAGAAAATTTCATTAGCGAAAGTACTATGGAATCGACATGGAATAGAAGAGGCTACGTGGGAGCCTAAAGATTCATTGATACAGCAGTATCAGAATCTGTTTAACGGTAAGATTTTGGGGGACGAAAATCCCTAAGGGGGAGATTTGTAACAGTCCAGTTTATACCCTAATCAGAATAGTGGTTTTGGGACCACAAATCCAAGTCAAAAAAATATTTTAATATTATTTTCTTTGTCTTTGATGTGTGATTTAGCATGGGCTAAATTTCCATAAGTTAATTTGCTCGTCTGTGTGCTTAATTTTGCATAAGGACTTGATTGTGAAAGGTACTAAATTAGCATGCTTTATGAAAAGGAATCTATTTGTCATGGCTTATTAAAGGTGGAGTCCTTATGTGGATATTATACCTTTATTCATATTAATGGACATTTATGTCCATATTATGCATTATTTTTATAAGTATTAATAAAGGTTATTTTGGTAAATTGAGAAATATGACATATTAGATAAAATGAAAGTTAAAACGTCATCATCTTCCATGCTTCACCACTGAAAATAAAAACAAAAGAATAAGGGTTTGAAGCTTTCAAACATTTGGCCATGGATGTTCTTTGATTAAGGTATGGTTTTTGATCGATTTTTGATAATTTCTATGCTTTTGTAATCGTTGCTTTGAGAGCTACAAAACCCATATCTCAATTTGCTAAATTGATGATGTTTGTGTGAGATGCTATTGTTGATATGTTGAGTTTTGAGATGAGTTTAGTTGTTAAATGAAAGATTTGAGCTAGATGAACATGTCTTGTTCTTGAAGTTTTCATGAATTTAGCTAAATAGGGCTAAATTATGAAAATAGCAATCTGAGGGACTAAATTGCAAATTTGATGGAAAATATGGGCTTGAATGAGATGTATATGCATTCGGCTAAGTATATGTATGTGTTGATTTCGTGAATTTGATGTTTTGAGAAAAATGAACTAAATTGATAAATTGTGCAAATGTGAGGGTTAATTTATAAATAGCCCTAAATGTGTGTCCTTGGATTGAATTGAAAGAATTAGTGAATAAAAGGGTTAATTCTGAATATGTTTAGATCAAGAACCGAAGAAAACGGACTTAGATCGCGAGAAAGTGAAAGTAAACGAGTAGCCGTTTTCATTCCGATAGATCGAATCCGAGGTAAGTCACTATGCAAATAAACGTACTTGTATGAATTTGTAAATATTCATATGGCTAATAATGATAATGAATGTTTATGAGATATTGTGCTTATGAATTACGAGATAAGGTCGATATAGCAACAATATACGAGAAGTCTCGTTTGAACCTAGGAATAGATAGGACTAACTTTGTCATGACATAGGTATCTATTCTGTTTTATCATGTAACACCACGTCTGGGACGTTGGCATTGATTTGAGATTTCGTGTAAGACCACGTCTTGGACGTTGCCATCGATTTGATCTTTATGTGTAAGACCTCGTCTGGCATGTAGGCATCGGTATGAGCTTTACGTGTAAGACCATGTCTGGGGCATCAGCATCGTATTGATTCGTGTAAGACCCTATCTGGGACAGTAGCATCGATATCTGAGTGCATATAAGACCTTGTCTAGGACGTTGGCATTGTACGACTATTCCGAACTCTCTGAGTATCCTACTAGATTCCTAATAGTTCAACGGGCAAATTTGCGATACGAATTACAATTCCGAGCTAAGAAGAAATACGTGAATGTACATCCGTTTCAGGTACGTTGATATATATATGCTTTGTATAAGCATGAAAGGAAAGTATGTATGTGCATTAATGCAAATGAACATTTGAGATATATGTATGTTTGAGATATGAGCAAATGATATATTTGAGATGTGTGGATTGGTAAGAAATGGCAAACCAAGTGAGCCAAGAGTTCATTTATGTGCTTGAATTGAGGATATGTTAATGAATTCAAATTGCCATACATATAAATGAATTAAGTTAAGTTTAGTTGTATATAACTTACTAAGCTTTTGGAAAGCTTACTCTGTGTGTGTTGTCTCTGTTTTATAGGTCGTCAAAGATACTGAAGGCTCGGGACCTTCAAGGATCATCATCGCACTACTAAAATTATTTTGGTACACTTTGGAAATGTATAAAGCTAGATATGCCATGTATAGTCTAGTATTTTGGTATAAGTTGTTATATGAACTTAACCATGAGATTTGGCTAGAGATGAGTTGAGATTATGCATTATGATCATGATATGTGAAGCATGTTTTGGTGTGATTAGTTGATTCATGAAAAGGTCAAGCTTCTAAGTTAAGCAAATGAATGTAATATGTTTTGTTATATGCTTTGATCTTGGTAGTTGGCATAGTTGAAATGGATATTGAATGTATTGTTTATGTTTTTACTTTAGTTGTCAAATATGCATGATTTGAATGGCAATTTGGTATGTTTTTAGTGGGTAGATGTGCATGAAATGGGATGGTATATGTGGCTTGTAGGTATGACACAAATGGATGGCATTTTGGCCTTATAAATGGCCTATAATGTCACACGGTCGTGGCACACGGGCGCGCCTAGTGACCGTGGGAACCAAGTCAGGATAGTACACGGCCTTGGCACACGGACGTGCATACTACCTAGTAACCGTGTGAATTTTGGTTGATTCGACCATGGTCTGAGCACACGGGCGTGCTTAATGGCTGTGGAAAATAAGTCAGTTTCAACCACAGAGAGGACACACGGAGGTGTCTACCAGCCTTGGAGGGCACACGGTTTCCTCCCACGGGCGTGTGTCCCCTACACTTTAGAAAATTTTTTAAATTTCTGAGAAATTCTGTATGTGTTTCATTTTAGTCCTGACCCAGGTTATAAGCATGTTTAAGGTCTCGACGACCTATTTAAGGGACATTGTGTGTATGATTGATGAATGAAATGTATAAAATGTTATGAAAGTTTTCGATCTGTCTGGTAACGCCATTAACCCTAGTCCGGGGACGGATACGGGTTAGGGGTGTTACAAATAACGTCTAACCCAAGGTTGATTAATTGAAATCTCTTTCTAATTAAAACCTCTAGAGTTGCATTAACTCGATCTATGGACTCCAATATGAGGTTTAACCCTAATCCGGCAGATTTTCGTCGTCCTATCTCTAGGAGTGCGATCAACTCCACTTAACTATGCTAGATCTACACTTAAACAGGGAATTTTCTTCCACTGCCTAAGCACATCAATACTTGAATCAATATCCTAAAATATCAAAGCAAGAATTAAGAACACATAATTAACAACAAATCAAGTATTTATCATATAGTTCAAAAAACAATAACAAGACTCGTCTTAGGTTTCATCCCCCTCAGGTATTTGAGGGGCTTGGTTCATGTTTATGAAAGAATACATCTCAGTAGAAATTATAAAGCAAAACATAAGAAAAACCCTAAAACCCCTTGAAGGAAATTGAAGGGAAGATCTTCCCTCTTGAGTATGATTCCAGCTTCTTGAGATGGATCAACTGGCTGTCTTCGAGTAAATCCCACAATTCGGCCTGTCTGGCTTGGCTCCTCGGCCTACCTCAACGCTCCATTTTAGGTCACACTTAGGGTGTTTATATAGGCTTTCGGAATGTCTTTCTTTGCCCCTAAGTATCCTAATCCGAGTGGAATTAAAATAGGTCACGGTAGGGACACGCCCGTGTAAATCGAGTCCAAGTCGTGTTTGGGTCTACTAAGGAGGCACGACCGTGTAGCTCGGGCCCAGGCCGTCTGAATTTCGTACCTTGGCCCATTTTCTCTGTTTTGGCCTGTTTCTCGTTCCTTTCATCCTCGGTGGTCTCCTAAGTATAAAACATGAAATTAAAGGATTAGGAGCACCAAATTCCACAATTTAGGGGATAAATCATCCAAATGCATGCCAAATGTGGGATTAAAATATGTACATATTATGGTTTATCAAATACCCCCACACTTAAGCATTTGCTTATCCTCCAGCAAAATTCTCAACTCACAATTAATACTAAATTTCCTCAATTCATAATATTCATCAATAGTGTTTCATCATAATTCATAGATAATTTATACATTGATGATTTACGTAGAAGGGTCCTAAGGATTCAAACAATCAAAGTCATAGTTTTTAAAGTACGAAAACATAGGCGTTTCCCCTTACCTAAATAATTACCTTTAATTCAAAATCGATAAGGGTTGACATCCTCACTAAAGATTCACTCAAATCACTCAAAGTGTTTAAGGTTCAAAATTAAGCACTCAAAAGTCAAACATGAAAAGTTAGTCCCATAGGCCTGCATGAAAATCAAATCTCCACCACTATAAAATGAAATGATACATAGATCAAAAGGTATTTTGAGGGCTGTAATGAGGCTTTGGTTAAAGGTGTGGATAAAGGATGAATTAGAGGGTTAAAATCGAGATTGAATTGACAAATTACCTAACTAGAAAGATGAGCTAAGACTCGAATAATTACATCAATTAAAATTTCATAACACAAGCTTCTTCTCAAGATGTGGAATTTAGACGTATAAGCTCAATTAATATAGAACTAATAATGAATATACTTCAGTTTTTTTTAAGAAAAAATCAAGTAAATAGATTTTAATAGTGTAGTTAGGCAACTGATCAAATCAATTTTCGATGTAAGGGTAGTCAAAAGAAATGGTGATAACAAATACAAGATGGGTTTTGGGTTAATATTAGTGGGTGAGTCAATGAACGGATTGTTAAGATCAAAGGGGTTCACTAGGGGTTAATTGTGAGGGTAGGCTTCTGGTGGAGTAAGTGGGTTAAATACCAAGTGCCTTTATCATCTCTGTATATCAAATCAATGATTTGGTCTTGATATGTATAATCGAAGCAAGTTCTAGAATAACAAATCAATGTTGACACACTCATAATCAAATAAGTGAGCAAGAAAAGATATATGCTCTAAAAGGCTCAAGATCTCACAAAAAATTATGGGTTTTTTTATATCAACCTTGTAAATTTCAAACTTCAAGGTAATAATTAGATTCAGGTAGACAACCTAACAAATTTTTTATTTTGAAAATAAACTCATCATGCTTGATTCTATAGTCTTCAAAAGTTTAAATCATCATTGCACGATAATCCAAAACATATAAATAAAAATCATGAATCAAAGGAAATTTCATTCTAACATTAATATGAGAAAATTACTTAAGAATAAGACATAATTCAGGGATTTGAGAATAATGAAAAAAGTTAGGAACTTTTCAAACTAAAATTCACCCCCACACTTAAGATGTACATTGCCCTCAATGTACAAAGATAAATATAAAATCAGAAGAGATAGGGAGAAGTGAAACTTCCTGAATTTTGGATGGATTCCTTGAGTTGGGAGTGTAGAAATTTGATTTGGAGGTGAAAGATAAGTTGGAGGAGGCATCTTTGGTGGTGGTATGGTGGCTGCCAACAATCTCTGCGCTCGATGAAGAAATTGGGGAACTTGTGAAGAATTAGCAAGGAAATAACAAGAATAATTCAAAAAATATGAATTATAAATTTAAAGAAAAGAAAGATAAAAAGAAAGAGTGTGGCTGCCAATAATCTCTACGCTCGATGAAGAAATTAGGGAACTCGTGAAGAATTAGCGAGGAAATAACAAGAATAATTCAAAAAATATGAATTATATATTTAAAGAAAAGAAAGACAAAAAAAAAGAGTGTAAAAAGTAAAATAAAGTTAAAAGAAAAGATTAATGAACTAAAAGTTCCTTATTGTTAGATGGTCCGAGTTGGGTGTGATTTCTAAGGGCGTGGTATGGTGATTCCCTAACAGCCTTTAGAACCTAAATCAAAGAAAACAAAATGTAAGAATAAAAATTAAAGACAAGAAAGATAATGGAAAGGAAAATAAGGAAAAGAGAAAAGAAAAAGAAAAACTAAATGGACTCAAATGTCCTTAGCTCGGCGGGTTAATGAAACGGCTGGCATGAACTCATGTAAATCGGTCTCACATAGGGAGACTATGTTAGGGTCCTTTCGCTTCTTCAACATGGGAATGGTGGTGTTGGCCTTGCCTTTGGGCATTGAGTGATAGTGGTAAGGATGGTGAAATAGAAGGAAAAATTTTGGTGGCTAGGGTTGAGACAAAGGGGGTTTGGTGGAGAAAGTGAGAAGAAAAAGGGGGTTTATATAGAAATCAGGGTCTGGTGATATCCCACGCCCGTGTACCACAGGCGTGCTGGGTCACATGGCCGTATCGCACGGCCGTGTTGTGCTTCATTCATTTCTCCCATGCCCGTGTGCAGGTCGCCATGCCCATGTTGATAAAATAGTATCGATCACGGCTGTATCGAACGGCTGTGGTGTTTAGTCAGAGCCCATAGCTTGGATATATTTCTTGTCCTATTTCGTACTATCTCTGCCACGCTGGTATAGAAATTCATAGTGTCCACACGGCCACGGCCATACCCGTGTACAAGGCCTTGTAGTATGGAAATCCTGCGCCTATTAAATTGGTTAGTTCGTAGTTAGTGATATTAGTGCTCGGGCTGCCTCACGAGAAGCGTTCGTTTAAAGTCTTAAGCTAGACTACCCTATTTTCATTTCTAAATGAAGGTTCACGGAGCCAAAGCTCCTCTCTCATATTCCTAAAATCTTCACCATTATAAATTTTCAGTCACTGACCGTTTACCTTGAATGTGCCACGAGTCGGATGAGTTACCTCAATTGTGCCGTAGGGAAAAATAGTTTTAATTACAAATGCACCTGACCATCTTGATTTCAGCTTTCAGGAAATAATTTAAACCTTGAATTGTATAGCAAGACTAAATCTCCTACTTAGAATTGATTCGGTTGCTTTAAATGGGCATCATGGCGCCGCTCTGTTGCCTCCTTATATAGTCGTGAGTTCTCATAGGCATTAGCTCGCTATTCATCTAGCTCATTCAACTGCATCATCCTCTTCTCACTTGCAGTTTTAAGATCGTAATTTAAGAATTTTATAGCCCAAATAGCTTTATGCTCTAACTCAAATGGTAGATGACAACTTTTTCCATAGACAAGTTTGTATGGGGATGTTCCTATGGGATTTTTAAAAGCTGTTCTATAGGCCCATAAAGCATCGTCTACTTTTAATGCCCAATCTTTCCTGTTTGATTGAATTGTTTTCTCTAGAATACGCTTAAGCTCTCGATTTGCTACTTCCACTTGTCCACTAGTTTGAGGGTGATAAGGGGTAGCTATATTTATTCCCAAATGAGCTAGGGAGTGGGCCTATAAAATCAATACCCAATACATCAAAAGTTTCACATGATAGCATGTATGTTTGAGGCATTTCATCGCGTTTAGATATCTTACCTATTCTCTGGCATCTATCACATGAAGCAACATACCTGTTAGTGTCTTTGAACAAGGTAGGCCAATAAAAACCTAATTCGAGCATTTTGTGTGCTGTCTTGATCCCGCTATAATATCCTCCTGAAGGTCCTGAATGGCAATGTTCTAAGATTTTTCTTGCTTCTGCTTTTGTAACACATCTCCGAATTACTTGATCTGCACATATACGAAAAAGAAAAGGATCCTCCCAAAAATAGTTTTTTGCATCAGCAAAGGAACGCTTCTTTTAATGATGTGTTAACCTATTTGGTAGGATATTAGCAGCTAAGTAATTTGAAATGTTTACGAACCAGGGTACCTCGGAATTAGATATAGCGAATAGTTGTTCTTCAAGAAATGACTCATTTATCTCACTCTCATCTAGTTCTTCGGTATGTGGATTTTCAAGCCTAGAAAGATGATCTGCTGCAAGATTTTCAGCTCCTTTCTTATCTTGAATTTCCAAATCATATTTCTGTAAGAGTAAAATCCATTTATGAGTCGAGGTTTTGCATCGGATTTAGTTAAAAGATAATGAAGAGCTAAATGGTCAGTGTAAACGACAACTTTAGATAATATCAAATACTGTCTAAATTTGTCAAATGCAAAAACCACAGCTATCAATTCTTTTTCTAGGGTGGTGTAGTTTTCTTGTGTGGCCGTCAATGTTTTGCTAGCATAATAAATTGGCTGAAAATGGTTGTCTCTTCGCTGTCCCAAAACTACACCTACTGCAAAATCACTCGCATCACACATTAGTTCAAAGGGTAAGTTCCAATCACGTGCAATTATAATTGGGGCTTTTATTAATTTTTTTAAGGGTGTTAAATGCATCTAAACATTCCTGATCAAAATCGAAAGGCACATTCTTTTCTAGTAGTTTTGTGAAAGGCTTAGCAATTTTAGAAAAATCCTCAATAAATCTTTGATAAAATCCAGCATGTCCTAAAAAGCTTCGAATAGCCTTAACTGAACTAGAAAGAGGTAATTTTTCTATGGTTTCAACCTTTGTTTTATCAGCATCAATCCCTTTACTAGAAATTTTGTGACCTAACACAATCCCCTCTCGAACAATAAAGTGACACTTTTCCCAATTAAGCACAAGGTTCATTTCCTCACATCTCATTAGAACTCATTTAAGATTTTTAAGGAAAAGATGGAAAGAATTACCAAATATCGAAAAGTCATCCATAAATACCTCTATAATGTCTTCCACAAGTTCATCAAAGATGGCCAGCATGCAGTGCTGAAAAGTAGCAGGAGCATTACATAATCCAAAAGGCATTCTACGATAAGCAAACGTACCATTTGGACATGTAAATGTCGTCTTTTCTTGATCCTCAGGGGCTATTGGGGTTTGGAAGTAGCCAGAGAGTCCGTCTAGGAAGCAGTAGTACATATGCCCTAATAATCTTTCTAACATCTAATCAATAAAGGGCAAAGGGAAGTGATATTTTCTGGTGGCGTCATTCAACTTTCTATAGTCAATATAGACTCTCCAGCCTGTGACTGTTCTTGTAGGAACCAATTCATACTTTTTGTTAGCTACAACAGTCATGCCTCATTTCTTTGGAACGACCTGCATAGGACTTACCCAAGTACTATCAGAAATAGGATGAATTATTCCAACATCTAGAAGTTTAATCACCTCAGCTTTAACAACTTCTTTCACGTTGGGATTCAATCGTCTTTGAGGTTGCACACATGGTTTATACTCATCTTCCATTAAAATTTTGTGGGTGCAAAACGATGGACTTATTCCTTTAATATCAGAAATTTTCCAAGCTATGGCTTTTTTATATTCCCTTAGTACCTGTAGCAACTCATCTTTCTCTTTGGCTTCTAGTTCTGAGGAGATGACTACTGGTAGCGTAGAATTATCCCCGAGGAATGCATATTCTAAGTGATTTGGCAATTGTTTCAATTCCAATTTAAGTGGCTTTTCAATAGAGGGTTTTGTTTTAGTTCGTTGTTGATTTTAATGCCCTTGTCTTTCTTTTTTCTGGAGGAAGATATATTAGAATTCAACTCATTGGTATCATCATCTACCCCCTCACCTTGGGTAAGACACAGTTCCATCGTGTCGTCATGTATAATTTCCTGCAAAAAATCTTGAATAAAATGATCAATGGCATCAATAAAATAATAGGAATCATCATGTTCTCTACAGTATCGCATAACATCATAAATTTGAAAAATAATTTCCTCATTGCCTACCCTTAGCGCAAGTTTACCATCACCTACATCAATAACAGCCCTAGCAGTAGCTAAAAAGGGGCGCCCCAAAATTAAAGGTACCTCAACGTCCTCATCTATGTCAAGCACAACAAAATAAACAGGGAATATAAATTTATCAACTTTTACCAGAATATCTTCAATAACTTCCCTAGGATATTTAATAGATCTGTCAGCTAACTGGATACTCATCCTAGTGGGTTTTGGTTTACAAGACCAAGTTGCTTAAACATTTTATAAGGCATTAAATTAATACTGGCACCTAGATCAGCTAGTTCTTTCTCAATGTTTAAACTACCAATGAAACAGGGAATAGTGAAACTTCCTGGATCTTTCAATTTCGTTGGTAGCTTGTTTTGGAGGATGGCTGAACATTCTTCATTAAGTTCCACTATTGATATCTTTTCAAACTTTCTTTTATTTGTTAGAAGCTCTTTAGGAATTTTGCGTACGTCGGCATCTGCGAAATAGCTTCAACAAAAGGTAAGTTAATATGTAACTATTTAAAAAGTTCATGAAATTTAATGTATTGTACGTCTAGGTGATCTTTCTTCAACTTTGCCAGATATGGGATCGGTGGCTTAAATTCTTCACGTACCGGTGTTACATTCTCAATTTCCCCACTTTTTTTCTTATTAGTTTCTTGTGGCATCTTCTTTTCTACTTCAATCAGTTCCTTCTCACTCCTTAATGTTACTGCCTTCACTTGCTCTTGTGGTTTAGGTTCGGTATTATTAGGTAAACAACCTGGTTGCCTTTCGAAAACTAACTTGGTTAATTGTCCTATTTGATTTTGAAGCACTTGAATTTGTGATGCTGAAATGAATTTTGCTAGCATATCCTCAAGGTTCGACTTTTTCTTTTGTGAATAAGGTTGTTGTTGGAAGCCTGAGAGAGGTTGTTGTCTTTGATTTCCTTGGCCACCCCATGATAAATTAGGGTGGTTCCTTCAACCTGGATTATAAGTGTTACTATAAGGGTTATTTTGAGGTCTAGAATTATTATCCATATAGTGAACTTGCTTGTTTTCAGCGCTCAGGTTGGAAGGTGGATATTCTGTATTACTCATCCCTCCTCCATTCATCTTGTACTGCATAGCTGGATGTACCTGCGAAGAACCACATAAACCATCAATCTTTTTACTTAATAGTTCTACTTGGTTTGATAGCATGGTCACTGCGTCGAGGTTGAAAACATTGGCGGCTTTTGTTGGCCTTGTCCTCTTGACTTGCCACTGAATAGTTATTCAGTGACATCTCTTCAATAAATATGTAGGCAGCCTCAGGTGTTTTGTTATTCAATGTTTCATCGGCGGCTGAATCAATCAATTGTCTCGTTGAGGGGTTCACACCATTGTAAAAGGTTTGGACTTGTAGCCACAAGGGTAATCCATGGTGTGGGCATCTTCTCAATAGATCCTTCTATCTCTCCCATGCATCGTAAAGTGTCTCTAAATCCATCTGCACAAAAGAAGAGATATCATTCCTCAACTTAGCCGTTTTAGCCGGCGGAAAATATTTTAACAAAAATTTTTTGGTCATTTGTTCCCATGTAGTAATTGATCCTTGTGGTAACAAGTTCAACCACTATTTAGCTTTGTTCCTCAACGAAAAGGGAAACAACCGAAGACGAATTGCCTCATCAGAAACGCCATTTATTTTGAAAGTACTGCAAAATTCTAGGAAATTCGCCAAGTGATTATTTGGATCTTCATCCTACAAACCATCAAACTGAACAAATTGTTGTATCATCTGAATTGTGTTAGGTTTTAGTTCAAAATTATTTGCAGCAATAGCAAGTCTAACAATACTTGACTCAGTTCCTGTTAAATTAGGTTTAGCATAATCATACATAGTACAAGGAGCAGGATTTTTGATTCACCGGGTTTGCAGCAACCACAGGAGGTAGGGATTGTTATCAGCCATCTCTTCGGTACTATTGGTATCGTCCTCTTGCCCTTCTTCTATGTATTGTAAGCTTTGCCTTATTTCTCTTCTATTTCTGTGAATGGTACCTTCTATATCGCTGTCAAAAATCAAGGGTCCTGACGGGTTCCTTCTAGTCATAAACTAGAAAAACCTATCAGAAGAAAAGAAAAAGAAAAGAAAAATTAGAAAAGCAAAAAAATTAAAAATAGAATTGCAAATAAAAAGAATGGCTAAAGTAATAAAAATCAAGTGTTCCTAGTATCTTAGTCCCCGACAACGGCGCCAAAAACTTGATCGTGTCTGAAAATCTTAATATTTATATAATGAATGATTGATCCTAAAAACTAACTTACGAAAACGATTGAGGCAAGCACACCTATCTTTTGGTAGTATAGCTATGGCAAGACCGGAAATATCGTATCCTCAAGGACCAAGAGTACTAGTAATTACTATCTTTTTATTATTTAGCCTAAGAATTAAGGGAATTGTTATTTAATCTAAAACTAACTAATTACTAAGCTAAAGATGCTAAGACACAAAGAATGAATTGGGGAAAATACTTTTGGGAAAGCCAATTGTTTTAAGACAACTTCACTTGTTATCTAACTCTGAACCAGACAATTTATTCACTTGACTTGACCCGTAGGATTCCCTAATTTATATTAGTACCTCTCTCGAGGCTACTAACGTCTAACCCTAGGTTGATTAATTGAAATCTATTTCTAATTAAAACCCCTAGAGTTGCATTAACTCGATCTATGGACTCCCATATTAGGTTTGACCCTAATCCGGCAGATTTTCGTCGTCCTATCTCTAGGAGTGCGATCAACTCCGCTTAACTATGCTAGATCTACTCTTAAACAGGGAATTTTCCTCCACTGCCTAACCACATCAATACTTGAATCAATATCCTAAAATATCAAAGCAAGAATTAAGAACACATAATTAAGAACAAATTAAGTATTTATCATATAGTTTAGAAAACAATAACAAGATTCATCTTAGGTTTCATCCCCCTCAGGTATTTGAGGGGCTTAGTTCATGTTTATGAAAGAATACATCTTAGAAGAAACTATAAAGCAAAACATAAGAAAAACCCTAAAACCCCCTGAAGGAAATTGAAGGGAAGCTCTTCTGTCTTGAGTATGACTCCGGCTTCTTGAGATGGATCAACTGGCTGTCTTCAAGTAAATCCCACAATTCGGCCTCTCTGGCTTGGCTCCTCGGCCTACCTCAATGCCCCCTTTTAGGTGACACTTAGGGTGTTTATATAGGCTTTCGGAATGTCTTTCTTTGTCCCTAAGTATCCTAATCCGAGTGGAATTAAAACAGGTCATGACAGGGACACGCCCGTGTAAATCGAGTTTAGGACGTGTTTGGGTCTGCAAGGAGGCACGGTCGTGTGGCTCGGGCCTAGGCCATGTGAATTTCATACCTTGGCCTATTTTATCCGTTTTGGCCCCGTTTCTCATTCTTTTCATCCTCCGATGCTCTCTTAAGTATAAATCTTGAAATTAAATGATTAGGAGCACCAAATTGCACAATTCTGGGGATAAATTATCCAAAAGTTTGCCAAATGTGGGATTAAAATATGTACTTATTATGGTTTATCAGTGACGGTAACTGTAATAAATTTGGCACATAGCCATCAACGACGGTAATATAACCGACACACAGCCACAGGTAATTATGATCGACACAGAGTCATCAGTATATATGTTAGGCACATAGCCATAGCTAAATACGATTGGCACAAAGCCATAATCAAGATGGCACAGAGCCATAGTTAGGTTGGCACAGAGCCATAATCAGATTACGCAGCTTTAAGCCGTCCGTCAATCCACAATCGTCTTATGCAACCCGTGCGACCCTATCAGAACTTCTTCTGTATCAATGTCCCAACCCCATGTGATATGTCGTGTATGTCACACTCAATCATTACATGTGTATACAAAATGGCCATGCTCAGTAATAGTCACTTAAACATATATTAAAAGCATATTAGTCATACAACCACTGTCAAGTCAGTTAAAACACAGTCATACAATCACAGTCAAATCAGTCAAATTCATGTTTAAGTCAGTAATTTACCCACAAGGGCAAAACAGTCATTTTACCCTATAAGGGTATTTCAATAATCCTACCCTTTAGGGGTATTTCAGTAATTTCACAAATCAAGGGTGTTTTGATAATTTCACAAATTAAGGGTATTTCAATAAATTCACAAAGGTCATTTTACTCTATAGGGGTATTTCGATCAATTTACAACCTTTCCAAAGGTCTATAGTCGCCTCGAGTAACACAGATAACATATATGATCAAAACGGAGTATTTGGGCCCAAATACCAATATTCGGCCCAAGTGAGCCCACACGCTCGTGTGGCCCATTTAGCCCAAAATTGTCCTTGGCCATGTGATCGTCATGGCCGGCACATTAGTTCCTATCCATCCACAAAATTTACTCGCGTAGGGCCCATGGGCCCCTCCCGGTCCATTTGGCCCAAAAAACAGCCTCAGCCCATGAGAACGTTCATGGTAGCCTCAACCATCTTACGCCCATATTCGTAGCCTCGATCCACCACACGTGCGATCACACGCTAGTGTGGCATCGTTCGCCGGTATTTCAGCTTTTCAGCATTTCGTCCATCTACGATCAGAAAGAGTGTGGTTACACACACTCTATCGGCTTTCTCGCCCACTATCGAATATAGGGTACTGTTACACACTTGTTTAAGCGAATAGCGTAAATCCCTATGAACAACAACCTTGATTACGCAAATACAGTTTAATCCTTCGTTAACCCAATGGTTACCAAATCCTTAGCACAAGCTGCATTGAACCCCAATATCTTTAGTTATCATTATGAACAAAATAACTAAAACCAAATGAACGACATCTTACCACCAAGCAGAACAAGAATAGTTGATAGATGAAATCGGTCCACCACCCTAGGGTCAAAGGTACTCAGGAAACAAAGACCAACCGAAAAGATTGTACCTTTATCAGGAATCAGAAACACAGGAAGTTATTAGAAGGAAAAACGCAACCGTAGAGAGAAATAAGAATAAGCCATGAGTACTTACCGATTCACTAGAGGACTCTCACTTGCTGAACACAAAATAAAGAGAATAAATGGAAGTATTCGGCTAACTCAAAATAGGAGGAGACAACTGAAACTGAAAAGAAAGGGAGAGCACTGAGATTCGTCAATCAATCGAAAAGGGAGAAGAGGAAAACAATAAATGAAAAGTGAAGAAAAGAGTGAGTATTCGGCTTCAACAAAGGTAAGGAGAAGAAAAGAGAGAAAGATGGAGAATAAGAAAAGAATAGCAAAGTTAGAAGAATCAAAAGTGCCCACACGGCAAGGTAGGATCGACTTAAAGAACCATAATGCGCCAAAGAACTAAAAATAAAAACCCCGAAAGCAGAAAAGATACCCATATGAAAAGAAGGAAAAGTTTTCAGTAAATTCAAAACCTCCAAATGTTCCAATTGCCGAAAAACACTCTCCTAGCTGAATTTTCTATGCTTCACCTTACCAATTTGGCACAACACTCCCACACTCTTCAAACTCCTTGTTTTTCTCCATAAATCACTCCCTTAACCTCTCCATGAAATCCTCCTTGATTTACTCCAACTACCCATTCAAATTCAATTCAAATTCTTATGACCAATTCAACCATAGAGTTCTAGTGTAGCTCCAACACCTCCCTAGCTCAAGCAGCAAAATAACAAACTCCTTGTTTTTCTCCATAAATCACTCCCTTAACCCCTCCATGAAATCCTCCTTGATTTACTCCAACTACTTATTCAAATTCAATTCAAATTCTTATGACCAATTCAACCATAGAGTTCCAGTGCAGCTCCAACACCTCTCTAGCTCAAGCAGCAAAATAACATACAATTGTGCACGCCTAGCCTTGAACCTCAGACTCCTTGCCATACATGTAGTGCCACCTTACCACTAGATCACCCACTCTCTTTGTGTCATTTTTTACCTTCAATAAATTAAAAGGTCTAAAGGCCAAGGTCCAGGTTCCTTTAAAAGAAAAACCAAAATAAATTGCAAGAGTCAAGACATGAACCCAAGCTCCCTTGCAACCTTAATGAGGCCACAACCACTAGACCACATGCTTCCTTGTGTCATTTTTTAACACAATAATTTAAAAGGCCTACATCTAAGAATCTAGGGTTTTATCCACTTAAAACCAAAATTTTGCTAAAGCCCAAGTTTGAACCTAAGACTTCTCCAATACTTCTCAGGACCCTTAACCGCCAAAGCAGACATGCTTTTATGTTATTCACTTGCACAGCTAAATTCCAATTCATCTGGTATACGAAGCCCATTTCTTCTAGGCCAAAAAATTTGGGGCGTTACAAAGGGGTAGACCACAGAGGAACCTGGGGAGTGGGACTAGTAGTAGTGCCTAGAGACTCTGCTGTGAGATCAGAGGGCAGAGCACCCGCAAGAACTTATGCCATTCGCGTTCGCTAAGAGGCATCATCTCCAGATGTGATAACGGATACTTTTTCTCTTCATGATATCTCTGTTGTTGCTTTGATTGATCTGGGGTCTACCCATTCCTATATTTGCGTGAAATTGGTATCTAGCATGAGTATGCTTGTTGAGTCTATAGGATTTGTGATAAAAGTGTCAAACCTGTTAGGCAAACATGTGTTAGTTGGCACACTGTGTAGGAATTGTCCTTTGATGATTAGAGGGCATTGTTTTCCGGCTAATCTCATGTTGTTTCCATTTGATGAAATTGACCCGATTCTTGGTATGGATTGGTTGACTTCTCATAATGTTTTAGTAAACTATGGTAGTAAGATTATTGAACTGAGACATGTAAATGGAGATATTATTCGGGTTGAATTAGGTAAATCGAATAGTTGCCTGTAGTGATTTCGTTTATGGTAGCTGGGAAATACATGAGAAAAGGGTATGAGTACTATCTCGCATTTGTCTTAAATACCCAAGAGTCAGAAGCAAAGATTGAATCAGTGCCTGTGGTATGCGAGTATCAAGACGTGTTTCCAGAAAAGTTACCCGGATTGCCTCCAGTTAGAGAAGTCAAATTTGACATTGAGTTAATTACGGGTACAACACCTATTTTGGTTGACCCGTATAGGATGGCACCGTTGGAGTTAAAAGAGTTGAAGGTTCATGTAACAACCCAAACCCAACCTAGATGTTATGGTCGAATCTGGCATGTCACATCAAAAGGTTGTTTAAAACCACACAATCATTAAAAACCTTTCCTCATTTCAAAAACTTTTTATCAATGAGAAAATGGGAAACCTCGAATTTCATTACTTATCAAACAAGATTTGCTTAAAGTTGTTTCCCTTGCGAACACAATGTTATTTTTGAAACATTGTTTGCTACAAAAGACTGACTTTTAAAGTTACAGAAACGTGATATTTGAAAATAGTAGTTAATAATTTTAAAAACTCGTGTTTAACAGACCAGCAGTTTGTAATTTAAAGAAATACCAAATAAAAGTTAAAAAGAAAAAACCCAAATGCCTTATTACAAAAATTATTAACCCAATAATTTAAAATAACTAAATTAAACTAAAATCGCTAAGTTTAGTCTTTAAACCATATCTGACGTGTGGCCACCTCCGAGTCTTTCGCAGCTCCAAATCCTCTAAGGTTGGGGATTTCCTGCACAGTTAAAAACGGGGTGAGTTTACTAAAACTCAGTGTATAATCCCCTATTACGGTCACAGTCTGGGCCCGAGCCCATACAGTATTAGTCTGGGCTTAAGCCCTATTCAGTAACAGTCTAGGCCTAAGCCCTATTCAGTAACAGTCTAGGCCTAAGCCCCAAAACCATATCAATGCAATGAGCATGTACCCAACCTATACCAACCAAACTCTCCACCCGTACCAACCAGTCTCTCTATGTGGGGACCATGTCAACCCACCCAGCCAACACACCAAGCATAGCACCAGTTGCAGGACTAAGTCAACAGAATGGCTCGGCACCGTAGACAGAACGACTAAAAGCCATAAATATTGCAGCATCGCTGCCGGTTAACAGAACGGCTAAAAACCGTAAATAGAATGGTTATAAACCATAATCAGGATGGCACAGAGCCATAATCAGGATGGCACAAAGCTATCAGTGACTGTAATAAGTTTGGCACATAGCCATCAGCGACGGTAATATAATCGGCACACATCCATGTGTAATTATGATCGACATAGAGTCATCAATATATATGTTAGGCATATAACCACGGGTAACTACGGTTGGAACAAAGCCATAATCAAGATGGCATATAGCCATATTTATCGTAGAAAGGCTGAAAGCCTTGAACAGAACGGCAATGGGCCGTACACTTCCCCTGTAACTTTGTCCCAACCCCATGCAATATGTCGTGTATGTCATGCTCAATCATCACACGTGTATGCAAAATAGCCATGCTTAGTAACAGTCATTTCAACACATATTAACAACATATCAGTCACACGCCCACAATCAAGTCAATTAAAACACAGCCATACGATCACAGTCAAATCAGTCAAATCATAGCACAAGTCAGTAATTTATCACAAGGGCAAAACAATCATTTACCCTATAAGGGTATTTCGGTAATCTGATCCTTCAGGGGTATTTCGGTAATTTTACCCTACAGGGGTATTTTAGTAATTTTGCAATCTGGGGGTATTTCGCTTATTTCACAAATTACCAGTATTTCGATAATTTTGCAATCTGAGGGTATTTTGATAATTTCACAAATTAGGGTAGCTCGGTAATTTTGTAAATCGAGGGTATTTCGGTAATTTTGCAAATCAGGGGTAATTTTACAAACCAAGGGTATTTCAGTAGATTTGTCAATTAGGGGTAGTTCAGTAATTTTAAACCAAGGGTATTCTAAACAAAAATAACGATGCGAATAAGCCTAGGGCCCATTTTCGGCCCAAATGAACCCACACACTCGTGTGGCCCATTTAGCCCAAATCTAGCCATAGATATGAGATTCACATAGACCAGTTCAATATCTACTACACAATCTTACACTTTATTCATATGGGTCCACGGGCCCATTGGTCCCACATGGCCCATTTTGGCCCATCGAGGCCCAAACAGCCTGAACCCACAAGAACACTCATGATGGCCTCAACTATTGCGTCGAAGCCCCCAAACGTGCGCTCTCGTGTGACTACCATCGTCGTGTGACCGGTATTTCAGCATTTGTCGCTCTACAACTAGAGTAGTGCGAAGTACACACTTGATAGGAACCTGAAGCTAATCCACGCTCCGAACACTCCTATGCCCAAACGACAACCAAGGTATGCTTACTCTCCTCATAGATTGCTCTATTTAAGGCCAGCTTCTTGCCCACTCTCATGCTAGCTTCACGATGTGGGATCCCTCCTTCAACAGAGTTTAATTCCAACACAGCCACTTGACGCCCCAACTTAGCAAAATAAATATCCCTTTTTGCTTGCAATGGGATTCGAACCCTTGCCCTTTCCTATTCCACCACAACACAAGCTCATTTTGTGACTGTAACACCCCAAACCTGGCCTAGAAGTTAGGCCTAAATCCAGTATGTCACATCAAAAGCATAATTCAAACGATTTTGCTAAGTTAAAGTTTAAGGCCCAAAATCCTTGAGTCTTGTTAAGTAATGAAAAAAAAACCCATTTTATAAATAAAGCCCACAGGTTATAGTTATTGTTAAAACCTTGTTAAACTTTAGAAATTTATTTAAGTTAAAATAAAAATTAAGCAGCGGAGATAATAATAAAACCCATAAGTAACGTCAAACCGGAGTACAAGGCCTTATTACATCCAACGAAAATAAGCAATTAAAACTATGTCTTTTGAAACAAATAAATAAAATTTAAACATCATCTTGTAGTGTGGCCATCTCCGAGTCCTCTCCCACGTCGAGCCATTTACTGAGGATCACCCGAAACATTAAATAAAGTGTGTGAGTTTCGAAACTCAGTGTGTACAACCCTTGGCATTCAATTCAATATATAATTATCACATTGGCCTGAGCCTTATCAAAATCGGTGGTCGTGGGCCTTGGCCCACAATGACCTCATATCATATCATATCATATGCAAAATAAGGTAATGCAAAACCCTTCGCAAAAATCCATCCGCTACACACCATTTCCCTTCCAACCCTACACACCTGTGGGGATTTCTAAATCGACCCACCCATCCTCTACACACCAAAGGTAGCACTTACAGTGGCACTACTCAACGTTGCAGCAAAGCTGCTAGTCATATAATGAGCTTAAAGCCACAAGTGGATCCATGGTTGTCAAGCGACCATGAGATCCTCAAATCTTACTCCATACCATCATTCCCACCCATATGCATCCTAAGCAGAATATCATATGAATGCAACATGCACATGAGTAACATCCGCAAAAATCATACTCATCACATAGGGGTATTTTCGTAAATCTACTCTACATGGGTATTTAGGTAATTTTTCAAAACAGAGGTACGTTGGGAATTTTGTAAAACAGGGATGTTTTGGTAATTCTACAAACCAAGGGTATTCTTGTAATTTTAGAATTCGGGGCTATTTTAGTGATTTTACAAATCTAAGGATGTTTTGGTAATTTTCAAACTAAGGGTATTTTGGTTATTTTCAAATCAGGGGTATTTTAGTAATTTTACAAATCTAGGGGTATTTGGCCCCTCTCGGGTTTTAGTTATAATATTTGGCCCATTAACAAGTTCTTGCGGCTAAAGTGAACAGACACTATGCACCAGGTAGGATTCCAGGGAAGAGGAGGTGGGTCGCTTAAGTACCAAGCTCTCCCTAGATCCGATCTTAGACATGCATATGCCCATTACCACATTCTAACCTAGCGACTTGTCCACGCACATGTTTAATTATTAGAAAGTCTTATGGGTTTAAGAGCTGTTCAATATTATGCCTAAAGTCCATAAAACCCTAGCATACTAGTCTACGTCCCCATAAAGCCTATCAACCCATTTCACGTTCATATAACCGATAATGGCCACATCACATTTTTATGGCCCACTAGGCCCAAATCTTAATCATATGACCCATTAGGCCCAAAACAAATCTAGATCATGTAACATGCATGCTTAACCCACCTCATATAATTAAATTAATCCATTTCATCAAACTTAGCCTCCGGGCCCATTTAGCCACTTTCGGCTTTTCGGCATTGTCGATTTCATGTGTGCGTAGTGTTTGTATACACCTGGTTACTACAACGTGCTATACTATCCTTAGCCTCGAACCTACAACCAACCAACCTTCAATCAATCACTAAACCAAAACATTTACCAAAAGCTGAAGCCTTACCGTACCCTTACCGTGTGCCACCAGGTTCTAATAGCCCTTCCTTAACTACTAATCAAGAGTATCCCCTAGATCTGCACTCACACATACACCATCAAAATCTGAGTGACTCGAAATCCACACAAGTCACCCCTATAGACCATACACACATTCGGCCATTCACTTAAACCATAATCGAGTTGAGTACATCTACCTCTTGCTAACGATCCTTACCTACCACGTTTGTGATCTCTGAACCTTATCCTTGTTATCACAGAGTTAACGACAGGACAGTTAGATAGCCTCTCAGCTTTTAGTAAAACATACAAGAGAGGTTAACTGAATACTTACCAAATCCCCTTTCGATCCTGCGGCCTAGATAGCTACTCAACGAGATTCAGATTTTAAAACTTGATTAAGAGTAGATAACATCAATCGATTTGTGATGGAGGAAAAATAACAAGGAATCAGCAAAAAGATAGGGTTATTTGATTATAAATGAGTACTCGGCTTTCAGAGAAAGAAGAAGAACGCAACACCAATAGGGATTTTGGCAAAAAGGAATGATGGTTTTTCAGAAATGGATGAATTCGGCAATGGGAGAAACAGAATGAAGGGGAGAAAAGAAAAGTAATGGAAAACCCAAGGAACCTTTCAAAGGAATTTGGTAAAGAAAAGAAAGACTGACCTATTTGCAAAACTCTACAAATGCTGAAAGCAACAATGAAAACTCGTAATACCCCCTAAAAGACCCAAAAACGGCACTCATCTACCCTTCTAAACTGAATTTATACATTCTCTAATTCCCAAAACGCCACCAACTCTTCACACTTCTCAGCTCCTAACATTTCTCCCTGATAACACCTTAGGCTTCTCCGAATTTCCCTCCATTATCAGTTCCCCTTACCACTCAAACACTTCAACGTAAGAGTTCATATTCAACACAACTCTGGCCGTCCACCTATGCAAAATAAAACACTCCAAAAATACCACTCTTAATGCTCGAACCTTAGACCTCCTCAGCTGACAACACGCCACCTTATAGCTCCCCAAGTGATGCCACTTGCCACTGGACCATAATCCCATTTATGTCATTTTCCTTCTTCATTTATTTAAAAGGCCTACTAAATGAAGTCACAGTTCCCTTGGGCTAAAACCAACATTTTTCCTATACTCTTTCTTGACCCCAGGACATCTCCAATACCTCTAAACACTCCAAATTCAATAACCCCAGAAGCCCACATGCCAATTGTCATTTTCTTGCTCACTTAAAAAATTTTTGAGACCTAAAGCCCAATAGGCCCAATTCTACTAGGCCCAAATTCGAGGCATTTTAGTGACTTAAAACACGCGCAACTAAATATAAGACTATGGCCAAAGTCTAAGTTCATTTAAAAATAAATCAAAATGAAAATGCAAGCGCCAAGACTTGAACCCTAGACCCTTGCTTCCTCTATGGCGTCACTTCCTTGTCTCCCATGTGGCACCATTTTCCACTAGACCACAACTCCTTTTGTGTCATTTTTCTCCACATTTTATTCTTAAAGTCTATTTACTTACTCCCAGGGTTTTATTCACCTAAAACCAAAAATTTTCCTAAAGCCCAAGTTTGATCCCGGGACTTCATAGAAGCCCCATAACCTTCCAAAACCACTCACCTAATAGGTCCAACTTGTATTAGTGCCGTTCTCTTGTTTTCAAAAATTTGAGACGCTCTCATGCCCAAGGCCCAATAGGCCCAATTCTACTAGGCAAAAATTTGGGGCATTACAGTTCAGTTGAAAGAGTTAACAGATAAGGATTTTGCAAGAGTGATCTATTCACCATGGGGTGCTCCGTTACTTTTTGTGAAAATGAAAGACGAGTCGATGAGATTGTGTATAGACTACAGACAACTCAACAAGGTGACAGTGAAGAATAAGTATCCTTTGCCAAGGATTGACATTTTTTCGACTAATTAAAAGGACCCATGGTGTTTTCTAAAATAGACTTGAGGTCTGGCTATTACCAATTGAGAGTCAAGGAGCAATATGTGCCGAAAACTGCATTTCGAACGAGGTATGGTCATTACGAGTTCCTCGTCATGCCCTTTGGTTTAACGAATGCTACTGCGGTCTTTATGGATTTAATGAACCGTATCTTTTAACAGTACTTAGATATATTCATAGTCGTTTTTATTTATGGCATACTAATTTATCTTCAGGATGAGAGTGAGCACGCGGAGCACCTGAGAACTGTTTTGCAAACTCTAAAAGACAAGCAGTTTTATGCTAAGTTTAGCAAGATTGAGTTTTGGCTCTGAGAGGTCAGAATCTTAGGGCACATTGTACTGGATGATGGAATTAGAGTTGATCTGAGAAAGATCTAAGCTATTGTAGAGTGTAAACCACCGAGGAATGTGTCAGAGATTAGGAGCTTTTTGGGCTTAGCGGGTTACTATAGACGGTTTGTTAAAGGGTTCTCCATGATTGCTACACTGATAACAAGACTACTACATAAAGATGTTAAGTATGAATGGACCGAGAGGTGCCAATAGAGTTTGGAGAAACTAAAGACATTGTTGACTGAAGCCCCAGTTTTAGTACAAATAGAGTCGGGAAAAAAATTTGTAATTTACAGTGAAGCATCAATGAATGGTCTTGGTTGTGTACGGATGCAAGAAGGAAAAGTAGTAGCTTATGCCTCGATATAGCTAAAACCGCATGAAAAGAATTATCTGGCTCACGATTTGGGGTTGGCTGCTATCATTTTTGCTTTGAAGATTTGGCGTCATTATTTGTATGGTGAGAAATGCCAATTCTTCACCGATCACAAGAGTTTGAAATACTTGATGAACCAAAAATATTTGAATTTGCAACAACAGCAGTGGCTCGAATTATTGAAGGATTGTGAGTTAGTAATTGATTACCATCAAGGGAAAGCGAATGTGATTGCGGATGCCTTGAGCAGAAAATCCATGTATGCTTTGAGAGCCATTAGTATGAGCTTAGAATTGTTTGATGATGGTTCTATATTGGCCGAGTTGAGGGCTAGACCGTAATTTCTTCAGCAGATTCGTGAAGCTCAAAAGAATGATAGTGAAATGCAAGTTAAGAGAGCTCAGTGTGAATTCGGGAATAACTCTGATTTTTGGGTTGGTACAGATTATTGTTTGATGTTTCACGATAGAGTTTATGTACCTAAAGATGATGAGTTGATCCGAAAAATTTTACATGAGGCACACAATGGTTGTTTGTCAATACACCCGGGCAGCACAAAAATGTATAATGATTTGAAAAAATTGTATTAATGGCCAGGCATGAAAAGAGATATCTCCGAGTTTAAGTGTTTGATCTGTCAACAAGTGAAAGCAGAGCATCAAGTACCTTCGGGATTACTTCAACCAGTGATGGTTCTCGAGTGGAAGTGGGACCGAATCACGATGGATATTGTAACGGGGTTACCTATGACTCCGAAAAAGAAAGATGTTGTGTGGGTTATCGTTGATAGATTAACGAAATCGGCTCACTTTATACCGGTACGTGTTGATTACTCACTTGACAAGTTGGTTGAATTGTATATTGTCGAAATTGTAAGATTACATGGAGTGCGTATGTCCATAATTTCAAATAGAGGTTTTGGAAAAGGTTGCAAGAAGCCTTGGGTACGAAATTGAATTTTAGTACCGCGTTCCACCCGCAAACAGATGGCCAATCCAAAAGTGTGATTCAAGTGCTCGAGGATATGCTCTGGTGCTGTGTTTTAGAGTTCGAAGGTAGTTGGAAAAAATATCTACCTTTGGTTGAATTTTCCTACAACAACAGTTATCAATTGAGTATACGTATGGCACCTACGAAGCCTTATATGGTCACAAGTGCCGAACTCCTTTGTATTGGACTGATCTTAGTGAGAAGCAAATTCACGGGGTTGATCTAGTTAGAGAAATCGAAGAGAAACTGAAAGTGATCTATGATAGTCTGAAAGCTTCTTCAGATCGACAAAAGTCATATGCGGATTTAAAAAGTTTATGTTCAAGATAGCATAAGTGCTAAATTATGTGACTAAGTGATACAGGTTTCATGAGTAAAATACAAAGTATGAAACCATAATGTGATGTGTGATGGTAAGAGTGAGTATGAGTAAGTATGCCTAAGCACTTGAGAACTTGTGTTGCTATTGTTCTATGAGATGAATGGATTTTACCATGAGAACTTATGTTGCTATATTAATTCATGCAAACTTACTAAGCTATATGCTTACCCCTCTCTTTTCCCTTTTCCTTGTAGTATTTCCAAGATAGCTCGGGGACCGTAGAACGTCAGAGCTCGAATCACACTATCAATCATTCTTTTGGTATAGTAAAGTTGTTTTATTTTGAGTATGGAATGTATAAGAACTTGGTCATTTTGTGTTATGTCATATTTGAAAGCCAAAGTACTGGCTACTAATGTGAATTGTATGAATGAGGATTAGTGGTTCTTCATAGTGTAATATGACCATGTTAAGAGTTGCTTGTGTGGGAAATTGTGTGTTTATAACTTTTTGCAAAATAGTCCTTTTTGACAATTTCATCGAAAATCACTTAGTAAAAGTCGTTTATTACACACCGAGCATTCATATTCTACCATTAAACATAAAAACACAAGCATTTCTCATATGGGTAAATTTTCAAACATCAACCCTAGCTCAAATAAATGGTAGAAATAGAGAGACTGTGTCACGAGGACTTCAAAAATGTAAAAATCATTAAAAATGGGGCTAGAACTGACTTACAATCGAGCTTGAAAGCTTGAAAAACCTAAGCCATAGTGTCTTCATGCAATACTTGGCCCTAGATTGAATATGGACACCATTTTGCTTTAATTTTCACTTTTTTAATTCTTTTAATTAGTAAATGACTAAAATGCCCTTAACATAAAAATATCTTATTTCACTTATCTCATGTCCATTTTTGTCGAACAATTTAACCAATGGTCTAATTACCATTTAAGGACCTCCAATTTAAAACTTCATAACAGTTGGACACTAAACCACCTCAAGCTGATGCATCAAACAATTTGGATAACTTGTGGAAAGCATACATGGCAAAGAATGACACTTTAATTCAAAGCCAAGTAGCAACATTGAAAAATTTGGAAAACCAAATGGGTCAGTTAGCTACGGAGCTTTGTAATAGACCGCAAGGAACCTTGCCGAGCGATACCGAGAATCCAAGAAATTTGGGTAAAGAACATATCAAGGCAGTGGCATTGCAAAGTGGTCAAATTTTGGAACCCCGATTGATTGATGTCGACGATAAGCCCGTTGAGAAGAATCAGCCAGCTATTGAAATTCCTTTACCAAAAGAGTCAGAATCTGCAAAGACTAACAAGGTAAATCCTAACTTAGTGAATTCAAATACTTTAACATATTCTTTGGATGCATATTTACCTATTCAAAATAGTTATTTGGTTTAACCAAAAGCTCCATCACCTCTATATCCAAAAAAGATTACAGCAACACTGTAACATCCTAATTTAGGGCCTAGTCAGAACCGTGGTGCGAGACCACAAATCCAAAGTAGAAACATGAGTTTTAAAGTTTATGATATGTTTGCATGATGGTATGAAAGTTTCATGAAGCAATTTTGTTAAATTTTGATTGAATTGTCCATTAGGACTAAATTACAAAAGTGGCAAAATGTGAGATTCTAGAAGCTTTAAGTATGAATTAGCTTTGGATTATTAATTGGAGGTCCTTAAATAAAAATTTGCCCAATTTTTAGTTTTTGGACAAAAATGGGCATGAGTGGGTAAAATTTGAAAGTTTGGTAAAAAAGGCATTTTGGTCATTTGTCAAATAAATAATTAAAAAGGACGAAATAGTCAAAATTTATGTTCATCTTCCTCCCTAAGTGCCGAAATTTTGAAGAACCCCATAGCTAGGGTTTGTTCATCTTTCAAGCTTGCTAGTAAGTGCATCCTAGCCCCGTTTTGAATATTCTTCGTATTTTTGAAGTCCTCGTAATTTGAATTAGCTTTTTTTAGCTATATGTTGAGCTAGGATTCATGTTCAAGAATATACCCATGTATGACATGCATGTATTTTGATGTTTTATGGAAGATTATGAGAGTTGGATGTGGAATAAACATCTTTTTCTAAGTAAATTTCATGAAAAATGCATGTAAGGACTAGTTTGTAAAAGTCTTGAAAATGGTCATACATGAGTGATTTAGTGAGAATTGAAGGTTGTTATAGTTAAGAGTATGAATCAACTAAGCATGAAATATTAGGAAGTTGAATGAAAATCACTTTACGAGCCTTGGGGCAAAAGTGTAAATATGAAGAAGTTTAGGGGCAAAATGGTAATTTTACCAAAGTATGTGTTATGAGTCAATGTAGTCAATGAATGTATTGAATGAGTTGATTTATCATTATAGATCAAGAAAAACGAAGCCCGGATCCCAACCGAGGCAAGAGCAAAGTCGTGGACTAAATTGCATGTCTTCATACTTTTTGAATATCGAGGTAAGTTTATGTGTAAACAATGCTTCTATACATATACATTGTTGATGCTAACTAGTGCATAGCTTGATTGAGAACCTATACGGTTCAAGTGGATTGAATGTGGTAGTTACTGAGTAAATGATGTATGAATTACGAAATAGAAGTGTGAATGTGTAGTGGTAATACTTAACGGTGGGCTAAGTGCGATACCACCTTAATACTTAACTACGATGGGCTGTGTGCGATGCTATCGTTAAGCATATTATTTAGTGGGCTATGTGCAATACCACTATTACTACCCTTTTTGGTAGGCTATGTGCGATACTACCCTATTATCTGATTGTGGTGGGCTAAGTGCGAAACCACCGGGTGATTTAGCTGTGTGGTTGGATTAGTGAGAAATCATGATGTGTTGTATCATGAGTAATTATGGTGTTGAGTTCAGGTGTGCGAATGAATGAATGTAAGTATTCGACTTGTGATGTGGTAGAAATGTGGTAAGGGATAGAATGAGTAAGCATGGTTGTGGATGTGAATTATGTTTGTTTAGTATAATGGTAATTGTTGTTTAGCTCATACTAAGATGCAAAATGTTTATATGTAAACTTACTAAGCTTAAAGCTTACTCCCCTTTCTTTTCCCTTGACTTATAGAGCTAAAGAGTCGGGACGAGATATGGGGATAATTTGGAAGATCGCCCACATTATCAGCTCACTTCGGTATATTTAGACTTAGTGCTTTTGTATATGGCATGTAACACCCCAAACCCGGCCCATTCGTTACGACCGAATTTGAAATGCCACTGCGGAAAATGTTTGAAATTATTCGTACTTAAAAGTAGAAAGGGTTAAAAATTTGTTGCCTTTAATAAAACATTTTTCGTTATTTAAAACATTCTAAGTAAAAATTTAATTGTTATAAAATACCGGGTTCAAAACTTTATTATATACAGATTTAAGAAAATAAAACCATTGGCGAAAGATATCTCAATTGTCAATCCATAATAAAACATAATAATAAAGATACTTAATAAAAATACTTAAATACTTTAATGGGCCTTATTACAATAAACACTTAATCAAAATACTGAAAATATAAATACTTAATTATTTAAAATATCTTTCTGCATGGGCCACCTTGTATCCACTCCAAACCCGGTCCAAGCATCACCTGAAATGTTGGTAAAAATTGGGTGAGTCATACAGACTCAGTGTGTAATTAAGCCACTGAATTCCACCCACATGTTAACCACATATTAACCCATATATCAGATAACAAATATCATATTCACATATTACCACATTCTGGGCTTGGCCCATATTCATATCACATTCATATAATAGGGTAGATAACCACATAATTTCCACATACTGGGCTTAACCTGTTTCCACACTGATCCACATTCATATACTGGGCTTGGCCCTTTTCTTAATAATCCACATATCAACTGGACTTGGCCCATTTTCACATTAATCCACATATCATATTGGGCTTGGCCCATTTTCACATATGTTCACATACAAAATCATGCAATTATGAAGCCCAACCCAGCATAGGGTCCATCCTCTACACACCCCCGTATCCAGCCTACCACACACCAGGGGATTATCAAATCACCCTCTCCTTTTCACTCCAAAAGGTAATCAATGCCGTCCACGTGCAATTAAGCAAAAAAATCCACAACGCGACCTCAGTCAGCGCCAATCCACGATGTAGCCGTACCTAACACCAAAACCACGATGGGACACATAGTCACTCATCAACCACGATATGGCACATAGCCGATATCAACCACGATGAGGCACATAGCCACTCATCAAGCCACGCGAACTAAATCGCAATTAATCCACAACGTGACCTTAGTCAACGTCAATCCACGATGTAGCTCAAGGCTAACATCGAACTACGTACTCGAACTACACCCGTACCTTCTTTCATATCATATCCCACCCATGCACATGCCACATAAAATAATGATACAATGTAATGATGTATGAGCATGTTCGTCAAGCATATTATCACATATCATCAGGTTTGGTACTTACCGGATTATCGACATACCCCTTGAGGGTATCCTTATCACAATTCCCACTGCACTAGTTAGCACATTCATAACACATACACATATCACATACATATCATATACCCGGAAAACGGTGGGTTAATCACACACCTTTTAACTCGAAGAACTATGCTTTCGATCCCGATGCTATCGCTAAGCGAAACTACGGCTAGTTGCCTACTTTCTTGCTCGTATTTGGTCCACACCACGGTGGCCAATCCCTAAGCGCAAACCGCTCTCCTTTTGAACTTGGGGATAGGGACTATCCCTTTACCTTCTCGTTCGGCATCCATGTTCATTAATGATTTCTTAATCAGAACCAAACGGTTAAACACTAATACTTTAATCTAAATATTTCGAATCGAAACTACACTTACTAAATATCCTTACCACAATGATCTGAATCCCGAAACTTGCCCTTATGCCTGTCGATTTGCCCTTAACACCAAAGTACTCAATCGGTCAACCCTTAATATCCAAAATATGGCTTATTGCCGAATATCACATAACACTTACCTAACTTACCGAAAATCCCAAATCACCACTTGCTCCTTGAATAGTCAAAATCCCACTATTACACGTTTGCTTTGAAGAGCCTAAAGCAAGTAGTCAATAGCACCCTTCTTTAAAGATTCGGCTTCTAAGAACAACAACGGTGGTTCGGCACTTTATGATCTCAAGAGAAGAAAGGAGAAGGAGAAAGCTATAAGATTCGGCTAAGGCTTTAAATCACAAGAAATATTCGGCTACAAGGGAATTTGGGTTTGGAAGAAATAAAAAGATGAATAAGGGAAAAGTAGAAGAATTTCAGCAATGGAGATTAAAAGTTGAACAAACAATTTCGGCACTTAGAAAATTCAAGAAAGAAAGAAATATAAACGGCTTTTGCACAAGAGGAAGAACGGCACAAGTAATGGGAAAAAGAAACTAAATTCGGCACCCCCTCCTTATAAAGCTTCAAAATTGAGTAGGCACCCCAAAGAGTCCCTCATTCGGCCACCTTATCAATTCATTATCAAATTCCTCATAAATATCCTATTATCCCTTCTTTATCACTTTACCAAGTAAAATAAAATAAACCATCACATTATCTCCTCTATTATCTTGTCAAATAAAATAAAATAATCCAACCTTAATCCCTTATCTACTCATAAATAAACTAAAGCCACAATTATCTTCTATCTATTTATTTAAACGAAATAAAATAAATTAGTAATTATCCTACCTTTTTAAAAATAAACAAATCACATAATTATCTCCTATATCTACCAACTTAAAATAAATAAAATAAAACTACCTTTATCCTATATCCTAACCGAAATTCAAAATAAAATCCAGCTTAATCCTCACCCAATTAAAAGTCTAATTGCCGTCCATTACTCCCTTCTCTCTTGGCGCCAAAAGCATAAAATAAAACACCCATTTGCTTCCCCCAAGGTTCGAACATGAGACCTGCTGGAGCAAGCTTACAGGTAACGCCCCAGGCCACTCTGCCACGGCGTCTTTTTGTGACATAAACTCGCCACAATTTCTTTTAAAGCCTCCTTCACCTAGCTCCCCCTTGTCTTAATGCCAAAAGCAAAAATAAACCACTACTTGTTGCCGCCGCGATTCGAACCCAAGACCTGCGCCAGGCGTCACTTCCAGGCCCTTAAGTGGCGCCTTGCAGCCACTTTACCAAGGCCTGATTTATGCCAAACACGCCGAAGAATTTTCCTTTAAGGCCTTCCTGGCCTTGCTCCCTTTTAACGCCAAAAATAAAACTCCCAAGTGCGATTCCTGCCGCTCGAACCCCTTCCCTCCTGAAGTCCCCTTGCACCTTAGCGCCCCAAGCCACTTTGCCAATTAATTCCTTATGTCCTAAATCCCACATAATATCTTTTAAGGCCTCTTTGCCTAGTTTCCTCTTTTTAACCTAAAATCCAATTATTTCCCAAAGCTTTCACCTTCATTCTAAAGTTCTAAAAACTCTTAAAACATCTCCAAATACCCTTAAAACCCACTAGCACTTGAGTTATGCTCCAAATGCATAACCCCTAATCTAGGATGTTACATGGCATGTATAGAGGCTAGACAAGTTAGTTATTGTGTTATATTGGCTAAGGGTGTATTGACCCTTTTAATGGATAATCTATCTTGTATAATGCCATGGATGATGGTTCACCTTGTTATATGAAAAGATGTAGTTATCCATAGAAGTTTATACTGCAAACCATGAATTGTTTGAGGTTATATTGAGTGGATCCATGGTGTGTGAACTAGATTGGTGAAAAGAGCTTGGCGAATAGCCTTGTTCTTGTCCATGTGGGTAGACACATGAGCGTGTGTCTAGATCATGTGTGACACACAGTCAGCCCATGGGCATGTGACTTGGCCGTGTGTCCCCTGCAAGTTAGAGCTTTAAGTCAGAATAGACCATGAACTAGCTACACGTGCATGTGTCTAGGCTGTGTAAGGTGGTCAGTGTTCACCACGAGTGGAGAACACAAGTGTGTTTTTAGACCGTGTGACACAAGCAGAATATTCAAGTTTTTATACATGGGGTAAGGACATGGGAGTGTGTGACCACACGGCTACCCACACGGGCGTGTCCCATTCCACATGGGCGTGCGGACCCTTGTCTAAGTGAAAGAAATTTTAAAATTGTAGAGGTTTCCAGTAGGGTTCCAGAACCCCTCGTTTGTATGTGTGTAAGGCCTCGCGGGTCTTCAATGAGGTCGTTTTGGTGACTATAGAGAGTTGTCAGGTTGGGACTAAAGTGGATTAAGTCCAGTAATGCCTCGGGCCCAGTTCCAGCGTAAAATACAGGTAATGGGTGTTACAAACACAAACAGAAACAAGAGGTGCAAATCAAGAAGTTTTTGGATGCTCTGAAGCAGTTACACATCAATATTTTGTTGGTGGAGGCTTTAGAACAAATGTCAAATTATGTGAAGTTTATGAAGGATATACTGTCCAAGAAGAAATGACTGAGTGAGTATGAGACTGTTGCCTTGACAAAGGAGTGTAGTGCATTCTTGCAGAACAAACTACCACCAAAATTGAAGGACTTGGGAAGCTTTACTATACCCTGTAACATTGGTGAATCTTATTGTGGTAAAACTTTGTGTGATTTAGGAGCAAGTATCAATTTGATGCCTAAGTCAATTTTCAAGATGCTAGGGATGGGTGAAGTAAGACCTACAATTGTGATGCTTCATCTAGCAGATCGATCTTTAGCATATCCCTAAGGAAAGATCGAGGATGTTTTGGTAAGAGTCGATAAATTTATTTTTCTTGTTGATTTCATTGTATTAGATTTTGAAGTAGATAAGGATGTGTCGATCATCCTGGGGAGACCTTTCTTAGCCACAGGAAGAATGTTAATTGATGTGCAGAAAGGTGAACTCACCATGCGAGTTCAAGACAATCAGGTAACCTTTAACATTCTTAAAGAGATGAAAATTCCCGATTCGACAGAAGATTGTTCAGTTATGGAAGAAATAAAAACCTTGGTTTCTATGGAAAGCAATTTTCAAGAAGATCCATTGGAGAAAGCCTTAGATCTTGACCCTTTGAAGGATGAAGAAGGTGAAGAAAACATGGCTTTGATGGAAGCCAACCCGAGAAATTTTATTCAATCAACACGGTTTGAACTATTGGAGTTAGAAGTTAGAGAATTTGTACAACCCAAGTTGTCAATTGAAGAACCACCTAAACTCGAACTAAAGGTAGTTTCTTCCTATTTGAAATACTTTTATTTAGGTGACCGTTCTACTTTGCCTGTGATTATTTCAGCAGAACTGACGAAAGATCAAGAGGAGCAACTAATTGCTGTTCTAAAGAAATTTAAGAAAGCAATTGGTTGGACCATAACTGATATTCGAGGTATAAGTCCTTCTTTTTGCATGCATAAAATTATTTTAGAATAAGGTGAAGGAGCTCGAATTGATGGGAAAAGGAGGCTCCATCCTATTATGAAAGAAGTTGTGAGGAAGGAAGTGATCATATGGTTAGATGTAGGAATCATCTATCCTATTTCAGATAGTTCGTGGGTAAGTCAGGTGCAGTGTGTGCAGAAGAAAGGTGGAATCACGATTGTTTAAAATGAGTTGATTCCAACGAGAACTGCTACTGTTTTGAGAATTTGTATTGATTACAGAAAGTTGAATAAAACCACCCAAAAGGACCATTTTTCGTTGCTTTTTATGGATCAGATGTTAGATTGGCTGGCAGGTAATGAATTCTATTATTTTTTAGATAGCTATTTGGGATATGACAAAATAGTTGTAGCTTTGGAGGACCAACATAAAACAACATTTACTTGTCTATACGATACGTTTACTTTTAGGCGAATTGTAACAACCCGGTTTTAGCTTAAATCTAAATAGTGGTTTCAAAACCACAAATCCAAGGTTATAAAATTATTTTAATTTTATTTTATGTATTTATATCATGTGATTATATGTGTGTGAAAATTTCGTGAGCTAATTTTATCGTTTAATAGCTCAATTTGAGGAAAAGGACTAAATCATGTAAAATGCAAAAGTGGCATCCTATATGTTAAATTTGTTTAATTTCTATGATTCATTAAATGAAAGGTCCTTATGTTGATATTAGACCATTGATAGTGGAATTTGACATAAATGGGCATTAAATGGATGATATTATATGTTTTATAACATGGTTAAATTAGTAATTTGGTTAATAAGTTATTATTAATAAAACAAAGTTAAAATATCATCTTCATTCATCCTTGTTAACTGAAATTGAGAATAGAAAACAAGGGTTTGAAGCTTTTATGCATTCGGCACCTTGGTAGCTAGATTAAGGTATGTTTTGAGCTCGATTTTGAATGATTTTTATGTTTTTTATATCGTTGCTTCATATTCTAGCGAGCCCATGCCCTTGGTTGATGAATTTGTGAAGTGCCATTGATGAGTGCTTGAGCTTTTGGATGTTTGATGATGAAAAATGAATATCTGTTGATAGATTTTCATGTTTTGTAAAGTGATTTTTTGATAAAAATGCCTAAATAGGATTCAATTGTGAAATTTGTAAATTGAAAGGTTGAAATGTGAAATAAATGAAAAACATGAGCTGCTAGGTACCAATAGTAAATTCGACCAAGCATGGGTTTTGTCAAATTTGGTGTAATTTTTGTTTTTGTGAAATAAGAACTAAATTGAATAAGTGTGAAACTTTAGGGGCTAAAGTGCAAAAAAGCCCAAATAGGTATTTTTGGATGAAATTGAATGAATAGGTGATTAAATGAATTAAATTTGAATTTATATAGATCAAGAAAGAAAGAAATCAAATTTAGATCGGGGGAAATCAAAAGTTGTTGAGTAGTCGATTTGATCTATTCATCGTATATACGAGGTAAGTTCATATGCAAATAAATGTCTTTAAATGGATTTATAAATGTTTATTTGTCATTGAATGGCTATGAATGTTGAATGAGAAAATACGAGCAAGAATCGATGAAATAATGATATACGAAAGTCCCGTATGAACCTTAGGAATAGTATAGGATACAAATGTCATGGCATTAGGATTATCGAGATGTGATTACATGTAAGACCATGTCTGGGACATTGGCATTGTATTGTGATTACGTGGAAGACCATGTCTGGGACATTTGCATCGTTATATGATTTCGTATAAGACCCTGTCTGGGACAGTGGCATCGATATGTGATAACATGTAAGACCATATCCGGGATATGGCATTGTACAAGCTATATGTGATTTTCGAGTATCCTTAATGATTTCGAATGGTACAACGGGCAAAGTCAAGTTGAGAAAGAATGTATGAATGAGTTAACTGACTCAGGTATGTATGATATTCATACGAGTATTGAAAAGAAAAGTATTTGATGAATTCAATTATGATATTAAATATGTGTTTAATAAGAAAGGTTTGTATATCTATATGTGCTTATTCATAATTTGTTTAATTGATGGAAATGATGTTGATTCATGGGATATTTTATTTGTATATGACTTACTAAGATTTTAAAGCTTATTGTGTTTTTTTTCACTACTTTATAGATTATCAAAGCTATCTCGAACTCGGGGATCGTTGGGGTACGCCATCACACTAGCGATCATCTTGTTGGTACTTTTGAAGTTTTGTATATATGGTATATGGCATTTATAGGCTAATGTCATTATGGTATGTTTTATGTTGTGGATTTTAACCATGTAACTTGGCTTGAGAATGATGTTGGCAAGGGAATGATAATTTCCTTATGATGTGAATTGAAATATGGTATGTGACGTATATTTGAAATAGGTTGAGTGGATGAGTTTGACATGTGTTGTGGTATATGATGAAATAGTTGATAAAGGAGGAATGAATTATGTTAATTTTAGTGTGTATTTTGTATAAGAAATGGCATGATTTGAGTTGATGAAGTGGATAGAATTGGTATTGTAAGTTTGGTGCATAAAATATCATGGTTTAGTTGCCTATTAATGTATTGAAATGGCATAAAATGTGGTATTTTAGGTATGCTCGAAGAGGGTGAGAAATGTGGCTTCAACCAAGCCTATTTTCACTCCACATGGTCGAGCACACGGGCGTGCGGCTCGACTGTGTGTGACACATGGCCTTAGTACACGGCCGTGTGTCCCCTGGTGTAGCCCTTCGAATTAAGTCAATATACCCTACAGGTTTGGCACGGTCTAGACACACGGGCGTGTCTACTGGCCGTGTGTGATACACAGGCTGGCACATGGGTGTGTGCCCGGTCGTGTGACCCAAGTCAGTATACCTTCCAGATTTCCCACGGCCATGGCACATGGGCGTGTCTCCGGCCGTGTGGTGCAAGTTAGTATGTATGCCCTGTTTTCACATGGCCTATGACACGGGCGTGTCTGGTGGTCGTATGAGGCACACTGCCTGTTCACACGGGCGTGTGACCCTTTAATGCATGAAAAGTTTATAAGTTTTCCAAAGTTTTCAAATGTTATCGGTTTAGTCCCGAACCTCTTCCAAGCATGTTTTAAGGTCTCGTAAAGCCTTATAAGGGACATTATAAATGTGTTGAATGGATTTTAACTATGAATGCAGAAATGTTTGTTGTATGTTGTGATCTGATCAGTAATGCCTCATAACCCTATTATGGCAATGGATACAGGTTAGGGGTGTTACACGAATGCCTTTTGGTTTATGCAATGCACCTGCAACATTTCAACGATGCATGATGGCAATATTCACTAATATGGTTGAAAATTTTGTGAGATTTCATGGAAGATTTTTTTGTTTTTGGTAACACTTATGATATTTGTTTGAGTAATTTGGCTAAGGTACTGAAGAGATACGAAGAGATGAATCTTGTCCTTAACTGGGAAAAAAGTCATTTTATGGTTATGGAAGGGATTGTCTTAGGGCATAAAATCTCAAAGAGAGGAATTGAAGTCAACAAAGCAAAGGTGGACGTAATTGAAATATTACCGGCCCCAATTAATGTGAAAGGAGTCAAAAGTTTCTTAGGCCATGCTAGTTTTTACCGAAGGTTTATCAAAGATTTCTCGAAAATTTCTAAACCACTGTGTTTGTTGTTAGAGAAAGTTACAGTGTTTGATTTCAACAAAGCATGTTTGGCAGCTATTTAAGATCTAAAAAAAGGCCCCGATAATCGTTACACCTGATTGGAGCTCACCTTTTGAGTTGATGTGCGATGCAAGTGATTATGCTATTGGAGTTGTGATGGGTCAAAGGAGAAACAAAATGTTTCACCCTATTTACTATGCACGTAGAACTTTGACAGGAGCCCAAATCAATTACACGGTAACTGAAAAGGAACTCTTTGATATAGATTTTGCTTTTGACAAATTCTTCTCATATATTATATGTACTAAAGTTACAATATTTACTGACCATGCGGCCATTAAACACTTGCTCACGAAGAAAGATGCAAAACAGAGGCTAATTCATTGGATACTGTTACTCCAAGAATTTGACCTTGAGATCCAAGACAGAAAAGGTGTCGAAAATCAAATAGCTGATCATCTGTCGAGGTTGGAGCAAGATGAGGTAACCCGATCATGCGTGCCTATCAACGAGAAAAAATTCCTTCATGATAGTCCGTACTATTTTTGGGAGGATCCATTTTTGTTTAAACAGTGTGTAGATAATATAATCTGAAAGTGTGTAGCTGAAAGTGAGATTGCTGAGATCTTGTATCATTTCCATTCATCTCCAAGTGGGGGACGCTTTGGTGGTTCATGTACTGCAGCAAAGATTTTGCAAGCAGGTTTCTTTTGGCCTACACTATTCGAATATGCTTATGCTTATGTGAAGAACTGTGATAAATGCTAAAGGACTGGAAATATATCAAGGAGGAATGAGATGCCCTTGACAAACATTTTGGAGATTGAATTATTCGATGTAAGGGGCATTGACTTCTTAGGCCCGTTTCCTTCTTCGTATCGGAACAAATACATCTTAGCTAAGTATTACATAATAAGGAATGAACCTATTGATTAAAATAATGATCATTGCTAGGCAGCAGATCAAATCAAACCTCGATATAAGGGTAGTTAAATAAAATGCTGATAACAAAAATAAAGGGTTTTGGGTTAGTCAATAAAAAGGGTTGTTATGATCAAAAGGGGTTCACTAAGGGTTAGTTATGAAGGTAGGCTTTTTAGTGGAGTAAGTGGGTTAAATCTAGGGGCCTTTATCATTTCGGTATATCAAATCATAACTGTTTTCTTGACATTTATAATCAAGGCAAGTTCTAGAATAACAGTTTAATGTTGACTAATTCAATCCCCTTAATTTTAGGAAGGCCTTTTCTAGCAACTGCCAAGACTAAACTTGATGTTGCCACAGGCGAACTTATACTTTGTGTAGGCGAGGAGACAGTCACTCTTCAAGCCCTCGACTCAGCTAGAACATCAAGCAACAAAGGTGAGAATGTGAATTCTTTCGATAACCATTCAGTTGACCCTTCTTTTCAAGAAGCACCACAAAAGGACATAATTGAACCCTATGCTAAACCCTATAAAGAAATAACTCATGAGGGACAAAGGATTTAGATCGATGAACTAGACGAGTGGAAGACACACTTCAAGGAAAAATTAGGGATACACGAAGAAGAACCGGAACCATACAAAGTAAAGCCGAAGGAGCCCCCAGAAGAACTCGTAGTAACATCAAACCACTTCAAAATAGGAGACTAGGTACAACTAGATAAATCAGATCATCACATCACTACATCAGAACTAAACAAGAACAAAGCAATTCCTCTCGAGGTATAAAATATCTTCCCAGAAGGAGCAGTCGAGGTAAGCAATCCAACATTCGACACTTTTAAGGTAAACGCTTCTCGACTTAAACTTTATCAAGAGAATAGAACTGTAAGCATGAGGGAAGATATTCAAACCTTTAAACCTCCCTGATTTTTTCAAATACAAGGAAATTCTAGCTTAAGACTATAAACGAGCGCTTCTCGGGAGGCAACCGAGTACTAACCCCATTAACCTCTATATTTTCTCATTTTAATTGTTTATTTTATTCTTTCTTTTTTTGTCACCTCACTTTTAACTAACTAAGGGTGCAGAATCCAAGACCATAAGGTCTTACACATGTCCGTGTCCGTGACCGTGTGGACCACTAGAATCCTGTACTAACATAGCAGAAGCCGTGCGAATCAGTCTCAACCACTTTTCGACGTCACATATCCAACCACTACACCATGGGCACCAACAAAGTGGCACGGTTGTGCCCCATGACCGTGTGAAGTTACTGACTTGCCAACTACGGGCAGCACACGCCCTTGCCTTCAACCCGTGCCAACATACTGACTTATCAAAAACGGGCGTGGCTTGCAGAAAAACGGGCATGAAAAATCAACACGACCGAACACACGGCCGTGCGCGGCGGCCGTATGAGCCGCCATGCCCTTGGAACACTGCCGTGGGGGAGTACCAGAATTGAAACCCTATTTAAACCCAACTCCCCTTCCTTCCTCATCTCAACACTCTCCCCTTCTTTTTAACAAAGTCTCTAGCACTCTTGAGCCACACCAAAACCATGATAAAGAAGTGTAAAAGCCTAAACTCCTTAAAGGAGAACAAATTACATGAGCTCATGCCGGCAACTTTATCCAAATAACAAGCCAAGGGTCTTTGAGACCATTTAGTTTTTACTTTTCATTTCTCTTTTTCTCCAATTTTCTTCCCTTTGACAACCTTATGCTTACTTTAGTATAACTTAGTTTAGTTTTGTAGTGTCAGGTTCGAAAAGCTGCTAGGGAATCACGCCACTTCTGCCACCACCAGCACCTCCCCAGCCTTAGAGGTCACACCCACCTCGCGAACCATCCAACAATAAGGACTCTTCGGTTTATCTTTCTTTATATTTCTTATCATTAATTATATATTTAGCTTATTTTAATTAGGTCTTAATAATTCCTAGCTACTCCTCAGTGCGCTACCCAATTTCTTCATCTAGCACATGTTCGTCATACAGACCGACCTACCCATCCTCCTTCACTTCCGACTCAAGGAACCGATCCAAAATTCAGGGAGTGTTCTTTCCCCTTCTCTTTTGATTTATCCCTTAAATTTTATTATCTATCCTTGTACATTGAGGGCAATGTACATCTTAAGTGTGGGGGGGTGAATAGTTATTTTGAGAAAATGCCTAACTATTTGCATGATTCTAAATCCCTGAGGATAAAAGTGCCTAACTTTTTTCATTATTCTCAAATCCCTGGATTTAATCTTGTTCTGATATTACTAATTAGGATGAAATTTTTGATGATTTATGATTTTTATTGATGTGTTTTGGAATTAATCATAGTTAATTGTGCATTGATGATTAAATTTGAAGAATACTAGGGAATCAAGCTTGATAAGTCTATTTTTCAAAATTAAAATTGCTACGTTGTTAAGCTGAATTTGAATATTAATTGAAAATTTAAAATCTATAAGGTTGATGTTAAAAAACACCCATAATTTTTGTAAGATTTTGAGCCTTATAGAGCATATATTCTTTTTCATTCTCACTTTATTGATTACGAATGTGTCAACATTGAACTGTTATTCTAGAACTTGCCTTGATTATACATGTCAAGACCACAGTTATGATTTGATATACCAAAATGATAAAGGCACCTAGGATTTAACCCACTTACTCCACTAAAAAACCTACCTTCATAATTAACCCTTAGTGAACCCCTTTTGATCCTAACAACCCTTTTTATTGACTAACCCACTAATATTAACCCAAAACCCTTTGCTTTTGTTATCACCATTTTATTTAACTACCCTTATATCGAGGTTTGATTTGATCTGCTGCCTAGCTATGACCATTAATTTAATCAATAGATTCATTCCTTATTATGTAATACTTAGTTTGTTCCTAAAAAAATAAATAAAGTATATTAAGTATTAGGGTTATGAAGTGTGGGGGTATTTGATAAACCATAAAAGTAACATATTTTAATCCCACATTTAGTATGCTTTTGGATGATTTATCCGTCGATTCATATAAAAAGGTGCTCTTAATCCTTTCTTTTCATGTCTTATACCCAGGAAAGCACTCGAGGATAAAAAGAACAAGAAACGGGCCTAAAACAAAGTAAATTGGGCCAAGGAAGAAATTGACACGGCCTGGACTAAAGCCCACATGGTCGTGCCTCATTGATCATCTAGAACACGGCCTTCTCCCGATTCACACAGCCGTGTTTCATTAAAGAAATCCGAGCACGGCATGGTCACAATCCACACAGGCGTGTGCCATGGCCGTGCCCCTGTCGCTGGAAGGAGCAATTTCACTTGGATTTGGATACTTTGGGAGAAAGAAACATATTTCAAAAGCTTATATAAACCCCCTAAGTACCAGCTGGAAGGGTGGTAGTTAGCTAGGCCAAGGTGCCAAGCCAAAAATGTCAGATTTGTGGGAATCACTCGAAGATAGCCAGTTGATCCATCTCAAGAAGCCGAAGTTCTACTCAAGACGGTGGATTTCTCCTTCAATTCCTTAAGGGAGTTTCAAGGATTTCTTATGTTTTGTTTTATCTTTTCTCTTGAGATGTTTTCTTATTTTGTTATGAACTAAACCCTTCAGATACCTGAAGGGGATGAAACCTATGATGGATCTTGTTATTATTTTTTGAATTATATGATAATTAGTTAGTTTGTTCTTAATTATGCATGCTTAATCCAAATTTGATGTGCTTATGTGGAGGAGGAATAGGCCCTACCTAAGAGTAGATCTAGCATAATTAAGCGGAGTTGATCACACGCCTAAAGATAGGGTGACGAGATTTTGCCGGATTAGGGTGAAACCTAATATGGGAGTCCATAAATCGATTTAATACTATTCTTGTGGGTTATTATAAGAGAACGAGAGTTCCACTAATTAACCTGGGGTTAGACGTTATTCGCCTCGAGAGAGGGTCTAATATACGTCAGGGAGTCTTACGGATCAAACTAAGTAAATAAATCATATGGTTCAGGGTTTAATAACAAGTGAAGTCTAGGTGGATTCTTCTTGAGGGTATCGTCTAAATCAACTGAGTTTTCCTAAAGTTATCTCTCCAATTTAGTCTTTTTGTCTTTGTGTCTTTAGCTTAGTAGTTCATTAAATTTAGATTAAATAACAGCTTCATTTATTTTAGGCTAAATAATAAAAAGAAAGTTAGTATTAGTACTTTTAGTTCCTTTGGGTTCAATAATATGGTCTTGCCTTAGCTATACTACTATTCGGTACGTACACTTGCCTTTAATCATTTTCAGAGTTAGTTTCTAGGTTCGATCATTCTCTTTTATAAATTTAAAGCTCTAATTTCAGTGATCAAGTTTTTACGTGATTTTGTAGCACGAACACGACGGTGGCGGGGGCGTGTATTTCTGTAGCACGGTGGTGGCGAGGGCGTGGGGTGCAGTTTTGTGAGGTTTTTAGAGAAAAAATTAAGTTGAGAGGTTTTTAAAGGGATTGGGGGCGTGGGTATGGCCGGAATGGGGGAAAGGAGGCCGTAAAGTTTTTGTTAGGGTTAATTTTGGGGAGGGTGACGGTTAAAGTTGCTGAAATAGGGGTGCGAGCATGGGCCGAGGCCACGCCTTTGCTTATTTTTATGCACCCGTGTTTTTCGTGATTTTCAATTTTAGGCGCGTTCAAGTGGGTTCGCCACAGATGTGTTGCAGATGACACGCCCGTGTTCTTTTTCACACGGTCTATTGGAACGAGTGTGTTTATCCCGTGCTCGAAAAGTTAGTAACCTCGAACGGTTGGAAGGCATGGCCGTGTCTAGCCCGTGTTCAACAAGTCAGTAACCTCACACGGGTGGTCAGCATGGGCGTGGTCTTTTATCACAGGCTGTGTTGGGAAAGCAAATTCTTCTTTGTCGTGCACAGCTACTGGCCCGCTCGTGGTTTGTCTCCTGGTTTCCACATGGCGACGGGCACGCCTGTGTGTAAGGTCGTGTGGTCTAAAACCTACACTTTATTAGATTAATTAGTATGAAGTTAGTGCTGAAAATATAATGTTAAGGGAGTTAGTGCTCGGGTTGCCTCCCAAGATGCGCTTGTTTATAGTCTTAAGCTAGACTTTCCCTGTTTTCGGTTCTAAAAGAAGGTTCATGGAGCAGAAGCTCCTCTCTCATATCTCCAAAATCTGCACCATTATAAATTTTGAGTCGGTGACCATTTTCCTTGAAAGTTCCCTTAGTGGGGTGAGTTACCTCGATTCTGTCATATGGAAAAATTATTTTGATCATCAATGGGCCTGACCATCTTGATTTCAGCTTCCCAGGGAATAGTTTAAGTCTTGAGTTGTATAGCAGGACCAGGTCCCCTACTTTGAATTATTTCGACTCCTTTAGACGAGCATCGTGGCATCGCTTTGTTGCCTCCTTTTATAGTTTCGAGTTTTCGTAGGCCTCAGCTCTCAATTCGTCTAACTCGTTCATCTGCATCATTTTTTTCTTTCCTGCAGTTTTAAGATCGAAATTCAAAAACTTTATTGCCCAAAAAGCTTTGTGTTCTAATTCGAATGGTAGATGACAGCTTTTCCCGTATACAAGTTTGTATGGAGATGTCCCTAGAGGTGTTTTAAATGCTGTTCTATAGGCCCATAAGGTATCATCTACTTTTAATGTCCAATCTTTTCTATTTGATTCAATCGTCTTTTCTAGGATGCGCTTAAGTTCTTGGTTTGCTACTTCAACTTGCCCACAGGTTTGAGGGTGATATGGGGTAGCTGTCCTGTGGTATATTCCATATTTCTTTAGAACTTTTTCAAATTGAATATTACAGAAATGAGTACCCTTATCACTAATGATAGCTCTCGATGTTCCAAATCGAGAGAACAGTTTCTTGAGAAACATAACTACTACCCTAGCATCATTGGTAGGTAAAGCTTTCGCTTCTACCCATTTTGACATGTAATCAATTACCAATGGGATGTATTTATTTCCAAATGAACTAGGAAATGGTCCCATAAAATCAATACCCCATACATCAAATATTTCACATGATAACATATATGTTTGAGGCATTTCATCACGTTTAGAAATATTACCTGTTCTTTGGCATTTATCACACGAAGCAACATACCTGTTGGCATCTTTGAATAGAGTGGGCCAATAAAAACCTAATTCGAGTATTTTATGTGCTGTCTTAATGCCACTGTAATGTCCTCCTGAAGGTCCTGAATGGAAATGTTCCAGGATTTTGCTAGCTTATGCCTTTGTAACGTATCTTCGAATTACCTGATCTGCACATATGCGGAAAAGAAAGGGATCTTCCCAAAAATAGTTCTTTACATCAGCAAAGAATCGCTTCTTTTGATGATGTGTTAGCCTTTTTGGTAAGATTTTAGCAGCTAAATAATTCGCAATATTTGAAAACCATGATACCTCAAAATGTGTTATACAGAAGAGTTGTTCTTCGGGGAATGAGTCGTTCATCTCATTTTCATCGAGCTCTATGATATGTGGATTCTCGAGTCTGGAGAGGTGATCTGCCGCAAGATTCTCAGCTCCTTTCTTATCTTGTATTTCCAAATAAAATTCCTGTAAGAGTAAAATCCATCGTATGAGTCGCGGTTTTGCATCAGGTTTGTTTAAAAGATAACGAAGGGGTGAATGGTCAGTGTAAATGACAACTTTTGATAATATTAGATATTGCCTAAACTTGTCAAAAGCAAAAACCACAGCTAGTAATTCTTTCTCTGTGGTGGTGTAGTTTTCTCGTGCTAGTGTTAATGTTCTGCTATCGTAGTAAATTGGCTGAAAATGCTTGTCTCTTCGTTGTCCCAAGACTGCATCTACTGCAAAATCACTTGCATTACACATTAGTTCAAAGGGTAACATTCATCTAAACATTTATTAATTTATCCTTAAGGACATTAAATTCATCTAAACATTCCTTATTGAAATTGAAAGGAACATCTTTTTCTTGTAATTTTGTCAAAGGCTTAGTTATTTTAGAAAAATCTTTAATAAAATTTCTATAGAACCCTGCATGTCCTAAAAAGATTCTAATGGCCTTAACTAAACTAGGGGGAGGTAATTTTTCTGTGGTTTCAACCTTTGCTTTATCTACCTCAATCCCTTTACTTGAAATCTTATGTCCTAACACAATCCCTTCTCTAACCATGAAGTGACATTTTTCCCAATTCAAAACAAAGTTTGTTTCTTCACATTACATTAGAACTCGTTTTAAATTTTTAAGGCAAAGAAGGAATGAATTACCGAATACTGAGAAATCATCCATAAATACCTCCATTTCCACAAGTTCATCAAAGATTGTCAACATGCAACGCTGAAAAGTAGCAGGAGCATTACATAGTCCAAAAGGCATTCTACGAAAAGCAAACGTTCCATACAGGCATGTAAATGTTGTCTTCTCTTGATCTTCTAGAGCTATTGGGATTTAGAAATAGCCGGAAAGTCCGTCCAAGAAGCAGTAGCACATATGCCCGGATAGCCTTTCTAACATTTGATCTATGAAGGGCAGAGGGAAGTGATCCTTTCTGCTGGCATCGTTCAATTTTCTATAGTCTATACAGACTCTCCAACCTGTAACTGTTCTTGTAGGGATCAACTTATTCCTTTTGTTGGGTACCACAGTCATACCTCCTTTCTTTAGAACTACTTGCACAGGACTTACCCAACTACTGTCAGAAATAGGATAAATTATTCCTACATCTAGAAGTTTAATTACCTCAGCTTTGACCACTTCTTTCATGTTGGGATTTAGCCTTCTCTGGGGTTGCACTCACGGATTGTATTCTTCTTCCATTAAAATTTTGTGGGTGCAGAACGATGGGCTTATACCCTTGATGCCAGATATTTTCCAAGCTATGGCTCTTTTCCGTTCTCTTAGTACCTGTATCAACTCCTAGTTTCCTAGGGTTCTAGTTCTGAAGAAATAATTACTGGTAGCATAGAATTGTCCCCGAGGAATGCATACTCTAAGTGTTTTGGCAACTACTTTAATTCCAATTTGGGTGGCTCATTGATGGAGGGTTTTTGTTTTAGTTCGTCATTTTCTTAAATGCTTTCTTCTTTCATTTGTCTAAATGGAGATGCATTCAAGTTCATCTCATCTCCTTCATCTTCTTCCCCCACTTCTTGAGTCAGGCACAGTTCCATTGTGTCGTCATGTATGATTTCCTGTAATGAATTTTGAAGGATATGATCAGTAGTATCAAAAAAATAACAAGAATCATCTTGTTCTCTAGAATATCGCATGGCATCATATATTTGAAAAATAATTTCCTCATCGCCTATCCTTAATGCGAGTTTACCGTCACCTACATCAATAACAGCCCTAGCTGTAGCTAAAAAAGGACGCCCTAAAATTAAGGGAACATCAATGTCCTCATTCATGTTTAACACAACAAAATCAACAGGGAAAATAAATTTATCAATTTTCACCAAGACCTCTTCGATAACTCCTCTAAGATATTTAATAGATCTATCGGCTAACTGAATACTCATCCTAGTGGGTTTTGGTTCCCCATGATCTAATTGTTTAAACATTTTATAAGGCATTAAGTTAGTACTGGCGCCTAGGTCAGCTAATGCTTTTTTAATATTTAAGCTACCAATTAAACAAGGAATAGTAAAACTTCCTGGGTCTTTTAATTTGGTTGGTAATTTATTTTGGAGGATGGCTGAACATTCTTCATTAAGTTCCACCGTTGATACTTCTTCAAGCTTCCTTTTATTCGTCAGGAGTTCCTTTAAGAATTTTGCGTACATCGGCATCTGTGAAATAGCTTCAACAAAAGGTAAGTTAATATGTATTTGTTTAAAAAGTTTGAGAAACTTACCGTATTGGGCATCTAATCGTTCTTTCTTTAACTTTGTTGGATATGGGATTGATGGTTTACTTTCTTTGCATACTGGTTTTAGATCCTCAACTCCCTCATCTCTGGCTTTGTTATCTTCGTGTAGTATTGTTTTCCTTTGCTAATTCCTTTCCACTTCTTAGTGTAACTGCCTTTACTTGTTCTGTTCCTTTAGAAAAAGTCTCTGCCCGTATTTCACAGATCATTTTAGTGAGTAGTCCAATCGACTTAGTGAGTTCCCCGACTGACTCAGTAAATTTTTCAACCAACACTTGTTGATCTTTAAGTGATTTCTCAGTTTCTTGGAAATGGTTTGCTGTGTTTGCCATAACTTTTGTCAGCATCTCTTCAAGGTTTGGCTTCTTTTCTTGTGGATATTGCTGATTTTGGAAGTTTGGAGCAGGTTGTTATCTTTGATTTCCTTAACCTCCCATAAGAAATTTGGGTGGTTCCTCCAACCTGGATTGTAAGTATTACTATAAGGATTATTATTGGATCTAAAATTATTACCTATATAGTTCATCTCTTCGCTCTCTGCTCCCGGTTGGTAGGGTGGGTACTCAAAATTCGCCACAGTTCCACTTGCGTCACACTGCATTACTGGATGTACCTGCGAAGAACACAAAGTATCAAGCTTTTTATTCATCATCTCTATCTGTGTTGATAGCATGGTCACTGTGTCTATGTTGAAAGCTCCGGCTGATTTTGTTGGTTTCATCCTTGTAACTTGCCACTGAAAATTATTCAGTGACATCTCCTCAATGAACTCGTAGGCTTCTTCAGGCATTTTGTTGTTTAGAGTTCCACAACGGCTAAATCAATTAGTTGCCTCGTTGAGGGGTTTACACCATTATATAATGTTTGGACTTGAAGCCACAAGGGTAAACCATGGTGTGGACACCTTCTCAAGAGATCCTTGTACCTCTCCCATGCGTCGTATAATGTCACTAAATCCATCTGTACAAAAGAAGAGATATCATTCCGTAATTTGGCCGTCTTGGCCGGTGGGAAATATTTTAATAAAAAATTTCAGTCACTTGTTCCCATGTAGTGATTGACCTTCGTGGTAACGAGTTTAACCACTGTTTGGCTTTATTCTTTAATGAAAAGGGAAATAACAGAAGATGTATGGCATCATTAGAAATGCCATTTATTTTGAAGGTATCACAGAACTCTAAGAAATTAGCTATAAAGTATTTGGGTCTTCGTCCTGCAAACTGATAAACCGTAAAAGTAACATATTTTAAGCCCACATTTAGTATGCTTTTGGATGATTTATCCCTTGGTTTATGTAAAAAGGTGCTCTTAATCCTTTCTTTTCATGTCTTATACCTAGGAAAACACTCGAGGATGAAATGAACACAAAACAGTCTTAAAACGGGCCAAATGGGCCAATTCACGAAATCGACACGGCCTGGACTTCAAGCCACACGGCCGTGCCATGCCTAACATCTAGTACACGGTCTCTCCCCCGATTCACACGGCCATGACTCAAGTTAGAAATCCGAACACGGCCTAGAGTCGATCCACACGGGCGTGCTACATGGTCATGCGCCTGTCGTCAGAATGAGCAATTTCAGTCAAAAAAGGATACTTGGGGAGAAAGAATCACATTCCAAGAGCCTATATATATCCCCTAAGTACCACCTTTGAAGAGGCGTCAAAGCTAGGCCAAGGAGCCAAGCCTAGAAGGTCAGAGTTAGGAAATAACGCGAAGGTAGCCAGTTGATCCATCCCAAGAAGCCGGAATTATACTCAAGACGGCAGAATTCTCCTTCAATTCCTTCAGGGAGTTTTAGGATTTTCTTATGTTTTGTTTTATCTTTTCTCTTGCGATGTTTTGTTTATTCATTATGAACTAAACCCCTCAGATACCTGAAGGGGATGAAACCTAGATGGATCTTTTTATTTGATTTTTAAGTTATATGATAATTACTTAGTTTGTTCTTACTTATGTTAGTTAATCCAAATCTAATGTGCTTAGGTGGAGGAGGAATAGACCCTGCCTAAGAGTAGTTCTAACATAATTAAGCGGAGTTGATTGAACGCCTAGAGATAGGGTTATGAGATTTTGTCGGATTAGGGTGAAACCTAATATGGGAGTCCATTGATCGATTTATTGCTATCCTGGGGGTTATTATAAGCGAACAGAGTTCCACTAATTAACCTAGGGTTAGACGTTATCCGCCTCGAGAGAGGGTTTAATATAGGTTAGGGAGTCCTACGGATAAAGCTAAGTAAAAGAAATCATATAATTTAGGGTTAATTAATAAGTGAAGTCTAGGTGCATTCTTCCTGAGGGTATCGTTGTAATCAACTGAGTTTTCCTTCAAAGTTATTTTGCTATTCGTCCTTTTTGTCTTTGTGTCCTTAGTTTAGTCTTCGTCAAAAGTAACTTCACTCTAATTTTAAGGCTAAATAATAAAAACAAAGTTAGTATTAGTACTTTTAGTTCCTTTAGGTTCGATATCTGGTCTTGCCTAAGCTATACTATTGTTTGATAGGTACACTTGCCTTTAATCGTTGTCAGAGTTAGTTTTTAGGTTTTGATCGTTCTTTTAGAAATTTTAAAACTCTGATTTCAACGATCAAGTTTTTGGCGCCGTTGCCGGGGAACTAAAATATTTAGAAAACTCTATTTTTATTACTTTAGCCATTATTTTTTATTTTTCAGCAATTTATTTTTATTTTTTATGATAATTTTTAATTGTGCTAATTTTTTTCTTTCTTTCTTTTCTTTCCAGGTACCTCTAGTTTATGACTAGAAGGAACCCGAGAGGACCTTTAGTATACGAAAGTGATATTGAAGCTACCACTCGAAGGAATCATCGGGAAACTAGGCGAGCCCTAAATTACATAGAAAAAGAGAAAGAAGACAGATCCAATCCTACTGAAGGGATAGACGAAAACAACCCACCACCACGCAATTGGGAGATCGCAACGCTTTACGTACAATGTTTGATTATGCGAAACCACATTTAACAGGAGCAGAATCGAGTATTGTTGGGCCTGCTATAGCTGCTAATAATTTTGAATTAAAGCCTAACACAATACAAATGATTCAACAGTTTGTTCAATTTGATGGTTTGCAGGACGAAGATCCAAACATGCATATAGCTAACTTTTTAGAGTTCTGTGATACATTCAAAATAAATGGCGTTTCTGATAATGCCATACGTCATTAATTATTCCCTTTTTCATTAAGAAATAAAGCTAAACAGTGGTTAAATTCGTTACAACAAGGGTCAATCAATACATGGGATCAGATGACCGAAAAGTTTTTAATGAAATATTTCCCACCGGCCAAAACGGCTAAATTACGGAATGATATCTCTTCTTTTGTGCAGATGGATTTAGAAACACTATATGATGAATGGAATAGATTCAAAGATCTCTTGAGGAGGTGCCGACACCATGGCTTACCCTTATGGCTACAGTCCAAACATTCTACAACGGTGTAAATCCCTCAACGAGGCAACTGATTGATTCAGCCTCCGGTGGAACCCTAAACAACAAAACTCCAGAAGCAATTATCAGTGGCAAGCTTCGCAGACAAAACCAACAAAATCGGCAGGAGTCTTCAACATCGACACCATGACCATGCTATCAACGCAGCTTGAGATGATGAATAAAAAGCATGATAGTTTATGTTCTTCGTAGATACATCCAGTCATGCAGTGTGACGTAAATGGAACCGTGGTGAATCCTGAGTACCCACCCTACCAACCAGAAGCACAGAACGAACAGATGAACTATATAGGTAGTAATTTCCGATCTAATAATAATCCTTATAGTAACACTTACAATCCAAGTTAGAGGAACCATCAAAATTTTTCATGGGGATGTCAAGGAAATCAAGGGAATCAAAGGCAACAACCTCCTCAGAACTTCCAAAATCAACCCTATCCACAGGAAAAGAAACCAACCCATGAGGAGGAATCGGAAAACACAGAAAAATGCATACAAAATATCGAGAGAACCCTTAAAGATCAACAAGCGTTAGTTGAAAAATTTACTGAGTCGTTTGGGGAACTCACTAATACGATTGGAATACTTTATAACATGGTCTGTGGAAAACGACCAGAAATTTTTCCTAAAGGAACAGAAGAGGTAAAAGCAGTCACACTAAGAAGTGGAAAGGAATTAGGTGAGCTGAAGAAACAAAGCCCAAACGAGAATAACAAAGCAAGAAATGAGGGAATGGAAGAGGTAACTCCATTACGCAATGAGAACAACCCACCAATCCCATATCCAACAAAGTTCAAGAAAGAACGAATTGATGCCCAATACGGTAAGTTTCTTGAACTTTTTAAATAAATACATATTAACTTACCTTTCGTTGAAGCCATTTCACAGATGCCGAAGTACGCAAAATTCTTAAAGGAACTCCTGACGAATAAACGAAAACTTGAAGAAGTATCAACGATGAAACTCAACAAAGAGTGTTCAGCCATTCTTCAAAATAATCTACCAACCAAATTAAAAGACCCAGGAAGTTTTACTATCCCTTGTTTAATTGGTAGTTTAAATATTGAAAAAGCACTAGCTGATCTAGGCGCTAGTATAAATTTAATGCCTTATAAAATGTTTAAACAACTAGATCTTGGGGAACCAACACCTACTAGGATGAGTATTCAGTTAGCAGATAGATCCATTAAATGTCCTAGAGGAGTTATCGAAGATGTCTTGGTAAAAATTGACAAATTTATTTTCCCAGTAGATTTTGTTGTGTTAGACATGGATGAAGACATTAATGTTCCTTTAACCTAAGGGCGTCCCTTTTTACCAACTGCTAGAGCCGTTATTGATGTAGTTGATGGTAAACTCGTGCTAAGGATAGGTGATGAAGAGATTATTTTTCAAATTTATGATGCCATGCGATACTCTAAAGAGCAAGATGATTCATGTTATTTTGTTGATACTACTGATCACATCATTCAAAATTCATTACAGGAAATCATACATGACGACACGTTGGAACTGTGCCTGGCTCAAGAAGAGGGGGAAGAAGATGAAGACGATGAGTTGAATCTGAATACTTAATCATCCAGACAAATTAAAGAAGAAAGCATTGAAAATGATAACGAAATAAATCAAAAACCCTCTATCGAAGAGACACCTAAATTGGAACTAAAACAATTGCCGAAACACTTAGAATATGCATTCCTTGGGGACAATTCTATGCTACCGATAATTATCTCTTCATAACTAGAACCCAAGGAAAAAGAAGAGCTGATAAAAGTACTAAGAGAACACAAAAATGCCATAGCTTGGAAAATTTCTGACATCAAAGGAATAAGCCCAGTGTTTTGCACCCACAAAATTCTAATGGAAGAAGAATATAAGCCGTGTGTGCAACCCTAGATACGGTTAAATCCTAACATGAAAGAAGTGGTCAAAACTGAGGTAATTAAACTTCTAGATGCAAGAATAATTTATCCTATTTCTGACAGTACTTGGGTAAGTCCTGTGCAGGTAGTTCCAAAGAAAGGAGGAATGATGGTAGTACCCAATGAAAAGAATGAGTTAATTCCCACAAGAACAGATACAAGTTAGAGAGTCTATATTGACTATAGAAAACTGAATGATGCCACCAGAAAAGATCACTTTCCTCTACCCTTCATTGATCAAATGTAGGAAAGATTATCCGGACATATGTACTACATCTTCTTGGACGGACTCCTTGGTTACTTCCAAATCCCCATAGCTCCTGAAGATTAAGAAAAGACGACATTCACATACCCATATGGTATGTTTGCTTATCGCAGAATGCCTTTTGGAAGACATCATGGAGGTTTTTATTGATGATTTTTCAGTATTCGGTAATTCTTTCCATCTCTGCCTTAAAAATTTAAAATGAGTTCTAATGAGATGTGAGGAAACAAATCTTGTCTTGAATTGGGAAAAATGTCATTTTATGGTTAGAGAAGGAATTGTGTTAGGGCATAAGATTTCTAGTAAAGGGATTGAGGTAGATAAAGCAAAGGTTGAAGCCATAGAAAAGTTACCTCCCCCTAGTTCTGTTAAGGCCATTAGAAGTTTTCTAGGACATGCAGGATTCTACAGAAGATTTATTAAGGATTTTTCTAAAATAGCTAAGCCTTTGACAAAATTACTAGAAAAAGATGTTCCTTTTAATTTCAGTCATGAATGTTTAGATGCAGTTAATATTCTTAAGGACAAACTAATAAATGCGCCGATTATAATTGCACCTGATTGGAACTTACCCTTTGAACAAATGTGTGATGTAAGTGATTTTACAGTAGGTGCAGTTTTGGGACAACGAAGAGACAAGCATTTTCAGCCAATTTATTATGCTAGCAGAACATTAACACCCACGAAAGAAAACTACACCACCATAGAGAAAGAATTGCTAGCTGTAGTTTTTGCTTTTGATAAATTTAGGCAGTATCTACTATTATCCAAAGTTGTCGTTTATACTGACCATTCTACTCTTCGTTACCTTTTAAACAAATCTGATGCAAAACCCAGACTCATACGATGGATTTTACTCTTACAGGAATTCGACTTAGAAATACAAGATAAGAAGGGAGCTGAGAATCTTGCAGCAGATCATCTTTCTAGACCTAAAAGTCCAAACACCAAAGAGCTCGACAAAGGTGAAATAAATGATTCATTTCTAGAAGAACAACTCTTTTCTATATCACATTCTGAGGTACCATGGTTTGCAAATATCACGAATTATTTAGCAGCTAACATCTTACCAAGAAAATTAACACATCACCAAAAGAAGCGATTCTTTACTGATGTGAAAAATTATTTTTGGGAAGATCCCTTTCTTTTCCGCATTTGTGCAGATTAGGTAATTCGAAGATGTGTTACAAAGATAGAAGCAAACAAAATCTTGGAGCATTGCCATTCAAGACCATCCGGAGGACACTACTGTGGTGTTAGGATAGCACACAAAATACTCGAATCAGGTTCTTATTGGCCCACTCTATTTAAAGACGCCAACAGGTATGTTACCTCGTGTGATCAATGCCAACGAATAGGTAATATTTCTAAACGAGATGAAATGCCTCAAACATATATGTTATCATGTGAAATATTTGATGTATGGGGTATTGATTTCATTGGACCATTTCCTAATTCATTTGGAAACAAGTACATCATAGTGGCAGTTGATTACATGTCAAAATGGGTAGAAGCGGAAGCTTTAACTACCAATGACGCTAGGGTAGTAGTCAAGTTCCTCAAGAAACTATTTTCTCGATTTGGCACATCGAGAGCCATCATTAGTGATAGGGTATGCATTTCTGTAATACTCAATTTGAAAAAGTCCTAAAAATTATGGAGTACACCACAGGACAGCCACCCCATATCATCCTCAAACCAGTGGGCAAGTCGAAGTAGCAAACTGAAAACTTAGGTGTATTCTTGGAAAAAACGGTTGAATCAAATAGAAAGACTGGACAGTTAAAATAGATAATGCCTTATGGGCCTATAGAACTGCATTCAAAACACTAGGAACATCCCCATACAAGCTTGTATACGGGAAAAGCTGTCATCTATCATTTGAGCTAGAACACAAAGCTTTTTGGCAATAAAATTCTTGAATACTGATCTCAAAATTGCAGGAAAAAGGAGAATGATGCAGATGAACGAGTAGACGAGTGGAGAACAGAAGCCTATGAGAACTCAAAACTATACAAGGAAGCAACAAATCGACGCCACGATGCTCGGCTCAAGAGTTCAAGGCAATTCGAAGTAGGAGACTTAGTTCTTTTGTACAACTCAAGGCTTAAACTATTTCCGGGAAAGTTGAAATCAAGATGGTCAGGTCCATTTATGATCAAAACAATATTTCCATATGGCACTATTGAGGTAACTCATCCCATTAAAGGCACATTCAAGGTAAATGGCCACTGACTTAAAATTTATAATGGTACAGATTTTGGAGGTATGAGAGAAGAGCTTATGCTCCATTAGCCATCCTCTAGAAACAAAAACAGGAAGAGTCTAGCTTAAGACTATAAGCGAGTGCTTCTCGGGAGGCAACCCGAGCACTAACATAATAACATAGTTTTTTATTTTTTCTAACACCACACTAAAATAGTATAACAGGACAATGCAGGATTTTTAACACGGCCTTGAACATGGGCGTGTCCATGGCCGTGTACAAAATAGGGGGTGAACCACGGGCGTGCCCAAAGCCGTGCCCAAACAGAAAAAAATGTCGATAGATAACACGGGCTACAATAGCAGAACATGCTCGTGCCTTCAAACCGTATGAAGCTACTGACTTCCACACCATAGGCAGACCACACCCGTGCCTTCAAACCATGCGAAGCTACAAACTTGTCGAACACGTATAATACACACCCGTGTAACCTTACCGTGCCCATAGTTTTGCTTTATCAAGCACGGGAGTGCTATATGGACACACGGGCGTGCCACTAAACCTGAACGTGCCCAAACCTGAAAAACGCAAAAAGCACGGGCAATTTCAAATTGACACGGCTGTTAACTCACCGTGCCCCCTCCCCTATAAATAGAATCTAACCGTCATCTTCCCCAAAAACAAACCCTAAATCAGATTTAAACCCCCTCCTCCCAAAACCGGCCAAACACTCACCCCCTACCATTAAAACCACCTATCGTCACCTTTTTTCTTCCAAAAATAAACCAAAACCTTCCGCATAGCCGCACCACAGCCGTGCTACCAAGCTCCACACCCACGCCACTGCCGTGTTCGCGCTACAGCAGCCCACGCCACCATCGTGCTCTGCTCATGCCGATCATCCTCTCTACCCCTGGTTTCATTTTCTTAACAAAATCTTTTGATGACATTTGTATTTATGTTCATACTTTGTTAGAATTTAGAAGCATGATTTATTTAGGTCCCTATAATCTTTGATTGCAACTTTATTTTTCATTTTGTTTAGAATCAGCCCTGATTTTTAGTTAGTGAAATTGCTCACAACATTCATGACTAAATTGCTTTTGGTTGCTACTAGATTCCAGCTGTAGACAATAAATCTACCAATTTTCTTGATATCAAATGCAATTGATATGAGATACATTGGTCATTGTTCCTATTATTTTCTAAAAATTTTCCAGGTACCATGTCGTCGTCACGAGTCAAACGATCCGTCCCAAGTAAGAAAAGAAAGGGGCCCGATTCATCATTTGCAAGCGCATCCACCGAAACTCGACACCCATTTCTCCAGTTTCCCTAAGCAACACAGGATGAAAAATACAAAGCAATTCGGGGAAGACCCATATGCACCAATCGACGCATCGACTGGAATGCAGTACGACAAGTGGGACTCGAAACTGATATTAAAGCACTTATCTCAACAGACCTGTGGTAGAACTTCTTCAAAATAAAAAAACCCACGTATATGGAGCTTACGTTAGAATTGTGCACCACCTTCACTTTGCAAGCAGTAACGACTCAGTTCGACGACCCAGGTGCTATTCAATTTCATCTAGGGGGTTCAGTGCGTCGATTAAGTGTACCACAATTCGACACGGCTCTCAGACTTTACACACTGGAGTCTATAGCAAAACACTCACTTGCTAAATTAAACCGTGAGCTCCAACGCACTCCGATCAAATGTTGGCACGCACTACACCCCACTACAACGGAATACGACCCCAATCGCTCTAAGGCGACGACACTACACTCCGCCCTAAGGTATATTCATGCTATTTTTGCACAAACCATCACAGGTCACAGAGAAAGCACGGGCGTCGTGAACAAGCAAGACGTCTAGTTCCTATCTTGCATGTCTGAATGACATATCTTCGATTTAGCATATTTTATCGCATGCGCGATTCAACACCAGACTGAGCAACATAGGAAGGGAATCTTGTCAGTGGGGCCATACATTACGAGGATAGCTCAACATTTCAACCTCCTTAACTCCGACGAGCAGACCACCTCTCTCACACTGATGGGCAACATGGTTCCTCAAGGCATCCAAACCATGCTCCATATGAGGATGATAAGACAACGACGAGGGACCGATCCTCCGCAGTACAAACTAAAAACACCAATCAATGAGGAAAAGGACGAGGACAATCCTGATGATGTCCTACCACCATCAGAGGAGGCAATGAATCCAAGCCATCATCCATACCGAGCAGCAACATCATTCGCAGACATCTCTGCTTGACTTGATCGATTCGAGATGCATTTTGCTGGAAACGCTCGACATTTTGACGGATTAGAGGCGACGCTCCAACAAATATGCCAGCACCTCCAGATTTCACCATCAACACCACCACCGACTCCAACCAACGACGAGGACTTCTGAGTCCTTTTAGTTTGTTTTCCTTAAATTTATTTTTAAGACTTTATCTTATTTTATATTGTCTAATTTTAACTTTTAGTACGAATTTTTATCGTTGGCTATTCAATTGTTCAAAGCATCCCTAACAACATATCTTTCACAAAAAAAGAAAAAAGAAAAATCATTAACAATTGACTTTGCAGAATAAATCATATATTCCACCTACACAAAAGCCCAATTAAGGCGAAACACAAACAGTCACCTGATGCCACATCCTCAAGGATCTCATCAGAAAATGTAGGGAGTAATTCTTTCCTCTTCTCTTTTGATTTATCCCTTAAATGTCATTATCCATATTTGTACATTGAGGGCAATGTACATCTTAAGTGTGGGGGTGATTAGTTATTATAAGAAAATGCCTACCTTTTTTCATTATTCTCAAACCCTGAGGATAAAAATGCCTAACTTTCTGCATTGTTCTCAAATCCCTGAATTTAAACCTGTTTTAAAGTAATTTTCTCATATTACTAATTAAGATGAAATTTCTGATGATTTATGATGTTTATTGATATGTTTTGGAATAAGTCATAGTTAATTGTGCATTGATGATTAAATTTGAAGAATACTAGAGAATCAAGCATGATAAGTCTAATTTTCTAAAAAATTAAAATTTTAGGTTGTCAACTGGAATTTGAATGTTATCTTGAAATTTAAGATTTACAAGGTTGATGTCAAAAACACCCATAATTTTTGTGAGAATTTGAGCCTTATAGAGCATACATTCTTTTTCATGCTCACTTCTTGATTGTGAGTGTGTCAACTATGAACTGTTATTCTAGAACTTGCCTCGATTATACATGTCAAGACCAGAGTTATGATTTGATATACTGAGATGATAAAGGCACTTAGGGTTTAACTCACTTACTCCACTAAATAGCCTACCCTTATATTTAACCCTTAGTGAACCCCGTTGAGCCTAACAACCCTTTTAATGACTTATCCACTAATTTTAAAACCCAAAACCCTCTGTATTTATTATCACCCTTTCTTTTGACTACCCCTTGATCGAGATTTGATTTGAGCTAGTTACCTAAGTTTATTATTCTGGTTTAGTTTGTTCTTAAAAAAAAAATCAAAGTATATTTAGTAATTAGTTTTATGAAAAGAGAGCTTACACAATCAAAGACTATTTTCAAAAGAAAAGCTCGTATTAGTAGGATTATTATTTTCAGTTTATGTAATTGTTATCTTAGAAATTTTTAGGTAGGTAACTTATCAATTCAATCTCAATTCTAACCTTCTAATTTCAGGCTTTATCCACACCTTTAGCCCTAGCCCCGTTACAACCCTAAGAAAGACCTTTTGATCTGTTTATCATTTCATTTTACAGTGGTCGAGATTTGATTTTCAGGCAAGCCTATGGGATTAACTTTTCAGGTTCGACTTATGAGTGCTTAATTTTGACCCTTAAAACACTTTTCGAGTGATTTGAGTGAATCTTTTGTGAGGATGTCAATCCTTGTAGGTTTTGAATTAAAGGTAATTATTTAGATGAAGGGAAACACCTATGTTTTCGTGCTACAAATGTATGACTTATCTTGTTTGAATCTTTAGGAATCTTTGAGTTGAATTATCCATGTATAAATTATCTATGAATTAGGATAAGGCATTGTTGATAGGAATTACGAATCATGGAAGGGTCGTTTTAATTGTAAGTTGAGAATTTTGCTTGAGGACAAGCAAAAGTATAAGTGTGGGGGGTATTTGATAAACCGTAAAAGTAACATATTTTAAGCCCAAATTTAGTATGCTTTTGGATGATTTATCCCTTGATTTATGTAAAAAGGTGCTCTTAATCCTTTCTTTTCATGTCTTATACCCAGGAAAGCACCCAAGGATGAAAAGAACATAAAACAGGCTTAAAATGGGCTAAATGGGCCAATTTGGATTAAGCATGCATAATGAAGAACAAACTAAGTTATTATCATATAATTTAGAAAATAATAACAAGATCCATCATAGGTGTCATCCCCTTCAAGTATCTGAAGGGTTTAGTTCATAGCAAAATAAGAAAACATCTCAAGAGAAAAAATAAAACAAAACATAAGAAATCCCTAAAACTCCCTGAAGGAATTGAAGGAGAAATCTGCCCTCTTGAATAGAACTCCGGCTTCTTGAGATGGATCAACTGGCTATCTTCGAGTGATTCCCACAAAGCTGACCTTTTTGGCTTGGCACCTTGGCCTAGCTAACCGCCCCCCTCTCAGTTGGTACTTAGGGGGTTTATATAGGCTTTCGAAATACGTTTCTTTCTCCCTAAGTATCCAAATCTGAGTGAAATTGCTCCTTCCAGCGACAGGGACACGGCCATGGCACATGCTTGTGTGGATCGCGACCAGGCCGTGCTCGAATTTCTTTAATGAGACACGGCAATGTGAATCGAGAGAAGGTCGTGTTCTAGATGATCAATGAGGTACGGGCGTGTGGGCTTTAGTCCAGGCCGTGTGGGCTTTAGTCCAGGCCGTCGATTTCTTCCTTGGACCAATTTACTTCATTTTAGCCCGTTTCTTGTTCTTTTTATCCTCGGGTGCTTTCCTGGGTATAATACATGAAAAAAAAGGATTAAGAGAACCTTTTTATATGAATCAAGGGATAAATCATCCAAAAGCATACTAAATGTGGGATTAAAATATGTTACTTTTACGGTTTATCAGCGTGTACGAGTATTTTGTTTGATGATGTAGCCATTTGTTTTGGCCTGTGTTTTATAACATTTTGGATAATGAAGTGGCATCAAGTTGGCATATATATATATTTGGTCTTGTAATGGTTGTTATGTTGATATATGTGTATGGCCTTATGATTGTAATAGCCCGTTTTTAGTCAAATCGGAATAGGGGTTTTGAGACCACAAATCTGAAGTCAAAATAATTATATTATTATTTTAATGCCTACAGAATGATAATATGTTTATGTGAAAATTTCGTTAAGGAATTTTATCGTTTGATTAGTCAATTTGATAAAAAGGACTAAATCGCGTAAAGTGTAAAAGTGGAGTTCTATTAGCTAAAGGCATCTAATACCTATGGAATCTTAAATTAGAGGTCCTTATGTTGTAATTAGACCATTTGAAACATTATTGGACATTTATGGACATAAAATGGTTGTTTTAATGGTTAAAAACAAAGGTTAATTAAGTAATTTAGTAAATAAACTAATTAAAACAAAGGAAAAAAAAATATGAATCATCTTTCTTAATGGATGATACCACCGAATTTTTGAAAGAGAAAACCTCCATGAAAGCTTAAGTTTTTGGCCTTCACTCCTAGCCTTGCATATCAAGAAAAGTGAAATACAGACTTAGATCAGGGAAAGAAAAACATTTTGGATTAGTGTACTCTTTTTGCCATTTTTTCATCTAAGGTAAGTTCGTATGTAATAAGTTTCATTATAAATGTATTTTAAATGCTTTGATATTGCATAAACTGTGAATAAGAAAATATAGACATGTTTGACAATGATTCGGCGACGATTTGGCATTGGAAATCCCGGTTGAACCTCAGGAATAGATTAGGATACGAATGACATGTCATTAGGGCTTACTGTGATTATGTGGCCCGGGTGCTGGTCTTATACGTCCGACCGATGATTGAGTATATCGGCATGTGTTTCGGTTACTTGACAGCTTATGTAAGCAACACCGTGTAGCTACGTCTTAACCCATAGCTTGTGTGAGCAGGCCCGTTGATAGCTCGAGAGTGAGCATATATGTGATATGAGATGGAGATAGCATTGGCTATGTATGTGACACTTTGGCATGAGTTTCTCGAGTATTCAATAGTATTTTGAATGGTTCAACGAGTAAATGAAAGACGTGGTTGAGTATGGGATTGATACGAAACTGTATAGATATGTACATGATCCGTATAAGCCTTAAATCGAAGAAATTGTGAAGTTTGCATATAATCATATTATTAAAGATGTGAAAGGTCTGTTAGTTTATATGTGCTACACGTTGATATATTCAAATTGTTGAATTGTGTATTTATGATTAGTTTGAGTTTATTACATATGAGCTTACTAAGCTTTATAGCTTGCTTTGTTTATTTTAATGTGTTTTATAGTGACTTCAAATCTAGCTCAGATTCGGGGATCGTCGGAGACTATGTCACACTATCCTACTATCACTTTGGTACTATTGAGCTTATGTTTTGAGTATATGGCATGTATAGGGACTTCGGGTCATTTTCGTATATGTGTTGCTCATGAATTTAGCCATTTGAGTTGGCTTGTAAATGTTTGAAGTTTGGTTTTGTGTATAGCCATGAGAGTTGGCTTATTTTGGCAAATATGTTGTTGTATATATATATATATGCGTGTGTGTTAATGCTCCTTGGTGATGTGGTCATAATTGCTTGTGAATGGCTTGAGGAAATTTAGCATTTAAGGTCACTAATGGTTTGAAATTGATGTTGTATGCTTGTGGTTTTAGGCAAGGTAAAATGCTTGGTTGAAATAGTTCATATAGATGCTTTGTGAATGTGAAATTGGTATGATTTGAATTGGTAAAACATGGTAATATGAGCATGTTAATTGTTGGTATTGAAATGGCGAATTATGCTTGGTTGCAGTTTACGCCTTGTTGGTGTGCCAATTGGGTTGGTGTGGATATATGAAAATTTTGGGTGGCAATTGGCTTGGTAAATAGCCTATTTTTGTCCATACGGGCATGTGTCTCAACTGTCTGTGACACACGGTCATGTACAAGGTCGTGTGTCCTTTAGTGCTGAATTAGAAACCAAGTCAGTATGCTCCACACGGCCTCACACACGGGCGTGTGACTTAGCCGTGTGGCATAAGTGAGTATACCCTATAGTTTTGGCACGGCCTAGCACACAGCTTGGCACATGGGAGTGTAAGGCCATTTTTAGGGCACACGGGCTAGCCACACTGTAACAGCCCATTTTTCAGTGAAATCGGAACAGTGGTTTCAGGACCACAAATCCAATCCGAAAATAAAATTTATTTTTATTTTACTACATGGTCCGTAATATGTTAGAAATGTCGTGTGAAAATTTTGATACTAAAATTACGAGAAGAACTAAATCACATAAAATGCAAAAGTTGAATTGTAGTAGCTATAAGGATTAAATAGCTATGAAATTCAAAAATAGAGGTTCTTCTATGGTAATTAGACCATTAAAGAAAATTATTTAGATTTTTGGTGATTCATCCATGGAAATTTAGAAAAAGGGTAAAGACTAAATTGGAATTTGAAAAATATTTAATTAATTAAAATATGAAAAGAAAATATCATCTTATTTTCTCATCTTCTTCAACCAAAAATACATGGAAACCCTAGGAGAGAGAGAAGAAAGTTTCATGGCTTAATTGGGTTTGTTTCCTTGTCCCAGTTTTAGTAATTTTGATATTTTTGAAACCGAGATAGCTTAATCTATCTCTTTGGGGGATTAATTTTGATATTTTTGGGTCATGGATGAATATGCTGGAAATTGGAAATTTATGGTAGAAAATGAAAGGTTGTTGATAGATAAACAACTTCTACAAAGTGAATTATGATGAAAACATGATTTAGGGACTAAAATGTAAAATTGTGAAATTGAAGAAAAATGCTAAATTTTTTTTGAATATATGTGCTGTAAATTTTGTAATGGGATTTTGATTAGGCTTGGAATAGGGAGTAAATTGCACAAGTTTCATTTTTCGAGCCTAGCTACGAAATTGATATTTCTGGAAAAGTTAGGACGTAAATTGAGTCCAAGTAAGTATGAAATATGAGAAATTGATGATTAAAGCTATTTATATAGATTCGGACAGCAAAATTTTGAGGTTAGACCGAGGAAAAGAAAAGGTTTCGGATTAGTAGATTATATTCGCGAACAAGTGTCGAGGTAAGTTTGTGTAACTTAATCGAGCATGTAAATATGTTTAATTGAATGTTGTGTTTGTGTGGAATGTGACTTATATTGATGTGCATTATGTCATTTCTATAATGAAAACTTGAATACATGTTTGAAATGGTGAAAAGGGGCTATGTCCCGATTGAATATTGAATTCCGATGAATATATGTGCTTTCTCGAAATGGATGAGATCCTGCATTTGTTACTAATGGATTTACTTCAGACGAGAAATCCTATTGACCTCATTATATAAAAGATTTAGCCTAGACGAGTAATTCTAATATAATACCTCTCGAGTATACGTTACAATTAGGGTTTAACCTAGACTGCTAATCCTAATTGAGCTCTTCTGAGAATACGTTATATAAAGGATTTAGCCTAGACTAGTAATCCTGTTATATGATATGTGGCTTGAAAGTGTTTTCCTTAATTAAGAGCCTTAATGCATACTCTTGAAATAGAATTGACGTGTTATTGAATCGTACACCTCGAGTGTACCACTTGAGTATCCATCGAAATTTCAATGATTCAATGAACATAAAACTCTTGACAAGGTATGAGAATTATGAGATGAAATGATAATGTCTTGAAGGAATATTGCATGGTGAGCTCATCTATCCTTACTTGATGTATATGTAAAGTTTGTGACTAACATGTTTGATTGGATGCATGTGTTTAGGCAATTTTATCAAATGGATGGAAAACATGATATTGTATGATTAGATTTAATAAACGAGATTGGTAAGTTTAGTTTCTGTTATACGAACTTACTAAGCATGTAATGCTTACTCCATGTTATTTTCCCCTATTTTATAGTGCTCAGAAGCTCGCAAAGGTTGGAGATCATTTGAGCATCGTCACACTATCCACTAGCTTTTCTTGGGTATACATAGTAAAATCATTTTGGTATAATGGCATGTATAAGACAACTTGGCCTTTAGTGGATTGATAATGATGCTTGTAACCTAGCCGCTGGAATGGCTAGTAATAGTTGTTTTGGTATACTTGTAATGTCATGTTATGGTAGCTATATATATGTTAAGTAGTTGATTAAATCATGTTTAGCACATGGATCGAATCAAGGTAAGATAGTAAGCATGTATGCATGCAATGATATGCCATGTTGAATGAAGGAAATTGCTTAATATGAATGCTTGAAATGGTTGGAATGTGTTTGGTATGTTTCAGTGAAGGAAAATGGTAAATTTGGGTGACAAATGAGGCTAAAAATGGCTTTATTTAGTCCACAAGGGTAGACACACGGTCTGGCGTATGGGCATCTGTTTTGGCCGTGTGTCCGCAGCACCCTAAATTTTTTGAAACAGAATGCTCAGAATTGAGTACACGGGTAGAGACACACGGCTTAGAACACAAGCGTGTGTCTTGGTCGTGTGAAACCTGCACCTAATTTCGAAATGAATTAACTAACCACACGGCCTAGCACACGGGCGTGTGGCATGGCTGTGTGCACAAGTCAGGCAGTTACACGGGGTCGAACACGTCCTGTAGCACGGGCGTGTCCCTTCGACCACATGGGCATGTGAGCCCTACAACTTGGAAAAATTTTATAATTTTGCGAAAAATTCTTAGAGATTTGGATTATGTCCCGACTCGATTCTAGTGCTCGTATTGGGCCTCGAGGGACCATTTAAGGGGCATTACGAATGATTTCAGAATTTGAATAGTAATTTGCATGAATTATTTGTAAATGTTTTTGAATGTTCTAGTAATGCTCTGTAACCCTGTTCCAGCGACAAATACGGGTTAGGAATGTTACATTTAGTGGTATCAGACCTATGGTTTAGCCGATTTTCAGATTTGACGTAGCAAACACGAGTTTAGCTATACATGCCATTATATAAATTGTGATAGTGTGATTACTCCTGATCATTTAAAATGTGTTTTTCACATAGTAATGTCTCTAACTAAGCTAGAGCTGAATCTGAGGAAGCTGAGAGCAATGTTTCAACTTCAGTTCAAAGAGTTGCGTCTACATCTGGTAGTGAAAGGCTCGTGTCAAAGGCCCGAAGTAAGAGGCAAAACAAGCCTTCTTTCAAAAGATGAATGAATGGTTTACACAGTATCTGAGAATAAACCCAGCTGTAGAACGACTTCCTCCACCTGCTCCTTAACCGGTTCCCGACGTACCATAGGGTGCTGAACCCGCTAGAACTAGTAAGCCCCCAGTAGATAAAATTTGTAACACCCCAAACCCGGCCTAGAAGTTAGGCCCGAATCTGGCGTGTCACATTGGGGTGCTTTTCGAGAAACCATGGTTCCATTTGAAAACTTTTCTTGATATTAAAAAAATTAAAGCCCCAGTTTGCGATTAATAATCGACATTTATTAAGAATTCATTACCTTCAAAACCTTGTTCGATGCGGAAGCTTAATTTAAAATAATTGACTTATGAAAACGTGATATTTACAACTTAGTTGTAAAAGCGAAGTGTTTTGAAAACATATATTGTTTTGGAAAACCGCGATAAAATGTTAAGCAGATTTAAAACATAATAAACTAAAAATCCAAAACTAAAAACCAGAATTTAAGAGAGGCCTTATTACAAAATATTAACCAAAGTTAAAGATAAGTAAAATACTAAAGTCCAAAACTGTTAGTAGTGTCGCCACCTCCGAGTCCTCCAGTACGTCGAACTGCCTACTGAAGATTACCTGAGAAAAATTAAAAAGAGGGGGTGAGTTTACGAAAACTCAGTGTGTACACCGTCATCGGTAAGAACATGCCTTAACCCATATCAAATGTCACATATCATATGTATAGATCTGGGCACCTAACACAAATCTAACACAAATGTCACATATCAAATGTCACATATCGTGTGGCCCACCTAACACAAATCTAGCCACGTATATGAGATTCACCTAGTCTAGTTCACTATATACTACACCATCATACATTTTTTTCAATTGGGCCCACGGGCCCACTAGTCCCACTTTGGCCCATAGTGGCCCAAGCAGCCTCAACCCACAAGAATACTACTGATGGCCTCAACTATCGCGTCAAAGCCCCACATGTGCACTCGCACGCTCGTGTGTCTACTATTGTCGTGATCGGCACTTCGGCATTTGCCGCTCCACAACTAGAGTAAAGAGAGTTACACACCTAATAGGAATCTGGTGCTAATCCACGCTCCGACCACTCCTGCGCCCAAACGCCCTCCAATGTGTATTCACTTTCCTCCTAGAATGCTCTATATATAGCTAGCTTCTCACCTTCCTACTTTGTATCTTTCCGATGTGGGATCCCTTAGTAAATAGAGTTTAAATCCAACTCAAACTCTTGCGGTCCAATTCGCAAAATAAATACTCCCTTGGTTTTCATGAGATTCGAACCCAGGCCCACTTGTAGCATAATCCACGCCTCTAACCACTTGGCCACAAGCTCCTCTTGTGTCTTAAACCATGCGCAACTAAATATAAATCTATAGCCAAATTCTAAAGTCCATTTAAAAAGAAAATAAAAATGCAAGAGCCAAGACTTGAACCTTGGACCTCCTTCCTTCCATGTGGCGTCACTCCCTTGCCTCCTAAGTGGCGTCACTTTGCCACTACACCACACACTCCACTTGTGTCATTTTTCTCCACATTTTATTCTTAAAGCCTACCTACTAACTCCCAAGGTTTTATTCACCTAAAACCAAAATTTCCCTAAAGCCAAAGTTTGATCCCGGAACTTCATAGAAGCCTCCTAGCCTTCCAAAATCACTTACCTAATAGGTCCAACTTGAAATAATGCCATTATCATATTCTTAAAAATTTTAAACGCTCCCACACCCAAGGCCCAATGGGCCCAATTCTACTAGGCCCAATTTTAGGATGTTACAAATCTACCCCCTTAAAGAAATTTCATCCTCGAAATTTCCAACCACTAAACGCACCGCTCAAGACACACCACTATGCTTTCGCTACGCACTCTGATCTTAATGACACTAATATACCTTTAACTTAATCTCAAATCCTCTTACACACAACCTAACACTTCCACGGCCTCTGCCGCGGCCCTTTCCACCTCGTCTAGCGCTCATCGTTGCGTATTTCTGAATTAAGATTTTTTGAAATTAATACATAGTTCCACTTGTTTAAGGCACATGTCTTATGCGAGTAACATTTTTTTAAAGTTATTTCACAATCGAGAATCCATTACAGGTTTAAGTTTCCTACGGGCCTCAGTCTTACTCTAACTAAGAGTCTCAGTTTAGTCTATCATCTAAAGTAAGCCCAGTATCTACCTACAGTATAACAGTTTAAAACAAATAGGAGAGCTTACTTGGTCCGACGCTGGAGACTCGATGTGCCACACAAAAATCTTCCAAAACCACTTCAAAATCATTTGCAAACATCTTTAAAATAGAAACTAAAGCCCATTTCACAGCCCGAGTTTTGCAACCGGGCTCTGATATCACTAAATGTAACACCCCAAACTCGGCCTAAAAGTTAGGCCAGAATCTGGCATGTCACATTGGGGTGCTTTTCGAGAAAACATGGTTCTGTTTGAAAACTTTTCTTGATATTAAAAAAACTAAAGTCCCAGTTTGCAAGTAATAATCGACATTTATTAAGAATTCATTACCTCCAAAACCTTGTTCGATGCAGAAACATAATTTAAAACAATTGACTTATGAAAACGTGATATTTACAACTTAGTTGTGAAAGCGAAGTGTTTTGAAAACATATATTGTTTTGGAAAACCGCGATAAAATGTTAAGCATATTTAAAACATAATAAACTAAAAATCCAAAACTAAAAACCGAAATTTAAGAGAGGCCTTATTACAAAATATTAACCCAAGTTAAAGATAAGTAAAATACTAAAGTCCAAAACTGCTCGTAGTGTTACCTCAGGAGTCCTCGAAAGACGTCGAACCGCCTCACGAGGACTACGAAAAAAAATTAAAAAGTGGGGGTGAGTTTACGAAAACTCAGTGTGTACACCCTCATCGGTAAGAACATGCCTTAACCCATATCAAATGTCACATATCATATCTATAGATCTGGGCCTAAGCCCATCTCAGTAATATAATCCATATATGCAATGCATTAATACCCATACCAGCCGAACACTTCGTCTCCTATCCAACCGTGCACTTCTGTGGGGATTTAATCGACCCACCCATCCGAATACGCCTTATGTAACACCAGTTGTGACATTACCTTAACAGTGCAACATAGCTGCTCGGTGGCTAAAAAGCTTTCAGTGGGTCCACAATCGTCAAGCGACCATGCGATCCTATTTGCACTTCCCCCTTTCAAATAATCCCATCCCCATGCAACATAATAACACATGAATGTAGCATGCAATAATAAACATACGATAACAATCATAAATCGTATACAAGAATACCATATAACATGTAAGGGTATTTCCGTCACTTTACCTTTCGGGGGCATATCGGTCATTTCACCCATCGAGGGTATTTTAGTACTTTCGCACCTGCAATGGCCTTTTTGAAGCCTAATGTCGCCCTGAGCGACTCTGCTACCATTTTCGGTCTTTACCGGACTATTGGGCCTAAAACCCGATTCCGGCCCATTCGGGCCAACACACTTTTGTGGCCCACCTAACACAAATCTAGCCACGTATATGAGATTCACCTAGTCTAGTTCACTATACACTACACCATCATACATTTTTTTCAATTGGGCCCATGAGCCCACGGGCCCATTGGTCCCAATTCGACCCATCGTGGCACAAGCAGCCTTAACCCACAAGAATACTACTGATGGCCTCAACTATCGCGTTAAAGCCCCACACGTGTGCTCGCACGCTTGTGTGGCTACAATTGCCGTGACCGGCACTTCGGCATTTGCCGCTCTACAACTAGAGTAGAGAGAGTTACACACCTGATAGGAATCTGGTGCTAATCCGCGCTCCGACCACTCCTGCGCCCAAACGCCCTCCAAGGTGTATTCACTCTCCTCCTAGAATGCTCTATATATAGCTAGCTTCTCACCTTCCTTCTTTGTATCTTTCCGATGTGGGATCCCTTTGTTAGTAGAGTTTAAATCCAACTCAAACTCTTGCCGTCCAATTCGCAAAATAAATACTCCATTGCCTTTCATGAGATTCGAACCCAGGTCCCCTTGTAGCATAATCCACGCCTCTAACCACTTGGCCACAAGCTCCTCTTGTGTCTTAAACCATGCGCAACTGAATATAAATCTATAGCCAAATTCTAAAGTCCATTTAAAAAGAAAATCAAAATACAAGAGCCAAGACTTGAACCTTGGACCTCCTTCCTTCCTTGTGGCATCACTCCCTTACCTCCTAAGTGGCGTCACTTTGCCACTACACCACACACTCCACTTATGCCATTTTTCTCCACATTTTATTCTTAAAGTCTACCTACTAACTCCCAGGGTTTTATTCACCTAAAACCAAAATTTCCCTAAAGCCAAAGTTTGATCCTGGGTCTTCATAGAAGCCCCCCAGCCTTCTAAAATCACTTACCTAATAGGTCCAACTTGAAATAATGCCATTCTCATATTCTTAAAAATTTTAAACGCTCCCACACCCAAGGCCCAATGGGCCCAATTCTACTAGGCCCAATCTCGAGATGTTAAAAAATTTATAAATATGGGGCGGAAGAATTTAGAGCTACTGCAAACGATGATCCGGAAAGGGCTGAGTTTTGGCTAGAAATTACCTTCCGGGCTTTTGATAAGTTATCTTATACGCCTACTGAATGTTTGAAATATGTAGTATCTCTACTTAAGGATACCGCTTATCATTAGTGGAACACCATAACTACAGTAGTACCAAGACAGAATGTTACAGGGGAATTCTTACAGGCTGAATTCAAGAAGAAGTATGTGAGTCAGAGATTTATGGATAAAAAAAAGAAACAATTTTTAGAGCTCAAGCAAGGAAATATGACTGTGTCTGAATATGAACGAGAATTTGTTCGATTGAGTAAATATACCAGAGAATGGGTTCAGTCTGAGGCTGAGATGAGTAAACGCTTTGAAGAGGGTCTAAATGAAGATATCAAATTGTTTATTGTAATTCTCAAAATAAGGGAATTTGTGGTACTGGCTAAACGAGCACATAAAGCTGAAGAATTAAGTAAAGAGAATAAACAAGTTGAAAGAGAGGCTCGAGTTTCTGGAAAAAGAACTATGAGTAAGTCAAAATCATTTACTTCTAAGAAATTAAAGAAGTATTATGATCGTGTTACCACCTCTATAGGATATTTTAGAAGAGAGCGGGGCTCTCAACGTTCTAACCCGAGGTCTTCATCTCCATCTGTGACTAGTGTGGGTACTGTCAATAATCCTAAACTGAAATGTAAACATTTTAACAAATTTCATCACAGGGAATGTAGATCTAGAAGTGGAGCTTGTTTTGGATGTGGTTCACTTGACCATTTTCTCAGAGATTGTCTAGAAAGAGTTGAAAAAGAGATAAAACCAGCTACAAAGCCTAGTAATCATGTTTGAAGAGGCAGACCGCACCAACACCCCAGATATGTTAGTGGTAGTAGAGGTACTACTAGGGATACGGTGATCTGAGGCATGAGCACCTGCAAGAACATATGCTATTATTGTTAGAGAAGATGCCTCTATGCTCGATGTCATTACCGATACATTTCTCTACTTTATACTGATATTACCACTTCGATTGATCCTGGTTCCACTCATTCATACATTTGCACGAAACTAGTGACTATTAAAAATGTACCTGTTGAGTTCACTGAATTTGTGGTTAAAGTTTCAAACCCCTAGGCCAGAGTGTCACTGTGGATAAAGTTTGCAAAACCTACCCATTGATGGTAAAAGGTTATTGCTTTTTGGCTAACTTGATGTTATTGCCATTTGATGAATTTGAAGTGATTTTGGGAATGGATTAGTTAACCCAATATGATGCAGTGGTGAATTGTAAACAGAAATATATTGTATTGAAATGTGGGAGTGGTGAATTACTTCATGTTGTATCTGATAAACTGGATGGATTACCTAATGTAATTTCAACAATATCAGCACAGAAATATGTCAGAAAGGGGTATGACGCTTATCTTGCATATGTGTTGGATACTAAAGTATCTGAGTCAAAGATTCAATCAGTGCCGGTCGTATGTGAATTTCCTGATGTATTCCCAAAGGAATTACTTGGTTTACCACTAGATAGAGAAGTGGAATTCTCTATAGATCTTGTTTCGGGAACAACATTGATATCCATAGAGCCCTTACAGAATAGCTGCTCCTGAATTAAAAAAGTTGAAAGCATAGTTGCAAGAATTGACTGGCAAGGGTTTTGCTCGACCCAATTTCTCACCTTGGGGTGCGTCAGTTCTATTTGTAAAGAAGAAAGATGGATCGTTGAGGCTGTGCATTAATTACGAACAGCTCAACAAAGTTATAATAAAGAACAAGTATCTATTGCCTCGTATTGATGACTTTTTTGACCAGTTAAAATGTGCCACTGTATTTTCAAAGATTGATCTCCATTCTTGTTACTATCAATTACGGGTAAAAGATTTAGATGTGCCCAAGACATCTTTTTGATCTAGGTAAGGACCCTATGAGTTTCTTGTGATGCCATTTGGCTTGACAAATGACCTGCAGTGTTTATGGATTTGATGAACAGAATTTTTAGCCCATATTTAGACAGGTTTGTGGTGGTATTTATAGATGATATTTTACGAGAGAAACAATTGTATGCCAAATTCAGTAAATGTGAATTTTGGCTACGGGAAGTTAGTTTTCTTGGGTATATAGTATCTGCTGAAGGTGTCAGGGTAGACCAGAATAAAATTAGCCATTGTTAATTGGAAGCCACCGAGGAATGTGTCTGAAGTCCGAAGTTTTCTGGGACTAACTGGTTATTATCAGAGGTTTGTAAAAAGTTTTTCAATGACAGCTTCTCTAATGACCCGTTTGTTGTAGAAAGATGTAAAGTTTGAGTGGACTAACAAATGCCAGTAGAGTTTTGATAGATTAAAGGCTTCATTGTTAGAAGTACCAATGTTATTTCAGCCTAAATCGGGTAAGAAATTCATAATTTACAGTGATGTGTCATTGAATGGTTTAGGCTGTGTTTTGATACAGGAAGGTAAAGTAGTAGCCTATGTTTCAAGATAGCTAAAACCACATGAAAGAAACTACTCGACACATGACGTCGAATTGGCAGCCATAGTGCTTGCATTGAAAATCTGGCAGCATTATTTGTTTGGTGAAAAATGTCACATATTCACCGATCATGAAAGTTGAAAATATTTGATGTCACAGAAAGACTTAAATTTGAGACAGCGCAAATGGCTTGAATTATTGAAAGATTATGATCTTGTATTGACTACCATCAGGGAAATGTGGTTGTTGATACTCTGAGCAGAAAATCCCTGTATACTTTGCGAGCAATTAATACCCGATTTTCATTATTTGATGATGGTTCAATCATAGCTGAGTTAAAACTAGACCAATATTTTTGCAGCAGGTCTTTGATGCTCAGAAAAATGATAGAATGTTGCAAGCAAAATAGATACAAAGTGAACCGATTCCTGACTCAGAATTTTAGATCGAGACCGATGGTTGTTTTCTATACAGAGACAGGGTATGTATATCGAAAGGTTCAGAACTAGTGCAAAATATTTTAAATGAAGCTCATAATGGTAACATGTCTATTCATCCTGGTAGTAATAAAATGTATAATGATCTGAAAAACATATATTGGTGGCCGAGAATGAAACGAGATATTTTTGAGTTTGTAACTAAATATTTGATATGTCAGCAAGTAAAAGCTGGACATCAGTTGCCTTCTAGACTATTATAGCCGATTACGATACCAAAATGGAAATGGGAAAGAATTACTATGGACTTTGTATAGGGCTTACCCCTGTCTCCGAAGAAGAAAGATGACATTTGGGTATTTTGTTGATCGGTTGACAAAGTCTGCACACTTTATTCAAGTACATATGGATTTTTCCATGGATAGATTGGTTGAATTATATGTCTCTGAAATTTTCAGATTGCATGGAGTGCCTAACTCCATTATTTCAAATAGAGATACTCGATTTACATCTCGATTCTGGAGCAAATTGCAAGAAGCTTGGGTACTCAGTTACACTTTAGCACTACCTTTCATCCCCAGGCAGATGGTCAATCTAAACGGGTAATACAAATCTTGGAAGATATGCTTCGATGTTGTATACTTGAGTTTTAAGGTAACTGGAAAGGTATTTGCCTTTGGTTGAAATTACTTATAATAATAGTTATCAGTCTAGCATTAAAATGGCACCGTATGAAGCCCTGTATGGACGCAAATGTAGAACTCCATTGTATTGGACTGAACTCAATGAGAAAAAGTTACACGGAGTTGATTTAGTCTGTGAAACCGAGGAAAGGGTGAAAGTAATTCGAGACAGTTTGACAGCAGCCTTTGATCGTCAAAAGTCTTATACTGATCTGAAAAGAGAAGAGATAGAATTTTAGGTCGGTGACAAGGTATTCTTGAAAGTATCACCTTGGAAGAAAGTTCTCCGGTTTGGTCGCAAAGGAAAACTGAGTCCACGGTTCATTAGACAATATGAGATTACAGAAAGACTTGGACCGGTTGCATATCGGTTAGCTTTACCACACGAACTTGACCGGATTCATAATGTTTTTCATGTGTCTATGTTACGACGGTACCGATACGATCCTTCACATGTTATTTCTCCAACAGATGTAGAGATTCAACCTGATATGACATACAGTGAAGAATGGATCAAAATCTTAGCTCGGGGAAAAAAGAGAGTTAAGAAATAAAAAAGTAGCATTAGTAAAAGTTCTTTGGCAGCGACACGGTATAGAATAGGCTACCTGGGAACCAGAGAACACTATGACGAAGCAATACCCGAATCTTTTTACTGGTAAGATTTTCAAGGACGAAAATCCTTAAGGGGGAGAGTTGTAACAACCCATATTTCAGTGAAATCGGAATAGTGGTTTCGAGACCACAAATCTGATTCAAAAATAAAATTTATTTTTATTTTACTACATAGTAAGTAATATGTTAGAAATGTCGTGTGAAAATTTTGATACGAAAATTTTATTGATTATGCGTTTAATTACGAGAAGGACTACATCACATAAAATGAAAAAGTTGAATTCTAGTAGCTATAAGGATTAAATAGCTATGGAATTCAAAACTAGAGGTCCTTATATGGTAATTAGACCATTAAAGAAAAGTATGTAGATATTTGGTGACTCATCCATGGAAATTTAGAAAAAGGGTAAAGACTAAATTAGAATTTGAAAAATATTTATTTAATTAAAAGATTAAACGAAAATATCATCATATTTTCTCATCTTCTTCAACCTAAAATACATGGAAACCCTAGGAGAGAGAGAATAAACTTTCATGGCTTAATTGGGTAAGTTTCCTTGTCCCGTTTTTAGTAATTTTGAAATTTTTGAATTCGGGATAGCTTAATCTATCTTTTTGGGGGATTAATTTGAAAAGTTATCAAGGTATGAAATTTGGGTCATGGATGAATATGCTGAAAATTAGAAATTTATGGTAGAAAATGAAATGTTGTTGATAGATAAACAACTTTTACAAAGTGATTTATGTTGAAAACATGACTTAGCGACTAAAATGTAAAATTTTGAAATTGAAGAAAGATGCTGAATTTTTATGAATATATGTGCTGCAAATTTTGTAATGGTATTTTGATTAGGCTTGGAATAGGGAGTAAATTGCACAAGTTTCATTTTCCGAGCCTAGGGATGAAATTAGAATTTCTAAAAAAGTTTGGGGCAAATTGGTAATTTTGCCTAGGACGTAAATTGAGTCCAAGTGAGGATGAAATATGAGAAATTTATGATTAAAGCTATTTATATAGATCCATACAACACAAACTCGAGGTTAGATCGAGGAAAAGAAAAGATTTTGGATTAGTAGATTATATACGTGAACAAGTGTTGAGGTAAGTTCGTGTAACTTAATCGAACATGTAAACATGTTTAATTGAATGTTGTATTTGTATGGAATGTGACTTATATTGATGTGCATTTTTTCATTTCTATAATGAAAAATTGAATACATGTTTGAAATGGTGAAAAGGGGTTAAGCCCCGATTAAATATTGAATTCCGATGAATATATGTGCTTTCCCAAAATAGATGAGGTCTTGCATTTGTTGATGATGGATTTAGCTCGAACGAGTAATCCTATTGACCTTATTATAGAAAGGATTTAACCAGGATAGATAAGTCTGATATAATACCTCTTGAGTATACATTACGATTAGGGTTTAGCCTGGACTGGTAATCCTAATTTTGCTCTTCTGAGCATACGTTATATAAAGTATTTAGTCTTGACTGGTAATCCTATTATACGATATGTGGCTTGAGAGTGTTTTCCTTGATTAAGAGCCCTAATGGGTACTCTTGAAATAGAATTGATGGGTTATTGAATCGTACTCCTCGAGTGTACCACTTAAGTATCCATCGGAATTTCAATGATTCAACAGACATTAAACACTTGACAAGGTATGAGAATTATGAGATGTAATGATAATGTCTTGAAAGAATATTGCATGATGAGCTCATCTATCCTTACTTGATGTATATATAAAGTTTGTGACTAACATGTTTGATTGGAGGCATGTTTTTAAGCAATTTCGTCAAATGGATGGAAAACATGATATTGTATGCTTAGATTTAATAAACGAGATTGGTAAGTTTAGTTTCCGTTATACGAACTTACTAAACATGTAATGCTTACTCCGTTTTATTTTCCCATGTTTTATAGTGCTCAGAAGCTCGCAAAGGTTGGAGATCATTGGAGCATCGTCATACTATCCACTAGCTTATCTTGGGTATACATAGAAAAATCATTTTAGTATAATGGCATGTATAGGTAATTCATGTTTAACACATGGATATATATATGTTAAGTAGTTGATCAAATCATGTTTAACACATGGATAGGTAAGATAGTAAGCATGTATGCATGCAATGATATGCCATGTTGAATGATGAAAATTGCTTAATTTGAAAGCTTGAAATGATTGGAATGTGTTTGGTATGTTTTAGTGCAGGAAAATGGTAAATTTAGGTGACAAATAAGGCTAGGAAATAGCTTTACTTAATTCACACAAGCAGACACACGGGCGTGTAACCCCTATATTTTGGAAAAATTTTCTAAGTGTTTTAAAAGTTTCTTAAGTTACGGTTTAGTCCCAAACCACTCCTAAAGCATGATTTGGCCTCGTAGGCTCATTTTAGGGACAATTTGAATGTTGTTGAGCGATGATTATATGAATTTAAAAATGTATCTGAAATGATGGTATAATTCTGTTATAAGTCTGGTAATACTCCGTAACCCTATTCCGAAGTTGAATACGGGTGAGGGGTGTTACACTTGCACTTGGGCTTAATGTTTCTAACACTACATGGACTTTCTACATATGTAACCTGGATCTTGAACTTGAGTGTTGGATACCTCTATCTTTACTAGAGTATCACACAGAGACAGTAAAAAGATCATAGAATTTCTTTGATTTCTTCAAGACTAACTGGTATAAATTTTTTGTCAATCTTTTATTTTATATTTCTGGCTTTCATTACAACTTGTCTTTTCTCTTTGCTGAGCTTTTCGATTTTATATACTCGGTCTACTAGTATAACAAATCCTTCTTCTTTTTTTAAGAAATATGGCCAATGATTACATGTTTTCATTTAGACCATCTTCAAATCACTTACACTTTGCGGTTTCAATCGGGATACACTCTCTGGCATACTTACCCAGTCAGACAAATTCCCTTTCCTCCTTAGTTACGGTCATATGACCCTGTTTAAGCTCCAGGAATTCTTTACATTTCTGATCAAGAAATCTTTGGCTGATATATTTCTTTCAGAACTCAATTTGGAAAATTCCCAAATAACCTTTTCTTTAGACACAACAGAAATCAAGGTACTCCACCACTGATAAACTGAATCTTTTAACAGAGACACCGCACACTTTAAGCATTCAACTGGTGTATAAGACAGTTCATCAAGAACGCTATTAGTATTTTCTAGCCAGAATTCAACTCTTTTCAGAATTATCATCAATTGCAGCTATAAATTCTTTTGTACCATAATTAATGTTTTTGTCTATAGGAGGCTTACAAATTCAAACAAGTTTCGTACTTTGAGTTACTTCGGGAACCAATTAAGGGAAAAAAGGAGGTGGATGTTGTTGTGTAGCTAAATTAGTTCTTACAATTTTAGTAAACAAATCATTCATCACTTAAAATAAAGCTTCTGTAAGTTATTCGCTTCGGCCCTCAAATACAGGCCTTCTATTATTCGAGGCTACACTTTGCACTGATGCTTGAGCATTACTTTAGCTTTTTCAGAATTAGCTCTGTTAGATGACATTGCTATATGAAAACATGTTTTAAAATGGTCAAGAGATATCACACTATTACAGGCTATATAATGGCATGTATAGTGAGACTTGTACTTGCTGTGTTAGTCTGAGAATCGGCTAAACCGTAGCTCTTGTACCAATAAATGTAACACTTCTAACCTGAATCCGTCGCCGGAACAGGGTTATGGATTATCACTAGAATATATAGATCAATTATCAAAAAATTTCACATCATATCTTATTCACATCATAAATCAGTCTCTTATAAGGGCCATCGAGGCCCAAATTAAATATTAGAATCAAGTCGGGACAAAAATCGGGAACTCATAGAATTTTTTGCAAAATTTCAAAATTTTTCTCTAGGTGCAAGGGACACTCGCCCTTGTGGTCAGGCCATGTGGCTCACACGGCCAAGTGACACGCCGGTGACCCAAGCCGTTTGGGCATTCGATGTGAGGCATACGGCCATGTCCTTACCCGTGTAACTCTCTGACTTGGGTCACATGGCCAGCCACATGCCCGTGTGCTAGGCCGTGTAGACAATTTAATTTTCGAAAATTAGGTGCAGGGACACACGGCCAAACCACAAGCCCGTGTGCATGGTCGTGTGTCACACACGGCTGAGACACACATCCGTGTCTCTACCCGTGTAGACAAAAAATAGGCCATTTTTAGGCCACTTTTCTCACCCAAATTTACCATCAACTTTGTCTAACATTTTAGACATGAACATGACATATCAAGGCACTCAAAACAAACCAAAACCAAGTTTTAAGCATGTCATTTTACTACATATAGCTTAGTATCCAAACTTACCATATTAATCAAGTTCACTTGTTTGCAACTTATGCCAAACATACTACCTTAACTTATCTATCTACATTTCTATAATCTTATCATAAAATTACCATGTTAATACATATCAACCAACACAATGCCATGTTTATACATACCAAAATACATCAAATATTAGCCATTCCAATGGCTAATCACAAACCAACATTTACATGCCAACATTGGTTAATAAACCTATACATGCCATAGTAACCGAGATTAATTTTCCATTTGTACCGACTAGGCCGATGGATAGTGCATAATATCTCCACCAAGCTTCCAATCCAATGAGCTTCTGAATTCCTCTAAAACAGGGAAATTAAAACAGAGTAAGCTTTTAAGCTTAGTAAGTTCGTATAACTGGGAATTTAACTTATCACTATTTTATATACATAAGGTAAACGTACAATTCACTCCCAAGTCGTGTTGACCAAGTGCCTAAACACATATCCTCATCAACCATGTTAGTCACTGTATTCCATATAATAGTTCATAATTATTAATTTATACTCTCATCAGATAAGATTTATTCAAATATATTTTCATCACATATGTCTATATATCATGGATAAACAAAGTCATTAAGTATGTTTCAAATTCAAGTATCAAGTACATCATGCCTCAATATCAAGTGATATCATTTATATATTCAAATACTTCTCTCATCATGTATCCATGTAGCATGAACAAAACATGTTAGTCATATATATATTTCTTAAGAATATCAATAAGCTTGTATGAGTTCAATAGTAATAGTCCTTTTTCCATATGCACATTCTTTCCACACTAAGTATTCAAATATCATATATAATTCATGTCCATGTAATTCAAGTATGTTCTTGTAATAATTCATCTCATATTCACATTATCTCATATTAGGATTTTTACCCGTTGAACGTATTTGAAATATCGATGGATACACCTGTAGTACACTCGAAGTGTAGAAAACTATAATCCGTCAATTCATATTTAGGGGTATCCAGTTAAATAAAAATAAAAATCATTAAAAACGGGACAAGAAAACTTACCCAATTAAGCTTGCTTGAAGTTCTTTCTCTTAGCTAGGGTTTCCATGGAAATATTTGGGGAAGATGATGATATAAAATGATATTTTGTCTTTTAATTTAATTATCATCTTTTATTTTTTCACTTTCTGATTTAATCCTTTTCTTTTCTTAAATTTCCATGGATGAATCATCATCCTTATCTATTAACCCGATCAATTGGTCTATTTTCCATATAAGGACCTCAAATTTTGAATTTAATAGCTATTTGATACATATAGCTACTAGAGCTCAACTTTTGCATTTTATGGAATTTGGGTAAGTTTTCACACGATATTTCTATAATTCTATAGATCATAAAATAATGTTAAAATAAATTTCTCTTCTGGGATCGAAGTTATGGCCCCGAAACCACTGTTCCGATTACACTGAAAATGGGCTATTATAACTCTCCCCCTTAAGAAATTTTCGTCCTCGAAAATTTTACTAGTAAAGATGTTCGAATATTGCCTCCTCTGTAACACCCCTCACCTGTATCCGTCACCGAAATAGGGTTATGGAGCATTACCGAACTTATTACACAATCGAGTATACATTTCTCATACAATTATCAAATTCAAATACAAGTCATTCATAATCATTCATCAAGTTCCTAATACAAGCCTAAGAGGCCAAAACATGCATTCGGGGTAGTTCGAGACTGAACCAATAACTTAGGAAACTTTTAGAAAACTTAGAAAATTTTACAAAATCCAAGGGACACACGCTCGTGTTGCCCAGCCGTGTGTCTCACACTGCTAAAGACACGCCCGTGTCACAGGTCGCGTGGACATTTGAAATGGGATCACATGGCCATCTCCCAGCCCGTGCCCGGCCCCGTGTAACTCTCTAACTTGGGTCACACGACCGTCCACATGCTCGTGTGACCAGCCCGTGTGCCCTTCGATATGGCCTCACCCTTCCGTGTGCTAGGCCGTGTGCTAGGCCGTGCCAGACTTGTAGGGTATACTGACTTATGCCACACTGCCAAGTCACACGCCCGTGTGTTGGGCCATGTGGAGCACACTTACTTGATTTCTAATTCAACTCCAGGGGACACACGGCCGTGTAACCTGACTGTGTGTCACACACGACTGAGACACATGCTTGTGTCTATGCTCGTGTCGACAAAAATAGGCTATTTACCAAGCCATCTTGCCACCCAAATTTGCATACACCTACATGAAACCAAATGGCACAAAAACATGGCATAAATAGGCATTCAAACCAACCTCAACCAAGCCTATCTCATACTATTTCTGTACCAAAAACTATAATGCTCATAACATCATAAATTCCTTATGCAAAACATGCCAATCACATACACAATTTTACCTAAATGATTTACTTTATACGTACATTATAATGCCATAAAACCATAAGTATATCAACTTCTAATTGCAACCATTTGACACTCATAATACCAAATCACAAGAAGCATATAATTGGAAATTATCAACCACACAACCAAAGGCCATTTGCACCAATATATACATCTCAAAATATATCAAAATAAGCCAAATTTCATGGCTATACACAAAACCAAACTCTTAACATTTACAAGCCAATCCAAATGGCTAAATTTCGTACCAAACTCTATACCAAAATGACCAAAGCTCCTATACATGCCATAAAACCAAAATATAAAATCAAAAGTACCACAGTGATAGCTTGATAGTGTGATGAGGTCTCCGACAATTCCCAAATTCGAGCTAGCTTTGAAAACACTATAAAACACGAAAAATAAACAAAGTAAGCTATAAAGCTTAGTAAGCTTGTATGCTAAATTAGTAAAACATTCCAACCAATGATTCAATAGCATAAACGTTATATATTGTAATTTAAAATTTAATCATAACTTAACATATGTATTCAATCTAAAGATTTAACTTAATTTCCACCAACTTCTTTTATTCGATAATTGTATAATTTACGTACATACATGTGCAAGCTCTTATTGATCTCATATTCATTCACATTTTTGATATACCCGTTGAAAAATTTGGAATACTACCGGATACTCGGGAATCTCGCACCCTAAGTGCCACATATATGGTTGAAGCTATCTCAATCTCGTATCATATATAATGCTTACTCTCGAGCTATCAACGGGTTTGCTCACACAAGCTGACGGTCATGATGAAGCTACACGATGTTGTTCACAAAAGCTGACGAGAATTCGCAACACATGCCGGATAACCCACTGGTAGAATGTACGGACCAGCACCCAAATCACTTAACCCCTAATGACATGTCATTCGTATCCTAATCTATTCCTAAGGTCCAACCGGGATTTTTTGTTGCTGAATCATTGTCGAATATATCTGCAATGTTATATACACAATATATTCAATATTAAAGTATTTAAAACACAATTATAATAATACTTATTAACATACGAACTTACCTCGATTGCAAAAATGATGAAATGAGTCGATTAGTCCAACACTTTGTTTTTCCCCCGATCTAAATTCAATTTTCACTTTTCTTGATCTAAATATAATCAAAATTAACTTATTCATTTATCATTCTATTCAGTTTAGTTCAAAATACACATTAAGACAACTTACACTTTTTCCCCTAATATTTCAACATTTTTACAATTTAGTCCTTAGTTCATAAAAACACAAATTCATGAAATTCAACTTATACCCATGCTGGGTAAATTTCAATTAAGTCCCTAGAAGCCTAAAATTTTCATTATTTCACACATTTCACCATGAATTTTACACACTTCTCAATTAAATCTCTAAATGACAATTTTGTCAAAAAAATTACTTAACAAATGTTGTTTATCTAACAGCAAGCATACATTTTCTATCATCAAACATCAAAATACTCATATATTCATAAATGGAAAAACCCTACACCTTTAACAATTTTGCAAATTAGCCCCTAGGCTAGCTAGATTAAGTTGCAACGATATCAAAAACATAGAAATCAATAAAAACTGAGTAAAACATGACTTACATGGACAAGACTTGGCCGAACCTTGAAATACAAAAATGGAGTTTCTTCCTTCTTATTTTTTGGTGGACAAATTAACTGAGGTAGATGATAGCTTTGTTTTTTTAATTATTTTACTTAATTTTATTATTAATTTACTTATTTAACCTTTAATTAAACCATTAAAAATCACTTAAACCATGTACATAAATGTCCACTTACAATAACAACGGGCTAATTAGCACATAAGGAACTCCACTTTAATATTCCATATGCATTAGACACCTTTAACTAATAGAATACAAGTTTTACACTTTACCCGATTTAGTGCTTTTTATCAAATTAAGCATTCAAACGATAAAATTTCTTAACGAAATTTTCACACATTCACTCTATCATGCTGTAGACTTTAAAATAATAATAAAATAATTATTTTGAATTTAGATTTGTGGTCCCGAAACCACTATTCTGATTTGACTAAAAATGGGCTGTTACATCCTAAAGTTTCCTCAAGTTCCCAGGTAGTTTCTCCTATCCCATGTCGTTGCCAAAGTATTTTACTAGAGCTACTTTTTCATCTTTTCTATTTTATTACTTCACATGCCAGAATTTTGATCAATTTCTCACTGTAAGTCATGCCAGGCTAAATCTCTATCTCTGTTAGGGGAAATAATATATAAATGATCTGATCGATACCGTCATAATATAGACACATGGAAAATATTGTGAATTCTGTCAAACTCTGGTGTAATGCCAATCGGTACACAATAGGTCCGATTCTTTTAGTGATCTTATATGGCCCAATGAATCGTAAATCTAGTTTTCCTTTACGGCTAATTTGGAGAACTTTCTTCCAAAGTGAAACATTCAAGAATACCTTGTTTCCCACTTTAAATTCATCTCTTTATGTTTTAGATCTGCATAGGATTTCTGACGATTAGAAGCTGTTTTTAAGCTATTCTAGATCACTTTAACCTTTTCTTCATTTTCACTGATCAAATCATCTTTATGTATCTTTTCTCACTAAGCTCAGTCCAATAAAACAAAGTTCTACTTTTACGACCATACAGAGCTTCATGCAGTGCCATATTCATACTTGATTAATAAATATTATTGCATTCAAATTTGATTTCCGACAAACATTTTTCTGAATAGCTTTCGAGTTTTAAAACATAGCACCAAAATATCTTCAAAATCTAGATCACATGCTCAGACTGACCATCAATTTGAAGGTGAAATGCAGTACTGAATGTAATCTAGTACTCAAAATTTCCAATAACTTGTTCCAGAATCAGAAGGTGAATAGTAAATTTTTATCTGAAATAATAGAGATTGGAATTCCATATAATCTGACAGTATCAGAAGTATATAATTCTATTTTTCTATCTAGGGAAAAATCCACACATACTAGGATATAGTGTACAAACTTTGTCAAACAATTCATAATAACCTAAATGATATATTTCTTTTTCAGAGATAGAGGCAACTCCAATCAAATCAATGGTAATTATATCTCATTTCCATTCCGATATTATCATTGATTGTAACCATCTTGAAAATACCTGATGTTTAGATTTAACTTGCTGACAGAACAAACATCTAGGTACAAAACTAGAAATATCATGTTTCATTCCTGTCACAATGACATCTATTTCAATTTATTGTACATTTTACTACTTTCCTGATAAACAGACATAATACCATTTGATTTTGGTGTAAAATTTTCTGTATCAACTCTAAACTCTTCGGTACACAAAATTTATTTTTAAATAACAGACAATCATATGATCCAATCTGAAATTCCGAATCAAAAGTCGTTACTATACCTGTTTAGCTTGTAACTCATTTTCACATTTCTGAACTTCACAAATCCGTGGTAAAACGTCAGTTTAGCTTTTAACTCAGCCAAAATTGAGTCATCATCAGACAATAACAGTTGAGTATTCATAATTCATAAAACAAAACAAATTAAAACTTTCACTTCAAAGAATATGGAACTTCTTTTACTTCTTTCCCATTGATAATCAATAATCAAGTCATAATCTTTCAATGCAAAGACAATAGTTACCAATTTAACTAATGTATTAGACAATTATTTTCTTGTGACCCTAACTTTCTAGAAGCATAGACTATTAGTTTACTCTCTTGCATCAAAACACAACATAAACTGTTCAATGACACATCATTGTAAAACACAAATTCCTTACCGGGTTTCAGGCTAAACCAGAACTAATGCTTCGGTCAACAGTGCTCCCATTTGGTCAAAACTTTGCTGACACTTATCAGACTATTTAAATTTCACATCTTTCTGTAATAACTTATCATCAGTGTAACTATCATAAAAAAATCCTTTTTCAAATTTCTGCTAACAACTGACTAATCTCAGAAAACCTCTGACTTCAGATACATTTTTCAATGTTATTTTTGGTAAAATTTCCATTGCAAATTTCTACTTCTCTGACAGGTAGTAATCTAGGTAACTCTTCTGGGAACACATCAAAATTTTTATATACCACTGCCACTGATTTAAACTTTGACTCAGATTCTTTAATATCTAACACATAAGCAAATTAAGTATTATAACCTTTTCTGACACATTTCTGTACTGATATGGCTGATATCACAGTAGGAAAATCATTTAAGTTTTTTACTGATTCAAGACAGCATTTTATCATCCTGACACTTCAATGTAATATACTTTATTTACCATTAGCCTCGGCAACACACAGAGTTAACCAGTCCATTTCCATAATCACATCAAATTTATCAATAAGAAAGAAAATACCAGTAATGACATTTGGTACAAAAGTATCTTCCCATGCACAAATAGTGTAACACCCCCAAACCCAGCCTAGAAGTTAAGCTCGAATCTGGGACTGTCACATCAAAGGCACACTTCGAAACGATTTTACAATTTAGCAATTTAGGGCCCAAAATCCAAAACCATTTTATCCTGTTGAGTTAAGAGGGAAAAAAACCCACATTTTAGGAAAACGTTCATATATTAAGTTATTTCAAAAACCATGCCATCTTTAGAAATTTTTATGAAATTTATTAAGTAGATAGTTCGAACAATAATAATAAACCCAAAGTCTAAAGTCATTTAGGAGTTACATGGCCTTATTACAATCCAATGAAAATAAACAAGGTATTTAAAATAATTTCATTTGAACAAATTAAAACATTTGAACAACTTGTAGTGTGGCCATCTCCGAGTCTTCTCCCATGTCGAGTCGTCTATTCAGGATTACCTGAAACATTAAATTAAAGGGCGTGAGTTTCGAAACTCAGTGTGTACAACCCTTGGCAATCAAATCAACATACAAATATTCACATTGGGCCTAAGCCCTGTCAAAATCGGTGATCTTGGGCCTTAGCCCACAATGATCTCATATCATATCATATCGCATCATATTCAACAAGATAATGCAAACCTCACCCCAGAAATCCATCCACTACACACACCATTTCCCTTCCAACCTTATGGCTCCGGTGGAGAATTCTAGCTCGACCCACCCCTCCGCTACACACTAAGGGTAGCCCGATTGCGGTACTACCGAACGTTGCAGCAAAGCTACTAGTTATATAATGGGCTTAAAGCCTACGGTGGATCCATACCATATGGCCAAGCGATCCTCAATTCTTCCTCCGTACCATAATTCCCACCCATATGCATCCTAAGCAGAATATCATATGAATACATCAACACACAAGTAACATCCATATACTCATATTCGTCACATAGGGGTATTTTCGTCATTTCACTACCCAGGGTTATTTTCGTAATTCAACCCTATAGGGGTATTTTGGTAATTTGGAAAAATAGGGGTATCTTGGTAATTTTGTAAAATAAGGGTATTTTGGTACTTTTGCAAAACAATGGTATTTTGGTAATTCACAAATCTAGGGGTATTTTAGTAATTCTTTAAACATAAGGGTATTTTAGTAATTCTTTAAACATAAGGGTAATTGGTCCCTCTCGAGTTTTAGTTATGAACTTTTGCCCATCAATAAGTCCTCGCGGCTAAAGTGAACAGACACTACACACCAGGTAGGATTCCAGAGAAGAGGAGGTGGGTCACTAGGACCGCTTAACTAACATGCTCTCCCTAGATCCAATCCTAGACATGCGTATGCCCGTTGCCACACCCTAACCCAGTGACTTGTTCACGGACATGTTTAATCAGATTAAGTCTTACGAAATTGAAGAGTTGTTCAAACTAGGCCTAAGTCCATAAACCCTAGCATATTTGTCTACGTCCCCATAAAGTCCATCAAACCCAAATTACAACCTTCAGGCCCATTAGGCCCAAATCTTATCATACGGCCTACTAGGCCCAAAACAAATCCAAATCATGGATCATGCATGACTAACTCAATACGTTTAACAAACCAAACCATTTCATCAAACTTAGCCTCAGGGCCCACTGGGCCCATTTAGCCACTTTCGGCTTTTCGGCTTTTCGGCATTGCCGATATCGTGTGTGTAGTGTTTGTACACACCTGATAACCTTGCATGCTGCAAACCCCTTAGTCACAAACCTACAATCGACATTACTAGTGATTAACCAAAGCTTTAACATATACTGACCAAAAACCAAAACCTTACTGTACCCTTACAGTGTGCGTCATGATATACTAGCCCTTCCTTTGCTACTGTTTGGCGATTATCCTCTAGATCTGCACCCAAACATCTATATCGTCAAAACCAAGTGACCCATACTGATCATAAGTCACCCTTGTGAGCCACAATAGATTAGGCCATTTACTAAACCCTAACTGAGCCGAGAATACTTACTGCCTTGATAGCAATCCTTACTTACCACGCTTGCGATTGCTGAGCCTCACTCTTGTTAATACATGGCAATAGAAAAAAGGGGGTTCGATAGCCCTTCGGCTTTTAATAAAATACACTAAAAATTAAACTAAGCTCTCACTAAAAATTAAACTAAGCTCTCACAGAAATCTTCCTTTGATCCCGCGGCTTAAGTTCAGCTTTTACAACTAGCAAGACAATTCGGCAACACTAGGGGGAATAAGAAAAGAGGTGATTCGGCTAGAACCAAGTGGTGAACCAATAAGGGAATTTGAGAAGGGAGAATATGAAGGATTTGGCTTTCGTACACTTAGAGGAAAAAAAATGTCTAAGCCTCTCACAAGTGAAGAACTTCAGCCTGAAGGAAAGCAAATATTCGACGTTAACCTAGGAACTTAATTCAGCACTCATATATATAGCCCCTAGCCGAAACTTCCCTTCCCTCGGAGTCCAATTCGACAACACTATATCCACCTCCCAATCCCTATCTTTTCTCCCTTATCTGCACCTTAAATTTCTCTCCTAAACACTCCCTTTCAGAGTCCCCTCCAATGCCTACTCCTTCTGTCAAGGCACAAAAATAGAACTCTTTTATTTCCCCTCCTAAGCCTCGAACCTTAGACCTCCTTTACTGCTTAACACGCCACCTCCTAGCCCCTATATGACACCACTTTCCACTGGATACTGGCCCATCTATGTCCCTTTTCTTCTCTTAATCTGCTTATGAGGCCTCCTGCCTGAGACTAAGGTCCACTAAGTAAGAAAAAATAAAATTTTCCCTAAGATCACCCCTAACTCTAAGGCCCCAAATAATCCCGATACTACTTAATAATATCGGTTAAAGTGCTATACACACATAGGCATAGAAGTTAAGGTTTCGAGATTTTTAGGGTGTTATAATTCTACCCCTCTTAAAAAAATTTTCGACCTCAAAATTTACCTGTTTGAAACAAGTGCGGGTATTATCGATGCATTGCCTCATCGGGTTCCTAAGTAGCCTTCTCAGTATTATGGTTATCCCAAAGTACCTTGACTAAAGAAATAGACTTCCTTCTTAGTCCCTTGACATCTTGATCAATTATCTGAACCGGGTCCTCCTCAAAAGCTAAATCTAGTCTAACCTCGATCTCCTCGACTGACACAATGTGAGAAGAGTCTGAGGTATAACGCCTTAGCATTGACACATGGAACACATCGTGTATTTGGCTCAATTCCGAAGGCAATTCCAGCTGGTAGGGAACTGGCCCAACTCGCTTCAATACTCGGTAAGCCTAATGAACCTTAGGCTTAACTTGCCCTTCCGACCATACCTTAACACCTTCTTCCAAGGGGGAACCTTGAGAAAAAACATGTCTCCTATAGCATACTTGATCTCTCTTCGCTTGAGGTTAGCATACGACTTCTGCCTATCTGCCGCCTCCTTCAACCGATCCCAAATCAACTTTACCTTATCTCCGATGTCTGCTACCAACTCCGAACCCGAAATGCACCGCTCCCCCAACTCAGTCCAACAAGTCGGAGTATGACATCTTTGTCCATGCAGTTCTTCATAAGGTGCCATCCCAGTACTTGCCTAATAACTATTGTTATATGCGAATTCAGCTAACGACAGGTAATCCTTCCAACTTCCTCGAAACTTAATATCACACCCTCTAAGCATATCTTCCAAGACTTGAATTACCCTTTCCGACTGACCATCAGTCTGAGGGTGAAATGTCGTACTGAAATCCAACCTTGTACCTAGCGCTTCATGCAGCTTCTTCCAAAAGCGAGACGTAAACCGAGGATCTCTATCAAATATGATCGAGACCGAAACTCCATGCAACCTCACAATTTCTGCCACATATAGCCTCGCTAATTTCTGTAGTGAGTAGTTAGTGCAGACCTGTATAAAATGGGCAGACTTAGTTAACCGATCGACAATGACCCACACAGTCCTTTTTAGTAGGCGCCAAAGGTAGCCCACTAACGAAATCCATAGTAACCCACTCCCACTTCCATTGTGGGATCTTAATCGGCTGAAGTAAGCCCGATGGCAACTGATGTTCCGCCTTTACTTGCTGACATACCAAATATTTGCCCACAAACTCCGCAACCTCACATTTCAATCCTGGCCACCAATACAGCTCTCGTAAATCTCGATACATCTTGTTACCTCTGGGGTGCATAGCATAGGAACTACTATGCGCTTCCCATAGTATAGACTTCCTTTGCTCTTTGTCCCTTGGCACACAAATTCTACCACGAAAACACAATAACCCTTCACCATTCACTCCAAAATCCATCGTTTTCCCATTCTCAACTTGCTTGAATCGAGAACTCAAAGTTTCATCCAATGACTGTTTAGCTTTAATCTGCTCAACCCACAGTGGCCTCACTTGCAATTCGGCTAGCAAACTCCCATTGTCGTACAGACTCAACCGAGCAAACATTGCCTTCAAATCCAACATAGTCCTATGGCTTAGCGCATCGGCCACTACATTAGCTTTGCCCGGGTTATATTCGATAGTGTAATTGTTGTCCTTTAACTACTCAATCCACCTGCATTGTCTCAAGTTCAACTGCTTCTGAGTCAAGAGGAACTTTAGACTCTTGTGATCCGGATAGATGGTGCACTTCTCTCCATACAAGTAACGCCTCCAAATCTTGAGCGCGAAGACAACTGCCGCCAATTCCAAATCATGAGTTGGGTAATTTCTTTCATGAGTCTTAAGCTAGCGCGATGCATAAGCAACCACCTTCCCTTCTTGCATCAAAACACAGCCCAAGCCCACGTGTGACGCATCGCTATAAACCGTAAACTCATTCCCGTGCTCCAGCTGAATTAAAATAAGAGCCTCCGTTAAAACCTTCTTAAACTTCTCGAAACTTTCATGCTGTTTATCCATCCATACAAACGTCACCCCTTCCGTAGTAGCTTGGTCAAAGATGCCGTGATTAGGGAAAACCCTTCAACAAACTGCCTATAGTACCCTGCCAGGCCTAGAAAACTCCAAATTTCTGACACCGTCTTAGGTCGTTCCCATTCCAGCACCGCTTTTACCTTCCGAGGGTCAACTCTAATTCCCTCAGCGGAGACCACATGTCCTAAGAAACTAACTTCCCTTAGCCAAAATTCGCACTTGCAAAACTTGGCATATAGTTTCTTCTCCCTTAAAACTTGTAACACGATTCGTAAGTGTGCATCGTGATCCACCTCAGTTCTCGAGTATACCGGGATATCATCTATGAAGACTACTACAAACCGATCTAGATACGGTTGAAAAACCCAGTTCATGAGATCATAAAAGCGGCAGGTGTGTTTGTTAGTCCAAACGTCATTACCAAAAACTCGTAATGTCCATAACGAGTTCTAAAGGCTGTCTTATACATATCGGCTTTCTTAACCCTCAGTTGATGATACCCCAAACGCAAATCAATCTTCGAGAAAACTGAGGCTCCTCTAAGTTGATTGAAAAGGTCATCTATCCTAGGCAGAGGGTACTTATTCTCAATGGTTAACTTGTTCAATTGCCTGTAATCGATGCACATCCTCATGGACCCATCCTTCTTCTTTACGAATAATACCGGGGCTCCCCATGGAGACACACTTGGTCTAATAAACCCGCGATCCAACAACTCCTGAATCTGGGCCTTCAACTCCACTAGTTCCTTCGGTGCCATCCTATAAGGTGCAATAGACACTGGCGCCGTACCCGATAACAACTCTATTCCAAACTCCACCTCTCTATTCGGGGTAATCCCGACAATTCCTCTAGGAAAACGTCAGGGAATTCCTTCACTATTTCCAAATCCTTGACAGTAACACTCTTTGATTCCGAATCACTGATATAAGCTAAGTAAGCTTCACAGCCTTTCCTTACCAACTTTTCTGCCCTTAAAGTTGAAATCACGTTTGACAAATAATCACGTCGTTCCCCGATCGCTGCCACTTCATCACCTTCCACACTTCTTAATACCATCCGCTTCATAGCACAGTTTACGGTTGCTTGGTGCCTCGTTAACCAATCCATGCCTAAGATGAGGTCGAACTCACCAAATAGAAATTCCATCAAATTCGCTAGGAAAATAACTCCTTAAACCATCAATGGTACATTCCTAAACAGTTTACTAACTTTCACCGGCTACCTTAAAGGACTTACTACAGTCATTTCATTCTCAACTATTTCAAACTCCACCCCTATAGTTTCAGTCCTATTACAAGCAATGTACGCGTGTGTCAACCCCACATCAATAAACACAATATAAGGTAGCTTATAAATAAGGAACGTACTCGTTATCACATCTGGTGAATCACTTTCCTCTCTACGACGAGTAGCCTAGACAAACGGCTGTCTTACCTCTGCCTGACCTGCACCTCTGCCCGGTGCTCCACGCCCTCGTCATGCACCATTTCCACCTCTGGCTTGACCACGGCCCCTTGGTGGTTGTTGTCCACCCCTCTGAGGCTGAAAATTACCTCTACCCTCGGCTTGTTCCACAGCCCAAACATGCTCCCGTCCTCCTCCAACATTCGCCCGGATGCCTTTTCCCACACTCAGCACAACGTGGTATTCTGTTATTAGCAGCAGCAACAGGGACAACATCTCTAACCAGCCCATTCACTCCGGCCCTCCTCAGGGGCCTTTGTCCGGCTCCCATAGGTTCCGTATTTCGCTTGTTCTTGCCCTTCTCTTTCACTCGGTTGCGGTGCTCCGTGCTCTTTACCTCCTCTGCTATTTTTGCTTTCTCTACCAAGACCGCAAAATCTCGCTCCCTTTGTGGAGCTATCAGTACCCTAAGGCTATCCCTTAATCCATACTCAAACTGCACACACCTTTCATACTCGGTTGCTATTATCCCTTTGGCGTATCAACTGAGGTGCAAAAACTCAGCCTCGTACTCTGCTACTGACTTATCTCCCTGAGACGACTCAAAAACTCCTTCCTTCAGGCATCCACATAGGCCGCTCCAACGTATTTCCCCTGAAATGCCGATTTGAAGATCTCCCAAGTGGTCTGCTCAGGTTGGTTGTCCTCCTTAACGGTCAACCACCACTGATAGGCTTCCTCCTAGAGTAGGGATATTGCTCCTTTAAACTTTTGTTCAGCTGTGCAATCAAAGTCATCAATTATTCTTTCAGTAGCTTCCAACCAATACTCCGCCACATTCAGGGCCACCCCCGCTAGTCCTTTGAAAATCTCTGCCCCATTAGCTCGGGTTCGCTCCACGATCGACCCACGACTCCCCGTACCATTATTAGGTCCAGTGACCCTTTCCAAGATTCTCAGCATGGCCTGCGATACGGCATCTTCTATAGCGGCAGCCCATGTATTTGCTCCTCTTTCAACTACTGGTGAGGTCGGAGCCTCCCCTACTCCTACATTAGGCATATGGCCGGACTCAGACGATCCTGCCCTAATGCCTCTACGACCTCTACCGTGGCCTTTTCCACCTCGACTAGCGCTCATCGTTGCGTAGTTCTGAATTAAGAATTTTATGCAATTAGTACTTAGTTCCACTTGTTTAGGACACATGTCTTATGTAAGTAATAACGTTTTTTCTTAAAGTTATTCCGGGGCCGAGAATCCACTATAGGCTTAGGTTCCCTACGGGCTTTAGTCTCTAAAAGCCTATTCAAGTAGCCCAATATCTATACAATTTAATAATTTAGGAAACTGTAGTACAGAGAACTTACTTGGCTCGACGTCGAGGCTCAGTGGACCATACTTCAAGAATCCTACAAAAACTTTTTAATCCAAAATCAAAGGCCCATTCCGCAGCCTGAGCTTTGCAACCGGGCTCTGATACCGCTAATTGTAACACCTCCAAACCTAGCCTATACGTTAGGCCTGAATCCGAGAATGTCACATCAAAGGCACACTTTAAAATGACTTTACAATTTAGCAATTTAGGGCCCAAAAGCCAAAAACCTTTTATCCTGTTGAGTTAAGAGGGAAAAAACCCCACATTTTAGGAAAACATTCATATATTAAGTTATTTCGAAAACCATGTCATCTTTAGAAATTTTTATGAAATTTATTAAGCAAATAGTTGGAACAATAATAATAAACCCAAAGTCTAAAGTTATTTAGGAGTTACATGGCCTTATTACAATCTAATGAAAATAAACAAGGTATTTAAAACAATTTCATTTGAACAAATTAAAACATTTGAACAGCTTGTAGTGTGGCCATCTCCGAGTCCTCTCCCACGTCGAGTCGTCTATTCAGGATTACCTGAAACATTAAATTAAAAGGTGTGAGTTTCGAAACTCAGTGTGTACAACCCTTGGCAATCAAATCAACATACAAATATTCACATTCGGCCTAAGCCCTGTCGAAATCAGTGGTCTTGGGCCTTAGCCCACAATGACCTCATATCATATCATATCGCATCATATTCAACAAGATAATGCAAACCCCACCCCAAAAATCCATCCGCTACACACACCATTTCCCTTCCAACCTTATGACTCCTGTGGGGAATTCTAGCTCGACCCACCCCTCTGCTACACACTAAGGGTAGCCCGGTTGCAGTACTACCGAATGTTGCAGCAAAGCTGCAAGTTATATACTCGGCTTAAAGCCTCCAGTGGATCCATACCTTATGACCATGCGATCCTCAATTCTTCTTTCATACCATAATTCCCACCCATATGCATCCTAAGCGGAATATCATATGAATGCATCAACACACAAGTAACATCCATATACTCATATTCCTCACATAGGGGTATTTTTGTCATTTCACTACCCAGGGGTATTTTTGTAATTTTACTCTACAGGGGTATTTTGATAATTTGGCAAAATAGGGGTATCTTGGTAATTTTGCTAAATAGGGGTATTTTGGTAATTTACTATTTTAGGGGTATTTTAGTAATTCTTTAAACATAATGGTATTTTAGTAATTTTTTAAATATAAGGGTAATTGGTCCCTCTCGGGTTTTAGTTATGAACTTTGGCTCATCAACAAGTCCCCGCGGCTAAAATGAATAGACACTACAAACCGGTAGGATTCCGGAGAAGAGGAGGTGGGTCACTAGGACCGCTTAAGTACCAAGCTCTCCCTAGAACCAATCCTAGACATGTGTATGCCCATTGCCACACCCTAACCCAGTGACTTGTTCACAGACATGTTTAATTAGATTAAGTCTTATGTCAAACTAGGCCTAAGTCTATAAACCCTAGCATATTTGTCTATGTCCCCATATAGCCCATCAAACCCAAATTACAACCTTACGGCCCATTAGGCCCAAATCTTATCACACCGCCTACTAGGCCCAAAACAAATCCAAATCGTGTATCATGCATGACTAACTCAATACGTTTAACAAAGCAAACCATTTCATCAAACTTAGCCTCAGGTCCCACCGGGCCCATTTAGCCACTTTCGGCTTTTTGGGTTTTCGGCATTGCCAATATCACGTGTGTAGTGCTTGTACACACCTGGTAACCTCGTATGCTGCAAACCCCTTAGTCACAAACCTACGATTGACATTACTAGCGATTAACCAAAGCTTTAACATATACTGACCAAAAACCGAAACCTCATCTTACCCTTATCGTGTGCGTCACGTACTAGTAGCCCTTCCTTTGCTATTTGGCGATTACCCTCTAGATCTGTACCCAAACACCTATATCGTCAAAATCAAGTGACCCGTATTGATCATAAGTCACCCCTATGAGCCACAATAGATTCGGCCATTTCCTAAACCCTAACTAAGTCGAGAATACTTACTGCCTTGATAGCAATCCTTACCCACCGTGCTTGCGATTGCTGAGCCTCACTCTTGTTAATACATGGTAACGGCAAAAAGGGGGTTAGATAGCCCTTTGACTTTTAATAAAACACACTAAAAATTCAACTAAGGTCTTATTGAAATCTTCCTTTGATCCTACGGCTTAAGTCCAGCTTTTGCGACTGGCAAGGTGACAGAAGTAATTCGGCAACACTAGGGGGAATAAGAAAAGAGGTGATTCGGCTAGAAGCAAGTGGTGAACCGAAAGGGAATTCAAGAAGAGAGATTATGAAGGATTCGAATTTGGCACACTTAGAGAAAAAAAGTCTGAGCCTCTCACAAGTGATGAAATTCGGCCAGAAGGAAAGCAAAAATTCGGCATTAACCTAGGAACTTAATTCGGCACTCATATATATAGCCTCTAGCTGAAACTTCCATTCCCTCAGAGTCCAATTCGGCACCAATATATCCATCGCCCAATCCGTATCTGTTCTCCCTTATCTGCACCTTAAATTTCTCTCCTAAACGCTCCCTTTCAGAGTCCCCTCCAACGCCAACTCCTTCTATCCAAGCACAAAAGGAAACTCATTAATTTCCCCTCCTAAGCCTCGAACCTTGGACCTCCTTAACTGCTTAACACGCCACCTCCTAGCCCCTATATGACGCCACTTTCCACTGGACTACTACCCCATCTGTGTCCCTTTTTCTTCTCTTAATCTGCTTATGAGGCCTCCTGCCTGAGACTAGGGTCCACTAAGTAAGAAAAAAATAAATTTTTCCCTATGGTCACCCCTAACTCTAAGGCCTCAAATAATACCGATACTACCTAATAATATCATCAAAGTGCTATACACACATAGGCACAGAAATTGGGGTTTCGGGATTTTTAGGGCGTTACAAATAGCATATGTCTTAGCTGGTGCTCGGGCTTCAGATTTTACAATGAAGTCTTTTGTCACATCTCGGTTACTACTTATATTTCCATGATTACGTTGTGGTCTACTTCTGGTAACTGTGTTACTCAGTCTTGAAGTTGAATAATATCTTTTTCAATTTCCTCCAGGCAATATCTAAGATAGTGGTCAAAAGAACCACATCCCTAACATGCTGCACTCTTTATTTCTACATTTTCTGAAAATATAGTTTTTAACAAAACTTGCACTTGGGCTTAATGTTTCTAACACTACCTGCACTTACTATAGATGTAACCTGGGATCTTAAACTTGAGTATCGGATACCTCTGTCTTTACTACAGCATCCCATAGAGACAGTAAAAAGATCATAATATTTCTTTGATTTCTTCGAGACTGACTGATATAGCTTTTTTGTCAATCTTTTATTTTATATTTCTAGCTTTCATTACAACTTGTTTTTACTCTTTGCTGAGCTTTTTGATTTTATATACCCGGTCTACTAGTATAAAAAAAAAACCCTTTTTTTTCAAGAATTATGACCGATAATTTTATGTTTTCATTTAGACCATCTTCAAACTGCTTACACTTTACGGTTTCAATTGAGATACATTCTCTGGCATACTTACTCAGTTAGATAAATTCCCTTTCTTACTCGATTACGGTCATATGACCCTATTTAACCTCCAGGAATTCTCTACAGTTCTGATCAAGAAATCTCTGGCTGATATATTTTGTTCGGAACTCACTTTGGAAAATTCCCAAGTAACCTTTTCTTTAGAGACAATAGAAATCAAGGTATTCCACTACTGATAAACTAAATCTTTTACCATAGACACTGCACACTTTAAGCATTCAACTGGTGTATAAGACTATTCATCAAGAACCCTATTAGTATTTTCTATCCAGAATTCAACTCTTTTCAGAATTATCATCAATTTTAGCTATTAATTCTTCTATACCATAATTACAGATTTTATCCATAGAAGGCTTACCAATTAAGACAAGTTTTGTACTTTGAGGCACTTCGAGAACCAATTAAGGGACAAGAGGGGGTGGAGGTTGTTGTACAGCTAGATTAGTTCTTACAATTTTAGTAAACAAATCATTCATCACTTAAAATAAAGCTTATGTAACTTCTTCTCTTCGGCCCTCAAATACGGGCCTTCTATTATTCAAGGCTACTCTTTGCACTGAGGCCTGAGCGTTACTTTAGCTTTTTTAGAATCAGCTCAGTTGGATGACATTGCTATATGAAAACATGTTTTAAAATGGTCAAGAGATATCACACTATCACAGGTTATATAATGACTGTATAGCTATACTTGTACTTGCTACGTTAGTCTAAGAATCGGCTAAACCGTAGCTTTGATACCAATAAATGTAACACCCCTAACTTGAATCTGTCGCCAGAACAGGGTTACAGAGTATTACTAGAATATATAAATAAATTATTAGAAATTTCACATCATAAATCAATCATATAGTCCCTTATAAGAGCATTCAAAGCACAAAATAAACATTAGAATGAAGTCAGGACAAAAATTGGGAACTAAGAATTTTTCGCGAAATTTCAAAATTTTTCTCTAGGTGTAGGGGTCACACGCCAGTGTGGCCAGGCCGTGTGACATGCTGGTGTCCCAAGCCGTGTGTTCGATGTGAGGCACACTAACGTGTCCTTACCTCTGTAACTCTTTGACTTAAGTCACAGTGCCAGCCACACGCTCGTGTGCTAGACCGTGTGGACAATTTAATTTTTGAAAGTTAGGTGCAAGTGACACAAGGCCAAACCACACGCCTGTGCGAATGGCCGCGTGTCACACACAGCTGAGACAAACGCCCGTGTCTCTACCTGTGTGGACGAAAAATAGGCCATTTTCCACCCACTTTTCTCACCCAAATTTACCATCAACTTTGTGTAACATTTTAGACATTAACATGCTATATCAAGGTACTCAAAACAAACTAAAACCAGTTTTAAGCATGTCATTTTACTACATATAACTTAGTATCCAAACTTACCATATTAATGAAGTTCACTTGTTTGCAACATATGCCAAACATACTACCTTAACTTATCCATCTACATTTCTATAATCTTACCATCAATTTACCATGTTAATACATATCAACCAACACAATGCCATGTTTATACATACCAAAATACATCAAATACTAGCCATTCTAATTGCTAATCACAAACTAATATTTACATGCCAACATTGGTTAATAAACCTATACATGCCATTATAACTGGGATTAATTTACCATTTGTATCGACTAGGCCGATGGATAGTGTGTAATATCTCCACCAAGCTTCCAACCTAATGACCTTCCGAATTCCTCTAAAACTGGGAAATTAAAATAGAGTAAGCTTTTAAGCTTAGTAAGTTCGTATGACTAGGAATTTAAATTACCACTATTTTATATACATAAGGTAAACCTACAATTCATTCCCGAGTCATGTTGACCAAGTGCCTAAACACATATCCTCATCAACCATGTTAGTCACTAGATTCCATATAATAGTTCATAATTATGAGTTTAGAATCTCGTTAGACAAGATTTATTCACATATATTTTCATCACATATTTCAATATATCATGGATAAACAAAGTCATCAAGTTTGTTCCACATTCAAGTATCAAGTACATCATGCCTCAATATCAATTGATATCATTTATTTATTCAAATACTTCTCTCATCATGTATCCATGAAGCATGAACAAAACATGGAAGTCATATATATATTTCTTAAGATTATTAATAACCTTGTATGAGCTCAATAGTAATAGTCCTTTTTCCATATGTACATTCTTTCCACATTAAGTATTCAAATGTCATATACAATTCATGTCCATGTAATTCAAGTATGTGCTTGTAATGATTCATCTCAAATTCACATTGTCTCTGCAACACCCTTTGCCCATGTTTAAGTCAGAACAGGGTTTAAGGCATTACCTAACTTATCTAGCTTAAACGTCTAGAATAGGGCTATAAAATTTTGTTTAACCCCATCGGTCACAAAGCTCGGCCCAGGAGACCCAAAAAAAATATTTCAATAAGTATCGGGATCTTTCCGGGAATTTCCACGAGTCCAGGAATCGTTTTGAACAAAATAGGGGCCACACGCCCATGTAGGTCTTGAGACACGCCCGTGTCCTCTAAGGCATGCTCGTGTCTTGTGCCCGTGGACTATACTGACTTGTGCCACACAGCCATGGCACACCCGTGGCTCTACCTCGTGAGTAAAACATTAGCATTCTGACTTAATCCACACGGCCTATACACACGCCCGTGTATCCTTGCCCGGTCTAGACACACGCCCGTGTGTCACCCATGGGGACCAAAAAGAAGGCTATTTACCAAGCCCTTGGCCACCCTATGTTGTACATATACATACAACAATTCCATTTACCCCAATTGATGGTTCAAAGACACTTCTAGATTCCCAATTTAACTTTCATACACAAGAGCATACATTTCGATAGAACTACTTTCATTAAGCAAAATAAATGTCAAGTATTTGCCTATCTCAAAGCCATTTACAAAATGACTTACAACGAAATCAACACTTTAACTAATAATTACAATTTGACAAAATACTCATGTCCTATACATGCCATACTCAAAATAAGTCTAAAATTGTTATACCAAAATGTTGACGATAGTGTGATTTTCAAATCCTGTAGTCACGATCCTTGAGTTACCTTAGCAATACTACAAGGAAGAAGGGCAATGGGAAAAGGGTAAGCATAAAGCTTAGTAAGTTGCATGGAAATAAATGGCAGTAATAATAATGATCATAAAATGATCTATCCACGGTATTGGCTAACCGTACACAAGTCAAGGCTTATTGTCCATACTTACTTCTAATTGCCCTTATTTAGAACCGACCGTGCCACATATCGAACCGATTCTTCGAGACTCATTCACAATTACCTGAATTCATTCATTCACACGACTTAACTATCATTCACATCTCTACTTCTAAATTCATCTACTTACCCTACCACTCACAAGGGATAGTCATAGAAGTGTGTTTATAGCCACTACTGTTAGTATAAAGCCAATGCCACCTCCTCGAGGTGGTCTTACATGGAGTCTCCTCTAGATGCCAATGCCATATCCCGGACATGGTCTTACATGGGGTTATCTTTAGGTGCCAATGCCATATCCCGGATATGGTTTTATATGGGATTACATTTAATGTATTGATGTCATATCCCGGAAATGGTCTTACACGATTTCCATGTTCATCACCGAAGCTATATCCTGGAGATGGTCTTATACGGAATCTCAACTTGGTGCTGAGGCCATGTCCTGGACGTGGTCTTGTACGGGACCTTAATCATTTCATAATTCAATGATAGTGTTTATATAATCAACATGGCCCATTAGGACTTCAACACCTCATTCATATTAACTACTCAATTTAATAATGCCACATGCTTTAATATACTACCATGCATTTCTCAACATGCAAATGTGAATGTTACTGAAATCGCATACAACTTACCTCGTTTTCAAAATGAGCTAGTTCTTCGGTTTAGCCGAAGACTTTATCCTTTCCCTGATCGGGGCAAATTCTTGTCTCCGTTTTCTCTATAATAACAAATTAGCTCATTTTAATCATTACATTAATATAAGCATTTCAATAATCATGCTTACGCAAAATTACCATTTTGCCCCTAAACTTTGGCAAAATGACCATTTTGCCCCTCGGCTCGGAAATAAATTTTAATCACATTTCTACCCTCAAAAAGCCTAGGCAAAGATTCAATGCTTTTAAAACTATAAAAAAATCAATATTTCACATGCGTACTACAAAATTTGTAAGCCTTTCATCAAGGTCTAAATTGGTGTTTTCATGCTAACACCTTTCACAAAAGTTGTTCATTTAGCAACTAAGACTCAATTTCTTCCATCAAAATGCAGCAATAATGAAAGTAGTACTCATGGAAAAACTTTAAACTCTTTACCATATTTCACAATAGTCCCCTCATTTGAAAGCTTAAGCTTTAGGGGTCTCAAAAGTACAATTATTTTCAAGAAAAGTTCACTAGAACACTTACTTCAATGGATGAGAGCTTGCTAAAATTTTTGAAGCTTTCTACCTCTTATTTGCTGGAATTTTTGGTGGAAGATGAAAGGAGAAAAATATGATATCTTTTTCTCTCCTTATTTTATTATTACTAGTCAAATAAGTCACCAACTATTACCAACTTTGACCAACCTTGTCTATCCATGTCTCCTATGGCCGGCCATGCTTAATTTGGGGGTCTAATTACGTTTTAAAGACCTCTAATTAACAATTTATAGCCATTTGGCACATTTAGCTTATAGAATGGAACTTTCGCAATTTATACGATTTAGTCCTTTTTCGCGATTAAACATGAAATCGCTGAAATTAAAGCACCAAAAATTTTCATGTACATATGCTATCATGTTCTAACTCATAATATAACACGAAAATAAATTCTCAAATCTCAAATTAGTGATTCCAAGATCACTATTCCGACTAGCCCCTAAATCGGGCTGTTACAATTCTCCCCCTTAAGGATTTTTTGTCCTCGAAAATCTTACCGGTGAAGAGCTTGAGGTATTGATTTCTCATTATTTCCTCGGACTCCCATGTAGCCTCTTCTATAACGTGCCTTTTCCATAGGAGTTTCACTAGGGCTATGCTTTTGTTTCTTTACTGCTGCAAAAATTCTCACTGGTTCTTCTCCATGTGTCAAATCTGGTTGTATCTCTACCTCAGTTGGCTCTATAACATGCGAATGGTCTGAGCGGTATCAGTGCAACATAGATACATGAAAGACATCATGAATCTTTTCTAACTCAGGTGGCAAGGCTAACCGATAAGCTACCGGTCCTATCCTTTCGATGATTTCATAAGGTCCGACAAAACGCAGACTCAACTTACCCTTCCGACCAAATCTGAGGACTTTTATCCGAGGTGATACTTTCAAGAATACTTTATCACCGACCTGGAATTCTATCTCTTTTCTCTTTAAATCCGAATAAAAATTTTGTCTATCTGAGATAACTTTTAAACAGTCACGTATTACTTTTACTTTGTCTTTAGTTTCCCTAACCAAATCAACCCCGTGTATCTATTTCTCTCTGAGTTCTGACCCGTACAAGGGCGTTCGACACTTACGCTCATACAACGCCTCATAAGGTGCCATCTTCAAACTTGATTGAAAGATGTTGTTGTAGGCAAATTCCACCAATGGTAAGTATTTCTCCCAATTACCATGGAATTCCAAAACACAACACCAAAGCATGTCTTCTAGTATCTGAATCACCCTTTCTGACTGCCCGTCAATTTGTGGATGGAAGGCTATACTGAAACTCAATTCAGTGCCCAATGCCTCTTCCAGCTTTTTCCAAAACCGCAACGTGAATCTCGGGTCTCTATCTGAAATGATCAACAACGGTACACCATGAAGTCTTACTATCTCAAAGATGTACAAATCTACCAATTGTCAAGAGAATAATCGACTCGCACTGGTATAAAGTGGGCTGACTTAGTAAGTCTACCAACCACTACCCGTACTGCATCTTTCCTCTTCGGAGTCAACGGTAAGCCCGTCACAAAGTCCATAGTAACACGGTTCCACTTCCACTCAGGGATCGTAAGGGGCTGAAGTAAACCCGAAGGTACTTGATGTTCAGCCTTCACTTGCTGACGAATCGGGCATTTGGATACAAATTCAGAAATATCTTTCTTCATACCCAACCACAAATACTATCTCTTCAAATCATGGTACATCTTTGTGCTGCCGGGGTGTACATGCAAACATCCGTTATGTGCTTCATGCAAAATTTTGTGAATGAGCTTTTGATTCCTAAGTATACAGACTCGATCTCGAAATGTTAGACATTCATCAAGATTTACTCAAAATTCTGTCTCAACACTCGACTTACATAAAACTCTCTTGGCTTGCAAACTGTTATCATCCTTCTGAGCTTCACAAATCTCTTGGAGAAACAATGGTTTAGCCCTCAACTCGGCTAAAACAGAACCATCATCTAACAAGATCATCTGAGTATTCATGGATTTTAGTGCAAACAATGATTTTCTACTCAAAGCATCGGCGACTACATTTGCCTTTCCCGGATGATAGTCAATTACTAACTCATAATCTTTAATAAACTCTAACTATCGTTGCCTCAAATTTAATTCCTTTTGTGTCATCAAATATTTTAGGCTTTTGTGGTCGGTGAAAATCTGACACCTTTCACCATATAGATGATGTCTCCAAATTTTCAATGCAAATACAATTGTGCCCAACTCTAAATCATGAGTCGGGTAGTTCTTCTCGTGCGGTTTCAATTGTCTAGAGGCGTATGCAACCACTTTACCCTCTTGCATAAGTACACAGCCTAACCCCTTCAAGGACACATCACTTTAAACCACAAATTCCTTGCCTGGTTCTGGTTGAACCAAAACGGGAGCCTCGGTTAACAGTGTCTTCAATTCCTCAAAACTCTGTTAACACTTTTCTGTCCAAACGAACTTTACATTTTTCTGCAAAAGTCTCGTCATCGGTGTAGCTATCATGGAAAACTCCTTGACAAAACGCCTATAATAGCTTGCTAGGCCTAGAAAACTCCTCACTTTAGTTTTTCTCCTCGGCGATTTCCATTCAATAATTGCTGAAATCTTACTCGGGTCGACTCTAATCCTTTCTCCCGAGACAATATGCCCCAAAAATCCCACTTCCCTAAGCCAAAATTCACTCTTACTGAATTTGGTATACAATTGTTTTTCTCTCAAAACTTGTAGAACCATACTCAAATGCTTTGCATGATCGTTCTCATCTCGATAGTAGATCAATATGTCGTCGATAAAAACCACAAAAAATTTAACTAAGTACGGTCGAAAAATGCGATTCATCAAATCCATGAAGATCGCGGGGGCATTTGTTAGACTAAAAGGCATGACAAAAAATTCATAGTGGCCGTACCTAGTTCTAAATACAGTTTTCAGCAAATCCGAGTCCTAACTCTCAACTGATAGTACCCTGACCTCAGATCTATCTTGGAAAATACTATAGCTCCCTTCAATTGATCAAATAAATCGTCGATCCTCGGCAACGGGTATTTATTCTTCACTGTCACCTTATTGAGTTGCCGATAGTCTATACATAGTCTCATGGAACCATCTTTCTTCTTCACGAAAAGGAGGGGAGCACCCCACGGAGAAAAACTCGTCCTCACGAAACCCTTATCCGTTAATTCTTGCAACTGTGCTTTCAACTATTTCAGTTCGGTCGGGGCCATTCTGTATGGAGCAATAGAAATAGGGGCAGTACTTAGAGCTAATTCAATCTCAAATTCGATCTCTCTTTCTAGAGATAGCACTGGCAACTCTTCCGAAAAAACGTCTAGGTACTCGCATACCATGGGTACTGACTTAATTTTCAATTCAGTCTCTATAGTGTTCAACACAAAGGCAAGATAAGCCCCATACCCTTTCCTTAGGTACTTCTGAGCGGACATGGTTGATACCATTGTCGGTGACTCAACTGGCTTATCTGATTCAACACGAATAAAATTACCATTTTCATCTCTCAACTTGATATGCATCTTCCCACAATTCACAATTACTCCATGGGTAACTAACTAATCCATCCCAAGAATGACATCAAACTCGTCAAACGGTAATAACATAAGATCGACCGAGAAATAATGACCCTTAATCATCAAAGGGCACTCTTTGCAAACTCTATCAACCAACACACACTTGCCTAGAGGATTAGACACTTTTATGATGAATTTAGTAAACTCTATAGGCATGTTAATATTCAAAACTAATTTCATACATATGTATGAGTGAGTAGATCCCGGGTCAATTAAAGCTATAACACGAGTATTATGGAGAGAAAAGATACCCGTGATCACATCGGGTAATTCCAAGAACTCCTCTCTCTTGTAGTCGATGAACCTTTCGCTGATGTACTCCTCTTGGAAAAACTCCCAACTAACTCTCCCCCTTGGCACCACCAACACCGGGGTGTTCCACCATAGGTAGACTGAATCTCACAAGAGGGACACCGCACACTTCAAGCACTCCTCATGCGTACAGTAACTCATTGAATACTCGAATGGTATTCTCGAGCTAGAATTCCGCTCTCTTTGGGTAATTATCCTTATTTGCCCGAAATTTTTCGGCTCCTTGCTTCCGGATCTTATCCACCGGAGGCCTTTCTCTTTTCACCACTTCAACTACTTGAGGGGCTACTAAAGTAGCTTGAGGAACTGGTGGGGGCAGAGGGGGTTGAGCATTGGGATTTGCTCGGATATACTCCGTATACCAATTGCTCATCATGTGAAGAAAGGCTTCTCGAGCCTACTCCCCCTGACCCAAGGTCTCGGGTCTACTATTAGCCGGTGCGGTCCCTTGAGCGGGAGCTGGCGCGTTACTCGCAGTATCATTAGCTGCAGTTCTGTCCGGATCGGAATCCATATACTACATAAAACACAATTTTATATGTCTAGAGCCATCACACTATCATTACTCAGACACTCTTACATATGACATGTATAGCTAGACTCGTGCCTATGCAACGTTAGTCCTAGAATCGACGAAACCGTAGCTTTGATACCAATAAATGTAACACCCCTTGCCCGTGTTCAAGTCGGAACAGGGTTTAAGGCATTACCTAACTTATCTAGCTTAAACGTCTAGAATAGGGCTATAAAATTTTGTTTAACCCCATCGTTCACAAAGCTCGGCTGAGGAGACCCAAAAAAAACTTTTGAGAAGTATCGGGATCTTTTCCAGAACTTCCACGAGTCCAGGAATCTTTTTGAACTAAACAGGGGCCACACGCTCGTTTAGGTCTTGAGACATGCCCATGTAATCTAAGGCATGCCCGTCTCTTGTGCTCGTGGACTATACTGACTTGTGCCACACGGCCATGGCAGGCCCGTGGCTCTACCCCGTGTGTAAAACCTTAGTATTTTGACTTAATCCACATAGCCTATACACACGCCCGTGTATCCTGGCCGTATGAAATTTAAAATTTTATGAACAAGGTGCAGACTTCATACGGCCTGGGTAGACGCCCATATGTTGGACGTGACCTTCACACGGTCTAGACACACGCCCGTTTGTCACCCATGGGGACCAAAAAGAAGGGTGTTTACCAAGCCCTTGGCTACCCTACATTGCACACATCCATACAACAATTCCATTTACCCTAATTGATGGTTCAAAGACACTTCTAGATTCCCAATTTAACATTCATACATAAGAGCATACACGTCGATAGAACTACTTTCATTAAGCAAAATAATTTTCAAGTATTTGCCTATCTCAAAGCCATTTACAAAATGACTTACAACGAAATCAACACTTTAACTAACAATTACAACTTGACAAAATACTCATGTCCTATACAAGCCATACTCAAAATAAGTCTAAAATTGTTATACCAAAGTGTTGATGATAGTGTGATTTCTGAACTCCTGCAGTCACGATCCTCTAGTTACCTTGGCAATAATACAAGGAAGAAGGGCAATGGAAAAGGGGTAAGCATAAAGCTTAGTAAGTTGCATGGAAATAAATGGCAGTAATAATAATGCTCATAAAATGATCTATCCACGGTATTGGCTAACCGTACACAAATCAAGGCTTCTTGTCCATACTTACTTCTAGTTGCCCTTATTTAGCACCTACCCTGCCACATATCGAACCAATTCTTCGAGACTCATTCACAATTGCCTGAATTTATTCATTCACATGACTTAACTATCATTCACATCTCTACTTCTAAATTCATCTACTTACCCTACCACTCATAAGGGATAGTCATAGAAGTGTGTTTATAGCCACTACTGTAAGTATAAAGCCAATGCCACCTCCTCAGGGTGGTCTTAGATGGAGTCTCCTCTAGATGCCAATGACATATCCCAGACATGATCTTACATGGGATTACCTTTAGGTGCCAATGCCATATCCCAAACATGGTCTTACATGGGATTACCTTAAGTGCCAACGCCATATCCCGGATATGGTCTTATATGGGATTACCTTTAATGTATCGATGCCATATCCCGTACATGGTCTTACACGATTTCCATGTTCATCACCGAAGCCTTATCCCGGAGATGGCCTTATACGGAATCTCAACTTGGTGCCGAGGCCATGTCCCAGACATGGTCTTATACAGGACCTTAATTATTTCATAATTCAATGATAGCATTTATATAATCAACATGGCCCATTAGGACTTCAACACCTCATTCATATTAACTACTCAATTTAATAATGCCTCATGCTTTAATATACTACCAAGCATTTCTTAACATGTAAATGTGAATGTTACTGAAATCGCATACGACTTACCTCATTTTCAAAATGAGCTAGTTCTTCGGTTCAGCCCAAAGACTTTATCCTTTCCCCGATTGAGGTGGATTCTCGTCTCCTCTTGCTCTATAATAGCAAATTAGCTCATTTTTTCTTGCTCTATAATAGCAAATTAGCTCATTTTAATCACTACGTTAATATAAGCATTTCAATAATCATGCTTAAGCAAAATTACCATTTTGCCCCTAGGCTCGGAAATAAATTTTAATCACATTTCTACCCTCAACAAGCCTAGGCAAACATTCAATGCTCTTAAAACTATCATCAAAAATCAATATTTCACATACTTAGTACAAAATTTGTAAGCTTTTCATCAAGGTTTAAATTGGTGTTTTCATGCTAACAGCTTTCACAAAAGTTGTTCATTTAGCAACTAAGACTCAATTTCTTCCATCAAAATGCAGCAATAACTAATGTGTTTCTCATGGAAAAATTTTAAAATCTTTACCATATTGCACAAGAGTCCCCTCATTTGAAAGCTTAAGCTTTAGGGGTCACAAAAATACAATAATTTTCAAGAAAAGTTCACTAGAACACTTACTTGAATGGATAAGAACTTGCTGAAATTTTTGAAGCTTTTTACCCCTTATTTGCTAGAATTTTCGGTGGAAGATGAAAGGAGAAAAAGATGATATCCTTTTCTCTCCTTATTTTATTATTACTAGTCAAATAAGTCACCAACTATTACCAGCTTTAACCAACCTTGTCTATCCATGTCTCCTATGGCCGGCCATGCTTAATATGGGGGGTCTAATTGCCTTTTAAATACCTCCAATTAACAATCTATAGCCATTTGGCAATTTTAGCTTATAGAATGTAACTTTCACAATTTATGCGATTTAGTCCTTTTTCGCGATTAAACATAAAATTGCAGAAATTAAAGCACCAAAATTTTCATGTACATATGCTATCATGTTCTAAATCATAATATAACACGAAAATAAATTCTCAAATCTTGGATTAGTGATTCCGAGATCACTATTCCGACTAGCCCCTAAATCGGGCTGTTACAGTCTCATATTAGGATTTTTACCTATTGAATTTATTTGAAATATCGATGGATACACCTGTAGTACACTCGAAGTGTAAAAAACATTAATCTGTCAACCCATATTTAGGGGTATCCAGTTAGGGCACATAATCAGGAAGCACTCTCTCGAGCCATATAACAGGATGCTCACGTGAAACATGTAACAAGAAGCTTATCTGGGCTATAACAGGAAACTCATAAGAGTTTAAAATAGGAAGCTCATTGAGCTTAACATGTAACTCCGAAGAGTTATTATCAGGGAGCTCCAGATACCCATATAACAGGACGCTCATTAAGAGTTGCGTTTGTGTCTGTAATATATGTAAGACCACAACCAATCGAGAAATCCTGTATCCATCGAATTTCATTTATTCAAACAGGACTTATACTTATCTAGCAATATCAGGCATGTAATTAATTTTATACATCAAACATTTATACAATTCCCTCGTATTCAACATTCAATTCCAAACATATTAATATACATAATCTAGTTACACGAACTTACCTCGACAATGTTCGTGTTCACAAAGACTACTAATACAATATTTTCCTTTTTCCTCGATCTAACTCCGTACAAAGTCTAACCGGATCTATACGAGTAAATTTAACTTAATTTAATACAATTCACATTCAATTTAGTCCAATAAATTTTTTTGGAGAAATTACTATTTTGCCCCTATACTTTTAATTAATTATGATTTCGTCCCTAGGCTCGACAACTGAAATTTATGCATTTTAATCCTTATTCCAAGCCTAACTAATTTTTACATGCCATAATAATAGTCCATGTATTTCACAAAAACCAGAATTTTTCCATGGATTCTACAAATTTTCAATTTAGTCCCTAAATCATAATTTCATAAAAATTCTCTTTGTAAAAGTTGTTTATCTATCAACAACCTTCATTTTCTACCATAAACTTTAAAATTCCAGCATACTCATCCATGGAAAATTTTTAATACTTTGACAACTTTGCAAATTAACCCCTGAGATAGCTAGATTAAGCTTTTACGACCTCGAAAATATGAAAACCATTAAAAACGGGACAAGAAAACTTGTAACAACCCGTTTTTAGTCAAATCAGAACAATGGTTTTTCAACCACAAATCTGATGTCAAAATATTTATTTTATTATTATTTTAATGTTTACAACATGATTGAATGATTGTGTGAAAATTTCGTTAAGAAATTTTATCGTTTAAATGGCTAATTTGATAAAAAGGATTAAATCGCGTAAAGTGTGAAATGCATGTTCTATTTGTTAAATCTGTCTATTAGCTATGGAAACATTAAAGTGGAAGTCCTTATTTTGTAATTAGACCATTAAAATGGTCGGTAGACAATTATGGGCATATATTATGTGATTTTTAATGTTTTAAACCAAGGTTAAATAAGTAAAATAATAATAAACTTAAGTAAAATAATGAAACAACAAAGCTATCATCTTCACTCATCTCTCCCATTGAAAATTCAAGAAAATAATAAGCCATAATAGCTCACTAGGGTTCGGTCACTTTGATGTTTAACTGATTAAGAAAAACGAAATATGGACTTTCATCGGGGGAAGAACAAGATTTTGGATTAGTGGCCTACGTTATCATTTTTGCATCCGAGGTAAGTTCGTATGTTAATAAGCATTAATTTAATTGAGATTTAATGCTTTATATTGAATTGTTGATGAATACAATTGTACAGAAACATTCACAAAGCTTCAGTTATGTATCAGCACTTAGTGTGCGAGATCGAGATAGCTTCGATTATGTATGGCACTTTTTATGCGATTTGAGATAGCTCCGGTTACGTATGGCACTTAGAGTGTGATATCTAGATAGCTTCGGCTATGTATGGCACTTAATGTGCGAGATTAAAATAGCTTCGGCTATGTAATAGCACTTAGTGTGCTAGATATCGAGTACTCGGCAGTATTTCAAACAGGTATGAGTTGGATACAAGTTTGTACATGTATGTACATGGAAAGTATAAACTTCAATTGGAGAAGTTATGAATTTTCATATAAGTTCATTATTAAGCATATGGAAATCTTGTTATTACCATGAATTACATGTTAAATAGTTCAAGTTGTTGATTTATGTAATATGATTTGTTGAGTTTAATTCATAGGAGCTCACTAAGCTATAAAGTTTACTTTGTTTATTTTTCCCATGTTTTATAGTGAATTCAATGCTAGCTCAGATTCAAGGATCATCAGAGAAATCGTCACACTATCCAACCTATACTTCGGTACTTATGAACTTATGGTTTGGTCATATGGCATGTATAGGGACTTTGAGTCCTGTTAGTTATGTTTTGGTAATGATTTTGACCAAATGAATTAGTTTGTAAATGTTTATATTTTGAGTTGTAAATATAGCCATGAGAGTTGGCTTAATTTGGTGAATTTATGGTTATGTACATATATGTGATGATATGGTTGATATTAGATGCGAATTATGTTTTTGAATTGGTTTAATATAATGTATGTTTAGTAAAGGTATAGTTATTTCAATTGGTATGTTTTGATGGAATAATGTTTGATGTTTTAAGATGTTGAATGATGGTATTGAAAATGGTATGGATTAGTCTTGAATGTGGCTGAATTGAATGTTATTTATGCTACGATTTGGTACCATTTGAGCTTGTTTAGGTATGTACAAAATGGGTGGTCAAATGGCTTGGTAAATAGCCTATTTTTGTCCACACGGACAAAGACACAGGCGTGTGTCCCAACCATGTGTGACACGGTCAGGATACACGGCCGTGTGTCCCCTAGTGTTGAAATTGAAATGAAGTCAGTATGTTCCATACGGTCTCACACATGGGCGTGTGGTCGATCGTATCGCACAATTGGTACATGGCCTAGCACACGGGCGTGTGACTTGGTCGTGTTGCATAAGTCAGTATACTGTACAGTTTTGGTACGGCCTAATACACGACCTGGTACATGAGCGTGTGTGGCCACTTCAAAGGGCACACAGGCTAAACACATGGGCATGTGGTTGGCCGTGTGACCCAAGTCAATATGTACCCCTGTTTTCCCACGGGTGTGTCGGTGGCCGTGGGAGACACACGGCCTGGTTACACAGGCGTGTGTCCCCTATTTTGGAGAAATATTTTCTAAGTATTGGAAATTTTCTAAAGTTTTCAGTTTAGTTCCGAACCACTCCCAATGCATGTTTCAGGCCTCGTAGGCCCATTTAAGGGACACTATGATTGATTATGATTGGTTTATATTTGATTTGATAAATTGTATATGAAAGGTATGTTTAAAAGTGTTGAAAGTCCGGTAATGCTCGTTAACCCTATTCCAACATCGATTATGTGTGAGCAGTGTTATATTTATTGGTATCAGAGCTACGATTTAATCGATTCTAGGACTAGCATAGCATATGTAAGATTCTAGCTATACATGCCATATATAAACTGTGATAGTGTGATGACTCTTAACATTTGAAAATGTGTTTTTATATAGAAAATGGATCTCAATAGAGTGATAGTTGATGAGGTTGAAAGTAATGCGCCTATTTCTGACCAAGGGACAGCACCTTCTAATTCTAGACCCGTAACAGGTAGCTAGGGAGGAGAAGCTAAAGAAGCCTTCTTCCAAATGATGAACGAGTGGTTCACTCAATACATTTGAACTAACCTAGCTGCACAACAACCTCTACCCCCTCCTAATCCTCAACTTGTACCGGTAGCTCCTCAAGGAGTTGAGCTTTTAAGATTAAAGAAGCCTCCAGTTTATAAGATTCATAAACATGGGGCTGAAGAGTTTAGAGCTAATGTTGATGATGATCCTAAGAGAGTTGAGTTTTGGCTTGAAAATACGATCCGAGTGTTTGATGAACTTTCATGTACACCGACTGAATGTTTAAAGTGTGCTATACCCATTGTGAGAGATACCGAATATCAGTGGTGGAATACTTTAGTATCGGTGGTGCCGAGGGACAGAGTTACTTGGGAGTTCTTTCAGACTGAGTTCCGAATGAAATATATAAGCCAGCCGTTTTTGGATAAAAAACATAAAGTGTTTCTAGAACTAAAACAAGGCCGTATGACTGTAACAGAATATGAAAAATAATTTGTATGGTTGAGCAAGTATGCTTGAGAATATGTTTCTACCGAAGAGATAATGTACAAACAGTTTGTTGATGGGCTGAACAAAGACATTAAACTTCTGGTTGGGATTTTAGATTTAAAAGAATTTGTTGTGTTAGTCGACTGGGCTTGCAAAACTGAAGACTTTAGCCGAGAAAAGAAGAAAGCTGATTCAGAGGCTAGAGATTTAAAGAAAAGACCGATGAATAAACCTTCTCATCCTTCATCAAAGAAGTTCTAAGATTCATATAGTCAATCTAATGCTTCAGTGGGATATTGGAATAGAAATCGTGGAAATCAACCTGTGAATTCTAAAGTTCAAGCTACGTCAATATCGAGTGTTGGCAACGTAAAAGATATCAAGTCCGAGTGTCAGCAGTGTGGAAGAAGGCATTTTGGAGATTGTTGGGTGAAATATAATAATAGAGCTTGTTACAGTTGCGGTTCACGGGATCATTTTATTAAAGACTATCCTGAGATAGTTGAGAAAGATAAGCTTCAAATTGTGAGATCAAGTAATACAGCTACTAGAGGGAGACCACTTCGAAACACTGGAAATATGAGTGGTAATCGAGGTGCTATGATAGATTCTGTTGTAAGATCTGAAGCACGAGCACCTGCTCAAGCTTATGCTATTCGTGCACGAGAGGAAGCATCATCACCAAATGTTATTGCTAGTACTTTTTCTCTTTTCGATACTGATATAATTGCATTGATAGATCCTAGATCAACCCATTCATATACCTGTATAAATTTAGTGTTTAAAAAGTGTTTACATGTCGAGTCTACAGAGTTTGTAATTAAAGTATCGAACCGCTTAGGCAAGTCTGTTTTAGTTGATAAGATTTGTAAGAATTGTCCTTTGATGACTCAAGGTTACTGTTTTTCGGCTGACTTGAAGCTTTTACCGTTTGATGAGTTTGATGTGATTCTGGGTATGGATTGGCTAACTATGCATGATGCGGTTGTGAATTGTAGATGAAAGGCTATCAAATTGAAATGTCAAAATGATCAAATTCTTCATATTGAGTCTAATTATTCAAGTGAATTACCTACTGTGATATCGTCTATGTTAGCTCAGAAATGTATGAAAAATGGTTATGATGCATATCTTGCATACGTACTGGATACAAAGGTGTCAGAATCAAAGATTGAATCTGTACCTATTGTTTGTGAGTTTTCAGATGTATTTCCAGAGGAATTACTGGGTTTACCACTGATCAGAGAGGTTGAATTTGGTATTGAATTAGTACCAGGAACAACACAGATATCGATAGCTCTGTACAGAATGGCTCCAAAAGAATTAAAAGAGTTGAATGCTCAGTTGCAAGAATTGACAAACAAAGGTTTTGCGCGATCGAGTTATTAGCCCTGAGGTGGAGCAGTATTGTTTGTAAAGAAGAAAGATGGCATGATGAGAATGTGTATCGATTATAGATAGTTGAATAAAGTGACTATAAAGAATAAATACCCTCTCCCACGGATTGATGATTTATTTGATCAGTTGAAAGGTGCAATAGTGTTTTCAAAGATTGACTTGAGCTTTAGTTATTATCAGTTGCAAGTTAAAGACTTAGATGTACCTAACATGTATTCGTTGCCAAAATAGGGTTTCAGAGCATTACTGAAACATTCAGAACATTTATGGACTAATTTAGGCAAGTTACAATTCATTCACCGAGGTCATTCATAATGTCCCTTAAATAGACCCTCGAGGCCTAATACGAGCATTAGAATCAAGTCGGGATTAAATTGGAAACTCAGGGAATTTTTTGCGAAATTCTAAAATTTTCCAAGTTGCAAGGCTCATACACCCGTCTGGTACAAGGGACACGCCAATGTGACCCTGAGACATGCCCCTGTGACCCTGGGACACGCCCATGCTACAGGCGTGTTGAAAACTAGGTAGCTCTCTGACTTGCACCACACAGCCATGCAACACGCCCATGTGCTAGGCCGTGTGGCTAATTAATTCAATTCAAATTAGGTGCAGGTTTCACACGGCCAAGACACAACGCCCGTGTTCAAGGTCGTGTCACCCACACGGCTGAGACACACGCCTGTGTGCTCAATTTTGAGCATTTTGTTTCTCAAAATTAAGGTGCAGGGGACACACGGCCTAGCTACATGCCCGTAGGGTAGGCCGTGTGTCACACATAGTCTAGACACACGCCCGTGTGTCTGCCCATATGGACAAAGCCATTCTTAGCTTCATTTCTCACCCGTGACCTGTACATGAATCACACATCCAAGTACCACCCATTTCAAGCATTCAAATCAAATAAATTTCATCATTCATCATGGCATATCATTTCATGCATTCATGTTCATAATCTTGTCTTGGCGTAGTCCATATGATAGGAAAAATTTGATCAACTACTTAACACATGTGTAGCTACCATAGTATGACATTACAAATATATCAAATCAAACCATTACTAGCCATTCCTATGGCTAGATTACAAGCATCATTTACACTTACATGCCAATATGACCAATGTAACCTATACATTCCATTACAACCATAATTGCTTTACCATATTATACCGACATGGGCCGATAGATAGTGTGAGTGACCTCCGCCGAGCTTCCAATCCAACGAGCTATTGATTTACTCTAAAATAGGGGGAATAAAATGGAGTAAGCGTAAAATGCTTAGTAAGTTCGTATAACATGGTACTTAACTTACCATTCATCCTATTTTGAGGTAACTATGTAAGGCATATTCATTTAATTTGACCTCAAGCCCTATACATATCCTCATTGCCCTTGTTAGTTATATATTCCATAATAACATCGAAAACAAGCATGAGCTCAACAACAACCAAGTTTCTATGCACATATATGCTTTCCACAACATGTATAAATCACATTGTTATGGCTCAAGTATATTTTCGTATAACTCATCTCGAGTTCAGATTATTTTACATTAGAACTTTATTCATAATACTCAAAATATCAATGTCACATGAGTAGTGGTACACTCAAAATGTACAAGTCTATAACCAAGGATGAATATTTTCATCTAATAACTTTCATATACAAATATCATCTTCTCAAACTTTCATACATCTCTTGTCATGTATCATCATTTTCTTGTATTTCATGTAATATTCTCTTCATATCATATTTCCATATCATATATATCATTATATGTCAATTTCTCTTAAATTCATATCTACCCTTGTCAGAACTTTGCCCGTTGAATTTATTTAAATTATCGATAGTTACACAGGTAGTACACTCGAGGCGTACAAATCAGGATCCGTCAATCCATATTCAATGGTACGCATAAGGTACTATTTTAAAGAGTACAGTATCGAGCCACACATGTATTCAACAGGATTACCAGTCCAGGCTAAATCCCTTTTTACGATATATGGTCGAGAGGACTTTTATTAGGATTACCCGTCTGGCCTAAATCCTTTTTACAATGAGGTTAATAAGATTACTCATCTGAGCTAAATCCCATCTGCAACAAATGCAAGACCTCATTCATTCCGAGCATGAAAGCAACATTTCCATCATTTACCATTTTAACATTTATTGTGCATTATCAATTAATTAGAATATTTTTATTTATCGGGCTTGATCGGATATGTAATCCTTTCATATATATATAGATGAAATTTATACAATTTACATAATTGCAATCAAAACAACATGTAAATAAATATAATTTAGTTACACGAACTTACCTCGACAAAGGTTCGTGTACAAACATCTACTAATCCAACATTTTCCTCTTTCCTCATTCTAACATCGAATTTGGGTTGTTCGAATCTATATAAATAACTTTAATCATCACTTTCATGCATTTTATACTCATTGGGACTCAATTTTTGTTCTAGGCAAAATTACCATTTTGCCCCTAACTTTTTCATAAATTCCATTTTCGTCCCTAGGCTCGGAAAATGAAACTTGTGCAAATCACTCTCTACCCCAAGCCTAACCAAAGCCCCATTACAAAATTTTCAACACATGTATTCATAAAATTTTAGAATTTTTCCTTTTATTTCACAAGTTTACATTTTAATCCCTAAATCATGTTTTCATGAAAAATCACTTTGTAAAAGTTGTTTGTTTATCAATAATATTTCATTTTCTACAATAAATTTCTAATTTCCAGCATATACATCCATGACCCATTTTCATACTTTGATAACTTTTCAAATTAATCCCCCAAATAGAGAGATTAAGCTATCCCGATTCCAAAAATATCAAAATTACTAAAAACGAGACAAGGAAACTTACCCAATTTGGCCACGAAAGTCTATTCTCTCTCTCCTAGGGTTTCCATGTTTTATTTTGGTGAAGAAGATAAGAAAATAAGATGATAGTATTTTATCATCTTCCAATTAATTAAAATTTTCACTTTCCAATTTACTCCCTAGCCTTTTTCTCATTTTCCATGGATGAATCATCCAAAAATATCTACATACTTTTTACTAATGGCCTAAGTGCCATATAAGGACCTCTAGCTTTGAATTCCATACCTATTTAATCCTTATAGCTACTAGAATCCAACTTTTGCGTTTTATGCGATTTAGTCCTTCCCGTAATTAAGCATTAAATCGATAAAATTTTTGTACCAAAATTTTCACATGTCATATCTATCATAATACTGTAATATCCGGGATTTAGGGGTTATGCATTTTTTAACTTAATTGTATGTGGTAGCATGCCTATGTGTGGTTTGAATGTGTTTTGGAGGGTTCGGGAACCTTAGAATGTAGGTAAAAGCCTTAGAAAAATATTGGATTTTAAATATTGAGGGAGAGCTAAGGGAGCTAGGCCTTAAGGGAAATTAATGTGGAGGTTAAGACACAAATAACCTAGTGGCAGAGTGGCAAGGGAGGCGCCACTTAGAGCATGAGGGAGTGACACCTCAGGGGACAAGGTTCGAGCTGCTGAGGCAGCATTTTGGCATTTCTTTTTGCGTCAGGAGGAGGGGAGAGTTGGATTCGACTATGGCACTTGAAAAGGGGGATTTGACTGAGTCAAATTATTTTAAATGTGTGGCAAGGAGAAGGGATGATATTGGACTTAATTTGAACTCATTTGAAGAGTGATGTTGAGAGAAAATAGGAGAAAAACAAGGGATAGGGAGTGAGGTTGAGGAGTTGGCTGAATATGGGACTTTAGGGGGGCATAATTCAATCATACAAGGGGAGCTAGGTGCCAAATTTACTTAGTGTAGTGATAGGAATCTTTTTGTGATTTTTCTCTCTTCCAAAAGCTCTATTTCCTTTCTCTTTTCTTTTGTGACCAGAAACTGAAACTTCTTAAACCTTACCTTCTTTTCTTCTTCATCTTCCCACCGATTTCACCATATTCAAAAGCAGAAATACTTCTTGTGTTAGCCGAAACCTTCCTCTTTGGATTCAAAAGCCGAACCATATCTATCTGTGCCCATTTCTTTTCTTTTTCTTTTTTATTTTAAGAACTCTCTTTTCTTTTGCAAGGAAGCTGAATCTCCCTTTCACCATCACCCTTTACTTTCTTCTATTTCTACTCCCTTACTTATCCTATTTGAATATTTTCTCAAGCCTCATCTCTGTGCCGTCGACTATTTCCTCCTAATCTCTTCAAACGTGGGTTGGTGGTAGGTAATTTCTTCTCTAGCAATCGATTTTGCTTCTTTTTCATTTGGGTGCCGAAACCAAATGGTTAGGCCTTGGTTTTTAGTCATGGCCGAATATTCAGAGGGCCATAATCTCGTATTTCTTTTGTATGTAGCCAGCATAAAGGAGCATTAAGGATTCCCTTGGGTTCGACTACTCAAGGTAAGGGGTAGTATTCGGCCAAAGGCCATTTTCATAAGCCTTATGGGTTGAAATCGATTCTGACTTGGGTTGTGTAGGGATATCGACAAACTTGGAGGGTCAAGCAGATATCTTCGGGAGTCATATTCACATCGGTAAGATTATTCAGTGAGTGTTAGATTTAATATGTTTGGACTATAACATTAGTGATTAACAAAGTATCCTGATTAAGTGTATTCGATGGATGCGGGTACCAGTCAAGGAGGATAAGGGGTAGCCCCTACCCCTAAGTTTAAGAAGCGATCAGTCTCTGCAGTACGGGATTGGCCACCGGGGTGTGGGCCAGCGTCAGGGCAGGATTATAGGCAGATAGCGGTAGTTTCGCTTAGTGACAGCGTTGGTATTGAGAGCGTAATACTTCAGGTTATCGGGTGTGTAATTATTACACTGTCCTAATGTAATTGTATTTGTTGATATATATATATGTGTGTGTATATGATGTGTATGGTAGCCGAAAATAATGGCTGAAATGGTGTGGCTACCCATGGAGGGTAATCGGTTAATCAGGTCAGTGTTTTATGGTATTAATCTACCTGTGGCATATGTGTGAAATTGTTGTTAGCATGTGATGTATGCTCATTAGAATTTTAATGTTATTTTATCATGAAATATATCTGCATGGGGATTGGGATATGATTATTAAAGGACAGGGTGTACATATTTATGTGCGTGGACTGATGTTAGCCTTGAGCTACGTCGTCGCTTGATGTTGGCTATGTGCATCATCAAGGTTGGATGTTGGCTATGTGCCACATCGTGGACAGATGATAGCTGTGTGTGTCACCATGGATTGAGGATGACTTTGAGTCACCTTGTGAATACAGAGATGTGGGGTCACTTAGGTGATCGGTGGCTATGCCACGACCTTGGGTAGCACGTCTGCCAAGGAGGTGTGTAGCGGTTGGAAGGTCGATTTAGTAATCCCCTGGTGTGTGCGGCAGGTACGGGGGTGTGTAGCGGATGGACACTAGGTTGGGTTGGGATTCATTTTGCATGATTATTTATATGTGGACTATGTTGATGTGGGCCAAGCCCATTTGTAGAGACATGTGAAATAATTATACACTAAGTCGGCTTGACTCACCCTATTTTCCAAAACAATGCAAGTAATACATGAATCCCGGACCGGGCTGGAGCAGATACGAGGTGGCCATGCAGAAGATGTTTTATTTGTTTAGGCACTTTATATTTTCAGTACTTTTGAGTAAATCTTTCTTGTAATAAGGCCACTTAAAGCATTTTGGGGTTTTTTTATTATGTTTAAGTTGGATTGATTATCGAGTTAATAACTAGGAATGTTTTATTTTAAATGAAAAACAATTTACACCTTAGAAACTTATGTTAAGGTTTCAAATCTGGATATTTGTAATAACAAAATTTTCCTTAGAATTTCAAAAGTGCAAGGTTTTAAACTACACACAATTTGCAAAGTTTTACTCTTTAAGCAACCTAGTTCCAAAACGATAAATTTATTTGCAAATATGTCAGCTTTTATAAATAACAAAAAATTATTCTTCTTTCAACCTTATGTCAAATTGTTTTGAACTTTTTCCTAAGTAGCATTCTGAATTCGGCCGTGGTGTTTTGGGCCAGGTTTGGGGCGTTAAAATTTGGTATCAGAGCCTGGTTTAAAACTCGGCTTCGAGGGTTATGGGCCCAAAAACATTTTTTTAAAAAAGATGGGTTTTTTTAAAAACATAGATTTCCATGAACTATTTCAGGTTTATTCTGGCATGGCAGCTGCGTCTCCGACCCGAAGTCCATCAGGTAAGTACCCCTAACCATTGAAGTGATTGGTATGTGAAACTTTATGGGCATTATGGGATCGCAGATTAGTAGATTAGGTGCTGTTGAACCCTAGGACTAGCTTACTCCAACACAAAAATATACAAGACTTAAGTACAATTAAACAAACCTGTGAGTAAGTCGCCGAGTTAGGGTGTGGCAACAGTTGTGCGCATGTCTAGGATTTGATTCGATGAGAGCTTGGTATTTAAGCAGTCCTAGTGACTTACCTCCTCTTCGCTCGAATCCTACCTGGTACGTAGTGACGGTTCACCCTAACCAAGAGGGCTTATTCACCTGCTAAACCCGATAATTAAAACCCGGAAGGGACCAGCTACACTAATTTGTAAAAGCTACCTTAGATCTGAAAAATGACCAAAATATTTTCGTTTAGAAAAATTTACTAAATTACCCTAATTTACAAAAATTACCAAAATAACCCCAATTTTTGAAATTTCCGCAACACCTTTGATTTGAAAAATTTTCAAAATAACCCCGAGTTCTGAAAATTTCGGAATGCCTTTGATTTGTAAAGATTTTTGAATTAACCCCGATTTATTACTAAAATACCCCTATAGGATAAATTACGAAAATACCCCTGGGTTGGGAACAGACAAATGCCCAAAGTAGTGTGGTGGATGTTGTTGATGAATGTATGTAACTCTCTGAATTAGGGCAGTAAACTTGAGATGAAAACATTGGAATGATCGAAAGAACTACTACTAAAACTTCTTTACATAAAATTGTTCGCGGATAATCAGTGGAACAAAAGGCTAATGCATAAAAATTCTTAAAACAAATTAAATCGCGATAGTAGACATGAGTTCTAAGGGACATGGTCGTAACGCACGTGGACGTAGTAGAGGCAGAATAACAATGCTGTCGTAACCAAGTGGGGTCCAGCCACAGTCGAATGATGATGCGCCGCGCGTGTGAAAGTGCGGAGGATCAAGATCAGACGGGTGGAGATGACGCAGTTTCTTAGGCTATGCTACGAGTTTTGGAAAGAGTTGTGGGAGCAAACATAGGTCTTTGGGGCTCTAAGTCGTGCGAGGCGAGGCTCGAGCGAATAGAGCCGAGATATTCAGGGGAGTTTCGAGGGTAGCTCCGAATGTGGCAGAGTACTGGCTAGAGGCAGTCGAAAGGATCATGGACGATTTGGATTGTACTGCTGAAGAAAAGCTGAAATATGCTGTTTCTTTACTTCGGGATAAAGCCTACCAGTGGTGGCTCACTGTTAGAGAGGGTACTCCAGTAGACTGAGTAGACTGGAGTTACTTTAAAGTAAAGTTTGAAGGAAAGTATGTCGGAGCGAGTTATGTGGACGCGCAGAGGAAAGCGTTCCTGAACCTAGTACAAGGGGGTAAGTCAGTAGCGGAATATGAGGCAGAATTCTTAAGGCTTAGTCGGTATGCCAGAAGGATTGTTGCTACTGATTACGAGCGCTGTGTGAGGTTTGAGGATGGGCTGCAAGATGAACTGCAGGTGTTTGTAGCTCCTCATTAGAAGAGGGACTTTGCTACTTTGGTAGAGAAAGCTCGGATAGCCGAGGAGGTTAAGCGAACTGAATGGCAGAACAGAGATAAGGACAGAGGTTGGAACAAGAGGGGTTTTAGATCATCAGGGTCTTCTGGAGGTTTTTAGAAAAGACCGAGGGGTGAAAATTCTGCTCGTGCTTCTATGCCAGCTACTGGAAATTAGAACCGTCCGTGTGCTCGGTGTGGAAGGTTTCATGTTGGCGAGTGCTGGGGACGGAGTCGGGAATGTTTCAAGTGTGGGTCTAAATCTCATTTGATTAAGGATTGTCCTCAGGACTCGAACAGAACTTGGACGGTGGGTCGAGAGTATGTGCAGCCAGGAAGAGATGGTCAACAGGGGCTGAGAGGTTGTGGTTCGAACCGTGGAGGAAATGGCTCTAGTCGAAGTCGTGGAGCACCGGGCAGAGGAGCCAGGAGCTCAGATGCAAGGCAGCCTGGGTTAGTTTATGCGGCCAGACGTCGGGATGAGAAGGATGCACCAGACGTTATCACGGGTACGTTCCCTATTTATGGGTTACCCTTTATTGCTTTAATTAATGTTGGATCAACTCACTCGTACATTGCTGGCATGGTGTCTGGAACTTTGGATGTGAACTTTGAAATTGTCTCTAGGAAGATGATTGTACTTAGTCCTTTAGGGCAATCCGTGGTGGTAGATAAACTCTTTAGAGACGTGCCCTTAGAAGTTCAGGGGGTAGTATTTCAAGCTGACTTGATGGAGCTGCCATTCGGGGAATTTGACCTGATCCTAGGAATAGATTGGTTAGTAAGGTATCGCGCGAATCTAGACTATGCTGCTAAGCGCATGACGTTGAAGACTCTTGAGGACAATGAGGTTATGGTGATTGGTGAAAGGAGAGACTACCTGTCTAATGTAGTATCCGCTCTTAAAGCAGAAAAGATGGTGAAGAAGGGGTGCTTAGCTTTTCTGATGATCGTTAGTGCCTTGGATGCTAAGGAAACAACCGTGGGAGAGGTCAGGACAGTAAATGAGTTTTTGGATGTTTTTTCGGAAGAGCTGCCGGGGTTGCTTCCGGATCGTGAGGTGGAGTTTGGAATCGATCTGTTGCTAGGTACAGCGTCAGTGTCTATCGCTCCGTACAGGATGGCACCAAAGGAGTTGGTGGAGCTTAAAGCCCAGATTCAAGAGTTACTAGATCGCGGGTTTATACGACCAGTGTGTCTCCATGGGGATCGCCAGTCTTGTTTGTAAAGAAGAAGGATGGATCTATGCGGATGTGCATAGATTATCGCCAGTTGAATAAGCTGACGATCAAAAACAAGTATCCGTTACCGAGGATAGACGACTTGTTTGATCAGCTTAAAGGGGCTGCAGTGTTTTCAAAGATTGATCTCAGGTCTGGATATCACCAGCTAAAGGTGAAGGAAGCAGATATCCATAAGACAGCTTTTCAGACTCGATACGGATCGATTCGTCATCATGTTTATAGACGACATCCTAGTGTACTCCAAGTCAAAGGAGGAGCACGATGCACATCTTCGGATGGTGCCGCAGGTTTTAAGGGAAAAGAAGTTGTACGCCAAATTTAGCAAGTGTGAATTTTGGTTAAGGGAGGTTGCTTTTCTAGGTCATGTGGTGTCCGCGGAAGGGATAAGAGTGGATCCTAGGAAGATTGAGGCGGTGCTAGACTAGAAACCACCTAGGTTGGTGGTAGAGGTTTGCAGTTTCTTGGGGTTAGCAGGCTACTACAGAAGATTTGTAGAAGGGTTCTCGTCTATAGCTGCACCTTTGACGAAATTACTGAGAAAAGAGGTCCCTTTCGTGTGGGTAGATAAGAAGCAGGAAAGTTTTGAGAGGTTGAAGAAGGTCTTGACTGAAGCTCCAGTTTTGATTCAGCCTGAAGCAGGAAAGGACTTTGTGGTGTATTGTGAAGCTTCTCACACGGGGTTGGGATGCGTACTGATGCAAAAAGGGAAAGTTGTTGCTTATGCGTCTCGACAGTTAAGGCCACATGAAGTTAACTATCCGACACATGACTTGGAATTGGCTGTGGTGGTCTTTGCTTTAAAGGTGTAGAGACATTATCTATATGGAGAAAAGTCAGTAATCTACACGGACCACAAGAGTTTGAAGTATCTGCTGACTCAGAAGGAGCTGAATTTGACGCAACGGAGGTGGGTGGAATTATTAACAGATTACGATTGTTTAATAGAGTATCACCCGGGAAGAGCAAATGTAGTGGCAGATGCCCTAAGTCAGAAAGTGGTATCGGATCTAAGGGCAATGTTTGCACATCTCAGTCTTTATGATGACGGGAGTTTACTGGCAGAGTTACAAGTAAAGTCGACATGGTTAGGTCAGATGAAAGAGAAACAGCTGGTAGACGATGATCTGAGTGCTAAGCTACGACAAGTGCAGAATGGGGAATTAGAAGATTATGGTGTAAACAGTGACAGAGTGTTGTGTTTCCGAGGTAGGGTATGCATGCCGAAAGATGGGGAGTTAAGGCAGAGAATTCTCTAGGAATCGCATAGTAGCCCTTATGCTATGCATCCTGGAGGAAGTAAGTTATATAGAGATTTGCGGGAGCAGTTTTGGTGGCCTGGTCTTAAGCGAGAAGCGACGGAATTTGTGGGAAAGTGCTTAACGTGTCAGCAGGTGAAAGCTGAACACCAAGTGCCTTCGGGGTTGTTAAAACCAGTGAAGATTCCGCAGTGGAAGTGGGAGAGAATTACTATGGATTTTGTTAGTGGGTTTCCCCTTACGCTTACTAAGAAGGACTCGGTATGGGTGATAGTGGATCGGTTGACAAAGTCTACATATTTTATACCAGTGCGAGTTGACTATTCTCTGCAGAGGCTGGCAAAGTTGTATGTTGCAGAGATTGTTAGATTACACGGGGTGCCGGTATCAATTATTTCAGATAGGGATCACAGGTTTACGTCTCGGTTTTGGAGGGCACTGCATCAGGCATTGGGCACCAGGTTAGACTTCAGTACGGCGTTTCACCCGCAAACGGATGGCCAATCTGAACGGGTAATTCAGGTGTTGAAGGACATGTTGAGAGGATGCGTGATTGATTTCAGAGGGAGCTGGGAGGAGTTCTTGCCTTTAGCGGAATTTGCATACAATAATAGTTACCAAGCAAGTATTCGGATGGCACCGTATGAAGCGCTGTATGGACGGAAGTGTTGCACTCCTACGTGTTGGACAGAATTGGGGGAACGTCATGTTTTGGGTCCAGAGATTATGGCAGAATCAGAAGAAAAGGTTAGAGTAAATCGGGCACGGTTGAAAGAGGCTTCCGATAGGCAAAAATCGTATGCAGATCTCAAGCGGAAAGAAATAGAATTTGCAGTGGGAGATCAGGTGTTTCTAAAAGTTTCGCCATGGAAGAAGGTGATGAGATTTGTTCACAAGGGAAAGTTAAGTCCCAGGTTTATAGGACCTTATCGACTTTTAAAGCGAGTTGGACCAGTGGCATACCAGTTAGAATTGCCTCAGAATTGAAGCAGATGCACGATGTGTTCCATGTTTCGATGCTACGTCATTACTGATTAGATCCATCTCACGTGGTTCCAGTTGAAGAAGTAGAGTTGAGGCCAGACTTGTCTTATGAGGAAGAACTGATTTAGATTTTAGAGCGGGATGTGAAAGTCTTGTGGAGAAAATCAGTTCCTCTAGTCAAGGTGTTATGGCGTAACCATGGATCGGAAGAAGCTTCGTGGGAGCCAGAGGAAGTAATGCAACAGCGATACCCTCACCTATTCTAGCCAGGTAATTTTGAGGTCGAAATTATTTTAAGGGGGTAGAACTGTAATATCCGGGATTTAGGGGTTATGCATTTTTTTAACTTAATTGTTTGTGGTAGCATGCCTATGTGTGGTTTGAATGTGTTTTGGAGGATTCGGGAACCTTAGAATGTAGGTAAAAGCCTTAGAAAAATATTGGATTTTAAATATTGAGGGAGAGCTAAGGGAGCTAAGCCTTAAGGGAAATTAATGTGGAGGTTAGGACACAAATAACCTAGTGGCAGAATACCAAGGGAGGCGCCACTTAGAGCTTGAGGGAGTGACACCTCAGGGAGCTAAAAGGGGACAAGGTTCGAGCTGCTGAGGCAGCATTTTGGCATTTGTTTTTGTGTCAAGAGGAGGGGAGAGTTGGATTCAGCTATGGCACTTGAAAAGGGGGATTTGACTGAGTCAAATTATTTTAAATGTGTGGCAAGGAGAAGGGATGAGATTGGACTTAATTTGAACTCATTTGAAGAGTGATGTTGAGAGAAAATAGGAGAAAAACAAGGGATAGGGAGTGAGGTTGAGGAGTTCGCTGAATATGGGACTTTAGGGGGGCATAATTCGGTCATACAAGGGAAGCTAAGTGCCGAATTTACTTAGTGTAGTGATAGGCATCTTTTTGTGATTTTTCTCTCTTCCAAAAGCTCTATTTCCTTTCTCTTTTCTTTTGTGACTAGAAACTGAAACTTCTTAAACCTTACCTTCTTTTCTTCTTCATCTTCCCACCGATTTCACCATATTCAAAAGCAGAAATACTTCTTGTGTTAGCCGAAACCTTCTTCTTTGGATTCAAAAGCCGAACCATATCTCTCTGTGCCCATTTCTTTTCTTTTTCTTTTTCATTTTAAGAACTCTCGTTTCTTTTGCAAGGAAGCCGAATCTCCCTTTCACCATCACCCTTTACTTTCTTCTATTTCTACTCCCTTACTTATCCTATTTGAATATTTTCTCAAGCCTCATCTCTGTGCCGTCGACTATTTCCTCCTAATCTCTTCAAACGTGGGTTGGTGGTAGGTAATTTCTTCTCTAGCAATCGGTTTTGCTTTTTTTTCATTTGGTTGCTGAAACCAAATGGTTAGGCCTTAGTTTTTAGTGATGGCCGAATATTCATAGAGCCATAATCTCGTATTTCTTTTGTCTGTAGCCAGCATAAAGAAGCATTAAGGATTCCCTTGGGTTCGACTACTCAAGGTAAGGGGTTGTATTCAGCCAAAGGCCATTTTCATAAGCCTTATGGGTTGAAACTGATTTTGACTTGGATTGTGTAGGGATTTCGACAAACTTGGAGGGTAAATCAGATATCTTTGGGAGTCAGATTCACATCGGTAAGATTATTCAGTGAGTGTTAGATTTAATATGTTTCGACTATAACATTAGTGATTAACCAAGTATCCTGATTAAGTGTATTCGATGGATGAGGGTACCAGTCAAGGAGGAAAAGGTGTAGCACCTACCCCTAAGTTTAAGAAGCGATCAGTCTCTGCAGTACGGGATTGGCCACCGGGGTGTGGGCCAGTGTCAGGGCAGGATTATAGGCAGATAGCGGTAGTTTCGCTTAGTGACAGTGTTGGTATTGAGAGCGCAATACTTCAGGTTATCAGGTGTTTAATTATTGCACTGTCCTCCTGTAATTGTATTTGTTGATATATATATGTGTGTGTATATGATGTGTATGGTAGCCGGAAATAATGGCTGAAATGGTGTGGCTACCCATGGAGGGTAATCAGTTAATCAGGTCAGTGTTTTATGGTATTAATCTACCTGTGGCATATGTGTAAAATTGTTGTAAGAATGTGATGTATGCTCATTAGAATTTTAATGTTATTTTATCATTAAATATATATGCATGGGGATTGGGATATGATTATTGAAGGACAGGGTGTACATATTTATGTGTGTGGACTGATGTTAGCCTTGAGCTATGTCGTCGCCTGATGTTGGCTATGTGCATCATCAAGGTTGGATGTTGGCTATGTGCCACATCGTGGACGGATGATAGCTGTGTGCTTCACCGTGGATTCAGGATGACTTTGAGTCACCTTGTGGATACAGAGGTGTGGGGTCACTTAGGTGATCGGTGGCTATGCCACGACCTTGGCCAGCAGGTCTGCCAAGGAGGTGTGTAGCGGTTGGAGGGTTGATTTAGTAATCCCCTGGTGTGTGCGGTAGGTACGGGGGTGTGTAGCGGATGGACACTAGGTTGGGTTGGGATTCATTTTGCATGATTATTTATATGTGGATTGTGTTGATGTGGGCGAAGCCCATTTGTGGAGACATGTGAAATAATTATACACTGAGTTGGCTTGACTCACCCTATTTTTCGAAACAATGCAGGTAATACATGAATCCTGGACCAAGCTGGAGCGGATACGAGGTGGCCATGCAGAAGATGTTTTATTTGTTTAAGCACTTTATATTTTCAGTACTTTTGAGTAAATCTTTATTGTAATAAGGCCACTTAAAGCATTTTTGGGATTTTTATTATGTTTAAGTTGGATTGATTATCGAGTGAATAACTAGGAATGTTTTATTTTAAAAGAAAAACAATTTACAACTTAGAAACTTATGTTCAGGTTTCAAATCCGGATATTTGTAATAACAAAATTTTCCTTAGAATTTCAAAAGTGCAAGGTTTTAAACTACACACAATTTGCAAAGTTTTACTCTTTAAGCAACCTAGTTCCAAAACGATAAATTTATTTGCAAATAAGTCAGCTTTAATAAATAACAAAAAATTATTCTTCTTTCAACCGTATGTCAAATTCTTTTAAACTTCTTCCTAAGTAGCATTCTGAATTCGACCGTGGTTTTGGGCCGGGTTTGGGGCATTACAAATACGAACCATATAATAAAATAAAAATAAATTTTATTTTTGGTTCGGATTTATGGTCCCAAAACCACTATTTCGATTTCACCGAAGTTGGGTTGTTTCATGCAGTTTTTATGGACTTGATGAACCAGATATTCAGACCGTATTTAGACAGATTCATTGTTGTATTCATTGACAACATTTTGATCTATTCACGAGATGAATCTGAACATACCGAGCACTTGAGAATTTTGTTACAAACTCTACGTGATAAGCAATTGTTTACAAAGTTCAGTAAATGTGAATTTTGGCTCCTAGGGGTTGGATTTCTGGGGCATATCATTTTAGTCGAAGGTATTAGAGTTGACCTGAGTAAGATTTATGCTATTGCTGACTGGAAACCTCCGAGAAATGTGTCTAAAGTCCGTAGTTTTCTGGGCTTAGCAGGCTATTACAGAAGATTCGTGAAAGGATTTTCGATGATTGCAACACCAATTACACGACTGCTTCAGAAAGATGTGGAATTTGAATGGTCAAAAAAATTTCAGCAGAGTTTCGAACAGTTGAAAGTACTGTTAACTAAAGCACCAGTTCTGGTTCAACCTGAATCGGGGAAAGAGTTTGTGATTTATAGTGACGTCTCATTAAACGGTTTGGGCTGTGTTTTGATGCAAGAGGGAAAAGTTATAGCTTATGCTCCCCGGCAATTGAAATCAAATGAAAAGAACTATCCAACTCATAACTTAGAGTTTGTAATATCCTAAAAATATTAGAGCATCATGTTGTTACTTGTGATTAGCTTGGATATGATTGTTATTGTATGCTTAGTATTTTTGTGTGAAGGCTTGGAAATATTAGCTAAGCTAGAATAATTTTTAGTATGGAAAATTTACTGAAGTGGATTAAGTGAGCTTGACACTTAAGTTAATTTAAGTGTTAAGTTAAAGCACATGAGGAGTTAGTGGCATAGTGGATAAGGAGCTTGAAAGGTTGCTTGAGAGAAGTGGTTCGAGTAGCATGGAAAGCATATTGAGGATTTTATTTTTTGTACATCCTAGCATTAAGTGTTGGCTAAGTTCAAATTATGGAAGGTTGGACTTTCAAATTTTTGGTAAGTTGAATATTGGTTTAGGAAAGTTTGTATTTTGGGAAAGGAATCTTAAGGTTATGGAAGGTGGGGGGACATAAGGCTTGGCTTAAGGAAGATGTTTTGGAAACTATTCCAAGGCCTTTAGTGAATGTATGTGGATAGCATGTATGGCTAGGGGGTGGCCGAATATTGATAGGAGGTTTGGGGGGGATATTTGGCCAACTTTAGCATTTGTGCACCTTTTGGCATATTTTTCTCTTCCTCTCCAAACAAATCCCTCTTTGGCCGGATGCACTATAAGCATTTTGTGCAATTTTACTTTTGGTTTTAGCTCTTATTTTGTTTGAACCAAATACTATTTTCTTTCTCTCATTTTTCCTTTTGAAACCGAAAACTCATTTTTACATTTTGTGCACTTTTCTTTTCGGCAAACTAGGTGCTTGGCTGAACCTTTTTCTCCCATCTCTCTCTTTTCTTCTTTTGATATTTGCTCAACCACATTTCCTTTTCCTTTCATTTGGCCGAACCTCTTTCTTCCCCAAACTCTTTTTTTTTTTTCTTCCATTGTTGCTAAAACCGAATCCTCTCTCTCTCATTTTTATTCTCTTTTCTACTCACATACTTCCTTACTTTTTATACACATATCTTTCTTCTTTCATAACCGTATTGCCGAAACTTCCCACTCCCTTTTTGTATTGATTTGGCCGAATATCATCAAGGGTAGGCATTCATTTTGGTTCTCTTCAATCGGTTTTGGAAAAGGGTAAGTGTTCATGGCCGTTTTTCCTTTGTTTCTTTCTCCTTTTTAAGTCATTTTCTTGTGGACAAAGGCCGAATCTTTGGGCATTTGTTTGCAAAGTTCAAACCATTTTTAGGAACCGATTATTCTTTTAGGCTCTTTGGACTTCGGAAGCAATTGATTTAAGCCTTTCCTTTAGCAATTGAAATTAGTAAGTCAAGTGGTAAGGATTCAATATTCTTTAAGTTGATTGAGAAAGCCTAAGGCTTTTGGGATTTAGATATGATGTTGACTGAATGATGTTGCTTAAAGTTCTATGATTTGACCGAATGTAGGACAAGGTGATATAGTACGGTTGATCGGATCTTTGGATCTTAATACTTTTGTTGGTGTCAGGTGTGTACCTTACACACTTTATAACTCGGTTATGTATATGTATTTACAATATTAATTTACTAATCATATTATCAAAGTGGGAAAACGTTGAGACTTTGATATGATACCATGATGGTATGAATGAGGATTCGGGTAAGTCCGTTTCTATATGTTGTGAATACATGTGAATTGAAATCATGATCTACGATTTATGATATATTTGTTATGTGATTCATAATAAAGTATGTTGACATGATTTGTTTATCTATTGCATTGGTATGGGCAATATGCGAGGAGGGGGAGATTGATATTCGTGTCTTCGGACACCAAAGGTTTGGCACCTCCAGTGATTTGGTATCACATTTGTGTCTTTGGGACAATAGAGGTTTGGCACATCATAGCGACTCGTCCCTGTGGTTTAATACCACCGTGGGTTGGCCCCACTTTTGAGATATGGGATTGTCGCCAGTGATTTGGTATCACAAGTGTGTTGGCCCCACAACTTGACTATTCGTGACTTTGGTCACCAGTGATTTGGTATCACATTTGTGTCTTCGGGACACCAGAGGTTTGGCACCTCATAGCGACTCGTCCCAGTGGTTTCGCACCACCGTGGGTTGGCCCCACATTTGATGTATTGGGATCGTCGCCAGTGATTTGGTATCACAAGTGGGTTGGCCCCACAACTTGATTATTTGTGACTTTGGGTCACCAGTGATTTGGTATCACAATATTGAATTTCGTGACTTTGGTCACCAGTGGTTTGGAACCACAAGTGGTTTGGTACCACACGGGGTAGAAAAAGGAGTTGCGGATGGCTAGGTTGGTTGCATTATAAATATATATATTGCTTGGTTATAATTTGTGTAAGTACGTGGCAATTACCAGAGAGAGGGATTTTGCACTGAGTCATGGTGACTCACCTTCTCCCTCACTTTTTTAGGTGATGCGTAAATTCGCGGATGAGGAGCCGGATGAACTCGAGGAGGCCATACAATAAAATTTGGTTTTACATGAACTTTCATTTGTGTACTTCATTTTAATTTTGTTTTCATCTTTTTATGGATTTGTAATAAGGCCTGTTTAATTATGTTTTGGATTATTTATATGCTTTGGATTTGATTTAAATATGGCTTACAAATTATATGGTTTAATTAATGGTATGTGCACAAAGTTTTCTGAAATACAAATCGCGATAGTTTTCAAACCGTTACCATCGGGTAACATAAAATTATTTGATAAAATTTAACATCTTAAGTGTTTTCGATAACTTATACTATTTTCCAAAACTTAAGTTTCCAAATTTCTATTAGATACGATTTTCAACCTAATTGCTTTAGTTTCTCTTTAATTCATAAATGGTTTACGAATCTAAGCTACGACTAAGTTTTCTTTTTAGATCTATTTACAAAATTTCAAAGTAATTTATCAATTTTCAATTTCATTTTCTACGAATTTAGTATCACAGAAAGTTTTTCACTAAAATTTAATCGTTAATTTGTTTTTCTTCAAAATGTTTTCCTTCGTGGCATGCCAAATTCGGTCATGGCATATTGATCGGGTTTGGGGTGTTATAAATTGGTTTCAGAGCTAAGTTCAAAAGCTCGGCTGTGGGCCCGAGGCCCAAAATGATTTAAAGTATGGTTTTAAAATGTTTTTGTTGAAAGTTTTATGGTTGGAAAGGCATGGCCCCGAGTCTCCGGCATCAATTCGCCCTGGTAAGTACATCAAACTGTTGATTTTGATGATATGATATGATGATGTTGGCCTGACTGAATAGTAGTAGGAACTACTCTAGAGACCCAAAACTATAGGTTGGATGTACTCGCGAAACAATCTCTTATTAAAATTATTCATAAAACTTTATTTTAAAGAAAGTGGAATAATGATTCATGCATAACACTTTTAAATCAGATAAGTCGAGATTTTAGACATGAGTACTCGAGGTTGAGGTCGTATTACTCGTGGATGCGGTCGTGGTAGGATGGCTGTGTCTGAACCAGTGAGGTCTGGTCAAAGATCTGACAATGAGGTACCCCCACCACCAGCGGTTGGAGTTGAGCATCAGGATCAAACGAGGGATGACGTAGTGTCTCAAGCGGTGCTGCGAGTCCTTGAGAGGGTAGCTGGAATGGGTAGAGGCACGGGAGCTCGGAAATCTATACCCGAGCGACTCCGATCCAATGGAGCGGAGGTATTTCGAGGTGTTTCAGGTGTAGCTCCTAGTGCGGCTGAATATTGGCTAGAGGCAACGGAGTGAATCATGGATGACTTGGATCTGAATGTTGAGGACAAGCTGAAAGGGATTGTGTCGCTTCTTCGGGATGAGTCATATCAGTGGTGGCTCACAAGATGCGGAATAGTCTTTGCAATGGAGGATATCATTTGGGATTATTTCAAGGCAGCGTATCAGCGGAAATACGTGGGGTCTAATTACATTGATGTGCAGTGTAAGGCATTCCAGAGTTTGGTCCAAGGTAGTAAGTCCGTATCAGAATATGAGGCAGAATTTTTAAGATTGAGCCGGTATGCTGGAGGTATCGTGGCTTTGGAGCACGAGCGATGTGTTCAGTTCGAGGATGGATTAAGGGACGAGCTGAGATTGCTGATTGCTCCACATCAGGAGCGAGAGTTTGCTGCTTTAGTTGAAAAGGCTAAGATAGCCAAAGGGATAAAGGAATCTAGAAGGCAGAGTTACGACCGGAATAAGCATAAGAGAGGTTATGGATCATCCGGGTCAGCCGGTAATTTTCAGAAGAAGGCTAGGCAGAGTGGGCCGAATCAGTTTGGAAGGCCTATTACTGCTAATCAGGGACCAGCACGGTGTAACCGATGTGGTAAATATCATTGGGGCGAATGTTGGACCGGAGGGAAAAGATGTTTCGAGTGTGGCTCGGTGGATCATCGTGTGAGAGACTGTCCACGTAAGCTAGCCAGGAATCAATCTGAAGGTCAAGGTCGTGCTCAGTTCAGAAAGGAGGGACCGCCACCGCAGAGAGGTCGTGGTAATGGTAGAGGAGGTAATGGTTCTGGTCGAGGCCGTGGAGCATCTGGCAGAGGTACTGGCAACACTGAGGCAAGACAACCTGGGTTGGTGTATGCAGCGAGACGTCGAGAGGAGGGCGATGCACCGGACGTCATAATCGGTACGTTCTTAATCTTTGGTGTGCCATATACTGCTTTTATAGATGTGGGTTCGACGCATTCGTATGTTGCTAGTAGCATAGTAAAGACCATGAGCTTAGATTCTGAGACTACTTCTAGGAAGATGACCGTACTTAGCCCTCTAGGTCACTCTGTAGAAGTAAATAAGCTGTATAGAGATGTACTCCTAGAACTTCAAGGGGTAGTGTTCGTAGCTGATCTGATGGAACTGCCATTTGGGGAGTTTGATCTGATTCTCGGGATGGATTGGTTGGTCAAGTACCAAGCAAGTTTGGATTGCTTGTTGCTAAGCGCGCATGGTTTGAAGGAAGGCGGTGATGGCGAAGAAGTGGTTATGATAGGTAATAGAAGAGATTATCTATCCAACATGGTATCTGCGTTGAAAGCTGTGAAGTTGGTCAGGAAGGGCTGTGAGGCATTTGTGGTCCATGTGTGTGCGTTGGAGGTTAAGGAGTCTACTGTAGAGAATGTTCGAACGATAAAGGAATATGCAGACGTATTTCTAGAAGAACTTTCGGGACTGCCTCCGGATCGTGAAGTTGAATTTGGTATAGATCTATTACCCGGAACTGCGCCAGTGTCTATTGCTCCGTATATGATGGCACCGAAGGAATTAGTGGAATTGAAGGCTCAGATTCAAGAGTTGTTGGATCGAGGTTTTATCCGACCAAGTGTTTCGCCATGGGGAGCGCCAGTACTTTTTGTCAAGAAAAAGGATGGTACGATGCGGATGTGTATAGACTACCGCCAGTTGAATAAGCTGACGATCAAAAACAAGTATCCTTTGCCGAGGATAGATGACTTGTTTGATCAGCTTAAGGGAGCAGCGGTTTTCTCCAAGATTGATTTAAGTTCTGGATATCATCAACTAAAGGTGAAAGAGGCTGATATCCATAAGACGACATTTCGCACTCTGTATGGGCACTACGAATTTCTGGTAATGCCGTTTCGGTTGACTAACGCGCCGGCAGCATTTATGGACATGATGAATCGGGTATTCCAGCAGTTTTTGGATCAGTTTGTTGTGGTATTTATAGATGACATTTTGGTATACTCAAAGTCAGAGAAAGAGCATGATGCGCATTTGCGAGTAGTGTTGCAGATTCTGAGGGAAAAGCAGCTGTATGCCAAATTTAGTAAATGTGAGTTCTGGCTTAGGGAAGTGACTTTCTTGGGTCACGTAGTATCAGCTGAGGGGATTAGAGTGGATCCTCGGAAGATTGAGGCAGTGTTGGATTAGAAGCCGCCTAAGTCAGTGGCTGAGATTCGGAGTTTTCTAGGTTTGGCGGGGTATTATCGAAGATTTGTGGAAGGATTTTCTTTGATCACCGCACCTATGACCAAGTTATTGAGGAAAGGAGTTCCATTCGTTTGGACCGAGAAGCAGAAAGAAAGTTTTGACAAGTTGAAGAAGATTCTGACTGAAGCTCCAGTTTTGATTAAACCCGAGGCAGGCAAGGAATTCACGGTTTACTGTGATGCATCACATACTGGTTTGGGATGTGTGCTGATGCAAGAAAGGAAGGTAGTGGCTTATGCATCTCGACAGTTGAGACCACATGAAGTTAATTATCCGATGCATGACTTGGAATTAGCTGCTGTGGTTTTTGCTTTGAAGATATGGAGACACTATTTGTATGGAGAGAAGTCGATAGTCTACACGGATCACAAGAGTCTTAAGTATATTTTGACTCAGAAGGATTTGAACTTAAGGCAGCGTCGATGGATTGAGTTGTTAAAAGACTACGACTGTTCGATTGAGTATCATCCGGGCAAGGCTAACGTGGTGGCAGACGCGTTGAGCCGTAAGGTTGTATCTGACTTAAGATCGATGTTTGCTCGTCTTAGCTTATATGATGATGGGAGTCTTTTGGCTAAATTGCAAGTCAAGCCGACTTGGTTAGAGCAAATCAAGGAGAAACAGTTAGAGGATGATAGTTTGAATGATCGGAGGTTGCGGGTTCAGAAGGGAGGTTTAGAGGATTATAGTTTGTCCAGTGATGGAGTTTTGCGTTTTAAAGGGAGAGCTTGTATGTCGAAGGATGTGGAGTTGAGGCAAAGGATTCTTCGGGACGCACATAGCAGCCCATACGCTATGCATCCTGGAGGTAGCAAGATGTATCGGGATTTAAGAGAGCAGTTTTGGTGGTGAAGTGCAGGCGGGAGGTGGCGAGTTTGTGGGCAAATGTCCGACGCGCCGAGAAAGTCAAAGGTGAACATCGATTCTTTATGCAGGTTACTTCAATGGTGAAGATTCCACGATGGAAGTGGGAAAGGATCACTATGGACTTTGTCGGTGGATTGCCTCTACGCCAAGTAAGAAGGATTCAGTTTGGGTGATTGTGGATCGTCTGACTAAGTCAGCTCATTTCATTCCGGTAAGGGTGGATTACTTGCTTCAGAGGTTAGCTAAGTTGTATGTAGCAGACAGAGATCCTAGATTTACGTCGAGGTTTTGGAGAGCGTTACATCAGGCTTTGGGTACGCGGTTGGATTTCAGTACCGCATTTCATCCACAGTCTGACGGGCAGTCAAAAAGGGTTATTCAGATTTTAGAAGATATGTTGAGAGGATGTGTTTTGGACTTTAGAGGTAGCTGGGAAGAGTTTTTACCGTTAGCTGAGTTCGCATACAACAATAGTTATCAGGCAAGCATTAAGATGGCACCATATGAGGCGTTGTATGGTAGGAGGTGTCGCACACCTACATGCTGGACTGAGTTGGGTAAGCGTCAGATGTTAGGACCAGAGTTGGTTGCAGAGACTGAGGATAAGGTTAAGATAATTTAAGCTCGTCTGAAGGAAGCTTCGGATAGGCAAAAGTCGTACGCCGATCTCAAGCGGAGGGATATAAAGTTTGCCGTGGGTGACAAAGTTTTTCTGAAGGTCTCGCCATGGAAGAAAGTGTTAAGATTTGGGAGAAAAGGGAAGTTAAGTCCAAGGTTTATTGGGCCGTATAAGGTGTTGAGGCGAGTGGGACCGAGAGCTTATCGGCTCAAGTTGCCAAAAAAGCGAGTCGATTCACGATGTGTTCCATGTCTCCATGCTTAGACGCTATCGTTCGATCCATCGCATGTCGTGGCGAGAGAGGAAATAGAGGTGAGTCCAGATTTGATGGTGGAAGAGGAACCTGTGCAGATTCTAGATTGAGACGTAAAAGTTTTGTGCAAGAAGTCAGTTCCTTTAGTGAAGGTTTTATGGCAGAATCATGGCGTGGAAGAAGCTACTTGGGAACCGGAGGATGTAATGAGGCGTTAGTTCCTCAACTCTTTTGATCAGGTAATTTCGAGGACGAAATTTTCTTAAGGGGGTAGAATTGTAATATCCTAAAAATATTAGAGCATCATGTTGTTACTTGTGATTAGCTTGGATATGATTGTTATTGTATGCTTAGTATTTTTGTGTGAAGGCTTGGAAATATTAGCTAAGCTAGAATAATTTTTAGTATGGAAAATTTAGTGAAGTGGATTAAGTGAGCTTGACACTTAAGTTAATTTAAGTGTTAAGTTAAAGCACATGAGGAGTTAGTGGCATAGTGGATAAGGAGCTTGCAAGGTTGCTTGAGAGAAGTGGTTCGAGTAGCATGGAAAGCATATTGAGGATTTTATTTTTTGTACATCCTAGCATTAAGTGTTGGCTAAGTTCAAATTATGGAAGGTTGGACTTTCAAATTTTTGGTAAGTTGAATATTGGTTTAGGAAAGTTTGTATTTTGGGAAAGGAATCTTAAGGTTATGGAAGGATGGGGGGACATAAGGCTTGGCTTAAGGAAGATGTTTTGAAAACTATTCCAAGGCCTTTAGTGAATGTATGTGGGACGGCATGTATGGGTAGGGGTGGCTAGAATATTGATAGGAGGTTTGGGGGATATTTGGCCAACTTTAGCATTTGTGCACCTTTTGGCATATTTTTCTCTTCCTCTCCAAACAAATCCCTCTTTGGCCAAATGCACCATAAGCATTTTGTGCAATTTTACTTTTGGTTTTAACTCTCATTTTGTTTGAACCAAATACTATTTTCTTTCACTCATTTTTGCTTTTGAAACCGAAAACTCATTTTTACATTTTGTGCACTTTTCTTTTCGGCAAACTAGGTGCTTGGCCGAACCTTTTTCTCCCGTCTCTCTCTTTTCTTCTTTTGATATTTGCTCAACCACATTTCCTTTTCCTTTCATTTGGCCGAACCTCTTTCTTCCCCAAACTCACTTTTTTTTTTCTTCTATTGTTGCTAAAACCGAATCCTCTCTCTCTCATTTTTATTCTCTTTTCTACTCACATACTTCCTTACTTTTTATACACATATCTTTCTTCTTTCATAACCATATTGCTGAAACTTCCCACTCCCTTTTTGTATTGATTTGGCCGAATATCATCAAGGGTAGGCATTCATTTTGGTTCTCTTCAATCGGTTTTGGAAAAGGGTAAGTGTTCATGGCCGTTTTTCCTTTGTTTCTTTCTCCTTTCTAAGTCATTTTATTGTGGACAAAAGCCGAATCTTTGGAATTTGTTTGCAAAGTTCTAACCAGTTTTAGGAACCGATTATTCTTTTAGGCTCTTTGGGACTTTGGAAGCAACTGATTTAAGCCTTTTCTTTAGCAATTGAAATTAGTAAGTCAAGTGGTAAGGATTCAATATTCTTTAAGTTGATTGAGAAAGCCTAAGGCTTTTGGGATTTAGATATGATGTTGACCGAATGATGTTGCTTAAAGTTCTGTGATTTGACCGAATGTAGGACAAGGTGATCTAGTACGGTAGATCGGATCTTTGGATCTTAATACATTCGTTGGTGTCAGGTGTGTACCTTACACACTTTATAACTCGGTTATGTATATGTATTTACAATATTAATTTACTAATCATATTATCAAAGTGGGAAAACGTTGAGACTTTGATATGATACCATGATGGTATGAATGAGGATTCGGGTAAGTCCGTTTCTATATGTTGTTAATACATGTGGATTGAAATCATGATCTACGATTTATGATATATTTGTTATGTGATTCATAATAAAGTATGTTGACATGATTTGTTTATCTATTGCATTGGTATGGGCAATATGAGAGGAGGGGGAGATTGATATTCGTGTCTTCAGACACTAGAGGTTTGGCACCTCCAGTGATTTGGTATCACATTTGTGTCTTTGGGACACTAGAGGTTTGGCATCTCATAGCGACTCATCCCTGTGGTTTAATACCACCGTGGGTTGGCCCCACTTTTGAGATATGGGATTGTCGCCAGTGATTTGGTATCACAAGTGGGTTGGCCCCACAACTTGACTATTCGTGACTTTGGTCACCAGTGATTTGGTATCACATTTGTGTCTTTGGAGCACCAGAGGTTTGGCACCTCATAGCGACTCGTCCCAGTGGTTTCGCACCACCGTGGGTTGGCCCCACATTTGATGTATTGGGATCGTCACCAGTGATTTGGTATCACAAGTGGGTTGGCCCCACAACTTGATTATTTGTGACTTTGAGTCACCAGTGATTTGGTATCACAATATTGAATTTCGTGACTTTGGTCACCAGTGGTTTGGCACCACCAGTGGTTTGGTACCACACGGGGTAGAAAAAGGAGTTGCGGATGGCTAGGTTGGGTGCATTATAAATATATATATATTGCTTGGTTATAATTTGTGTAAGTACGTGGCAATTACCCGGGAGAGGGATTATGCACTGAGTCATGGTGACTCACCTTCTCCCTCACTTTTTCAGGTGATGCGTAAATTCGCGGATGAGGAGCCGGATGAACTCGAGGAGGCCATGCAATAAAATTTGGTTTTACATGAACTTCCATTTGGGTACTTCATTTTAGTTTGGTTTTCATCTTTTTATGGATTTGTAATAAGGCCTGTTTAATTATGTTTTGGATTCTTTATATGCTTTGGATTTGATTTAAATATGGCTTACAAATTATATGGTTTAATTAATGGTATGTGCACAAAGTTTTCTGAAATACAAATCGCGATAGTTTTCAAACCGTTACCATCGGGTAACATAAAATTATTTGATAAAATTTAACATCTTAAGTGTTTTCGATAACTTATACTATTTTCCAAAACTTAAGTTTCCAAATTTCTATTAGATACGATTTTCAACCTAATTGCTTTAGTTTCTCTTTAATTCATAAATGGTTTACGAATCTAAGCTACGACTAAGTTTTCTTTTTAGATCTATTTGCAAAATTTCAAAGTAATTTATCAATTTTCAATTTAATTTTCTACGAATTTAGAATCACAAAAAGTTTTTCACTAAAATTTAATCGTTAATTCGTTTTTCTTCAAAACGTTTTCCTTCGTGGCATGCCAGATTCGGTCATGGCGTATTGACCGGGTTTGGGGTGTTACAGAGTTGGCTATAATTGTGTTTGCATTGAAAATTTGGCGACACTATTTATACGGTGAAAACTGCCACATTTTATGGATCACAAAAACTTAATATATCTGATGTCACAGAAAGATTTGAATCTACTTCAACGAAGATGGCTCGAGTTATTGAAAGATTATGAATTTGTAATTGATTATCACCTGGGAAAAGCTAATGTTGTTACTGATGCCCTGAGCCGAAAATCTTTGTTTGCATAATGAGCAATGAATTTGATGATTTGTGATCATGGGTTTATTTTAGCTGAATTAAAAGCTAAACCAATATTTATTCAACAAATCTGTGAAGCTCAGAAAGACGACCGTGAATTGCAAGTTAAACGAACTCAATATTAGACTATCCCTAATTCAGAGTTTCAAATTTGAGTCAATGATTGTTTAAGGTTTCGGAATAGAATTTGCATACCGAGAAATTTAGAACTCGTTTAGAAGATTTTGCACGAAGCGCACAATAGTTGTTTATCTGTTCATCTGGGGAGTACCAAAATGTACAACGATTTGAAATAGTTTCATTGGTGTCAAGGCATGAAATGAGACATCTCAAAGTTTGTTTCTAAATGTTTGATTTGTCAGCAAGTCATAGCTGAACATCAGGTACCATCGGGTTTACTGCAGCCTATGATGATTCCCGAGTGGAAACGGGATAGAGCTACAATGGATTTTGTGTCAGGATTGGCCCTAACTCTGAAAAAGAAAGATGCTATCTGGGTTGTCGTTGATTGACTAACGAAATCTGCTCATTTCATACCAGTACGTACAAATTACTAACTTGATAGACTAGCTGAATTGTACATTTCTGCGATTGTTTGATTGTACGGGGTGCCACTATCTATTATTTCTGATAGAGATCTGAGATTTACGTCGCTATTCTAGAAGAAACTGCAAGAAGCTCTGGGAACAAAGTTGAATTTTAGTACTACTTTTCATCCTCAGACTGATGGTCAGTCTGAGAGAGTTATTCAGATTTTCGAAGACATGTTGAGATGTTGTATTTTAGAATTTGAGGGCAGTTGGGAAAAATACTTACTGTTGATTGAGTTCACGTATAACAATAGTTTTTAGATGAGTATAAAGATGGCACCGTACGAAGCTTGATAAGGTCGCAAATGTCGAACTCCATTGTACTGAACTGAACTAAGTGAGAAAAAGATTCATGGGGTTAAATTGATCAGAGAAACTGAAGAAAAAGTGAAAATGGTTCGCGATAGTTTAAAAGCAGCTTCAGATCGACAAAAGTCATACGCGGATTTCAAATGTAAAGAAATTGAGTTTCAACTCGGGGACCAAGATTTCTAAATGTGTCACCATGGAAAAAGGTTCTTCGATTCGACCGTAAACGAAAGCTGAGTCCGCGATTTATTAGACTGTATGAGATCATCGAAAGAATGGGGCCTGTAGCATATCGACTAGCTTTACCATCAGAACTTGAAAATATTCATAATGTCTTTCACGTTTCTATGCTACGTCGATAAAGATCCGATCCGTCACATGTGATTTCTCTGGTAGATGTTGAGATACAGACTGATTTGACGTATAGCAAAGAACCAATTAGGATTTTAGCTCGTGAAATCAAAGAGTTGAGAAATAAATGCATATCCCTAGTGAAGGTTCATTGGCATAAACACGGGATCAAGGAAGCTATGTGGGAACCCGAGGAAGCTATGAGAAAATAGTACCCCAGCCTTTTCACTGGTAAGATTTTCGGGGACGAAAATCCCTAAGGGGGGAGAGTTGTAACAGCTTATTTTTAGTCAAATTGAAATAGTGGTTTTGAAACCACAAATCTAAGGTCAAAATATTTATTTTACTATTATTTTAATGTTTACAGCATGATTGAATGGTTGTGTGAAATTTTCGTTAAGAAATTTTATTGTTTAAATTGTTAATTTGATAAAAAAGACTAATCGCGTAAAGTGTAAAATGCATGTTCTATTAGTTAAATGTGTCTATTAGCTATAGAACATTAAAGTGGAAGTCCTTATGTTGTAATTAGACCACAAAAATGGTGGCTAGACATTTATGGGCATATATTATGTGATTTTTAATGTTTTAAACCAAGGCTAAATAAGTAAAACAATAATAAACTTAAGTAAAATAATGAAAAGTTAAGTAAAATAATGAAACAACAAAAGTTATCATCTTCACTCATCTCTCCCACCGAAAATTCAAGAAAATAAGAAGCCATAAGAACAGGCTAGGGTTCGGTCACTTTGAAGTTTAATTGATCAAGAAAAATGAAATACGGACTTAGATCGGGGGAAGAACAATATTTTAGATTAGTGACCCGCGTTATCATTTTTGCATACTAGGTAAGTTCGTACGTTAATAAGCATTATTATAATTGAGATTTAATACTTTATATTGAATTGTTGATGAATACAATTGTACAGAAACATTCGACAAAGCTTCGGTTATGTATCAGCATTTAGTGTGCGAGATCGAGATAGCTTCGATTATGTATGGCACTAGGTGTGCGATTTGAGATAGCTCCAGTTGCTTATGGCACTTAGTGTGCGATATCAAGATAGCTTTGGCTAAGTATGGCACTTAGTTTGCGAGATTAAAATAGCTTAGTTTGCGAGATTAAAATAGCTTCGGCTATGTAATAGCACTTAGTGTGCGAGATATCGAGTATTCGGTAGTATTTCAAACAGGTATGAGTTGGTTACAAGTTTGTACAGGTATGTACATGGAAAGTATAAACATCAATTGAAGGAGTTATGAATTTGCATATAAGTTCATGATTAAGCATATGGAAAGCATGTTGTTACCATGAATTACATGTTAAATAGTTCAAGTTGTTGATTTATGTAATATGATTTGTTGAGTTTAATTCATACGAGCTTACTAAGCTATAAAGCTTACTTTGTTTATTTTTCCAGTGTTTTATAGTGAATTCAAAGCTAGCTCGGATTCAGGGATCATTAGAGACATCGTCACACTATCCAACCTATACTTCGGTACGTATGAACTTATGGTTTTGTCATATGGCATGTATAGGGACTTTGAATCATGTTAGTTATGTATTGGTAATGATTTTGGCCAAATGAATTGGTTTGTAAATGTTTATATTCTATGGTGTAAATATAGCCATGAGTGTTGGCTTAATTTGGTGAATTTATGGTTATGTACATATATGTGAAGATATGGTTGATATTAGATGTGAATTATGTTTGTGAAATGGTTTAATATAATGTATGTTTAATAAAGGTATAGTTAGTTGAATTGGTATGTTTTGATGCAATAATGTTTGAGGTTATGAGAATGTTGAATGTTGGTATTGAAAATGGTATGGATTAGTCTTGAATTTGGCTGAATTGAATGTTATTTATGCAATGATTGGTACCATTTGAGCTTGTTTAGGTATGTACAAAATGGGTGGCTAAATGGCTTGGTAAATATCCTAATTTGATCCACACGGGCGTGTGTCTTAGCCGTGTGTGACAAACGGTCATGACACACGGCCGTGTGTCCCCTGGTGTTGAAATTGAAATAAAGTTAGTATGCTTCACACAGTCTCACACACCGGCGTGTGATCAGCCTTGTGGCACAAGTCATTATACCCCCTAATTGGCACACGGCCTAGCACACGGGCGTTTGACTTGGCCATGTTGGTTATGTCAATATAACCTACAGGTTTGGCACTGCCTAATACACGACCTGGCACACGAGCTTGTGTGGCTACTTCAAAAGGCACACGGGCTAGACACATAGCCGTGTGGTTGGTCGTGTGACCCAAGTCAATATGTACCCCCTGTTTTTGTACGGCCTGTGACACGGGCGTGTTTGGTGACCGTGTGAGACACACGGGTGTGTGTCCCCTGTTTTGGAGAAAAAATTGCTATGTATTGAAAAATTTCCTGAGTTTCCGGTTTAGTCTCGAACCACTCCCAATGCATGTTTAAGGCCTTATAGGCTCGTTTAAGGGACACTATGATTGATTATGATTGGTTCATATTTGATTTGATAAATTGTATATGAAACCTATGTTTAAAAGTGTTAAAAGTCGGGTATTGCTTCATAACCCTATTCCGGTGTCGAATATGGGTGAGGGGTGTTGCAAAACTTACCCAATTAAGCATGCTTGAAGTTCTTTCTCTTAGCTAGGGTTTCCATGGAAAAATTTGGGGAAAATAATGATATAAAATGATATTTTGTCTTTTAATTTAATTATCATCTTTTATTTTTTTACTTTCCAATTTTATCTTTTTCTTTTCTTAAATTTCCATGGATGAATCATCATCCTTATCTACTAACCCCATCAATTGGTCTATTTACCATATAAGGATCTAAAATTTTGAATTCCATAGCTATTTGATACATATAGCTACTAGAACTAAACTTTTGCATTTTATGCAATTTGGTCCTTTCATCAAATTAGACATATAACCAGTAAAATTTCTTAACGAAATTTTCACATAATATTTCTATAATTCTGTAAATCATAAAATAATATTAAAATAAATTTCTCTGTCGAGATCAAATTTGTGATCCTGAAACCACTGTTCCGATTACACTGAAAATGGGCTGTGACAATTTCACTATGGTCCATCAAGTGAAAATCGGATATATGAAAGGGTTATTTGATATGGTAATTTGTTGTATGAACTGGCAAATGATTATATGATGTGGTTGTAACACCCTTAACCTGTATCAGTCGCTGAAATAGGGTTACAAAGCATTACCGAAGTTTTCAAATCATACGAATGCATATTTATAAACATTTCATATCATATCAATAAACATATTAAAATCAAGTCAAAAATACATTTTATCCCTTACACGAGCTGTCAAGGCCCTAAATAGGTGTTAGAAACAAGTCGGGACTAAATTGAAAACTCAGAGAATTTTTCAGGAATCAAGGAAAATTTTCAAAACTATAGGGGTCATACTGCTATATGGCCAGGCTGTGTGGGAATTCGTAGTAGGGACACATGATCGTGTTCGAGCCCGTGTTTGTGCTTGTGTAACTCACTGATTTTCGTCACACGGCCAAGCCACACGCCCATATGCCAGGCCGTGTGCTAGGCTGTGTAACAACCTGACTTGCAACCCTTTGAAAGCTACAGGGGACACACACGGCTGAGAGACACACCCGTGTGGGCGAAAATAGGCCATTTTAAAAGACATTTTTCTCACCCAACTTGGCATATACCTACAACAAAAATTGCACATATACACAAGCCATAACAAGGCATCAAAATCATGCATAAACAAGTCATATACATATGGTATAATATCATACAACCAATAGCCTTAAGGCTGTAATACAACTAACCCGTATCCGTCGCCAGAACAGGGTTATAGAGCATTACTTAGAGTTTACAGAATAATTTCACGTAATTCATGTCAATTACTATTCATATCCATAACTAATCATATTGTTCCTTGAATAGACCCTCGAGGCCTAATATAAACATTGGAATCGAGTCGGGACTAAATCTGGAACTCAAAGAATTTTTTACTAAATTTCCAAATTTTTTCCTATATGCAGGACACACACGCCCGTGTGGTCAAGGGACATGCCCGTGTGACCGTAGGACATGCCCGTGCTATAGGCTGTGTCTGGCCCCGTGTAACTCTCTGACTTGTGCCACACAGCCAACCACATGCCTGTGTGCTAGGCCGTGTGGTCAATTTAATTTTTCCAAAATTAAATGTGGGTTTCACACGGCCAAGACACACGCCTGCGGTCTTGGTCGTGTAGCACACACGGCTGAGACCCATGCCCATGTCTCTACCCGTGTGCTCAATTCTGAGCATTCTGTTTCTCAAATTTAAGATGCAGGAGACACACGACCAAACCACATGCCCATATGCCAGACCGTGTGTCACACACAGTCAAGACACACGCCTGTGTGTCTACACATGTGGACAAACTAAAGCCATTTCTTAGCTTTATTTCTCACCCAAATTTGCCAATAACCTACATCAAAACTTACAAGTATATACCAACCAATTTAAGCATTAAATTCAAGCCAATTCTAACATCTAATATGATAAACTATCATATACATTCATGTTTATATTCTTACCCTTGTTTAACTTATATGTTAAGCATAACTAGATCAACCATACTTAATATACTTAACACATAGGTATTTGTCATAATATAACCTTATAAATATACCAAAACAAATCATTACTAGCCATTCCAATAGCTAGATTACAAAAAACATTCACAAGCCAATAATGGCTAAGTTCCCTATACATGCCATTATTCCAAAATAAGTTTACTATTTATACCAAAAAAAACTAGTGGATTCCGACCGATCTCCAACCTTCGCAAGCTTTTGTGCACTATAAAATAGAGAAAATAAAACCTAGTAAGCATATAATGCTTAGTAAGTTCATATAACAGGAATTAAAACTTACCAATAAAATTTATTAATATTAAGCATAAAATTAACATGTTTTTCATCAATTTGGCAAGGTTACCTAAACACATACTCAATCAAGCAAGTTAGTCATATAATACATTTGTACACCAAATAAACATAGATGAGCTCATCATATAATCCTCCATCAAATAATTCAAAAGCATTCAAGGCATATTTCTATTTATCTCATCATTTTTCTCATGTCGAGAGTTTTATCCGTTAAATTATTGAAATATCGATGGATACTCAAATAGTACACTCAATGTGTACAAATCTGTAATCCATCAATTCATAATCAGGGGTACCCAATAGGGCACTTAATCATGAAGCACACTCTTGAGCCACATATCAGGATGCTCAGAAGAACCATGTAAAAGGACACTTATCCGGGCTAATCAAGAAACTTGTAAGAGTTTTACTCAGGAAGCTCATAGAGCTTACCAAATATCTCCGAAGAGATAATATTAGGGAGCACCGGATAAGGTAGCAGAGAGTTGAAACGAACTTAAAAGAATGCTCATGAAGAGATACATTTGTGTCTACATTATATGCAGGATCACAACAGATCACATATCAAGACGCTCACAAAGAGCTACAATAGTGTGCAACACATGCTAAATAACTACCGATCAAGATGCTCTTAGGAACTATATATCATGATACTCGAGAGGGCTATATCAAGATTACTCGTCTGAGCTAAATCTTGTCTGCAACATATGCAGAACCACTTTTGATATAGGAAATCACCTACCCATCGAAATTCAATACTCAAACGGAATTTAACCTTTTCTGGATTTTTTTTCGGGCATATGGTTATTTCATACATTTTTAACAATCATAAAATCCACCTAGTCTCATATCACATTCAATCCAAACACAATATTCAATTGAAGCATATTAACATGTATAATTAAGTTACACGAACTTACCTTAATATTTGTCCGTACAAGAAATTCTACTAATCTGAAACTTTTTTCTTTTCCACGATCTAGCTTCGAATTTGAGTTGTCTGGTTCTATATAAATGAAATAAATCATCAGTTTATCATATTTCATATTCCATTAAGTTCAATTTGCACTCTAGGCAAAATTACCATTTTGCCCCTAATCTTTTCATAAATTCCATTTTTGTCGCTAGGCTCGGAAAATGAAATTCATGATTTAATCTTTATTCCAAGCCTAACTAAAATTTTAGTATAACATTTACAGCACATGTATTCTATAAAATTCATAATTTTTCTTCAATTTTCACAACTTTACAATTTGGTCCCTGAAGCACAATTTCATCAAAATTCACTTTGTAAAAGTTGCTTATCTATCAACAACCTTTCATTTTCTACCATAAATTTAAAATTTCCAGCATATTCATCCATGACAAAATTTCTATACTTTGATAACTTTTCAAATTGATCCCCAGTCTAAATAGATTAGGTTATCCCGATCTCAAAAATATAATAATTACTAAAAAAAAGACAAGAATACATACCCAATTAAGCTTGATTAGTTTCTTTCACTCTTATAGGGTTTGCATGCAAATATTGAGGAAGATGATGCAAATAAGATGATATTTTCTATTATCATATTTTAATTAATTTAATTTCCAATTTAGTCATTGCCCCTTTTTTTTAAATTTCCATGGATGGATCATCCTAAAATATCTACTAACTTCTCATTAATGGTCTAATTACCATATAATGATCTCTAGTTTTGAATTCCATAGCTATTTGATCCTTCTAGCTACTAGAATTCAACTTTTACATTTTATGCAATTTGGTCCGTTCCAAAATTAAGCATATAATCAATAAAATTTTCTTATGAGACATTCCTATTACAATGCAGATCATGCAATAATATTTAAAACAATTTTTTTGGGCTCAAATTTTTGGTCTCGAAACCACTGTTCCGATTTCACTGAAAATGGGTTGTTAAAAAGGCACCTCAAATGACAATATGCAAACATGTCCAACTATGTGCTCATTTTTGTTAAAATGATCAACTAACTTCCAACTAGATTTGCATCAATTCATACCATTGAATTCACTTACCAAAACATACTAAATGGTGCTAAATATACCATTCAACTACTAGCATCAATATTCATATATGTCATTCATAACCAAGTATCAATTCACCATATTCCCAATAAGTCACATGACATATATAATATGCATATTCTGTACTATCATTTCATAATCCATTACTCAAATATATCAAACCAAACATCAACCATTTTAAAGTCACCTATATACATGCCAAACCATGCCATTACACCAACAAAATGCCAAAACACAAGCCAAGTCAAATTGTAACATCCCAAATTAGGGCCTAGTCGGAACAGTGGTTTCGAGACCATAAATTCAAAGTAGAAATAATTATTTTATGATTATTATAAGGTCTATGTTATGTTTACATGCTTGTGTGAAAATTTCATGAAGAAATTATATGTCTAAGGTGCTCGATTAGACTTTAAGGACTAAATTGAATAAGTTGCAAAATGCATGTTCTAGAAGCTTTTTGTATGAAATTGCTTTGGATTATGAATTAGGAGCCCTTAAATAGCAATTTTACCAAATTCTAAAATTTTGGACAAAAATGGGCTTGTGTGGTAAAATATCTAAGAAAGGCATTAAGGGTATTTTAGTAATTGGGCATATAAAGCCAAAATAGCCTAAAAAAAGGATGTCATCTTCTTCATTCTTTTGGGGTTGCTACCGAAAATACCATGGAAGCCATGGTTGAGGTTTTGTCCAAGCTTTCCAAGCTCAATGGTAAGTTCATTCTTGTCCCGTTTTTATTGATTTTCGTATTTTTGAAATCCTTGTACTTTAATCTACCTATTTCTAACCATATTTTGAGATATAGTTAAAGTCAAAAATTTTACCCATGATGGATAATTGTGTATTTTGATGTTTGATGGTAGATTATCCATATTTATGAGTAGAGGAACGATTTTTACTAAGTGATTTTCGGTGAAAACGAGTAAAACGAGTTAATTGGTAAAAGTTGTTATTATTCATAATTAAGTGTTATAGTAAGAATTTGAAGTTGCTATAGAAGGGAAAAATGTTCAGCATGTCATAAAACATAAGAAAAAGGAATAAAGTTTAATTTTCGAGCCTAGGGGCAAAATCATAATTATGCAAAAGTTTAGGGGCAAAATTGTAATTTTGCCAAAGTTTGACTTAGGGACTGTTCTGAGTATTTAGACCCTGAAAAATGAGATTTGGACCTAGAATTGGATGAAAATCGAAAATCAAGAAAGTTGGTAAAATGATCATTTCGGCATTCGAGGTAAGTTCGTGTGTCAATAATAATGCAACACCATGCTTGAATTGTAATTCTCTATTGATATGACATAAGTTGTATGATTTAATATGTTTATGAGAAGTTGATATATGGTATGGAAAATGTGATGTTTGTTGTGTTATGTGAAATTGAATGGCAAATTAATGTTACATGAATTGAATGTTAAATTAATATTACATGGGTTGTATGAGAGTTGCTACACTTTGTACTGACTGAGATTTCGACAAGTAAGATCGAATAACCTAAAGTAAACCCATAATATGCCTAAATGCATGTTTTATGAATGTATGATAGTTGTATAAAATGATGGCATGAAAATTTATGAATTGGTAAAATGTTGAAAAGTGAGAATTCCCGGTTGAACCTTCGGAATAGAAAAGATACGAATGAGGCAGCTAGGTCACATGTGTGGTACTAAGTGTAGGTCATTATGTGTACAAGAGAGCTACGAGATGGTTCTAGGTCAGGTGTGTAGTACTAAGTGCAGGCTATTACGTGTACCAGACAGATAGGTCGCATGTGTAGTACTAAGTGTAGGCTACTATGCGTACCCGATAGTTTCGATCACATGTGTGGTGCTAATTGTAGGCCACTATGTGCAAGTGATGGTTTTGGTCACATCTGTAGTACTAAGTGCAGGCTACTATGTGTACCAGATAGCTTCGGCTACAAGGGTGGTACTATGTGTAGGCCACTATGTATCTGTTATTATTCCGATGAGTTCAACAGGAAGTTGACTAAGTGAAAATATATGTAATTGTGTAACGACTAAGTGTAATTGAATATGATCATGTTATGAATAAGTACAAGTATGAATGTGACCAATTGAGAAATGTGGCAAATGTACGTATGAACAATATGTTTGATATGTAATTGAAAATTGGAAAGATTGATATAGGCAAGTGATGAACACAACTAAAGTGAAAGAGAGAGCAAAAATTTACAATAAAACTGTTTGGACAGAAGCAGTGACATGAGTTTGAAAGATCAACAAAAATAGTAGAAATTGAATTATAAGTTGGATGAGATATTTATTTAAATATTATTGAGTCTATTTTCATATAAAGAAACATAGCAAAAAAATTATTTGTATATTTTTAGATATTTGAATTTCTGTAAGATTGGTTCAGAATGATTACGTGATCCCCTATTGTGCCTTTGAAAAATAATTAAAAATTGTAAAAAACTAATTGTGGGATATAATTTATATGCCTGAAATGCTGAATGCGTCTATTTTCAAATGAACTAAATAATAAGGTCATATAGACTCTGTATAAGGAGATAATTGATTCGTAGTGAAGAGAGGTCAGAATAGTCGAACAATAAAACAGGGGAAACTTTAATGAATAAACTGTACTAATTGGCTAAGCCAAAAATTTTGAAAATTTTATGGTATGAAGATAAATGAGTCTAATTTTAGGGAAAATTAATGGATCTTAATTTTGATTTTTGTAGCTCGAGATATAAATAATTTAATGACTATGACTAGAGAAAACAGCTTAACAGGAATTTGAATAAATAGAAAGAATATGAAAATAGTATGTTATCGCATTGCTTATTATTTTCATGCGAGCTTACTAAGTGTAATGTTTACTCCATCCTTTCCATTTCTTTTAGTTTTGTCAGGTCAGCTCAGGGTTGGAGATCGTTGGAGGCAGCATCACACTATCGAGCCATTATCCTAGGAGTATTGGCATGTGTATGTTAAATGTTCCAAGTGAGTGGCATGTATAGGGACTTAGTTTTTCTATGATGGATGTTGTTGTGATTAGCCAAATGTATTGGCTTATATTGATTTGTTGATTATAGCCATGAGATGTATAAGTGATTAAATAGATGACAAGGTTAAATGCATGTGTTTGAAAAGTTTTAATTTTGGGTGAAATTTGGTAACTTGGTTTTGTATGATTGTGAATATTTAAGTCTAGTAACGCCTCGAACCCTATCCCGGTGTTGGATACGGGTGAGGGGTGTTACACAAATGGCCATATCAACAACCAAAACACATAGGCCAACATTAGCCAAAATACCTATACATCCCATTATAACCAAAATTAAATAACTGAAAGTACCAAAAGAGCCTATGGATAGTGTCATATAGCTCCAACAAGCTTCCAACTAGAACGAGCTTCTAATTCACTATAAAACATGGAAAGAACACAGAGTAAGCATTTAAGCTTAGTAAGTTCGTATAACTTAAAACATAACTTACCATTTAATAAAAAATAGGTAAGATAAAAATAGCATATCCCAACATAATTTGGCCAAATGCCTAAGCACATATACACCAACCATGTTAGCCATGTAAATACATATACAAACCAATAATCATGGATGAGCACAACAACTGATTAAGTTTCATATACATGTGTCATCCAATTCAATTTTCCATATACCATGTAACAACATTTCCATATAATTCATATGTATCCGTGTAATAATCCATAATGAACCCTTACCATTTCGTATTAGAATAATGCACATTGAACCATTAGAATACCGTTGGATACCTGGTATATCTCACACATAATGTGCTAACTCATATAACTGTAATCCGTCAAATCCTGTGCATGTATGCTCGCATGAGCTGTGAAAATGAGCCTGCTCACACGAGCTGTGAAGTATCCGCAAAACATGATGGACCTCAGCCATCGTTAGGACGTTCAGGACCAGCACCTGAATCATGTAAACCTTAATGTCATGTCATTTGTATCCTATGAATTCTTAAGGTTCAAACGGGGCTCGGTAGTAGTCGTACGTCGTTGGATATGCAACCGGTATATTCGTATAGCAATTCATAACACAAGTATATTTCAATCAAAAACATATATACACAATTTAATTACACGAACATACCTCAATGAGTATACGTAGATACATATGCGATTAATCTAAGACTTTCACTTTACCCCGATCTAAAGCCGTACGAGGTATGTCTTGATCTATACGGATATATTTAACTCAATTCAATATATATTTCATTCAATTTAACCCAAAATCAAATTTTTGCAAAATTTCCATTTTTACCTTATACTTTTAATTCTTTGCAATCTAGTCCATAGCTCATAAAAATGGAAATTCATGAAATTCCACCACAACCCACTATGGTCGAATATCAGCTAGGTCCCTAGCAAGCCTTATATTTCATTTATTTCACAATTTCAACACATATAATTTTCTATTTTTCAATTAAATCCCTATTTGATATTTTCATCAAAAATCACTTAACAAAAGTTGTTTATCTAACAACAACTATCCATTTTCTTCCATAACACTTCGAAAATCATGCATATTCATTAATGGAGAAACGCTAATAGTTTAACAGTTTCACAAATTATGTAACGCCCCAAAATTTTAATTTTTGATTTCGTGTATGTGTGACACACAATGTCTATCTGCTTCAGTGGTTATGTGTTCTGGGTGTGTGTGAGAGGTCCCCAGTTCAAGCCTTACTTGGGCAAATTTTGGTATTTTTATAAATAAAGCCTTAACCTTGTGCAAAGGGCTTTAGTTTAATTGTTGGTAAGTTTATATCAGAATGGGTCTGCTGTTCTGCTGGTTTGGTGGTTAAGTGGAGTGTTGGAGTGTTGGAGGTCCTATGTTCAATTCTCTGTGATGGCGTGGAGACAGTATTTTTGCTCCAATTTTAGCTAAAAGTTGTGTTGGGGCAAAATTCTGAGTAGTTGTGTTTTAGTGGGTTAATAGGGAGTAATTTTAGGAGATAATTGGGAGGAGGTTATCAGAAAATAATCTGATTATCTTTTTGTTGCAAAAAAAAAAGGTAGAGTTTTAGTTTTCTCTCCAATTCCCCAAACCTTTTCTGACGTTTTCTTTTTCTTCTTCTTTTCCCCCTCTGCCTATTCTTTCTCCTAGTGCTGCCAAAATTTCCATTATTTTTCCCTTTCTGTTTCTTTCTTCTTTTTCCCAATTGATTCGGTTGTTCATCGTTTGTTGCGCGTGTTCGGTAAGTAACGGTTTTGCCTATTGTAAATCATTCTTGGTTAATCTCTAAAAGGGGGATTCCTTTTTCGGGTTAGGAGTTAATTAAGGGGCTAGTGGTTTTGAATCGACGCTGTGATTGTGTGAAGTCATGGTTACTCAATCGAGGTAACGGTTTTGCTAGGTTTTCAGTCGAGTTCCTTTCGAAGTTGATTAAAAATGCATTAAGTGATTAATCTGGAGATATGTTGGTCGATTTTTAGGTTCTAGAGGCCTAGGAGTGCTTACGCATCAGAAATGATACCAGGTGTGTACCCGAAATGCAGAAAACAGGATTAGGCGAAAAGCCAAAATTGCTTTCTATCGATAAATAAGAGAAATAAGAGAAAATGATGCAAAAAATGTAGAGAAAGGAAATAAGGGTGTTATAAACTTGGAAATCAACATTTTGCACTCAAATAGTTTTGGACAGCAGTAGTAGTCTAACTTTGAAAAATCATCAAAAATAGTGGCAATTGAGTTAAAGGTTGAATAAAATATAAAATAAAATTTTATTGTGTTTAATTTTTCATGGAAGAAATAGTGTAAGCAATGGAATTGTAAATCATGAGATATAATAATTTTTTTGAGACAATGTCAGAATGATTTCGGGTTCCCCTGTTCTGACTTAGGAAAATCATAAAAAATTGTAAAAATATAATTAGGGACTTAAATTTATATGTTTAAATCCTTAATGAGTCTATTTTCAAGAGAAATAAATCAAAACATCATCTTAATTCTTTACTGAGACATAATAATTTTTAGTAAGGAAAAGATGAAGCTGTCAAACAGCAGAATAGGGCTAACTTTAAAGATTTTACTGTACTTATTTGATAAACTATAAATTCTTAAAATTTTATGGTGGAAAGGTATTTGAGTCTAGTTTCAAAAAAATCAAGAGGATCTTAATTTGGAATTCTGTATTTCAAGATATAAATAATTTAATGATAATGAATCAAGTAGACAACATGAATGAACATATAAGTAAATAGTGAAAACATATATGAGTATTGAGCTAACATGGGTTACTCCAAAATGGATCACACGGCCAAGGCCAATATGGGCTGAGCAGGCCACATGGGCGTGTGGGCCCACATGGGCAGATCACATGGACGTGTGGGCCCATTTTTACTGAAATATTTTTAAGGTTACACGGGTCGCCAAGTCGAATGTGTAACATCCTTAAATCGAGGTCTCTGCATTTTGCTTGTGTTACATATGATGAATTGTCTATTATGGTTATTTATCGTGTTTTGGGGTCTAGGTATAACCATGGGATAGGCCTGAGCTAGGGTTAAATTTTTGTTTTAGTGCTTTTACAAGAGGGAGCTAGGGGTGTGAGGTGTTAAAATAATTTATTAGAGGAATTAGACACAAGAAGTGCCTTGGTAAAGTGGCAGGGAGGCGCCACTTAAGACACAAGGGAGGTGACGCCACAGGGAGGTGACGCCACAGGGAGTAAGGAGGACTTTGGTTCGAGCTGTAGAAATCCCTTTCTACTCATTTATTTTTGACGCCATAGGCAAGCAGAGGTGGGCTTAGGTGGGACTCTCATGGATAGATGAGGATTGAGTCAACCAATTTGAAATGGATAGAAGGGAGAAAAATTTGGGGTTTGACTCTTCAAATTTGTTTGAATGAGTGGAAAAGAGGAATTCAAGGAGGAATGAAGGGGATGGCAAGTGTTTGGTGTTTAGCCGAATTTTGTTGAGTGGTGGTGTGAGTTGGGAAGCAATCGATTTTGGAGCATGAGAAGGGGGTTAGCTATAGGTGCCGTTGGGTGTGAGCCTTACTTTCATTTTCGGCAATTTGAGCTTCACTATCACTCCCTTTTTGGCAGCCAAACCTTCCCACTTAAATCCATTCTATTGTCCCATTGATTGTAGCAAGAACCGAATCCTCAATTGCACCCCTCTCAATTTCTCTTTTCTCTTTGCGGTAATCTTGGTGCTTGGCTGAATTTATCTTTGTGTCACTTCTTCTTTTCTTATTTTCTTCAAACCGAAACCAACAACCATTCTTGTGTCGACATCTTTTTCTTCTTTCAAGTCTTTTGTGTCGAAAACCCTTCCTTTCTCTTGGCCGAATCTCTTTCTTTCTACTTCTTATTCTTCTTCAATTCTATCTTTTTCTAAAGCCGAAAGCTTTGTAGTCTCTTTCATTTCATCAAGAACCTTGGCCGAATATTGTGTTCATACACCCCTCTTTTCTTGCGTTTTTCTTTATCATCCTAAGTGCGGAATCTATCTTTTTCATTTGGAATAGTCGAATCTCCTGGTAAGTGGCTTCTTCTTCCTCTTCTTCTCTTCTTGACCGATTTGGGCAATGCCGAATCTCTGTTGTCTTCTTTTGTCACTCCTTCAATCTTTATTAATTAGATCTTAGCCCTATTCTTGTTCTTTAAGGGTAGCCGAAACCCCTAACATCAGTAAGGGGTACTGATCTGTGTTGGTTAGGAGCCGAATCAATCATCAAGGTAACGAGGCGATAATCCCTTTTGGGTTTGGGATTTATGTTATGGTCGAATGGCCTTTGGATTCTAAATGGGATGTTACAACCGATTGTAGGGAGAAGCACAGCTGAATATAATGAATCTTCAGGACTTGGTGGTCGATCTAGGTAAGGTCTTAACGTTTCACGATCCATTTCTTAATCGTTCAAAAGCCGAAGGCTAATCGTTTATGTGCAGCAGTGTGTGGCCGATTGCAAGGGGGTTCATTGTGTGGCTTCGGGATTTGGTTGGAAACCAAATCGGCCTAAGGTAAGTGCTACAATTTGGCGGCATATCCTTCGGGATATCTATTTGTGCCGAATAGGCTTTTTGGTTACTAACTAATGCTGGCCGATTGTAGGAGGGAGCAACATCCGGGATCTCGTTAGTTTACGTAGTTTCGGGATTCGCTTAGATTTACGTATAGTCAGGTGTGTATCGCTTACACACATTATTAGTATAATATGCCTATTATGTTACTGTTGTAGCCAATGAAATCGGTGATTATGCCTTTTGGATATAAGCTTGGATTCCGGGTAAGTCCCCTGTTATGTGATTGACGATATATATATATCACCATGTTTTGATAAATGCTATGCTATGTGTTATTGCATGATACATGATATTATGTCACATATGTTATGGGCATGATGATGATGGGATTGATGAGAGGAGGGGGATGATTATTTGGACTGTCACCAGTGGTTTTGACCACAAGATGGGTTGGCCCCATCATTTGATTTGTGACCACGGTCACCAGTGGTTTTGACCACATTATTATTATGATTTGTGACTAGTCCCAGTGGTTTTGACCACACGATTGATATTTGTGGCTATGGTCACCAGTGGTTTTGATCACATATGGATATTGTGACTCGCCCCAGTGGTTTGGTACCACAGTCGGTTAACCCCACATGATTATTACGGGATTGTCATCAGTGGTTTTTGACCACACAATGGGTTGGTCCCATCACTTGATTTGTGACTACGGTCACCAGTGGTTTTGACCATACCGATATATTTGTGACTTCGGTCACTAGTGGTTTTGACCACCAGTGGTTTTGACCACACGGGGTAGAAAAAGGAGATCGGATGGTTAGGTTATGGGTTGCATGATTTGCATGTTTTACTGATGATCTGTGTAAGTGCTTGAACTATCGGGTTGGGGATTTATACACTGAGTCTCGGTGACTCACCCCTTCCCTTAATTTTGCAGATGAGGCATAGATCGCGGATATGGAGCCAAGGAGGACTCGAGGTGGCCATGCATCTTAGTTTGGTTTTGATTTTAAATTGCTATTTCAGTTTTACTAATTTTCTCTAAATTTGGTTTGGGTTTGTAATAAGGCCGCTGAGTATTGTTTTGGGTTTTATTATTTGCTTTTTGATTGTATTATACATATGTAGGATTTATGGACTTGTTAAATTAACCGGTAAAAAGAAATGTTTTCAAAACTATAACTCTTTCGAGTTTTAAACGTTACCATCGGGTAACCCAACTTATAGGATGATAATAAAGGTAACTTGAATGTTTTTAAACGTTAATTTTGAAACAACTTCAAAAGCAAACAGTTTTTAACTTGATTATACGCATCGCATGCAGTTTTTAACAAGTATCGTTTATTTTCTAAAACTTGTAACAACAAGTAGATTTTCAAGCATGAGTTTTAAAGCAACCATCACACGATTTCAACATCACATTAAACAGGTGTTTCTAAACTTTTAAACTATAAAAGCGTTTTCCAAGAAAGTTATCCGACAAACTTGTGTTTTAAAAATGTTTTCACTCCGTGACATGCCAGATTCGGTCGTGGTGTGTTGACCGGGTTTGGGGTGTTACAATTGTGGTATCAGAGCTAGATTCAACAGCTCGGCTGTGGGCCCAAGGCCCAAAAATGCTTTAAAAGGGTTATGAAAGGCTTTTATGGGAGAAGTATAGTGATGAAAGCATGGCACCGAGTTTCCGGCACCAATCCACCCAGGTAAGTACCCCAAACTATTATTTGTTGATTATATGATTATGATGATGGCATGATTGAATAGTAGTAGGAACTACTATAGAGACTAGAACTATAGGATGATGTGAACTCGCGAAACAAACTCTTACTAAACCCCTCATAAGACTGTGCTTTAATAGACTGTGGAATAAAAGTCTAACGCATAAAACCTTTAATCAGCTCGAATATATTGGTAGACATGACTGCACGTGGACGTTGGCGTAACACTCGTGGACGAGGTAGGGGTAGGATGACAGTCTCGGAACCAGTAGGGTCCGGACATGGTTCGAAAAATGAGGTGCCACCGCCGCCAGCTGTGGGCGCGAAATATCAGGATCAGATGGATGGTAATGACGCAGTGTCGCAGGCTGTGCTGCGGGTAATAGAAAGGGTTGCGAGTGCAGACGTTGGAACAGGAGCTCGGAAATCTGTGACCGAGCGACTTAAAACAAATGGTGCGGAGGTATTCAAAGGTGTATATGGCGTGGCACCTAGTACAGCGGAATATTGGTTGGAGGCGACGGAACGCATCATGGATAACCTGGATTTTTCAGCTAAGGAAAAGCTAAAGGGCATAGTATCTCTGCTACGAGATGAGTCATATCAGTGGTGGCTCACAGTTAGGGATTGTCCACAGAGATCAGCTAGGTTGCAGTCTGAGGATAAGAATCATGCATAGTTTAGGAGAGATAATCAGCAGCCGCAGAGGGGCCGTGGTTCAGCCAGGGGAGGTAATGGCTCTGGCAGAGGCCGTGAAGCAAGGCGCGAGGTGCAGTGGTACAGTACAGGCGAGCAAAACAGGTTGGTTTATACACGCGAGGCGGCGTCGATAGGAGGGCGACGCGCCGGACGTCATAACCGGTACGTTCTTAATTTTTGAAGTACCTTATAATGTTTTAATTGATGTTGGTTCAATGCACTCATATGTTGCTAGTAGCATAGTGGAAACCATGAACTTAGACTCAGAGATTACTTCTAGGAAGATGACTGTGATAAGCCCTCTAGGTCACTCTGTAGAAGTAAGTAAACTATATAGGGATGTACCTCTAGAACTTCAAGGGGTCGTGTTTTTGGCTGACTTGATGGAACTATCATTTAGGGAGTTCGATCTGATTCTCGGGATGGATTGGTTAGTAAAGTATCAAGCTAGTTTGGATTGCGCAGCTAAGCGCATGGTGTTGAAAACCATGGAAGGTGAAGAGGTGGTGATGATAGGTAATAGGAGAGATTACTTATCTAATGTGGTCTCTGCACTGAAGGCTGAGAAAATGGTTAGGAAGGGTTGTGAAGCATTTATGGTGCATGTCTGTGCTTTGGAAGCTAAGGATGCAGCTGTAGGGAATGTCTGAACCATAGGGGAATTTGCTGATGTATTTCCTTAGGAACTTCCGGGTCTACCTCCTGACCGCGAGGTTTAGTTCGGTATAGACTTGTTACCCGGAACCGCGCCAGTATCTATTGTTCCATATAGGATGGCGCCGAAAGAATTAGTGGAGTTAAAGGCTTAGATTCAGGAATTGTTGGATAGAGGTTTCATCCGATCGAGTGTATCACCTTGGGGAGCACCTGTGCTTTTTGTTAAGAAGAAGGATGGTACAATGCGGATGTGTATAGACTACTGCCAGTAAAGAACAAGTATCCGTTGCCCAGGATAGACGACTTGTTTGATCAACTCAAGGGAGCATCGGTTTTCTCTAAGATTGACCTTAGGTCAGGGTATCATCAGCTCAAAGTGAAGGAGGGTGATATTCATAAGACGGCATTCCATACTCGGTATGGGCACTACGAATTCCTGGTAATGCCTTTTGGTTTGACCAATGCACCAGCAGCATTCATGGACATGATGAATCGGGTGTTTCAGTCGTATTTGGATCGATTCATCATAGTGTTTATAGACGACATTTTGGTGTACTCAAAATCTGAGGAGGAACATGACGCACATCTTCGGGTGGTTATACAAATTCTGAGGGAAAAGCAGCTATATGCCAAGTTTAATAAGTGTGAGTTTTGGCTTAATGAGGTAACTTTCTTGGGTCATGTTGTATCAGCTGAGGGAATTAGGGTGGATCCTCGCAAGATTGAGGCGGTGTTGGATTGGAAACCACCTAAGTCGGTTGCAGAGATTCAGAGTTTTCTGGGTTTGGCAGGATACTACAGAAGGTTTGTAGAAGGGTTTTCCTTGATTGTAGCACTGTTGACTAAGCTGTTGAGAAAAGGGGTTCCGTTTGTGTGGACTGAGAAACAATAAGAAAGCTTTGACAAGTTGAAGAAGATCTTGACGGAGGCTCTGGTTTTGATTTAGCCTGAGGCAGGGAAAGAATTCACAGTCTATTGTGATGCATCGCATACTGGCTTAGGGTGTGTGCTGATGCAAGATGGAAAAGTGGTAGCGTATGCATCTCGGCAGTTGAGGCCTCATGAAGGTAACTATCCGACACACGACTTGGAGTTGGCTGCAGTGGTTTTTGCCATGAAGATTTGGAGGTGGAGAAAAGTCGATAGTTTACACGGATCACAAGAGTCTGAAATACCGCTTGACTCAGAAAGATTTAAATTTGAGATAGCGGAGGTGGATCGAGTTGTTGAAGGACTACGACTGCTCGATTGAATACCATCCAGGTAAGGCTAACATAATAGCTGATGCGTTGAGCCGTAAGGTGGTAGCGGACTTGCGAGCAATGTTTGCTCACCTTAGTCTTTATGATAATGGGAGTCTTTTGGCAGGATTGCAAGTAAAGCCATCTTGGATTGATCAGGTTAAGGAGAAACAGCTGACAGATGGTGTTTTGAGTGCTCAGAGGTTGCAAGTGCAGAATGGTGAATCTGAGGGTTACAACTTGGATAGTGATGGAGTACTGTGGTTTCAAGGGAAGGTATGTATGCCTAAGGACGTCGAGTTGAGACAGCGGATTCTTCAGGAAGCTCATAGCAGCCCATACGCTATGCATCCTAGAGGCAGTAAGATGTATCGTGATTTGAGAGAACAGTTCTGGTGGCCAGGCCTTAAGCGGGAAGCAACTGAGTTTGTGGGCAAGTGTCTGACATGCCAGCAGGTCAAGGCTGAGCATCAGTTACCGTCAGGGTTGTTACAGCCGGTAAAGATCCTACAGTGGAAGTGGGAAAGGATTACGATGGATTTCGTCAGTGGGCTTCCCCTTACACCTATTAAGAAGAACTCAGTTTGGGTAATTGTGGATCGTCTGACTAAATCGGCTCATTTCATACCGGTGAGGGTTGATTATTCACTCTAGAAGTTAGCCAAGTTGTATGTGGCAGAGATAGTACGGTTGCATGGAGTGCCTGTGTCAATCATTTCAGATAGGGATCCCAGGTTCACGTCGAGGTTCTGGAAAGCTTTGCATTAGGCTTTGGGCACAAGGTTATATTTTAGCATGGCTTTTCATCCACAGTCTGATGGGTAGTCTGAAAGGGTAATTCAGATTCTGGAAGATATGTTAAGGGTATGTGTTCTGGATTTCAGCGGTAGTTGGAAGGAGTATCTGCCATTGGCAGAGTTCGCTTATAACAATAGTTATCAAGCGAGTATTCAGATGGTGCCATATGAGGCACTTTATAGACGGAAATGTCGTACTCTGACGTGTTGGACAGAATTGGGTGAATGGCAGATGTTGGGTCCAGAGTTGGTGACAGAAACGAAAGATAAGGTTAAGGTGATTCAGGCTCGTCTTAAGGAAGCGTCGGACAGGCAGAAGTCTTACGCCGATCTTAGGCGCAGGGACATTGAGTATGCAGTGGGTGATAAGGTCTTTCTGAAGGTATCGCCATGGAAGAAAGTGTTGAGATTTGGGCGAAAAGGCAAGCTTAGCCCTAGGTTTATCAGACCGTATACGGTAGTGAAGCGAGTGGGACCGGTAGCGTACCAGCTTCAATTACCAGCAGAGCTGAGTCAGATTCACGATGCCTTTCATGTTTCAATGCTTAGGCGATATCAATCGGATCCGTCGCATGTTGTACCAGTTGAGGAGATAGAGGTGAGTCTTGATTTGTCTTTTGAGGAGGAGCCGATACATATTTTGGATCGGGATGTCAAAGTTCTGCGTAGGAAGTCAGTACCCCTGGTAAAGGTATTATGGCGGAACCATGGCACGGAAGAGGCCACGTGGGAGCCAGAGGATGTGATGCGATAGCAATACCCTCAACTCATCTGACCAGGTAATTTTGAGGTCGAAATTATTTTTTAAGGGGGTAGAACTGTAACATCTTTAAATCGGGGTCTCTTCATTTTCCTTGTGTTGCATATGATGAATTGTCTATTATGGTTATTTATCGTGTTTTTGGGTCTAGGTATAACCCTGGGATAGGCCTGAATTAGGGTTAAAATTTTGTTTTAGTGCTTTGACAAGAGGGAGCTAGGGGTGTGAGGTGTTAAAAGAATTTATTGGAGGAATTAGACACAAGAAGTGACTTGGTAAAGTGGCAGGGAGGCGCCACTTAAGACACAAGGGAGGTGATGCCACAGGGAGTAAGGAGGACCTTGGTTCGAGCTGCAGAAATCCCTTTCTACTCATTTATTTTTGACGCCACAGGCAAGCAGAGGTGTGCTCAGTGGGACTCTCATGGATAGATGAGGATTGAGTCAACCAATTTGAAATGAATGGAAGGGAGAAAAATTTGGGGTTTGACTCATTCAAATTTGTTTGAATGAGTGCAAGAGAGGAATTCAAGGAGGAATGAAGGGGACAGCAAGTGTTTGGTGTTTAGCCGAATTTTGTTGAGTGGTGGTGTGAGTTGGGAAGCAATCGGTTTTGGAGCTTGAGAAGGAGGTTAGCTATAGGTGCCATTGGGTGTGAGCCTTACTTTCATTTTCGGCAATTTGAGCTTCACTTTCACTCCCTTTTTGGTATCCGAACCTTCCCACTTGAATCCATTCTTTTGTCCCATTGATTGTAGCAAGAACCGAAACCTCAATTGCACCCCTCTCAATTTCTCTTTTCTCTTTGTGGTAATCTTGGTACTTGGCCGAATTTATCTTTGTGTCACTTCTTCTTTTCTTATTTTCTTCAAACCGAAACCAACAACCATTCTTGTGTCGACATCTTTTTCTTTTTTCAAGTCTTTTGTGTCGAAAACTCTTCCTTTCTCTTGGCTGAATCTCTTTCTTTCTACTTCTTATTCTTCTTCAGTTCTATCTTTTTCTAAAGCCGAACGCTTTGTAGTCTCTTTCGTTTCATCAAGAACCTTGGCCGAATATTGTGTTCATAAACCCCTCTTTTCTTGCGTTTTTCTTCATCATCCTAAGTGCCGAATCTATCTTGTTCATTTGGATTAGCCGAATCTCCTGGTAAGTGGCTTCTTATTCCTCTTCTTCTCTCCCTGACCGATTTGGGTAATGCTGAATCTCTTTTGTCTTCTTTTGTCACTCCTTCAATCTTTATTAATCAGATCTTCAGCCTATTCTTGTTCTTTAAGGGTAGCTGAAACCCTAACATCAGTAATGGGTGCCGATCTGTGTTGGTTAGGAGCCGAATCAATCATCAAGGTAAGGAGGCGATAATCCCTTTTGGGTTTGGGATTTATGTTATGGTCGAATGGCCTTTGGATTCTAAATGGGATGTTACAACTGATTGTAGGGAGGGGCACAGCCGAATACAGTGAATCTCCGGGACTTGGTGGTCGATCTAGGTAAGGTCTTAACGTTTCAAGATCCATTTCTTAACCGTTCAAAAGCCCAAGGCTAATCGTTTATGTGCAGCAGTGTGTGGCCGATTGCAAGGGAGTTCATTGTGTGGCTTCAGGATTTGGTTGGAAACCAAATCGGCTTAAGGTAAGTGCTACATTTGGGCGGCATATCCTTCGGGATATCTATTTGTGCCGAATAGGCTGTTTGGTTACTAACTAATGCTGGCCGATTGTAGGAGGAAGCAACGTCCGGGATCTCGTTAGTTTGCATAGTTTCGGGATTCGCTTAGATTTACGTATAGTCAGGTGTGTATCGCTTACACACTTTATTAGTATAATATGACTATTATGTTACTGTTGTAGCTAATGAAATCGGTATTTATGCCTTTTGGGTATAAGCTTCGATTCCAGGTAAGTCCCCTGTTATGTGATTTACGATATATATATCACTATGTTTTGATAAATGCTATGCTATGCGTTATTGCATGATACATGATATTATGTCACGTATGTTATGGGCATGATGATGATGGGATTGATGAGAGGAGGGGGATGATTATTTGAACTGTCACCAGTGGTTTTGACCACAAGATGGGTTGGCCCCATCATTTGATTTGTGACCACGGTCACCAGTGGTTTTGACCATATTATTATTATGATTTGTGACTAGTCCCAGTGGTTTTGACCACCAGTGGTTTTGACCATACGATTGATATTTGTGACTATGGTCACCAGTGGTTTTGACCACATATGGATATTGTGACTCGTCCCAGTGGTTTGGTACCACAGTGGGTTGACCCCAAATGACTATTATGGGATTGTCATCAGTGGTTTTGACTACACGATGGGCCGGCCCCATCACTTGATTTGTGACTACGGTCACCAGTGGTTTTGACCACACCGATATATTTGTGACCTCGGTCACCAGTGGTTTTGACCACCAGTGGTTTTGACCACACGGGGTAGAAAAAGGAGATCGGATGGGTAGGTTACGGGTTGCATGATTTGCATGTTTTACTGATGATCTGTGTAAGTGCCGGAACTATCGGGTTGGGGATTTATACACTGAGTCTTGGTGACTCACCCCTTCCCTTATATTTTGCAGATGAGGCATAGATTCTGGATATGGAGCCGAGGAGGACTCGAGGTGGCCATGCATCTTAGTTTGGCTTTGATTTTAAATTGCTATTTCAGTTTTACTAATTTTCTTGATATTTGGTTTAGGTTTGTAATAAGGCCGCTAAGCATTGTCTTGGGTTTTATTATTTGCTTTTTTATTATATTATACATATGTAGGATTTATGGACTTGTTAAATTAACCGGTAAAAAGAAATGTTTTCAAAACTATAACTCTTTCGGGTTTTAAATGTTACCATCAGGTAACCCAACTGATAGGATGATAATAAAGGTAACTTGAATGTTTTTAAACGTTAATTTTCAAACAACTTCAAAAGCAAACGATTTTTAACTTGATAATTTGCATCGCATGTAGTTTTTAACAAGTATCGTTTGTTTTCTAAAACTTGTAACAACAAGTAGATTTTCAAGCATGAGTTTTAAAGCAACCATCACACGATTTCAACATCACGTTAAACAGGTGTTTCTAAACTTTTAAATTATAAAAGCGTTTTCCAAGAAAGTTATTAGACAAACTTGTGTTATAGAAATGTTTTCACTCCGTGACATGCCAGATTTGGTCGTGGTGTGTTGACCGGGTTTAGGGTGTTACAGAATGTGAACCTACTGTAGGGTCGATAAGTGCTACTTAGACCCCTAAATGTGTGAAATTGACTGAATGATATCTGTACTGGGCATGTTAATATCTGAATTGAATATATGTACTAAAATTTCTTAATAGTATGTCATCCATTGTGTGTTGCATTGCATTGTGTTGGGGGTTGTTATTCGGAGGAAGTGTAATGAAAGGCTTTAAGCCTAATTTACTGGCAGCTCAGCTGCAAAGTACTGTATTGTCCCGCATTCGGTACCACTTGGAGTGTAGGGATGGGTGGGCTTATTATATCCCCACATGGAGTGTAGGCTTGGACGGAGATGGTGTGTAGAGTCTGGTTGGGTAGGATTTTGCTACTGCATAACTGTTAATGCTACTGCTAAGGCCCTACTGCATTTTTGACAGTGTACTTAGATGGGCTAATGCCCAAACTATCACTGATACTGAAAAGGGCTTAAGCCAAGACTGTTCAACTGTGCAATGTTGATCGTGTCCAAACTAACTATGATAATGGATAAGGCAATTGCACTTGTCGTTTGGTAGTATAGCTATGGCAAGACCGCAAATATCGTATCTTCAAGGACCAAGAGTACTAGTAATTACTATCTTTCTATTATTTAGCCTAAGAATTAAGGGAATTGTTGTTTAATCTAAAACTAACTAATTACTAAGCTAAAGATGCAAAGACACAGAGAATGAATTGGGGAAATACTTTTGGGAAAACCGATTGATTAAGACAATACCTGAGGAAGAATCCACCTAGACTTCACTTGTTATTTAACTCTGAATAAGATGACTTATTCACTTGGCTTAATCCGTAGGATTCCCTAACTTATATTAATACCTCTTTCGAGGCTACCAACGTGTAACACTAGGTTGATTAATTGAAATCTCTTTCTAATTAAAACCCCTAGTGTTGCATTAATTCGATCTATGGACTCCCATATTAGGTTTGACCCTAATCCAACAGATTTTCGTCGTCCTATCTCTAGGAGTGTGATCAACTCGCTTAACTATGCTAGATCTACTCTTAAGTAGGGACTTTTGCTCCACTGCCTAAGCACATCAATACTTGAATCAATATCCTTAAATATCAAAACAAGAATTAAGAACATATAATTAAGAACAAATCAAGTATTTATCATATAGTTCAGAAAACAATAACACGATCCGTCTTAGGTTTCATCCCCCTCTGGTATTTGAGGGGTTTAGTTCATGTTTATAAAAGAATACATCTCAGAAGAAAGTATAAAACAAAACATAAGAAAAACCCTAAAACCCCCTTACGGAAACTGAAGGGAAAATCTTTCGTCTTGAGTATGACTCCGGCTTCTTGAGATGGATCAACTGGCTGTCTTCGAGTAAATCCCACAATTCGGTTCTCTCTGGCTTTGCCCTTCGGCCTCCCCCCTTTAGGTCACACTTACGGTGTTTATATAGGCTTTCGAAATGTCTTTCTTGGCCCCTAAGTAACCTAATCCGAATGGAATTAAAACGAGTCACGGTAGGGATACGCCCGTGTGGCATGGCCGTGTGAATTGAGCCCAGGCCGTGTTTGGGTCTGCAAAAGTGGCAGTACCGTGTGGTTATCTCTAGGCCGTGTGGACTTCTTACTTTGGCCAATTTTCTTTTTTTTTTGGGTCGTTTCTCATTCTTTTCATCCTCCGATGCTCTCCTAAGTATAAAACTTGAAATTAAAGGATTAGGACATCAAATTCCACAATTCAGAGGATAAATCATCCAAAAGTATGCTAAATGTGGGATTAAAATTTGTACATATTACGGTTTATCAAATACCCCACACTTAAGCATTTGCTTGTCCTCAAGCAAAATTCTCAACTCACAATTAAAATGAACTTTCTCAATTCATAATATTCATCAATAGTGTTTCATCATAATTTATGGGTAATTTATACATTGATAATTTAAGTAGAAGGGTCCTAAAGACTCAAACAAACAAAGTCATAATTTTTGTAGCACGAAAACATAGGTGTTTCCCCTTACCTAAATAATCACTTTTAATTCAAAATTGACAAGTGTTGACATCCTCAATGAAGATTCACTCAAATCACTCAAGGTGTTTAAGGTTCAAAATTAAGCACTCAAAAGTCAAACATGAAAAGTTAATTCCATAGGCTTGCATGAAAATCAAATCTCCACCACTAGAGACTGATATGATACACAGATCAAGAGGTCTATTAAGGGTCGTAATGGGGCTTAGGTTAAAGGTGTGGATAAAGGTTGAATTAAAGGGTTAGAATCGAGATTGAATTGACAAATTACTGAGCTAGAAAGGTGAACTAAGACTCGAATAATTACATCAATTGAAATTTTATAACACGAGCTTTTTCTCAAGATGTGGAATTTAAACGTATAAGCTCAATTAACATAGAAATTGTAAATGAATGCATTTATATGAAATTGTAAATGTTCTCATGATTATTGTGGATAATGAATATCTACGTGATGTTATGTATTTGAATTTTGAGATAAGTTTGATATAGTAACTAAGTCCGAGAAGCCCCGTACGAACCTAGGAATAGATAGGATTGGCTAAGTCACGGCAAGACCACATCTGAGACATCGGTATTGATTTGAGATTCGTGAAAGACCCTGTCCGGGACAGTGGCATCGATATCTGATTATGTGTAAGACCACGTCTGGGACGTTGGCATCAATATAAACTTTACGTATAAGACCAAGTCTGGGACGTTGGCATCATTATGATCTTTACGTATAAGATCCTATCCGGGACAGTGGCATCGATATTTGAGTACATGTAAGACCTCGTTTGGGATGATGGTATTGTACTACTATTCTGAGCTTTTGAAATATCCTACTGGATTCCTTATGGTTCAACGAGCAAGTCTGAAATACGAATGACAAATCCGAGCTTTGGTAGATTAAGTAAAGGAATGTTCGATTCAGGTACGTTGATTATACACCAAATGTGTACATAAGGTAAGTGACTATGTGTTTTAATATGATGGATTGAAAATATGTCACATGAAAGCATATAAGAAAAACTATATGTCTATGATTCTTGAATTGATAAATGTGGCAATTTGGCCAATAATATGAATCAAAGTATAAATGTGAGAAATTTACCTTGTAGAAGAAATGTGCCAATGTGGTTATATGTTTACACGCTTTACATATAAAGTTTGTTTGTGTATTGACTTACTAAGCTTTTGGAAAGCTTACTCCGTGTGTGTGTTTAATCTGTTTTATAGGTCGTCAAAGCTACTGAAGGCTCGAGACCGTCTTGGATCATTATCACACTATAGAACTTATTTTGGTACACTTTGATAATGTATAAAGCTAGATATGGCATGTATAGGCTAGTCTTGGTATAAGTTGTAAAGTAAACTAGGCCATGTGATTTGGCTAGATATGTTATGATATATGCTTAAAGAAGTATGATATGTGAAGTTCTTTTGGTATGATTAGTAGATATCTGAAATGGTTTTGAAATGGTAAGTATATAGATGATTTGTGCTTGAGTATAATTGAGATTTGATCATGCAAATTGGTAAATTTGAAAGTGGTTTGAATGATTAGATTGAATGAGTATTGAATGGATTATAGTGTGATTACCTTAGTTGACAAATATGCATGATTTTGTTGGCTATTTAGTATGTTTTGATAGTCATAAATGAATGGAATGGGGTGATATATGTTGATTATAGGTTTGAACCTTATGGGTGGCATTTTGGCCTTGTAGATGGCCTATAATGTCACATGGTTGTGGCACACGGGCGTGCTTAAGACCGTGGGAAAATTGGCAGAATGTGGCCTAAAATCAACATGGACTTAACACGGGCGAGTTTGGTGACCGTGGTGGGGAAGTCAGTATAGGACCACGGCTATGCCACACGGTCGTGTCTGGTGGCCATAGGAACCAAGCCGGTATGTAGGCACGAAAGGACACACGGGGGTGTCTGGAAGCCGTGGAGGGCACACGGTCTCCTCCCACAGGCGTGTCTCCCCTGTATTTTAGAAAAGTTTTAAATTTTCAAGAAATTTCATATGTGTTTCAATTTAGTCCCAACTCGACATCTAAGCACGATTCAGGTCTCGATGACCCGTTTAAGGGACATTAAGTCTAAGAATGATGATTGAATATATGATTTTGTCTGTAAATATTTTTGATCTATCCGATCACGCTCCTAACCTTAATCCAGCGACTGACACGGGATAGGGGTGTTACATTTGATTGGTATCAGAGCTACGGTTTTGCCAATTCTCAGACTAACATAGCGTGTCAGGGTCTAGCTATACATGCCATATATCTGAAATGTGATAGTGTGATGAATCCTGATGTATAAATTGTGATTTTCTTTCAGTAATGGATCTCGAAAGAGCCGTAGCTGATGACGTGAAAAGTAATGCGCCTGCTTCCGCGCAAGGGACAGCGCCCTCTGAATCGAGACCGGCTACGAGCGGTCAAGAGGGAGAAGCTAAACAAGCTTTCTTCCAGATGATGAGTGAGTGGTTCACTCAGTTTGTAAAGAATAACTCAACTGTTTCACAACCCCCGCCCCGGTTAATCCCCCTCAGACTACAGTTGTGCCACCGGTTATGCATCCGAATTTGTTGAATAAGCCTCCTGTTGACAAGATTCGTAAGTATGGGGCCGAAGAATTTCGAGCTACTAAAGATGATGATGCTGAAAAGGCTGAGTTCTGGATTGAAAATACGATCCAGGTATTTGATGAAATGTCTTTGACTCCGGAAGAATGCATAAAGTGTGTGGTATCATTACTCTGAGATGCAGCTTATCAATGGTGGAAAACTTTGATTTCTGTGTTCCGAGAGAGCGAGTTACATGGGATTTCTTTCAGATCGAGTTTCGGAAGAAATATATCAGTGAGAGATTCGTTGATCAGAAAGCAGAAAGAATTTACGGAACTTAAGCGATCTTGAATGATTATTTGAGAATATGAACGAGAATTTGTGAGACTGAGTCAGTATGCTCGAGAATGCGTATCATCTGAAGCTATAATGTGAAAAAGGTTTGAAGATGGCCTTAATGAAGACATTCGTCTGTTAGTTGGGATCTTAGAAATAAAAGAATTCGTTGTACTCGTTGATAGAGCGTGTAAAGCTGAGGCACTCGGGAAAGATAAAAGAAAAGATGAATCTGAAGCCAAAGATGTGAGAAAAAGATTTCAGAGTAGATCATTTCAGTCTGCTCCGAAAGGATTCAAAGATAATCAAATTCGTTTTAGAGATATCGTGGGACATCCAAATAGAAATCAATCAAGACTATAAATGAGTTCTAAAACTCCATCAACTTCAGTGGCCAGTGTTGGTAATGTTCGATCCGAGAGACCTGAATGTAAACATTGTGGAAAAGGCATCCGGGAAGCTGTAGATTAAACTATAGAGCTTGCTTTAGATGTGGATCGCTTGATCATTTTATACGTGATTGCCCTGAGTCTATCGAACCAAAGACTGTTCAGAATTTGAGATCTAATAATGCACCTGGGAGAGGTAGGCCATCGAAGAGTGTCAGAAATGTTAGTTGTAGTCAGAGAACTACGAGAGACAATGTTGTCAGATCCGAAGCTAGAGCGCCAGCCAGAGCGTATGCTATCCGAGCTCGTGAGGAAGCTTTGTCACCAGATGTTATAATGGGTACTTTTACTCTTTATGATACTTCTATGATTGCTTTGATAGACCTTGGTTCTACTCATTCATACATATGCATAAATTTAGTGTTCAGCAAGACTTTGCCTGTAGAGTCTACTGAGTTTACTATAAAAGTACCGAACCCCTTAGGTAAAAGTGTTCTAGTTGACAAAGTATGCAAGAACTGTCCGTTAATGTTTTGAGAAATTTGTTTCCCTACTGATTTGATGCTTTTGCCATTTGATGAGTTTGATATTATTCTGGGTATGGATTGGTTGTTTATGCATGATGCTGTTATGAATTGCAAAAGAAAGACTATGGATTTGAAATGTCCGAATGATGAGATTGTACGAGTTGAATCTAATGACTTGAATGGATTGCCTACTGTGATATCTGTTTTGAAAGCTTAGAGTTGTTTGAATAAGGGTTATGAGGCATATTTTGCTTATGTGATTGATTCGAAAATGTCTGAAAGGAAGATTGAGTCAGTGCCTATTGCCTGTGAGTTTTCTGATGTGTTTCCTGAAGAGTTACCGGGTTTACCTCTGATTCGAGAAGTTGAGTCTGGTATTGGATTGTTACCTGGTACTACACCTATTTCGATAGCTCCGTATAGAATGGCACCAACAGAGTTAAAAGAGTTAAAGTCACAGCTGCAAGAATTGACTGAGAGAGGGTTTGCTAGACCGAGTTTCTCCCCTTGGGGTGCTCCGGTTTTGTTTGTGAAAAAGAAACATGGCACGATAAGGATGTGTATCAATTATCATCAGATGAATAAGGTGACAATAAAGAATAAATACCCGTTGCCCAGAATTGATGATTTATTTGATCAGCTAAAAGGAGCTACGGTGTTTTCAAATATTTACCTAAGATCGGGATACTATCAGTTGAGAGTTAAAGATTTAGACATTCCGAAGACTGCTCTTGATGTTTTTATGGATCTGATGAACAAAATTTTTAGACCGTATCTAGATCGATTTGTTGTCGTATCCATTGATGACATTTTGGTTTATTCGCATGATGAGGCTGAACATGTTGAACATTTGAAAGCTGTTTTGCAAACTTTGAGAGAAAAGCAATTGTATGCGAAATTCAGCAAATGTGTCAGCATCTGTGATTTGAGATGATCCGAGCAAGATTTATGCTATTTTGAATTGGAAACCTCCGAGAAATGTATCTGAAGTCCGCAGTTTACTGGGTTTAGCTGGTTATTACCGCAGATTTGTTAAAGGCTTTTCAACAATAGCTACTCCATTGACTAAATTACTTCAGAAAGATGTCAGATTTGAATGGTCGGATAAATGTCAGAAAAGTTTTGATCGGTTGAAAACTCTGCTAACAGAAGCTCCAGTGTTAGTACAGCCGGAATCGGGTAAAGAATTTGTTGTATACAGTGATGATTCGTTAAATGGTTTAGGATGTGTTTTGATGCAAGAAGGCAAAGTTGTAGCTTATACCTCGAGACAATTAAAGCCTCATGAAAAGAATTATCTGATGCATGACCTTAAGCTAGCTGCAATTGTGTTTGCACTTAAGATTTGGCGTCATTATCTGTACGGTGAGAAATGTCACGTCTTTTCAGATCATAAAAGTATGAAATATCTGATGACTCAGAAAGATTTGAACCTCCGTCAAAGAAGATGGTTAGAGCCGTTAAAAGATTATGAGCTCATGATAGATTATCATCCGGGTAAAGCGAATGTTGTTGCTGATGCTTTGAGTAGAAAATCATTGTTTGCATTATGTGCTTTGAATGCGCAGTTAGATTTGTCTGATGATAGTTCTGTTGTAACACCCCAAACCCGGTCAATATGTTACGACCGAATTTGGATTACTACAGAAGGAGTAGATTTGAAAAACTTTGGAAAACTTCGCGAATTGATAAATCTGTTTGGGGAAATTCAGTTAAGGGCCAAAACTTGTTTTGTTAAAACCAACCTTACTATTATAACCAAGTATATTCTTTTTAATTAATTAAGTTGATTGGATGCTAAAAACAGACTTATTTTGTCAAAACCCCACTTAGAGGAATATTTGAAAGGTGAAAGTTGAAATGAATTTTCTTGAGGTGTTTGATTTCTTTGAAAATACCACCGAAAATGTTTAGAAAATCCCAAGGATTATTTTTTAACTACTTAATATCCGTTTGTCATGGATTTGGAAAACTTCTTGTTACGTTTTTAGGAAAAACCTCGTTTTCAATGATTCAAAGCACAAATAAACACAACTTATAAAAAAATCCCAAATTAAAGTTAAAGCGGCCTTATTACAAATCCAAAACCCAAAAATAAAACAAAATAAGATTAAAGTTTGAGTTTACTAAAGAAACTGCATCGCATGGCCACCTCGAGTCTGTCTCGACCCAAAACCCACCATCTACTGATCACCTGCAAAATTAGCAAAGGGGTGAGTCATCGAGACTCAGTGTGTACATTTCCCCATGTAACGCAATTTGGGCCTTAGCTCACTTAATACAGTTCGTGCTATGTGCATGCAATGCAACCCATCCCAGATCAGCTCTCCATCCAAAACACCCGTGGCATTATGCCACTGTGGTTCATAACCACCGTGGTCCTAGACCACTCGTGACCGTGGTCACTCCTGACAAAGTCACTGTAATATAATCATGGGGCCAACCCGCCGTGGTCATAGACCACCGTGACAATCTCTAGCAATAAAGCATATGTGGGGCCAACCCACTGTGGTCATAGACCACCGAGACAAGTCACTATTATAAGCAATCGTGGTATTAACCACCGTGGTCGTTGACCACTCGTGACAATAGTCAATCATCAGTTTATCTATGGTTTCAACCACCGTGGTACTTAGTCCACTCGTGACTGTAGTCACTGATTCTCCCTCCTCCATCATTCAATCCCGAGCTCATGCTCTTTTCATTGTGCACAATACGTTTGTATGCAATGCAATATATATTAGTGTATATAGTTTATATTTCATACATGCCTAACATCAAAATATACATACAAACATATTAACAGCCACGTCGGTATCGAAGCACTTACCCGACGTCTCCAACCTTTACCCGTAAGGGTAGTTAATCTATCATATCAGTTATTTTGGCTTTTGGCCTTCTTTTAGTTAATAACATAATAACAACAACAATGAAGGCGTGTGAGTAGTACACACCTGGTAACACGCAATACTATGCTTTCTATGTCGACACTCTCGTTAACCGAAACGACGGCTATCTTTCTATCCTTCTCTGAGGCTAGTCCACAACCCGGTGGCCAGTCTCAAACTATCGATACCGCTTGTTTCTTAAACTTAGGAGTCACTACAATGGGTTCGATCCCTTCTTTAGATTGACTAGTAGTTGGATCCATGCAGAGAGTTGATAAGTACTTAAAGAAGAGGACGTGTGGTTAAGACAACAAAAAGGAATTCAAGAAATAGATAACTTGAAATCGGGAAAGTCTCTTATCTCAGAAATCTGAATGGAAGGTAGAGTTCAGAAACCAACAAGCCTTCGGGATTTGAACTACAACTATTTGGCAACCGAGACTTCCCGAAGTAATCATTCCAAAGCATGAAAGAAGTAGAGGGATTAATCGACATCCAACCATCAAAGCCATAATAGCTATTCGGCCAAGACCCCATAGAACCGAAAAGAATAAGAAAGAAGAAAAAGGGAAAGTCTCCCTTACCTTGGACGATAGGACCGAACCGTGGAAAAGACTTTCGACAACCCACAGGGATGCTTCTTGATATCCGATTGATAATGGTAAATAAGAGACACGATTGTCTTGCTACCAGGGTGATTCGGCTATGAGAAAGAAATAGGTTGTGATAGTCAAACAATAGTGATTCAGCTCAAGAGAGAGCAAAGAACACCAAAAAGGGAAGAAGAAATAGAAGAAGAAAGATTTGGCTATGGTGTGAAGAAGTCAAAGCAAATGGGTGAATGTAGGAAGTGATTCTGTCAAGGGAAAGAAGAGTCAAAGGAGATGAAATATTGCTAGAGTTCAGCTAGGAGAAAAGAAGAAAACTTCACTGAAGGTTTGGCTAACACTCCAATGAAAGAAGAAATTGGAAAGAAACAAAAAGAGAGCGTAGTCTTGCGATTGAAGATGTCAAATGCTGAAAATTCACAAATAAGGACTAAGATTGCACCAAAATGCACTAGGGAAATTTGACACCTACTAAGCTTAGACAACCCAAATTGGAAAAATGAAACAAAGGACCTCCCTTCACAAATTTGGCAAACACCCTAGCTTAGCGCCCAAACCAATTCTTTTCCCCTCCCCAAGCTTCCCACAACCGGCCACTACTCCACCAACTTGAAGAATCCCCTGATTTTCTCCCTTTTTCACTCTTCTTCACTCATTCAAACCTTGTTGACTCGTTCAAATTCCCCAAGTCCCTCATGACCATTCATTCAAAATGTTTCACTCATTCTTCCAACAACCTTGAAGAGCCCTTGTCGAAACCACCACTTTAGCTCCCTGAATGCAAAAATTAAAGCACCTAAGTAAGGCTTACAAGACTCGAACCTCCTCCCCCTGCTGCTACACAATGACGCCACTTCTCTGCACCTTAAGTGGCATCCCCTTGCCACCTTGCCACACCACTTCTTGTGTCATCAAACACAATTATTAATTCCTAAGTCCTACCTCAGCTAGTTTCTCCCCTAAAGCGCTTAAAACAAAATTTTCACCAAGGTTCAAGCCTAACCCCGAGCCTTCCCGAGACCCCCAAACACATCAATATGGCAAACAAAACATGTCACCACATAGCAACCTAGAATGTTAGCTAAATTAAAAGCAAAAATTTTGTTCTTACAACAGATATGTGACGCTCAGAAATCGATAATGAATTGCTAATGAAACGTGCTCAGTGTGAACTAAATTTTGAATCTGAATTTCAAACAGTTGGTGATTGTTTGAGGTTCCGGGATCGTATCTGTGTTCTGAGAAACCCAGAGTTTTAATTTTGAATGAAGCACATAATAGTCGTCTATCTGTTCATCCGGGAAGTACGAAAATGTATCAGGATTTGAAACGACACTACTGGTGGTCTGGTATAAAATGAGACATTTCTGACTTTGTTTCGAAATGTTTAGTCTGTCAGGATGTTAAAGCTGAACATCAAGTACCATCTGGATTGCTTCAACCGATTCTGATTTCAGAGTGGAAATGGGATAGAAAAACCATGGACTTTGTTTCCGGTTTACCTCAGACTCTGAGAAAAAAAGATGTGATATGGGTCGTGGTTGATGGATTAATGAAATCTGCCCATTTTATTCTGGTAAGATCTGACTACTCACTTGACAAATTAGTCGAGCTTTATATTTTCGAGATTGTAAGATTGCACGGGGTACCACTGTCTATTGTATCCGATAGAGATCCGAGGTTTACGTCGAGATTCTTGAAGATATGTTGAGATGTTGTATATTTGAGTTTAATGGTTCGTGGGATCAGTATCTGCCATTGATTGAATTTGCGTATAACAACAGTTTTCAAGCGAGTATCAAAATGGCACCTTATAAAGCTTTGTACGGACGTCAATGTCGTACACCTTTGTATTGGACCGAGCTCAGTGAAAATAAGTTACATGGGGTTGATTTCATAAAAGACTCAGAACAGAAAGTGAAACTAATCCGAGATTGTTTGAAAGCAGCATCTGATCGTCAGAAGTCTTATGCAGACTTGAAACGTAAAGATATAGAATTTGAAATTGGCAACAAAGTATTTCTGAAAGTGTCTCCATGGAAGAAAGTGCTTCGATTCGGACGTAAAGGCAAATTAAGTCCGAGGTTCATCGGACCGTATAAGATCATTGAACGTGTTGGGCTTGTTGCATATAAATTAAAGTTGCCTTCTGAACTAGAAAAGATACACAACGTATTTCATGTTTTGATGCTTCGTAGATATTGATCCGATTCGTCACATGTGATTGCCCCATTTGAAATTGAAATCTAATCTGATATGACATATGAAGAGGAACCGACCCGTATCTTAGCTCGTGAAGTGAAAGAGTTGAGAAGTAAGAAAATTCGTTAGTAAAAGTACTATGGAATCGACATGGGATTGAAGAGGCTACTTGGGAGCCTGAAGATTCAGTGAGACAACAATATCCAAACTTGTTTAACGGTAAGATTTTTGGGGACGAAAATCCCTAAGGGGGGAGAATTGTAACAGTCTAGTTTATACCATAGTCGAAACAGTGGTTTCGGGACCACAAATCTGAGTCTGTATAATATTTTAATATTATTTTATGTGCCGTTGATATGTGACTAAGCATGTGGTAAATTTCAGTGAGCTAATGTGTCTGTCTGTGTGTTTAATTTGACAAAAGGATTTATTTGCATAAAAATGTAAAATTTACTTGCTATTTGTTTAAGCACCTATTTGTTGTGGCTTTTAAATGTTTGAGGCTTTAGTAGGCAGATATGCCAATCTATGGATAGTGGATGGACAAAGGTCAATTATATCCTTGATTTATTTATATGTTTCTTATTATTATGAAAGGTTAGTTTAGTAAATAGATAAATATTATGTTTATAACATAATAAAACATGAAAAATGGGCATGAATCATTCATCTTTCCACTAAATTTTAGAAAGAAAAGAAAGAATAAAAGCTTTCAAATTTTTGGCACTTCTAAGCTTGAATTCAAGGTATGTTTTTGATTAGTTTTTGATAATTTCTACGTTTTTGTAATCGTTGCTTTGAGAGCTATCAAACCCATGTTTCAATTTAATGAATTGATGATGTTTCTGCGACATGCCATTGATGATTTGTTAAGCTTTTTGATGATTTTTGGTGTTAAATGAAAGATATGAGCTAGATGAACATGTTTTGTTATTGAAGTTTTGATGAATTTAGCTAAACAGGGCTAAATTGAGAAAATGGTAAATTGAGGGACTAAATTGTGAATTTGATGAAAAATATGGGCTTGTATGTGATGTGTATATATTCGGCTAAGCATGTGTATAAGTGGATTTTGTGAATTTGATGTTTTGAGAAAAATGGACTAAATTGATAAAGTGTGCAAATATGAGGGTTAATTTGTAAATAGCCCTAAATGAGTATCCTTGGATTGACTTGAATGAATTAGTGAATAAAAGGGTTAATTCTGAATATGTTTAGATCAAGAACCGAGGAAAACAAATTTAGATCGTGGGAAGGTGAAAGTAAACGAATAGCCATTTCTATTCTGATAAATCGAATTCGAGGTAAGTCACTATACAAATAAATGCTTTTATATGAAATTGTAAATGTTCTCATGATTATTGTGGATAATGAATATCTATGTGATGTTATGTATTTGAATTTTGAGATAAGTTCGATATAGTAACTAAGTCCAAGAAGCCCCGTACGAACCTAGGAATAGATAGGATTGGCTAAGTCACGTCATAGATATCTGTTCTGTTTTTATCATGTAAGACCACGTCTGGGACGTCGGCATTAATTTGAGATTCGTGTAAGACCCTATCCGGGACATTGGCATCGATATCTGATTATGTGTAAGACCACGTCTGGGACGTCGGCATCAATATAAGCTTTACGTATAAGACCAAGTCTGGGACGTTGGCATCATTATGATCTTTACGTGTAAGACCCTGTCTGGGACAGTGGCATCGATATCTGAGTACATGTCATCTGGGATGATGGCATTGTACTAATATTCTGAGCTTTTGAAATATCCTACTAGATTCCTTATGGTTCAACGGGCAAGTCTGAAATACAAATGACAAATCCGAGCTTTGATAGATTAAGTAAAGGAATGTCCGATTCAGGTACGTTGATTATACACCAAATGTGTATATAAGGTAAGTGACTATGTGTTTTACTATGATGGAATGAAAATATGTCACATGAAAGCATATAAGAAAAACTATGTGTCTATGATTCTTGAATTGATAAATGTGGCAATTTGGCCAAGAATATGAATCAAAGTATAGATGTGAGAAATTTACCTTGTAGAAGAAATGTGCCAATGTGGTTATATGTTTACAGGCTTTACATATCAAGTTTGTTTGTTTATTGACTTACTAAGCTTTTGGAAAGCTTACTTTATGTGTGTGTTTAATCTGTTCTATAGGTCGTCAAAGTTACTGAAGGCTCGGGACCGTCTTGGATCATCATCACACTATAGAACTTATTTTGGTACACTTTGATAATGTATAAAGCTAGATATGGCATGTATAGGCTAGTCTTTGTATAAATTGTAAAGTGAACTAGGCCATGTTATTTGGCTAGATATGTTTTGATATATGCTTAAAGAAGTATGATATGCGAAGTTGTTTTGGTATGATTAGTAGATATTTGAAATGGTTTTGAAATGGTTAGTATAGATGATTTGTGCTTGAGCATAATTGAGATTTGATCATGCAAATTGGTAAATTTGAAATTGGTTTGAATGATTAGATTGAATGACTATTGAATGGATTATAGTGTGATTACCTTAGTTGACAAATATGCATGATTTGGTTGGCTATTTGGTATGTTTTGATAGTCATAGATGAATGAAATGGGGTGATATATGTTGATTATAGGTTTGACCCTTATGGGTAGCATTTTGGCCTTGTAGATGGCCTATAATGTCACACGGTTGTGGCACACGGGCGTGCCTATGACCGTGGGAAAATTGGTAGAATGTGGCCTAAATTCAACACGGCCTTAACACGGGCGTGTTTGGTGACCGTGGTGGGGAAGTCAGTATAGGACCACCACTATGCCACACGGTCGTGTCTGGTGGTCGTGGGAACCAGGTCAGTATGTAGGGACGAAAAGACACACGGGGGTGTCTGGAAGCCGTGGAGGGCACACGGTCTCCTCCGACAGGCGTGTCTCCCCTGTATTTTAGAAAAGTTTTAAATTTTCAAGAAATTTCATATGTGTTTCAGTTTAGTCCCGACTCGACGTCTAAACACGATTCAAGTCTCGAGGACCCGTTTAAGGGACATTAAGTCTGAGAATGATGATTGAATGTATGATTTTTTCTGCAAATATTTTCGATCTGTCCGGTAATGCTCCTAACCTTAATCCGGGGACTGACACGGGATAGGGGTGTTACACATGTACCAAGCCGTGTGTCACACACGCCGTGTGTCTACCCATGTGGACAATGTAACACCCCAAACCCGACCTAGACGTTACGATCAAATTTGACGTGTCACGTCGAAGTGATTTCCGAAATTTGGACTTGTTGATAAAAATCTGAAACCAGCTTATCAAAATAATTTCCATATTTATTACCATTGATTTCTTAAACTAAATGAAACCGCGAAAGCTTCTCTAACTAAAAACATTGAAGTTTAAAAATGCGTGTTTTTCTTGAAAAACAGTTGTGATTTTGAAAACTCTTTTGTGTCTGTTTGGTAGTTTAAAACAAGAAATCAAAGCCCAATTAAAACTTAAATCCATCGATGGCCTTATTACATAATTAATAGCCCAATATGAAAATTAAAATTAAATAACTAAGTCTAAAGCAGAACATCAGTGATCATGTGGCCACCTCTGAGTCCCTCGCAGCTCCAAATTGTCTAAGGCTAAGGATTACCTGTACAGTTAAAAAGAAAGGGTGAGTTTTAGAAAACTCAGTGTGTAATCCCCTATCGATCGATCGAGAATGATATATGCAAAGAATCCAGGCCTAAGCCGTATGCGAGAATAAGATGCGGTGTGGGCCTTAGCCCATTACAATAACAGTGTAGGCCTAAGCCCAATACAGTGTCAGTGTGGTGCAACTATGCAACCTACCCCAATCCAGCCAACACACGACCCGTACCAACCAACACACCATATGGGGGTAAAATCGACCCACCCTGCCAGCACACCAATATCACAGCATACCTGCTAGTAATAATAACACAGCAGAGCTGCCAGTAACAGAATATATGGCAACGCCACCAGTAACAATGAATGTGGCAGAGCCACCAGTACAGTACTTCCTCCATATCGGAATCCCAATCCCATGCAGTATGTCATGTAACACCCCTTACCCGTGTCTAAAGCCGGAACTGGGTTTAAGTGTAACACCCCTGACCCGACCTAGAAGTTAGGCCCGAATCTGGCGTGTCACATCAAAGGCATATTTTAAAACGATTTTGCTAAGTTAAATTTTAGGGCCCAAAACCCATGAGTCTTGTTAAGTAAAGATAAAATCCCATTTTATAGCTTTAAGTATTTCGGAAACCAAGTTTAAGCATAAGAAATTTACTTAATTTTTATCATTAAGTAAACAGTTAAAACATCAAAACCCAAAATTTAAAATCAAATCAAAGTACAAAGCCTTATTATATCCAACGAAAAGTAAAGCAACTAAAACCATGTCCTTTGAAACAAATAAAAAAATAAAAATTTAAACATCTTGTAGTGGCCATCTCCGTGTCCTCTCCCACGTCGAGTCGTTTACTAAGGATTACCTGAAACATTAAATAAAGGGTGTGAGTTTCGAAACTCAGTGTGTACAACCCTTGGCAATCAAATGAACATACAAATATTCACATTGGGCCTAAGCCCTATCGAAATCGGTGGTCTTGGGCCTTAACCCACAATGGCCTCATATCATATCATATACAAGACAAGGTAATGCAAAACCCTCCCCAAAAATCCATCCGCTACACACCATTTCCCTTCCAACCCTACACACCTGTGGGGGTTTCTAAATCGACCCACCCATCCTCTATACACCAAAGGTAGCACTCACAGCAGCACTACTCAACGTTGCAGCAAAGCTGATAATCATATAATGGGCTTAAAGCAACCGGTGGATCCATGGTTGTCAAGCAACTATGCGATTGTAACAATCTAGTTTATACCCTAGTCAGAATAGTGGTTTCAGAACCACAAATCCGGGTCATTAAAATATTTTAATATTATTTTTATGTCCTAAATATGTGATTAAGCATGTGCTAAATTTTCGTAAGTTAATTTGTCCTTCCGTGTGTTTAATTTTACAGAAGGATTGAATTGCATTAAATGTGAAAGTTGCTCGCTATTTGTTAAAGTATCAATGTGTTGTGGCTTTGCTAAGATGGAGGCCTTATGTTGTTATTATACCAAATTATAGATAATGGATGGATGAAAGTCTTAAATGTCCATATTGCATAATTGTTTTAATTATATGTATGAAGGATATTTCAGTAAATGAATTATTAGCATTAGATTAATAAAACAAAAGATGAGTGTTCATCTTTTATTTTCTCTTCTTTGGACCGAAAATACAAAGAAAAGAAAGTGGTTAGGAGCTTTCTAATGTTCGGCTACTATCAAGCTTAATTCAAGGTATGTTTTTAATTGGTTTTTAATAATTTCTACGTTTTTGTAATCGTTGCTTTGAGAGCTACAAAACCCATGTATTAATTTTGAGAATTGATGATGTTTTTGAGATGGGCATTTGATGAACTCATGTGATTTATGATGTTTTATGGTGTTAAATGAAATATTTGAGCTAGATGAATATACTTTGTTCTTGAATTTTTGATGAATTTAGCTAATTAGGGCTAAATTGAGAAAATATTATTTTGGAGGACTAATTTGTGAATTTGATTAAAAATATGGACTTATATAGTCCCTAGGGAGATTCGGCTATGCATGTGTATGAACAAATTTTGTGAATTTGATGTTTTGAGAAAAATAGACTAAATCGATAAATTGTGCAAATATGAGGGTTAATTTGCAAATAGCTCTAAATGTGTGTCCTTAGATTGAATTGAACAAGTTAGTGATCCGTTAAATCGAATCTGAGGTAAGTCATTATGCAAATAAACGTATTCGTATGGAATTATGTATGTTCTTATGACTATTTTTATCAATGAATACTTATGATATGTTCTATCCATGAATTCCGAGATAAGGATTACTTAGTGACAATATCCGAGAAGTCCCGTACAGACCTAGGAATAGATAGGATTAGCTATGTCATGACATAGGTATCTGTTCTATTTTTATCATGTAAGACCACATCTGGGATGTTGGCATTGATTTGATATTTCGTGTAAGACGACGTCTGGGACGTTGGCATCGATATGCGCTTTACGTGTAAGGCCACGTCTGGGACGTTGGCATCGATATGAGCTCTACGTGTAAGACAATGTCTAGGACATCGGCATCGTATTGATTCGTGTAAGACCCTGTCTGGGATAGTGGCATCGATATCTGAGTGCATATAAGACCTTGTCTGGGACGTTGGCATTGTATGACTATTTTGAGCTTTCTGTGTATCCTACTAGATTCCTAACGGTTCAACAGGCAAGTCTGTGATACGAATTGCAAATCCGAGCATTGATCAATTAAATGAAAAATCATCCGTTTTAGGTATGTTTGGTATATACACAAAGTGTGTATGAAAAGGTAAGTACTTATGTGATTTTGATTTGAAGAAATGTATGATTAAATGTGAGTTTGTGAATAAGATACAAGTATGGTTATGAAAGAGATATAAATATATGTGTGAAGCTTGAATTGATGAATGTGGCAAATGTGTCCAAAAAGTATGGACCAAAGCATATATGTACTCAATTTGGGTTTGAATATGAAATGTGCCTTTGTTTCTACAAGCTTATATGTTTTACATATTATGTTTATTTTTGTATAAGACTTACTAAGCTTTTGGAAAGCTTACTTTGTGTGTGTGATTTCTCTGTTTTTTTAGGTCGTCAAAGCTACTGAAGGCTCGGGACCGTCGAGGATCATCATCACACTACTTAACTGATTTTGGTACCTTTTTGAAATGTGAATAGCTAGATATGGCATGTATACACTAGATATTTGGATGGTTGTAAGATGATATTTTGCCATGATGAATATGTTATGTGGTATATGTTTTGGTTTGTTTAGATGACATTAAAAGTGGTAAAACTTTGGGTAAGCATTTGGATGAATTACACTTGTATTATCTATGTTTTAGTCTTGTAATTTGTCATGGTTGAAAGGGGTATTGAATGTATTGATAGAATGGTTGTTTTGGTATGTTATTGGTTGTTAAATATGCATGAGAAGTGTTGGTAAATGTTGCATGTAGGTATGACCCAAGTGGTTGGCATTTTGGCCTTGAAAATGGCCTATAATGTCACACGGGTGTGGCACACGGGCGTGCCTAGTGACCGTGGGGCTAAGTCAGTACCTAGCATAAGAGTACACGACCTTGGCACATGTACGTGCCTAGTAGCCGTGTGATTTTGACAGGATACTCCACGGCCAAGGTACACAGGCGTGCTTGGTGCCGGTGGGAGTATAGTCAGTTTTGACCATAAGGAGGACACACGAGTGCGTCTAGCAGCCGTGGGAGGCACATGACCTACCCACACGGACGTGTAACCCCTGAAACTTAGAAAATTTTTAAATTTTCTGAGAATTTTGTATGTGTTCCGATTTAGTCCTGACCATATTTTTGAACATGCTTAAGGTCTCGATGACCGCAATAAGGGACACTATGATTATATTTGATGTGATACTTGCTGAATTATCTGTTTACATTTTCGATCGTTCGGTAACGCCTTTAACCTAGTGGCTAAAGTGAACAGACACTATGTACTAGGTAGGATTTTAAAGAATAGGAGGTGGGCCGCTAGGGCTTCTTAAGTATCAAGCTCTTCCTAGATCCAATCCTAGACATACATATGCCCGTTACTGCACTCTAACCTAGCGACTTGTCCACGGACGTGTTTAATTATTAGAAAGTCTTATGCGGTTTAAGAGTTGTTCAGTACTAAGCCTAAAGTCCATAAAACCCTAGCATACTAGTCTATGTCCCCATAAAGCCCATCAAACCCATTTTACGTTCATATAACCCACAATGGCCACGTCACATCTTTATGGCCCATTAGGCCCAAATCTCAGTCATATGGCCCATTAGGCCCAAAACAATTCAAATCAAGTAACATGCTTGCTTAACCCAATTCATATAATCAAATTAATCCATTTTATCAAACTTAGCCTCAGGGCCTACCGGGCCCATTTAGCCACTTTCGGCTTTCTAGCATTGCCGAAATCATGTGTGTGTGTAGTGTTTGTACACACCTGGATACCGTGACGTGCTATTCTATCCTTAGCATTGATCCTACAACCAACCAACCTTCAATCAACCACTCATACTTAATCAAAATATTTACTCGAAAGCCGAAACCTTACCGTAACCTTACCGTAACCTTACCGTGTGCCACCGGGTTCTAATGGCCCTTCCTTCGCTACTAATCACAAGTGTTCCCTAGATCTGCACTCACATATACACCATCAAAATTCGGGTGACTCGTAATCCACACAAGTCATCCACACATTCTGCCATTCACTTCAACCATAATCGAGTTGAGTATCCTTACCCTCGCTAATGATCCTACCATGCTTGCGATCTCCGATCCTTACCCTTGTTAATACAAGATCACCGATAATGAAAAATTAGATCGCCGTTCGGCTTTTAACAAAACATACTAAGGGGAGTTAATAGAATACTTACCGAATCTAACTAACAAACGAGATTTGGCTTTTAACCTTGACTTAGAGTAGCTACCAACTGATATAGAGAAAAACAACAAAGATTCGACACTAATGGGGATTTCTGCAAGGAAGGATAATGGTAATTTGGCAAAGAAGAGAATTTGGTTATAGGGGAATTTGGCTTTCAGAGAAGGAAGAAGAACACAACTCTAATAGGAATTTCGGCAAAAAGAATGATGGTTTTTCTTTTCGCCAAATGAAAGAATTCCACTGAGGGGGAGAAAAGAAAGAAATAACAGAACCCAAGGAACCATTCAATGAATTCGGCACCACCTTTTTATAGCCAAAGCTGAATCCTACCTTCCCTCCACAATCCCATTCAGCACCAACTCATCCCTCTCCTCATCTCCTGACTTTTCTCCCTGATAACACCTTAATCTTATCCGAAATTTCCTCCACATCCAACACACCTGTTTACTTCAAACTCTCCACAGCAAGAGTTCAAAACCAATACAACTCTGTCTTCCACACAGTAAAATAAACACTCCAAAAAATACCACTCCTAAGCCTCGAACCTTGGACCTCTTCAACTTACAACACGCCACCTTATAGCTCCCAAGTGACGCCACTTATGTAACACCCCTTACCCGAGACCGTTGCCGGAGTCGAGCTCGAGGCATTACTAAATTCAAGTGGCAACATCAACCTGTATGCATTTGGCCTGATACGCTCAATAATCTCGTATGACCCAATAAATCTCGGACTCAACTTGCCCTTACGACCAAATCTAAGTATTTTCTTCCATGGTGAGACTTTCAAAAATACTCGATCACCAATCTAAAACTCTATATCTTTACGGTTCGAATCTGCAAATGATTTCTGTCGATCCGATGCTACTTTCAAACTTTTGCGGATCACTTTTACTTTCTGTTCAGTCTCTTTGATTTAATCAACCCCGTGTATCTTGCTTTCCCTTAGCTCGGTCCAATACAAAGGTGTACGACATTTACGACCGTACAAAGCTTGATAAGGTGCCTTCTTATACTCAATTGAAAACTATTATTGTACGCAAATTCAATCAAAGGCAAGTACCGTTCCCATGTACCCTCAAACTCGAGAACACAACATCTCAACATATAATTGAGTATTTGAATAATACATTCAGATGGACCATCCGTTTGAGGGTGAAAAGCTGTGTTGAAATACAATTTAGTACCTAATACATCTTGTCAATGTAAACCTCGGATCTCTATCTGAAACAATAGAAATAGGTACCCCGTGTAATCGTACAATTTGAGAAATGTACAATTCAGCTAGCTTATCAAGCGAGAAGTATGTACGGACCGGGATAAGTGAGCCGATTTCGTTAACCTATCAACAATAACCCAGATTGTATCTTTCTTGGTCGGTTTCGATGGTAGCCCAGATATGAAATCCGTCATGACTCGATCCCATTTCCATTTGGGTATCATAATTGGGTGAAGTAATCCCGATGGCACTTGATGCTCAGCTTTTACTTATTGACAAATCAAGCATTTCGATACGAAATCTGCAATATCACTTTCATACCATGCCACCAATAATGCTATTTCAGATCATTATACATTTTAGTGCTGTAACACCCCTATCCTGAGTCCGTCGCCGGATTAAGGTTAGGAGCATTACCAAACAGATCGGAATCATTCACAGACAAAATCAAATATTCAATTATCATTCTCAGACATAATGTCCCTTAATCGGATCCTCAGGACCTTAATCATACTTATAAGTCGAGTCGGGACTAAATTGAAACACATATGAAATTCCATGAAAATTTGAAACTTTTCTAAAGTACAGGGGAGACACGCCCGTGGGAGGAGACCGTGTGCCCTCCACGGCTTCTAGACACACCCGTGTCCAACCTTGTTTACTAACTATACCAACACGATTATTAGGCACGCCCGTGTGCCATGGTCGTGTACTTTTAGGCCATATACTGACTTCCCCACCACGGCCACCAAGCACGCCCGTGTCGAGGCCGTGTATTTGCACACCACGGCCAGATGACATACCTGTGTCGAGGCCATGTGATTTTAGGCTGCATCCTGCCAATTTACCCATGGTCTAAGGCACACCCGTGTGCCACAATCGTGTGACATTATAGGCCATTTAGAAGGCCAAAATGGCAACCAAAAAGGTTCATACCTATAAGCATCATTTACCAACACATATCAAGCATATATTGCAACCAAAAACATACAAATAGCCATCCAAATCATGCACATTTGATCACTAAGATATTCACAACTATACATTAAATTTTCATTCAATATATATACATTCAAAACCAATACTAAACATACCAATTTGCATAACTAAAACTCAATCATACCTATTCACCATTTGTCTATATACTTACCATCTCATAACCATTCCATATATCAACTAATCGTATCATAACAACTTCACATATCACATTCATCTAAGCATGGTACCAAAACATAACTAGCCAAATCACATGGCTAAGTTCACTTTACAAATCATCACAAGAACTAGCCTATACATGCCATATCTAGCTATATACATATCCAAAGTGTACCAAAAGGATATTAGTAGTGTGATGACGATCCTTGACGGTCTCGAGCCTTCAGTAGCTTTGACGACAGATTAAGCACATACAGAGTAAGCTTTTCAAAAGCTTAGTAAGTCGTATACAAATAACATAATTCATTCATAAGTATGGCAATTTGAATTCATTAACATATCCTTAACTCAAACACATAAATGAACTCTTTGTTCAATTGGTTTGCCATTTCTTACAAATCCACACATCCCAAAGACCTCATTGGCTCATACCTCAAACACACATATATCTCAAGGTTCATTTGCATTAATACACATACATACTTACATTCCATGCTTATACAAAGCATATATATATCAACGTACCTGAAACGGATGTACATTCATGTATATGTTCCTAACTCGGAATTTTAATTTGTATAACAGATTTTCCCGTTGAACCATAAAAAATCCAATAGGATACTTCAAAAGCTCAGAATAGTAGTACAATGCCATCATCCCAGACGAGGTCTGACAAGTACTCAAATATCGATGCTACTGTCCCGGACAGGGTCTTACACGAATCAGAACGATGCCAATGTCCCAGACATGATCTTACACATAAAGATCATAATGATGCCAACGTCCTAGACGTGGTCTTATACGTAAAGCTTATATTGATGCAAACGTCCCAGACGTGGTCTTACACATAATCAGATGTCGATGCCACTGTCCCGGACAGGGTCTTACACGAATCTCAAATCAATGCCAACGTCCCAGACGTGGTTTTACATGAATAAACAGAACAGATACCTCTATCAAGATTCATACGAGGCTTCTCAGACTTAGCCAATATACCGAACTTATCTCAGAATTCAATTATAGAATTTCTCATAAACATTCATTATCATCATTTAACATATGAACAATTACAAATGCATATATATTCATTTATTTGTATAGTGACTTACCTCGGATTCGGTTTATCGGAATAGAAAATAGCTACTCGATAACTTTCGCTTTCCGCGATCTAAATCTGTTTTCCTCGGTTCTTGATCTAAACATATTCAGAATTAACCCTTTTATTCACTAGTTCATTCAATTCAATCCAAAGACACACATTTAGGGCAATTTGCAGCTTAGCCCTCACATTTGCACAACTTAGCAATTTAGTCCATTTTTCTCAAAACATCAAATTCACAAAATCTACTTTTACACAAGCTTGGACGAATACATATATATCACATACAAACCCACATTTTTCATCAAATTCACAGATTAGTCCCTCAATTTGTCATTTTCTCAATTTAGCCCGATTAAGCTAAATTCATCAAAACTTCAAGAACAAAACATGTTCATCTACCACCAATCTATCATTTAACATCTTAAAGCATCACAAAGCTCAACATATCAATAATGGCATCTCACACAAACATCATCAATTATCAAATTGAAACATGGGTTTGATAGTAGACGAATCAATGATTACAAAAACATAGAAATTATCAAAAATGGATCAAAAACTTACCTTGAATTAAGGCTTGAAATAGCCGAATATAACAAAGCTAAACCTTTCTTCTTTTTTTTTTTTGTTTTTCAGTGGTGGGAAGATGATGAACATGGCTTATTTTAAGCTTTGTTTTTATTATAGTTAACTTAATTACTAAAGTACAAAAATAACCTTTCATATAAAGATGTATAAAACATAGTTACAAGGTCATTTATGACCTTAGCCATCCATTAACCATGAAAATGGCCAAATTGCCACATAAGTCCTCATATTTAAAAAGCCATAACACATAAGCACTTTAACATATAGCATACAACTTTCACATTCAATGCAATTTCATCCTTTTGCAAATTAAACACACAAATAGATAAATTAACTTACAGAAATTTAACACATGCTAAACCACATATCAACGGCATAGAATATAATATTAAAATATTATAAGGACTCAAATTTGTGGTCCTTAAACCATTGTTCCAACTAGGGTATAAACTGGACTATTACAATTCTCCCCCCTTAGGGATTTTCGTCCCTAAAAATCTTACCGTTAAAGAGATTCAGATATTGTTGTCTCACTGAATCTTCAGGCTCCCACGTAGCCTCTTCTATTCCATGTCGATTCCATAGTACTTTCACTAGCTGAATTTTTTTATTTCTCAACTCTTTCACTTCACGAGCTAGGATACGGATCGGTTCCTCTTCGTATGTCATATCAAATCGGATTTCAATTTCAGATGGGGCAATCACATGTGACGGATCAGATCAGTATTTACGGAGCATTGAAACATGAAATACATTGTGTATCTTTTCTAATTCAAAAGGTAACTTCAATTTATATGCAATAGGCCCGACACGTTCAATGATCTCAAACGGTCCGATGAACCTAAGACTTAATTTGCCTTTACGTCCAAATTGAAGAACTTTCTTCAATGGAGATACTTTCAGAAATACTTTATCGCCAATTTCAAATTTATATCTTTATGTTTCAAGTCTGCATAAGACTTTTGACGATCAGATGCTGCTTTCAAACAATCACGGATCAATTTCACCTTCTGCTCTGAATCTTTTATCAAATCAACTCCATGTAGCTTATTCTCACTGAGTTCAGTCCAGTACAAAGGTGTACGACATTTACGTCCGTAAAGCTTCATATGGTGCCATTTTGATACTCGACTCAAAACTATCATTGTATGCAAATTCAATCAAGGGTAACTACTATTCCCAGGAACCATTAAACTCTAGTATGCAGCATCTTAACATTGCTTCAAGAATCTGAATAATCTGCTCAAATTGGCCATCGGTTTGGGGATAAAAAGCTGTACTAAAGTGCAATTTCGTGCCCAGAGCTTCTTGCAATTTCTTCAAGAATCTCGACGTAAACCTCGGATCTCTATCGAATACAATAGACAGTGGCACCCCGTGCAATCTTACAATCTTGAAAATATAAAGCTCAGCTAATCTGTCAAGCGGATAATCAGATCTTATCAGAATAAAATGGGCAGATTTCGTTAATCTATCAACCACAACCCATATTGCATCTTTCTTTCTCGGAGTCTGAGGTAAACCAAAAACAAAGTTAGAAATGTCTCGTTTCATACCAGACCACCAGTAGTGTCGTTTCAAACCTTGATACATTTTTGTGCTTCCAGGTTGAACAAATAGACGACTGTTATGAGCTTCATTCAAGATCAACTGAACCAACTCTGGATTTCATGGAACACAGATACGATCCCAGAATCTCAAACAATCATAAACAATTTGAAATTCAGATTCAGAATTCGTTTCACATTGATCTCGTTTCAATAAAAATTCATTATCAACTTTCTGAGCATCACATATTTGTTGTACAAATAACGGTTTGGCTTTTAATTTTGCTATCACAAAATTATCATCAGGCAAGTCTAACTGAGCATTGAAAGCGTGTAGTGCATACAATGATTTTCTACTCAAAGCGTCTGCAACAACATTTGCTTTACCCGGATGATAATCTATCACAAGCTTGTAATCTTTCAATAGCTCAAGCCACCTTCTATGACACAGGTTCAAATCTTTCTGGGTCATTAGATATTTCAGACTTTTATGATCTTAAAACACGTGACATTTCTCACCGTACAGATAATGACGCCAAATCTTTAGCGCAAACACAATCGCATCTAACTTAAGGTCGTGCGTCGGATAATTCTTTTCATGAGGCTTCAACTGTCTCGAGGCATAAGCTACTACTTTGCCTTCCTGCATCCAAACACATCCCAGACCATTTAATGATGCATCACTGTACACAACAAATTCTTTACCCGATTCTGGCTGTACTAACACTGGAGCTTCTGTTAATAGAATTTTCAACAGATCAAAACTTTTCTGGCATTTATTTGACCATTCAAATCTAACATCTTTCTGAAGTAATTTAGTCAATGGAGTAACTATTGTCGAAAAGCCTTTCAGAAATCTACGATAATAACCAGCCAAACCCAGAAAACTGCGGACGTCAGATACATTTCTCGAATGTTTCCAATTTAGAATAGCAGAAATCTTGCTCGGATCAACTCGAATCCCAGATGCTGACACAATGTGTCCCAGAAAACTAACCTCGTGCAACCAGAATTCACACTTGCTGAATTCCACATATAATTGCTTTTCTCTCAAAGTTTGTAAAACAACTTTCATATGTTCCGCATGTTCAGCCTCATCACGAGAATAAATTAAAATGTCATCTATGAATACCATAACAAATCGATCTAGGTACGGTCTAAAAATTCTATTCATCAGATCCATAAAAACACAGGAGCATTGGTTAGTCCAAATGGCATAACTAAAAATTTGTAATGCCTGTACCTTATTCTGAAAACAGTCTTCGAAATATCTGAATCTTTAACTCTCAGCTGGTAATATCCCGATCTTAGATCAATCTTGGAAAACACAGTAGCTCCTTTCAACTGATCAAACAATTCATCAATTCTGGGCAACGGATATTTATTCTTTATTGTCACCTTATTCAACTGACGATAATCGATACACATCCTCATTGTGCCATATTTCTTTTTCACAAACAAAACCGGAGCACCCCAACGCGAGAAACTCGATCTAACAAACCCTCTCTCAGTCAATTCTTGCAGCTGTGACTTTAACTCTTTTAACTCTGTTGGTGCCATTCTATACGGAGCTATCGAAATAGGTGTAGTACCAGGCAACAATTCAATACCAAAATCAACTTCTCGAATCGGAGATAAACCCGGTTACTCTTCAGGAAACACATCAGAAAACTCATGACAACAAAAGATCGACTCAATCTTCCTTTCAGACATTTTCGAATCAATCACATAAGCGAAATATGCCTCATAACCCTTATTCAAACAACTCTTAGCTTTCAAAATAGATATCACAGTAGGCAATCCATTCAAATCATTAGACTCAATTCGTACAATCTCATCATTCGAACATCTCAAATCTATAGTCTTTCTTTTACAGTTCACAACAGCATCATGCATAAATAACCAGTCCATACCCAGAATAATATCGAATTCATCAAATGGCAAAAGCATCAGATCAGCAGGGAAAGAGATATCTCGAAACATTAATGGTCAGTTCTTGCATACTTTGTCAACAAAGACAGTTTTACCTAAGGGATTCGATACTTTTATAGCAAACTCAGTAGACTTTATAGGTAAAGTCTTACTGAATACTAAATTCATGCATATATATGAATGCGTAGAACCAGGGTCTATCAAAGCAATCACAGAAGTATCATAAAGAGTAAAAGTACCCGTTATAACATCTGGTGAAGAAGCTTCCTCACGAGCTCGGATAACATACGCTCTGGCTGGCGCTCTAGCTTCGGATCTGACAACGTTCTCTCTCGTAGTTCTCTGACTACAACTAACATTTCTGGCATTTTTTGATGGCTTACCTCTCACAGGTGCATTATCAGATCTCAAATTCTGAACAGTCTCTGGTTCGACAGACTCAGGGCAATCACGTATAAAATGATCAAGCGATCCACATCTAAAGCAAGCTCTGTCGTTTAATTTACAGCTTCCCGGGTGCCTTTTTCCACAATGCTCACGTTCAGGTCTCTCGGATCTAACATTACCAACACTGGCCACTGAAGTTGCTGGAGTTTTATAACTCATTTGTGGTCTAGATTGATTTCTATTAGCATGCCCCATATTATCTCTGGAACGATTCTGGTTATCTCTGAATTTCTTCGAATATGACTGAAATGATTTGCTTGGAAATCTTTTTCTCAGATCACGGGCTTCAGGTTCAACTTTTCTCTTATCTTTCCTGAGTGCCTCAGCTTTGCAAGCTCTGTCAACAAATACAATAAACTCTTTTATTTCCAAAATCCCGACTAACAGATGAATGTCTTCATTAAGGCCATCTTCGAACCTTTTACACATTATAGCTTCAGATGATACACATTCTCGAGCATACTGACTCAGTCTCACAAATTCTTGTTCGTATTCTGAAACAAACATACGACCCTGCTTTAGTTCCAGAAATTCCTTTCATTTCTGATCAACGAATCTCTCACTGATATATTTCTTCTGAAAATTGATCTGAAAAAAATCCCATGTAACTCATTCTCTCGGAACAACAAAAATTAGAGTTTTCCACCATTGATCAGCTGCATCTTGAAGCAAAGACACCACACACTTTATGTATTCATCTGGAGTCAGAGACATTTCATCAAATACTCGGATAGTATTTTCAATCCAAAACTCGGCCTTTTTAGCATCATCATCTTTAGTAGCTCGGAATTCTTCGGCCCCATACTTACGGATTTTGTCAACAGGAAGCTTATTCAACAGATTCGGATGCACAAGCAGTGTGGCACAAATCAGTAGTCCGAGGGGATTAACGGGGCGGGGTTGTGAAATAGTCGACTTATTTTTTACAAACTGAGAGAACCACTCAATCATCATATGGAAGAAAGCTTGTTTAGCTTCGCCCTCTTGACCGCTCGTAGTCGGTCTCGATCCAGAGGGCGTTGTCCCTTGCGCGGGAGCAGGCGCATTACTTTCTACATCGTCAACTACGGCTCTTTCGGGATCCATTACTATACAAAAATCACATTTATACGTTAGGATTCATCACACTATCACAATTCAGATATATGACATGTATAGATAGACTCTGATACGCTATGTTAGTCCAAGAATTGACTAAACCGTAGCTCTGATACCAACCAAACATAACACCCCTATCCCGAGTCCGTCGCCGGATAAAGGTTAGGAGCGTTACAGGACAGATTAGAATCATTCACAGACAAAATCAAATATTCAATCATCATTCTCAGACATAATATCCCTTAATCGGGTCCTCAAGACCTTAATCATACTTATAAGTCGAGTCGGGACTAAATTGAAACACATATGAAATTCCATGAAAATTTGAAACTTTTCTAAAGTACAGGGGAGACACGCCCGTGGGAGGAGACCGTGTGCCCTCCACGGCTTCTAGACACACCCGTGTCCAACCTTGTTTACTAGCTATACCAACACGGTCATTAGGCACGCCCGTGTGCCACGGCCGTGTACTTTTAGGCCATATATTGACTTCCCTACCACGACCACCAAGCACGCCCGTGTCGAGGCCGTGTATTTTTATGTTAGCTACTGACTAGCACACCACGGCTAGATGACACGCCCGTGTCGAGGCAGTGTGATTTTAGGCTGCATGCTGCCAATTTACCCACGATCTAAGACACGCCCGTGTGCCACAACCGTGTGACATTATAGGCCATTTACAAGGCCAAAATGCCAACCAAAAAGGTTCATACCTATAAGCATCATTTACCAACACATATCAAGCATATATGGCAACCAAAAACATACAAATAGCCATCCAAATCATGTACATTTGATCACTAAGATATTCACAACCATACATTAAATTTTCATTTAATATATATACATTCAAAACCAATACTAAACATACCAATTTGCATAACTGAAACTCAATTATACCTATGCACCATTTGTCTATATACTTACCATCTCATAACCATTCCATATATCAACTAATCATATCATAACAACTTCACATATCACATTCATCTAAGCATGGTACCAAAACATAACTAGCCAAATCACATGGCTAAGTTCACTTTACAAATCATCATAAGAACTAGCCTATACATGCCATATCTAGCTATATACATATCCAAAGTGTACCAAAATGATATTAGTAGTGTGATGACGATCCTTGACGATCTCGAGCCTTCAACAGATTTGAAGACAGATTAATCACACACAAAGTAAGCTTTCCAAAAGTTTAGTAAGTCATATACAAATAACTTAACATAATTCATTCATAAGTATGGCAATTTGAATTCATTGACATATCCTTAACTCAAACACATAAATGAACTCTTTGTTCAATTGGTTTGCCATTTCTTACAAATCCACACATCCCAAAGATCTCATTTGCTCATACCTCAAACACACATATATCTCAAGGTTCATTTGCATTAATACACATACATACTTACCTTCCATGCTTATACAAAGCATATATATATATATCAACGTACCTGAAAAGGATGTACATTTATGTATATGTTCCTAACTCGGAGTTGTAATTCGTCTAATAGATTTTCCTGTTGAACCATAAGGAATAAAATAGGATACTTCAAAAGCTCGGAATAGTAGTACAACGCCATGGTCCTAGACGAGGTCTTACAAGTACTCAAATATCGATGCCACAGTCCCGGACAGGGTCTTACACGAATCAGAACGATGCCAATGTCTCAGACCTGGTCTTACACATAAAGGTCATAATGATGCCAACGTCCAAGACGAGGTCTTATACGTAAAGCTGATATTGATGCCAAAGTCCTAGACATGGTCTTACACATAATCAGATACCGATGCCACTGTCCCGGACAGGGTCTTACACGAATCTCAAATCAATGCCAACGTCCCAGACGTGGTCTTACATGAATAAACAGAACAGATACCTCTATCAAGATTCGTACGAGGCTTCTCAGACTTAGTCAATATACCAAACTTATCTCAGAATTCAATTACAGAATTTCTCGTAAACATTCATTATCATCATTTAACATATGAATAATTACAAATGCATATATATTCATTTATTTGTATAGTGACTTACCTCGGATTCGGTTTATCGGAATAGAAAATGGCTACTCGATAACTTTCGCTTTCCTGCGATCTAAATCCAATTTCCTCGGTTCTTGATCTAAACAAATTCAAAATTAACCCTTTTATTCACTAGTTCATTCAGTTCAATCCAAAGACACACATTTAGGGCAATTTGCAGCTTAGCCCTCACATTTGCACAACTTAGCAATTTAGTCCATTTTTCTTAAAACATCAAATTCACAAAATCTACTTTTACACAAGCTTGGCCGAATACATATATATCACATACAAACCCACATTTTTCATCAAATTTACAAATTAGTCCCTCAATTTGTCATTTTCTCAATTTAGCCCTATTAAGCTAAATTCATCAAAACTTCAAGAACAAAACATGTTCATCTACCACCAATCTATCACATAACACCTTAGAGTATCACAAAGCTCAACATATCAACAATGGCATCTCACACAAACATCATCAATTTATCAAATTGAAACAGTGGTTTGATAGTAGACAAAGCAACGATTACAAAAACGTAGAAATTATCAAAAACGGATCAAAAACTTACCCTTAATTAAGGCTTGAAATAGCCGAATATGACAAAGCTAAACCTTTCTTCTTTTCTTTTTGTTTTTCGGTGGTAGGATGATGATGAACATGGCTTATTTTAAGCTTTGTTTTTATTATAGTTAACTTAATTACTAAAGTACAAAAATAACCTTTCATATAAAGATGTATAAAACATAGTTACAAGGTCATTTATGACCTTAGCCATCCATTAACCATGAAAATGGCCAAATTGCCACATAAGTCCTCATATTTAAAAAGCCATAACACATAAGCACTTTAACATATAGCATACAACTTTCACATTCAATGCAATTTCATCATTTTGCAAATTAAACACACAAATAGATAAATTAACTTACGAAAATTTAACACATGCTAAACCACATATCAACGGCACAGAATATAATATTAAAATATTATACGGACTTGGACTTCTTCTAGAATCTCGATGTAAACCTCAGATCTCTATCGGATACAATAGACAATGGCACCCCGTGCAATCTTACAATCTCGTAAATATAAAGCTTAGCTAATCTATCAAGTGGATAATCAGATCTTACCGAAAAAAATGGGCAGATTTCATTAATCTATCAGCCACAACCCATGTTGCATCTTTCTTTCTCGGAGTCTGAGGTAAACCAGAAACAAAGTCAGAAATGTCTCGTTTCATACCGGACCACCAGTACTGTCGTTTCAAATCTTGATACATTTTTGTGCTAGCCGGATGAACAGATAGACGACTGTTATGAGCTTCATTCAAGATCAACTGAACCAACTCTGGATTTCTTGGAACAGAGATACGGTCTCAGAATCTCAAACAATCATCAACAATTTGAAATTCAGATTCAGAATTCATTTCACACTGATCTCATTTCAATAATAATTCATTATCAACTTTCTGAGCATCACATATTTGTTGTACAAACAACGGTTTGGCTTTTAATTCTGCTATCACAGAACTATTATCAGACAAGTCTTACTGAGCATTCAAAGCGTGTAGTGCATACAATGATTTTCTACTCAGAGCATCTGCAGCAACATTTGCTTTACCTGGATGATAATCTATCACAAGCTCGTAATCTTTCAATAGCTCAAGCCACCTTCTCTGATGTAGGTTCAAATCTTTCGGGTCATTCGATATTTTAGACTTTTATGATCTTAAAACACGGAGGTTCAAATCTTTTATGATATTATTTATACCATTTTACACGGAGTAACTATTGTCGAAAAGCCTTTCACAAATCTACGGTAATAACCAGCCAAACCCAGAAAAGTACGGACGCCAGATACATTCAGAATAGCAAAAATCTTGCCCGGATCAACTCAAATCCCAGATACTGACACAATGTGTCCCAGAAAACTAACCTCGTACAACCAGAATTCACATTTGCTGAATTTCGCATACAATTGCTTTTCTCTCAAAGTTTGTAAAACAACTTTCAAATGTTCCGCATGTTCAGCCTCATCACGAGAATAAATTAAAATGTCATCTATGAATACCATAACAAATCGATCAAGGTACGGTCTAAAAATTCTGTTCATCGGATCCATAAAAACAGCAGGAGCATTGGTTAGTCCAAATGGCATAACTAAAAATTCGTAATGCCCGTACCTCATTCTGAAAACAGTCTTCAGAATATCTGAATCTTTAACTCTCAGCTGGTAATATCCCGATCTTAGATCAATCTTGGAAAACACAGTAACTCCTTTCAACTGATCAAACAAGACATCAATTCTGGGCAACAGATATTTATTCTTTGTTGTCACCTTATTCAACTAACGATAATCGATACACATCCTCATCGTGCCATCTTTCTTTTTCACAAACAAAACCGGAGCACTCCAAGGCGAGAAACTCAGTCTAGCAAACCCTCTCTCAATCAATTCTTGCATCTGTGACTTTAACTCTTTTAACTCTGTTGGTACCATTCTATACGGAGCTATCGAAATAGGTGTAGTACCAGGCAACAATTCAATACCAAACTCAACTTCTCAAATCGAAGGTAAACCCAGTAACTCTTCAGGAAACACATCAAAAAACTCACAGACAACAGGCACTGACTCAATCTTCCTTTCAGATATTTTCGAATCAATCACATAAGTGAAATATGCCTCATAACCCTTATTCAAATAACTCTAAGCTTTAAAAACATATATCACAGTAGGCAATCCATTCAAATCATTAGACAAAATTTGTACAATCTTATCATTCAGACATCTCAAATCTATAGTCTTTCTTTTACAGTTCACAACAGCATCATGCATAAATAACCAGTCCATACCAAGAATAATATCAAATTCATTAAATGGCAAGAGCATCAGATCTGCAGGGAAACAGATATCTCGAACATTAATGGACAGTTCTTGCATACTTTGTCAACAAGGACACTTTTACCTAAGAGGTTCTATATTTTATAGCAAACTCAGTAGGCTCTACAGGCAAAGTCTCACTGAATACTAAATTCATGCATATATATGAATGCGTAGAACCAGGTTCTATCAAAGCAATCACAGAAGTATCATAAAGAGTAAAAGTACCCGTTATAACATCTGGTAAAGAAGCTCTCTCACGAGCTCGGATAGCATACGCTCTGGCTGGCGCTCTACGTGTAAGACCACGTCTGGGACGTTAGCATCGATATGCGCTTTACGTGTAAGGCATCGGCATCGTATTGATTCGTGTAAGACCCTATCTGGGATAGTGGCATAGATATCTGAGTGCATATAAGACCTGGTCTGGGACGTTGGCATTGTACGACTATTCTGAGCTTTCTGAGCATCCTACTAGATTCCTAACAGTTCAATGGGCAAGTCTGTGATACGAATTGCATATCTGAGCGATGATCAATTAAGTGACAAATCATTCGTTTCAGGTTGGTATATACACAAAGTGTGTACGAAAAGGTAAGTACTTATGTGATTTTGATTTGAAGAAATGTATGATTAAATATGAGTTTGTGAATGAGATACAAATATGGTTATGAAAGAGATATAAATATATGTGTGAAGCTTGAAGTGATGACTGTGGCAAATGTGGCCAAAAAGTATAGACCAAAGCATATATGTACTCAGTTTGGGTTTGAATATGAAATGTGCCTTTGTTTCAACAAGCTTATATGTTTTACATATTATGTTTTTTTTTTCCATAAGACTTACTAAGCTTTTGGAAAGCTTACTCTGTGTGTGATTTCTCTATTTTTTTTAGGTCGTCAAAGCTACTGAAGGCTTGGGACCATCGAGGATCATCATCGCACTACTTAACTTATTTTGGTACCTTTTTGAAATGTGAATAGCTAGATATGGCATGTCTAAACTAGATATTTGGATGGTTATAAGATGATATTTTGCCATGATGAATATGTTATGTGGTATATGTTTTGGTTTGTTTAGATGACATTAAAAGTGGTAAAACTTTGGGTAAGCATTTGGATGAATTACACTTGTATTATCTATGTTTTAGTCTTGTAATTTGTCATAGTTGAAAGGGGTATTGAATGTATTGATAGAATGGTTGTTTTGGTATGTTATTGGTTGTTAAATATGCATGAGAAGTGTTGGTAAATGTTGCATATAGGTATGACCCAAGTGGGTGGCATTTTGGCCTTGAAAATGGCCTATAATGTCACACGGGTGTGGCACACGGGCGTGCCTAGTGACCGTGGGGCAAAGTCAGTACCTAGCATAAGAGTATACGACCTTGGCACATGTACGTGCCTAGTAGCCGTGTGATTTTGACAGGATAGTCCACGGCCAATGTACACGGGCGTGCTTGGTGGCTGTGGGAGTATAGTCAGTTTCGACCACGAGAAGGACACACGAGTGTGTCTAGCAGCCGTGGGAGGCAGACGACCTACCCACACGGGCATGTAACCCCCTAAAACTTAGAAAATTTTTAAATTTTCTGAGAATTTTTTATGTGTTCCGATTTAGTCCTGACCATATTTTTGAACATGCTTAAGGTCTCGTTGACCGTAATAAAGGACTGTATGATTGTATTTGATGTGATACTTGCTGAATTATCTATTTACATTTTTGATCTGTTCTGTAACGCCTTTAACCCTAGTACGGTGACGGATATGGGTTAGGGGTGTTACAGCGATCCTCAAATCTTCCTCCGTACCATAATTCCCACCCATATGCATCCTAATCAGAATATCATATGAATGCAACATGCACATAAGTAACATCCATAAAACTCATACTCATCACATAGGGGTATTTTCGACATTTCACAACCCAAGGGTATTTTTGTAAATCTACTCTATAGCGGTATTTAGGTAATTTGCAAAACAGAGGTACTTTGGAAATCTTCTAAATCAGGGATATTTTGGTAATTCTACAAATCATGGGTAGTAATTTCACAATTGGAGGCTATTTTAGTGATTTTACAAATCTAAGGATGTTTTGGTAATTTTCAAACTAAGGGTGTTTTCGTAATTTTTACAAATCCAGTGGTATCTGGTCCCTCTCGAGTTTTAGTTATGAACTTTGGCCCATTAACAAGTCCTTGCGGCTAAAGTGAACAGACACTATGTACCAGGTAGGATTCTAGAGAAGAGGAGGTGGGCCGCTAGGGCCTCTTAAGTACCAAGCTCTCCCTAGATCCAATCCTAGAGATACATATGCCCGTTACCACACTCTAACCTAGCGACTTGTCCTCGGACATGTTTAATTATTAGAAAGTCTTATACGGTTTAAGAGTTGTTCAGTACTAAGCCTAAAGTCCATAAAACCATAGTATACTAGTCTACATCCCCATAAAGCCCATCAAACCCATTTCACGTTCATATAACCCGTACTGGCCACGTCACATCTTTATGGCCCACTAGGGCCAAGTTTCAGTCATATGGCCCATTAGGCCCACAACAATTTCAGATCATGTAACATGCTTGTTTAACCCAATTCATATAATTAAATCAAACCATTTTATCAAACTTAGCCTTAGGGCCATCCAGGCCCATTTAGCCACTTTCGGCTTTTCGGCTTTTCGACTTTTCGGCTTTCCCGCATTGCCGAAATCATGTGTGTGCGTAGTGCTTGTACACACCTGGATACCGTGACGTGCTATTCTATCCCTAGCCTTGATCCTACAAACAACCAACCTTCAATCAACCACTCATACTTTAATCAAAATATTACTCAAAAGCTGAAACCTTACCGTAACCTTACCGTTTGCCACCAGGTTCTAATGGGCCTTCCTTCGCTACTAATCACAAGTGTTCCCTAGATCTCACACATACACCATCAAAATTCGGGTTACTCGTAATCCACACAAGTCATCCACATGTTCAGCCATTCACTTCAACCATAATCGAGTTGAGTATCCTTACCCTTGCTAATGATCCTACCACACTTGCGATCTCCGATCCTTACCCTTCGGCCTTTAACAAAACATACTAAGGGGAGTTAACAGAACACTTACTGAATCCAACCTTAGATCCTGCGGCCTAGAAAACTACCAAACAAGATTTGGCTTTTAACCTTGACTGAGAGTAGCTACCAACTGATTTGTGATAAACAAAAACAGCAAAGGTTCGGCACTAATAGGGACTTCGGCAAGGAATGATGATGGTAATTCGACAAAGAAGAGAATTTGGCTATAGAGGAATTTGGCTTTTAGAGAAAGAAGAAGAACACAACTCTAATAGGAATTTCGGTAAAAAGAATGATGGGTTTTCTTTTCGGCAAATGAAAGAATTCGACTGAGGGGGAGAAAAGGAAGAAACAACAGAACCCAAGGAACCCTTCAATGAAATCGGCACCCCCTTTTTATAGCCAAAGCCGAATCCTACCTTCCTCCATAGTCCCATTCGGCATCAACTCCTCCCTCTCCTCATCTCCTGACTTTTCTCCCTGATAACACCTTAATCTTATCCTAAATTTCCTCCACATCCAACACACCTGTTTACTTCAAACTTTCCATGGCAAGAGTTTAAAACCAACACAACTCTGGTCGTCCATACAGTAAACTAATCACTCCACAAAATACCACTCCTAAGCCTCGAACCTTGGAGCTTTTCAGCTTACAACATGCCACCTTATAACTCCCAAGTGACGTCACTTACCACTGGACCACAAGCCCATTTGTGTCCTATTTCTTCTTCATTTATTAAAAGGCCTACTAACTGAAGTCACTGTTCCCTAAGGCTAAAACCAAAACTTCTCCTTTACCCTTACTTGATCCCAGGACATCTCCAATACCTCTAGACACTCCAAATTCATTAATCCCAAAAGCCCATATGTCAATTGTCATTTTTCTCGCTCACCTAAAAAAATTTTCTGAAATCCAAAGCCCGACGCCCAGTAGGCCTAATTCTTCTAGGCCCAAATTCGGGGCGTTACATTAAGGAATTACCTAACTTATCTCACATAAACGTCTCAAATAGGGCTATAAATTAATTTAAAACCCATCACTTGCTCATTCTTGGCCCACGAGGCCCTAAGCATCCCTCCGAGAGGTGTCGAAATCTATCCGAGAACTTTTACGAGCTTGGAGAACTTTTCTTCAAAACAGGGGCCACACGCCCGTGTTGGTCTAGGTACACGCCCGTGTGCCCCTAAGACATGCCCCTGTCTCCCACCCGTGGTCGATCCGGACCAATTTCACACGGCCAAACACACGCTAGTGTCCCTCACCCGGCTTTGACACACCCGTGTCTTAGCCCGTGTGCCAAAACCTTGGCATTCTAACTATGACATCATCATCTCACTATGGTCACACGGCCAAGGCACATGCCCGTGTCCTTAGCCTGTGTGTCGAATTAATGTGGAATTCCATATTTAAGGTGCAGACTTCACACAGCCTGGGCACACGCCCATGTCTTAGGCCGTGCCTCCTACACGGCTAAGACACACGGCCGTGTCTCTGCCTGTGTGGTTACTACAAGGCTTACTGACTTGCAGTTCCAGCATACAAGGGAACATACGGTTGATCCACATGCCCAAAAGGCTGACCGTGTGTCACACACGGCCTAGACATACGCCTGTGTGTCTACCCGCGTGAACAATTAAATGGCTCTGTACCAAGCCCTTTGCCACCCTAAGTTGCACACATACATACTCCAATTCAAGTCAACATAATCTAAAACCCAAAGACACATTCAAGAACTCAATCCAAAACATCAAGGCATACATAAAGGCATATGCTTCATGAAAATCATCTTCATTAAGCAAAAGAATTTGCCAAGTATTGGCCTGACTTACAAGACCATTTACAAAATAACTTTAGTTACATACATATCCAACACTTTGGCTAACAATTACAACTTAACAAAATACTCGAGTCCTATACAATCCATACTCAAAATAAGACTAAATTGTTATACCAAAGTGATGTCGATAGTGTGATTTCCGAACTCCTACATCCACGTTCCTCAAGTTATCTTGCCAATACTACAAGGAGAAAGGCAATGAAAGGGGTAAGCATAAAGCTTAGTAAGTTTGCATGGAAATAAATAGCAACAATAAGCTCGATATATAATCCATCCAAGGCATTAACTAACCATACACAAGTCATAGGCTTCTTGCCATATTTACTTACAATTGCCCTTATTTAGCACATACCGTGCTACACATCGTAATCGTTTGTTCGTGACTCATTCACAAGTACCTGTATTCACTCATTCACATGACTTTAGTACAATTTTCATTTCTACTTCTAAACTTATCTATTCATCCCATTAACCACTAGAGATAGTCAAAGACACATATTAATCATCATTTATTTAGGTACAAAGCCAATGCCACATCCCCGAGGTGATCTTATATGGAGTTACTTCTAAATGCCAATGCCATATCCCGGATACGGTCTTATACGATTCTCATACTCATTAACGAAGCCATATCCCGGATATGGTCTTATACGAGATCTCAACTCGGTGTCGAGGCCATGTCCCAGACATGGTCTTATAAGGGACCTTATCTATTTCATATCTCGATGATAGCATTGTCATATTCAATATAGTCCACTAGGACCTCAACATCTCATTCAACATTAACTACTCAATTTAGTAGAGCATCATGCATCAATATGATACAAAGAATTTTCAATTATGCTAACATAAATGTTGCATTAATCACATACAAACTTACCTCGTTTTCAAAATGAGCCAACTCATCGGTCTAGTCCGAGACTTTGTTCTTTCCCCGATCGAGGCAGAATTCCTCTTACTCTATAATAGCAATTTAGCTCATTTTAATCACTGCATTAATAAAAGCATTTTAATAATCATGCTTAGGCAAAATTACTGCTTTTCCCTTAGACTTTGGCAAAATGACCATTTTGCCCCTAGGCTCAGAAATAAATTCTAATCACATTTCTACCTTCAACAAGCCTAGGTGAACATTTAATACTCGTATAGCTATCATCAAAACTCAACATTTCACATAATTACTACAAATTTGTAACATTTTCTTCAAGGTCCAATTAGGTGTCTTCAAGACAACACATTTCACAAATTTGTAACTAAGACTCATTTTCTTCCATAAAAATGCAGCAAATAACAATGAAAGCTCTCATGGAAACTCTTTAAACATCTCACCATAATGCAAGATAATCCCCACTTTAGAAAGCTTAAGCTCTAGGGATCTCAAAAGTACAATTATCTTCAAGAAAGATCATCAAAATCACTTACTAGGATGGAGGAGAGCTTGCTGAAAATTTTGAGCTTTCAAACCTCTATTTTGCTTGCTAATTTTGGTGGAGAAAGATGGAGTGAAAGATGATATCTTCTCTTTCTTTATTCTAATATTAGCCTTGTCTCCCATAATAGCCTATGGCCGGCTATACTAATCTTGGGGGTCTAATTGCCTTTTAAAGGCCTCCAATTGTCCATCTATGGCTATTTGGTACCTTTAGTCTATAGAATGGAACTTTCACACTTAATGCGATTTAGTCCTTTTTCGCGATTAAACATGAAATCACTAAAATTAAAGTACCAAAATTCTCATGTACATATACTATCATGCTCTGACTCATAAAATGACATGAAAATAAATTTTTCAGATCTCAAATTAGTGATCTCGAGATCTCTGTTCGACTAGCCTCTGAACCGGGCTGCCACATGTCATGTCATAAATAGTTCGTGTATTGTAACACCCCAAACCCAGCCTAGAAGTTAGGCCCAAATCAAGCGTGTCACATTGAAGAGCTTTTCGAAAACCATGCTTTCATTAGAAACCCTTCTTAAAGAACTTAAAACTTTCAGCTATTCAAAACCTCAGATTTCATTTGCTTATTTTCAAAACGTGGTTTATTAGAAATCATTCTTGGAAAACATTATTATCTTTAAAACCTTGTTTGTTGCGGAATGCTTAATTTAAAATAGTTACGGAACGTGATATTTTGAAAAATAATAGTTATTTCCGATAAATCGTGATCTACTTCTAGCAATTATAAAACAATCAATAAAATCCCAAAACTTAAAGTTCAGAAATCTTAAGGCCTTATTACAAAATCTATAACCTAACAAATTAAACTAAAATAAAAATAGGACGTGTACTTTAAAGCAATTGGACGTGTGGTCACCTCCGAGTCCCTCGCAGCTCCGATCCGTCTAAGGCTGAGGATTACCTGCACAGTTAAAAACGGGGTGAGTTTATGAAAACTCAGTGTGTAATCCCCTTACCAGAGTATCATTCAGTATACAGAAGCAATAACCTAAACAGTCTGGGCTGAAGCCCTTTCAACAGTAACAGTATAATACAGATCAGAGCATAAACAGATATGCAACAGTATGAGGATGCATCCCACTCCAGTCCAGCCAACACACCACCCGTACCAACCTTACAATCCATGTGGGGACCAAGTTGACCCACCCAACCCTACACACCAAGAGTGCAACAGCGCTGCCAATATATATATATATATATATATGGTTCTTAAGCCTTCAATAGCGATATTATAATTGGCACGGAGCCATCAGTAACTATATTATGTTTGCAACATAGCCATCAGCGATAGTAATATAATCGGCATACAGCCTTGGGTAAATATGATCGACACAGAGTCATCAATATCTGTTAGGTACATAACCACGGGTAAATATGTTTGGCACAAAGCCATAATCAAGTTGGCACAGAGCCAAGCTCTCCAATAATGCAGGCTTACTACTAATAGCGGTATATGTGGCTGAGCCACTGAAATCAGTATATCGTGGCAGAGCCACTGAATCAGTATAACATGGCATAGCAACCAGTACAGTACTTCCTCCATAAGCATAACCCAACCCAATGCAGTATTTCGTGTATGTCATGCTCAATCATTACACGTGTATGCAAAACGGTCATCCTTAGGAACCATCATTTCAACACATATTAACAGCAAACAGACACACGCCTACAGTCAAGTCAGTTAAACCACAGTTATACAATCACAGTCAAATCATGGCACCAAAATCAGTCTTTTACCCTCAGGGGCAAAATAGTCATTTTACCCTAAAAGGGTATTTCGGTAATCCTACCCTACAGGGGTAATTCGGTAATTCTACTCATAACTAATCCATGTATACAATGCATCTCAAACATAATCAATCATACAATTAACACATACAACACTAGTACTACCACGAGGGTACAACGGTCATTTAATCGGATAGGGGTAAAACGGTCATTTCACCCTTTAAGGGCATCTCGAAAATTTTACCCATCGAGGGTATTTCGGTAACTTTACCCATAGAGGGTATTTCAGTAATTTCACAAACTGAGGTTATTTCGGTAATTTTACAAATCGAGGGTACTTTGGTAATTTTACGAGTCGAGGGTATTTCAGTAATTTTGTAAACCAAGGGTATTTTAGTAATTTTGTAAACTAAGGGTATTACAGTAATTTTGTCAGCCAAGGGTATTTCAGTAATTTTGTCAACCAAGGGTATTTCAGTAATTTTGTCAACCAAGGGTATTACAGTAATTTTGTAAACCAAGGAATTCTAAATAAAGATAACGATGTGATTGGGCCTAGGGCCCATTCTCGACCCAAATGGACCCACAAGCTCATGTGGCCCATTTAGCCCAAATCTAGCCATAGTTAAGATATTCACATAGATCAGTCCAATATCTACTACACAATCATACAATTTATTCATAAGGGCACACGGGCCCATGGGGCCCACTTGGCCCCGTTCGACCCATGTGGCCCAAACAACATCAACCCACAAGAATACTCATGGTGGCATCGACTATCCCGTCAAAGCTCCCACACGTACGCTCGTACGCTCGTGTGGCTACCATCGCCGTGTGACCGGCATTTCGGCATTTGCCGCTCTACAACTAGAGTAGTGCGAAATACACACCTGATAGGAATCGGGAGTTAATCCACGCTCCGAACACTCCTATGCCCAAACGCCCACCAAGGTATGCTTACTCTCCTCATAGATCACTCTATTTAAAGCCAGCTTCTCCCCTTTCCTCTTGCTATCTTTCCGATGTTGGATCCCTCCTCCAGCAGAGTTTAAATCCATCAGAACCACTTGCCGTCCCAACTTAGCGAAATAAATATCCCTTTTTGCTTGCGATGTGATTCGAACTCAGGCTCCCTTGTAACATAATCCACGCTGCTAGCCACTTTACCAACTAGCTCCTTGTTGCCTTAAAACATGTGCAACTAAATATAAGTCTATGGGCCAAAGTCTAAATTCATCTTAAAAGAAAATAAAAAGAATTGCCAGCGCCAAGACTTGAACCTTGGACCCCTTGCTTCTTTGTGTGGCGTCAATCCCTTGTCTCCCATGTGGCGCCATTTGCCACTAGACCAAAACTCTTTTTTCTGTCATTTTTCTCCACATTTTATTCTTAAAGCCTACCTTCTAACACCTAGTGTTTTATTCACCTAAAACCAAAATTTTCCTAAAGCCCAAGTTTGAACCCAGGACTTCATAGAAGCCCCCTAATCTTCCAAAATCACTCGCCTAATAGGTCCAACTTGCATTAATGTCGTTCTCATGTTCTCCGAAAATTTTAAACGCTCCCACGCCCAAGGCCCACTGGGCCCAATTCTATTAGGCCCAAATTCGGGGCGTTACATGTATGGAAAGTGTCCTACTCAGTACAGTCATATAAATATTCATACACTCACCATTCAACCTACCTCTAACGGTAAAATGGTCATTTCCGTCAAGTAGGGGTATAATAGTAATTTTACCTTAAGGGTATTTTGGTCAATTTACATATTTTGGGGTCTCTGTGTAAATAACGACCCCTCCAAAGGTCTACAGTTACTTCGAGTGACACAGATAGTTTAAATGCTCATAACGATGTAAATGGGCCCAAGGCCCATTATTTGGCCCAAGTGGGCCCACATGCTCATGTGGCCCATTTAGCCCAAATTCAGTCACATCCAGGCAAACTATATAGCCCAATCCAGTATTTGCCACTTATCGTGGATTTATTCCGTGTGAGGCCCACGAGCCCATTGGGTCCACATGGCCCATTTTAGCCAAACGAGGCCCATAGAGGCCCAAGAGCACGAGAACGCTCGTGTTGGCCTCTACAGTGTATCGCCCACGATTCATGGGCTTAGTTTACCACACAAGTGATCGCACGTTCATGGGGCCACAAATGCCGAAGTTTCGACTTTTCGGCTTTCGCTGATTCACAGTAGAGAGGGGTGTGATTACACACCTTTTGCACAACGAACAGATTACCCCATGCGCGATCAACCTACAATCAACCCCACACAATCAATCTTTCATCCTTTAGATCATTAGCACTAAAGCCCAAACCGAAATCACCACTTACCTTGACCAAAACTTATGCGATTACTACTCTTAGATCGCTGGTTGAAAACGATCGCACCCTTCTTCTTGATTTACTACGCATAAAACGGATTTCATTAGCAATAATCGTTTAATACAAGGCTTGAATTGATACCCATAGTTCAAAGAATTAGAGTTAGGCTAGATTGGGTATTTGGCCAATACTACCAAATGTCCCTACTTACCCCACAGTATTCGGCTAAAGAGGTATTCGAAGAAGAAGGTAGAGAGGTGTAGAGAAGCAAAGCAATTGACGCTCCATCGATTGTCAGAGACTATCATCCACCGGGTTTCGAAATAACAAAACAAGATTTGTGAAATTCAGTCTATATTGGAAAAGTAGAGAAACAAAAGAGAGGGGAAAAAGGAGATGTGGGATTCGACTTACCACAGTGTTATGAATAGAAGAAGAGATCGTCGCCCACTACCAAACTGACTGGCCCAAAGAGAAAGAAAAAGAGAGTCGGCCACTTAGTCAAAGAGGACAGGAGAACAGTTGAGAAAAGGTAAAGGAGAAAGAAGGGAGAGGAATGAAATTGGCTGAAAGAAAAATAAAAGAGAAGAACCCAAAAGGTACCGAGAGGCACTTCACTTACTAGGTATCGACCAAGGTGACTTACGATGCCAAAACACAAAAGAACAATTCAGCCAGAGAGAAAAAGAAGAAAACAAAATGCCAAAAAGAAAGAACCCGAACAAGGACTATACCTAAAAAGCTTCTCTGCCGAAAATCTGAGTAGCTAGACACCCAATCCGGCACAACTCTTCTCTCACTCAAACTCCTTGATTCTCTCCCCTTATCCCTCCTTGAATCTCTCCATGACTAGTTCAAACACCATTCAAATCTATTCAAACTCCCCTTAGCTACGTTTCAGTCCAACTCTACTTCCTACATAACTCAAGCAGCAAAATAAATACCCATTGCGCAACCTAGGACTTGAACCTTAGCCCTCTCTGTTGCACAACATGCCACCTTGCCACTAGGCCACAAACTCTTTTTGTGTCATAAAACATGCATTAATATTTATAAGGCCTATATGCCAATGTCCAGATTTATTTAAGAGAAAAACTAAAAATTTTGCAAAAGCCAATACTTGAACCCAAGCTTCTCAAACACACCCAAATCACTCAACCACAGAAACAAACAGGTATTTGTGTCAGAACATGCAAAATTAAAGACCCTATATTTTTGGGGCGTTACAGACAAAATAAGGCCATTTCCTAGCCTCATTTTTCAGCCAAAATTTTCCATTTTCCTACACTAACACTTACAAGTATAATCCAACCAATTACAAGTATAATCCGACCATAACATATTTCAAAACATAATATATTAGCCATTCCAATGGCTAAGTTTCATTCATCATTTACACACCATCATTTGATTTTGTTAGCCTATACATGCCATTAACAAAATAAGATTTTCATTTATACCAAAGCCACAGGTTGATAGTGTGATGACTTGCTCCGACCAATTTCCAACCTTCACGAGCTTTGAGCACTATAAAATAGGGAAAATAAAACCTAGTAAGCATATTATTCTTAGTAAGCTCGTATAACAGAAATTTTATAACACCCCTTACCCGTATCTTACACCGGAACTAGGCACGAGGCATTACCAGACTTAACTCACTTGACCATACAACTTAAAATATCTCTTTCACCATCAAAACATTCTCATTAAGGACCTACGAGGCCTTAAGCATGCATACTGTGGGTTCCGGAAACCAATCGGAAACTTTAGTGCACTTAATATTTTTCACCTAAACAAGGGCCACATGCCCGTGTGAAATGGGACACGCCCGTGTGGGCAGGCCGTGTGGTCACACATGCCCATGTCCCTACCCCGTGTAGGATTTATTTTCATTTCCAACCTACAGGGGTTTTCACACGGCCAGACACACGCCCATGTCCTTGGTCCTTGTCCCTCACACAGCCTCGACACACCCGTGTCTTAGCACGTGTGCCAAAACCTTGGCATTCTATTTATGATGTCATCATCTCACTAAGGTCACACGACCAAGGCACACGCCCATGTTCGTGGCGGTGCCTACCACACGGTTGAGACACACGGTCGTGTCTCTACCCGTGTGTTTACTATAAAGTTTAATGACTTGTAAAACTAACATGCAGGGGACACACGACCTGCTCACACACCCATGGGACTGACCGTGCTTAACACACGGCTTAGACACACGCCCGTGTACCTACTCATGTGGACAAGAACAAAGTTAGTTGCCAAGCTCTTTTCACCACCCTAATTCACACATCATAATACCATTCAAGCAATCACTAAGCAACTCAAATGTGCAACATAAACTTCCATAAATAACTTCATATTTTCATTAAATATAAACAATGAGCCATCAACTATGGCTATATACAAAAGAGTTCACCTCTAAAGGAGCCAACACACTATTGGCCAAAATAACAAAACAATTTACCTAGTCTAGCCCCTATACATGCCACTCAAAACACTATGTCTAGGTATACCGAGGTAAGCTGACAGTGTGGGTGATCTTCCAATTATCTTCGTATCCCGATCCGGCTCTTTGACTCTATAAAACAAGGGATAGGAAAAAGAGAGTAAGCTTTAAGCTTATAAAGTTTACATGTAAACAAATAACGTCATAGTATGTGCTAAACAATAAAGAGCGTCACATACTAAGCAAGAACAATCAATATTCCATGATCATACTTACTCATTTCATCTGTTACCACATTCCAACCATAACACAAGCCAAATGCCCACATTATTTAACATACATCCCTATACTTATCACCACATGATCACATGAAACAACACAACATAATTTTCCCCATAAACCATTCATAATACTACCAATCACTCGGTGGTTTTACACTTAGCCAACCATCAATCTTTAATAGGGTTGTATCGCACATAGCCCACCAACAAGAATATTTACGGTTGTAACGCACTTAGCCCACCAAATAATTATATAAACGATGGTATCGCACTCAGCCCATCGTGAATAAGTAATGAGGTGGTATCACACTTAGCCCACCATCAAGAATTATTAAGGTGGTATCGCACACAGCCCACCATTTATTACTACGGTGTTATTTCACATTTACATATCTATTTCTTTCCTTTTTAAATCTGCGTACAACTTTTGTTGGTCTGTAGTAGCTTTGAGACTACTACAGATCACTTTCACTTTTTCCTCGGTCTCTTTAACTAGATTAACCTCATGAATTTGCTTTTCACTAAGCTCGGTCCAATACAAGGGAGACCGACACTTATGTCCGTATAAAGCTTCGTACGGTGCCATCCGTATACTCTACTGATAACTATTGTTGTAGGCAAACTCAACCAAAGATAGATATTTTTCCCAACTACCTCTGAACTCCAACACACAACATCGTAACATATCTTCAAGAACTTGAATCAATCTTTCTTATTGGCTGTCGGTTTGAGCATGGAATACGGTACTAAAATTCAACCTTGTACCTAAGGCTTCCTACAACTTCTTTCGAAACCTCGAAGTAAATCTCAGATCTCTATCCAAGATAATAAATACAAGCACTCCATGTACTCACCACTTCAGCAATATACAACTCGGCCAACTTATCAATGGTATAACCAACACGCACCGGTATAAAGTGAGTTGACTTTGTTAGTCTATCAACAATAACCCACACAACATCTTTCTTTTTCGGAGTCATAGGCAACCCCATCACAAAATCCATGGTGATCCGATCCCACTTCCACTCGGGAACTATTACCGGCTGAAGTAATCCGAATTGTACTAGATGCTTGGCTTTCACTTGCTGACAGATCAAACATCTTGTCATGAACTCAGAGATGTCTCTTTTCATACCCAACCACCAATAAAATTTCTTCAAATCATTATACATTTTCGTGCTACTGGGATGTACTGACAAGTGACCACTATGTGCTTCATGTAAAATTTCCCGGATCAACTCATCATCTTTAGGTACACAAATCCTATCGTGAAACATCAAACAACCATCTGAACTCACTCAAAAGTCAAAATCATTTCCCGATTTGTACTTAGCTCTCTTTGCATATCATTATCATTCTTTTGAGCTTCACAGATTCGCTGAATAAATAGCAGTCCAACCCTCAACTCAGCCAATATAGCACCATCATTAGACAACGCTAAGCTCGTACTCAAGGCCCTCAAAGCATACAGGGATTTTCTACTGAAGGCATCCGCTACTACGTTTGCTTTCACCGGATGATAATCAATTACTAGCTCATAGTCCTTCAATAATTCAAGCCATTGTCGTTGCCGCAAATTTAAATCCTTTTGATCTATCAAGTACTTTAAACTCTTATGATCGATGAAGATTCGGCACTTTTCACCATATAAATAATGATGCCAAATCTTCAAAGCAAAAACGATTGCAGCCAACTCCAAGTCATGAGTCGGATAATTTTTCTCATGCGATTTTAACTGTCTCGAGGCGTAAGCCACCACCTTACCTTCTTGCATCAACACACAACCGAGACAATTTAATGACGCGTCACTGTAGACTACAAACTCTTTCCCGACTCAGGTTGTACTAAAATCGGTGCCTCAGTCAACTATGTTTTTAATCTCTCAAAACTTTATTGACATTTTCCAGTCTATTCAAACTTAACATCTTTATGCAATAGTTTCGTCATCGGGGTAACAATCATGGAGAATCCCTTCACGAATCGTCTGTAGTACCTCGCTAAACCCAAAAAGCGTCTGACTTCCGAAACATTTCTTGGCAGTTTCCACTCCACCATAGCCAAGATCTTACTCGGATGAACTTTAATAGCATCACCCGACACAATGTGTCCTAATAATCCAACCTCCCAAAGCCAGAACTCACTCTTGCTAAATTTAGCATATAACTGGCTGTCTCTTAAAGTCTGCAAAACAATTCTCAGGTGCTCTGCATGGTCACTCTCATCCCGAGAATAAATCAGTATGTCATCTATAAAGACAACTACAAACTTATCCAAATACGATCGGAAGGCACAGTTCATTAAGTCCATAAATATCGCAGGAGCATTCGTTAAACCGAATGGCATGACAAGAAACTCATAATGGCCATACATCGTCCGAAATGTAGTTTTTGGCACATCTTGCTCCTTAACCTTCAACTCGTGATATCTAGACCTTAGGTCTATCTTAGAGAACACCGTAGCTCCCTTCTCTTGATCAAATAACATCTATCCTTGGCAAAGGATACTTATTCTTCACAGTCACTTTGTTGAGCTATTAGTAGTCTATGCACAATCTCATCGACCCATCTTTCTTCTTCACAAAAAGCACCGAAGCACCCCACGGTGAATAGCTCGGTCTTGTTAAACCCTTGTCCATTAACTCTTGCAGCTGAACCTTCAATTGTTTGAACTCCAATGGTGCCATCCTGTATGGAGCAACCGAAATAGGTACAACCCAGAATTAACTCAATCCCAAACTCGACCTCTTTAACTGGAGGCAATCCGGGTAACTCTTCCGGAAACACATCCAAATACTCATATACCACCAGCACTGTTTCAATCTTTACCTCAGACTCTTGAGTATTTAGCACAAAAATGACGTAGGACTCGTATCCTTTTTCTCAAATATTTTTCTGCCACCATGAAAGAAATTATCACCGGTAAACGATCTGACCCACCTGATTCAACCCGAATGACATCTCCCTTTTCACATTTCAATTCAATAAATTTACTACCACAATTCACTAAAGCACTATGAGTAACCAGTCCATACCAATAATCAAGTCATAATCGTCAAACGGTGACAACATAAGATTTGCCGGAAAACAATGACCTCTAATTGTCAAAGGACAATTCCTACACACCTTGTCAACTAACACATGTTTGCCTAACAGGTTTTACACCATTATTACAAATTTCGTAGACTCAACAATCATGCTCATACTAGATGCCAACCTCATGCAAATGTAAGAATGCGTAGACCCCGGATGAATCAAAGTAATAACAAAGGTGTCATGAAGAGAAAAAGTACCCGTTATCACATCTAGAGATGATGCCTCTTTGCGAGCACGAATGGCATAGGTTCTTGCAGGTGCCCGACCCTCCGGTCTCACGGCAGAATCTCGAGACACCCCACCTCTCGGGTTCTTTTGTAATCTACCCCTTGAAGATAAATTGTTGGATCTTATCTTTTACTTCATTTCCTTGTCATCCCTCTCAGGGCAATTTCGGATGAAATGATCGGGGGAACCACACTTATAAAAATTTAAGTTATTCCCCCAACACTCTCCAGTGTGTTGCCTTCCACAACTTGGACACTCCGGTTTGGACTTTGGATTGCCCACATTTGCCATCGAGGTAGTTTGGACTATCGAGCCCGAGTATGTGTTACCTTGATCTGTATACGAATACCCAAGTAACGCAGTCGTCCGAGGGTTTATTACCTTGGACTTCTTTGATTGAGTTTGGTATGATTTAATCATCGGCCTTTTTCTTGCATCTCGGGCCTCATTCACAGCCTTCCTCTTTTCCTTATTTAGTTCTTTAGCTTTACAAGCCTTATCCACCAACATTACAAATTCTTTTAATTCCAAAATCCCAACTAAAAGTCTAACATCCGCATTTAGCCCATCTTCAAACCTCTTGCACAAGATAGCATCTGTTGACACACATTCTTGTGCGTACTTGCTGAGCCTAACAAACTCATGCTCATATTCTGCCACGGTCATTTTTCCTTGCTTTAACTCAAAGAATTCCTTCTGTTTCTGATCCACAAACCTCTGACTTATATACTTCTTTCGGAACTCTTCCAAAAGGAAGTCCTACGTCACTCTCTCCATTGGAACCACCGACCATAGCGATTTTACCAATGGTATGCCGAGTCCCTCAGCAAGGACACGGTGCATTTTAAGCTCTCCTCAGGTGTACAAGAGAGTTCATCAGATACTCTCATTGATTTCTCAAGCCGAACTCCGTCTTCTCAGGATCATCATCTATATTAGCTCTAAACTCCTCGGCCCCTTACTTTTGAATCTTATCTACCGGAGGCTTGGTGATCCTCATTAAATCTATACTGTGAGGAGCTACAGGAACTGCCAAAGGTATAGGAAGGGGTGGAGAAGGTTGAGCATTAGTGTTTGCTCGTACATACTCCGTGTTTCGAGAAAGGCTTCCCAGGCCTCTTCTCATTGACCCCTAGTCTCGGGTCCACTCTCTATAAACATGTTACTAGCTGCGTCATCAGTGGCTCTTCAATCGGGATCCATTTACGATGTAAAAACAAAGTTTAGAATTGTCAAAAGCCACCACACTATCCATATACGCTTATGGCATGTATAGTTAGACTCTAACACACGCTACAGTAATCTGAGAACTGACTAAAGCATAGCTCTGATACCACAAAAATGTAACACCCCTTACCCGTATCTTACGCCAAAACCGGGCATGAGGCATTATCGGATTTAACTAACTTGGTCATACAACTTAAAATATCTCTTTCACCATCAAAACATTCTCATTAAGGACCTACAAGGCCTTAAACATGCATACGGAGGGTTCAGAATCCAACCGGCAACTTTAGTGCACTTAAAATTTTTTCACCTAAACAGAGGCCACACGCTTGTGTTAAATGGGGCACACCAGAGTGGGCAAGCCGTGTGTCACGCCTATGTCCCTATCGTGTGAGATTTATTTTCATTTTGAACCTACAGGGGTTTTCACATGCCCGTGTCCTTGGCCCTTGTCCCTCACACAGCCTCGACACGCCCGTGTCTTAGCCCGTGTGCCAAAACCTTGGCATTCTATTTATGACGTCATCATCTCACTAAGGTCACACGACCAAGGCACATGCCCATGTTCGTGGCCGTGCCTACTACATGGCTGAGACACATGGTCGTGTCTCTGTCCATGTGTTTATTACAAAGCTTATTGACTTGTAAAAATAACATAGAGAGGACACACGGCCTGGTGATACACCCATGGGACTGACTGTATGTCACACACGGCCTAGACACACGCCTGTGTGCCTACCCGTGTGGACAAGAACAAGGCTAATTGCCAAGCTCTTTTCACCACCCTAATTCACACATCATAATACCATTCAAGCAATCACTAAGAAACTCAAATGTGCAACATAAACTACCATGAATAACTTCATCTTTTCATTAAATATAAACAATGAGCCATCAACTATGGTTATATACAAAAGAGTTCACCTCTAAAGGAGGCAACACACTCTTAGCCAAAATAACAAAACAATTTACCTAGTCTAGCCTCTATACATGCCATACTCAAAACACTAGGTCTAGATATACCGAGGTGAGCTAATAGTGTGGGTGATCTTCCAATTTTCTTCTTATCCCGACCCGGCTCTTTGACTCTATAAAATAAGGGAAAAGAAAAGGCGAGTAAGCTTTAAGCTTATTAGGTTTACATGTAAACAAATAACATCATAGTATGTGCTAAACAATAAATAGCGTCACATACTAAGCAAGAAAAATCCACATTTCATGGTCATGCTTAGTCATTTCATCTCTTACCATATTCCAACCATAGCACAAGCCAAATGCCCACATTATTTAACATACATCCCTGCACTTATCACCACATGATCACATGAAACAACACATTATAATTTTCCCAATAAACGATTCATAATACTACCAATCACTCGGTGGTTTTGCACTTAGCCCACCATCAATCTTTAACAGGGTGGTGTAGCACATAATCCACCAATAAGAATACTTACGGTGGTAACGCACTTAGCCCACAAAATAATAATATAAACGATGGTATCGCACTCAGCCCATCGTGAATAAGTAATAAGGTGGTACCGCATTTAGCGCACCATTAAGAATTATTAAGGTGGTATCTCAGATAGCCCACCATTTATTACTACGAATGTTATTTCACATTCACATATCTATTTCGTCATTCGTACGAAAATTATTCAATATCTACCAAGTTCAATCCACTTGAATCATACATGTTCTCAATCATACAGCGCACCAATAAGTAACAACATGTGTAATTAAGATGCATCATTTACACATAAACTTACCTCGGTGCAAAATGTGTTAATTTGCGGTTTAATCCGAAATCTTATGTTTTCCCCGGTCAGGTTAATTCCACATTCTTCTTGATCTTTAACAACAAAATTCACTCATTTAAAACATTTTATGATCATAGTGCATCATAATCTCTACATAGGCAAAAATGACCATTTTACCCTTGTAGTATGGCAAAATTACGATTTTGCCCCTAGGCTCGTAAGTCATTTTTCAACACATTTTCTCATTCAACAAGCCTAGCTGAACATTTATTCCTCTTACAACAACCCACAAATCTAACTATTTTATGCATTTATTACCAATTTACAGCATTTACAACTTAGTCCCATTTAGGTGTTTTCATGACAACACCTTTCACAAAAGTTGTTTCTCATCTCCCCAACATTCATTTTCTTCCATAAAAACTCAGATAACAACATAAACCCTCTAATGTCAAGTCCCTAAACTTTCAACCATTTTTCAAATTAGTCCCCTCATTAGCTAGCTTAAGCTTTGGGGACTCCAAAAGTACAAAAAATTATCAAATAAACCACCAAAATCACTTACTCGCAAGGAGATAACATCAATTATTCATCTTATTTTATACATTTTTATCACATAATTTCCACCAACTTTTACCAACATTTAATATCTTGTCTCCCTAGCCTCTATATGGCCGACCATCACAAATCCAATGGCCTAGTTTCACTTTGAGGACCTATAATTGATATTCTTTGGCTATTAGGCACCTCTACCATTTATAATGGAACTTTCACACTTTATGCGATTTAGTCCTTTTTCACAATTACACATACAATTGCTAAAATTAAAGCACCAAAATTTTCATATAGCCATATATTAATGCCATAACACAATAATTAATACTAAAATAATTTTCCTCAACATCGTATTAGTAGTCCCAAAACCACTATTCTGACTAACCCGGAAATCAGACTGTTACAAAAATAAGCTTACCGTTACATTCAATATTTTAACCATACAAAACATGATTTCCAACTATTTGGTAATTCACCTATTAACACATACTCAACCAACATGTTAGTCATAATATACCAATATGCATAGATGAGCTCATCATGCCATATGCGTATTTTCTCCATTGAATCATTGAATTTCTGAATGATATTTCAAGTAGTAAAGTCGTGGTGTGTAATTCCATTATCCGTCAATTCATATCCAGTAGTACCTTATAGGCATACTCTCGAGCCACATATTACACAGTAGAATTACCAGTCCAGGAAAAATTCTAGCTGTTACATATACTCTAGGGGCTTTGTCGAATTACCAGCCCAGGCCAAATCCTTTATATGACAAAGAATTCCCTATAGAGTTCATTCTGAATTACCAGTCCAGGCTAAATCCAGTCGATTAGGATTACTAGTATAGGCTAAATCCTAATTGAAACATATAATCGAGAGGTTCATTTTGGATTACCCGTCTGGGCTAAATCCATTCTGCAACACATGCAGTTTCATCAGGGAAATAACCTTTTTATCCATCGGAATTCAATATTCAAGGAACTCAACCCTTTTTCAATAATCTTCCAAACATGTATTACTTCGTTCATTACCATATCCATGTAATTCACATACATGATTTCATATAACATAATTGATGTAATATAACATTCAAATCAATACATTTCCATACTCATTTAAGTTATACAAACTTACCTTGATATTTGTTCGTATCTAAAATCTACTAATCTGAAATCTTTTCCTTTCCTCAATTTAGCTCTTTGTTTGGTATTTTCAGATCTATATAAATGAATTTAATCATCAGTTCAATCTATTTCATATTCTATTGAACTGAATTTACAGTCTATGCAAAAATATCATTTTGCCCCTATACTTTTGATTAATTCTAATTTTTTCGCTAGGCTCGGAAATTGAAATTCATGCAATTTAATCCTTATCCCAAGCCTAACCAAAATTCTAATATAACTTTTACAGCACATGTATTCTCAAATTTTCATAATTTTCCATGGGTTTTACCATTTTTCAATTTAGTCCCTAAATTAAATTTTCATCAAATTTCCCTTTGTAAAAGTTGTTTATCTATCAACAACTTTTCATTTTCTACCATAAAATTTTAAATTTCAGCATGTTCATCCATGGAAAATTTTCTATACTTTGATATCTATTCAAATTAACTCCCCAAATAGAGAAATTAAGCTTTCCTGATCTCAAAAATATAAAATTACTAAAAACAGGACATAAAAACTTACCAATTTATGCTTGGAAAGCTTGTTTTCTCTCTCTTAGGGTTTCCATGGATTTTAGGTTGAAGAAGATGATATAAAATGATGATATTTCATTTTAAATTAATTATCATCTTTTTAATTTTTCTATTTCCAATTTAGTCCTTAACCTTTTAACTTTTCCATGGATGATTCACCAAAACTATCTAATTATTTTTCATCAATGGTCTAATTACCATTTAAGGACCTCAAGTTTTGAATTCCATAGCTATTTAATCCTTATAACTACTAGAATTCAAATTTGACATTTTATGCAATTTAGTCCTCTCTATAATTAAGCACCTAATTGATAAAACTTTCTTATCAAAATTCTCATGCAATCTTTTTACCACATTACTAATCATTTCATAATATTAAAATATTTTATCTTTTCGACTCGAATTTGTGGTTACGAAACCACTATTCTTACTTCACTGAAATTGGGCTATTACAATAACAATGATATCAAGAAGATACAATTAAATACAAAGGCTATACAAGCATTTTTGTAATTCGGTGTAATAGATTAAACTAGTTTTCACATTTTCTCAATGGCATACTGATCTCTTGTAATTCGAAGTAGTAGATTAAAGTAGTTTTCGCATTTAAGGAGCTTGAATACAAGACTTTTCGTTATGTTTGAGTTAAGTTTTCTTAGATTCATTAAATTTGCAAATTGAGTCTTTTAATGACCTTAGGGGTAGAATGAGGCCAAAGGGAGAGCTATCGTACTTTGTAAGTGTGCACGAGACCTTTAGAATAAGTACTAAACCGATACTAGTTGCTTTTTTGCAACACGTGACGTTTGATGTTGCAACATAGGGAGTAGAATAGAGAAAGATCAAGACTTTCTTTGATGTTGCGACACAGTCTAAGGGTGTCACGACACACCCCTGGAGATATCCCAAGAGGAGTATATTGACTACTATGTTGCGATACAGATCCTGGTGTGTCATGACATTGACTCTGGACAGGATAAAACACCATCTAAGGGGAATTTTGGTCTGCACAATCAAACTTAAAGCTCCAGGACATCAGCTAACCTAAGGTTAAGGACGATGACCACCTAAAATCTATAAATAGGCTCCGGACGCCATTCCTTTAGCATAGATTCTTTATGTAAAATTTAGTTTAGTAACTCATTCTTAGATTTAGATGTATTTCAGTTATTCTTGTTGATTTCAAGAGATCTGAATTGTGGAAGCATTAAAACTTTGTGGATTCATGAATAATCTCAATGCAATTAGGCTATTTCATTTACTCAATGTTGTCGATTTAATTAGCTTAGGCCTGACAACCCCAAGAAGTCATCCATGAACACCTTCACCGCAAGCCAATCTGGACTGTGAGGTCAAAAGATAAGTAGTTCTTATTAACTCGTTATGTTAGTGGAAGATCGGAAGATCCTACTAGCGACTAGTTGATTGACGAGGAACCCGAAACGATAGTTGATGGAGATTACCAAAGCGAGCTAATCACCCATAATCAAGATTTTATTTATTCTCTCATTTCTATCTATTGAAGTTAATTTCTTTTATGTTACTTTGTCTTCATTATTATAAAAACCCTAAAAATCCTTTATTTTATATTTTCGTACTATTACTAATTTAAAATTACTAATTAGATCTTTTAGTGTTTGGTTAGAATTGATCTGGCACTCGCCTCCCTTGGGTACATCCTCGAAACACTCACGTACTTAGTTGTAAATCTATATTACAAATCGACCCGTGTACTTGTGGAAACCATCTTGCCTTTCTATATTTTATTGCAGTACTCGCAATATGGACGTTAGTATGCCCGAAGGCGGTTAAGTTTTTGGCGCCATTGCCGGGGAGGCAACGTAACTATATTGATTTTGATTTTTGCATTTTAAAAGAGTTGTTAGGAAATTTGTAGGTTATTGTTATGACTATCAAATAATAGTTCTAACATTTGTTTATTTTTTATGAATCCTAAACACCATCAACAAAATAATTAGTCAGCACAAAGTCATGAATGAATTTTATTATATGTGGTTCGATGAAGACTTTGATTTTGACAAAGATATTTATGAAGATGGAGTCTATGAAGATTGGGAGATCTAGGAGAATCAACAATTACTAATGCTTGAATTAAGTCAACTCTGAGGAGAAACCCCAATTCTTCCCCAACATGATAATGACCACGATAATATGCCATTAGAAAGGTACCAAGAGGTGCTAAGTCTGAAATTGAGCAGAGATGAGAATGTCATCATAGACGCTTGCGAAAAAGGAGAACTCTCAGACTATTATCCACTTCAGAAGATAGAAGAATATTCAGACAAATCAAATAGAACTTCAAAAAGAGAAGATATGGAGATACTGGAGGAAATGGGTAATGAATCGAAGAATCAAATTATAACAGCCCGATTTAGGGCCTAGTCGGAATAGTGGTGCGAGACCACAAATCCGAGGTAGAAATGTGAGCTTTAAGGTTTATGAGATGTTTGCATGGTAGTATGAAAGTTTCATGAAGAAATTCTATTAAATTATGATTGAATGGTACATTAGGACTAAATTGAAAAAGTTGCAAAATATGAGATTCTAAAAGCTTTTAGTATGAAATAGCTATGGATTATTAATTAGAGGTCCTTAAATAGCAATTTGCCCAATTTATAATTTTTGGACAAAAATGGACATGAGTTAGTAATTTTTGAAAGTTAAGTAAAAAGGGCATTTTGGTTATTTGGCTAATTAATGATTAAAAAGGATGAAATAAGTCAAAATTCATGTTCATCGTCTTTAAGCTTGGCTGAAAATTTGAAGAAGTCCATAGCTAGGGTTTGCTCAATTTTTCAAGCTCATAGTAAGTGCATCCTAGCCCCGTTTTTAATATTCTTCGTATTTTTGAAGTCCTCGTAACATGATTTAGCTATTTTTATCTAGAGTTTGAGCTAGGATCCATGTTAAAAAATATACCGATGTTTGAAATGCATGTATTTTGATGTTTTATGGAAGATTATGAGAGTTTGTTGTAGAATAAACATCTTTTTCTAAGTGAATTTCATGAAAAATGCTAGTAAGGACTATTTTGTAAAAGTTATGAAAATGGTCATACATTAGAGAAATAGTGAAAATTGATGTAACAACCCGAATTTTGGCATAGTAGAATTGGGCTTATTGGTCCTTGACCAGGGAGAGTTTAAAATTTTTGAGAACAAGAGAACGACACCAATGCAAGTTGGACCTATTAGGTGAGTGATTTTGGAAGGTTAAGGGGCTTCTATGATGTCCCGGGATCAAACTTGGGCTTTAGGAAAATTTTGGTTTTAGGTGAATAAAACCCTAGGAGTTAGTAAGTAGGCTTTAAGAGTAAAATGTGGAGAAAAATGACACAAAAGGAATTGTGGTTTAGTGGCAAATGACGCCACATAGGAGACAAGGGAATGACACCACAAGGAAGCAAGGGGTCCAAGGTTTCGAGTCTTGGCGCTTGTATTTTATTTTGATTTATTTTTTAAGTGAACTTAGACATTGGCCCATAGACTTATATTTAGTTGCGCATGATTTTAGACACAAGAGGAGCTTGTGGCCTAGTGGCTAGCGGCGTGTATTAAGTTACCGGGGAGCCTAAGTTCGAATCCCATCACAAGCAAAAGGGGATATTTATTTTGCTAAGTGGGGACGGCCAGAGTTTGTGTTGGATTTAAACTCTGCTGAAAGAGGGATCCCACATCGAAAAGCTAGCAAGAGGGAAGGTGAGAAGCTGGCTTTAAATAGAGTAATCTATGAGGAGAGTAAGCATACCTGGTTGGCGTTGGACATAGGAGTGGTCGGAGCGCGGATCAATTCTAGATTCCTATCAAGTGTGTATTTTGCCCTACTCTAGCTGTAGAGCGGCAAATGCCGAAATGCCGGTCACACGATAATGGTAGCCACACAAGCGTGTAAGGGAACGTGTGGTAGCTTTGACATGATAGTTGAGGCCACCATGAGTATTCTTGTGGGTTGATGTTGTTTGGGCCACTATGGGCCGAAAGAGGCCAAGTGGGCCCAATGGGCCTGCGAGCCCATATGAATAAATTGTATGATTGTGTAGTAGATAGTGAACTGGTCTATGTGAATCTCATATCTGTGGCTAGATTTGGCCTAAATGGGCCACACGAACGTGTGGGTCCATTTGGGCCGAGAATGGGCTATAAGCCCTTCGCATCGTTATCTCTGCTTAGAATACCTTGGTTTACAGAATTATCAAAATACCCCTGGGTTGTAAAATAACCAAAATACCCTTGGAAGGTAAATTACTGAAATACCCCTGGGTAGAGAATTTACTAAAATACCCTCGAAGGGTAAAATTACCGAACTACCCTCGAGTGGGTGAAAATGACTGTTATACTCTTAATTGTGATTGAATATCGTGTGTATGGTTTTTATTTACACTTTTACACATTGATACATGACATTTTATCATATTGCATGGGGCGGGATAATGATTGAAGAGAAGTGTAGCCTGGTGGCTCTGCCACATACTATTTCAGTGGCCTTGCCACATATTAATATACTATGACTCTGGTGGCTCAGCCACAAATATTGCGATTAGCAGCTTGTTTGCATTATTGGTGTGATTGGCGGGGTGGGTTGACTTGATCCCCACAGGTGACGATTGGTTGGTACGGGGGTGTGATTGGTTGGATTGGGTTGGGCTGCATTTCATTATTACATTACCATGATTATAGGGCTTGGGCCCAAAATGATTCTGTAAGGGCTCGGGCCCAGTTAGTGACTGTTTAGGGGATTACACACTGAGTTCTCGCAACTCACCCCTTTCCCTTAACCTTGCAGGTAATCCCCAACGTTAGAGGATTTGGAGCTGCGGAGGACTCGGTGGTGGCCATACATCGGAGTAGTTTTAACGTAAATCCGGTTTTACTTTATTTATGATTATTTAATTTGGGTTTAATATTATGTAATAAGGCCATTGGGTCCTATTTCCTTTTAAACTTTCATTCCAATTATTTTTAAATTATTAATGATTAAACTCTGGGTTTTCTTAAGACAGTAATAATCGTTTTACAAAATATCACGTTTCTGCAATTTCTTAATCAAACTTCAGTAATAAACAAAGTTTTCAAAAATAATAATATCATATTTACAAGAAAACAATTATAGAAAATCTAAATTTCACAAACAACAAAGTTCAGAGTTTCAAAAGAACACGAAGTTTTTAACGAACGCGTAATTTTTTAAACAACCCTTTTATGTGACATACTAGATCCGATCATAACGACTAGGCCGGGTTCGGGGTGTTACAATTGAATATTGCTATACTTGAGAAAATGAATCAGCTATGCATGAAATACAAGAAAGTTGAATAAAATCACTTTACGAGCCTCAGGGCAAAAGTGTAATTATGAAAAAGTGTAAGGGTAAAATAGTAATTTTGCCAAAGTATGAGTTATGAGTCAATTTAGTCAATGTGAGTATTGAATGAGTTAATTATTATTATAGATCAAGAAAAATGAAGCCCAGATCGAAACCGAGGCAAGAAAAAAGTTGTGGACTAAATTGACTATCTTCTACATTTTGTATATCGAGGTAAGTTTGTATGATTTTTAAGCTTCATGAGTATTTTCATTGAATTGCTTATTATATTGTTACTGTACATTATTTGCATGAACTTGTTTAAATATGTTTAAACAAGGAAATTAATGAGTACATGAAAGTCCCGATCGAAGTGGATTACCAAGGATGCTTAACCTACAACATGAGACAAGAAAACCCGTATAAGACCATGTCAAGACATGGGATCGATAATCAAGCAAAGATGTAACATCGCAAAATTAGGGGTTTGTGGTTTTTTCATATTGCATGTGTTGGGCTTGTTTAGCTAGTTATTTGGGGTTGTCTAGGGGTTCTAAGGAGGCCTGGATTCAAGTTCAAGCCCCGGAAAAATTTTGGTTTTTGGCTCTTTAGTGAAGAGGGCTAACAGAGGAAGGACTTAAGTTTAATTAAGTGTGTTTGCTAACACATGTGAGTAAGTGGCAAGGTGGTGTGGCGTCACAAGGGAAGCATGGAGGAGGGGAGTTCGAATCCCACAAGCTGCAACTGGTGGCTTTTATTTTGTGCTTTGGGAGAAGAGGAAGCAGAGTTGGGATCAAACTCTGCCATGAAGGTTGGAGAATCAGTCAAACACTTTGAATGGGAGGTGGAGAGCAATTTGAGGAGCAAAAAGGGGAGAAAATCATGGGATAGGGGAGAGTGCTAGTGGTGGCCGAATGTGGGAGTGTTGGGGGGAGGTCAAATTTGGCTAGAGAGAAAGTTAGGTACTTTGGGTAGTGGATGGCTGAATTCTCTCTTGGTTTCTCTTCATTTTTCGATTTTGTTTTTTGTTCTTTTCCAAGCATTTCGGGTCACTTTTGTTCCAATCTTCCTTTACTGAAATTTCAACTTCTACTATTATTTTCTTCTCAATTTCTTTCCAAATACTCTTCTTTACTCATTGTTGCCTAAACAATTGTTGGCCAAATTCTTCTTTTGACTTTCTTCTCTAGTATCTGAACCTTGCCTACACCAACATATTTATCTTGTGTTCTCTAATTGGTAAGCCTCTACTCTCACATTCTTCTTTCCTCTTTGCATCATTTTCTTTTCCTTGACGAATGCTACACTCTTACATTCTTTATTTTTCTCTCTCCCCTCTCTGCTTAGCATAAGCCAAAACTCTTCCTTGGGTGTAGACTGAATTCTCTAGCAAAACAACGGGCGTAGGTCATCAACTTTGGTTTTGGTAAGGGTGAAGTTGTTCGATTACCTTTTTAATATGATGCTAATGTTATTCTTGTGACCCCTTTTTTATGAAGTTAGCATCGATTCCCTTCTTCATTGTGGGAGGGCCGAATGTGGGTTGGATGCTAATCTCTTTGGTGTATCAATTGCTTTCTTTTAGGAACTTGTGGTGGTAGCCAAGGAGTAAGGCCGAATATTAGTACTCTGTAAGGGGGATCACGTCTTGTGGTAAGTGATTCTAGTGGTGTAGTAAATTCAGGTTTATGAATTCTTTTGAGAAGTTAAGATTAACTATTGATTATTGTTATCTTAGGGGCAACAAGGAGTAGTTCTTCCGACAAATCCAAATCAGGTGTGTAATCTCGCACCAACGCTGTTGAGAGCATGTATTGCTCTGTGAATCGGCCAAAAGTCGAAAAGTCAGAGAACCAGTAATTGTGACCACTCGACCGTACGAGTGCTCGTAGTGGTAAACTGAGACATGAATAATGGTGGTAGATCGTTGAGAGTGTCATGAGCACTCTCGCGAAATTGAGGCTATAACGGGCCTGATCGAGCCGAAACGGGCTAAATGGGCTCAATGGGTAACGGGCCCACATGGGCAAAATCAATAGAAAAGTATCAAACGATTGATGTGACTACGAATTCTGTGAAAACGAGACCGAAAATGTGCCAAATGGGCCTCACGAGAGTGTGGGCCCGTTTGGGCCTGAAATGGATTTCAGGCCCAAGTGCACTGTAGAGACCCAAAAGGGGTCCCGAGTCGTTCGAGGCGACATTAGGCCTCCGGAAAGGCCGTTAAATGACTAAATTATCGAAATACCCTTGGAGAGTAAAATTATCGAAATACCCCTAGAGGGTAAAATTACCGAAATACCCCTAGAGGGTAAATTACTGAAATGCCCTTAGTGAGCGAATTACCGAAATGCCCTCGACGGGTAGGATTATCGAAATACCCCAAAGGGGTGAAATTGACAGTTATACCATTGATTGTGGATAAACATCGTGTATGTGAATATTTATTTATATTGTTTATACTTTTGATGCATTTCATAAATAACATGTTGCATGGGTTGGGTTTATTGATTGGAGGAAGTGTAGCCTGATGGCTCTGCCACATGCTGTTTTAGTGGCTATGCCACATATTATATTGGTGGCTCTGCCACATACTGTTATAGTGGTTATGCCACATACTATATTGGTGGCTCGGCCACATATACCGCGATTAGCAAATTGATTGCATTATTGGTGCGTTTGGCAGGGTGGGTTGACTTGATCCCCACGTAGTGCGATTGATTGGTATGGGGGTGTGATTGGTTGGATTGGGTTGGGCTGGATATCATTATTTGCATTACCATGATTATAGGGCTTAGGTCTAGATTGATACCGTAAGGGCTCAGGCCCAGATAGTGACCGTTTATGGGATTACACACTGAGTTCTTGTAACTCACCCCCTTTCTCTTAACCTTGCAGGTAATCCCCAGCATTAGAGGATATGGAGCTGCGGAAGATTCGGTGGTGGCCATACATCAGAGTTACCTCTCACGAAACTTAGTAAATCCGGTTTTATTTTATTTTATGATTATTTAATTTGAGGTTAATATTTTGCAATAAGGCCATTGAATTTTATTTTCCTTTTAAACATTCATTTCGGCTATATTAAATTATTAATGATTAAACACTGGGTTTTCTTAAAACGACAATAACCTTTTTCAAAATATCACCTTTCCACAATTCCTTAATTAAACATCAACAAAAAACAAAGTTTTCGAAAATAATAATAACATTTTTACAAGAAAACATTTCAAGAAAATCTTGTATTCACAAGCAAGTTTAGAGTTTCAAAAAGGATAAAAATTTTTTAACAAATGTGTAGCTAAAGTCTAGGTCGGGTTTTGGGTGTTACGAAAGATATCTTGTAAGCCCAAGGCAAGTCTTGGCATTGAAGAGTTACTATGAGATAAAGACCCATGTAAGTCCAAGCCAAGGCATGGCATTGGTGAGTCTCCAAGCAAATATATCGTGTAAGTCCATGACAAGTCATGGCATTGAAAAGCTATCATGAGATAAAGGTCCCATGTAAGTCCAAGACAGCGCATGGCATTAGTGGGTACCAAGGAAAATTTCATGTAAGTCCAAGACAAGGCATGGCATTGGTGACTCTCCAAGCAAAGATATCGTGTAAGTCCATGACAAGTCATGGCATTGAAAAGTTATCATGAGATAAAGGTCCCATGTAAGTCCAAGCCAGGGCATGTCATTAGTGAGTACCAAGGAAGATTTCATGTAAGTCCAAGCCAAGGCATGGCATTGACAAGTTTCACTATGTAAAGATACCAAGTAAGACCATGTCAAGACATGGCAATGGTAAGTTTCCAAGAAAATGCCCAAGGAAGACTTCGTATAAGCCCATGTCAAGAAATGGCATCGACACCAAGTTAAGAGATCCCTTATAAGACCATATCTAGGATATGGCATTGGCATCGAGACACATGTATGATAGATTTAGTATCCTCCGTTATTCCAGTTAATTCATCGGGCAAAAGAGTAAGGAATGAATGGGATAACAAGAAAGTTAAGCATGTAAAGATATTATCAAGTCAATGTTGAATAAGAGTATTCTTTAAGTTAAGAAAGATGAAGTTTGAGTTTGTGCTTACATTAGCAAAGTATGCTAATCTATATGAATTAGTGATATAGGTATCTTGTTTACATTACAAGCATGAGATGAGTAAGTAACATGAAATGAGTATGAATAAGCAAGAGTAAGTAAGCTCTAGCTCTTGAGAATTGTGATGCTATCATTTTATGGTGGATGAGTTATGTTAAGTATTCATATTGCTATATGCATTATATGCAAACTTACTAAGCTAAATGCTTACCTCTTTATTTCCTTATTTCCTTGTAGTCTCGCCAAGCTAACTCGTGGATTATTGACGTTGGAGCTCGGAACACACTATTAATCACTATTTTGCTATAGCCAAGTTGTTTATATTGAGTATGGTATGTATAGGAATCATTTTATTGAAGTTATGTTTAAGATGAAACAAAGTGTTAGCTATCAAGTTTATTATTCTTTTTGTATATGGCTAAAGAGATTGGCCAATACTTACTAAGTATATATATATCTATGTCGATGAATTATGCATTATTATTCATGTTTTGATGAAGTATTTGAGTTGTTGAATTGGGTATATGATTGATATTGATTTCAGGGTGGCAATTGGCTTGGAAAATAGCCTCAAAGTGTCCACATGGGTAGACACACAAGCGTGTGTCTAGGCCGTGTGTGACACATGGTTAACCCACATGGGTGTGTTAATGGGCCATGTGTTCCCTGCATGTTAGTGTTTTAAGTCAGATTAGACCATGAGCTAGCCATACTGGCATGCCTAGGCTGTGTGAGAGGATCAGTGTTCACCACGGGTAGGGAACACGGACGTGTTCCTAGGCCGTGTGACACAAGCAGAATATCCAAGTTATTGTACACGGGGTAGGGACATGGGCGTGTGTGACCACACAACCTGACCCCACAGGCTTGTCCCAGTTCACATGGGCATGTGACCCCTATCTTGATGAATAGTTTTCTAAGTTTGTAAAAGTTTCCGAAGGCGAGTTTAAGGCCTCGTAGGCCCATGAGATGTATGTTATGACTAAGAAAGAGAATTTTTAAATTGAAACAAAATTTTGTAGTCGTAAGTGTATGTTTCAGCATGTCTCGAGTATGGTAATGTCTCGTATCCAGTCCTAGTTTCAGACTCGAGTATGGGGTATTACATTTAGTGGTATCAGAGCTACGATTTAGTCGATTCTAGGACTAACGTAGAATAAGCATGAGTCTAGCTATACATGCCATATGGAAGGATGTTTTTATAATGATAGTGTGACGACTCCTGATGATCTAAATTATGTTTATATATATAGTAATGGATTCCAAAAGAGCTATGGCGGATGATGTAGAAAGTAATGTGCCGACTCCCGCTGAAGGGACGGTGCCTAATGAGAATGAGAATAGACCCACTGCGGTGAGTCAGAGAGGAAGAGAAGAGGAGAAAAGGCTAGAGAAGCCTTCCTCTATATGATGAATACATGGTGCACGGAGTTCGTTCGTACAAACCCGAATGCACAACCTCCTCCACCCCCGCCTATTCCTTAGCCTATCCTAGTAGCCCCTCAAATAGTAGAGGTGGTAAGAGGAGACAAACCTCCGGTTGATAGGATTAGGAAACACGGGGTAGAAGAATTCCGGGCTAGAAAGGATGACGATCCAGAAAAGGCTGAGTTCTGGCTAGAAAATACCATTAGGGTATTTAACGAGCTGTCCTGCACACCCGAGGAGTGCATGAAGTGTATAGTCTCTCTATTAAGAGATTTTGCTTACAAATGGTGGATCACCCTTGTGTCGATGGTACCAAGGGAAAAGATCACATGGGAATTCTTTCAAGAAGAGTTCAGGAAAAAGTATATCAGTCAAAGGTTTACAAATCAGAAAAGAAAGGAATTTCTAGAATTGAAGTAGGGTAAGATGTTAGTGACTGATTATGAGCGTGAGTTTGTAAGACTCAGCAAATACACTAGAGAGTGTGTATCCACCGAAGCCATCATGGGCAAGAGATTTGAAGATGGACTAATTGCTATCCTAGAACTGAAAGAGTTCGTTATGCTAGTAGAGCGAGCTTGTAAAGCGAAGAATTGGTAAAGGAGAAAAGAAAAATTGAAATTGAGTCTCGTGACTCGAGGAAGAGATAGTGGAATAAGTCATTCCAATCCTCATCCAAGAAGCCAATGGATTTCTCCACTCGATCGGCTATGTCCACCGGGTTTTCGAGTAGAAACAATGGTAAATCATATTTGGGGAATAAGGCTCAAACTAGATCAGTCGCTAGTGTTGGGAACATTTGATCTAATAGATCGGAATGCCCACAGTATGGCAGACGTCATCTCGGCAAATACCGGGCACATGAGAATTCTTACTGCAAGTGTGGTTCCCAAGATCACTTTATAAAAGATTAACCTGAGATGATGAAAGAAGAGGAAACTCAGAATACGAGATCTGAGAGTATGATCAGAGGAAGACCACAGCGGAACCCAAGAAGTGGGGTGAGTGGTAAAGGTAACCCCAGAGAGCAGGCTGCGAGACTCGAGGGTAGGACGCTTGCAAGGACTTATCCCATTTGCGCTCGCGAAGAGGCATATTCTCCTGATGTTATTATGGGTACCTTTTCTTTTCATGATACTAGGGTTATTGCTTTAATAGATCCCAGATCTACCCATTCTTATATTTGCATGAAATTAGTATCTAGTATGAGTATGCCCGTAGAGTCCACAGAGTTTGTGATAAAGGTGTCTAATCCATTAGGCAAAAGTGTGTTAGTGGTTAAAGTTTGTAAAGATTGTCCATTGATGATTAGAGGTCATTATGTTAAAGCAAACCTTATGTTGTTACCATTTGATGAGTTTGACATCATTCTTGGTATGGACTGGTTAGCCACACATGATGTGATAGTAAATTGTGGGAAGAAATATATTGAGATGAGATGTGAAAATGGGAACACCCTTTATGTAGAATCAGATGAACAAGATAGATCGCCGATAATGATTTCTCATATGACGGCTCTGAGATATGTAAGAAAAGGGTATGAGGCGTATCTTGCCTTTGTGATGAATACTAAAGAAACAAAGTTAAAGATTGAGTCAGTACCGATAGTATGTGAGTACCTGGATGTTTTTCTCGAGGAATTGTTGGGACTACCTTTGATTAGAGAAGTGGAGTTTGGCATTGAGCTAGCTCCCGGTACTGTACCGATATCTATCACTCCTTACAGAATGGCTCAAACGGAGTTGAAGGAACTAAATGCATAGTTGCAAGAGTTGACGGACAAAGATTTTGCAAGATCAAGTTGTTCACCATGGGGTGCTCCGGTTTTATTTGTGAAGAAGAAAGACGGCACCATGAGATTGTGCATAGATTACGGGCAACTTAACAAAGTGACAGTGAAGAACAAGTACCCATTGCCAAGGATCGATTATTTGTCCGATCAATTAAAGGGAGCCACTGTGTTCTCCAAGATAGACTTGATATCTGGGTACTACCAGTTGAGAGTAAAAGACTCAAATGTGTCAAAGACTGCTTTCCAAACGAGGTATGGGCATTATGAATTTTTAGTCATGCCCTTTGGTTTAACCAATGCTCCTGCAATATTCATGGATCTAATGAATCGCATCTTTAGGCCATACCTCGATAAATTTGTGGTCATTTTTATTGGCTACATATTGATTTATTCTCAAGATGGGACAGAGCATGTTAAGCATCTACGGGCAGTTTTACAGATTCTACGAGAAAATCAGTTGTATGCCAAGTTCAGCAAAAGTGAATTTTGGCTCAAGGAAGTTGGATTTCTGAGACACATTGTCTCGGGAGATGGAGTCCGAGTTGACTCAAGTAAGATTTCGGCTATTGTTGACTTGAAACCGCCGAAGAATATATCCAAGGTTAGAAGTTTCCTAGGCCTAGCTGGCTACTATAGACGATTTGTCAAAGGGTTTTCCATGATAGCGACTCCAATGACGAAAATGTTACAGAAAAATGTGAAGTTTGATTGGACAAAAAAGTGCTAGCAAAGTTTTGACAAGTTGAAGGCATTATTGACAGAGGCTCCAGTTTTAGTACAACCTGAGTCGGGGAAAGAATTCGTGATCTACAGCGATGCATCCTTAGATGGATTAGGCTGTGTACTTATGCAAGAAGGCAAAGTAATAGCATATGCCTCTAGGCAGCTAAAGCCACTTGAGAAGAACTATCTGGCGCATGATATGGAGTTGGCTGCTATTGTTTTTGCACTGAAGATTTGGAGACACAATTTATATGGTGAAAAATGTCAGATATTCACAGATCACAAAAGTTTGAAGTATTTGATGAAACAGAAAGAGTTGAATTTTAGACAACGAAGGTGGTTAGAGTTGATAAAAGATTATGAGTTGGTCATTGAATACCATTCGGGAAAGGCGAACGTGGTCGTCGATGCTTTGAGTAGAAAGTCCTTATTTGCATTAAGGGCAGTGAATTTGTGGATGACTTAATCTGATGATGGTTTTATTCTAGCTAAATTGAGAGTTATACCAATGTTCCTCCAAGAGATCTATGAGGCTCATAAAGATGACAGTGAACTACAAGCCAAGAAAGCTCAGCGCGAGTCGAGTGTTGAGTCTGACTTACGGATTAATTCCGATGGGTGTTTAATGTTCAGAGATAGAATTTGTGTACTGAGGAATGAGGAGCTTATTCGGAGGATTTTGTATGATGCACATAATGGATGTTTATATGTACACCCGGGTAGTACCAAGATTTATAATGACTTGAAGCAATGGTATTGGTGACTAAACATGAAGAAGGATGTTTCTGAGTTTGTGTCAAGATGCTTAATTTGTCAGCAAGTAAAGACTGAACATCAAATACCTTCAGGTTTGCTCCAACCTATTATGGTTCCTGAGTGGAAATGGGACCGAATTGCTATGGACTTTGTAACGGGCTTGCCGTTGACACCGAGGAAGAAAGATGTCATATGGGTTGTTGTCGATAGACTCACGAAGTCAGCCCAATTCATACCAGTACGAGTTGATTACTCACTCGACATGATGGCAGACTTCTATGTTTCAAAAATAGTAAGACTCCACGGAGCTCCCTTGTCAATCATATCGGATAGAGATTCGAGGTTCACATCCAGATTTTGGAAGAGGTTGCAAGAAGCCTTGGGTACAAAGTTGAGTTTTAGTACAGCTTTTCATCCCCAAATCAACAGTCAGTTGGAAAGGTTAATAGAAGTAGTCGAGAATATGCTCCGGTGTTGTGTCCTCGAATTTCAAGGTAGTTGGGAAAAGTTCCTACCATTAGTACGATTTGCCTACAATAATAGTTTTCAGTCAAGTTTAAGGATGGCGCCTTACGAGGCTTTATATGGGCGTAAGTGTCAGACGCCTTTATATTTGACTGAACTCAGGGAAAACCAGATACACGAGGTTGATTCAGTTAACAAAATGGAAGAGAAGGTAAAAGTGATTCGGAAGTGTTTAAAGGCTGCTTCTGACAGACAAAAATCATACTCAAATTTGAAGAGAAAAGAGATATAGTATCAAGTTGGTGATAGAGTTTTCTCGAAAGTGTCACCATGGAGAAAGGTTCTTAAATTTGGTTGGAAAAGCAAGTTAAGTCCACGGTTTATTGGACCTTATGAAATCACAGAGAGAGTTGGGCTGGTAGCTTATCGATTGGCCTTGCCGTTCGAGTTAGAGAAGATACATAATGTGTTTCACGTGTCTATGTTGCGATGCTACCGATCAGACCCTTCGCCTGTAATTACTCCGATAAAAGTGAAGATTCAACCCGACATGATTGATAGTGAAGAACTGATTAAGATTTTAGCTTGAGAAGTCAAGCAGCATAGAAATAAGAGTATCACCCTTGTTATAGTATTGTGGTAAAGACATGGAATAAAAGAAGCCACATGGGAACCAAAAGAAACCAGTACCCAAACCTTTTTGCTGGTAAGATTTTCGAGGACGAAAATCCCTAAGGAGGAAGAATTGTAACAGCCCGATTTAAGGCCTAGTTGGAATAGTGGTGCGAGACCAGATCTGAGGTAGAAATGGGAGCTTTAAGGTTTATGAGATGTTTGCATGATAGTATGAAAGTTTCATGAAGAAATTCTATTAAATTATGATTGAATGGTCCATTAGGACTAAATTGCAAAAGTTGCAAAATATGAGATTCTAGAAGCTTTTAGTATGAAATAGCTTTAGATTATTAATTAGAGGTCGTTAAATAGCAATTTACCCAATTTATAATTTTTGGACAAAAATGGACATTAGTTAGTAATTTTTGAAAGTTAAGTAAAAAGGGCATTTTGGTCATTTGGCTAATTAATGATTAAAAAAGATGAAATAAGTCAAAATTCAGGTTCATCTTCTTCCAGCTTGGCTGAAAATTTGAAGAAGTCAATATCTAGGGTTTGTTCAATTTTTCAAGCTCATAGTAAGTGCATCCTAGCCCCATTTTTAATATTCTTCGTATTTTTGAAGTCCTCGTAACATGATTTAGCTATTTTTATTTATAGTTTGAGCTAGGATCCATGTTCAAAAATATATCCATGTATGACATGCATGTATTTTGATGTTTTATGGAAGATTATGAGAGTTCGATGTAGAATAAACATCTTTTTCTAAGTGAATTTCATGAAAAATGCTAGTAAGGACTATTTTGTAAAAGTTAGGAAATTGGTCATACATGAGAGAAATTGTGAGAATTGAATATTGCTATAGTTGAGAAAATGAATCAACTGTGCATGAAATACAAGAAAGTTGAATAAAAATCACTTTACGAGCCTCAGGGCAAAAGTGAAATTATGAGAAAGTTTAGGGGCAAAATAGTAATTTTGCCAAAGTATGAGTTATGAGTCAATTAAGTCAATGTGAGTATTGAATGAGTTAATTATTATTATAGATCAAGAAAAATGAAGCCCGGATCGAAACTGAGGTAAGAACAAAGTTGTGGACTCAATTGATTATCTTCATACATTTTGTATATCGAGGTAAGTTTGTATGATTTTTAAGCTTCATGAGTATTTTCACTGAATTGCTTATTATATTGTTAGTGTAAATTATTTCCATGAACTTGTTTAAATATGTTTAAACAAGGAAATTAATGAAATTAAGTACATGAAAGTCCCGATCGAAGTGGATTACCGAGGATGCTTAATCAAGCAAAGATATCATGTAAGTCCAAGATATCATGTCAAGACATGGCATCGGTAATCAAGCAAAGATATCATGTAAGTCCAAGACAAGTCTTGGCATTGAAGAGTTACTATGGGATAAAGACCCATGTAAGTCCCAGCCAAGGCATGGCGTTGGTGAGTCTCCAAGCAAATATATTATGTAAGTCCCTGACAAGTCATGGCATTTAAAAGTTATCATGAGATAAAGGTCCCATGTAAGTCCAAGCCAAGGCATGGCATTAGTGAGTACCGAGGAAGATTTCATGTAAGTCAAAGCCAAGGCATGGCATTGACAAGTTTCACTATGTAAAGATACCAAGTAAGACCATGTCAATACATGGCAATGGTAAGTTTCCAAGGAAACGCCCAAGGAAGACTTCGTATAAGCCCATGTCAATACATGGCATCGACACCAAGTTAAGAGATCCCTTGTAAGACCATATCTAGGATATGGCATTGTTATCGAGACACATGTATGATAGATTTAGTATCCTCCATTTTTCCAGTTAATTCATCGGGCAAAAGAGTAAAGAACGAATAAGATAACAAGAAAGTTAAGCATGTAAAGCTATTATCAAGTCAAAGTTGAATAAGAGTATTCTTTAAGTTAAGAAAAATGAAGGTTGAGTTTATGCTTACATTAGCAAAGTATACTAATCTATATGAATTAGTGATACAGGTATCTTGTTTACATTACAAGCATGAGATGAGTAAATAACATGAAATGGTATGAGGTGTTACACAAATAGACATGGAACTCATCATCCCAGAAATCTTGGTTAATGCTGAGGAAATTGAACTACAAGAACAATATATTATAGAACCACCAACAAAGATAATGACAGTCAAGACTAAGTTAATAGAAGAATACCTGTCGATTCAAAAATTCACAGAACAAAAAGAAAATAAACCAGCAACCCCAAAGGATAAGACTGAATTGACCATCCTTTTCACCTCCTTAGTTCTAAATCAAGCACCCTAGAAGTTTATAGATTAGTGAATTTGCCAGATTTTGAAAAGAGTGGGAAAAGTATATATTGACAGAACTTATGATCATATAGCAGGTTTCAATCAAATTAAACAGTCGATGTGTATAAGCATCAAGCTACAACCATTATGGAGTGTTCGATTCTTACGAGAACCATCAAAGGGAGTTATCTCCAGGCCAATGGATGAATTTACAAGCCCACGGAAGTAGAACTTCAGTAGCGTAATACAATATTTTTTCCCTATCCCTCTATGAATCACTTTAAAAAGTACTCCTAAAAAGCCATACCTAATCAATGAGAAGGACAGAAACACCATGTACAACAATTGTGAACCACAATCCTCAATCTTTTTCCAAAGCATGAATGTTGAACATTAATTAAAGCAGTTGTGTGGGTATGTGGCTTTGTAAATCACTAATATTTATGACATGCGAAAAGAGTTGTCGGTAGTTAAAATAGTTTGGAAAGGTAAATTCAGAGGAGGCAACCGTAGATGAATAGAATGGCATGATGGGTTTTGAACTAATACATATAGAAACAAATCACAAGGATCACCCCGGTGCATATTGACTAAGCTGACGGACAAGTCCAGCAGCAAGACCTAACATATTCCTATCATTTGATTATTACTAACTGTACTAACTGTATACTCCGCTAACTAAGTTGTTAATGTATTAATTTATGTGTCCCGGTGCTGGTCCTGTACGTCTACCGGTGGTTGGGTAAACTGGCATATGTTGCGGATACCTGATATGTAACATCCCGAAATAGGGCCTAAACGGAACAGTGGTTTCGGGAGCACAAATCTGATGTTGAGAAATTTATTTTATTTATATTTTTATGGTCTACAATATCACGGAATGATTTCATGAAAATCTCATTCGAAAATTTTGACATTTGGGCACTCAATTTAGTCAAAAGGACTACATTGTAAAAAGTTCAAAAGTTGAGTTCTACATATTAGAGGTGTCCAATTGTTATGACATTTTAAATTGGAGGTCCTTAAATGATAATTAGACCATTGGTTAAGTTGGTGGACAAAAATGGACATGGATGGGTATGTTTCAAAAGACTTTTTTTAAGGGGCATTTTGGTAATTTAGTGAATTAAATGAATTAAAAACAAAGTTTAAATGCCAAATATGTCCATCTTCTTCATTAGGACAAAATTAAAAGGGTTCTCCGTAGCTAGGGTTTATTTCAAGCTTCCAAGCTCCATAGTAAGTGATTTCAAGCCCCGTTTTTAATGTTCTTTACGTTTTTGGAGTCCCGATAACTTGATTTAGCTTATTCTAGCAATAATTTAACCTAGGGTTCATATTTTGAAAACTACCCATAGGTGAAATGTGCTTATTTTGATGTTTTATGATAGAATATGAAGGCTGAAATTATGTTAAACAACTTTTACTAAGCGATTTTACGTGAAAACGAGTAAAACGACATAATCGGTAAAAATACCTAATGTTCATAAGTACATGTTAGAGTTAGAATTTGATGTTGCCATAGAAGGGAAAAATGTTAATCATGTCATAAAACATAAAAAAAAGGAATAAAGTTTAATTTATGAGCCTAGGGGTAAAAGTGTAATTTTTGAAAAGTTTAGGGGCAAAATTGTAATTTTTCCAAAGTTTGAGTTAGGGACTGTTTTGAGTAGTACATTAATTAAATAAGTGAAATGTGATGATTTAGACCCTGAAAAATGAGATTTGGACCCAGAATGGGAGGAAAATCGAATATTAGAAAAGTTGGTAAAATGGCCATTTCGGCATTCGAGGTACGTTGGTGTGTTAATAATAATGCAATAATGTCGTATGTTTGAAACCTAAATTTTGGTGTTAAATTGATTTTGTTGAATTACATGTTTAGTATATTATGTTGGTGAATTTATTTAATAATATGTTTATCCTAAAAAGGTGACATAGGTGACATGGAAGATAAGTTGAAATGTTCTGCTTAAAGGTGTTTTCTATGACTATGGTTATTATGTGAAATGGAAAGTTGATATGTAAATAATGCATTTATTTTACTTGTTCAATAATTATTTTGCTAGATATTATGGAAATCATTGGGTGATAACTAAAATATGAAATTTATGGAATGGGAAATTCTCGATTGAACCTTCGGAAAACGAGAGATACGGACAATATGTAGCTAGGTCACACGAGTCATAAGGGACCTTCACTATGTGCAAAAGAAAGCTACGAGATGGCAAATTTTGATATGTAGCCAGGCCACATGAAAGTTAAGCATGTGTGCAATAAAGCTACGGGATAATAATTTCATATGTAACTAGGTCACATGTGTAATACTTTGTGTATACCATGTGTACAAGAAAGTTACAGGTTATGAGTAGCTAGGTCACATGAGTGGTTCCTAGTGTTGAACACCATGTAGACAAGAAAGCTACGAGATGGAATGGCTAGGTCACATGGGTGATAAGGGTCCTTCACCATGTGTACAAAGCCGAATTATGTTTAGGTGGAGCTATGTGCTGAGACCACCGAGTATCGGGCATTTTTCGAAGGGGTTCAACGAGGTAACTTACTACTGGTGATTGGTGCGATCATGTTATGAATAAGTGCAAGAGTGAATGTGACCAATTGAGAAATGTGGCAAAGGTACGTGTGAGCAATGGTGCTTGTGACTATGTGTGTATGTGCATAATGTGTTTGATATGTGATACGTGATTGAAATTGTGGTAAGGTTGATATGGTGTGAACGCCATTATGAGTGCTCATAAATATTGGTTATGATTATTCATTTGTATGGCTAGTTTTGAATATATTCGGTGTTATGTGAGCATATATGGAAGTAATATAAAGAAAACATGGGAAAGTAAATTTTTCACTAAAATAGATTGAAACAGCAGCAGTTACGTGACTTTAAAAAATACCATAATTTGTAGAAATTGAATTATATGTTGGATGAGATATTAATTTAAATCTTATTGAGTCTATTTTCATATAAAAGAAACAGAGAAAGCAAATGATTTTTATATTTTGAGATATTTAAATTTTGGCGAGACAGGGTCTGAATGGTTTCGGAAATCCCCTGTTCCAAATTTGGAAAATCACTAAAAATTTTATAAAAATTTTTATGGTGTGTAATTTATATTCTCAGAATCCTTGGTGAGTTTATTTTTCGAGGGACACTAACAGAAAGGTTATCCAAACTCTATATAATGAGGAATTTTAATTTTAGTGAAGAGGTGTTAGAGCTCTCGAACAGGAAAAATAGGGGAGCATTTAATGAATAAACTGTACTGATTGGCTAAACCAAAAATTTTGAAAATTTTATGGTGTCAAGATATGTGAGTCTAGTTTCATGGAAAATTAGAAGATCTTAATTTCGTGTTGTGTAGCTTATGAAATAATTAAATTACTGTAACTCAAAAAAACAGCCTAGGCTGAACTTAAGAAAAAGGGTAAAACTATATGAATATCGATTCTATTCTCTTAAGCATATTTATTGAGAAATGAGTTAATATTGTTAATTAAATTGCTTATTATTATTAATATGCCAACTTAATAAGCTATAAAGCTTACACCATTTCTCTTAGTACTGTTAGGTTGGCTCGGGGTTGGAGATCGTTGGATGTATCATCACACTATCAAATTGTCAAGTTGGAATCATGACAATTCCTAATTATTTTCAAGTAAATGGCATGTATAGAGATTTAGTTATTTGTTGTATGTATTATTATGAATTATACCCGGGATCCAGACATGGGCGTCTGAGAACCTCACGGTCTACTCACACGGGCGTGTGACCATGTCTTGGTAAAAATTTTCTAAATGTCGAAAAGTTCTGGTTTGGTTTCGAACCAACTTTAATGAATGTTTTAGGCCTCGTAAGCCCATAATAGGGACATAGGGTGTGACTATGAATGGTTTTAATGCATAATTGAAATGTATGTATCGGAGAAATGTATAAGATTGCTGTAATGCCTCGTACCCTAATTCGGCGACGGATAGGAGTAAGGGGCGTTACATTTTAGTGGTATCAGAGCTATGGTTTAGTTGGTTATCGGACTAACATAGCAAGTGTGAAAGTCTAGTTATACATGCCACCGATATGTGATAGTGTGATGCCTTCCGACGTGATTGAGGATAATCTTATTAAAAGAGAAGTACTCTCCAACCGAGCTATATCCAACCATTTGACAGTGATACTGAAGTATTTGAATAAAGAGTAATTATGATGAGTTAAACTCGAAAAAGTATGAATAAGAATTCGTAATGTGTATATGTGATAATGTGTGAAATGAAAGTTTATAAAGTAATATGCTTATTCATATTTTTCTGACCTTCACGTATTGTAGCATGCTTGACAAAAATTGATTAGTGAATGTGATAAGTAAGTTATTCAAATTTCGTAGAATGTATGAATGAGTGCACTTGTTTGAATGATATAATTGAAAATTTTATGTCAGGCAAATATGAATGATAAATTGTTCGAAGTGGGTAGTATAGTTATAATAACATATGTTGACAATGGAAAATGTATCATATGTATATATATTTGTGAGAATCGAGTTAGAGGCTGTACGGCCTCACCCCCTTGCCAATGAGGTGTTTATAACAGAAATTCATGAGAATTATGTTGATTAAGTTCTTAAATATGGAATCAAAGAGTTCAGTTAGAGAATAACTGTAGATATAATCAAAGACTGAGGATGGTTGACAAATGAAGGACGGAATTAGAGAAATATCAGATTGACTCAAGAATTATTTGATATATACAATATAATAATTAGTGAAAAATTTAACTTTGATAAATCAACTTATTCAGATAAGATACTGAAAGGAAGTATTAACTGAAATTTTTCTGAACTGATTTTCTTTATTGAAAGAAATAATGTGGAAATTAGCGAGGGCAGAATTAGTCAGAAGAATGATGTTTGACATGTGAAGATGTTTAAATATGACAGTCATAGTTGAGCAATTTACGACTATCTCTTCGAGGCATTTTATGTGTTCGTATTTTTTCAGAGACAATTATGATTGCTTGTTTTCTGAGTAAAGAATCGTCAGTTTGATTGATCTATGATTGGTATTCCACTATCTTTTATTGGAATTCAACTCCATTACGTCTGAGATAAGAGTTGACAGTGAACTTATATGAAATGATTCTACTGTTTCTTTTGGCTATTGTTATGTTTATATATGTATAGAATATGTTTTATCTCTGTTATAATCGACTTTGGAATACAATGGAATTATGATTTTTTTTCAGTGACGCACCAGTGAACATATTTGAATTGTATATTCTTTAGAATGTAAAGTAATGGTTCATGTTTTCAGACAGTTAATATTACATTAAAAAGAGCTATTCGGTTAGTAATTTAGAGATGGTTATATTATGTCTATATTGAAAAATTTGATGACACTGTTTGTTTAACGAGGATTGTCATATGTTTCCTGGTTTCGAGAGTTTAATATATCTGATGGCATAGCAAAATTTGAATTTAAGACAGTGGTGATGAATTAAGCTATTGAAAGATTGTGAGTGATCATCGATTGATCTGTGGGGAGCCAAGAGAAATGCTAGTGGGTTGTTTTCGAATGTTTGATGGAATTAGTATAATAATTTCAATATGTATCGATTCTTTGTTTGACATAATTCACTAAGTTCTATTAGGATTCAGATCGGTGACAGAGTGTTTCTGAAAGTATTGTCTTGAAAAAGATTATTTAGTGATGTTGGAAATTTTGAGAAATATATTAAACCTTATTCTGTTAAGATTTTCGGGGACGAAAATCCCTAAGGGGGAGAAATGTAACATCCTGAAATAGGGCCTAAACGGAACAGTGGTATTAGGACCACAAATCCGATGTTGAGAAATTTATTTTATTTATATTTTTATGGTCTACAATTTCACGGAATCATTAGGATGAAATTAAAAGGGTCCTCCATATCTAGGGTTTATTTCAAGCTTCCAAGCTCCATAATAAGTGATTTCAAGCCCCGTTTTTAATGTTCTTTACGTTTTTGGAATCCCGGTAACTTGATTTAGCTTATTCTAGCAATAATTTAACCTAGGGTTCATATTTGGAAAAATACCCATAGGTGAAATGTGCTTATTTTGATGTCTTATGATAGAATATGAAGGCTGAAATTATGTTAAACAACCTTTACTAAGCGATTTTACGTGAAAACGAGTAAAACGACATAATCGGTAAAAATACCTAATGTTCATAAGTACATGTTAGAGTGAGAATCTGATGTTGCCATAGAAGGGAAAAATGTTAATCATGTCGTAAAACATAAGAAAAAGGAATAAAGTTTAATTTACGAGCCTAAGGGTAAAAGTGTAATTTTTGAAAAGTTTAGGTGCAAAATTGTAATTTTTCCAAAGTTTGAGTTAGGGACTATTTTGAGTAGTACATTAATTAAATAAGTGAAATGTGATGATTTAGACCCCAAAAAAGGAGATTTGGACCTAGAATGGGAGGAAAATCGAAAATCAAGAAATTTGGTAAAATGGCCGTTTCGGCATTCGAGGTAAGTTGGTGTGTTAATAATAATGCAATAATGTCGTAATGTATGTTTGAAACCTAAATTGTGGTATTGAATTGATTTTGTTGAATTACATGTTTAGTATATTATGTTGGTGAATTGATTTAATAATATGTTTATCCTAAAAAGGTGACATAGGTGACATGGAAGATAGGTTGAAATGTTGTGCTTAAAGGTGTTTTCTATGACTATGGTTATTATGTGAAATGGAAAGTTGATATGTAAATAATGCATTTATTTTACTTGTTCAATTATAATTTTGCTAGATATTATGGAAATCGTTGGGTGATAACTAAAATATGAAATGTATGGAATGGGAAATTCTCGATTGAACTTGTAACACCCTGGTTTTAGGGGTTAGATTTTTGGTGCTTAGCTCGGGTGTTGGCACACTTCAGTGTGTGGTTAGGTTAGTTTTAGGGGTCTTGAGAACCCTAGAGTGTAGTGGAATGCCCTGGAAAATTTTTAGTTTAAGGGTTAAAATGGGAGCTTGGATAGAGGGGGCCTTAAGAGAATTATTTGGGAGGTTAAGACATAGAATTGGCTTTGACAGAGTGGCAAGGAGGCGCCACATAAGGCATGGAGAAGTGACGCCTCAGGGAGCAGAAGGGGGCCAGTGTTCGAGCTGCAAGAGCAGCATTTTGCCTTTGTTTTTGCGTCATGAGCAAGGGGGAAGAGTTGGGTTCGGTTTTGGCACCTTAAAAGAAGGATTTGACTTGTTCAAATCATTTTAAATGGATGGCTAGGAGGAGAGATGTGATGGTTTTTATTTTGAATTTTTGAAGGGTTGGTGTAGAGTGAAAGTAGGAGAAATTTTTGGGATTTTTGAAGGGGAGTTGAGTAGTGGCTGAATTTTTCTTTCTTTGGGAGGGGAAGCTTGGCCGAATATTATAAATACGGGGAGGGGTGCTCACCTTTTTAGTTTTTCCCCACTTGTTTTCTTGCCGAAAGTTTCTCCATTGTTCTCCCACTCTCCTAAACCGAAACCTCCATTGCCATTCTTTTCTTTCTTTTCTTTTGGACCTTTAGCCGAACCACCCACTCTTCTATCCATCTCTCTTCTTCCATTTTGCTAGATCGAAAGTACACTCCCATACTTCCCTCTCCTCTTTCCAAACCTCTTTGGCCGAACTTATTATACCCATTTCCTTGATTTCCTTGATAAGCCGAATCTACGCCTCACCCTTGTGCCGTGTCCCCTTTCTTTTATATAGTAGCACCTTGGCCGAATGTTAGCATAGGTCTCGTTAGGTTTTATTTCAACCATTGTTCGGATAAGCCTCCGTTTGTAGCAGTCAGTTTGGGGAGGAGAGCTTAGCGCAGGAGACCTTTTCAGGACACGTTTAGTTAGCGTTTGCAGAGGCATCAAGTAGCATTTCGGATTTTGATTGTTTGTGTTAGAAGGTGCGTAATCATCGCACTATTTCTGTGGTTTTGGTTTGCTAACGTGTATTCCGATTATAATGGCTTGAATGGTAAGTTATTTATGATATATTTATGGTATGATAATTAACATGTGATGTCCACTCTTATGTTATAATATGATCTGACATGTTGCATTTCTACATACATGGGAGGTGGATTGGATTGATGAAGGAGGAAGTGTACACAGGATGTACGTGGTCTAATGTTAGCTCAGGCTACATTAGCGCTTGATGGTTAGCTTTGTGCTACCTCAAGGGAGGTGTGGCTCGGTGCCCATCTCGGCGATTGATGGCTATGTGCATCACCCGAGATGATTACGTTATTGGGATCACTATGGTTGATCGGTGGCTCAGCCACGGCCTTGAGCAGCGAATTGCCAAGGTAAGGTTTATGGATCACGATGTGATCAGTGGTGGGTTAGCCACGGCCTTGGGCAGGGAGTCTGCTAAGGTTGGTGTTACGGTTGGAGAGTGGGTTTGGCTGAGATGCATTCTTGATTGATTTGTTTCGATGGCTGTGTGGGTATGGGCCGAGCCCAAACGGATGGAAATATGTGTTGTGATTATGCACTGAGTCAGTGGACTCACTCTTTTCATTAACCATTTCAGGTGACGCATAGTTTGGACCGGGATCAGAGAAGACACATGGTGGGCCCATGCAGGAAGAGAAGTTTAAATACTTTTAAAGCTTATTTATATTTGAAGTGGTTGGGTTTAAATATTGTGTAATAAGGGCTTTTTATTTGTTTTTATTTACTTTGGAAATTACTGAATTATTATTTTGGGTACTATTTTATTTTAATTCGATTATGACTTGGAAAAATTAAATTACTAGCCTGTGAAAATGATTTTACTCTAATCTACTTATCCAAAGTATTCATAAGTTAACAAGGTGTTTTAATATGGACATTTTTTTTTATATCAAAGTCTAAAAGTATATTTTTAAAAGACATGGATTTTCAAAGGTTAACAAATTTATTGTTTATTTTAAGTCAAAGAGAATTTTCCACCGTCTTTCTGCGGTGACATAACCGGATTCGGCCGTAGTGATTGGGCCGGGTTTGGGGGATGTTACAGTTTGGTATCAGAGCCTGGTTCAAAACTCGGCTTTGAGGGTTTGGGTCCGAAACAGTTTTCAAAATGGGTTTTGGAATGTGGGCTTTTATAAAAGGGTTTCCAGTTAACTCGGCATGGCACTGTGTCTCTACCCAAGTCCACTGTGTAAGTACTTGGACTTTCTTAAAGTGAATTGTTTACATGAATTGATTTGGGCTTAGTTGGGCTCGTAGATTAGAAAGTTAGGACTATTGGACCCCAGGACTAGACTACTCAAACATGTGCATAAAACTTAAATCTCTTAAACAAACTTGTGAAGTAAGTCGAGTTAACGTGTGGTAACCCCAGACGCATGTCTAGGAGTGGAACAGGAAGAGCACGGTATTTAAGCGATCCGTGTGACTCACCTCCTCTTCGCAGTATCCTACCCAGTGCGTAGCTACGGTTCACCTTAACCAAGAGGACTTGTTCATAAAGCTAAACCAATTATTAAAACCCGAAAGGGATTTGACTTGATTGTTTTAAAATCCTTCGTTTAAAATTTTTCAAATTTACCCTTTTGGTTTGTAAACCCTAAATTTTATTTTGAAGGACGTTTTTGATTTATAAAATTACTAAAATACCCCTACTTGCAAAATTACAAAGATGCCCCTGTGTTATAAAATTACCGTACTACCCTCAACTTTTGATAAAATGATTTTTACTTTGTAAAATACCAAAATCTTGGAATTTCAAATATTAAGATACCCTGGTTTGTGGAAATTTACGAAAATGCCCTGGTTGATAAAATTACCAAAACGCCCTTGGTTTCTAAATTTTTAAATTTTTCTCGACTTTTACAGAAATATTCCTATTTCACTAAATATCAGAAAATTCTATTTTGTAAAATGTTGTGATATTTTGATTTTTGAGAATTTACGAAAAGGCCCATGATTTCCAAAATTACTGAAATAACCCCGATTTCTGAAATTTGTGCAACACATTTTGTTCGAAAAACAAAATTTTCAAGATGACCCCTGAGATTTTGTGAATTTTGAGATATCTTTAAGTTGGAAAACTATTTTCAAAATTGACCCAGAGTTATTACCTATATACCGCTATAGGAAAATGACGAAATTACCCCTGGGTAGGGAAGGAAACTTTGATTGCTCGAAAGAACTACTCTCGGAAACTTCATTGCATAAAATTGCTCGTGGATAAAACAGTGGAACAAGAATTTCTAATCCATAAAACTTTCTAAATAGACTAAATCGAGGCGCTAGATATGAGTTCTAGGGGGCGTGGTCGCAATACTTGTGGACGTGGTAGAGGCAGGATGTCAGTATCAGAACCAGTTGGGTCACGCCATGGGTCAGAGAGCGATGCACCGCCACCAGCTGTTGAGGTTGAACAGCAGGATCAGGCCGGAGGAGACGACACAGTATCGCAAGCTGTGCTGCGAGTGCTCGAACGAGTGGCAGGAGCCAATGTGGGCAATAGGACTCAGAAGTCAGTGCCCGAAAGGCTTAGGGCGAATGGGGCCGAGGTCTTCAGAGGAGTGTCTGGGGTAGCTCCGAACGTGGCAGAGTACTGGCTTGAGGCAGTGGAAAGGATTATGGACGACTTAGACCTAACGGATGAGGAGAAGCTTAAGGGTGTTGTTTCGTTGCTGCGAGATGAGGCCTACCAGTGGTGGCTCACTGTTAAGGAAAGTACCTCTGCGGATCGAGTGGATTGGGGCTACTTTAAGATCAAGTTCGAAGGGAAGTATGTTGGAGCGAGCTATGTCGATGCTCAGAGGAAGGCGTTCCTCAGTCTGGTGCAAGGTAGCAAGTCGATAGCGGAGTACGAGGCTGAGTTTCTACGTTTGAGCCGGTATGCTCGGGGCATCGTGGCAACGGATTATGAGAGATGCGTCAGATTTGAAGATGGTCTGCGGGATGAGCTGCGAGTTTTGATTGCTCCGCATCAGGAAAGAGACTTCGCCGTTTTAGTGGAGAAAGCTCGAATAGCTGAGGAGGTCAAGAAGGCTGAGAGGCACAATAGAGAAAGGAACCGTGATAAGAGAAGTGTTGGATCGCCAGAAATGGCTGAGAGGTTTCAGAAAAGATTGAGGGTTGAGACTCCTGCTCATGCTGCTAAGCCAGCCGCCGGACATTCAGATCGTCCGTGTGCCCAATGTGGAAGGTATCATGTTGGCGAGTGCTGGAATCGTATTCGAGAATGTTTTAGATGCAAGTCTAAGACTCATCTGGTTAAGGATTGTCCCCAGGATCCGAATAGGACTCGGATAGTGGGTCAAGGTTATGTGCAACCAGGCAGAGGTGGTCAACAAGCGGCAAGAGGTCGTGGTCCGAACCATGGAGGAAATGGTTCCGGCCGAGGTCGTGGAGCAGTAGACCGCGGTAATGGTGGCACCGAGGCAAGACAGCCAGGTCTGGTTTATGCAGTCTGTCGGAGAGAGGATAGTGATGTGCCTGATGTGCCAGCGGGTAAGTATTTTTATGTTCGGAATATTCCTTGTGGTCTCGTTAGTGTTGGTGACTGCTTGTTTTGTTGCTCATAAAGTATTGGGACTTTGAGTAGGAACTTAGAATCTGTGCCTAGAAGTATGTTAGCTCTATAAGATCCCGAGTGTTGTGACCATACAGCGTAGTGGAAGGAATTGGACTGTTAGTTTAGACAAGTAATTTCGAGGACGAAATTATTTTAAGGAGGGTAGAATTGTAACACCCTGGTTTTAGGGGTTAGATTTTTGGTGCTTAGCTCGGGTGTTGGCACACTTCAGTGTGTGGTTGGGTTAGTTTTAGGGGTCTTGAGAACCCTAGAGTGTAGTGGAATGCCCTGGAAAATTTTTAGTTTAAGGGTTAAAATGGGAGCTTGGATAGAGGGGGCCTTAAGAGAATTATTTGGGAGGTTAAGACATAGAATTGGCTTTGACAGAGTGGCAAGAAGGCGCCACATAAGGCATTGAGAAGTGACGCCTCAGGGAGCAGAAGGGGGCCAGTGTTCGAGCTGCAAGAGCAGCATTTTGCCTTTGTTTTTGCGTCATGAGCAAGGGGGAAGAGTTGGGTTCGGTTTTGCCACCTTAAAAGAAGGATTTGACTTGTTCAAATCATTTTAAATGGATGGCTAGGAGGAGAGATGTGATGGTTTTTATTTTGAATTTTTGAAGGGTTGGTGTAGAATGAAAGTAGGAGAAATTTTTGGGATTTTTGAAGGGGAGTTGAGTAGTGGCCGAATTTTTCTTTCTTTGGGAGGGGGAGCTTGGCCGAATATTATAAATAGGGGGAGGGGTGCTCACCTTTTTAGTTTTTCCCCACTTGTTTTCTTTTGGAAGTTTCTCCATTGTTCTCCCACTCTCCTAAACCGAAACCTCCATTGCCATTCTTTTCTTTCTTTTCTTTTGGACCTTTAGCCAAACCACCCACTCTTCTATCCATCCCTCTTCTTCCATTTTGCTAGATCGAAAGTACACTCCCATACTTCCCTCTCCTCTTTCCAAACCTCTTTGGCCGAACCTATTATACCCATTTCATTGATTTCCTTGATAAGCCGAATCTACGCCTCACCCTTGTGCCGTGTCCCCTTTCTTTTATATAGTAGCACCTTGGTCGAATGTTAGCATAGGTCTCGTTGGGTTTTATTTCAACCATTGTTCGGATAAGCCTCCGTTTGTAGCAGTCAGTTTGGGGAGGAGAGCTTAGCGCAGGAGACCTTTTCAGGACACGTTTAGTCAGCGTTTGCAGAGGCATCAAGTAGCATTTTGGATTTTGATTGTTTATGTTAGAAGGTGCGTAATCATCGCACTATTTCTGTGGTTTTGGTTTGCTAACGTGTATTCCGATTATAATGGCTTGAATGGTAAGTTATTTATGATATATTTATGGTATGATAATTAACATGTGATGTCCACTCTTATGTTATAATATGATCTGACATGTTGCATTTCTACATACATGGGAGGTGGATTGGATTGATGAAGGAGGAAGTGTACACAGGATGTACGTGGTCTAATGTTAGCTCAGGCTACATTAGCGCTTGATGGTTAGCTTTGTGCTACCTCAAGGGAGGTGTGGCTCGGTGCCCATCTCGGCGGTTGATGGCTATGTGCATCACCGTAGACAGATTACGTTATTGGGATCACTATGGTTGATCGGTGGCTCAGCCACGGCCTTGAGCAGCGAATTGCCAAGGTAAGGTTTATGGATCACGATGTGATCAGTGGTGGGTTAGCCACGGCCTTGGGCAGGGAGTCTGCTAAGGTTGGTGTTACGGTTGGAGAGTGGGTTTGGCTGAGATGCATTCTTGCATGATTTGTTTCGATGGCTGTGTGGGTATGGGCCGAGCCCAAATGGATGGAAATATGTGTTGTGATTATGCACTGAGTCAGTGGACTCACTCTTTTCATTAACCATTTCAGGTGACGCGTAGTTTGGACCGGGATCGGAGAAGACACATGGTGGGCCCATGCAGGAAGAGAAGTTTAAATACTTTTAAAGCTTATTTATATTTGAAGTGGTTGGGTTTAAATATTGTGTAATAAGGGCTTTTTATTTGTAGTTATTTACTTTGGAAATTACTGAATTATTATTTTGGGTACTATTTTATTTTAATTCGATTATGATTTGGAAAAATTAAATTACTAGCCTGTGAAAATGATTTTACTCTAATCTACTTATTCAAAGTATTCATAAGTTAACAAGGTGTTTTAATATGGACATTTTTTTATATCAAAGTCTAAAAGTATATTTTTAAAAGAACATGGATTTTCAAAGGTTAACAAATTTATTGTTTATTTTAAGTCAAAGAGAATTTTCCACCGTCTTTCTGCGGTGACATAACCGGATTCGGCCGTAGTGATTGGGCCGGGTTTGGGGGATGTTACAGAACCTTCGGAAAATGAGAGATACGGGCAATATGTAGCTAGGTCACACGAGTGACAAGGGACTTTCACTGTGTGCACAAGAAAGCTATGAGATGGCAAAATTTGATATGTAGCTAGGCCACATGGATGATAAGGAACTTTCACCATGTGTGCAAGAAACCTATGGGATAATAATTTCATATATAACTAGGTCACATGTGTAATACTTTGTGTATACCATGTGTACAAGAAACTTAAGGGTTATGAGTAGCTAGGTCACATGAATGGTTCCTAGTGTTGAACACCATGTAGATAAGAAAGCTACGAGATAGAATGGCTAGGTCACATGGGTGATAAGGGACCTTCACCATGTGTACAAGAAAGCCGAATTATTTGTAGGTGGAGCTATGTGCTGAGACCATTGAGTATCGGGCATTTTCCGAAGAGGTTCAACGAGATAACTTACTACTGGTGATTGGTGCGATCATGTTATGAATAAGTGCAAGAGTGAATGTGACCAATTGAGAAATGTGGCAAATGTACGTGTGAGCAAGGGAGCATATGACTATGTGTGTATGTGCATAATGTGTTTGATATGTGATACGTGATTGAAATTGTGGTAAGGCTAATATGGTGTAAACGCCATTATGAGTACTCGTAAATATTGGTGATGATTATTCATTTGTATGGCTAGTTTTGAATACGTTCGGTGTTATGTGTGCATATATGGAAGTATTATAAAGAAAACATGGGAAAGTAAATTTTTTCACTAAAATAGATTGAAACAGCAGCAGTTATGTGACTTTGAAAAATACCATAAATTGTAGAAATTGAATTATATGTTGGATGAGATATTGATTTAAATCTTATTGAGTCTATTTTCATATAAAAGAAACAAAGAAAGCAAAGGATTTTTGTATTTTGAGATATTTAAATTTTGGTGAGACAGGGTCTAAATGGTTTCGAAAATCCCCTGTTCCAAATTTGGAAAATCACTAAAAATTGTATAAAAAATTTTATGGTGTGTAATTTATATTCTTAGAATCCTTGGTGAGTCTAATTTCGAGAGAGACAAACAGGAAGGTTATCCAAACTCTTTATAATGAGGAATTTTAATATTAGTGAAGAGGTGTTAGAGCTGTCGAACAGCGAAATAGGGGAGACTTTAATGAATAAACTGTATTGATTGGCTAAACCAAAAATTCTGGAAATTTTATGGTATGAAGATATGTGAGTCTAGTTTCCATAGCGGATCTTAATTTCGTGTTGTGTAGCTTGTGAAATAATTAAATTAGTGACTGTGACTCAGAAAAATAGCCTAAGCTGAACTTAAGAAAAAGGGTAAAACTATGTGAATATCGATTCTATTCCGTTGAGCATATTTATTGAGAAATGGGTTAATATTGTTAATTAAATTGCTTATTATTATTAATATGCCAACTTACTAAGCTATAAAGCTTACACCATTTCTCTTAGTGCTGTCAGGTTGGCTCGGGGTTGGAGATCGTTGGAGGTATCATCACACTATCAATTTGTCAAGTTGGAATCATGACAATTCCTAATTATTTTCAAGTAAATGGCATGTATAGAGATTTAGTTATTTGTTGTATGTATTATTATGAATTATACCTGGGATCCAGACATGGGCGTGTGAGAACCTCACGGTTTACTCACACGGGCGTGTGACACTATTTTGGTAAAAATTTTCTAAATGTCAAAAAGTTCTGGTTTGGTTTCGAACCAACTTTAATGAATTTTTGGGCCTCGTAAGCCCATAATAGGGACATAGGGTGTGACTATGAATGGTTTTAATGTATAATTGAAATGTATGTATTGGAGAAATGTATAAGATTGCTGTAATGCCTCGTACCCTAATCCGATGACGGATAGGAGTAAGGGGTGTTACATGATAGCTTGTGTTAGCAGCACCGCATAGCTATGTCTCGACTGACAGCTTGTGTGAGTAGGCTCGAGGATAGCTTGAGAGTGAGCTTATATGTGCTATGAGATTTGTGGTAGCATTAGCTATATATGTGGCACTTATGTGCAAAGATTTCCTTGTATCCAATAGTATTCCAAGTGGTTCAACAGGTATGTCAAAGAATAGAAAGAGCTCACATGTGTCGAACCCTAAGTGAACATGAAAGCTTTCTTTTTCTTCTTTAAATTCAGCTAGATGATGATAATGCGAGAAAAATGGCTTTTGTTTTAGTTATTTTAACTTAATTACTAAATTACATATTTAACCTTAAATAAAAACCATTTAAAACATCCATTTAATGCTCTTTTATGACAATTTCTACTATCAATGGTCTAATATCATCATAAGGACTGTAATATCCTGAATTAGGGGTTACAAATAATTGTAACATCCTAAAAAAATTAGAGTATCATTTTGTTACTTGTGTTAGCTCGGATAGGATGTTTATTGTGTGCTTAGTATATTTGTGTGAAGGCTTGGAATTATTAGCTAAGCTAGAATAATTTTTAGTATTAAAAATTTAGTGAAGTGGATTAAATGAACTTGACACTTAAGTCAATTTAAGTGTTAAATTCTAGCACAAGAGGAGTTAGTGGCAAGGTGGTTATGATGCATGAAGGGTTGCTTGAGGGTAGAGGTTCGAGTAACATGGTTAACATTTTAAAGACTTTATTTTTTGTTTATGTGTATCCTAGCATTAATGGACGGTCAAGCTTTTATTATGGAAGGTTGGACTTTTAATTTTTGGCAAGTTGAATATTGGTTTAGGAAAGTTTGTACTTTGGGAAAGGAATCTTAAGGTTTATGGAAGGATGGGGGGACATAAGGCTTGGCTTAAGGGAGTTGTTTTGGAAACTCTCCTATGGCCATTAGTGCATGAATGTGGAGGGCATGTGTGGCTAAAGGGGTGGCCGAATGTTGATAGGAAGTTTGGGGGGGGAATAGTTAGTCAACTTTAGCATTTTGGTGCATCATTTGGCATTTTTCTCTTCCTCTCCAAAAACTACTTCTTTGGCCGAATGTACCTTTGGCATTTTGTACAATTTTGCTTTTGATTTAGCTCTCATTTGTGTTTGAACCAAATACTATTTTCTTTCTCTCATTTTTCCTTTTGAAACCGAAACCACATTTTGCATTTTTGTGCACTTTTCTTTTCGGCAAAATAGGTGCTTGGCCGAACCTTTCTTCTATCATCTCTTTCTTTTCTTTCTTTTGGCAATTTCTCAAAACCACATTTCCTTTTCACTTTCTTCTTGGCTGAATCTCTTTCTTCCCTTTCCTCTTGATTTTTCTTTCATTAGTTGCTAAAGCCGAATCATCCTTCTTCCCTTTTCATTTTTTTCTTTTCTTCTTTGCCATACTAATTCTTCATCTCTTTTGAGCCGAATATCAATTGTTTTCTTTCAAAATCATAGCCAAAACTCTCATATCCTATTTGATTTGTCTTGGCCAAATTTCTTCAAGGGTAGGACTTCATTTGGTTTTCTTCAAACGGTTTTGGGAAATAGGTAAGTGTTATGGCCGTTTTTCCTTATTCTTTTTCTCGTTTTTATGTTGTTCCTCTTGTGGACAAAGGCTGAATTTTGGGCAATTGTTGCAAGGTTCTAATCATTCTTAGAAATCGATTTCTTTTAGGCTCCTCGGAACGTTGGAAGCAATCAATCTACGCCTCGTTTCTTTGTCAATCATTTTGGGTAAGGTTTTAGGTAAGACTTGGTTTTTCAAGTGATAACTCATTGGGATTTAGTGGTATAGCCGAATGGCCTTTGTTTATAATCTAAATATTGGCCGATTGTAGGATAAGGTGATCTAGTGCGGTTGATCGGGTCTTCGGATTTTAGTACTTGCGCTAGTGACAGGTGTGTATCTTACACACTTTATAATTTGGTGATATGTATTTATATATATACTAATCATTTTATTAAAGTGAAATACTATGAGATCTTGATTTGATACCTTGAAGGGTATGTGCAAGGATTGAGGTAAGTCCGTTTCGATATGATGTTAATATATATCAAGATCTACGATTTAAATATGTTTTATGATCATATCAAAGTATGATGGCATGTTTTATACTATTAATACATTGGATTAGGAACATGAGTGGAGGGGGAAGAATTTGATATCCATGTCTTTGGACACCAGAGGTTTGGCACCTCCAGTGATTTGGTATCACATTTGTGTCTTTGGGACACCAGAGGTTTGGCACCTCATAGCGACTCGTCCCTGTGGATTAACACCTCCGTGGGTTGGCCCCACTTTTGAGATATGGGATTGTCACCAGTGATTTGGTATCACACGTGGGTTGGCCCCACAACTTGATTATTCGTGACTTTGGTCACCAGTGATTTGGTATCACATTTGTGTCTTTGGGACACCAGAGGTTTGGCACCTCATAGCGACTCGTCCCTGTGGATTAACACCACCGTGGGTTGGCCCCACTTTTGAGATATGGGATCGTCGCCAGTGATTTGGTATCACATGTGGGTTGGCCCTACAGATGGATTATTCGTGACTTTGAGTCACCAGTGATTTGGTATCACATTTTTGAATATCGTGACTTTGGGTCACCAGTGGTTTGGCACCACCAATGGTTTGGTACCACACGGGGTAGTAAAGGTGTTATGGATGGCTAGGTTGGGTGCATAATATATATGTTGCTTGATTATAAATTGTGTCAGAATTTTTGCATTATCCGGGAGAGGGATTAAGCACTGAGTCTTGGTGACTCACCTTCTCCCTTATCATTTCAGGTGATTCGTGAGATCGCGGATGAGGAGCCGGATGAGCTCGAGAAGGCCATGCAATAAAATTTGATTTTACATGAACTTCGATTTGGGGTACTTTAATTTATTTTAAATTTGTTTTTGTTTTATTTTGGGTTTGTAATAAGGCCTCTTTAATTATGGTTTTTAGATTATTTATATGCTTTGGGATTTATTCTAAACATGATTTAGTATATCACTTGATTAATTTAATAATTGAGCCCAAAGTTTTCTAAACTATAAAAACGCTATGGTATTTTTTTAAAAATCTTACCATCAGGTAATCTAAATTGTTGATAGTAAAATTATAAATTAAGTGTTTTCTTCAATTGTGTTTAAAAATTTACCCATGGATGAAATGCATGTATTTTGATGTTTTATGGTAGAATATGAAGCTTGAAATGATGTTAAAGAACTTTTGCTAAGTAATTTTAAGTGAAAACTGGTAAAATGACATAATCGGTAAAAATTCCTAATGTTCATAAGTGTATGTTAGAGTAAGAATTTGATGTTGCCATAGAAGGGAAAAATGATCAGCATGCTATAAAACATAAGAATAAGGGCTGAAGTTTAATTTTCGAGTATTGGGGCAAAATTATAAATATGTGAAACTTTAGGGGCAAAATGTAATTTTTCTATAGTGTGATTTTTAGACTAAATTGAATAATGTGCGTATTAAATGAGTTAAATATGTTATTATAGATCAAGAAAGACGAGGAATTGACCTTGATCGGGAAAAGAAAAGGTTGTTGATCGAATTGCAAATTCGCCATATTTTGCACCGAGGTAAGTTTGTATGTAAATAATGTATTGTTTTTACTTACATTTTCATATTTTGATAAACGGCATGAATTGTGGCTGAATATTTGATGTAATTGACAAAATATCGACAAGTGAGAAATTTCCGTTGAACCTTAGGAATAAAAATGGATTCGAGTGACATGTTCACTTGAAACCTATGTGAAATCTAAGTGGAATAAGTGATCCGGTGTTGGTCCGCACGTTCTACCAAAGGGTCGGAGTTATCCAGCATGTGTTACGGATACTCGACAGCTTGTGTGAGCAGCACTGAGTAGTTACGTATGACCGACAGCTTGTGGGAGCAGACCCGAGATTGTGATTATGTGAAACGGGTGCTGGTCTTATAAGTTCTACCGTGTGGTCGGGTAATCCCGCATGTGTTGCGGATACCGACAGCTTGTGTGAGCAGCACTCGAGTAGTTACGTATGACCGATAGCCTGTGTGAGCAGACCGCGAATGTGAATAGCTCAAGAACGAGCCTATGTGTGATAAGTGATGTGAAGTAGCTTTGGCTACAAGTGTGGCACTATGTGCAATATTCTGATGTATCCGTTAATATTCTGATATGTTCAACGGGAAATGACTAAGTGTAAATGACTGTGATTATGTGATGAATAAGTGTAGGTATATGTGTGTAAACTTATGAGCAATGTGCTCGATATGTGATAGAACTTTGGTAAGATTGATACGGAGTAAATGTTACAATGAAAGTTAACAAATTTAGAAATAAAACAGTTTTGAACAGCAGCAGTTATGTGTCTTTGAAAAATCACCAAAAATGGTAGAAATTGAATTAGAATTTGAATAATATATGAAATTAAATCTTATTGAGTCTATTTTCATATGAAAGAAACAAAGAAAGAAAAGAAGTTCTGTATTTTGAGATATTTAGATTTTTGTGAGACTGGTTCAGAGTGATTTCTGAGATCCCCTGTTCTGACTTGGAAAAATCATTAAAAATTGTACAAAAATAATTTTGGGACATAATTTATATATTTAGATTCCTTAATGAGTCTAGTTTCAAATGAAACAAGTTACAACATCATTTGAATTCTGTACAAGGAGAAAATTGATTCGTAGTGAAAAGTGGTCAGAATAGTCAAACAGTGAAACAGGAGAAATTTTAATGAATAAACTGTACTAATTGGCTAAGTCAAAAATTCTGGAAATTTTATGGTATAAAGATATGTGAATCTAGTTTCAATGAAAATTTACGGATCTTAATTTGGAGTTTCGTAGCTTAAGATAAAAATAATTTAGTCACTGTGACTCGAATAGACAGCTTGCTCCAAACTTGAATAAATAATGAATTTGATTGTAGGTTTGAATGTGTTGTTTTGTAAAAATACTAAATCCATTTATTAATTATTTATATACTTACTTACTAAGCTATATGCTTACTCTCTTTTCTTTTCCTTGTTTTATAGTGTCATCAAGCTAGTTCGGGATACGGTGATCGTCGGAGATCTATTCACACTATCAGCCTTCTTTTGGTATTTTGAAAACAATATTTTGAAAATTATGGCATGTATAGAAGGCTTAGTTGTTTAGTTATTTATAGTTACGAATGGTTATTTTGCTTATGGGTATTGACGAGTTATTTTGCTTATGGGTATTGACGACTATGTATGGGAAAAGTTTTAACTTTATATGGATTTTACATTTTGAATTTTGTACAATAGCTTGGATCATGTCCGGTAATGCCTCGTATCCTGTTCCGGCGACAGACCTGGGTAAGAGGTGTTACAACCACATTAGCCTTTCCCGGGTGATAATCAATCACGAGTTCATAGTCTTTCAACAATTCTAACCATCGTCGCTGTCTCAGATTCAGATCCTTTTAAGTCATTAAATATTTTAGACTCTTATGATCCGAGTAGACGTGACATCTGTCACTAAAAATATAGTGACGCCATATCTTCAAAGCAAAGACTATAGCGGCTAATTCAAGGTCCTGCGTCGGATAATTTCTCTCGTGCGGTTTCAACTGTCTCGAGGCATAGGCTATGACTCTACCCTCCTGCATCAATATACAACTGAGCCCATTTAAAGATGCATCACTAAAAATAATGAAATCCTTACTCGACTCTGGCTGAACAAGTACCGGAGCTTCCGTTAACAGGGTCTTAAGTTGGTCAAAACTCTTCTGACACCTTTCTGACCACTCAAATTTCACATCCTTCTGTAGTAGTTTTTTCATCGGGGATGCTATCATAGAAAACCCTCTCACAAAGCGTCCATAATATCCGGCGAGCCCCAAAAAGCTACAAACCTCAAAAACATTCTGCGGAGGTTTCCAATCAAGTATAGCTGAAACTTTATTCGAATCAACCCGAATACCCGATGCTGAAATGATATGTCCCAAAAAGCTGACTTCTTTCAACCAAAATTCATATTTACTGAATTTCGTGAATAATTTATTATCCCGTAAAATCTGCAACACCAACCTCAAATGCTCAACATGTTTGGTTTCGTCACGGGAGTAGATCAGTATGTCATCTATAAATACAACTACAAATCAGTCTAAATACGGTCTGAATACCCTATTCATCAAGTCCATGAAAATAGCAGGGGCATTAGTGAGCCCAAACGGCATCACCAAAAATTTATAGTGACCATATCTCGTTCGAAAGGCAGTCTTTGGTATATCCGATTCTCTAACTCGTAGTTGATAATATCCCGATCTCAAATCAATTTTGGAGAACACTGAAGCTCCCTTGAGTTGATCGAATAAATCGTTAATACGTAGCAACAGGTATTTATTCTTTATCGTCACTTTATTGAGTTATCGATAGTCAATGCACATTCTCAAGGTTCCGTCTTTCTTTTTCACAAACAATACGGGCGCACTCCAAGGAGAAAAACTCGGTCTGGCGAAACCTTTATCCGTCAATTCTTGCAACTGAGCTTTCAATTCTTTTAACTCAGTCGGTGCCATTCTGTACGGAGCTATCGAAATTGGGGTGGTTCCTAGCACTAGCTCGATCCTAAACTCTACTTCACGAACAGGTGGTAATCCTGGCAATTCCTCCGGAAACACGTCCGAATACTCACAAACAACTGGCACAAATTCAATCTTCTTTTCTGATACTTTGCTGTCAATCACATACGCAAGATAAGCTTCACAACCCTTTCTCAAATACTACCGAGCCAACATTGATGATATCACAGTCGGTAACCCACTTAAATCTGCAGGTTCAACCCGAAGTACTTCATTATTCTGACACCTCAAATTAATGGTCATTTGTCTGCAATTTACTACTGCATCGTGTACGGTTAACCAATCCATACCGAGGATGATATCGAACTCATCAAATGGTAACAGCATCAAATCAGCCAGAAAACACGAGTTTTGAATCATTAAAGGACAATTCTTGCATACCCTATCAACAAGCACACACTGACCCAGGGGGCTTGAAACCCGAATCACAAATTCAGTATACTCAACAGGTAGAGTCTTACTGGATACTAATGCCTCGCATACATATGAATGAGTTGAACCAGGGTCAATCAAAGCAATTATATTAGAATCAAAGAGGGTGAAAATACCGGTAATAACATCCGGGGATGAGGCGTCCTCTCTAGCACGGATGGCGTAAGCTCTAGCCGGTACACGAGTGTCTGATCGAACAATCGCATCTGTAGGCCTTCTTTGTGCACCACTCTTGCTTCCCCCAAAACGAGACGATCTGCCTCTAGTTCAAGTGCCACTAGGTCTCGCACTCTGAGTAGTACCCTTTCCAGTAGTTTCCGGGCAATCTCGAATAAAATGATCATACGAGCCACACTTGTAGCAAGTGCGAGCAATAGATTTGCCCCAACACTCCCCGAAATACCGTCGGCCACACTGCTGACACTCAGGTTTACTCGATCTCTCATTATCAACACTAGCAACTGACGTAGCCCGAGAACTCACTGTTGGTCGTTCTCGTATAGAAATCCCGGTGTTGAGTTTGGACTGACCACTACCATTCTTGAACTTCTTCGTGGTCATCTGCAAGAATTTACTAGCAGATATCTTCCGAACATCTCTAGAATCAAGCTCAACTTTCCGCTTTTCTTTTCCCAGCTCTTCTGCTTTACAAGCCCATTCAACTAACACAACGAACTCATTGATTTCAAGAATTCCAACCAGAAGCTTTATATCATCATTTAGGCCGTCTTCAAATCTACGGCACAAAGTAGCTTCCGACAAAATGCACTCACGAGCATAGCGACTGAGTCGCACAAACTTGCGCTCATATTCGAATACGGACATACGACCCTGTTTGAGCTCGAGAAATTCTTTACGCTTAGAGTCAATAAAACGTTGGCTTATATACTTCTTATGGAATTCTGTCTGGAAGAAGTCCCAAGTAACCCATTCTTTAGGGACAACCGACACGAGCGTATTCCACCAATAATAAGCAGAATCCCGTAGTAATGATATGGCACACTTCAAGCACTCATCGAGTGTGCAGGACAGTTCGTCGAAAACACGAACGGTATTATCATGCCAAAATTTGGCTCTCTCAGCATCATCGTCATCCTCCGCTCTGAATTCCTGAGCCCTGTGCTTCCTAATGCGATCAACCAGAGGTTTAATTACTCTTTCAGGGTTAGTAAAAGGGGGTACCACCGGTGCTACAGGGGTACATTCAGATTTTGGGGTGGTTGAACAGCCGGATTGGTTCGTATGTAATGACTGAACCAATCGTTCATCATACGATAGAAGGAATTTCTAGCCCCCTCATCAGGATTACTCGTAGCCGATCGAGATACCTCGGGCACGGTCCCCTGCGCGGGAATGGGCGCCACACTCTCGATGTTATCGGCTATAGCTCGCTCGGGATCAGGATCCATTACTATAAAAGAAATAAACACATTTTTCTATTAGAAGTCATCACAGTATTACATTATAATTTATGGCATGTATAGCTAGACTCACACGCGCTACGTTAGTCCGAGAATCGACTAAACTGTAGCTCTGATACCAATCAAATGTAACACCTCTAGTCCGTATCTGTCGACAGATTAGGGTTACGGGCATTACTAAGTCTTATACAAGGCAAAATACTTTGTAATAAAACTACCAGGATAAAAATATACATGTATCACATTAGATCACCAATTATAAGCATACATTAGATCACCAATTATAAGCATATGAATTTCAATCATATATTATATCATTAAATTTTATAACACAATTGAAATCATTAACATCAACTAAGGATTTATTCACCAATGAATAAATATTTACCATTTGATATATTCTTCGAACCCCATAATCACAACGATTTAAATCAATAGCTATATTTTCTTGCAATATTCGGTCATTTCATAAATACCCTTTATCGATGCCTTTTGATCCTTATTTAACACATCAAGCATACAAGCCGAACCTATACCATTTATAACACTCACATATGCGATATATATAAATATATAACCCTTATCAATTATCTCTAGTCACTTAACTATACTTATAAGAGCATGCCAAATCAACCATCACATTCAACTATAATATAGTTATTTAAATCCTTTCACATAATCAAACTTTGAACACCATTCACTATGACATGTAAACCTATAATAATTTTAACCTTGTTCGAATTAATGAAAGTTCAAAACAACCAAAGCTTAGCCATTTTCACATGGCATACATATATACATCTCAACCAAAATAGACCAAATATTCAAGCTTATACATGCCATAATTTTTCCAAGTGATAACGTCAAAAGGGATGGTACCAAAATAGGTGATAATGTACTCGACTTCGACAGGATCCCCGAGTGTGAGCTTCAACTTTAAAGATCTATACCACGAACAGACAATTACACAACGGTAAGCTGTTGAAGCTTAGTAAGATATAAGCCAAAGAGGTAGTATATTAATCAAATGTAATAGTTTGTAATTGGTTTAACTTAGACATAGAATAGATTGCAACATAATATACATAAAACGTCATTAAATTATAAAATACCTATTCAATCACCAAATGAACCCGAATATTCACATGTTAAATGTCTAAAGCAAAACAACTTATCCGATTTACATTGAGAATGAACGATCGTATAATTTTTAAATACCTGACATTCTTGTTTACTTTACCTCCACTAATTGCTTTGTCTTTTAGGAAAAAGAAATCTGAAAACCCGTACACGTAGTACAAGCCCGTAACGTATCGCTTACATAGAGCCGTTACTTAAAAAATCCACACACATAGTGCCACTTCCCGTAACGTATCGCTCACATAGAGCCGTCACTCAGCATTTTCGCACACACAGTGCCACTTTCCGTAACGTATCGCTCACATAGAGCTGTTACTCAGCATTTTCGCATACACAGTGCCACTTTTCGTAACGTATCACTCACATAGAGCCGTTACTCAGCATTTTCGCACACACAGTGCCACTTTCTGTAACGTATCGCTCACATAGAGCCGTTACTCAATTAAACACATAGTTGTTTATTCAATTATCACCATCGCTCATTTCATGTTTCACCAGTAAATGCTACTCAAACTATAATTATTTATGCAGTCCAAACATATCAAATTTCTTTCTCTTGCCTTTACTCAATAGCAACAATCCAATTTCCGTATGTCATATTTTCACATTCGGCACAAACCAATTACACATACAGTGATATGTATTATTAACCATACTTTCGGTTCAAATCCATCTCATCTCATATTCGTATATATAGCTCCTTTCTGAATCATAAATATATATACATATATGTTCAAAACACTCAATGCATCCACCTTTATACATGTATATAAATATATGTATTTCAACTTAGCATTCGGCCATACTTTAATTATGTTTGTTCTCATACCTTATTGAATTCGACAACATTGAATTTTACAACTAATCCCAATTTATCCAAGAAATATATCTATATACAAGTGCTTAATAATTCCCATTACATCATCATACTCAAAATCCATATCCTATTCGGCATCATTATAATTGAAGCTTTAAATTCATTTGCACAAATACCTTTATTTATTAAAACCACTCAAACAAACCAATGGCTTATAAACATACCTCTGAGGTCGATAAATTCGTATTTTCTGGCTATTCGTTCACTTTAGCTTTTCCCCGATCCAGCTCCTTTTCTTTTTGCTCTCGATCTAATTAAATGTCAAATAAAACTTATTCACATTTATTTCCATTTAATTTAATCCAAAATTCAAGATTATAAAGTTTATCCTTGTACCCCTAGAATTCTCAAATTTTTCTATTTAATCCCCCAAAGCATAACACTCAAAGTACAAGAAATTTAGACTAAATTCTCAAGGACCGAATCTTCCTCATCTTTTATTAAATCTATTCGAACCGTTAATTTGCATATTTAACCCTCAATCGTTTACCATGATTACAATATAATCCTTAAGGTTCTAAATACAAGATATCAAAAATCTAATAACACCAACTCAATGCTGAATATTCATAGTTGATATATCATCTCTTTTTTTTTTTTTTGCTACATAGTTTATTCATGAATTTTCTTTTCTTGAGTTCCTCATTGAAATGATTTCCATCAAGAATTTCAAAGAAGAAATTAATAATCTAACATATATATTACATGGTCTAGTTTAAACCACACAAACACAAAATTCTTGTCCATGGCAACATTCGAATGACACATCTATAATGAAAATTTGAACATGGGTTAACTAATTTACAAGACTACAACCTCAAAAGTATTGAAATTATCAAAAATCAAGATGAATTACTCACCTAATTAAACCATGCAAAGACCGAAAATGATGAAGGCCATTTCTCTTCTTCTTCTTTAAAGCCTCGGAAATAACAAAGAAATAAAAGATGGACATTCCACCCACTAGTGACTTGTTTTTGTTTTTATTATAATAATCATTTCATACATTTATTATTATTCATTTCATATTATAAATATAAAATATTTATTTAGTATTATTTAAAGTGCTTTTGTCGTCCACTATACCTTTATGGCGGTTAATTTACCACTCCAACACCCATGCAAAATAAAACTATTCAATTTGACTACCAACTTTCATAGAAACCAATTTTTTTTCCACTTATTTGATTTGGCCCTTTCACTTAAATTATTCACATTAACTAAAAATTAACAATCGCGGAAAACTAGTATACGTTCAAACATGTATATTAAACACGAAAATAATAATAATAATAATTACTCCTATTAGTTCAGATTCGTGGTCCCGAAACCACCGTTCCGAAAAGGGTCGTAATCGGGCTGTTACAGGTTAATTATGAAGTAGGCTTTTAGTGGAGTAAGTAGGTTAAAACCTAGGTGCCTTTCTCATTTCTGTATATCAAATCAAAGGTGTGGTCTCGACATGTATAATCGTTGCAAGTTCTAGAATAACAAATCAATGTTGACACACTCAAAATAAAAAAGTGAGCAAGAAAAAGAATATATGCTCTAGAAGGCTCAAAATCTCACAAAAATTATTGGTATTTGATATCAATCTTGTAAATTTCAAACTTCAAAGCAATATTCAAATTCAGGTAGACAACCTAAAAAATTTTTATTTTCTGAAAAATAGACTTATTGTGCTTGACTCTCTAGTATCCTTCAAATTTAATCATCAATGCATAATTATCAATGACTTAATCCAGAACATATCAATAAAAATCATGAATCAAAGGAAACTTCATTCTAATCATAATATGAGGAAATTACTTTAAGAACAAGGCATAATTCAGAGATTTTCAAATAATACTATGTTAACCCCCCCACACTTAAGATGTACATTGCCCTCAATGTGCAAAGATGTGTATGCATTTTAAGAGAAAGGGAGAGGTGAAACTTCCTGAATTTGGATGGTTTCCTAGAGTTGGGAGGCCCGAGGTGTGGTGGCTGCTACCAAGCTCTGCGCTAGATGAAGAAATTGGGAGGCTCTTTGAGAATTAGCCAGGAAATAATAGTAATTTAAAATATACTAAGTATATATTTAAAGACAAGATTAATAAAATTAAAATTAAAATAAAAGATGAATGGACCGAGGAGTCCTTATTGTTAGATGGTTTGCAAGGTGGGTGTAACCTCTAAGGCTGCATTGAGGTAGTGGTCGTGGTTCCGGTGTGATTCCCTAGCAGCCTTTTGAACTTAAAATCAAGAAAATAAAATGAAATAAACTAATTTAAGCATAAGATAGTCAAAGAGAAGGAAAATAAAGGAGAAGAGTAAAGAATAAGAAGAAATAAATGGTCTCAAAGACCCTTGGCTTGTCGAGTAGATGAAACGGCCGGCATGAACTTATGTAGATCGGTCTCCCTCGGGGAGACTGTGCTTGGCTCTTTCCGCTTCCTCGACATGGATATGGTGGATGTCAAGGGTTGGAAAAATGAGAATGAAGGAAGATGAAAGGGAGAAACAAAAGAGGTGTGAGTGAAAAGAGGTTTGGGGGTACGTAGGGAGTGAAGGGGGTGGTGGTTTAAATAAAGTTTCAAGTTTGACACATCCCCACGCCTATGTACCTTGAGCGTGTCAAGTCACAAAACCGTGTCACACGGCCGTGTTTATGCTTCGTTTGTTTCTTCCACGCCCGTGGTTAGGGTACCACGCTCGTATGTAATCTAACAGTGTTGTCCACGGTCGTGTCGCACGACCGTGGGGTTTTGTTGGTGCCCGTGGTGTGGTGGTTGGAGTCCGTGGCTCAAAAATTTTATTTGTTCTGACTCGTACCATTTCTGCCATGTCAGTACGGAGATTCGAGAGGTCCACGGCCACGGCCACGACTGTGTGGCCTGGAAATCTGCACCTTTGGTTAGTTTATAATTAGATGCTGAAGTAAAAGAATAAAATGAAAATTAAAGGAATGTAAAAAAAAATATAGTGTTAGTGCTTGGGTTGCCTACTGAGAAGCGCTCGTTTATAGTCTTAAGCTAGACTTACCTCTCATTCGAATATTCATGGTGGTTTGAGGAGTTGAAAGTCCTTCCACATTCTAGCAGCTCCATTATCATGATAAAGTGTAAGACTAGTAGCGTTTATTTTCAAAGTGCCAAAAATAGGGTTACTTACCTCGACTGTTCCGTAAGGAAAAACACTGACCACCTTAAAAGGGATTTCTTTGTTTGTGTTAGGATCAGGGGGAGGTATTCGTGGGTCTGCCTTATCTAACAATACTTGATCTCCGAGTTTGAACTTGTCTGTCTCGTAGAGTGGCTTTAGTTCTGCTTCATGTATCCCTAGTTTTTCTTTGAGATGCGTCTTCCACTTTTCTAGTTCATCGATCTGAATCCCTTGTTCTTCATGAGTTATTCTTTGTTGGCACGGGGTCTAGGACCGGGGTCATGCTGTGGTGCTTCCTGAAAAGAAGGGTTAACCGAATGGTTATCAATAGAATTTACTTTTTCACTTGATTAATTGATGTCCTAGCTGAATCGAGAGCTTGAAGAGTGACTGTCTCGTCACCTACACAGATTATGAGTTCGCCTGCATCGGCATCAATTTTAGTCCTGGCAGTTGCTAAGAATGGTCTTTCCTAAAATTAGGGGGATCGTGTTGTCCTCATCCATGTCTAAAATGACAAAGTCTACTGGAAATACGAATTTATCAATTTTTACGAGTATATCTTCAATTATACCCCTAAGAATTCTAACAGTTTTATCAGCTAATTGAATGCTCATCCTAGTTTGTTTGGGCTTCCCTAGACCTAATTGTTTAAACATTTTATAAGGCATGACATTTATGCTTGCCCCTAAATCAGCTAACGCATTAGCAATAGATAAACTACCAATTAAGCATGGAATTGTAAAACTCCCTGGATCTTTTAATTTCTGTGGTAGTTTATTTTGCAAAATTGCTGAGCACACTGCGTTCAGTTTCGCATGTGATGCTTTGTCTATCTTTTGTTTGTTCGTCAATAGCTCCCTTAAGAATTTCCTAGAATCTGGCATCTGCGAAAGAGCTTCAAGTAACGATAAGTTGATATGTAATTTCTTTAAAAGTTTAAAAAACTTACCGAACTGTTCCTCTGTGTCGCCTTTCGTTATTGCTTCGAGATATGATATACGAGGGTTGTACTCTTTGATTACTGGTTTTGGTTTTACCTCAACCTTTCCTTCTTCTACCACATTCTTTTGCCTTAAATTGGGCTCGTCTAACCCTTCACTATCTTGAGCTATTATGGCTTGAATTTTCTCTTTTGGGTTAGCTTCGATGTTGCTCAGTAGTCTTCCCTGTGGTCTCTCAGAGATTTTCTTAGCAAGTTGCCCGATTTGATTCTTGAGCTCCTGTGTTGATTTTTCAAGTTGATTTTAAAGGATGTCTCAGTATTCTGAAAACGTGTTTCTGTGGCTGCCATGAATTTTGTCAGCATCTCCTCGACGTTTGGCTTCTTTTCCTGTGGGTAGGGCTGTTGTTGGAAGTTTTGGGATGGTTGTTGTCTTCGATTTCCTTGACCACCCCATGAGAAATTAGGGTGGTTCTTCCAACCTGGATTATAAGTACTACTATAAGTGTTATTATTAGATCGGAAGTTGTTACCCATATAGTTCAGTTGTTCGCTCTCCAAGCCCTGTCTGTAGGGTGGGTACTCAGGATTCGCCAATCCTTCACTTGCGTTGCACTGCATAACTGGATGTGCCTACGAAGAACCATATACACCATCAAATTTTTTATATAACAACTCTACCTGATTTGATAGCGCGGTTACTGGGTCGAGGTTGAAAACTCCGGCTGCTTTGGCTGGCCTTGTCCTTGTAACTTGCCACTGATAGTTATTCAATGACATCTCCTCTATAAACTCGTAGGCAGCTTCAGGAGTTTTGCTGTTCAAGGTTCCGTCGGTGGCTGAGTCGATTAGTTGTCGTGTTGAAGGGTTCACACCATTGTAAAAAGTTTGGACCTGTAGCCACAAAGGTAATCCGTGGTGTGGGCACTTCCGCAACAAATCTTTGTATCTCTCCCATGCATCGTAAAGTGACTCTAAATCCATCTGCACAAAAGAAGAGATATCATTCCTTAACTTGGCCGTTTTGGCCGGCGGAAAATATTTTAATAAAAATTTTTCGATCATTTGATCCCATGTAGTGATTGACCCTCGTGGAAGGGAATGCAACCACTGTTTGGCTTTATTTCGTAAAGAAAAGGGAAATAACCGAAGACGGATGGCATCATAAAAAACGCCATTTATTTTGAAGGTATCACAAAATTCTAGAAAATTTGCTAAGTGTGTGTTAGGATCCTCATCCTGCAAACCATCAAATTGAACAAACTGTTGTATCATCTGTATAGTGTTAGGTTTCAGTTCAAAATTATTTGCAGCAATAGTAAGCCTAACAATACTTGACTCAGTTCCTGTTAAACTAGGTTTAGCATAATCATACATAGTTCGAGGAGAATGATGTTTGGCCATCTCTGGAGGTGGTGGATTATTTTCAGCCATCTCTTTTGTAGTATTTATTTCGGCTTCTTGCTCTTCTTCTATGTAGTTTAAGCTTCGCCTTATTTCTCTGCGATTTCTGCGAACGGTACCTTCAATATCACTGTTGTAAAGTAGGGGTCCTGTCGGGTTCCTTCTAGTCATAAACTAGAGGTACCTGAAATGAACAAAAAGGAAGAAAATTTAGAAAAGTTAAAAATAAAAGTAAATAAAATAAATATGGCTAAAGTATTAAAAATTAAGCTTTCTTAATATTTCAGTTCCCCGGCAACGGCGCCAAAAACTTGATCGTTGTTTTTGCGATATCAATGTCTTAAAATTTATATAAAGAACGATCGAACCTGGAAACTAACTATGACAACGATTTGAGGCAAGCGCACCTATCATACAGTAGTATAGTTAAGGCAAGACTGGAATGTCGAACCCAAAGGAACCAAAAGTACTAATACTAACTCTCTTTTTATTATTTAGCCTAAGAATTAAGGGAATTGTTTATCTAATCTAAAATTAACTAACTACTAAACTAAAGACTCTAAGACAAAGAAGAATGATATTGGGAAAATAACTTTGAGGAAAAACCAATTGATTAAGACGATACCCAAGAAAGAATCCACCTAGACTTTACTTGTTATCTAGCTCTGAACCAGACGATTTATTCATTTGACTTGATCCGTAAGATTCCCTAATGTATATTAATCCCTCTCTCGAGGTGACTAACGTCTAACCCTAGGTTAATTAATTGAAATCTCTTTCTAATTAAAACCCCTAGAATTGCATTAACTCGATCTATGGACTCCTATATTAGGTTTCACCCTAATCCGGCAAAATCTCGTCACCCTATCTCTAGGCGTGCGATCAACTCCGCTTAATTATGCTAGATCTACTCTTAGGCAGGGACTTTTGCTCCTCCACCTAAGCACATCACACTTGAATTAATATCCCGGAAATATCAACACAAGAATTAAGGACACATAATTAAGAACAAGTCAAATATTTATCATATAGTTCAGCAAACGATAACAAGATTCATCTTAGGTTTCATCCCCCTCAGGTATCTGAGGGTTTGGTTCATAACAATAAAAGAAAACATCTCAGAAGAAAAGATAAAACAAAACATAAGAAATCCCTAAAACCCCCTGAAGGAATTGAAGGAGAGATCATCCGTTTTGAGTATAACTCCGGCTTCTTGAGATGGATCAACTGGCTATCTTCGAGTAAATCCCCACAAATCTACCTTCTTTGGCCTAGCTGGATGCCCCCTGACTAAAGCCTTGGGCTCCTCCTTTTTAGGTCATACTTAGGGTGTTTATATAGGCTTCTGAATATGTTTCTTTACCCCTAAGCATCCTAATCCGAGTGAAACTCTTCTTTCTCACGACAGGGACACGCCCATGGAACACGCCCGTGTGAACCGTGGCCAGGTCGTGTTTGAGACTGTTGAATGAGGCACGGCCATGTGGTCTTGGGCTCAGGCCGTGTGGATTTCGTGATATGGCCCATTTACTCTATTTTGGGCCCATTTTCTGTTCTTTTCATCATCCGGTGCTCTTCTGAGTATAAAACATGAAAACAAAGGATTAAGAGCACCAAATTACATAATTCAAGGCTTAAATCATCCAAAAGCATGCTAAATGCGGGCTTAAAATATGTTACTTTTACGGTTTATCAGGAGTCTTGAGAGATAAGGAGGGTGTCACAAGAGCATTATTTTCTGGTTCTGCAGCAGCAAAAGATGCCAATTTGGCTGAGATTGGCGCGGTGAAGGTTGCTTTGGAAGTATTTTTAGCTATGAACTGGAAGATTAATGATTCATTATATATTGAACTTGGCTCAATGGTGGTGTTTTCTTGGTATGCTAACAAGGCAATGAGACCATGGTCTATTCAAACAATTTTTGCAGTTATTGAAAGTGACATGTTAAAGGTTGGAAATGTTATTTTCTCGATGGCTGATAATAAAGGAAACGAAATGGCATCTTCCTTGGTAATTGTAGGTATTTATTGTGAGAAAATGTTTAAAGCTTGGTGGTGAGTTTTTATTTTGTTGTAAACGTGTATAGATATTAGAATACACTAGAATTTCTATCAAATGTGTATGCATATGAAAACCATGGATTTAGAACACAAATGTGTGTTTAAAAATAACATCCTATGGTTTGAAACTGATTAATTAGAATAACACATAAAATATATACAATATTAAAATAAAAAAATTAGTTTAAATTATGAGTAAAATAAAATTTAAACGCATAAGTGTAACACCCCAAACCCAGCCTAAACGTTATGGCCGAATCTTGAAGGTTACACTGCCTACTCAAAAACCCGATTATTTACTTTCCAAAACATTGTACATATTTGAGTTAATAATTAGTAAAATTCGTTTCGATTTATTCGTAACTATTGTCAAATAAGTATTTTTTTTAAAAAAAAATAAACCTTCATCATTCACAACCAATAAAAACCTAACATCTTAATTTTACTTATTTTGTCTTTTTGAAATCTCAAACGCTTATTTTGTTTCGCAGCGAAAAAATTTCATAACTTATTTTATTTTGAAAATCAAACATCTTTTTAGTAAGCAGTGATCAGACATATTATTTAAACCATTTAGCTAAAAATCAAACAGAAAATCCAAAACCAAAATAAAATCTGATAATTAGTCAAAAAGACCAGAAGATTTACTTTAATAAATTAAATTATAATCTTAATAACCAATTTGAACTCTCCATTGCTGCCCAGTCCTAAGTCCAAAGGTTTACTTGTGAAGATGGAATAATAGAGTGAGTTATAAAGCTCAGTGTGTGACTTAACTCAAGCATAAGTGCAAGATAATGTTATAAACCGATCAGGATATCACAAAGAATTTTATAACCTTCAACTGACCAAAATTAAGAATGCATGATAATGTCAAAGCAGTATTTTTTAGAAAAACACAATGCATGTTTTTTTTCAAAAATTTCCCACCCAACTCCGCTACACATCAAGTAGAGTTCCCCAAAATTCGTCCATCCAAAACACACCAATAGATAATTGTGGACAATGCCACCAGAGTCGCAGTTAAATTGCCAGAATAGATATGAGTGGTCAAGCCACCATAATTGTAGTCAAGCTGCCAGAACAGATATGTGGTTAAACCACCAGATAGTGTAGATCATTAAACTAACAGAACTTCCTCTTTACCATATTATCTCAACCCTATGCAATGTGACATGGCATGCAAATACATAATCAAAATAATGAGCATGTTGATCATGCAATCTTATATTAAAAAGAAATCAGTAGACATGGAACTCCATGCTTTACTGAACAAATGAGTCAAATTCAATAATAACAAATCAGATTCTTCATAATGTCAGATGCAATGTCATTACACATATACTGACACATTAATATTGAACATGCTCATTTATAAGCTTTTCAAACCAGAAATATGGTAACGGTATTGTCGAAACCATTTTTTTGTTTAGAAAACGGGGTCGACTTTAAAAACGAAAATGGAATTGCCACCAATCTTTTTTGAGGTGTGATCGAATCACCTTGAGATTGATCAATAAAACATTTTGATTTATTAAAATAATGATTTTGGTCTACGAAATTCAAGAAAAATGAGTTCGGGAATCGGTTACGCACGAGGATGGATTAGCACCCTCGTAACGCCCAAAATTGGTACCGAATTGATCGACTAATGTCTTAATGTCAAAAATTTGAAAAGATTTTAAAATACGATCCTCTTTGTTTTGAAAACTTGAATGAATTTAATTAGACGCTGTGACCCACTTATTTCGAAGGAATAAAATATTATATCCAGTAAGTTAGGATACAACACCTCGAATCCTCAAAACTAAGTCTTTTGACATTTAAAACTCGTACATTTAAATTCAAGAAGGATATTCGGTCATAAGAAATCGAAACCCAATAAGCTAGGGCACTATTTCTCAAAATTCCAAATACGAAATATTGCCTTTGATTTTGGAAATCCTTATCTCGAGATAACAGAATGTCATATCCAGTGAGTTAGGACACAACATTTTGAATTCTCGAGAATAAGTTTTTATTTAGCTTATGCTTTAATTAAAAAATAATTGGTTCTCTAGATTCGATGAGAAAAATCGAAACCCAGTAAGTTAGGGTACGATTTCTTTCAAATCTTAGAACACGTAATGAAAACAAAATTTTTGATGCATCGAATTAAATGTGATATGATTTTATAATAAAATATAAAATGAATTAGAATGTCAATTTGTGTAACAACATAATGATGATGACAATAAAAATATAAATAACAATAATGAAGGTAAAAATAAAATACAATAAAATAAAAGCTAAAGTAATCTATAAAAAAATTAATAAGTAAAAAAAATAATTAAGTAAACAAATAAAGAAAAGAAAAGAAAAATAATAACAAAAATAAGAATTAATAGTAAATAAATAAATAAGTACTATGTACAATAGTTAAAAGATCATAAAATAATAATAATACAAATAATTGTTGATTTAAAATTGGAAATTATTTAAGGGGGATATAAATATATATATTAACGAAATAATAGTAATGAAAACCAAATTAATTAAATATATTAATAATAATAATACATTAATAATAAGGAAAGTAATAATAAAAATGAACACAATAATAGTAATAGCTATATAAATAATAATAATAATAGTAAAAATAATAGTAATAATATTAAAATTAAATAATAATAATAATACTAATAATAATAGCAATAATGATAATAATAATAATAATAATGGTAATAATAATAAAAAGTAATAATAATAGTAAATAGGAATAGTAATATTAAAAATAATAATAATATAATAGAGTATTAAAATTAATAATAATAATAATAAATATAATAACTAAAAAGGATTAAATTGAAACCAAAATGAAATTAAAGCCCCAAATCGTGATAAAACAACAGTCTAGGATTAAAACGAAATTTAAACATAATTTTAGGGCCAAATCGAAAATAAAACAAAGTAAAGGACCCAAGTATAACGCGCGACTGACATGGAGGACCAAAGGGGAAATATTCCCAATCCTCCAAAACACGATGTTTTATAAGGGACTTAAATGAAATCAGGACAAACTTAAGGGAAAAATTAAAAATAAAAGAAAACTGAATTAAAAAGGAAAAAATGCGGAAGGGCTAAAAGGGCAAATAACCCAATTTCACAAAATACGCGGATCCTCCCTTGGGTCAGGTCAACACGCGGGTCAGGTTCCCCAAAACGACGCCTTTTTGTGCGTATGGGGAACCTAGTGAAACGATGCCATTTTGATTTGCTTTATAAACCAAACTTTTTTTTAAAAAAAAAATCATTCTCTCTCATTTTTTAAAAAAAAAAATTCCAAAGCCTTCGAAAACTCTCTCATTCCCCTCTCTTCTGGCCCGAGCTCCGGCCAAGCTCGTGAGCGAGAGTTTTAGACACGCCGCTGTCTGCGCCGCTGCGCCACGTGCACGGCGACCAAAGTTTCGAAAATAAGGTAAATTTTCCCTTTTTTTTAGAGTTTATTTAAATATATATAGTTTTAAAAGAAAAAACAGAAACGAAAATTTTGGTTTGGAAATAAACCTTTGCTGCTCTATATTCTGATTTTTGTATATTTCGTGTGTATTCGTAAAGATTGTAGTGTGTCCCCCCTCTATATTCGGATTTTCTGTATCCCCCTTGTACCATAGTTGTTTGGGTTTTTATACCCGAAAATACAACAAAATCTATTTTTGCTACTGTTGCACCTTTCTCGCAGGCATGCGACGTGGAGCGGGAGCGGAGGGTTCGGAGGTCCACGTGGCTCGATGGTGGTGGCTGCTGGCGGCGCAAAGGTGTTGGCTGCTATGGTTTCAAAAAAAAATGTTTAGGTTGTGGGCTTGGGTATTGGGTTAGGTTTTTTTTTATTTTAGGGCTGTTTAGGTTTAGTAATTTGGGTTGTAATTTTGGACTGGTTTAATTATTTTGGACTATTGTTTATTGGGCTCCAGGCTAAAATTAGGCCCTACAGCTGCCCCTCTTTGCTCATTGTCGTGTAACGGGAATGGAGCAAAGACTTTAAAAGGGCCAATTTTGCCCCGTCCTGCTGAGTCTTGGCTTCTTGATGTTTCCTTTGCTTTAACCCACTGTATCTTCAGGGGTATAGGAGCTTTCATTTTAATCTGTTCCACTACTGCTTAGGGAGATATGATCTATAATCTTCAGCCTGCTCCATTGTTGCTCAGGGAGATAAGGCTCACCGTCTTCGATCTGCTCCACTCATCGCTTAGGAGATAAGATCGCAATCTTGACTGTTCCACCACTCGCTAGGGGATAAGGCTGGTGGCTTAAATCTGCTCTATTTCTACATGGATGTAAGATTCGTCGTCTTTGATCTGCTCCACTACTGCTTAGGGAGACAAGATCTACAATCTTCAGTCTGCTCCATTGCTGATACATGGAGATAAGGCTTGTATTTCAGCCTGCTTCCTTGCTATCTTAAGAAGATAAGGCTAGTGGCTTAAATCTGCTCCATTGCCAATACATAGAGATAAGATTCACCAACTTCGATCTGCCCTACTACTACCTCGAGGAGACAAGATCTATAATCTTCAGTCTGCTCCATTGCTGATACATGGAGATAAGACTTGTAATTTCAGTCTGCTCCCTTGTTATCTAAAAAAGATAAGGCTAGTGGCTTAAATCTGCTCCATTGCCGATACATGGAGATAAGATTCGCCAACTTCGATCAGCCCTACTGCTATCTCGAGGAGACAAGATCTACAATCTTCAGTCTGCTCCATTGCCGATACATGGAGATAAGACTTATAATTTCAGCCTGCTCCCTTGCTATCTTAGGAAGATAAGGCTAGTGGCTTAAATCTGCTCCATTGCAGATACATGGATATAAGATTCGCCGAAATTTGTAATTTTAATCAATTTTGCCACATCGTCCTCTGGGGAATTTACCTATAGAATTGATCTCATGGGGTCTATACTTATGCCAAATGATTAGGATGTCATGATCGGAAAATACTCCTAACCAGATGTATTATGAATGTTATATGAATGAATGCAAAATGTCATGAGAATGATCCATTTTTAACATTTGGGCTTTCATTGCTCGCCATTTGTTAAAGTGATATCCCTAACGTATATCTTCTTGTTCAGCTGATATTTTCAACAGAAAATCTGAAGATGTAGTCATTGCTTAGACCCTTATCTCTCAAGTGTTCCTAGCCCTTTAAGCTTGGTGAGCTTTAAATTATTGTCCCGTTTCAGATTCTTGCATTATTTAGAGACTTACAGAGTAATATGCAAAAATTCTTTTGTGAAAGCATTATTAGTTCGTTAATCATTATTTTAATATGAAAATACTTGAAAAAGATTATAGAGATGCATAAAACTGGAATTTATTTGGGACAAAATCCGTAAAGAATGGATTGAGCAAAGGAAGCAAATTTTGCTAAGGTACAAAAATGGGTAAGGGTGGAACTAGTGCCTCAGATATCACGGCCTGAGCTTCTCTGTACGAACTTCTTGAAGACCATTCTGAGTTCAACATGTGTCTAGAAGATATGTAGTACTTTGTCAATGCCCCTAAGATGTAGCATATCTCCTCATTGTTAACTCAGGTATAGGATGGCTAGCGCATACCCTTATTTCTCATCAAAAACTTGAATTCCCTTTAAGGGTTTTCAATTCAAAGCTCCTTTGGTCTCAAAGTGTCCTTTGTGGGTTTTTACCTTGGCCTCTCCAATTTTTTTTTTGAACTCAAGACGCCCTTTGCGGGTTTTCACCTTGGGCCATTTTCTTTCTTAAGCAAAGTACTTCTTGACTGAGTTCGCATTAACTGGGTTTGGCAGACTCTTGCCGTCCATCTCGGCTAATACCAATACTCCTCTAGAAAAGGTCTTTCTTACAGCATAAGGTCCCTCCCAATTAGGCATACACTTTCCTCTGAAGTCCTTTTGCATAGGGAAGATCTTTTTCAATACTAAGTCTCCCTCATGGAATACTCTGGGGTGGACCTTTTTGTTGTAAGCTCTCATCATTCGCTTCTGGTACATTTGACCATGATGGATGGCTTTTAACCTTTTTTCCTCAATTAGATTCAGTTGATCATACCGAGATTGGATTCATTCCTCTTCATCCAACTTCAACTCTGATAAAACCCGGAGAGAAGGAATTTCAACTTCAATAGGCAAAACTGCCTTCATCCCATAAACAAATGAGAAAGGTGTTGCCCCCGTAGAAGTTCTAATAGATGTTCGATAGGCATAGAGGGCAAACAGTAACTTTTCGTACCAATCTTTGTAGGTCTCAGTCATTTTCTCCACAATTTTCTTGATATTTTTATTAGTTGCCTCAACTGCACCATTCATTTTTGGGCGATATGGCGATGAGTTGTGGTGCTTAATTTTGAACTAACTGTAGACCCCAATTATCACGCTATTGTTCAAGTTCAACGTATTGTCAGATACGATCCTTTCCGGCATACCATAGCGACATATGATCTCCCTCTTCAAAAGCTTGCTAACTGTCGTCTTCGTGACATTACATATGAAACTGCCTCTACCTATTTGATGAAGTAATCGATGACCACGAAAATGAATCGATCTCCATTAGAAGCCTTCAGCGAAATCGGCTCAATGACGTCCATGCCCCACATTGAGAAAGGCCATGGAGAAGTCATAACATGAAGAGGTGAAGGAGGCACATGGATCTTGTCTCCATAAATTTGGCACTTGTGGCACTTCTTGGCGTAACGGATGCAATCTCCTTCCATCGTAGACCAGTAATACCTGAATCTCATGATTTGCCTGGCCATTTTAAACCCATTGGTATGCATTCTGCAGACACCTTCATGGACTTCTTCCAGGATTTTATTAGCCTCAACAGCATCAACACATCTTAACAGCACCTGGTCCTTCCTCTTTTTATACAGGATCTCTCCGTCTAAGAAATAGCCATTGGCCAGTCTTCTCAATGTTCTCCTATCATTTTCAGTTGCTTGATCAGGGTATTCATGGCTCTTCACATATCGCAAAATATCATGATACCAAGGATGATCATCTCTCTTCTCCTCTTCGTCGATATTGTAGCAGTGAGCGAAGCCTTACAGATACTCATTTGGATAGGTTTCATACCTTCTTATTCATTTACTCTGATCATAGAAGCTAATGTGGCCAAGGCATCAGCTATCTGGTTTTCATCACGCGGGAGATAAAAGAAGGTGATATTATCAAACTCCTCAATTAACTCCAAAACTAACTTTCAATAATTGATCAATTTGGGATCTCTCATTTACCATTCACCTTTGAACTGATAGATCACTAACGTAGAATCTCCATATACCTCTAGCACCTTAATTTTGCAGTCTATGGCTGCTCGAATTCCCATGATACATGCTTTGTATTCTGCCATATTGTTTGTAGTCAAAATCCAACTTGCAAGTGAATGGATAATGATCTCTACTTGGGGATATCAGGACTGCCCCAACTCCATTACCAACGGCATTTGACGCTCCGTTGAAGTTCAATTTCCAAGGACGATCTTCTAGGGTATCTTCCTCAGTAGCCGCTACAAACATCAGATCTTCATTAGGAAAATCAAAGTTCAAGGGCTCGTAATCATCTAGAGCTCTGCTGGCTAGAAAATCTGCTATTGCACTCCCCTTCACAACTTTCTGGTTCACATAGGCTATGTCAAATTCGAAGAGCAAAATTTACCATCGGGCCATTCTTCCATTCAGAGCGGTTGACTCCATCATGTAGTTAAGAGGGTCTAGTTTCGAGATTAACCAAGTCGTATGGTACAACATGTACTGCCTTAACCTCCGAGTTGTCCAAACCATGGCTTAATATAATTTCTCAATTGGCGAGTATCTCATTTCACACTCGGTAAATTTCTTACTGAGGTAATATATCGCCTTTTCCTTCTTTCCTCTCTCATCGTGTTGGTCAAGCACACATCTCATTGAATTATCAAATACCGTCAAATACAGAATCAATGGCTTATCAGGACTGGGTGGCATTAGTACTGGAGTATTAGAAAAGTATTGTTTAATTCTGTCAAAAGCCTTCTGGCATTCATCATCCCACATGTTTGGATTATGTTTTTTAAGAAGACGAAATATGGGGTCACATTTCTCAGTCAATTGCGAAATGAACCGGGCAAAATAATTTAGTCTTCCTAGAAAACCTCGAATTTCCTTTTGAGTGCGTGGTAAAGGCAATTCTTGTACCGCTTTGACTTTATCCAGGTCGACCTCAATTCCCTTTTTAATGACCACGAAACCAAGCAGTTTTCCTAATCTAGCCTTGAAAGTACACTTGGTTGAATTGAGCTTTAGTTGAAATTTTCTCAACCTCAAGAACAGTTTCCTCAAAGCCTGTACATGCTCCTTTTCCGTTCGGAATTTTGCGATCATGTCGTCGAAGTAGACCTCTATCTCCTTGTGCATCATGTCGTGAAATAAGGTTACCATGACTCTTTGGTATGTTGCTCCCTCATTCTTTAACCCAAATGGCATCACCATGTAACAAAACGTTCCCCATAAGGTTATGAACGTGGTCTTTTCCATGCCTTCAGGATGCATTTTGATTTGATTGTATCTAGAAAACCCATCCATAAAAGAAAATAATGAGCAGCCTGCCATATTATCCACTAGAGTGTCAATGTGGGGCAATGAGAAATTGTCCTTTGGGCTAGCCTTGTTTAGATCTCTATAGTCTACACACATCCACACTTTTCCATCCTTCTTAGGGATGGTGACGACGTTGGCTACTCATTCTGGGTAGTTAACCACCTGTAAGAACCCAGCATCAAATTGCTTCTTGACATCTTCTCTTATTTTTACTACAACATCAGGTCTCATCCTTCAGAGCTTCTATTGAACTGGCTTACATTCTCTTTTTACGGGGACACGATATACCACAATAATGGCGCTCAACCTAGGAATGTCTTGATATGACCATGCGAAGGCATCTTTGAACTCCTACAGAAGTTTAAAGAGATCCTGCCTTGTTTCCTCATTTATGCAAGTGCCAATTTTCACATCTTTCCCTTCTTCCAAAATCATATTCTCAATTGTCTCTTTGTGAGGTAGAATTAGCTTCTCTTCCTGCTCTACCATCCTTAACAAATCTGGGCATAAACTACAATCTCTATCATCTGTAAAATCCTGAGATCCCTCTAAGCACATATCTCGTTCACAAGGGAGTTCTGGGTCCATAGCAGCGTTGCTAATGACATAGATATCTGAGGACCTATTGTAGGTACGAAAGAATACCCAAAGAAACCAATGAATATAAGAATAACTTATTTGTATGGTATAATTATTAATGGAATGAAAAGGAATAAAAGAATAATTGCTCGATGCATTTTATTGAAATAAAGTCATTTTGAACATGAGCCTATTTCACAGCATATTCTTATTGTTCTTAGGCTAGAAAACAATAAGCGTGTTTTGAACATTACTCTGTATTTGCTCTAAAAACCACAGGAAGTTCTTCTACAGTCCAGCTGTTCAGACCACTTCCAGGCTCATAGGGGTGAATGCCCGCTAAGTTTCCTTCCTTCTGTCCCTCTTCAAATACGATGTTGATGCTCAAAGTTTTCATCATATCTTTAGCCATTTATTCATTCGTGTTCTCCGGTCCCGGATGGATAACTCCTCCTAACACAAATGTATTGGATATATGGGGAAAGGTCATTAGCTCCCACTTGACCCCTGACCCATCCAATCATGCCTTTCGTCTCTCTTGTGTTCTCTCTAGCTCTTTCTTCCTCAGTTTGCCGTCTGGCTTATACCCTAAGCCAAAATGGCCCCATTTGCTAGTCAAGACCAGTACTTTGACCCGTCCATGGAGGTATTTCCCAAGTCCTCTTCCAGGCAACGCTCCTTTTTCCACTATCAGCTGTAGGCCCATCTTTGTTGCTTCGGAGATTTTGGGTACTGGGATCTTGCTTCCCTCGGTGATGAAAGTGGCATTTACAAGCTCTAATGACTGAAAAGAACATTCAATTGCTTCACTATCACTCTCTATGTATAGCGCATCACTGGCAATAGATACGATAATGTCCTCCTCCGCGTTTATCATTATTAGCCGGCCCTCCGTCACCAACTTTAACTTCTAATACAATGATGATGGTACTACCCCTGCCGAATGAATCCACGGCTTAATGTCCATTACTAGGAAGTCTACCTCGTATGTATTTGGCCCAATCAGAAAAGGTATCCCTATCCTTTCTATTACTTTCCTTTCGGTACCATCAAATGCTCTCACTAGGTTTTGGCATGTTTTCACATGAGAGTTGTCTGCAAGCAATCTGTTCAACGTGGACAGAGGTAAGATGTTCAATGCCGAACCATTGTCGATGAGTACCCCTAACAGTGTATACCCTTTTATAGTGGGTGGTGATGTGCAAAGCTTTGATAGATCCCATGCCCTCTGATGGTATTTCATCGTCACTGAAAGAGATGAAGTTATCGGCGCTTATGTTGCTAACAAAGCGGTCTAGCTTATTTACCGAAATGTCATCTGCGACATAGGTTTCGTTTAACACCTTCATTAGCGCACTACAGTGCACCTCCGAGTTTAAGAGTAAAGCCAGTACTGATATACGTGCCAGCTGCTTGTGTAGTTGTTCCACAACACTATACTCACTGTGTTTTAAGAACTTCAAAAACTCTTTAGAGCTTTATTTTCCATTATTGGTCCATTAACCAGTGGTTCTGACTTCTCCTCTCCTTGTCTGGTCATAAAGGATTTCCTTTTTATGGGTTCAGCTTCTGTGTTTGGCGCGCTGGCCGAACTCTCCTTTCTCAAAACTGTCACACTGCAGTTATAATCCCAAGGCACCCTCTTACTATCCTTATAAGGAAAAGCCACGGGTTTCTAAATTACAACTCTAGGTGCCACTCTCGCTCCTGCTTCATCGATTCTGGGTCTTGTGATGATCACCATTGGGTGATTGACCTCAAAGACCTTCTCTACTGACCCTCCTTCTGCAGTACACATGTCCTCTCCTTCAGTAGAGTCAAAGAACTCTAGCTCTTTGTTATCGATTAACCTTTGCACTAAGGCCCTGAATTCACTACATCATTAGATCTTATGGTCCTCTTTATTGTGGAACTCATAGTAGTTCCTCGCATCTTGGGATTTGCTCCCTAACCCTTGCAGAACTAACCCTCTTTCCTTCATTTCCTTCCAAACCTCCCTCAATGGAGTTCTTACTTCAACAGCATTCAGTTTGGTTCTCCTCCCTATATTCTCGACTATCGCGTTTAACCCTTTATCAGTATAACTGGGTAACGGATTTCCTACACCAGGTGCGTCGTCGAATTTTACAACACCCGCTCTAATAAGCCTTTCGACTAACCTTTTGAATGAGGTGCAGTTTTCTATTGAGTGTCCTACGATTCCCGTATGGTATTCACACTGAGCCTTTGCATCATACCATTTAGGATATGGGGGTTGCAACGGTTTCAAGTAGAAAAGGGCTACAACATGTGCATCGAACAGACTTTTATACAACTCCCTATACGTAATTGGTATGGGAGTAAACTGGAACTTCTCTGTATTCTGCTTCGTGTTCGGCTCCTGTCTTGGTGAGGCCTGCTGGCCCGAGGCTATCGGTATCGATTGATTGATAATAATGGGTTTTGAATAACTCGAGCTCACATTACTTACTTCATTTTCTCTTTTCTTCGGAGCTGATCTTCTCGTCCTTTCTCCAGCCTCTATTTGTCCACACCTTATCGCATTCTCTATCATTTCACCAGACATCACTATGTCTGTGAAACTCTTAGTTGCGCTCCCCAACATATGATTGATAAAAGTTGCTTTCAAGGTATTAATAAAGAGCATGGTTGTTTCTTTTTCTAGCAGTAGCGGTTGGACTTGTGTAGCGACTTCCCTCCACCTTTGGGCATATTTCCTGAAACTTTCACCCGACTTTTTCTCCATGTTCTGTAACGTGATCCTGTCAGGCGCTATATCTGTCACATGGTCATAATGCTTCATGAAGGCCTATGCTAAGTCCTTTTATGATTTGACTTGAGTATGACTCAACTGATTATACCATTTAGCCGCGGCCCCAGTCAAACTATCCTGAAAATAGTGAATCAACAACTGGTCATTGCTGACATGTCCCGTCATTCTCCAACAGAATATTGAAATATGGACCTTAGGGCAGCTGGTCCCGTTGTATTTTTCGAACTCTGGCATTTTGAACTTTGGAGGGAGTACCAGATCTGGGGCCAGACTCAACTTCTTAGCATTTACTTCGCATTGGTAGTCAACACTTTCCAATACTTTGAACTTCTCCTCCAACCATTTGTATTGATCTTCGAACTGTTTTGGGAGCTCTGCCCTTGCTTTTTCCCCTTCTGCTGCATCATCGAAGTCAGTGACCATTGGTTTTGCCAAATTATCTCCGGGGTTGGAGCTCAAGCCTGTTGAGAAGTTTACTGATGCTGAGGTACTAGATTCATAATGGGGTTTGATATTAACGGACACTCTTGGTGGTTGTACTTGGGAATTTACTGGGGTAAAGCCTGGAGGATAAGTAGAATCTTCATTATCGTCTATGGTATCGACCATAGGGCTCTTTCCTTTATCAGGCCCTCAAGCCAACAACTGTGTTAACCGGCTCATCATGCTTCACTGGGATTCCAGCATTTGGTCCCTCATATCCTGTTGGATCTTAGCCAACTATTCTTACATCTGAGTTTGCAATTGGTCCTGCATCTATTCTAACCTTTCTAACATTTGATCCATGGCTTTCGTCTTCCTTCGAGTGTAGTAATGATGTTTCAGAGTAACTATAATATGATCTCTAGTCAATAGGGTTCTTTTATAACATTTAATACATATGATACGATGTAATGAAAATGCTTGACATGAATGCAAAAATAAAAGGTGTCGGTTCTGGTTCAATTAATAACTTTATAAGAAAACAAAATCCTTTACATAAAACAAAATCACATATACGGCCTAGCCCTTATACTCAAAGCTTTAACTTTCTTAAGAAGCCAAGCTAACTCTCGACCCCGGTCCGACTCTAGCTCATATTTCACACTTAACACATCAGCCTGAACAGCTAAAGCTTGTAAATGATCAGCCACTTCTCGTATCTGAGCCATAGCTTGCCCATGACGTAATCTCTTTCTCTGACCTGGTCTTGAGATCGACGAAGCTGCCCCTGCCACTGCTCATTATTTGATTCAAGGAATTCAATTCGAAGCTCGTAGTTTTGTAGCGTAGTTTCGAGTTCTTCAACTTTTCCTTCTAAATCATCGATCTTGCTCAGGCTGGCTCTTAATTCAATGTCGGAGTTACGACCATGACACTAATGCAATGCCTCTTCTAACTCCGCTACTCGAGTTTCTCATCTTGGCCCTCAACCAAGCTCTTTTTTAAGGCGTTTTCGCGTGCTCGAGCATCATGGAACCTCTTCTTCCACTTATCAGCCCTAGCCCTTTCTTCTTGAATTTCTTATCGCCATTACTCCGATGTCTCTCCCAACCCGGTTGTTCTCATCGATATACGCAACTTCTTATAATCAATCTTCAAACTGTCCAAGTCTTTTTCGGCCTTTCTTTTCCCTTTTCTCAACTTCTCGGCTTCAAGTTTCTGAACATCAGCCTCTAGCCTCAAATGCATCTTTTCCTCCTCCAATTGCTCTATTTTCTTTCCTAACTCTAAATTTCTCTTGTCAAAGTCCTGTTTTATGATTTCTAACTCGAAAGGGACTATTTGCAGGTATTCCTCCATTGGTCAAGAGCCATCTTGTCTCGGTCTGGGAATATTATCATTGATTCTTCTACTCCGCCACGCATCATATTCGAGGGTTGTCATCAGACCTACAGCAACTCTTTTCATCCGGCGAGTCGAATTCTAAGCATTAGAAATCTCTTTAACTTTTTTCTTGTAGTTATCTCCTCCATACGTAAATTCAAACTGAGCTAAACCATGCATTGCCGGTATGAACTGTCTTGATCTGTATTGCCTCAGCACAAGCAAAGGAGCATACCCAACGGCTCCCCAAATTCCCAGTAAAGGGGCCCAATCAAAACTCTCACATCGATAAAGAATTTCGTCGGGAACCAACCAAGGAGCTCTCCACTCAACGTCCTCTTCCTGGAGATTCCGAATGAACGCGATCCAATCTTCTTCTGATATGTCATCTCTCCTGGGCGTGGTTGCTAACTCCTTTAACGGGGAGTAATTCTCAAAAAAAAAACCCGATAAGAAACTTTATCCACCTTCCAGAAATGGCTATGGAACCAAGCTAACAATAACTATGCACATCCTATAAATCTGCCTTCACCAGCTCTCCTGTATACATTCAAAGATCTAAATGTCTCGGCCAAGATTGCAGGAACAAGTGTGACCCCTTTGTCAAGTCGGTCGAAGAGATCCGAGACCGCCTCATCTACATACCCTAATGCCCTAGGGAAAACCATTAAACCATAGATGCTAAAAGCAAAAACGTCAACTCTCTTCTTTGCATCAGGATGCACTGGAATTAAATCCCTCAAATTCCTCAATAGGATGCATTTACACTCACCTTTTTGCTTGACCCTCACTGCAATTCACTGTTCACCCATCCCTATAATATTCATCAACTTCTTCTAAAAGGTCGGGACATAAGCGGCTCTCGAATAAGCCTTGTCGACTTGGATCTTCGGGCAACGAAGTAAAACTATATATTCTTCTACAGTGGGTACCAAATCTACCCTCCCAAAGGTAAAACAACTGTAGGCAAGATTCCAATACTGAGTAAGAGCCCAGAATAAATGCTCGTATACCTTGATGTCAAGTAAGTGAGGCAAATCCCCATAATTACCATAAAACAACTGCTTAGTCTATTCATCCCACTGGTCCCATATCTCTTTTAATTCTTGAAGATTATTTTGCGTCACACTAATGCGGGTATAATCACATAACTTTGATGTATATCCCTCGGCTAGGCTGTCCCCTTTCTCTAATTGCATTTTCTCTGACCATATACGGACAGCCGCATTATCTTCCATTTTATCAAGAAATTCGTTCTCCATGACAAGCTTCCTAAATTAGTAATCGAACGTGAATTGACACCTCTTTAAAATGAAATGACATGCAATCAAAGCCAAAATAAAACACAACAAGTCAGTATCATATACCAAAAATAAAATTCAAGGCAAACAAAAAATAATCAAGCACCTATCTGGGTGATTGCCAAGGTTTGACGGAGTTCTACCTGGGGTAAGCTCTTAGGGCTTTCTACATGCAGTTTGGTTCTAAAGCAAGGGTACCTGAACTGGCAGATTCCTCGATCCTCACCCATTATAGGCTCATACGGACCAAGTTCAGTTCAGGGGAATACATTTCCCTATGGCTGCACGGAGATGAAAATCTCACGAAGACATAGGTACGGATGTATCCCGAAAGCGATCCAATATCCTGCACGAAGGTTAAAACCTCACGAAGGAGTAGCTTCACACTCCCACTTAAATAGGGTAAAACCATATGGTCTTTATGCAATATGATGCAAGACTACCCTAGAAACTCAAATCACAACCAACTAAATGACGCAAACAAATGCAATAAAAGAATCGTAATTTTCAAATCTGATTTTCAACTTTCGTCAAAAGGACAGAAATTAATCAATTTACGGCTTGACTCTCTTAGGTTCCTAGTGGAGTCGCCAAGCTGTCAAAACTATTTTTTTGTTTGAAAAACGGGGTCGACTTTTAAAACGGAAATGGAATCACCACCAATCTTTTTTGAGGTGTGATCGGATCACCTTGAGATTGATTAATAAAACATTTTGATTTATTAAAATAATGATTTTGGTCTATGAAATTCAAGAAAAATGAGTTCGGGAATCGGTTACGCACGAGGAAGGATTAGCACCCTCATAACGCCCAAAATTGGTACCGAATTGATTGATTAATGTCTTAATATCGAAAATTTGAAAAGATTTTAAAATACGATCCTCTTTGTTTTGAAAACTTGAATGAATTAAATTAGATGCTGAGACCCGCTTATTTCGAAAGAATAAAATATTATATCCAGTAAGTTAGGATACAACACCTCGAATCCTCAAAACTAAACTTGTCTTTTGACATTTAAACCTCGTACATTTAAATTCAAGAAGGATATTCGGTCATGAGAAATCGAAACCCAGTAAGTTAGGGCACTATTTCTCAAAATTCCAAATACGAAATATTGCATTTGATTTTGGAAATCCTTATCTCGAGATAACAGAATGTCATATCCAATGAGTTAGGACACAACATTTTGATCCCAAGAATAAGTTTTTATTTAGCTTATGCTTTAATTAAAAATTAATTGGTTCTTTAGATTCGATGAGAAAAATCGAAACCCAGTAAGTTAGGGTACGATTTCTTTCAAATCTTAGAACACGCAATGAAAACAAAATTTTTGATGCATCAAATAAAATGTGATATGATTTTATAATAAAATATAAAATGAATTACAATGCCAATTTGTGTAACAACATAATGATGATGACAATAAAAATATAAATAACAATAATGAAGGTAAAAATAAAATACAATAAAATAAAAGCTAAAGTAATCTATAAAAAAAATAATAAGTAAAAAAAATAAGTAAGTAAACAAATAAACAAAAGAAAAGAAAAATAATAACAAAAATAAGAATTAATAGTAAATAAATAAATAAGTACTATGTACAATAGTTAAAAGATCATAAAATAATACAAATAATAATACAAATAATTAATGATTTAAAATTGGGAATTATTTAAGGGGATATAAATATAATAAATAACAATATGATAAATATATATTAATGAAATAATAGTAATGAAAACCAAATTAATTAAATATATTTATAATAATAATACATTAATAATAAGGAAAGTAATAATAAAAATGAACACAATAATAGTAATAGCTATATAAAATAATAATAATAATAGTAATAATATTAAAATTAAATAATAATAATAATACTAATAATAATAGCAATAATGATAATAATAATAATGGTAATAATAATAATAAGTAATAATAATAGTAAATAGGAATAGTAATATTAAAATAATAATAATAATATAATAGAGTATTAAAATTAATAATAATAATAATAAATATAATAACTAAAAAGGATTAAATTGAAACCAAAATGAAATTAAAGGCCCAAATCGTGATAAGACAAAAGTCTAGGATTAAAACAAAATTCAAATAGAATTTTAGGGCCAAATCGAAAATAAAACAAAGTAAAGGACCCAACTATAACACGCGAATGACATGAAGGACCAAAGCGGAAGGGCAAAATTAAAAATAAAAGAAAACTGAATTAAAAAGAAAAAAAATACGGAAGGGCCAAAAGGGTAAATAACCCAATTTCACAAAACACGCGGATCCTCCCCTGGGTCGGGTCAACGTGCGGGTCAGGTTCCCCAAAACGAGGCCGTTTTGGGCGTATGGGGAACCTAGTGAAACGGTGTCATTTTGATTTGCTTTATAGACCAAAATTTTTTAAATTTTTTTTAAAAAAAATTCCAAAGCGTTCAAAAACTCTCTCATTCCCCTCTCTTACGGCGGAGCTCGGCCAAGCTCTCTAGCGAGACTCAGGTGCTCGCACACTTGCTTGCGTCACATTCACAGTGCACCTGGCGACTAGAGTTCGAAAATAAGGTAATTTTTTCCCTTTTTTTTAGAGTTTATTTAAATATATATAGTTTTAAAAGAAAAAATAGAAACGAAAATTTTATAGGTAGGCAGATTCGAAAAAAAGAAAGGAAAAAAAATCGAAAAAGGAAATAAACCTTTGCTGCTCTATATTTTGATTTTTGTATATTCCGTGTGTATTCGTAAAGATTGTAGTGTGTCCCCCCTCTATATTCTAATTTTTTGTATCCCCCTTGTACCATAGTTGTTTGGGTTTTTATACCTGAAAATACAACAAAATCTATTTTTGCTACTGTTGCGCCTTTCTCGTAGGTATGGTGACGTAGAGCGGGCGCGGAGGGTTCGGAGGTCGACGTGCCTCGGTGGTGGTGGCTGCTGGCTGCACAAAGGTGTTGCCTGCTAGGGTTTCAAAAAAATGTTTAGGTTGTGGGCTTGGGTATTGGGTTAGGTTTTTTTTTTTATTATGGGCATGTTTAGGTTTAGTAATTTGGGCTGTAATTTTGGACTGGTTTAATTATTTTGGACTATTGTTTATTAGGCTCCGGGCTAAAATTGGGCCCTACAGCTGCCCCTCTTTGTTCATTGTCGTGTAATGGGAATGGAGCAAAGTTTTTAAAAGGGCAAATTTTGCCCCATCTTGCTAAGTCTTGACTTCTTGATGCGTCATTTCTTCAGGTAGCCTCGCTTTAACCTACTGCATCTTCAGGGGTATAGGAACTTTTGTTTTAATCTGCTCCACTACTGCTTAGGGAGATATGATCTGTAATCTTCAGCCTGCTCCACTGCTGCTCAGGGAGATAAGGCTCACCATCTTTAATCTGCTCCACTCATCGCTAGTGGAGATAAAATCGCAATCTTGACCTATTCCACTCATCGCCCAGGGGATAAGGCCAGTGGCTTAAATCTGCTCCATTGCTACATGGATGTAAGATTCGCCGTCTTTGATCTATTCCACTACTGCTTAAGGAGACAAGATCTACAATCTTTAGTCTGCTCCATTGCCGATACATAGATATAGGACTTGTAATTTCAGCCTATTCCCTTGTTATCTTAGAAAGATAAGGCTAGTGGCTTAAATATGCTCCATTGCCGATACATGGAGATAAGATTCGCCAACTTCGGTCTGCCCTACTGCTATCTCAAGAAGACAAGATCTGAAATCTTCAGTCTACTCTATTGCCGATACATGGAGATAAAACTTGTAATTTCAGCTTGCTCCCTTGCTATCTCAGGAAGATAAGGCTAGTGGCTTAAATCTGCTCCATTGCCGATACATGGAGATAAGATTCGCCAACTTCGATCTGCCCTACTGCTATCTCGAGGAGACAAGATCTACAATCTTCAGTCTGCTCCATTGTCGATACATGGAGATAAGACTTGTAATTTCAGCCTGCTCCCTTGCAATCTCAGGAAGATAAGGCTAGTGGCTTAAATCTGCTCCATTGCCGATACATGGAGATAAGATTTGCCAACTTCGATCTGCCCCACTGCTATCTCGAGGAGACAAGATCTACAATCTTCAGTCTGCTCCATTGCCGATACATGGAGATAAGACTTGTAATTTCAGCCTGCTCCCTTGTATATTCCGTGTGTATTCGTAAAGATTGTAGTGCGTCCCCCCTCTATATTCTAATTTTTTGTATCCCCCCTCTATATTCTGATTTTTTGTATCCCCCTTGTACCAGAATTGTTTGGGTTTTTATACCCAAAAATACATCAAAATCTGTTTTTGTTACTGTTGCGCCTTTCTCGCAGATATGGCGATATAGAGCGGGCGCGGAGGGTTCGGAGGTCGACGTGGCTCGATGGCGGTGGTTGCTGGCGGCGCAAAGGTGTTGGCTGCTAGGGTTTCAAAAAAATGTTTAGGTTGTAGGCTTGGGTATTGGGTTAGGTTTTTTTTTTATTTTGGGCCTATTTAGGTTTAGTAATTTGGGCTGTAATTTTGGACTGGTTTAATTATTTTGGACTATTGTTTATTGGGCTTTGGGCTAAAATTGTGCCCTACAGGTACTATTAGATTTACAGATCACATATATATACAACTTATATGAAAAATATGCACACATAATAGAAACAATAGACTAAATTAATTGAACAATCATAAATATCATTCATCAGAGTATACGAAATTTTTGACCTCGAATACGTAATCCAAAATTGACCCCAACTGAACTTACTTAAAGTGGGCTCACACGCCCTACCTGGCACATCCTATGTGGCTCACACGGTCTAGCATACGGCCGTGTGGTGTCAGCAGTTTCAATTTTCACAGTTTTACGAAGTTTCAAGTTAGTGCCACAAACCTGATTACTTCCAGGATGTTGGCAGAACAACAATACACCAAATTCTGCACATACAACATCCAACTAATCAATTAACATTCGCTTACACAAAATAATCAACCTAGGCATTCGACTACTCACCCTTAAAGGTAGAGATTTCCAAAACAACTAATTCGTCAGAGGCAATACTCCTCTCAGTCCCCACCTAAACAGAGACAAACTGATCAAACCAAACACATTCTCGCACTAAGCGATCAACCCAAATAACAACCTCCCTTCTGCATATAACCAAAACGAAACACTCACCCTGAAAGATAAATAAAAAAGTACTTATAAGAAGATGTAACCACAAAATTGAAAATACTTCTGAGCACACACAACCGCACCAAAAACTCAAAGATTAGTGGTGGCTCAAGAGAGTTGAAGGTTGAATCGATGGCAAAAATAACAAGAAACGATGATAAAAAGAAATAAGGAAAGAAAAATGAGAGTTGCAATCGCACAATATGGAAACCAAAAAGAGAAAAGGAAAAATAGAAAAAAGAATCAACAGGAAACTTTTTGTTGCAATAAGAAACTATCGTGAAAAACAAAATGGAAAAAGTGGGAATAACACTTAGCGAAATTTTAGGAGGAAAATCCTTTTTTTTTTAAACAAAAATGAAAACAATTCTCCTTTTGCACACAACAGGATTTGAACTTAGGACATATGAGTAAGCTAAAACTTTACTATAAATCAACAGATGCATTCTTGTTAACAACTAAACAAAATTTATAGATAAAGCTAGGTGCGGCTAGCTAGATTTAGGGTGAAAAATAACCAAAAATTTAAAGGAAAAGAATCGAATACAAAACCTCAAGCATACATCCAACTTAACCATTGAAACAAGCCAATTTACTTGACATAACTTCTACAACCTTAAATTTAAAAAATAGGGCGTGACCGTTATCGATTCACTAACCCAACTTCTACTAACCTGGTTTTTGGGATGTGACAATAAGTATATCGGATTAACAATACTAAATGGATTACAATTGTTTATTATGGTGTTGTCATCAATCGTAAGTTAGTGTCAAGTTGACTTGTGACACAAACTCAATTAACAACATTACTGATACTAGAAATCTTATTACATGCATATGCTTATGGAAATTGTTAATTTAGAACACATATGTGTGTTTAAAAATAAAATACAATAAACAATGAAATGTATGGTTTAAAACTAATTAATCATAATAGCACATGAAATACGTACGATATTAAAATTTAAAAAATAGATTAAATTATGAGTACACCAAAATTTAAACACTTAAATACATCAGTTAACAATACTAAATGCATTATAATTATTTATCATGGCGTTGTCATCAACTGTGAGTAGTATCAAGTTGATTTATAACACTAACTAAATAGTGTAAATATACAACTAATGAAAATAATGAATAGTGCATATTAAAATAAAAATGTATAAAATATATCAAAATGAAATTTTGATTGAGTAATAAATTTACAATTTTACCGATTTAATTGGTATGAGTTAAAGTATCATCATACACATTTTATTAGTTTTTTGTTAAAATAAAAAGATTAAAATACCCTCAAATAATATAACTTTTTTTAATTATAGAAATATATTTCCGTAATTTTGTAACTGAGTTGGGACCTGGTTGATGGGTGATACCAACTTAATAAAAAGCTTAATAAATAGCTAGTATAGATATATAGATATACAAATGATGAAAATAATAATTGTAAATATTAAAATAAAAATGTTTAAAATATATTAAAATGATGCTTTGGTTGAGTGATAAATTTAATATATTACCAATTCAATTGCCTTGCATTTAAATCCCACCATTTGCATATTTTTATTGGTTTTTGTTAAAATAATAATAATAAAGTTCTCTCAAATAATATAACAGAAGGATATTTCTATAATTTTTGTAACTGAGTTGGAACCCGGTTGATGGATGATACTAACTCAGTAAAAGGCATAATAAATTGTATAAATATATATGTGATAGAGGTAATAGAGTATACATAATAAAATTAAAATGTATAAAAATATTAAAATAAAACATTAGTTAAGTAGTAAATTAAAAGTTTTACTAATATAATTGGTGTGAGTTTAAATCTCATCATTTTATTTTTTTTTTAAGTGAAAAACTAAAATACTCTCGGAAAATATTACTTATTTTAATTACGGAAAGATATTCCCTTAATTTCCTAACCAAGTTGGTGCCTAATTGACTCGTGACACTAACTTAATCAATAGTTTAAATAGAAGTGTATATATACAACTGATAAAGGTAATAGAGTGCGCATAATAAAATTAAAATGTTAAAAATATCAAAATAAAACTTTAGTTGACAAGTAAATTAAACGTTTTACTAATGCATTTAGTGTGGGTTTGAATCTCACTTTTTGTATATTTTTTTTGATTTTTTTTTAAAATGAGAAGACTAAAATACTTTTAAATAATATTACGTATTTTAATTACAAAATAATATTTTTGTAATTTTTTAACTGAGTTGGTGCCTGAAAGACTCATGCACTAAACTCAGTAATTTAAATAATAATATAAATAAGATTAAAAACTATTTATCTTTAAATAGAAAGCACACGTGCTGCATAACTTTAGCCGTTGATAAGAAAAAGACCAAATTAGAACCGTCCGATCTAGGGCTTACATCAAAAGAATGGCTATTTATAGACTCCCTTCTCCTTCGCTCGGCCCCTTTGGCCTTCGCGCTGTCTTTCGCGTTTCTTTCTGAAACCAGAGCTGAGAAATTAAAACCCAAAGCCTTAAAAACTATCAAAAATGGTTCAAAGGCTCACTTACCGTACTCGCCATAGCTATGCTACCAAATCCAATCAGCACCGTGTCGTTAAGACCCCCGGTAAGTTTTGAAGTTCCCACAATGTCGCCTGCCGCTTTTGCTGCTCTCTTGTTATTTTTTTTAAAAATTGTTTGAAAATAATGGGTTTTCATCCATTCTTTCTTTTTTAAAGGTGGGAAATTGGTCTATCAGACTACTAAGAAGAGAGCGAGTGGGCCTAAGTGTCCTGTTACTGGAAAGCGAATTCAGGGTGTAAGTTCATTTTATTATTATGAATTTTAGCTATGTTGTTTTGTTTTTAGTTGGAAATTTGGATTTCTATTTTTGGGACTAAGTATGAAATGTAGATATGCCTTTGTTTATTTGATTGAGAAAATGATGATTTGGGTATCTCTGTTTATATTCATTTTCATGTTTGCGTATTGAACTTTGTGTAGCGAATTAAACATAGATTCTGATACTGTTTAAGATTTGTTTAGTTTCATAGTTTTAAGATCTATAAAAATTGAAAATAATGGTCAAAACTTGTTTTCTACTTTAGGAACTGGTGATAAATTCATTATTGTGGAACCCTTTATTGCACTTCACTTTGAAGCAGTTTACAAAATTCAAACTGTCTCACTTGATTTTACTATACTTGCTGCATATCTAGTAGAAATGTAAAACCTTGTTGACCGATATGAAGAGTATTTCGTTTTCATGATACTTGTCGGAGTAGTTATGTTTCAGTTATTACTGGATGTGTGGCTGATCGGGTTCGAGTTGTGAAGTTTTGAGCTTTGCTCTCATGGTTTTCTTATACGGCTTGTTTGCAGATTCCTCACTTGAGACCTGCTGAATACAAGCGGTCTCGGTTGCCTAGGAGCCGTAGGACAGTGAATCGTGCCTATGGTGGTGTTTTGTCTGGAAGTGCTGTTAGAGAAAGGTACTACTATGTGCATGATTTAATAGCTTGTTTTTAATTTGTTGTGATAGATGCAAAATCTTATTCTTCTCTTTTTCTGGTTTTTATATCATTTTTTTAAGGATAATTCGAGCCTTCTTAGTCGAAGAGCAAAAGATTGTGAAGAAGGTTCTGAAAATCCAGAAGACTAAGGAAAGGCAATCCTCAAAGAGCTAGGAATTTTAAATGCTGATGAAGCTGAATTGTGTTTGGCTTGTTAGATTTACCTGAGAGATTTTTGTTTGTTGTTATGATGAATTGATGAAATGTGGAACTGAGTTTGAGTACTTTTTCTCATTTGGTAGTTTCATACTGATATTATTTTGCTTCTTGGTTCACTTGAAGACAAATCTATTGAAAGGTTATTGTTTAGTGATGGTTTTATTTGTTGATGTGGTTTCTTTTATTAGGCATTGATGTTATATTCTTGTTTGCTACCATGAGCCCTGAGTCCATGACTCGTGACCTTGAAACTCCAAATCCTGACCCCTAACTTGTAATAGGATTTGGGTTACGGTTTTGAGTTGAATTTAGCCATCTTGTTTAAAGGCAACTGGAATGATATGTGTGGTGCTTTTGAACATAGCAACTGAACCGAAGATGGAACGCTTGGATCTTCGGTTTCGAGTTCAAGAAGTCCATTTTTATCTATATGACAATAAGGATGAGGAATGCATGTTATTGCCATGGTTATGCAAACCCTCAGACATAATCTCCAGCCAACCATAGCCCAAGTTTCTGATACACGGCAGAATCCATATCGACAATTGAAGCTAATGGTGAATTTGGAGGTGAAAGTACATGGATATTTTTGTATGGATAGATTGTATTCTGCTCGTTTTATTTAAAAATGAGCAAATTAATCTTCACACGCAAGATTAAAGAGTAAATTGTTTCGTTCTAGTAAAAAGTTTATTTATTTTTTGTTAAAAATTGGTATTGTTGATCGAATAATCATACTGTTACACGGGGCATATGGATTTTATTTTGACATTCGGGGGTTAATTTTTAATCATATAAATGGATGAATATTTTAATAGAATTAATTTACTCTTTAATTTAATATATAGAAATTAATTTATTTATTTTGTTAGCGAAAAAAAATAAAATATAATCCGATTTTTAATACAAAAGTTTTTATAGTACTTTTTACCCGAATTCAGTGGTTGATGTACAGCTTTTTGCCATGTTCATATTATGTGGCATCTGTAATTCTACAACAGGAAATTGGATATAAAACTGATTGTAGGTGCTTATGATTTAATTTTAAACCCTGTAGCTGTCACCTATGATTATATGATTGAACTTTTTTTAATAGGGATGGGATCGGATTTCGGACATTTGGAAATGGAAACAAATATACTAGATAAATATTCAGCCTAAGATATTTAGGTGGAATGTGTGAAAACTGTACAATAATACCATAAACAGGTCTGCTGTTCATACTAGTTTCCAACTTAATAACCCCAAAACTAGTCGACAGCTCATTTAAGTGTAGCATTTGTCAGTTGAATAAGTGGTGGACATCTCACTAGGACATTGTGGTGAATCCCAAAGTAGATTAGGTTTCCATGAATCTGGCATATTTGGAGACAATCTGAAAGGAAACCCCATCGATAAATGGTTATAGTCTGGGATTGAATCCGACGTCTTCCTTGTTCCTTCCTCGCTTTCTACTCCACCACCATTGCCTTCCATGTCCTGGGGCAAGCTGATCGAAAAGTTACCGTATTGGTGTTGTTGCCCTCGGAAATCGGTACTTGCTGAGGCATTGCTAATCAACGGTGGGCTCAACAGCATGGAAGAGGTATCAATAGTGCACTTTGGGGATGATCCAGACATGTTGTCAAGCTGAGAAAACATCATGTTGTTATGAAGGTCTCCGTTGGAAACATGAAACGGAGATGGCCTATAGACTGTTTGATGGAATGATTTATACGAAGGAATATCTAGAGCCGAAAAGCCGGCACTGCAGTCTTGTTGTAGTTCACCGTTGCTGCATAATGGTAACGTTGATCCAATTTCGGTCGTACAAGAAATGTTCTCCGAACTGAACTGACTGCAAGCCGCACCATGGTTCAATGAGGAAATCCAAGTGTGGGAAAGTGCTCTTTGAGCCATGGTACTAGTCTTTTTGAATATCCTACAAATAGCCCATGCATCCTGTTGGAACCAAAAGCAAAATTTTCAAACAACTCATTATCAGAAACAGATTGGACAATGATTATTCAAGGATCATTACATTTGCAGGAAGGGTTTTGTCAAAGAGCTTCTTTGATGGTGGTATCGAGTCCGACATCGAAGGTAGCCGAAATTCGTGCATCATCCAATCAGTTTTCATCCCTTTAGCAGCTCTGCCTCTATAGAACACAAGGGACTTCTTCAAACCAATACATTTAGTGCCATCAGATGAGTATATAGGCCTGTCGGTCCCGGTTGCCTTCCAAAAACCGGCTCCGGTGACTCTGTTAGGCCTCGCACTATTCCGGTATTTTCGGTCCCTTGGACAGTAAAAATACCATTCCTTCTCCCCTGATGCTGCTAGCTCTGCTTATACAAAAATAGAAAAAAGAGTAAGATATTCACAGCATCTAGTAAGAAAAGAAAGGAAATTTCTTATGTTTTTATTTTCTTGGAAGCCAAACAGAAGATGAAAACTCACTTGGAAGATCCCAGGGTTCATACTTATATATATCAACTTGTTTAATCAGCTCAATGGGCAAAGGTCTTTGTTGAATCTTTTTCTTGAGGTAAAATCCTACAAGCTCTTCATCTGTTGGATGAAATCGAAAACCAGGCAACATAACATCATCAACTTTATCAACATCATTCTTTTCATCCATGTGGTTGCAAAAAAGAAGAAAAAAAGTTGATGAAGAACTCGTATGAAACTGAATAAAAATGAATTTTCTTTTTGGGATTTTCAAAATCAAATTGAATTTGAAGCTTCTACTCTCATCATGGGGGATATCTCTTGTTTTTATCATGAGAATTTAGGCAAAATGACAAAGGACCCTTCCAATATTATACAATCCTATTTTTATTTTATTTTATTTTATGTGCTTGAATTGATTTTCTGATTGAATAGTTTTTTGTTAATTTTACACAACACAATAAGTTCAAATTTATATTCAAATTCATGAGATTCTCTGAAAATTCCTTTGAGACCCTTTTTTAGGAAAAATTATTGATCATCATATCCTTATTCCAAAACCATGTTTTCTCCTTCCACTTTAATAATGTAAATTTCATGTTATTTTCATATTTTTATTAAACATATTAATTCAAGTTTTGTTCTTGTATTATATGTAATATTATTAAATTTATTTACATTTATGCTAATTGAGTCTTAGCTTAGTCAGTTTGAGTGCAATTAAAATTATTACCCTCTTAATTAAATATTAAGAGGAACTATGAATAAATTTAAACATTATTTACAATTTTTATTCAACTTTACTAGAATTTTCTATATCATTTCAATAGACTTTGTCTAATTATAAACAATATTTAAATACAATTTTTTATAATCTCGAAAATGGTATTATATAAAAAAAAAAAGGGAAAAAATAATGACATGAGTCTATGAGTCAATTTCTTTGATTTCATGAACATTGGAATATGGAATTCCTCAAATTCAAAACCTTTTTGGTAATACCGTATCTTGGTTTCAAAACCTCAAAGTAATAGTGTCTCCCCTCTATTTTTTTACATTTACATATTAATCAAAATTTGATTGAGTCTTAACTTATTAACATTAACTAGATCCGATTCTAAGAGTTGTTTAAGAGTGCAGTCGTCCAGGATTCAAGGTTGGAAGGAGCTAAAAAAAATATTTTTTCAACTGTTAATGCGAGTAAAAAAATTTCAGACTAAAATAAATTAAATAAATGTTTAGGGTTTTTAATTTTTCACCATAAAAGCTTCATTTCTTAAGGCCCAAAATTTTTTCAACTTTTATTGTATTACATTTTATAATTTATTTAAAAAGAAACCCAATTTATTGTTTCGCCTGAGGCCCCAAAATGTCAAAAATGAGCCTGACATCGACATTGTTCTCAGTCTAGAAGGACGTGAGTTCGAGTATGCTGAAACGCATGATCTTCCTATTTAAAAGATTAAGAAGAGACTATGAGTAATTTTAGATATTGTATAAAAAATAGATATAATAAAAATCTATAATAATATTAATGTTAAAAAAACATATTAATCACAAAACACAATAACTCATTTTTAATCTTTTTTAGATTTTCTAAGCATTTCTACATTTAGTTGTGGCTGTTTTGTTTGATCAAAGCTAAGGGATTTTTTACATAAACCATGTACCAATGGCAAATAAATGTTATAAAAGTTCTTTTTTGAAGTTCTTATATATAGTAGTAATATTTTCATCTAGTCAACTAATTTATAATAAATAATCGGAGAGAGATTTTATTATACCGATGTAAAATTAAAGTTAATTTATATCATTCTGTAATTTTTTATATCATTAATATTTTAATAATTTATTTGTCATAGTTCTACTTTATTCATGTAGATCATGCACATCAAGGTAGGCTAAATTGAAAATTTCTAACTATTTATTTTATGTACAAAACTTTCAATTGTTAGATATATATATATATACACACACAATATTTTAAATTGATATTAGATCAATTAAAAAATTAATATGCATTTCAAATACAAATATCTTGATAGATTTAAAGGTTGAATTGTTAAAACATTAATCATATAAAAAGTTACAAAACTGATATGAATGGATCCCTCCCTTATCAGCTTTTACATTTATGACAATATTATTGTAAATAATAAACTAATAATTTTATTGAGCCCTCAATAGAGATATTCTAAAAGTTTTATGGTAAACTACTTTCGCTTATTAGTCACTCAACATAAAAAGTTACAAAATAGTCACTTAACTGTTATATTTTTTTTCCTTTTTGGTCACTAACCGTCAAATGACTAACAAAAAGATGATGTGTCAGCTTTTAAAATTAACCTAATTACAACTTTAACCCTCAACATTTATATATTGAGTCAATTTAGTTTTATTTTCGTGTAAAAAAGATAAAATTAGATAATTATAAACATTAAGGGTTAAATTTTAAATAAAAAAAAACTAAATTGACACAATGTGTAAATGTTGTCAATTATAAAAGCTATCACGATAACTTTTTATTAGCCATTTAATGACTAGTGACAAAAAAAGCCTAAATAGTTAGATAATGATTTTGTAATTTTTCACAGTTGAATGATAAAAAAGAAACTTATTAATAGTTCGGTGTCTATCAAAATAAGTTACCCAAGTTGTATTTACCATGTATTCAACATTAGTTTTATTATTATAAAATAATATATTAGAAATACTAGATAACAAAATGAAAAGGGCTAATACTAAATTTATATTATAATTGTCCCATTCTTAAGTTTGCTAGCCAATATTGTCTGCTAGAGGGATAGCAAATGGTAAAATATTTAATGGAAATAATGAAAATCATTTGGTTAATGGCCAAATAAGAAGTCATAATTAGTTGTTGTTTGTTCTTTATAAACCTTGGTATGCAACCCATTGCTTGTAAAATGGGTCAAAATCTTTCAATCTAAGCTTCCAATGCTCTCTCTTTCTATGTGAAAAATTAACCTCATTCCCAATGTGAAATCCCACATGAAAGTTATTGACTAATACCAATTTTTTATACTCAAAATAGTAATATTTTTTGGATAAATTATTTTAGTAGTCATTAATTTATGAGTAAAATTTTTTTGTTGTTCAATTATGAAAAGTTAAAAAATGATCACTCAATTATTTAATTTTGTTTTTTTGGTCAACAACTGACTAATGGTGGCAGTTTTTAAAATTGGCATTCAACATTTATACAAATTATCAATATAGGCTTGATTTAAAAAACCTAACTTTCAATATTTACACATTGTATAATTTGAGTGACCAAAAAAAAAATACTAATAGTTGAATAACTCTCAATATAATTTACCATATTTTTAAAAATCTATTCTTATTAAATCATTAATATTTAATATATAATATAACTATCCTTAATTTCCTACATTTTCATATACTAAAAAAAAATGATTTAATGGTATAAATATACCATCACATCAAAATTGAAAGTGACATATAGAATTTACAATTTAGAAGTTCAAAAATAATATTTAAACCAATTATGCGTCTACTTTTATTTTCTTTATTTTCTTTAGGTTCACACAAGAATAAAACAAAATTGCATTAATATATAATTAATTTGATTGTGAAGTAAAATATATGATAGGATGTGAGATTAATTTTATTATCTGCGTTTTTTATACGATGTTTAAAACTATTCATTGTTTTTTTTAGCCCTTTAAATAAAAAGATAATATATTCCAGCGTATTCGAACTCACGTCCTCCTACATTGTTAACCTAATTTTGAATAAGAAAATTTTAATGTTGTGAAAGTAAGGGTCAATAATAGACCCCAATTAAGTCAATGAAATATAAAATGAACATGTAGTTAGTTGAAGAATTACTCCTACTTTGTAGCTAGCTTGAGCATGGAAGGGGGTTAACCTTGATAATAATCCCTTTTGTCTTATTATCAATATTTTTATAATTTGACTGTTGCAACTTGCACCATAACTTGATTGCTTTCTTGTAAAGTTAAATTCAAATCTTTTATAATCTCAAAGAAAAATTAATGCAAAGATATAATTCATCAAAATTTAAATATTCATTTATTGGTTAATCATAAAAATTTGATTCAATTAATAAAAGAGATTTTTAAAAAAAATGGTTGTAAATTAATTTAGTTCGGTTAAAGAGATTAATCGATTTACTCAGATTAACTCGATTTTGATATCCAAATACAACATTGGTTATTGGTTAGGACTAATCTAAACTTCTTAAGTTTTTTATTTTTATTTATTTTTAGACTTTTGGTATGTATTAGTTTGATATTTGATAGTTAATTATATTTTTATTTTAAATCTTTGTTTGAATATATATAATTATCTATTAAAAGAAATGTTGAGGGTTAATTTTATTCGATTAGATGAAAATAAATTGAATTAATTAAAATTATTTGGGTTCAATTAAATTACCAATAACAAACTTTGATTTGGTAAATGGTTAATGTTTTTAAAATTTTATTTAAACCGATTAATAATCTAACTAACCGGATGAATCCCTTAGTAAAACCCATTTTCAACTTTGAGATTAAATTTTTTTTTTTTATGAAAAATTGGCTAAAATATTAAAAAGGTACTTAATCTATTTTAATTTCATTATACCCAAATAAGTGCCTATTTACTTAAATAAACCCTTATTTAAAATGAGTTGTTGATTTATATCAAGTGTTTATTGATGTATAAATTAAAAGTTAGGGTTTAATTAGATGCTAGTTAAAGATTAAGGGCTTATTTGGGTACTAATTAAAACTTAAAGGCTTATTTAAATACAATAACAAAGTTTAAGTGCCTTTTTAGTATTTTAGTCTTTGGAATTTAATAAATATGAAATATTTATTTAAAAAATCCACATATTTGTTAATTATATAAAAAATTAAAAATATAAAGATATATTCCATTATCAATACATAAATTAAAAAACTAAATAAACGAGACATGTGTCAATTTTTTAGCATTGTTTGTAGTGTTAAAAAAGCTCCACCATCAATATATGAAACAACAATATTGTTTAATAAATAAAAAAATTAATATAATAAAACACAATGTATTTATTTAAAATTTTATTTGAATTAAAACTTAAGTGGTAATTAATTTAAGGGATAAATATCAAAATTATACATGAACTTTATTTCACTGGGCAATGTCATATATGAACTTTGATTTTGTGCGATTTTATAAATGAAATTTTAATTTGATTCAGTTTTCACAAATCACTACCAATATTATCGAATTAGTATTGTTTTATATTGATATATTGTATACCCAAACGATTATATTAATTCAATATGAAAATAAATGTATGCATTTATTTCTTTAAATATATACAATTGAATCAAAATCAAAGTTTCATGTAAACATATGAACTACAATTCAAGTTTCATGTGTATAATTGCACCAAATCAAAATTAATGTATCAAAATGCACATTAAATCAAAGTTCCAATATAAATTTAATATTTATCCCTTAATTTAAATTTTACAATATTACTTGCATAATTTTTTTGAATTTATCCCTTAATTTAAATTTTACTATATTACTTCCATAATTTTTTTAATATTAATCTCATTATAGGTAGGGATGAGCAAAACTCGATTCAATTCAAAAAAAATTGAAAAAAATTCGAATTTCAAGTTAATCAATTCAAGTTTTGAGTTCGAATCAAGTTAAATTTTACAATTTAAATAATTCGAATAACAGATTGATGTAAATATCCTTTTGGTCCCTATCAAATTTAAAAATGAACAAATTGGTCTCTCTCTCAACAAAAATTACAAAATAATTCAAAATAATTTTTAAAATTCAAAATTTTTATAAAAATTCCAAAATTTATATTTTTTTAAAAATTATAAAAATTTCAAAAAAATCTAAAATATATATATAAAGAAAGTTAAAAAGTTCATTTTTTTTCTAGAATAGTAATCTTGGGACCTAAATAAGTTAATTAATGATTCAAGTTAAGTTTATTATACTAAAGTATTTTTTTTTTATTTGCTTTGAAAAAGTTTTCAAATATATATGGTTTCAAATTTATGTACTCTAACATGAAATTAGTTATATTGTAACAAGATTTTAATTTGACATGTTTAATTTTTTAATTTAACTCGGACAATTTCACTCTATTTGATTCGACTCGACTCGAATTTCATTTCACTTGACTCAAATAAAAAAAAATTTCAAATCGAGTTAGGATGATAAAATAGGACTCATAAACTCGATTAACTTGAACTTTTTTCACTCAATTTGGTAGAACGCTCACCCCTAATTATAGACTCTTATCATATTTTCTCTTTTTTGATACAATACCTAGAACTATTCATACCTCCCTCCCATCCCTTAAATAAGAGGATAATGCGTTTCACCACACTCAAAGTCACATCCTCCTATACTAATAATAATATCGATACCAATTAAGTTAAGATTGAATCCACTATTTACATAATTAAAAAAGTAACAACCATTTAATTTATAGTTAATTAATTATATCCATAGGCAACAAAGAATCTCTTTATCACATCAATAATTTTTAGGTGCATTTTCACCTGAAATTGAAAGGCTGTTAACCTTTTATATTTAAAAATTCCAACAAATACAAATTTTTTAACTTAATTAATTAACCTTGGATAAGGAATAGGAGCAAACTAATGACCAAGTAATTAGTAGAAGATAAATTGAATAAGTAAATGTGAGTTTGATTGTGAAGTTTTGGGTTCCAATTTCCATCATAGTGTTTCAAGAGTGGAAGCAAAATGGAAGAGACAACACTAATTTAATCATAATCTGGGCCTTCTCTTAATATACTTTATTTATTCCATAAAATAAATAAGCATGAAAATTGATGTGATATTGGCAGACACATGATATCATCTAACTTGGAAACCCATTATTATATGTTAATTAAGAGTCCATATAGGCTTTTGTAAAAATAATTAAATTTGTAATACTGTTTTATATTTGGTGGAGGATGGAGTTTAAAGATAAATTTAATTATTTCATATTTTAGTAAAATTTTTGTTCCAGAACATTGAAAATGCTTTAAAGTGTTAGAGATTGTATGACTTAGATCTTGTTATTTATTGAAGAAACAAATATAATGGCAAAAGTTGAGTCTATATAGAATTATACTTGAATTTTTTCTCCTCTACTCGTAATTTTTCCTCGAAAGGATTTTATTGTAACATAAAATAATTTATAAAACATTAAAAATAATTGTATAATGATTAAAATTATATGATGACTTTGGTTTTAAGAAAGTTCTCCATCCTTCTATTTCCAAAAGTATGTATTTTAAGCCTTTGAAGAAATTAAAATTTAGTTTTATATGTTTGCCATGTCCAAGTGTCCATTGAATATGATTTTAAATGAGTTTAAAGCTTTGAAAATATTAGAAATGATTCTAGTGATATTTTATTAAATTGATTAAATGATGATTTTGGTTACTGATTAAATAATGATTTTGGTTAAATGTAATCTTATTTGTTTGTGTCGATTGTTGATTCGGATAAGAGGTGTTATGATATTAGTTATTAGATTGAGTTTTAAAAATAAGAGTGATTTTTGGACTACAAATTTTGTTTGCTTTGACTCTTCCCTTTTAAATGAATAAAACAAAGAAAATGTGAGAAGTTTTCTTGTATCCATCCCTAGCAAAATTCAACCACCATAGAGAAAAAGAAGAGAAATTTCTCTTCTTGTCATTTTGAATGTCTTTCTTCAATCGCTTTCTAACCTTAAACTTAGATTCTTTCACTAAAATTTACTTGAAAACCCTTTCTTGAACTTGTATCCATCATCATCTTCTCCATTTAAAATCTAATGTTTCACTTGGTAGTGAGAGAAAGCTAAAGTTAATGAGAGAAAACTCAAAGGTAGGTAAGAAAAGTTAGTTCTTATCATATTTATTTAAGAAATTTATGTTTATCATGAAACACCCCAAACCCGGCCCACGAGCCTTGACCGGATCTGGTATGTTCCTCGATGTAATCTGGTTCAAAATTCGTTTGCACTTTGAAAAACTTTAAGTGATTTTGGGAGAAAGTTCGAATTGGGTTGGGCTCGAGTTGAAAACAAGGTTATCTTTTATTAAAAATTCTTTAGTTTAGGTGACAAAACACTTAAAATTTATTTTAGAAATAAATTTACTAAAACTTTAATTGATAAATATCCATAACGTAATAAATCAAAGTAAAATAAGTAGTTCAACTATGGCCTTATTACATCAAATAAACCCAAAAAATTTAAAATACTTAAATAAAAATAAAATGTCCAAATAAAATTCCTTGCTGAGCATGGCCACCTTTAAGCGCCTACCGACCCGGTCCATTACTGAACATCACCTGAAAAATGTTCCCACAACGGGGTGAGTCAAACAGACTCAATGTGTAACCGACACTAAGATTTTACAATTCAAGCATACATTATCATATTACATACACATTCATATATCAGATATAAACATATGATGCAACCCGAACCCAAACCTATATGCCATCCGCTACACATCACCCGTCCCATCCTGCACACCGTGGGGACTACTAAGTCAACCCTCCATCCGCTACACACCATCGAAGGCAGCCGCTGCAGTCGACGTGCTCATCGCCCTTATAAATATTCGTGGCATAGCCACCAGATTAAATAATTGTGACCGAAGTCACCAAATTCAGATATCGTGGTCTTAGGTCACCATATTCAGATATCGTGGTCTTAGGTCACCACATTCACTTCCCCTTTTCAATAACCCATATGCCCCATATCATATATTATGCATTAACATGCCAAATTTCACATTCTTATCACTTATCACATGTTAAATAACATATTTCATAATCCTAGTAGGAGTAGGAAATGTACCTGAGTACTTTGTACCATAACATGGTACCTTAGCCACATTCTTACACTTTCATATTAATACATATATCAATTTTAAGCCATAAATCTATTAAGATTAGTGTAGGGTACACACCTGATTAGCTTAGCAAATTCACTCCAAATTCTGAAGATCTCGATCTAGCGTCCTAGATCTTTTGTTCCTATATTCGGCCAACATATAGTAATTTATTAAAAACCATTTGGCCATAAAACCAAATCCCGATAGGATTATGGTAATTAAATCCTTACCTTGGTGCTATTTCCACTGCTAACCAAATCCCGAAAAGCCACTTCTTGCCTTTGAAATTGTCGAAATCTCTATATGTCACTTGTTAAAATCGGCTATAAGCAAATCTATGGAAAGTGGCCTATGGCCGAATACCATATAGGCTTACCTTGAAGAATCGAATCCAAGCAACTCCTTAGTGCTCCCTAACGTTGGCATATACAAAAGAAATACGAAGTTATGATACTATACACATTCGGCCAACCCTGATCCAAGGCCCAACTATAGATGCATTCTTATGAAGAAGAATTCAAAATCGACTACCAAGGGTAAAAACACTTACCATTACACGTTTGAAGAGCGTAGGTTTCGGCTAGATGTTTCGGCTTTTTACGACTTGCGGCAAAACAAAGAATAAGAGCACCTTAAGATTCGGCTATCACAATGAACTGATATGGAGTTTGAAGAAAAGAGATCAAGAGAATGGGAGAGGTTTATGAGAATCGGCAATGGTGAACAACGGTGGCAAAGTTTCGGCTATCATTTACTTGCAAAATAAGGCATTCGATCAAATATGAGAAGATGTAAAATCAAAGTTGAAAGAAGAAAAAGAATGAGAAGGGAAGGTGAGAAGAATTTCGACAAGACACTTAGAAGTGAAAGAAAGAGATGAATGCTCATAGAAAAAAAAGTAATTCGGCACTCCCCTGCTACTCTTCAAAGCCGAAAATCACAGCCCCCAAAGTCATATATTCGGCCACCAACTCCACTTATCAAATCCCCATTTAATCTCCTATTTTATCTATTAACAAATAAAATAAATCATCACATTATCCCATATCAAACTCCTATATATTCTCTTATCACCTATTAAACTAAAATAAATAAAATAAGGCCACCATTATCTTCTTATCATTCATTAAAAAATAAACAAAAATAAATCCAACCTTTATCCTTATCTATTTGAGAGTCCATATGCCGTCCCACTACTCACCCTGTTGTTGACGTCTAAAGCCAAAAATAAAAGCCTCAAAAATTTCGCTTCCCACGCGACTCGAACTCATGACCTGCACCCAACTTGTGGCGTCATTTCCAGAGCTTTAAGTGGCGCCTTGCAGCCACTTTACCAGGCGGGTTCTTATGCTATAAACCCCTTACAAATTTTCTAAAGACTTCCTTGCCTAGCTTCCCCTTTTTACCTTGGCGCAAAAGTAAAATAAAAGCTACCCATTGCTGCCCCCAAGTTTCGAACATGAGATCTGCTGGAACCACCACCCGCTACCAGCCACTTTGCTGCTAGCTCCTTTGCGTCATAAATCCCTCACGAATTTCCCTTAAAGCCTCCTTAGCCTAGTCCCATTGTCTTAGCGCCAAAAGAGAAATAAAATTACACTACTTGCTGCCAAGGTGATTCGAACCAAGGCCCTTCCCCACTGCTCTGGCGTCATTCACGAAAGCCCTAAGTGGCGCATTTCAGCCACTTTACCAAGGTGATTTCTATGTCCAAGAACTTCCAAAATTTTCCTTTAAGGCCTCCCTGGCCTTGCTCCCCTTACTAACTCAAAATCCAAAAATTTTCCAATGCATTCCCTTTTAATCCTAGAGTTTTAAGAACCCCTAAAACACATCCAAACACACTTAAAGCTTACTAACACTTGAGTTATGCTCCAAACGCACAACCCCTAATCTAGGATATTACATATCATATAGGTGATCATTCATTCTTGATATGTATTATGGGTATTTAATGTGAAGAGAAAGAGAGACCAATTAAAAAAAGGAGCTTCAAGGAAAGAGAGAAAAAACAGTTATGTAAAAATGAAGAAATGAGTTCTCTTTTGTTTTGTTCATTTTTCATAGAAACCCTTTTACCTTAATTGGATATTTCTATTAATGATACTTTAACTAATTAATTGGCTAAGGCTTAGTTTGGATGAGCGGTGAGTTTACCTCCGATGAGATTAAAAACAGCGGTGGCGGTGAGATTAGTTACTGTAGTGGTGAGATTGGATACTGTAGCTGTGAGATTAGAAACAATGGTGGGGTGTGTATTTGGATTCAAACGCAGCTGTAGCGGTGAGGTGAGAATATAAAATGACTATTAAAGACATCAAATTAAAAAGGATATATAATAGAAGTTTTTTAAATTATTTTACTTTTACGTGATTATTAAAAATATATGAATTTTTAAATTTATTTAATAAAATATTAAAATGTATCTTTGACATTTTATTATAAATATTTTAATTAATTACATAATTATTTTTTATAAAAATCAAGTTAAAAATATTATTTATTATCATGAAAATACAAACAATATTTTTTATTAGACTTGATTACATTTCATAGCAACTTGGCTTGGTCCCACAAATGAATATGCTTTTCTTTTAGAGAAATTTTATTGGTGGAAGAAAAAATATATGAAGTTGTGAGTTCTGCAGTATCTTCAACAGTAATATTCCCCATCTGAACAAAAAAAATTCACGTTTAATTCCAAGGTTATAGTGGGAAAATAGCTTTCCACTGCAGGTGAGTTTTTTTCCACTGGTAGCTTTAGCTCCAGTCAAAAATAAGACCAGCAGTGAGATGAGAATTTTTAACCTCACCTCACCATTAGATATCCAAACAGCATTTCAGTGAGTTTCATACCTTCAGCTGCACCTCACTGGCACCAACTGGTGAACCAAAGGCAGCCTAAGTAAGAAATTAGGTGTGAATAGTTAAGGCCAATCTTGCTATGTGAAATGGTTATGGTGAGACTTAACATGGATAGTAATGTGAAAATGACATGAATTTTTAGATGTAAAGAGGATATTGTGACATAATGGGATTGACTAACTATTAAAGTAATGTTGTTGACTAGTGATGATATATTTAGCTTATGGTATGACTTTCTAATTAAAATAAGCTTGATAGATGGAGAAAATTTTTGGATTGTGTTAAGCTAAAATTATTTTGGATCAAATCTAAAGTTATTATGGTAAAAATGATGATATCATATCTGTGTTATGATTATTTTTCTCTTATTAATTTAAATTAATTAATAGATAAATATTAAAAATTTATATTATCATTAATTTAAATTAAAATAATTAAGTGATAATATCAAATGATTATTTTATCTTTAATTAATTAAATTAATAAGAGATAAATGAAAAAACAAAAGAGTTTAAATTCTTGTAGAACAATTAAATGGAGCAGTTAAATTCTACAAGAACTTTATTTTATTCATGTGATTAGATCAAATGGAGTAGTTAAATTCTACAAGAACTGTCTTTTATTCAAGTAATTGACACTATAAAAAGGGGTCACCCAAGCCATTCTACGGGGTTAGAAGTTCAAGAAAAAGCCTAGAAATTCTCTACATAATTCTTTAAAAAAGCCAGAAGAACTTGAAGAAATTCTGAAGAACGCCACATCAATTTTGAAGAAAATTTGTCTTTTGATCCAGTTCAACCGTGGGGAAGAAGTCAAAAGTTGTTTTTAAGGAAATTCATATTTCGATTTGTTTCAACTAAAGAAAGGAGGTCTAAACCCATTTCAAGAGCAAGTCAACACGACACTTGAAGCAATCCACATACATCCAAGATCAAGTCAGGCGACCCTTGGATCAAAGTCAAACTAGAGAGAAGAATCAAATGAATTTTTCTTTGTGCAAAATTTTAAATATTGCAACTTTTTTTCAAGTTATCAATAAATTTGACTCTAAATTTTCAAGTAAACTTTTCACTAGAAATTTGTGTGTACAAATTTATGGCATTCCTGGTGGGCCAATCTCTATCTTTCATCTGTTTTCCCAAAAAGTCAAAGTTCAAAGTTGCAACGGCCTCAAAGATCATCATCATCAAGCTCGCTCAAGCTAATCCTGCAAACCATTCGGCTTCATCATCAAGCACCAATGTTTCCGCCCATCCTTATGGCACTAAACAGAAGACGAAAGCTCTTATTGAGTTATTCGGTCAAACTTCTTCAATGCTCAGTGATAACCACTCTATGATTCTTCTTCACCAACTCATGAGCCGGAAGAAGTCTCTCCTCGTGGATCAAGTGTAGCTCGTCGCTTATCATTCAAGGGAAAAAATGTTTAATCAAGTGACATGCCATTCCAGCATCTCCATCAAAACCAAATTTCAAAGCGATAAATGTCATGACAACAAACACCACATCCTTGGAAGAATAAGTGGTATCTCTAGGAAAGATAGTGGAGAGTCTCACTAAAAGCCTCAAAGAAAAGGATGACCAGATGACGTTTATGATGAAAATGATCCTTGATTTACTGGGAAGAGGCCAGTCAACGAAGAAATTCAACATGATAATCAACCAGATGAGCTTGGTGAATAATCCAATGTGAAAGTTGCTAAAGATCGCCAACCAACAATCAATGAAGTTGTTACTGTTGGTAAACTCAAAGAGCAACTAAAAAAAGTTGTCAAAGATCAAGTTAATTGAGTAACTCAACCTTCATACACCTATGCCAAGCCATACTCCTATAGGATTGATCGCCTCAAAATGCCACCAAGCTATCAACCCCCTAAATTCTAATAGTTTGATGGCAAAGAGAACCCACGCTAACATATTGCTTATTTCGCGGAGACTTGCAATAACGCCAGAATTGATGGTGATCTCAGGGTGAAGAAATTTGTTTGGTCCTTAGCAAACTTAATGATTAGCGAGGATACAATTGGCATGTCATAGGGATTAGTTAGAGAATGTATGTTAAGTGCGTTAATTCTGGGCGTATTTGGCTAGAACCTCTTGTATTCAAACTATGTATTATCAAGGTTCACTAAGGGCGAATTGTTTTAAAATTGTGTTAATAAGATTCGTTAATGAACCTATCGTGCTATATGCTAAATAAACTAATATGTTCTAAGGGTGGGACTAATAATTAAAGAATTGTGAATTGGCCAAAATGTTTCAGTAAACTGGGTTTGTAACACCCCTAACCCTTACCCATCGCTGGAACAGGGTTATGGAGCATTACCGGACCTTTCAGATCAAATACGAACATTTCATATTATTTAACATATATATCATAAACTAATCATAGTCACTCATATTGTCCCTTATATGAGCCCTCAAGGCCCAAAATACACATTTGAAATAAATAGGGACTAAACCCGGAACTCAAATTGTTTTTTAGAAAATATCAAAAAATTTCAAAGGTGCAAGGGACACATGCCCGTGCGGCCAAGCAGTGTGGCTCACACGGTCAAGAGACACGCCCATATCTCAAGCTGTTTGGGCATTTGAAATTGGGGCACATGGCCGTGTCCCAGCTCGTGTCCAAATTAGGGTGCTTACTGATTTGGTTCACATGACCAAGCCACATGTCCTTGTGCTAGGCCATGTGAGCATACTGACTTGTAAAATTAAACTGCAGAGGTCACACGGCCAAGCCACACGCCTGTGTGCTAGGCCGTGCGTTTATTTTGAGCATTCTGTTTCTCAATTTTAAAAATGCAGAGGACACACGGCAAAACCACATGCCTATGTGCTAGGCCGTGTGTCACACACGACTGAGACACATGCTCGTGTCTCTGCCTATGTGGACTAAAAAAGGCCATTTCAAGGCCACATTTCTAACCCATTTTGATTTCAACCTAAACACAACATTTAACACATTAATAATCCCACCCCAGCAATCAAAACAAGCTAAAATCATGTTTTAAACATAACATAACATCATATATATACCCAAATACCTAAACTTACCTATTTAATCCATCTAACTAGTCTACTATAGTTAACCACAAATTGAATACAATAAACCTATATCATTCACATCAACATCACCAATATGTCTCATTTCCAACCCAACATATATATATATATATATATATAAGCAAAATTATAATTATTAACATTTACACAAGACAAACTTTGACTAAATCTACACAAACACTATACATGCCATATAAACCGTATTGAATGTACAAAAACTACCAAAATAAGCTGGATACAATGACTTGATGTGTTGATCCGATCTTTCGACTTCACAAAAATCTACAAAGGCATTAAACCACACAAAGCTTACTGAAGCTTAGTAAGTTCGATGGATTAAACATAAATCTTACCGAACCTACTATAACACATCAATTAAATAAATTCATTCAATGTAAACTCCCTGCCAATCACAACTTCAATCGATGAATACACTTATTTTAAGTTAATACAAATAACAAACAATATGTCTTTTAATTTCAATTACATAGACACTTACCAAATCTTCCCAAATCGGAGAATGACTTATGGATAAGGGTACATCGTTTTTAGAAGCCCGAAGGTTGAACAGAAGCTCATGAGAGCTAAACAAAAACCCATAAGGGTTGAACAAAAGCTCATAAGAGCTGAACAGAAACTCTTAAGAGTTGAACAGAAGCTCGTAAGAGCTAAACGAAAACTCGTAAGAGCTAAACGGAAACTCAATAGAGCTAAACGGAAACTCATATGAGTTAAACAGAAGCTCGTGAGAGCTAAATAGAAAGTAAACATGAAAGTTCGCAACAAATGTTGAACCTCGGTTTACTTGGGTAATTTGTTGTCATTTTCTTCCAATACCGTCAATTCGTCGAATGTCGAATGTACTCAAATCCCGCGTTCCATTTAATCCTAATATTCAATTCAAATTTATAACTTTAACAATATTTTATTTTACAAAAATAGAATAAATACATAATACCACTCATCAATTCAATATAAATATCAAAGTTTAACCGTACAAACTTACCTGGGTTAAATTGTAATATTTGCAGGAGTTCATGAACTATTCTGCTAATTTTCCTTTTTCACAAGTATTTACTGGATCTTGATCTAAAATATAAAATTACTCATTCATTAGCATATATTTCAGTTCTAATTCATTTCACAATTAATACCCTTCAATTTTTTAAATTTACACAATTACCCCAAACTTTTACAACTTTTGCAATTTAGTAATTAACTAATTAATCTTATCAAATTAACTAAATTTTCTCAATTAATAATTTATCTAAATATTCTAGGCTATCTTACAGCCCTTGATAAAACAAAAATTTAATACCAAACCTTAATTCTTTAATTCTTCACAATTTGATCCTAAAATCAATATTTAACAAAATCATTATATAAAATCGTTATACAACAAAATTAAAGCTCTAAATCCATGTTATTCATCTAAAACATCTAATACTCATCAATGGAAACTTTCAAAGATTTCAATAAAATGAAAAAATAAGGTAATATTAAGTTGGACTTAATTGTAAAAGTCTCAAAAACATAAAAATTACAAGAAAAAGGCAAGAATTGAACTCACTTGAAGCAAAAATATGAAAAAAAAAAAAAAAACTTAAGGGGATTCTCTTATGGCATTTTAGACAGACAAATGGTGAAGAAATTGTCTAGAAACTTTTAGATTTTCAATTTGATATTAAATTTCACTTTATTTACAAATTTGCCATTAAATGGCTTATTTTATTATTATTTTCTTACTTATGCCACCTCATCTATCCCAGTTGGGCATATTTACTCCTTAAGTCCTCCCTTGTTTAAAAATTAAGCCATTTAATCACTATTTCTTATAATTAATAAGTTTTGCACCTTTTTCAATTTACGAGCTTACTCATCGGATTTGGTGGCCTCGAATCACTGGTTCCGACACCATTGAAAATCAGGCTGTTACAACTCTCCCCCCTTTAGGAAATTTCATCCTCAAAATTTGTTGCCTGAGAATAGATTTGGATATTGTAATCTCATTGATTCTTCGGTTTCCCAAGTAGCTTCCTCTTAACCATGTCGATGCCACAAGACTTTTACCAATGGTACACCTTTATTCCGTAACTCTTTAACCTCCCAAGCTAAAATTCTCTGTAATGCACCAAAATTTTAATTTTTGATTTCGTGTATGTGTGACACACAATGTCTATCTGCTTCAGTGGTTATGTACTGGGTGTGTGTGGGAGGTCCCAAGTTCAAGTCATGACTTGGGCAAATTTTAGAATTTTTATAAATAAAGTCTTAACATGGCCTAAAGGGCTTAAGTTTAAATGTTGGGTAAATTACATCAGAATGAGTCTGCTGGTCTAGTGGTTAAGTGGTCTGTTATTATGGTGGAGGTCTTGTGTTCGAACCCCTGCGCAAGCAAGGGTATTATTATTATTATTTTTTTGCTCAGATTTCAGGATAGAGTTGTGTAATAGGGGGAATCTGAGTAGTGGATGTGAAGTGGGAATTAGGGGAGAAGATTAAGGGATTTTAGGGGTTATCGGGATTTTATTTTATTTTTTTCCATAACAAAATTTTGGCTCCCTTTTCCAGAAAAATTATGCCGTCTATTCTTCTCCCTCACCTCTTGCCAAAATTCTCTGAATTTTTCCATATTTCTCTTCTTTTTCTTCTTCTTGATTTTACCCTAATCCATTTATTTTCCTTCGTTTCCACATGCGGTTAGTGCTCGCTTATTTTCGGTAAGTGTTTCTCTCTGTTTCTGTCATGAATCTCTTAGCGACTGAAGTGGTAATGTTTTTTCTCTACTATTTGGGAATAGGAGAAGGCTCGGACTAGTGAATTCAGTGTTCTCGTCTTAACAATAGTTAAACAGAGGGTTATCATTGGCGATAAGTGGGGTTTCTTTTCGTTCTTGGTTGTCAATTTGCTTGTAAATCCGTTAAATTGATGTTGAGTATCTTGATTTTAGGCCTTGAAGTGCTCGTGAGTGATTAGGCATCAAAACAATAACATGTGTGTAAACGAAACACAGAAAAGGGGATTTGGCGAAAAGTTGAAATTGCTTGTTGTCGAGAAATAAGATAAAATGATACGAAAAATTGTTGAGAAAAGAAATAAGGGTGTTAAAAACTAGGAAATCCAACATTTCGCACTAAAACAGTTTTAGACAGCAACAGTAGTCCAACTTTGAATAATCTTCAAAAATAGTGTAAATTGAGTTAAAGGTTGAATAAAATATGAAATTATATTTTATTGAGTCTAGTCTTTCATGAAAGAAACATTGTAAGCAATGAAATTTTAAATCATGAGTTATAATAAATTTTGTGAGACAAGGTCTGAATGATTTCGGGTTCCCCTGTTCAGACTTTGGAAAATCATCAAAAATTGTAAAAAAATAATAATTAGGGGCTTAATTTATATTTTAAATCCTTAATGAGTCTATTTTTAAGGGAAACAAACGGAAACATCATCTAAATTCCGTACTAAGAGATAAATAATTTTTTAGTAAGGAAAGGTAGAAGTTGTCAAACAGCAGAATAGGGATAACTTTAAAGATTTTACCGTACTTATTTGATAAACTATAAAGTCTGAAAATTTTATAGTAGAAAGGTATTTGAGTCTAGTTTCAAAAACATCAAGCGGATCTTAATTTGAATTCTGCAGCTCAAGATATAAATAATTTAGTGATAATGACTCAAGTAGACAGCTTTCAATGAACATATAAGTAAATAGTGATAACATATATGAGTATTGGGCTAGCATGGGTTACTTTAAAAATGGATCACACAGCCAAGGCCAATTTGGGCCAAGTGGGTCACATGGGTCTGTGGGCCCACACAGGCAGATCACATGGGCATGTGGGCCCATTTTTACCGAAATGTTTTTAAGGTTGCACGGGTCACCCAAGTCGACTGTGAACCTACTGTAGGGTCGGTAAGCGCTACTTAGACCCTTAAATGTGTGAAACTGACTGAATGATATCTCTACTGAGCATGTTAATATCTGAACTGAATATATGTACTGAAATTACATAATAGCATATTATCCATTGTATGTTGCATTGCATTGGGTTGGGGGTTGTTATTCAGAGGAAGTGCACTGAAAGGCTTTAAGCCTAATTTACTAGAAGCTCAGCTGCAAACTACTGTTTTGTGCTGCATTCGGTACTACTTAGGGTGTAGGGATGGGTGGGTTGATTATATCCCCACATGAAGTGTAGGGTTAGACGGAGATAGTGTGTAGAGACTGGTCGGGTAGGATTTTGCTCTTTGCATAAGCATATCATCTTTATTCGATGATCTTGTGATGGGCTAAGGCCCCTACATTGCATTTTTTGACATCTTGAGCGGGCTAAAGCCCAAAGCACATCGAGCATCTTGAAAAGAACTTAGGCCTAAGATTGTTCAACTGTGCATTGTGAATACTGATTGTTTGTTTGTTTCTGCGGGATTACACAAGAGTTTACGTAAACTCACCCTTTTGTTTAATATGCACAGAAAATCCCCAGACTTAGACGGATCGATGCGACGGAGGACTCAGCAGTGACCACAGTAATTTTTTGGCTTCATGGTTTTCAATTTACGATTTATGATTTGATTATTATTGATTATTTGGGTTGTAATTTAAGGACCTTCTGGGATTTTGGTTTTAAATTTTGGTTTTTATTTATTTATTTTACTTTATGGATTTATACCTGTTGGTCGTATGAAATTCGGTTTTCAAAAATTCAAAGTAATTTCTAAATGCATGATCACCTAGACTGTTTTATTAAAGCTTCCGCAATGAGGGATGTTTGGAAACAAATATTTTAAATGAATAAAGACGACTTTCTAAGTTCTAACAAAGGTTTACTAAAGATAATAACATGGAATGTTTTCATCGTAACAACGAGGTTTCAAAAACACTATCGTGTGACATTGCCAGATATGGCCATAACGTCTAGGCCGGGTTTGGGGTGTTACATTTAGTGGTATCAGAACCAGGTTACAAAACTTGGCTGTGGATTATGAGTTTTATAAAAAAAAAATGGGCTTTCGAAAAATTGATTGGTTTCCAAATGATTTGAAATGTTTTTACTGAGTAAGTGGTACATCAAGTCTCCAGCGCCGATCCTATAAGTATTCTGAACTGTGATTTGTTTTAAACTGAAACTGTTATGGATATTATATTATGAAACTACTATAGGTAGTAAACTGTACTGAAAACACTCTAGTTAGTGTATACTGTAGTGAGATTGCGATTTACGAAAACGAACTCTAAATAATCGATATTGTTTTACATAAAAAATTTGTTAATAAACATTGAAACTGTAATTGATTCATAAAATTGTTAATACATATAAACATGATTAGACAATAAGCGCACGAGGTATCCACGGACGGGGTACTGGAGGCCGAGGTAGAGGCAGCAGATGAGCTCGAGCTGAGTCCTCTTCACTGGGTAGCATATCAAATTTGGATACGAGTGAGACGCCAGTGTCGCCTACTATTGAGATTGAGTCTCAAGATCGCATGGCTGGGGACGACGTATTGTCCCAGGCTATGCTAAGGATTTTGGAAAGGGTCCTGGGCCCAATACTGGATCTGGGGTCCAAAGGTCAGTTACAGAACGACTCTGGTCCAATAGAGCTGAGCTTTTCAGGGGTGTAACTAGAGTTGCCCCTAATATGGTCGAGTACTGGATTGAGGCCACGGAGAGGATTATGGATAATTTAGATTACACCTATGAGTCGAAATTAAAAGGTGCAGTCTCACTACTGCGGGATGAGGCTTATCAGTGGTGGCTTACTGTTAAGGAGGGAACTCAGCCCGAACGTCTGACCTAGGAGTTCTTTAAAACTGCCTTCCAGGGAAAATATATGGGACCCAGTTATGTGGACGCCCGTAGGTGAGAGTTTCTGAATCTGGCATAAGGAGATCGATTAGTGGCTGAGTATGAGGCTGAGCCACCACGCGCGAGGTATGGTGGCATCGGAGTATGAGCGATGTGTTCGCTTTGAGGATGGCCTTAGGGATAACTTAAGGATTCTGATAGCTCTGCAGAGGGAGCGAGATTTTTCTGCCTTGGTCGAGAAGGTGAAGATCGCCGAGGAGGTTAAGTGCACAATAGAGAGAGAGGTAGGAACAAGAGGGATTCGGAGCCCACGAGTTCTATACAGAGGCCTAAGAAAAAGGCCAGAGCTGATGGGTTATTTAGAGCTAGGTCCCCTGTTGCTGCTACTGGACAACAGCCGTGTGTTGATTGTGATAGACGCCACCAGAGCTAGTGTTGGAGGAGGACTGAGGTGTGTTTAAGGTGTGGATCATTGGATCACCATATCAAGGAGTGTCTACTGAAGGCTGATCAGGTGCAAGCTCAGGGTACTGGTGTTGATTGTGATAGACGCCACTAGGGCGAGTGTTGGAGGAGGACTGGCATGTCTGTCGTGTGGATCATTGGATCACCGTATTAAGGAGTGTCCACTGAGGGCTGATCAAATGCAAGCTTAGGATACTAGTAATGTATAGCCACAGAGGGTAGTACAATAGCCACCAAGAGGCTGTGGTCAGGCTAGAGGTGGTAATGACATGGGCCGTAGACAGAGAGCATCGGGCAGAAGTGCTGGACAGGCTAAGACAAGGCAGCTGATTATAGTTTATGCTGCTTGTCGCCGAGAGGATGGAGATGCTCTGGATGTCATCATGGGTACATTCTTTATTCTTCATATACCGTATATTGCCTTGATAGACATAGGGTCTACTCACTCATACATAGCTAGCAACATACCTGGAAACTTAAGGATTTCAATTGAGAGCACTACGAGTGATGTTACGGTACTGAGCCCGTTAGGGCAATCTGCTAGAGTTAGCAAACTGTATAGGGACGTTCCTTTAGAGGTACAAAGGGCAATCTTCCTGGCTGATTTGATGGAACTTCTATTTGGGGAGTTCGACCAAATTCTGGGGATGGACTGGTTGGTCAAGCATCGTGTTAGCTTGGACTGTGCGATTAAGAGGGTTGTACTAAGGACTGAGGAGGATAATGAGGTAGTCATGATTGGAGAACACCGAAATTACTTACCCAATATGATCTCTGCACTGGTGCCAGAGAAGATGGTTTGTAAGGGATGTGAGGTACTCTTGGCCTACATAGGTGTTTTGGATTCTAGGGATTCTATTGTTAAGGATATCAGAACGATAGAGAATTTTTTGGACGTCTTTCATGAGGAGCTACCGGGGTTACCTCCGAATTACGAGTTAGATTTTGGTATTGAGCTCCTACCTGGTACAGCTCTAGTGTCCATCGCTCCCTATCGAATGGCACTAAAGGAGCTTGTAGAGCTAAAGGCTCAGATTCAAGAGTTATTGGATCGTGGGTTCATCCGCCCTAGTGTGTCTTTGTGGAGAGCACCGGTACTATTTGTGAAGAAGAAGGATGGGTCCATGCAGATATGTATCGACTACCGGCAACTGAACAAGTTAACCATTAAGAATAAGTACCCCCTACCGAGGATAGATGATTTGTTTGACCAGTTTCGAGGAGCTTTGGTATTATCCAAGATTGACCTCCTATTTGGGTATCATCAGTTGAGGGTTAATGAGGCTGACGTACATAAGACGGCGTTTAGGACCCGTTATGGTCATTACGAGTTCTTCGAGATGCATTTTTGGATTGACGAATGCACTGACAGCTTTCATGGACCTGATGAACCGATTATTCCAGCCCTATCTGGATCGATTCATGGTGGTGTTCATCGATGACATACTAGTTTACTCGAAAACTTAGGATGAGCATGATGAGCACCTTAGAGTTGTCCTTCAGATTTTGAGGGAAATGCAATTCTATGCTAAGTTTAGCAAGTGCGAGTTTTGATTTTCGCAGTAGTTGGGAGGAGTATTTGCCATTAGTAGAGTTTACCTATAATAATAGCTACCAGTCTAGCATCCAGATGACACCTTACGAGGCACTGTATGGTCGTAAGTGTCGCACTCCTTTGTATTGGACTGAGTTGGGTGAACGGCATGTTCAGGGTCCTGAATTAGTTATTGAGACTAAGGATAAAGTTAGACTGATTCGGGATCATCAGAAAGCGGCATCTGACAGACAAAAATCCTATACGGACCTGAAGCGACGTAAGATTGAGTATTCCATGAGGGACTTCGTATTTCTCAAGGTCTTACCATGTAATAAGGTTCTGAGGTTTGGTTGTAAGGGCAAGTTGAGCCCTAAGTTTATTGGACCATACAAGATTTTGAAACGAGTGGGACCAGTCGCTTATCAGTTAGAACTACCTCCAGGGTTGGATTGTATCCATGACGTGTTCCACATCTCGATGTTGAGGTGCTACCGCTCTGATCCTACTTACATCGTTTCCATTGAGGAGATTGAGGTTAGGCTAGACTTGACCTTTGTGGAGGAGTTGATTCAGATTCTGGATCGAGATGTAAAAGCACTGAGGAGGAAATCTATTCCACTGGTTAAGGTTCTTTGGCGTAATCATAGTACTGAAGAGGCTACGTGGGAGCCTGAGGATACGATGCGTCAGCAATATCCTCATCTGTTCTAACCGGGTAAATTTCGAGGACAAAATTTTCTTTTAGGGGGTAGAATTATAAGGCACCAAAATTTTAATTTTTTCTTTCGTGTATGTGTGACACACAATATCTATCTGCTTCAGTGGTTATGTATTGGGTGTATGTGGGAGGTCCCAAGTTCAAGTCATGACTTAGGCAAATTTTAGAATTTTTATAAATAAAGCCTTAACCTGGCCTAAAGGGCTTAAGTTTAAAAGTTGGATAAATTACATCAGAATGGGCCTGCTAGTCTGGTGGTTAAGTGGTGTGTGTTATTATGATGGAGGTCTTGTGTTCGAATCCCTACGCAGGCAAGGGTATTATTATTATTGCTTAGATTTCGGGATAGAGTTGTGTAATAAAAGGATTCTGAGTAGTGGATGTGAAGCGAGAATTAAGGGAGAAGATTAAGGGATTTTTGGGGTTATCAGGATTTTATTTTATTTTTTTCCAATAACCGAATTTTAGCTCCCTTTTCCAAAAAAATTATTCCGTAATATTCTTCTCCCTTCCTCTTTCCAAAATTCTCTGAGTTTTTTCATATTTCTCTTCTTTTTCTTCTTCTTGATTTTTCCCTAATCCATTTATTTTCCTTCGTTTTCGCACGCGGTTGGTGCTCGCTTAGTTTCGGTAAGTGTTTCTCTTCGTTTCTGTTATAAATCTCTTAGCGACTGAAGTTGTAATGTTTTTTCTCTGCGATTTCGGCGTAGGAGGAGGCTCAAACTAGTGAATTTAGTATTCTAGTCTTAACAATAGTTAAACGGAGGGTTATTGTTGGCAGTAAGTGGGGTTTCTGTTCGTTCTTGGTTTTCAATTCGCTTGTAAATCCGTTAAATTAATGTTGAGTATCTTAATTTTAGGCCTTGAAGTGCTCGGGAGTGATTAGGCATCAAAATGATACCAGGTGTGTACCCAAAATGCAGAAAACGGGATTCGACGAAAAGTCGAAATTGCTTGCTGTCGAGAAATAAGAGAAAATGATACGAAAAATTGTAGAGAAAGGAAATAAGGGTGTTAAAAACTAGGAAATCAATATTTTGCACTAAAACAGATTTGGACAGTAGCAGTAGTCTAAATTTGAAAAATCATCAAAAATAGTTTAAATTGAGTTAGAGGTTGAATAAAATATGAAATTAAATTTTATTGATTCTAGTCTTTCATGAAAGAAACAGTGTAAGAAATGAAATTTTAAATCATGAGTTATAATAAATTTTGTGAGATAAGGTCAGAATGATTTCGGGTTCCCTTGTTTTGACTTTGGAAAATCATCAGAAATTGTAAAAATAATAATTAGTGGCTTAAATTTATATTTTAAATCCTTAATGAGTATATTTTCAAGAGAAATAAACGGAAACATCATCTAAATTCCTTACTACGAGATAAATAATTTTTAGTAAGGAAAGGTCAAAGCTGTCAAATAGCTGAATATGGATAACTTTAAAGATTTTACTTTACTTATTTGATAAACTATAAAGTCTAAAAATTTTATGGTAGAAAGGTATTTGAGTCTAGTTTCAAAAACTTCAAGTGAATCTTAATTTGGAATTTTGTAGCTTAAGATATAAATAATTTAGTGATAATGACGCAAGTAGACAGGTTTAAATGAATATAGTGAAAACATATATGAGTATTGAGCTAGCATGGGTTACTTTAAAAATGGATCACACGGCCAAGGCCAATTTGGGCCGAGTGGGCCATGAGGCGAATCACATGGGCATGTGGGCCCATTTTTACCGAAATGTTTTTAAGGTTTGCAGGTCGTCCAAGTCATTGTGAACCTCATGTGTAGAGTCGAGAAGCGCTACTTAGACCCTAAATGTGTGAAATTGATTGAATGATATCTATAATTGAGCATGTTAATATACGAATGAATATATGTCTTGAAATTGCATAATAGCATATCATCCATTGTATGTTGCATTGCATTGGGTTGGGGTTGTTATTCGGAGGAAGTGCCTTTGAAAGGCTTTAAGCCTTATTTCTTGTGACTCATTTGCAAACTCTTTTGTTTTATGCCACATTCGATACTACTTGGAGTGTGGGGATGGGTGGGTTGATTATATCCCCACATGGAGTGTAGGGTTGGACGGAGATAGTATGTAGAGGCTGGTTGGATAGGATTTTGCTCTTTGCATAAGCTTATTACTATGCGATCGATATTGTGATTGGCTAAGGCCTCTTGCATTTTGACATCTTGAGAGATGGGCTAAGGCCCAAACTGTCACTGATACTGAAAAGGACTTAGGCCCAAGACTGTTCGACTATGCACTGTGAATACTGATTGTTTGTTTGTTTCTGTGGGATTACACACAGAGTTTACGTAAACTCACCCTTTTTGTTTAATGTGCACAGGAAATCCCAGACTTAGACGGATCGGTACGATGGAGGACTCAGTGGTGACTACAGTAATTTTTTGACTTCATGGTTTTCAATTTACGATTTATGATTTGATTATTATTGATTATTTGGGTTGTAATTTAAGGACCCTCTGGGACTTTGGTTTTGAATTTGGGTTTTTATTTACTTATTTTACTTTATGGATTTATACCTGCTAGTCGTAGGAAATTAGATTTTCAAAAAAGTAAAGTAATTTCTAAACGCATGATCACCTAGACTGTTTTATTAAAGCTTCCACAACGAGGGATGTTTCGAAACAAATGTTTTAAATGAATAAAGACGACTTTCTAAGTTCTAACAAAGGCTTACTAAAGATAATAACATGGAATGTTTTCATCGTAACAACGAGGTTTCAAAAACACTATCGTGTGATATTGCCAGATACGGCCATAACATCTAGGCCGGGTTTGGGGTGTTACATTCTCACTAATTCTTCCGAATACGCCTTGTTTGGCTGTAGCTCAATCTCACTATGAGGAATCACATGCGAAGAATCAGATATGTACCGTCTCAGCATCATTACGTGGAACATTATGAGTTTTCTCAAGTTCAGGAGGCAAAGCTAATCTATAAGCTACAGGGCCGATTCTTTCAACAATTTCATACGGTCCAATAAATCTTAGACTCAACTTCCCTTTCCTATCGAACCGTAACACTTTTTCCATGGAGAGGCTTTTAAGAATACCCGATCACCAACAGAAAATTATATATCTCTTCTTTTTAAATTTACATACGAACTCTGACAATCAGAAGCAGCTTTCAAACTGTTCCGGATAGTCCAAACTTAATCCTCAGTCTCTCGGATCAAGTCAACTCCTACTAGTTTGGATTCACTCAATTCAAACAAATACAATGATGTCTTACATTTCCTCCCATAAAGAGCTTCAAACGGTGCCATTTGTATAATGGATTGGTAACTATTGTTATATGCAAATTTTGCTAATGGTAAATACCTTTCGCAGCTACCTCCAAATTCGAGTATACTAGTCAACACCTTTTTCAATTTAGTCCTTTTTAATTAATTAACTATCGAAACGTTAAAATTTTCTAACGAAACTTTAATACTACCTTAATGACACTCCGTAAATATTTATAAAAATATTTATAGCTCAGTTTATAGAAACAAGGTCTTGATACCTCATTTTCTAAAACCACTTGACCTAAGATTTTATCACTCAAACCTAATAATTCATTATAAAACTTAAATTGTCAATTCAAAATCTTTCTAAAATCACATTTGACTCATAAATACTAAATAATAAAATTTACGAGCTTACTCGTCAGATTTGGTGGCCTCGAACCACTGTTTCTGGCACCACTGAAAATCAAGTTGTTACATGGTTAATGAGAAAGTGGAATTAAAACTTGACATTATGTTAATATATGCATGATACAAAGAAGAGGGATTGTGTAACTAAATTACAAGTTTATTGTAATAATAGACAAAAAAAAAACACTAAGTGGTTAAATTGTTTGAAAATGTGAATGACTCTAATAAAATAAATGTAAGTGTAACACCCCATTCCCAGTCCGATCGCCGAACCCCCGTAATAGAATGTTATAGATAAATGCGAAGCATTTACATACCAAATAATAGTTCCAAAATTCAATTCAATACCAAATAGCCATATTTAATCATGTATAACATGCATTTCAATCAATTTAAAGATTATATCACATCATTTCATTTTGTTGTTAACAATACATCTAATTTCAATATAATGGAAATCATTATTTCATTTTATTGTTTGAATTCTACATCAAATTCATAGACTTATCACATTTCTCTAGTAGTCCTCCAACTCGTATATCTGATACATATTAGCAGTCAATACTATCAATATTCATATATATATCGTTAACCAACTGTGTATTACCATAACACAATTATCAATCCAGTTTATATCTCATAAGTCAAATATCACATTACTTTCCTTTTCCTATCTATTTGCAATCTCAATTATCAAATAACAATTTTCATATCAGATTTTCAATCTCATGATTTCGAAGACTCTATCATCATTGTTTCAATTATACTTATCCCCCTTTTGCCATTTATTTCCCCTTATTAACTAGACTCTGACTCTGACGAATACACGGATCTAACCAACACACTAGTTTGGCACTCAGTGCCTCATCAAATAAATCCGAAGTAAATAGTTTATGCCTAGCGCTCATTAATAAGTTTGAGACCTAGTGTCTCATTGGTAAAACTGAAGTAATTTGGCACCTTGTAAGTTTGAGACCTAGTGTCTCATTGGTAAAACTGAAGTAATTTGGCACCTTGTGCCTCATTGACTCGTAGTCAAAGAAACCCTGAACTCTTCCTATCCTATGACATGTCAGCTTTATCCGACTCTACCCGAACAGTTAATAGGGTAACCAATTCAATTTCCATTATAAGTCAAATTTCCCATTTCAATTATATCTGTTCAATAGTAATTTATCAATACATATCAATATAACCAACATAATTCTTCTCAATAAAAAAATCAATTTTACATTCACATCATTATACAATAATCTCAAATCAATTCAATTTAGTCCTTGCCGTAAACAATCAATCAATTCCATACAACACAACTTGATCAATTATAAATTCAATTTTATTTCATATTTCATTTCATCATTTTAAGTTTTATCCTTCAGCTTATCACTTTTCTATGTTTTAATCCATAATTCACCCGTTGTACCAATTTGTGAACAATTCAAACTATTACAAAAAAATAAAAATTCACAAATCAAATATAAACCAATTTAAATACCATCATACTATGTGAACTTACTTGGTGAAAACAGCAACAACAACTCTCTAAGGACTAATCAATAATTTTTGTCATTTTCCCGATTTTCTTCAATTTGGTCTAATTTATGATCTATTCAATAATTAAATTAAATCTATCAATGTCAACCCTATTATTTACTCCTATTATAACAAAATATAATCTCAATTTCATTATTTGGATTCTCCCTAAAGTTTTTCATTTTATTCAATTTAGTCCCTAAAACCAAACTTAACATATCTTCTGAATTTAAACTCCAAATTTTAAACCCACTTCAAATATGTCCATATACAGCCTCCTATTATCACAATTTACAAAAATTCACACCAATTTCAAGATATTCACAATTTAGTCCCTAAACTCAAAACTAATAATTAGTTTCACAATTTAATCCTTTTTTTATTCCTAAGTTTTTAAACCATCATTTTAACAACCAAAAACTTCAAATATATCTAATGGTAACATTTAAAATCTTTGATAGTTTTAAAAATGGAGATACAAGTTAGTTGGACCTAGTTGCAACGATCTCAAAAATATAAAAATTACTCAAAACAGACTTAGAATGAACTTACATCCAAGGAAACAAGTGCAACCAAATTTGGAGCTTCAAAAATGGCGGTTTTATGCTTTTCTATTCGGTGGAAACTAATTGAAGAAGATGATATCCATCTTTTAATGTTTAATAAACATATATATTATTTTAATATAACTTTAACATATAAAATAAGTAAATAAAATAAAATTTAACCATCCATAATATAATATTATGGTCCAATTACCATTTTAATCCATTCACTAATACCATTTGACTCATTTAGCTATTAAAACTTAATAATGATTAAACTTTTACCACTTTTATGATTTAGTCCTTATATCCTAATTAACCATCCAATCATTAAAATTTTCGAACCAAAATTCAATTCACCTAAATAACATGTACGTAAATAAAATATTTATGGGCTCGGTTTACTGAAATGATGTCTCAATACCTCATTTTCCAAAACCACTGACTTTTGTTTCGCACCACATGTACATTGACTAACTAATCAATTAATAAAACCTATAAAATCGAAATTCAAAATAACACAATATTTAACTCTTAAATATTATTATAATATTATTATAATATTTACGAACTCACTCGTCAAAATTGTGGTCTAGAAATTATTGTTTTTAATACCACTGAAAAACGAGCTGCTATAGTAAACATAATGATGTAAGTGAATACTCACCCTAAGAGTAAGAATATCATAAACTAAAACTACCTTGGATGTGTAAAGGAGATAATTGAAAGGAATCATATTCAAGTGACTCAAGTCTTAATGATGCACCAATAAAAGATTGGATTAAATCTTTATTAAAATGTGTCCCAAATGAAGTTAAGTGCAATGCTAATAAAAGACTCAAAGTTATTAAGGGTCTAGGGTAATGTAGGGAAAATGCTTGTGTACTTCCTAAGCTCTCCAAGCTTATCACATTAGTTATTTAAACATGTAGGTGAAAACCTTTTTTTCAAGAAGATTGAGCTTGTGCTTTAGGAGGATCACATCACCATTCAAAGTTTTTAAGAGTGTAAAACATGTGGTATTGTTGTAGATATGTTAGTGTAATGGAATGTACATAGACTAAGCATGTTTTATGTTAAGTTTGTAAAGTTAAATGATGTGTATAAACGCTTCGTGATGTTGATTTGATTTAACCATGTTTTTAAGTTAAATATGTGCTTCTATGAGTGGTTATAAAGTTTTGAAGTGTATTGGAATTTATTGGCATGTTTTGAGGATGTTTGGGGATGATTTGAAGTGTTTTGAAATGATTTTTAGGTCTCTCGCATCAATTCTCGAGATTAGGCCCTTTGGGTATCTAGACTGGCAAGTTAGTAGCTAAAAAGCTACAATAAACCTTGGAAGTCTCGAGATTTCCCCCATTGCACCTACACAACTTGAATTTTTGGTCGTTTTAGTCCTTCAGAATCCCGTATTATGTTTTGGGCATGTCCAACCACCTAGTAAAGATTCAAAATAATTTTAAAAATGAATCCAAAGCTTTCGGAAAGTTATAATTGACTTAAAGGGTTTTAAGCAAGTTGAGAAATGATGTTTTTATAGAAGAAATTTGTGTAATGTGATTAAAGTATCAATGTGGTATTACTTATTAGCGTTGGATGCCGAACTAAGTAAGGAGTGTTAAAACTTGTCTTTTGGATCACATCAACGCCTTAAGGGATTGAAGAGTATGAAACTTTGGTATATATAATAGTTGGCTCTCTAGTAGCATGTACTTAGGAGTTCAATTATGTTGTATATAATTTTTATTTTCATTTTACTTTATGAGTTTTAAATGTGAATGTTGTTAAATGATTTTATTGTGGGGCTATGGTTGAATGGTTATGTAGCATTGAATCCATCACATGAACAATGATTAATGATTATATTTTGATATTTGAATTGGTATGCTAGATTATGGATTTGGTTTTGTGGTCATTTCATGTTGGTTGAATGCTTTTTTGAGGTTCTAAAAGGTCTATATTTATGTGTCATGTGTTGAAATGATTCAAATGGGTTTTGGTGTGATTTAGAGATGTCTTGGAGTTTAAAATTTGATCCCCTTCTTTCAGGTTTTGAGACATGACACTTATGTCACTAAACAAACAAGTCAGTAGCTCGATTTTAGCTTTAAGGGTCCAAAGTCTCGAGACATGAGTCTTATGTCTCGAGACGACTCATGTCTCGAGACCTACAAGTCAATAGCCAAATTTCTACAGTAATAATATCATGTCTCGAGACATTGGCCTTCTCGAGATATGTAACCAATGACTTGAAACATATAAATCTTGTATCGAGATAAGGCCTCTTGCACCAAAAAAATTTGAATTTTCAAGCCATTTGAGCAGTCGAAAGTTTGTTCCTATGAAATGATTCCATAAGTATTTAAAATGTTTTTATATCTTTGAAAATGTTAAATTTGATTTATGATATTTTGTTTAGTATAAAAATTTGCTTCGGTGCCATGAGTTATTCATCAATCTTAGGAACAACGGTCTCGTGACTGACAATACTCTAGCATCGTGACATTCATTTTTGATTTGCACATTTTAGCCTTTTGGCAATAAGTCCAACCATCAATAGTCACCTTTCACCATCGAAACATCCTTCAGTGGACCGTCGAGACATTTTTTTACTGCCTCTCTCCTTTGATTTTGATCCTTTTAAGCCCAAAATAGAACTATACACAAATAACACTAAGAGTGAACAAAATGTACTAAAAACATGCAAATTAACAACCTCTCCTAAACTCTAAAACATGAAAAATGACGCTAAAACATAGTAATTTCTTTGAAAATCAAACTCCAAACGAATTTGAATATGGCCTAATATATATCCATCTATATCTAACAAATATGTGCCTATCAACCTTCTACTTGATGGCAACCGCCAGTAGTAGTTTTGTTTGTCAAATTAAACTATGATGCTTCCTTCAACCCCGCTTCTGAGTTTTATGGCATTGGTGTTATTTGCAGAGACTATTTCAGTTCCTTGGTTGATGAGATGTCTGATCTTGTCCCCACGAGGTCAGTCCAAGTAGCAGAAGCAATGACTATTCCTATTGTGTGCTGCCTTGCAAAGGAATAGGATTGGTTGCATTTCATCTTTTTGACTTCGATTATCAGAATGTGATTATTCAACTAAATTCAGCATTATTACAATGTTATTTTTATTGTTATATGATTATTGAGTGATTTTTTTTTATTTTAAAATGTCACACTAATAAATATAATGAAAAATTGTAACAGTATTAACAATTGAACTTAAAATTTGAATCTGAGAAAGTAGAGAGGCTAAATTCCTAAAAAAAAGAATACAATGACTACATTTCAAATTTGAAAAAAAAATAGAAAGACTTATAGCATACTTTAACCTTATAATAAAATAAAATGTCACATTATTGCTGTAATTCATCATACAATCAATAAAACCTTTGACTGAGTTGGTGTCACAAGTCAACGGGACACCAACTCAGTTAGGAAATTATGAGAATGTACTTTCGTAATAAAAATAAGTAATATTATTCAAAGATATTTTAAATTAGTATTATTGGAGGGTATTTTTTTTCACTTTAAAAAATCAAAAGAAATTATGGGAATGCCTTTCCGTAATAAAAATAAGTATTATTCGAGGATATTTTAGTCTTTTTACATAAAAAAAAACTAATAAGCCTTTCTGTAATAAAAATAATTAATATTGTTTGAGGATATTTTAAAATAATATTAGTGGGTGGTATTTTAGTCTTTTCACTTTACAAAAACCAAATAAATTATGAGAATACCCTTCCATAATAAAAATAATCTTTTCACGGTAACAAAATCAATAAAAATATGCATACGATGAAATTAGAACACATATCAATTGCATTAATAAAACTATTTATTTGGATATTTTTATACATTTTAATTTTATTATGTACATTTTATTACCTTCCTCCGTTGTTATTAATTAATTTCAAACAATACGTTTCATTATTTATTGTTTATTCTTTTAATTTCAAATAATATGTTTGATTGTTTGTTGTATGCTATTTTTAAAACCACATTTATATTTCAAAATTAGAATTTATGATTTACTCACAAGTGTTATAGGATTTCCGGTGTCTATTAAAGACAAATAAAAAACTGTTTGAAATAAATTAACAGGTGAAACAAAATATTGTTCGGACAAAAATGCAGTTCCAAATGTAGAAACTGGAATTCATCATAGAGGGATTAAATTCATAAAAAATGAAAAAAACAAGAACCCTTTATACAATTTGACCTAATGCATATAGTCGAAAGTAGAGGATATTTTTTTTGAAATTGGAACATAAATGTGGTTCTTTTAATTAAGTAATTCCATATCTGAAAAAAAACAAACACGAAAAATAGTAGATTTATCATCATCGACTCAACTCCATTTATACTGCAACTTAGCTTCAAAGACGACCCAAAAACAAAATATTTATTTGATTTTTTACTCAAAATTTTCTGCAACTCATCTTAATTCACAGTTAACCCAAAAAAAATGCAAGTCTTGGTCTGCAGCAATTCTTGCTCATTAAACCTTAATAGCAACAACGTTAAGAGTCACTTGCTCATGGGTCGTCGCGAACTCTTGTCTACTTTATGTTCCACTGGTTCCCATAAAGAAATCGTTTCTCACAAACCCATTTCCATTTTAAGGTTGGTTTCGCATTTCCTTCATTATTTTCTGCTAATTTATTTTATACCCATTTAGCTTTCAAGTTCTCTTTGCTTGGTGAAATTAATAAATTTCAGTTTTTTACCCCTTCTAATTACTTTTTCTTTGGTTCTATTTAATTCGAATGTGATTTGTTTTTCTAGTATTTGTAGGAGTATTTGTGCTTGTGTTTTAATGTGTATGCATGTATATTCATGTAAGGATTTATGTACAGAAGCACCATTACAATGTGATGCATGTATCAATGTAAGCATCCGTATATATGTGAATGTATATGAGTATGTGGTCATTTATGTGTGTGAGCATGTTCAGCTGTCACTGTATGTGGATACGCAATTACTCCTGTATGTAATACATGTTCATGTATATACTTAGCTATAAATATTGATCTGTTTTTTTTCTTTTACTGAAAATCCAATGCTAAAGGAAAGATTGGTAATTTGTATACTTGTCATTGCTGTTACAGAAATTGATTCCAACATACATTTTTATTTTGTGCTGTTTTTTCAGTTGTTCATTGTTTTAAATATTGCTTTATTGATGCTTTTAGGATGATTAGTGAACGAATGGCCGATTTTGGTGAAGTAATAATAGGAAAAAGTATACCCTTTGCGACAAGGAGGGTACTTCTTGCTGGTCTTTTTGCCTGTTGGACTTTTCATCCTTCAAGGTACTTATCAGGTGTGCACATTTCAGCTCCAGTTTCCCCTTAGCCGCTTTAAGAACTTAATTCATATGAACCGCTTCTGTTGGCTGCTTTATTGATAATTTTGTTTAGTGAGTACATTGTCATTCAAAACTAAGCTTACTTATGTAAATGACTTGAAATCTGGTGTCACCTATTTCAATTTACTTTCATTAAATTTTGTAGCTGTAGTGAACTGGCAACCACTTTTAGGGTGTGCTTGGTTGAGTGGAAAAGTGGAGGATGGAAAGAGAAAGTGGAAAATTGGAAAAAAATTGGGTGTGCTAGATAGGGAAGAAAAATGAAAAGAAAGAAAATAAGAGAGATGAACTTTGTAGAGGGTTCTTTGGTAGAGAGAGGAACGGTTGCAACAAGCAATCAAAGTGTACCAAGAGAAGGTGGAGAGGAAGACTAGAGTAGAACCTATAATTCATCGAGCATGGCGACAGTTGGTGGTTTGTAAAGTGCAGAAAAGGGAAGTGTGGCTGAGAATAAAATTGAGCGAAGGAATAAGTTGAGAAAGTTTTAAAGAGAGTTTTTGAGAGTCAACATGCCAAAAGTTCCATTTTTTTCCCTCTCATTTTTCGACACTACCAAGTGATGAATGGAAAGAAAATTAGTTTTTTTCTTTTAATTTTTCTATCTTTCCTACCAAGCATACCAATGGAAAAAAATATACTTTTCCTATCTTTATATTTTTCTACTCCAATTTTCTTTTCATTCTACCAAGAAAATCCTTATTGTTTGAAAAGGAGCCAAAAAAAGTAATAAATGGAAGTCATGCTGTTGGAAGGATGTGGTGTGAGTGGCCTTCAAGTTTAATGTTATTCCTTCCTTCTTGCTATCTCTGTTCTTTTAGCAATTTGCTTTTGATAAAGGGATATATTGTGGATGTGCAGCTCAAGCATTGGGGGATCCCTCAGTGACAGTTGAAGATGTAACTCCTCCAGTTCTCCCTTCTGGAGTGCTCTTCCCTTCTGAGGTTCATTTTCAATGAATGATTGTTGTGCTCGCTTTGGAATTCAGTGATAGTTTATAATTCTGGGCTCTTCTGTAGTGGTAGTTACCATGTGTTAAATATATACATGTCATTTTGGCAGGAAAGAACCGTCCAACTCTTTGAAAAGAATACATATTCTGTTGTCAACATTTTTGATGTAACATTGCGCCCTCAACTTAATGTAACTGGTGCTGTTGAGGTATATTTCTGATTCTCTTATTCACTGAAGCATGCTTATGGCAAAGATGGCTCATAATCTCCCCCTTGTTCTCTCTCATGCATAAGTATTTTGCCAAATTAACATAAAATGCTCTCTCGTTTATGAACTCATCCATGGGTGCTACATTATGTTTACTGGCAGATTCCCGAAGGAAACGGTTCGGGCGTTGTCTGGGATGAACAAGGACATATTGTGACAAATTATCATGGTAAGAGCTAATACATGAACACAAAGAACTGTATATTGATGAAGGACATCAAATGTTCCAGTAGACTATCCGTTTTCCGTAGCAATTATGTGCTTTGATAAGTGCTGATAAACAATTATATAAGGAATCTCCATCGTTTGATAATCCTAGCTGATGCCTAACTGAAACATCGACCTATGTAATGTTAATCTGTCATCAGTGTCAGTTATATCTGATTAAGATTCTTCCTTTACATTTTTATTCTTTTGTTTTCTTTTCCAGGTTAACCATTCTGTCTGCATGTTCAGTGATAGGTAATTCCCTCTCGAGAAATCCAAGTCCAGGGCAAGTTGTTGCACGAGTTAATATCCTAGCATCAGATGGGTGAGATTTTAGTGCCCTTATCCTTTGCTGGTAAACTGAGCTGTAATATCTCGTATTAACTTTTTGACTGCTCCAGCTGAATCTCTCTAACTGTTTAACTGCTGTTTGAAAGGGTGCAAAAGAATTTTGAGGGGAAGTTGATTGGTGCAGATCGCAGTAAAGACCTTGCTGTTTTAAAGGTATATTTTCTTTTTACCTTCCTTTAAAGTACTGTCTATACTGCCTTGATGATTGGTCCGATTTGCAAGCTACACCAATATATCTACCTTTTTGATAGACATCGCCTTCAAACTTAAAACTCATCATCAACAGTCTAGACAGACAGACCATTGATTTTGGTTTAATAGAATTTATATTACACCAAACTAATTAAAAAAATGACTTATGAACCATTTTTTACGCATATATAAGCTGAGCTCACATAGTTTCTCATCAATTTAAGAACTAATATACTCTTGCAAGAGAAGGTATGCGGATCTATTCTATATCCGAGCTTCAGTTGTTTACTGATGAGTGTTTAATGGCATATAGCTTGATTAAATTATCCTTCCAGTCAATGCTGTTGTTATAGTGCATTATGTTAATTCGACTCTTCATTTTTCTTGAAGTACTCATATCCAATGCATACCCAGACATAGGTATGGGGATATGATCTTTGATCTTTCAAAGACTCTCCAACTACTAGAAAATCTTAAAAGAAAAAGGAAAATCGAATGTACTTGTGTCTGACACAGGCCTATATCTGACACTCAAACCCAAGTGCAAGTAACATAGATTGTGCATATACTTTATAATATACTAGTTTGCTGAAAGATTATGAGCAACTGATGCTGATCTCAACATTGCTAGGTAGAAGCCTCTGAAGATTTGTTGAGGCCAATTAAGGTTGGGCAATCTTCTTACCTGAGAGTAGGACAACAATGTTTGGCAATTGGAAATCCATTTGGTTTTGATCATACCCTCACTGTTGGAGTTATTAGTGGATTGAATAGAGACATTTTTAGTCAAACTGGAGTGACGATTGGGGGTGGAATTCAAACAGATGCAGCCATCAATCCAGGAAACAGGTTCTCCAAATGATTTGTCTAATCTTCTGTGTCTGTCTCGATACTTTAAAGTTAATGTCTTTGAACAAGTTTTTTACTGCTGCTGCTACTTGGCTTTCTTTCTTTGTTGTAGTGGAGGTCCTCTGTTAGATTCGAAAGGGAATCTGATTGGAATTAATACGGCAATATTCACACAGACAGGTTATTTTACTCTTTTTGCCATAATCTTAAACAAAAGATTTTTCTATATTGATGAGAAGATATTTCAGAGTTAGATTTTTCCTTGGCCAAAGAATAATAATAGTTATGAGAGCTAACAGCTTCCTATGTAATGCCTTCTTAAGTTTGCTCTGACATTTCATTTTTCATGAAGTACCAGTGTCCGGCACTTGTGTTTAACATGTATCCAGACAGTGCTCTGGGGGTGATGATCGTCCAAATATATGGAAAAACTTGGAACAAATTTAACATACCTGTGTCAAACATATATCCATACTGTCACACCTGAGTCCAAGTAAAATAGATGCATTCCGATTTCGTTATTTGCATTTCAGGTACATCAGCTGGTGTAGGATTTGCTATCCCGTCATCCACTGTGCTCAAGATTGTACCTCAGCTGATCAAATTTGGCAAAGTAAGTTTCATTACTGGTAAAATTCTTGGTCTCCTCTTTTTTCTGATCTGTGCTAATCCCATTTCACCTTGCCTCAATAAAGGCCTCTTACTTTTCATCTTCTCTGCATTTTAACAGTCACTCAACTTGTAATTCTGCAATATTTGGGGCTAAATGATGGTTGTTATAAGAGTTTGGCAGTTGAACAATTTTAACATATTGTTACCCTGAATGAACTAGCTTTAGTTCTTCAAATCTCATTGTTTGTCCACTTTCAGGCTGTTCGACCAGGTTTGAACATCGAAATTGCTCCCGACCTGATTGCTAATCAACTTAATGTTCGAAAAGGGGCCCTTATCCTTCAGGTATTCCCAATTTAGTTTCAACTTTTAAAGGTGCACCCATATGTTCAGCCACTTCGAGATTTTATACTGTTGATAGGATGTTGCTTGTAGAATATTTGCAAGTTTCTTACATTTAGAACACATTTCTTAGGTTCCCAGTAACGGTTTAGCAGCCAAGGCAGGGCTACTCCCGACCACCAGGGGTTTTGCTGGTAATCTTATACTTGGGGATATCATTCTTGCAGTTGACAACAAACTGGTGAGTTTTCTCTCAAGTTTTCACCCTTCTAGTTATCGTCTTATCGATTAAACATGGTTCTTGTAACATCAAGCTGCATATTAAATTATGAATTTAGCTAAAATTTTGTTTTGTTAAAAGTGAGATAGTGTTCTAGCTCAAATCATTTGGCTTCTTGTTTTTGTTCTTCCATGTAGATATTTGATGTCAACTTCATCGTTCTTGATGGCTTTGAATAAAATGCTTTCTGCATTGAACGATTCAATGCTGTTATTAACATGACATTCATATTTTAAAACACTTGTCTCATCATCAGGTTAAAAACAAAGCAGAGTTAAACAAAGCATTGGATGAATACAATGTGGGGGATAAGGTAATATTAAAGATCCAAAGGGGCAGTGAGAATATGGAGCTGCAAGTGATTTTGGAAGAAGTAAGTTCATAATAGGGTCCTCAAGTTCATCTATTAGGGTTATTAAGATGTACAAAAATCCCATGATGAATCTTGAAATTATTACAGTTTGCCAATTTTCCATGTTTTATGAAAGATTACATACTTGTGAAAATATATAGCAAGAGGTACACATATTACCAGTTCACGTCTTGCATTGTGTTTTCCATGTTTATGGTTAGCAATATTATTTTGAAATTAAAGTAAACTGCCCATTAGCTATGCTAGATGATAACCTCAGACTTATTTAACTTCATGAAATCAAGCTCATTGTGGTCTAGCTTGGAACTTCAAAATCATCTCAACAGAGATGTGTAGAGTAGTCTCACCTCACCAGGAACATGATAAGTTGGTTTGGAAATTTGCAGAACTCAGCCATTTACTCTCTCCATTCTTATACTACTTATACCACTAAAAAAAAGGCAATTAGTCAAGCATCCATCGGTAAAAGTATCAAAAAATCCTCCTACAATCTGCAAATTAGCCCTGTGCATTAAATGGGTGAGCAAAACAATTCATTCATTAAAATTTGGTGTTTTATATACAAGGTATAATAACAAATTTAGTCTTCAACCTTTACACATTTATTCAATTTGACTCCTACTCTTTCACGGAAAGTAAATTAGAAATTTTTGAAATTAATAATGTTAAAGGGCCAAAAAGCTTTAGTAACAAATTAAAAAAAATTCAATTAAACCATTTTAAAATTTAATAATTATTAAAAAATCATAAAAAAATTATAAACAACACTGACTCAATAAAAGAGTGGAGGTCAATTTAAAAAAAAAATGTTGTAACTATTAGATTTTAATGGGTCAATATTGTTGTTTTTTAATTAAAAAATTTATAATTTTAAAATTTTTATAACTTCTTTTATATTTTTTATGATTTTTAATAATAATTAATTTTTAAAAGGGCTTAATTGATTTTTTTAGAACTTTGTTATTAAGATCTTTTTGTCCCTTTAGCCTTATTAATTTCAAAAGTTTCTAATTTACTTCCAATAAAAGAGTAGGGGTCGAATTGAATAAATATGTAAAGGTTGAGGGCTAAATTTGTTATTATACCCTATATATATATATATATATATATATATATATATAAACGGGTAAAAATCCTGAAAATACCAAAAAAAAATAAAAATTATCGGAAAGGATAGGGTTGGAAAATATTGACCGGAAAGGGCAATTTCCCCCAAAAACGCGTCCCCGTAAGCGCCTTTTTGGGGGAAAGCGGCACTAAAGCGCTCCAGGGGACGCGCTTTTAGGCGCAGCAATCAAAAATTTTTTTGACCGTTAGGGCCCAATGATCGAGAAAAGAAAACTATAAATATCCTCCAACCCTTCATTTTTTTTCACAATTCAATCCTTTCTCATTTTTCTCTCAATTTTCTCTCAATTTGCTCTCAATTTTCTCTCAAGTTTCTCTCAAAGTCCTTCAAATTTACGCTCAAATTTCAAAATAGTCCTTTACTATTTATAAAAAGCCCTTTATAATTTTTTAATATATCTATTTTTGGAAAATTTTTAAATTCTTTATATGAGTACAATGGTCAGGGAATTATGTCGCTAGACAACAACCACATTCGTCAGTCAAAGAAAAGAAAATGGTAAGTTTGAATGTTAATTTTTCAATATTATTAAATTTTTTTAATTATGCAATTTTAATTAATTTAGAATTTTATAATTTTATAATTTTTTAAACAGTCTGTAGATCGGGTGTTGCAATGTTATATTCGCAACATGCACGGTCCCCATCGCCATTGATCGAGAAATTACTGCGGGAAGCGGGTTTTTGGCGCGTGGCCACGATAGGCCGGGGTTCAAGTTGGAGCCGCCTTTGATCGGTAGCGTTGATAGAGAGGTGGGAGACCCGAGCGCGCACACTTTCCATTTGCCATACGGAGAGTGTACCATCACCTTGGAAGATGTGCGATTCTGATTGGGATTACCGGTGGACGGGTTGGTAGTCACCGGGTCCGTAACATCTCTCGATTGGATGGTCGTATGCTACGAGCTTCTAGGTGCCATTCCGGATAAAATTCAAGGAGCTCAGATCGATATGGCATGATTACGAGACGCATTCCCGAGCCGAATGAAGATTCGACCAAGAAGAAAGAATACGGTATGCTTATGCGGGCATACATACTTCGAGATAATTTGAGGCTATCTCGATGCCGGACCTCTCTAGAAACCTCGTCCACGAGATGGCTCAAACTTGTTGATTTTCAGAGCGCCGGTGAATTGAGTTGGGGTCCGCCGTGCTATCGAGGTTATCTGGAGGAGATGTGCGGGCGACGCGCGAGTAAAGCAAAAATCGGAGGTTGCCTATCACTCTGCGATCATGGGCATGGTTTCGATTTCCATTTTTACGTCCTCGACTCGACCAGCCATATTCATTCCCACTGATAACGAGGTAAATTTAATATTATATTTTACAATTATGTCGTAGATTTATAGTATAATTGCATGCTAAAAGTTTATTTAATTAGGTGGAGTCATCCGAGGAGCAGTCATGTTGGAATACCTAACTCGCTTGAGGATATACGGCTCCTATTGGAACAACGGTCGGAATCACAAGTAAGTGTCAAATTTCGTTATTATAATTTAGTATTTCGTATGTAGTGTCTAGTATTATGTATATAACTAATAATTTGGTAATGTTAATATAGTTTCAATGGACACCGTACGAGGATCCCGAAATTCGGGCAGTAATTCCGGAGGAGTTTCTCCAAAATCCGAACAGTTGGCACATTAAGGTCCCGCTAATCACCTACTCAACCGTGGAGATGCACCAGTCAGATCGGGTTCTGCGGCAATTTGGATGCCGGCAACTAATTCCCGTGCCTCCTGAGGTGCTCGATGATGAGCACAAAGTGGACTTACGGCAACAGCACACGGATTGGCCAAGATTTTGGTCAGAACATATCGAGATGTGGGAGAACCGGTATGACTTTTTACCTAACCGGGAACCGATCATAGTTCCTGAGTTAGCGTGCGTGCCGGAGTACATGCCATTGTTTAGAATCCATGGCAAGCCGTATCTGTTGTCGGATGAAGAGAGGCGACGACTAATTCACGAGCGAAGGGAACGTCGGGGCCCTTTACATCCAAGGAGAATGGGTGATGAAACGGGCCCGGCAAAGAGCGCCTACACGATCCACGGGCCCATCAACAAACGCTTACCTACGATCACCGGGCCCATCAACGGCGCTACACAATCACCAGGGCCCATCCGTTCACCGACAACACCGACATCACAAAGATCCACGGTTTATGCCGTGCGTGCATTCTCGCCCCTTATATGTATCATCCTAACCCATATATGTTTCCTTTTCCTAGTCCCACCCCAGGTTAGAATGCATGGCCGGGTTCGAGTCCGTCCTCGGATGATCTTCTGTTACATCTGTTAATGAAGTACGTTAAATAATGCAACATTACATAATATTAGTGTTATTCAAAATCATTGAACACATAGTGGTACTGTACCGGTAAGACATGTATGCGGACCTTTGTACTTTTTCACCTCCCATAGCCCTGTCATTTTCCTCAACGACGCCATGATTTTCCATGAACATGTGCCGTCTTGCACTGCACACTTTGCCTCGTACCTATCGAGCTTTGATTTAACCATAGTGTAGTTAACCACATTCTCGATGTTTGTATTGTTTCAATGCAGCAAGAAAAGTATTCTTGTTGGAAAACTGGTTACCAACTTCTAATTGCTCGAATCCAACAAAGAATTTGTACGGTCACGCGTCCGGTGTGGTAGTTCAGGAAACTCCAATGCATCATCTTGAGATAGATCGACATTATGCATGTCTTGGCTGGAGGTGAGTATGCCCGAATAAGCGGATCTTCTTCGCCGTGCGAACCGCCTCAACGCGTCTTGGTACAATTGGGAACGCTCCGGTTCGAAAATAATCCAACCGCACCATCGTGCCCCTCGCTCCCGAGGTGGATCCACATCGGATTCATCGTCCGATCCTCCATAACTCGCAACAAATGAGGGCCCTCACTGGTGGATGTCGTCGGTAATAACAAGGGCCCCTCATTGGTGGATGTCGTCGATAATACATCATCCCTCCTTAAACATCTTTCGTAACGATCCCAATCGTATGTGGATTGCCATCCACTAGAAGTTGATGACGCCCCCAACACGTATTTTACGTCATCCGACGTCGATGACGAATATGCATGTCCCATCCACTCAACCGAAAGTGTCGTCATGCGGGGTTATGTTTTCCATACTACCACCGCACACACGGGCACTACGTGTTTTGCCTCCCACTTACGAGAGTGTCGACTTGGGGTCGTGTATTCCCCTCGAACGATACTAGATGTTGAGGTCGCAACGGATCACTTGGAGATGAAAATTCTACATATACCTCGATATAGGGTGAACCACTGGCAAGATGAAGTCTCCACCATTGCCTCAAGGCTCCGAGGACCTTTGATGTCGAATGAGTCATATCTCACCGGATCAACCAAGCGCAAAATCTATACTTAATAGACTGAACTTTCATTAGCGTTGTTTCGAATATTTTACGCCTAATTCTTTGGCGAAGTTCTACCAAATCAACGTCCCGATTAAAACTCAATCGCGTTGTGTTCTCCGATAAGAAAACAACACCATTTTTGGTGTCACGCACTTCGCCATCGTAGTAAATAACAGCATTAATACGTTGACTCATTGCAAGTGGACGGTGTAAAAGAGTATAATTATCAGATCAAAAATTACACTAAGTTCAATTCCCGGAGAAGAGAGGTGGATCACAAGGATCACTTAAGTACGGATCTTTCCTAGCTGAATATCCTCAATCGTAATTTAATAGCACAATAAATAACTACGATCACACTCACAAGATATGAAAAATAAATAATAATGAACACGAGAATTTTAACGAGGTTTCGCAAAATTTGCCTACGTCTTCTTGGCACTAACAAATATATTTCACTCCAAAAATACAAGTGAAAATTTACAAATAGGAGAGAGAACAATGCCTTAAGTAGAGAATGGCAAATTGTGGGATGAAGGAAATGAGAAATGGTTAGGCCTATTTATAGTTGAGGTTTAGGGATCAATCTTACAAAGTACCTATTCAAATAGGGACCAATATTGCAATTACCCCATACCAATTTTCACATCACATCAACTTTTGGTGCCTAATTTTGGTGCCATTTTCTTCCCACTTGCTATAGCCCATTTTCTTTCCCCGTCAGCGCTGTTTTGGGAAAAAAAGGCTCAAAAGCGGCCCAGGGAGCGCTTTAAAGTGTTTTTCAAAAAAAACGCTACGATGACGGATTGCTTTTTGGGGAAATTGCCCTTTCCGGTCAATATTTTTCAACCCTATCCTTTCCGGTAATTTTAATTTTTTTTTGGTATTTTCTAGATTTTTACCCATAATATTTATTATTTTAAAATAAATATAAAAAGAAAAAGAAAAAAGAAAACATGTGGGCTTTTCATTTGACTACCCAAAAAAATTGGGCTAATGTAGAGGCAAGAACGCTCAGTAAACTTCGAGACTCCAGACTCAAATCGGACCGAGTCCTAGTACCCGAGTTCCATACTTTCTCTGTAATTACTCCAATCTAAACCGACTCTGGGTTTAGGGTTTTGGTGGCTTTAACTCTCTCCACTACTTTCCCTCCATTTCCTCTCTGTCTTTCTTATTATCTCTCTCTCAATCCTCTTGAGGTAAGTTCCATTGAAAATCCCCCTTTTTTGGCCTTAATCTCCTTTTTATCACCAAATTTAACACCTTTAGCTTATTGTTGCTTTAAGCAGGAAAAAAAGGGAGAAATAAAATTGTTGGGTTTCTACTCTTTTATGCGGGTAATAAATGGGAAGAGGATTAGCAACGTTTCTGTTTAGAATCTATGCTTCTAAGAAAAATGTTTCTAGAGTTAAGTTTATGACATCCAATCGATATATTCATTCTTTTAGACAATATGAAAGCTGGGTTTCGGATAAAGACCCTCCGTCTTTCCATGTGCCCCGAAGAGAGTTTTCGAATAGCTTGGTTGGTTTAGTTGGTAAATTTAGAAACTATGGAGATGCTAATGTGAGACCTTTTTCCTCTGTTGTTAAAAATGGGGGTGATGATGGTGGGGAGGATAATGGAATGCATGATTCAGAAATGGAAAAAAATGAGCACGGTAAGCATATTTTGGATTTTGTGAAACTTGTCGACTTTGATGGTGAAAATGAGAATAAGGTTGAGGATGATGTTGATGGTTTGAATGAGAATGGTATATATGGTTCAAAAGATGTTGAGTTGGAACATGGAGATGATAAAGAGAATAAGGGTATTGTGGATTTTATGAGAGCTAATGATTTTGATGGTGTCCATGAGAATTCAGATGAGGATGGCATTAACGGTTCTAAGGAGGATGGAATTGATAGAACTGTGAATCGTAAGCAAGTCGGCTTTCGAAATCCTGTGGAATTGTATCAGGAACTTCGTGGTAATGAAAACCCTGCGAAGCTGTGCCGAGAAGATTGGGAGATCTTACAGCAAGTTTTCAGCTATTTCTGTAGGTCAGGGTGGGCAGCCAATCAGTCACTTGCTATTTATATTGGCAGGTCATTTTTCCCTACTGCTGCTCATAAGTTCCGTAGCTTTTTCTTTAAGAATTGTTCTGTTGATGTTACTGAATATTTGGTATCAATTGGTCCATCTAATGCTGCTGTTAAGTTTCTTTTCCCTATATTTGTGGAGTTCTGTATTGAAGAGTTTCCTGATGAGATCAAGCAGTTTCGAAGTATGATTCAATCAGCAGATCTTACAGCACCGCATACATGGTTTCCCTTTGCACGGGCAATGAAGCGTAAGGTCATTTATCACTGTGGTCCAACAAATAGTGGCAAAACTTACAATGCTCTGCAGCGGTTTATGGAAGCAAAGAAGGGTATTTATTGCAGCCCGCTTAGGCTTTTGGCCATGGAAGTTTTTGACAAAGTGAATGCACAAGGAATTTACTGTAGTCTCCACACAGGGCAAGAGAAGAAATATGTCCCGTTTTCGAATCATGTCGCCTGTACTGTGGAAATGGTGTCAACTGAGGAATTATATGATGTAGCTGTTATTGATGAAATCCAGATGATGTCAGACCCATATAGAGGTCATGCATGGACGCGCGCATTGCTCGGATTGAAAGCTGATGAGATACATTTGTGTGGGGATCCAACAGTTCTCAATATTGTTAGAAAAATCTGTTCAGATACTGGAGATGAGTTGCATGAACATCATTATGACAGGTTCAAACCCTTAGTGGTTGAAGCCAAGACACTGTTGGGAGACCTTCAAAATGTTCGCTCGGGTGACTGTGTTGTTGCTTTCTCAAGGAGAGAGATATTCGAGGTGAAAATGGCTATTGAGAAATACACAAGTCACCGCTGCTGTGTTATTTATGGTGCATTGCCGCCAGAGACTCGCAGGCATCAAGCTAACTTGTTTAATGATCAAGATAATGAATTTGATGTGCTTGTTGCCAGTGATGCTGTGGGGATGGGATTGAATCTTAACATTAGGAGAGTTGTCTTTTATAGTCTTTCAAAGTACAATGGTGACAAGATTGTTCCTGTCCCGGCATCTCAGGTTAAGCAAATTGCTGGAAGAGCTGGTCGTAGAGGAAGCCGTTACCCAGATGGACTTACGACAACCTTGCATTTAAATGATCTTGATTATCTAGTTGAGTGTTTAAAGCTACCCTTTGAAGAAGTTAAGAAAGTGGGTCTCTTTCCATTCTTCGAGCAGGTTGAATTGTTTGCTGGGCAATTCCCTAATGTTACTTTCTCCAAGTTGCTTGAAAAATTTGGTGAAAATTGCCGTTTGGATGGATTGTACTTTTTGTGTCGACATGATCATATTAAGAAGGTAGCAAATATGTTGGAAAAGGTTCAGGGATTATCTTTGGAAGACCGGTTCAATTTTTGTTTTGCTCCGGTCAATATTAGAGACCCGAAAGCAATGTACCATCTCCTTAGGTTTGCTTCGGCTTACAGTCAAAATGTCCCGGTTAGCATAGCGATGGGTATGCCAAAAGGTTCCGCTAAAAATGATGCAGAACTTCTGGATCTTGAGACAAAACACCAAGTTTTATCCATGTATCTTTGGCTATCTCACCACTTCAGGGAGGAAACCTTTCCTTATGTGAAAAAAGCAGAAGAAATGGCTATCGATGTTGCTGACTTGTTGGGTAAGTCTCTTGTCAATGCATGTTGGAAACCAGAATCGAGACAGCGAAGGAAATCTAATCCTGAAAAGAAGGAAGAAGGATACCAGAGACCAAGGTCAGTTATCAAGTTACATAATAAGTAAGTTTCTTGCAATTATAATAACCATATAAGATTATTACACCATTAGAATTCCGGCATGTGATCCAGTTTTAACTGTACTCTGTTTCTTATTTACTTTATGCTGTTGCATTCAGCTAAATGTAAAGAATTTTGTGAAGGATGGATATCATGATAGTTGAATTATATTAGAACATTTAATTATTTTCTTATTAGGATTTATCCCTGGTTGGTTCATTGTTGTTTAATTTTCCCTGTTAGGAAATACCGTCCCCCTCCCCCCCTTCTTTTTGTTCTTGGGTGGGGGGATCTCGTACTATCTATATGTTTTACCATATGGTTAACCCCCCAAGCTAACAATTCGGTGTTCTCACTGCAGGAAAAGGGCAGATAAATCTGTGCCAGCAGACAATTCATCAAAAGTAGCAGCATAATCATATTCTAGGTACCTAATATGGTGTAAAACCACTCAAATTTTCCTGGACTCGGGGAATATCTCCATTGTTTTGCAAGATGTGAGTATGAAATTTGATGACAAACAAGGAGATCGGATGCTGTAATGTGTACTCACATTGTAGTTTGTATCTTGGTTGCAACGAAATCAATTTCGTTTGTTTGGGAGCTTATGTTTATTCACCATTCATATGTTTATTCACCATTCGTGTTAAACTGTGTATTTATCACTTATTACCACACAAATTCCTATTCATAATAATATGTAGGCGTATTGCCCTTTTTCCTTCTCTTTTTGCAGTGAATCCTAAATCTGCAGTAAAAATGATCACTTTATGGATCAAAAGGTGCCAGACTCTTCTTTTTCATTGCAATATGGAGTACTTTGAACTTTGAAGGTATGCTTATTTTTTGCTTCTGCTTACTTGGATCTCTGATAGCCGGTTTCATTGCTGCCTTAAATAATTAAAGGCAGTTCATCTCTTCTGAAAAAAATCACATGGATATTTCATCTGATTTTGCAGGTGAGATTTGGACTTATTTCGCTGAATAAAAGTTCCACCAGAGTTGTTGTTTTAGTTTGATTTTAGCTGCTAAAAGTTTTGTAGTGAGCTTCCATAGAGATAGAAACTGTACGAACCATCATATTTTTATTATCAATCAAAATAACATAATGCTTCATTTCAGCATGCTGTATATACATATATTGGTAACAAGACAAGGAGTTTTAAGAGAATGTTAGAGCACATGCTAAAAGTCTCATCCTAAGCTAAAAAGAGTGAAGAGATTCTGAAAGACCATGCGGCCAGAAATAAGCTCATACTAAGGTAAAAACTAAACAGATAAGGATACATGACTAATGCTGTAGTTTAACCCCACATTTGTAGATGCCATTGCCCTCTTGTTTGTTCCCTGTATAGCATGAATACACTAAAGTTCACAATCATTCAAGTTCTCGAATCCAATACTGTCATTGCCAGGATTTCTTGCCTTCTTCCATAAACTGTTTTATTTGTTTATCATTCTTCACACAGAATAAAGGTGGGAGCTGAAATCTTTTGGAATCTTATCAGGCTTCTCTCAAAATATGAAGTTTGCAGCTTGTTTTGTTGAGAAAAGGCAGGTACATACTTCTGTGTTAAAATCCTCTTGTTAAGATCCAGCAGCGAATAAGCTGCACCGAAACCAACTTTCCCTAATAAAAGAATGATTTATGCCATATCATGGAAAAAGCATCAGGGGTCTTGATGTAGTGACTTCTTTTTTTGAGCAAAGCAAGTATCAGTAAACTTGAAACACTTTTTCCAAGATTCCGATAACCCCTGAGCAACTGAAATAATATCCGTTGGGATTAAATGTTTCCCCTAAAACTGAGTTTTATTACGATGTATTCATGGTGACCAGAGGGTTGCCAAAATTTCAAGAAAAAAAGCTATGACCAGACGAATAAGTCTGTCCAAATTTATTAGACTGATGTGATCAGGCATAAATCCAAAACTGCTTCCAAACCACAGTGCCCTTGAAAAAGAGCAAGAAATGAACAGATGTTCCAAAGTTTCATCCATATTTTTGCAAAAAGGATATGTGGTATCTTCTGTTCTAACTCTTTTAGCAATTTCAGTTTTGCAAAGGCAGCCCATTGTGACGAAGCTTCCAAATGAAAAGAATAATCTTGTAAGGAACCTTTCTCAAGAAAAACCAACAAAAAAAAAACTTTCCTACCTAAAATGCGCAAGGGAGGTAATAAAGCTGCTCTTGCAACTTTGTATCCCATTTTAGCTGTATAATCGTCAGATTTACTAAATTTCCATATCAACTTCTCTTAAAAAGTGCTAAAAGCAAGTCCTCTAGATCAAAGTACATCTATACTGTCATGGGATAAAAAACTTGTATGCATTTAAGAAAAAAACTTGAAGACCTAGCTTCAGACATTCTATTCGCAGGAATTACATCCTTGAAAAAGGTATTTCCATACAAAATGAAAAGGTTCTTTAACATTACCGACCTGCCAGTCAAGGCCCTCTAAAATCAGATCTCTACCTTTGAGGAGACAGAATGCTGTTATATTGAATTCTAAACCTTTCATGGTCTAATTTCATGAGTTCCCATTAAAGAAAATAACAGTCGGTTATGTTCAGTGTATATGATCTTTTAGTATATTTAATTTCCTATTCGCAATGAGTTTTGTCATATCATCATTATGTCATGTCAACATTTTATGCAAAAATAAAATACGAGTTCACAAAACAAAAACGACAAACCAATAAACCACCAACCTGCAGGCTGTTCAAGTAGAAAAAAATCTTGCTATCCGACAGGTGTCCAAATATATACATGCAGTGGCTTAAAATTGTGAACCACAACAAAGAAGTGCTATCACAATCAGAAACGGTAAAATAGAACTCAAGATATTCTCGTAGTGGATTTGAAGACATTAAGCTTTTCATGTAGCAGTTCTACCTAGTATGCTATAATCAATGATGGGGGAAATTCCACCTAGTATGCTATAATCAATAATGGGGGAAATTTTTTGTTTTACCTTCCCAGGAAAGTACTTAAGACTTGTTCAATCACTATTTTACCAGTAGAATCCTACCTAAGAAGAAAGTAAGGATCAAAATTGTCCCAGATACAGTCTCCGAACCTGGTGTTTATGCAGTTGGTAGTTGCACCAAACTTGTTCTCATGTAATCTATCTATTAACGAATACAGGCTAGAGATCAATGGATTCCAAAGAAATGGATTGATAGCTTTCCCTAACTCGGACACATCGGATAGTAGATGCATACCATCTATGGTCTCCAAATTGAAAATGAAGTTTGAGACTGCATAAAATCCAAGCAAATTTGCATATAATGGTAAAAATGCATCCTTATGGTTACCTACACCACCTATCCAATGAACTCCTAGTTTTCCGATATGGTCCTTAGCAAATGATACCAACTGCTGGAAAAATCTTGATCTCCAATCAAGTAGATAATTCCTGACCTCTTCATTATCGAACGATTTACCTCCCCATGATTTTGTAATCGGAAGCTTCTCCAAGTGGGAACAACATATTTGACTAATCAACAGCTTCTCTTCATGATGATTATCGATTTCCTTGTCAAAAACCCGTCTCACGAGATCACATTTGGATATTGCATAGTTTCCTGCATCTAGCACCCACCGCAGTAGACAATCAAAGTATACAATCCAGTGGCCGAATATGGAAGAAAGTCGGTCGAAACTCAGTTCAATAACTTTTTCCACCTGTGTTCGAGCCCCACAAGTGTCGGATGTCGTTCCAGAGCTTTTGGGGGAAAGAAACTTCTGGATGTCGGTGGCAGCCCTTTGTCTAATTCCATCATCCTCATCCTCAAGCAGTTTGATACACGTGAACCACATCTCCAGTATTTGATGTGCATATGTACTTACAGCATCTTGGTATTCGAAACAAGAGAACGAATTTTTTGAAGAAATTTGCAGGTTGATCACAGAAGAAGCAATTACTTCAGCTTGCTCCAATAAGCCGGAAGCAAACATAGATTCTGCTGCTGCCTTGCGAATATTCACTGGCTCGGATGAAGAACTACGCTCCTTAATTAGATTGACATAAAAGGTAATGCATTCGTAGAAGCAAGCTGATCTTTCCATCTGACCTGATTCATTATATCCAGCAGTCTTCTGCCCCTTATCAGTAAGAATAAAACAACTAAACAGCCTTACGCATATTGCCAGACAACAAATGAGTATTTCTTGTGTTTTAGCATGTCGAGTGAGCTTGAGCAAGGATATCAGCCTATCCCAAAGCTGTAATACAGAATCACAATCCAAGGCACCAACATAAAGGGTTCCATCACTCTTTTCTTCACTTAATTCCTGAAACTTCAGCAAGTTCCAAGTGAAAATAATCCTCAGAATGCGATACATACATCGATGATTCTTCTCCAGTTCTAAGAGCTTCATCAGTGTAGGCTGAAGGTTAGCTTTTGTCCAGTTCTGTATAATTCTGGTATCACTGCTGGACAGATAATTTATCTCATTGCCAGGTCTAGACTTGAGGAACTTATGCAGCCACTTCAAAGTTACTAGTCGAACTTCATATGATGAATCTGAGAAAGAGCGAATCAACCTTTCCAGGAATCCAGAATTCTCCACTTCATGGGTTTGAAACAACATCGAATTCAATGGAGATCTTTTTGGAATCTGGAAAACCTCTTCACCAACTTCATCAGATGGTTGAAATAAACAACTAAAATAAGATGAAGCAGCTTGTTGACGAAGTTCAGCTATCGTTGGATCATAATATTGAAATCCATAAGAAGCTTCTACATCTAAGCACTTTGTGGATAATTCCAAAAGTAGATTTCGGATGGCAAACAAATTTTTGCTCAAACGACATGATTTCGCAACACTAAGCATGTGATCCAGCACTTGCAGGAAAGTGCAATTAAGGAGGGGGCAAGGGCATCTTTTGGGGCTAGCAAACCACGAACATGTTGCAAGAACTTTCATCAAGTCACCAAGAATCTGATCTTTCCTCGAGAAATCAGCAAGATTTCTACAATTTACATGGACAAGAGAACCTAATTGCAATAGAAGTCCATGAATTAAATTATAGGAAACATGGTGAGCTCCATTGGCTGGATATAACGGGATTGATGCTACAGGAGATGCAGTAATTTGATTCTCTCCTTGAGGCAATTCAGAAGCAATATTAAGGAGAACAGTTGGCAATTTCTCGTTAGATACCAGCCCTGTCAAAGCTCGCGATGCAAGAATACGAACTCGCAGATTACTTTGGGTTGAGCACTTCATAATGAAAGGCATAAAAAGGAAAGGATCCAAGTCATCCCCAATCTCACTTGCAATCGGTGAAGGCTTGAGCCTGGATAAAAGAATCAGCATAGGGCACAAACTTGGATGCACAGCTTTTGCCAGGTTGGATTCAGTTTGTCCCAACAATGCATCACCAAGCAACTCAGTTGCAATTTTCAGTTCATTGAATACAAATGGGTGCAGCGAAGGATACCTTCAAGATAAGATTTAAAAAATAGTTAGTCAAGAAAATGTTGTAGTTTTCATGCACAAATAGCATGTATTTTGCTCATAAAATGCAGTTCCAGCTTCTGATATACATTATTTTAAACTTTATACCAGGCTTACACAGTTATCCATGTAAGAAATATGCAAAATGAAAGAAACAGTAGTTGAGAACATTTACCTGTGGAAAAATTCAAGCCCAGTTAGTGCGCGTCGAGCAGATTCTCGTTTATGAACATTAAGGAAGCCAATCATCCGGCGTACCAAGGAAGTGTATGCCAGACAAGCACTGTTCCGGATCTCCCAGTACGGTGAAGAGAATGAGCGAATTGAAACAATCAAAGCCTCGGCGGCAAAACCAGAAGTATCAGAAGCAAGATTAGTGTCATTGAAAGCAGCTCTAAGGACATTAAAGGCATGCACTGTTGGAACTACACCTTCATCTCTGATCTTTGAGGTTTTTTCAGTCACGATTGTCTCAGTTACCAGTGTTGAATCAGTCTCTTGGCCAGACTTGATTGATGAAATCTGGCACGAGACGTTTGTGCAATTGGTTTCAGACGGACTCAACAAAGACCCTTTAGCTACATCTATAAGCCACCTAAGTGCTTGCAGAAGGAGCTTCTTTGGAGCACCTTCTGGTTCTGCAAGGAAAAGAGCAGTGAATGCTGCAGGTATACCAGCACTTCTTCGTAGCAAATCATCGACTGTTTGTCCTTTTGCTACTGTTCTATCCATAAGCTGCTCCATCCAAGATTCTGTCAGCTTACAAAGCCTGCAAAAGGAAGGCCCCATTAAATGGATATGCAACATATTTTCTTTGAACTCAAGAATAACGTTCCAGTATACGACTAGTAAATATCTAATGCAGGTTCTCTGTTAGACAATGCTGAAGTAGTTATGCGAAAAACATTGGAATACTTGAATAAGCATAATGAGTTTTTCTCTCTATCCCTCTCTTTTCTTTTCATTTTTTTTTTTTCAAAAACATAAAGATATAACAAGCAGAGTATGCAGATACATAAGTCTTCCCTTCGCCCAAAGTCCCACATGGCAAGATTTGATACTAGTTTAGCAGCTAAAGGCGATGGCAAAGAAGCAACTTACATTGGGTCATTTGAACAAAGCAGACGATTGCAAAGGGCTGTAAAACCTGCTCTTGTCTTATCAATTGCACCATTATGTTTCATCTTCAAAAGAACTTCCAAGAAATGGTTCCCGATCTTCTCCAATTGTTTTAGATCAAGCATTCCTTCAGATATTGCTGTCACTGAAGCATCAATTGAATCATAGCTGGGGTGTCCAGATTCTATTGAACCTGAACAACTGTAGCTTGGCAGAGGTATTTTCCGAATAATGGTCCCCAAAAGAAGACTTAGCTGGAAATAAGAAAAGTTCTACTGTTAGTGCTATGATTCTTATTCATATAAGCCAAGAAATATAGAAATACAGAGTTCATATAAATAGTACAAACTCTGTTACTTTTCCTTCATTTCAGCAAAAAGCAGAAATAACAAGTATTATTTTCAATAGCACAAAAAAACAAGCTTAGTACCTCTTTCGTAGCCAGCCAGCAGCCAACCATAACAACCTGATCTGATGGTCTTGCATCCCGAATAGATTTTGTGCATTTGTCTTCTTGTTCGGTTGAAGGCAAAGCAGCATCCATTTCATCAGGACCATCCAGTAAGAAAGCATCAGCATCAACCATATCATCAATATCCTCAGGCAGGTACCAAGCATCAGCAGAAACAACCCATAAGGCCATTGAAGTTATTCGCACAACCAGCTCCAAGAGTTTCTCCAGTGCATGTCTCATATCTGAAATACTACACAAGACTGCATCAGAATTCCAATCCAATTCCTCGAAAGTATACCGTAGAGCAAGTAATACACCATGAACAAAACTATTCTTGCATGCTTCAGCGAGATCCTTCTCTCCTTCCTCCACAGCAACATCCAACCAGTGAATAAGCGACTTAACATATTCCATAACAGGATGAATGGCTGGACATTTGTGATAATCCCCATTTAGTGGTGAATTCTGCGAGTGAGAACAAACAACACTAACTGAAACTCTGACCCTCCACCCCAGGTCCAGCACATACTTTCTAAATATGAGCCGCAAGGTTAGAGCACCAGCATCGCTCTCTCTTACACGAGGACTACAAACTAATTTCTTAGCCCATGTAATTACTTTCTGGACCATTTCATCACTCGAAATGCCAGGAAGTGGGGTGGGAAAATGTAGCAATATGCGGAAAGAACTCTCTCGCAGTCTGTCCCAACTATCAATTATGGATCCAACCAAAAGGAAAGTTGATTCAGGTGAAGTAATTCCTACACTGTAGGGATAAAGACAGCTCTCAGGAGACATAGAAGCTGAGCTTTCTTGAGAAGAAGGTAGGACAGGCCACACATTGATCATTATCTGTATAAGCTCCATTGCCATTATTTTTCTCTTATAAGGAGCAGAAGGATAACAAGAGAAGAACAGAAAACAACTCAACCACCTCATAAAATTAAATAGCTCCTCTGCTCTGCTAACTGTATTATCCTCATTTCCCTGACATAGACACAACTCGCTAATTTCATTGTTCATACGAGGCTGCCAGCTTCCCTGCTTAAATTGCCTCTCCAAGGCTGTACGCACCCGAGAAAAGAACTTCCTAAACAAGCTGCTCCATTTCATCTGAAAACCTGTTGAAGAAGATCTCATGTTCAGCGGCACAGCTTCTCTCATTAGAGATAGTTCCAAACGGGAAGGAAGACTAGACGTCTTGGGACTCAAGAAAAGAAACTCAGCAGCATCTACACGAAGTGACTCATCAATGTGTGTCAATGCTAATACAAGCCACCCAACAAGGATCCTAACTTTTATCCCTTTTATGCAGACAAGTGCGAAGGGATTAAAGCTTTTTGCTTCTACTGGGTCATCCATATTAGATGTCATAGAGTCATCACAAAAATCGATATCCCCTTCAATCAGAGCAAGTGAACGAGAAACTTTAAGCAAAGAAACTAAAACAGCCACTTTCTGTTCTACTCTTAGTTCCATATTTTTGCAATCAAGATCAGGATATAAAAGGTCATTTTCAGCCTCAGTTGGCCCGATGGAGATACAGGCAAGTAGAGGAAATATACCATCAACATCCACTTCCAGTAAAACTGGAAGAGCATATGTGTTCAAATTTGAACGAAGCTTTGAAATCCCAGAAGCAAGACCATGCAAGAATGGGGGCAAACAATGTCCTCTATAAAGTGCATACCCTCTTTCAATACCATAATTACTCCAACACTCATCACGTAAATATTCAAGGAAACACTTCAAGAATGATGTGGCTGCACAGCATACATCATCATCACTGTATGCCTGTACTATTTCAAACAGCAGGTCAGGACTCTTATCCAGCATAGTCTTTGCTCCAAACCTCTTGGTCAACAGAGCTAAAGGAACATATCTCCCCTTACAACGTGACCCTAAACGAAGCAGATCTGAAGCAATCTTTTGCAGGAATGTCTTTATTTTCTCACTACCCTCTGCCCCACAAAGAGAGGACTGAATGTCTAAGAAAAGATCAAATATAAGATGAACTTGTTTGACTGTCTGACTTAGAGGATCTTCCAAGTTATTCCATATTATTTTCAGCATTCGGGTTTCCATATCCTCCGGCAATGGGTTGTAATTTTCAGATGCAACTGTAAGGTTTGCCAGCATAGAGGTCTTAATCTGTTGCAAACAAATTTGCATTACAGTTAATGCATGGAAGTTAAAATGGCTATCTGTGGGGTTCTCACAGTAATTACACAGCTCAGGCAAAATCCCATCATACAATATAGTTTTCACAGAACAAGCAACATTTCCGTGGGACTCGAAATCATTACAAGTTTCCCTAGATACAACAAAATGTGTATTTAGAACCATTCTTGGAACAGCAGTAAGAATGCCTCTAATCAAACAAAGTCTATTCAATCCAGCGAGATTACGTATGTCAAGGCAAACATCTCCTTTATAAGGAACTTTGCTAATAACATTGCTAAACGAATCCTCAGTATTAGTACAAGAACTACTAACAATTTGACCAAATATACCTTCAATGATGAACAAACCAAGCTCTTGATCACTGAGGCAAACTTGAAAAGCAGCAAAAAAACTCACACCAGCCGCCACAAAGCAGTCCCTCGAAAATGCCACTGATTTCAAAAGACTTATCAAAACCCCTAAAGCCATCTCCATTACATTAGAATCATCACCTCCCAATTTTTTAAATTTATCTGGGAACTTCTGAAACAAGTAATACATACAAGATAAAGCCTCTTGACACTGCTCCAGAACTATAGGAGAAGGTCTAGCCCAGCCTTCAGTCTCCAAAACCACACTTTTCAACCCCAAAACAGCATCCCAACAAACCAAAACAGCACAATCTTGAATCACATCAACTAAGAACCCCAATTTTGGCATCCCCATTACTGATAAAGCCAAACGTGACACAGAGAAACGCTTCTTCTTATCACTCATTGTACCATACTCATTACAAAGTAACCTGAAACACTCAGCAATAACAGGTTGGAAAACATCGTTGGTTTTAGCCAAAACTGACAAAAGGGTCTTATGCAAAGGCATCGAATTTTCCAAAAAGAAAACTTCCAAGTAAAAAGAAGCTGCCGTTGAAACCAAGCCCTCATTCTTTTCACCTTCTTTTACTAACAGTTCATTGAACGATGAAGCAAGCTTCCTGACATGGTTAACTTGGGTATAAGTAGAGTTCAAAGAGATGAGATGCTGAAGCTCCTTGTAGAAGGTTGGAGCCGATGCTAAAAGAGATGATTGGTTAAAGGAATCTATGAAGGAAGGCGGGAAAACAACGGCGTTATATGTGTAACGGTGGCGATGTTGTATAGCTCTCCACTTGGCTGACATTTTCCTTTTTAGGAATCGGGGGTTTTGGGGTGCGTTAAATTCAGGGTCTTTTTGTCTCTTGGGAGACGAAGGCGAAGCAAAGAGAAATGTAGAAGTGGCGGCTTTGGTTTAGGGGAGTTTTTTTAAGTTTAAAACTGGTTTTTATTACAGGGTACGAAGTAGGGTTAAAGCTGGAGAGGTTGGTTGAAGAGGAAAGATAGATCCAGGTTTCTTAATGGGCCTATACTGTAAACCCAAGATATTTGTTTCTGGTTTTTGGAAGTATCCAAGGGACGGGAGGATGCAGGATAGGGTTAATTACGGCTTGAAGAAGAAACTTTGGTCCAAATTTCTTATTGGGCCTATATTTTGGAGTTTCAAGATTCTTTGCCCCCAATTTTTCTAATCTAATTTTTATTATCCACAATTTAATGTTTTGAAAACAGGATCCACTGTCGTATTTAAAAATTTTTATTAGAAAGATGCATCTTTACCCATTTTCCTTATATATAATGTTAAATATTTTTTTTATGGTAAAATTTAATATTATAAAATTAAATAATTATTTTTACATGTGAAATATTTCAAATATCATTATGTTTACTTACATTGGGTGTATGGTAAATTCTAATATTATAAAATCAAATAATTATTTTAATTATCATTATTTTTAGAGTAAGCTACAACAATAATCAATTATGTTCATTTAAGTTTACGTTTTGGTCACTGATATTTTAATTATTATATTTGATCATTAATGTTATCGGTTTATGACAATTTAATCACTGTGTTGTTATTTATCATTAAAAATGTAATGAAAATTACACGACTGTTAAAAGCTAACTTGAATACGACATGTTGAATATATATGCCCTATCTTTTTCTCCAGTTTTATATCTTTCCCCTTTTTCTTCATTTTCTTTTTTCCCTATTTTCTCAACAACCCAAATGCTTCCCCTTTTCTTTCTTTATTTTTTCTTTTCCTCCTTATTTTCACTCTAACCCATGTACCATCTCTTTAAACTAAAACCAAACCCAGAATCTGGCCAACTCCGGTGTCGAGTCGCTATGTCAGCTGTCACCGCCGATGGCCAATGGAACCCAAGCTTCACCGCTACTCTTGATCTATAATACAATGTCAAAAGAAGAAGAAAAGGGAGATAGTTTTAGAAAGGCCACAAATGCTACTAGACTAATGTTCAATGGCTTGCATGTTTATTAGTGTCAATGGGGCTGATCTATCAAGGAGTTGGGTGTAGGTTCTAAAAAATTAGGTGGTGTACTAGTGTTGTTGTTGTATGCATGTAAGTAGCAGTGGAGCTAAGATGTTAATTTTGGGGGCTAAATTAAAATTAGATGAGTTATATAGTGTACAAACCCAAAATTGCCCGGCCCATTAAACCCTTTTACTAAAACTCAAAACCAGGCCCGATAAAACAGATAAAATAGCCCAATTTGTTTACAAAATTGTTAGGCCCGATAGGCCCAAAAAAATTGATCGTTTAGGAAAATTTTAGGGTTTTGAAACCCTAAAATTTCCTAACGCCGCAACCCCACTCAGCCACCAGCCCCACGACCTTCTGTCTGCCACCACCACTAGCGCCGTTCATGCCTCCTCCACTTCCCTCTGCTCCCCATAACCTGTAAAAACGGACAAAACAACAGCAACCATGGTAGCAAAAAGCAAGTCTATTGTATTTTATTTTTTTGTTTGTTTCCTCAAAAATCGGTTATAAAAACCGAATAGAGACTCTGTAACAGAGGTTTCTTTTTCCTTTTTTTCATCAATACAAGAAAACCTTCTAATATATCAGTACTCAGATTTTCAAGCGAGATCAAGAGCAAAAGGTTTCGATTTTTTCCTTTTTTCTTCTTGCCTTTATTTTCGAAACAGTGTATATATACATATTTCTTTTTTTTTTAAAAATCATACACATACATATAAAATAAAAGGGAGAGAAACTTACCTTAAATCGGCTAAGAAAAGGGAAATTTTGAGGGTCCGACCGCCGTGCACGGCGGTCACCGGTGGCGGAGCCCACAGTGGCTGCTGACCGGGGCTTAGGCCGGAGAAGAGAAAAAGGAGAGAAAATTAAAGTTTTTTTTTTTAGGAAATAGGTGAAATGAATTTTTTTTTCTGAAGTTTTGGGCTTAAATAGCCTTAATTAAACGGCGCCGTTTCAAAAGGGGAGAACCCGCGTGTTGATCCGGACTCGCCTCAAGGTCCGCGCGTTTCTGTTGATTGGGCTAATTGCCCTTTCGGTCCTTCCGCATTTTCAATTTTTTTAAATTAGATTTCTGTTATCTCGATTTTAGCCCAGAACTTTCGTGCAGCTTTAAATTTAGTCCTCGTTTGAATGCTACATTTAATAAAACGGGTTATTGACCATTTTAGTCCCTCCACTCTTTTCATGCATTACAATTTAGTCCTTTCCCTTTCTTTTTATTTCAAATTTACCCCAAATATCTTGTCTTTAATTCATTTCAGTCACTTTTTATTATTCTCATCATTTTATTATTAATTTAACTAACTTCCTTATTATTATTATTTTTATTACTATATTTATGTAACTATATTGTATATATTTTGTATTATTATTATTATTATTATTATTATTATTATTATTATTATCATTGTTATTGCTAACACTATTATTATTAGTATTATTATTAGTAGTATTATTGGTATTATCATTATATTATTGTCACCGTTATTGTATTTTTTATAATGTACATGTTTTTTTTATAATGAACATATTTTATTATTATTTTGTTTATTAATCGTTATTATTATATTATTATTATTATTAACATCTTTTGTTTCAAATTTCTTTGTTATTATTACTTTAACGTTATCTTCTTAATTTTGTCTTTGTTATTGCATACTTTATTATATTTTGTTTATTCTCGTTTGCATCATTTTATGTAGATTGACAGTTTTGAATCGCAACTCGACATTTTATTTTATTTTTTTATTCATAAAAAAGGGGCTTTACAAAGGTAATATTCACGTGTTTGGAAATTCGAAAAAATTGTGTCCAATCGTGCTGGGTGTGATTTTTTTGTTTGACCAAATAAATGGATATCCTATCAAATTTTGCTCATATTTTTAAATAAGGAAGTATTTGAGCGTTTGGAAATTCGAAGAGATCGTGCCCAATTGTGCTGGGTGTGTCCTTTTTCGTTTAACTAAATGAACGAATATCCTTTCAAATTTTCAATGCATGTGCTCGGAGAACTTTGGGGATAATCTTGAATTTGAGGATCTAGATTGTCGTATCCAATCGTGCTGGATGTGAGACTCTATTCCTTCGAAATAAGGGAAACTCAATATTCAATCAAGTTGCTTAAAAATCATAATAAAAAAAAACAAATTTTCAAAATCATCTCAAACTTTTCGACATTAGGACATTGTCAATTAGGTACCAAATTTGGGCGTTGCGAGGGTGCTAATCCTTCCTCGCACGTAACCGACTTTCGAATTCATTTTCTGATTTTCATAGACCAAAATCATTGTTTTGATAAATCAATCTGATTATTAAAATGATCACTTTTCGAGGTGACCCAATCACACCTCAGTAAAAAGATTGGTGGCGACTCCCGTTTTTATTTGTTTTCAAAACCAAAGTCGATTCCCGCCTTTCCAAAAAAAGGGATGGTTTCGACAGCTTGGCGACTCCACTGGGGACTTAATGAGAGAGTCAGGTCGTAGAATTGATTATTCTTTGTCCTTTTGTCGAAAATTTGGAAAATCATTTTGAAAAATAATGTTTCTTCTGATGTATTTGCTGGTACTACGATTGCAATAATGTCAAGTCTCATAGGATATCTTTACATTCATATTTGCATAACCGTTGTGGTCACACCGTTAAGTGGGAGCGAGAAGTTATGCCTTCGTGAGGTTTTCACCTTCGCATGGGCTAGGGGACTGCTTCCGGAATACATCCGTACCTATGGTTTCGTGAGGTTTTCACCTCCGAGTGGCCATAGGGAAATATGTTCCCCTGAACTGAACTCGATCCGTATGAGCCTATAATGGGTGAGGATTGAGGAATCTGCTGGTTCAGGTACCCTTCTTTAGAACCGAGCCTCATATTGTGAGCCTTAAGAGCCTACCCTAGATAGAGCCACGTCAAAGCCCTAGTGGTCACCTAGATAGTTGTTCTGTGTTTGTGTTTTCCTTCTGGTTGATCATTTCTCTTGTGCTAACGTGTTTTCTTCTGTTTTGATTACATTGCATTGCATCATCATAGAAAGGAGGTGCTGATTAATATTCAATTGCTAAATAGAGGAGTTTGTCATAAGGAACTAAATTTCTTGATAAAGTAGATTATAATACGGTGGCCCAAATATAGTCCAAATAAACAACGAGAGAAGGCTGATAGACCACAGAAAAATACAAGACTTTGCTCGATGATTCAAGCCAACAAGGATTATTCAAGAGTCGTCACCCTCAGACTTTTTAAAGAAGCTTATGAACGATCATAGAGGATAAATGAGTGAAGAGGTACGGCCCGAACCAAGCCACAAAGAGCTAGAAGAGGCATCTACGAAGAAGGTTCACAGGATAAAACTGTATATTCAATCCGTTTTATGTAAAGAGCTATATTTTCTAGAAAAGTTCTTCTAATGGAATTGAATTCATAATCAGCGCCTCTCTTTCTTCTTGCATTCATTCCATGCATTTGTATTGCATTGCATCATCTTAGAAAGGAGGTGTTGATTCGCGTTTGATTGCTAAATAGAAGAATTTGTCATAAGAAAATGTGTTACTTGATAAAGTGGATTATAATACGGTCGTCTGAACATGGCCTAGGTAAACAACGAGACAAAACATTACTTGAAGATTCAAGCCGACAAGGATTGTTCGGGAGCCATCAGAAGAGTAGGAGCATCGCGGAGGATAAGTGGGTGATGAGGAACAACCTAGATCAAGCAACAAAGAGCTAGAAGAGACATCTATTAAGAAAGTTTACGGGACATAACCATAACATCCGGATACGAAGAAGAGGATTTGTCTGAAAATTTGAGCCGACAAGGATAGTTCGGGAGTCATCAGAAGACTATGAGCATCGCAGAGGGTAAGTGAGTCATGAAGAACGACCTGGATCAAGCAACAAAGAGCTAGAAGAGGCGAGACACGACCATAATATCCGGATACGAAGAAGAGGATTAGTGTGTTCACCTGGACTATGAGGAAGAGGCCGTATATGCGGTCCATTTTATGTAAAGAAACGTATTTTCTAGACAAGTTTTTCTTATAGGAATTGAATTCATAATCAACGCCCCTTCTTTCTTTTTACATTCATTCCATGCATTTTGCATTGCATTTCATGCATCTGTATTACATCATATTGCATGCATCAAAACTTGTAGAAAAACCCTAATTAGGTGAAATTATTCCAGTTAACCTAGAAGATACGGAACAAAGGTTGGAGAGATTAGAGCAAAGGCAAATACTGATGCAAGAACAGTTAGCCAAGACCCATCAGGATATGAGAGATCAGATGAATATTATGCCTCGGTTAACCTAATTACTAGCCGAAAGACTTGAAAAAAGGAGTGGCCAAGGGGCCAACAGTACCGATGATGACGAAGAAATCGTTTATTCCCCGATGAATATCCTGACTCAACCAGATACACAGTCACATGGGGTACCCGTCATTATCAAACCCCAACGTCAGATTGATACCCCGACACTATCGAATTTCCTGATAGACTCATGTTTTAACCCTGAGGAGGAGCGAACTAAATCAATTGTTCGACCAGAGGCAACAAAAAGAAGGGAGCGAACATTAAAGGCCCCAATGAAGAAGGACAAGGAAGCGGGTAGTATGGATAAGTATGACAAGGGCCATGCGGAGCCAGCTAATATAAGCCAGCTGAGGATGGTGACTACCAGCCATCAAGGCCTCCTTAGGCAAGATTCCAACCCGAAACTTAACATTGAAAGGCTCCATTTCACACCAATTCCAATGACATATAGGGAGCTGTATCGAAGCCTGTTTGATGCACATATGGTGGCTCCTCACTACATGAAACCAATGCAGCCCCCATACCCCAAATGGTATGATTCGAATGCTCAATGCGAGTATCACGCGAGAATAATGGGTCACTCAACCGATAATTGCATTGCATTTAAAAAATTGGTGGAGAAGCTTATTAAAGTAGGAGTTTTGAAGTTCGATGAGTCGACTAGAGCAGTAATTTGCAGCAATTGAAGGAGGGGGTAGGAGAGTCTCAATTCCCTAAAGAAGTCATCAGAAGCTGAGAAATTGAAAAATCAGAATGCCAATGACATATCTAAAGAGTGAACCGAAGAATTAAACTTTCCAAACCCCTACATACTTGGAGTGTTTTGAACAATGGGACTGTGGAAGGGATCCCTGTATTTTAGCTTATCTGGAGTAATATTCAAAACATGCTTGTTGCTTTAAGCCTAGAGGCAACAAGAGTTCTTTTGTGAAATAGGCTTGTTTCCAGAATTGTTATTTCAATAAAATGCATCTTTATTTTCACTCTTCGCATTTCATACTCTACATCATTTCATTTCCATATCATACTTTTAATTTTCTACCTTCATACCCACAATGGGTCCCCCAGATATCAATGACATGAGCAACGCTATTACCGACTCTCTTTTTAACGAGATATATATCTAAAGGGATTGGAGGACTATGGAGATGGTAGAGGCCACAACTTATTTCCTAAATTGTTAAGAATGGTAGATCCTATCTTACGAAGTGTCAGCAAACACTACAAGGGAGATAAAGATGGAAGCTTAGCTTGCCGCAGGAACAAGGCAAGGAATCATTGAGTTATCTCCAAGAGTTCAAAGATATTTTCATATAATCACGTTAAGACATGCTGGGACTACTAAGGCACGAGTGTGTTGTCAAAGCTAAAGAAATCACAGAAGGAGTCCATAAGGATATTCGAAGATCACATGCTGATGATTCTACCCTGACTAAGCCAATCAAGAGGTTCGAGCGACTAGTCTACCCAGAAAGGAAAATTGCATCAAACGCCAAATCGAGGAGGACAGAACTTATGTGCCTCTTCCATTTTTTTCTACACATGGGGCATGGACATTATCAAGCCAATCTCCTCGAAAGCTTCTGGTCCGCATCAATTCATTTTTGCGGATGTCGATCTCTTCAATAAGAGGGTGAGGGTCGCTTCATATACCAATATTACAAAGTCGATAGTCATTAGACCCAAAAAAAAGGGGGGCAACCAAACAAGGGTCGTTAGGAAAATGACCTAAACTTGTGAATATTGGCATATAGAAGTTACGTTTACCTTTATGCTCATTAAACGTCGGCCAGGACCTCTGTTGGGGCAACCCCTTCTCCATTAAGTTTCGCCTAGTGAAGTGAAAATCCTCTGTTCCCTAGGCACGGGCCGAGCCAAAATTGGATAAGGCGGAATGGATCCAATTCCAATGTGATCAAGTGAATTTGAAGAGAAAATGCTGAGAGCTATTTGTCACGATCAGATGATGCGGATTTTTAACAAAAAAGGATCACCTTAGAAAATTTCATGATAGGGCTTTGAAAGAAAAATTCTCTCATGCAAAAGAGACTTCAGAAGAAAGTGAATGCCAAACTAGGAAGGACCTTATGCGGCAAAGAAGGCCTGTTCTGGGAAAGCATGAACATCGACCGAAATGGATGGCAGGGATTTGCCCAATCCGGAGAATTCAAAAAAAAAAGGGAAAGAAAGAAAAGAAAGAAAAAGAAAAAAATCAAAAATAAAATCAAAAAAATCAAAAAAGGGAAAATAAAAACTCTTATCAAAAAAGGAAGGAAAAGGAGAGGACAAAGACGAAAACCCGCAAAGGGCGCTTTGAGACCAAAGGTGGGTTTGAGTTGAAAACCCGAAAAGGGCAACTCAAATTTTGATAAAAAATGGGGCATACAGCAGTCTTGCCACGCTTGAAATAACAATGAAGGGGTATGTTACGTCTTGGGGCATCGACAAAGTACTCTGGATCCCTTAAGCACATTGAGCTTAAAATGATCCTCAAGAAGTTTGAACAGAGAAGCTCAGGCTGCGATATCTGGGGCACCTAATTTCTATTTTACCCATTTTGAGTTTGCCATGTTTGTTTTTTCAAAATACACTTTAAATAAACTTTCTTTTTCATTACATTTGCAAGCTTTTATTAACTTGTTTGTTTCGAGCTATACTCCCAATAAATTTTCGTTTCATCCATCATTATGATCTCTTTCAAGCATTTTGCATTGAAATAATGATTATTGGACTAATAATACTTTCATTAAAGGAATTTCGCACATTACTCTGGAAGCCTCTAAACAATACAGGAGTCTGAAATAGGATTATTGTTTAAGATCCAACGAGCTTAAGGGTTGGAAACATCATTCCAAATTAAGGTTATCTATTCAGATCTTTGTCAAAATAGCGATTGAACAAAATGACAAGGTATTGCGTTAGTGATACGATCCTGATGAAAAATGGGTATTGTTAACCCAAGTGCAAAATTGGAATCATTGTCAAAAGGAAATGATATTCTGCATTTATACGAGCATAATGTATACACATCTGGTTAGGACACCCGAAGAGTGATCAATAGATGGAAGAATATAGATCTTGTACCCTCAAATAGCAATGAGATGGGTTGAAGAAGAAACGAATCCTACGGTTTGAAGTCGCATTGAGACGAATGAAAGGGTTCAGATCCTATACCCCTAGATCACAATGAGGTGAATCCTGAAGTTACAGTGGGGCAAATTTGTTGAGCAAGATATTTGTTTTCCTGGATTTCCCGTCATGAACACCAGCCGAACAAAATCGTAGCATAGGACATCAGCGATGACCACCTTAAACTGTTAGAAGGGGATCATTCTCATGAAATCCTACATTCATGCAAAACACATTTAGTTAGGGGTATTCGATTCATTCTGATCATTGCACCCTAATCATTATACAAAAATCACTCCCATGATACATATTTACTTAGGGCATTCGATTCATCTTGATCATTGCACCCTAATCTTTGAAAAAAAGACCATTCTTATGGCATTCTGCATTCATACAAATAGTTTGGAGCATTTGAGTCATTCCGATCATAGCATCCTTATCATTTATTTAAGCATAAGCACATTCTACAGGACAGGTTCCTCAAAGAACAGTATAGTAAGTTCAGATTTTGTTCCCTAGAGATGATAGTGGGGCAGGCTGAAGATTGAAGTCTTCCTAGAGATAGTAAGGAAGCAAACCAAAAAGTTCAGATTTTGTTCCCTAGAGATGATAGTGAAGCAGATTGAAGATTGAAGTCTTCCTGAAGATAGTAAGGAAGTAAATTAAAAAGTTCAGATTTTGTTCCCTAGAGATGATAGTGGGGCAGACTGAAGATTGAAGTCTTCCTAGAGATGGTAAGGAAGCAAACCAAAAAGTTCAGATTTTGTTCCCTAGAGATGATAGTGGAGCAGATTGAATATTGAAGTCTTCTTGAAGATAGTAAGGAAGCAAATTAAAAAGTTCAGATTTTGTTCCCTAGAGATGATAGTGGGGCAGACTGAAGATTGAAGTTTTCCTAGAGATAGTAAGGAAGCAAACCAAAAAGTTCAGATCTTGTTCCATAGAGATGATAGTGGAGCAGACTGAAGATTGAGGACTTCCTGAAGGAGGCAAATTGAAGATCGTCCTGTTGCCACTGAACAGCGGTGGAACGGGTTGAAGATCATCCTGTTACCACTGAACAGCGATGGAACGGGTTGAAGATCATCCTGTTACCACTGAACAGCGGTGGAACGGATTGAAGATTGTCCTGTTGCCATCAAATAGCAGTGGAACGGGTTAAAGATTATCCTATTGCCATCGAATAGCGGTGGAATGGGTTGAAGATTGTCCTATTGCCATCGAATAGCGGTGGAATGGGTTGAAGATTATCCTATTGCAACTGACCAGCGGTGGAAGAGGTTGAAGATCGTCTTATTTCCACTGACCAGCGGTGGAAGAGGTTGAAGATCATCCTATTGCCACTAACCAGCGGTGGAAGAGGTTGAAGATTGTGTCTCTAAACAACAGTGAAACGTGATTTAAGCCATAGTCATGTTACCTTGACCAGCAGCAGTGGAATAAGCTAAAGATTACAAACTTTATCTCCCTAAAGATACAGATACAGTGAAGCAAGTTAAATAAACAAATCTCACCCCATCGAAGTTACAGAAGGAGCAAATTGAAGCTACAGGTCCTAGCAACGGAGTAGATCAAAGAAGACTAGAACGAAGCTATGTGAAGAATAGGAGAACCCAAAGAAATCAAGGCTCAATATGACCGTGCAAATTTGGGTCTTTTAAAGTCTTTGCTCTGTTCCCGTTGCACGACAACGAGCAAAGAGGGGCAGCTATACAAACCCAAAATTGCCTGGCCCATTAAACCCCTTTACTAAAACTCAAAACCAGGCCCGATAAAACAGATAAAATAGCCCAATTTGTTTACAAAATTGTTAGGCCCGATAGGCCCAAAAAAATTGATCGTTTAGGAAAATTTTAGGGTTTTGAAACCCTAAAATTTCCTAATGCCGTAACCCCACTCACCACCAAATTTCACGACCACATGCATGCGCCACCACCACTAGCGCCGTTCATGCCTCCTCCACTTCCCTCTGCTCCCCATAACCTGCAAAAACGGACAAAACAACAGTAACCATGGCAGCAAAAAGTAAGTCTATTGTATTTTATTTTTTTGTTTGTTTCCTCAAAGATCGGTTATAAAAACCGAATAGAGACTCTGTAACAGGGGTTTCTTTTTCTTTTTTTTCATCAATACAAGAAAACCTTCTAATATATCAGTACTCAGATTTTCAAGCGAGATCAAGAGCAAAAGGTTTCGATTTTTTCCTCTTTCTTCTTGCCTTTATTTTCGAAACAGTGTATATATACATATTTCTTTTTTAAAAAAATCATACACATACATATAAAATAAAAGGGAGAGAAACTTACCTTAAATCGGCTAAGAAAAGGGAAATTTTGAGGGTCCGATCACTGCAGCACATGGTCACACGTGCATGAGAGCCACGGTGGTCGCTGATCTGGGCTTAAGTAGGAGAAGAGAAAAAGGAGAGAAAATTAAAGTTTTTTTTTAGGAAATAGGTGAAATGAATTTTTTTTCTGAAGTTTTGGGCTTAAATAGCCTTAATTAAACGCGGCAGTTCAAAAGGGAGAACAGCGTGTTGACCGGACGCCTCAAGGTCCGTAGCGTTTACATTGATTGGGCTAATTGCCCTTTCGGTCCTTCCGCATTTTCAGTTTTTTTAAATTAGATTTCTGTTATTTCGATTTTAGCCCAGAACTTTCGTGCAGCTTTAAATTTAGTCCTCATTTGAATGCTGCATTTAATAAAACGGGTTATTGACCATTTTAGTCCCTCCACTCTTTTCATGCATTACAATTTAGTCCTTTCCCTTTCTTTTTATTTCAAATTTACCCCAGATATCTTGTCTTTAATTCATTTCAGTCACTTTTTATTATTCTCATCATTTTATTATTAATTTAACTAACTTCCTTATTATTATTATTATTATTACTATATTTATGTGACTATATTGTATATATTTTGTATTATTATTATTATTATTATTATTATTATTATTACTACTACTATCATTGTTATTGCTAACACTATTATTATTATTATTATTAGTATTATTATTAGTAGTATTATTGGTATTATCATTATATTATTATCACCGTTATTGTATTTTTTATAATGTACATGTTTTTTTTATAATGAACATATTTTATTATTATTTTGTTTATTAATCATCATTATTATTATATTATTATTATTATTATTAACATCTTTTGTTTCAAATTTCTTTGTTATTATTACTTTAACATTATCTTCTTAATTTTGTCTGTGTTATTGCATACTTTATTATATTTTGTTTATTCTCGTTTGCATCATTTTATGTAGATTGACAGTTTTGAATCGCAACTCGATATTTTATTTTATTTTTTTATTCATAAAAAAGGGGCTTTACAAAGGTAATATTCACGTGTTTGGAAATTCGAAGAAATTGTGTCCAATCGTGCTGGGTGTGATTTTTTTGTTTGACCAAATAAATGGATATCCTATCAAATTTTGCTCATATTTTTAAATAAGGAAGTATTTGAGCGTTTGGAAATTCGAAGAGATCGTGCCCAATTGTGCTGGGTGTGTCCTTTTTCGTTTAACTAAATGAACGAATATCCTTTCAAAATTTCAATGCATGTGCTCGGAGAACTTTGGGGATAATCTTGAATTTGAGGATCTAGATTGTCGTATCCAATCATGCTGGATGTGAGACTCTATTCCTTCGAAATAAGGGAAACTCAATATTCAATCAAGTTGCTTAAAAATCATAATAAAAAAAAACAAATTTTCAAAATCATCTCAAACTTTTCGACATTAGGACATTGAGTAATCAATTAGGTACCAAATTTGGGCGTTGCGAGGGTGCTAATCCTTCCTCGTACGTAACCGACTCCCGAATTCATTTTCTGATTTTCGTAGACCAAAATCATTGTTTTGATAAATCAATCTGATTATTAAAATGATTACTTTTCGAGGTGACCCAATCACACCTCAGTAAAAAGATTGGTGGGGACTCCCGTTTTTATTTGTTTTCAAAACCAAAGTCGATTTCCGCCTTTCCAAAAAAAGGGATGGTTTCGACAGCTTGGCGACTCCACTGGGGACTTAATAAGAGAGTCAGGCCGTAGAATTGATTATTCTTTGTCCTTTTGTCGAAAATTTGGAAAATCATTTTGAAAAATAATGTTTCTTTGTCCTTAACAGAAGTTGAAATAAAAAGGAAGAAAAATGATTTTACGAAACGTTGAGGCTTGTAAAATATAGTCTCCTTAAAACAGATTCACCCGCTCTTATAGTAGTTGGAGAAACATTGGTCGAATGTCTCCCAGAATATAACAACAGTGGTCAAAGTAGTAGTACCTTTACAACGATCAACGAACGGACGTTGTCTTTTTCTATCACCAGAAAGTTCGAAAAATTCGGAGAAGAAAAGAAGAGTTTTGATAGCAACAGAAAATCAGTGTGAGAGAGTGGAAATTGAGCAAAGAATTCTGAAGAAGTCTTAGCCTTTTATAGGCATTCAAAGAGAAGGAATTTATGAAAATATTCATGTATAAGGAGACAAAATCTGGCATTAAAGGGGCAATTGAATCAATTTGATTAAAATCAAATAATTGAGTTTGGACCTGCACCCCCTGCGCGCGAGGCAATGTTCCAAGCTTAGTCATTCAACTACCTTTTAAGAGGGTTCCCATATATAAACACATCCCACACTTGGTATTTAACCAATGTGGGATCTAAGCTGTTCTTTTCCTCAACAAATATTTCCAAGTAGCTTACTTTGAGCATCAATTTCTCATTCATCACTTAACCATTTTGAGCATATGGTATACCATTATAAAGGTCTCATGGAGTAGAATAAAAAACCATAATTTTATGATTCAACTCTCCACATTTACCTATTGAGAATATGCCTCAAAGTTCCATAAAAATGTAATTTTTCCATTAATCCCCCACATGAATGAAAATTGATAGTTTTTTCGAAAACATTGACTCGATGTGGTCATAGAATCTACGACCAATAGTTGCATAGGATGGGTAGGTATCCACCCTTGAACCTTCCCTTGTGAAAGTATATTTACTTTACTAGCTGACCAGTAGACGTGTTGTCCTTGAATTGTTTTGCCTTTTGTGTAAACGATGATATACCTCACACAACTACCCCCTGGCAAGGTTTTAGTTCTCATGGGTATGTTCATATAGCCGTGAACATCTCCTGGTTCTGCAAAAGTTTGAGAGAACTATGCCCCAATAGTCTCTTTGAAACGGCCCCACTTTACTCTCATATAGGTGACTTACGTTGTTTGGCTCGCCAAAACGCACAATGGTTATTAAAAGCATTGCTTAACCTATCCCATTTTTAGTCACTATTTACATCATAGGAATGGACTTGGGATAAGTTCCCCAACCATACATGATCAGTGTGTATGGTGATAACCGAATGTATTTGTGCCCTAATTGTAACTATCCGATTGTGATTTGTGGTCTTTTTTGGTGGAGGTCGACTGTAATAATCCCCTAACTGTGATGTCCTCTATTAGTCGAATGTTTTTTTCCTGGTGGAGGTCGAGTGTAAGAATCCCCTAACTATGATCCCCTAATTGTAACTTGACAACTTTTTTCCTATTGAGGCCGAAACTCCTTTTTTTATTCAAGTTAGGTCATGAACTTGACAATTTTCACTTAGGGGCTTAAACTAGACTACTGTTCCTACATTGGGGCTTTAGCTTTTTTTTGGGGGGTTAAAATTAGTCCTTAAACTTGATAATTGTTCCAATATTAGGATATTAACTTGGCATTTGTTCTCACAAAAAAAATAAAATTCCAATTAGGAACAATTATCAAATTTAAGGCCTAACTTTAATAAAAAGAATTTAAGCCCATGTGAAAAAAAAAATCAAATTCAAAGCCCAACTTTAATAAAAAAATATAGGCCTCAATTGAAAAATATTACCAAATTCAACCCAAAAAATAATTTAACCTATAAAAAACTACCATAAAGTCCAAAAAAACCGAAGTGTAAGTGATGGTCTGTCATTTGTTATTTTCTAATTTCGCATTGAAATTCCACACCACGTTTCGTTGATAAAAACAAAAAAATAATAATAATTTATTCTATATATTTAAATGTTAACATCCATCACATGGCTCACGTCCCACATTTTCCGTTAAAAATTAATTTATGTAAAGATATATTAGATAAAAGCCTTTTTTTAATACAAAATTAAAGAGTTTAATTGTTTCTTTAATTATAAGTATAATAAAATTTGTAAAAGGTAACTATCAATATTATAGATGGAGTATAATAAAATTTGTAATGTTATACATTAATTTTAATTTGATGTATTGATATAATTTAATTTTAATTTTAGGTTAATTTTTACATTTCACTAACCCATTATTTATGTGACATAATTTTTTGTTATGTACAAATTATATCAAAATTCATGTATAATTTTAATATTTATCCCAAATTCTAAATATAAATAGTATATATATTTAAAGATAATTATTTGATACATTCGCCTATGGAGTTTTATAAACTCTACAATTGGGTTGAGGGTGTGACAAGTGACACATTTATTTATATTTATTTTTAAACTCAACAAGTAAGTTGTTACACCCTAAATATGCTTATAGAGTTCCAAAAACTCCTTAAACAATATATGAGATAATTTTCCTTATTTAAATAATAATGATAAAATATAACAATGACAAAATACAATCAAAATGTTATTTAAAGTGGATTAAAACTTAATTGACACTTTCTCGTTTTTATGTAACAATTAAGAGTATATTAGCTCAAACAGGCATTGTCGAAACCTTTTTGAAATCGACTTTTTATTTTAAGAAAAGACGAAAATGGGAGTCGCCACCAATCATTTTTGTGAGGTGTGATTAGGTCACCTCGTAATTTACTCGTTTTAATAGGAAGTTTAATTTATTAAAACGATGTTTTTCTATATACAAAAATCCAAAAAAATAGGTTCGAGAGTCGGTTACGTACGAGGAAGGATTAGCACCCTCGTAACTCCAAAAATTGATACCTAATTGATTAATTGATATCTTAATGTCGAAAATTGAAAACTCGAAAAGAATTTGAAATACGATCCCTCTTTTTATTATGTTATTTTTAATTAAAATTACTCGAATAAATCAAAATGTATAAAATGCCTTCTTATTTTGAAGTAACAAAATATCACATCCCGTAAGTTAGGACACGACACCTCGAATCTTTGAGAATAAGCTTGCCTTTTATTTTTTATTTAAATCTCATATATTTTAATTTTAAAAGGATATTAGGCCATTTACATTCAATGAGAAAATCGAAACCCCGTTTAGAGTATGACTTCTCGAATCCCCAAATATGAAAATTGCCTTATTTTGATTTTTTTTGAATAATAATAGTGTAATATTTAAACGAAATGTATTTCTCTTATTCAGGGAATAATACGACAATATCTAAACATGGCTCGGGACGTGATTACAATGAAATGAAATGGTAATGTATAAGAATGGATTGATAATATACAAAAAATAAAAATGTCGTGCTAGTGAATGACAATAATGTAATTATGACAGTGATAAAATACTAATTTGTAATAATGATTGCAATGATCGTATTATAATTATTATTCTAATAATAATAAAAATAATCTGAGAAAGGTAAGTGATAATAATAATAATAATAATAATAATAATAATAATAATAATAATAATAATAATAATAAGAAGAAGAAGAAGAAGAAGAAGAAGAATAAATAATGTACAAGTAAAAAAACATAAACAATCTAATTTTTGAAAGTACAAAAAGGGGTAATAAATAGATGAATAGATGATAATAAAATAGTAATAATAGATAATAAAATGGTAATAATAATGAAGGTATAAATAAAATAAATAATCGATGAAAGAAAAAATAAATTTTTTAAAAGAAATGAAAGAGCAATAAATAAATGAGTACAAGAATTAAAATAAAAAATAAATGAATAATATATACATAGATAAATAAATGAGCAAGCAAATGAACAAAATAAAAGGAATAATGAATAAATAACAAGTAAATAGGTAAAAGAATTAATCAAAGAATTAAAATAAAAAGGGTTTAATTGTAACTTAAACGAAACTAGGGGTATAAATTACGAATAATAAATATAAGCTACTAAGGATTAAAAGTAACAAAACTAAAATCATAGGATAAAAATAAAAAGAAAAATAAACTGGACTAGATTGTAAACCACTTAAAATTAGAAGGACCAGGACAATAATTAAACATGCTGATCCCATCTAGAAACCAAGTCGGGTTTCGGGTCATCGAAAACGGCACCATTTCAGGCACCCGTCTCTTAAAATGGTCTAAGGACCAAAATGAAAATAAAGTATTATGTGATAAAATTAAAAAACAGAGCAGTACTAAATTGAAGCAGACCGCAAAAGCGGAAGGACTAAAAAGGTAAATAGACCCCTAGTCAAAAAACACGCGGGTCCCAGATTGGGTCGGGTCGGGTCGGGTCGCGTCGTGGGTCGCTTCAAAATGACGTTGTTTAGACGTCTAAAATCTAGCCCAAAACGGCGTCGTTTTGCAACTCTTATTTAAGTCAATTTTTTTTTTAAATTTCATTTCAGCCCTTATTTTTTTTTAAAAAAATAAGCTGAAACCTCTTTTTTTTTCTTTAAAACTTTCTCTCCCTTTTGGTCATCGGTACCGTTGTGGCCACCGGTCATTGACGACGGTGATCGTCGCCTCCGGTGGCTGGAGCCACACAAAAACGGGCTTTTCAGCCTCTTTTCAACTAGATCTGAAGGCCAAGCCTTCCGTTCACGACAAAAAACAAAATAAAAAGAAATTTTTCGACCCTTTTGCCTAGTCGGCGTGCCTTCCGCCATCGTCGAAGCCCAAGCCAACCCTTAAGGGTTTTGGAGCCTTCAATGTCGGTGAAGCCCCCAGCAATGAAAGACGGTGAAACAACTCAGGTAAATTTTTATTTATTTATTATACTTTCAAAAATAAAAAAAATAAGAGGATCACCTTTTGATTTTTGAATATAATTTCTGTTTCAAAATCCTTGTTTTTTTTTGTATATTTCTCAGTGTCCTCAAAATTACATTTATTGTTATGGGTTTATAGTCAATTTACACTATTGATTCCACTATCTGCTCTACTATTTTTGTTACTGTTGTTGGTGTGTTTGTCTTTTTTCTTTCTCTTTTCTTGTAGGTAACGGAGTCAACAGAGAAGAGAGGTAGGCCCTTTGCTATTTTGGTGAAATGGCAGTCAAGGCGTGTCAGTCTCAAGACAAGGAGCCTCAGGACAAGGAGCTTCGGGCTGTGTGCACATGAAAACAGGAGTGCGGCACATCAGGGTTTCTAGTTTACTGAAAATAGTTTAGGTTGTGGGCCATTTGGGCCTTAGGGTTTTTAATTATTTTGGGCTGTTTTGGGTCTGATATTTTTTTGTAAATTGACTATTTTTTAATTTTATTTTGATTTTATTTATTTGGTTTTGGGCTCGGCAAAATTAAGCTTCTACAGCTGCCCCTCTTTGCTCGTTGTCGTGTAACGATAATGGAGCAAAGACTTTAAGAAGGGTCAATTTTGTCTGGTCTTGTCGAACCTCGACTTCAATAGTGCTTCTCTTCTTCAAGTAGCCTCATTCTAACCCACTGCAACTTCAGGGGTATAGGAAGTGTAGTTTTAATCTACTCCACTGCAACTTCAGGGAGATATTCGTATCTTTAACCTATTCTGTTGCAACTTCAGGGAGATAAGATTTGTAGCTTGTAGCTTTAGTCTATTCTGTTGCAACTTCAGGGAGATAAGACTTGCTATGGTAAATTTAATCTGACCCACTGCAACTTCAGAGGTATAGGACTTGTCGCTTCAATCTGCTCCACTGCAACTTCAGGAAGATAAAATTTGTAGCTTGTAGCTTTAGTCTATTCCACTGCAACTTCAGGGATATAAGACTTGCTATCTTCAATTTACTCCACTGCAACTTCAGGGAGATAAGATTTGTAACTTGTAGCTTTAATCTATTCCACTACACTTCAGGGAAATAGGTCTCGCTACGGTAGATTTAATCTGACATACTACAACTTCAGAGGTATAGGATTTATCACTTCAATCTACTCCACTACAACTTTAGGGAGATAAGATTCGCAATCTTCAATCTATTCCGCTGCGATTTCAGGGAGATTCGATTTGTAGCTTGTAGCTTTAGTCTATTCCACTGTAACTTCGAGGAGATAATTTAATTCGACCTACTGTAACTTCAAAGGTATAGGACTTATCATTTCAATCTGCTCCACTGTAACTTCAGGGAGATAAGATTTATAACTTGTAGCATTAATTTGTTCCATTGTAACTTTAGGGAAACCAGATTTGTTATCTTTAATCTGCTCCACTGCAACCTCAGGTAGATAAGATTTGTAACTTTAACTTGCTCTACTGTAACTTTAAGGAGATAAGATTTATAGCTTTAATCTGCTCTACTGCAACTTCAGAGAGGTAAGATTTCCTATCTTCAATATGCTCCACTGCAACCTCAGGTAGATAAGATTTGTAACTTTAACTTGCTCTACTGTAACTTTAAGGAGATAAGATTTATAGCTTTAATCTGCTCTACTGCAACTTCAGAGAGGTAAGATTTCCTATCTTCAATATGCTCCACTGCAACTTAAGGGAGATAAGATTTGTGGCTTTAATCTACTCCACTACAACTTCAGGAAGATAAGATTCACCATGATGACTTCAATCCGTCCCACTGCAACTTTAGGGTATAGCATTTATGGTTTCACTGATCTGTTACTCCGTTCTCTGGGGAACATGACCTGTAGAATCCATTTCATGGGCTTATAATTATGCCAAGCGGTTAGGATGTTATGATCAGAATTGATCAAATGCTCTTAACTAAATGTGTATGAATGATGTTTGTATGAATGCAGAATGTCATTTTTTGAGAATGATCCCCTTTTAATGCTTAGGTTGACATTGCTCATTGTTCATCACGGTTCTATCACTAACGTATTACCTTGTCTTCTTGTTTAGCTGGTAGCTTTGATAGAAAACCCAAAGAAATAATCACAATTTAAACTATTCATTCCCAAAAATTTCCAACTCTTAGATTTGGTTAGTTCTGACTAGTGGTCCTACTTTAGGTCATTGTACTATTTAGTAGCTTTTCAGAGTAATATGCAGAACTCCTTTTAATTGAATATTATCAGTCTATTAATCATTATTTCAATTAAAAATGCTTGAAAAAGATTATCACAATGGAAAAAAAAGGAATTTTATTGGGAACGAAGCTTGAAATGAATAAATTAATCAAAGATAGCAAACGTTGCTAAAATACAAAATGAATAAGATGAAAATAGGTGCCCCAAATATCATAGCATGAGCTTCTTCGCATTAACTTCTCAAAGACTCTTTTGAACTTGATACGTGTTTTGGAGATCCAAAATACTTTTTTGATGCCCCAAGATATAGCATCTCTCTTTCTTGTTAATTCTGATAGGACAGGATTACCATATGGCCCACCTTCGATCAAAATTTGAATTTCCCTTTTCTAGGTTTTCAACTCAAAACCCTTTTGGTCTCAAGGCGCCCTTTGCGAGTTTTCACCTGGGCCTCTCCTTTTTTTTTAGGTGAAGTACTTCTTGACTGAATCTAAATTCACAGGAGTAGGCAAGTTCTTGCCATCCATCTCGGCCAAAATCAATGCTCCTCCAGAAAAGGCTTTCTTCACCACATAAGTTCCTTCCCAATTTACTCTCCTCTAAAGTCCATTTATATGGAAATGATCCTTTTCAATACCAGGTCCCCCTCATGGAATTCTCTAGGGTGAACCTATTTGTCATAAGCTCGCATCATTCGTTTTTGGTACATCCGACCAGGACGAATAACCCTTAGCCTCTTTTCTTCGATCAAGTTCAGTTGATCATATCGAGATTAGATCCATTCTGCCTCATCTAACTTCAGCTCTGAAAAAACTTGAAGGGAAGAAATCTTGACTTCAATGGGTAAAACCGCCTCCATTATATAAACAAAGAGAAGGGAGTTTCCTGGTGGAGGTTCTGACAGGCGTTCGATAAGCATAGAGGGAGAATGTTAACTTCTCATGCCAATCTTTATAATTTCTCCATGATCTTCTTAATGTTCTTATTGGCTACCTCCACTGCACCATTCATTTTTGGGCAATATGGTGACGAGTTGTGGTGTTTGATCTTGAACTGATTGCAGACTTCTGATATTATGCTATTATTCAAATTTAATGCATTGTCAGATATAATCCTTTCTGGCATCCTATACCGACATATGATCTCTTTCTTTAAGAATTTGCTGACTGCCGACTTCGTGACATTGGCGTAAGAAATGGCTTCTACCCACTTGGCGAAGTAGTTTATGACAACAAAGATGAATTGGTACCCATTGGAAGCTTTTGGCAAGATCGGCCTAATGATATCCATACCACGCATAAAGAAAGGCCATGGAGAAGTCATAAATGAAGAGGTGAAGGAGGCAGATGAATTTTGTCTCCATAAATTTGGCACTTATGACAGCTCTTGGTATAACTGATACAGTCCCATTCCATGGTGGACCAATAATACCCGAATCTCATGATTTGTCTGACCATTGTAAAACCATTAGCGTGTGTTCTACAATCACCCTCATGGACTTCTTCCAAGATTTTCTTAACCTCAACAATGTCCATACATCTTAGTAGTACCTGATCCTTTCTTCTTTTGTATAGGATCTCCCTATTTAAGACATAGTTACTGGCCAGTATTCTCAATGTCCTTTTATCATTCTTAGTTGCTTGATCAGGGTATTCACAATTCTTCATATATCATAATATATCGTGGTACCAAGGGTAATCGTCCTTTTCTTCTTCCTCAATGTTGTAACAATGAGCCGGAATCTCATAAATACTCATCTAGATAGGTTTTACGTCCTCTTGTTTGTTCACTTTGATCATAGAAGCTAAAGTAGCCAGGGCATCAGCCATTTGATTTTCATCTCGTGGGGGATAGCAGAAGGTGATGTTATCAAACTCTTCAATTAGCTCTAGAACCAGCCTTCGATAATTGATTAATTTGGGGTCTCTTGTCTCCCATTCACATTTGAGTTAATAGATCACTAATGGAGAATCCCCATATACCTCTAGAACTTTGATCTTATGTTCTATGGCTACACGGATACCCATGATACATGCTTCGTATTCTGCCACATTGTTCGTGCAATCAAAATCTAGTTTACTAGTGAAGGGATAATGATCTCTGTTTAGGGATACCAGAATTGCCCTAATTCCGTTACCTACAGTGTTTGAAGCTCCGTCAAAGTTTAGCTTCTAAGGATGACTTTCTTAAGAGCCTTCTTCAGTGGTTGCCACATACATTAGATCTTCATTCGGGAAATCAAAGTTTAAAGGCTCATAATCTTCTAGAGCTTTACTGGCCAAAAAATCTGCTATTGCGTTCCCTTTTATAGCCTTCTGATTTACATAGACTATATCAAATTCGAAAAGCCGAATTTACCACCGGGTCATTCTTCCATTCAAAGCAGGCGACTCTATCATGTACTTTAGAGGATCCGATTTTGAGGTGAACCAAGTTGTATGGTACAACATGTACTGTCTCAGTCTTCGAGTTGCCCAAATTAAGGCGCAACACAACTTTTGAATTGACAAATATCTTGTCTCACATTCAGTAAACTTCTTACTGAGGTAATATATCGCTTTTTCTTTTCTCCTTGACTCATTATGCTGGCCAAACAAGCATCCCATGGAATTTCCAAATACTACCAAGTACAGTATCAGCGGCTTATTTGGGCTAGGTGGCATCAGTACTGGGGCATTGGACAAGTAATGTTTGACCTTGTCAAAAGTCTTCTGGCACTCCTCATCCCAAACACCTGGATTGTGTTTCTTAAGAAGATGGAATATGGGGTCGCATTTTTCAGTTAGTTGTGAAATGAACCGGGGCGATGTAATTTAATCTTCTTAGAAAACCTCGAACTTCTTTTTGGGTGTGCAGTAGAGGCAACTCCTGTATAGCCTTAACTTTACCTGGGTCGATCTCGATCTCTTTTTCACTGACTACAAATCCTAGCAAATTCCCGACCTAGCCCTGAAGGTACATTTTGCTGGGTTAAGCTTCAGCTAGAATTTTCTCAATCTCAAGAACAATTTCTTCAGGACTTGTATATGCTCCTTTGTGCATCATATCATGAAATAAAGTTACCATGGTTCTTTGATACGTTGCTTCTGTATTTTCAATCCAAATGGCATCACCTTATAGCAAAATGTTCCCCACACGGTTACAAATGTGGTCTTCTCCATGTCTTCAGGATGTATCTTTATCTGGTTGTATCTCGAGAAACCATCCATAAAAGAGAACAATGAGTAACCTGCCGTGTTGTTCACTAAGGTGTCGATATGTAGTAATGAGAAATTTTCTTTTAGGCTGGCTTTGTTCAAATCCCTATAGTCTGCGCACATTCTTACTTTCCTATCTTTTTTAGGGATGGAGACGATTTTAACTACCCATTCTGAATATTTAACCACTTGTAAGAAACCAGAGTCGAATTGCTTCTTGACCTCTTCTTTTATTTTCAGCAAGAAGTTAGGCCTCATCCTTCGGAGCTTCTGTTGAACTGGCTTGCACTATTCCTTTATAGGGAGCCGGTGTACCACGATGTCAGTACTTAGCCTAGGCATATCTTGATACGATCATGTGAAGACATCTTTGAATTCTTAAAGTAACTTAATGAGGTCTCGCTTTGTCTCTATGCGTGATGTCAGCTCTGATCTTCACCTCTTTCTCTTCTCCTAAGCTCACAATTTCTACTGACTCTTTGTAAGGCAGGATTTGTTTCTCATATTGTTCTACCATCCTCAACAAATCAGGAGATAGGTTACAGTCTCGATCATTTTCAAAATCCTGAGAATCCTCCATACACATATCTTGCTCAAAAGGAGACTTTGAGTCAGTGGCAGCGTCGCTCATCTCATTGATATCTGGAGACCTGTTATAGGGATGGAGGAAGATTCAAAGAACAAATGAATTTAAGAATAATTATTTGTGTGGTATGATTATGAATAAAATGAAAAGAATAAAAGAATATTTGCTCAAGGTGATATATGCATTTTATTGAAATAAAAATAGTGGACATGTGCCTTTTTCACAAAAGGATTCCTATTATTCCCAGGCTTAGAGCAATAGGTGTGTTTTGAATATTACTCTGAAATGGTCCTAAAAACTACAGGGATCTTTTCCACAATCCAGTTGTTTAGAACACTTCCGCGGATGTAGGAACAATTTTTTTTTTAGTTCCCTTTTCAACTCTTTGTTATCCATCAAGCTCTGTACTAGAGTTTTGAACTTGACACACTTTTGGATTTCATGAAACTTATTGTATGCAATGAAATGCAATGTTAATGAATGGAAAAGATGCATGCAAAAAGGTGTTGATTCTAGTTCAATTCCATTAGAACAAATTTACTAGAAAACAAGTTTCTTTACATAAAGCGGATACATAGACGGTCTCGCTTTCGCACTTAAAACCTTAACTTTCCCAAGAAACAAAGTTAATTCTCAACCCTGATCCGACTCCGATTCATATTTAAGGCTTTGAACAGCTGGGGTCTGTAAGTGGTTAGCCACTTCTCGTACTTGGACCAAAGCTTCGCTCATGATGTGGTCCATATCCCTGACCTACCCCTCTCATAGGTTGTCACCTTTTTCTTGTTGCCTTTTCTCGGACCATATTCGAGCGGCCGTGTTGTCTTCCACTTTATCAAGAAACCCATTTTCCATGACAAGCCCTCTATTTAGCAACCAAACGTGAATCAACACCCTTTTCTATGATGAAAATTCAATGCAATCACAATCAAAACAAAACGAAACAAATCAGTATACTTCATACAAAGCTAGAATTTAAGGCAAGCAAGAAATAATAAATAGAGTACCTATTCGGGTGACCTATTAGGGTTTGGTGTGGTTCTACCTAGGGTAAGCTCTTAGGGTTCATTATATGCGGTTCAGTTTTAAAGTAAGGGTACCTGAACCAACAGATTCCTCGATCCTCACCCATTATAGGCTCATACGGACCGAGTTCGGTTCAGGGGAATACATTTCCCTATGGATATACGGAGATGAAAATCTCACGAAGACATAGGTACGGATGTATCCTGAAAGTGATTCACTATCCTATACGGAGGTGAAGACCTCACGAAGGAATAGTTTCTCACTCCCACTTAAGAATTGTAAAATCAAGCGGTTATGCAATGCAACATACGGTAAACACACAAAAAAACTTTCGAACCAATAAAAAAGTACTAGATCGCTATACAACCCGAGATATCAAAACATTAAGGATGAAATGCAACAAAGGGGTCGTAAATTTAAACCAAATTACCAATTTTCGACAAAAAAGACCAAATTCCATTCCTTCTTACTTTACTTTTAGGTCAACTCGTGGCTTGACTCTCTTATTTTATCCCCAGTGGAATCGCCAAGCTGTCGAAACTTTTTTGAAAAAACTTTTTTATTTTAAAAAAAAACAAAAATGGGAATCGCCACCAATCATTTTTGTGAGGTGTGATCGGGTTTCTTCTTAATTTACTCATTTTAATAGGAAGTTTAATTTATTAAAACGATATTTTTCAGTCTACAAAAATCCAAAAAAATGTGTTCGGGATTCGGTTACGCACGAGGAAGGATTAGCACCCTCGTAACGCCTAAAATTGGTACCTAATTGATTAATTAATGTCTTAATGTCAAAAATTGAAAACTCGAAAAGAATTTGAAATACGATCCCTCTTTTTATTATGTTATTTTTAATTAAAATTATTCGAATATATCAAAATGTATAAAATGCCTTCTTATCTTGAAGTAACAAAATGTCACATCCCGTAAGTTAGGACACAACACCTCGAATCTTTGAGAATAAGCTTGCCTTTTATTTTTTATTTAAATCTCATATATTTTAATTTTAAAAGGATATTCAGTCATTTAAGTTCAACGAGAAAATCGAAACCCCGTAAGTTAGGGTACGACTTCTCGAATCCACAAATATAAAGCATTGCCTTATTTTGAATTTTTTTTGAATAATAATAAGTGTAATATTTAAACGAAATGTATTTCTCTTATTCAGGGAATAATACGACAATATTTAAACATTGCTTGGGACATGATTACAATGAAATGAATGGTAATGTATAAGAATGGATTGATAATATACAAAAAATAAAAATGCCGCGCTAGTAAATGGCAATAATGTAATTATGACAGTGATAATATACTAATTTGTAATGAAGATTGCAATGATCATATTATAATTATTATTCTAATAATAATACAAATAATCTGAGTAAGGTAAGTGATAATAATAATAATAATAATAATAATAATAATAATAATAATAATAATAATAATAATAAATTTACAAGTAAAAAACATAAACAATCTAATTTTTGAAAGTATAAAAAGGGGTAATAAATAGATGAATAGATGATAATAAAATAGTAATAATAGATAATAAAATGGTAATAATAATGAAGGTATAAATAAAATAAATAATCGATGAAAGAAAAAAAATTTTAAAAGAAATGAAAGAGCAATAAATAAATGATTACAAGAATTAAAATAAAAAATAAATGAATAATATATACATAGATAAATAAATGAGCAAGCAAATGAATAAAATAAAAGGAATAATGAATAAATAACGAGTAAATAAGTAAAAGAATTAAAATAAAAAGGGTTTAATTGTAACTTAAATAAAACTAGGGGTATAAATTATGAATAATAAATATAAGCTACTAAGGATTAAAACGTAACAAAACTGAAATCGTAGGATAAAAATAAAAGGAAAAATAAACTGGACCCGATTGTAAACCATTTAAAATTAAAAGGATCAGGACAGTAATTAAAAGTGTTGATCCCATCTGGAAACCAAATCGAGTTTCGTGTCATCGAAAATGGCACCGTTTCAGGCATCCGTCTCTTAAAATGGTCCAAAGACCAAAATGAAAATAAAGTAAGATTAGGTGATAAAATAAAAAAATAGAGCAGTACTAAATTGAAGCAGACCGAAAAAGTGGAATGACTACAAAGGTGAATAGACCCCTAGTCCAAAAACACGCGGATCCTAGATTGGGTTGTGTCGCGTCACGGGTCGCTTCAAAACGACGTCGTTTAGACGTCTAAAATTCGGCCCAAAACGACGCCGTTTTGCAACTCTTATTTATGTCAATCTTTTTTTTAAATATCATTTCAGACCTAATTTTTAAAAAAATTGAAACCTCTTTTTTTTTCTCCCAAACCCTTTCCCCCTTTTGGTCATCGGCGCCGTCGTGGCCATTGATCATCGGCGACAGTGACCGTAACCTTCGGTGGCCGGAGCCGCACAAAAATGGGGTTTTCAGCCTTTTTTTCGACCATATCTGAAGGCCCAGCCTTCCGTTCGCGACAAAAAAAAATAAAATAAAAGGAAATTTTTTGGCCCTTTCTCCTAGCCGACATGCCTTCCGTCACCGTCGAAGCCCGGGCCAACCCCTAAGGGTTTTGGAGCCTTCAACGTCGGTGAAGCCCCCAACGACGAAGAATGGCGAAACAACTCAGGTAAATTATTATTTTTATTTATTATACTTTCAAAAAAAAAAAAAGAGGATCACCTTATGATTCTGTTTCAAAATCCTTGTTTTTTTTGTATATTTCTCAGTGTCCCCAAAATTACATTGATTGTTATGGGTTTATAGCCAATTTACATTGTTGTTTTCACTATCTGCTCTACTGTTTTTGTTACTGTTGTTGGCATGTTTGTTTTTTTTTCTTTCTCTTTTCTTGCAGGTAACGGAGTCAACGGAGAGGAGAGGCAGACCCTTTGCTCTTTTGGTGAAATGGCAATCAAGGTGTGTCAGTCTCGGGACGAGGAGCCTCAAGACAAGGAGCTTCGGGCGGTGTGCACATGGAAACGGGAGTGCGGCGCATTAGGGTTTCTAGTTTACTAAAAATAGTTTAGGTTGTGTGCCATTTGGGCCTGAAGGTTTTTAATTATTTTGGGTTGTTTTTGGTCTGATATTTTTTATAAATGATCTGTTTTTTAATTTTATTTTGGTTTTATTTATTTGGTCTTGGGCCCGGGCAAAATTGGGCTTCTACACGTATAAATAAATATTTTCTCTTGACTTATGGTTTAAAAGAATTTATAAGTAAAATATTGTATCAAGAAAATCTCATTTAAACTTAATTGATTTAAATTTCAAAAAGAAAATTAAATGACAGTACCAAACTTGAATTTAAAGTGACAACCTATTCCAATATTACCACACCGGCACAAATTTTGATCTTATCTGCTATTATTTAGGTTGCTAAACAAAGTAAACGGTAAGTTGGCTTTGCAAGCAAATGAGTAGCCCTTGGCAATGAAAGACCAAAGATTTCAGTCATGTCTAGTTCATCGGGCAACATCCCATCAGGTAACTCCCAATTAAAGCAATGGACTAATTGAGCTAAAGACTCACATTGATTAGCGCTAAATGCATTCCAGCGCAACCTCTCGACCTGATCCGAATGGGATGAACCGGAAATCATGTCCACGAAGATCTATGTTATTATTAATGAATCTTTCCGGAAAGAATTCTTCTGCATTTTCCGACCACATATTCCAGTCTCGACCCATTGACCAGATATTCACTTAGATCCGTGATTTCTTCGGTATGAAATATCCATTAATGACAATATCTTCTATGGGTTCATGTGGAACTAGGAATGGAGCAACTGGATGCAATCTCAAACCTTCTATCACAACCATATCCAAATACGTTAGTTTCGATAAGTCTGACTCTTCGACAAGTCTATTCCTTCCAACCACAGTTTCCAACTCATGTTGAAGAGCAACCATAACTCGAGGATGCCTCAAAATTTCTGAAAATGTCCACACGATGGCTACAGCTGATGTTTCAAATGAAGCTGCAATCATATCCAATAGTGCAATCATATCCAATAGTATTGCCTTGATGTTTTTTCTCTTGATTATGTAGGTTTCATATTTGTCGTGAGGGTTCATTGGTTGATTCAACAAGGAAATCATAACATCAACGAAATCCCTATGGGGTTTGCGATCCTCGGCATCGGTCCCTTGCATATGTTCATCAATTATTTTCTCCAATACTGTATCAACTAACTCGCCCTCTTAAGCATTTGTCCTAATCCCTGGAGATGTTATTAATATATAGTAGTAGTTCTTAAACTAATGTATCATTACAATTATATTCCAAAGTGATAATGGCAGAAGGAAAAAGACAAACCTGGAGGTCAAGTGGAGCAAGATAAGGCACAAAATCTGATATATTGAAAGCTCTAGAGAGATGCATGGTTTGATCAATTAGTGACCTCAACTTGAATCTATCATCATTGGATTGTCCAAATATAATCTTAAACATAATTTTTTCAATAAGCTCGCTGGCCTTCTCGCTAAGGTTCACCGTCTCACCCGCTGCCGCTGACTCCTTTACTGATTCAACCAACGACCTTAGCTCCGTTTCCTTACTGGGGCAAAATATTCAACTTTTGAAGCACTAAGGAGATGCAAAGTGCACCATTTCCGAACAGTTCGCCAATAGGAACCTTACGGAGTAAAACTCCCCGGCTTGCATTCCAGGCCTGCTAGCAAATACAAGGTCATGAGTTTTGAGGAATAGTTCAGCTGTTTCAGGTGATGATACCACGATTGTTGGTACACAGCCTAGCCTTATTGACATTATGGGGCCATATCTTTTAGCTAGATGGTGAAGATTTTGGTGAGGAAGCTTTCGTAGCATATGGAGGTTGCCGATTATGGGTAGGGCGCGGGGACCAGGAGAAGTTTCTGCCCATTTTTGTTATGGTTTGATCGGGATGTGGTGGGGCGAAAGATGTAGATTAACAGAGAGTTCCAAGGAGAGCAAACACTAAAGCTAAGGTTGGAGAAATTTTCTCTCTCTCTTTGTTTTTTTTTTCTTTTACGGTGGGTTAGGGTTGGTGGGTATATATAAGCTATACACCAAACTAAAGTATGGAACCTGGCATATATTTACTGCCATATAAAAACATGGAGCCAGGTGGGGAGTGCCAAATCCAATCGTGATAATAATAAAAATAATCGCCTCGATTAACAAGCGTTAAAGTGTAATTGGAAGGAATGATTTTTGTTGAAGTAAGAAAAATCAGTTTTAAAATCAAATTTATTAGGTTGGACCGCGTGATTTTAGGGACAAGAACGGGAATTAGGAGTGGCATTGATAAATTATTTAATGAGGGAATTACTAGTAATTTACTGGATAAGTTATTATGTAAAGCATAGGGACTTAATTGAAGGGAACCAAGAATTGATGGATTAAATGGATTAATAACCAAAGCCCACATCATTAAACCAAGGATATAAATGCTATAATACCATCATCAAAATATACTTAGCCTTAGTTTTTTTATTGCTCTTGAAAAGTGTTGTGTGGTGATTTTGAAATTTTTGATTTAAAATTTTAGTGTATTAAAAAATGCTTTTAAAGATATAAAAGATTTATTTTAGATATAATATCGTAAAGTAAATAATATACATTTAAATGATATTAAAATTAGTTAATATTACGTTTTGAGTAATATTATGATATAATATCATAATATGATAATAATACAATATAAAAATAATATACTATTAATATTTTGATACAATATATATTTTTCTTTCAAAGAATAAGCCCAAATTTGCTCCACGAAAATGAAAAATGGAGATATATTTGCATATTAAAATAAGGAGTGTCACTACAGCAAAACAGGTTTTTAGCGGCGGTTTTTTGGTAAGTGCCGTTAAAATTATTTGTTGCACTTGTAACACCGTTATAGACAACGTTGCCAAATTTTGTGGCGTTTATGTGAAAAAGCGCCGCTATAGAACATGACCTTCAACGGCGCTTTTATTGAAAACGCCACTAAAGGTCCTGTTCTTTAGCGGCGTTTTTAATAGAAGTGCCGCTAAAAGTATTGTTCTTTAGCGGCATTTGTGAAAAAAAAACGTCACTAACTTTAGCAGATTTCTAATATCCTATTTTCATTCATATACAACCCTTCCTGTAACATCCAATCCAACCAAAAACAACAAATCTAAATGATACTTCAAAAATCCAACGAAAGATATATGATCTAAATTAATAAATGAAATAACAAAATATTGTTACAATAATGTTAAAAGTTATAATGTTAAAATATTCTTATAATAAGAAAACAAACGTCTAAGATGGTGGATTTTGCGACTGTTGAAACATCTTCATCATATTCTGACGCTGTTGCTGGAGTGCGTCGTATTTTTTTGCTTTGCTCTGCTTCCCTCGCTGCTACCTCCGCTTTAAGTTGTAGCTGGAGTTCTTCGTATTTTCTTTGAACCTCTGCTTCTGTTGATGCTGCCTCCACTTTAAGTTGAGCAATTTGCTCAACTGTGCTCGTTTGCATCTGAGCCATCTGGTCTCTTAACCTTTGAACTTCAACTTGAGCCTGACTTCCCGAAGGCATGTATTGCTGCGAGCTGGATCTAAAATATTGGGTTGGGTTAACAAAAGATCCTTAAAATCGAACCCGACCATACCTTTCAAGACCCAAAACTTCTATAATAATTCGGTTATCAATGTCGTAAAGATTAACAGAACTATCACTTAAAGCAATCGTGTTGTGCAGAAGCGTATAAAAGAGTAAAATTATTGTACTAAAAAATCACACTAAGTTCAATTCCCAGGAAAGAGAGGTGGATCACAAGGATCGTTTAAGTACCAGGGCTTTCCTAGCCAGAATATCCCTCTATCGTAATTTAATAGCACAATAAATCACTACAATCACACTCACAAAATATGAAAAATAATACAATAAATAACACTAGAATTTTAACGAGGTTCAACAAATTTTGCCTACGTCCTCGGGCACTACCAAATATGTTTCACTCCAAAATAAAAGTGAAGATTTACAAAGAGAGAGAACAATGCCTTAAGTAGAGAATGACAAATGTGGGTTGATAAAAATGAGAAATGGTTAGGCCTATTTATAGTTGAGGTTCAAGGATCAACTTGCAAAGTCACTATACAATTAGGGACAAAAAAATTGCAATTATCTCATGCCAAATCTCAATTCCACTTTTGGTGCCTTAAATATCAGATTTCTAGTGGCAATATTTTGATACCTATATCTTTAACTTTCCAAAGTATGGATGATTGCAAATTGCTTCATACTTCGCCCTTTTATCCTTTAGTTTCTCCTAATAAATCAATCAAAGAGTTAGAAACGAAATATATAATAAAAACAAATGCAACATAACTTAACATCATTTGCATTACAAACGACGAATTAAACCATTATAATTAAACATTATAAATATTTAAAATAATTCAAATTTTATTAAGTAAATATAACATAATTTCTGCAGCTTCAGTAGTCATAGGAGATGTAACACCCCAAACCCAACCTAGAAGTTAGGCCCGAATCTGGCATGTCACATGGAAGTGTTTTTCAAAACCATATATCTTGTTGTTAAAACTTGTTTGAGAGATAAAACCTCTTTGTTAAAACTCAAAATACTTAAGCAATTGTTGTCCGCTTGAAAATGTAACTACTTGTAAAACCCTATCTGTAGCGGAAGCATATTTAAAATAAAGAATTTACGAAAAGGTGATGTTTAAAAACTGAGTTGCAGAAGCATTTTGGAAACGTTGCGGAAACGTAGTGTTTTGAAGACAGTTATCGTTTTGGAAATCGTATTCCACTGTTAGCAGTTAGAAAACATCATAAATAAATATCACAAATAATAAGTTAAAAATAGAGAGGCCTTATTACAACCCAAATCAAATTATTCAAAAATAAATAATCAAAACGGAAAGCATAAGCAGTGTGTGGCCTTCTCCGAGTCCCTCGTAGCTCCGGACCGTCTAAGGCTGAGGATTACCTGTACAATTCAAAATGGGGTGAGTTTACAAAAACTCAGTATGTAATCCCCTATTACGGTCATAATCTGGGCTTGAGCCCATATGGTATCAGTTCGGGCCTAAGCCCTATTCGGTAACAGTCTGGACCTAAGCCCTAAATCATATAAATGCAAACGAACATGTAATCCAACCCTTAAAAGTCAACTTACCACCCGTACCAACCATCTCTCCATGTGGGGACTAAGTCAACCCACCCAGCCAACTCTCCAATAATACCAACCAACTCTCCATGTGAGGACCATGTCGACCTACCCATCCAACTCTCCAATAATACCAACCAGCTCTCCATGTGGGGACCATGTCGACCCACTCAGCCACTCTCCAATAATACCAACCAGCTCTCCATGTAGGGACCATGTCGACCCACCTAGCCAACTCTCCAATAATGCAGCCTAGCTGCTAACAATGATATACGAGGCTGAGCCACTAGGATCAGAATACGTGGCGATGCCACTATAACGGTACTTCCTCCAAATCAGAAAAAACTCAACCCAATACAATATGTCATGTCGTAACTAGCCAATCATAATCAATCATACAATTATTACACATACATTGCTGGTACTACCACTAAGGGTATAACGGTCATACAACCACAGTCAAATTAGTCAACTCATAGTCTAAGTCAGTCATTTACCCACAAGGGTAAAATAGTCATCTTACCCTATAACGGCATTTTGGTAATCCTACCCTATAGGGGTAATTCAGTAATTCTACTCTACAGGGGTATTTTAGTAATTTTACAAACTGAGGGTATTTTAGTAATTTTGTAAATTGAGGGTATTTCAATAATTTTACAAACCGGGGGTATTTTGTAATTGCACAAACTAGGGGTATTTCGGTAATTTTACAAACTAAGAGTATTTTAGTAATTTTGCAAATCGGGGTATTTTGGTAATTTCACAAATCGGGGTATTTCGGTAATTTTACAAGTTAGAGGTATTTTGGTAATTTTACAAACCAGGGGTATTTTGGTAATTTTACAAATCGAGGGTATTTAGATAATTTTTCAAATTGAGGGTATTTTCGTAATTTTGTAAACCAAGGTATTCTAAACAGAAATAACGATACAAATGGGCCTAGGGCCCATTCTCGGCCCAAATGGGCCCACACGCTCTTGTGGCCCATTTAGCCCAAATCTAGCCACAAATATGAGATTCACATAGTCTAGTCCAATATTTACTACACAGTCATACAACTTATCCAATTGGGCCCATGGGCCCATTGGCCCCACATGGGCCCTTTCGGCCCATCGTGGCCCAAATAGCCTAAACCCACAAGAACACTCATGATGGCATCAACTATCGCGTCAAAGCTCCTACACGTACGCTCACACGCTCGTGTGGCTACCATCACCGTGTGACCGGCATTTCGGCATTTGCCGCTCTACAGTTAGAGTAGTGCGAAATACACACCTGATAGGAATTTGGAGTTAATCCGTGCTCTGAACACTCCTATGCCTAAACGCCAACCAAGGTATGCTTACTCTCCTCATAGATCGGCTCTATTTAAAGCCAGCTTCTTGCTTACTCTCATGCTAGCTTCCCGATGTGGGATCCCTCCTTCAGTAGAGTTTAATTCCATTACAACCACCTGTCGTCCCAACTTAGCAAAATAAATATCCCTTTTTGCTTGCAATGGGATTCGAACCCTTGCCCTCTCCTATGCTCCAGACGCTACATGCCACCACAACACAATCTCATTTTGTGACTTAAAACATGCGCAACTAAATATAAGCCTATGGGCCAAAGTCTAAGTTCATTTAAAAAGAAATCAAAATGAATTGCAAGCGCCAAGACTTGAACCCAAGCTCTCCCTTACACCCTTAATGACACTTTGTCACTAGACCACTCCCTTCCTTGTGTCATTTTTTTCCACATTTTATTCTTAAAGCCTACTTACTTACTCCTTGGGTTTTATTCACCTAAAACCAAATTTTTTCCTAAAGCCCAGGTTTGATCCCGGGACTTCATGGAAGCCCCCTAACTGTAACACCCCAAACCCGACCTAGAAGTTAGGCCCGAATCTGGCGTGTCACATTGAAGTGTTTTTCGAAAACCATGTTTTCATTGAAAACCCTTCTTGTTTAAAAGCTTAAGTAAAATCCCAGTTACGCTAGTTTTATTCCCCAAAACACTTTTTTCAGTTGCAGAAGCTAATTTTGAAAGTAATTGATTTACGAAAAAATTAAGTCGTAAAACCATTTAAAAAAAGTTGCGAAAAAGTAATGTTTTTTTAAAACAGTTAGCATTTCGGAAAACTGTGATTTACTTCTAACAGATATAAATTAAAATAAAACCAATCTAAAATTTAAAGTGCGAAAACTTTAAAATGCCTTATTACAACCCAAATCAAAATATTTCAAAGTAGATAATCAAAACGGAAAACATAAGCAGTGTGTGGTCTTCTCCGAATCCCTCGCAGCTCCGAACCGTTTAAGACTGGGGATTACCTGCACAGTTAAAAATGGGGTGAGTTTATGAAAACTCAGTGTGTAATCCCCTTTCTAAAGTAACGATCGATTATCTGTAAAGTAACCAAAGTAGTGCAGGCTAAAGCCCTTTAATAGTTATAGTACAGTACAAATCAGAGCATGTGTGGGCCAAGCCCACTACAATATTATTTAGGTCACAACCCATAACAGAATCAATTGGACTTGGCCCAAACCAATAACAGATCTCATAACAGATATGCAATAGTATGAGGATGCATCTCATCCCAAATCCAACCCTGCACTCCATTTCCCTTTTAACCCTACACCCATGTGGGGATATAAATATCAACCCACCCATCCCTACACTCCAAAGGTAGCACCAACAACGGCACTACTCAAATGTTGCAGCAAGGCTACTAAGCATATATATACAGCTCTAAGCCTTCAGTAGCGGTATTAAAATTGACACAAAGCCATCAGTAAATGTATTATGTTTGGCATATAGCAATCAGTGACGGTAATATAATCGACACACAGCCTTGGGTAGATATGATCGACATAGAGTCATCGATATATATGTTAGGCACATAGCCACGGATAAATACGATTGGCACAAAGCCATAATCAAGATGGCACAGAGCTATATTTAGGTTGGCACAGAGCCATATTCAGATTACGCGGCTTTAAGCCGTCCGTTGGTCCACAGTCTTCGTGCGACCCGTGCGACCCTATCAGAACTTCCTCCGTATCAATGTCCCAACCCCATGCAATATGTCGTGTATGTCATGCTCAATCATTACACATGTATGCAAAATGGTCATACTCGAAGAATGATCATTTCAACACATATTAATGAAAGATAATGACCATACGCCCATAGTTAAGTCAGTTAAAACACAGTCATACGATCACAGTCAAATCAGTCATTTACCCATAAGGGCAAAACAGTCATTTACCCTATAAGGGTATTTCGATAATCCTACCCTTCAAGGGTATTTCGATAATTCTACCCTATAGGGGTATTTCAGTAATTCTACCCTATAGGGGTATTTTAATAATTCTACCTTATAGGGGTATTTCGATAATTTTGCAATTTGGGGTATTTCGATAATTTTACAAACCGGGGGTATTTCGATAATTTCACTAATTGAGGGTATTTCGATAATTTTGCAAATTGAGGGTATTTCAATAATTTTGTAAATTAGGGGTACTTTGGTAATTTCACAAACTGAGGGTATTTCGGTAATTTTCTAAACTGAGGGTATTTTGATAATTTTCCAAACTGAGGGTATTTTGGTAATTTCACAAATCAGGGGTATTTCGGTAATTTTACAATCTGAGGGTATTTCAGTAATTTTACAAATCAGGGGTATTTTTGTAATTTCACAAAATAGGGGTATTTCGGTAATTTTAATCTGAGGGTATTTTGGTAATTTCTCAAATTAGGGGTATTTTGGTAATTTTACAAACCAAGGGTATTTTAGTAATTTTATAAACTAAGGGTATTTCAGTAATTTTGTCAACCCCTCAGAAGGTCTATAGTCGCCTCGAGCGACTCAAGTATTCTAAACAGAGATAATGATGCGAATGGACCTAAGGCCCATTCTCGGCCCAAGTGGGCCCACACGCTCGTGTGGCCCATTTAGCCCAAATCTAGCCACAGATATGAGATTCACATAGACCAGTCCAATATCTACTACACAATCATACAATTTATTCATATGGGCCCACGGGTCTATTGGCCCCACATGGCCCATTTCGGCCCATCGAGGCCCAAACAGCCTAACCAACAAGAACATTCATGATGGCCTCAACTATCGCGTCGAAGCCCCTACACGTGTGCTCTCACGCTCCTGTGGCTACCATTGCCGTGTGACCAGCATTTCGGCATTTTCCGCTCTACAGCTAGAGTACTGCGAAATACACACCTGATAGGAATCTGGAGTTGCTAATCCGCGCTCCGAGCACTCCTATGCCCAAACACCCACCACGGTATCCTTACTCTCCTCATAGATTGCTCTATTTAAAGCCAGCTTCTCACCTTCCCTCATGCTAGCTTTCCGATGTGGGATCCTACCTTCAGCAGAGTTTAATTCCATCTCAAACACTTGCCACCCCAACTTAGCAAAATAAATATCCCTTTTTTGCTTGCAATGGGATTCGAACTTAGGCTCCCTTGTAACATAATCCACGCCGCTAGCCACTTTACCAACTAGCTCCTTGTTGTCTTAAAACATGCGCAACTAATTATAAGTCTATGGCCAAAGTCTAAGTTCCTTTAAAAAAATCAAAATGAAATGCAAGCGCCAAGACTTGAACCTTGGACCCCTTGCTTCCTTGTGTGGCGTCATTCCCTTTTCTTCTATGTGGCACCATTTGCCACCAGTCCACAACTTATCTTGTATCATTTTTCTCCACATTTTATTCTTAAAGCCTACTTACTAACTCCCAGGGTTTTACTCACCTAAAACCAAAATTTTCCTAACGCCTAAGTTTGATCTCGGGACTTCATAGAAGCCCCCTAACCCTCCAAAATCACTCACCTAATAGGTCCAACTTGCATTAGTGTCATTCTTTCGTTCTAAAAAATTTTAAACGCTCCCATGCCCAAGGCCCAATGGGCCCAATTCTACTAGGCCCAAATTCGGGGCGTTACACTAACCTTCCAAAATCACTTACCTAATAGGTCCAACGTGCATTAGTGCCGTTCTCTTGCTCTCAAAAATTTTAAATGCTCCCATGGCCAAGGCCCAATAGGCCCAATTCTACTAGGCTAATAAATTCGGGGCGTTATAGGAGATCCATCTTTCTTTCTATGTGTAATGTCAAAAAGCTGAAGGCGTCCAACTTTTTGGCTAGACGATAATTCCTACAATATAGTAGTAAAAATATTATTTAATATAAAGTAATTAATATTTGACACAATTAATAAATTCAAAATACCTCGGCCTTAGCTACACAAGCAAAACTTTTTGACCCAGCTGTGTGTGTGAATTTTTATTTTTGCCTACTTGTAGTCCCAACTCGCTCATGATCCTACATTATGAAATTACTATTACGTATATAGTAAATACTATAGACAGAAATAATTATAAGAGTTTGGAAGTAGGTAATACCTCTCATTTCTTTGAATTCCAAAATCTAACTGTATCTTCCCATTGGTACCTCAGCATTCCCGGTGGGACATTTCGCAATTTCTCTTCAAGGCTTATATTGTTCTTAAAATATTCCTTCTTTAAAGCACTTTTATGGTCTCTCCATTTTTTTCCTAATGCATTCTTGACATAATTATTTGAGACCTCTAAAGTAAATCTCTCCTGCAAAAAACACAAGTTTAGAAAGTAAATATAAATGAAACTTAAACCAAAGTGTTATAGATTACATTCACGTTATTACTTTAATATTATCGAGAACTTGATTTTTGTTACTATCAGGCATATGATGCCATGACTCGTAGTTGATAGGAAACATATTAGCATATGATACGCCGCTAAAAACCTGTTTTACTATAGTGTGTGTACACCAATTTACAAGGGAAAAATTAAAAATAATTGTTGGGGTTGAGTTGAAAGTGCTTTTGACAAAAGCCAAAAGTTGATAAAAAGTGCTTATGGGTTGATTAAATAAGTAATTTTGAAAAACACTTTTGACTCTAAAAATGAAGTGTTTAGTGTTTATTATTTAAAAATACTTTTTACATCAAATGTGGAGAAGATTCATCATATCCGTCATTTTCCACTAATGGTTTCAAAAAACAAATTGTGGCATTTGATTAATATATTTTAATAAGGTTAATTAGATAATTGTTATATATATATATAAATGTAGTGGGAGAGAGAGGGTTAAAAAAACAGCTTCATCACATTCTTCTTCTCCACCGGGAGAGTGAAAGAAAGGAAAACTTTTTAAGATTTTGCCAGCATTACCGTCCATCATACAAGGGGTAAGGAGAGCTTTACCGTCCATCGTACAAGGAGTAAGGAGAGCTTTCTCCTTTTATTTTTGCTGAACTATTTGTCTAACATGTTATATTCATATAGATATGAAAATTGTTACGCAAAAGGCTGATTGGATGGAATTACCTCTTTGAAACTTGATCTTGAATCAATGATGTTCACTTTAAGGTTCATTGAGGCTTGATCTTGAGAATGGATTTGGATGGTTAAGTCTACTTTAGGGTCTTTGAGAGTTGATTTTGAAAATATGCATTATATTCTTTGGGTTGATGCAATTGGATTAGGGAAAGCTTTGATCCAAGAATCGTCTAGACTTTATCTTAAACGGAAGGATGTTTTTGCTTCAAGAGCCTTCTAGGCTTAGTCTTGAAAAAAGGGTTTAACCTCCTTTTTATCAATTGAACAAAATCGAAGCAGCTTTCATCATAACTGATGTGACGTTCTTCAGAATTTCTTCGAGTTATTTAAATTTTTCAAAAATTTCTTGAGATTTTGGAAACTTCTAGTCTTTGAAATGTTCTCCCCAAACTTCGATTTCTGAACTTCTAGAATTTTAAACTTGTCGAGTTCTGTCATCAAAATAAAAAGTGTAAAACCCATCTTATCCACCTATGCAAACTTCAATTTGATTGTTTTTCCATAAATTGGCAATTGGTCAAGAATGGGTTGGAGGTAATCCATTTTATAATGTCATTTAATCAAGTAAAAGTTAGATTTTGTGGAATGTAAACTCTTCGTTTGAAATTATCCACAAAGATTAATCTCTTTTATTTATTATTTATCTCGTATTAATTTAATTAATTAGAGATAAAATAATCATTTATTATATTAATTTATTTATTGATAATACATTTTTTATTATTTATCTCATAATTAATTTAAATTAATTAAAAATAATAATTATTACATAATATGTGATGTCACAATTTTTTCCATGATAATTTTAGCTTGACTCATGATAATTTGGCCTTGACAAATGGTTTTTTATTATTGGTCCAAAAGTTTCTTTGTTTGCAATCATAATTTTATCCTTTCCATTGTTATTCGAATTTTACTCTAAAGTTGCACATACTTAGGATCATACTGTATAGACTACAACTTTCAACTTCAATTTTGTTTTATGCTTTTCATTTAACATGTGCTGCTAAATTTTTCATTCTAATAAAAAAAAATTGAAGTTTTGATTCTTCAAATTCGTGAGATCTAATTGATTATTCTTTTTTCTTTATTTTTTGATATGGACATATATTCTTCTTTAATTCTAAATATTCAAGTTTATTAAATATATGATTGTATTTGCTAAGTTGAAATATTTGTGTTGTCAATTAGAATTATTAAATCATTTAATTATTTTAATTAAGGGTGTTCAGTCGGTTAATCGACCCGAAATACCATTAACCGAATTAATCGACCCTTTAAAACCTTTAACCATTAGCTGAACTAATTTTTTTAAAAAAAAATTAATCGAACCGAAAATTTTCAATTAATTCGGTCGGTTAACAAAATTAACCGAAAATTATATATTTTTTATTTATGGTTAAAAGAAGTATAAAAATTAACCGAATTAAAGTATTGAATCACTACAAAATTAAAAATACTACATAAGTCTTAAAATTAACACATAATTGAAATGTAAGTATTTAATATTCTCCATTTGTGTCCATTTCTTCTCTCCAAAAGATCTCCATTTGCATTATACCTAAAAAATCCAAAAGATCTCCATTTGCATTATACCTAAAAAAAATATGTGCAAAAAATGAGCATATAATAGAAATATATGCATTTTAAAAAAAAATCAAATAATATAAACAAATGGATAGATTGTAAGTTAACAAGAATAAGATAGTAAGCATACCCTTCAACTCACGAAAGCTCATGAATTTAGAGTAGACTCTGATGCATTCCAAGAAAAGTCTAAACATTGAATCGATTAAATAAGTAGGAGTGATATGGAAAAAAAATTGAAACTATTAAAATAAAACAATAAATATACCATTTTCAATCTTGTCAAGCTCTTGAATTTGTTCTTCAATCTTTTTGATGTCTTCTTGTAATGATTATTTTCGAATCCAATCTTGAGTACACACAAGAGCTTGTACAATTTTAGGAGTTAAAGAACTCCTATATTGATCAAGCACATGTCCCCCGGTGCTAAATGCAAACTCTGAAGTAACTGTAGAAACCGGTATAGGTAACACATCTCTTGCCATTTTTGAAAGTTTGGGAAATCTAGGGCTATTCACTTTCCACCACAATAAAATATCAAAATCTTCAACAAAATCCTCATTAGCCTCAGCTAGATATTTATCCAATTCAGATGTTTTATCCTCACCACCATTTTCGAACTCACACTTTTACACAAAGCTTGCATTTGCCTTTTCATTTTTTGTTGTGGTTCACCGAGAGAAACATGTGTTGGCACACTCGATTGGTTACAAGTACTATGAAGTGGAGGCTTATACTCATCAAACAATTCATACAAAGATCCCTTCAATTTTAGCATCATTTCACAAGCCTTTTCAGAACAAGACATTTCACTAAGTGCGAATTCAAGATACTTTAGTTTTTGTCTAGGATCTAAAACACAAGTAACAAACATAAGTAAATTCATCTTATTAATATCATCCCAATACTTATCATATTTCTCTTTCATCTTGATGGCCATAACATTGAAATCAACATTAATATTGAACTGAGCATCTCGTAAAAGAATATCAAGTTTAAAAAGCTCGTCAAAAAATTATTGGATGTGACATATGAAGTGTCAGATATACGCAAAGTGACTTTATGAAAGTGTTCCAAGAAATCCCTCAAGTTTCTAACACTAGCCAAATCATCCACACTAGGCCAACCCTCTCCTCTTTCATTTCAAGTTCAGCCTTAAAGTTTTTATCTTGCTACTCAAATCTCTCAAAAGTTCTCTCAAAGTTTTGAGCAGTGCCTAACATTAAGTAGGTTGAGTTCCACCTAGTACAAACATCAAGACACAACATCTTCTTGCACTCTATCTTTTCCACCACAACACACTCTTTAAACTTTTGTAACCTAGCTGGAGATTGTCTTACATATCTAACAGCCCCCTTAACACGTTCAATAGATTTATTCAATTCCTTTAAGCCTTCAACAACAATCAAATTCACAATGTGTGCCATGCATCTCATATGAAGATATTTACCATTTTGAACTAAACCCTCTCGAAGGTTAAATTTCTTTATCAAATAACCAATAGCAATATTATTTGAACTTGCATTATCAACGGTAACAGTTAGCAACTTATCAATCCCCCAATTCAACAAGCATTTCTCAATCACCATCCCAATGGACTTACCCTTATGACTAGAAATTGGACAAAAGTTTAAAATCTTTTTATTCAATTTCCAGTCGTTATCAATAAAGTAACCAGTGATACACAAATAATTAACTCTTTGCAAATAAGTCCATGTTTCAGTAGTTAAAGAAACTCTAGAACAAGAACTTCTCAAAATATGTTTTATCTTGACCCTTTCATCTAAATACAATTGATAAACATCCCTAGTCATAGTAGTTCGTGAAGGAATATGAAACCTAGGACATGCCAGAACATAAATTTCTTAAAGCTTCACTTTCAACAAACTTGAAAGGTAATTCATAAACCACAATCATTTGTGCTAATCCTTTTCTACATGCTTCTTGATCAAATCTCCAAGTTGAAAGACGCCCTACCCCCCTTCAGCTCCCTTTCTGGGTAAAACTATTTGTCTTTGGCTAGTGTCAAAGATATTAGTAGGATTTTTCTTATATGAACTAATATGATATTTCAATGACCCCGTACCATTTTTTTTCATATCACAATAAAATTTCTTTTGACAATAATTGTGACACCCCAAACCCAGCCTAGACGTTATGGCTGAATTTGGCGATGTCACATGATAGTGCTTTAGAAATCGCAATGATGTCAAGACCATTTCTTCGTTTGTACCACTTCTCATTATCTTATCCATTTTCAAAATGTTATACTTTGCGGAAGCTTTTAAAATAGTTGTAATTTTGTATGTATTTTGATAAAATGTTTGTTTGTATAGAAAACTCGAGTTTTCCTACTAATAGCAGTAAAACCATAAATGTTGCAAATCCCAAATTTAAACAAAATACTTAATGGCCATAATTACATTAAAATTTCACAAATAAAAATTAAAACCATGATAAGTATAAACCATAAATCTATCGTGAGGTAGTAGCAGTGGTCACTGTCGAGTCCTCCGCTGCATCGATCCATCTAACGCTGAGGATTACTTGGATAGATTAAACAGAAAAGGGTAAGTTTCGCAACTCAGCGTGTAATCCCCACAGATATCAAACGTACAAAGTAAACACTAGAAATCAGAAATCACAGACTGGGCCGGAGCCCATTCCAGAAACAGTGTGGGCCTTAGCTCACTTGGATGTAGAATCAAATATATATAATAGAGCCTTAGCCCAACCAGATACAGAATCAGAAATATATTAGGGCTTTAGCCCAATCAGATATAGAATACATATCAGAATATCAGAATCCTACCCACCAGCCTCTACACACCATCTCTGTTAAACCCTACACACCATGTGGGGATATAATCAACCTACCCATCCCTATACACCATACTGTACTAAAATGCGGCATATAAACAGAATAATGCAGTTGAGCTACCAGATAACAGGCTTAAAGCCTTTCAGACACTTCCTCCGAAATCTCATCAACCCTCACCGATGCAATGCAACATACCAAATATGATATGCAACATGCAAATAACCGATCATATATTTAGTTCAGTACAAACATCATGCTCATTTAGACACCATATAATCAGATCACATAAATAGGGGTTTAAGTAACGCTTACTGACCCTACAGTAGGTCCACAGTCATCATGGGCGACCCGTGCAACCTTACATATCATTTCAAAAAAATGGGCTCACACACCCATATGGCCTGGCCGTGTGGGCCAACACGGCCAAAATTTGCCTTGGCCATTTGGATCACACGGCCTGGCCCTGAATTCTACATGCTCCTGTGGCTCACACAACCTAATAGGTCAAGCCCGTGTGTCACACACGGCCTTGCCTGGCCATCACACGACCATGTCACTTGCGCACGGCCTGGCTCATTGATCACACAGCCGTGTTGTGGTTCACAGCCTACTACACAGCCTACCACATGGCCATGTGGCATCGACATAATCGTTTTTTGACTTTTGCCAATTCTCATTTTCTGTGTTTCCGGGTACACACCTATATCATTTTCGATGCGTAAGCACTCCCGAGCCTTCAAGAACCTAATATTGACATTCCAGAGCCAAATTTCAGTGTTAAAACGAGTCTTAAATGAAACTAAACCGAGATATTAAACTCAAAACTTTCATCCTCCTTACCTTCACTTGAGTGATAGCGTATCCACACCGCTTCAACGTTAATTGATACACTCTAGCCCTTAACCTTCTCCCATGAAATAGTAGACTAAGTCACCAAAAATCCATAAACCAAATTTACACTACAGTTACGAAAGACTTACCAACAACGCACGAAAGAGCAACGGAGAAGACGAAGACTAGAGGTCAATAACAAAAATTAAAACAGTAGATGGGGACGGTAGCAAAAGAAAAGTGGCGTGAGAACAGAGTAGGGAGAAACTGAAAAGTTGGTGATTTTTGGAAAGAAAAGATTGATCAGAAAAGAAAAAAAACGTTAACCCCCAAAACCACATCCCTTAATTCTCTCTACCAAATCCCCACTACTCAGAATTCTATCGCCACTCAAACTCCTCCCTATAATCGTGCAAAAATAAAGCCAAAACAGGGAATCAAACTCAGGACCTCATGCAATCAAACACTCCACTTAACCACCAAACCAGCAGGCCCATTCTAATATCATTTTACCAACAATAACTTAAAAGCCTACCGACCCCAATGAGAGCTTTATTCATAAAAATGCCAAAATTTACCCAAGTTGTGACTTGAACTTAGAACCTCCCACATACACCCAGAATACACAACCACTGAAGTAGATAGACAATTGTGTTAATTAATTTCAGAAACACATACAGATATTTTTATCTCCAAAATCACATAAGCCGGAATTAAAGAAATTTGGGGGATTACAATAATTACATTTAGCCTTACTTGCACCCTCACTATTAATAATCTTATTGAAGTGAGACCAAACTTCTGACTTTTGAGGAGTGGCTTTACTTTTCCCAGTAGTCCCCTTTGTTTGGCTTGAAGCTCCAACTCCCGAATTTTCAGAAATAAGAGGTGTAACACTATCCTCAATAGATGTTGATTCGGTGGACATTCTGCAAGAAAAAAATTATATAATAAATTAAAATAAATTTATAATATTAAATATATTTTGATGTTGAGTTTTAGAGAAATAAAGTACTCTTCATCTTTTGATGTTGAGTTCAACATATACTATTACATTTTTTGTTTGGCTTATTTTCCTTCATTTAATCTGGCTTGTTTATGCATAAAATCATACATAAATCAATTTTAATTGGATTAACACCATTTATAGACGAGTGCTAAATTTATGTGGTGAGGAAAAAAATTCCCTTCAAATCACATTCAAATTATATATAAAAAAGCATCTATTATATATATAAAAAAATCCCTTGAAATCACATTCAAATTATAGACAAGTATTAAGAAAGTATGTTCTTTCCTCGTCTACTAGACTAACAATCATCTATTATATATAAAAAAAGAAAAAGAATATAATAGTAAAACAAAATAAAAAAAAGGAGACATTTCAAATTTAATATGATTATGGGATACGCAAGTATAGATTATAATATACATTTGATTAAAAATAATTATAATATACTATTTCAATGAAAATCATATTAAATTTAATATGATAATCGGATATGCAAGTATACTATAAATATATACTTTCATATCCCATAATCATATTAAATTTGAAATGTCTCATTTTTTCTATTTTATTTTACTGTTATATTCTTTTTCTTTAATAAAAAGATTGTTAAGTTATATTGACATGGTGTCGATTTAATTATCATATTCTTTTTCTTTAATAAAAAGATTGTTAAGTTATATTGACATGGTGTCGATTTAATTGTCGATGTAATCTTTTTATAGTTATGGTGTCAATTTAATTGTCGAAATGAGAAGTGAATGTTACGGTGTTTTTTTGTTCAAATCTCCCCAAGATTTCATAAATAATAAATTATAAAACCAAAACCAAAACAAACGTAATAGCAATATTAAGTTGTTAACTTACAAAACAAACAAGAGCACGAAACCCAATCCAAAATAAACCAAAAAATATAAACCAACTCAAAAACAAAACAAAATTCATAAAGCGGAAACAATTAAACTAAGAACAAAAAACATGAAACACCAAAAGCAGTAGCAGTGCTTGAAGAACAAATCATCATAAACCAGATTTTATGATGAACAAGAAACAAGAAACAAATTAACCAGATTCACCATAAACCAGATTTAGAAACCAGATGTCTTCTTGAAGAACAAATCATCATAAACTAATGTTCAAACTAATATCTTCTTGTTGATTTATCATAAACTAATTTTTCGAAAATAATCATCACAAGAAGACATCAAAAAGATTAAAGAACAAAAAACATGAAACACCAAAAGCAGTAGCAGTGCTTGAAGAACAAATCATCATAAACCAGATTTTATGATGAAGAAGAAACAAGAAACAAATTAACCAGATTCATCATAAACAAGATGTCTTATTGAAGAACAAATTAACCATACGTCTACTTGAAGAATAAATCATCATAAACCAGATTCATAAAGGGTCTTAGTGCTACCGTAATACTCTTCCTCTAGTCAACAAATTAACTGGCAGCCACTCCTTAGAAAATATCCCACCCTGGAAACTTGTTGATACCAGTTCCCAAAATCAACAGCCTTCAATAAACCATCCCATTTACTATTTTTTCTTCTCCCCAAACCCTATCTCATCTTCTACTGTCAATCCAGCTCCCTCCTTCTCCATCCCCATAATCTATCATTAACAACCACCGGCACATTTCCACTCAGGTAACTCTCCCTTTCATTTTTTAGGCAATCAATGGCTAAATTATGTGCTAAGATATTAGCAGATCTTTTTATTGTGTCAAAATAACAGAGCAACCCAGGAGATATGTTCTTCTTAAGAAGACCTACAAACTTGAAAACAACTACAACATGAGAGGAAAAGCCTACCTCAACTCGTCAGTGATGGTGACCTGGTAGACACCAGACGGTATGATTGGTGGATGCCAGACGGTTCACGAAGGTGACTGACAGTGACAATAGAGAGATTTTGGGAGATTTCAAATTAAGGATTTCGAATTTTGAGGGTTAGGGTCTTTTTTAGGGATTTCTTATTTCTGTAGTGTTTTTAAGTTTTAGACTTTTAGTTTTAGGATTTTTATTTTTATTTATTAAATTATTTTTAATTTTTATGATTGGGTTGGGTTGGGTACTTGGGTTTATATATATTAGATTGAGTTTATATTGGATTGGGCCTGGGTGGATAGTAGGCTATTTATATATTATAATTTTACTTATTAAATTTTTCGGTTAAACAAAAAAAATTCGGCTAATCGACCGGTTTTGAATCAAATTAATCGTTACTCGAAAACTCAAAAAATTATTAATCGACCCCCGATCGGATAAACGAATTCGATCGTTAATAGAATTTTTCGGTTTTATCTGAATTTTGCACACCCCCAATTCTAATATTTTTGAGAAAAAACATGGTTGGTTATAAGTTAGATACGTAATTTATGTTGTGGGGCTTGTAATATAGTTTGAATGAACCTAGTTTGTGTGTGTTGTTTGATAGAATCATGCCTCTCTAATTTTTAATGTTATTGATAAATTAATCCTAGATAATTCTTTTTATGGTTGTCTGTTAATAAGTAAATAATTAACATGTTTTATCTTGATTATCTGAAGGTAATAAGAGTTTAGTTGCTAGATGCTTTGTCAAACTATAACCAATTTATTAAAGAGTATTTAGATATATGTTTGCATCAATGATAAAACCAATCATTACTGAGATTTTGTATTTGATTAGACTCTCATCATGTTGATTTATTATATTTTATTCCTGTTTAATGTTTTTGCCATTTGAACTTTAATTTTAATTTTTAGTTTCAAAACACCTAATTTGAATTTTGGTTTACTTTATTTTATTGAAGGAATATAGTTTTATCAATATTATTGGATACACCCTGCATTGTACTCGTTATATCTACAAAATTTTATATTTTAGTAAAATTCTATCAACCATCATAAATCCTCTTTTATTATTAATAAACGTCTTCATCGAGGAAGAAAACAGTAATGTTGAGATTATAAAACATAAATAAAAAAAGTACATTCCTTAAGATAGTTTGATGCCATGTTGTCCCCATTATTACGCACTTTATTAGTCTTGTAGACGATATACTGGCATAGCAAGCAAGTGTTTGGCCCTTGGGGCTGTAAGGCCAAACTTCTCACTCATGCTCAAGTCACTAGGCAACATACCATCAGGTAACTCCCATTCAAAGCAGTGCACCAACTGAGCCAGAACAAGGCGAACATTCGTTAACCCCATTTGCATTCCTGGACATCCTCTACGACCTGATCCAAATGGGATGAGTTGAAAATTATGTCCTCGAATGTCTATGTTGCTATTGACAAATCTTTCAGGAAAAAAATCATTGGCATTATCAGACCACACATTCGAATCTCGACCAATTGCCCATGTATTTATCAGGATGCGAGACTTCTTCGGAATATGATATTCGTTTATCGTAATATCCTCCAATGATTCGCGAGGCATTAGGAGTGGTGCCACTGGATGCAACCTTAAGCTTTCTTTCAAAACCATATCTAAGTAGGTTAATTTTGGTAAATCTGCCTCTTCGACCATTCTAGTCATCCCAACAACACCTTCTAACTCTTTTTGGAGATGTGTTTTGACTCGTGGGTGCTTTAAAATTTCAGAAAATGCCCACTCAATCGCCACTGTTGATGTGTCAAGTGCACCTGTAATCATGTCGAGTATTATAGCTTTGATATTTGTTCGATCAATTATGTGTAGTTGTGATTCATCATTTGGATTCATAGGTTGATCCAAATGTGAAAGCATCACATCAACAAAATCACGATGTTTTTTCTGCCCTTTATGTTTATCTTGTTGATGCTCATTGATTATTTCCTCCAAAAAATTGTCACAACCCTCTCTTATTGCCTCAAACTGTGGTACCAGATCCTGGCTCAAGTATATATACATATGTAGATTTGTTAGTTGGTCGAACTTCATTTCACATGATCTAAAATAAATGGGAGGCAAAAACTACAATGTCCTTGTCATGAAAGTGGTAATGTTTTCCGCCTCATATGCACTTCCACTTTTTTTGTCAATTTCAAATTGATTCAAGCAATACTATGAAAGTGCAAATTTACTGTATTATAGTTATGTGAGTAGTTCAGTTATCTTTTTTTTTTTAAATAATTGGTTCAAATTTAATATCGTATTTACAATTCTGGAATAAAATTATGATGTACTTCTAATGTTAAAGCAACTAGAAAATATAAATCAAAAGAACTTCAAAAGGAAATCTTTTAAATAATATAGTAGGATAAAAGCAACCATGAAACTGTATCATGAGAATCTATAAACTAAGGCCCTAATGCCTTTTTTTATGAGGGTATTTTTTTTTCTTAACAATGGTTAAATTTCATTTTTGATAATTTTACTTTTTTTAGATAGATAATAATAGTAAAATTTTAGTTTTCATTCCTATATACTTTATTTCTTATATAAATTGTTATCTAAACTTTTATAATGTAAAGCATTCCTTATATGACACGCATCTAAATTTCATGTAGAAAAGTGTTTTTCAATTCAAATCTGATTTCAAATCAAAAGTAACGAGTAGCTTTCGAAACCAATTCATGTCTTTAAACTAAGATTTTAAGCTGAGCACAAAAGCAAAAAAGTTTAGCCTTTTGCTTTTATAAAAATATTTTTGGCTGAAATTAATTTCTCATTCTCATTAAAGAAGTCCAACATATCTTCTACTTTACGACACATGTCTAAAATAGAGATATATCAAAAATAGATTCTTTTTTCTCAAAAGTACTTTTTGACAGTAATAATATATACTGTCAAACTTTATAAATCACTTCTCGAAAACATTTTTCGACGACACTTTTCAACTCAAATGCTTAATTAGTCATAGCTCTTTTTTTTTTATATTATAAGATAATTGTTAAATTTTAATTTTGACCTCTCCACTTGTTTTTTAAGATTATATAACAATGGCCAAATTTTATTTTCAGCCCCTATATTACACTTAAGTTTGAGATTAATCTCTATATTTTAATTTTTGCATAATTTGCTAACGCAACTATTAGAATGCCATTGGTTAGTCTAAATATATTATTCTAATAAAAAAATGCTGATATGAACTTTAAGAATTTTTAACATAGTTAAATATTTTTGTTAAATTTAGGTCCATTGCAATGTTCTTTTTTGTTAATGCCTACCAAGTATTTTTTTTTTAAAATCAATATGGCATATAATCAAATTTAACAGAAAATTTTGAAATGTTTTAACACTTAGACTTGGATTTTTAAATTAAAAAAAGAACGAGAGAGACTAAATTCTAAAAAATAAAACTATGAAGATTAAATTTCAAATATATGAAAAATTAGCTAAATTTTTTTTAATCCAATGCCAAACTAGTTGAAAACTAATAGATAAAGAGTCAGGAAACGGTTACAGATGGTAGTATAATGTATAATAATATTAGGTTTTCATCATTAATTAATTTGTTACTTTTTTTTTTTTTTTGAAATCCACCTAGGGTTGCTAATCAATTAAGGAAAAATCAACTTCTCTTAAACTGTAGAACTTGATCTTCAATTTTAATTTTAATGTGATAATATGCAAGATGAAAATTATGGTATACATATAGAAGACAGATGAATAGAGATACCTGAAGATCAAGTGGAGCAAGGAACGGCACATAATCTACTATGTTGAAATGTCCTGATAACCTGAGGATTTCTTGAATAAGCGGTTTCAAGTCGAATTTATCATCTTTACTTCGGCCTATGATCATTCTATACATGATATTCTCCATCAATTCAACTGCCTTGGCACTAAGATCCACCACTTGGCCACTTGCCGCTGCCCTCTTTATCCGATCCATCAACGACTCCACCTCCCTCCTCCTAATCGGCTCGAACAATTCTACTTTCGATGAACTAAGAAGTTGCGAGGTGCACGATTTCCTCACTGTGCGCCAATACGACCCGTATGGTGCAAAAGCCAAGCCTTTGTTACCGTAGGAGACGTAATCAGCGAATTGGAGTTTAGGCCTACTGGCGAAAACAACGTCGTGGACTTTTAGAAATAGCTCCGCTGCTTCAGGTGATGACACCACAATTGTTGGGACATTGCCTAGCCTTATTGACATTATTGACCCATATTTTTTGGCTAAGTTGCTAAGGCTTCGGTGTGGGAGCTGGCCTAGCATGTGGAGGTTGCCGATAATTGGTAGGGGCCTGGGTCCTGGGGGAAGTTTCTTTCCATTTTTAAACTTCTGTTTTGATCGCGAGGTGATGAAAAAGAAAGAAACCAGAGTTGTGAAGAAGGTTAAGAGAAGGGCATATGTTGAGATTGAAGATGCCATTATAGCTCCGGAAAAGAGATGATGGGACTTGAGAGGAGGGGTTGTAGTAAGATTTATATTGCTATGTTGTGGGGCTTGAGAGGTGGGATTTATATTGCTATTTTATTACCTAACTGGGCATGTCCCTTATAAATTAAATATTAAAAATTTAAATTTATTTTTTAAATTCTGTTAGTTATAAAATTTAAAAATTATTGAAAAAGCATACATAAAATTAAAAAGGTTATAAAATTTTTAAAAATTATAAATATTTTATTAAAAATAACAATACCGACTTAATAAAAGATTAGGGTCAATTTTTTTAAAAATCTTATAACCATTAGATTTTAATGGGTATGTATTTTTTTTATTTTTAATAAAATTTTATAATTTTACAAGTTTTGTTTATAAATTTTATGATTTTTTAAAATAATTTGGGTAAACTACCTAGTTGGTCACCCAACTTTTAGGGTGTTTTCATTTAGTCATCCAAATATTAAATCTCTAATAATGCTAACTGTACATGTCACATCATATTTGTACTTTCATTTAGGTCACTAATTTCCCCAATTTTCGGTAAATGAACTAAAATGGAATCTAAAACATAGTAGAGGAGTTTTGCGGTACTTTTATCAGCTACCCTCTAGCATCCACAAATATAAAAAATTATTAGGTAAATCATTCTTATTATGTAAAAACATTTTTACATGTCACTAAAACTTTTTCGAGTTCACTCACCACCTATTTTGGCTTATTATTTTTTTTTCTATTCCAGCGATTCTTCCTGCAACTTTCATTTCTCATATTTCGAATGATGATGCAAACATTTAAGCTTATATATTTTTTCTTCATCTCTTCAAAGCCTCGACTTTTTTTTCTTGTCAAATCCTAGATTTTTCACATTTAACCATAAAGGTTTTCATATTTTCTCTAATTTCTAGAATTTTTTTTTAAAATGTAATTAATTTTTTCTACTACAAATACCTTCATTTCTCGCCAATGACTCCTTTTTCTTCCGAGCCCTACATTTTTATTATTATTTTGAAACCCATGGAATAATCACAACAATATTCTTAGCTTGAAAAATATATTTAATTAATTGATAATAAATAAATTCGATTCAAAATTAGAAAAGCTTACCGGCTTTTGAACAATTTATCGAAATAAATTGCAATAATTATATATATGCAATTTTGAACAATCTTCCTTACATTTCTAGGAAAAAATTAGTTGAAGCAATTATTTATAAAATAAAAAGAAACTAGATAAAATTAAGGTAAAAAATCAAGTTTAAATTATAGTAGAGAAAATGAATTAAAAAAATGAAAACAAATTTCTGTTCTTTAAACTGAAAATAACCTTTATTAAGCTACACATATTAAACGCGAAAGTAGCATAATTGTTCCAGCAAAACGTACACCAAACTATTAGGCAAAATGATACGCTGGATTGCATTTAATTGCAAGTGAATCGTCAATTCCCAGTATGTATTTGGTACCAAAAAAGCATTTCTAATTTCATGGTCAACGAATCTATGCACATATTTCCTCACATTGGTTCATTTGCAGCCTTACAAATATGCTTGCAACTATTAACATCAAAATGGAAAAAACTTTTCAAACCCAACAATGCAAAATAACACAATGTGACATAGATAATATCCATTCGTGAATCTTAAAAAGGATGGTTGGAAAAGGTCAACAGATTATCCTTCACACACTTTGTACTATTACCTTACCAAACTTTAAGTAGGGTTCAAATTGGAAAGTGGATCTAGAATAAGATGCTGGCATGCCTTATGTGTAGATTAGAGGGGAAAAACGGGATAAGTTTGAGATTTTGGATGTAGTTATTTTTTTAGGATCCTTTCTAGTTTTATATTTCCTTTTCTGTTGTCTTTTACATTTATTTTTAAGGAAACAAATATGGAATAGTATTTGATGCAGTATTTGTTGTATAAGTCTTAAGCACCATCAATAAATAATAACATGACACATTATTATTAGATTAAACAAAAAATATGGAGCACGTGTAAATAAATGCTAATAATTTTATGCCATTATTGCAATGATAATTCCTACATCCATTGATTTAAGTTATCATGGGACAATCTCAACAATAATCATATATGCCTAGTTGTCCCCTCAAATGGAATCGCATCCAGTGAACCCACATGATAATACTTACCGTAGGATGAGGCCAGGCTAAAATCAGCTCAAAACATTTGTTGGAAAAAATATTTAAGAAAATAGTGTTTGTAGCACAATAGAAGTTTACATATTTTCTTAAAACCTAGTCTTATGATATTTATAGTAATAAACCCTAGATCAAATTAGGACTTGTTAATAATACTCTAAAATGACATACTTTTACGATCCTACTAATTTGGGTTGTTTATGGTTTTTTTATCTTGTAAGGGCTAAATTGAAGGGAAAAGAAAATTTGGGGGCAAAAAGCGTGAATTTAAAGACAAAACGGGTCAGCATGCGAAATAGAGAAGAAGTGGTGCCGAAAATTCAGTTCCGTCCATGTTCTTTCAAAAGTAATCTTTTCATCTTGTGCAAAGAAGAATGCTTTGTATGTATTGGGAATGTTGCACAATCAGTTCACTAACTTCCTACATCAGAGGTTGTTGAGCCCAAAAGATGAAACGACATGGCATTCGCCATTAAGAAACGATGATCTAGTGTAAGACGGTCCCACAAAAGTGATGGTTGGCTAGAGTCAGGTTCCTCTAGATCGTAAGGCTATAACCTAAGTGGAGCTGGTGGTCGTAGGCGTCCTCTTCCACTATAATTGGCTTATTCGGTCATGAGAAGGATCACCTAAAAGCCTATGATTGAACCAAAGGAGGATCGAGATAACCGAAGGCTGGAATCCCTCAATCGGAAAACACCTTTTTCTCAGTTCTGCTTCTTATCACAATTATGATTCCAATCTATTTAATTTCAACTCAATCATATTTTAATTCTATTTTATTTTATTTTTTCCAGGTCAACTGTTTCTCTTAGGCACGACTGTACCCGAGATTTCGAGAAACAAGGAGTAGTGGCAATCCAGTTCCTGAGAATTTGACCTACTCCTATATATTATTTCTTTTCGTTATTTAAGGATAGGATATTTTTGGTACTTTTAACGACACATCAAATTTTGGTGTCGTTGTCGGGGACTGGCAACCTACAAATCTTGTTTGTTTTTCTTATGACTAGACCTGCTCTAGGAAATCTTGCGTTCGATTCAGAAATAGAAAAGACTGCGAGAGCTAATCGCAAGGAAACGAAGCTACGAAAAAAATAGTTAGAGGTGGTAGGAACTCAGAGTAACCCACCGCCGGAAATAGAGGCAAGCGAAAAAGTTGAGTCTAGGGTTAATGAAAACCCTACTCAAACACTGGAGAATGGAAGAATAGGAGTCGATCCACCAGAAGAGGTGCCTAACGCTAGGGTTAACGTAAACTTGAATCCAGCACAACAACCTATGGCTCAAATGATTCAACAAATGACCGAAGCGCCTGCAGATCACAAATGTTATGCATTGCGTATCCTACTATGGATGCTAATTTTGAGCCTAAGTCAGGATTATTCCAATTGTTGCTGACTTTTCATAGTTTTCAAGATGAAAATCCACACAAACATCTAAAGGAGTTTCATATGGTTTGTCTTAGTATGAAACCTCAGGGCGTAACTGAGGATCAAATCAAATTACGTGTTTTCCCTTTGCTAAGGAATGGTTATTTAATCTACCTCCTGGATCTATCACAACCTAGGCTGATCTTTCCTATGTGTTACTCAACAGATTTTCCCAGCATCGCGTGCAGCTGAGTTAAGAAGGGAGATTGTTATTCAAATTTTTCTCTAAAGTTGCACATACTTAGGATCATAATGTATAAACCAGAACTTTCATCTTCAATTTTGTTTTCTGCTTTTCTTTTAACATGTGCTGCTAAACTTTTCATTCTAGTAAAAAAAAATTGAAGTTTTGATTCTTCAAATTCGTGAGATCTAATTGATTATTCTTTTTTCTTTATTTTTTGGTATGTACATATATTCTTCTTTAATTGTAAATATTCAAGTTTATTAAATATATGATTGTATTTGATAAGTTGGAATATTTATATTGTCAATTAGAATTAATAAATCATTTAATTATTTTAATTAAGGGTGTTCAGTCGGTTAACTGACCCGAAATACCATTAACCGAATTAACCGACCCTTTAAAACCCTTAACCGTTAACTGAACTGAAATTATTTCAAAAAAATTAACCGAACCGAAATTTTTTAGTTAATTTGGTCAGTTAACCAAATTAACCGAAAATTATATGCTTTTTTATTTATGGTTAAAAGAAGTATAAAAAATAACTTAATTAAAGTATTGAATCACTACATAATTAAAAACACTACATAAGTCTTGAAATTAACACATAATTGAAATGTAAGTATTTAATATTCTTCATTTGATCCATTTCTTCTCTCCAAAAGATCTCCATTTACATTATACCTACAAAAATTATGTGCAAAAAATGAGCATATAGAAATATATGCATTTTAAAAAATCAAATAATATAAACAAATGAATAGATTGTAAGTTAACAAGAATAAGATAGTAAGCATACCCTTAAACTCAGGAAAGCTCATGAATTTAGGGTAGACTCTGATGCATTCCAAGAAAAGTCTAAACATTGAATCGATTAAATAAGTAGGAGTGATATGGTAAAAAAAAATAAAACTATTAAAATAAAACAATAAATATACCATTTTCAATCTTGTCAAGCTCTTGGATTTGTTCTTTAACCTTTTTGATGTCTTCTTGTAATGATGATTTTCGAATCCAATCTTGAGTACACACAACAATTTTAGGAGTAAAAGAACTCCTATATTGATCAAGCACATGTCCCCCGGTGCTAAATGCAGACTTTAAAGCAACCGTAGAAACCGCTATAGGTAACACATCTCTTGCCATTTTTGAAAGATTGGGAAATCTAGGGCTATTCACTTTCCACCACAATAAAATATCAAAATCTTCAACAAAATCCTCATTAGCCTCAACTAGATATTTATCCAATTCAGATGTTTTATCCTCACCACCATTTTCGAACTCACACTTTTATACAAAGCTTGCATTTGCCTTTTCATTTTTTGTTGTGGTTCACTGAGAGAAACATGTGTTGGCACACTCGATTGGTTACAAGTACTATGAAGTGGAGGCTTATACTCATCAAACAATTCATACAAAGATTCCTTCAATTTTAGCATCATTTCACAAGCTTTTCCAGAACTAGACATTTCACTAAGTGCAAATTCAAGATACTTTAATTTTTGTCTAGGATCTAAAACACAAGAAACAAACATAAGTAAATTCATCTTATTAATATCACCCCAATAATTATCATATTTCTCTTTCATCTTGATCGCCATAACACTGAAATCAACATTAATATTGAACTGAGCATCTCGTAAAAGAATATCATGTTTAAAAAGCTCGTCAAAAAAAATATTGGATGTGACATATGAAGTGTCAGATATACGCAAAGTGACTTTATAAAAGTGTTCCAAGACATCCCTCAAGTTTCTAACACCAGCACAATCATCCACACTAGGCCAACTCTCTCCCCTTTCAAGTTCAGCCCTAAAGTTTTTATCTTGCTACTCAAATCTCTCAAAAGTTCTCTCAAAGTTTTGAGTAGTGTCTAACAATAAGTAGGTCGAGTTCCACCTAGTACAAACATCAAGACCCAACATCTTCTTGCACTCTATCTTTTCCACCACAACACACTCCTTAAACTTTTGTAACCTAGCTGGAGATTGTCTTACATATCTAACAGCCCCCTTAACACGTTCAATAGATTTATTCAATTCCTTTAAGCCTTCAACAATAACCAAATCACAATGTGTGCCATGCATCTCATATGAAGATATTTACCATTTTGAACTTAACCCCCTCGAGGGTTAAATTACTTTCTCAAATAACCAATAGCAACATTATTTGAACTTGCATTATCAATAGTAACAGTAAGCAACTTATCAATCCCCCAATTCAACAAGCATTTCTCAATCACCATCCCAATAGACTCACCCTTATGACTAGAAATTGGACAAAAGTTTAAAATCTTTTTATTCAATTTCCAATAATTATAAATAAAGTAAGTAGTGATACACAACTAATTAACTCTTTGCAAAGAAGTCCATGTTTCAGTAGTTAAGGAAACTCTAGAACAAGAAATTCTCAAAAGTTGTTTTATCTTGATCCTTTCATCTAAATACAATTGATAAACATCCCTAGTCATAGTAGTTCGTGAAGGAATATGAAACTTAAGACATGCCAGAACATAAATTTCTTAAAGCCTTCAGTTTCAACAAACTTGAAAGGTAATTCATCAATCACAATCATTTGTGCTAATCCTTTCCTACATGCTTCTTGATCAAATCTCCAAGTTGAAAGACGCCCTACCCCCATTCAGCTCCCTTTCTGGGTAAACTAGTTGTCCTTGGCTAGTGTCAAAGACAGTAGTAGGATTTTTCTTACATGAACCAATATGATATTTCAATGACCCCGTACCATTTTTTTTCATATCACAATAAAATTCCTTTTGACAATAATTGTGACACCCCAAACCCAGCCTAGACGTTATGGCCGAATTTGGCGATGTCACATGATAGTGCTTTAGAAATCACAATGATGTAAAGACCATTTCTCCGTTTGTACCACTTCTCACTATCTTATCCATTTTCAAAATGTTATACTTTGCCGAAGCTTTTAAAATAGTTGTGATTTTGTGTGTATTTTGATAAAATGTTTGTATTGAAAACTCGAGTTTTCCAACTAATAGAAGTAAAACCATAAACGTTGCAAATCCCAAATTTAAACAAAATATGTAATGGCCATAATTACATTAAAATTTCCCAAATAAAAATTAAAACCATGATAAGTATAAACCATAAATCTATCGTGAGGCAGTAGCAGTGGTCACTGTCGAGTCCTTTCCTAAGACATGCCAGAACATAAATTTCTTAAAGCCTTCAGTTTCAACAAACTTGAAAGGTAATTCATCAATCACAATCATTTGTGCTAATCCTTTCCTACATGCTTCTTGATCAAATCTCCAAGTTGAAAGACGCCCTACCCCCATTCAGCTCCCTTTCTGGGTAAACTAGTTGTCCTTGGCTAGTGTCAAAGACATTAGTAGGATTTTTCTTACATGAACCAATATGATATTTCAATGACCCCGTACCATTTTTTTTCATATCACAATAAAATTCCTTTTGACAATAATTATGACACCCCAAACCCAGCCTAGATGTTATGGCCGAATTTGGCGATGTCACATGATACTGCTTTAGAAATCGCAATGATGTAAAGACCATTTCTCCGTTTGTACCACTTCTCATTATCTTATCCATTTTCAAAATGTTATACTTTGCCGAAGCTTTTAAAATAGTTGTGATTTTGTGTGTATTTTGATAAAATGTTTGTATTGAAAACTCGAGTTTTCCAACTAATAGAAGTAAAACCATAAACGTTGCAAATCCCAAATTTAAATAAAATATGTAATGGCCAAAATTACATTAAAATTTCCCAAATAAAAATTAAAACCATGATAAGTATAAACCATAAATCTATCGTGAGGCAGTAGCAGTGGTCACTGTCGAGTCCTTTTTCTGCACCGATCCATCTAACGTTGGGGATTACTTGGACAGATTAAACAGAAAAGGCTGAGTTTCGCAACTCAGTGTGTAATCCCCACATATATCAAATGTACAGAGTAAACACCAGAAATCAGAAATCACAGACTAGGCCGGAGCCCATTACAGAAACAGTGTGGGCCTTAGCTCACTTGGATGCAGAATCAGATATATATAATAGGGCCTTAGCCCAACCAGATACAGAATCAGAAATATATTAGGGCCTTAGCCAAACCAGATACAAAATGCATATCAGAATATTAGAATCCTACCCACCAGCCTCTACACACCATCTCCGTCCAGCCCTACACACCATGTGGGGATATAATCAACCCACCCATCCCTACACACCATCATACTTGTGCATCGAAATCACGGTACAAAAGGAATAATGCTGGTGAGTTGGCGGATAAATGAGCTTAAAGCCTTTCAGAAACTTCCTCTGAAATCTCATCAACCCTCCCCGATGCAATGCAACATACCAAATATGACATGCAACATGCAATTAACCGATCGTACATTTAATTCAGTACATATATCATGCTCAGTTAGACATTATATAATCAGATCACATAAATATAGGTTTAAGTAATGCTTACCGGCCCTACAGTAGGTCCAAAGTCATCATGGGCGACCCGTGCAACCTTACAAATCATTTCAAAAAAATGGGCTCACACACCTATGTGGCCTGCCCATATGGGCCCACACGTCCGTGTGGCCCACACAGCCCAAATTGGCCTTGGACGTGTGAATCACACGGCCTGGCCCAGAATTCCACACGCCCGTATGGGCGCACACGCTCGTGTGGCCCACACAACCTAATAGGTCAAGCCCGTGTGTCGCACTCGGCCTTGCCTGGCCATCACACGGCCTTGTCACTTGTGCATGACCTGGCTCGTCAATCACATAGCCATGTTGTGGCTCACGGCTTACCACACGACCTACCACATGGCCATGTGGCGTCGACATAATCATTTTTCAGCTTTTACTGATTCTCATTTTTTTTGTGTTTCTAGGTACACACCTATATCGTTTTTGACGCGTAAGCACTCCCGAGCCTTCAAGAACCTAATATTGACATTCTAGAGCCAAATTTTAGTGTTAAAACGAGTCTTAAATGAAACTAAACTGAGATATTAAACTCAAAACCTTCATCCTCCTTACCTTCACTTCAGTGATAGCCTATACACGCTGCTTCAATATTAACCGATACACTCCAGCCTTTAACCTTCTCCCATGAAATAGTAGACCAAGTCACCAAAAATCCATAAACCAAATTTACACTACAGTTATGAAAGACTTACCAACAATGCACGTAAGAGTAACGGAGAAGATGAAGACTAGAGGTCTGTAACAAAAATTAAAAAAGTAGATGGGGGCGGCAGCAAAAGAAAAGTGGCGTGAGAACAGAGTAGGGAGAAACCGAAAATTTGGTGTTTTTTGGAAAGAAAAGATTGATTAGAAAAGAAAAAAAACGTTAACTTCCAAAACCACATCCCTTAATTCTCTCTACCAAATCCCCACTACTCAGAATTCTATTGCCACTCACACTCCTCCCCATAATCGTGCAAAAATAAATCCAAAGCAGGGAATCAAATCAGGACCTCGTGCAATCAAACACTCCACTTAACCACCACACCAATAGACCCGTTCTGATATCATTTTACCAACAATAACTTAAAAGCCTACCGACCCCAATGAGAGCTTTATTCATAAAAATGACAAAATTTACCCTAGTTGTGACTTGAACTTGGGACCTCCCACACACACCCAGAACACACAACCACTGAAGTAGACAGACAATTGTGTCAATTAATTTCAAAAACTCACACAGATATTTTTGTGCTCCAAAACCACATAAGCCTGAATTAAAGAAATTTGGGGCATTACAATAATTACATTTAGCCTTACTAGCACCCTCACTATTAATAATTTTATTGAAGTGAGACCAAACTTCTGACTTTTGAGGAATGGCTTTATTTTTCCCAGTAGTCCCTTTTGTTTGGCTTGAAGCTCCAACTCTCGAATTTTCAGAAATAAGAGGTGTAACACTATCCTCAATAGATGTTGGTTCAGTGGACATTCTGCAAGAAAAAATTTATATAATAAATTAAAATATATTTATAATATTAAACATATTTTGATGTTGAGTTTTAGATAAATAAAGTACTGTTCATCTTTTGATGTTGAGTTCAACATACTATTACATATTTTGTTTGGCTTATTTTCCTTCATTTAATTTGGCTTGTTTATGCATAAAATCATACATAAATCAATTTTAATTGGATTAACACCATTTATAGATGAGTGTTAAATTTATGTGGGCGAGGAAAAAAAATCCCTTGAATCACATTCAAATTATATATAAAAAAGCATCTATTACATATAAAAAATCCCTTGAAATCATATTCAAATTATAGACAAGTGTTAAGAAAGTATGTTCTTTCCTTGCCTACTGGGCTAACAATCATCTATTATATATAAAAAAAGAAAAAGAATATAACAGTAAAACAAAATAAAAAAAGGAGACATTTCAAATTTAATATGATCATGGGATATGCAAGTATAGATTATAATATCCTTTTGATTAAAAATAATTATAATATACTATTTCAATGAAAATCATATTAAATTTAATATGATAATCGTATATGCAAGTATACTATAAATCTATACTTTCATACCCCATAATCATATTAAATTTGAAATGTCTCATTTTTTCTATTTTATTTTACTGTTATATTCTTTTTCTTCAATAAAAAGATTGTTAAGTTATATTGAAATGGTGTCGATTTAATTGTCGATGTAATCTTTTTACTGTTATGGTGCCAATTTAATTGTCGAAATGAGGAGTGAATGTTGTGGTGTTTTTTTTTGTTCAAATCTCCTTAAGATTTCATAAATAATAAATTATAAAACCAAAACCAAAACAAAAGTAATAGCAATATTAAGTTGTTAATCTACAAAACAGACAAGAGCACAAAACCCAATCCAAAATAAACAAACCCAAAAACAAAACAAAATTCATAAAGCGGAAACATTTAAACTAAGGAAGAAAAACATGAAACACCAAAAGTAGTGGTAGTGCTTGAAGAACAAATCATCATAAACTAGATTTTATGATGAACAAGAAACAAGAAACAAATTAACCAGAGTCACCATAAACCAGATTCATAAACCAGATGTCTTCTTGAAGAACAAATCATCATAAACTAATGTTCAAACTAATATCTTCTTGTTGATTTATCATAAAATAAATTTTCGAAAATCATCATCACAATAAGACATCAAAAAGATTAAAGAATAAAAAACATGAAACACCAAAAGCAGTAGGAGTGCTTGAAGAACAAATCATCATAAACCAGATTTTATGATAAAGAAGAAACAAGAAACAAATTAACCAGATTCATCATATACCAGATGTCTTATTGAAGAACAAATTAACCAGATGTCTTCTTGAAGAATAAACCAACATAAACCAGATTCATAAAGGGTCTTAGTGCTACTGTAACACTCCTCCTCTAGTCAGCAAATTAACTGACAGCCACTCCTTAGAAAATATCCCACCCTTGAAACTGTTGATACCAGTTCCCAAAATCAATAGCCTTCCATAAACCATCCCATTTACTATTTTTTCTTCTCCCCAGACCCTATCTCATCTTCTACTGTCAATCCGGTTCCCTCCTTTTCCACCCCCATTGTAACATCTCGAAATTGGGCCTAGTAGGATTGGGCCGATTGGGCCTTGGGCTTTAGGAAAAATTTGAGTATCATCTTGTTGCTTGTGTTAATTCAGGTATGATTTTATTATGTGCTTAATATAGTCTTGTGAAGGCTTGGAATTAATTGGTTTAGAATAATTTTTAGTATGGAGAATTTAGTGAAGTGGATCAAGTGATTATGATGCTTAAGTTAATTTAAGTGTTTAATGTTAGCATAAGTGAGCAAGTAGTAAAGTGGTGTTGGCGCATGAGTAATTGTATGAGGGAAGAGGTTTGAATCCCATGGATGGCATTAAGGTGACTTTTAATTTGTGTTGGTCAAATTTTACTTATGGTAAGGATGGACTTTGTTATTTTTGGATAGTAGGCTATAGGAAAAAGGCAAGTACTTATTTATGGTATGGTATCAAGGAATTATGGTATGATAAGGAGACAAAAGGCTTGAAATATGGAGTGTTGTTTTGGAAACTCTTCTATGGCCATTAGTCCATGTATTTGGACGGTTTCATGGACTAGGGGGTTGGCTTAATTTTGAAAGTGATTAGGAGGAAGATTGGGAGGAAATAAAGAGGGAAATATGGGATTTATGATGAGAATGTGAGTTGGCCGAATATGGGGCTTTGGAGGATGGCATTTTCGGTTTTGGTAATAGTAGGATAGGTGTGCCGAAATTCATAGTTGATAGTTTTGGTTTTTCTCTTTTTCTCCAAGTTTCGGTCAAGAGGGTTATAGGTAAGTCATTTGGGTATTTGGTGCATTAATGTGTGTTGCCAATATTTTTCTAACCTTCTCCTATTCATCTTTTCTTTCTTTCAACCCTAAATCCATACCTATTCTCTTGTGGTCGAATATCCTATTTTTTATTCAATATAAGTCATAGCCGAATTTTGTAAGTTCTCCTGTTCTCTTTTCTTTTCTTGAAACTTTAAAGCTAAAACACCATAGCTGAACCCTCTACATTCATCTTTCTTCTCTATTCATTTCACCATATTCAAAAGCCGAAACTTTGATCTAGTTTATTCTTGGCCGAATCTTCTAAGCTTTCAACTCTCCCCACTCTTGCGTTTACTCTCTTCACCAGTAAAGTGCCGAAACACCATCTTAACCTCGTTTCTATACCTATTTTTGTGTTAGCCGAATATCCCATTACCATTGGAAAGGTTTAGCCGAAACCTTTTTCTCTTATTTGGTCTCTTCAAGCAACGTGGTGGTAGCCTACATTAAGGAACATTAAAGGAGAAGCTTTCGGGATTTGTAGAGATCAAGGTAAGTCAAAGTGGTATTCGGCCAAAGGCCATGTTATGAGTATTTTAAGTGTTGACCGATTCTAATGTGGGTTGTTTAAGGAATTTCGACAGAGTTCATAATCAAGTGGCGTTTTCGGGATTTAATCGACTGTGCCAAATAGGTGTGTAGTTATTGCACTATTCTCTTGATTGTTTATGTGTCTATGTTGTTATATATGTGTGATATGATGTGAATGGTAGCCGAAATAAGGGCTAAGATGGTGGATACCCATGGTGGGTGATCGAATAATCAGGTCAGTACTTTATGGTATCAAATGATTATTGATGAATATGTGAAATGGTGATAAGCATGTGTTATATACTCTATTAAATGATATTTTGTCATGATATGCATGGGGCTTGGGACATGACTATCGAAGGAAAGGGTGTACATTATGTACGTGGTCTGATGTTAGCCTTATGCTACATTGGCGCTTGATGTTAGCTATGTGCTTCATCAAGGGAGGTGTTGGCTAGGTGCCACATCTCGGCGGTTGATAGCTGTGTGCATCACCGTGGACTGAGGATGACCTCGAGTCACCTCGTGGATATTGATATGTAGGATCACTTAGGTGATCGGTGGCTTAGCCACGGCCTTGGACAGCAAGTCTGCCAAGGTAAGATATGTGGGATCACTTAGGTGATCAGTGGATTAGCCACGGCCTTGGGCAGCAGGACTGCCAAGGTAGGTGTATTGGATGGACACTAGGTTGGGTTGGGCTTCATGTTGCATTTTTATGCATTTTACATGACTGATTATGTGGATCAATATGGATGCGGGCCAAGCCCATGTGTGGAGGCATGTGAAATAACTATGCACTGAGTCTGTGTGACTCACCCAATTTTTCTCAAACCTTACAGGTGATGCATAAAGCTTGGACCGGGTTGGAGTGGATACGAGGTGGCCCATGCAGAAGATATTTTATTTGTTTTACACATTTTATTTATGAAAGGTTATTTATTGTAATAAGGGCCACTTTAAGTATTTAAGGATTTTTATTATGTTTTAAGTTGGATTGTCGATTATATTATTATTTGAAAATGTTTTATTTTTAGCAACTTATGTTTTAAAAATCTATATTAAAGTTTTCAAGTCGGAAATTTTGTAACAACTTAATTTTATTTGAAATTTTAATTATACAATGTTCTAGTAAAGACAATAAATTTTTATGTTTTCACTCTAAGTCAAAATATTTTTCAAACATTTTCCACAGTGGCATTCTAAATTCGGCCGTGGCGTATGGGCCGGGTTTAGGGTGTTACACCCATAATCCATCATCAACAACCACCGACACACTTCCACTCAGGTAACTCTCCCTTTCATTTTTTAGGCAATCAATGGCTAAATTATGTGCTAAGATATTAGTACATCTTTTTATTGGGTCAAAATAACAGAGCAACCCAGGAGATATGTTCTTCTTAAGCAGACCTACAAACTTGACAACAACTACAGCATGAGAGGAAAAGCCTACCTCAACTCTCCGGTGATGGTGACCTGGTAGACACCGGACGGTGTGATTAGTGGACGCTGGATGGTTCATGAAGGTGATTGGCAGTGACAATAGAGAGATTTTGGGAGATTTCAAATTAGGAATTTTGAATTTTGAGGGTTTGGGTCTTATTAGGGATTTATTATTTCTGTTGTGTTTTTTAGTTTTAGACTTTTAGTTTTAGGATTTTAGTTTTATTTATTTTTTATGATTGGATTGGGTTGGGTACTTAGGTCTATATATATTAGATTGAGTTTATATAAGATTGGACCTGGGTGGATAGTGGGCTATTATATACTATAATTTTATATATTAAATTTTTCGATTAAACCAAAAAAATTTGGTTAATCGATCGGTTTCGAACAGAATTAATCGTTACTCAAAACCCAAAAAATTATTAATCGACCCCGACCAAATTAATTCGGTTAACCGACCAGATAACCGAATTCGATCGTTAATCAAATTTTTCAGGTTTATCTTAATTTTGTACACTCCTAATTAGAATATTTGTGAGATGCAACATGGTTGGTTATAAGTTAGATACGCAATTTATGTTGTGAGGGCTTGTAATATAGTTTGAATGAACCTAGTTTGCGTGTGTTTCTTTGATAGAATCATGTCTCTCTAATTTTTAATGTTATTGATAAATTTAATCCTAGGTAATTCTTTTTAAGGTTGTTTGTTAATAAGTAAATAATTAACATGTTTCATCTTGATTATCTGAAGGTAATAAGAGTTTAGTTGCTAGATGCTTCATCAAACTATAACCAATTTATTAAAGAGTATTGAGATATATGTTTGCATCAATGATAAAATCAATCATTACTGAGATTTTGTATTTTGATTAGACTCTCATCATGTTGATTTATTATATTTTATTCCTGTTTAATGTTTTTGCCATTTGAACATTAATTTTAATTTTTAGTTTCAAAACATCTCTTTTATTTTATTGAAGGAATATAATTTTTATCAATATTACTGGATACATCCTGCATTGTACTCATTATATCTACAAAATTTTATATTTTTGATGGTGGTCTGAAAGCTTTAATATTTATATAATGAATGACCAAGCCTAGAAACTAACTATCACCATGATTGAGGCAAGCGCACCTATCGAACAGTAGTATAGCTTAGTGGCAAGACCGGAATATCGAACCCCAAGGAACCAAAAGTGCTAGTATTAACTTTCTTTTTATTATCTAGCCTAAAATAAAGGAGATTGATATTTATCTAACTAGTTACTAAACTAAGGATGCTAAGACACAGAGGACGAATTGGGAAAACACTTATGAGAAAATCAGTTGATTAAGATAATACCTGACGAAGAATCCACCTGGACTTCACTTGCTATTTAACTCTGAACCAAACGATTTATTCACTTGACTTTATCCATAGGATTCCTTAATTTATATTATTATCTCTCTCGAGACTAATAACGTCTAACCTTAGGTTGATTAATTGAAATCTCTTTCTAATTAAAACCCCTAGTGTTGCATTAACTTGATCTATGGACTCCCATATTATGTTTGACCCTAATCCGGAAGATTTTCGTCGTCCTATCTCTAGGAGTACGATCAACTCCTCTTAATTATGCTAGATCTACTCTTAAACAGAGACTTTTGCTCCTCTGAATAAGCACATCAATACTTGAATCAATATCCTAAAATATTAAAGCAAGAATTAAGAGCACATAACTAAGAACAAATCAAGTATTTATCATACAGTTCAGAAAACAATAACAAGATCCATCTTAGGTTTCATCCCCCTCAGGTATTTGAGAGGTTTAGTTCATACTTGTAAAAGAATACATCTCAGAAGAAATTAAATAACAAAACATAAAGAAAACCCCTAAAACCCCCTGAAAGAAATTGAAGGGAAGATCCTCAGTCTTGAGCATGATTTCGGCTTCTGAGATGGATCAACTGGCTTTCTTGGAGTAATCCCTTGTATTCAACCCTCTCTGGCTTCGCTCCCGTAAAAAATCCCTGACAGAGGCCTTCTGTCGAACTCTTCTTTTAGGTTTCCCTCTAGGGTGTTTATATAGGCTTTCGGGATGCTTTACTTGGCCCACAAGTATCCTATTCTGAGTGGAATTAAAACGGGTCACGGTAGGGACACGCTCGTGTGACACGCTTATTTTAATCGAGCCTAGGGTCGTGTTCGAGTCTGCTAAAGTGGCACGGCCGTGTGGTGAATTCCAGGCCGTGTTGATTTCTTACTTTGGCCCATTTTCTCTATTTTTGGCCCGTTTCTCGTTCTTTCCATCCTCCTATGCTCTCCTAAGTATAAAACATGAAATTAAAAGGTTAGGAGCATCAAATTTCACAATTCAAGGGATAAATCATCCAAAAGTATGCCAAATGTGGGATTAAAATATGTATATATTATGGTTTGTCAAATACCCCCACTCTTAAGCATTTGCTTGTCCTCAAGCAAAATTCTCAACTCACAATTAGAAATTGTAATGGCCTAAATTCAAGATTATCGGAATAATGGTTTCGCAACCATAAATCCGATTTAAATAGAAATTTATTTCAATATGTTTGCATGAGTCTTTATATGATAGGAAATATTTTTATAAATATTTATAAAATGTTAGTAATGTGGTATTAAACTTTCGTTAGAAAATTTTAACGTTTGGGTAGGTAATTAAATGAAAAGGACTAAATTGAAATGAAAGTAAAAGTTTAATTATAGATTAAAAGAAAGTATAAAGGACCAAAATGGCAATTAAGCCATTTTGTCTAGATTGAGGCGGTTAATTGAAGAAAAATCTGAGATTTTTAGTTTATTATTATATTATTATATTATATATATATATATATATATAAAGAAAGGAGAAAAGAAACAAAAGGGATAAAACAAAGGAAGAAACAGAGAGCAAACGTGAAGGGAGAAAGAAGAAGAGAAAAGAAAGAAAAAAAAAGGATAATATAGTTTTTAAAGCTTGGAGTTTAATTTGGTAAGTTAATTTAGTCCTTTTCTTTTAATTTTGATGCTTTATAAGTTTTAGAGCAAAGTTTTGATGAATTTAAGTTGAAATTTATGAAGTTTCAGAGTTTTTGAATATAGCATATGATGAATAAAATGATGAATTAGTGGTTTAATTGAAAGAATTTGAAGTTAGAATTGGGTAAAGGATTTAATTGTAAAATAAGCTATAACAAAACTGTTTTGGACAGCAGCAGTAGAGTAAATTTGAAAAATCACTAAAAATCGTAGAAGTGGAATTAGAAGTTTAATGAGATATGAAATTAAAGCTTATTGAGTCTATTTTCATATGAAAGAAACATAGAAAGCAAAGGAATTCTGTAATTTGAGATATTTATATTTTTGTAAGACTGGTTCAGAGGGATTTCGGGATCCCCTGTTCTGACTTTGAAAAATCATAAAACATTTGAGAAAAATAATTAGGGGCTTAACTTTATATGTTTAGAATCCTGAATGAGTCTATTTTCAAATGAAATAAATAATAAGGTCATATGAATTCTGTACAAAGAGTAATTTGATTCGTAGTGAAGAGAGGTCAGAACAGTCAAACAGTAAAACAGGGGAAACTTTAAGAATAATCTAGTATTGATTGGCCATACCAAAAATTCTGAAAATTTTATGGGAAGAAGATATGTGAGTCTAGTTTCAGGGAAAATTAACGGTTCTTCATTTGGAGCTCTGTAGCTCGAGAAATAAATAATTTATTGACTGTGACTCAAGTAGACAGCTTTGAATAAGCTAAAAATAATAATAGAATTATAGAAAATGCTACATGTGAACATGAAATGTATTGAATTGATGATTGACTTTATTTATTTAGATCTGGAAAACTCAAATACAAAGCTAGATCGAGGAAAGGAAAAAGTCCCGGATTAGTAGATTTTATAAACGAACTAGTATCGAGGTAAGTTCATGTAACTTGAATTATATTCTTAAATGCTTGAAATGTATGTTATTGATGTGAATATAATTCGAATGTTCATTGTATGAAAATTGATGAAATATTGATATATTTTATAAAAAGGGGAAGAAATCCCGGTTGAATGAAAGGAATTCGATGGATTTCTGTAAAGGAATTGACGGTAAAAAGGATCTAGCCCGGACGGGTGATCCTATCCTGATATAGCCCTCCCGAAGAATATGTGGAAAATGGATTTGCTTGGGACGGGTAATCCGAATTAGGGTGCAATTTAGCTTCGACTGTAATTCGGATCCAAGCTCATTAGAGTAATTGTCGTTGCAGGGGATTTAGCCTGGTGGTAATCCCGACAATACTCTATGGGTTTATATTACTGGATTTAGCTCGATCGTAATCCATTTGTAAAGATGAGGTTCAAGTGGAGTGTGCTCTCTGAAATGAAAATATGCGCACATGAATATGATTTGACGGACCCGGATTTGTACACTAAAGTGTACCTCTGAAAATCCATCGAAATTCCGAGTAATTCAATGGGATAAATATAAAAAAATATGGAAATTATGGTATTGATGAGCTCATCAATCATAATATATATTATTGATACATGGAAATTATTGGACTGACTTGAACCTTGAGCTTGTAAATGTTAGGGTAATAATGCATTGAATGAGTATATGAATGTTTATCACTTGTATTGAAATTACTAGGTAAGTATAATTCTTGTTACATGGGCTTACTAAGCACAAAGTGCTTACTCTGTTTTCCTTTCCCTTGTTTTGTAGTGTTAAGAGTTCGGAGGTCGGATCGGTGGGAGACTCATCACACTATCAATCCCAATATTTCGGTATTTAAAGAAACTTTAGTTTGGTAATGAATGGCATTTATAAGCTAATAAAATAAATGTTAATATGAAATGAATATAAGGTTAGCCACTGATATGGCTTACGTGTTGAAGTTATTTTATAAATATGCATGAATTTTATTTTGAAAATATGTTGAATTAGAATGGTTTCGGTTTCAAACAAAAAATTGTAAACTCTGGTAATGCCTCGTATCTTATTCTGACAACGAATACAGGTAGGGGGTGTTACATTTGTTGGTATCAGAGCTAAGGTTTAGCCGGTTCTAGGAACGACATAGTGAATACGGATTAGCTATACATGCCATTTAAATTATTTTTTTGATAGTGTGATATCTACTGACCATTTAAATTGTGTTTTCCTTATAGTAATGTCATCCGACCGAGCTCAATCTGAGGAAGTGGGAGTCATGCTCTCGCTTCAATACAAAGAGAAGAAACTAGCAGAGAAGGCCCAGATAGAGGGTCAAGGGAGGAGGCAAAAATAGCCTTCTTTCAAATGATGAATGAATGGTTTACCCAATATATAAGAACTAACCCTACAAGGCAAAGCAAACTCAAGCTCCCCTCCTGTTCCTCCACTGGTTCAGAGATTCCACAGGGGTATAGGTATCGAATCTGTCGAGAAAAGGAAAAGCTCGGTCGATAAAATCCGAAAATATGGGTCAAGAATTTTGAGCAAAGCAGATTGATGATGATCCCGAAAGAGATGAATTTTGGTTAGAAAATACTACTCGGGTTTTGGAGGAATTATCTTGCACGCTTGAGGAAGAATGTTTGAAATGTCTTTGTTTCATCGCTAAAAGACATGACTTATCATTGGTGGAATACTAAAGCTTCATTGTTCGAAAGAAGAAATTACATGGGAATTCTTCCGCATCGAGTTCAAAAAGAGATATATCGATCGAGAGATTCCTTGATCGTAAAAGAAAAGAATTTCTTGAAATTGAAACAGGCAATAGATCAAGATTCGAGTATGAAAGAGAATTTGTTCGGTTGAGTAAATATGCTCGAGAATGGGTACAGCCGGAGGCTGAAATGTGCAAACGATTCGAAGAAGGGTTGAATGAAGAAATTAAGCTCATTGTTGGAATTCTTGAAATTCGAGAGTTTGCTACACTAGCGAACGAGCTTATAAAGCGTAAGAATGGAGCAAAGAAAAGAACAGCAGTGAGAGGAAGCTCGAATTATTAGTAAAAGACCAATGAGAAAATCTCGGTTTTACGCTCCAAAGAAATTGAAGAAGTACCAGGATCGTTCTACCTCAATCACTTTGGGTATTCGGATAGAGTGCGAGGTTCACAACGCACTAATTCAAGACCTTCCACTCCATCAGTGACCAGTGTTGGCAGTGTTGGTACCCCTAAGCCGAGATGCCAGTATTGTAATAAAGCTCATTTTGGTGAATGTCGATTTAAGAGTGGGGCTTGTTACCGATGTGGTTCTTTTGACCATTTCCTCAGAGATTGTCCAGAAAGAAGTGAAAAAGAAGTTGAATATATATCGAAGCCAAGTAATCCATCTTTGAGGGTAGACCATCTCGACCATCCAAGAATGTCGGTGGTAGCCGAGGAGCTACAAAAGATACCGCAAGTAGGCACGAGACACGAGCGCCTCCTAGAACATATGTCATGCGTGCATCGAGAAGATGCCTCAAGACCGATGTTATTACTGGTACATTTTCTTTACTTGAAACTGATATTACTGCATTAATTGATCCCGGTTCTACGCATTCATATATATGTGTAAAACTTGCATGCGTTAAAGATTTATCTGTTGAACCTACTGAATTTGTGGTTAAAGTCTCGAACCCCTTTGGCCAATCTATTTTGGTGGATAAAATTTGTAAAAATTGTCCACTGATGGTAAGAGGTTATTGTTTCCTGGCTGATTTGATGTTACTGCCATTTGATGAGTTTGATGTGATATTGGGCATGGATTGGTTAACTCAGCATGATGCAGTAGTAAACTGTAAACAGAAATATATTGTGTTGAAGTGTCAGAATGGTGAATTACTTCGGGTTAAATCCGATCGAGATTGAGGATTATCGATGTGATTTCGATTATTCTTGCGCTCAGGTATGTCAAAAAGGGTATGATGCTTTTCTTGCTTATGTATTAGATACCAAGGTATCTGAGTCGAAGATTCAAGCAGTGCCAGTGGTATGCGAATTTTCTGATGTGTTTCCAGAAGAGTTACCAGGGTTGCCACCAGAAAGAGAAGTGGAATTTTCTATAGATTTGATTCCGGGAACTACTCCGATTTCCATAGCTCCGTACCGAATGGCTCCTACAGAATTAAGGGAATTAAAGACATAGTTACAGGAACTTGTTGATAGAGGTTTTGTCCGACCGAGTCATTCACCTTGGGGTGCTCTGGTTCTATTTGTGAAAAAGAAAGATGGGTCTTTGAGATTGTGTATTGACTATCGACAACTCAATAAGGTAACTATAAAGAATAAGTATCCGTTGCCCCGGATTGATGATTTGTTTGATCAGTTGAAAGGTGCTACTATATTTTCAAAGATTGATCTCCGATCGGGCTACTATCAGTTACGAGTAAAGGAGTCAGATGTGCCAAAAACACTTTTAGAACCAGGGTACGGGCATTATGAGTTTCTGGTTATGCCGTTTGGGTTGACTAATGCACTGCAGTATTTAAGGATCGATGAATCGAATATTCGCACCGCATTTAGACGCATTTGTGGTAGTATTCATTGATGATATTTTGGTTTATTCTCGAGATGAAGAAGAACATACTGAACATTTGAGAATTGTGTTGCAAGTTCTGCGAGAGAAACAGATTATATGCTAAATTCGAAGTAAATGTGAATTTTGGCTTCGAGAAGTGGGTTTTCTTGGACATATTGTATCATTGAAGGCATCGGGGTAGATCCAAGTAAAATCTCAGCTATTGTCAATTGGAGTCCACCAAGATCAGATTCGAAGTTAGAAGTTTCTTGGGTTTAGCGAGTTATTATCGGAGATTTGTACAAGGATTCTCTATGATAGCTTCTCCGATGACTCGATTATTGCGAGAAAGATGTAAAGTTCGAGTGGGTGATGAATGTCACAGAGTTTCAACCGATTAAAAGATCTATTAACGAAAGCACGGTATTAGTGCAAAACTGAACCGGGTAAGGAATTTGTTATTTACTGGTGATGCCTCAATAAATGGTTTAGGTTGTGTCTTGATGCAAGAAGGTAAAGTAATAGCCTATGCTTCAAGACAACTTAAACCACATGAAAGAAATTATCCGGTACATGATCTTGAGTTAATCTGCTATTGTTTTTGCATTGAAGATATGGCGGCATTACTTGTACGGTGAGAAATGTCATATTTATACCGATCATAAAAGCTTGAAGTATTTGATGACACGAAAGATCTCGAATTTAAGGCAGTAGCAGTGGCTTGAATTGATAAAAGACTATGATTTGATTATTGATTATCATCCAGGTAAGGCTAATGTTGTGGCTGATGCTTTGAGTCGAAAATCTCTGTTTGCTTTACGAGTTATGAATACCCGATTGTCTTTGGTTGATGATGGTTCAATCTTAGCTGAATTGAGAGCTAAACCGACATTTTTACAGCAAATATGTGAAGCTCAGAAGAATGATGAGAAGTTACAGTTAAACGGGCACAATGTGAGTCAGGTACCGATTCTGAATTTCAAGTTGGGGTTGGTGATTGTTTATTATTCAGAGGTAGGGTATGTGTACCCAAGAATTCAGAGCTCGTACAGAAGATTTTACACGAGGCTCACAGTGGTACTATGTCTGTACATCCGGGAAGTAATAAAATGTATAATGATTTGAAGAAGATGTAATTGGTGGCGGGAATGAAACGTGATATTTCTGAGTTTGTATCAAGATGTTTGATATGTCAACAGGTTAAAGCAGAACATCAGGTACCTTCGGGGTTACTTCAGCCAATTACTATACCGGAATGGAAATGGGAAAGAATCACTATGGATTTTGTATCGGGGTTACCGTTGTCTCCGAGGAAAAAAGATGCTATTTGGGTGATTGTTGACCGATTGACAAAGTCAGCACACTTTATTTCGGTACGTATGGATTATTCTTTAGATAAATTGGCTGAATTGTACATATCTGAGATTGTCAGGTTACATGGAGTGCCTATCTCCATTATATCAGATAGAGATCCCCGATTTACGTCTCGTTTTCGGGATAAATTGCAAGAAGCTTTGGGTACTCGGTTGTATTTTGAAGATCGCATTTCATCCTCAGACAGATGGCCAATCTGAGCGTGTAATTCAAGTGTTGGAAGATATGCTCCGATGTTGTACACTAGAGTTTAAAGGTAATTGGGAGAGGTATTTACCTTTGATTGAATTTGCTTACAATAATGATTATCATCCAAAGATTAAAATGGCTCCATATGAAGCTTTGTATGGTAGAAAATATAGAACACCATTGTATTGGACATGAGCTCGGTGAAAAGAAGATACATGGGGTTGATTTAATCCGGGAAATGAGAAGAAAAAGTGAAGGTTATTCGGGATAGTTTAAAAGCGACTTCCGATCGCCAAAAATCATATGCCGATCTTAAACGAAAAGAGATTGAATTTTGTGTCGGTGACAAGGTATTTCGAAAGTGTCTCCTTGGAAGAAAGTTCTCGGTTCGGTCGAAAAGGTAAATTGAGTCCAAGATTTATCGGGCCATATGAGATCATAGAAAGAATTAGACCGGTCGCTTATCGGTTGGCATTACCACGAACTTGATAGAATCCATAATGTTTTTCATGTGTCTATGCTACGACGATATCGGTCGAGATCCTTCACATGTTATTTCTCTAAATGTAGTGGAGATTCAACCGGATATGAGTTAAAGTGAAGAACCGATCAAGATATGGCACGGGAAACAAAGGAGCTTAGAAATAAAAAAATAAACTTGGTGAAGGTATTATGGCAAAAACACGGGATCGAGGAAGCGACATGGGAACCGGAGGAGGCAATAAGGAAACAATATCCAAACCTCTTTTTATGGTAAGATTTTCGAGGACGAAAATCCTTAAAAGGGGGAGAGTTGTAATGGCCTAAATTCAAGATTATCGGAATAATGGTTTCGCAACCATAAATCCGATTTAAATAGAAATTTATTTCAATATGTTTGCATGAGTCTTTATATGATAGGAAATATTTTTATAAATATTTATAAAATGTTAGTAATGTGGTATTAAACTTTCGTTAGAAAATTTTAACGTTTGGGTAGGTAATTAAATGAAAAGGACTAAATTGAAATGAAAGTAAAAGTTTAATTATAGATTAAAAGAAAGTATAAAGGACCAAAATGGCAATTAAGCCATTTTGTCTAGATTGAATGGTTAATTGAAGAAAAATCTGAGATTTTTAGTTTATTATTATATTATTATATTATTATATTATTATATTATATATATATATATATAAAGAAAGGAGAAAAGAAACAAAAGGGATAAAAACAAAGGAAGAAACAGAGAGCAAACGTGAAGGGAGAAAGAAGAAGAGAAAAGAAAGAAAAAAAAGGATAATATAGTTTTTAAAGCTTGGAGTTTAATTTGGTAAGTTAATTTAGTCCTTTTCTTTTAATTTTGATGCTTTATAAGTTTTAGAACAAAGTTTTGATGAATTTAAGTTGAAATTTTTGAAGTTTCAGAGTTTTTGAATATAGCATATGATGAATAAAATGATGAATTAGTGGTTTAATTGAAAGAATTTGAAGTTAGAATTGGGTAAAGGATTTAATTGTAAAATAAGCTATAACAAAACTGTTTTGGACAGCAGCAGTAGAGTAAATTTGAAAAATCACTAAAAATCGTAGAAGTGGAATTAGAAGTTTAATGAGATATGAAATTAAAGCTTATTGAGTCTATTTTCATATGAAAGAAACATAGAAAGCAAAGGAATTCTGTAATTTGAGATATTTATATTTTTGTAAGACTGGTTCAGAGGGATTTCGGGATCCCCTGTTCTGACTTTGAAAAATCATAAAACATCTGAGAAAAATAATTAGGGGCTTAACTTTATATGTTTAGAATTCTGAATGAGTCTATTTTCAAATGAAATAAATAATAAGGTCATATGAATTCTGTACAAAGAGTAATTTGATTCGAAGTGAAGAGAGGTCAGAACAGTCAAACAGTAAAACAGGGGAAACTTTAAGAATAATCTGGTATTGATTGGCCATACCAAAAATTCTGAAAATTTTATGGGAAGAAGATATGTGAGTCTAGTTTCAGGGAAAATTAACGGTTCTTCATTTGGAGCTCTGTAGCTCGAGAAATAAATAATTTAGTGACTGTGACTCAAGTAGACAGCTTTGAATAAGCTAAAAATAATAATAGAATTATAGAAAATGCTACATGTGAACATGAAATGTATTGAATTGATGATTGACTTTATTTTATTTAGATCCGGAAAACTCAAATACAAAGCTAGATCGAGGAAAGGAAAAAGTCCCGGATTAGTAGATTTTATAAACGAACTAGTATCGAGGTAAGTTCATGTAACTTGAATTATATTCTTAAATGCTTGAAATGTATGTTATTGATGTGAATATAATTCGAATGTTCATTGTATGAAAATTGATGAAATATTGATATATTTTATAAAAGGGAAGAAATCGGTTGAATGAAAGGAATTCGATGGATTTTGTAAAGGAATTGACGGTAAAAGGATCTAGCCCGGACGGGTGATCCTATCCGATATAGCCCTCAGAAGAATATGTGGAAAATGGATTTAGCCCGGACGGGTAATCCGAATTAAGTCAATTTAGCTCGGTGGTAATTCAGATCCAAGCTCATTAGAGTAATTGTCGTTGCGAGAGGATTTAGCTTGGGTCGTAATCCCGACAATACTCTATGAGTTTATATTACTGAGGATTTAGCTCGGATGGTAATCCATTTGTAAAGATGAGGTTCGCGGAGTGTGCTCTGAAATGAAAATGTGCGCACATGAATATGATTTGTGGACCGATTTGTACACTAAAGTGTACCTCTGAAAATCCATCGAAATTCGAAAGTAATTCAATGGGATAAATATAAAAAAATATGGAAATTATGGTATTGATGAGCTCATCAATCATAATATATATTATTGATACATGGAAATTATTGGACTGACTTGAACCTTGAGCTTGTAAATGTTAGGGTAATAATGCATTGAATGAGTATATGAATGTTTATCGCTTGTATTGAAATTACTAGGTAAGTATAATTCTTGTTACATGGGCTTACTAAGCACAAAGTGCTTACTCTGTTTTCCTTTCCCTTGTTTTGTAGTGTTAAGAGTTCGGAGGTCGGATCGGTGGGAGACTCATCACACTATCAACCCCAATATTTCGGTATTTAAAGAAACTTTAGTTTGGTAATGAATGGCATGTATAAGCTAATAAAATAAATGTTAATATGAAATGAATATAAGGTTAGCCACTGATATGGCTTATGTGTTGAAGTTATTTTATAAATATGCATGAATTTTATTTTGAAAATATGTTGAATTAGAATGGTTTCGTTTTCAAAAAAAAAAATTGTAAACTCTGGTAATGCCTCGTACCTTATTCTGACAACGAATACAGGTAGGGGGTGTTACAGAAATAACTTCCCTTGATTCATAATTCTCGTCAACAATGTCTTCTCATAATTCATAGATAATTTATACATGGATAATTTAACTCAAAGAGTCGTAAAGATATAAACAGTCTAAGTCACAAATTTTTGTAGCACGAAAACATAGGTGTTTCCCCTTATCTAAATAAGCACTTTTGATTCAAAACTGACAAGGATTGACATCCTCACTAAGGATTCACTCAAATCACTCAAAGTGTTTAAAGTTCAAGAATAGCACTCATAAGTCAAACATGAAAAGTTAATCCCATAGGCTTGCATGAAAATCAAATCTCCACCACTATAAAATGAGATGATACACAAATCAAAAGGTCTTTAAAAGGGTTGTAATGGGGCTTATGTTAAAGGTGTGGATAGAGGCTGAATTAGAGGGTTAGAATCAAGATTGAATTGACAATTTACCTAACTAGAAAAATGAACTAATCCTGAATAATTACATCAATTGAAAACTTATAACACTAATAACACGAGCTTCTTCTTAGAATGTGGAATTAATTGCTTAAGCTCAAAAAACATAAAACTAATAATGAATAACTTTCCAACATTTTTTTAAGAATAAGTATTTACAATAATTAAAAAGAACTTTAACAACTGAAATATAGAACATAGTTAGGCATCTGCTCAAAATCAAATCTCGACAAAAAGGGAGTCAAGAAAATGGGACGAACAAGTTAATAACGGGGTTTCGGGTTAATATTAGCGGTAAATCAAGAAATGGTTGATTAGGCTCAAAAAGGGGTTCACTAGGGGTTAATTACGAAGGTAGGCTTTTTATGGAGTAAGTGGGTTAAATCCTAAGTGCCTTTATCATCTCTGTATATCAAATCAAAGGTGTGGTCTCGACATGTATAATAGAAGCAAGTTCTAGAATAACAAATCAATATCGACACACTCATAATCAAAAAAGTGCGCAAGAAAAATATATGCTCTAAAAGGCTCAAAGTCTCACAAAAAATATGGTTTTTGATGTCAACTTTACAAATTTCATACTTCAAAGTAATATTTAAATTTAGGTCAACAACCTAGCAAATTTTTAATTTTGAAAATAGACTTATCATGCTTGATTCTCTAATGTCTTAAATTTTAAATCGTCAATGCACAATTATCTATGACTTAATCCAAGACATATCAATGAAAATCATAAGTCAATAGAAGTTTCATTCTAATAGTAAAATGAGGAAATTGCTTAAGAGCAAGGCATAATTCTGGGATTTTCAAATAAAACTATAGTTAATCCCCCACACTTAATATGTACATTGTCCTCAATGTACAAAGATAGATAAATTGACAATATAATGAGAAAATCAAAAGATAGGAAGAGAAGTGAAACTTCTTAAAGTTTGGATGGAGTCAAAGAAAAGAAATGAGAAAAATTCGGGCCGAGTTGGAGGATGAGGCTCTGGTGGTGTGGTCGTTTGTTAACAGCCCGTTGAACCTAAATTAAGAAAATCAAAATATAATCATATAAATTAAATATAAAAGAGATAAAAAAATAATGAAAAGAAAAAGAAAAACTAAATGGACTCAAAAGTCCCCACGCCCGTGTGCCATGGGCATGTTAGGTCACACAGTCGTATCGCACGTATAGTGATCATCATGCCCATGTTGATAAATCAGTGTCGACCACGGCTGTATTGCACGGTCGTGGCATTTTGTCGCCGCTCGTGGTTTGTATATTTTTCGTCCTTGGTTCGTAAGATCTCTACCACACCGGTGTGTAAATCTGTGTTGTCTACACGGCCAATGCCACGCCCGTGTGCAAGGCTGTGTGGTAGGAAACCTGCACTTCGTTAATTTGGTTAGTTTTTAGTTAGGTGCTAAAAGTAAAAATAAAAATAAAAATATGAAAATTAATGGGGTTAGTGTTCAGGTTGCCTCCCGAGAAGCGCTTGTTTAAAGTCTTAAGCTAGACTTACCTCTCATTCGCGTATTCATGGTGGTTTGAGGAGTTGAAACTCCTCTCCCCTGCCACCAGTCCTATGATTCTTATATAGTTTGAGTCGAGTAGTGTTTACCTTAAAAGTTCCAAACTTGGGATTAGTTACCTCGATTGTTCCATATAGGAAGATATTCAGCACTTCAAAAGGAATCTCTTCGTTTGTATTCAGGTCTGAAGTGGAGATTCGAGGGCCTGTCTTATCTAACAATACCTGATCCCCGATCTGAAATTGGTTTGGCTCATGGAGTGGTTTTGGTTCTGCTTCGTGTGTTCCTAGTTTCTCCTTGAAATGTGTCTTCCGTAGGTCTAGCTCATCGATCTGAGTTGTCGTTCCTCGTGAGTTATTTCTTTGTTGGCACAAGGTTTAGGATGTGGCTCAGCTATGTAGTTTTGTGATGTTTCCTGTAAAGAAGGTGGAACCAAATGGTCATTAGTAGATCTAATGTTTTCACCTTGATTACTCGATGTCCTAGCCGAGTCAAGAGCTTGAAGAGTAATCGTTTCGTCACCTACACTATGTATGAGTTCACCTGTACCAACATCAATTTTAGTCCTAGAAGTTGCTAAAAAGGGTCTTTCTAAAATTAAAGGAATATTGTTATCCTCATCCATGCCTAAAACAACAAAGTCTACTGGGAATATGAATTTGTCAATTTTTACTAGTACATCTTCTATTATACCCCTAGGAATTCTAATATTTTGATCAACTAATTGAATGCTCATCCTAGTTTGTTTGGGTTTCCCGAGACCTAGCTGTTTAAACATTTTGTAAGGCATAACATTGATGCTTGCCCCTAAATCAGCTAAAGCATTATTAACAAATAAACTACCAATTAAACATGAAATTGTAAAACTCCCTGGATCTTTTAATTTTTGTGGTAGTTTATTTTGCAAAATTGCTGAGCACACTGCATTTAGCTCCGCATGCGACATATCGTCTAACCTCCGTTTGTTTGTCAATTGCTCTTTTAAAAATTTTCTTAAATCTGGCATCTGTGAAAAAGCTTCAAGAAATGGTAAGTTAATATGTAATTTTCTTAGAAGTTTAAGAAATTTACAGAATTGTTCATCTGTGTGGTCTTTCTTCATCGCATTGGGGTATGGCACATGAGGTTGGTACTCTATAATTACCGGTTTTGGTTTGTCATGGCTTACCTCAACCTTACGTTCCTTTACCATATTCTCTTGCCTCAATTTTGGTTCATCTAACCCTTAACTATCATGAGCGGTTATGGCTTGAAGTTGCTCCTTTGGGTTAGTTTCAGTGTTACTTGGCAAGCTACCTTGTGGTCGTTCTGAGATCATCTTAGCAAGCTATCCTAATTGGTTCTCTGTAACATCCTGAAATTCAGAATTTATGTTTGTGCATTATATCTTGTGATAGATTAGTTAAAAATATTAATTGTGTAGGTTTTAAGGTTCTAAGAAGGCTCGAGGTTGAGTTGGGCCTTAGTAAAATTTTTGTGTTTAAGCTCTTAAGGGGGAGAAGGTAAGTGGCATCAATGCTTATGGAAATGAGTGAGTAAATTGCTAGCATAAATGAGCATATGGTAAAGAGGATGTGGCGACACATGAAGGGCTTTAGGGGAAGAGGTTCGAATCCCACTTGGTGAAAATTTTGATTATTATTTTTTTTGTTTTGTGCTATTCATCCATAGTGTCGGCCAAGGCTTCAATTATGGTAAGGAAGACTTTTTCTTTTAAGAAAGATGGCTAAGGAAATAAGGAAAGGATGAGAGGAAGGAAAGAAGGAAAAAGAAAATGAAAGAATAAGGAACATGTTGGCTTAAAGTGTGGAAGATGTTTTGGAAAGAATTATGGTCAACATTCTTCCTTTAGGCAAAGTGATGCACGGTTTTGGTTAGGGAATAGTGAGAGCTGAATTTCTCTTTTCTCTTTGGTCATTTTGGCAAAATCTTGGTGCATGAGAGGTTATTTTTCTCCTTAGCATTTTGGTGACCTTTTTTTTTTCCAATTTCTTCCCTCTTTGCCAAAAACTCCAAAGCCAAAAGTGAGCATTTTTTTTTCTTTGTTTTGACTGAAACCTCAATGCATTTTGGTCATTCTTTCTTTGATAGCCGAAACACCTAGCCTAATTATTCATCTTACTTCTTTGTTTTGCCGCAACACTCAATCCACTATTGTTCATTTTTCTTTTATTAGCCGAAACTAACAAAGCACTCCTCCTTCATCTTTTCTTTTCTTTTTATCATTTCATCAACCTTTTTTCTATTCAAAAGCCGAATATTGATCATCTTCTCCATCTTACAAGTTGGACTTTTTTTTCTTGATTAAATTGGTGTAATAATGGGAAGGCTGTATTTGTTACCTTTGATTCATCTGTAGCCATAAGCACAATCAGTGGGAATCGATTTTATAATCATTAAGGGACTAAATCGCTCGATCTATCCATTTGTTGATTCTACGGAAATAGTGGTAAGCCGAACCCTTTTTCCTTAGACAATTGATATATATTGTAATATCATTTTGATTAAGACTTTTTCCAATGGAGGCAAGGGGTACCGAATCGAAAGGAAAAGCGATTGGAGAACTCAAAAGGAGTGGATTTGCGATTCCTACTCCTAAGTTCAAACGAGGAGCGATATCGACGATTCGAGATTTTTCACCGGGTTGTGTACCATCATCCGGTGAGAATCGACAAATCATGGTCGCTCACGATTTTGAGAGTAAGTATTTTAGATCGTTGATTTAGATTTGGATTAAGAACAATCCCTTACGTTGTTAATCGAGTATTATGTTGTCTTAGGTACCGACGATCAAGACGGTTTAATCCTTACCGTAATCAGGTGTGTAATCTCACACCTTTATCCCGTAGATTTAAGATTCGATATCATATTAGAAATAGATCATTATTATGATTAAAATCGTAATATGGCATAAACCAGGAAATTGGCTTAAATTATATTATTTTGATAGATTTGTCAAAATCAGTACTAAAACTGTGAGATTACGAAAATGCCTCTATAGGTCGAATTACGAAAATGCCCCTATGGGCCAAATTGCAAGAATGCTTTAGTGGGCCGAATTGTTCTATAATTGGTCGATTTACCGTAATAAAATATTGGATTAATGATTTTTGTACATATATGTGGATATTATGTTTAATTATGTATGTTGCATGTTACATATTGCATGGGTTGGGAATAAAATGTTGAAGAGAAGTGTAGCCTGGTGGCATTGCCACAAAAATGTTATTATGATGTTTACTTATGATTTCGGTGGCTTGGCCACAACAAAAATATTATCAATGGCAAATTTGCCTGTGAATATTATAAATGGCAGCTTGCCTGTGAATTGGTGTGATTGGCGGGGTGGGTTGACTTGATCCCCACAGGTGTGATTGGCTGGTACGGGGGTGTGATTGGATGGATCGGTTGGGTTGCATACATTGCACTTATAGATATTTTGTTATGCAAATGGGCTTCGACCCAAGATTATGCTATATGGGCTCAGGCCCAAGTTATTGTTAAATGGATTCAGGCCCTGTAGATGACGGTAAAGGGGGTTATACACTGAGTTCTAGTAACTCACCCCGTTTCCTTAACCCTTGCAGGTAATGCTCAATGATGTGGACTTGGGCCATGGATGACTCGGTGGAGGCCATACTTCAGTAATGGAGTTATTGAACTTTAGATTTTTATTTCCGTTTACTTTACTACTTTTACTATTTTGGGTTTTTAAGTTGTAATAAGGCCTCTGGAATATTTTATTTTTGCTTTATGTTTGACGTACTTATTATCTTGTTTGAATTATTTAAAATGGGGGGTTTTTCTAAAAACTCAAATAATTTTTTTTCAAAATAGATTAACAAATGGATTTGATAACTAATTTTTACAAATATTATAACTCGAAAATTTTCTCTCGAATTATCAATGATATTTTCAAAGGTCACGGTTTTATAAGATCACTAGTTCAAATTTACGATTTATCAATCAACCTTCGAGGTTAATAGTACTTTATCAAATATTTCAAATCAAACTTGTTCTTGATTATAACAAAATTTTTAGTATGAATCAAAAGGATTTAACATGTTTTCTCATGTAACATGTCAGGTTCGGTCATAACGCATGGGCCGGGTTTGGGGTGTTACATTTTATGGTATTAGAGCTGAGTTGCAAAACTCGACTGTGGTTTGGGTTCAAAAGTGTTTTCTAAAGCTGTTTGAATTTTGAATTAGAAATGCATGTTTTAAAGGAAGTATGGCACCATGGGTATCTGGCACCAAGTCAAGTAAGTATATGTTATCATTTTATGAATATTGTGGTATGACTGTAGAAATACTCTAGAACTTTTTAGTTTAGGAGCTGAAACTATAGAGATTGAGACTATAGGATGCGTTTTTCGAAAACGACTTTACTTTCTATACTTCATAAAATATTGTTTAATAAACACGGAAATAGCATAATGATTCATAAGACTCTTAATCAGATTAAATTGAATTAGCAAATATGAGCGCTAGAGGACGTGGACGTTAGACGTGGCTGTGGTAGAGGCCGAGGTGCTAGAGTTGTGTCTGAGGCATCGAGACATATGCCTAAAATGGAAGCACCTGCGTCACCTGTGACTGAAGCTGGGTCACATGATCGTATAAGAGAGGACGACACTTTATCCCAAGCAATGTTGCGAGTTCTGGAAAGGGTTGTCGGGGCAAGAACTGGGTCAACAGCTCGTGGGTCAATATCGGAGCGACTCAGATCGAATGGAGCTGAGGTTTTTAGGGGTATCTCGGGTGTAGCCCCAAATGTAGTGGAGTACTGGCTTGAGGCGGTGGAGCGAATCATAGAGTATTTGGATTGCACCGCCGAGCAGAAACTGAAAGGAGTGGTGTCTTTGCTAAGAGACGAGGCGTATCAGTGGTGGCTCACTGTCCGGGAAGGCACTCAGGCCGATCGTATTACCTGGGAATTCTTTAAGACCGCATTTCAAGAAAAAGATATTGGAGCTAGCTATGTGGATTCCCGAAGGAAGGAATTCCTGAATCTGGTCCAAGGAGGTAAATTTGTGGTAGCATACGAGGCAGAATTTCTGCGTCTTAGTCAGTATGCCCGGGGAATAGTGCCGACTGACTACGAACGCTCTGTGTGTTTTGAGGACGGGTTACGTGATGAGTTGTGGGTACTGATAGCCCCACAGAAGGAGAGGAATTTTGCCACACTGGTAGAAAAAGCCAAGATAGCTGAAGAGGTTAAACACTCGGAGAGGCAAAATCGAGACAGGGATAAGGGTAGGAACAAGAGAGACTCGGGGTACTCAGGTCCTGCTAGAGGGTTTCAGAAGAGGCCCAGGAATGAGGAGCCAGCTCGAGATAGAGTACCAGCTGCTACCAATCAGTTACAGCCATGTTCGGATTACGGGAAACTTCACTCGGGTGAATGCTGGAAGAGAACCGGTGGTTGTTTTAGATGTGGTTCCAAGGACCACCAGCTTAAAGATTGCCCTCGACAGCTTGCTCAGACTCAGGGTGTTCGTAACGATTTTGCGCAGTCAGCTAGAGGCGCTCAGCAGCCACCGAGAGGCCGTGGGCCAGGTTGAGGTGGTAATGGCGTAGGACGAGGTCAGGGTGCACCGGGTAGAGGTACTGGTAATAGGGGTAACGCAGAGGCGAGACAGCCAGGGTTGGTCTATGCGGTCAGACATCGAGAGGATGTTGATGCACCTGATGTCATAACCGGTACGTTTTTCATAGCTGATGTACCTATTACTGCTTTGATAGATATTGGATCCACCCATTCGTATGTTGCTTGTGATGTGTCTGGAACCTTGAACATTAGATCTGAGATTACTACTAGAGAAACAACTGTGATTAGCCCTCTAGGACAGTTGGTGGTGGTAAATAAATTATTTAGGGATGTGCCCTTAGAAGTTCATGGGGAAATTTTTCTAGCGGACTTGATGGAACTACCATTCGGCGAGTTCGACCTTATTTTGGGCATGGACTGGTTGGTGAAACACCGTGTGAACTTGGATTGTGCTACAAAGTAGATGGTGCTAAGAACTTCGGAGGATAAGGAAGTGATGATGATAGGTGAAAGAAGAAACTATTTGTCAAATGTGGTATCTGCTTTAAAGGTAGAAAAGTTGGTGCGAAAAGGGTGTGGAGCGTTCTTAGCCTTCATCAGTGCTTTGGATGCCAAAGAGTTGTCGGTAGATAGCGTTCAAACAGTGAAAGAGTTTTGGACGTCTTTCCCGAGGAGCTTCCAGGATTGCCTCTGGATCAGGAGGTGGAGTTTAGCATTAAACTGTTGCTAGGAACGGCTTCGGTGTCCATTGCTCCTTATAGAATCGCGCCAAAGGAGTTAGCGGAACTTAAAGCACAAATTTAGGAGTTGCTGGATCGTGGATTCATTTGACCAAGTGTGTCATTGCGGGGAGCATCGGTTTTATTCATTAAGAAGAAGGATGGGTCGATGCGTATGTGCATCGATTATAGGCAATTGAATAAGTTGACGATCAAGAACAAATATCCGTTGCCGAGAATTGATGATCTGTTCGATCAATTGCGAGGAGCTTCGGTCTTCTCGAAGATAGACTTAAGATCGGGTTATCACCAGTTAAAAGTCAAGGAGGCAGATATACACAAGACTGCGTTTCGAACTCATTATGGGCATTACAAGTTCCTGGTGATGCCATTCGGGTTGACAAATGCACCAGCTGCATTTATGGACATGATAAACCAAGTTTTTCAACCCTATCTAGATCGATTTGTGGTGATGTTCATAGATGACATCTTGGTGTACTCGAAGAAAGAAGAAGAGCAAGATTCGCACCTGCGGGTAGTATAGCAGATATTAATGGAGAAGCAACTGTATGCCAAATTCAGTAAGTGTGAATTTTGGTTGAAGAAGGTGACCTTTTTAGGGCATGTTGTGTCTGCCGAAGGAATTAGAGTTGATCCCCGAAAGGTCGAGGCTGTGTTGGACTAGAAGCCACCGAAGTCAGTGGCTGAAATTCGGAGTTTTCTAGGCTTGGCTGGGTATTACAGGCATTTCATTGAGGGGTTTTCGTTGATTGCTACACCCCTAACTAAACTGTTGCGTAAGGGAGTACCGTTTGTGTGGTCAGATCAGTAGCAAGAGAGCTTTGAGAAATTGAAGAAGATTCTGACAGAAGCACCAGTATTGATTCATCCTGAGGCTGGTAAAGAGTTTATTATTTATTGTGATGCGTCACACACGGGCTTGGGATGTGTGTTGATGCAAGGGGGAAATGTGGTGGCTTATGCATCTCGTCAATTAAGGCCGCATGAGGTGAACTATCCTACGCATGACTTGGAGTTAGCTGCAATGGCGTTTGCTCTGAAAATTTGGAGACACTATCTGTACGGTGAGAAGTCGATTATTTTTACGGATCATAAGAGTCTGAAGTACCTCCTTACCCAGAAGGAGTTGAACTTAAGACAACAGAGGTGGATAGAACTATTGAAGGATTATGACTTCTCAATCGAGTATCATTCCGGAAAGGCTAACGTAGTGGCAAATGCGTTAAGTCGTAAGGTGATATCGGATTTGAGAGTAATGTTTGCTCATCTCAGTCTTTATGAAGATGGTAGCCTGTTAGTCGAACTTCAGGTGAAGCCTGTTTGGGCAAGCCAAATTAAGGAAAAGCAGTTGATAGATGAAGCGTTGGGTTCTCGACTTCAACAAGTGGAAGGTGGTGAGATGGGGGATTTTGGATTGAATAGTGATGGAATATTGTGTTTTCGCAGAAGAGTTTGTATGCCCAAGGATTCGAAATTGAGATAAATGATTCTACTGAGGCGCATAGTAGCCCATATGCTATGCGCCCCGGGGGAAATAAGATGTACCGAGACCTCCGTAAACAGTAATGGTGGCCAGGGTTGAAACGGGAGGTTACTGATTTCGTGAGCAAATGCTTGACATGTCAGCAGGTGAAGGTGGAACATCAATTGCTGTTAGGGTTGCTACAACAGGTGAAAATTCCATTATGGAAAAGGAAAAGGATAACGATGGACTTTGTTAGTGGGTTACCCTTAACGCCTACTAAGAAAGATTCAGTATGGGTTATAGTGGATCAGTTAACGAAGACTGCTCATTTCCTACATGTTCATACGGATTATTCGTTGCAAAAGTTGGCCAAGTTGTATATAGCAGAAGTCGTTAGGTTGCATGGGGTACCAGTGTCTATTATATCGGACAGGGACCCTAGGTTTACATCGCGGTTTTGGAAGGCTTTGCATGAAGCTTTGGGAACAAGGTTAAATTTTAGCACGGCGTTTCATCCGTAGGTTGATGGTCAGTCGGAGAGAGTAATCAAGATTCTTGAAGACATGTTAAGGGGCTGTGTGATCGATTTCAGGGGTAGTTGGGAAGATTTTCTACCTTTGGCGGAGTTTGCATACAACAATAGCTATCAATCCAGCATCCAGATGGCACCTTACGAGGCGTTGTATGGTCGTAGGTGTCGTACTCCTGCTTGTTGGACTGAGCTGGGGAAGCGACAGTTGTTGGGTCCTGAGTTGATCTCAGAGACCGAGGAAAAAATAAAGGTAATTCATGCATGGTTAAAGGAAGCTTTGGACAGGCAGAAATCATACGCGAATCTGAAGTGTAAGGATATAGAATTTGCGGTGGGTGATCATGTAATATCCGGGATTTAGGGGTTATGCGTTTTAACTTAATTGTATGTGGTAGCATGCCTATGTGTGGATTGAGTGTGCTTTGGGAGTTTCACGAACTTTAGAATGTAGGAGAATGCCTTGGAAAAAAAATATTAGATTTTTAATTCTTAAAAAGGGAGCTAGTCAAGATAGGCCTTAAGAAATTTTGTTGGAGGATTTAGACACAAATAACCAGTTGGCAAAATAGCAAGGGAGGTGCCACTTAGGGCCTTGGAAAGTGACGCCACAAGCAGTGTGAGGGGGGGCTTAGGTTCGAATCCCATGGATGGCAATTAGGTGACTTTTATTTTTGCATTTGTATGGCATGTGTTGGTCAAACTTTAATTAAGGTAAGGTTGGACTTTTTCATTTATGGTTAGTAGACTTAAGGTTATGGTAAGCATGAATAAGGGATAGAATTGCTTGATTGTGGGGATAGAATTTCTTAAACTTTGGGAAAGTAGAGGATTACAAGGCATGTATCAAGGTGGATGTTTTGGAAATTATTTCATGGCCATATTGACCATGAACTTGGACGGTTTTATGGATTAGGGGGGTGGCCAAAATTTTGAAGGATTTTGGATGAGTTAGGAGTTAGTTGTACACATCTTTCTTTTAGTCATTTTGTGTCACACAAAGCATTTCTCTCTAATATTCCTCCTCTTAGCCGAATGTATATTAGACAAAAGGTAAACCTTTTTCTTTTCTTTTGGTCATTTGAGTTTTGACCATTTTGGTTTTGAGTTGTCCTTTTTCTCCAAATCATATCTTCTTTTCTCTCTTCTTTGTGACCGAAACCAAATAGCCATTTTAGACCATTTCTTTTCAACTCTTCTTTTCTCTTCATAACTCTCAATAACCGAACCTCTATTGAACCTCCCCAAATTTCTTTGTTTCACTTTTTTTTTCTTCAAAGCCGAAAATATCATAGGCCGGAATCTGCTCCAATTGATTCTCTATAGTGGGTAAGAGATTTCTTTTAATCGTTTTTCTTCTATCTCTCTTGGTTGTCGAAAGTTAAAGATCTAACTCCATTCTCTCTGTTATTGCCGAACCCATGAAAGGTGATATCGGGATTTCTGTAGGCTAACGTTAAAGGAGTAGAGATCTTTCGGGATTGGAGTGATCAAGGTAAGCAAGGAATATTGTGGGGCCGAAGGCCATTTCATGTGTTCTTTTGGGTTGAGTCGAATCTAACATAGTTGTGTAGGAGGAGTTTAACAAATCGCAAGGTGCAAATTGTGTAGGCTAGGGGTTCGGGTTTAGGCGACTTTTGCTTATAAAGTGTGTAGTTGTCGCACTTCTCTCTTGTTGTTTGTATGTGTTGTTATATATATGTGATATGATATGTGTGGTGGTCGGAAATATGGCTAAGATGGTAACTACCCATGGTAGGTAATCGGTTAATCAGGTCAGTATTTAATGATATTATTCTACCTGTGATTTATGTGTAAAATTGTGGTAAGTGTACGAGCCCATTTTTCCCCGGGGCCCGTTACACCTAAAACCAACCCAACAAATCAACAAACAAACCCAAACCCATTAAGCCTAAACCTAACCAAATTGGAAGCAGCCCAATAACAAGCCCAGCAGACCCTAGCCCAAAACAAAATCAGAAAACCCTAATCTTTCCTAAACCTAGCTGTTGCCGTCTCGCCTCGATGATCGCCACCATCGCCGCTACGCCGCAAAGACCGCCCATGTCACGTCCACCGCCCTCAAGTTGCACCTGCAAGAGAAAACACGCAAGCAAGCGGCAATAAACAGATTAAAAATTGTAAAAAGATGGCTATATAAAGCCATCGAAAATCAAGATGGGGGGACTTGGTTGTTTTTAATTTCGGGGTAACAAAGGGGGAGCAGATTTAAAACCGTTTGCACCAGAAAAGAGGGAAAAGAGATCGAAAAAGGGGTTTTTTTGAACCTATCGAAAATCATATTACCAAAAAGGGAGTTTCTTCTTCCGCTTGAACCAAAAAAACAGAAAGCAAAAGCAAGAATTTAAGGTTGATTTCCTTTTCGCTTATCATCTATTGCTAATTTATTATTTGTTTTTTTTTATTTTCGAATCAAAAACAAAAGTTAAAAGGAAGGGGGAAAAGGGGGCTTACCGAATCCTTAACGACCGCGGCGTCGGAGGGCTCTCCCTCCCTCGTCGGAGTTTGGTCGGAGAAAGGGGTTATCCGAGGCTCTTCCCCTTTCGTTTCTGGGCACCTTAGAGCAGGCCTTCAAGCGGGGTTTCCAAACGGGGCACTCAAATCCCCCTTTTGCGCGTTGTCGACCATCAAAAATGGTGTCGGTTCTCCCCGATTGACAGCCCGATCGACAGGAAAGGCGCACAGGGGCTTCTTCGGTTCGTGAAAGAGAGGAGAAAAGGTGGGGGGCCTTAGGGATTTGTTTTCTGTTCTTTTGGCTTGGGGAATTAAAGAAATAAAGATGGGGTTAAGGGCAATTAAAGCTGCATCGTTTGGGGTGTTGGGGACCGTTCATATCTCTTTAATGGGGTATTTGCAAGATGAGTCCCTCCCCCTTGCGGCGTCGCTCAATTGAATCCCCTTTTACTTTCCCCGTTTTTTTTTAATTTTGCCCCATCATTTTGCTGCATTTTTCAATTTAGCCCATACCTGGTAATTTGAAACGTCACACAATCAAAGGGTTGGGTTATTTACTCGTTTAGTCCCCGTAAGTCCGCGCGCGTTGCAGATTGGTCCTCGTCCTTTCTTTTATTTTATTTTCAAATTTAACCCCAAAATTCCATTTTAATTTCAATTCAATCCTTTTTTAAGTTGACTTGCGATTTTTGTACATTTATTATCATTATTACTATATTACTACATCATTATTATCATACTATATTATTATTATTACTATTATTACTACATTATTATTATTATTATTATTTTATCTTTTGCCAATTATTTCATTTTTATTATTTCTTAAGCATCCTGTATTATTTTGCTATTATCATCACTTTATTTTATTTTCTTATTATCATTATCGTTCCAATATTATTATTATTATTACCTTATTATTATTATTATTATTATTATTATTATTATATTATATTATACTATATTATATTATTATCATCCTAAAACCAATTCTTACGTATTAAATTGTTTTGTATATTATCAATTTTATATCATATAGATTTTGTTATTCATGTACGTATATATATTATAATGTTATTATTGTTATTATACTATTACTATATAATATATATTTATTTTCATCATATCCCTTATATATATCATATTACTATTATTATCATATTATTTATATATATGTAAATATGTTACTTATTTTATATATATTGCCATCATTATTTTATATACCACATTACCATCATCATTATCCCTTTTACATACATATTATCTACTTTCATCATCGTATCATCTTTATTACTATTACTATCCTATTATTTTTATATATATAAATATGTTACTTATTTTATACATATTACTATCATTATCTCTTTATACCACCATTGTTATTATTATTGCTATATTTATCATCATTAATATACGGCTATTATCATAACACTCTCATATTACCACTACTTATTATTATCCGTTCATTATTATTATTACTCTCATCGTCGTCTCACTAAATTTTTCGATACCTCAATTTTCATACAATCAATATTCCGTATTAGCACTTCGAGAGAATCGAGCCCTAACTTATTGGGTTCCGGTTTCTCGTTTAAACTAAACAACGGGATATCCCCTTTTAAAATCGCCATCCAAGTTTCAAATAAAACGTTTGTTCTCGGGAATTCAAAATGTTGCGCCCTAACTCACTGGACACAACATCTAGATACTTCGGGATAAGTTTCTTTCTCTTCTAAAATAGAGGCAATATTCCTAATTTGGATTTTCGAGAAAACGAGCCCTAACTTACTGGGTTCTGATTTCTCGTTTGACAAATGACGGAAGATCCTCTTCAAATGTAAAACTAAGTTTTAAAAGGCGAGCATAGTTTTGGAAATCTAAAGTATTGCGCCCTAAGTTACTGGACTTGATGCTTTACCTCTTCGAAACTAAGAGAGTCTTAACGTCCCTTCCAATTCCTTCAAGTTTTGGAAATAAAAGTATCTATTTTCCAACCATTTCTAAGTTTTCAACAATAGGACATTGATCAATCAATTTGGTACCGATTTCGGGTGTGTCGAGGGTGCTAATCCTTCATCGCATGTAATTGACTTCCGAACCTATTTTGCTTAAATATTCGTAGACCAAAAGTATCATTTTAATAAACGGAGACGTTTTATTAAAACAAAGGTGATCCGATCACACCCAAATAAAGATCGGTGGCGACTCCCTTCCTTTTCATTTTCAAAAATCGAGTCGACCGCGTCGTTTACTGTTTCATCAAAAAATGGTTGCGACAGTAAGCATGCGATGTATACTCATCTTAAAATTGTTTTGTCATGATATATATATGCATGGGGATTGGGATATGACTATTGAAGGAAAGGGTGTACATTTATGTACATGGTATGATGTTAGCCTTGAGCTACATTGGCGCTTGATGTTGGCTATGTGCTTCATCAAGGTGGGGTGTTGGCTATGTGCCACATCGTGGGCGGATGATAGCTGTGTGCATCACCGTGGTTTGAGGATGACCTTGAGTCACCTCGTGGATACAGATATTTGGGGTCACTTAGGTGATCGGTGGCTATGCCACGGCCTTGCGCAGCAGGTCTGCCAAGGAGGTGTGTAGCGGTTGGAGGGCGATTTAGTAATCCCCCGGTGTGTGCGCAGTGCGGGGTGTGTAGCGGATGGACTCTAGGTTGGGTTGGGATTCATCTTGCATGATTGATTATGTGGACTGTGTGGATGTGGGCCAAGCCCATTTGTGGAGGCATGTGGGATAATTACACACTGAGTCGGTTTGACTCACCCTTTTTTTCCAAAAACAATACAGGTGATACATGATTCTTGGACCGGGCTGGAGCGGATACGAGGTGGCCATGCAGAAGATGTTTATTTGTTTTATGCACTTTATATTTCCAGTACGTTTGGGTAAATCATTATTGTAATAAGGCCACTTAAAGTATTTTAGGGATTTTATTATGTTTACGTTAGATTAATTATCGAGCTAATAACTAGAAATGTTTTCTTTCAAGCAATTTATATCTTAAAAACTTATATTGAAGTTTTAAATCCGGGAATTTGTAACAACATAGTTTTGCTTAGAATTTTAAATATACCATGTTTTTTTAAATGACGGAAAATTATTAAGTTTTCACCTTATGTCAAATTCTTTTCAAACTTTTTCCTCAGTAGCATTCTAAATTCGACCATGGTGTTTGGGCCGGGTTTAGGGGTGTTTCAACTTGGTATCAGAGCCTGGTTCAAAACTCGGCTTTGAGGGTTTTTGGGCCAAAAACATTTTTCAAAGATGGGCTTTTCAAAAACATAGACTTTCATGAACTATTTCAGGTTTGTTCTGGCATAGCTCCTGTATCTCCGGCCCAAAGTCCACCAGGTAAGTACCCCTAACTACTGAAGTGATTGGTATGTGAAACTTTATGGGCATTATGGGATCGTAGATTAGTAGATTAGGAGTTATTGAACCCTAGGGCTAGCTTACTCCAACACAAGATACATAAGACTTAAATACAACCAAACAAACCTGTGAGTAAGTCGCCGAGTTAGGGTGTGGCAACAGTTGTGCGCATGTCTAGGATTGGATTCGGTGGGAGCTTGGTATTTAAGCAGTCCTAGTGACTCACCTCCTCTTCACTCGAATCCTACCTGGTGCGTAGTGACGGTTCACCCTAACCAAGAGGACCTATTCACCGGCTTAACCCGATAATTAAAACCCGAAAGGCACTACTTACACTGTTTTGTAAAAACTACCTTACGATTTGAAAATGACCAAAATATCCCGGTTTGAAAAAAATTTTTACTAAATTACCCCTGATTTACAAAATTACCGAAATGACCCCGATTTCTAAAATTTCCAAAAATACCTTTGATTTGTTCAACTTTTCAAAGTAACCCCTATTTCTGAAATGTCTGAAATGTCCTTGATTTGTAAGATTTTTGAATTAACCCTGATTTATTACTAAAATACCCCTATAGGATGAATTACGAAAATACCCCTGGGTTGGGAATGGACAAAATGCCCAAAATAGTGTAGTGGATGTTGTGGATGAATGAGCGTGACTCTCTGAATTAGGGTAGTAAACTTGAGATGAAAACTTTGGTTGATCGAAAGAACTACTACTAATCTTCTTTTCATAAAATTGTTCGCGGATAATCAGTGGAACAAAAGACTAATGCATAAAATTTCCTAAATCAGATTAAATAGCGATAGTAGACATGAGTTCTAGGGGACGTGGTCATAATACTCGTGGATGTGGTAGAGGCAGAATGGCGGTATCGGAACCAGTGGGGTCGGGTCAACTCGTTCTTATATCGCTTGTGAAGTATCTGGAACTTTGAGTGTGAACTTTTAGACTGTACCTAGGAAAATGATGAGGAAGGGTTCCAAAAGTTAGTTAGAAAGTACATTAGTTTTATTAAGATCAGAGTGCGCAGCAAAAGCGTAGTGTGGTGAGTGAGGATGCACGATTGTTAGTTAGTTGGTAATTTCAAGGCCGAAATTATTTTTAATGGGGGTAGAATTGTAATATTCGGGATTTAGGGGTTATGCGTTTTAACTTAATTGTATGTGGTAGCATGCCTATGTGTGGATTGAGTGTGCTTTGGGAGTTTCACGAACTTTAGAATGTAGGAGAATGCCTTGGAAAAAAAATATTAGATTTTTAATTCTTAAAAAGGGAGCTAGTCAAGATAGGCCTTAAGAAATTTTGTTGGAGGATTTAGACACAAGTAACCAGTTGGCAAAATGGCAAGGGAGGCGCGACTTAGGGCCTTAGAAAGTGACGCCACAAGCAGTGTGAGGGGGGCTTAGGTTCGAATCCCATGGATGGCAATTAGGTGACTTTTATTTTTGCATTTGTATGGCATGTGTTGGTCAAACTTTAATTAGGGTAAGGTTGGACTTTTTCATTTATGGTTAGTAGACTTAAGGTTATGGTAAGCATGAATAAGGGATAGAATTGCTTGATTGTGGGGATAGAATTTCTTAAACTTTGGGAAAGTAGAGGATTACAAGGCATGTATCAAGGTGGATGTTTTGGAAATTATTTCATGGCCATTTTGACCATGAACTTGGATGGTTTTATGGATTAGGTGTAACACCCCAAACCCGACCCATGCGTTTCGACCGGATCTGGCATGTTATCAAACACTTAACATTTTATCGAATTTTGAAAACACAAGTTAAATTAATTAAATTTTGAAGAAAGGGGAGACTTTTTGAAAAGAAACCTCTTTGTATTTTTTTATTATTAAGTATAAATAATCCTTATCATAAAATTCATAAGTTACTTAACATTGATAACTGCTGAGTTGAATGAAAACTAGGGGCCTTATTACATAAATATTTTCGAAATAACAGTGAAATCAAATAGACTTTAAGAAATCTCAAAAGAAAATAACTAGTAGAAATAGAACTTGATGGCCCATCGAGTCCGTCTCGGCTCCCATGTCCACGATCTACTGTTCATCTGGAAGAGTAGAGAAAAGGAAAGCGTGAGTCACAAAGACTCAGTGTATAAATCTCAAAACACACATCGACCTGAGCCCACAAACACATTATGGGCCCTGGCCCATATAGGAAGGCATCAATCATAATCACATAATAAACAATAAAGAATGATTAACCCAACCCATCCTAGGTTTCCATCCTCTACACACCAACCCGTACCAACCATCACACCTTGGGGATTTCTACAATCGACCCTCCATCCACTACACACCAAAACGACAGCCGTAGTGCCTATTTCTATTAAGTAGGAATTATTAAACGTGGCATAGCCACCGATCACAATGTGACCTAGCATTTATATTTGTGGGTTTTCTACCACCGATCACTGCGTGACCTATCATGCACTTCCCCTTCATCATATCAATATCCCATCCCAAGCATACACATATAAAGAAAACATCATGCAGTCATATATATATATTTTCGATAAACATAGGGAGTTCTATGTTTACGTACCTGGCATCCTTGCCTAACCCTTTTAGGGTTCCATTCGACTGTCTATACAGCCTTATTTCGGCTTTTAGCCCATAACATACATAAATAGATTTACATACAGGTATATTAGTAGTGTGTTAGAGATCTACACACCTGATTACCGATAAAACGAGGCTTTCTATATCGACGCTATCCTTAGTCGACACAACTGCTATCTGCCTAAGGTGTTGTTCAGAAGCCGGTCCACAACCAATTGGCCAAACTTGAACAGTAGATTCTGCTCGTTTCTTAAACTTAGGGATTCTTTCTTTTGCCTGATCCATATTTAATTCTATCAAATCCTTTTCAGAGCTACTATAACAATGTTTAATCGTTAATCCTCCTTTTAGAGTTAAGATCATATATATATTGAATGAATCTAATAAAAATCTAGGGATAATCTTCTTACCTTAAAATCTCGAAATTAGAGACTTATGATTTTCGGCTTTTAGATCTAGTTGACTAAGCCTCCTTCAAATCCCGAATTGCCGCCCATCATAAAACCATTAACTATTAGCTTTCGGCTTTTGCCTTTCTAAAATAGATTATGAGAACTAATCAAAATTCGACTCTTACCTTAGCTTAGGAGATTCGGCTAGCACTAGGGAGAGGATTCGGCAATGCCGATGGAAGATTTAAATGCCGGAAGTGTAGAACAATTTCTCAAATAGGATGAATAAAAGAAAAAGCGATGGATGCCTCAGCTTTTTAGAGAAATCGGCACAAGGGAAAAGAAAGTGGGGAAGATTTTCGGCTTGTAAAGAAATTAGAGAAAGAAATTTGGAGAAAAGAAGCTAGGGAATTTCGGCACAAAAGGGAGAGGATTTAATGTCAGAAACAAGGAGCTAGCCCCCTCTATTTATAGGAAATTCGGCAACCCTTTGCCATGTAGTAGCTGGTTTCTTTACTCCTCTCAGTGATGGATTCTTGGCCATCACTCTCTTTGTAGATAAATTCCTAACTTTCCTCATTTATCTTAATCTACTAGCTCATCTAAAAGAGACTTAATTGTCTCTAACTCCTCCTTCCTTTATCAGCATATTATCCACATATTTTAATCATTAAAATCCCTAAATCTTAGCCTTTATCTGCTTATTATCCACATAAAATAAATTCCTAAATAATAGCCTTTATCTGCTTATTATCCACATATTTTAAACATTAAAATCCCTAAATCTTAGCCTTTATCTGCTTATTATCCACGTAAAATAAATTCCTAAATAATAGCCTTTATCTGCTTATTATCCACATATTTTAAACATTAAAATCCCTAAATCTTAGCCTTTATCTGCTTATTATCCACATAAAATAAATTCCTAAACAATAGCCTTTATCTGCTTATTATCCACATATTTTAAACATTAAAATCCCTAAATTTTAACCTTGTTGCCATCCACTCCACCTAATCCCAATGCCCAAAATTTAGCTAACTTAAATTAAAAGAATTGGGCTCCATGAAACTTAAATTTGGGCCCCTTACTCCTTGTGTGTGGCGTCACCCCTTGCTCCATTTTAAGTGCCGAAAATTGGCCTAAAAAAACATGGGCTCCTTACGACCCAAAACTTGTTCCTTTTTAATTATTAATGATGCCATCTTAAAATAATTTAATCTGGGCCTTTGCCTAATTCTAAGCCCAAATTTAGATCCCTTTTACTTAAATTAACATTTTAAACATATCCCCACACTAAATGCGTAGACCCATTAATTCAGGATGTTACATTAGGGGGGTGGCCAAAATTTTGAAGGCTTTTGGATGAGTTAGGAGTTAGTTGTGCACATCTTTCTTTTAGTCATTTTGTGTCACACAAAGCATTTCTCTCTAATATTCCTCCTCTTAGCCGAATGTATATTAGACAAAAGGTAAACCCTTTCTTTTCTTTTGGTCATTTGAGTTTTGACCATTTCGGTTTTAAGTTGTCCTTTTTCTCCAAATCATATCTTCTTTTCTCTCTTCTTTGTGACCGAAACTAAATAGCCATTTTAGACCATTTCTTTTCAACTCTTCTTTTCTCTTCATAACTCTCAATAGCCGAACCTCTATTGAACCTCCCCAAATTTCTTTATTTCACTTTTTTTTTCTTCAAAGCCGAAAATATCATAGGCCGAAATCTGCTCCAATCGATTCTCTATAGTGGGTAAGAGATTTCTTTTAATCGTTTTTCTTCTATCTCTCTTGGTTGTCGAAAGTTAAAGATCTAACTCCATTCTCTCTGTTATGGCCGAACCCATGAAAGGTGATATCGGGATTTCTGTAGGCTAACATTAAAGGAGTAGAGATCTTTCGGGATTGGAGTGATCAAGGTAAGCAAGGAATATTGTGGGGCCGAAGGCATTTCATGTGTTCTTTTGGGTTGAGTCGAATCTAACATAGTTGTGTAGGAGGAGTTCAACAAATCGCAAGGTGCAAATTGTGTAGGCTACGGGGTTCGGGTTTAGGTGACTTTTGCTTATAAGGTGTGTATATGATATGTGTTGTGTAGGAGGAGTTCAACAACTCTTGTTCTTTGTATGTGTTGTTATATATATGTGTATATGATATGTGTGGTGGCCGGAAATATGGCTAAGATGGTAACTACCCATGGTGGGTAATCGGTTAATCAGGTCAGTATTTAATGATATTAATCTACCTGTGATTTATGTGTAAAATTGTGGTAAGCATGCGATGTATACTCATCTTAAAATTGTTTTGTCATGATGTATATATATATGCATGGGGATTGGGATATGACTATTGAAGGACAGGGTGTACATTTATATACGTGGTATGATGTTAGCCTTGAGCTACATTGGCGCTTGATGTTGGCTATGTGCTTCATCAAGGTGGGGTGTTGGCTATGTGCCACATCGTGGGCGGATGATAGCTGTGTGTATCACCGTGGTTTGAGGATGACCTTGAGTCACCTCGTGGATACAGATATGTAGGGTCACTTAGGTGATCGATGGCTATGCCACGGCCTTGCGCAGCAGGTCTGCCAAGGAGGTGTGTAGCGGTTGGAGGGCGATTTAGTAATCCCCTGGTGTGTGCAGCAGGTACGGGGGTGTGTAGCGGATGGACTCTAGGTTGGGTTGGGATTCATCTTGCATGATTGATTATGTAGACTGTGTGGATGTGGGCCAAGCCCATTTGTGGAGGCATGTGGGATAATTACACACTGAGTCGGTTTGACTCACCCTTTTTTTCCAAAAACAATACAGGTGATACATGATTCTTGGACCGGGCTGGAGTTGATACGAGGTGGCCATGCAGAAGATGTTTATTTGTTTTATGCACTTTATATTTCCAGTATGTTTGGGTAAATCATTATTGCAATAAGGCCACTTAAATTATTTTAGGGATTTTATTATGTTTACGTTGGATTAATTATTGAGCTAATAACTAGGAATGTTTTCTTTCAAGCAATTTATATCTTAAAAACTTATATTGAAGTTTTAAATCTGGGAATTTGTAACAACATAGTTTTGCTTAGAGTTTTAAATATACCTTTTTTTTTAAATGACGAAAAATTATTAAGTTTTCACCTTATGTCAAATTCTTTTCAAACTTTTTCCTCAGTAGCATTCTAAATTTGGCCGTGGTGTTTGGGCCGGGTTTGGGGTGTTACAGATCAGGTCTATCTGAAGGTCTCACCTTGGAAAAAGATCTTTAGATTTGAATGGAAGGGCAAGTTGAGCCCTAGGTTCATCGGACCATACCGGGTATTGAAGCGTGTTGGGCCAGTGACTTATCAACTGGAGTTACCTCCAGAGTTAAGTCAGATACATAGTGTATTCCATGTCTCTATGTTAAGACGTTATCATTCAGATCCATCACATGTTGTTCCATGGAGGAAGTTGAGTTAAGACCTGACTTGTCTTTTGAAGAGGAGCAGTGCAGATTTTAGATCGAGATGTTAAGGTGCTGAGAAGGAAGTCGGTACCGTTAGTCAAAGTATTATGGCGTAATCACGGATCGGAGGAAGCTACATGGGAGTTAGAGGATGCAATTCGGCAACAATATCCTCATCTCTTTTAATTAGGTAAATTTCGAGGCCGAAATTTTCTTTAAGGGGGTAGAATTGTAACATCATGAAATTCAGAATTTATGTTTGTGCATTATATCTTGTGATAGATTAGTTAAAAATATTAATTGTGTCGGTTTTAAGTTTCTAAGAAGGCTAGGTGTTGAGTTAGGCCTTAGTAAAATTTCTGTGTTTAAGCTCTTAAGGGGGAGAAGCTAAGTGGCATCAATGCTTATGGAAATAAGTGAGTAAATTGCTAGCATAAATGAGCATATGTTAAAGAGGATGTGGCATCAAGTGAAGGGCTTTAAGGGAAGAGGTTCGAATCCCACTTGGTGCAAATTTTGATTATTATTTTTTTTTTGTTTTGTGCTATTCATCCATAGTGTCGGCCAAGGCTTCAATTATGGTAAGGAAGTCTTTTTCTTTTAGGAAAGATGGCTAAGGAAATAAGGAAAGGATGAGTGGAAGGAAAGAATGAAAAAGAAAATGAAAGAATAAGGAACATGTTGGCTTAAAGTTTAGAAGATGTTTTGGAAAGAATTATGGTCAACATTCTTCCTTTAGGCAAAGTGATGCACAGTTTTGGTTAGGGAATAGTGAGAGCCAGATTTCTCTTTTCTCTTTGGTCATTTTGGCAAAATCTTGGTGCATGAGAGGTTATTTTTCTCCTTAGCATTTTGGTGACCTTTTATTTTTTTTTCCAATTTCTTCCCTCTTTGCCGAAAACTCCAAAGCCAAAAGTGAGCATTTTCTTTTCTTTGTTTTGACCGAAACCTCAATGCATTTTGGTCATTCTTTCTTTGATAGTCGAAACACCTAACCTAATTGTTCATCTTACTTCTTTGTCTTGCCGCAACACTCAATCCACTATTGTTCATTTTTCTTTTCTTACCCGAAACTAACAAAGCACTCCTCCTTCATCTTTTCTTTTCTTTTGATCATTTCATCAACCCTTTTTCTATTGAAAAGCCGAATATTGATCATCTTCTCCATCTTACAAGTTGGACTTTTCTTTCTTGATTAAACCGGTGTAATAGTGGGAAGGCCGAATCTATTACCTTTGATTCATCCGTAGCCATAAGCACAATCAGTGGGAGTCAATTTTATAATCATTAAGGGACTAAATCGCTCGATCTATCCATTTGTTGATTCTATGGAAATAATGGTAAGCCGAACCCTTTTTCCTTAGACAATCGATATATATTGTAATATCGTTTTGATTAAGACTTTTTCTAATGGAGGCAAGCGGTACCAAATCGAAAGGAAAAGTGATTGGAGAACTCAAAAGGAGTGGATTTGCGATTCCTACTCCTAAGTTCAAACGAAGGGCGGTATCGACTATTCGAGATTTTCCACTAGGTTGTGGACCATCATCCGGTGAGAATAGACAAATCGTGGTCGTTCACGATTTTGAGAGTAAGTATTTTAGATCGTTGATTTAGATTTGGATTAAGAAAAATCCCTTACGTTGTTAATCGAGTATTATGTTGTCTTAGGTGCCGACGATCAAGACGGTTTAATCCTTATCGCAATCAGGTGTGTAATCTCACACCGTTATGCCGTAGATTTAAGATTCGATATCATATTGGAAATAGATCGTTATTATGATTAAAATCGTAATATGGCATAAACCAGGAAATTGGCTTAAATTACATTATTTCGATAGATTTGTCAAAATCGGTACTAAAACTGTGAGATTACGAAAATGCCCCTATGGATCGAATTACGAAAATGCCCCTATGGGCCGAATTGCAAGAATGCTTTAGTAGGCTGAATTACAGAGTTCTATAATTGGCTGATTTACCGTAATAAAATATTAGATTAATGATTTTTGTACATATATGTGGATATTATGTTTAATTGTGTATGTTGCATGTTACATATTGCATGGGTTGGGAATAAAATGTTGAAGAGAAGTGTAGCCTGGTGGCATTGCCACAAAAATGTTATTATGATGTTTACTTATGATTTCGGTGGCTTGGCCACAACAAAAATATTATAAATGGCAAATTTGCCTGCGAATATTATAAATGGCAGCTTGCCTGCGAATTGGTGTGATTGGCGGGGTGGGTTGACTTGATCCCCACAGGTGTGATTGGCTGGTACGGGGGTGTGATTGGATGGATGGGTTGGGTTGCATACATTTAGATATTCTGTTATGTAAATGGGCTTCAGCCCAAGATTATGCTATATGGGCTCATGCCCAAGTTATTGTTAAATGGATTCAGGCCCTGTGGATGACGGTAAGGGGGTTATACACTGAGTTCTAGTACTCACCCTATTTCATTAACCCTTGCAGGTAATGCTTAGTGATGTGGACTTGGGCCATGGATGACTCGGTGGAGGCCATACTTCAGTAATGGAGTTATTGAACTTTTGATTTCTATTTCCGTTTACTTTACTACTTTTACTATTTTGGGTTTTTATGTTGTAATAAGGCCTCTGGAATATTTTATTTTTGCTTTATGTTTGACGTACTTATTATCTTGTTTGAATTATTTAAAATGAGGGGTTTTCTAAAATCTCAAATAAAGGTTTTCCAAAATAGATTAACAAATGGATTTCATAACTAATTTTTACAAATATTTTAACTCAGAAATTTTCTCTGGAATTATCAATGATATTTTCAAAGGTCACGGTTTTATAAGATCACTAGTTCAAATTTACGATTTATCAATCAACCTTAGAGGTTAATAGTACTTTATCAAATATTTCAAATCAAACTTGTTTTCTTGATTATAACAAAATTTTTAGTATGAATCAAAAGGATTTAACATGTTTTCTCATGTGACATGTCAGATTTAGTCATAACGCATTGGCTGGGTTTGGGGTGTTACATTCTCGATCCCTTGAATCGATGCTTGTTGATTTTTAAGTGTTGTTTCGGTGTTTTGGAAACGAGTTTCTAATACCGCGATGAATTTTGTTAGCATCTCATTAAGGTTCAGCTTCTTTTCTTGTGATTAGGGTTGCTATTGAAAGCTTGGAGGGGTTATTGTCTCTGATTTCCATGGCCTCCCCATGAGAAATTGGTGTGGTTCCTCCAACCTAGATTATAAGTATTACTATATGGGTTATTTTAAGGTCTAGAATTATTACCCATATAGTGAACTTGTTCATTTTCAGCGCTCGGGTAGTAAGGTGGAAATTATGTATTGCTCATCCCTCCCCCATTCATATCGCATTGCATTACTAGATGTACCTGTGAAGAACTACACAAACCATCAATCTTTTTATTCAAAAGTTCTACCTGGTTTGATAGCATGGCCTCTGCATCTAGGTTGAAAACACTAGCGTCTTTTGTTGGCTTTGTCCTCATAACTTGCCACTGGTAGTTATTTAATGCCATCTCTTCTATAAAGTCATAAGCCATTTTAGGGGTCTTGTTATTTAGGGTTCCACCAGCGGCTGAATGAATCAACTGCATAGTTGAAGAGTTCACACCGTTGTAAAAGGTTTGAACCTGTAGCCACAAAGGTAACCCATGGTGAGGGCACCTCCTTAGTAAGTTCTTGTATCTCTCCCATGCGTCATAAAGTGTCTCTAAATCCATCTGCACAAAAGAGGAGATCTCATTTCTTAACTTGGCCGTTTAGCCGGTGGGAAATATTTTTCGGTCATTTGATCCCATGTAGTGATTGACCCTTGTGGAAGAGAATTCAACCACTGTTTCGCTTTATTCCTTAAAGAAAAGGGAAATAACCGAAGGTGAATGGCATCATCAGAAACGCCATTAATTTTAAATGTATCGCATAATTCCAAAAAGTTCGCTAAGTGCGTGTTAGGATCCTCATCCTACAAACCATCAAACTAAATAAACTGTTGAATCATCCGTATAGTGTTAGGTTTCAGTTCAAAATTATTTGTAGCAATAGTAGGTCTAACAATACTTGATTCAATACCACCTAAACTAGGCTTAGCATAATCATCCATAGTACGAAGAACAAGATTTTGATTCACTGAATCTGCCGCGGCCACAGGAGGTAGCGGATTATTTTTGGGGATCAGCCATCTCTTCGGTATTATTGGTGTCATCCTTTTTCTATCTTGTATGTATTATAAGCTTTGCCTTATTTCTCTTCTATTTCTACGACCTATACTTTCGATTTCACTGTAAAAAATTAATGGTCCTGGCAGGTTTCTCCTAGTAATAAACTAAAAGTTCCTGCCAGAAGCAAAGAAAAGAAAAATTAGAAAAGTAAACATAAAAATAAATAAAAATTAATGGCTAAAGTAATAAAAATTGAGCATTCCGAATATTTTAGTTCCCCGACAACGGCGCCAAAAACTTGTTGGTGGTCTGAAAGCTTCAATACTTATATAATGAATGATCGAGCCTAGAAACTAACTATCACCACGATTGAGGCAAGTGCACCTATTGAACAGTAGTATAACTTAGTAGCAAGACCGGAATATCAAACCCAAAGGAACCAAAAGTACTAGTATTAACTTTCTTTTTATTATCTAGCCTAAAATAAAGGAGATTGATATTTATCTAACTAGTTACTAAACTAAGGATGCTAAGACACAGAGGACGAATTGGGAAAATACTTTTGGGAAAATCAGTTGATTAAGAAAATACCCGACGAAGAATCCACCTAGACTTCACTTGCTATTTAACTCTGAACCAGACTATTTATTCACTTGACTTGATCTGTAGGATTCCCTAATTTATAATATTATCTCTCTCGAGACTAATAACGTCTAACCCTAGGTTGATTAATTGAAATCTCTTTCTAATTAAAACCCCTAGTGTTACATTAACTCGATCTATGGACTCCCATATTAGGTTTGATCCTAATCCAGTAGATTTTTGTCGTCCTATCTCTAGGAGTACGATCAACTCCGCTTAATTATGATATATCTACTCTTAAACAGGGGCTTTTGCTCCTCTGAATAAGCACATCAATACTTGAATCAATATCCTGAAATATTAAAGTAAGAATTAAGAGCACATAACTAAGAACAAATCAATTATTTATCATACAATTCAAAAAACAATAACAAGATCCGTCTTAGGTTTCATCCCGTTCAGGTATTTGAGGGGTTTAGTTCATACTTGTAAAAGAATACATCTCAGAAGAAATTAAATAACAAAACATAAAGAAAAACCCTAAAACCCCTTGAAAGAAATTGAAGGGAAGATCCTCAGTCTTGAGCGTGATTTCGGCTTCTGAGATGGATCAACTGGCTTTCTTGGAGTAATCCCCTGTATTCAGCCCTCTCTGGCTTCGCTCCCGTCAAAAAGCCCTGACAGAGGCCTTCTGTCAAACACCCCTTTTAGGTTTCCCTCTAGGGTGTTTATATAGGCTTTCGGGATGCTTTACTTGGCCCACAAATATCTTATTCTGAGTGAAATTAAAATGGGTCACGGCAGAGACACGCCCGTGTTAATCGAGCCTAGGGCCGTGTTCGAGTCTGCTAAAGTGGCACGACCGTGTGGTGAATTCCAGGCAGTGTTGATTTCTTACTTTGGCCCATTTTCTTTTTTTTTGGCCCGTTTCTCGTTCTTTTCATCCACCTATGCTCTCCTAAGTATAAAACATGAGATTAAAAGATTAGGACATCAAATTCCACAATTCAAGGGATAAATCATCCAAAAGTATGCCAAATGTGGGATTAAAATATGTATATATTATGGTTTATCAATTTTAGTAAAATTTTATGTTTTATTGAATTCTAACAACCATCATAAATCCTCTTTTATTATTAATAAACGGATTCATCAAGGAAAAAAAAGCAATTTTGAGATTATAAAACATAAATAAGAAAAAGTACATTCCTTAAGATAGTTTGATGACATGTTGTCCCAATTATTATGCACTTTATTAATCTTGTAGACTATATACTGGCATAGCAAGCAAGTGTTTGGCCCTTGGGACTGTAAGGCCAAACTTCTCACTCATGCTCAAGTTACTAGGCAACATGCCATTAGGTAACTCCCATTCAAAGTAGTGCAACAACTGAGCCAGAATAAGACGAACATTCGTTAACCCCATTTGCATTCCTGGACATCCTCTACGACCTGATCCAAATGGGATGAACTGAAAATTATGTCCTCAAATGTCTATGTTGCTATTGACAAATCTTTCAGGAAAAAAATCGTTGGCATTATCAGACCACACATTCAAATCTCGACCAATTGCCCATGCATTTATTAGGATGCGAGACTTCTTCAGAATATGGTATTCGTTTATCGTAATATCTTCCAGTGATTTGTGAGGTATTAGGAGTGGTGCGACTGGATGCAACCTTAAGCTTTCTTTCAAAACCATATCTAAGTAGGTTAATTTTAGTAAATCTGCCTCTTCGACCATTCTAGTCATCCCAACAACACCTTCTAACTCTTTTTGGAGATGTGTTCTGACTCGTGGGTGCTTTAAAATTTTGAAAAATGCCCCCTCAATCGCCACTGTCGATGTGTCAAGTGCACCTGTAATCATGTCGAGTATTATAGCTTTGATATTTGTTCGATCAATGATGTATAGTTGTGATTCATCATTTGGATTCATAGGTTGATCCAAATGTGAAAGAATCACATCAATGAAATCACGATGTTTTTTCTGTCGTTTATGTTTATCTTACTGATGCTCATTGATTATCTCCTCCAAAAAATTGTCACAACCCTCTCTTATTGCCTCAAACTGTGGTATCAGATCCTGGCTCAAGTATATATACATATGTAGATTTGTTAGTTGGTCGAACTTCATTTCATATGATCTAAAATAAATGGGACGCAAAAACTACAATGTCCTTGTCATGAAAGTGGTAGTGTTTTCCGCCTCATATGCACTTCCACTTTTTTTGTCAGTTTCAATTTGATTCAAGCAATACTATGAAAGTGCAAAATTACTGTATTATAGTTATGTGAGTAGTTCAGTTATCTTTTTTTTTTTAATAATGGTTCAAATTTAATATCGTATTTACAATTCTGGAATAAAGTTATGATGTACTTCTAATTTTAAAGCAACTAGAAAATATAAATTAAAAGAACTTTAAAAGGAAAATTTTTAAATAATATAGTAGGATAAAAGCAACCATGAAACTGTATCATGAGAATCTATAAACTAAGGCCCTAATGCCTTTCTTATGAAGGTATTTTTTCTTAACAATGGTTAAATTTCATTTTTGATAATTTTACTTTTTTTAGATATATAATAATAGTAAAATTTTAGTTTTTGTCCCTATATACTTTATTTCTTATATAAATTGTTATCTAAACTTTTATAATGTAAAGCATTCCTTGTATGACACGTGTCGAAACCATTTTTAAGTTTTTTTTTTTAAAAAAAGGGATCGACTTTAAAAAACAAAAATGGAGTCGCCACCAATCTTTTTTCGAGGTGTGATCGGGTCACCTTGAAACTGATCATTTTAATAAAAAAACACTTTGATTTATTAAAATAATAATTTTGGTCTACGAAATTTGAGAAAATGGGTTCGGGATTCGGTTACGCACGGGAAGGATTAGTACCCTTGTAACGCCCAAAAATTGGCACTTAATTGATTATTTAATGTCCTAATATCGAAAATTTGAAAAGGTTTTAAATTATGTCCCTTTTGATTTTTCAAAACTTATAACCTTTAAACAAATTTCAATTATTTGGATAAAAGAAAAATCGAATCTCAGTAAGTTAGAGCACCGCCTTTCAAATTTCCCAAGCACCAAATATCCTTCGTTTTTTTTTTTTGAAATTCTTATCGCAAAATATCAAAATGTCACATCCAATAAGTTAGGACGCAACATCTTAAATTCACAAAGATAGGTTTTTTTTATTTGAAAATCATATATTTTAATTTCAAAAAGGGTACTTGATCATTTAGACTTAATGAGAAAAATTGAAGCCTAGCAAGTTAGGGCACAATTCTCTCAAAACCTCAAATGTCAAATATTGCCTTATTTTAAGAAATAAAGTTTTGGATAAAAAGTGGCAATTAAATGAGATATATTTTAAAACAATAATTTGAGTAAAATGTGTCATTAATACATTACAGAACACAAATTTCAAAGAGCGATTCATTAAAATTACAAAACATATTAACAACTAGTACTAATATAAACAATTAAGTAAAAGAATGACAAAATATAGCAAATAATGCAAGCAATATAACAACTATACTAAGGTAAACAAGGATAACAAAATTTAATGTTAGAATATGAATAATCAATTAAAAGATATAGAATAAATAATAACAAATAAAAAAAATTATGATAGCTTAAGAAATAAATATAAAAATTTACACACAAGATTAAATACATATAAAAAATATAAGGTAAATAATATATACAAAACAATTAATGAACACTATAGCAAATTTTATAAAAAAAACAAGAAGAAATATAAAAATGATATGGCAAAATCTATGACAGATAATATATGTACATGATAAAATAAATAATGTATTTTGTTAAAATAAATAAATAGCGTAGGTAAAACTTTAAATATATAAAGAAAATATATCTAATATAATTATCTAATATATATATATATAAGTAATTTACATATTTAAAATATACAATATATGGGAAACTTTATATTAATGAGAAAGCGATTTAAATAGTACATAATATACAAATTTTATAAAACATAAAAATAATATAGAATTTAATAGAATAACCTAAAAATTTAAATAATTTGATATAATTCTAGAGTAATTAAAAATAAGAAAAAATAAAAGAGGATTAAAAACCAAGGAAATAGGGATTAAATTGAAATAAAAATAAAATCTGGAGTAAAAATGTAAAAGGACCAGATTAGAACGCACGTCACACTGTAGGGGCCTATTGGGCAATTATGCCTTATCTCCTAAATATCGTTGTTCCATCTTCTGCCTTTAAAATGGCTTTAAAGACCAAATTAAAACAAAGGCATAATTCAGGGCCAAAGTGAAAATAAAGAAAGATGTAATTGGATGTAATTATAAAATTGCAATAATGCGGAAGGGCCTATTGAGCAATTAGACCTTTTAACAAAAACACGCGGATCCTCCCCAGGTATCGGGTCAACACGCGGATCTTGGCCCTTAAATGACGTCGTTTTGGTCATTAATTGACCACACCAAAACGACGCCATTCCACTGGCCTTTATAAACCAAAAAACCAGCTAAAAATCATTTTAAAACCAACTTAAAAAAAACAAGCAGAGCTCCCAGAAAATGCTATGCCTTCATAGGTCCTCTAACCTCTGGCAATCCTCAGACGCGCCTCACGCGCCGTCGCTCGCGGCGGCCCTAAGGCTAAAATCACCCTCTTGAACCAGATTCTAGGTATATTTCTTTTCCTTTTTTGCTTTTTAGTAATACTTTGCATAAAAAAACAAATACAAATTGTTTTCTTTTGGTTTTTAAAATCTATTTTGATCGTCTTCTGTATTTTGTATGTATATAAAAAAATAAACAAAAACAACAATAATGATTAAATGAAATATCAAATCAGAAATCACCTCTTGTTCTTTGATTTATTGTATTTTATTTGTAAGAAAAAAATCCTCCTTTACATTGGCTATTTTCGGCTTTTTATAGCATAAGTACATTGATTCTTTTGCTGGATTTTTGGCTTCTGTCGTCTTTCCCTTCCTTTTTTTTTTTGTAAGTTAATGGCGAGAAACACGGGGGTGAAGAGCGCCATCTGCGCGCTAATTGCGGCGCGACAAACGGGCCTGTGTTCGGAGCTGCGGCGCCTAGGGTCTCAAAAACCTGGGCTTCTGATTCAATTTGGGTATTGGGCCCTTTGGTCCTCGTAGGTTTAGTTTATTTTGGGTCTTGTTGGGTTTGGTGTAATGGGGTATTGGGTAGTCTATTTTGGGCTGTAAATGGACTGTGAAAAGAATTTTTTAAACATTATTTTTTTTATGGCATGGGCCCGAGCACAAATGGGCTATTATAGCTGCCCCTCTTTGCTCATTGTTGTGTAACGAGAATAGAGCAAAGACTATCAAAGGACCAATTTTGCCCGGTCTCACCAAGTAGCTTCATTCCAATCCACTACATCTTCAAGGGCATAAGAATTGTCGCTTTTATTCACTCCATTGCAATTTCAGGGAGAAAAGGCTTTATAGATTTAATATGCTCCACTGCAACTTCAGAGAGATAAGATTTTCTATCTTCAATATGTTGCACTGCAACTTCAGGGAGATAAGATTAATGGCTTTAATCTGTTCCACTACATCGCCAGGGAAACAAGATTGGTGTCTTCGATCTGCTTCACTGCAACCTCGGAATGGTAGGATCTGCTATCTTTTAGTCTACTCCATTGCAAACTCAGGGAGATGAGGCTGATGTCTTCGATCTGCTTCACTGCAACTTCAGGAAGGTCAGATCTACTATTTTTAGTCTGCTCCACTGCAAACTCAGGAAGACAAGACTGGTGTCTTCGATCTGCTTCACTGCAACCTCAGGGAGGCAGGATCTGCTATCTTTTAGTCTACTCCACTGCACACTCAGGGAGACAAGGTTGATGTCTTCGATCTGCTTCACTGCAACTTCAAGAAGGCCAGATCTATAATTTTTAGTCTGCTTCGCTGTAAACTCATGGAAGCAAGACTGGTGTCTTCGATCTGCTTCACTGCAACCTCATGAAGGCAGGATTTGCTATCTTTTAGTCTGCTCCACTACAAACTCAATGAGACAAGGCTGATGTCTTCGATCTGATTCACTGCAACTTTAGGAAGGCCAAATCTGCTATCTTCAGTCCGCTCTGCTGCAACTTCAGGGAGGCAAGATCTACTATCTTCGGTCTGCTCTACTGCAACTTCAGGGAGGCAAAGCTAATATCTTCGATCTGCTTTCTGCAACTTTAGGAAGATAAGATCTATTGTCTTCAGTCTGCTTCGCTGCAACTTCAGGGAGGCAAGGCTGAAAGCGTCAATCTACCCTACTACATTGTCCTATAGAGAACATAACCTGTAGAATGGGTATATGATTATGCCGAATGAATATGATGCCCTGATCGAAATGAGTCCAATGCTCCTAATTAGACACGCTATGATATATGAATGCAGAAATGTTATGAACATGATTCCTACTCAAGGTGTCATCACTCATTTGTTCTTCATCCTCGTTCCTCTCACAGTATCAATCATATTCTGCTTAAATAATTTGCCTTATGGTAATTTCAGAGTCCGCTCCACTTGAACCTTGGGGACACAAGGCTTGTACCGCCTTCAAACCATCCCACCACCATTTATAGGAATCGAATCTTTTTTTAGTCTGTCCCTATTGCAATTTAAGGGTACAGGATTTGTTTCAACTCCAATCTATTCCACAGCAATTCAGGGGTTTTGAATTTTTCCCCATCACTTCAGTTTGTTACACCATTCCCCGATTGTTATGACCCGATGAATATGCCTGTAAAATGACATTGCTTATTTTTGTCACAACAACTTGTTTTGTCCAATTACCATTTGGACAGAGAATTCAGAGAAATAGTCTCTATCTAGACTCTTCTTTCTCAATCTTTATACATGGAAATTCTAAACAATTGTCCTGCTTTAGTTTCTTGTATTATCCAAAAATTTCCAAAGTAATATATAGAACTTCTTCTGTGAAAATATTATTAGTTCATCAATCATTATTTCAATGCAACATGCTTATGAATGGTAATAATGGGCAACAAATAAATTGATCTTGAGGATAGTTTGAACTGAATAAATTATCAAAAAAAAAAAAGGAAATTAACTGGGAAAACATCTTTCAGAAAAAAATAATCTAAAGATAGTAAATTGATATGAATAGGAAAAAGATCAGGTGCCCTAGATATCACAGATTGGGCTTTTATATACAAACTCCATGAAGACTGCTTTGAGTTTAACATGCGTTTAGAAGATCCAAAGTACTTTATTGATGCCCCGATATGTACTATACTTCATTTTTTGTTGATTCATGTATAGCAAGATCACTGTATGCCCTTCAAAAATTGAGCCGCCCTTTTCAGGTTTTCAACTAAAAACCCCTTTGGTCTCAAGGCGCCCTTTACAGGTTTTCGCCTAGGCCTCTCATCTCTTTTTTTTTTTGAAGTCTCAAAGCGTTGTGGGTTTTCACCTTGGCCTCTTCTCCTTTTTAAGCAAAATATTTTTTTACTGAATCTGAGTTCATAGGATTGGGTAAGCTTTTCCCATCCATTTCGATCAAAATCAGTGCACCTCCAGAGAAAGCCTTCTTCACCACATATAGTCCTTCCCAATTTGGCATCCATTTTCCTCTGAAATCCCTTTGTATGGGAAGGCTTTTTTTCACCCTCGTGAAATTCTCTTGGGCGAACTTTTTTATCATAAGCTCACATCATTTGTTTTTGGTACATCTGACCTTGACGAATAGCCCGTAGCCTTTTTTCCTCAATCAAGCTCAACTGATCATGTCAAGACTCGATCCAGTTCGCTTCATCCAGCTTTACCTCTGACAAAACTCAAAGAGAAGGTATCTCTACTTCAATAGGTAGGATTGCCTCCATCCCGTAAACCAATGAGAAAGGAGTTGTCCTAGTAGAAGTTCTGACGGGCATTCGATAAGCATAGAGTGCAAATGGTAATTTCTCATGCCAATCCTTATTAGTCTCAGTCATTTTCCCTACTATCTTCTTAATGTTTTTATTGGCCGCTTCCACTACCCCATTTATTTTTGGGCGATACAGAGATGAGTTGTGGTGTTTGATCTTAAATTGACTACAGACTTCTACTATCGTGCTGTTGTTCAAGTTCAGTGATTATCTTATATGATCCTCTTGGGCATTCCATATCGACATATGATTTCCTTCTTCAAAAACCGGCTAACTGTTGACTTAGTAACGCTAGCGTATGAAGCAGCCTCCACCCATTTCATGAAGTAGTCAATAACCACAAAGATGAATCGATGCCCATTCAAAGCTTTCGGTGAGATCGGCCCAATAACATCCATGCCCCACATGGAAAAAAGCCATAGAGAAGTCATAACATTCAAAGGTGAAGGCGGTACGTGAATTTTGTCTCCATAAATCTGGCATTTATGACATCTTTTGGCATAGTTGATACAATCTCCTTCCATAGTGGACCAATAATACCCGAATCTCATTATTTGTTTAGCCATTGTGAATCCATTAGCATGTGTTCCACAAATGCCCTCATGAACTTCTTCCAAAATTTTCCTAGGTTCAACAGCGTCAACATATCCCAATAGTACCTGATCTTTCCTTCTTTTGTACAAGATATCCCCATCTAAAACATAGTCACAGGCTAATCTTCTTAAGGTTTTTTTGTCATTCTCAGTTGCATGATCAGGGTACTCACGATTTCTTACATAGCAATATATCATGATACCAAGGGTAGTCATCCTCTTCCTCCTCTTCCATGTTACAACAATGAGCTAGAACTTCAAAAATACTCATCTAAATAGGTCTCATATCTTCTAGTTTGTTTACTTTAATCATATAAGCCAGAGTTGCCAAAGCATCTGCCATCTGGTTGTCATCACGTGGGAGATAATTAAAAGTGATGTCATCAAACTCCTCAATCAATCCTAAAACTATTTTTCAGTAATTGATCAGTTTGGGATCTCTTGTCTCCTATTCACCTTTAAGCTGGTGAATTACTAATACAGAATCTCTATATACTTCTAGCACTCTAATTTTACGCTCTACAGCTGCTCAAATTCCCATGATGCATGCTTCATACTCTACCATATTATTTGTGCAATCAAAATCCAATTTGCATGTGAATGGATAATGATCTCCACTTGGGGATACCAAGACTGTCCCAATTCCATTTCCTACAGCATTTGATGCTCCATCAAAGTTTAGCTTCCACGGATACTCTTCATTAGTTGCCATATACATTAGCTCTTCATTGGGGAAATCAAAGCTCAAAGTTTCATAATCTTCTAAAGCCCAGCTAGCCAAAATTTTACTATTGTGCTCACTTTTATAGCCTTTTGGTTCACATTGACTATATCAAATTTAGAAGCAAAATATGCCACCTTGCCATCCTTCCATTCAGAGCAGTTGACTCCATCATATACTTTAATGGGTCAAGTTTCGAAATTAGCCAGGTTGTATGATATAGCGTATATTGCCTCAACCTCCGAGTTGTCCAAATCAAGGCACAACACAATTTCTCAATTGACAAATATCTCATTTCACACTCAGTGAACTTTTTACTGAGATAATATATCGTCTTTTCTCTTTTTCCTGACTCATCATGTTGACCAAGCAAACATCCCATGGATTTATTGAACACAATCAAATACAGTATTAATGGTCTATCTGGATTAGGCAGAGATAGTACTGGGGCATTTGACAGATATTGTTTGACTTTGTCAAAAGCTTTCTGGCACTCATCGTCTCATATGCCTTGGTTATGTTTTTTAAGAAGATGAAATATGGGATCACATTTCTCAGTTAATTATGAAATAAACCGAGCAATGTAATTTAACATTCCAAGAAAACCTCGAACTTCTTTTTGAGTGCGTGGTGGAGGCAATTCTTGCATAGCTTTGACCTTATCTAAGTCAACCTCGATTCCTCTCTCACTAACTACGAAGCCTAGTAATTTCCCTGACCGAGCTCCAAAAGTACACTTTGCCGGGTTGAGCTTTAATTGAAATTTTCTCAATCTCAAGAAGAACTTCTTCAAAACTTCAATATGTTCTTTTTCTATTCGAGATTTGGTGATCATGTCATCAACATATACTTCAATCTCTTTGTGCATCATGTAATGGAATAAGGTTACCATGACCCTTTGATATGTTGCTCCTGCATTCTTTAGCCCGAATGGCATCACCTTATAACAAAAGGTACCCCACAATGTTATGAAAATGGTTTTCTCTATATCCTCAGGATGCATCTTTATCTGATTGTATCCCGAAAAACCATCAATGAAAGAAAACAGTGAGTATCCTACTGTATTATCCACCAACATGTCAATATGAGGCAGGGAGAAATTGTCCTTTGGGCTGGCTTTATTTAAGTCCCTGTAGTCTACAAACATCCGAACCTTTCCATCCTTTTTAGGGACAAGAACAATATTGGCAACCCACTCTGAGTATTTGACCAATTGTAGAAAACTAGCATCAAACTGTTTCTTAACTTCCTCTTTTATTTTTAACACCACATCAGGCCTCATCCTTCATAGATTTTGCTGAACTGGCTTGCATTGCGATGCACTACAATATCAGTACTTAGCCCAGGCATATCTTGGTATGACCATGCAAAGACATCTTTGAATTCCCGCTGCAACTCAATGAGGTCTTGCTTTGTCTCTTTGGCTATGTGCGTTCCAGTTTCATTGCCTTCCCTTCCTCTAAGATTACATTCTCTACCACCTTTTTATTGGGGAAAATTTGTTTCTCCTCTTGCTCTACCATCCTTAACAAATTCGAAGGCAAGTCACAATCTCTGTCACCTTCAAAATCGTGAGATTCCTCTAAATGCATGTCTCGCTCAAAAGGGAACTCTGAATCTGTAATATTGTTGCTCATGTCATTGATATCTAGGGACCTGTGGTAGGCACAAAGGAATGTACAAAGAACAAATGAATTTAAGAACAACTATTCACATGATATGAATGAGAATAACAAAAATTTTGGAAGAAAATTAGAAGAATATAAAAATGAAAGAATATTTGCTCGAATTGATCATCAAAGATGTATTTTATTGAAACAAAGATGTCTGAACATGAGCCTATTTCACAAATGAAATCTTATTGCTTCTAGGCTTAAAAACAACAAGTGTGTTTTGAACATTACTCTGTGCAATCTCTAAAAACTACAGGAAGTTCCTCTGCAGTCTAGTTGTTCAAAACACTTCCAGGTTCATAAGGACGAATGCCCAACAAATTTCTTCGTTTAATTCCTTCCTCGTGTGTGGCATTGATATGGAGGTTTTCTTTTCTCAACAGTCCTGTCTCGGAGTGAATTATCCCTCCCGATACAAAAGTCTGGGATATGTGAGGGAATGCCATTAATTCCCACCAGACTTCTTCCCCACTCAATCGTGCTATCCTTCTCTCTTCTTTCTTCCTTTGTCTAGCATCTGGCCCGAAACCCAAGCCAAAACGATCTTTTTTCTCTTTCAGCATCAGAACCTGAATCCCTCCTTGGAGATGTCTGCCCTATCCTTTTTCTGATAAGGCTCCTTTCCCCACCATCATTTGCAAGCCCATTCTCGTTGTCCTGGATATCCTAAGCACCGAAACCTCATTCCCTTCCAAAATGAATGTTGCGTTCACGAACTCTAAAGATCGAAAGGAACACTTAATGGCCTCCTCATTTGTCTCTAAATATGGCGCGTCGTTGGTAACAGTTGCTATGATGTCCTCTTCAACATTTATAGTAACTAGCTAACCTTCCGTTACTAGTTTCAATTTTTGATGTAATGATGAAGGCACTGCTCCTGCCGAATGTATCCATGGCCTCCCTAACAAACAATTGTAGGAGGGCTTGATGTCCATTACTAGAAAATCTACTTCATATGCGTTTGGTTCAATCAACAAAGGTATGTCGATTCTTCCCATTACTCTTCGCTCAGTGCCATCAAATGTTCTCACTATATTCTGGCATGTTTTCATGTGAGAACGGTATATAGGTAATCTATTCAGCGTAGACAATTATAAGACATTCAAAGTCGATCCATTATCGATTAACACACTTAGCAGAGCATATCCCTTGAAATGAGTAGTGATGTGCAGAGTCTTAGTCGATCCCATGCCCTTAGGTGGAATTTTATCATCACTAAAATAAATAAAGTTTTCGACACTTATATTACTAACCAGACGGTTTAGAAACATAGGTTTCATTCAACACTTTCATCAATGCCTCGCGATGTACTTCTGAGCTTAAAAGTAATGTTAGCACTGATTTGCGAGCCGGTTGTTTGCATAGTTGCTCTACCATACTGTATTCACTGTGCTTCAAGAATTTCAGAAATTCTTTAGCCTCTTCCTCCTTTACTAGTTCATTGATAAGTGCCTCAGGTCCTTTCTCTCGTTCAACTACCAAGGTCTTTGACTTCACTGGTTCTGTTCTAACATTTATCGAGTCGTAATGCCTTCCACTGCGTGTGTAAGATCCTTCATTTTGGTCCTCCTTGGAATCGCTAGCTAGGATTTCCCCTCCTGGTATTGTCACATTATAGTTGTAATTCCAAGGTACCATTTTGTTATCCTTATAAAGAAAGGAAACAAGTTTCTGGATTAAGACCTTTGGCGCCATTTGTGTTTCGCCTTCCATGTTTCTTTGTCGGGAGATGATGATCCTCAGATAATTGACTTTTTGGTTTGTCAACTCTCCTTCTATCGTGCATATGTTTCCTTCCTCTGAGCCTTCTTCATAAAATTCCAATTCCTTATTATCCACAAGGCGTTGCACCAAGACCCTGAACTTAACACATTCCTGGATCTCGTACCCTTCTACTTTGTAGAACTCATAATAGTCCCTTACTCCTTCACATCCTTGCACAGAATCTGATACTATCAATCCTCTTCCTACCACTTCTCTCCAGACATTTCTCCTTGATCCTTCTCACGGTACTTTTACCAATCGCATTTACCCCCTTATCTCCATGGTTAGGTAATGGATTTTCTACACTTGGTGTATCATCAAACTTTATGATCCCCATCTTAATAAGTCTCTCAACTATTTTTTTGAAAGTAGTGCAATCTTCTATTGAATGCCCCAATATTCCTACATGATAGTCACATTGAGCGTTTGAATCATACCATTTAGGATATGGAGCTATAACGGTTTTAGATAAAATGAGGACACCACGTGTCTGCCAAATAAACTTTGATACAACTCCCTATGCGTCATTAGGATTGGCGTAAATTGGAGCTTTTCAGAGTTTTGCTTTGTACCTGATTCCTGTCTTATCGAAACTTGTTGCCCGGCGGTGATTACTTTTGGTTGGCTAACAGTAATTACCTTCAAGTTCCCTTTGTTATATGTGCTCGTATTATTCACCTCATTCTCCTTTTTCCTTGGAGCTGACTTTTTGGTGTTTTCCCCTGCTTCTATCTTGCCACCCCTTATGGCATTTTCAATCATTTCTCCCGCCATTACTATATCCACAAAGCTCTTTGTGGTACTTCCTATCATGTGAGTAACGAAGGGGCCTTTAAAGTATTGATAAAAAGCATTGTAGTTTCCTTTTCTAGGAGCGGTGGCTGAACTTGCATGGCAACTTCCCTCCATCTTTGTGCATACTGCCTGAAGCTTTCATTTGATTTCTTCTCCATATTTTGCAAAGTGATTCTATCAGGCTTCATGTCTATCACATGATTGTATTGTTTCATAAATGCTTGTGGTAGGTCTCTCCAGGAATTAATCTGAGCACGGCTCAATTGGTTGTACCACCTGGACGCTGCCCCCACCAAGCTATCATGGAAACAATGGATCAGTAGTTGATAGTTATTAACATACCCAGTCATTTGTCTACAGAACATGATAATATGGGCTTTAGGACAGCTAGTTCCATTGTACTTCTCAAATTTTGGCATTTTGAACTTGTGAGGAAGCACCAAATCTGGAAACAAGCTCAATTCTATAGCATCAATTCCATGGTGATTATTAGTGTTTTCTAAGGCCTTGAACTTTTCTTCTAACCATCTACAGCGGTCATCTAACAACCTTGGTAATTCATTTCTCGTCCCTTCCCTCTCCGCTATATCTAAAGCAGGGATAACAAGATTAGCAGGGTTACCTCTTGGGTTAGATCCTGAGCCAACTTGGAAATTCATGGGCACCCTAGTATCAGCTTGACCTTGTTTAGGCCTAATTGTAACAGATGGGCTTCGAGGATATGCTCCAGGTTGTGTTTGTGTATGCAGTAGGGTAAAACCTGGAGGATAATCCTTATTATCTTCTCTATCATTAGTCATGAGGCCTTTTCCCTAGTCTATTGCCCCATTCAATAGCTGAGTCATTTGAGCCACCATATTCCTTTGGGCTTCCATCATTTGTTCCCTCATATCTTGTTGGATCTTTTCCAACTGTTCTTACAGCTGGTCTTGCGTGTCTCTTTGGAACTGTCGAGTCTTTGATCCATATTTTTTTTCTTAGCACGTGTACCGTAATGGTGTTTAGTTTCTAGATTAACTTTTTATTCTCCCTCTCTCTCTGTAATAACTTCAACTAATTAGGGTCTTTCTATGGATTTAAATGCATATGATGTAATGCAAATGCATGAATGCAAAAAGGCATCGATTCTGATTCAATTTTATTTAGAAAACTTTATTAGAAAACAAAATCTCTTACATAAAACGGACTACAAAGATGCTTTCGCCCTAATGCCCAATGGCTTAACTTCCCTAAACAACAAGACTAACTCTTGACCATGATCTGACTACAAATCATATTTTATGCTCAACGTATCAGCCTGTACTGCCATGGTCTGTAAATGATCAACTACCTCTCGAATCTGAGCTATGGCTTCATGCATAAGATAATCCCTATTTCTAACTTGATCATGAGAATGGTGAAGCTCTTCCTTCCAATGCCCTTCTCTTGCTTCAAGAAGTTCGATCAGGAGTTCACAGTTTTGTAATGCCTATTCTAACTCTTCGATCTTACCCTTCATTTCCTCAATCTTGTTCAGACTTGACTTTAGCTCGATCGTAGATTTACAACTTCGATAGTGATGAAGAGACCGTCCAAGTTCAGCCACTCTAGCTTTTAATTCTCCTTTTTCATTTCGGCTTTCTGCCAAACTCTTCTCTAAGGCCTCGTTTTGTGTTTGCATTTCTTGAAACTTCCTCTCCCATCGGTCAGCTTTAGCCTTTTCTTCTTGAATCTCTCTTTGCCATTGCTCCAATGTTTTTCCAATCCGGCGTTTCTCACTGATAGATGCAGTTTCTTGTAATCCACTTTCAAACTACCCAGGTCTTCTTCGGCTTCATTCTTTCTTTTCTTTAATTTCTCAGCTTTCAGCTTTTGAACATCAGCATCTAACCTCAAATACATTCTCTCTTCCACTAACTATTCTATCTTCTTCTCGAGCTCCAAATTCCTCATTTCGAAATCTTGCCTTATGATCTCTAGCTCTGATGGGACCACTTGTAAGTATTCCTCTCTTGATCAGGCGCCTTCTGGATTCAGCTCACATTAATCCTTCTAATCATCCATCGGCTGTATTCTGGGGTCGTCATTGGGCCTACGGATAATCTCTTAATCCTATGAGTCTGATTTCAAACACTAGAAATCTCCTTAACCCTCTTCTTATAGTTATCCCCTCTGTATGAAAACTCACATTGAGCCAGCCCATGTGTTGCTAGTACGAACTGTCTTGATTCATATTGCCTTAGTACGAGCAAAAGAGCATACCCAACAGCTCCCCAAATTCTAAGTAAAGGAACCCAGTCAAAACTTCCACACCGATAAAGAATTTCGTCAGGAATCATCCAAGGAGCACTCCACTCGATGTCTTCCTCTTGAAGGTTTTGAAGGAGCGCCATCCAATTTTCCTCAGACACATCTTCTCTCCTTGGTGTAACCACTATCTCTTTTAGTGGAGAATAATTCTCAAAGAAAACCTGATAAGAAACTTTTTTTACCTTCCAAAAATGACTGTGGAACCCAGCTAATAACAACTGCACGCATACAATGAACCTACCTTCACCTGCTCTCCGACATGCATTCAAAGATCTGAACGTTTTAGCTAGGATCGTAGGTACAAGCGTGACCCTTCTACCAAGTCGATTGAATAATTCAGTGACTGCTTCATCTACATGTCTTAGAGCTTTAGGGAAAATTACCAAACCATAAATACACAAGGCAAAGACGTCAATCTTCACCTTTACATCTGGATGTGCTAAGATCAGGTCCCTTAAACTCACCCAAGGAATGCATTTACCCTCACCTTTCTTCTGAATTCTGGCTGCAACCCACTGTTCACTCATCCTCGTGATATTCATTAACTTCTTCACAAAAGTTGGACATTATGGCCCTAGAATAAGCTTTGTCAACTTGGATCCTTGGACAGCGAAGCAAGGTTGTATATTCCCCCACTGTGGGCACAAAATCTACTTTCCCGAAAGTGAAAAAACTATAGGCAGGGTTCCAAAACTGAGTCATAGGCCGTAACAGATGCTTGTCTACCTTGATGTCGAGCAAGCAGGGTAGATCGCCATAATTACGATAGAACAACTGCTTAGCTTCATCATCCCATTGGGTCCATATTTCTTTCAACTCTTGGAACTCATTTTGTGTCATACTAATACGAGTGAAATCCCATAGTTCCAACACATACCCCTCAGCTAAGCTATTCCCTTTCTCTAATTGCATTTGCTGTGACCACATGCGGACGGGTGCATTGTCTTCTACTTTATCAAGAAATTCGTTCTCCATAACCAGCTTTCTAACTTAGAAACTGACTGTTAATCAATACCTTTTAAAATATGAAATGACATGCACCAAAATAAAGCACAACAAGTTAGTACCATGAAATAAAACATAAAGTAAATAAAATAAACAAACACCTATCTGAGTGACCACTAAGGTTTGGCATATTTCTACTTAGGGTGAGTCCTTACGTTTGCTACATGTGGTTTAGCTCTAAAGTTGAGGTAACTGAACCAGCAGATTCCTCGATCCTCGCCCATTATAGGCTCATACGGATCGAGTTCAGTTCAAGGGAATACATTTCCCTATGCCCATGCGAAAGTGAAAACCTCACGAAGACATAAGTACAGATGTATCCCGGAAGCAATCCACTAGCCCATGCAGAGGTGAAAACATCACGAAGGCATAGTTTCTCACTCCCACTTAAAGGTGCGACCACAACGGTCATGCAATGCAATGTGCACAAGAAAATAACAATCATATGCAATGGCACAAACAAATGCAACAAAAGGATCGTAATTTTCAAATCAAATTTTGAAATCGAATTTTTAAATTTCCGACAAAGGACAGAAAATAATCAAGTTTACAGCTTGACTTTCTTATTCCAGTGGAGTCGCCAGCTGTCGAAACCATTTTTAAGTTTTTTTTTTTTAAAAAAACGGGGATCAACTTTAAAAAACGAAAATAGAATCGCCACCAATCTTTTTTCGAGGTGTGATTGCGTCATCTTGAAATTGATCATTTTAATTAAAAAACATTTTGATTTATTAAAACAATGATTTTGGTCTACGAAATTTGAGAAAACGGGTTCGGGAGTCGGTTACGCACGAGGAAGGATTAGCACCCTCGTAGCGCCCAAAAATTGGTATCTAATTGATTATTTAATGTCCTAATATCGAAAAATTGAAAAGGTTTTAAAATATGACCCTTTTGATTTTTCAAAACTGATAACCTTTTGAAAAATTTCAATTATTTGGATAAAAGAAAAAATCTAATCTCAGTAAGTTAGAGCACGACCTTTCAAATTTCCCAAGCACCAAATATCCTGTGTTTTTTTTTTTTTTGAAATCCCTATCTCAAAGTATCAAAATGTCACATCCAATAAGTTAGGACGCAAAATCTTAAATTCACAAATATAGGTTTTTTATTTGAAAATCATATATTTTAATTTCAAAAAGGGTACTTGATCATTTAGACTTAATGAGAAAAATCAAAACCCAATAAGTTAGAGCACAATTCCCTCAAAACCTCAAATGTCAAATATTGCCTTATTTTAAGAAATAAAGTTTTGGATAAAAAGTGGCAATTAAATGAGATATATTTTAAAACAATGATTTGAGTAAAATGTGTCATTAATACATTACAAAACACAAATTTCAAAGAGTGATTCATTAAAATTACAAAGCATATTAACAACTAGTAATAATATACACAATTAAGTAAAAGAATGAAAAAATATAGCAAATAATGCAAGCAATATAACAACTATACTAAGTTAAATAAAGATAACAAATTTTAATTTTAGAATATGAATAATCAATTAAAAGATATAGAATAGATAATAACAAATAAAAAATTTATGATACTTTCTCCTGCCTCGATCTTTCCACTTTTTATGGCATTCTCAATCATTTCTCCCGTCATTACAATGTCTGAGAAGCGCTTTGTAGCGCTTCCTAGCATATGAATTATAAACGGGGCCTTCAGTGTATTAATAAAGAGCATTGTGGTCTCTTTCTCCAGAAGTGGTGGTTGGACTTGGATGGCAACCTCCCTCCACCTCTACGCATATTTCCTAAAACTTTCATTCGCCTTTTTCTCCATGTTTTGACGAGTAATTCTATAGGGAGTCATGCCTGTCACATAATGATCGCTGCAATCACAGCTTTAAAAATTTATAAAAGAATGATCAAACCTGAAGCCTAACTCTGACAACGATTAAAGGCAAGTGTACTTATCGAACAGTAGTATAGCTTAGGCAAGACCGGATTATCGAACCTAAAGGAACTAAAAGTATTAATACTAACTTTCTTTTTATTATTTAGCCTTAAAATTAGAGTGAAGATTGCTTTTAAACTAAATTGACAAGAACTAAACTAAGAACACAAAGACAAAAAGGATAAATTGGAAAATAACTTGAAGAAAACTCAATTGATCACAACGACACCCTCAGGAAGAATCCACCTAGACTTCACTCGTTATCTAACCCTTAATTATATGATCTATTTACTTAGCTTGACCCGTAAGACTCCCTAACCTATATTAAACCCTCTCTCGAGGCGAATAACATCTAACCCTAAGTTAATTAGTGGAACTCTCGTTCGCTTATAATAACCCCCCAGGACAGCAGTAAATCAATCAATGGACTCCCATATTAGGTTCACCCTAATCCGGCAAAATCTCGTAACCCTATCTCTAGGCGTTCGATCAACTCCGCTTAATTATGTTAGATCTACTCTTAGGCAGGGTCTATTCCTCCTCCACCTAAGCACATTAGATTTGGATTAAGCAACATAATTAAGAACAAACTAAATAAATCATCATATAACTTAGAAGTTAAATAACAAGATTCGTTTAGGTTTCATCCCCTTCAGGTATCTGAGGGATTTAGTTCATAATGAATAAAGAAAACATCGCAAGAGAAAAGATGAAACAAAACATAAGAAATCCCTAAAACCCCCTGAAAGAATTGAAGAAGAATTCCGCCGTCTTGAGTATAACTCCGGCTTCTTGGGATGGATCAACTGGCTATCCTCGCGTTATTCCCTAACTCTGACCTTCTCGGCTTGTCTCCTTGGCCTACCTTTGACGCCTTCGGCTTCTGCCGAAGTCCCCTTTCAAGTTGGCCCCTTGGGTGTTTATATAGACTTTGTGATGCCTTGCTTGGCCCCTAAGTATCCTAATTTAAGTAGAATTCCTACTAGGGTGTTTGAATAGGCTTTGGAATGTGTTTCTTTGCCTTCAAGTATTCTTTCCCGAATGAAATTGCTCTTTCCAACAACAAGGACACGGCCATGGCACACGCCCGTGTGAATCGTGGCCAGGCCATGTTCGGACTTTTTAATGAGGCACGGCCGTGTCGATTTCTCTCTTGGCCCAATTTGGTCCGTTTTAAACCCGTTTCTCGTTCTTTTCATCCTTGGGTGTTTTCCTGAGTATAAAATATGAAACGAAAGGATTAAGAGCACCTTTTTACATAAATTGAGGGATAAATCATCCAAAAGCATATTAAATGTGGGTCTAAAATATGTTATAATTATGGTTTATGAAATACCCCCACACTTAAGCTTTTGCTTGTCCTCAAGAAAAATTCTCAACTTACAATCAAAACGAACTTCCTTGATTCATAATTCCTATCAATTATGCTTTATCCTAATTTAAAGATAATTCATACATGGATAATTCAACTCAGAGGGTCCTAAAGATTCAAACAATCAAAGTCGTACATTTATAGCCCTGAAAACATAGGAGTTTCCCCTTATCTGAATAATTACCTTTAATTCAAAATCGACAAGAATTGACATCCTCACTAAAGATTCAGTCAAATCACTCGAAGTGTTTAAGGTTCAGAATTAAGCACTCAAAAGTCAAACATGAAGAGTTAATCCCATAGGCTTGCATAAAAATCAAATCTCTACCACTGTAAAATGAGATGATAAGGTCTTTAACAGGGTTGTAACGGGGCTTAGGTTAAGGGTATGGATATAGGCTGAATTAAAAGATTAGAATCGAGATTGACCTGGCAATTTACTTAACTAGAAAAAAAATGAACTAATAATTACTTCAATTGGAAATTTATAGTACTAATAATACGAGGTTCTTCTTCAACATTTGGAATTTAACGTATAAGCTCATTTAATCACATAACTAATAATGAATATTCTTCTTTTTTTTTTAAGAACAAACTATCATAATAATAAGAAAGAACTTTTACAACTGAAATATAGAACATAGTTAGGAAATTGTTCGAAATCAAATCTCGACAAAAAGGGTAATTAAAAAGGAATGGTGATAACAAAAACAAAGGGTTTTGGGTTAATATTAGCGGGTGAGTCAAAAAAGAGATGTTAGGCTCAACGGGGTTCACTAAGGGTTAATTACGAAGGTAGGCTTTTTAGTGGAGTAAGTGGGTTAGAACCTAGGTGCCTTTATCATCTCGGTATATCAAATCATAGGTGTGGTGTCGACAAGTATAATCAATGCAAGTTCTAGAATAACAAATCAATGTTGACACACTCATTCAATAAAGTGAGCAAGAAAAAGAATATATGCTCTATAAGGCTCAAAATCTCACAAAAATTATGGGTATTTGATGTCAACCTCGTAAATTTCAAATTTCAAGATATCATTCCGATTCAGGTAGACAACCTAAAAAATTTTAAAATTTTTGAAAAATAGACTTTATCATGCTTGATTCTCTAGTATTCTTCAAATTTAATCATCAATGTATAATTATCAATGACTTACTCTAAAACATATCAATAAAAATCATAAATCAAAGGAAATTTCATTCTAATCATAATATGAGAAACTTACTTTTCGAACAAGGCATAATTCAGGGATTTTCAAATAATACTACAGTAAACCCCCCACACTTAAGGTGTACATTGTTCTCAATGTACAAAGATAGATAATATCAAATAATTGTAAAATCATAAGATGGGGAGAGAAGTGAAACTTCCTGAATTTTGGATGAAGTCAATGAAAAGAATTCGGATAGGATTGGAGTGAACGTAGGGAAGCGTCTTGAACCGTCTGAAATTGAATCCTCGAAGCAGCCGGTCTGATTTTATTGTATCCTAAGCTAGATCTAAATATCATAAAGAATAAGAAGAAGAAAAAAATGATAAAATGGAAATAAAATTAAAATTAAAATAAATAATGTAAAATGAAAGACAACTAGAAAAAGGGAGAATGAGGTTTAAATAGAAATGTAGCCTGTGTTTTGGGATTTTGAATTTTGAGCGCGTTCAGGGTGTTCGGGCACGGCTGTGGGTGTAGTGGCACGCCCGTGTCTTTCTTCACACGATCATTTAATACGGGCGTGCTCCTCCCGTGTTCGATAAGTCAGAATGTTGGCACTGTTGGAAGGCACGACCGTGTTTAGCCCGTGCTTAACAAGTCAGTAACCTCGCACGGGGCGTCGGCACGGGCGTGGTTTATTATCGCCACCCATGTTGGGAAAAGAAATTTTCCTATGTCGTGCACGGCTACTGGCACGCCCATGGTGCATCTGATGGCTTCCACATTGCCACGGGCATGCCCGTGTGTAGGGTCGTGTGGCCTAGAAATCTGCTCTTTGGTTAGTTTATGGTTAAGTGCTAAAAAGAAAAAGAAATAATAAAAAAATGTAAAAATGGGGTTAGTGCTCGGGTTGCCTCCCGAGAAGCGCTCGTTTATAGTCTTAAGCTAGACTTTACCTCTCATTCGTATGGTCATGGTGGTTTGAGGAGGTGAAAATCCTTTCTCATGCGATCACTTTGGTTATGGATATATAGTTTAAGTCGAGTAAAGTTTACCTCAAAAGTGTCGAATTTAGGATTGCTTACCTCGACTGTGCCGTATAGGAAGACATTAAGTACCTCAAAAGTGATTTCTTCGTTTGTCTTGACGTCTGAATTGGTGATTCGAGGGTTTTCCTTATTCAACAATACCTGATCCTCTGTTTTGATGTGATTTGTTGTTCCTATCAGTTTGTCTGGGGTCTCCTTCAGTTTCACTTCGTGCGGCTCCTGTTCCTCTCTGATTTGTGTTTCCTGCTTTTTTAGTTTGTCAACCCTAAGGCTTTGTTCCTTATGTGTTTCTTCTTTGTTTGCACGAGGTTTAAGATCTAGCTCAGCTAAGTGATTTCGTGATGCTTCCTGTAAAGAAGGTTGAACCAAATGATTATCAATAGAATTAACGTCCGTACCTTTATTACTCGATGTCCTAGCTGAGTCAAGAGCTTGAAGAGTGATTGTTTTGTCGTCTACACAAGGTGTGAGTTCACTAAATTCTTCCTCTGTGTAGTCTTTCTTTATTGCATCGGGATATGGTACACGAGCTTGGTACTCTATAATTACAGGGTTTGGTAAATCATGGCTTACCTCAACCTTACCTTCACTTACCACAGTTTCTTGCCTTGGGTCAGATTCTACTAACAATTTACTGTTATGAGCTTATACGGCTTGGGGCCCATGATTCGGCTCAGGTTTGTAGCCTTGTGGTGTTTCTTGTGGTGAAAGTTGAAGAATTTGATTATCAACTGAATTTTCTTTCTCACCTTCATCACTTGATGTCTTGGCCGAGTCAAAAGCTTGTAGACCGATTGATTCGTCACCTACACGAAGAATGAGTTCTCCTGTACCAACATCAATTTTAGTCCTGGCAGTTGCTAGAAAGGGTTTTCCTAAAATTAAAGGAATCGAATTGTCCTCATTCATGTCTAAGACAACAAAATCTACTGGGAATATGAATTTATCAATTTTGATTAGAACATTTTCTATTATACCCCTAGGAATTCTGATAGTTTTATCAGTTAACTGAATGCTCATCTTAGTTTGTCTGTGTTTCCTTAGACCTAGTTGTTTAAACATTTTATAAGGCATAACATTGATGCTTGCCCCTAAATCAGCTAAACCATTATCAATAGATAAACTACCAATTAAACATGGAATTGTAAAACTCCTTGTGTCTTTTTGCTTCTGTGGTATTCTGTTCTGTAACATTGCTGATCATGCTGTGTTTAGTTCCACGTGGTGCTCCTCGTCTACTTTGTGTTTGTTTGTCAAGAGTTGTCTTAAAAATTTCCTCGAGTCTGGCATCTGAAAAAGAGCTTCAAGAAGAGGTAAGTTAATATGTAATTTCTTTAAAATTTTAAGAAACTTACCGAATTGTTCTTCTGAATCGTCTCTTTTCATTGCTTCGGGATAAGGTATGCGAGGTTGGTACTCTTTGATTACCGGTTTTGGCTTTTCTTGTGTTACCTCTATTTTACCTTCGTCTACCTTGTTTTCTGGTATTGCATTGGGTTCATCTAACCCTTTACTATTCTGAACGGTGATGACTTGATTTTGCTCCTTAGGGTTAATCTCCGTATTACTAGGTAGACGCCCTTGCGGTCGTTCCGACATCAGCTTTACAAGTTGTTCGACTGCGTTAGTGACTTCCTTGACTGACTTAGTAATTTCCATGATTTGGCTCTCGTTGCTTTTGATTGTTCTCTCGGTTTCTTGGATACGTTTCTCTGTGTCTGCCTAAAATTTTGTCAGCATCTCTTCAAGGTGCGACTCCTCTTCCTGTTGGTGAGGTGGTTGTTGAAAGTTTTGAGGAAGTTCTGGTCTTTGGCTATTTTGATCATCCCACGAGAAATTGGGATGGTAACTCCAACCTGCGTTATAAATGTCATTATAAAAAATATTTTTTGGTCTAGAATAGTTACCTGTATAGTGAGCTTGCTCGTTTTCCATGCCATATCCGTAGGGTGGGTACTCAGGATTCGCCACTCCTCCTAGATTCGAGTCATATTGCATTACTGAGTGTACCTGCAAGAAACTATACAAACCACCAATCCTTTTATTCATCATCTCTAGCTGGTTAGATAACCTGGTAACCACGTCGAGGCTGGAGACACTGGCGGCTTTTGTTGGTGTTGTCCTCATAACTTGCCACTGATAATTATTCAGTGCCATCTTCTCTTTAAAATCATCTGCCAAAAGCAAAATAGAGGAAAAATTAGCGAAGTAGAAAAGAAAAAAATAATAAAAATAAAAATTAATTACCAAAAAAAGGCTAAAATAATAAAAATAGAGCTTTCTTAATATTTTAGTTCCCCAGAAACGGCACCAAAAACTTGATCGCTGCAATCAGAGCTTTAAAAATTTATAAAAGAATGATCAAACCTGGAGACTAATTCTGACAACGATTAAAGGCAAGTGTACCTATCGAACAGTAGTATAGCTTAGGCAAGACCGGATTATCGAACCCAAAGGAACTAAAAGTATTAATACTAACTTTCTTTTTATTATTTAACCTTAAAATTAGAGTGAAGATTGCTTTTAAACTAAATTGACAAGAACTAAACTAAGAACACAAAGACAAAAAGAATAAATTGGAAAATAACTTGAAGAAAACTCAATTGATCACAACGACACCCTCAGGAAGAATCCACCTAGACTTCACTCGTTATCTAACCCTTAATTATATGATCTATTTACTTAGCTTGACCCGTAAGACTCCCTAACCTAGGCGAATAACGTCTAACCCTAGGTTAATTAGTGGAACTCTCGTTCGCTTATAATAACCCCCCAGGACAGCAGTAAATCGATCAATGGACTCCCATATTAGGTTTCACCCTAATCTGGCAAAATCTCTAACCCTATCTCTAGGTGTTCGATCAACTCTGCTTAATTATGTTAGATCTATTCTTACGCAGGTTCTATTCCTCCTCCACCTAAGCATATTAGATTTGGATTAAGCAACATAATTAAGAACAAACTAAGTAATTCATCATATAACTTAGAAGTTAAATAACAAGATTCGTCTAGGTTTCATCCCCTTCAGGTATCTGAGGGATTTAGTTCATAATGAATAAAGAAGACATCGCAAGAGAAAAGATGAAACAAAACATAAGAAATCCCTAAAACTCCCTAAAGGAATTGAAAGAGAATTCCGCCGTCTTGAGTATAACTCCGGCTTCTTAGGATAGATCAACTGGCTATCGTCGCGTTATTCCCTAACTCTGACCTTCTCGGCTTGGCTCCTTGGCCTAGTTTTGACGCCTTCAGCTTCTGCCGAAGTCCCCTTTCAAGTTGCCCCCTTGGGTGTTTATATAGACTTTATGATGCATTGCTTGCCCCCTAAGTATCCTAATTTAAGTAGAATTCCTACTAAGGTGTTTGAATAGGCTTTGGAATGTGTTTCTTTACCTCCAAGTATCCTTTCCCGAATGAAATTGCTCTTTCCAATGTTAGGGACACGGCCATGGCACACGCCCGTGTGAATTGTGGCCAGGCTGTGTTCAAACTTTTTAATGAGGCACGGCCGTGTGGTCTTTGGGCCAGGCCGTGTCGATTTCTCTCTTGGCCCAATTTGGTCCGTTTTAAACCTGTTTCTCGTTCTTTTCATCCTTGGGTGTTTTCCTGAGTATAAAATATGAAAAGGAAGGATTAAGAGCACCTTTTTACATAAATTGAGGGATAAATCATCCAAAAGCATATTAAATGTGGGTCTAAAATATGTTATAATTATGGTTTATCACATAACTGTACTATTTCATGAATGCTTGAGCCAAATCTCTCCATAAACCAATTCTGGCACGACTCAACTGGTTATACCATTTGGCTGCTGCTCCCACCGGGCTATCTTGGAAGTAATGGATCAACAGTTGGTCATTATTAATGTACCCCATCATCAATTCCATAACAACTATCAGCACTTTCTATCACCTTAAACTTCTCCTCCAACCATTTACATCTATCTTCTAGCTGCTTTGGTATTTCTACTTTTGTCCTCTCTCCTTCAGCTAATTCATCCGAATCAGGGACATTAGTATTGATTGGATTATCTCCTTCAGCCAGTTTGGAGATTCATTGAAGCACAAGCTTGGAATTGTTGAGGCCTGATCGTGACAGATGGCCTTTGTAAAGTTACTTCAGGTTGTGTTTGTACATGTGGTGGAGTAAAACTAGGGGGATGTTGTGGATACTCAATATTCTCCTCAACATTAACCATGGGGCTCTTTCCTTTATCCATAAGCCCATTTAATAGCTGCGTCATCTGAGTCATTTGAGTCATCATATTCCTCTGAGATTCCATCATTTTGTCCATCATGTCTTGCTGGATCTTAACCAGCTGCTCTTGCATTTGCGCTTGCAGCTGTTCTTGCATCTCCTTCTGCATTTGTTCCAACCTTTCTATTCTTTTATCATTGCTTTAGTTTTCCTTCGTGTACCATAAGGATGTGTGCTCAGTTGATTTTTGTCGGTTTCCAGATTACTGAAATAATTTTTAATTAATTAGAAACTTTTAGTGAACTTTAATGCATACGATGCGATGCAACGCGGATGCATGAAATACAAAAGACGTCCATTTAGATTCAATTCCATTTAGAAAACTTTATTAGAAAACAAAGCTCTTTACATAAAATGGATTATAAATACGATTTTGCCCTAATGCTCAGAGTTTTAACTTTCCTAAGCAACAAAGCTAGCTCCTGACCCCTGTTTGATTCCAGTTCGTACTTCACACTTAGTGTGTCGGCCTGAACTGCCAAGGTTTGCAGATGGTCACCTACCTCCCGGATCTGAGCCACGGCTTCACCCATAATGTAATCTCGGTCCCTGACTTGACTCTGAGAGTGATGAAGTTGTTTCTTCCAACGCCCCTCATTGACTTTAAGAAGCTCTACCCGAAGCTCACAACTTTGCAAAGCAGACTCTAGCTCTTCTATTCTTCCTTTCATTTCTTCAATTTTGTTCAAACTGGTTCTCAGCTCAGCCGCAGAATTACGATTTCTGTACTGGTAAAGTGCTTTTTTAAGCTCTTCCACTCTGGCATTTAATTCTCCTTTGTCATTTTGGGCTTCTGATAGACTCCTTTCTAGAGCCTCTCTCTGAGCTTGAGCCTCTTGAAATCTTCTCTTCCACTGATCAGCTTCGGTCCTTTCCACTTGAATTTCCTGCCGCCACTGCTCTGAAGTTTTCCCTAACCCAGAAGTCCTCATCGATAGATGCATCTTCTTATAGTCTGTCTTTAAACTATCTAGATCCTCTTCAACCCTATTTTTCCCTTTTCTTAACTTCTCAGCTTCTGCCTTTTGCACTTCCACATCTAATCTCAAGTGCATTTTTTCTTCCTCCAGTTGTTCAATCATTTTCCCGAATTCAAAACTCTTCTTTTCAAAGTTCTGTCTTATAATCTCTAGCTCTAACGGGACAACTTGTAAGTATCCTTCCATTGATCGAGCATCTTCTAAACTCGACCCAGGAATATTATCATTAATCCTTTTGCTAAACCATTCGTTATATTCAGGAAACGTCATAGAACCAACAGACAATCTCTTCATCTGGCGAGTCTATTTCCAAGCAGTGGAAATCTCTTTGATCCTCTTCTTGTAATTATCTCCTTTATACGAGAACTCGTATTGTGCTAAACCATGTGTTGCCGATATAAACTGCCTTGATCTGTATTGTCTTAGTATAAGTAAAGAAGCATAACCAATGGCTCCCCAAATTCCGAGCAAAGGGACCCAATCAAAACTCTCGCATCGGAACAGGATCTCATTGGGCACCAACCAAGGAGCTCTCCATTCAATATCCTCTTCCTGAAGATTTTGGAGAAGTGCCATCCAAATCTCTTCTGACACGTCATCTCTTTTTTATGTTGTCCCTATATCTTTCAATAAGGAATAATTATTAGTGAAGACCTGATAAAAAATCTTATTCACCTTCCAGAAGTGGCTGTGAAACCAAACCAACAACAACTGAGCGCATCCTATGAACTTGCCCTCTCCGGATCTTCTACATACACTCAATGACCTAAAAGTCTCAGCCAAGATTGCAGGAACTGGAGTGACCCATTTACTGAGTCGGTCGAAGAGATCTGTGACTACTTCATCTACATACCCTAAAGCCCTAGGGAATAGCATCAATTCGTAGATGCTCAATGCAAATACATCAACTCTCTTCTTCATATCAGGATGAGCAAGAATCAAATCCCTCAAATTCCTCCACGGGATGCACTTACACTCACCCTTTTGCTTAATCATGGCTGTAATCCACTGCTCACTCATTCTTGTAATGCTCATTAACTTCTTCTAAAAGGCTGGGACATAAGCAGCTCTCGAATAGACTTTATCAACTTGAACCTTCAGACAATACAGTAGAGCGGTGTATTCTTCCACGGTGGGTACCAAATCCATTCTCCCAAAGGTAAAGCAACTATATGTGGGGTTCCAGTACTGAGTGAGGGCTCGAAATAACTGCTCGTCTACCTTGATGTCAAGGAAGTACGAAAAATCCCCATAACTATGGTAGAACAACCTCTTGGTCTCATTGTTCCATTATCTCATATCACTTTTAACTCTTGAAGGTTATTTTGCATAGCACTAATACGAGTGTAGTCCCATAACTCCGACACATGCCTCACAGCTAGACTATCCCCCTTCTCTAATTGTGTTGTTTCTGACCAAGTTCGGACAGTCGCATTATCTTCCACTTTATCAAGAAATTCGTTTTCCATTACCAGCTCTCTAATTTAGCAATCGAACCTGAATCGACACCTCTTAAACATAAAAATGCGTGCAAAATAACAAAGATAAAACACAAAATGTCAGTACAATATACAGAAACAAAATTCAAAGCATGAAAAAAACAAACAAACAAGCACCTATCTGGGTGACCTGGTAAGGTTTAGCGTAGCTCTCCCTAGGGTGGGCTCTTAGGACTTTCTATATGCAGTTCGGTTCTAAACTTAAGGTACCTGAACCAGCAGATTCCTCGATCCTCACCCATTATAGGCTCATACGGACCGAGTTCGATTCAGGGGGACACATTTTCTATGGCTATACGGAGATGAAAATCTCACGAAGACATAGGTACGGATGTATCCCGAAAGCGATCCACTATCCTGCACGGAGGTGAAAACCTCACGAAGGAATAGCTTCTCACTCCCACTTAAAAGGGTGTGACCCAGCGGTCATGCAATATGATGCAAAAGTATTCTACAAGACTCAAATCACAGCAATCAAATGAGATGACACAATCACATGCAATAAAGGGATCGTAATTTTTCAAATCAAATTTTCAATTTTTGACAAAAGGACAACAAATATTCAATTTACGGCTTGACTGTCAAACCAGTCCCCAGTGGAGTCGCCAAGCTGTCGAAATCGTTTCAATTTTGAAATACAGGGATCGATTTTAAAAACAAAAGTGGAGTCGCCACCAACGTTTTTCGAGGTGTGATCGGATCACCTTGAAATTGATCATTTTAATAAAACTTTGATTTATTAAAACATATTTTGGTCTACAAAAACTCAAGAAAACGGATTCGGGAGTCGGTTACGTACGAGGAAGGGTTAGCACCCTCGTAGCGCCCAAAATTGGTACCTAATTGATTGTTTAATGTCTTAATGCCGAAAATTTGAAAATATTTTAGATTACAATCCGTTTGCTTGAAATACATTTGAACAGAGTCATATTGGATGCCAAAACCCTCTTATTTCGAAGAAATAAAATGTCATACTCAGTGCATTAGGGTACAACAACTTATATTCTCGAAACTGAACTTATCTTTTGATTTTTAAAACCCGTGTAATAAAGTTTGAAAAAGATATTCGGTTATTTGGGCTTTATGAAAAATTAGAACCCGGTAAGTTAGGGCACAATTTCTCAAAATTCCCGAATACGGAATACTGCCTTTTTTTTTTTTTTTTAGAAATTCTTACCCCGAGATGATAAAACGTCACATCTAGTGAGTTAGGACGCAACATCTCAAATTCTCGAGAATAAGTTTTTATGTAAAATATTTTGATTTAAAAATGAAAAGGGGACTCGGTTGCTAGGATTTAACGAGAAAAATCGGAGCCTAGTGAGTTAGGGCACGATTTTCTCAAAACTTCCAAACACGAGCATTGCCTTATTTTAAAAACCTTTGAATGGAATGATTTTTAAACTTAAATGATATTAAAACATGATCTTTAAACAAATAGAACGCAATGGAATAATAGTACACAAAACAAGGTAGCGATACATTCACGAAGGCTTACACTAATGGATCATAAATAATTAATAGTTACAAATTAAGAATTATAATCCATACAATAGCAATAATCACATAACAGAATTTCAACATTAACTATTGAAGAAAATGGGTATAAATTGTATATTTTATGATAGTAAAAATATAATCATTTTAATAGTCTATTTTTTATAATTTTTAAACTATTAAATTAAATTTTTATTATTTTTGAGAGGATCAAATTACAATTTTATCATTACTAATTTAAAATTTTATAAATTTTAAAAAGTCCTAAATGAAAAAAAATTTCATTTTAGGGGAGCTGAACCCTGCCAACCCCCTGACTTCGCCATTGCAACCACCAGTAAACACCAAGCAAAAAGTCCACTATGCCCAAAGAAAATTATTATAAGTCCACTAAGCCGCCTATTGTACATCCCCCTGTTTGAGTCAACGGTTACAAGGATGACCCACCTCGTTAGAACAACGGCACTGGGGTGTTTGCGACACTATCGATGGATGACTGTATGGTGTCACATGAGCCGATTGTGGATAAAACGTGAAAATTGTCAATGATACCGGATGCATCGGTGTTGCTAGTGCCATCGACGTGTATTTTCACTCAATTAAACCATTCAAATAACTTAAAATAATTAATTTAACTTATAACCCTTAATAATGAGAAATTTACAAAATCAACCCCAATATTTACCTTTTATGCAATTTAGTCCTAAATTCAAAATTTTACAATTTAATCACAATTAACTAAAATTCATGTTAACTGAATTTCCTATAACTTCTAAACAACCCATATTTTCCATCAATTCACAATGCTTACATTAAATTTTTACTATTTTCCTGATAAACCCTGAAATATTAAAATCACTCAAAATTACTTAACAAAACTTGCTTATTTAACAACCAAATTTAATACTCAATCATCTAAATTCACAACACAACAATTACATCCATAGCATAATTCTAAACATTTAATAAATTTACAAGTTGACCCCAAACTAGTTAAATTAAGTTAATACGAGCTCAGAAAGATAAAAATCGCTAAAAACGGCTCTTCAAAACATACCATGCATGAAATTTAAGCTTTGGCTGAAAGCTTCCTTCGCCAACAATGGTGTTTTGGCTAACACAACAATGGGTTTTCGGCTAACACCTCTCCGAATGAAAGAGATGATACCTTTTTCTTTACTTAATTTCAAGTTTAATTTACCATTTTACTGTGGACTCTAGTTTTGAGAGTCGATCTACTTTAGAGCTTAGCTTTAAGGTTTTTTGTTATAAGTTGTATATGTGACTTTATTGATTAATTGATGTGAATTTTTTTTCTGTTGCTTGTGATTACATTTGTTGTAAATTGCCATTCACTTTACATATGAATTTGATTCTATTCGTTGATCTGTTCTATTAGGAAGAGTGGTCTCGGGCTTTCATGTGGTCATTTCCATAGCATAAATTGTTTTTTTAAATCGATAGTAAATTTATCATTTATTTATTTACTTGTTAAAGAGTTTATATGTCCATGTTTATAATTCATTAAAAGTAAAAAATATATAATGTTCAATGGTTCAAATTTCTTTTATGAAATCAATATTAAAAAAATTTATAATGCAATGTTGTTTAAATCATACTGAACTATACGGTTGAACTGGGAATCGATCGAGATATTGATCTAAAAAGGTAAAAAATCAGGTGATCTGCAAACTAGGCTAAAAATAGTTGAATTGATTGAATCATATTTTATAATTATTAATATTTTTATTTTTATGATTTATTAATAATTTATTTGATTTGAATCGAACAGACTAAAAATCGACAGCCTGATTGTTTCGATTACTAATCCGATTCTAAAAACATTAATATAATATTTAACTTGAATTGTAAGCATTTTGAATTATGTATTAAGATGTTCAAATTTAATTTGCTGCAATTTAATTTGGATTCTTCAACTAAAGATAACCAATCTGATTTAAGCTGAACCCAAGTAGTTTACAACTCTAGTATTTAATATTACTAGCTTCTAATGTCCCAGGTATTGCGTATGATTTTGCGCATTTAATATTCAATTAATTTTTTAAATATTTTATTTTTAATTACATTCATTAACATAAAATAAAATTTCTTATTTTAATTATTAGATATAATTAAAATATATTAACTTATTATAAAGTATATATATATTTTTCTTAAATTATTTTTTTGTTAATTTACACAATTATATATATATGCTGGAAGTAATGGATGCTCAATTATCTGTCAATATGCAGCCTTGATTGGATTTGTGTTTTTGTATGTTTCAAATAGTTTTTGTTGGCTTTTCTCTGTTTGCTGTTATTTTCTTATGGAATTGGATGTTTAATGCTGACTTGTCCCATCCAATTCCCTTATATTTTAATTTTATTGCAAGAGAAGATAGGGAAAATCTGAATAAGAATATGAACAATCTGAGGGATTCCGATAGGAGTTGAAATTGAAGGTTCGAGAGATGTTGAAAGAGCAGTAATGGCGTCCAGAAAAATGGCGATGAGGATATGTTGGATTCTGTTAATATCCCTTGCTTTCCTGAGTTATTCTCACTCAATAAAGGCTTACTATTACTACGATGAGTTAATCACCTCTTCTTCTTCCATCTTCAGTGTTGGGGATTGACCTTCCAAAGAGAATAAAAAAACACTACAAAATAAAAATCACAAGTAAAAATAATTTTATAAGTTTAATTTCTTAATTTATTCCACTATTTTTATTTATTTGTTTGCTTAATCAGTCGATGCCAACATTCAAAGATATCATAAGAAGAACAAAAGGAGATGAACAAAAGAAGAACATTGAGTGAAACAAGTATGAGTTCTTGGGCAACCACAAGACTCTACCAGTGTGAAAAATAGAGAAGCTAAAGGCTATCAATCAAGAGAAATTGTTTCAGGAGTGTTGGAAACTAGAAAGATGAATTTAACGGAAAAGTTACACTATCGGTTGTAACTGTCCTACACAATGGACAACTAGGATTGGTCTCCCATGAATGGATTGTGTCATCTATTTCAGATTCTTCATCACCATGGTCTTCAATAACATTTCCACCTGAAGCTTTAATCAACTCCAGCTCCATTGCTACTTGTTTCATGGTGGGTCTTTTCTTTCCATTAAGATTCAAGCATCTTTTTGCTAGTAGAGCCACAACTATAATCTCCTGTTCTGGACCATCCTTTTCTAATATTGGATCGAGAATGTTAAATAAGGAATTGTCCTGCATTGAATGCAAAAAATAAGATACCAAGCTTCTCACTGGCTCTGATTGTTCTGCGGAGATGGGTTTCTGCCCTGTTAAAAGCTCAATAAGAACAACTCCAAAGCTATAAACATCACTCTTCTCCGTAAATTGACTTGATCGAAAATATTCGGGATCCATGTATCCGAAAGTTCCTTGCACCCGAGTGGTTAGATGTGTTTGTTCAAGTGCAACTGATCTTGAAGTTCCAAAATCTGATACTTTTGCCCTATATTTATCATCCAAAAGTATGTTACTAGATTTGATGTCTCGATGATAAATAGGAGCAGAAGCAGCTGAATGCAAATAGAACAAGGCATTGGCAATTTCAATCGCAATTCGTAAACGCATTTCCCATGTCAATGGTAATTCTTCATTTTGGTTATGAATGAGATCGTATAATGTACCATTTGGGATGAACTCATACACCAATAGAGGAACTTCAGCCTCTAAACAACACCCTAAAAGCTTAACCACGTTCCTGTGATTAATTTGAGATAAAATTATCACCTCGTTAATGAACTGTTCAACCTTCTTTTCATCAAATTTCTTTCCTTCCACCATTTTGGATTTCTTAATAGCCACAATGCTTCCATCTATTAGCATTCCTTTATAAACAGTCCCTTGACCTCCTTGACCAAGGATTCGGTTTTCATTATAATGATCCGTCGCCTTGTCCATCTCTTTTGAAGTAAATAACTTAATTTTTTCAACATTACCTTCATTGCTAGACAAATGTTGTTGCAGTAACAAACCTCCATTCCTTTTGAAGTATTTCTGCTTCAGCATGATTTTTTGTTTTCTTTTGAGGACTTTGTACACACTCCATGTTACAAGTAGTAGAAATAGTGTCCCAATACTAGTGCTGCAACCTATATAGATATAAGAAATATATTAAAAGGTAAATCTGAAAATTAAAATCAACAATGAGAGAACCTTATCGCACCATCCATTGTATAAGTATTGATATTCAACTCTTACAAATTTAATGATAAATAATTGTTACTGCCTCAAGTAAATATACCACGGGTTGAATTGACATAATCCAATAACTATAATGATTTCAATTTAAAAACAAAAAGTCACGTACCTATAACAATGCTTGTCAAGTTATGAGTATTTTGAGTTAGTTTTTTGCTACAAAATCCCGTACTATTATGCAAACAAAGCATGCGACAATACTGATAATCCCCACAATTTCCATCTGTCATTTAAGAATTGAATAAAAAAGAAGAAGGTTATAATCATATTATTCGGTTAAAGTACCTGAGAGGTCTTTATACTATACAGATCGGATTAAATTAGTCATTTTATTATTAAATAGATCAATTTAGTATTTAAACTATTAAAAAGAATCAAATAAGTTAAAATTATAAAAGATGTAATATTTACTATATAAAAAATGTCTTGAATTTTTTTTCAAAATCTATTCTATTTTAAACGAAATATTTTATTTATAGAACCATAAAAACTTTAAAAATAATTAACTTTATTAAAAAATATATGTTAATTATATTTCAATTTGGTCTTCTTTAGTTCTTTTTAATAGTATAAGGATTAGATTAATTCATTTAATAGTAGAGGGACTAATTTAGTCAAATTCCTATAATATTAATTTAATATGTTAATTAAAGTTGTTTTACTCCCTTTCGTTTCTCTTTGTACTGTTAATATTTTGACAATCCAACCGTTGAATTTAATATTTTATTCATATAAATCATTCATGTCAAATTTGATATAAATTAAAAATTTTCAACTTTTTATTTAATGTAAAAAAAAATTCAACCATTGAATATATATTAATATATTGAGTATTGTAGATCAATATGATAGAAATATCAAATCGGTTTAAAAATTTACATACATGACAAGTACAAATATAACCATAAATTCAACAGTTGAATTATTAAAATATTAATAGTATAGAGGGATACAAAAGGATATAAAACAACTTTCATTTTATACCAGTGTAAGTGGACTACTCCCCATATTTTTTTATACTCTTATTTTTATATATATATATATATCGAAATTTTACATACTTTATTAAATATGATTTTGCATCTTGAATCTTCAACTAATTAGTATATTTTGGTCATGATATACCTCAACTAATGATAACTAAATTATGATATACTAACTATGAGTGAAAAAAAACTTATGTAACAATTTATTTTAATATATATATATATATATATATATATATATATATATATATATATATATATATATATATATATAAAGAGTCGATTGAAATAGTAAAGTTAAGTAATAGCTACTAAGGTGTCTTTGTTCAAATTTTATTATACTCATTTTTCTAGATTTTACATAAAATATAAAATAATATAAATACTCTCATAATAATATTTGTTCTTTTATAAAAGTAATAGATTTTCACAATTTTTCAACTGAGTCGAGACTGAGTTGATGGGTGACACCAACTTAAATAGCTCTTTACAAAATAATATTAATTTAAGGTACACCCATAATGGAATTGGAAAAAATTATGTAATAGACATATTTATTAAAAGCTTAAATAAGAATTAAATGAATCACTTGTTGAAATGATAAATATTAAATCTTAAAATTTTTCATGAAAAGTTCAAATCTCACAATCTTAAATTTATTATCGATCTTATATAAAAATTTAAAAAGATGTGAATACCCTTAAAATGATGTAATTTAATTTGTTAAATAAAAAAGATAATATAGATATAAGAATAAAAAAAGTTCCTTAAAAAAACATTAATTCGTACCTTCGCATAACGTCGAATAACTGTGAGTATCCTTACGACACACACATAGATGATTAGAGCTCAACCTCGACCAGCAATATTCACCATCAGATGTACATGAAGTTTCCAAACTATCGTTCAAATGGCACTCTCCAAATATTGGTGTGCCCCATTGCACTTGTACTGGGACATGCGTCGTACTATTTACATCAAAATCTTCTAAATCATAGTCATCAGAAATCAAGGAAGCAAATCCGCATGATCTTTTCCTCCTATAATCACTAGAATCAACCCAGCTACTCATATTTAAGTAAAATGAACTGAGACCCTCAGGGAAATAAGCAAGACATCTAGCAATAGAGGAAGTCTTGTTATTAATCCTACAACTTGGTTGCAAACATCCGCCTATAAGATTATTTGTTTCGTTGTCAAAAATAGTAACCAAATTACCACAACCTGAAGAACGAAAACTGTTGTCGGAATCTGAGTAGGAAAAGCCGGTGCCAGTTAGGTTGAGACTCATCCCATTGTGATGATTTTTTCGACAGTTGAAGTAAGTTATTGGATGGTGGACCTTGACAGTGCCGTCCAAAAAAGCAAACTCCACTATTTGTAGATTTGTGTCATTTATGTTTAAGAAAGGAACCTTTTCCCCATTGGCGGTTTTGTTGCAAATTACTTCAAACAAACCGTCACTACACCAAAACATACTTTTACCGGCGTTTTTAGTGGCGTTTTAAAGAAAAACGCCGCTAATTTTATACATTAGCGGCGTTTGAAGGAAACCGCCGCTAAAAAATTGGTAATAGCGGCGTTTATTTTTAAAACGCCGCTAAAAATGATATATAGCGGCGCTTACTACACAAACGCCGCTAAAAGTCAGACCTCTAGCGGCGCTTCTTTGACAGCGCCGCTAAAAGTCAGACCTGTAGCGGCGCTTCTTCAAAAACGCCGCTAGAAGTCCGATCTGTAGCGGCGCTTCTTCAGAAACGCCGCTAAAAGTCGACCTGTAGCGGCGCTTCTTTAGAAACGCCGCTATAAGTCGGACCTTTAGCGGCGCTTCTTCAGAAACGCCGCTATAAGTAGGACCTGTAGCGGCGCTTTCTTAGAAACGCCGCTATAAGTCAAACCTTTAGCGGCGCTTCTTTAGAAACGCCGCTATAAGTAGGACCTTTAGCGGCGCTTACTTAGAAACGCCGCTATAAGTCAGACCTTTAGCGGCGCCTCTTTGAAAACGCCGCTAAAAGTCGGTCCTGTAGCGGCGCCTCTTTAAAAACGCCGCTATAAGTCGGACCATTTCTTTAGCCATTTTTTGGATTTTTTAAATTTATATATAAAATAATTTATTATATAATCGTAAAAGATATATATTAATTTGAAAATATTAAATTAATTACCATCATAGTTTAGGGTTTAGCATATATATATAGTTTAGAGTGTAAGGTTTAGGAGTTACTGTTTTAATGTTTAAGGATTATATGTGGTTTATGATTTGCGGTTTAATGTGTTAGGGTTTCATGGGTATAATAAGGAGTACGCCTAGCATATTTAATTTATTATATATATTTTACATTATTTAAAAGATAATAGATAAGCTTTATATATATATTAAAATTAAAAAAAATTGTAACTCATACATGTAGAGAAACAAAAGTAATTAGTAAATTGAAATTAACGTTATTTATATTTATTAAAATATTGAAAGAAATATTATATAATATTCAAAACTAATTATCTAAATAATTTAGGGTTTAAGGCTATAATTAAGGGTACTTAATTTAGTCGTTTGTATAAGTGACTAGGGTTTTGAGTTCGGTATTTTAAGATTTAGGAATTAGGGTTTATATATGGTCTATGGCTTAGAGTTTAGGGTTTTGATTATGACTTGGGTTTATGGTTTAAGGTTCATGAGTTTAGGGTTTATCGATTAATGAAGATAGAATATCAAACTATAAACCTGATTGTGCATAATTTCTTTATCCCTAAACCCTAAACTCTACACCGTAAACATTAAACCCTAAACTATAAACCCTAAAACCCTAACCATTAACCCATAACCCCTAACCACTAAATCCCAGACCCTACACCCTAAACCCTAAATCCCAAATCCAACACCCTAATTAGTTATCCATATATAAACCCTAAATTGTAAATCCTATACAATTTAAACCCTAAACTCTAAATATCAGATTTAGATTCTAAACCATAAATTATAACTCTAAACACTCAAAACCCTAAATTGTAAATCATATACAGTCTAAACCCTAATCTCGTAGGTTACATTTTAATTTAATATTATGCTTTAATTTTTTCTATTGTTTGGAAGTTATTTTTATAACTTTTAAATAATGCTATTTCATTTTTTATTTCACTTAAAAGAAAATTAAAATTGAAACTTATTTTGTGAATTTTATTTATAAAGTGCTTAAAATGTAAAATAAATTGATTAAAATATAACAATCAATCAAATCATGCAACGCGTGGTGATAATCCTAGTTCTATTCATTTATAACTATTTGCCTGTAAAATAAATAAATATATTAATAATTTATTTTAAAAATTAATTATGAGTTAACATATTAATAAAATTTAGTCAAAATAAAATCAATTAATCCCCTCTATTAATAAAAATTATTATTAACGGATTTAACCCTTACGAAAGATAACACGTACGTTATACAAAATCAATCAAAAAGTAACATGTGACATGTCATATAGATAAATATTCTTGACATAGCATGTCTTATCTTAAGAAATAAAAAAAATTTTAAAAAAATGTTAGTATAAATATTACAATAATGATGTAAATGCGTGTTTGCCATAGTGTGTGAATCGGCGCAACAAATATATTCCTAGACATAGCATTTTTATGTTAAGAAATTATTAAAATTTTAAAAAAAAATGTTAGTATAAATATTAAAGGCTAAACGGCGTCGTATGAAACATAATTTAGTGGCGTTTTTTAGTAAAACGCCACCCAATTAGAATGACGTATTAGTGGCGCTAGTAAAAACGCCGCAAAAGGATGTATTTAGTGGCGTTTTCAGAAAACGCCGCAAGTTTGTATATACATTAATCTTGACGTCGTCGTTTTACCAAGAGTATAATGTTCATTAAGGAGGACGACGTCGTTTTATGAACAAGTAGTGGCGCTTTTCAAAACGCCGCAAACCTTTTATTTAGTGGGCGTTTTTACGAAAACGCCGCAAGTTTGTATATACATTAATCTTGACGTCGTCGCTTTACCAAGAGTATAATGTTCATTAAGGAGGACGACGTCGTTTTATGAACAATTAGTGGCGCTTTTTAAAAACGCGCGAAGCTTATATTGAGTGGCGTTTTTGTAAAACGCCGCAAGTTTCTACGGACTTTATCTTCACGTCGTCGTTTTATCGGCGAAGTGTAATGTTCATTAAGGTGGACGACGCCGTTTTTCGAATGATTAGTGGCGCTTGTTACAACGCGCGCAAAACATAAATCGAATTTGAGCAAAAGCGCCGCTCGCTTCCGCTTCGGTTTTATCCCCTTTTTCCCGAAATCCCTAAGTGTTGCTCCTAAAATTTTTCTTGGCTTGGTTTTTACTCGCTCCAATTTTTCTCGCGAAATTCCATCTCCCTAAATTCCCTCGTCCCTAAAATTTTCTGCTCAAACTTGGTGGATTTCGCAATATCCGTCTGCTCGTAGTCCTTTGTTTGCTCATATTTCGCAATATCCCTACATTCAACCAACAACGACGGTATGGAATTTGTAAATAGAAACTGCTTTTGATTTAGGGATTTTGTTTTTTTTTTTAACTTCTTCATTTTTGTGATGCTGATTATGATTTAGGTAGAAAAAAAACTTGGTGGAATTCGTGGCCTGTATCGTCGTCTTCAGCAAAGGTACGAGGCTGGTTCTCTTCATCTTCTCTGTTTTGTTCTACTATTCTTAATTTTGTTTTGTTCTACTGTTCTTAATTTTGTTTTTATTTTGCTGTGAATTGGGTTTCTCTGTTTCGATTGAAATCGCAAAGTAAGGAGGCCTCTGTTTCAATTACGATTAAGTTGCCGAAAAGGTAAGCACACTCTTTTTGTTCTTATTCTTGGATATAGGCATTAAATTTTGGTAATAACTTAGCCCCAATAAGTCAATTGAATCAGTTTGATTTCTCCTGGTATTGGAATTAAGTTTGCTTCATGATCCCAATTGCTTTCGAACTGAAGTTGCAGTTCTCATAAATTTTCCTCCTGTTATAATTGTTTAGTAATTTTAATCCTCTGCATTCGATTTCGAATTAGGTCTACATTTTGCGAGCGATGTTTTGTTTACCCCAAATTCCAATTTTCTAATACCCTATTACAATATATCTTTGATGATTTTCCATTAATTTTAAAAATATTAATTTATTAATATTAATTTAGTGCTGATACTAACATTTTCATGATTTTTAATGATTTTCTTTTTCTGTTTTTAATGATTTTTCTTTTTCTGTTTTTGTGTGTGCTTGAATTCACATTGCAGACTTGTTTGTATTGGGGTGATTAGGAGCGGATGAATCGGACATGAAAACATTTTTGAAGGAAACGAAACCAAGCAGATACTTCTTTCTTCGTGGATTTATACGGGTGGATTGCGGCTTTATCTTTTCATCTGAGGTGAGTTGATTGAGTTGAAATTATTTCAACTAATTTTAGTTTCTAAACACGATCTTTCTACATGCTGGACCCTTGATTTTTCTAAACTGCTATGTCAATTTTTGTAGCATTGGTTTGAACTTAAGTTGTATGTTTTTGGAGTAGGAGTAGGCATGGTAAGTATCAGTACTCTTACTCCTAAGTACTGGTACTTCTGAAGTTGGTTGCCAAAATGTTGAAGTTGGACTTACTCGTATTGATACAGGGCTTACAAAATTTCAATATATATATATTTATAAGTATATGTACATCGTTCAGTTACCTCAAAACATTGGTTTGTAATATATACGTTTTTAATATACGTTTTTAATATACTTGAGCTTGAAGCCTAGATGCTTGTTAAGCAAACAAAAGAAATCAGATATGAAGCTTAAGCTTAATAATTATGATTAAAGTAGTAACTTACATATTAATAATGATTAAAGTAATAATAATAATAATAATAATGATTAAAGCAATAATAATAATAATAATAATAATAATAATAATAATAATAATAATTAAAGTAATAGTAATAATAATAATAACAATAATGATTAAATTAATAGTAATAATAATAATGATTAAAGTAATAATAATAATAATGATTAAAGTAATAATAATAATAATAATTAAAGTAATAGTAATAATAATAATAATGATTAAAGTAATAGTAATAATAATAATGATTAAAGTAATAATAATAATAATAATGATTAAAGTAATAATAATAATAATAATTAAAGCAATAGTAATAATAATAATAATGATTAAAGTAATAGTAATAATAATAATAATAATGATTAAAGCAATAATAATAATAATAATGATTAAAGCAATAATAATAACAAGTAATAGTAATAATAATAATAGTAATAATAATGATTAAAGTAGTAATAGTAATAATAATAATGATTAAAGTAATAGTAATAATAATAATAATAATAATAATAATGATTAAAGTAATAATAATAATAATAATTAAAGTAATAGTAATAATAATAATAATAATAATGATTAAAGTAATAATAATAAATAAAGTAATAGTAATAATAATAATAATAATGATTAAAGTAATAGTAACAATAATAATAATAATGATTAAAGTAATAATAATAATAATAATAATAATAATAATAATAATAATAATGATTAAAGTAGTAATAATAATAATAATAATGATTAAAGTAATAGTAATAATAATAATAATGGGAAGAAGTAATAGTAATAATAATAATAATGATTAAAGTAGTAATAATAGTAATAATAATAGTATGTGTTTTCTTCTCAAGTTAAACAAGTTTTTTACTCCGAAGATCCAACTGATGAGGGTTGGTACGTTGTACTTCGAAACACCCCTAGAGACTTGTTCGACATTGGCAGTGGAAGTAGAGATGACATAGTCGAAAGATCAGAAACTTTGCCTTTTCCAGAACAAGACTTAACTGAAAATATCCCTAGTACTAGTCAACAATTTCAATGGGTTCGTCAGGATGTGGACGAAGATATTTACGAAATATGATGTCGTAAGATTTAATGATTTATTTTCTATATGTAATATTATAATTTTCATGTTGGTCATGTTATATAATTTAACTATTTTAAATGTCCTATTATTGTTGTTATTTGTTACTAAAATTTTGAACTCTTTTATGTGTTTTGCAGAAAAAATGCCTAGAAGACGATTACGAGGTTTAAATATTAGAAATTATACTGCAAATTCAGCAGACGTAAATAGTGGACAGGATACAGTTGTTGGATCTTCTAGTCTGCCGGACATAGATGATGAGCATGGAGAATTCCAAAGTAATGTTAAGTTTATTTTACATGCATGTTGAATTTTATTATTGATTCATTTTTCAATTTTAATATAATAATATATCATGTTTCAGCTGAGGGTGGTGGGACGCGCAGAGCTCGGGGACGTACGTTGCTTACAGATTTATATGACTTACAGCCTAACCAGCGTGTTATAGTAAGGAGAAACGATCATGGCCAGCCTATCGGATCTGAAGCTCGATTGTTGGCAGGCTATTTGGGCGTTATGGCACGAAATTCGAATATGTTGCCCATTAACTATGAATCATGGCATCACATGCCTGATGCCAACAAAAATCAAGCTCTCGAAAATATTAAGGTAATAGAAGGTGAATGTAATTTATAATACTTTCATTTAACCTTCATTTATATTAACTTTTAAAAAAAAAAAAATTCAGGGTAGATTTGATTTAGAGGTCTCCGATGACTATATTAAGAAGACGTTGGGTAAAAAATGGAGAGACAATAAAAGCACCCTAAAAAAACAATATTTTAAGAAAGACATCAGCCTCGATTTAAAAATCTGCGAAATGTCCCACGGAATGTTGAGGTACCAATGGGAAGATCAAGTTAGATTACGGAATTCAAAGAAAGGAGAGGTATTACGCATTTTCGTGAGTCTTAGAAATTTTTCGGTTTATCGTATTTACTATATAAATAATTCAAATCCCATTATGTAGGACCGTGAGCGAGTTGGAACAAGCAGCAGACAGAAACAACAATTCACGCACACGGCAGGTTCCAGAAGTTTTGCTCGTGTGGCTGAGGCTGAGGTATTATAATTTATTACTTCTTTCAAATATTAATGATTTATACTATTAACTTATATTTTTTCTGCTATAATGTAGGAAGTTTCGTCAGGTCAAAAAGTTGGACGGCTTCAACTTTTTGACATTACGCATAGGAAGAAGGATGGATCTCCGATGACATCCAAGGCTGCAGAAATTTTGGTATATTTATTTAATAGATGTTGATTTTTTATAAATATTTATAATGCTTAATTATAATGGTTTAATTCATCGTTTGTAGTTTTAAATTTCTAATTTTAAGTTATGTTCCATTCATTTTTATTATATATTTCGTTTCTAACTCTTTTATTGATTTATTAGGATAAACTAAAGGAGAAGAAGGCGGAGTATGAAGCGGTTGCTTCGTCTGACAGTTCTGTTAATCTCGACGAGATTGATAACAGAATTATTACTGATGTTTTGGGTCCCGAAAGGTACGACTGCTTCGATTGATAGTTTTGTTAATCTTGAGTATATTTATAACAGAAGGTATGGTCGGGTTAATGTTTTGTTAATGTTTTGGGTCTTACAAGGTATGGTCGGGTTCGATGTCAAGGATCAGGTGTTACTCCGACCCAATATTTTGGATCCGGCTCCCGGCAATACATGCCTTCCGGGAGTCAATCTCGTGCTGAAGTTCAGAGACTGAAAGAACAGATATCTCTGATGGAAGCGAGCACAGCTGAGCAAATTTCTCAGCTTAGAGCAGAGGCAAGGAGGAGGAGGGAACAAATTTCTAAGCTTAGAAATGAGGCAAGAATGAGAGAGGCGGAGCATGTTGCTCAACTTAGAGCGCAGGAAAGCAGGTAGGAGGGGAGGCAGAGCAGAATAGAAAGTATGAAGAACTCCAGCTACAGCTGCAGGTTATGATGAATTTGTTCAAGCAGCAGCCGCAGAGGCCGCCATCTTAGACATTTCTTTTCTTATTGTAAGATTTTTTTTTAACATTGTTACAGTTAAACATTATTTTAAGAATTGTTTGAATTATGATTCATTTTATTATCTTTTATTAAATTTGAAGTATTTGTTTAGATTTAATGCTTTAATTGAGATTTAAATGTTTTATTTCTTCGCATTGGGTTGGAATTATATGCAATTTTTTGTTATTGGTGGGTTTTACCGCAGGAGGGGTAGGATATTGGTAAAAAGTGCAAAGCAGATTCAGCAAATTAGCGGCGTTTTATTCAAAAGCGCCGCTAAAAGACCAAACCTGTAGCGGCGTTTTATTCAAAAGCGCCGCTAAAAGACCAAACCTGTAGCGGCGTTTTTTAAAAGCGCCGCTAAATGCCCAAACCTGTAGCGGCGTTTTTTTTAAAAGCGCCGCTAAAAGCCCAAACCTGTAGCGGCGTTTTTTTTAAAAGCGCCGCTGAAAGCCCAAACCTGTAGCGGCGTTTTTATAAAAGCGCCGCTAAAAGCCCAAACCTGTAGCGGCGTTTTTTTTAAAAGCGCCGCTAAAAGCCCAAACTCAGTAGCGGCGTTTTTTTAAAAGCGCGCTAAAAGCCCAAACTCAGTAGCGGCGTTTTTCACAAAAACGCCACTAATATTTTGCGCGGTTTCAGAGCGGCGTTTTTGCTGGCGCTTTTAAAAGCGCCGCGAGTACTATTAGTGGCGCTTAAAAACGCCGCTAAAGGCCCAAAAAAACGCCGCTAAAAGTCTGTTTTGGTGTAGTGCGTTAGCTTCATAATCTTGGCCCTTCATTCTAAAGGGGTAGTGAAAAGTAACATTTCCGCAGGACCATACCTTGTAGGTGTGGACGTTGATAGGTCCTAGTCCTGGTCTTCCGCATCCTGCGGATATAGCAAAAAAGGAGTAAATCGTAAAATCTACTAAATATATGTACATCCAATTAGGGGTGAGTAAAGCTCGATTAGATTTGAAAATGTCAAAAAAAATTCAAATGTTATTCGAACCATTCGAGTCAACTCGAATAATTAATTCGAGTTTCAATTTCAAATCGAGTTGAATTTTACAATTAGAATAATTCGAATAACTGATTGGTGTGTATATCCTTTAGGTCAATGTTAAGTTTGTAAATAAGCAAATTGGTCTCTCTCAACAATATTTTTAAAAAATTCAAAATAATTTTTAAATTTAAAAATATTTATAAAAATTCTAAAATTTATATTTTTTTTAAAAAAATTATAAGCAATTCTAAAAATATATAAAGAAAGTTAAAAAATTAAAAATTTTCTAGAATAATAATTTTGGGACCTAAATAAGTTAATTAATGATTCAAGTTTATCATACTAAAGTATTTTTTTTATTTTGATTTGAAAAAACTTTCAAATATATATGGTTCAAATTTATGTGCTTTAATAAGAAATTAGTTATACTATAATAATATTTTAACTATTTTAACTTAACATGTTTAATTTTTTAATTTAAATCAAAAAATTTCACTCAATTTAACTAGACTCAAATTTCATTTCACTCGAGTCAATTCGAATTGAGTTAAGATAATAAAATAAAACTTATCAATTCAATTAACTCGAAATTATATATATATATATATATATATATATATATATATATATATATAACCAATATGAAGCCAGCGGTGTCCTTGATCTCCCTAATTAGTTGAACAAATTAGTAAACTACAGCTTTCTGCCTTTTTCAAAAGAATTAATAATTTAACATAAACACTTTAACCCTTGAATAAATGTAAAAATTACATTTTTAACTCCTCTAAAAAAATAATAATTTAATTTAATTTAATCTCATTTAAGTATTAATTGAAGTTTTTGGAATACAAAACTTTTAGGTATAAATTTTTGAAAGCCAAAAATATTAATATACAAAATGAATGATCCTAAAAACTTTTTTTAGAACTTATATGATACTAAAGACTGTTTTTAAACAATTAGCAAAATCTATATATTAACTGAATTAAAAGAAGAAGAATAAAAGCCAAGCAATGGAAGTGACAGCGCGTGACTGACCTTCGTCAACGCAATAGGTGGAATTCCAGTTAAGCACGGCGGGAACATGCGTGGTTTTAATACTGATGCCAGTGGGCAATGGGTAAGCTCTATGGAAAGAGTACTTGCTAAAGATGAAAGCAGATGCGCATCTTTTGCTGTCAGGATACATGGCTCTCATGTTTACGGTATAGGAAGTGAGATTTGCAGTAATTTGACTAGTAAAGCAGCCAGATTCAGAAGCACCATCGTCACACCTTGGTTGAATGCAGCCGCCAAGTGAATCACCTTTGTTACTTGAAATAGTAGCCAAATTTCCGCAACCTACTGATCCGAAATAATTCATATCACTTGAGAAGAAAAATGGAGTGCCTGAGAGATTGACCCTCACACTATCCTCGTTTATACGATCACAATTAATGTAAGTAACTGGATAGCTGATGAGAATGGCGTTTGAATATAAGGCTTTTCCAAGTAGCTCCAGATCGATGCCATTTACGTTTATGAATGGCTTTACCCCATTGAGGGTTGGGTTGCAAGTCACTCTAAACCAAGGTTTAGTATAGCAGGTGCTATGGATTCCAAAAGGGAATGGAATTGTAATATTTCCACATACTTCTTTACCACAGGCAGGTTCTTGAGATTCTGCTGCTTGTAATATTGGGCACAACAGGAAGAGGAAGTAAAGCGCTAAGTGAAAACCCATTTGCGTTGTTATTTTGGTGGAGGGAAATGAATGAAGCTTTAGATAGAGTTACTGTAGAAGTCAGGTTTTAAAGAAACAAAAGCAGGGTTAAGTAGCACCACGAGATTGTAAATTATATTTCTTTAAGTAGCACCACTTGTGTTTTTTTCTTTTTAAATTTAGCACCACTTGTTATTTTTCTTTTTAATGTTAATTCAGCCGTTTTTATGGACTACTCGGCCAGCACGATTTGATCGGCAACAAGTGAATACATTATGGATAAAGTATCGTATTTAGTTACTTCATTATGAAATGCTATCAAATAGTTAGTTCATTTTTATTTATCATGTAATTATGAAAAGTTATAAAATAATTATCCAATTATTTTATTTTATATTATTTTTATCACTAACTGACTAACATAAAAATAGAAATACAAAAAAATTTAAGATAGTTAGGTGACTAAATAAAAAATAAAATTAATTAGTTGAATGACTATTTTATAACTTTTCAAAGTTGAGTGAAAAAAGAAGAAGAAAAAAGAAATACATAGTTGGGTGACAACTAATTTACTTTATCCATATATTATATTATATTATATTATATTATATTTTACATGTAAAAGAACCTTATTTGCTAATATTCCTTTTTTTTTGTCCTTCTCGGTCCGCTCTATTAGGGGTGTAAATGAGATTCTGATGCTTGCAAGATTGCTTGAGTTTGATTCCGAAAAGAATTCGAATTCGACTTGGTAATTATTGAGCTGAGCTCAAGCTATCGATCAAGTCCAATTCGAGTTTAATAATACTTGACTTGAATAGTTTACGAGTCTTAACGAGCTTTTCATATTTTTATATTATTAAGTTACGTTATTTCCCTTAATTATCGAGCCGAGCTCAAGTACAAAAATTGGTAAACGAGTTTAATCGAGCTCGAATTAAGTTGCTCGGTTATATCTCAAGTGAGCTCGAACTTAAAAACAAATGTTCAATTAAACTCAAACCAAATATCGAGTTTCAAAATTTAAATCGAGCTTAGTAATATTCAAACTCGGCTAGATTATGCCACTACCCTCTACAAACTAATCAGTATAGCGAGTATATGACCCCGTAAAATGTGCAATGCACCTCATTTGCTCTCATGGCATCTTCCTTTCTAATTCAATGTACAGCAGAAATTTCCAAGTTAGATTTGCAAAGAAAGACGATAATCTGAACTTTATTGACAATTTCCTCACAATCAAGCTAAAGTTTTCCTATTCAGAAGCTTTTATGGAAAAGTCAACTCTCCTCATCACATACAATCTTTATCATATGTAAGTTTTTTTTTATTATAGTATATGTGATTTATGTTGAATATATTGAATATATTTTGAAAAACCAGCAAGCTAACCATGTATACATCATTAGCAAGAACACTGAACAATATCAGATTTGTTCCCTCGATATTTGTGGACCTGCTGCTGTATTTTCATCTTAAAGTAAGAATGAAGAGTTGTGTAAAATGACTAACTTTACATGTGGGGTTTTATGATGGGAAACCACTTAGAAACCTTCTTTCAATAATAATCGGAAAACATCCAAGCAAAGTGATGAATGCTTTTTCACTTGTTTGCCAACTTACTTTTCTAGCTTTTAGAGACAAACAAAACATGATTAACTGTTTCTTACACTCCTCTAATTAAACACGGTTTACGCGGTATATCATATATGATAACAAAGAAATTCTCCAATTTGATCCACTCTTGTGCTTTCTTTCTATGTGAAAAACAATAGTTAATATATTAAATTTCACGAAACTCTGATAAAATACTGCAAAAGTTTATCGAGAATTAATTTTTTATAGCGAATTTCATATGGAAAATTCTAATTCAAGAGTTTGAGAAGTAATTGCTGGGCTTTTGGTAGTTAATAGGTTTTGAATGAGCTTGGATTAAGTTGAAAGAAAGGAGAAATTGAGATTTTTGGACTAAATTGCAAAGTTGCTTCATCTACCATGGATTATTGGGCAAAACTAGTGAGATATTAAGGGTTCTATTCGTGATACATGGAGATAGTTCTTTCTTTTCTTTGGATTAAGGGCTAAATTACAAATTTCTCCAAGAATAGGATCTTTCAATAAACAACCAATACAAGAAGGGATATAACCAGTAAAACTATTATTAGTGAGGGATAAAAGGCTGATATCATTCAAAATTTCAAAATCTTGAAGGATTCAGCTATAACCTTGCTAACTCAGTTTAGATGTTACGGTTGAATTTTGAAGACTACATTGGCCATCGAAATGGCTCCGTAGAACTAATCAAATTTGAAAACGTTCTTTTTGACTAACTTTTAGAAAGCTTAATGTAACTGCCTTGGGATTATCAAAACGTCATATTATTAAGTTGAGTTAACTTAAGAGTCCAATTTAATAAGTTTTGTGACATATTGAGGTAAACTTAGTTGATTTTTGTTTGTTGATTTGCCTTTTTCTATGTAACATCCTCAAAACCCCTTTAGTCATAAATAATATGAGATAAAATTTTAGCGAAATAAGGTATAAGATCAAAGAAAATGAAAGTTACAATATATGAAAAGAGAGTTAAATCAAGAAGCATGACATGATGTATTAAGGAAGGGACTAAATTACAAATATGCAAAAAAGTTCTATGGCACAAGCAAAAATGTAACATCCCTACAATTGATATATAATAAAAGTAGTAATAAATTGAATAATGTATAATTGATTTTTCTGTAAAATGAGAAAATGATATAAAGCGGATAAAAGAGAATATTGAGGAGTATTAAAATGATAATAATAATAATGATTAAGAAGTAGGTTTTAGTATATTGATTTAAAGTAAAGGCTAAATCATAAATATGTGAAAAGTTTTTGGCTCAAGTGTAAATATTCAAAATTTAGGGTATCGTAGTGTAAAAACGAGAAAGTTAAAGGATCAAAAGTAAAAGTAATCCAGTTTACTAAGATATGGAATTGGCATGCATGGACCAAAATGAATAGGTGAAGAATTGTGAGGGACTAAATCGCAATTTTATCAAATTAAGTAATGATTCAATGATGAAATTTTAAAAGATCATAAAGGGCAAAATGGTCAATTAGCAAGAGGGAGAGTTCTAGAATGTAATGATGATGTTGATGATATTTTGGTGATTTTTTAATTAATTAATTAGTTAAATATTATTTTATTAATATTTTGCTTAGATATTTATTATTATTTTATTTAGAAAAATAGTAGTATAAAAAGAGAGGAAGGATGAAAGAAATGGATCATCCTTTCAACGTGAGTGAAAGGGTGAGAAAAGAAGTTTTCTTTTCTTTACAATTTAGTCATTTGCCATGAAAACCTACCTTTTTACCCAAAATTAAATTTCTTTATATATCAAAGAGAGAAGATGAAGTAGAGATTCTAGAGAATATGTTCATCAATGTAGAGGGAAGAAAATAGTAGATGAAAGTAGAGAAAATGAGAAGAAAAAGGAATGAAAGTGGTGAAGACGAGAAATGCATGGAAATGAAAAAGAAATGAAGAAATTCTTAGCAAAAGAGGCAAGTTTCATACTAACCTACTTGTATTTCAATAGACTGAGTTAAAGGTGTTTTGAGTGAGATGTATGAAACATGTATTTAATCTAAATACTAGAAATAGAAAGTATTTGATGAAGAATAGAGACTTAAAACACTAAATTGGTAAGAGAGAATGTGATTTGTATGGTGAAAAGTACTAAGATTAAGAAATGAATATGTAGTCTACACATAAACATAAGTGTATAAATTGTAGTAGTAATCAAAAGTATGGCAATTATGTGTGAATGAATGAAAGATACTGCAAAGAACCATGGGAAAAAATATTTTTTTCATTAAAATATTTTGGAGAGCAGCAGTGACTTAACTTTGAAAATTCACAAAAAATTATAGAAATCTTGATCGTTGTTTTTTCGAGTCTTAAAATTTATAAAGAGAATGATCGAACCCGGAAACTAACTCTGACAATGATTGAGGTAAGTGCACCTATCGAACAGTAGTATAGCTTAAGTAAGACCGAATTGTCAAACCCAAAGGAACTAAAAGTACTAATGCTAACTTTCTTTTTATTATCTAGCCTAAAATAAAGTGAAGTTGTTGTTTCATCTAAATTTAACTAACTACTAAGCTAATGACGCAAAGACCAAAAGAATGAATTGGGGAAATACTGTTAAGAAAACTCAGTTGATTAAGACGATACCCTTAGGAAGAATCCACCTAGACTTCACTTGTTATCTAACACTGAACCAGACAATTTATTCACTCGACTTGATCCGTAAGATTCCCTATATAATTTATATTAAACCCTCTCTCAAGGCGAATAACGTCTAACCCTAGGTTGATTATTGAAATCTATTTCTAATTAAAATCCCTAGAATCGCATTAACTCGATCTATGGACTCCCATATTAGGTTTCACCCTAATCCGGCAAAATCTCGTCACCCTATCTCTAGGCGTGCGATCAACTCCGCTTAATTATGCTAGATCTACTCTTAAGCAGGGACTTTTGCTCCTCCACCTAAGTACACTCAACTTGAATCAATATCCCAGAAATATTAACACAAGAATTAAGCACACATAATTAAGAACAAATCAAGTATTTATCATATAGTTCAGAAAACAATAACAAGATCCGTCTTAGGTTTCATCCCCGTCAGGTATCTGAAGGGTTTAGTTCATAACAATAAAAGAAAACATCTCAGAAGAAAAAATAAAACAAAACATAAGAAATCCCTAAAACCCTCTGAAGGAATTGAAGGAGAGATCCACCGCCTTGAGTAGAATTCCAGCTTCTTGAGATGGATCAACTGGCTACCTTCAAGTGATTCCCACAACTCTGACCTTTTTGGCTCAGCTCCTTGGCCTAGCTAATCTTCCCCTGGACAAAAGCCTTGGAAGAAGGCTTCTGCCGAACTCCCTGCTTAAGTTTCCCCCTTGGGTGTTTATATAGACTTTGAGATGGCTTACTTGGCCCCTAAGTATCCTAATTCAAGTAGAATTCCTACTAGGGTGTTTGAATAGGCTTTGGATTGTGTTTCTTTGCCTCCAAGTATCCTAATCCGAGTAAGACTCCTCTTGGCCGCGGCAGGGACACGCCCATGGCACACGACCGTGTAAGTCATGGCCAGGTTGTGTTCGAGGCTGTCAAGTGAGGCACGGCCGTGTGGATTTCGTGATATGGCCCATTTACTTTGTTTTGGGCACGTTTTCCGTTATTTTTATCATCCTGTGCTCTCCTGGGTATAAAACCTGAAAACAAAGGTTAAAAGCACCAAATTACATAATTCAAGACTTAAATCATCCAAAAGCATGCTAAATGTGGGCCTAAAATATGTTACTTTTACGGTTTATCACATACCCCCACACTTAAGCTTTTGCTTGTCCTCAAGCAAAATTCTCTACTCATAATTAAAATTAACTTCCTTGATTCATAATATTTATTAATAATGTTTCATCATAATTCAAAGATAATTCATGCATTGACAATTCAATTCAAAAAGCCCTAAAGATTTAAACAATCAAAGTCATACATTTGTAGCACAAACAATAGGTGTTTCCCCTTACCTGAATAATTACCCCTGATTCAAAATTGACAAGAGTTGGCATCCTCACTAAAGTTTCACTCAAATCACTCAAAGTGTTTAAGGTTCAAAATTTAAGCACTCAAAAGTCGAACCTGAAAAGTTAACCCCATAAGCTTGCATGAAAATCAAATCTCCACCACTATAATATGAGATGATACACAAATCAAAAGGTCTTTAACAGGGTTGTAACGGGGCTTGGGTTAAATATGTGGATAGAGGCTGAATTAGAAGGTTAGAATCGAAACTGGCCTGACAAATTACCTAACTAGAAAAATGAACTAATCCTAAATAATTACATCAATTGAAAACTAATAATACAAGCTATTTCTTCAAGATTTAAAATTTAAACATGTAAGCTCATTTAATTATAGAACTAATAATGAATATACTTCGTTTTTTTAAGAACAAATCAAATAATAATAGGAAAGAAATTTTTCAACTGAAATATAGAATATAGTTAGGCAACTGCTCAAAATCAAATCTCGACAAAAAGGGTAGTCAAAAGAATGGTGATAGCAAATACAAAAGATTTTGGGTTAAAATTAGTGTGTGAGTCAATAAAAAGGGTTGTTAGGATCAAAGGGGTTCACTAGAGGTTAATTATGAAGGTAGGCTTTTTAGTGGAGTAAGTGGGTTAAAGCTTAGGTGCCTTTATCATCTCTATATATCAAATCAAAGGTGTGGTCTCAACATGTATAATCGAGGCAAGTTCTAGAATAACAGTTCAATGTTGACACACTCATAATCAAAAGTGAGCATGAAAAAGAATGAATGCTATATAAGGCTCAAAATCTCACAAAAATTATGGGTATTTTGATATCAACCTTGTAAATTTCAAATTTCAAAGTAATATTCAAATTTAGGTTAACAACCTAGCAAAAATTTTAATTCTGAAAAATAGACTTATCATGCTTGATTCTCTAGTATCTTAAAATTTAAATCATCAATACACAATTAACTATGACTTACTCAAAAACATATCAATAAAAATCATAAATCATCAGAAATTTCATCTTAATTAGTAATATGAGGAAATTACTTAAGAATAAGATATAATTCAGGGATTTTCAAATAATACTTATAGTTAACCCCCCACACTTAAGATGTACATTGCCCTCAATGTACAAAGATAGATAATATCAACATAGTAGAGAATCAAAAGATAGGGAGAAGTGAAACTTCCTGACTTTTTTTTGGATGGAGTTGAAGAGAAACGTAGGGAGTGCCTCGAGCTGTTTGAACTTGAATCCTCAAAGTAGCCGGTCTGATTTTATTGTATCCTAAGCTAAATCTAAATATCATAAAGAATAAGAAGAAAATAATAAATAAAATAAAATAAAGTAAAGTAAAAAATAATAAAAATAAAATAAATAAAAATAAAAAACAAAAAAATAAATAATGGAAAATGAAAGAAGAAAGACAACTAGAAAAGAAAAAGGAAGAAGGGGGTTTAAATAGAAATGTAGCCCGTGTTTTGGGTTTTTTTTTTGCCACACGGCCACGGCCACGGCCACGGCCGTGTGTAAGGCTGTGTGGTTTGGAAATCTGCTCTCGTGGTTAGTTCGAAGCTAAAGAAGAAGAAGAAAAGGAAAGAAGAAAAAAATAAAAATGTAAAAATAAATAGGGTTAGTGCTCGGATTGCCTCCCGAGAAGTGCTCGTTTAAAGTCTTAAGCTGGACTTTACCTGTTATTCGTATGGTCATGGTGGTTTGAGGAGGTGAAAATCCTTTCGCATGCGATCAATTCGATTATGGATATATAGTTTAAGTCGAGTAGTGTTTACCTCAAAAGTGTTGAATTTAGTATTGCTTACCTCGACTGTGCCGTATAGGAAGATATTAAGTACCTCAAAAGTGATTTCTTCGTTTTTCTTGAGGTATGAATTGGTGATTCGAGCATCTTCCGTATTCAACAATACCTGATCCCCTATTTTGAAGTGATTTATTCTTCCTATCAGCTCGTCTGGGGTTTCCTTCGGTTTCACTTCGTGTATACATAGTTTCTCTTTAAAGTGTGCTTTCCACTCATCTAGTTTATCGACCTGAAGCCTTAGTTCTTCATGAATTAATTCTTTATGGGTACGAGATCTAAGATTTGGCTCAGCTAGGTGATTTCGTGATGCTTCCTATAACGAAGGTTGAACCAAATGGTTATCAATAGAATTAACGTTCGTACCTTTATTACTCGATGTCCTAGCTGAGTCAAGAGATTGAAGAGTGATTGTTTCGTCGTATACACGAAGTGTGAGTTCACCAAATTCTTCCTCTGTGTGGTCTTTCTTTATTGCATCGGGATATGGCACACGAGGTTGGTACTCTGTAATTGCCAGTTTTGGTATATCATGGCACACCTCAACCTTACCTTCACTTACCATAGGTTCTTCCCTTGGGTTTGGTTCGTCTAACCCTTCACTATCGTAAATGACTTGATTTTTCTTTCTCAGGTTAGTTTCAATATTGCTTGGCAAGCTTCCTTGTGGTAGCTCTGAGATCAGCTTAGCGAGTTGTCCAACTGACTTAGTAAGTTCCCCAACTTGGTTCTCGATCCCTTTGATCGATGCTCGTTGATTCTTAAGGGTGGTCTCAGTGTCTTAGAGACGGGTATCTGTGGCTTCCATGAACTTTGTTAGCATCTCCTCAAGACTCGACTCCTCTTCCTGTTGGTGAGGTAGTTGTTGAAAATTTGGAGGAAGTCCCTTTCTTTGGCTACTTTGATCATCCCACGAGAAATTGGGATGGTACCTCCAACCTGTATTATAAGTGTCACTATAAAAATTATTTTGAGGTCTAGAATAGTTACCCATATAGTGGACTTGTTCATTCTCCATGCCATATCCGTAGGGTGGGTGCTCAGGATTCGCCACGCCTCCTAGATTAGAGTCATATTGCATTACTGGGTGTATCTGCAAGAGATTATACAAACCATCAATCTTTTTATTCATCATCTCTAGCTGGTTAGATAACCTAATGACCACGTCGAGGTTCAAGACACTGGCTGCTTTAGTAGAAATTGTCCTCATGAATTGCCACTGAGAATTATTCAATGTCATCTCCTCTATAAACTAAAATTATCTGCCAAAAGTAATTAAAGGAAAAATTAGCAAAGTAAAAAAAAACAAAATAAAATTAAAAGTAAATTGCAAAGATAAAAAGAGTGGCTAAAGTAATAAAAATAGAGCTTTCTTAATATTTTAGTTCCCCGGCAATGACGCCAAAAACTTGATCGTTGTTTTGTCGAGTCTTATAATTTATAAAGAGAATGATCGAACCTGGAAACTAACTCTGATAATGATTGAGGCAAGTGCACCTATCGAACAATAGTATAGCTTAGGCAAGACTGAATTGTCGAACCCAAAGGAACTAAAAGTACTAATGCTAACTTTCTTTTTATTATCTAGCCTAAAATAAAGTGAAGTTGTTGCTTAATCTAAATTTAACTAACTACTAAGCTAAAGACGCAAAGACAAAAAAGAATGAATTGGGGAAATACTGTTGAGAAAACTCAGTTGATTAAGAAGATACCCTTAGGAAGAATCCACCTAGACTTCACTTGTTATCTAACACTGAACTAGACGATTTATTCACTTGACTTGATTCGTAAGATTCCCTAATTTATATTAAACCCTCTCTCGAGGGGAATAACGTCTAACCCTAGGTTGTTTATTTGAAATTTCTTTGTAATTAAAACCCCTAGAATCGCATTAACTCAATCTATGGACTACCATATTAGGTTTCACCCTAATCCGGCAAAATCTCATCACCCTATCTCTAGGCGTGCGATCAACTCCGCTTAATTATGCTAGATCTACTCTTAAGCAGGGACTTTTGCTCCTCCACCTAAGCACATTCAACTTGAATCAATATCTCAGAAATATTAACACAAGAATTAAGCACACATAATTAAGAACAAATCAAATATTTATCATATAGTTTAGAAAACAATAACAAGATTCGTCTTAGGTTTCATCCCCTTCAGGTATCTGAAGGGTTTAGTTCATAACAATAAAAGAAAACATCTTAGAAGAAAAGATAAAACAAAACATAAGAAATCCCTAAAGCCCTCTGAAGGAATTGAAGGAGAGATCCGCCATCTTGAGTAGAATTCCGGCTTTTTAAGATGGATCAACTAGCTACCTTCAAGTGATTCCCACAAATCTGACCTTTCTGGCTTGGTTCCTTGGCCTAGCTAACCGCCCCCTGGACAAAAGCCCTGGCAGCAGGCTTCTTCCAAACTCCCTGCTTAAGTTGCCCCCTAGGGTGTTTATATAGACTTTGAGATGCCTTACTTGGACCCTAAGTATCCTAATTCAAGTAGAATTCCTACTAGGGTGTTTGAATAGGCTTTGGACTGTGTTTCTTTGCCTCCAAGTATCCTAATCCAAGTAAGACTCCTCTTGGCCGCGGCAGGGACTTGCCCATGGCACACGCCCGTGTAAGTCGTGGCCAGGCCATGTTCGAGGCTGTCGAGTGAGGCACGACCGTGTGGATTGGGCCCAGGCCGTGTAGATTTCGTGATATGGCCCATTTACTTCGTTTTGGGCCTATTTTTCGTTCTTTTTATCATCCGGTGCTCTCCTGGGTATAAAACATGAAAACAAAGGATTAAGAGCACCAAATTACATAATTCAAGGCTTAAATAATCCAAAAGCATGCTAAATGTGGGCCTAAAATATGTTACTTTTACGGTTTATCAATTCTAGTTAGAGATTTAATTAAATATGTAATTGAATTTTATTGAGTCTAGTTTTATATGGAAGAAACGGTCAAAGAAAAAGAATTTTATAGTTTTAGATATATTAATTTTCGTGAAACAATGGAGGAGTGGGTTTGGGTTCCGCTGTTTTGACTTTGGAAAATCATAAAAAAATTGTAAAAAAAATATTAGGGTTTTAAATTTATATTTTTAAATTCTTAATGAGTCTGTTGTCAAGAGAAACGAATGGAAACATCATCCAATCCCCGTACTAAGAGATAATTAATTTTCTGTAAAGAAAGGTCGAAGCTGTCAAACAGCAGAACAAGGACAATTTTGAAGAATTTACTGTACTTATTGGCTAAGTCATAAATTATGAAATTTTTATGGTAAAAAGGTATTTGAGTCTAGTTTCAAAAACTTTAAGCGGATCTTAATTTCGCATTTTGTAACTCAAGATATAAATGATTTAGTGACTACGACTTAAGTGGACAGCTTTGATATGAACACGTAAGTAAATAGTGGAATTATAGATAATGTTATATATAAGCATGTTATATACTAAAAGTTAAAGATTCTAACAAGTATATAAATAAAGGGTGTGGAATGGAGAGAAGGAGAAGGAAAAAAATATGAATATATATAAAGTAGATGAATTTGAAATGTTTCGAAATGGTTGTAAGTGATGGAATGATTAATACATGTGAGTATGTTTAAACGAATTGATAAAATAATAGGTGAATGATTGGTAATTGATGTGATATTGAATTCTTTGTTAAAATTTTATGAAGAGTTGCATTGATTGGCACAATTTAGAAATAAATATGAAATATACGTAAAGTGGGTAAACTACTTTTGAAAGTGCAAGTCCTTCAATGGTCTTATTTGTAAAACTTTAATATTTGTGTTAATTTTATATACTTTGTTATCTTTGATTGAATATCATGTTTTTATGAGGACTTGATATTAGAAATAGATGTAAGTGGATGATATGTAAAATGAAGTGGCGGTTATGACATCTAAATATATATTCAGGTAATAATATATAAAAATAAAGCGTGGAACTTGTAAGAAAATAGAGACGACGTCACGATGACAAGTTCGCCATGTCACGATGTGGAAACCCTAACGTCGCGACGACAGTTCAGAATTTTTTATGAACTTTACAGTTTGGCCTTTGATCAATTATGGATATTTTAATTAGCTCCTTTAACTCATTATTAGTTCTATAGTAAATTCAATTATTACTAAAATGAGTTAATGATCTAAATTAATTAAATAATATGATAAATTGATCTGAAATTTTCAGTAGTTGCTTCAACAATGAATGTGACATCCTGATGCCTTGACTCGACGATTGGGTCGGGTATGCGGGTGTTACATTTGGTAGTATCAGAGCTTAGGATTTTTGATTTCCTGACTAAAAGTGAGTCCAAAAAAATACATGTCATATATTAAATATATATATATATATAAAATAATGAAATGTGTATTTGAAATTAGAAAAGATAGTGAAATGGGACTTAAATTATTTTTTTACTAAATAATGATTTTAGCAATATTCGTATAAAATATAAATATGAGAAAAAGAACAGAGTTTGGACTTGAGAAAGTAATGAAGAAGTGAAGGTAATAAACAAATATGACATGAGATGAAAAGACAAGAATATAGGACTAAATTGTAAAATTTGAAAACTATGTGATTGAAATAAGAGAAGTGAAATGTATAGGAACTTGATATGTGAAATAAGATATGAAAAAAAAAACATACTTGATACATGAAAGAGAATGAAATTGAAGTAATAGAATAATAAAAATTAAATCTTTGTTTTAATAACTTGTTTTCATTATGTAATGCTTTTGAATATTTATTTTACTATGACTAGTTATATTAATAACCAAATCCCAAAATTTTCATGTTTATGCAGTATTGCACGTATTAGCAGACAAACATACAAAAACAGACATTCAGGTTTCCAGTTGAACAGATCCAGAGTTGGTTATACTTGCATTCCAATACTAAGTTATGATAGCAATAATAAACTCAAATTTATTCATCACATAAATGAACAATTAAGTTAAACCCAATAAATGCACATACATACATGAACCCAAACTTGACTGAGTCCTAAACACACTTACCAAGGCTTAATCGAGGGTCGGATTACACAGAAACATAAAACGAGACCGTTTATGACTCAGAATAAAAATCTGTGAAATAAGGTCGTGCAAAGAATAACATGGCCGTGCAAATAGGCAGACAGCCCTGTGGAGGAGACATGCTCCTATGCTCGAGCTGCATGGTCATGTAAGTAGCCCGTGTAACTTATTGTCCAAGAGTTCAAATTTAAGGAGTAGAGTAGGCACGATCCTGTGGAAACTCACATGCCCGTATGACTAAGGGACACGATTGCGTGTCCAAGGCACATGCCTGTGTGGCTAAGGGACACGGTCGTGTGTCCAAGGCACACGCCCGTGTGGCTAAAGGACACGGTCGCGTGTCCAAGGCACACGTCTGTATGGCTAAAGGACACGATCTTGTGTCCAAGACACATGCCCGTGTGAAAATCAACAAAAATCCCTAAATAGTAGCCACACGGTCGTGTGGCACTGAAGAACGTCCAAAATCCCTAATTCCCAAAGTCACACAGCCGTGTGGACCATCCATGTGTGGCACACGCCTGTATGGCCACTCGTGTGGTCACAAAACCACTATGAAATAGGCCAAAATAACAGTTTCACATTAGCAACGCAATCTCTAATCGGTAATGGTTCAGAAACACACCTTAAAGCGGAACCCCGGGCCTAACAAACTGATAGATTTTCCCCTAATCCACCAATTCTGAAATCTCATAAGCTGAAATGCTAATTTATAAGCAACAACTAAGACAGTACAAACAAATCGACTAAGAATAACCTAAAACTCAGAACAAGCAATTAAACAACACAACACTTACCTGATTCACATCCAATTAAATGAAACGCACAAGGACAATCAATCAACAATGACGATGATAAACCCATGATTAATTTGAAGAAAAAAAGTACAATTGTTCAAAAAATACCAAAAACGAAAGTGAGAAAGGAGAAGGAACAAAAAGAGAATTCACATGCAAGAGAGGGAGAAGAGAGAAGAGTAATATGGGAAAAAGATTTTGGGATAACTTCCTCTTTCAGATTAAAAATTAAATAAAAAAATAGACATAATTAAATTAGTATTTAAAACAAAAAAGCAAAACTAGAATAAAATTAATTCCTCAAAGCACACATGAGGACTCAAACCCGGAACACAAAGTTAAACTAACATACACTCGACCACCGAACTAGTAGACTCATTCTGAAATTAAAACACGATAATAAACCCAATTGCTTAACCTACTCACTGATCCTAACCACAAACCTCCAACCTTCTAACCCCAAATTCCAAAATGTTACAGGAACTGATATATAAAACTTCATAATATAGATAATCTATAAAAATGATAAGCACACGTGGATTACGTGGATGCAGTACCCGTAGGCAAGGTGAATGTCATAAAGGGGCTCGAGCTAAGTCGTCCTCGATAGGTAATATGTCCAATTTGGATATGAGTGAGACATCGGTCCTACTACTGAGACCGGATCTCAAAGTCGCTCGGATGGGGACGACGCATTGTTCCAGGCCATGCTGAGGGTTTTGGAGAAGGTCTTTGGGCCCCATTCAAGATCTAAGAGCTGTGGGTCAGTCTCTAAATGACTCCGGTCCAATGGCACTGAGTTGTTCAAAGGTATCACTAGAGTCGCCTCTATAGTGGTCGAGTATTGGTTAGAGGCCACAGAGATGATTATGAATGATATTGACTTCACCCTCGAGCAAAAGTTGAAGGGTGCAGTATCTCTGCTTCGCGATGAGGCATATCAGTGGTGGTTAATGGTTGAGGAGGGTACTCAGCCGGCTTGGATTACTTGGGATTAGTTTAAGAGCACATTCTAGAGTAAATATGTGGAGGCAAGTTATGTGAAAGCTCGTAGATGAGAGTTTATGAACCTTACCTAGGGGGATAAGGCTGTGGATGAATATGAGTCCGAATTTCTTAGACTATGTTGTTATGCTCATGGGATGGTGTCAACTGAGTATGAGAAGTGTATTCACTTCGAGAAAGAATTAAGGGATAATATGAAGGTTCTGATAGCTCCATAGAGGGAGCGGGAATTTGCCATCTTAGTGGACGAGGCGAAGATCACTGAGGAGGTTAAACGCATTGAGCGTGAAAATAGAGAGCATGAAAGGGGTAAAAATAAGAGGGATTCGGAGCCCTCTAGTTCAACTAAGAGGCTAAGAAATGGGCTAGATTTGATGGGCTTTCGAGGATTGGGATTCTAGTTGCTCTTACTGTGGCTCAGCTGTGTGGGGACTGTGGTAGACGCCATTCGGGCGAATGTTGGATGAGGTTAGAAGCGTGTCTATGATGTGGGTTGATAGAGCACCGTATCAGGGATTGCTCATAGTATTCTGATCAGATGCAGGCTCCAGCTCCGGGATTTGTTTAGCCTCAGCGGGCAATTCAGGAGCCGCCTAAGGGCCATGGTCCGGCCAGGGTGGTAACGATATGGGCAGAGGATAGAGAGCACCGAGTAGATGTGTTAATCAGACTGAGGCTAGGCAGCCTGCATTGGTTTATGCTACTAGACATTGTAAGGGCAGAGACATCACTGATGTTATTATCGGTATGTTTTTTTTATTCATATTGCTTCTTATTTTGCATTGATAAATACCAGGTCAACACATTCCTATATAGCTAGCTCTGTTTCTATAAACTTAGGGATTTCAGTTGAGAGTACTTCTGGAGAGATTACTGTACATAGTCTATTGGGTCAATCAATTCGGGTTAATAAATTGTATAGGAATGTACCGTTGGAGATTTAAGGGGTTGTGTTTCTGGCTAATCTGATGGAGTTACCATATTGGAATTCAATATGATTCTGGGAATGGATTGGCTTGTGGAGCATCAGGTCAGTTTAGACTGTGCTACTAAGAGGGTAGTTTTGAGATCAGAGAGTGATGTGGAGGTGGTTATGATTGACGAGAGTCGAGATTACTTATCCAATATGATCTCTGCTCTTGTGGTTGAAAAGTTGGTTCGAAAAGGGTGTGAAGCGTATTTGGCTTTTGTGAGTGACTCAACTTCTATTGGTTTGTCGATTGGGGACATTTGAATGGTTAAAGAATTTCTGGATTTTTTCCCAAGGAGTTACCGGATTTACCTCCGGATCGAAAGGTCAACTTTGGTATCGAGTTTCTACCGGGTACAGCTCTGGTGTCCACCGCTCCTTACTGTATGGCATTGAAGGAGCTTATGGAGTTAAAAGCTCAACTTCAGGAACTCCTTGATCAAGGGTTTATCTATCTCAATATGCCTCCTTAAGGGCACCTGTAACACCCTTACCCAAGTTCGACGCCGGAACTGGATACAAGGCATTACTGTACTTATTCTTTCTTAAACATACCTTCACAAGCCATAAAGTTTTGTTCCATTTTAAAACTTTTCCTTTTTAATCATAACATATAAGAAACGGGCCTACGAGGCCTTAATTATTAGTACGGAGGGTTTCGTATTTTATCCGAATACTTTAAAGCTCTGAAAAACTTTTTGCCTAAACAGGGGCCACACGCCCGTGTTGTCCAAGAGACACGCCCATGTGCCCTTGAGACATGCCCGTGTTCGACACCCATGGTCAACACTGGCTACTTCACACGACTTGGACATGCCCTTGTCCTCTGCCCCCGGAGCTCTCTGTTTATAATGCCAACAAACCCTCGATAGCATACAGCCAGGGCACACGCTCGTGTGTCTACCCTTGTGGACAATTATAGGCTATTTTCCAAGCCATTTGCCACCCTGAACATAAACACACTTATACATTCCCAAGTAACTCAATTATTACATTCATTTCATAAACTTAAATGCATAACCTCATCATCATTAAAGGTATGAACCTTATCACATAACAACCAATATCAATTGGCCATATACAAAAAGATATGTATACTTTTAAGAACTAACCATTTTCTCCCAATATGACATAATTCAAATGATCAACCTCCTATACATGCCATACACAAAATAATTAACTTCGCTATACCAAAATAGTGGTTGAAATTGTGATCAAACCTCTGACGTCCTTCGATCTCCGAACTAGCTTAGCGAATCTAAAAGGAAAGAGGGAAAAGAGGAGGGTAAGCTTATAACTTAGTAAGCTTGTATGAAATCTTAAGTGACAACATTATTCCTTTAAATAAACTCATCCATCATAAAATAAGTACACATAAATCTCATGTTCAAAGGCTTACTCGCTCATACTTACTCTTGCTCATACTTACCCATGCTCTTACTTATCCATCACCTTAGGGTTACCTTATCTTGTATTTATTCAAAGTGCATGTGTCACTCATCACATGATTTAGTATTTAAACTATCAAAATCAAAATATAAATCCTGATCTTTCTCAACTTGCATAAAACTTTTAATCATTCTTATGCAACATATCTCATAACAACTTTACTTACTTGTCTCATCTATTACCTTTCTCATACTTAACTATTTTGCCCGTTGAATTTCCCAGAATAACAGAGGATACTCAATCTTATCAAACATATGTCTTGATGCCAATTCCATATCCCAGATATGGTCTTACATGGGGTCACCTCAGACTCCGATGCCATATCCCAGATATGGTCTTACACGGGATTCATTTGCTTAATATCGATGCCATGTCCTAGACATGGTATTACACGAAATCTTCCTTTGGTGCCGAAGCCATGTCCCAGACATGGTCTTACATGATACCTTCCTTACTTGATGCCCATGCCATGTCCCAGACATGGTCTTACATGAGCTTTCCTTAGCTCATGTATGACATAGGTATCCTTGTTATTCCGAGACTTCGATCGGGACTTAAATTTGCTTACTTATTCTCCTTCACTTTATCATCATAGAATTATTGTTTATTTCATGTAAATAATATACATTTCACAAAAATAATAATTAATTCTATACATAGCAACCAATGTAACCTTAATTTCATACAAACTTACCTTGATACTCAAAATGTGTAGAATTGTGCAATTTAGTCATCGACTTTGTTTTTGCCTCGGTTTTGATTCAGGCTTTGCATTTCTTGATCTATAATAACAATTTAACATGTTTAATAATCACATTGACTAAATTGACTCATAATTCGTACTTTAGAAAATTATGATTTTGCCCCTAAACTTGCTCATAATTACACTATTACCTCTAGACTCGTAAAATGATTTCATGCAACTTTCTTGTATTTTAAGCCTAGCTGAATCATATTCTCAACTACAACAACCTTCAATTTCCACTATTTCAGTCACATATGACCATTTTCATAACCTTTACAATTTAGCCCTTACATGCTTTTTTCATGATAATCACTTAGAAAAAAGATGTTTATCCTTCATCAAACTTTCATAATCCTTCATAAAACATCAAAATACATGCATGTCATACATGGGTAAGTTTTTAAACATGAAACCTAGCTCAAAATATAGCTAGAAATAGCTAAACCGAGCTTCGAGGATCTCAAAAATACGAAGAACACTAAAAATGGGGCTAGGATGCATTTACTTGGAGCTTGAAAATGTGAAAAACCCTAGCTATGGCTTCTCTCAAATTTTCGACACTTGGGGAAGAAGATGGACTGATAAACCATAATACACATAGTTTAACCCCATCTTTGGCTTAATTTTGGATGAATTTTTATTAGATTTGATGAATTCGATGCTCCCAATTCCTTAATTTCATGTTTTACATTCAAGAGAGCTTAGGGAGTCGAAAAGAACGAGAAATGGGCCAAAAAGGGATAAAATAGGCCTACCTTAGAACCCAACACGGCTTGGGCTATCAAACTCGGCCGTGTGCTACGAGTAGAATCAAAACACGGCCTGGATCAACGTACACGGGTAGACCACACGGCCGTGTGTGGCAAGCAGAAGCGAGCACAGTCTAAGGAGTCGAACACAGGCGTGTCACACGGGCATGTCCCTACCGTGCCAAAGTTTAATTCTATTCGAAATAGGCTACTTGTGGGCCAAGAAACCCGTTCCAAAACCTATATAAACACTTAGGGGTGACCTAAAAGGGGACACTGAATAGAAGGCAGAAAATACTCGAAGACAGCCACCGGGAGTAGTTCGGAAGAAGGATCTCCATCAAGACTGAAGATCTCCTATCAATTTCTCTCAGAAGTTTTTTGAGTTTTCTGATGTCTTGCTGTTTTCCTTATTTCAAGATGTTTCCCTCTATTAGTATGAACTAAACTCCCTAAATATCTAGGGAGGATGAAACCTAAGACGGATCTTATTACTATTTGATTTATAAGATAAATACTTGTTCTTATTCTTAATTATGAGTTCTTATTCTTGTTTTGATAATTCAGGTTATTGATTCAAGTCGAATGTGCTTATTCAGAGGAACAAAAGTCCCTGTTTAAGAGTAGATGAACACAATTAAGCGGAATTTATTGCAACCGGCGATGAAAATCTACCGGATTAGAGTAAAATCTAATAAGGAATCCATAGATCGAGTTAATGCGACAATAGGGGTTTTAATTAGAAAGAAATTTCAATTAATCAACCTAAAGTCAGTTGTTTTTAGTCTTGAAAGAGATATTAACTTAATTCAAGGATTTCTATGGATTAAGTCAAGTGAATAAATCGTATGAATCAAAAGTAATAAGTGAAGTCTAGGTGGATTCTTCCTTAGGTATTGCTTATCTCATAAAGTTGTCCAAAAGTATTTTTCAATTCATTCTCTATCGTGCTTTAATTAATTTTAGTTTAAAAGAAATCACTCTAATTTTTAGGCTAGATAATAGAAAGATAGTAATTACTAGTACTCTTGGTCCTTGTGGATACGATATTTCCGGTCTTACCATAACTATACTACTGTTCGATAGGTGTGCTTGCCTTTATTGTGATCGTAGTTACTTAGAGACACGTCAAGTTTTTGGCGCCGTTGCTGGGGACTAAGATATTAGGAACACTAAATTTTTATTACTTTAGCCTTTTTTATTTTTATTTACAATTTATTTTCATTTTATTTTAACTTGCTAATTTTTCTTTTATTTGCTTCTGGCAGGTAATTTTAGTTTTTGACTAGAAGAAACCCGTCAGGACCCATGATTTTTGACAGTGAGATGGAGCATACAGCTCACAAAAATCAAAGAGAAATAAGGCGAAGTCTACAATACATAGAAGAAGAGCAAGAAAACAAAACTAATACTACTGAAGAGATGGCTGATAATAATCCGCTACCTCCTATAGTGACAGCAAATCTGGTGAATCAAAATCCTGCTCCTCGTACTATATATGATTATGCTAAACCTAATTTAATAGGAACTGAATCAAGTATTGTTAGACCTGCTATTGCTGCAAATAATTTTGAACTGAAACCTAACACTATTTAGATGATTCAGTAATTTGTTCAGTTTGATGTTTCTAGGATGAAGATCCAAACAATTACTTGGCAAATTTTCTGGAGTTTTGCAACACTTTCAAAATTAATGGCATTTCTGATGATGCCATTCGCCTTCTGTTGTTTCCCTTTTTGTTGAGGAACAAAGCTAAACAGTGGTTGAACTCGTTACCACAAGGATCAATCACTACATGGGAACAAATGACCAAAAATTTTTTACTTAAATATTTTTCGCAACTAAAACGGCTAAGTTGAGGAATGATATTTCTTCTTTTGTACAAATGGATTTAGAAACACTTTACGACTCATGGGAGAGATATAAGGATTTACTAAGAAGGTTCCCTCAACTAGGCAATTGATCGATTCAGCCATAGGTGGAACCCTAAATAACAAAACCCCTAAAGCGGCTTATGAGTTTATAGAGGAGATGGCACTAAATAACTATTAGTAGCAAGTTATGAGGACAAAGCCAACAAAAGCCGCCAGTGTTTTCAACCTCGACGCAGTGACCATGTTATCAAACCAAGTAGAACTGTTAAATAAAAAGATTGATGGTTTGTTTGGCTCTTCGCAGGTACATCCAGTTATACAGTGCGATACGAATGGAGGAGGAATGAGTAATACATAATATTCACCTTACAATCCTGGCATAGAAAGCGAACAGATAAACTATATGGGTAATAATTTTAGACCTCAAAACAAGCCTTATAGTAACACTTACAGTCCAGGTTGGAGGAACCATCCAAACATCTCATGAGGTGGTCAAGGAAATTAGAGACAGCAACCACCTCCAGGCTTTCAACAACAACCCTACCCATAGGAGAAAAAGTTGAACCTTGAAAACATGCTAGCAAAGTTTATTTCGGTGCCAGAGACTTATTTTCAAAATACCGAAACAGCATTGGAAAATTAGCAAGCATCAATTCAAGAGCTTAATAATCAAATTGGACAGCTGGCTAAGTTAATTTTCGAAAGGCAACCAGTTAATTTACCCAGTAACACCGAACCTAATCCAAAAGAGCATGTGAAGGCAGTTACACTAAGGAATGGGAAGGTGTTGGTTGAAGCTGAAAAGAAGATACCATAAGAAACTGATAAGGAAAAGGGTGAGAAAGTAAACGAGAATGTAACATCGGTACTTAAAGAGTATAAACCACCGATTCCATATCTGGGAAAGTTGAAGAAAGATCACATGGATGCACAATTCGGTAAATTTCTTGAACTTTTTAAACAATTACATATTAACTTACCTTTTGTTGAAGCTATTTCGCAGATGCCGACATATGCAAAATTCTTAAAAGAGCTTTTAACAAATAAAAGGAAGTTTGAAGAGCTATCAACAATGGAGCTTAACGAGGAGTGTTCAGCTATTCTCCAAAATAAGCTACCAACCAAATTAAAAGATCTAGGAAGTTTCACTATTCCCTGTTTAATTGGTAGTTTAAATATTGAAAAAGCATTAGCTGATTTAGGTGCCAGTATTAATTTAATGCCTTATAAAATGTTCAAATAGCTTGGTCTTGGGGAACTAAAACCCACTAGGATGAATATTCAATTAGCTGATAGATCTATTAAATATCCGAGGGGAATTATTGAAGATGTTTTGGTGAAAGTTGATAAGTTCATATTCCCTATTAATTTTGTTGTGCTTGACATGGATGAGGACGTTGAGGTACCTTTAATTTTAGGACGCCCATATTTAGCTACTGCTAGAGCTGTTATTGATGTAGGTGATGGCAAACTTGTGCTTAGGGTAGGCGATGAGGAAATTATTTTTAAAATTTATGATGATATACGATACTCTAGAGAGCAAGATGATTCATGTTATTTCATTGACTCTATTGATCATTCTATTTAAGATTCTTACAGGAAATCATACACAATGACACGTTGGAACTATATCTTGCCCAAGGAGAGGAGGCAGATAATGATACCAATGAGATGGAGGAGATGAAAATTAAGTTAAATTCTAATACTTCTTCCCCCAAGACAAAATAAATATGAGGGCATTTAAATAAATGATGAACTAAAACAAAAACCCTCTATCGAAGAGCCTCCCAAATTGGAATTAAAACAGTTACCAAATCACTTAGAGTATGTATTCCTCGAGGATAATTCTACACTACCAGTAATTATTTCTTTAGAATTGAAACCGGATGAGAAAGACGAGTTAATACAAGTAACAAAGGAGCATAAAAGAGCCATAACTTGGAAGATTTCTGACATTAAAGGGATAATTCCATCATTTTGCACCCATAAAATTTTAATGGAAGAAGAATATAAACCATGTGTGCAACCTCAAAGACGATTAAATCCCAACATGAAGGAAGTTGTTAAAACTAAGGTAATTAAACTTCTAGATGCTAGAATTATTTATCCTATTTCTGACAATACTTGGGTAAGCCTTGTGTAGGTTGTTCCAAAGAAGGGAGGCATGACTGTTGTAGCCAACGAAAAGAATGAATTAATTCCAACAAGAATTGTCATAGGTTGGAGAGTCTGCATTGACTATAGGAAGTTGAACGATGCCACAAGAAAAGATCACTTTCCCTTACCTTTCATTGATCAGATTAGAAAGATTATCTGGGCATAGGTACTATTGCTTCCTAGACGCACTCTCTGGCTACTTCCAAATCCCAATAGCTCCTGAGGATCAAGAAAAGACAACATTTACATGTCCATATGGTACGTTTGCTTATCATAGAATGCCTTTCGGATTATGTAATGCTCCTGCTACTTTTCAGCGCTACATGCTAGCCATCTTTGATGAACTGGTGGAAGATATTATGGAGGTATTTATGGATGACTTTTCAGTATTTGGTAATTCTTTACACCTTTGCCTTAAAATTTTAAAACGAGTTCTAATGAGATGTGAGGAAATGAACCTTGTGCTTAATTGGGAAAAGTGTCACTTCATGGTTCGAGAAGAAATTGTATTAGGTCACAAAATTTCTAGTAAAGGGATTGAGGTGGATAAATCAAAAATTGAAACCATAGAAAAATTACCTTCTCCTAGTTCGGTTAAGGCTATTAGAAGCTTTTTAGGACATGCTAGATTTTATAGAAGATTTATTAAGGACTTTTCTAAAATAGCTAAGCCTTTAACTAAATTACTAGAAAAAGGTGTGCCTTTCAATTTTGATCAGGAATGTTTAGATGCATTTAATACCCTCAAAAATAAATTAATAAATGCTCCAATTATAATTGCACCTGATTGGAATTTACCATTTCAACTGATGTGTGATGCGAGTGATTTTGCGGTAGGTGCGGTTTTGGGACAGCGAAGAGACAAGCATTCTCAGTTGATTTATTACGCTAGCAAGGCATTAACAGCTGCACAAGAAAACTACACCACCACAGAAAAAGAGTTGTTAGCTGTGGTTTTTGCATTTGATAAATTTAGACAGTATTTGATATTATCTAAAGTTGTCGTTTACACTGACCATTCAGCTCTTCGTTATCTTTTAACTAAATCTGATGCAAAACCTTGACTCATAAGATGGATTTTACTCTTACAAGAATTTGATTTAGAAATTTAGGATAAGAAAGGAGCTGAAAATCTTGCGGCAGACCATCTTTCTAGGCTTGAAAATCCATATATCAAAGAACTCGATGAGAATGAGATAAATGAACCGTTTCCTGAAGAACAACTCTTGGCTATAACTGACTCCGAGGTATCCTAGTTTATAGATATTGCGAATTACTTAGCCACTAACATCCTACCAAAAGGGTTGACACATCATCAAAAGAAGCGATTCTTTTCTGATGTGAACAATTATTTTTGGGAGGACCCTTTCCTTTTTCATATATGTACAGATCAAGTAATTCGGAGATGTGTTACAAAGACAGAAGTAAGCAAAATTCTAGAACATTGCCATTCAAGACCAACAGGAGGACATTACAGTGGAACTAGGACAGCACATAAAACACTTGAATCAGGTTTTTATTGGTCCACTCTATTTAAGGACGGTAACAGGTATGTTACTTCGTGTGATAGATGTTAGAGAACAGGTAATATCTCTAAACGCGATGAAATGCCTCAAACGTATATGCTGTCATGTGAAATATTTGATGTATTGGGTATTGATTTTATGGGTCCATTCCCTAGCTCATTTGGGAATAAATACATCTTAATAGCAGTTAATTATATGCCAAAGTGGGCGGAAGATCAAGCTTTACCTACTAATGATGCTAGAATGGTAGTGAGATTTCTTAAGAAACTTTTCTCTCGATTTGGAACACTTAGAGCAATTATTAGTGATAGGGGTACTCATTTTTGTAATACTCAGTTTGATAAAATCTTAAAGAAATACGGAGTGCACCACAGAACAGCTACCCCTTATCACCCTCAAACCAGTGGACAAGTTGAAGTAGCCAATCGAGAGCTTAAGCGTATTCTAGAGAAAACCGTAGAATCAAACAGGAAAGATTGGGCATTAAAAGTAGACAATGCTTTATGGGCCTACAGAACCACTTTTAAAACTCCTATAGGAACATCCCCATAGAGACTTGTCTATGGGAAGAGTTTTCATCTACCATTTGAATTAGAGCACAAAGCATTTTGGGCTATAAAATTCTTAAACTATGATCTTAAACTTCTAGGTGAGAAAAGAATGATGCAGTTGAACGAGCTAGATGAGTGGCGAGCTAATTCCTACGAGAACTCACGTTTATATAAGGAAGAAAAAAAGTGACGCCATGATGCTCGTTTGAAGCAACCAAAAGAAGTTGGAGATCTTGTCCTACTATATAATTCGAAGCTCAAGTTGTTTCTTGGAAAGCTGAAATCAAGATGGTCAGGTCCATTCGTAATCAAAACCATTTTTCCCAATGGCACAATTGAGGTAACTCATCCGACTCATGGCACATTCAAGGTAAACCGTTAACGACTTAAAATATATAATGGTAAAGATCTTAGAGATATGAAAGAGGAGCTTCAGCTCCGTGAACCTTCATATGGAGACGAAAGCAGGGTAAGTCTAGTTGAAGACTTTAAACGAGCGCTTCTCGGGAGGTAACCCGAGCACTAACCTCACTAACATCTATATTTTTAATTTTGACACATCTAACTAAATAGGCATAGGTTTCCATACCCACACGGCCTTTCACACGAGTGTGGCTGTGGCTGTGTGGCCACCACGGGTAGGTACATAGGTGTGGCAGAGATCGTGCGGGCTAAGGACAAAAATTTTCACCTAAACACGGGCTCTGACTAAAGGCCACGGTCGTGCGATGTGGCCGTGGTCAAATTTGACTAAAGAAAATGGGACTGCGATAGAATGCCACAGTCGTACGATACAACCGTGGTCGATACTGAGAAAGTTACACGGGCATGCGACACACCTGTGTCCCGAACCCTTGGTTCAAACTGAGAAATTCACACAGGCATGCGACACGCCCGTACCTGGAAGCCGTGGTCGATACTGATTACCTAACATGGGCGTGTGAACCTTTACACGGGCGTGGGTGAAACTAACAAAGCATCATATGACCGTGCGAGTCGACCGTGTGAACGAACACACCCAGGGAACACAGGCGTGGGCCAAGAATCAAACGTGCCCTAAATCAAAAATTTCGAAACACACAGGCTAAAAACATGACACACAGGCATGGCCCCTAACAGTGTGCCCCAATTTCTATTTAAACCAACCCACTGTTCATTTCGCCCCCCAAATCCCCCTCCTAAAAACCCTAGCCGCTCTCTAGCCTCTCTACTCATTTCCCCCACTCCGGCCACCATCATCAACTTCTCCTCCACCTTTCCCTATCCCTTTCTTCTTTCCCCTTTCTTCTCCACGCGCACCAGCCCGCAGACTACGCTCGTGCACGACAACACCACGCCCGTGCCCACCGCCACGACTGAGCCATCACCTCAACACCTCCATCGGTTCACCTTTCTACACCCTTGTCACTTATTTCTTTCCTTTTTAATTATTTATTTGATATTATTATTATCTTCATTTTTCTATTTTCAAAACCTTAGTTCTTTTGATGGTTAGTTAGTTTGAACTTATTAGCTTGATACTACTTCTTAATCTTGTTAATTCATACTAATGTTAGAATCAATTGATAATATGATTTCACTATTATAGAATATTACTATTGTTTAGGATTATTAGAATACTGCATTTTGGGCTGGAAACGATACTTGACTTAGTGAATAATCGTTGGTTTTTTCTGGTACGTAATGACTCCCCCACGCAGTAAAAAGACCGCTGTCCCCGTTTCGAAAAAGCAAAAGGGACCCGGTGCGACCTCCTCGAGCGCCTCTACCAAAGTACCCCACCCATTCCTACAATTTCCTTCGGAACCCCAAGAGGAACTCTTTCAGCTACTTCACGCACGACCCCTTGGCATAGGAAGGTATATTGATTGGGCCACTTTAGAGCAGGTCCAACTAGCAGACGCCATCCGGGCCCTCCTGACTACCGACCTATGGGGGCACTTATTCAGGATTGTCAAGCTGACAAATTTAGAGCTCACTCTAGAGCTCTGTTCCACATTCCAACTTCAGACGGTGATGAACAACTTTGACGATTCAGGCACAATCCAATTCCATCTTGGGGGCTTCGTACGAGTGATGAGTGTCCCAGAATTTGGGGTCACCTTGGGACTTTACACCGAGGAGTTCATGGAGGACGATGACTTTGAGGACCTTCATCGCCACATCCACTACTCCCCTTCGTCTTGTTGGAGAGATTTGGTCTCTGACTCGGTGACGTATGATCCTAGTCACTCCAAGGCCTCCGCTCTCACTCCATCATTGAGGTACTTACACGCCATCCTAGCTCATACTTTAACGGGTCAGTGAGAGAGCACCCGCGTTGTCAACACCCACGACGCCTATTTTTTATGGTGCATGGCACAAGGGCACGTGTTCGATCTTGCTTACTTCATCGCCCTTGCCATTCAGCATCAGACGGAGCGATATAGGAGAGGAGTCATCTCCATGGGCCCATACATCACGCGCTTGGCTCGATATTTTAGGCTCCTCAACATTGCAGCTCAATCCTCCTCGCTCACCCTTTTCGGATAGATATTCTCGTAGGGCATCTAAACGATGCTTCACATGAGGATGATTGAGCGTCGATTTGGGTTCGATCCTCCCCAGTACTGGCTATTGCAACCCACCGATCAGGACATCCCAAAGGACATTACTGCTGATGTCCCTCCACACCATAAGGAGCCACCGCCTGCGCCACTACAGCCATGCCGACTAGTCCATGCGGTAGCTTCACTGACTAACATTTTGAGCGCCTCACTCGGTTCGAGTAGTATTGTACTCAGCAATTTAATGACAACGCTCGACGATTCGACGGCATCGAGGCGACTCTTCAACAGATTTTTTAACATCTTCACATATCACTGCCGCCACCACCTCGCAATCCAGCTGATGATGAGGACCTTTGAGTCCATTTATTTATTTTATTTTATTTTCCTTTATTTTAATTTTTAAACTATTTCTCTTTCTCTTTCTTTTCTTTAATTGTTATTAGTATACTGTGATTTCTTTTTATCCCTGGCTGTCTATTATCGAATAACCATAATGCACTCCATTAATAAAACCCCCTAAAACTTTACTGATGACTCTGCAGTTTCTAAAGGTTCAAGGTGCTACTAAGGGACGAACAAATTACCGAAATATTCTCCTCCACCTTTACCTCTACCTAGTTCATCATGTCTATCATTGGCTCTATTTTCACTCCCTAAGGACTTCATCCATAATTCAGGAAGTTTCACTTCTCTCCCTATCTTATGATTTTCTTACTATATTGCTATTATCTATTTTGTACATTGAGGACAATGTACATCTTAAGTGTGGGGAGATTAACTATATTATTATTTGAAAATCCCTGAATTATGTCTTGTTCTTAAGTAATCTTCTCATAGTACTATTAGAATGAAATTTTCATTAACTTATGATCTTCATTGATATGTTTTGAATTAAGTCATAGGTAATTGTACATTGATGATTTAAACTTTAAGACATTAGAGAATCAAGCAGGATAAGTCTATTTTCAAAATTAAAAATTTCTAGGTTGTTTTCCTAAATTTAAATATTACTTTGAAGTTTGAAATTTGCAAGGTTGACATCAAAAACCATAATTTTTTGTGAGATTTTGAGCCTTTTAGAGCATACATTTTTCTTGTTCACTTTATTGATTATGAGTGTGTTAACATTGATTTGTTATTCTAGAACTTGCTTCGATTGTACATGTAGAGACCACACCTTTGATTTGATATATTGAGAAGATAAGGGCACTTAGGTTTTAACCCACTTATTCCATAAAAAGCCTACCCTCATAACTAACCCCTACTGAACCCTTTTGATCCTAATCAACCATTTATTAGTTTTCAATCACTGTAATTATTCAATATTAGCTCCAGTTAGGTGAACTATCAATTCAATCTCGATTTTAACCCTCTTTTTCAGCCTTTATCCACACCTTTAACCCAAGCCCCGTTACAACCCTTTTTAAAGACCTTTTGATTTGTGTATCATCTCATTTTATAGTGGTGGAGATTTGATTTTCATGCAAGCCTATGGTAATAACTTTTCATGTTTGACTTTTGAGTGCTTTATCTTGAACCTTAAACACTTTGAGTGATTTGAGTGAATCCTTAGTGAGGATGTCAATTCTTGTCGATTTTGAATTAAAGGTGGCTATTTAGGTAAGGGGAAACACCTATATTTTCGTGCTACAAAAATCTGTGACTTAGATTGTTTGAATCTTTAGGACTCTTTAAGTTAAATTATCCATGTATGAATTATCTGTGAATTATGATGAGACATTATTGATAAGAATTATGAATTGAGGGAAATTAATTCTAATTGTGAGTTGAGGATTTTGCTTGAGGACAAGCAAACGCTTAAGTGTGGGGATATTTGATAAACCATAATTTACACATATTTTAACCCCATGCTTGGCTTATTTTTGGATGAATTTTCATTAGATTTGATGAATTCGATGCTCATAATTCCTTAATTTCATGTTTTACATTCAGGAGAGCTTAGGGAGTTGAAAAGAACGAGAAACGGGCCAAAAAGAGACAAAATAGGCGTACCTTAGAACCCAACACGGCCTGGGCTATCAAACATAGCCGTGTGCTACGAACAGAATCGAAACACAGCCTAGATCAATGTACACGAGTAGACCACACAGCTGTGTGTGGCAAGCAAAAGTGAGCACGGTCTAAGAAGTCGAACACGGGCGTGTCCCTACCATGCTAAAGTTTAATTCTATTTGGAATAGGCTACTTATGGGCCAAGAAACCCGTTGCAAAACCTATATAAACACCCTAGGGGGTGACCTAAAAGGGAACGCTGAATAGAAGGTAGAAAACACTCGAAGAAAGCCATCGGGAGCAGCTCGGAAGAAGGATCTCCATTAAGACTGAAGATCCCCTATCAATTTCTCTTCGAAGTTTTTTGGGTTTTCTGTTGTTTTGTTGTTTTCCTTATTTTAAGATGTTTCCTTCTATTAGTATGAACTAAACTCCCTAAATATCTAGGGAGGATGAAACCTAAGACGGATCTTATTATTATTTGATTTATAAGATAAATACTTGTTCTTATTCTTAATTGTGAGTTCTTATTCTTTTTTTGATAATTCAGGTTATTGATTCAAGTCGAATGTGCTTATTCAGAGGAGCAAAAGTCCCTGTTTAAGAGTAGATCAACACAATTAAGCGGAGTTGATTGCACCCCTAGAAATAGGGCAACGAAAATCTACCGGATTAGAGTCAAATCTAATAAGGGAATCCATAGATCGAGTTAATGCGACAATAGGGGTTTTAATTAGACAGAAATTTCAATTAATCAACCTAGAGTCAGTTGTTTTTAGTCTTGAAAGAGATATTAACATAATTTAGGGATTTCTACGGATTAAGTCAAGTGAATAAATCGTATTAATCAAAAGTAATAAGTGAAGTCTAGGTGGATTCTTCCTTAGGTATTGCTTATCTCATAAAGTTGTCCAAAAGTATTTTTCAATTTAGTCTCTGTCATGCTTTAATTAATTTTAGTTTAAAAGAAATAACTCTAATTTTTAGGATAGATAATAGAAAGATAGTAATTACTAGTACTCTTGGTCCTTGTGGATACGATATTTCCGGTCTTACCATAAATATACTACTATTCGATAGGTGCGCTTACCTTTATTATGATCGCAGTTAGTTAGAGACACATCATGGACACCATTTTTGACTTCTTTTTCCCTTTTTAATTCATTAATTTACCAAATGACCAAAATGCCCTTAATGCCCTTTCTTAAGATTTTTTCCTTCCCATGTCCATTTTTGTCCATCATAAATATGGTCTAATTACTAAATAAGGACCTCTAGTAATTTTTATGATGTTATTTCATACTTAAATCTTCTAGAATCTCATATTTCTTAATTCTTGCAATTTTGTCCTAATGGACAATTAATTCACTAACTAATAAAATTCCTTAATGAAACTTTCACACAATTATGCAAACACCTCATAAGCCTTATAAAATCATTTAAACACATAATTTCTACTTCGGATTTGTGGTCTCGCACCACTAATCTGACTAGGCCCTAAGTCGGGCTGTTACAGCACTAGTTTTATTAGTAAAGAAGAAGGATGGTACGATGATGATGTATCTCGACTACCGACATTTGAATACGTTAACAGTAAAGAATAAGTACCTACTTCCGAGAATTAAAGATTTGTTTGATCGATTTCATGGCGCTTCTGTGTTTTCCAATATAAATCTCCGTTCTCGGTATCATCAGCTCAAGGTCAAGGAGCTCAACACTCATAAGACTACTTTTAGGACTCGTTATGGGCACTACGAGTTCTTAGTCATGCCCTTTGGTTGGACGAATGCTCCGACTATGTTCATGGATCTTATAAACTGGGTTTTTCAACCATACTTAGATCAGTTCGTGGTGGTCTTTCATGAACATTTTAGAGTAGTTCTTTAGATAATCCAGGAGAAGCAGCTCTACGCTAAGTTGAGCCAATATAAATTCTGGTTGAAGGAGGTGACTTTTCTGGTGCATGTGGTTTTTGCAGAGGGGATCCGAGTTGATCATAGGAAAATTGAGGCTGTGATTGAGTGGAAACAGCCTAGGAATGTTTCTGAGATCCGCAGTTTTCTTAGGCTTGTGGGTTATTATTGGAGATTTGTCGAGGGGTTGTCTTTAATTGCAGCTCTTCAGACTAAGTTGTTGCGTAAGAAAACCCCATTTGTCTAAGTTGTTGCAAATCACCTAAAAATGCTTCTAGCTGAAAGCATTTTCGTAAAATCGGTCTATTCCTGTAAATTTCCCCAAAAAAAATGTCTATTCATGTAATTATTTTAAAATAAGTCTATTCATGTATAGCGGCTACTATGGATTCCAAAAAGGGATGGAATTGTAATATTTCCACATACTTCTTTACCACATGCAGGTTGTTGAAATTCTGCTGCTTGTAAAATTGGGCATAACAGGAAGAGGTATAGGAGGATGCAGTAAAGCGCTAAGAGAAAACCCATTTTCGTTGTTATTTTGTTTACGGGAAATGAATGAACATTTAGATTGGGTTAATGAAGAAATCAGGTTTTAAAGAAACAAAAGCAGAGTTAAGTAGCACCACAAGATGTAAATTATAATTCTTAAAGTAGCTCCACTAGTGTTTTTCTTTTCTTTTTAAAATTAGCATCACTAAATTTCAGAATAAATTATAATTTTTTTACATCTAAATTTAGTAATATGAATGAAAAAAATATCTTCCCCTATTTAAAATTTTCTTTAAATTCAGCTTTAATATATACTATACACTTCATATTTACCTAAAATTTGCTCCTAGAAATATAGTCATACTTATCCGCTTACATCAATCTCACCGAGTCTTTTATCTATTCTTATTCAATCACGAAGGGACAAGATAAAATAAAAAAACTCGCATTAATATATATTTTTATTTTAACATGTTATATAAATTACACTTTATAAATAAATAAACAAATGAAACTTCGAATATTTTTTTTTGGTGAAAATCAAGCGACAATTAGGAAATCCTAAAGTACATTAGTATCTGTTCTGTGAAGAAAAGCCTCTGCCACTATATCAGGTGGTACTTCAAAAATCCGAAGCGAAGTTTGCCAAGAAAGGCCAATCTTTGCCATTTGGTCCGCTGCTAAATTGTGCTCTCTAGGAATGTGTGTAATGTTCCAGTGGCCATCAGAATGTAGAAATCTTTTAATTCTTCTGATAAGAGTACTTCCAGTATCGGTCATATCTTCTGTGGACAATGCCTTTACCACTTCAAGATTATCCGTGTTGATGTTGATCCTCTTGTAACCATTATTTTTTAGAATGAACACTCCATCAAGAATGCCCCAAAGTTCTGCTTCCAGTGGTGAGCATTTGCCCAGATAGTGTGTGTATCCGAAAATCCATTTGCCGTCTTGGTCTTGTACCACCCCGCCCGCTGAGGCATCCCCGATTATTCTAGCCACTGCTCCGTCTGAGAAAAGATGAACCCAGTTATCTGAGCAATGCTGGTGAGTCCCGAATAGTGTTGTGGCCTTCTTGGGTTTGATGAAAATAGATTCAAAGTTCTGAGCCCAACTGATTGATGCTTTAAGGAGCTGGAGAGGCGTCCAATCAGTGTTCTGGAAAATGAAAAGATTCCTGTTCTTCCAAATCCTCCACGCTATGATCCCAAAGAGGCTTGACCAAGTAATTCCTTTATCCTGCATTTTAATATGACAACAAAGGTTATTGGTTAGCCAAATTTGTAACGGTTCAGAAAAAAACCTGGTTTGCTTCTCCGGAGGAACAACAAGTTTCCAAGCTTCCTTGGCCGTCGAGCAATCGCGAAGGACGTGCATAATGTCTTCAGAATCGTGACCGAATCTAAGACAGGCACTGCTCTGTGTAATTCCTCTTCTGTGTCTTTCTGCGTCGGTAAGGAGCCTCTGATCAGCCACAAGCCAAAGGAAGGTTCAGAATTTCAAAAAGATTACAAAATAATCACTCGATTGTTTAATTTTTTTATTTAATTATTCAACTATCTTAAATTTGTAGGTGTTTCTATTTTTATATTAGTCAATTAATATATTAGTCAACTAGCATGCGGCAGAGGGGTATTATTATTTTGAAGTTTTGGTAGCTTATATTATTAGTTGGAAAAAAAAAGGAATTGGGATGTGGGCAAAGAATAAACAATATCGAACTTAGAAAAAGGAGGGCATGTGCGGCATTGGAATTTCAAAAGTATGGCCGGTCTTGGTTTTGTGATGCAAAGAAGCATGGCCAAATGCTTCTTTTTGCTTTTCCTTTTCCCCATTTTCGTGGTTGACCGATGGGAGCTGGTTTGAGGGTCTAGCATAGTCGGTTTTTGAGTAATAAGGGAGGTGGCCATTGATTTCTTTTTTTTTCTTTCTTTTGTTCTTGACCGAGAGAGAGAGAGAGGGAGAGGGAGCAAGCTTTCACAATCAGTTTTTGATGAATGCTTGGAGGAGTGCCGAATATCTTTGTTTTGCCTCCTTTCTTCCTACATGTTTGCATGGCCGGTTTTGAGTTAACCGAAGCCCTCCACCTTTAGACACTATTGCCGAATCTCTCAAGGATCAAAAGGAACTTTTGGATGCTAACTTTTCAAATGATTTTGAAGGTGTGTCGACTACGTATTTGTGACCTCTTCGATTGTTTTGGTAAGTATTTCTCTAAGTGATCGGTTCGGGTTCTTATCTTATTCTTTAGTATGCCGAAATCAATATTGGACCTTGGTTTATGGATGGTTGAAATGTGTATAAAGGTGTATAATTTTTATTAACGTGATAGCGTATAAGATTAAGTATTGTATTGGCCGAATGTATGTTTGCCATAGGTATGAAAGGTTGATACGTTTGGGTTGGATAAATAATTATGGGTTGGGTTATAGTTAATTGGGGAACATGAAGTGAGTGATGGGGCGATTGAAATAATGTTTATTTATGTAAGGCCGAATAAGGCATAGGGAGTATTATGCATGATAGTTTTTGTGGATAGTAAATACATGCAATTATGCAATTGTGATAAGAGTTTGGTTATATACCATTACATAAGGAAAAGAAATATTCGGACATAGGTGCATGTAAATATATCCTTGATGATGTCAAATGTAGATTCGGCCAAGGGGCCACTTTATCTAGATTATTGTTGAGTTGTTTCTAACAAGGTTGTCCGGTAGGGTTTTCGACACCACAAGAGTAGGTAGTAGTTTCGGGATTTTGCCGGGTAAGTGCTAAGGAGCATCAAAGGAGTCTTTCGGGAATTAAAGTACTCAAGGAATTTCGACAGTGGTAATCGAGGGCCTCGGGATTCGAGATCCAATTTCGTGTTAGGATGGAGGCAAATACCAGTCAAGGAGTTCATGGGATAGCCCCTATCCCCAAGTCTAAAAAGAGAGCTGTCTCAGCGGTTCGGGATTGGCCACCGGGGTGCGGGCCAGCTCCGAGCAACAGCGTAGGCAAATAGCCGTAGTAGCGCTTAAAGATAGCTTCGGATTTGAGGGCATAGCGTTGTTAGTATGTCAGTGCGTAGTTATCGACCGTTTCTCTTCTTTGGTTTATGTATGTTATTTGTAAATACACCTGTTGTGCATGTTAGCCGAAATAAGGGCTAAGATGTTGGATACCCAAGGTGGGTGATCGTTCGCTCAGGTGTGTAAGCTCTTACACACTTTATTAGTATAACTTGTTGTTATAATGATATTTTATCACCTATCATGTAGTATTTTTGCCTTGTGGGCATAAGCTTGGTTTTCGGGTAAGTCCCCTACTACTCGAGCTATGATATATCTTGTGTATGCCATCATATGCTGTTAAATATTATGCTATATACAAATGCATGATATATGGGATCATGATACTTGTTATGTGAGCATGATGATGTGGGATAAATGAGCGGAGGGGGCAGTGATATGCGTGTCGACGGACACCAGTGTTTTGGTAACACATTGTGACTACGGTCACCAGAGGTTTGGTACCTCCAGAGGTTTGGCACCTCATAGCGTCTCGTCCCTGTGGATTAATTCCACCGTGGGTTGGCCCCACATTTGAGATACGGGATCGACGCCAGTGATTTGGTATCACACGATGGGTTGGCCCCATCATTTGATTGTGACTTCGGGTCACCAGTGGTTTGGCACCACCAGTGGTTTGGCACCACACGTATTGACGGATATCGTGACTTTAAGTCACCAGTGGTTTGGCACCACCAGTGGTTTGGTACCACACGGGGTAGAAAAAGGAGTATGGATGGCTAGGTTGGGCTTCATAATTGCATATTCATGTATATGTTTGTTCTGTGGATATGGGCTAAGCCGTATGTGGAGACATGTGTATTAATTACGTACTGAGTCTTGGTGACTCACCCCCTTTCCCTATCTTTTTCAGGTGAGTCGATCGCGGAGACGGAGCCGGAGAGGATGCTTGTTTCTCGGTTTGAAGTTTTTATTTCGTACCATTAAGGTTTACTATTTGCTAAATTCGATTGGGTTGTAATATGGCCGCTTATTATTTCTATTATTACTCGTATGATTAAGTAGTAGTTTTTACCTAATTTCTAACGAACTTGTGAACTGTTAAGCGAATCGGTAAAAGCAACATTTTCAAAATTTATACTCGTACGCGTTTTCAAAGATGTTACCATCGGGTAGCAAAATTTTACCAAGCTATCAATAACCCCGATACTTCTAAAAATCTAAATGATCAAATGGTTTCAAAGGAAAAGAAAAAGTTTTCAACTCAATCATGTTTATCAAACCAACCTATCTTAGTTTTAGCAAACATCGCTTTACAAATTCAACAATATTTTTAGATTTCCACTGTTAACCCGAATCTTTCAAAAATGTTTTTACTACGTGACATACCAGATCCGGTCAAGGCTTGTGGGCCGGGTTTGGGGTGTTACAAGTTGGTATCAGAGCCAGGTTCAAAACCCGGCTGTGGGGGCCCAAGACCCAAAAATGTTTTCTTGATAGGCTTTTGTGGAATATTATGAAAATAGTTTAGTTTTAAACAGCATGGCTCCGAGTCTCCGGCACCGATCCGCTCGGGTAAGTACCTCTGACTATTGAGGTGATATGAATATGTCTCTATTTATGAGCATGAATGCGACTCTCTGTATTAGAATAGCGAACTTGAATTGAACCTTTGTGTGATCGAAAGAACCACTTCTAAATACTTTATTTCATAAAATTGTTCGCGATTAATCAGTGAAACACATTTTATAATGCATAAAACTTTTTAAGTTAGATTACGCGATAAGAGATGAGTTCTAGATGGCGTGGTCGAGGCGGAATGGCCGTTTCAGAACCCGTTCGATCGGGTCAAGGGTCTGATAATGAGGTATCACCTCCATCACCAGCCTTTTTGAGATGGTGGTTGGAGATAGAGAAATAGGGAGCTCGAAAATCTGTTCCCGAGCAACTTCGAGCCAACGGAATAGAGGTGTTCTGTGGTGTATCCGGCATGGCACCTAGTACGGTTGAATATTGGTTGGAAATAACCAAGTGAGTTATGGATGAGCTCGATCTGAGCCCTGAGGAAAAAGTGAAAGGAATGGTGGCGCTATTTCGCGACGAGGCGTATCAATGGTGGCTCACGGTTCGAGAGAGTGTCACAGCTGAAGACCTCACTTGGGAGTATGTCAAGACGGCATACCAGAAGAAGTATGTCGGTACTCACTACATTGATGCTCAGAGGAAGGCGTTTCTGGGGCTGGTTCAAGGGAACAAGTCCGTGGTGGAATACGAGGCTGAATTCCTAAGGTTAAGCCGACATGCTCAAGGGGTAGTTGCTACGGAGCATGAACGATGTGTCCGGTTTGAGGACGGATTAAGGGACGACCTAAGATTATTGATAGCTCCTCATCAGGAACGGGAGTTCGCGGTGTTAGTCGAAAAAGCTAAGGTAGCTAAAGGGATTAAGGACTCGATGAGACAAAACAGAGATAAGGATAGGAATCGGGATAGGAGGACTTTTGGACCGTCTGAATCATCTGAGGGTTTTCAGAAAAGACCGAGGAGTGAAAGTTTTGCTCATGTGATTAAGCCAGCTACGGGAAATCAGAACTGTGCGTGTGCTCAGTGTGGAAGGTATCATGACGGCGAGTGTTGGAACCAGAGTCGAAGATGTTTTAGGTGTAAATCTAAGTCTCACTTGATTTAAGACTGTCCTCAAGTGATGGATAGGGCGCGAAGTCAAGGACGTGGAACTTCAAGCTAAGATGCTAATGGTTTGGATGCGCGGCAACCGAGGATGTGATAGTAGGTGAGTTTCTTGTCATGGAATATTTTTTTTTTATTTGAGTTTTATAAGATCGGGTCACACCTGTACTATTGGTGAAGTGCTTAAACATTGGATGTGAACTTAGGAACTATGCTTAGAAGGTAAGTGGAGTATGGAACCTTGAATACGAATCTCGAGATAGTATTTAAGGGATGTGTTAGTTTTGTAGAATCAGAGTGCGCAGCATGAGCGTAGTGCGGTGAATTGAAATGTACGAATGTTCGTTAGTAAGCAATTTCGAGGACGAAATTGTTTTAAGGGGGGTAGATTTGTAATATCCTAAATTTGGGGCTGTGCGTTGGAGTAAAAATTTACGAGTCGATAGGCCTTAAGGTCTGTTTTGATGAGTTTTAGGGGTTATTAATGCTCGGGGATAAAAGGGGAGTGTTTTGTAAAATTTTGAAAATTGAGGGCTAAAGAGGAAAATTACGGAAGAAGGCCTTAAGTTAAATTTTAGGAATTTCTTGGTACGAAAGGAGGCTTGGTATAGTGGCTAGGGGTGTGTGGGGGTTTTAGCAGGTCGGGAGTTCGAGTACTGCGAAGGGCAATGTGTTTTTATTTTTTTCCAATTTTAGCGCTATAGTAAGAGGGAGCTATCGGTGAAAGGCCTAAAAGAAATTCCTAGGAGATTATTGCATGAAAAATGCGAAGGGCCCAGGTGGCTGGAGGCGTGAAAATCCTCCAGCAGGTCGGGGGTTTGAAACCCCGAGGTAGCGCTTTTGCGCGTTTATTTTGGCTTGGGCGATTAAGGTAAAGGACGATAGCGATGGAAGGCTTAAAAGGGAATGTGACGCGAGTTATGGCATGAAATTTTCAGTAGCATATTGGCGGCGGCTGGGAGTGTTTCTCTGTGTCGGGTTCGAGACACTGGGGGGGCTGTGCCTGGGGTTTGTTTTGTTTTGGCCAGCATAAGTTTGGATGCATGGCCCATGCACACGTGAATCAAATGGGTGTTGTTTTTCTTTTTATTTTATTTTATTTATTTTATTTTATTCATTTTAATTTTTCTTTGTTTTGTTGTTTCAAAGCTATAAGAGCATGGTAAACCATTTATTTTTATTTGCTTTGAATAACGGGATAGTATATATGTATATATATTATTATTATTATTATTATTATTATTATTATTATTATTATTATTATTATTATTATGTATGAAAGGTGGAATAAGGTGAAGGGATTTTATTAGCTTTATTATTAATTTATTTAAGGCAAGCATGGGTTTAAACCTCTACATTTTATTATTTTGTTTGCTTAGATAGATGAGATTGTTTAATTATTATTATTATTATATTTTGGAATGGGTTAAGTGATGGAAATTGTTGTCAAAATTAGCAAAAGAAAAGCATGATCGTGGGACGCATGCTTGATACCAGCTGCCCTTGTTTTATTTATTATTATTATTAACTTATTATTATTATTAAATTATGTTGTAGTGATGGGAAGTATTTTATTATTATCACTATTATTAGTTTATGCAATTGGGTCTTGGCCTTGGGGAACGAAAGCATGCGGCAGAGGGGTATTATTATTTTGAAGTTTTGTTAGCTTATATTATTAGTTGGAAAAAAAAGGAATTGGGATGTGGGCAAAGAATAAACAATATCGAACTTAGAAAAAGGAGGGCATGTGCGGCATTGGAATTTCAAAAGTATGGCGGTCTTGGTTTTGTGATGCAAAGAAGCATGGCCGAGAATGCTTCTTTTTGCTTTTCCTTTTCCCCATTTTCGTGGTTGTGGATGGGAGCTGGTTTGAGGGTCTAGCATAGTCGGTTTTTGAGTAATAAGGGAGGTGGCCATTGATTTCTTTTTTTTTTTTCTTTTGTTCTTGACCGAGAGAGAGAGAGAGGGAGAGGGAGCAAGCTTTCACAATCGCTTTTGATGAATGCTTGGAGGAGTGCCGAATATCTTTGTTTTGCCTCCTTTCTTCCTACATGTTTGCATGGCCGGTTTTGAGTTAACCGAAGCCCTCCACCTTTAGACACTATTGCCGAATCTCTCAAGGATCAAAAGGAACTTTTGGATGCTAACTTTTCAAATGATTTTGAAGGTGTGTCAACTACGTATTTGTGACCTCTTCGATTGTTTTGGTAAGTATTTCTCTAAGTGATCGGTTCGGGTTCTTATCTTATTCTTTAGTATGCCGAAATCAATATTGGACCTTGGTTTATGGATGGTTGAAATGTGTATAAAGGTGTATAATTTTTATTAACGTGATAGCGTATAAGATTAAGTATTGTATTGGCCGAATGTATGTTTGCCATAGGTATGAAAGGTTGATACGTTTGGGTTGGATAAATAATTATGGGTTGGGTTATAGTTAATTGGGGAACATGAAGTGAGTGATGGGGCGATTGAAATAATGTTTATTTATGTAAGGCCGAATAAGGCATAGGGAGTATTATGCATGATAGTTTTTGTGGACTGGTAAATACATGCAATTATGCAATTGTGATAAGAGTTTGGTTATATACCATTACATAAGGAAAAGAAATATTCGGACATAGGTGCATGTAAATATATCCTTGATGATGTCAAATGTAGATTCGGCCAAGGGGCCACTTTATCTAGATTATTGTTGAGTTGTTTCTAACAAGGTTGTCCGGTAGGGTTTTCGACACCACAAGAGTAGGTAGTAGTTTCGGGATTTTGCCGGGTAAGTGCTAAGGAGCATCAAAGGAGTCTTTCGGGAATTAAAGTACTCAAGGAATTTCGACAGTGGTAATCGAGGGCCTCGGGATTCGAGATCCAATTTCGTGTTAGGATGGAGGCAAATACCAGTCAAGGAGTTCATGGGATAGCCCCTATCCCCAAGTCTAAAAAGAGAGCTGTCTCAGCGGTTCGGGATTGGCCACCGGGGTGCGGGCCAGCTCCGAGCAACAGCGTAGGCAAATAGCCGTAGTAGCGCTTAAAGATAGCTTCGGATTTGAGGGCATAGCGTTGTTCGTAATCAGGTGCGTAGTTATCGCACTGTTCTCTTGCTGGTTTATGTATGTTATTTGTAAATACACCTGTTGTGCATGTTAGCCGAAATAAGGGCTAAGATGTTGGATACCCAAGGTGGGTGATCGTTCGCTCAGGTGTGTAAGCTCTTACACACTTTATTAGTATAACTTGTTGTTATAATGATATTTTATCACCTATCATGTAGTATTTTTGCCTTGTGGGCATAAGCTTGGTTTTCGGGTAAGTCCCCTACTACTCGAGCTATGATATATCTTGTGTATGCCATCATATGCTGTTAAATATTATGCTATATACAAATGCATGATATATGGGATCATGATACTTGTTATGTGAGCATGATGATGTGGGATAAATGAGCGGAGGGGGCAGTGATATGCGTGTCGAGCGGACACGGTGTTTTGGTAACACATTGTGACTACGGTCACCGAGAGGTTTGGTACCTCCGAGGTTTGGCACCTCATAGCGTCCTCGTCCACGTGGATTAATTCCACCGTGGGTTGGCCCCACATTTGAGATCTGGGATCGACGCCGGTGATTTGGTATCACACGATGGGTTGGCCCCATCATTTGATTGTGACTTCGGGTCACCAGTGGTTTGGCACCACTAGTGGTTTGGCACCACACGTATTGACGGATATCGTGACTTTAAGTCACCAGTGGTTTGGCACCACCAGTGGTTTGGTACCACACGGGGTAGAAAAAGGAGTATGGATGGCTAGGTTGGGCTTCATAATTGCATATTCATGTATATGTTTGTTCTGTGGATATGGGCTAAGCCGTATGTGGAGACATGTGTATTAATTACGTACTGAGTCTTGGTGACTCACCCCCTTTCCCTATCTTTTTCAGGTGAGTCAATCGCGGAGACGGAGCCGGAGAGGACTCAAGGTGGCCATGCTTGTTTCTCGGTTTGAAGTTTTTATTTAGTACCATTAAGGTTTACTATTTGCTAAATTCAATTGGGTTGTAATATGGCCGCTTATTATTTCTATTATTACTCGTATGATTAAGTAGTAGTTTTTACCTTATTTCTAACGAACTTATGAACTGTTAAGCGAATCGGTAAAAGCAACGTTTTCAAAATTTATACTCGTACGCGTTTTCAAAGATGTTACCATCGGGTAGCAAAATTTTACCAAGCTATCAATAACCCCGATACTTCTAAAAATCTAAATGATCAAATGGTTTCAAAGGAAAAGAAAAAGTTTTCAACTCAATCATGTTTATCAAACCAACCTATCTTAGTTTTAGCAAACATCGCTTTACAAATTCAACAATATTTTTAGATTTCCACTGTTAACCCGAATCTTTCAAAAATGTTTTTACTACGTGACATACCAGATCCGGTCAAGGCTTGTGGGCCGGGTTTGGGGTGTTACATCTATTTAAACATAGTATATAATTATGTTAAATAAATTTTTTTTATAGAAATATATAATATACATGTAGGACCAAATTTATGCCCGGGTCTAATAAAACCAAAACCATAACCAAAATTAAAAACAAAAACAATAAAATTAAAAAGTTAACAGTCCAAATTTCAACCCATTTACAGACTCAAAATTTAACCCAACGACCCAATTACATACCCAACACTACCCTAGGCCCAAAACATAAAGTAAATTAGCAAAAAAACCCTAGCGTTGCGCCGCTTCAGCAGCCTCCAGCGCACAACCTCTGCACGTGCCACATCCACGCCTCCGTACGTAACCTTGTATCTGCGAAAATAAGGACAAACGACAGCAAACCAGAGAAAAACAAGAATATATTGTATTTTCTTTTTTCTTCTCGGGAATAAAAAGAGGGAAACCAAAGAATTGGGGGGATCCATTTTTGTATTTACGAACACTTACGCACAGAGAATACAGAGAAATATAAAAATTAGAAACAAAAAATTTTTTCCAAGGTGATTTCCGATTTTGAGTTTCTTTCAGATTGTTGATTCTATTATTTCGACTGGCGATTGATTTTCTTTTCTTTTCTAATCTATTGCATGCAAAAAAAAAAAAAAAAAAAACTTATCTGTTAAATATCATCGCCGGATCCTTATTTGCTTCTCAAAATCGGGGTTTAAATGAGGATTCAGAAACAGAAATAGGCGATTCTCGAGCCCAGGATCTAAATAGAGGAAAGAGGGGTCATCGCACGCCATCATACACCGTTTACAATGGTGGAATGGTAGTCGGACGGCGTGGACTCCTGGATCGGCCGAATAGTGGAAGGAGGGGCTCTATTTCGGTTTCTTTTTAGCAGCTAGGGTTTGTTTCTAAAAAAAGGGGCTGATTGTTTGGTTTAAAGAAAGAATTGTTATGTTTATAAGAGGGAAGAAACGATGCCGTTTGGAGCCTTCTCTAGTGGCCTCAAAACGACACCGTATAGGGCGACCCAATTACACCCGATGACCCGATCCAAACTGTTAGGATCGTCCCGATTAAGCAACAAACAAGTAAAAATAGCAGAAGAAATTGAGAAATTGAACACACAAATTTAACGTGGAAAAACTCCTCCAAAGAGGATAAAAAACCACGGGCAAAGATAATTTTACTATAATGGCAACAGAATGAAGAGTACAAAAGATGGAGATAAAAAACTAAACCCCGAAAACCCGAAAATAAAGAACCCTCAAAACGTAAACACAAAATTCTCTAAATGTGTTATGAGTTCTAATATCTAATGGGTGTGTTTTTCTAAGGTTGTAAAAGAGCCTATTTATAGGCTAAATCCATAGGTCAAATAATAATAAAATAATCTAAACTAATCAGTGTTTGATTGAAACAAATAAACAGAGTTTAACTAGAAGATTACTTCTCGAATTTGACTAAAATAGGAGTCATAATTAACAAATCTCCACCTTGACTCATATTTCCACAATGCCATCTTTGCCAAAGCCCGCCACGAGCTTATCTTGAACCATGCAGGGAATTAACTGAGTCGATTCTATGCTTAGAAGCTGGAAGACTTCTAGCCTTCGACTTGTACACTGCCAAATCAAAACTAACCCGGGTTTGATTTTCACGAACACAAGATGCCCTAACTTTTCAAAACACGCATCCAAAAGAGAACCTCTCTTCAACGAAACGGTCATACCTTTTTCCCTCCTATGACCAAGTTGCCTCCGCTCTAAATGAGTTGACTTCGACTCTGTAACAGACGAGGGACGTCCGATTTCACCGGTCACTGTAGAACCCTTCGAATATAAAGATCGCGGTTCTTTTACCTTTTAACAAAACGAGCTCCACGAGATACTTTAATGGCGCTCGACTCGATGTTGATTCTGCATCCTTTCAAGTCTAAAATACTCAAGGAGATGAGATTCTTTCGTAAATCAGGTACATACCTGACATCTGAGAGTGTCCTAATTGTCCCATCGTGTATCCTAATTTTAACAGTACCAATTCCAATTACCTTACTAGATGAATCGTTTCCCATGCACACAACTCCACCTTCAACTGAACTGTATGTGGAGAACCATTCTCTATTGGGACACATGTGGAAAGAACATCCTGAATCTAGGATCCACTCGGACGTGAGCTTGGAGTTATCGCTCGTTGACACTAACAAGAAATCATCACCGCTTTCATCGGCCAAATTAGCACCAGCTACATCTTCCTCGTTACTCTCAGCAACTCTTTTCTTTTGCAGTTTATAACAATCGCTTTGGCGTGACCTAACTTTTTTACAATAGCGACACCTTTTGTCTCGTTTCTTTGATGCTATCAAGCGGAAGCTTGCCTATCCGCCTTGCTATCCAAATGAAGCTCATTGTCGAGTTTGTCTCTACTCAACAAATTACCCTTCACATCTTGAGCGAGAGTTTGTCTCGCCATAAATCAGGTCTCACGAAAGACTTGTATGAAGGGGGTAAAGAGCACAATAATAGCATAGCCTGATCTTCATCGTCAATATGAACCTCAACATTCTTTAAATCATTTAAAAGAGTAATGAATTGACTGATGTGATCTCTAAGAAGCTCACCTTCGTTCATGCGAAACGTAAATAGACGTTGTTTCAACACTAAACGGTTAGCCAGAAACTTAGTCGCATAAAGAGTTTCTAACCTTTTCCATAAGGCAGATGAGGTCTTCTCCATCAATACCTCCTGCAATACCGTATTCGCGAGGCACAACTGGATTGCAGACAAAGCCTTTTCATCAAGCTCTTCCCATTCTGTTTTATTTAGATTCTCAGGCTTTTTCCTAGTAACAACCTTTTTCAAACCGGATTGAACTAGAATTGCCATCATCCGAACTTGCCACAGATTGAAATTTGTCTCACCATTGAACTTCTCAATTTCAAACCTTGTTGCTGCCATATCTGAATGGGCTGATTTATGAAAATTGAACTAGCTCTTGATACCACTTGTTAGGATCGTCCCGATTAAGCAACGAACAAGTAAAAATAGCAGAAGAAATTGAGAAATTGAACACACAAATTTAACGTGGAAAAACTCCTCCAAAGAGGATAAAAAACCATGGGCAAAGATAATTTTACTATAATGGCAACAGAATGAAGAGTACAAAAGATGGAGATAAAAAACTAAACCCCGAAAACCCGAAATTAAAGAACCCTCAAAATGTAAACACAAAATTCTCTAAATGTGTTATGAGTTCTAATATCTAATGAGTGTGTTTTTCTAAGGTTGTAAAAGAGCCTATTTATAGGCTAAATCCATAGGTCAAATAATAATAAAATAATCTAAACTAATCAGTGTTTGATTGAAACAAATAAACAGAGTTTAACTAGAATATTACTTCTCGAATTTGACTAAAATAGGAGTCATAATTAACACAAACTCTACTAAACCCACGTGTTTTAGTGGTGAGGGAGTAATTGCATGTTTAGTCCTTCCATTTCGTGTTAACGTTGATTGAGTGTTTTATTTTCTTTCGTTTCCTTAATTTGTATCGAGAATTTGTGCGCCATTGCAACTTGATCCTCATCTGTACATTGCGTTTTAGTGGCTGGAAATATTTGCTAGTCATATCCTTGTATGTCTGGCTTCATTTCATTATAGTCCATGATTTTGTTTTAGCTAATTTTCGATTTATAAATCTATTCATTAGATTTTATTTTTATTTCAACTAAGTCTTATCATTATAATTTCAGTTTTTGTCTTATCAATTTCTTATGGTTCATGCTTTTAAACTATTTTATTATTCACTTGTTTAAATTATTTTAATGATTAAACAATTTTGCTAACTTCACATTGTTTTAATTTATTGTTTTTATGCGCACATTTTGTTATATCTTGTTTTTTAAAAACATCTTACATATATTTCTGAGTTTTCAAATTTATATAATATTTATTTAAATATATTTATTCAAAATATCATATTCTTTGTACAACACTAATTTCGTATTGTTTTACATATATTTTTTTTTTTTTTTTTTTTTGAATTCGAGCTTAACATTGTTCAATACCATCAAAAACTGTACTCTATCGTGCTGGGTTGCGGTTTTTTTTTTGTTTGACCAAAATAGCTAAATACCCTTTTAATTGTATGATTTGGAAATTATGAAATGATCTCAATTTTGAGGTTTGAATTGACATGTCCTAACGAGTTGGATGTGTCATTTTATTTCTTCGAAATGAGAAATCTTAAATTCCAACTCAAGATTAACCAAAAATTCTTTTAAAAAAAACATTTTAAATCTTCTCAAATTTTCAATATTAGGACAGCTATTAATCAAAATGGTATCAATTTTGGGAGTTACGAGGGTGCTAATCCTTCCTTATACGTAACCGACTCCCGAACCTGCTTTCTTGAATTTCGTAGGCCAAAAGTATCATTTTAACAAACCAAAATGCTTTAACGATCAATCTCAAGGTTACCCGATCACACCTCAAAAAAGATTGGTGGAGACTCTATATTTCGTTTTAAAGTCGATCCCCGTTTTTCCAAAACAATAAAAAATGGTTTCGACAATAAATAAAATATAATAATTATTTTTCATAAACAAAAGAAAAATTAAAATGTGAAAATTAAATTAAAAAATATAACAATAAAGTAAAAAATGACTAAATTAATAGAAATAAAGTTTTCCTAATATTTCAGTCTGCGGAAACGGTGCCCAAAACTTGATAGTCACGAAACCAACTAAAAATACGACAAAAGCAAGTAAACCTATCGATAAATAGTATAGCTACGGTGAGCAAGTATATTGTTCCCACAGTGACTAAAAGTACTAGTAATTACCATTTTCCTATTATTTAACCGACAAATTGGAGTGATTGATTTAAACTAAAATTAACTAAACTAATTAAGAAAAGAATTCAACAAAGAATAAATTAGGAAAATAATAGAATAATAAACAAGAAGTGGAACAATACCTAGGAAGGAATCCACCTAGACTTCATCTGCCATTATCAATCTGAATTAAACAATTTCTTCAATTAATATCTTGATCTGTAGAAATCCCTAAATTATGTTATTATTTTTTTCAAAACTAAGAGTAATTGACTCTAGGTTGATTAATTGAAATTTCTTTCTAATTAAAACCCCTATTATCGCAATAACTCGATCTATGGATTCTCCTATAAGATTTGACTCTAATCCGGTAGATTTATGTCATCCTATTTCTAGGATTGCATGCAGCTCTACTCAATTATGCTATATCTACTCTTAAACAATGACTTTTCCTTCTCTAATTTAAGCACATTAAACATGAATTAATACTCTGGTAATATTAAAACAAGAAATAAGCACACATAATTAAGAACAAGATTTAAGTACTTATTGCGTAAAACAAAATTCAATTAACATGATTCATCATAGGGTTCATCTGCCCTAGATATCTAGAAAATTAGTTCATAATTGTAAATAAAAACATCTCAAAGATAGTATAACCACAATAAATAAATAAACTTATAAAAAACTTCAAAAAAATTAAAACGAGGTCTTCAATCTTGATGGAAATATGCTTCAGAGTCGGCTTCAAAGGTGTTCTTTGAGTTGTTTTCTTCAATAATCTCTAATGGTCCCCTATTCTCTTCTTGTATATGGTATTTATAGGTCTTAGAATGCCCGAAAAAGCTAAAAATTGCATTTTCCCGCATATTTGGAATACGAATTATGGAATCAACACGGTCTAGCACGTGGCCATGTGGCAGCCCGTGTGGCTCACACGGCTATCTGTCCAGCCCGTGTGGCTCTTGAAATCTGCTCTAGTTGTCCGATTTTCACTCATTTTTCACTTTTTTTGCTCCTAAATGCTCTCCTAAGTATAGAAACATGAATTTAAAGGATTAGGAGCATAAAATTTACCAATTTACATAAATAATCATCCAAAAACGCATTAACAACGTGACTAAAACATGCTACTTTTTATCACTTATTAGTTAGACACATTTTTTAAAAAATAAATAAATGTCATTAGAAACTAATTTTCGATCTCCATTTAAAATTTTAAAAAATAATCTAAACTAGAGTAGGTTACATATAAAGAGTTAGAGACAATAAAAGGGCTAGTTGAGCCTTGACCCCTAATTTGTTATATATATATATATATTTCAAATTCCTTAAAATATTTTTACAATAGTGTTATACACCAATGATCATGAACTCAAAATCCATTTAAAATCTGAGTCGCCTACTTGTGATCTAGCCATGCCCTACCAAATGGAAGTTATGTGAGATGTACAACAAGAGAACTGCCAAGGGAGCTCATAGTAGCAACATGCACGAGCCGAGAGGAGTTATCGGTCTCAGTTCGCAGATATCCAAGCCACAATGCTACACGTATCCAGCATGCTTTATGCCTGTTCAGAGCGTCAGTCTTATGAATAGTGGGATCAAGTCCATGAACAGTAGAGTTAAATCACGAACAATAATAGTATGTATAAATACCCAATTATCCCCTAAAATGGGACACAAAAGAGAATTACTCAACAATTGGTGAGGTGGACATGGATAAACTTCCCTACTATCTCCCTATTTGTATCCATTGGGTTTGTGACCCTCCAAGCAGTATAAGAACAATTCCTCAGCACTAGAAGGTCTTCAATAACTAGGGAACTACCAACATGGAGCCTTTTCAACTGAGCATCACCATTATCCGTCTTGACAGTTTGCTTGAATGAACATATACCCCAGCTTGGTGTAGACCACTCAGTAGGAAATCCAAATCCATCTACGAGCTTGCATCTCACCCTGATATACTTTACCCAGTTTAGCTTAAGATTAACACATCAGTTCGTGATTATGGTTTCACCTTTCCCGCGAAGAGAAAAGTAATAAAAACCTAATGAGTTTGTCGAAACCATTTTTTGACAAAACGGAAATCGAACTTGGGTTTTGAAAATAAAAATAGGGGTCGCCACCGATCTTTTATTAGGTGCGATCGGGCCACCTATAAAATATTTTGGTCTACGAGTTTCGAGAAAATGGGCTCGGGAGTCGGTTACATGCGAGGAAGGGTTAGCACCCTCGTCACACCCAAAATTGGTACCAAATTGATCAATTAATGTCCTTATGTCGAAAGTTGAAAATTGTGAAAATGGATTTTAAAAATGTGATCCCTTAAAAATATTTGAGTTTCCTCGAATTAAATATTAAGCTTTCATCGTTCCGAAGGAATAAAATATCACATCCAAAACTTTAGGACACGATAATTTAAATCCTCGAATCCAAGATGAATATTGCCTCGTTTAGAAAACCTTATTTCGAAATGACGGAATGTCACATCCAGTAAGTTAGGACACAACATATCGAATTCTCGAAAATAAGTTTTTATTTTTATTCAAAAAGTTTTTATTTTAAAAGATATTTCGTTATTTAGGTTAAACGAGAAAAATCGAGACCTAGTAAGTTAAGGCACGGTTTTCTCGAATTTCTAAACACGAAATATTACTTTTATGAAAGAAATCAACTTTGTATGGGGTAAAATGTAGCACGAATTTGTACCAAAATACAGAAAATGGAATACAATGCTAGCAAGCGTATAGAACACGCACTAAATACAAACGATAATAATGAGACGAAGATGAAAATAAAACGAGTAAAATCGATATGCTAAAAGGGATAATAATATTAAGACATAAAAACTAAAAGGTGTTAGTCACGATAAAAATAATAAAAATAAAAATAATAATAATAATAATAATAATATTAGTAGTAGTAGTAGTAGTATAGTAATAATAGAAAAATAATAATAAAATATGTACAATATATTAATAATAATAGTAGTAGTAAACAAAATAATAATAATAAGATGACAGTAATAATAATAACAAAATATGTACGATAAATGATAATATAAATATAATAATACTACTACTACTAATAATAATAAATATATACAACATACTAACATAATAATATAATAACAATATAACAATAATGATAAGTATAATAATAATTGTAAATAATAATAGCAATGAGTATAGTAATAATAATATAGTATTAAATGATTAATAGCAATAAAAATAAAAAATATTAAAATGGTAAAAATAAATGGTGTAAATTAAAAATGGACTAAATCGCATGAAAAATAGAATTCTCGGGTCAAAATATGGATAAAAAAAACTGATCGCACAGACACAAAAAGGCGGAGGGGCTAAAAGTGCAATTAGCCCCTCCATAATAAAACATGCGAATCCTAGGCCGGAGCGGGTCGGATCGGGTCGGGTCCATTGAAACGACGCCGTTTTGGGGCTTATGGGAGCCGGCCAAAACGACGCCGTTTTGTGCCGCCTATATAAGCCCTATTTTTTTTTAAAAAAAATCATTCCCCCCTCATTTTCTCAAAAAAAATCTGACTCTCCCTCTCTCACCCCTTTTTTCTTCTCTGCAGAAATGGGGGTGGGGCGATTTCCAACCCTTCACGCCGCTGCATATCGACCGACACATGCCCGCCACAAAGACGCTGTGTGGCGGAATTAAATCAAAAGGTAAGTTTTTTTATATTATTTTTATTTATATATACATATATATAGATGTTTTATGGATAAAAAGAAAAAGAAAGAAAAAATAAATTCGAAATAAATAAAAAATATAATAATACCTTCGAATGACCTTTGCTTTTGGATTTTTTTTGTTAAATCTCTGTTGCTATTTCTGTATATTTTGTATTAGATTAAAAAAGGAAGGGAAAAACCCCTATTACAGTGTTTTCCATTGGCTTTTATAGCCGAATAACAAAAAAAAAAATCAATCTTCTGCTTGCGGCATTGCTGTTGTTTTTTGTTCTTTTTTTGCAGGTTAGTGGAGGAATGGCGCAACAAAGGGGATAGTGGCGAGGTGCTGCGATAGTGGAGGCCAGCGGCGCATTTGGTGACGCGCGAGGAGGCACGCACGCGGCGCTCTTGGAGTCACTGGCTAGGGTTTCCTGAAAACCCTTAACATACGGGCCGTTTGGGAATTTTGGATTTGGGCCCAAAACTTGTTTGTTTTATTTGGTTTAGTTTGGGTTCGGTTTGTAACGGGCCCGGACCGATTGGGCCTTCTACAGCTGCCCCTCTTTGCTCGTTGTCGTGTAACAATAATAGAGCAAAGACCTAAAGAAGGCCCAAATTTGTCGGGACCTACTAAGTCTTGACTTTTTAGTGCCCTTTTTCCTCTGGTAGCCTCGTTTTAACCCACTGCAACTGTAATTTAGCTTCGATCCGTTCTACTCCAATAAGATCTGATTTCTTCGATCTACGCCTGCAATTTCAGGGTTGCCCAATTTGCTATCTTTAATCTGCTCCTAAAATATCAGGAATGTTAGACTTAATGTCTTCAATCTGCTTCCTGCAAAGCTCAGGAATGCCAGATCTTCTGTCTTCAATCTGCCTCCTGCAAAGCTCAGGAATGCCAGATCTGCTGTCTTCTCCCTACTTCCTGCAAAGCTCAGGAATGCCAGATCTTCTGTCTTCACCGCTTCTGCAAAGCTCGAAATGCCGGATCTTACATCTTTCAACTCGCTTCCGCAAAGCTCGGGAATGCCGATTCTTTGTCTTCAATCTCGCTTCTCGCAAAGCTCGGGAATGCCGATTTCTTGTCTTCAAATCGCTTTCGCAAAGCTCGGGAATGCCGGATCTGTTGTCTTCAACCGCCGCCTCGCAAAGCTCGGGAATGCGATTTCTTTGTCTTCAACTCGCTTCTCGCAAGGTTCGGGAATGCCGATTTCTCGTCTTCAACCTACTTCCTGCAAGGTTCAGGAATGCCAGATTTGCTGTCTTCAATCTGCTTCCTGCAAAGCTCAGGAATGCCAAATTTGCTGTCTTCAACCTGCTTCCTGCAAGGCTCAGGAATGCCAGATTTGCTATCTTTGACCACATTACTACACTGTCCTCTCGAGGACATAGCCTATAGAATGGGTGCATGCTTATGCCTAAAGATTAGGATGTCATGATCAAAGTGTGTCAGATGTTCCTATTTAGACATGCTATGATGCAAACATGTTATGAGTTTGATCCTTTTTATTGTTTATTTATTCTTCACGGTTTCGTCTTCGTTCTTCTTGAAGCATCATTTTCTTAAACACTTGGTAGTTTTGGGGCTTGCGAGCTGTAAGTTGTATATCGAATCACTCCTTTAAGAACTACGATCCTTTTTTTTCATCATTCGATTCACGATCGGCTTGCCCCATCCCCTAAATGACCCAAAGGTACATTTCAATCGCAACTGCTGATCTTGCTCAAATAACTCAGTCCTGTCCCGTGTTTGGGGGGAATTTTAAACAACTGTCTTGCTTTGGTTCCCTGTTCTATTTAGAAATTTCCAAAGTAATGTGCAGAACTTCCTTAGTGAAATTATTAGCTCATTAATCAGTGTTTTAATGCAGCAAATTGATTTTGAAAAGAGTCAAATGAGTCATTAAAACTAAGGGAAAACATATCTCTTTGAAAAGAGGAAAAGATCAAAGATAACAAAGGTAAGATGCCCCAGATATCATTGATTGCATTTTTATATACAAACTTTATGAAGACTATTTTGAGTGTTAGCATGTGTTTAAAAGGCTCAAAACACTTTGTTGGTGCCTCCACTTCGCTTCTCATCCCTTTTGGTGCAGCAGGATCTTTCGAGATTGAGGTATGCTTTCCGAGTTTTCATCTTGGTTCCCTTTTTTTTTTTGACCTAAAGTGTCCTTCACGGGTTTTCACCTTGGTCCTTTCAAGCGAAGTATTTCTTAACTGAATCTGAGTTCACGGGATTGGGTAGGGTTTTTCCATCCATTTCAGCCAGAATCAATGCACTTCCAGAGAAAGCTTCTTTCACCACATATGGTCCTTCCTAGTTCGGCATCTATTTCCCCCTGAAATCCTTTTACATGGGAAGGATCTGTTTCAGCACAAGATCTCCTTCTTTAAACTCCCTTGGGCAAATCTTTTTATCATAAGCTCGCATCATTCGTTTTTGGTACATCTGACCATGACGGATAGCCCTTAGCCTCTTTTCTTTGATTAAATTCAGCTGATCATATCGAGCCTGGACCCATTCAGCTTCATCCAGCTTTACTTCTGACAAAACCCGAAGAGAAGGTATTTCCACTTCAATAGGTAGGACTGCCTCCATCCCATAGACTAACGAGAAAGGTGTTGCCCCAGTAGAGGTTCTGACCGACGTTCGATAAGCGTAGAGTGCAAATGGTAATTTCTCATGCCAATCCTTATAAGTCTCGGTCATCTTCCCTATTATCTTCTTGATATTTTTGTTGGCTGCTTCCACTGCACCATTCATTTTTGGGCGGTAGGGAGACGAGTTGTGGTGTTTGATACCGAATTGGCTGCAAACATTTGCTATGGTACTGTTGTTCAGGTTCAACGCGTTGTCAGATATAATTCTCTCAGGCATTCCGTAACAACATATGATCTCCTTTTTTAGGAATTTGTTGACTGCCGATTTTGTGACATTGGCATACGAGGCAGCTTCTACCCACTTGGTGAAGTAATCAATGACTACGAAGATGAATCGATGCCCGTTAGAAGCCTTCGGTGAGATCAGTCCAATAACATCCATACCCCACATGGAAAAGGGCCATGGGGAAGTCATCACGTGTAAAGGTGACAGGGGCACGTGAATTTTATCCCCATAAATCTGACATTTGTGACACCTCTTAGCATAGTTGATGCAATCTCCTTCCATAGTGGACCAATAATATCCAAACCTCATAATTTGCCTGGCCATTGTAAAACCATTGGCATGTGTTCCACAAACGCCTTCATGAACTTCTTCTAGAATTTTCCTGGCCTCTATAGCATCATCGCATCTCAGTAACACTTGATCTTTTCTTCTTTTGTAGAGGATATCCCCATCTAAGACATAGTCAGAGGCCAATCTTCTGAGCGTCCTTTTCTCATTCTCCGTCGCATGCTCTGGGTATTCGCGGTTTTTTATATATTGCAACACATTTTGATACCAAGGGCGATCATCTCTTTCCTCATCTTCCAGATTACAACAATAAGCTGGGACTTTGAGAATACTCATCTGGATGGGTCTCATATCTTCTGGCCTGTTCACTTTGATCATAGAAGCCAGAGTTGCTAAGGCATCTGCCATTTGGTTTTCATCACGTGGGAGATAATTAAAAGTGATGTCATCAAACTCCTCAATCAATCCCAAAACTATCTTCCGATATTCGATTAATTTAGGATCTCGGGTCTCCCATTCATTTTTGAGCTGATAAATCACTAGTGCAGAATCTCCATATACTTCTAACACCCTGATCTTCCGCTCTATGGCTGCTCGAATTCCCATGATGCAAGCTTCATATTCTGCCATATTATTTGTACAATTAAAATCCAATCTGCATGTGAGTGGATGATGATCACCATTAGGAGACACCAAGATTGCCCCAATTCCATTTCCCACAGCGTTAGACGCTCCATCAAAGTTCAATTTCCATGGTATTTCTTCAGCATTTGCCACATACATCAGCTCTTCGTTGGGGAATTCAAAACTCAAAGGCTCGTAATCTTCTGAGGCTCTGCTAGCTAGAAATTCTGCTATTGCACTCCCTTTTATAGCCTTCTGATTCACGTAGACTATGTCGAATTCAGATAGCAAAATCTGCCACCTTGCCATCCTCGCATTGAGCGATCGACTCCATCATATATTTCAATGGGTCAAGCTTCGAAATTAACCAGGTCGTATGGTATAACATATACTGCCTTAGCCTTCGGGTTGCCCAGATCAAAGCGCAACATAGTTTTTCGATCGACGAATATCTCATTTCACATTCGGTGAACTTTTTGCTAAGATAGTATATAGCCTTTTCCTTTCTTCCTGACTCATCATGTTGACCAAGCACACATCCCATGGAGTTATCGAATACCGATAGATACAGTATCAATGGTCTATCTGGATTCGGTTGAGATAGGACTGGGGCAGTCGATAGATATTGTTTGACCTTGTCAAAAGCTCTCTGGCATTCTTCGTCCCATACCCCTTGGTTGTGTTTCTTGAGAAGACGGAATATAGGATCGCATTTCTCGGTTAACTGTGAAATGAACAGAGCAATGTAATTTAGTTTTCCAAGAAAGCCCCGAACTTCTTTTTGAGTACGTGGTGGAGGCAAATCTTGTATGGCTTTGACCTTGTCTGAGTCAACTTCAATCCCTTTCTCGCTGACCATGAAACCCAGTAGTTTCCCCGACCTAGCTCCAAAAGTACACTTGGTTGGGTTGAGCTTTAATTGGAACTTCCTTAATCTTAGGAACAATTTCTTCAAAACTTCGACGTGTTCCTTTTCCGTTCGAGACTTGGCGATCATATCATCAACGTACACTTCAATCTCTTTGTGCATCATGTCGTGGACCGAAGCTACCATGGCCCTTTGGTATGTTGCCCCCGCATTCTTCAGCCCGAATGGCATTACTTTATAACAGAAGGTGCCCCATAACGTTATGAAAGTGGTCTTCGCCATGTCCTCAGGGTGCATCTTGATCTGGTTATATTCGGAGAATCCATCCATAAAAGAAAACCACGAGTACCCCGCCGTGTTATCCACCAACGTGTCAATATGGGGCAAGGGGAAATTGTCTTTTGGGCTGGCTTTATTTAAGTCCCTATAATCTACACACATCTGAACCTTTCCATCCTTTTTTGGGACAGGAACGATATTGGCCACCCATTCTGAGTATTTGACCACCTAGAGAAAACTAGCATCAAACTGTTTCTTCACTTCCTCTTTTATCTTCAATACTACGTCAGGCCTCATCCTCCGTAGTTTTTGTTGCACTGGCTTACATTCTTCTTTTATGGGGAGGCGATGCACTACAATATCAGTACTCAGACCCGACATGTCTTGATATGACCATGCAAAGACATCTTTGAATTCCCGCAGTAATTCCACCAGATTTTGTTTCGTTTCCTCGGTTATGCGTGCTCCGATTCTCACCATCTTTCCTTCTTCTAAGAATTCGTTCTCTACTTCCTCGTCATGGGGTAGGATTTGTTTCTCCTCCTGTTGTACCATTTTCAACAGATCTGGGGATAAGTCACCATCTCTGTCACCTTCAAAATCTTGAGATCCTTCTAAACACATGTCTTGCTTAAAATGGGCCTCTAAGTCTGTAGTGTCGTTGCTTACATCGTTGATATCTGGGGACCTGTGATGGGTGCCAAAATGTATGAAGAATGAATTTGTGGACAATTATTCATGCCATGAATGAGCAAAAAATAAAAAGAAATTTGCTTAGAGGAAAACATGGAATATTTGTGATAATAAACCAAAATGCATTTCATTCAAATAAAGATTTCTGAACAATAGCCCGTTTCACAAAAGAGATTTTATTGTTCTTAGGCTTAAAACAACAAACGCGTTCTCGAATATTACTCTGTGGAATTTCTAAAAACTACTGAGCAATTCCTCATGATCCAATTGTTCAAAATGCTCCCAAGTTCATAAGGACGAATGCCTGTCAGGTTCCTTTGTCCAGTCTCTCCTTCGTCTATAGCATTAACGTGCGGACCGTCATTCGACAATCCTCTTTCGGGGTGAATTATTCCTCCAGATACAAAGGTTTGGGATATATGAGGGAACGTCATTGGTTTCCACATGACTTCTTCCCCATTCAGTCGTGCTCTTCTTCTCTCCTGTTTCTTCTCCATTTCTCTTCTCATCTCGCTGGTATTTGGCTTAAAACCCAGGCCAAAACGGTCTCTCTTTTCTTTCAATGATGGTGCTTGAGCTTCACCCTGGAGACATCTTCCTAGCCCTTTTCCTGGGAAGGCCCCCTTACTGATCATCACTTGTAGGCTCATCTTCGTGGTATTAGATATCTTGGGTACCGGAATTTTAGCCCCCTCACGAATAAATGTCACATTGACAAATTCTAAAGATCAAAAAGAGCATTCAACGGCCTCCTCATTCGCCTCCACATACGGTGCGTCATTGGTAACAGTTGCTATAATGTCTTCTTCCGTGTTGATAGTGACCAATCGGCCATCTGCCACAAACTTTAGTTTTTGATGGAGGGATGAGGGTACTGCCCCTGCTGAATGAATCCAGGGTCTCCCCAATAAGCAGTTGTACGAGGGCTTGATATCCATCACCAGAAAATCTACTTCATATGTATTTGGCCCGATTTGCAACGGTATGTCTATCTTTCCCATCACCCTCCTTTCGGTGCCATCAAATGCCCTCACTATATTCTGGCACGACTTCATGTGAGAAATGTCTATTGGCAGCCTTTTCAAAGTCGATAATGGCAAGACATTCAAGGCCGACCCGTTGTCAATTAACACGCTTGGCAGGGTAGATCCCTTACAACGAGTAGTTATATGCAAGGCATTGGTTGATCCCGTGCCTCCAGATGGAATTTCATCATCACTGAAGGAGATGAAGTTATCAGCACTTATGTTGCCAACTAATCGGTCAAGTTTATTGACAGATATATCTTTGGTAACGTAAGTTTCGTTTAGTACTTTCATCAACGCCTCGCGATGTGCTTCTGAGCTCAATAGTAAAGCTAGCATCGAGATACAGGCCGGTTGCTTATGCAGCTGCTCCACCACGCTGTACTCACTATGTTTTAAGAACTTCAAGAATTCTTTCGCCTCTTCCTTTCTTACGGGTACATTGACAAGGGTGCTAGGTTTTTCATCTGGCCTAACTGTCATAGCCTTTAATTTTTCCGTATTTATTTTGACGCTTGTTGGGTCATAACGTCTTCCGCTTCGCGTGTGGAACCCTTTCTTTTGGTTTTCATTTACAGTGCTGGTTGAACCTTCTACCCCGGGCGTTGTCACATTGCAATTATAGCTCCACGGTACCTTCTTATCATCCTTATAAGGGAAGGATGCAGGTTTCTTGATTATAATCGTAGGCATTGCTTGAGCTCCGCTTTCTGGGTTTCTCGGGTGGGAAATAATGATCTTTGGGAACTTAGCCTTTTGACGGGTCAGTTCTCCTTCTGTCGCATGTATGTCCCCTTCCTCTGAGCTTTCTTCATAAAATTCTAACTCTTTATTGTTCATAAAGCCTTGCACCAATAGTCTAAATTCTGTGTAGTCCTGGATTTTATGCCCTTCGACACCATGGAACGCGCAGTAATTTCCAGATTTTTCACTTTTTCCTTCGGGACTTGACATTATCAGCCCCGTTTTTATCATTTCCTTCCACACGATTATTAGTGGAGTCTTCACATCCGAGATATCCTCCTTGGTCTTTCTTGCTCCATCCTTTCCGACCGCGTTTACCGCTCTATCCCTATGATTGGGTAATGGGTTCCCCGTAGCAGGCAGGTCATCGAGCTCTATAATCCCCATCTTGATGAATTTTTCTACTACCTTTTTGAAGGCAGTGCAATTCTCTATCGAGTGGCCTGCTACTCCTGCATGGTACTCGCATTCAGCATTCGGGTCATACCATTTGGGGTACGGGGGTTGTAACGGCTTTAGATAATACGGGGCTACAATGTGTGCGTCAAACAGGCCGATACATCTCTCCCCATATGTTATCGGGATTGCGTAAACCGGGGCCTCGAAATTTGGTCTTGGGCCTAGCTCTTGCCCTGTTGCCCCTTGTCGCTAGCATGACCATGACTTTTGGTGAATTAACAGAATCGCTTTCAAGTATCCTTTATTGTACGTACTCATGTTGTTCACTTCATTATCCTTTTTTCTAGGGACGGATCTCCTAGTAGCCTCACCTGCTTCGATCCTTCCACCTCTTATGGCGTTTTCAATCATTTCCCCGCCAGACTATATATCTGTGAAGCTTTGAGTTGTGCTCCCCACCATGTGGGTGATAAATGGGGCCCTCAAAGTCTTCGATAAAATAGCTTAACGGTTTCTTTCTCTCGAGAGGGGTGGTTGGACTTGTGTAGCTACTTCTTTTCCATCTCTGGGCATACCGCTCAAGTCCTCATTTGGATTTTTTCTATGTTTTGCAATGTTATTCTATCTGGCGCTATGTCCGTCACGTGACCATATTGCTTCGTAAAAGCTTGTGCCAAATCTTCCCATGAATTAACTTGAGCGCGGGTTAGCTGGTTGTACCATTTGGCCACTGATCCGACTAGACTGTCTTGAAAGCAGTGAATCAACAGTTGATCATTCTCAGCGTATCTTGCCATCTTTCGACAGAACATCATTATGTGAGCTTCTGGGCAACTGGTCCCATTATATTTTTCGAACTCCGGCGTATTGAACTTTGGCGGGAGTATTACACCCGGGACTAAACTCAACTCTTTTACCTTAACACCAGGGCGATGGCTGGCGTTTTTCAAAGCCTTGACCTCCTCCTCCAACCATTTACAACGATTCTCTAACTGTCTTGAGGATTCAGCTCTTGTCTCTTCCTTCTCTATCATATCAAAATCAGGGACAACCAAGTTAGCAGGGTTATCCCCTAGATTGGATCCGGAACCTGCTTGGAAATTCGCGGGGGGTCTGATATTATCTTGACCCTGTTGGGGCCTAATCGTGACAAGTGGCCTCGGAAGATATTCTCCTGGCTGTATAGATGCGTGTGGTGGGGTAAAACCCGAAGGAGTGCCTTCATTTTCTTCTCCGGTAATAACCATAGGGCTTTTTCCTTTCTCCACAAGCCCGTTCAGTAGTTGGGTCATTTGGGCCATTTGAGCCATCAAGTTTTTCTCGGACTCTAGCATCCTGTTCGTCATGTCCTGCTTGATCTGGGCCAACTGTTCTTGTGTTTGTGTCATTTCTTTTTGGCGTTGCTCATATCTTTGATCCATTTTCTTATACTTAGCTCGCTGCCGTATGGGTGTTCAGCTTCCAGGTTTCACTTTTCTCTTCCTTTTCTGAAATTTGTTTTAATTTATCAGCTTGGGAGGCTTTCTTAAATGCAAATGATATGATGCAAATGCAAATGCATGAAATGCAAGAAGAAGGCATCGATTCTGATCAACTTCATTTTAGAAGACTTTATTAGAAGGCAAGATCCTTTACATAAAATGGATTACAAATATGCTTTGGCCCTTAAGCCCAAAGTTTTGATTTTTCTAAGTAAAGAAGTCAGCTCTTGGTTACGATCTGCCTGTAGCTCGTATTTCATGCTTACGATCTCAGCTTGAGACGCCAGGGTCTGTAGGTGATCAGCCACTTCCCGAATCTGAACTATCGCTTCGCCCATGAGGTAGCCTCGATCTCTAACTTGCCTGTGGGAATGGTGAAGTTCCTCCTTCCATTGCCCTTCTCTTGCTTTTAAAAGTTCAATTCGGAGCTCGCAGCTATATAATGTTGTCTCTAATCCTTCAATCTTTCCCCTCATTTCTTCGATTTTGTTTAGACTCAACTTTAGTTCATATTCCAAATTGCGACTTTGGAAATGATGTAGGGACCGTCCAAGCTCAGCCACCTTAGCTTTTAACCCTTTCTTTTCTTTGTGGCTTTCTGCCATATCCTTTCTCAGAGTCTTATTTTGTGTTTGCATTTCCTGGAACTTTTCCTCCCAACTGCTAGCTTTGGCTTTTTCCTCTTGGATCTCGCGTCGCCATTGCTCTGGAGTTTTTCCTAATCCAGCGTTTCTTATTGTCAAACGCATCTTCTTATATTCCATCTTCAGATCATCTCGGTCTTCCTCTATTTTATCTTTTTCTTTTCTTAACCTCTCAGCTTTCGACTTTTGACCATCTACGTCTAACTTGAGGAGCATCTTCTCTTCTTCCAGCCTCTCTATTTTTCTTTCAAGTTCCGCACTCATCTTTTCAAAATCTCGTTTCATAATCTCCAGTTCTGATGGGACTACTCGCAAATATTCCTCTCTTGACCGGGCACCCTCGGGCTTCAGTTCAGGGATGTTGTCATTGATCCTCCTAGTCCTCCATTCTCTATACTCCGAGGTCATCATCGGGCCTACGGATAGTCTTTTCATTCTATGAATCTGATTCCAGGCACTAGAGATCTCTTTAACCTTTTTCTTATAGCTCACTCCTTCGTATGAGAACGCACATTGAGCCAACCCATATGTCGTTGGCACGAACTGTCTTGAATTATATTGTCTCAGGACTAGCAGAGGGGCATATGCAGTGGCACCCCAAATTCCCAATAGAGGAACCCAGTCGAAGCTTCCACAATGATAAAGGATTTGGTCGGTAATCAACCACGAAACTTTCCACCCGATGTCATCTTCTCGAAGGTTTTGGAAGAGCGTGATCCAATTTTCTTCGGACACATCCTCCTTTCTAGGTGTAGCTGCTATTTCTTCTAGTGGGGAGTAATTCTCTGTTATAAACCGATAGGACACTTTCTCCACTTTCTAGAAGTGACTATGGAACCAAGCCAATAATAGCTGCGCGCATCCAATAAACCTGCCTTCACCCATTCTCCTACATGCATTCAAGGACCTGAACGTTTCGGCTAAGATGGCAGGAACAGGTGTGACCCCTTTGTCTAATCGGCTTAATAGATCAATAACTGCTTCGTCGATGTGCCTCAAAGCTTTTGGGAAGATTATCAGACCGTAAACACACAGGGCAAAGACGTCAATTCTTTTCTTTGCATCAGGATGCGCCAAGATCAAATCTCTCAAACATATCCAGGGTATGCATTTACCTCCGCCTTTCTTTTGCATTCTAGCTGAGACCCATTGTTCGCTCATTCCGGTGATGTTCATCAATTTCTTCACGAAGGTTGGGCCGTTAACTGCTTTGAAGTAGGCTTTGTCAATTTGAATTCTTGGGCAACGTAACAAGGTCGTATATTCTTCTACCATGGGAACTAGATCCACCTTCCCAAAGGAGAAACAGCTATAAGCAACATTCCAAAACTGGGTCATTGCTCGGAATAGGTGCTTATCTATTTTGACGTCAAACAGGTAAGACAGGTCACCGTAAGTACCATAGAATAGCTGCTTCGTCTCGTTATCCCACTGAGTCCAAATTTCTTTCAACTCTTGGAGCTCGTTCTGTGTGACACTGATATTGGTGAAATCCCGTAGTTCCGACACATACCCCTCAACTAAGCTATCCCCTTTTTCTATTTGGCATTGCTCTGACCACGTGCGGACGGCCGCATTGTCTTCCACTTTATCAAGAAATTTGCTTTCCATAACCAGCTTTCTAACTCAGAAATTGACCGTGAATCGATGCCTCTTAAAATATAAAATGATATGCTCAAAGAGAATAAAACACCAAAAGTTAGTACCATGGGATACAAAACGAGTGAAATAAATAAACACCTATATGGGTAACTACTAAGGTCTGACATAGTTTAGCTCGGGGTGAGTTCTTAGGCTCCTTACATGTGGTTGAGTTCTAAAGTTTGAGGTACCCGAATCAGCAAATTCCTCGATCCTCACCCATTATAGGCTCATATAGACTGAGTTCGATTCAGGGGAATACATTTCCCTATGGCCATGCGGAAGTGAAAACTTCACGAAGACATAGGTACGGATGTATCCCGAAAGCGGTCCACTAGCCCATGCGGAGGTGAAAACCTCACGAAGGCATAGCTTCTCGCTCCCACTTAAAGGTGTGACCAGAATGGTCATGCAAATATGAATGCAGAAATATCGATATTATTGCAATCCTAGCACCCACAAAGTTGAAAATAGAGATCGAACAAAAACGATCATTTTTATTGATTTTAAAACACTCAAATGAATTGGAATAAAACGCCCTCTCATCTCGAAGTATCGAGATGCCATATCCAGCAAGTTAGGACACAGCACGCCGAATTCTCGAGAGTAAGATAGGACACAATTCGGATCATTGTTATTTTGAAAATTCATACCTCGAAGTATCGAGATGTCATACCCAGTAAGTTAGGGCACAACACTTTGTACTCTCGAGGATAAGCTTTTTACTTTAAATTAAGAGAAGAATGATTTTTGAAAACGATTTTCCAAATTTTGACAAAAGGACAAAAAGTAATCAATTTTATGGCCTGACTCTCTTATTGATGTCCCCAGTGGAGTCGCCATGCTGTCGAAACCGTTTTTTGACAAAACGGAAATCGAACTTGGGTTTTGAAAATAAAAACAGGAGTCGCCACCGATCTTTTATTAGGTGCGATCGGGCCACCTATAAAATATTTTGGTCTACGAGTTTCGAGAAAATGGGCTCGGGAGTCGGTTACATGCGAGGAAGGGTTAGCACCCTCGTCACGCCCAAAATTGGTACCAAATTGATCAATTAATGTCCTTATGTCGAAAGTTGAAAATTGTGAAAATGGATTTTAAAAATGTGATCCCTTAAAAATATTTGAGTTTCCTCGAATTAAATATTAAGCTTTCATCATTCCGAAGGAATAAAATATCGCATCCAAAACTTTAGGACACGATAATTTAAATCCTCGAATCCAAGATGAATATTGCCTCGTTTAGAAAACCTTATTTCGAAATGACGGAATGTCACATCCAGTAAGTTAGGACACAACATATCGAATTCTCGAAAATAAGTTTTTATTTTTATTCAAAAAGTTTTTATTTTAAAAGATATTTCGTTATTTAGGTTAAACGAGAAAAATCGAAACCTAGTAAGTTAAGGCACGGTTTTCTGGAATTTCTAAACACGAAATATTACTTTTATGAAAGAAATCAACTTTGTATGGGGTAAAATGTAGCACGAATTTGTACCAAAATACAGAAAATGGAATACAACGCTAGCAAGCGTATAGAACACGCACTAAATACAAACAATAATAATGAGACGAAGATGAAAATGAAACGAGTAAAATCGATATGCTAAAAGGGATAATAATATTAAGACATAAAAACTAAAAGGTGTTAGTCACGATAAAAATAATAATAATAATAATAATAATAATAATAATAATAATAATAATAATAATAATAATAATAGTAGTAGTAGTAGTATAGTAATAATAGAAAAATAATAATAAAATATGTACAATATAATAATAATAATAATAGTAGTAAACAAAATAATAATAATAAGATGACAGTAATAATAATAACAAAATATGTACGATAAATGATAATATAAATATAATAATACTACTACTACTAATAATAATAAATATATACAACATACTAACATAATAATATAATAACAATATAACAATAATGATAAGTATAATAATAATTGTAAATAATAATAGCAATGAGTATAGTAATAATAATATAGTATTAAATGATTAATAGCAATAAAAATAAAAATATTAAAATGGTAAAAATAAATGGTGTAAATTAAAAATGGACTAAATCGCATGAAAAATAGAATTCTCGGGTCAAAATATGGATAAAAAAAACTGATCGCACAGACACGAAAAGACGGAGGGGCTAAAAGTGCAATTAGCCCCTCCATAATAAAACACGCGAATCCTAGGCCGGAGCGGGTCGGATCGGGTCGGGTCCATTGAAACGACGCCGTTTGGGGGCTTATGGGAGCCGGCCAAAACGACGCCATTTTGTGCCGCCTATATAAGCCCTATTTTTTTTTAAAAAATCATTCCCCCCTCATTTTCTCAAAAAAAATCTGACTCTCCCTCTCTCACCCTTTTTTTTCTCTCTGCGAGAAATGGGGCGGGCGATTTTCGACCCTTTCACGCTGCCGACGACCGCTGCGCCATCACACGCCTGTGATGGCGAAATTAAATCAAAAGGTAAGTTTTTTTTATATTATTTTTTATTTATATATACATATATATATATATAGATGTTATATGGATAAAAAGAAAAAGAAAGAAAAAATAAATTCGAAATAAATAAAAAATATAATAATACGTTCGAATGATCTTTGCTTTTGGATTTTTTTGTTAAATCTCTGCTGCTATTTCTGTATATTTTGTATTAGATTAAAAAAGGAAGGGAAAAGCCCCTATTACAGTGTTTTCCATTGGCTTTTATAGCCAAATAACAAAAAAAAAATCAATCTTCTGCTTGCGGCATTGCTGTTGTTTTTTGTTCTTTTTTTGCAGGTTAGTGGAGGAACGGCGCAACAAAGGGGATAGTGGGCGAGGTGCTGCGGTAGTGGAGGCCAGCGGCGCATTTGGTGACGCGCGAGGAGGCACGCGCGCGGCGCTCTTGGAGTCACTGGCTAGGGTTTCCTGAAAACCCTTAACATACGGCCCGTTTGGGAATTTTGGATTTGGGCCCAAAACTTGTTTGTTTTATTTGGTTTAGTTTGGGTTCGATTTGTAACGGGCCCGGGCCGATTGGGCCTTCTACAGAGTTTCCTCGATTTTAGGCTTTTAACAGCTACAAGCTCTGGAAAGCTGCGAGAGAAGGTATTTCATTGCTGCGAAAACAATCAATAAAATACGCCACCACAATCTACTAAGAGAACCCACAAAGTTGACCTGGAGCCTTTTAGAGATATTATAGATTAAGTAAAATTATTTTCAAAAACTCATTAGATAATATTAATTCATTTCCACCAATAAGTGAATGAAAGAAGTGATACAAGACTTTTTCTTAAGTACGTATATTGAGCTGTAATATTAAAGTCATCATTGTTGGAACAGGAGCGAAGGCTGAAATTTTTTTTAGGGGACCGAAATTAAATTTTAATTTTTATAATAGTAAAAATATAATTTTTAAAGAATTAAATTAAATTTTTTCACTATGGGTCAAAGTGTAATTTTACTTTTATTAATTTAAAATATTAAAAGGTCAAAATAAAAAAAATTCCATTTTAGGAGGGCCTTTGGCCCCTACTAGCTCCCTAAATTCGCCCCTCAAAGACTTTTACTTAAATATTACTTTTAACTCAAACAAAATTTAACTCAAACTATACAATAAATGAAAATATTTGTGATTAAAGTGAACTTTTATTAATTCTGTACTTTGTGTTATAATCAATCAAATGGGTATATAGGTATAATTATATTAGTTGTTAAGTATATAAAATCTCGGTCATCGATAAAGCTAGAAGGGGAATTAGCAAAAGAGTGTTAGCCTCTTGCCCAAAATAATGGGCATTATCCTTAGTGAGTGATAGCAAAGGTGATTGTTCTTTACAACTTGACAAGAAATTTCCAAGAATGTCACTCTTGACCTTTTCTGATGACAAGAGATTCCACAGTTTTATTTATAGGCATTCAACTTATAAGGAGTGTAGATGGCCCAAACAGTCCGGGCCCAAATAAATAAAATTAGAAGGCCCAAACCCTTGATGGCCCAGATAGGCCAAAAACGTATCAAAATTAGGGAACCCTAGGGTTCCCTCTCCTCTGATGCGCCGCAAGCCCTCCCCTGGTGCGCCGCTCCACTAGCCACTGTCGGCCGCAACCCCACTAGCCTCTGTCACCACCATGACCTGCAAACAAGGGAAAAGGAGCAGACACCACAAGCAATAACAATAGAATATCTCGTCTATTTCATTGTCGTTCGGCTATAAAAAGCCAAATAATGCACTGTAACAAGGACTTTTTTTTCTGGGGAATCAATCAAAAAAATAAAAAAGAGGGCAGATTCAAAAACACAAAAATCACAGTAGCATAGAGCTTTCGAAGGTATTTTACTCTTTTCTATCTTTCTTCTTTTTGTTCGCACATACACACATATATAAATATTAAAAATAATATATAAAAAAGGGGGAAGAAAAAAAGGGACTTTACCTTTTCCGGCCACCGCGCGCAGTGGAGTCACGCCGGAGTTCACCATCGGCGCTTGGATCTGCAAAGGAAAAGAGAGCAAAAATCATTTTTTTTTTTGTAGAAGGAAACAAATGAATAATTTTCAAAAATTTTGGGCTTAAATAGACCCCAGGAAACGACGCCGTTTTGGGTTAAACACCCAGGCGTTGAAACGACACCGTTTAAGGCGACCCGCGGGCGACCCGACCCAGTACCCGAAAGGATCTGCGTGTTTTCGCGGAAGGGTCTATTTGCGCATTTGACCCTTCCGCATTTTTATAGTTTTAATCAGATTTTTATTGTTTTAAGATTTGGCCCGAATATTTAGCTTGATTTGTAATTTGATCCCCCTTGCTGTTATGCGTTTTGGCCAGAAGGGCTTATTGCGCGCGAGGTCCCTCCCCTCCTTCGCGCGTTTCAACCCGGTCCTTCCCTTTCATTTTTTTCCAAATTGACCCTAACGTTTTATTTTATTTACAAGCAGCCCCCTCCTACCTTAATTTATTACTGTTTTACCCCTTTTATCATATTCTGGTTCCAATTTAGTCTTTTTTTATTTATTTACTTTTATTATTACTAATTTATTACATTACTATTGTTATTATTTTTATCATTATCATTATTACTATATTCATATTATTATATTGTAAATATTTGTTACTATTATTGTTACTTTATTATGGTATTATTAATATTATTACTATATTTATATTAATATTGTATATATTGCATATTATTATTATTATTATTATTATTGCTACTATACTTATATCATTATTTTGTGCATTATTAGTATCATCATCATCATCATCATCATCATCATCATCATCATCATCATTATTATTATTATTATTATTATTATTATAATATTGTATATATTTTATTTATTATTATTGTTATTATTATTAATATTACTATATTTACTTAGTATATTGTATATATATATTATGAACATTATTATTATTATTATTATATTTACTATTATCTTTATCGTTACTAACATCTTTTAGTTTTTATTTATTGTTGTTATCTTAATGTTATATCCCATGTAAATCGCCATTTTTTGAATCGCATTTCAATATCTTCCTATTTTTAATAAAAAGAAAAGAGGTTTCACAAAGGTAATATGCATGAATTTGGGAATTCAGAAATTCGTGCCCAATCGTGCTGGGTGTGACTTTTTGTTTAACCGAACAAGTGGATATCCTTTCAAATTTTGTTTCTATTTTCAAATGAGGTGGTATTTGCGTATTCGAAAGTTCGAAAAGATCATGCCCAATCGTGCTAGGTGTGTCTTTTTTGACCGAATGAGCAGATATCATTTCCAAAAAGTTCAAAAATGTATGCTTGGAGAATTTCGGAGATGATCTTGGGTTCAAGGCTTAGATTCTCATGTCCAATCGTGCTGGATGTGAGACTCTATTCTTTCGAAACAAGGGAAAACTCGATATTCGATCAAGTTGTTTAGAATTACAAAAAAAATAATTTCGAATCCTTTTCAAACCCTTCGACATTAGGACATCGATTAATTAATTTGGTACCAATTTTGGGCGTTGCGAGGGTGCTAATCCTTCCTCGCACGTAACCGACTCCCGAACCTATGTTCGTAGACCAAAAGCCCCGTTTTAGTAAACCGAAATGCTTTATTAAAACAAAGGTGATCCGATCACACCTAATAAAGATCGGTGGTGACTCCCGTTTTTATTCATTTTCAAAACCCAAGTTCGATTCTCGCCTTTTCCAAAGAAGGGACGGTTTCGACGGCTTGGCGACTCCACTGGGGATCTAATAAGAGAGTCAGGCCGTAACATTGATTATTCTTTGTCCTTTTGTCAAAAACTGGGAAAATCATTTTGAAAAAAAAAACATATTTCTTTTGATGCATTTGATGGTACTATGATTGTGATAACGTCGAGTCTCATAGGATGTCTCTGCATTCATATTTGCATGACCGTTGTGCTCACACCCTTAAGTGGGAGTGAGAAACTATGCCTTCGTGAGGTTTTCACCTCCGCATGGGCTAGTGGACTGCTTCCGGAATACATCCGTACCTATGGTTTCGTGAGGTTTTCACCTCCGCATGGCCATAGGGAAATGTATTCCCCTAAACTGAACTCGATCTATATGAGCCTATAATGGGTGAAGATCGAGGAATCTGCTGGTTCGGGTACCTCTCTTTAAAACTGAACCACATGTAGAGAAACCTAGGAACCCACCTTGGACAGAACCATGCTAAACCCCTAGTAGTCACCCCAATAGGTGTTTTATGTTTGCTTATTTCTCTTGTACTAATTTTTTTTTCTTTTTCGCTTATCTTCCCTTGCATTAACATATTTTCTCTTATTTTGATTGCATTGCATGTCATTTCACATTAAAAGGTGTCGATCTCCGTTTGGTTACTAAGATAGAAGCTTGTTATGGGGGACAGATTCCTTGATAAAGTAGAGGATAACGCGGCCGTGCGTATATGGTCAGAGAAGATACAACTCGAGAAAGGGGATAGTCTAGCCGAGGGATATACATTGGAGTTAGGGGACTTTACTCGCATCAGCATAACACAGAATGAGTTACAAGAATTAAAAGATATGTGGGCTCGTTGGGGTGAGGGGACTAAGCAGCTTTTCTACCTTAATTATGGCGATCTACCCTATTTGCTTGGCATCAGAGTGGACAAACACTTGTTTCGGGCCATAACCCAATATTGGAATCCCGCATATAGCTGTTTCACATTCGAGAAAGTGGATTTGGTACCTACCATAGAAGAATACACGGCTTTACTGCGTAATCGAAGGGCTCAGGTCGATAAAGTCTACTTTAGGGCCGGCAATGCACCAACCTTGGTAAAGAAACTGATGAGCATCACTGGAATGAATGAACAATGGGTCGTGGCACGTATTCAGCAAAAAGGTGAAGGGAAATGCATTCCATGGGTAAACTTAAGGGACTTGATATTGACACATCCCGATGCCAAGAGGAAGGTTGACATCTTCGCCTTAAGTATCTATGGCCTAGTAATTTTCCCAAGAGCTTTGAAGCATGTGGACGAAGCAGTTGTTGACTTATTCGATCGTCTTGACAAAGGAGTTACGCCAATACTAGCAATTCTTGCCGAAACGTTTAGATCTTTAAATGCGTGCCAGAGAGCAGGTGAGGGTAGATTCATGGGATGTGCGCAATTATTGCTAGTTTGGTTTCATAGCCATTTTTGAAAGATAGATAGAGCTTCTTGTCGAGTTCGCTATGAAAATTATTCCCCATTAAAGGAGATGGCAGATAAGCCCAAGAGAGACGACATAGCAGAAGAAAACTGGATCGCACTCCTTCAAAATCTCCAAGAAAAAGACATTGAATGGAGAGCCCATTGGTTTGTTCTCGATGAAATTATCTACCGTTGTGAGAGTTATGATTGGGTTCCCCTGCTAGGAATTTGGGGAGCCATTGGATATGCTCCTTTGCTTGTGCTAAGGCAATACAATTCAAGACAGTTTATATCGATGACTTACGGCCTAGCTCAGATCGAGTTTTCGTATAAAGGGAATAATTCCAAGAAAAAGGTTCGGGAGATCGCCGATGCTTGGAAACAAGTTTGCCAGATGAAAAGAATTGTTGTAGGTCCAATGGTAACCCTCGAGTATAATGCCTGGTGGAGTAAGAGAATAAACGATAACGTCCCTGAACTGACACACGATGGCACTCAACCGATAGAGAAATACTTACAAGTAGTCCCTTCCGAGGCAGAGATTACGAAGCAAGACTTTGAAAATAAAAATTTAGAGTTGGAAAAGAGGATAGAGTGACTAGAAGAAGAAAAGTTGCATCTGATGTTGGATATTGATGTCCGAAACTCAGAGGTTGAGAGATTGAAAAAAGGAAAGAGAAAGACCGAAGAAGATCTGGAGAGCTTGAAGACTGATTATAGAAAGCTGTGTCTGTCAATGAGGACTGTCGGGTTGGGTAAAACTTCAGAACAATGGCGTCAAGAAATTCGAGAAGAGAAAGCCAAGGTTGATCAGTGGAGGGAAAAGTTCCAAGAGGTTCAAGCACAAAGAGATGTTCTAAAGAAGACTGCAAGTGAGAACCGAAGGGAGAATGAGACACTAAAGGCTCGATTAACAGAACAAGAAAAGACGTTTGACCGAAGACACGACTCTATAGTGAAGCTAAAATCAAGCCTAAACCAGATTGAAGAGTTAAAGGGGAAATTAGTAGAGCTCGAAACGGCACTGGAGAATAGTGAGTTCCGGTTCCAACAATCTCAGAATCAGGTCAAAGAAAGGGATTACGTCATGGGTGAAGCAGTAACGCAGATACAAGAAGTGGCTAAACATCTACAATCCTTAGCAGTCCAAGCCAATGTATTAAGTATATTGTATGAATCAATAAGGGCTAGGTCGCATATATGACTCAATTTTATGTAAAGGATTTTGTTTCTTCAATAAGCTTTCTATAAGGAATTGAACGGAAATCGACGCCTTTTTGCATTCATTTCACGCATTTGCACTGTATTCGCATACATCATATCATTTGCATTTGAGAGAGCCTCCCAAACTAATAAATTAAAACAAATTTCAAAAGAAGAAAGCTAGAAAAGTGAAATCTGGAAGCTAAACACCCATACGGCACACGAGCTAAGTCTAAGAAAATGGATCAAAGATATGAGCAACTCCAAAAAGAAATGACACAAACACAAGAACAGTTGGCCCAGATCAAGCAGGACATGACGAACAAAATGATAGAATCCGAGAAAAACTTGATGGCTCAAATGGCCCAAATGACCTAACTACTGAACGGGCTTGTGGAGAAAGGAAAAGGCCCTATGGTTATTACTGGGGAAGAAAATGAAGGCACTCCTTCGGGTTTTACCCCACCACACGCACCTATACAGCCAGGAGAATATCTTTCGAGGCCACCTGTCACGATTAGGCCCCAACAAGGTCACGATAATATCAGACCCCCTGCGAATTTCCAAGCAGGTTCCAGATCCAACCTAGGGGATAACCCTGCCAACTTGGTTGTCCCTGATTTTGATATGATAGAGAAGGAAGAGACAAGAGCTGAATCCTCAAGACAGTTAGAGGATCGTTGTAAATGGTTAGAGGAGGAGGTCAAGGCTTTGAAAAATGCCAGCCATCGCCCTGGTGTTAAGGCAAAAGAGTTGAGTTTAGTCCCGGGTCTAATACTCCCGCCAAAGTTCAAGACGCTGGAGTTCGAAAAATATAACGGGACCAGTTGCCCAGAAGCTCACATAACGATGTTCTGTCGAAAGATGGCAGGATACGCTGAGAATGATCAACTGTTGATTCACTGCTTTCAAGACAGTCTAGTTGGATCGGTGGCCAAATGGTATAACCAGCTAACCCGCGCTCAAGTTAATTCATGGGAAGATTTGGCACAAGCTTTTACGAAGCAATATGGTCACGTGACGGATATAGCGCCGGATAGAATAACATTGCAAAACATAGAAAAGAAGCCAAATGAGGACTTCAGGCAGTATGCCCAAAGGTGGAGAGAAGTAGCTACACAGGTCCAACCACCCCTCTCAGAGAAAGAAACTGTTAAGCTATTTATCAGTACTTTGAGGGCCCCGTTTATCACCCACATGGTGGGGAGCACAACTCAAAGCTTCACAGATATAGTCCTAGCGGGGAGATGATTGAAAACGCCATAAGAGGTGGAAGGATCGAAGCAGGTGAGGCTACTAGGAGATTCGTCCCTAGAAAAAAGGACAATAAAGTGAACAACTTGAGTATGTACAATAAAGGATACTCGAAAGCAGTTACCGTTAATTCACCAAAAGTCATGGCTGTCAAGCAGCAAGGGACGACAGGGCAAGAGCCAGGCCCAAGACCAAATTTCGAGAGGCCCCAGTTTACGCCAATCCCGATAACATACAGGGAGATGTATCGACGCCTGTTTGACGCACACATTGTAGCCCCGTATTATCTAAAGCCATTACAACCCCCGTACCCCAAATGGTATGACCCGAATGCTGAATGCGAGTACTATGCAGGAGTAGCAGGCCACTCGATAGAGAATTGCACTGCCTTCAAAAAGGTAGTAGAAAAATTCATCAAGATGGGGATTATAGAGCTCGATGACCTGCCTGGTTCGGGGAACCCATTACCCAATCATGGGGATAGAGCGGTAAACGCGATCGGAAAGGATAGAGCAAGAAAGACCAACGAGCATATCTCGGATGTGAAGACTCCACTAATAATCGTGTAGAAGGAAATGATAAAAAGGGGGCTGATAAAGTCAAGTCCCGAAGGAAAAAGTGAAAAATCCAGAAATTACTGCGCGTTCCATGGAGTCGAAGGGCATAAAATCCAGGATTGCACAGAATTTAGACTATTGGTGCAAGGCTTCATGAACAATAAAGAGTTAGAATTTTATGAAGAAAGCTCAGAGGAAGGGGACATACATGCGATGTAAGGAGAACCCGACCGTCAAAAGGCTAAGTTCCCAAAGATCATTATTTCCCGCCCGAGAAACCCAGAAAGCGGAGCTCAAGCAATGCCTAAGATTATAATCAAGAAATCCGCATCTTTCCCTTATAAGGATGATAAGAAGGTACCGTGGAGCTATAATTGCAATGTGACGACGCCCGGGGTAGAAGGTTCAACCAGCACTGTAAATGAAAACCAAAAGGAAGGGTTCCATACGCGAAGCGGAAGACGTTATGACCCAACAAGTGTCAAAATAAATACAGCAAAATTAAAGGCTATGACAGTCAGGCCAGATGAAGAACCTAGCACCCTTGTCAATGTACCCGTAAGAGAGGAAGAGGCGAAAGAATTCTTGAAGTTCTTAAAACATAGTGAGTACAGCGTGGTGGAGCAGCTGCATAAGCAACCGGCCCGTATCTCGGTGCTAGCTTTACTATTGAGCTCAGAAGCACATTGCGAGGCGTTGATGAAAGTACTAAACGAAACTTACGTTACCAAAGATATATCTGTCAATAAACTTGACCGATTAATTGGCAACATAAGTGCTGATAACTTCATCTCCTTCAGTGATGATGAAATTCCATCTGGAGGCATGGGATCAACCAAGGCTTTGCATATAATTACTCGTTGTAAGGGATCTACCCTGCCAAGCATGTTGATTGACAACGGGTCAGCCTTGAATGTCTTGCCATTATCGACTTTGAAAAGGCTGCCAATAGACATTTCTCACATGAAGTCGTGCCAGAACATAGTGAGGGCATTTGATGACACCGAAAGGACGGTGATGGGAAAGATAGACATACCGTTGCAAATCGGGCCAAATACATATGAAGTAGATTTTCTGGTGATGGATATCAAGCCATCGTACAACTGCTTATTGGGGAGACCCTGGATTCATTCGGCAGGGACAGTACCCTCATCCCTCCATCAAAAACTAAAGTTGGTGGCAGATGGCCGATTGGTCACTATCAACGCGGAAGAAGACATTATAGCAACTGTTACCAATGACGCACCGTATGTGGAGGTGAATGAGGAGGCCGTTGAATGCTCTTTTCGATCTTTAGAATTTGTCAATGCGACATTTATTTGTGAGGGGGCTAAAATTTCGGTACCCAAGATATCCAATACCACGAAGATGAGCCTACAAGTGATGATCAGTAAGGGGGCCTTGCCAGGAAAAGGGCTAGGAAGATGCCTCCAGGGTGAAGCTCAAGCACCATCATTGAAAGAAAAGAGAGACCGTTTTGGCCTGGGTTTTAAGCCAAATGCCAGCGAGATGAGAAGAGAAATGGAGAAGAAACAGGAGAGAAGAAGAGCACGACTGAATGGGGAAGAAGTCATGTGGGAACCAATGACGTTCCCTCATATATCCCAAACCTTCGTATCTGGAGGAATAATTCACCTCGAGAGAGGATTGTCAAATGACGGTCCGCACATTAATGCTATAGACGAAGGAGGGACTGGACAAAGGAACTTGACAGGCATTCGTCCTTATGAACTTGGGAGCATTTTGAACAATTGGACTGTGGAGGAATTGCCTGTAGTTTTCAGAAATTCCACAGAGTAATATTCGAGAACGCGTTTGTTGTTTTAAGCCTAAGAACAATAAAATCTCTTTTGTGAAACGGGCTAATGTTCAGAAATCTTTATTTGAATGAAATGCATTTTGGTTTATTATCACAAATATTCCGTGTTTTCCTCTAAGCAAATTTCTTTTTGTTTTTCTTTTTTGCTCATTCATGGCATGAATAATTGTCCGCAAATTCATTCTTCATACATTTTGGCACCCATCACAGGTCCCTAGATATCAACGATGTAAGCAATGACACTACAGACTTAGAGGCCCATTTTGAGCAAGACATGTGTTTAGAAGGATCTCAAGATTTTGAAGGTGATAGAGATGGTGGTTTATCCCCGGATCTGTTGAGAATGGTACAACAGGAGGAGAAACAAATCCTACCCTATGACGAGGAAGTGGAGAACGTATCCCTAGAAGAAGGAAAGATAGTGAGAATCGGAGCACGCATAACCGAGGAAACGAAACAAAATCTGGTGGAATTACTACGGGAATTCAAAGATGTCTTTGCATGGTCATATCAAGACACGCCAGGTCTGAGTACTGATATTGTAGTGCATCGCCTCCCCATAAAGGAAGAATGTAAGTCAGTGCAGCAAAAACTACGGAGGATGAGACCTGACGTAGTATTGAAGTTAAAAGAGGAAGTGAAGAAACAGTTTGATGCTGGTTTTCTCCAGGTGGTCAAATACTTAGAATGGGTGGCCAATATCGTTCCTGTCCCAAAAAAGGATGGAAAGGTTCGGATGTGTGTAGATTATAGAGACTTATAAAGCCAGCCCAGAAGACAATTTCCCCTTGCCCCATATTGACACGTTGGTGGATAACACGGCGGGGTACTCGTGGTTTTCTTTTATGGATGGATTCTCCGGATATAATCAGATCAAGATGCACCCTGAGGACATGGCGAAGACCACCTTCATAACATTATGGGGCACCTTCTATTATAAAGTAATGCCATTCGGGCTGAAGAATGTAGGGGCAACGTACCAAAGGGCCATGGTAGCCTTATTCCACGACATGATGCACAAAGAGATTGAAGTGTACGTTGACGATATGATCACCAAATCTCGAACGGAAAAGGAACACGTCGAAGTTTTAAAGAAATTGTTCCTAAGATTAAGGAAGTTCCAATTAAAGCTCAACCCAACCAAGTGTACTTTTGGAGCTAGGTCGGGGAAACTGCTGGGTTTCGTGGTCAGCGAGAAAGGGATTGAAGTTGACTCGGACAAGGTCAAAGCCATACAAGATTTGCCTCCACCACGTACTCAAAAAGAAGTTCGGGGCTTTCTTGGAAGACTAAATTACATCGCTCGGTTCATTTCACAGTTAACCGAGAAATGCGATCCTATATTCCGTCTTCTCAAGAAACACAACCAAGGGGTATGGGACGAAGAATGCCAGAAAGCTTTTGACCCAGGTCAAACAATATCCATCGATCGCCCCTCCAAGATACTATCTCCATCGAATCGAGATAGACCATTGATCTCGTATCTATCGGTGTTCGATAACTTCATGGGATGTGTGCTTGGTCAACATGATGAGTCAGGAAGGAAAGAAAAGGCGATATACTGTCTCAGCAAAAAGTTCACCGAATATGAAATGAGATATTCGTCGATCGAAAAACTATGTTGCGCTTTGATCTGGGCAACCCGAAGGCTAAGGCAGTATATGTTATACCATACAACCTGGTTAATTTCGAAGCTTGACCCGTTGAAATATATGATGGAGTCGACTGCTCTGAACGGGAGGATGGCAAGGTGGCAGATTTTGCTATCTGAATTCGACATAGTCTATGTGAATCAGAAGGCTGTAAAAGGGAGTGCAATAGCAGAATTTCTGGCTAGCAGAGCCTCAGAAGATTACGAGCCTTTGAGCTTTGAGTTCCCCAATGAAGAGTTGATGTATGTAGCAAATGCTGAAGAAATTCCGTAGAAGTTGAACTTTGATGGAGCGTCTAACGCTGTCGGAAATAGAATTGGGGCAATCTTGGTGTCTCCTAATGGTGATCATCATCCACTCACATGCCGATTGGATTTTGATTGTACAAATAACATGGCAGAATATGAGGCTTGCATCATGGGAATTCGAGCAGCCATAGAGCGGAAGATCAGGGTGTTAGAAGTATTTGGAGATTCTGCACTAGTGATTTATCAGCTCAAAAATGAATGGGAGACCCGAGATCCTAAACTAATCGAATATCGGAAAATAGTTTTGGGGTTGATTGAGGAGTTTGATGACATCACTTTTAATTATCTCCCACGTGATGAAAACCAAATGGCAGATACCTTAGCAACTCTGGCTTCTATGATCAAAGTGAACAGGCCAGAAGATATGAGATCCATCCAGATGAGTATTCTCGAAGTCCCAGCTTATTGTTGTAATCTGGAAGATGAGGAAAGAGATGATCGCCCTTGGTATCAAAATGTGTTGCAATATATAAAAAACCGTGAATACCCAGAGCATGCTACGGAGAATGAGAAAAGGACGCTCAGAAGATTAGCCTCTGACTATGTCTTAGATGGGGACATCCTCTACAAAAGAAGAAAAGATCAAGTGTTACTGAGGTGCGTTGATGCTATAGAGGCCAGGAAAATTCTGGAAGAAGTTCATGAAGGCGTTTGTGGAACACATGCCAATGGTTTTACAATGGCCAGACAAATCATGAGGTTTGGATATTATTGGTCCACCATGGAAGGAGATTGCATCAACTACGCTAAAAGGTGTCATAAATGTCAGATTTATGGGGATAAAATTCACGTGCCTCCATCACCTTTACACGTGATGACTTCCCCATGGCCCTTTTCCATGTGGGGCATGGATGTTATTGGACCGATCTCACCGAAGGCTTCTAACGGGCATCGATTCATCTTCGTAGTCATTGATTACTTCACCAAGTGGGTAGAAGTTGCCTCGTATTCCAATGTCACAAAATCGGCAGTCAGTAAATTCTTAAAAAAGGAGATCATATGTCATTATGGAATGCCTGAGGGAATTATATCTGACAACGCATTGAACCTGAACAACAACACCATAGCAAATGTTTGCAGCCAATTCGGTATCAAGCACCACAACTCGTCTCCCTACCGCCCAAAAATGAACGGTGCAGTGGAAGCAGCTAACAAAAATATCAAGAAGATAATAGGGAAGATGACTGAGACTTATAAGGATTGGCATGAGAAATTACCATTTGCACTCTACGCTTATCGAACGTCGGTCAGGACCTCTACTGGGGCAACACCTTTCTCGTTAGTTTATGGGATGGAAGCAGTCTTACCTATTGAAGTGGAAATACCTTCTCTTCGGGTTTTGTCAGAAATAAAACTGGATGAAGCTGAATGGATCCAGGCTCGATACGATCAGCTGAACTTAATCGACGAAAAGAGGCTCAGGGCTATCCGTCATGGTCAGATGTACCAAAAATGAATGATGCGAGCTTATGATAAAAAGATTCGCCGAAGAGAGTTTAAAGAAAGAGATCTTGTGCTGAAAAAGATCCTTCCCGTGCAAAAGGATTTCAGAGGAAAATGGATGCCGAACTGGGAAGGACCATATGTGATGAAAGAAGCTTTCTTTGGAGGTGCATTGATTCTGGCTGAAATGGATGGAAGAACCTTACCTAATCCTGTGAACTCAGATTCAGTCAAGAAATACTATGCTTAAAGAGGCCAAGGTGAAAACCCGCAAAGGGCGCTTTGGGTCTCAAAAAAAAAAAGGGGGCCTAGGTAGAAGCTCACAAAAGGGCGTCGCGGATCCAAATTATCCTGTTACACTGGACTAGATGAGAAGTGAAGTCGGGGCATCGACAAAATACTTTGAGTCGTCTAAACACATGCTAAAACTCAAAATAGTCTTCATAAAGTTTGCATGTTGAAACGCAATCAATGATATCTGGGGCATCTTACCTTTGTTATCTTTGATTTTTTTCTCTTTTCAAAGAGATATGTTTTCCCTTAGCTTTAATGACTCATTCGACTCTTTTTGAAATCAATTTGCTGCATTAAAACGATGATTAATGAGCTAATAATTTCATAAAGGAAGTTCTGCACATTACTTTGGAAATTTTTAGAAAAACAGGGAACCAAAGCAGGACAGTTGTTTAAAACTCCCCAAGCATGTGACAGGACTGAATCCTTTGAGCAGGTCAGCAGTTGTGATTGAAACATACCTTTGGGTCATTTAGGGGATGGAATGGCAGGTCGATTGTGAACCGGATGATAGATAAAAAAAAAGAGAGGGGTTGTAGTTCCCAAAGGAGAAATGATTTGATATACGACTTACAGCTCGCGGACCCCAAAATTACCATAAGGGCCAAGTGTTCGAAAAACGATGCTTCGAGATGAACGAAGACGAAACCCTGAAGGATAAATAAGCGATAACGTCTTAAAAAGGAATCAAACTCATAACATATCTGCATCATAACATGTCTAAATAGGAGCATTTGACTCACTTTGATCATGACATCCTAATCATTAGGCATAAGCATGCACCCATTATACTATACTGTCCTCAAGCGAGCAGTAAAGTAAGATGGTGAAAATAGAAGATCTGGCATTCCTGAGCTTTGCAGGAAGCAGATTGAAGACAGAAGATCTGGCATTCCTGAGATTTGCAGGAAGCAGATTGAAGACAGAAGATCTGGCATTCCTGAGCTTTGCAGGAAGCAGATTGAAGACAGAAGATCTAACGTTCCTGAGCTTTGCAGGAAGCAGATTGAAGACAGAAAATCTGGCGTTCCTGAGCTTTGCAGGAAGCAGATTGAAGACAGAAGATCTGGCGTTCCTAAGCTTTGCAGGAAGCAGATTGAAGACAGAAGATCTGGCATTCCTGAGCTTTGCAGGAAGCAGATTGAAGACAGAAGATCTGGCATTCCTGAGCTTTGTAGGAAGCAGATTGAAGACAGCAAATCTGGCATTCCTGAGCTTTGCAGGAAGCAGATTGAAGACAACAAATCTGGCAATACGGAACAGATTGAAGTGGTAGTAGAGTGGATCAGAACGAAACTCATCTCACTGAAGTTGTATTGAAGCAGTTGCAGTGGGTCAAAATAAGACTACCAGAGGAAAAAGAGCATTAAGAAGTCAAGACCCAGTGGGCCCCGACAAGTTTGGGCCTTCTTTATATCTTTGCTCTATTCTCGTTACACGACAATGAGCAAAGAGGGGCAGCTGTAGATGGCCCAAACAGTCCGGGCCCAAATAAATAAAATTAGAAGGCCCAAACCCTTGATGGCCCAGATAGGCCCAAAACGTATCAAAATTAGGGAACCCTAGGGTTCCCTCTCCTCTGATGCGCCGCTCCACTAGCCACTGTCGGCCGCAACCCCACTAGCCTCTGTCACCACCATGACCTGCAAACAAGGGAAAAGGAGCAGACACCACAAGCAATAACAATAGAATATCTCGTCTATTTCATTTTCGTTCGGCTATAAAAAGCCAAATAATGCACTGTAACAAGGACTTTTTTTTCTGGGGAATCAATCAAAAAAATAAAAAAGAGGGCATATTCAAAAACACAAAAATCACAGTAGCATAGAGCTTTCGAAGGTATTTTACTCTTTTCTATCTTTCTTCTTTTTGTTCGCACATACACACATATATAAATATTAAAAATAATATATAAAAAAGGGGGAAGAAAAAAAGGAACTTTACCTTTTCCGGCCACCGCGCGCAGTGGAGTCACGCTGGAGTTCACCATCGGCGCTTGGATCTGCAAAGGAAAAGAGAGAAAAAATCATTTTTTTTGTAGAAGGAAACAAATGAATAATTTTCAGAAATTTTGGGCTTAAATAGACCCGTGAAACGACGCGTTTTGGGTTAAACACCCGAGCGTTGAAGCGACGCCGTTTAAAGGCGACCGCATGCGCAGCGACCCACCCAAGATGCGAAAGGATCCGCGTTTTTTCACGGAAGGGTCTATTTGCGCATTTGACCCTTCCGCATTTTTATAGTTTTTAATCAGATTTTTATTGTTTTAAGATTTGGCCCGAATATTTAGCTTGATTTGTAATTTGATCCCCCTTGCTGTTATGCGTTTTGGCCAGAAGGGCTTATTGCGCGCGAGGTCCCTCCTCCTTCAAGGCGTTTCAACTCGGTCCTTCCCTTTCATTTTTTTTCCGAATTGACCCTAACGTTTTATTTTATTTACAAGCAGCCCCCTCCTACCTTAGTTTATTACTGTTTTACCCCTTTTATCATATTCTGGTTCCAATTTAGTCTTTTTTTTATTTATTTACTTTTATTATTACTAATTTATTACATTACTATTGTTATTATTTTTATCATTATCATTATTACTATATTCATATTATTATATTGTAAATATTTGTTACTATTATTGTTACTTTATTATGGTATTATTAATATTATTACTATATTTATATTAATATTGTATATATTGCATATTATTATTATTATTATTGCTACTATACTTATATCATTATTTTGTGCATTATTAGTATCATCATCATCATCATCATCATCATCATCATCATTATTATTATTATTATTATTATTATTATTATTATTATTATTATTATTATTATTATTATTATGTTTACTATTATTATTATTATTACTATTATTATAATATTGTATATATTTTATATTATTATTATTATTGTTATTATTATTAATATTACTATATTTACTTAGTATATTGTATATATATATTATGTACATTATTATTATTATTATTATTATTATATTTACTATTATCTTTATCGTTACTAATATCTTTTAGTTTTTATTTATTGTTGTTATCTTAATGTTATATCCCATGTAAATCGCCATTTTTTGAATCGCATTTCAATATCTTCCTATTTTTAATAAAAAGAAAAGAGGTTTCACAAAGGTAATATGCATGAATTTGGGAATTCAGAAATTCGTGCCCAATCGTGCTGGGTGTGACTTTTTGTTTGACCGACCAAGTGGATATCCTTTCAAATTTTGTTTCTATTTTCAAATGAGGTGGTATTTGCGTATTCGAAAGTTCGAAAAGATCGTGCCCAATCGTGCTGGGTGTGTCTTTTTTGACCGAATGAGCAGATATCATTTCCAAAAAGTTCAAAAATGTATGCTTGGAGAATTTCGGAGATGATCTTGGGTTCAAGGCTTAGATTCTCGTGTCCAATCGTGCTGGATGTGAGACTCTATTCTTTCGAAACAAGGGAAAACTCGATATTCGATCAAGTTGTTTAGAATTACAAAAAAAATAATTTCGAATCCTTTTCAAACCCTTCGACATTAGGACATCGATTAATTAATTTGGTACCAATTTTGGGCGTTATAGGGTGCTAATCCTTCCTCGCACGTAACCGACTCCCGAACCTATGTTCGTAGACCAAAAGCCCCGTTTTAGTAAACCGAAATGCTTTATTAAAACAAAGGTGATCCGATCACACCTAATAAAGATCGGTGGCGACTCCCGTTTTTATTCATTTTCAAAACCCAAGTTCGATTCTCGCCTTTTCCAAAGAAGGGACGGTTTTGACAAGGAGAATTAGTATCACAAGTCTAAAAATTATTTATGCTATCAATACATGTGAGTATTTCTAGACATTTGAGTTAAATATATTACATAATAACTGATTTTTATGTAATTTTCGTGACAAAATCTGCGAATAGAGAAAACACTAGTAATTTGTCTCAAGTATTCCTTTTTGGATCTGAACAGGAGCAGATGAAAAATTTCGTAGATAAAAGCCGAAGACGATATTTTGGAGTAAAGGCTCAACTCTTTGGAAAATAAATTTCCAAGTCGTATTCTTTTGTGGAAAAGTATTCTGAGTAGAAAATTATATCCAGAAAATGATAGAAAAGGCTTTGGGCCACAATTAAATCAACATATTTAAATTGTTATACGAAATTAAAGATGGAATCGTCAATGTCATGACATCAACATCTTATTACTTTACACTCTATAAAGAAAATTTTGTTAATTAATTACTTTAATTATCGACAATATTACTAATTAATTTTAAATTTGTACTTAGTACCCCTGCACCATGTTCCTTTTCTACGACTAATGATTTTCCAATGAAAATTTTGATTTAAGGAGAAATTGCAATTTCGGATTCAAATTATATAAGAAAATTTCCTTTCTAAACAATTGAGAACACCAAAACTTAATCCAATTGAATTGCTAAGAAAAATAGCAGCCAACATGCATTTGTTTCGTTGAAAATTAAAACCAAGGAGGTATCATTTTCAAGAAATATGGACCATAAGAAGATTCTCCTTTTATTATATACTATTGATACTAACAACATAGAAATTTTCATATGACAACAATTGCAGCAACACCTTGACTGCTATACAAATCCATCAGTTTGGAAACTATAACGTACATGCTACTACTAGATAAAGAGTTTAGAAATATCTGCTCTCCAAAGTCTTCTGCTTTACCAAACATTAAATGTAATGGACTTGATGAAACATGTTATACCAAAGACTAATAGAGGATCAAATTTAAATGAATTAATTAAGTCCCATAAATACAATGATTCTTTCATCAATTCTCATAAAGATGAAATGGTTAGAAAAGAAACAGTTTCTAAAAATGACTACGCCAAAAATGGCAAAACCATTATGAGGGTTTGATTACTTAAAATAATTTGACTCGGTTTAGTGGTTTTTATACTATTTTTAATTTTTGATGTTTCCTACTTATTTTAATAAAATGAGTTGTTTTTATGATTTTGGACACTTTCAAACTCTTTTCTATAAATATTTTTTAATAGGGTTTAAAATTTTCAAGTTAATAAAAATAAATAACTCTTATAAAATGTCTTTTTTTATGTAATAAACAAATTAATTATAAATTAAATAAGAAATAAAATTCAAATTAATTTAAATAATTGTGATATTTTAACTTACATTTCAAAAATCATCTAAACACCATCATTTAAATATGTTTTTAATTTCTCGGTTAACAATGCTTGCTAGTCATGGCTGTCGACGTCATTCGTTTTTTTTTAAATAATTTTTTTATCAAAATTAAGTTATTTACCACTAATAGCAGTTTACGTCACAAAATATGATCCATTGTTATGAAATATTGAAAAAAAATTCAGATGCCAAAGCCAAAAATAAAATGTCAAGAAAATCCAGATAGCAAAGTTCTAGGTAAAGATTCAGGGTTAATCTAAACAAAAATAAGTATGTGCAACAAGATTTTGAAATTGGCTGAGTTTAATCCGTGGCTGGACATTTTTAAATTGATTTCTAAGATAAAATTTATAACAACAGAATTTTTAACATGTAATTTTTTTAAAAAAAATTGTAAATTCAATCTTTACTCATTTGGTATGGGTATTGTTACTAATGCACGAGAACATGGGTTCAAGTGCGTTAAAGTGTATTATGTTCCTATTTATGATTTGAGGAAGGACAATGAGTAGTTCTAGCCGTTATGTAAAAAAAAGCAGATATAATTAAAATCTATAATGAAATTGTTTAAAAATAAAAATTTATTAAAAATTATGATAAAAGAATATATATGAAATAGAATAATTATATATGATTTCAAAAGTTACCTAAATTATTAACATAAATAATAAGACAATTTGTTCAAAAAAAAAATAATAAGACAATTTTAAAATTTATAAATGTTCTGTATAATACAACTATTGAAATAAAATTATTGTACTTTTCTTTCTCAGCCAACAAAAGATTATATTAAAAATATATAATAATAAATAATAAATAATTTCTCGGTTAACAATACTTGCTAGTCATGGCTATCGTCATTCGTTATTTTTAAAATAATCTTTTTTTATCGAAACTAGGTTATTCACCACTAATAGCAGTTTACATTGTAAGAGCCCAATTTTGACCGGGCTGGAATACAACCAAAAAAAAATATAATAATTAAAGTCCCTTTTCAGTCCATTTACAAGACCTATTACCAAATTAGCCCAATAAATAAAACCCAAAGCCAACTATAACAGACCACCCAAATTAACTACCCAAATACTCTAGGCCCAATCAAGCCCAAACTCGTATGGCCCAAATGGGCCCAAATCTTCAAGCCAGTTTCAGTAAGCTTAGGGTTTTCGGGAACCCTAGGCGCCGCAAGCAGGCAGTATCCCAAGCGTCGCGCCGTTTCCTCAGGAAACCGATCATCATGTCGCAAGATCCGCCACAGTCTTCGTGCCGCATGCCTCAGCAAACATTCGCACCGTCATTAGCGCGCGGAGGTCTCGGACGCTGAATCTCGATCAACTGCTAAAAAGAAACGAACAACAGAAAAAGAAAAAAGCAAAAATGGCAAAGATTGTATTTCCTTTTCTTTTTTTTTTCATTTTGTTTTTTGGGTTATAAAAACCCTTGTAAAATCTGTAAAGAACACACGGAAATTATCAAAAAATAGGGCCTTTTCAGATAACTAATATTCTCACAAAGAAAACACAGAAAATAAGCAAGCAAATAAGGATACGAATACCCACACCAAAACAGAAAGCCCCAGATTCACACAAACACTCAACAAAGCAGTGATTCAATAGGTGATTTTTCGTTTCACATATTTTTCTTATTTATTTCATTATTTATTTTTTATATTTTCGCATATAACTATTGGCTAAAAGAGAAAAAGAGAAAGAATATACCTTCTCGAAAGTGTAGAACGGTCGATCCAAACCTCTGGCCATCGGTCGCGGAGGAGCGTGGCGCGCGTAAGGAAGTGGCGCGAACATCCGGCGCCGGAGCCAGACGAGAAAACTAAGAGATTTCAGAGTTTTTTTTTAATTTTTTTTTAAAAACAGATGTTGAAATGATTTTTTTTATTAAAACTGATTTTTATAATAAAATTGAAACGACGCCGTTTTAGAGGTCAAAGATCCGCGCGTCGACCCGACCCGGCCCTTAGGATCCGTGCGTTTTATGAAAATGGGATATTTACATTTCGGTCCTTCTGCAATTTAATTAATTTTAATTCGGCCCAATTCGTATTTTTTTTATTTTAAAATTAGCCATAAAATTTGTTTCGGTTCCAATTTAGTCGCTTGGTAAATTTTAATGGTAAAATCAGAACGACGCCGTTTTATAAAAAGGTTTAATTCCTACATTAGTCCCTGGTTTTAGCGCACGTTTTGGATTTAATTCTTTTAATCTGTTTAATTGCTGTTTAACCCTTGTTTCTTTATTTATTTTTTAATTTACTAAATTTATTTTATTTGTTTTATCATGTTTTATATTGTTTTCCTATATTTATTAATTTATCTTATATATATTTTATATGTATTATTTTATATATAAATAATATATATATTATTTTACTTAGTTTAAAATTTTTATATTATTTTATAATCTATACATTATTTATTATATTATGTTTTTTATTTATTATATAGTATTATATATATATATATTGTATAATGTATATTATAATATCTAACATATTTTATTATTTATGTTATGTAATGTTTTTCTAATATACTTCATACTATTTATTAATTATTTTTATCATTTATATACTCATATATTATATCATTAAATTATATTTATTATAGGTACCTTTTATTTTAAATTTGTGTTATTTTATATAAGAAGTATTATTATTATTTTTTAAATGTCTAATATATTATTCTCTCATTTATTGCTATTACATGTTTATTTATTTATTTGCTTTAGATTGTTCATTATTGTTAAATATGATTCATTATATTTGTGTTATTATTTTATCAATTCATTGTTAGTACGATTTGTAGAATACACTATCACTTATATTTTTTTACATATAATTTGTTTCAATATATGTTGTGATATCCAATCTAAATCATAGCTTTCATAAAAACATTTTAAATCGATACGTTCTATTTAAGTGGTTTATAAAATATGGTGATATGTGACATTTAAGGGATCTCGAGAAGAATTTTGCCCTAACTTATTGGGTTTGATTTTTCTCGTGAAACTTTAAGTATTACATGTTTACCCTTTTTAAGAAATTTGATATTTATCAACTTCAAAATAAAAAACCTATTCTTGGGAATTCAAAGTGTTTTGCCTTAACTTATTAGGTTCGACATTTTGTGTCTCGCGGTAGGAATTTCCTCAAACGAAGACAAGTTTAATTTTAAAGTAATGACATACTATACCTTAACTTATTGGGTAAAGTATTTTATTTCTTTGAAATAGATAAGTCTAGATTTTCTTTCTACTAAAAGGATCATATTTCATAATATTCTTTATTTTCGATATATGGACATGACTTTATCAATTCGGTACCAATTATTGGGCTGTATGAGGGTGCTAACCCTTCCTCATACGTAACCGACTCCCGAACTCATTTTCTTGTTTTTGTGGACCCCCAAAAAAATGTTTTGAAATAAAATGTTTTATAAGGTGATCCAATCACACTTAAATAAAAAAGATTGGTGGCGACTCCCGTTTTTGCTTTCAAAGTCGATCCCCATTTTTCAAAATGCGATTTTTAAAATGGTTTCGACAGCTTGGCGACTCCGCTGAGGAATTATAAGAGAGTCAAGCCTTAAATTTGATAGTTTCATGTCCTAAATCCGAATTTAAAAATCTAGTTTAAAAATTATGATCCTTTTCATTTGCATACGATTTTGTTTGTATAAAATATCTTTGCATTGCATTGCATGGCCGTTGTGGTCACACCCTTAAGTGGGAGCGGGAAGCTACTCCTTCGTGAGGTTTTCACCTCCGTGCAGGATAGTGAATCGCTTTCGGGATACATCCGTACCTATGTCTTCGTGAGGTTTTCGCCTGCAATGGCACCATAGGGAAATGTATTCCCTCGAACCGAACTTGGTCTGTATGAGCCTATAATGGGTGAGGACCAAGGAATCTGCTTGTTCGGGTACCTTAAACTTTAGAACTAAACCCACATATAGAAAACCTAAGAGCTTACCCTAGGTAGATCTATACCCTGATTTTAGCAATTATCCAGATAGGTGATAAATTATTGGTTTTACACTTTACTCTGCGTTACTGATCAATTGTGTTTTATCTTGTTGCATGTCATTTCATATCTTAAAGAGGTATCAGTTCACGATCAGTTTCCAAATTAGAAAGCTGGTTATGGAGAATGAATTCCTTGATAAAGTGGAGGACAATGCAGCTGTCCGTAGGTGGTCAGAGCAGATACAGTTAGAAAAGGGAGATAGCTTAGTCGAAGGGTATAAATCTGAGTTATGGGATTACACTCGCATCAGTGTGACGCAGAACAATCTTCAAGAATTAAAGGAGGTATGGGATCAATGGAATAACGAAGTTAAGTATTTGTTTTACAGTAACTATGGAGACTTGCCGTATCTGTTGGATATTAAGGTAGATCAGCATCTATTTCGCGCCATTTCTCAATACTGGAATCCTGCGTATAGTTGCTTTACTTTTGGAAGAGTTGATTTGGTACCTACAATAAAGGAGTATACAGCTCTCTTGCGATGTCCTAAGGTTCAAGTTGATAGAGTTTACTCGAGAGCCCCTAACGTTATAACCTTCGTGAGAAAATTAATGAGTATCACCGGGATGAGCGAGCAATGGGTTACAGCCAGAATCAAGCAAAAAGGTGAGTATAACTGCATCTCATGGAAAGCTTTGAATGACTTGATTTTAGAACATCCTGATATGAAAAAGAAAGTCGATATATTTGCTTTAAGTATATATGGATTAGTGATCTTTCCAAGGGCATTGGGATATGTGGATGAAGCTGTTTCAGATCTCTTTTATCGACTTGACAAACAAGTTACACCTGTTCCGGTGATCTTGGCGGAAACATTTCGTTCTTTGAGTACATGTAGGAGAGCTAAGGAGGGCAGATTTATAGGATGTGCACAGTTGTTGTTGGCTTGGTTCCATAGTCACTTTTGGAAAGTGGACAGGATTTCTCATCGAGTTTTCTTAGAAAGCTATTCTCCATTGAAAGAAATAGTGGACACCCCAAGAAGAGACGACATAACCGAGGAGAATTGGATGGCGCTTTTACAAAATCTCCGAGAAGAGGATGTTGAATGGAAAACTCCCTGGATTATTCCTGATAAAGTTTTGTATCGGTGTGGAAGTTTTGATTGGGTCCCTCTACTGGGAATTTGGGGAGCTATTGGATATGCACCTTTGCTCGTATTAAGACAGTTCAGATCGAAGCAATTTATACCAGTTACTCATGGTTTAGCTCAGAGCGAATTCTTGTATAAAGGAAATGGTTACAAGAAGATGGTTAAAGAGATTGCTAGTGCTTGGAAACAGACTTGTTACATGAAGAGGGTAGACGTAGGCCCAATAACGACTCCAGAGTATTATGGATGGTGGAGTAAGAGAGTTAATGACAATATCCCTGTGCCAGGTTCAAATAAAGCTCGACCGATTGAAGAATTTCTACGAGTGGTCCCATCGGAAATGGAGATAATGAAGCAAGATTTTAAAAAGACAAACTCAGAGCTTGAAAAGAAAATAGAGAAGTTAGAAGAAGAAAAGACATACTTAAAGATTGACGTTGATATTCAGAAATCCGAAGTTGAGAAAGTAAGGAAGGAGAAATGGAAGATTGAAGAAGATCGAGATAGCTTAAAGATAGAGTACAAGAAGATGCGACTGATGATAAAGAACGCTGGATTGGGAAAGACTTCACAACAGTGGAAATAGGAGGTTGAAGAGGAAAAGGCCAAAGCTGACTATTGGGAGAGAAAGTTTCGGGAGATGCAAAAGAATCTGGCTGAAAGTTTAAATGAAAAGGAAGAATTGCAAGCTAGAGTGGCTGAGCTTGGACGGTCCCTCCATCATTACCGGAGCCGTAATTCCATAATTGAGTTAGAATCAAGCCTTAATAAGATCGAAAAAATGAAGGGTCGAATTGAAGAGTTAGAATCAGCACTGCACAGTTGTGAACTTCGGATCGAGTGCCTAAAGACGAGGGAAGGACATTTGCAGGAAGAACTCCATCATTCGCATGGTCAGGTCAAGAATCGAGACTATCTCATGGGGGAAACTATAGACCAAATAAGGGAGGTAGCTGATTATCTACAGACTTTAGCAATTCAGGCTGATGTATTGAGCATGAAGTATGAGCTTCAATCAGATCGCAACCAAGAGTTAGTGTTGTTATTAGGGAAAATTAAGACTTTAGGACTTAGGGTGAAAGCTTATTTGTAGCCCATTTTATGTAAAAGAGTTTATTTTCTAATAAAGTTTTCTTCAATAAAGTTGATCAGAATTGATGCCTCTTTGCATTCATGCATTTGCATTACATAACATCATATGCATTCAGAACCTATAGAGAGAGTCTAATTAGTTTAAATTATGTAGGGGAAAAAAAAAAGAAAAATCTGGAAGCTGAACACCCTTACGGTACATGAGCTAAATCAAGAAAAATGGACCAAAGAATGGAGCAATTCCAAAGGGATATACAAGACCAGATGCAAGAGCAGATGGCAAAGCTCCAACAAGAGATGAAGGACCAAATGTTGGAGGCGCAAAAGAACATGATGGCCCAAATGGCCCAGATGATGAATGGGGTAATAGATAAAGCAAAAGGCCCCATAGTCAATGCTGAAGACCATGAGGACTTTCCAAGGGGATTCACTCCACCACATGAACAAATGCAGCCTGAGGAACCTCTCCAAAGGCCATCTATCACCATTAGGCCCAAACAGGGACAAACGGATCTTAAACCACCCATGAACTTTCAAGTGGGCTCGGGATCTAACCCTGAGGATAACCCTGCCAACCCCGTTATTCCTGACTTAGATATGATAGGGGAGGAAAGAATCAGAATTGAATCTACAAAACAGTTGGAGAATCGTTATAAGTGGTTAGAGGAAAAATTTAAGGTTTTGGAGAATGCTGACCATTATCACGGTATTGATGCCAAAGATTTGAGTTTGGTCCCAGATCTGATACTTCCCCACAAGTTCAAGATGCCAGAATTTGAGAAGTATAATGGAACTACTTGCCCCGAAGCCCATATCACAATGTTCTGCAGACGTATGACGGGTTACGTAAACAATGATCAACTTCTGATTCATTGTTTCCAAGATAGTTTGACGGGAGCAGCGTCTAGGTGGTATAACCAACTCAGCCGCGCTAACATCAGCTCGTGGAGAGACTTGGCTCAAGCTTTCATGAGACAATACAGCCATGTTACAGATATGACGCCTAACCGAATCATGTTGCAAAACATGGAAAAAAGGTCAAACGAAAGTTTTAGACAATACGCGCAACGATGGAGGGAAATAGCCATGCAAGTTCAACCACCTCTCTTAGAGAAAGAAACTACGATGCTATTTATTAACACCCTAAAGGCACCATTCATTACCCATATGGTAGGGAGCACCACTAAGAGCTTCGCAAACATAGTTATGGCAGGGGAAATGATCGAAAATGCCATAAGGGGTGGTAAAATTGAAGCCGGAGAATCCGCTAGGAGGTCAGCTCCTAGGAAAAAGGAGAATGAGATAAATAATGCGAGTGCATCCAATAAAGGGTACTCAAGGGCGGTTACTATCAATCAGCCGAAGGTGCTTACTGCTGGACAACAGGGGTCGGCAAAACAAGAATCAGGTCCCAAACAAAATGTTGAAAAAATTCAATTTTCGCCCATCCCTATGACATATAAAGAGCTGTATGAAACGTTATTAGAGGAACACATAGTATCCCCGTACTATTTACAGCCAATGCAGCCTCCATATCCTAAATGGTATGACTCAAACGCCCAATGTGATTACCATGCGGGAGCAACAGGGCATTTTATAGAAAATTGTACTGCTTTCAAAAGGGTGGTTGAGAGGCTTCTTAAATTGGGGGTTGTCAAGCTTGAGGACATGCCCAATACGGTGAACCCATTACCCAATCATGGAAACAATGGGGTAAATGCAACTGGAGAGGATTATATCAGAAAAGCTAAGGGGCATATTTCGGATGTGAGGACTCCATTAAGAGCAGTTTGGAGGGAGATGACAAGATGGGGGCTAATCAAATCAAATCTTGAAGAGAGAACTAAAGAACCCAGAAGTTACTGTGAGTTCCACGAAGTGGATGGACATGAGATCCAGGATTGTGCTGAGTTTAAGATGTTGGTGCAAGGCTTTATGGATAATAAGGAGTTGGAGTTTTGTGAAGAAGGTTCAGAGGTAGGAGAAATACATGCGACCGAAGGAGAATTGACTAATCAGAAAATCAATTATCCAAGGATCATTATTTCTCGACCAAGGAATGTGGAAGGCTGAGTACAGGTTGCGCCTAAAGTGATAATCCAAAGACCTGTATCCTTTCCTTACAAGGATAACAAAGCTGTACCATGGAATTACAATTGTAGCATAACAACACCAAGAGTAGTGATTGCAGCCAGTACTTCCAAGAAGGAGGGATTCTATACGCAGAACGGGAAGCACTACGACTCAGTAAAGGCAAGCACTGAATCGGAGAAGCTAAAAGATGTGACTGTCGAACCCAAAAAAGAGCTTGATACTCTTGTCAATATACCTGTAAAGGAGGAAGAAGCTAAGGAATTTCTAAAATTCCTAAAGCACAGTGAATACAGTGTAGTAGAACAGTTGCGCAAACAACCAGCTCGTATTTCAGTGTTAGCCTTACTTTTAAGTTCGGATGTTCACCGCGAGGCTTTAATGAAAGTGCTAAACGAGACTTATGTTGCTAAGGACATATCTGTTAACAAGCTTGATCGATTAGTCAGTAATATAAGTGCTGATAACTTTATCTCCTTCAGTGATGATGAAATCCCACCTGGGGGCATGGGGACAACTAAAGCCTTACACATAACCACTCGTTGCAAAGGGTATACTTTACCAAGCGTGTTGATTGATAATGGATCAGCCTTGAATGTTCTACCATTGTCGACATTGAAAAGATTGCCAATAGATAGCTCTCACATGAAGACGTGCCAGAATATAGTGAGAGCATTTGATGGTACTGAACGAAGGGTGATGGGGAGAATTGACATACCTTTGCAGATTGGCCCAAACACATATGAGGTGGACTTTTTAGTGATGGATATAAAGCCTTCATACAATTGTTTGTTGGGAAGGCCCTGGATTCATTCAGCAGGGGCCGTACCCTCGTCTCTTCATCAAAAATTGAAGTTAGTAACAGATGGTCGATTGGTCACTATAAATGCGGAAGAAGATATTATAGCGACTGTTACTAATAATGCGCCATATGTGGAAACAAATGAAGAGGCCATTGAATGCTCTTTCCATTCTTTAGAGTTTGTCAATGCAACATTCATCTCGGAAGGAAGTAAAGTTCCAGTGCCTAGGATATCCAAGACCACAAGGATGGGTCTACAAATGATGATAGGGAAAGGAGCTTTGCCGGGGAAAGGATTGGGTCGATACCTCCAAGGAGAGATTCAAGTGCAGATGATGAAGGAAAAGAGAGATCGTTTTGGCTTGGGATTCAGGCCAGATATTAGACAAAGAAGGTTGGACATAGAGAAGAAGCAAGAGAGAAGAAGGGCACGCTTGAATGGAGAAGATATCCAGTGGGAACCAATTACATTTCCCCCCATATCCCAAACATTTGTATCTGGGGGAATAATTCATCCGGAAAGAGGGTTGATGGAAAGAGTTCATATTAATACCATACATGAAGAGGGAAGCAAACAAAGAAACATAATGAGCATTTGCCCTTATGAACCTGGAAGCGTTCTGGACAATTGGACTGCGGAGGAGCTCCCTGTAGTTTTTAGGAATTATACAGAGTAATATTCAGAACGCTTAGTTATTTTGTAGCCTAGAAATAATAAAAATCCCTTTGTGAAATAGGCTTATGTTCAGAACTTATTATTTCAATAAAATACATTTTAAATAATTAACTTGAGCAAATATTCTTTCATTTCATTCTTCTAATTACCTCTCAAATTATAAATTTCTTTCATTTCATGTAGATGTTTGTCCTCAAAATCATTTATTCCTTGTATATTCTTTCATACCGATTACAGGGCCCTAGATATCAATGACATGAGCAACGATAATATAGATCCAGAAGCTTATTTTGAGTGATACATGGGCTTAGGAGAATCTCAGGATTTTGAAGATAACCATGAATGTGGCTTATCTCCAGATTTGTTAAGGATGATAAAACAGGAAGAGAAGCAAATCTTGCCCCATGAAGAAGAAATAGAGAATATAACCTTGGAAGAAGGAAAGGTTGTGAAAATTGGGACGCACATAGCTAAAGAGACAAGACGAGATCTTATTGAGTTATTGCGAGAGTTCAAAGATGTCTTTGCGTGGTCATACCAATATATGCCCGGGTTAAGCACTGATTTGTGGTACATCGCCTTCCCATCAGAAAAGAATGCAAGCCAGTTCAACAAAAGCTACGAAGGATGAGGCCTGATATAGTATTGAAAATAAAAGAAGAGGTCCAGAAACAGTTTGATGCTGGTTTTTTGCAAGAGGTCAAATACTCAGAATGGGTTGCCAACATTGTTCCAGTTCCTAAGAAGGATGGAAAGGTCCGAATGTGCGTAGATTACAGGGATTTGAACAAAGCTAGCCCAAAAGATAATTTTTCTTTGCTGCATATTGACACGTTAGTGGATAATACAACAGGATTTTCTTTGTTTTCCTTCATGGATGGCTTTTCAGGATATAATCAGATCAAGATGCACCCCGAGGATATGGAGAAAACTACCTTCATAACACTGTGGGGCACCTTTTGCTACAAAGTTATGCCTTTCGGATTAAAGAATACTAGGGCAACATACCAAAGGGCCATGGTAACCTTGTTCCATGACATGATGCATAAGGAGATTGAAGTGTATGTGGACGACATAATTGCTAAATCTCGAACAGAAAAAGAGCACATGGAGGTCTTGAAAAAGTTATTTTTAAGATTGAGAAAATTCCAATTGAAACTCAATCCAGCGAAATGTACTTTCGGAGCTCGATCAGGAAAGTTATTGGGATTTGTTGTCAGTGAAAAAGGAATAGAAGTTGATTCAAGCAAGGTTAAAGCGATACAAGGATTACCTTCACCACGCACTCAGAAAGAAGTTCGAGGTTTTCTTGGAAGGTTGAATTACATTGCTCAGTTTATTTCGCAATTAACTGAGAAATGTGATCCCATATTTCGTCTTCTCAAAAAACACAATCCAGGTGTATGGGATGATGAGTGTCAGAAAGCTTTCGATAAAGTCAAAATGTATTTGTCGACTGCGCCAGTATTATCTCCACCTAATCCAGATAAGCCTTTGATTCTATATTTGTCGATATTCGACAACTCCATGGGATGTGTATTGGGACAACATGATGAAACAGGAAGAAAGGAAAAAGCGATATACTATCTTAGCAAAAAGTTTACTGATTGTGAAATGAGGTATTCGACAATCGAAAAGTTATGTTGCGCTTTGATTTGGACAACTCGGAGATTGAGACAATATATGCTATATCATACAACTTGGCTGATTTCCAAGCTTGATCCGTTAAAATACATGATGGAGTCTACTGCTTTGAACGGAAGAATGGCTAGGTGGCAGATTCTACTATCTGAATTCGATATAGTCTATGTGACCCAAAAGGCTGTCAAAGGAAGTGCAATAGCAGACTTTTTGGCTAGCAGAGCTTTAGAAGATTACGAACCTTTGAACTTTGATTTCCCAAATGAGGGACTGATGTATGTGGCAAATATAGAAGATTGTCGCTGGAAGTTGAATTTTGATGGAGCATCAAATGCTGTAGGAAATGGAATTGGGGCAGTTTTGGTATCCCTTGGTGGTGACTATTATCCACTCACATGCAGATTAGATTTTAACTGCACAAATAACATGGCAGAATATGAAGCATGTATTATGGGACTTCGAGCAGCCTTAGAACGTAAGATCAGAGTGCTAGATGTGTATGGAGATTCTGCCTTGGTAATTTACCAGCTCAAAGGAGAGTGGGAGACAAGAGATCCCAAATTAATTGATTATCGAAAACTGATTCTGGAATTGATTGAGGAATTTGATGACATTACCTTCAGTTATCTTCCACGCGATGAAAATCAGATGGCAGATGCATTGGCAACCTTGGCTTCTATGATTAAAGTAAATAGACCAGAAGAGATGAGGCCTATTCAGATGAGTATCGTCGAAGTTCCAGCCCATTGTTATGACATAGAGGAAGTAGAAAGAGATGACCATCCATGGTATCAGGATGTATTGTGATACATGAAAAATCGCGAATATCCAGAGAATGTCACCGAAAATGAGAAAATGACTTTAAGAAGAATGGTCCTTGGTTATGTCTTGGATGGAGATATTTTATACAAAAAGGGAAAAGATCAAGTGCTATTGAGATGTGTTGATGCTGTTGAAGCTAAACAAATTCTCGAAGAAGTTCATGAAGGTGTTTGTGGAACACATGCAAATGGATTCACGATGGCCAGACAGATCATGAGATTTGGATATTATTGGTCTACCATGGAAGGAGACTGTATCAATTATGCCAAGAGATGTCATAAATGCCAAATTTATGGAGACAAAATTCATGTGCCTCCGTCACCTTTGCATGTTATGACTTCCCCGTGGCCTTTTTCCATGTGGGGCATGGATGTTATTGGGCCAATCTCACCAAAAGCTTCGAATGGGCATCGTTTTATTTTCGTGGTAATTGACTACTTTACAAAATGGGTAGAGGCTGCTTCATATGCTAATGTCACTAAGTCAGCAGTTAGTAGATTCTTAAAGAAGGAGATTATTTGTCGATATGGAATGTCTGAGAGGATTATATCCGACAATGCGCTGAACCTGAACAACAGTTCGATAGCAGAAATTTGTAACCAATTTGGAATCAAACACCATAACTCGTCTCCGTATCGTCCGAAAATGAATGGGGCAGTGGAAGCAGCTAACAAAAACATCAAAAAGATAGTGGGAAAAATGACTGAGACTTACAAGGATTGGCATGAGAAATTACCGTTTGCACTTTATGCTTATCGGACGTCTGTCAGAACTTCTACTGGTGCAACACCATATTCGTTGGTTTATGGGATGGAGGCCGTTTTACCCATCGAAGTAGAAATTCCTTCTCTTCATGTACTGTCAAAGATAAAATTGGATGAAGCTGAATGGATTCAGGCTCGGTATGATCAATTGAACTTGATTGAAGAAAAGAGACTAAGGGCTATTCGTCATGGTCAGATGTACCAGAAACGAATGATGCGAGCCTATAATAAGAAAGTTCACCCAAGAGAGTTTCATGAGGGAGATCTTGTGCTGAAAAGGATTCTTCCAATACAAAAGGATTTCAGGGAAAAGTGGACGCCGAATTAGGAAGGACCATATGTGGTGGAAAAGGCTTTCTCTGGAGGAGCACTGATTCTGGCTGAAATGGATGGGAAAAGCTTACCCAATCCTGTGAACTCAGATTCAGTAAAAAAATACTTTACCTGAAAAAGAGAAGAAGCCAAAGTGAAAACTCGCAAAGGGCGCTTTGAGTTTTTAAAAAAAAAAAAGAGAGGCCAAGGCAAAAACCCGCAAAGGGCGCCTTGAGACCAAAGGGGTTTTGAGTTGAAAACCCGAAAAGGGCGACTCAAATTTTGAATGGACGGCAGCCATCTTGCTACACGCAAAATAACAATGAAAGGAAGAATGTCGCATATTGGGGCATCTGCGAAATACTTTGGATCTTCTAAACGCATGATGAACTCAAGACAATCTTCATAAAGTTTGCATATGGAAGCTCAATCGGCGATATCTAGGGCATCTAAATCTTTTGTATTATCTTGGGATTCTCTTTCGTCTTAAAGATATGTTCCAGTTAATTTTTCTTTGAACAAATCTTTCTTTCTAAACCATCCCATCTGTTGTTTATTATTCGTAAATGTGTTGCATTGAAATAATGATTGACGAGCTAATAATTTTACAAAAGGGAAGTTTTGCATATTACTTTGGAAATTTCTAAACAAGACAAGGAACTGAAACAGGACAATTGTTTAGAATTTTCATGTGCATATAGAAAGTATCTTTCCGAGAATATTTCTCTGAATTCTTTGTCCAATTGACAAGAGAACGTGATAACATCAGATCATAACACTTGGAGACGAGGCTATGAACTAAGAAAGCTTTGAATTGAGAAGAATGGATGGAATTTGAAATAGACCTGACACCCTATATGTGCAGATAGGTCGAATTTGAAAGAGTATTTGATTTTCATTGTGGTACAAACCTCATGTGTTCAAGATTCAAGCAGAGTTAATTCGAAAAATAAGCGTGGACCAGATTTAATAAGCAAAACATGATTGATGAGTGAAAAATGAGTGATAACACCTAAAGTAGGAATCATACTCATAACATTTTTCATTAGGTGCATTCGATTCATTCTGGTCATTCCATCTTAATCTTTTAAAAGGAATCATTTTCACGACATGTTGCATGCATGTCATAGAACCAAGTCTACAGGACATGTCTTTCAGTGGACGGTGCATCAGTCTGGTGATCCCTGAGTTTGCAAGGATCAGATTGAAGATAGCAGATTTGATCTTCCTGAAGTTGCAGGGAGCAGATCAAAGATATCAATCTGGTGATCCCTGAGGTTGCAGGGATCAGATTGAAGATAACAGATTTGATCTTCCTGAAGTTTCAGGGAGCAAATCGAAGATTCAATCTGGTGATCCCTGAGTTTGTAGGGATCGGATTGAAGATAGCAGATTTGATCTTCCTGAAGTTGCAGGGAGCAGATCGAAGACATCAGTCTGGTGATCCCTGAGTTTGTAGGGATCAGACTGGAGATAGCAGATTTGATCTTCCTGAAGTTGCAGGGAGCAGATCGAAGATATCAGTCTGGTGATCCCTGAGTTTGTAGGGATCAGATTGAAGATAGCGGATTTGATCTTCCTGAAGTTGCAGGGAGCAGATCGAAGATATCAGTCTGGTGATCCCTGAGTTTGTAGGGATCAGATTGAAGATAGCGGATTTGATCTTCCTGAAGTTGCAGAGAGCAGATCGAAGATATCAGTCTGGTGATCCCTGAGTTTGTAGGGATCAGATTGAAGACATCAGATCAAATGCATCAGTCTGGTGATCCCTGAGTTTGCAGGGATCAGATTGAAGATAGTAGATACTGCCTTCATGAAGTTGAAGCTATCAAACTTACTAAAATCAAGATGAAGTTCCAATACCGTGGAAGTTGCAGTGGAGTTGGAGTCATGTGAAAAAGACAAAGATCAAGAGGTTGAGGCTTAGCCAGAACCGGTCAAAATTGGTCTTTTTATAGTCTTTGCTCTATTCTCGTTACACAACAATGAGCAAAGAGGGGCAGCTGTAAGAGCCCAATTTTGACCGGGCTGGAATACAACCAAAAAAAAATATAATAATTAAAGTCCCTTTTCAGTCCATTTACAAGACCTATTACCAAATTAGCCCAATAAATAAAACCCAAAGCCAACTATAACAGACCACCCAAATTAACTACCCAAATACTTCAGGTCCAATCAAGCCCAAACTCGTATGGCCCAAATGGGCCCAAATCTTCAAGCCAGTTTCAGTAAGCCTAGGGTCTTCGGGAACCCTAGGCGCCGCAAGCAGGCAGTATCCCAAGCGTCGCGCCGTTTCCTCAGGAAACCGATCGTCACGTCGCAAGATCCGCCACAGTCCTCGTGCCGCATGCCTCAGCAAACATTCGCACCGTCATTAGCGCGCGGAGGTCTTGACGCCAGAATCCTCATCAACCTGCGAAAAAGGAAACGAACAACAGAAAAAGGAAAAAGCAAAAATGGCAAAGATTGTATTTCCTTTTTTTTTCATTTTGTTTTTTGGGTTATAAAAACCCTTGTAAAATCTGTAAAGAACAAACGGAAATTATCAAAAAATAGGGCCTTTTCAGATAACTAATATTCTCGCAAAGAAAACACAGAAAATAAGCAAGCAAATAAGGATACGAATACCCACACCAAAACAGAAAGCCCCAGATTCACACAAACACTCAACAAAGCAGTGATTCAATAGGTGATTTTTCGTTTCACATATTTTTCTTATTTATTTCATTATTTATTTTTTATATTTTCGCATATAACTATTGGCTAAAAGAGAAAAAGAGAAAGAATATACCTTCTCGAAAGTGTAGAACGGTCGATCCAAACCTCCGGCCATCGGTCGCGGAGGAGCATGGCGCGCGTAAGGAAGTGGCGCGAACATCCGGCGCCGGAGCCAGACGAGAAAACTAAGAGATTTCAGAGTTTTTTTTAAAATTTTTTTTTAAAAACAGATGTTGAAATGATTTTTTTTTTATTAAAACTGATTTTTATAATAAAATTGAAACGGCGCCATTTTAGAGGTCAAAGATCCGCGCGTCGACCCGACCCGGCCCTCAGGATCCGCGCGTTTTATGAAAATGGGATATTTACATTTCGATCCTTCCGCAATTTAATTAATTTTAATTCGGCCCAATTCGTATTTTTTTATTTTAAAATTAGCCATAAAATTTGTTTCGGTTCCAATTTAGTCGCTTGGTAAATTTTAATGGTAAAATCAGAACGACGCCGTTTTATAAAAAGGTTTAATTCCTACATTAGTCCCTGGTTTTAGCGCACGTTTTGGATTTAATTCTTTTAATCTATTTAATTACTGTTTAACCCTTGTTTCTTTATTTATTTTTTAATTTACTAAATTTATTTTATTTTATTTTATTTGTTTTATCATGTTTTATATTGTTTTCCTATATTTATTAATTTATCTTATATATATTTTATATGTATTATTTTATATATAAATAATATATATATTATTTTACTTAGTTTAAAATTTTTATATTATTTTATAATCTATACATTATTTATTATATTATGTTTTTATATATTATATAGTATTATATATATATATATATTGTATAATGTATATTATAATATCTAACATATTTTATTATTTATGTTATGTAATGTTTTTCTAATATACTTCATACTATTTATTAATTATTTTTATCATTTATATACTCATATATTATATTATTAAATTATATTTATTATAGGTACCTTTTATTTTAAATTTGTGTTATTTTATATAAGAAGTATTATTATTATTTTTTAAATGTCTAATATATTATTCTCTCATTTATTGCTATTACATGTTTATTTATTTATTTGCTTTAGATTGTTCATTATTGTTAAATATGATTCATTATATTTGTGTTATTATTTTATCAATTCATTGTTAGTACGATTTATAGAATACACTATCACTTATATTTTTTTACTTATAATTTGTTTCAATATATGTTGTGATATCCAATCTAAATCATAGCTTTCATAAAAACATTTTAAATCGATACGTTCTATTTAAGTGGTTTATAAAATATAGTGATATGTGACATTTAAGGGATCTCGAGAAGAATTTTGCCTTAACTTATTGGGTTTGATTTTTCTCGTGAAACTTTAAGTATCACATGTTTACCCTTTTTAAGAAATTTGATATTTATCAACTTCAAAATAAAAAACCTATTCTTGGGAATTCAAAGTGTTTTGCCTTAACTTATTAGGTTCGACATTTTGTGCCTCGAGGTAGGAATTTCCTCAAACGAAGACAAGTTTAATTTTAAAGTAATGACATACTATACCTTAACTTATTGGGTAAAGTATTTTATTTCTTTGAAATAGATAAGTCTAGATTTTCTTTCTACTAAAAGGATCATATTTCATAATATTCTTTATTTTCGATATATGGACATGACTTTATCAATTCGGTACCAATTATTGGGCGGTATGAGGGTGCTAACCCTTCCTCATACGTAACCGACTCCCGAACTCATTTTCTTGTTTTTGTGGACCCCAAAAAAAATGTTTTGAAATAAAATGTTTTATAAGGTGATCCAATCACACTTAAATAAAAAAGATTGGTGGCGACTCCCATTTTTGTTTTCAAAGTCGATCCCCATTTTTCAAAATGCGATTTTTAAAATGGTTTCGACATACATCATAAAATATGCTCCATTCTTATGAAATATTGAAAAAATTCGGATACCAAAGCCAGAAATAAAATGTCAAGAAAATTCGGATAGCAAAGTTCTAGGTAAAGATTCAGGGTTAATCTAAACAAAAATAAGTATGTGCAACAAGATTTAACATGTAATTTTTAACATGTAATTTTTTTTAAAGAAAAATTGTCAATTCATTCTTTACTCATTTGGTACGAGCATTGTTACTAATGCACGAGAACATGAGTTCAAGTGCGTTAAAGTGTATTATCTTCTTATTTATGATTTGAGGAAAGACAATGAGTAGTTTTGTAAAAAAAAATAGCAGATATAATTAAAATCTATAATAAAATTGTTTAAAAATAAAAATAAAAATAAAAATTTATCAAAAATTATGATAAAAGAATATATATATATAAAATAGAATAATTATATATGATTTCAAAAGCTTGCCTAAATTATTAACATAAGTAATAAGACAATTTTAAAAATATAATGTTCTGTATAATACAACTATTGAAATAAAATTATTATACTTTTCTTTCTCAGCCAACAAAAGATTATATTAAAAATATATATATATATATATATATAAAAGTAACCACTCAAACAGTGGGATTAGTACTATAACAACTGTTGAAACTATTTTTTTGATTTAAAAAGAAAATGGAGTCGCCACCGATTCTTTATTCGATGTATGATCGGATCACCTTGAGATGAATTATTTTAATAAAATATTTAATTTATTAAAACAATAATTTTGGTTTACGAAATCCAAGAAAACAGGTTCGGGAGTCGGTTACGTACGAGGAAGGATTAGCACCCTCGCAACGCTCAAAATTGGCACCCAATTGATTAATTAATGTCCTTGTGTCGAAAATTTAAAAAGATTTTAAAATTATGATCTTCTTTGTCCCTTTTGGAGATACTCAAATTTGGATAATGAGATTCTTTTGTTCCGAAGAAATAAAGTATCACATCCAGCACGTTAGGATACGATAATTTAAGTCCTCGAATTCAAGATCATCCAAAAATTCTCAAAACTTATGCGTTAAAATTTTGAAAGGGTATTTAGTTATTTGGAAAAATGAAAAATCGAAACCCAGCACGTTAGGGTACGATTTTTCGGATTTCCAAACATGAAATATTGCCTTATCTTTTAAAAGGAAAACACAGACAAAATTACGAAAGGATACTTAGTTATTTGGTCAAATGGAAAATCGAAACCCAGCACGTTAGGGCACGATTTCTCAAATTTCCAATCACTAAGTATTGCCTTATTTTGAGAATTTTTAAAATTTACAATCATAAAACCAAATCTCAAAGTGCATTAATCAATTCGGGATAAAACAAAACATCTATTATAGGAGTTGAAAACCTTGGAACTTAAACGACAAAGCAATATCAAGAAAAAAAACACACACATAGCCTTAAGTGTAAACTAATAAGCGAACTCAACATTATGCAAATGAATAAGGATAATATAAACAAAAAAATATAAATACACAATAGCAATTATTTTATGGCATATTCTATTTCAAAAGGCACATTCCAACAACCGAAGACATAAAATAAAAGATACAGTAATCTTACAAAATTTACAAGGCAAATTAATACAAAATAAATTTTGAATGCTAACAAATGGATTTAAAATAAAGAAAGTGGAGTTTGAAATTTACAATCCATGAAATTATTTAAAATAGGATAATTGGTAAATAAATTTATGAAATATGTATTAAAATATTTGAAATAAATTATACAAAATAAATAAAAATATAATATATGACTTTAAATATATAAAAACATATATAAGTAATAGTATATAAAAATATTTGAGATAAATTAATATATACAATAAAATATAATCTTTCAAAGTGGTAAATTATATATATACTAAATTTAAAATAGAAATATATATATATAAAAAAGTAATTTTAAAAGAAACTAAATATATATATAGATAGGTTTAAAAGGAAATATATATATATATATATATAAAATAATGTAAAAATCAATAATATGTAAAAAAAATAGTCTTATCATTATATATGTATGTATGTACAAAATAATAACATATAATTGTATTTAAAATAAATATTATACAAATTATTAAAACAAAGAGACATATAAAAGAATGTTTTGAAATCAAATATTTATACAATAAAATAAAAATATACAAATGAAAGTTTTAAAACAAATTAAAACATTGTAAAATCAATAAAATGGTTCAAAATAATTTATTAAAACAGCTTCTAAAAATAAATAATGAATAAATTTTATAGACTAAAAAATACTTAATTGAAATAAGCATAAAAGTAACAGGCTATATTATAAAAAATTTAAACAGAGTTAAGGACTGAATTAAAATGCGCATAAATGATCAAGGACTGAACCAGTAAATATTTCCAAAGCCCAAAAAGCAGCGTGCAAGTTGGACCAAATTAAAATGACGCACAAATTACAGAGATCGATTAAAAATAATGAAAATATAGGGTAAAATACCCAAAATACCGAAAAATAATTTAATTACGAAAAAGGGTCAGTTTCAAAAATATTTACGGAAAAAGGCCGTTTCCCCCCAAAACGCGTCCACGTCAGTGCGTTTTGGGGGGAAACGACAGCAAAGCGCGCCCAGGGGGGCGCGCTTTGTCGCTTGAATCACCCAGAAACGCTACCGACGTGACGCGCGTTTTTGCCCCCTGTCCAATTATAGTATGATATTCTAAGGTTTTTGGGATAGGCTAAAAATATATTTAGGGTTTTGGGCAAAATATATTAGCCAAAAAATTAATTGAATTTTGTGACAGTTGTATCTGGCAAAATAATTTTGAGAAGACGTTTCTGAACAAACAGTGGCCAAAAACGCTTCAAGAAGGATGCACTGTCAGCAGGAGTACGAAAAGAGCTCCCACGTGGACGCTCTTTTGCTACAGTAGTCTCCGGCAAAATTAATTTAAGAAGACGTTTCTGAACAAACAGTGGCAAAAACGCTTCCAGCAAGGTGCACTGTCAGCAGGAGTAGTGAAAAGAGCTCCCACGTAGACGCTCTTTTGCTACAGTAGTCTCGGGAAAAATTATTTTGAGACGACGTTTCTGAACAAACAGTGGCAAAAACGCTTCCAAAGAGGGGTACATCGTCAGGAGGCATCGAAAAGAGCTCCCACGTGGACGCTCTTTTTACTCTGATAGTCTTCGTAAAATTAGACTATAAATCAGCCAAATTTCATTCTCAGGTTGCATAAGGGAAACTGAGGCAAAAGAAAAAAAACTGAAAATGAGTGAACGTATTAATGCTATTATTTACTACGATGGTGAGGTTTGTGACACCGAAAATGGTGTTATTTTCTTATCGGAGAACACAGCGTGACTGAGTTTTAATCGAAACGTCGATTTGGTAGAACTTCGCAAAAGAATTAGGCGTAAAATATTCGAAACAACACCAATGAAAGTTCAGTCTATTAAGTATAGATTTTGCGCTTCGGTTGATCCGGTGAGATATGACTCATTCGACATCAAAGGTCCTCGGAGCTTTGAGGCAATGGTGGAGACTCATCTTGCCAGTGGATCACCCTATCTCAAGGTATATGTACAATTTTCATCTCCAAGTGATCTTTCTGCGACCTCAACATCTACTACTGTTCGAGGGGAATACACGACCCCAAGTCGACACTCTGTTAGTGGGAGGCAAAACACGAAAGTGCCCGTGTTCGGTGGTAGTATGGAAAATAACCCCTACACGACACTCGGTTGGTAGATGGGACATGCATATCCGTCCTTCGACATTCGATGATAGAAATACGTATTGGGGGACGTCATCAACTTCTAGTGGTTGGCAATCCACATATGATTGGGAACGTTACGAAAGATGTTTAAGGAGGGATAATGTACTCCCCATGACATCCACCGGCGAGGGGCTCTCGTTTGTTGCAGGTTATGAAGGGTCGGAAGATGAATCCGATGTGGATCCACCTCGGGAGCCTAGGCCCGATGGTGCAGAAGTTGGATTATTTTCTAAACCAGAGCCTATTCCAATTGTACCTGAAGATGTTTAGATGAAGAAGAAGAAGATCCGCTATTTAGGGCGTATTCGCCTCCAGCTCACATGCAGAATGTCGATCTATCTCAAGATGATGCATTGGACACCGGACGCGTGACCGTACAACTTCTTCATTGGATTCGGACCAATTAGAAGTTGGTAACCAGTTTTCCAACAAGAATACTTTTCTTGCTGCATTGAAACAATACAGCATCAGGAACGGGGTTAACTACAACATGGTTAAATCCAAGCTCGATAAGTACGAGGTGAAGTGTGCAGTGCAAGACGGTACATGTTCATGAAAAATCATGGCGTAGTTGAGGAAAAGGACAGGCTTGTGGGAGATCGAAAAGTACAAAGGTCCACATACATGTCTTGCCGGTACAGTACCACTATGTGTTTAATGTTTTTGAATAATACTAATATTATGTAATGTTGCATTATTTAACGTACTTCGTTGACAGTTGTTACACAAGATCATCCGAAGATGGATTTAGACATGTTGGCTGACTTAATAATCCCGACGGCGGTGAAGGCCGATCCCAAGACTACGATCTTGCGTTTACTTAATCGCAATATTCGTAGCCAATTGGGGTACATGCCCTCTTACAGAAACGCTTGGATAGCCAAGCGGAAGGCGTTAGAAAAGTTGCATGGTTGGTGGGACGCTTCAAATAATGAAGCGTGGCAGTGGTGTCAGGTGCTGGAGAGATATGTCTCAGGTAGCATAACAGACCTTGAAACAGAACCGGCGTACTACAACGATTGTTTGCTCCGTGGATGCGCAGTGTTCAAGCGTTTGTTCTGGACATTTATGCAATGTCGAGATGCCTTTATATACTGCAAGCCATTGGTACAAATTGACGGTACCTTTATGTATGGTAGATATACGCATCGACTATTGCTAGCTGTGGCACAAGATGGTTGTAGGAGAATCCTTCTGATTGCATTTGCAATAACACCAGGGGAGTCAACTGATGACTGAGACTTCTTCCTATCTAGGTTAAGGAGGCATGTCTACCCCCAACCTGATATATGCGTTATATCGGATCGGGGCCCTGGAATACTAGCCACAATAGAATGCCAAGGATGCATGTGACATCGCACACACCATCGATATTGCCTAAGGCATGTTGCATCCAACTACTATGGGCAACATCGATCTAAAATTCAGCGACGGCAAGTGACCAATATGAGTATGAAATATCTATTAATATAATTTCGTTTGTAATATTCAATTTATTCTCAATTGAAGAGTGGTATGTAATATTCGAATTAGTGTTGATGCCGGTCAGAATCAGTGCCACACAGGGGTGATCAGCGGTTATGCCCTGGATTCCTCCTTCTTCTAGCTTTCGGCGGGGTCGTGAAACCTCGAGCGGGGATTCGGGTTCCTCCGGCAGTGGGTCTAGTTGTGGGTGTTGCAAGGATGACCCACCTTGATAAAATAACGACCCTGGAGGTGTTTGCATAAACCACGGTGGGGGTGTCTGAATCCCGTATGGCGAAGGAGGCTGATAAAAGGAAGTGCTCCCCGACGGTACATCCTGTGATCCCTCACGCGATGACGGCCTCAAGATCGGCTAGCTAGTTGAAGTAGCTGGGAACGGACTCGAACCCGGCCATGCATTCCAACCTGGGGTGGGACCGGGAAAAGGAAACATATACGGGTTAGGATACATATAAGGGGTAGGGTACGCACCTAGCATAAAGGGTAAAGGTTGTGATGTCGGTGTCGCTTTATTGAACCGATGGACCCTGTGATCGTGTGTGGCGCGTTGTTTGGGCCCCCAGAATCGTGTGTCGGCGCTGTTGATGGCTCCGTCTCATCACCCCTTCTCCTTAGATTTAAAGGGCCCCGACGTTCCTTCGCTCACGGTTGCCGCCGCCTCTCTTCTTCCGACAACAGATACGGCTTACCATGGATCCAAAACCATGGCATGTATTCTGGCACGCACACTAACTCAGGAACGATGATCGGTTCCTGGATAGGTAAATAGTCATACTGGTTCTCCCACGTCTCGATATGTGCTAACCAAAATCTTGGCCAATCCGTGTCCAGCTGCCGTAAGTCCACTTTGTGCTCATCATCGAGCACCTCAGGTGGCACGGGAATCGGTTGCTGGAATCCAAATTGTCGCAGAACCCGATCTGACTGGTGCATCTCCACGATTGCATAAGTGATCAATGGGACCTTCACGTGACAACTGCTTGGATTTTGGAAGAACTCCTTTGAATTATCGCCGAATTTCCGGATCCTCATACGGTGTCCATTGAAACTATATTAACATTACCAAAATATTAGTTATATACATAATAGTAGACACTAAATATGAAATACTAAATTATAAATACAAAATTCGAAACTTACTTGTGATTCCGACCGTTGGTCCAATAGAAGCCGTATATCTTCAAGCGAGGTAGGTATTCCAACATGACTCGCCGAATGGTTCCACCTAATTAAATAAATTTTTAGCATACAATTATACTATAAATCTATGAAATAATTAAAATATAACATTAAATTTACCTCGTTATCAGTGGGAATGAATATGGGTGGTCGAGTCGAGGACGTAAAAATGGAAATCGATACCATGCCCATGACTGCAGTAGTGATAGGCAACCTCCGATTTTTGCTTTACTCGGCCGCATCGCCCCTCACATCTCCCGATACAACCTCGATAGCACGGCTGACCCTCAACTCAATTCACCGGCTGCTCTGAAATCAACAAGTTTTAGCAGCCATCTCAGGTGTACGAGGTTTCTAGAAAGGTGCGGCATCAGATAGCCTCCAATTATCTGAAGAATGTATGCCCGAGCATACCGTATTCTTCCTATTTTGGTCGAACCCTCTTGCGACTCCGGGAATGTGTCTCGTTACCAGGCCATATCGATCCGAGCTCCTTGAACTTTATCTGGAATGGCACCCAGAAGCTCGTAGCATATGGCTCCCCAATCACCAGAAGTTGCAGACCCGATGACTACCGACCCGTCCACCGACAATCCTAACTGCAACTGCACATCTTCCAGAGTGATGGTACACTCTCAGCATGAAAGATGAAAAGTGTACGTCTCGGGTCTCCACCTCTCTATCAACGCACTGATCAAAGGCGGCTCCAACTTGAACCCCCGGCCTATCGTGGCCACGTGCCAAAAACCCGCTTCCCGCAGGTAATTCTCGATCAACGGCAATGGGAGACCATGCATGTTGCAAATATAACATTCCAACACCCGATCTACAGACTATTTAAAAAATTATAAAATAAAAATTAATTAAAATTGCATAGACCTAAAAAGTATTAAACAATTATTGAAAAATTAAAATTAAAAACTTACCATTTTCAATTGCTTGACGGAGATGTGCTTGCTGTCTAGACGAAGTAATTCCCCGGCCATTTGTAATACGATCAAAAATTTTAAAAGTTTCAAAAAAATATATTAAAAAATTAAAAAGGGCTTTTTTGTAAATATTAAAGGACTATTTCGAAATTTTAGAGGAAGTTTGAAGGACTTAAAGAGAATTTTGAGAGAATTTTGAGAGGAATTTGAGAAAAGAATGAGTAAGGATTAAAGTGCGAAAAATAAAAGGGTTGGGGGTTTATTATAGTTTTTTTTACAGTTGGGCCCCCAACGGTCAAAAAAATTGGCCATTTTTTCTGACCGTTGTAGGCTAAAGCGCGTTCCCAGGGGCACGCTTTGCTGCCATTTCACCCCAAAACGCGCTAACGTGGACGCGTTTTGTGGTGAAACGACCCTTTTCTGTAAATAGTTTTCAAACTGGCCCTTTTCCGTAACTAAATTATTTTTTAGGTATTTTTGGGTATTTTACCTGAAAATATATAATGGATCTAATCAGATAGCGGCACGAAAAAAGAGGGAATAATCGTGAAATATCCCTTCAACGCAAAAACGCGCGGATTCTGAGGATAATCAGGTCGGGTGAATCGGGTCGTGGCCTATACGGCACCGTTTTAGAGCCATGAAACAGACTCTAAACGGTGTCGTTTCAAGTACTTCAATAAACACAAAAGAATAATCCTAATCACTATCCCTCTTATTTTAAAACAGAAAACAAAACTCAAACATTTTCCTAATCCTCTCCTAATCAGTCGACTCTAAAAAGACTTTTCGATCGGATGCCCTCCATCACCATGAACGGTGACTGGCAAAGCCCGAATATATCCTTTGGAGTCTCGAGGGCTATCAACCATGGCCTCAAAATTCCTCTCACTTCGATTGTGACAAAGAAGACGGACTTCGACTCCAGGTAAATCTTTTTCTTTTACTTTGTTTTCACATGCAAAGAAAAAAAAATGAAGCAAAAAGCCAACAGAATAGAATCTGAAAATTTTTAGAAATTAAAATTGAAAAACACCTTTTCAATGCTGATTCCTTTTGTATTCAGTGTGCGTTCGTACATAAAAAATGGGGATCCCCCTTTTACAGATTTTTTGTTTACTTTATATAGCCAAAAATAAAGAAAAATAAAAAAAAAAGATACAAAATAGCTGTATTTCGGTTATTCTCTCTGTCCATTCCCATATACTGTTGTTACTTGTTTCTTTTTGCAAGCGAAAATCGTTGTACGAAGGCCGTTCGTGGGGAAACTGCAGACATGACGAAGGCGCTAAGAGCTGCGGCGTTGGGAGATTTCAGAAACCCTTAGGGTTTCTGAACCTTCAACCAATTTTGGGCCACTCGGGCCTTTTATTTTCTAGGCTAAATTTGGGTTGTAATGTAATGGGCTGTTAAAATGGCCATTTATTGGACTTTTATAATAATAAATTTTTTGAGTTTTTTAATATTTTCTGTTTGCTTTTTTTGTTTTATGGGCCCGGGCAAATTGGGCCATTTACAACAACAATTCACCAAAAATCACCAAAACAACAAAAAGAGACATTACAAAAACCAACAAGAAAATACAAACAACCACCCAAGTATGAAGGCAAAAAAATTTTGGGTCCGATTTAAATTGTATATTTTATGATAGTAAAAATATAATCATTTTAATAGTCTATTTTTTATAATTTTTAAACTATTAAATTAAATTTTATCATTTTTGAGAGGATCAAAGTATAATTTTATCATTACTAATTTAAAATTTATAAAATTTAAAAAATCCTGAATGAAAAAATTTTCATTTTAGGGGAGCTAGGCCCTGCCAACCCCCTGACTTGGCCATTGCAACCACCAGGAAACACCAAGCAAAAAGTCCACTATGCCCAAAAAAATTATTATAAGTCCACTAAGCTACCCATTGTACACCTCCCTGTTTGAGTAACGGTTACGAGAATGACCCACCTCGTTAGAACAACGACACTAGGGTGTTTGCGACACTATCGATGGATGACTGTATGGTGTCGCATGGGCCGATTGTGGATAAAACGTGAGAATTGTCAACAATACCGGATTCATCGGTGTTGCTAGTGCCATCGACGTGTATTTTCACTCAATTAAACCATTCAAATAACTTAAAATAATTAATTTAACTTATAACCCTTAATAATGAGAAATTTACAAAATTAACCCCAATATTTACCTTTTATGCAATTTAGTCCTAAATTCCAAAATTTACAATTTAATCACAATTAACTAAAATTCATGTTAATTGAATTTCCTATAACTTCTAAACAACCCATATTTTCCATCAATTCACAATGCTTACATTAAATTTTTACTATTTTCACAAATAAACCCTTAAACATTAAAATCACTCAAAATTACTTAACAAAACTTGTTTATTTAACAACCAAATTTAATACTCAATCATCCAAAATTCACAACACAACAATTACATCCATAACATAATTCTAAACATTTAATAAATTTACAAATTGACCCCAAACTAGTTAAATTAAGTTAATACGAGCTCAAAAGATAAAAGTCACTAAAGCGGCTCTTGAAAACATACCATGCATGAAATTTAAGCTTTGGCTGAAAGCTTCCTTCACCAACAATGGTGTTTTGGCTAACACAACAATGGGTTTTCGGCTAACACCTCTCCGAATGAAAGAGATGATACCTTTTTCTTTACTTAATTTCAAGTTTAATTTACCATTTTACCCTTTAATATTAAACCAAATTTCATCAAATGCCAAGCCATGATCATCACTATTCTTAAAATAGGTAAAATTACTACTTAAGGCCCTTATTTCATGCTTTTATATCCATTTAATTTAGTTAAGGCCATAGCTAAGTTTTACATATATTACAATTTAGTTCTTTTTCCTTAATTAACTATTTAAACGTTAAAATTTCTTAACCAAATTTTAATATAACTCTAATAACATTCCATACATATTTATAACATATTTACGGGCTCGTTTTATAGAAATGAGGTCTCAATACCTCATTTTCTAAAACCACTTAACCTTAAAGATTTACCACTTGAACCTAATTATTCTTTCAATTGACAAAAATCATTAAATCAAATTTCAATGTCATTCTACAGCTTATTTGCTAAATTTCAAAGTTAACTAAAAAGAGTGTAAAATTATAAAAATGAAGTGGAATTAAACTTAAAATTCTAGATTTTAAAATCTAACATTAAGAACTTATAAATTCTAAAATGTAGAAAAATGAAATTTTAAAACCTAAATTGAAAGACTTTTTAATCCAAATTGTAGACTAAAATCAAATTAAATCTATTAAAAACCTAACATCTAAAATGCTAGAAAAAAACAATTGAGAAAGTATGTCGGTTTTTTTTTTAAAATTTATCAATCTACACTATTTTTGGAGAGAAAAAAAGAAAATGCGTCCTTTTTAGGAGAGAGAATAATAATGTGCCCTGTAGGTCGCGTTCTCCTTTCAACTGTAACTAATAGGGGTCCAACAACCATAATTTTTCCTTTATAAACCCCTCCGAACTTTATTTTTTTTCAACTCAATACTCAATCCTCAATACTCAATCCTCAATTTTCATTTCTCAATTCTGAAAAAAAAACTATGTGAAAATGGTCATTTTGGTATGATTATTTTGAATGGTGAAATGGGTTGATGATGGTTGACATTAGGTAGCTTTTACACCTATGATTTGTGATTGAGATGTGGCATTATAGCTTGTGCTTAATTGATTTTGTTTTGATATGAAATGAGGCACCTAAATATCATATTGGTTAGAAGATTTAGGTTGATTGAATTGGTATGTTTATAAATGTTTGAATTGTGTTTATGTCCATTGAATGTATGTACAAATGGAGGAGCTTGTTAGGCAAGGTTTGCCTTTGGAATGGCTTGTTTTAGGGGCTAATTATGGAGCACACGACCTGGGACATGGACTGTCACACGACCGTGTGTCACACACTGTTTGTTTACACGATCATGTGTCCTATTGTTTTTAGGTATAGGTTTTACACAGTCTAGCACACGGCCTGTGACACGGCCGTGTGTTTTAAAAATGTTTATTACACGAATTGAGACACGGCTGTGTGAACTAATTCGAATATACACACGGGCTGGGACACGGCCGCTTGTCTAGACTTTGAATGTCCACATAGTCTGAGCTATGACACACGGACTCTCCATACAACCATGTGTCCCCTATTTTTAGAATCTTCAACTTTTTCTTAACTTTTCCGTTTTGTTTCGAATTGACCCCAGAATGTTTCCAATCTATTTATAGGGCCACGAAACACGATTTAAGGCTCATATGCATATATTTAATTATGAATGGAATGTAATTTGATTATTTATATTTATGATCAATTATAGTTTGTAAATAATATTAATTTTTGAAATGTTATCGTAATACTCTGTGACTCCAAACCGGTGACAGAGACGGGTTAGAGGTGTTACATAGGTGTTGTAGGCTTAACCTTTTCTACACGTAACTATACTCTCAAATTCATATTTGATTTTGAGATCATGCCTTGGTTTTAAAATTTTCCCTTAGATTTCTGTTAAGATTAACCTTAGAATTTTGGGTGATAGGTGACTAACCGACCAAGTCTGAATTGATTATTAACAACTTCACTTTTTAATTTTTCGTCTCTATCAGGTTAGGTTCATCTCTAGCATGTTATGACAACTTAGCGATTCCACTGTAGACTCTAGTTTTGAGAGCCGATCTACTTTAGAGCTTAGCTTTAAGGTTTTTTGTTATAAGTTGTATATGTGACTTTATTGATTAATTGATGTGAATTTTTTTTTTCTGTTACTTGTGATTACATTTGTTGTAAATTGTCATTCACTTTACACATGAATTTGATTCTATTCGTTGATCTGTTCTATTAGGAAGAGTGGTCTCGGGCTTTCATGTGGTCATTTCCATAGCATAAATTGTTTTTTTAAATCGATAGTAAATTTATCATTTATTTATTTACTTGTTGAAGAGTTTATATGTCCATGTTTATAATTCATTAAAAGTAAAAAATATATAATGTATATATAATGTTCAATGGTTCAAATTTCTTTTATAAAATCAATATTAAAAAATTTATAATGCAATGTTGTTTAAATCATATTGAACTATACGGTTGAACTAGAAATCATTCGAGATATTGATCTAGAAAGGTAAAAAATTAGGTGATCTGCAAACTAGGCTAAAAATAGTTGAATTGATTGAATCGTATTTTATAATTATTAATATTTTTATTTTTATGATTTATTAATAATTTACTTTATTTGAATCGAACAGACTAACAATCGACAGCATGATTAATTCGACCACTAATCCAATTCCAAAAACATTAATATAATATTTAACTTGAATTGTAAGCTTTTTGAATTATGTATTAAGATGTTCAAATTTAATTTGCTGCAATTTAATTTGGATTCTTCAACTAAAGATAACCAATCTGATTTAAGCTAAACCCAAGTAGTTTACAACTATAGTATTTAATATTACTAGCTTCTAATGTCCCAGGTATTGGGTATGATTTTGCGCATTTAATATTCAATTAATTTTTTAAATATTTTATTTTTAATTACATTCATTAACATAAAATAAAATTTTTTATTTTAATTATTAGATATAATTAAAATATATTAACTTATTATAAAGTATATATATATTTTTTAAATTATTATTTTGTTAATTTACACAATTATATATATATGCTGGAAGTAATGGATGCTCAGTTATCTGTCAATATGCAGCCTTGATTGGATTTGTGTTTTTGTATGTTTCAAATAGTTTTTGTTGGCTTTTCTCTGTTTGCTGTTATTTTCTTATGGAATTGGATGTTTAATGCTGACTTGTCCCATCCAATTCCCTTATATTTTAATGTTATTGCAAGAGAAGAGACTAAGCTAGTTTGTTTATTTGTGGGGAAATCTGAATAAGAATATGAGCAATCTGAGGGATTCCGATAGGAGTTGAAATTGAAGGTTCGAGAGATGTTGAAAAATGGCGATGAGGATATGTTGGATTCTGTTAATATCCCTTGCTTTCCTGAGTTATTCTCACTCAATAAAGGCTTACTATTACTACGATGAGTTAATCACCTCTTCTTCTTCCATCTTCAGTGTTGGGGATTGACCTTCCAAAGAGAATAAAAAAAATTACAAAATAAAAATCACAAGTAAAAATAATTTTATAAGTTTAATTTCTTAATTTATTCCGCTATTTTTATTTATTTGTTTGCTTAATCAGTCGATGCCAACATTCTAAGATATCATAAGAAGAACAAAAGGAGATGAACAAAAGAAGAACATTGAGTGAAACAAGTATGAGTTCTTGGGCAACCACAAGACTCTACAAGTGTGAAAAATAGAGAAGCTAAAGGCTATCAATCAAGAGAAATTGTTTCAGGAGTGTTGGAAACTAGAAAGATGAATTTAACGGAAAAGTTACACTATCGGTTGTAACTGTCCTAGACAATGAACAACTAGGATTGGTCTCCCATGAATGGATTGTGTCATCTATTTCAGATTCTTCATCACCATGGTCTTCAATAACATTTCCACCTGAAGCTTTAATCAACTCCAGCTCCATTGCTACTTGTTTCATGGTGGGTCTTTTCTTTCCATTAAGATTCAAGCATCTTTTTGCTAGCAGAGCCACAACCATAATCTCCTGTTCTGGACCATCCTTTACTACCACTGGATCGAGAATGTTAAATAAGGAATTGTCCTGCATTGAATGCAAAAAATAAGATACCAAGCTTCTCACTGGCTCTGATTGGTCTGCGGAGATGGGTTTTTGTCCTGTTAAAAGCTCAATAAGAACAACTCCAAAGCTATAAACATCACTCTTCTCAGTAAATTGATTTGTTCGAAAATATTCGGGATCCATGTATCCAAAAGTTCCTTGCACCCGAGTGGTTAGATGTGTTTGTTCAAGTGCAACTGATCTAGAAGTTCCAAAATCTGATACTTTTGCCGTATATTTATCATCCAAAAGTATGTTACTGGATTTGATGTCTCGATGATAAATAGGTGCAGAAGCAGCTGAATGCAAATAGAACAAGGCATTGGCAATTTCGATCGCAATTCGTAAACGCATTTCCCATGTCAATGGTAATTCTTCATTTTGGTTATGAATGAGATCGTATAATGTACCATTTGGGATGAACTCATACACCATTATAGGAACTTCAGCCTCTAAACAACACCCTAAAAGCTTGACCACGTTCCTGTGATTAATTTGAGATAAAATTATCACCTCGTTAATGAACTGTTCAACCTTCTTTTCATCAAATTTCTTTCCTTCCACCATTTTGGATTTCTTAATAGCCACAATGCTTCCATCAATTAGCATTCCTTTATAAACAGTCCCTTGACCTCCTTGACCAAGGATTCGGTTTTCATTATAATGATCCGTCGCCTTTTCCATCTCTTTTGAAGTAAACAACTTAATTTTTTCAACATTACCTTCATTGCTAGACAAATGTTGTTGCAGTAACAAACCTCCGTTCCTTTTGAAGTATTTCTGCTTCAGCATGATTTTTTGTTTTCTTTTGAGGACTTTGTACACACTCCATGTTACAAGTAGTAGAAATAGTGTCCCAATACTAGTGCTGCAACCTATATAGGTATAAGAAACATAGTTAAGGTAAATCTGAAAAATAAAATCAACAATGAGAGAACCTTATCGCACCATCCATTGTATTGATATTCAACTCTTACAAATTTAATGATAAATAATTGTTACTGCCTCAAGTAAATATAACACGGCTTGAATTGACATAATCCAATAACTATAATGATTTCACTTTAAAAACAAAAAGTCACGTACCTATAATAATGCTTGTTAAGTTATGAGTATTTTGAGTTTGTTTTTTGCGCTCACAACGAAATCCCGTACTATTATATTCATAATGATTAGGAGGGCAGGACTTTGACGAGCAATAGTTGCTAGGGGTATGCAAACAAAGCATGCGACAATACTGATAATCCCCACAACTTCCATCTGTCATTTAAGAATTGAATAAAAAAAATTATATTCATATTATTCGGTTAAAGTACCTTAGGGGTCTTTATACTATACAGATCGGATCAAATTAGCCATTCTATTATTGAATAGATCAATTTAGTATTTACACTATTAAAAAGAATCAAATAAGTTTAAATTATAAAAGGGTTAATATTTATTGTATAAAAAATATCTTGAATTTTTTTTCAAAATCTATTCTATTTTAAACAAAATATTTCATTTATAGAACCATAAAAACTTTAAAAATAATTAACTTTATTAAAAATATATGTTAATTATATTTCAATTTGGTCTTCTTTAATTCAATTTGGTCTTCTTTAATTCTTTTTAATAGTACAAGAATTAGATTAATTCATTTAATAGTAGAGGAATTAATTTAGTCAAATTCCTATAATAGAGGGACTCTTAGATGCTTCATCCATATAATTAATACATGCGGTATATACATTTCTGGCACTATAGATGTTTAAGAATTTTTTATCAATAAAAATATGCATAATTATCTGCAAAAGTATATAATTTTTTAGAGATTCACTTCGATCGGTGTAAAATTAAATACATCGGTATAAAATTAAAGATATTTTACTCCCTTTCTTATCTCTTTGTACTGTTAATATTTTGACAATCCAACCGTTGAATTTAATATTTTATTCATATAAATCATTCATGTCAAATTTAATATAAATTAAAAATTTCCAGCTTTTTGTTTATGTAAAAAATATTTAACCGTTGAATATATATATTAATATATTGAGTATTGTAGATCAATATGATAGAAATATCAAATCGGTTTAAAAATTTACATGCATGACAAATACAAATATAACCATAAATTCAACAGTTGAATTATTAAAATATTAATCGTATAGAGGAATACAAAAGGATGTAAAACAACTTTCATTTTATACCGTGTAAGTGGATTACTCCCCATAATTCTTTTATACATTTATTTATATATATATATATATATATATATATATATATATATCGAAATTTTACATACTTTATTAAATATGATTTTGTATCTTGAATCTTCAACTAATTAGTATATTTTAGTCATAATATACCTCAACCAATAATAACTATACTATGATATACTAACTATGTGAGTGAAAAAAAACTTATGTAACAATTTACTTTAAAAAATATTGATATATATTGATATATATATATATATATAAAGAGTCGATTGAAATAGTAAAGTTAAGTAATAGCTACTAAGGTGTTTTTTATTCAAATTTTATTATATGATTTTACATAAAATATAAAATAATAAAAATAATCTCATAATAATATTTGTTCTTTTATAAAAGTAATAGATTTTCACAATTTTTCAACAGAGTTGAGACTAGGTTGATGAGTGACACCAACTCAAATAACTCTTTAAAAAATAATATTAATTTAAGGTACACCCATAATAGGATTGGAAAAATTTATTAAAAGCTTATATAAGAATTAAATGAATCACTTGTTGAAATGATAAGTCTTAAATCTTAAAAATTTTCGTGAAAAGTTCAAATCTCACAATCTTAAATTTATTATCGATCTTATATAAAAATTTAAAAAGATGTGAATACCCTTAAAATAATGTAATTTAATTTGTTAAATAAAAAAGATAATATAGATATAAGAAAAAAAAGTTCCTTAAAAAAACATTAATTCGTACCTCTGCATAACGTCGAAGAAATGCGAGTATCCCTATCACACACACATAGATGATTAGAGCTCAACCTCGACCAGCAATATTCACCATCAGATGTACAAGAAGTTTCCAAACTATCGTTCAAATGGCACTCTCCAAATATTGGTGTGCCCCATTGCAGTTGTACTGGGACGTGCGTCCTACTACTTACCTCAAAATCTTCTAAATCATAGTCATCAGAAATCAAGGAAGCAAATCCGCATGATCTTTTCCTCCTATAATCACTAGAATCAACCCTGCTACTCATGTTTAAGTAGAATGAACCAAGACCATGAGGAAAATAAGTAAGACATCTAGCAATAGAGGAAGTCTTGTTATTAATCCTACAACTTGGTTGCAAACATCCGCCTATAAAATTATCTGTTTCGTTGTCAAAAATAGTAACCAAACTACCGCAACCTGAAGACCAAAAACTGTTGTCGGAATCTGAGTAGGAAAAGCGGGTGCCAGTTAGCTTGAGACTCATCCCATTGTGATGGTTTTTTCGACAGTTGAAGTAAGTTATTGGATGGTTGACCTTGACAGTGCCGTCCAAAAAATCAAACTCCAGTATTTGTAGATTTGTGTCATTTATGTTTAAGAAAGGAACTTCTCCCCCATTAGCAGTTTTGTTGCAAATTACTTCAAACCAATCGCCAGTTTCATAATTTTGGTCCTTCCTTCTAAAGGGGTAGTGAAAAGTAACATTTCCGCAGGACCATACATTGTAGGTGTTGATAGGTCCTAGTCCTGGGTTTCCGCATCCTACGAATTTAGCAAAAATTGAGTAAATAGTAAAATCTACTAAATATATGTACATCCAATTAAGGGTGAGTAAAGCTCAATTAGATTTGAAAATATCGAAAAAAATTAAATTTTGAGTCAATCAAAATGAGTTATTCGAATTATTCGAGTCAACTTGAATAAGTAATTTGAGTTTCAAGTTCAAATCGAGTTGAATTTTACAATTAGAATAATTCGAATAGCATATTGGTGTTTATATCCTTTAGGTCATTGTTAAGTTTGAAAATGTGCAAATTGATCTTTTTCAACAAAAATTTTTAAAAAATTCAAAATAATTTTTAAATTTCAAAATATTTATAAAAATTCCAAAATTTATATTTTTTAAAAATTTATAAGAAATTCTAAAAATATATAAAGAAAGTTCAAAAATTAAAAATTTTCTAGAATAATAATTTTGGGACCTAAATAAGTTAATTAATGATTTAAGTTTATCATACTAAAGTATTTTTTATTTTGCTTTGAAAAAGTTTTCAATATATATGGTTTCAAATTTATGTGCTTTAATAAGGAATTAGTTATAATGTAATAATATTTTAATTTGATATGTTTAATTTTTTAATTTACATCGAAAAATTTCACTCGATTTAATTAGACTCAAATTTCATTTCACCCGACTCAATTTAAATTGAGTTAAAATAATGAAATAGAACTTGTCAACTTATTATATATATATATATATAATATGAAGCCAGCGGTGTCCTTGATCTCCCTAATTAAGTGAACAAATTAGTAAACTACAGCTTTCTGCCACTTTCAAAAGAAATAATAATTTAACATAAACACTTTAACCCTTGAATAAATGTAAAAATTACATTTTTAACTCCTCTAAGAAATAATAATTTAATTTAATTTAATCTAATTTAAGGATTAATTCAAGTTTTTGGAGTACAAAACTTTTAGGTATAAATTTTTGAAAGCCAAAAATATTAATATACAAAATGAATGATCCTAAAAACTTTTTTTAGAACTTATATGATTCCGAAGACTGTTTTTAAACAATTAGCAAAATCTATATATTAACAGAATTAAAAGAAGAAGAATAAAAGCCAATCAATTGAAGTGACAGCGCATGACTGACCTCCGTCACCGCAATAGGTGGAATTCCAGTTGAGCACGGCGGGAACATGCGTAGTTCCAGTATTGATGCCAGTGGGTAATGGGTAAGCACTACGGAAAGAGTACCCGCTAAAGATGAAAGCAGATGCGCATCTTTTGCTGTCAGGATACATGGCGCTCATGTTTACGGTATAGGAAGTGAGATTTCCAGTAATTTGAGTAAAGCAGCCAGATTCAGAAGCACCATCGTTACACCTTGGTTGAATGCAGCCGCCAAGTGAAACAGCTTCGTTACTTAAAATAGTAGCCAAATTTCCGCAACCTACTGACCCGAAATAATTCCTCTTACTGGAGAAGAAAAATGGAGTGCCTAAGAGATTGACCCTCCCACTAACCTGGTTTATACGACCACAATTAATGTAAGTAACTGGATTGTTGATGAGAATGGCGTTGGAATATAAGGCTTTTCCAAGTACCTCCAGATCGATGCCATTTACGTTTATGAAAGGCTTCTTCCCATTTTGGGTTTGGTTGCAAGTTACTCTAAACCAAGAAAAAGTATAGCAGCTGCTATGGATTCCAAAAGGGGATGGAATTGTAATATTTCCACATACTTCTTTACCACAGGCAGGTTCTTGAGATTCTGCTGTTTGTAATATTGGGCACAACAGGAAGAGGAGTAGGAGGATGAAGTAAAGCGCTAAGTGAAAACCCATTTGCGTTGTTATTTTGTTTGAGGGAAATAATGAAGATTTAAAGAAACAAAGGGTGTTTGAGTGAGAAGCAAACGAAAAGTATTTGCTCACACTTTCCTCGAAGTTCCAGTATAAGTGCATTTGATTTGAGAATAATTCATTAATGTGTAAAGATTGTTGGGTCCAATTTTCCAGCAACAGGTAAGACGTCTCCATTCAAAGCGTAGAGTACGTATAAAGAGCTAAGAGACAAATAAAAGGGAGAGTCGAGCCTTGACCCCTAATTTGTTTTATATTCCTTCAAATATTTTTACAATAGCATTAAGAAATAAGGATAATTTATGTTCCTCCCTTCAAAACTTTTAAATATTTCAAATCATATTGTAAAATAGAAAGCTTGAAATTATAGATTAAATAAAATTATTTTTAAAATTTTATTACTTAATATTAATTTAATTATATCAACAAGTGGATGAAAGAAGTGATAAAAAAACTTAATTGAAATTGTACAACGGATGAAGATATCTGTGATTATAATCAATTTTAATTAATTTATACTTTATTTTTTCATCAATCAAATAGGTATATAGATATATTTATATTAATTATGTTGGATATTTGAGTGGAGGTGATAGAATTGAAGACTTATATGGAAATAAACAGTAGACTTCGAGGCGCGGATAACGCTTTCCACATAAAATTATTTGTCCCCACACAAAGTTGCTAAAGGGCTAAGAAAAAGGTCCTCCCGGGATACAACGAAGTTTTAAATTTCCTTTTATTTGCAAAATCGAGGAATTCCCTAACTTTTACTCTAGTTTCCAGAAATATAATTTATTGTAATTGTGATTTGTGAGCACCATAAACCCTCTATCTATATGCACTCAAAGTATACTAATTTGTTTTCTTTTGAGAACTTTGTACACACTCCATGTTGCGAGTAGTAGAAATAGTGTCTCAATACTAGTGCTAAATACCTTAACCATTAAATCAACACATGAAATTTGAATACGATATTTTGAAGTAAACGCTAACTCTTTAGAAAATAAATTTTCCAAAATTTCCTAGTCATAATCTTTTGTGGAATGGAAAAGTATATCCACAAAATGATCTAAATCAACATCTTTAAATTGTTATACCAAATTAATGAGGGAATCGTCTTTGTCTTAAATTAAACCTCTGAAATTAGCATAATTTCATAAACTTTCTTTGCAATTGTTTGGAAATAAAAACAACCAATTTATTGGCTCATCTTATATTCCGCGAGAAAGTAAAATAGCAGCCAACATGCACGCATTTGTTTTGTGGAAATTAAATTAAAACCAAGGAGCTATCATTATCAAGAAATATGAACCATAAGAAGATTCATTCCTTTTATTATATATTATTCATACTAACAACATAGAAATTTCCATGAAAAAGTCATTACTGCAAAACAGACTTTTAGCGGCGTTTTTAGTGGCGTTTTAAAGAAAAAACGCCGCCAAAAAATGAGCAATAACGGCGTTTATTTAAAAAACGCCGCTAAAAAGTATATAGGCGTTTTAAGATAAAATGCCGCTAAAAGTCTAAGCATTAGCGGCGCTTTTGGAAAAACGCCGCTAAAAGTCTGAGCATTAGCGGCGCTTCTAGAAAAACGCCGCTAAAAGTCTGAGCATTAGCGGTGCTTCTGAAAAAACGCCGCAAATAATTTTAAAGTTTTTTTGGATATATATGACTGATTGTTTTTAAATTTATATATTAAATAATTTCTTATATAATTGTAAAAGAGATAACATTAATTTTAATACATTAAAATTATGATTCTAGTTTAAATTATTTAAGAGAAAAATATTTGTTAAAAATGAAAAAAAAATATTAAATAATTTCTTATATAATCGTAAAAGAGGTAGTATTAATTTTAAAATATTAAATTAATTCTCATTATTGTTTAGGGTTTATGGTTTAGCATATATAGTTTAGGGTGTAAGGTTTAGGAGTTACTATTTTAATGTTTAGGGATTAGGGTGTAAGGTTTAGGAGTTACTATTTTAATGTTTAGGGATTATGGTTTATGATTTGCGGTTTAAGGTTTAAGGGGGATGTGTTAGGGTTTCATGGGTTAAAAGTTAGGGTTAATGGGTTTAAAGGTAAATGGTTAAGGGTTTGGGGTTAATAGGGTAAGGGTCAAGGGTTAGGGTTTTATAGTTTATGATTTAGGGTTTATGGGATAGATGATGGGGGTTATGAGTTTAGATTAAATTAGTGCCTTTTAATTTATATATTAAATAATTTCTTATATAATTGTAAAAGATTTAGTGCTTAGAGTTTATGGTTTAGGATTATGGCTTGAGTTTATAACAACCACACATGAACAATGGGTTAAATCCCAAAAGCATACATGAAACAATGGTTTAGTGTGCAATTGCATACATGAACTTTAATTTGATCTAGATCTTGTAAAATATTAACACAATTATTGATATAATTAACATCATTTTTATTTATATATTGCATACATAAAAAATTATATTTATTCAATATAAAAATATATTGATGTATTTATATTTTAAAATAATGTGTATTATTAAATCAAAATTAAAGTTTCAACTATACATTTAAACCACAATTAGAATTTCACATCTAAAATTACACATTAAACCAAAATTCATATATAATTCTGAGATGTATCTATATCAAAATTTAGGTGTATAAAAATTAAATGCCATTTATATAAAAATCTAAACAACTAATGCAGACCATACTTAAAAGAATTCCTAATTAAATTTTTAAAATTTAATAATAAAAAATTAAAAACTAAAAAACTAAAAAACTTAACATTTTTTTATTTAATATTTAGTTAAAAAGTTCAATACTCAAAATATAATAAAAATTAAAATTAAAAAAAATAATCTCAACACACAAATTTTGAAAGAAAAAACATAAAAAAATATAAGTTAAAAATAGAAAAAAATTAAAATTATATAATAGTGGCGTTTTTAATAAAAATTGCCGCAAAAATAGAGTTATAATGGCGTTTCTAATAAAAACGCCGTAAAAAATAAGTTATAACGGTGTTTTTTAATAAAAAGCCACAAAATTTCTATGCTAAAAACGATACTAGGGATATCGTTTCCCCAAAACCTAAATTTCTAAGTCCCAAAATTTCCCTCCCAAAATCCCCAAACCAAAATCCCCAAATCGGTTTCCCCCCACCGATCTTCGTGTAACACCCCAAACTCGCCTATGCGTTAAGACCAGACTTGGCATGCCACACAATTCGAACTTACGTCCAGTCATCAATGCTTTTAATGAAAACAATTTTTCAAAACGATTTTGAAGACGGAGTTTATCAAAAATTGAGTTTTATTTGAAAACCATGATTTCAAAACATGAGAGTTTACAATTTGATTTTCAGAGAAATAATTGGTTAAAAACTTAAATAATTGGTGGAAATAAATTTATAAAAGAGTTTTCACGGAAATTTTACGAGTAAGTGATATTTAAGAAAAACCCCTTTTTATACGTAAGTTTAAGAAAACATTAATAAGAATTAAACAGTCCCATTTAAGTAACTAAAACATATTAAAATCCATCCACGAATAAAAATCCATAATAATAATATCAGATGCCTTATTACATCGCAATTGAAATAGTACTTAGATAAAAATACTTAAAAGAAGTTCAAAGTTTTTATAACTCATCATTCGTAGTATGGCCTCCACATGAAGTCATCCCCGGCCCGAGCCTCCATCAATTACCTAGGAAGGTTAAGAAAAATAGGGTGAGTTACTAAGAACTCAGTGTGTAACCCACTTACCGTGATCATTGGGCCAAAACCATTTAAGCATTTAATTGGGCTTGAGCCCATTTACAAATGTACAATATATATAAATCAAATATAAAAATAATGCATATGATATGCAATTCCCAACTAAGCCTAATTTCCATCCGCTACACACCACCCGTACCAACCAACACACCTGTGGGGATCAAGTCAACCCACCCCGCCAACACACCAATAGCAGGCATTAAGCCAATTATAATATTTGTGGCAGAGCCACCGAACTAGATTGTGACAGAGTCACCGAACTAGATTTTGGCAACAGGCCTTTCTTCTCTTCATCAATTATCCCAACCCATGCAGTCATGTATATATATAATGCTTAACAATATATTCATAAGGTAAATTTCAACAAAAAGCCCATATTACAAGTTATCAATTTGGCCCATTAGTCAAAATAGCAATTTGGCCCATTTAATGATCTAGCAAATTTTGGCCCATATAACAAATACCAAGCGGCCCATATAGCAACATATCACATTTGGCCCATAAAGGGTATTTTCGTAATTCGATCCATAGGGGCATTTCATAATTCAGCCCATTAGGGGCATTTTCGTAATTCGGCCCGTAAGGGCGTTTTCATAATTCGGTAATCATACTCATTAAGGGTAATTCGGTAATCTCGCAACCCAAGGGTATTTCATAAATTTTACCCACCAAGGGTAATTCGTTTGGGCATAAAAATTGAAACTGTCCATCTGCGTTATGCTAACTAAATTGACTATAACTCAAATTAGGAAACTCTAAATTTAGATCCATAAATTTTCCCTGAAACTAGACTCATATAACTTTTTAATATAATTTTTCCAAAATTTTTGGCTTAGCCAATTAGTACAGTTTATTCTTCAAAGTATCCCTTGTTTCACTATTTGACAGTTCTGCCCTCTCTTCACAAAATCTCAGATATCTTATTGTACAGAACTCAAATACTGGTTTTGTTTGATCTGAATAAAAATAGCCTCACTACGGAGTCTAATAATATAAACCGTGTCCCGTAATTATTTTTCTACAATTTAAAATGATTTTTCCAATTCAAAACAGGGGATCACGTATTCATTCTGAAACAGTCTTACAAAAATTTAAAAATCTCAAAATATACTAATCGTTTGCTTTCTCTGTTTCTTTTATAAGAAAATAGACTCAGTAAGCTTTAATCTGATATCTTATTCACTTTGTAATTCCTTCTGTTCTATTTTGCATGATTTTTCAAATACACATCACTGTTTCTGACCGAAACTGTTCTATTACAAAACATGATTATCACTACCATCATACGTACGTCCGAGTGATCACGGATGCCGGTTACCGGTTTTCTTCGATATTTCTACCAAATCATAGAATATTTCATGTGAACTTTTAGAGAGATGTGAGATTTACTCACCATTTCAAACATATTCGGAAGGGTACGGGATTACACACCTGATTTCGATTTCCTAATGAACCACTCGTCGTTGACCACTATGTTCGAAGGTTGAATTTATCGAGTGATTTGTCCCTTATTAATATTGGATCCGAATTTCTCTGTTCGACTTAAGGCTAGAATGATGTTCGGCCTCCCACTGTATCACTACAAAGAAGAAAAAGATCTTGTTGAGAGAGAATAAGGTGATGGTCTCGGTCAAATGACCATCCCAAACCAAAACATAGATTCGGCATTAAGAGAAAGAAAATAAAATATTGAGAAGAATACTTACCGATTGATCAAGAGGTGGATGTTAATATGGATGAGAAGAAGAAATAGAGAAAATATGAAAGTTCGGTTATGGAGGAAAATATATGCTGATATTCGGCTATGGGGAATAATCAAACAAGAATATGTGATTTAATGATGGTGTTGGTTTAGAGAAGAGAAAAGATTAGAGGAATGGTTAAAAGAAAGGATGGGAGGTTGGATGGATGATAGGTTGTTCGGCTATCCAAGAAAGATGAATAAGGGATGAAGGTTTTGACCAAACAAAAGAGAAGAAAGATTGAAAAAATGCACAATTGTGCTAGGAGGTTTCGGCAATGGAAATAGCAAATTGGGAGAAAAAGACACAAGATTTGCAAATAGGAAATTTGGCAAAACCATCCACATCCATTCCCCTAAAAGTCAAAATTTGCCATAATTGTAACACCCCCTAACCCTAAACCGTCGCCGGAACAGGGTTACAAGGTATTACTGGACATATCAAACAATTTACTAATTATTCACAAATAAAATAGCATTCATAGTATAATTTAATAATTAAATACCTATATTGGACTTTCAATGCCTAAGCATATATTAAAAGTAGAAAGGAACTTGTTCAATCATTCTAGAAAATTCTTCGTAAATTTTTCTTTTATTTATAAAAATTTGGTGAAGATTTCGCTTATTTTCACCTAAATCCCCCTGCAAATTCAGACCAAAACAACCAATACTAATTTATCATTTTATAACTTTATATCATTTTCCTCATCCAAAATATTATAATCATTTAAATACAACTAAAGCATTTAACTTAAGTATATATATATATATATATATGTTCATAATTCATATAACTATCTAGTACATGCCACTTAACAAAAGGAAGAATTTCATCACCAAAATCCTCTTGTTGAGTCGATCTTTGGACCGGTCAGAAACTCTACTAACCTGCGCACGGAAAACAAACCGCATCTGTTGAGTATTGGAATTACTCAGTGGTATTATCATAATTCAATTTATAACAATGATCAAATATCGTAAACATACTTAGATAAATAACACATTATACATATAATTATACTAAGTTGTTATATTTCCAATGTAACAATTTTAATATTTGAATTAATATCTCATCCATAGAATTCCAATTCTTCATGAACCTCTCGGTTCATCTCTCAATCACATATATATTTTCGTATCACAATATCTCTTTCATTCAGAGGTTCAAATAATCAAATTCATATAATTTTCTTATTTCACATAGTTACCCCTATTAACATGACTCGGACTTTAGCGGATACTCGGATCCAACCAAACACACCATATGCGGCACTCAAAGTGCCTAATCGGATAGTTGAAGCAATATAGTGACACCCGGTGTCTCATCGGCCTAGCCGAAGTAAAGTGGTACCCGAAGACCGTATTGAATCTATCCGAAATAAATAATATGACACCCGAGTGTCTCATCGACTCAAGGTCGAAGAATCCTGAACACTTCCAATCCTATGGCATGCCAATTATATCCGACTCAGCCCGACTAGTTAATAGGGTATTTAAATCACATATTCATATCACTTTCAATTTAATTTCGCAAATTAATTCAATGTACCTTTCATATTAATATTTTTAATTCAATACTAACACATATTCATCAATTAAGTCCAGGTCATTCAATTCAAGCATCAAGACTTACCTAAATTTCATTTTTCATACACATACATTGAAATTAAACATGCAATTATAAATAACTTGAATTATGATAATACAAACCGATATTTTCTCGAGCTACTCCTCGATCACTTTTTCCTTCCCCTTCGTATTAGACGTCTCGATTTCCTTGTTTGCTACAATAATAATAACAATTTACATTATTAATTATAGCATTAAATTACAATAAATAATTGAATTTTATTCAATTCCTACCCTTATTCTTCATTCCACATTCTTTGTACACATTTCTATTATTTACTTATAAGTTCTTTCTAGGCTGTCTACCTGAGTCATTGTCACTAAATCATCTATATGTTGAGTTACAGAATTCCAAATTAAGATCCGTAAATTTTATATGAAACTAGACTCACATATCTTCTTGCCATAAAATTTTCAGAATTTTTGATTTAGCCAATTAGTACAGTTTATTTTTTAAATTCACCCCTGTTCTGCTGTCTGGCAGTTCCGACCCTTCTTCACTAAAAATTAATTGTCTTTTTATACAGAATTAAAATGATGTTATAGTTTATTTATTCTAAAACTAGACTCATTAAGGAATCTAACCATATAAATTATGTTCTCAAATTATTTTTATACAATTTTCGATGATTTTTCCAAGTCAGAACAGGGGATCTCGAAATCACTCTAAACCAGTCTTACCAAAATCTAAATATCTCACAATACAGAATTTGTTTTCTTTCTCTGTTTCTTTCATATGAAAATAGACTCAATAAGCTTTAATTTCATGTCTCACTCAACTTCTAATTCCATTTTTACTATTTTTGGTGATTTTTCAAAGTTACCTTACTGCTACTGTCCCAAAACTGTTTTCTTATAACTCATTTTACAATTTAATCCTAATTAAGTTTACTTATTTTCTTAACTTAATTCATACTTTGTTTCTTCTTAAATTCTTTCCATATTCAACTTGATTATCTAATATTCATAATAAAACCCTAATTTATAATTTCTTCCAAATTAATCCCTATAGTAGAAAACTTATAGCTTACTTTACAATTTAATCCTCTTACTAATTCTAACTTCAAATTCTTTCAATTAAACCACTAATTCATCATTTTGTTCATCATATGCTATATTCAAAAACTCTAAAACTTCAAAAACTTCAACTTAAATTCATCAAAACTTTGTTCTAAATCTTATAAAGTATCAAAATTAAAAGAAAAGGACTAAATCAACTTACCTTTTAAAGCTTAAAACCTTGAATCTTTAGTTTTTCCTTTTTCCTTTCTTTTTCTTCTTTCTTTCCTGCTTCGTATGCTCTCTGTTTCTTTTCTTTTTCTTTTATTCTATTACTTTATTATATAATATAATATTATATTAACATAATTATCTAATAATAATAATAATATATTTTAACACATAAAAATCTCAGATTTTTATGCTTATGCCGCCTCAAATATACTAAATGGTCTATTTTCCATTTTAGTCCTTTTTATTTTCTTTTAATCTACAATTCAACTTTTACCCTTTATTCACTTTAGTCCTTTTTCCTAATTTCTCTCAATTAAGCTAAATTCACTAAATAAAAATCTAATTAAACACACTATTAGACTCATAATTACTCCTAATAATTATTTACTAACTTGATTTACTAAGACGGAGGCCCGATAACACACTTTTCCGGTGCCCACGGATTTTGGGTCGTTACAATAATTATGTTTTCCCCATTTTCTTCTCCATCATTCCTTTGCCATAATTGTGTTTTCCCCCTTTTCTTCTCCATCCTTCATTTGCCATAATTGTGTTTTTCCCAATTTTCTTCTCCATCATTCATTTGCCATAATTGTGTTTTCTTATTACAACACCCAAATAATTTTTTTTTGGATGTTACAATTCTACCCCCTTAAAGAAAATTTCGTCCTTTACCTAGCTAAAAGAGGTGAGGATATTGTTACCGAATTACATCCTCAGGCTCCCACGTAGCTTCCTCTGCTCCGTGATTACGCCACAGAACCTTAACCAACGGCACAGTCTTTTTTCTTATCACCTTAACATCACGGTCTAAGATTTTCACTGGTTCCTCCTCGAAAGACAAGTCTGGCCTTAATTCTACTTCTTCCACCGGTACAATATGCGACGGATCCGATCTATAATGCCTCGGCATAGAAACATGGAAGACACTATGAATCTGACTCAACTCCGGAGGTAATTCAAGCTGATAGGCCACTGGTCCTACACGCTTCAACACACGGTACGGTCCAATGAACCTAGGGCTCAACTTGCCCTTCCTTCCAAATCTGAAAATCTTCTTCCAAGGTGAGACTTTCAGAAAGACCTGATCTCCCACCGCAAACTCAATATCCTTACGCTTCAGATCCGTATACGACTTTTGTCGATCCGAAGCTTCCTTTAACCGCGCTCGAATCACCTTCACCTTTTCTTCTGTATTAGATATCAACTCAGGACCCAACAACTGTCTTTCCCCCAATTCAGTCCAACAAGTAGGGGCACGACACCTACGACCATATAAAGCTTCATAAGGCGCCATTTGGATACTGGATTGGTAACTGTTATTATACGCGAACTCTGCCAACGGTAGGAAATCCTCCCAACTACCTCTGAAGTCGATTACACAACCACGTAACATGTCTTCCAAAATCTGAATTACTCTTTCTGACTGACCATCTGACTGAGGATGAAAAACCGTACTAAAGTTTAACTTTGTTCCCAAAGCCTCATGTAAAACTTTCCAAAACCGTGATGTAAACCTGGGATCCCTGTCCGATATGATAGACACTGGTACCCCATGCAACCTCACGATCTCAGATACATACAGCTTAGCCAACTTCTGCAGCGAGTAATCCGTACGAACTGGTAGAAAATGAGCAGTCTTCGTTAATCGATCAACTACCATCCAAACAGAATCTTTCTTAGTAGGTGTTAAGGGTAACCCACTAACAAAATCCATCGTTATCCGTTCCCATTTCCATAGAGGAATCTTTACCGGTTGCAATAAACCCAATGGTAATTGATGTTCCGCCTTTACTTGTTGACACGTCAAGCACTTACCCACGAGATCAGTAACCTCCTGCTTTAACATTGGCCACCAATACTGCTCATGAAGATCCCGATACATCTTATTTCCTCCGGGGTGCATAGCATAAGGGCTACTATGCGCCTTTCGAAGAATCATTTGTCTCAAATCCGAATCCATGGCATACAAACTCTTCCATGAAAACATAACACGCCATCCTTGTTCAATCCAAAGTCCCCTATAAAACCACTTCCAACTTGCCGCATTAAAGGACCCAACTTTTCATCCGATAATTGCTTTTTCTTGATCTGTTCTAACCACAATGGTTTCACCTGAAGTTCTGCTAGCAGACTGCCATCCTTATACAAACTGAGGTGAGCAAACATTGCTCTTAACTCCGACACTACCTTACGACTCAACGCGTCTGCCACCACGTTAGCCTTTCCAGGATGGTACTCGATTGAGAAGTCATAATCCATTAACAACTCCACCCATCCCTGTTGTCTCAAGTTCAACTCTTTTTAGGTAAGGAGGTACTTAAGACTCTTATGGTCCGTATAAATATCGACTTCTCACCGTAGAGATAGTGCCTCCAAATCTTTAAAGCAAACACCACCGCAGCGAACTCCAAGTCATGAGTAGAATAGTTGACTTCATGCGGCCTCAACTGACGAGAAGCATACGCCACCACTTTCCCACTTTGCATCAACACACATCCTAAACCCGTATGTGACGCATCACAGTGAACGGTAAACTCTTTTCCAGCCTCAGGTTGAATCAATACTGGCGCTTCCGTCAAAATCTTCTTTAGTTTCTCGAAACTTTCTTGTTGTTTATCGGTCCACACATACGGTACTCCCTTTCGCAACAACTTAGTTAGGGGTGTAGCAATCAACGAAAACCCCTCAACAAAGCGTCTATAGTAACCAGCCAATCCTAAGAAACTCCAAATCTCAGCCATTGACTTCGGTGGTTTCCAATCCAACACAGCCTCTACCTTCTGAGGATCAACTCTTATTCCTTCGGCTGACACCACATGCCCCAAGAAAGTCACTTCCTTCAACCAAAATTTGCACTTACTGAATTTGGCATAAAGTTGCTTATCTCGCAAAATTTGCAACACAATGCACAATGTGAGTCATGCTCTTCCTCATTCCTCGAATATACCAAGATATCATCTATGAACACTACTACGAACCGGTCTAGATAGGGTTGAAAGACTCGGTTCATCATGTCCATAAATGCAGCTGGTGCATTGGTCAAACCAAACGGCATAACCAAGAACTCATAATGTCCATAACGAGTTCGGAATGCCGTCTTATGAATGTCTGCCTCTTTCACCTTAAGTTGATGATAACCCGATCTCAAATCAATCTTGAAGAAAACTGAAGCTCCTCTCAATTGATCAAATAGGTCATCAACTCTCGGCAATAGATACCTATTCTTGATCGTCAATTTATTCAATTGCCTATAATCAATGCACATACGCATCGACCCATCCTTCTTCTTGACGAACAAAACTGGTGCTCCCCACGGAGACACACTCAGTCGAATAAATCCTCGATATAACAATTCTTGAATTTGAGCTTTAAGCTTCGCTAACTCCTTCAGCGCCATTCTGTAAGGAGCAATAGACACCGGAGCCGTTCCGGGCAAAAGCTCAATGCTAAATTCTACTTCCTGATCTGGAGGTAGACCCGGAAGTTCTTTGGGAAAGACATCTGGAAATTCCTTCACCGTTCTCACATCTTCCACCGATAATTCCTTAGCATCCAATGCACTAATGAAGGCTAGGAATGCTCCATACCCTTTCCGCACCAACTTTTCTGCCTTCAAAACAGATACCACATTTGCCAAAAAGTTCATTCGCTCGCCTATCATTACTACCGTCTTATCATCCACAGTCCTTATTGACATCTGCTTTTTAGCATAATCCAACTGTGCCCGATGCTTCACCAACCAATCCGTGCCCAAAATAAGATCGAACTCAACGAAAGGCAATTCCATCAAATCCGCTAAGAATATTTCTCTTTGGATTTCTAAGGGTACGTCTCTGAACAATTTATTTACAATTACAGTCTGTCCTAAAGGACTAATTACCGTCATCTCTCTATCGGTAATCTCAGATCTAATATTCAAGTTTCCAGATATGGCACTAGCAATGTACGAGTGGGTAGACCCGATATCTATCAAAGCAGTAACAGGTACATCAAAGATGAAGAACGTACCAGTTATCACATCAGGTGCATCGCCATCTTCCCGACGCCTGACCGCATAGACCAACCCCAGCTGTCTTGCCTCCGCGTTACCTCTAAAGCCATTACCTCGACCCAGTGCACCTTGACTATGTCCAACACCATTACCACCACGACTTGGTCCATGGCCTCTCGGTGGCTGCTGAGTACCTCTAGGTGACTGAGCATCAGGGTTACAAGTTTCTGGACTCATATCAGTCCGTCGAGGGAAGTTCTTATACTGGTGATCTTTGGAACCACATTTATAGCAAGCACTAATTTTCCTCCAGCATTCCCCGGGGTGTCGCTTCCCACAGTCAACACAGTCTCGACTCTGATTGGTAGTCACGGGTGCTCTAGCTTGGATTGGATCATCATTCCTAGGCCTCTTCTGAAAACTTTTAATGGAACCTGAATTCCTGAAGTCCCTCTTGCCTCTGCCTCTGTCTCGATTCTGACGTGCAGAGTTTTTAGCCTCCTCAGCTATTTTGGCTTTCTCCACAAGCTTGGCAAAAGTCCTTACTTGTTGTGGGGCTATCAGTACCCGCAACTCATCATTCAGCCCATCCTCAAAATGTACATAGCGCTCATGATCAGTTGGCACAATTGTCCTAGTATAATGGCTCAAGCATAGAAATTCTGCCTCGTAAGTTGCCACCGACATACTTTCCTTGGAATTCAGTCTTGAAGAAATCCCAAGTAACAAGTTCAGCCTGAGTGCCTTCTCGAACAGTGAGCCACCATTGATACTCCTCATCTCTCAACAAGGACACAGTGCCTCTTAGTTTTTGCTCGGTGGTGCACTCCAAATCATCCATGATTCGCTCCACTGCCTCGAGCCAATACTCCGCTACATTCGGAGCTACACCGGAGACACCCCTAAAAACTTTGGCACCACTTGATTTAAGTCGTTCCGATATTGATCCACGAGCTACTGGCTCAGTTCTAGCTCCAGCAACCCTTTCTAGGACTCGCAACACTGTTTGGGTCAAAGTAATGTCCTCTCTCATGTGGTCGTGTGATCCAGTCTCACTCCCGGGTGACGCAGGTGCGCCCATTTCTGGCATAAGACCCGGCGCTTCAGACGCAACCCTAGCACCTCGGCCTCTACCACGGCCACGTCTACCACGTCCACGTCCACGTCCACGTCCTCTAGTGCTTATATTGGGTATTTCGGTTTAATCTGATTATAAGTTTTATGAATCAGTATACTATTTCAGTATTTATTAACGATATTTTATAAGATATAAGAGGTAAAGTTTTTTTCGCAATCATTTCCTATAGTCTCAATCTCTACCGTTTTCAACACCTAAAACTAGAAGTTCTAGAGTGTTCCTATGATCAAATCACAATAATAAACATTCAATACTTGAGTACTTACTTGACTTGGTGCCGGATGCTCGTGGTGCCATACCACCTTTAAAACATAAAGTCTAAAAATTTAAAAAAAATCAAACGATATTTTTGAACCCAAACCACAGCCGAGTTTTGAAACTGGCTCTGATACCATAAAATGTAACACCCCAAACTCGGCCTATACGTAAAGACCAGACTTGGCATGCCACACAATTCGAACTTACGTCCAGTCATCAATGCTTTTAATGAAAACAATTTTTCAAAACGATTTTGAAGACGGAGTTTATCAAAAATCGAGATTTATTTGAAAACCATGATTTTAAAACATGAGAGTTTATAATTTGATTTTCAGAGAAATAATTGGTTAAAAACTTAAATAATTGGTTGAAATAAATTTATAAAAGAGTTTTCACGAAAATTTTACGAGTAAGTGATATTTAAGAAAAACCCTTTTTATACGTAAGTTTAAGAAAATATTTATAAGAATTAAACAGCCCCATTTAAGTAACTACAACATATTAAAATCCATCCATGAATAAAAATCCATAATAATAATACCAGAGGCTTTATTACATCGCAATTGAAATAGTACTTAGATAAAAATGCTTAAAAGAAGTTCAAAGTTTTTATAACTCATCATTCGTAGTATGGCCTCCACACGAAGTCATCCCTGGCCCGAGCCTCCATCAATTACCTGGGAAGATTAAGAAAAACAGGGTGAGTTACTAAGAACTCAGTGTGTAACCCACTTACCGTGATCATTGGGCCAAAACCATTTAAGCATTTAATTGGACTTGAGCCCATTTACAAATGTACAATATATATAAATCAAATATAAAAATAATGCATATGATATGCAATTCCCAACCAAGCCTAATTTCCATTCGCTGCACACCACCCGTACCAACCAACACACTTGTGGGGATCAAGTCAACCCACCCCGCCAACACACCAATAGCAGGCATTAAGCCAATTATAATATTTGTGGCAGAGCCACCGAACTAGATTGTGACAGAGTCACCGAACTAGATTTTGGCAATAGGCCTTTCTTCTCTTCATCAATTATCCCAACCCATGCAGTCATGTATATATATAATGCTTAACAATATATTCATAAGGTAAATTTCAACAAAAAGCCCATATTACAAGTTATCAATTTGGCCCATTAGTCAAAATAGCAATTTGGCCCATTTAACGATCTAGCAAATTTTGGCCCATATAACAAATACCAAGCACCCATATAGCAACATATCACATTTGGCCCATAAAGGGTATTTTCGTAATTCGATCCGTAGGGACATTTCATAATTCAGCCCATTAGGGGCATTTTTGTAATTCGGCCCGTAAGGACGTTTTCATAATTCGGTAATCGTACTCATTAAGGGTAATTCGGTAATCTCGCAACCCAATGGTATTTCATAAATTTTACCCACCAAGGGTAATTCGTTTGGGCACAAAAATTGAAACTGTCCATCTGCGTTATGCTGACTAAATTGACTATAACTCGAATTAGGAAACTCGAAATTTAGATCCGTAAATTTTCCCTGAAACTAGACTCATATAACTATTTACTGTAATTTTCCAAAAGTTTTGGCTTAGCCAATTATTACAATTTATTCTTCAAAGTATCCCTTTTTTCACTGTTTGACAGTTCTGCCCTCTCTTCACAAAATCTCAGATATCTTATTGTATAGAACTCAAATACTGGTTTCGTTTGATCCAAATAAAAATAGACTCACTACGGATTCTAATAATATAAACCATGTCCCGTAATTATTTTTCTACAATTTATAATGATTTTTCCAAGTCAGAATAGGGGATCACGTATTCATTCTAAACCAGTCTTACAAAAATTTAAAAATCTCAAAATATACAAATCCATTTCTTTCTCTGTTTCTTTTATAAGAAAATAGACTCAGTAAGATTTAATCTGATATCTTATTCACTTTGTAATTCCTTCTATCCTATTTTTCATGATTTTTCAAATACACATCACTGTTTCTGATCGAAACTGTTTTATTACAAAACATGATTATCACTACCATCATACGTAAGTCCGAGTGATCACAGATGCCGGTTATCGGTTTTCTTCGATATTTCTACCGAATCATAGAATATTTCATGTGAACTTTCAGAGAGATGTGAGATTTACTCACCATTTCAAACATATTCGGAAGGGTACGAGATTACACACCTGATTTCGATTTCCTAATGAACCACTCATCGTTGACCACTATGTTCGAAGGTTGAATATATCGAGTGATTTGTCCCTTAGTAATATTGGATCCGATTTTCTCCGTTAGACTTAAGGCTAGAATGATGTTCGGCCTCCCACTATATCACTACAAAGAAGAAAAAGATGTTGTTGAGAGAGGATAAGGTGATGGTCTCGGTCAAATGACCATCCCGAACCAAAACATAGATTCGGCATTAAGAGAAAGAAAATAAAATATTGAGAAGAATACTTACCAATTGATCAAGAGGTGGATGTTAATATGGATGAGAAGAAGAAATAGAGAAAAGATGAAAGTTTGGTTATGGAGGAAAATATATATTGATATTCGGCTATGGGGAATAATCAAACAAGAATATGTGATTTAATGATGGTGTTGGTTTAAAGAAGAGAAAAGATTAGAGGAATGGTTAAAAGAAAGGATGGGAGGTTGGATGGATGATAGGTTGTTCGGCTATCCAAGAAAGATGAATAAGGGATGAAGGTTTTGACCAAACAAAAGAGAGAAGATTGAAAAAATGCACAATTGTGCTAGGAGGTTTCGGCAATGGAAATAGAAAATTGGGAGAAAAAGACACAAGATTTGCAAATAGGAAATTTGGCCAAAACCGTCCACATCCATTCTCCTAAAATTCAAAATTTGCCATAATTATGTTTTCCCCATTTTCTTCTCCATCATTCCTTTGCCATAATTGTGTTTTCCCCCTTTTCTTCTCCATCCTTCATTTGCCATAATTGTGTTTTTCCCCATTTTCTTCTCCATCATTCATTTGCCATAATTGTGTTTTCTTATCACAACACCCAAATAATTTTTTTTTTTTTGGATGTTACACTTCGTCTATATGTTAGACGATCTTCTAATAGTCTTAGTCGTAGTACATCAGATGTAAGAAGCATGAGCAATGGGCCTTCTAGGCGTTAGTCTCTGGGTGGAGCTGATAACTTCTCAAAACTTACATCCAATGGGTTTTTGTCGAAGAAATCGCCAAGTTCTCAGTTGAGATCCTCTTTGTCTTCTAGTACAGTTGAGAAAGAACATGAGAATAGGGCGAAGCGGTTTGGTAACTCCAAGGGATCTACTGCTCAGCTGCTTACTGGAAGGTGCGTTTAGATTTAAAATTTCTTCTTTTCCTTGCTATTTCTTCTTCGTTTTTCATGTTATATTGGAAAATGATGAATGGCTCTTGAATTATATATTACCAATATTCAAATGTATCAGTTTCTAAGATTAGAAAATTTGAAATGTTTAAGCTGACTTAAAAATTGAAATGCAGTCAAGATGTAAAGCTAGGTTTGATTGGTGTTATTGTGTTTTATTTTTGCAAGTGAGTTTAATTTAAATGAAGTTTATAGTTAGGATTATTTTATTGGATCAGTCTATGAGGATATAAGTGTAATCTAGTTTCTATATGTTTAGGATCGTAAGATTTGAAATCTTTTTTGTTACCAATTATTATTAGCTCTCACTCGATGTCTAACTATTAATAAAATACTAGAGATATTAAGTTGGCAGTATCAAATGAATAACTTTTAGTCTTGGGTTTTGGTTTGGATGGTGAAAATTGGTGGTAGTTATTTGAATCATAATTAGACTTAAGTTGGCAATTGAAATGGAGGTTGAGGTTGTCATGCTGAGGTGATGCCACTATGCCAGTTAGTTTGGTGAGTGGCATTCTGTCAATTTATGATTCTTTTGGATTTTGAATATTCATGTTATGCTGCAAATTTGGTTCTCGGTGGGGATTTATGTTCTTACAAACAAAGTTTAAGCGGTAGTGCTGGATAGAGTGTCATACCATTGTTATGAAATTCACACAGAATCTAAGAAATATTTCTTTGTTATAAGCTTTTCTTTACTTCATTTACAAAAAAATAGCACTTTTTTACTCCTTGTCAAACCCTTGGGTTTCATTCTTGCTCATCTTAAACTGATGTGCTTTGTTTATGATATGTAATGTTCACTACTTTGACATACTGCTTGTTTCAGGAAACCAAAAATAATTCATTCTTGATCTTTTTTGCATAATTATTTCAGACAGTCAGTACTATTTGTGTTTCTAATTTTTTTTTTGGTGGCTAATACTTTCATATACTCGCAGGCTGCTCCAGTTAACATTATTGTAGGTTCTCATGTATGGGTTGAAGATCACTTGCATAGGCTGATGGAGAAGTTTTTAAAATCAGTGGTGAAGAAGTTCATGTCCACACAACAAATGGAAAAACCGTGAGTTTATCTTATTGTTGTTATGTATATTTGTAGTGTGCCACATAATTATTTGAAAAAAAAATTGTATTAGATGTCAATATGTTTGTGATTATTAACTCTACTGTTTCAATCCTACTACATAACATACAAGTTCTAAAGGCAGACACGGCCATATCAAGCAACTTCTACCTTAGCCATTGGTCTGCAGAATCTGTTTGTATTTAGTTTGAAACGTGCATCCAGAGTTCATTTAGTTATTTCAAAGTGAACTTTGATATTTAGAGCTATTAGATCCTCTGCTATTTTTTCTTATATTTTCTACTCTGTTTTTAGATGGATTCTACTTTTAGTCTCTTACTATTCTTACTGACCAAAGAACTGATGGCAAGCTGTGGCAAATATCTCAAAGGTATTTCCAAAAGATACTGAGGCACCTCCTGGAGGTGTCGATGACATGACGAAGCTTTCATATTTGCATGAACCTGGAGTGCTGCATGACTTGGCCATGAGATATGAACTTAATGAAATCTATGTAAGATTTTTTTTTGTTCTCTCTTTTCTATTGGCATGCTAAAGTTTTTAAATGATGTGAATTGAAGTGTTAAATGCTGCAAATTGAAGTGTTTACATGTTGTAAATTGAAGTGTTTTAAGTACTGCAAATTGTATTGTTTAGTTCCTGGAAATTGAGATGTTTATTGCTATAATTGAGGTGTATAATTGTTGTTAATTGGGATGTTAAAGTATTGTAAGTTGAGGTGTTTAAATGCTGTAAATTGAAGTGTTTAGTTGCTGTAAATTGAGGTGCTTAATTGATGTAAATTGAAGTGTTTAATTTTTGTAGATTGAGGTGCTCAAATGATGTAAATTGAACTGTTAAAGTGTTGCAAATTGAAGTATTTAATGCTGTGAATTGAAGTGTTAAAGTGATGCAAATTGAACTGTTTAAATGCTATAAATTGAAGTGTTAAAGTGCTGCAAATTGAAGTGTTTAAATGCTGTGAATTGAAGTGTTAAAGTGCTGCAAATTGAAGTGTTTAAATGTTGTAAATTGAAGTGTTAAAGTGTTGCAAATTGAAGTATTTAAATGCTTTGAATTGAAGTGTTAAAGTGTTGCAAATTGAAGTGTTTACATGTTATAAATTGAATTGTTTTAAGTACTGCAAATTGTATTGTTTAGTTCCTGGAAATTAAGGTGTATAATTGTGTTAATTGGGATGTTAAAAGGTTGTAAGTTGAGGTGTTTAAATGCTGTAAATTGAAGTGTTCAATTGCTGTAAATTGAGGTGCTTAATTGATGTAAATTGAAGTGTTTAATTTTTGTAGATTGAGGTGCTCAAATGATGTAAATTTAAGTGTTAAAGTGTTGCAAATTGAAGTATTTAAATGCTGTGAATTGAAGTGTTAAAGTGCTGCAAATTGAAGTGTTTAAATGCTATAAATTGAAGTGTTAAAGTGCTGCAAATTGAAGTGTTTAAATGCTATGAATTGAAGTGTTAAAGTGCTGCAAATTGAAGTGTTTAAATGCTGTAAATTGAAGTGTTAAAGTGCTGCAAATTGAAGTATTTAAATGCTTTGAATTGAAGTGTTAAAGTGTTGCAAATTGAAGTGTTTACATGTTGTAAATTGAATTGTTTTAAGTACTGCAAATTGTATTGTTTAGTTCCTGGAAATTGAGGTGTATAATTGTGTTAATTGGGATGTTAAAGTGTTGTAAGTTGAGGTGTTTAAATGTTGTAAATTGAAGTGTTTAATTGCTGTAAATTGAGGTGCTTAATTGATGTAAATTGAAGTGTTTAATTTCTGTAGATTGAGGTGCTCAAATGATGTAAATTGAAATGTTAAAGTGTTGCAAATCGAAGTATTTAAATGATGTAAATTGAAATGTTAAAGTGTTGCAAATCGAAGTATTTAAATGCTATGAATTGAAGTGTTAAAGTGCTGCAAATTGAAGTGTTTAAATGCTGTAAATTGAAGTGTTAAAGTGTTGCAAATTGAAGTATTTAAATGCTGTGAATTGAAGTGTTAAAGTGCTGCAAATTGAAGTGTTTAAATGCTTTGAATTGAAGTGTTAAAGTGCTACAGATTAAAGTATTTAAATGCTTTGAATTGAAGTGTTAAAGTGTTGCAAATTGAAGTGTTTACATGTTGTAAATTGAATTGTTTTAAGTACTGCAAATTGTATTGTTTAGTTCCAGGAAATTGAGGTGTTTATTGCTATAATTGAGGTGTATAATTGTTGTTAATTGGGATGTTAAAGTGTTGTAAGTTGAGGTGTTTAAATGATGCAAATTGAAGTGTTTAATTGCTGTAAATTAAGGTGCTTCATTGATGTAAATTGAAGTGTTTAATTTCTGTAGATTGAGGTGCTCAAATGATGTTAATTGAAGTGTTAAAGTGCTGCAAAGTGAAGTATTTAAATGTTGTGAATTGAAGTGTTAAAGTGCTGCAAATTGAAGTGTTTAAATGTTATAAAGTGAAGTGTTTTATGTACTGCAAATTGAATTGTTTAGTTCCTGGAAATTGAGATGTTTATCGCTATAATTGAGGTGTATAACTGTTGTTAATTGGGATGTTAGAGTGTTGTAAGTTGAGGTGTTTAAATGCTGTAAATTGAAGTGTTCATTTGCTAACAGATTCACTAGAAATTGTCTGTCTATTGTCTACTATATTTGCTGAATTATCTTTCTGCACCCATCTAGGTTAATGAACGAGCAGTTCTCAAGCATTTTGATTGGCCTGAAGGAAAGGCTGATGCATTAAGAGAGGCAGCTTTTGAATACCAGGACTTAATGAAGTTAGAGAAGTTGGTCTCTTCCTTTGTTGATGATCCAAACCTTCCATGTGAAGCTGCTCTGAAGATGTACAAGTTGCTTGAGACGTAAGTCAGTTTTGATTCATTTAGTTTAATTTCTAAACCTGTGGGTAATAAAACCTGAGTAAGATTCTTCTAGTTTTCCTTCTGGAGCATTTCAGTATTAATTAACAATCTTAGGATGGTAGAGATGCACTTCCTCTTGCCATATTCTGATTTCCCATTTCATTTTTTATTTCTCAGAGTGGAACAAAGTGTATATGCCCTCTTGCATACAAGAGATATGGCTATTTCACGATACAGGGAGTTTGGGATTCCAGTGAATTGGTTATTAGATTTTGGGATTGTTGGCAAGGTATGAACCAAAACAATTAATTAAAAGGTTTGGTTTGGTATGGTAATTTTATGATGTGGTAGTTTTAATACATGGAACTTCCACTATAGTATGATACATGGAACATAGTTCATTAAGTGGCATGCCATTATGATGAACCGATGATGTAGTTGTAAGTTGATCAACACTACTGTGTTATGCTAATTGTTCAGAAAGTTATTGCTTAGATAAAGACTTGGATTATTAGAAGGGCCATATCAGAAATTTTAGATTCTTGTCAGTTCTGCATACTTTTCTTGATGAAACTACTGTGTTCTAAGTTGCATAATTTGCTATATGTAATTAAGTACCGATGAAACTACCTCCACGAATATAACATTAGTATGTAAAATTGTTTTCCTACTACACAATGTAATTATAGATTTCTGTTTCCTTTTGCATATTGCAGATCAAGCTTTCATCTGTACAATTGGCAAGGAAATATATGAAACGTGTAGCATCAGAACTTGATGCACTGAGTGGACCGGAGAAAGAACCAAATTAAATTATACATTTCTAAATTAGATTTTTGGTATTTTTATAATATTTTATTTTTTTATTTTTTCATGACCTTTAGCGGCGATTTTAAGAAAAGCGTTGCTAAAAGTATAATATTTTAATTTTTTTTATTTTTCATGATATTTAGCGGCGTTTTTAAGAAAAGTGCCACTAAAAGTATAATATTTAATTTTTTTTTATTTCTCATGACCCAAAAAGGCCGCTAAAAGTATAATATTTAATTTTTTTATTTCTCATGACATTTAGCGACGTTTTTCCTAAAAACGCCGCTAAAAGTATAATATTTTAAATTTTTTTATTTTTATGATATTTAGAGGCGTTTTTGCTAAAAGCGCAGCTAAAAGTCATATTCTTTAGCGGCGTTTGTGGGAAAAACGCCGCTAAAAGTCTTAGTTTTTAGCGGCGTTTGTGCTAAAAGCGCCACTAAAAGTCATGCTTTTTAGCGGCGTTTTTGGGAAAAGCGCCGCTAAAAGTCATGCTTTTAGCGGCGTTTGTGTGAAAACTGTCGCTAAAAGTCATGGCTTTTAGTGGCTTTTTTTCTCATAAATGCCGCTAAATTTTGCGGCGCCTCTTTTAGCGGCGTTTTTTGTGGTGTTTGTAAAAGCGCCGCAAAGACTTTTAGTGGGGCTTAAAAATGCCGTTAAAAGTCTAAATTGCTGTGGTGAGTAAGTTCATGACATCCACTGAAGCAATGATAACAATTGGCCCCTATAACAATTACAAAAACACCTTGACTCCTATACTGAGTTTCTAGAAGTCCATCAGTGATTTTAGTGCAGTATTATGAATGAAAAATGGCCTAATCATGATTTTTATTTGATCACATTCTAATTATATCTTTTTTCCACTCACATTGCTTTTAGCCCGTTTGATGCTTTTATTTCACTTGCTTGGCTTTTAATCCTCACAATGCTTTTGTTCACTTAAGTTGTAACATCCCTAAATTGGGCCTAGTAGGATTGGGCCCATTGGGCCTTGGGCGTAGGAGTGTTTAAAAATTTTTGAGAACAAGAGAATGGCATTATTTCAAGTTGGACTTATTAAGAAGATGATTTTTGAAAGTTACAGGGTTCTATGAAGTTTCGAGTTCAAGTTGGGCCTTAGTAAAATTTTGTGTTTAAGCCTATTAAGGAGAGATAGTAAGTGGCATTAAGGCTTATGGAAATAAAAGAGTAAACTGCTAGCATAAATGAGCATATGGCAAGGAGGTTATGGCATCAAGTGAAGTAACTTGAGGGAAAGGGTTCAAATCCCATCTTTTGCAAATTTTGGATTTATTTTTGTATGCTCTTCCAAGTGTCAACCATGGTATTATTAAAGGAAAGAAATAAAAGAAAAATGAAATGATGACTAAAAAGATAAGGTAAGGAGGAAAATAAGGAAAAAGAAAGGAAAAAAATAAAAGAATTTGAGGAGTGGAGTAGGTGGATGAAAAAGAAATAAAAGGATTTGAGGAGTAGAGTAGGTGGATGAAAAAGAAATAAAAGAATTTGGAGAGTGGAGTAGGTGGATAAAAAAAAAGAGAGAGAAGAAAATTTATGGGAATTGAGGTGAGAAGTTTGGATAGAAATTTATGGATAGAAATTTGGTCAACACTCTAGCACATTTGCTCATCTTTCTCCCTTGTATTGCCTAAACTCTCAATCCACAATCACTCCTTCATAAATTCTTTCTCATTTGGGTAGACACTCTTTTCTTCGATTAAATTGTGTTCTAAGTGGGTGGCCGTGTATCATTCTAGCCATAAGTCAAGTGGTGGAAACCGAATCCAATGTCAACAAGGTAAGGAGTTCCTTATGGATTATTTGATATCGTTCTTTATTTGATTGGTTCCTAAATCGATTAATAGTTTGGACTAATCGGTCACGATAGGAATCAAATTGCCTGATCATCTATCCCTCGTAATAAGTGACTCGTATTTTTGGTGTCGAAGAGAGCATCGCGTTACGAATTCCGAATAAGGTGTGTAATCTCATACCCTTCTATATACATATCTGAAATGTGTGTAATCTCACACTTCTCTAAAAGTTTGTATGAAATATGCTGTTAATCGGTGGAAATACCGAAGAAAACTAAAAACCGGCATCCGTAATCACTCGTGTGTGCGTATGATCGTAGTGGTAATCGTATTTCATAATAAAATAGTTTCGGTTAGAAGCAGTGACGTGTTTTTGAAAAGTCAATAAAAATAGGAGAAAAGGAATTAGAAAGTGAATAAGATATCAAATTAAAGCTTACTGTGTCTATTTTAATATGGAAGAAACGGAGAAGGAAAAGGAATTTTATATTCTGAGATACCTTGATTTTAGGGAGACTGGTTCTGATTAACTTCGGGGTTCACTGATCTGTTTTGGAAAACTCATATAAAATTGTACAAAATGAATTATGGGTTATAATTTATATGTATAGATTCCTTAGTGAGCCTATTTTCAATAGAAACAAGTTGGAACAGTCTATGAAAACCGTACAATGAGATATTTGAAATTAGGGTAAGAGAGGTCAGAATCATTGGACAGTGAAACAAGGGAAACTTTAAGGAATAAACTGTACTAAATGGCTAGGCCAAAAATTCTGGAAACATTTCAGTAAGAAGACATATGAGTTTAGTTTCAAGGAAATCTTACGGATCTAAATTTCGAGTTTCCTAGCTCGAGTTATAATCAATTTAGTCAGTATGACGCAGATGGACAGTTTTAAATTTTTATGCCCAAATTAGTAGTTAAGTCCAGAATTGCGAAATTACTCCGTTTGGGCCTAAAATGGATTTTTGATCCAATAGTTCCGAAGAGACCCAAATAGAATTCTGTGCCACTCGAGGCGATAGTAGGCCTTCGGAAACACCATTGAATATGAAATTATCGAAATTACCCTTAGAGGGTAAATTATCGAATTACCCTTGGTGGGTAAAACTACCGAATTTACCCTTGGAAGGTAAATTACCGAATTACCTTGGTGGGTAAAACTACCGAAATTACCATTAGAGGGTAAATTACCGAATTACCCTTGGTGGGTAAAACTACCGAAATTACCCTTGGAAGGTAAATTACCGAATTACCCTTGGTGGGTAAAACTACCGAATTTACCCTTGGAAGGTAAATTACCGAATTACCCTTGGTGGGTAAAACTATTGAATTACCCTTAGAGGGTAAATTACCGAAATTCCCTGGGTTGCGAAATTACTGAAATACCCTTGGAGGGTAAATTATCGAAATACCCCTAGGTTACAAAATTACCGAAATACCCTTAGAGGATAAATTACTGAAATACCCCTGTGTTGCAAAATTATCGAAATACCCTTGGTGGGTAAAATTTCTGAATTTCCCTTAGAGAGTAAATTACTGAATTACCCTTAGTGGGTATGATTACCGAATTATGAAAATGCCCTTACGGGTCGAATTACGAAAATGCCCCTAATGGGCCGAATTACGAAATGTCCCTATGGACCGAATTACGAAAATACCCTTTATGGGCCAAATGTGATATTTGATATATGGGCAGTTTGATATTTGTGATATGGGCCAGAGTGTGTAATTTCACACTTATCACATGGGTTAGATATTATACCGTAAGCATTAGAATAAATCGTAAAATTTGTAAAATCGAAAAATACGGTATAATAAAACTTTTGTGTAAATGCATGAAACCGGTATTAAGGTTGTGGGAATTACGGATTTGCCCTTAATGGGTTATTTTGTTAAAAAGTGATATTTGGGCCATATGAATTATTTTGATAAATTGGCCAAGTGTGAAATTTGAAAAAAAAAAAAAAAGGCCTCATGTGATTAATGGGCCAAAATTTGCTAGATCGATTAATGGGCCAAAATTTGTTAGATCGATTAATGGGCCAAAATTTGCTAGATCGATTAATGGGCCAAAATTTGCTAGATCGCTTAATGGGCCAAATTGTTAAGATTGATTAATGGGCCAAATTGCTAGATTGCTTAATGGGCCAACTTGTATTATGGGCCTTATGATGAAATTATTCTATGAATATTGTTATGCTTTGTATATGCATACATGATTGCATGGGTTGGGATAAAATTGAAGAGAAGTGCTAGTGGCTCTGCCACAATCTAGTTTGGTGACTCTGTCACAATCTAGTTCGGTGGCTCTGCCACAATCTAGTTCGGTGACTCTGTCACAATCCAGTTCGGTGGCTCTGCCACAATCTAGTTTGGTGACTCTGTCACAATCTAGTTCGGTGGCTCTGCCACAAACATTTTACATGGCTTTATGCCTGCGATTGGTGTGTTGGCGGGGTGGGTTGACTTGATCCCCACAGGTGTGCTGGTTGGTACAAGTGGTGTGTAGTGGATGGAAATTAGGTTTGGTTTGGGATTTGCATATCATATGCATATCATATACATGTTATTATGTTGTAATTGTAAATGGGCTTAGGCCCAAAATATTGCTATGTGTATTCCGACCCAGTGGATGATGGTAAGGGGATTACACACTGAGTTCTTGTAACTCACCCCCCTTTCTCTTAACCTTTTCAGGTAATGTTCAGTAACGTGGACTTAGGCCTTGGATGACTCGATGGAGGTCATACTTCAGAACTGGTTTATTTGGACTTTAGACTTCATTCTCGTTTATTTTATTACTTTACTATTTTGGGTTAAATGTTGTAATAAGGCCTCGGATTTTCTTTCAAAATGCTTCTGCAACTCTATTCCCAAACGTCCCATTTTCGTAAATTGTTTATTTCAAATATATTTTCACAATCAAAAAGGTTTTTAAAGATAATTACGTTTTCAAGTAAATAACAATTGCTTAAGTGTTTTAGGTTTTAACAAAGAGGCTGTAAATCTCAAACAAGTTTTTAACAATCTCAAAGATGGTTTGAAAAAACAAAAAAAAAACTTCCATGTGACACACCAGATTCGGGCTTAACGTCTAGGCCGGGTTGGGGTGTTACATAAGTAATTTTTCATTTTACCCACAAGCTTGTAAGAGTCCTATATCCAATATATTGTACCATTTCTTATTTTTTCCGCTCAAATATTTTGAAACCACCCAGATTGTTGAAACCATTTTTTTGTAAAACGGATCGACTTTTATTTTAAAAATGAAAATGAAAAACGGGGGTCGCCACCAATCTTTTTTTGATGAGGTGTGATCGGGTCACCTCGTAATTTGGTCATTTTAATAATAGATTTGATTTATTAAAACAACGATTTTGGTCTACGAAATTCAGAAATACGGGTTTGGGAGTCAGTTACACACGAGGAAGGATTAGCACCCTCGTAACACCCAAAATTGGTACCTAGTTGATTAATTAGTGTCTTAGTGTCCAAAATCGAAAATTTGAAGAGATTTTAAAAAATACAAGCTCTTGTTAAAATATTGCTTAATTGAAAACCTTTTTTTTACATAAAAGGGCATTTTTCACATTAATCGAGAAAAATGATTACATCCCATAAGCTAGGACACAATGTCTTAAATTCCCGAAACGAGAATAAAAGGAGTTTACATGTAAGTGGCCACAAGGTCTGGTAAGCGAGCTAGAACGCTACATGTGTCCAGCATGCTTGAGGCCTGTTCAGAGCGTCAATCCTATAAATTGTGGTGTAACGCCTCGAATTTTTGGGCCTAGATGAATTGGGCTTTGGGCTTTGGGCTTTGGGTCTTAGAAAATTTTTAAGTGGGCGAGAAAATGACAATTACATGTTGGCTTTAAGGGTTTAATAAACTTGGAGTGTCTAGGGGTGTTGGAGAAGTTCTGGGTTCGAACTTTGAGGAGAAGGAATTTTTAATTAATTATTAAAGGAACCAAGGCGGTGAGTAGATGGGCTTTTAAATAAAAATAGGGAAAAATGACATCAAAGAGCCTTGTGGTGGAGTGGTTAAGTGACGCCACTTAGGGTATAGAAAGGTGGCGTTATGGGCTAGCAAGGAGATCCTAGGTTCGAATCCTAGCTTAGTATTTTTTAGGAGTTTAATTTTTGCCTTCTAGAAGGTTGGAAGTGGTGTGATGATGGACTCTCAGGAGAGTGATCAAAAGAGAAAATTTAGGAAAATGATTGGGGAGTTATCAGGGAGAAAAATTAGGAGATGAGATATGTGGATGTGTTGGTGCCGAATGGGACTCTAGGGGAAGGTAGTTTCGGCTTTTGGCTATAAAAGGGGGGTGCCAAATTCCTTTGAGAGGTTCCTTGGGTTTTCCATTACTTTTCTTTCTTCCCCTCATTTTGTTTCTTCTGTTGCTGAATTCTTCCATTGTCGAAAAACCATAATTCCTTTTTACCGAAATCCCTATTGGTGTTGCGTTCTTCTTCTTTCTCTGAAAGCCGAATACTCCCTTATAATCGAATAACCCTATCTTTTTGCCGATTCATTGTTCCTTCATCACAAATCGGTTGTTGTTATCTACTCTTAATCAAGTTTTAAAAGCCGGATCTCGTTCAGTAGCTATATAGGCCACAGGATCAAAGGTTGGATTCGGTAAGTATTTTGTCAACCTCCTTTAGTGTGTTTTGGTAAAAGCCGGAGGGCTATCTAACTCTTTCTTGTTGTTAACCTTGTATTAACAAGGGTAGGGTTCAAAGATCGCAAGCATGGTAAGGATCGCTAGCAAGTGGTAAGTGTACTCGTCTCAATTGTGGATTAGTAAGTGGCCGAATGTAAGTGTGGCTTGTAGAGGTGACTTGTGTGGAATATGAGTCACTTGATTTTTGATAGAATATGTGTGGGTGCAGATCTAGGGGATATTCGTGAATAGTAGCTAAGGAAGGGCTACTAGAACTGGTGGCACACGATAAGGTTATGGTAAGGCTTCGGTTTTTTGGGTAAATATTGTGGTTAAGTGTGTGATTGATTGGAGATTGGTATTGGTTGTAGGTTCAAGGCTGGGGATAGTGTAGCATGTCACATTTACCAGGTGTGTACATACACTTCACACACGACAAATCGGCAAAAGCCGAAATCCCGAGAAACCGGAATGCCAAAAAGCCGAAAAGTAGAAAGGTTGGCGCCGGCAACCACACGAGCATGTGAACACTCGTATAGGAACACCGATACGATTATCAGGGCCAAGAGAGTGATCTCATGGTCTCGGGCCACTATTTGGCGAACCGGGCCAGACGGGGCTAAATGGGCCTGCCGAGCTCGTGGGCCTAAATCAGCAAGAATTGACATGTGATACTGAATGATGGATTGATAGGGATGGTTGTATGATTTGATTATAATCGGGCCTAATGGGCTACATAAACATGATTGGGCTTAATGGGCCATATGGACATGAATGGGCTTAGTGGGCCTTATGGGATTTTAAAAATGCAAGCTAGGGTTTTAATGGACTCTAGGCCTAGTTCTGATAAATTCTTAAATAGCATAAAACTTAATTTACTAAAAAAACATGTCTGTGGACAAGTCGCTAGGTTAGAGTGTGGCAATAGACATATGCATGTCTAAGATTGGATCTAGGGAAAGGTTGGTACTTAAGCGGTCCTAGGGACCCACCTCCTCTTCTCTAGGATCCTACCTGGTGCATAGTGTCTGTTCACTTTAGCCCCAAGGACTCGTTGATGGGCCAAAGTTCATAACTAAAACCCGAGATGAAAGAACTTACGGAAGTACCCCTGGGTAGTGAAATGACTAAAATACCCCTAGGTGCTTAATGTGTGAAAATGTGTATGTTGCATTCATGAGATATATGTTGCACTTGGGTGGGTTTGATGGTACGGAGGAAGATATGTGATGATCGCATAGTCGCTTGACGACCGTGGATCCACTGGTGGCTTTAAGCCTATTATATGATTAGCAGCTTTGTTGCAATGTTAGGTAGTACCGCAACCGGGCTACCCTTGATGTGTATCAGATGGGTGGGTCGATTTAGAAATCCCCATTGAATGTGTTTCGGTTGGATGGAGATGATGTGTATCGGATGGATTATTTGGGGAGGGTTTGCATTGCATTGCATGTATGATATTATTCTGTTATTATTATGATATGTATGCTATTTGTTTGACGAGGGTCGTACACACTGAGTTTTCGAAAACTCATTCCCTCTTTTATTTTTCTCAAGTGATCCTCAGTAGGCGGTTCGACGGATGGAGGGACTCAGAGGTGGCCAACTAGCAAGACGATTAGACCTGTTTTTCTTAATATCTAAATTCTAGATTTTAAGTTATTTATTTTAAGTTATTTTATTTCGGATTGTAATAAGGCTTTCTCTCTAGTTATTATTCAATTACTTCCACTATGCATTGAAATTTTGAAACGGGACCTGGATTTATTTCTGTTAAGCATATTTCAAGTTTTTGAAAATAATTGTGTTTTAAGAACGAGCTTCCACTGTCAAAAGGAATTTTTTTTACATAGTAACAAGATAATGGTTTTTTTTAATACACCTCATTTTGAAAGCAAACTGGATTTTAATTAACTTTCCTTTAGAAGGGTTTTCAATGAAAACAAGGTTTTTGCAAAAACACTTCAATGTGACACGCCTGATTCGGGTCTAACTTTTAGGCCGGGTTTGGGGTGTTACAAGTGGGGTCAAGTCCATGAACAATAGAGTGAAATCATGAACAATAATAGTATGTATAAAATCTCAGTTGTCCCCTTCAATGGGATACAACAGAGAATTATTCAACAAATAGTATTGAGAAATAAGGATCATTTATGTTCATCCCTTCAAAACTTTTAAATATTTTAAATTATATTGTAAAATAGAAAGCTTGATATTATAGATTAAGTAAAAATTTTTTTCAAAAACTCATTAGATAATATTAATTCAATTCTACCAATCAGTGAATGAAAGAAATGATACAAGACTTTTTCTTAAGTTTGTATATAGAGTTGTAATATTAAAGTCATCATTGTTGAAATAGGAGCGAAGGTAGAAATTTTTTTTAGGGGGGACCGAAATTAAATTGTAATTTTTACAATAGTAAAAATACAATTTTTAAATAATTAAATCAAAATTTTATTATTTTTAGGGCGGCAAAGTATAAATTTACCTTTACTAATTTAAAATATTAAAAGGCCAAAATAAAAAATTTCTATTTTAGGAGGGCCCGGCCCCTACTAGCCCCTAGATTTGCCCCTAAAAGACTTTTACTTAAATATTACTTTTAACTCAAACTATACAATAGATGAAAATATTTGTGATTAAAGTCAACTTTATTAATTCTATACTTTGTGTTATAATAAATCAAGAGAAAGGATTGAATGAAACAGGGATATTATCTCTTTTCAATAGTTTTATGCCACATCAGTATTCTTATCCTGAATTTCAAGATTTTAATTTAGATTTAATTTTTTTCAAGATGAAAATGCTGAAATTCAGGATGAAAATGCTGATGTGGCATAAACATATTGAAAAAGGGATACAAATGATGTGGCGTCACTGTTTCATACCATCTTTTCTCAATAAATCAAATAGGTATATAGGTATATTTATATTAGTTGTTAAGTATATAAAATCCTGGCTGTCGATTATGCTAGAAGGGAGGAATTAGCAAAAGAGTGTCGGCCCCTTGCCTAAAATAATGGGCATTATCCTTAGTGAGTGATAGCAAAGGTGATTGTTCTTTACAACTTGAGAAGAAATTTCCAAGAATGTCACTCTTGACCCTTTCTGGTGACAAGAGATTCCACATTTTTATTTATAGCCATTCAACATATAAGGAGAATTAGTATCACGTCTAAAAATTATTTATGCTATGTGAGTATTTCTAGACATTTGAGTTAAATATATTACATAATAACTGATTTTTATGTAATTTTCGTGACAAAATCTGCGAATAGAGAAAACACTAGTAATTTGTCTCAAGTATTCCTTTTTGGATCTTGATTTAACATGAACAGGAGCAGATGAAAATTTTCGTAGATAAAAGCCGAAGACGATATATTGGAGTAAAGGCTCAATACTCTTTGGAAAATAAAATTCCAAGTCGTATTCTTTTGTGGAAAAGTATTCTGATTTCTGAGTGGAAAATTATATCCAGAAAATGATAGAAAAGGATTTGGGCCACAATTAAATCAACATATTTAAATTGTTATACGAAATTAAAGATGGAATCGTCAATGTCATGACATCAACATCTTATTACTTTATACTCTAAAGAAAATTTTGTTAATTAATTACTACTTTAATTATCGACAACATTGCAAATTAATTTTAAATTAGCACTTAGTACCCCTGCACCATGTTCCGTTTCTACGACTAATGATGTTCCGATGAAAATTTTGATTTAAGGAGAAATTGCAATTTCGGATTCAAATTATATAAGAAAATTTCCTTTCTAAAAAATTGAGAACACTAAAACGTAATCCAATTTAATTGCTAAGTAAAATAGGAATAGCAGCCAACATGCATTTGATTCGTTGAAAATTAAAACCAAGGAGGTATCATTTTCAAGAAATATGGACCATAAGAAGATTCTCCTTTTATTATATACTATTGATACTAACAACAGAGAAATTTTCATATGACAACAATTGCAACAACACCTTGACTGCTGTACAAATCCATCAGTTTGGAAACTATAACGTATATGCTACTACTAGACAAAGAGTTTAGAAATATCTGCTCTCCAAAGTCATCTGCTCTACCAATCATTAAATGTAATGGACTTGATGAAATTTAAATGAATTAATTAAGTCCCGTAAATACAATGTTTCTTTCATCAATTCTCATAAAGATGAAATGGTTAGAAAAGAAACAGTTTCTAAAAATGACTACCCAAAAATGGCCAAACCATTATGAGGGTTTGATTATTTACAATAATTTGACTCGGTTTAGTGGTTTTTGTACTATTTTTAATTTTTGAGGTTTCCTACTTATTTTAATAAAATGAGTTGTTATGAGGTATACTTTCAAACTCTTTTCAATAAATATTTTTTAAAAGGGTTTAAAATTTTCAAGTTAATAAAAATAAATAACTCTTATAAAATGTCTTTTTTATGTAATAAACAAATTAATTATAAATTAAATAAGAAATAAATTTTGAATTAATTCAAATCATTGTGATCTTTTTACTTACATTTCAAAAATCATCTAAACACCATAATTCAAATATGTTTTTAATTTCTCGATTAACAATGCTTGCTACTCATGGCTGTCGTCATTCTTTTTTTTTAAATAAATTTTTTTATCGAAATATTGAAAAAAATTCAAATGCCAAAGCCAAAAATAAAATGTCAAGAAAATTCGGATAGCAAAGTTCTAGGTAAAGATTCAGGGTTAATCTAAACAAAAATAAGTATGTGCAACAAGATTTTGAAATTGGCTGAGTTTAATCCGTGGCTGGACATTTTTAAATTGATTTCTAAGATAAAATTTATAATAACAAAATTTTTAACATGTAATTTTTTTAAAAAAATTGTCAATTTATTTTTTACTCATTTGGTATGGTCATTGTTATTAATGCAGGAGGACATAGGTTCAAATGCGTTAAAGTGTATTATCTTCCTATTTATAATTTGAGAAGGGACAATGAATAGTTTTATAAAAAAAATAGCAGATATAATTAAAATCTATAATGAAATTGTTTAAAAATAAAAATAAAATTTATTAAAAATTATGATAAAAGAATATATATAAAATAGAATAATTATATATGATTTCAAAAGCTTACCTAAATTATTAACATAAGTAATAAGACAATTAGCCACTCAAAAAAAAAAAAAAGTAATAAGACAATTTGTTCAAAAGAAAAATAATAAGACAATTTTAAATTTTATATAATGTTTTGTATAATACAACTATTGAAATAAAATTATTGTACTTTTCTTTCTCAGCCAACAAAAGATTATATTAATATATATATATATATATATATATATATATATATATATATATATATATATAAAAAGCAACCACTCAAACAGTGGGATTACTATAACAACAATTCACGAAAAATCACCAAACCAAAACAACAAAAAGTGACATTACAAAAACCAGCAAGAAAATACAAACAACCACCAAAGGTCGGAATTAAATTATATATTTTATGATAGTAAAAATATAAATATTTTAATAGTCTATTTTTTATAATTTTTAAAATATTAAATTAAAATTTATCATTTTTGAGAGGATCAAAGTGCAATTTTATCATTACCAATTTATAATTTTATAAATTCTAAAAAATCCTAAATGGAAAATTTTTCATTTTAGGGGAGCCGAGCCCCTGCCAACCCCCTGACTTCGCCATTGCAACCACCAGTAAACACTAAGCAAAAAGTCCACTATGCCCAAAGAAAATTATTATAAGTCCACCAAGCCGCTCATTGTACATCCCCCTGTTTGAGTCAACGGTTACGAGGATGACCCACCTTGTTAGAACAACAATGCTAGGGTGTTTGTGATGTTAGAAAATTTGGACATTACATATATAATAAGGATAATTACATGTTATTATTTATTATCATGATAGGTTAGCCCAAATTAAAAGTGATCTAATTTGGTTAGAATTTTATTGGGCTTTTAATTATTAAATAAAGTATGGGTCAAATATGTGTAGATACTCTTCTAATCAAATTCTAATTAATGATGGGCTAATTAGAATTTGATTATAACTAATATACTAAGGTTATAAATATTAGGGTTATGGTCCCCAAATTATACACAAGATATCTTTTCTAATATCCCATCATTAGGAAAGAGAGAGCGTAAATATTCTCTAAATTTCTTGTGTGCTAATTTGGAAGATCAAATCCCCAAGATTCAGCAATACATCAAGGAATTCATGGATTCAGGTACGCTTCCGCATTTAGTTTTATTCTTCATTTATTCTTGATGATTTGACATGATAGATCCTGATTTATTAAGTTTTATTTTAAATTTATTTTACAAATCTAACATGTGACACTATCTGTAACACCCCTAACCCGGCCTAGAAGTTAGATCCGAATCTGGTGTGCCACATGAAAGTGTTTTTCAAAACCATCTTTGCAATTGTAACAACTTGTTTGAGAATTTCAGCCTCTTTGTTAAAACCCAAAACACTTAAGCAATTGTGTTTACGCAAAAATATAATTAACTTTAATAACCCTTTTCGGTTGTGAAAGCATATTTGAAACATTGCGGAAACGTAGATAAAATACAAGTATTTTGAGAGATTGATTGATGAATCACAAATCAAGGAATTGAACTTTAAATCCGTGACTTTTGAAAATGTCGTTAATAATTTGAAAGAATGTTCGAGTTAAAACATATTTGTATAAGTTTATTTTGAAATCCATTTGTTAATCAATTTCGAAAAACCCTTATTTACGTTTTTAGAAAAAAATTCATTTTAAACAATTTAAGAAAAATACTAAAAACATCCCAACCATAAAGCAAAAAATAAAAAAAATAGTTCAGAGGCCTTATTACAACTTAAACCAAATTAGCAAAATAATAAAATAAACGGAAATAGAAATTTAAAGTTTAATAACACCATTTCTAAAGTATGGCCCCCACCGAGTCATCCATGGCCCAAGTCCAGGTCACTGAGCATTACCTGAAAAGGGTAAGGGAAATAGGGTGAGTTACTAGAACTCAGTGTGTAACACACTTACCATTGACCACTGGGCCAATATCTCATTAAGCAATTATTTGGATCTAAGCCCATTAAAAATAACATATAATATGCAAGTGATATGCAAATCCCAACCTAACCTAATTTCCATCCGCTACACACCACCCGTACCAACCAGCACACCTGTTGGGAGCTTTAGTCATCCACCCCGCCAACACACCAAACTGGGCATTAAGCCATAAATCAAACTGGGCATTTAGCCATATTTCAAACTGGGCATTAAGCCATTTATCAATTTGTGGACAAGCCACCAGGATTTTGTAGCAAAGCTACCAGAACTTCTCTTCATCAAAATCCCAACCCATGCAGTCATGTATATATATATAATGCATAACAATATATTCATAAGGTAAATTTCAACAAAAAGCCCATATTACAAGTTATCAGTTTGGCACGTTAGTCAAAATAGCAATTTAGCCCATTTAACGATCTAGCAATTTTGGCCCATATATATCGATCTAGCAGTTTTGGCCCATATATCGATTAGCAGTTTTTGGCCCATATATCGATCTGGCAGTTTTTGGCCCATATATCGATCTGGTAGTTTTTCAAATTTGCCCATATAGCAAATTATCAAATTGGCCCATATAGCAATTTACCAAATTGACCCATATAGCAAATTATCAAGTTGGCCCATATAGCAAATTATCAAGTTGACCCATATAGCAGTTATCAAGTTGGCCCATATAGCAAATTATCAAGTTGGCCCATATAGCAATTTACCAAATTGACCCATATAGCAATTTATCAAATTGGTCCATTAAGGGTATTTTCGTAATTCAGCCCGTAAGGGCGTTTTTATAATTCGGTAATCATACACACTAAGGGTAATTCGGTAATTTACCCTCTAAGGGTATAATGGTAATTTTTGCAACCTATGCTTAATTACTAATTTGGGCATAACAATTTAAAACTGTCCATCTGCGTCGTACTGACTAAACTGACTATAACTCGAGTTGGGAAACTCGAAATTTAGATCCGTAAATTTTCCCTGAAACTAGATTCATATAACTTCTTACTGTAATTTTTCCAGATACAGTTTATTCTTCAAAGTATCCCTTGTTTCACTGTTTGATAGTTCTGCCCTCTCTTCACAAAATCTCAGATATCTTATTGTACAGAACTCAAATACCGGTTTCGTTTGATTAAAATAAAAATAGACTCAATAAGGATTCTAATAATATAAACCATGTCCTGTAATTATTTTTCTACAATTTATAGTGATTTTTCCAAGTTAGAACAGAGGATCTAGAAATCACTCTGAACCAGTCTCACAAAAATCTAAAAATCTCAAAATATACCAATCCTTTGCTTGCTCCGTTTCTTTATAAGAAAATAGACTCAATTATCTTTCAATCCATATCTCTTTCACTTTCTAATAAAATTTCCACTATTTTTGGTGATTTTTTTCAAAATCACGTCATTGCTGCTAACCAAAACTGTTTTGTTACAAAATATGGTTACCACTTCGAACATACGTACACCCGAGTGGCCATAAATGCTGGTTTGTGGTTTTTCAGTCTTTCGACCGATTCACAGAACATTTCATGCAAACATTTAGAGAGGTATGAGATTACACACCATTTTCAAACATATATTCGGAAGGGTACGGGATTACACACCTGATTTCGATTTCCTAATGAACCACTCGTCGTTGACCACTATGTCCGAAGGTAGAATATATCGAGTGATTTGTCCCTTATTAATATTAGATCCGATTTCTCCGTTCGACTTAAGGCTAGAATGATGTTCGGCCTCCCACTATATTTCGATTAATCAAGAAATGGATGTTAATATAGATGAGATGAAGAAATAGAGAAGAGATGAAGGTTTCGGCTATGGAGGAAAAATGGGCAAAATATTCAGCTAGAAGAGACAGAGGTAGAGAAGAGAAGAAGATGAGGGAGAGAGTTGAACTAAACTACAAGGGAATGGTTCGGTTATGGTGTTTTAGAGAAAAGAATAAAGAAGAAGAAAGGGATTTGGCAATAATGGCTGAATTTTTTGGATGTCTATTCGGCCATGAAATTTGAGTAAAATAATGACAATTTTCTTGGGTTATACACGTGAAAAAAAAAATTTTTTTAGCTGATGGAAACACATGTGTTGGCCAAATTGGTAAGTGAGCATGTATGGACAAAAATTTGCAAGTGGCCATGCATAGACAATTCACTTGGACAAATTGGATAGGAACTTTAAATTTAAAAAAAAAATAAAAGACATTAATTTAAGGCCAAACATGGGAGTAATTGAAAGAATAAAGCAACCAGTTTAATAAAATAAATAAATGATAAAAAAAATTAAGACAAGGCATCATGGAGTGGACGGTAATGGAGATTAAAGATTAATGAACTAAATTTTATATATATATTTTTTTTTTTAAAAAAATGGAAAACAAAAATGCCATGGCTGAATGTTATTATCATTATAATTTCAAAATGATGCATGTGCATCTCTTGACCGAACAACCCCTCCATTTCTAGGATGTTACACTATCGATGGATTAGTGTATGGCGTCACATGGGCTGATTGTGGATAAAAAGTGGGAATTGTCAACGATACCGGATACATCGGTGTTGCTAGTGCCATCGACGTGTATTTTCACTCAATTAAACCATTCAAATAACTTAAAATTTAACTTATAACCTTTAAAAATGGGAAATTTACAAAATCAACCCAAATATTTTACCTTTTATGCAATTTAGTCCTAAATCCCAAAATTTACAATTTACTCACAATTAACTAAAATTCATGTTAACTGAATTTCCTATAACTTCTAAAAAACCCATATTTTTCATCAATTCACAATGCTTACATTAAATTTTTACTATTTTCATAAATAAACCCTTAAACATTAAAATCACTCAAAATTACTTAACAAAACTTGTTTATTTAACAACCAAATTTAATACTCATTCATCTAAATTCACAACACAGAATTACATCCATAGCATAATTCTAAACATTTAATAAATTTACAAATTGACCCCAAACTAGTTAAATTAAGTTAATACTAGCTCAAAAAGATAAAAATCACTAAAAACAGCTCTTGAAAACATACCATGCATGAAATTCAAGCTTTGGCTGAAAGCTTCATTCGCCAACAATGGTGTTTTGGCTAACACAACAATGGGTTTTCGGCTAACACCTCTCCGAATGACAGAGATGATACATTTTTCTTTACTTAATTTCAAGTTTAATTTACTATTTTACCCTTTAATATTAAACCAAATTTCATCAAATGTCAAGCCATGATCATCACTATTCTTAAAATAGGTAAAATTGCTACTTAAGGCCCTTATTTCATGCTTTTATATCCATTTAATTTAGTTAAGGCCATAGTGACTAAGTTTTACATCTATTACAATTTAGTCCTTTTTTCCTTAATTTAATATTTAAACGTTAAAATTTCTTAACTAAATTTTAATATAACCCTAATAACACTCTATAAATATTTATAACATATTTACGGGCTCGTTTTATAGAAATGAGGTCTCAATACCTCATTTTCTAAAACCACTTGACCTTATAGATTTACCACTTGGACCTAATTATTCTTTCAATTGACAAAAATCATTAAATCAAATTTCAACATCATTCTACAATTATTTACTAAATTTCAAAGTTAACTAAAAAAGTGTAAAATTCTAAAAATGAAGTGGAATTAAACTTAAAACTCTAGATTTTAAAATCTAATATTAAGAACTTATAAATTCTAAAATGTAGAAAAATGAAATTTTAAAACTTAAATTGAAAGACCTTTGAATCTAAATTGTAGACTAAAATCAAATTAAATCTATTAAAAACCTAACATCTAAAATGTAGGGGGATAATTTTTATAAATATACTAAAAAGAAATAATTGAGAAAGTATGTCGGTTTTTTTTTTTAAAATTTATCAATCTACACTGTTTTTGGAGAGAAAAAAGAAAATACGTCCTTTTTAGGAGAGAGAATAATAATGCATCCTGTAGGACGTATTTTCCTTTCACATGTAACTAATTGGAGTCCAACAACCATAATTTCTCCTTTATAAACCCCTCCAAACTTCATTTTTTTCAACTCAATCCTCAATTTTTATTTCTCAATTCTAAAAAAAAAAAAAAACTATGTGAAAATGGTCATTTTGGTATGATTATTTTGAATGGTGAAATGGGTTGATGATGGTTGACATTAGGTAGCTTTTACACCTATGTTTTGTGATTGAGATGTGACATTAGGGTTACCATTCTTTCGATTGATGGTACCCTTGGATTTTGTATCCCCGTTTGGAGGTCTTTTTAATTAATGAATTCATAGACTTAGCAATAGAAAAAGAAACATATCCAGAACTTGTGTAAGAAATACCTTCAAGAGAAAATAACATTGAGTGAAACAAGTATGAATTCTTGGGCAACCACAAGACTCCACCAGTGTGACAAATACAAAAGCTAAATGCTATCAATCAAGATAAATTGTTTTAGGAGTGTTGGAAACTAGAAAGATGAATTCAACGGAAAAGTTACACTATCGGTTGTAATTGTCCTAGACATTGAACTACTAGGATTGGTATCCCATGAATGGATCATGTCATCTATTTCAGATTCTTCATCACCAAAGTCTTCAATAACAGTTCCACCTGAAGCTTTAATCAACTCCAGCTCCATTGCTACTTGTTTCATGGTGGGTCTTTTCTTTCCATTAAGATTCAAGCATCTTTTTGCTAGCATGAGCCACAACCATAATCTCACATGCGGACCTTCCTTTACTACCATTGGATCGAGAATGTTAAATAAGGAATTCTCCTGCATTAAATGCAAAAAATAAGTTACCAAGCTTCTCACCGCTCTGATTGGTTTTTGCGGAGATGGGCTTTTGTCTGTTAAAAGCTCAATAAGAACAACTCAGAGCTATAAACATCACTCTTCTCTGTAAATTGATTTGTTTGAAAATATTCGGGATCCATGTATCCAACAGTTCCTGCACCCGAGTGGTTAAATGTGTGCATTCAAGTGCAACCGATCTTGAAGTTCCAAAATCGATACTTTTGCCCTATATTTATCATCCAAAAGTATGTTACTAGATTTGATGTCTCGATGATAAATAGGAGTAGAGCAAATTGAATGCAAATAGAACAAGGCATTGGCAATTTCAATCGCAATTAAAAACGCATTCCCATATTAGCGAGCCACTATCTTTGAAAAGTCAAAGATAGTTGGTTTGTAAGTGGAAGCAAATGGCCTTGGTTGGTTAGGCACCCAAAGTTTTTTTGAAATGGGATAATTGCAATTTTGGTCCCTATTTGAATAGGTACTTTGCAAGATTGATCCTGAACCTCAACTATAAATAGGCCTAACCATTTCTCATTTTCTTCATCCCAACATTTTCCATTCTCTACTTAAGGCATTGTTCTCTCTCCTATTTGTAAATTTTCACTTGTATTTTTGGAGTGAAATATATTTGGTAGTGCCCGAGGGCGAGGCGAAATTTGCGAACCTCGTTAAAATTCAGTGTTCATTATTATTTATTTTTCATATCTTGTGAGTGTGATCGTAGTTATTTATTGTGCTATTAAATTACGATTGAGGATATTCTAGCTAGGAAAGATCCGGTACTTAAGTGATCCTTGTGATCCACCTCTCTTTCCTGGGAATTGAACTTAGTGTGATTTTTCAGTACAATAATTATACTCTTTTACACGCTTCCGCACAACAATTGGTACCAGAGCTAGATTCGTACTTGGGGAGTACGATCGTTTGTGGCACTATTCACGTATACTGCATCTTGTTTACGTATCTGATGAGTTGGAATTGAGAAAAAATGGCGAGCATCGTCATCGGCAAGGACTACGGTAACCAATGCAAAATTTGAAGTAGAGAAATTTGATGGTACCAATAATTTTGGTATGTGGCAATGTGAGATCCTGGATGTCTTATGTCAGCAAGAGCTAGATATAGCCCTTGAAGAAAAACCTGACAAGATGGATGACAAGTAGTGGGCCAAGATTAATAGACAAGCTTGTGGTACAATCCATCTATGTTTGGCTAAAGAGCGTATACTACTGTCATGAGGAGACATCAGCAAGGAAGTTGTGGGATACATTGGAAGAAAAGTTTCTAACTAAAAGCCTTGAAAATAGGCTTTATATGAAAAAGAAACTTTATCGATTCACGTATGCACCCGGTATGTTGATGAATGACCATGTGAACTCATTCAATAAAATTTTAGCAGACTTGCTAAATTTGGATGAGAAATTTGAAGACGAAGACAAGGCATTATTGTTGTTGAATTCCCTTCCTGATGAATATGATCATCTTACCACCACATTGTTTCATGGGAAGGATACAATCACATTTGATGCGATCTGCGAGGCGTTGTATAGATCTGAAACTCGAAAGAAAGATAAAAGAGATCACAGAGATACAAGCTGCAAGTCTTAACACAGAAGAGGTCGTTCAAGCGACAAGCAAGCCCGATAGAAGGGGAAAGTCCAAAGGAGACCCGCCAAAGATGAGTGTGTGCTTTTGTCGTGAAAAAGGGCATTGGAAAAAGAATTGTCCTAAGTTACAAAAAGGGCAAGGCTATTTCTAATGCATGTGTGAGAACATGATGAGGAGTTAGACTTTAGCTTGGTTGGCATGGCAATGGCATGTCATATCTTGATGAGTGGATTTTGGATTCGGGATGTACTTACCATATGTGTCCTAATAAGGATGGTTTTCTAGTCTTACTGAGAACTAGAAGGTGGAGTTGTTCTTATGGGCAATGTGGTGCTTGTAAGACAATGGGGAGTAGGTACAATCCAATTGAAGAATCACGACGGCTCAATCCAAGTCTTGGTGATGTTCGCTCACGCACCCGACTTGAAGAAAAATCTCATCTCATTAGGGGCCTTAGAATCTAAAGGGCTCAAAATCACTTTGAGAGATGGATTACTAAAGGTAGCAAACTGGGAATTTGACGGTGATGAAAGGCACAAGAAAAAATAACTTGTACTTTTAAATGGAAATACAGATTATTGGATCAACATCAACGATTTTCTACGAAAGATGTAGATTCAGAGGCTACCAGGTTATGGCATATGCGATTGGGACATGCTGGTGAAAAAGCTTTGCAGACTTTGGCGAAGCAAGGCTTATTGAAAGGTGCAAATTCTTGCAAATTGGAATTTTGTGAACATTGTGTTCTGGGCAAGCAGACGAGGATAAAGTTTGGTTCAGCAATTCACAATACGAAAGGAATTCTGGACTACGTTCACAGTGATGTGTGGGGACCTACCAAAGTGGCTTCTTTGGGAGGTATGCACTATTTTGTTACTTTTGTTGATGATTATTCAAGAAAAGTATGGGTGTACCTAATGAAAAGAAAAAGTGAAGTATTGGATGCATTTATGAAATGGAAGAAGATGGTGGAAACTCAGACTGGTCGAAAGGTCAAACGACTTCGATCAGATAATGGTACTGAGTACAAAAACGATCCATTTCTTCAAGTATGTCAAGATGAGGGCATCGTGCGACACTTTACTGTTCGGGATACACCACAGCAAAATGGGGTGGCAGAACGCATGAATCGAACTATCTTGGAGAAAGTTCGATGTATGTTGTCCAATCTTTGGATTGGGCAAGGAATTTTGAAAGTGAAATTTCATTACATATGCGTGCCATCTAATTAACCGTTTGCCATCATTTGCAATAAATGGATAAACTCCTATGGAGATGTGGGTAGTAAATCACTCGACTATGATTCTTTACATGTTTTTGGTTCCTTTGCATATTATCATGTAAAAAGAATCGAAGTTAGACCCAAGAGCAAAGAAAGCATTATTCTTGGGTATAACTAGTGGAGTAAAAGGATACCGTCTCACGGTGTCTGATACAAGGAAGATTGTCTTTAGCGAGAGATGTGACTTTTGATGAATCAACCATGTTAAAGGATTCACAAAAGGATGACAAAACAAGTAGTACTTTGCAGCAGTGGAGCTTGAAAAGGTTAATAATGATCCAGCTAATATTGAAAGAACAAATGATGAAGAAGTTCCACCCAAGAACTTCTACAGAACAACAAGATTCAATTGCATATAGGAGGCCAAGAAGAGAGATTCGTAAGCACGCTCGCTTTGATGATATAGTGGCCTATGCACTTCCAATTGCAGATGATGATGCTCCTTCTACTTTACGAAGCAATAAGTAACCACGATGGTGTAAAGTGGAAGCAAGCCATGAATGAAGAAATGCAGTCTCTTCATCAAAATAGGACTTGGGAGTTGATGACACTGCCCAAGGGAAAGAAGGCAATTGGATGCAAATGGGCATATGCAAAGAAGGAAGAATTTCCTGGTAAAAATGAAATTCGGTACAAGGCTAGATTGGTAGCAAAGGGTTATGCTCAGAAAGAAGGAATAGACTACAATGAAGTGTTTTCTCCAATTGTGAAGCATTCGTCTATTCGGATTTTGCTAGCCTTGGTTGCGCAATATGATCTTGAACTAGTTCAGCTTGATGTGAAGACCGCATTTTTACACGGTGATTTGGAAGAGGAAATCTATATGACTCAGCCAGATGGATTCAAGGTTGCTAGTAAAGAGAATTGGGTTTGCAAACTGACAAAGTCACTTTATGGATTGAAGCAATCCCCGAGGCAGTGGTACAAGCGATTTGATCAGTTCATGAAAGGGCAAAGGTACACAAGAAGTAAATTTGACCATTGCGTGTATTTCCAGAAGCTACAAGAAGGAACTTTCATATACTTGCTCTTATATGTTGATGATATGCTAATAGCATCTAAGAGCAAAGTTGAGATTGAGAGATTGAAGACTCAACTCAATCTCGAGTTTGAAATGAAAGATCTTGGTGAAGCTAAGAAGATTCTTGGCATGGAAATATGTAGAGATAGAGCCCATGGTAGAGTTAGCTTGTCTCAGAAGCAGTATTTGAAGAAGGTACTACAGCAGTTTGGCATGAACGAGCAGACAACTATCTCCTTCAACGAATACGGAACGAGAATACATGTTGCAAGTTCCGTACTCCAATGCAGTGGGTAGCTTGATGTATGCAATGGTGTGTACAAGACCAGACATTTCACAGCGATTAGTATAGTGAGCGGTATATGCATAATCACGAAAAGGACATTGGCAAGCTGTGAAATGGATTCTACGGTATATTCAAAAGACCGTAGATTTTGGATTACTGTTCGAGTAAGATAATACACTTGGTGAAGGTGTTATTAAACGCGTTGATTACGACTATATTTGGTGATTTGGATAAATGAAGATCAACCACCGGTTACGTGTTTACACTTCTTTGGAGGACCAATCGGTTGGAAGTCTACTCTACGATCTCTGATTGCGTTGTCAACCACGAGGGCCGAATACATGGCTGTAGAATGAGAGGTCTGTAAAGGATGCTATTTGGTTACAAGGCACGGTTAAAACCTTGGGATTTGTTCAGGAGCATATTAACGTGTATTGTGATAGTCAAAGTGCTATTCATTTAGCAAAGAATCAAGTCTATCATGCACGTACAAAGCATATCGACGCATCGATTCCATTTTGTGCGGAAATTATTGATGAAGGGAAAATTCGTCTTGTAAGATTAAGGCTGCAGATAATCCATGAGATATGATGACCAAGGTGGTAATAAAGCAACCAAGTTCGAACATTGTTTGAACTTGATCAATATCTCGCGAGTTACTTGATTGAAGAAGGCACTATCAAGTATTGTTGGCAAAGGTAGAAAGAATTGTGTGAAGATAAGATTATCCTAATCAAATCTTCAAGGTGGAGATTATTAGCGACCACTATCTTTGAAAAGTCAAAGATAGTTGGTGTAAGTGGAAGCAAATGGCCTTGGTTGGTTAGGCACCCAAAGTTTTTTTTTGAAATGGGATAATTGCAATTTTGATCCCTATTTGAATAGGTACTTTGCAAGATTGATCCCTGAACCTCAACTATAAATAGGCCTAACCATTTCTCATTTTCTTCATCCCAACATTTGCCATTCTCTACTTAAGGCATTGTTCTCTCTCCCTATTTGTAAATTTTCACTTGTATTTTTGGAATGAAATATATTTGGTAGTGCCCGAGGACGTAGGCGAAATTTGCCGAACCTCGTTAAAATTCTGGTGTTCATTATTATTTATTTTTCATATCTTGTGAGTGTGATCGTAGTTATTTATTGTGCTATTAAATTACGATTGAGGGATATTCTGGCTAGGAAAGATCTGGTACTTAAGTGATCCTTGTGATCCACCTCTCTTTCCTGGGAATTGAACTTAGTGTGATTTTTCAGTACAATAATTATACTCTTTTACACGCTTCTGCACAACACCCCATGCCAATGGTAATTCTTCATTTTGGTTATGAATGAGATCGTATAATGTACCATTTGGGATGAACTCATACACCAATAGAGGAACTTTAGCCTCTAAACAACACCCTAAAAGCTTAACCACGTTCCTGTGATTAATTTGAGATAAAATTATCACGTCGTTAATGAACTGTTCAGCCTTCTTTTCATCAAATTTCTTTCCTTCCACCATTTTGGATTTCTTAATAGCCACAATGCTTCCATTTATTAGCATTCCTTTATAAACAGTCCCTTGACCTCCTTGACCAAGGATTCGGTTTTCATTATAATGATCCGTCGCCTTTTCCATCTCTTTTGAAGTACATAACTTAATTTTTTCAACATTACCTTCATTGCTAGACAAATGTTGTTGCAGTAACAAACCTCCATTCCTTTTGAAGTATTTCTGCTTCAGCATGATTTTTTGTTTTCTCTTGAGGACTTTGTACACACTCCATGTTGCGAGTAGTAGAAATAGTGTCCCAATACTAGTGCTGCAACCTGTATAGATATAAGAAACATAGTTAAAAGGTAAATCTGAAAATTAAAATCAACAATGAGAGAACCTTATCGCATCATCCATTGTATTGATATTCAACTCTTACAAATTTAATGATAAATAATTGTTACTGCCTCATGCATTCAAAAGTAAATATAACACGGCTTGAATTGACATAATCCAATAACCATAATGATTCCACTTTAAAAACAAAAGTGTAAACCAGCACGTACCTATAATAATGCTTGTTAAGTTATGAGTATTTTGAGTTTGTTTTTTGCGCTCACAACGAAATCCCGTACTATTATATTCATAATGATCAGGAGGGCAAGACTTCCACGAGCTATAGTTGCTAGGGGTATTCAAACAAAGCATGCGACAATATTGATAATCCCCACAATTCCCATCTGTCATTTAAGAATTGAATAAAAAAAATTTCTAATCATATTATTTGGTTAAAGTGTCTGAGAGATCTTTATGCTAAACAGATCGGATCAAACTAGTCATTATATTATTAAACGGATCAATTTAGTACTTATACTATTAAAAATAATCAAATAAGTTTAAATTATAAAAGAGTTAACTTTTACAGTATAAAAAATGTCTTGAATTTTTTTTCAAAATGTATTCTATTTTAAACAAAATATTTCATTTAGAGAACCATAGAAACTTTAAAAATAATTAACTCTATTAAAAATATATGTTAATTATATTTCAATTTGGTCTTCTTTGATTCTTTTTAATAGTACAAGGATTAAATTAATCCATTTAATAGTAGAGTGACTAATTTAGTCAAATTTCTATAATAAAGGGACTCTTAGATCCTTCATCCATATAATGCAATAGATATTAATTAATTAATGCATGCAGTATATACATTTCTGGCACTATAGATGTTTAAGAATTTTTTACCAATAAAAATATGCATAATTATCTGCAAAAGTATATTTTTTTAGAGATCCATTTCAATCGGTGTAAAATTAAATACATTAATATAAAATTAAAGTTATTTTACTCTCTTTCGTTTCTCTTTGTACGGTTAATATTTTGAGAATTCAACCGTTGAATTTGATATTTTATTCATATAAATAATTCATGTCAAATTTGATATAAATTAAAATTTCTAACTTTTTGTTTAATGTAAAAAATATTCAACCGTTGAATATATATTAATATATTGAGTATTGTAGATCAATATGATAGAAATATCAAATCGGTTTAAAAATTTACATGCACAACAAGTACAGATATAACCATAAATTCAACAGTTGGATTATTAAAATATTAATCGTATAGAGGAATACAAAAGGATGTAAAACAACTTTCATTTTATACTGGTGTAAGTGAATTATTCCCCATATTTTTTATACACTTCTATATATATATATATATATATATATATATATATATATATATCCATCAAATCTAGTCGGCATCAAACTAATCCATGAGAAAGGCCAAGAATAAGTGAGAGCAAGCTTAAGCACAGAAATCGAATAGGCTGTTCGGGAGCTAAGAGAGAATGGCAATAAGAATACAGAGGTGCCTAGCTTTTTAACAGCAGCAAATCGGCATATCGCTATTTCTATTCTTATCTTAGGCATCCCGACATTCCAGGTCCTTCCCGTCCCGAAATTCCTTCTTCTTGATAGCATAGGGGCGCAGCGGTAAATACCGAGGTTTTCTTGCTTTCTTGTTGTCTTGAATTTTTATAGAACGGCAAATTTTCCATACTTTATTAAATATGATTTAGTCATGATATACCTCAACCAATAATAACTATATTATGATATACTAACGATGTGAGTGAAAAAAAAGAACTTATGTAACAATTTATTTTAATATATATATATATATATATATATATAAAAGAGTAGATTGAAATAGTGAAGTTAAGTAATAGCTACTAAGGTGTTTTGTTCAAATTTTATTATACTCATTTTTTCTATGTTTTAGATAAAAATATAGAATGATAAAAATACTCTCATAATAATATTTGCTTTTTATTTTCATAATTTTTCAACTGAATCGAGATTGAGTGGATGGGTGACACCAATTTAAATAGCCCTTTAAAAAATAATATTAATTTAAGGTACACCCATAATGGGATTGGAAAAAAAATGTAATGGACATATTTATTAAAATCTTATATAAGAATTAAATGAATCACTTGTTGAAATGATAAATCTTAAATCTTAAAATTTTTCGTGAAAGGTTCAAAATCTTAAATTTATTGTCGATTTTATGTAAGAATTTAAAAAGATGTGAATACCCTTAAAATAATGTAATTTAATTTGTTAAATAAAAAAGATAATATAGATATAAGAAAAAAAAATTCTTTAAAAAAACATTAATTCATACCTTCGCATAATGTCAAATAAATGCGAATATCCTTATCACACACACAGATGATTAGAGCTCAACCTTGACCAGCAATATTCACCATCGGATGTACAAGAAGTGTTCGAACTATCATTCAAATGGCACTCTCCAAATATTGGTGTGCCCCATTGCAGTTGTGTTGGGACATGCGTCATACTGCTTATATCAGAATCTTCTAAATCATAGTCATCAGAAATCATGGTACGTAGCAAATCCGTATGATATTTTCCTCTTATAATCTAGAATCAACCCTACAACTCATGTTTACGAAGAATGATCTAAGACCCTGAGGAATATTAACACGACAGCCAGCAATAGAGGAAGTCTCGTTATTAATCCTACAACGTGGTTGCAAACATCCGGTTTTAAGATTACCCATTTCATTGTCAAAAACAGTAACCAAATTACCGCAACCTGAAGACCAAAAAATATTGTCGGAATCTGAATAGTAAAAGCGGGTGCCAGTTAGGTTGAGACTCATCCCATTGTGATGGTCCTTTCGACAATTGAAGTTATTGGATGGTTGACCTTGATGGTGCCGTCCAAAAAATCAAATTCCAGTATTTGTAGATTCGTGTCATTTATGTTTAAGAAAGGAACTTCTCCCCCGTTGGCGGTTTTGCTGCAAATTACTTCAAACGAATCGCCAGTTTCATAATCTTGGTCCTTCATTCTAAAGGGGTAGTGAAAAGTAACATTTCCGCAGGACCATACCTTGTAGGTGTTGACGTTGATAGGTCCTAGTCCTGGTCTTCCGCATACTGCGGATTTAGCAAAAAAGGAGTATTCTACTAAATATATGTAAATCCAATTGGGAGTGAGTAAAGCTCAATTAGATTTGAAAATATAAAAAAAATTCAAATTTTGAGTTAATCAAATTGAGTTATTCGAATTATTCGAGTCTACTCGAATAAGTAATTCGAGTTTCAAGTTCAAATTGAGTTGGATTTTACAATTAGAATAATTCGAATAACAGATTGGTGTATATATCCTTTACGTCACTATTAAGTTTGAAAATGAGCAAATTGGTTTCTCTCAACAAAAATTAAAAAAATTCAAAAAAATTTTCAAAAATTCAAAATAACTTTTAAATTTCAAAATATTTATAAAATTTTCAAAACTTATATATTTTTTAAAAAATATATAAGAAATTCTAAAAATATATAAAGAAAATTAAAAATTAAAAATTTTCTAGAATAATAATTTTGGGACCTAAATAAGTTAATTAATGATTCAAGTTTATCATACTAAAGTATTTTTTATTTTGCTTTGAAAAAGTTTTCAAATATATATGGTTTTAAATTTATATGATTAAATAAGGGATCAGTTATACTGTAATAATATTTTAATTTGACATGTTTAATTTTTTTATTTTAAATCGAAAACTTTCACTCGATTCGACTAGACTCAAATTTCATTTCACTCGACTTAATTCGAAAAAATTTCGAATTGAGTTAAGATAATAAAATAGGATTTGTTAACTCAATTAAGTTGAAATTATATATATGTAACCAATATGAAGCCAGCGGTGTCCTTGATCTCCTTAATTAAGTGAACAAATTAGTAAATTACAGCTTTCTGCCTCTTTCAAAAGACATAATAATTTAACATAAACACTTTAACCCTTGAATAAATGTAAATTACATTTTTAACTCCTCTAAAAAATAATAATTTAATTTAATTTAATCTCATTTAAGGATTAATTCAAGTTTTTGGAATACAAAACTTTTAGGCATAAATTTTTGAAAGCCAAAAATATTAATATACAAAATGAATGATCCTAAAAACTTTTTTTAGAACTTATATGATTCTAAAGACTGTTTCTAAACAAGTAGCATGGTCAACGAAGGCATGGTCGTGCGCAGCACACGGCCGTGGGGTGGCTCGAGTGTAGCCGTGTGAGTCACATGAGCTAGGCCAAGTTGGGCGTGTGGGCCCACACAGGCATGACACACGGGCGTGTTGATTATTAGGCCAGGCCGTGTAGGCCACACTGGCAGGCCACATTGGCATGTGGGCTTATTATACTGAGATTTTTTGTAGGGTTGCATGGGTCGTCCTAATCGACTGTAGGGCTACCGTAGGGTCAGTAAACGTTATCTAACCCTAAAACCAAGTGATATGTTAGATTGAAACATGGTTAGGAGCATGCCTATGTTTGTACATCTTTTATTTGTTTATGAATGCATGTTAAGTATGTTATATCTATTAATTCTGTATGCATGTTATGACATCTGGTATTGGGGATGGGTTGGTGTATATTGGAGGAAGTGTTCTGAAAGGCATTTTGTGCCTATTATCTAGCAGCATGGCTACATCATATCTGTTATGTGCCGCATCGGTACAACATGGTGTGTAGGGCTGGGTGGGTGTTTTAGACCCCACAAGGTGTGTAGGAATGGTCGGAGATTGTGTGTAGAGGATAGGGGTAGGATATTTTTTTTTCTGATTCTGATTTGCATATTTGTATCTGAGATGGGCTTAGGCCAGAATTTGCATCTGTATTTGTAATGGGCTTAAGCCCAAACCTGTATTTGACTGATTCTATTTTTCTGTGTATGGATGCTTGATTCTGTGGTTCTATTTTTCTGTGTATGGATGCTTGATTCTGTGGGGTTACACGCTGAGTTTACGTAAACTCACTCTTTGCTGTTTGATCTGCACATGTAATCTACAGAGTTAGGCGGATCGGTGCAGCGGAGGTCTCGACGGTGACCACTCGCCATAAACTGTTTTATTTGGTTTTATAGTTTCATTTAAGTTTGGCATTTAGATTTGAGAGTTTGGATTTGCTGGGACTTTAAGAACTTTTAATTGTTGGTTTTGGTTTTTCTTGCTCGATTTACAAATGCTTTATTTTTTTGAAAGTTTAATACAACGTGATTACTAAAATAAGGTTTTCTAAATCACGAACTGTTTTGCTAAAACACCACGATTTTTCGTAAGCTTCCGCACCAGAGGATTTTAAGGCAAATGAATAAATGTTTTGAAGTTAATGAAAGCTAATAAGGGTTTATAAGCTTAAGGTTTTTATCAAGTTAGCTTTATTTTCAAACCCATTCCATGTGACATTACCAGAATCTGTCATAACGTCTAGGCCAGGTTTGGGGTGTTACACAACTTGAATTGTAAACTTTTTGAAATTATGTATTAAGATGTTCAAATTTAATTTGCTCCAATATAATTTGGATTCTTCAACTTAAAGATAACCAATCTTATTTAAGCTAAATCCAAGTAGTTTACAACTCTAGTATTTAATATTACTAGCTTTTAATGTTACAGGTATTGCGTGTGATTTTGCGCATTTAATATTTAATTAATTTTTTAAAGATTTTATTTTTAATTACATTAATTAACATAAAATAACATTTTTTATTTAAATTATTGGATATAATTAAAATATATTAACTTATTATAAATATATATATTTCTTAAATTATTTTTTTGTTAATGTTACACAATTCTCTCTCTCTCTCTCTCTCTCTATATATATATATATATATGCTGGAAGTAATGGATGCTCAATTATCTGTCAATATGCAGCCTTGATCGGACTTGTGATTTTGTATGTTTCAAATAGTTTGTTTATTTGTAGGGAAAATCTGAAAAAGAATATGATCAAACAGAGGGGTTTCTACAGGAGTTGAAATTGAAGGTTCGAAAGTTGTTGATAGAGTAGTAATGGCGTCAGAGAAAAATGGCGATAAGGGTATCTTCAGATATCTGAAGAAGAAGAAGTTCAACAAAAGAAGGATGAAGAAAAGCAAAACGAGATGTGGATAATTAGGGTTAGCTTTCTTAGCAAAAGGGAAAAAAAACAAAAAAACATATTCAGAACTTGTATAATAAATACCTTGAAGAGGTCAAAAAACATTGAGTGAAACAAGTGTGAATTCTTGGGCAACCACAAGACTCCACCAATGTGACAAATAGAGAAGCTAAAGGCTATCAATCAAGAGAAATAGTTTCAGGAGTGTTGGAAACTAGAAAGATGAATTTAATGGAAAATTTTCACTTTTGGTTGTAATTGTCCTAGACATTGAACAACTAGGATTGGTCTCCCATGAATGGATTATGTCATCTATTTCATATTCTTCATCACCATGGTCTTCAATAACATTTCCACCTGAAGCATTAATCAACTCCAGCTCCATTGCTACTTGTTTCATGGTGGGTCTTTTCTTTCCATTAAGATTCAAGCATCTTTTTGCTAGAAGAGCCACAACTATAATCTCCTGCTCTGGACCAACCTTTACTACCATTGGATCGAGAATATTAAATAAGGAATTCTCCTGCATTGAATGCAAAAAATAAGATACCAAGCTTCTCACTGGCTCTGATTGTTCTGCAGAAATTGGTTTTTGTCCTGTTAAAAGCTCAACAAGAACAACTCCAAAGCTATAAACATCACTCTTCTCCGTAAATTGACTTGATCGAAAATATTCGGGATCCATGTATCCAAAAGTTCCTTGCACCCGAGTGGTTAGATGTGTTTGTTCAAGTGCAACTGATCTTGAAGTTCCAAAATCTGATACTTTTGCCCTATATCTATCATCCAGAAGTATGTTACTAGATTTGATGTCTCGATGATAAATAGGAGCAGAAGCAGCCGAATGCAAATAGAACAAGGCATTGGCAATTTCAATCGCAATTCGTAAACGCATTTCCCATGTCAATGGTAATTCTTCATTTTGGTTATGAATGAGATCGTATAATGTACCATTTGGGATGAACTCATACACCAATAGAGGAACTTCAGCTCCTAAACAACACCCTAAAAGCTTAACCACATTCCTGTGATTAATTTGAGATAAAATTATCACCTCGTTAATGAACTGTTCAACCTTCTTTTCATCGAATTTCTTTCCTTCCACCATTTTGGATTTCTTAATAGCCACAATGCTTCCATCTATTAGCATTCCTTTATAAACAGTCCCTTGACCTCCTTGACCAAGGATTCGATTCTCATTATAATGATTGGTTGCCTTTTCCATCTCTTTTGAAGTAAACAACTTAACTTTTTCAACATTACCTTCATTGCTAGACAAATGTTGTTGCAGCAACAAACCTCCATTCCTTTTGAAGTATTTCTGCTTCAGCATGATTTTTTGTTTTCTTTTGAGGACTTTGTACATACTCCATGTTGCGAGTAGTAGAAATAGTGTCCCAATACCAGTGCTGCAACCTATGTAGATATAAGAAACATAGTTAAAAGGTAATTAAATTTGAAAAATAGAGTACATGTTAAAAAACCATAAAAATGTTTCGATAAAGTTTTATTCATATTTGATAGCCCAATGAGCAATGAGTGAACCTTATTGCACCATCCACTGTTTTGATATTGAACTTTTACAAATTTAATGATAAATAACTATTACTGCATCACACATTCAAAAGTAAATATATCATTGCTTAAACTAACATAATTCAATAACCATAATGATTCCACTTTAAAAACAAATACCTACCTACAATAATGCTTATCAAGCTATGCTTATTTTGAGTCTGTATTTTGCGCTCGCAACGAAATCCCGTACTATTGAATTCATAATGAGGAGGGCATGAATTTGAGGAGCAATATTTACCAGGGGTATTCAAACAAAGCATGCTGCAATACTTATAATTCTCACATTTCCGATCTGTCATTTATGAATTGAATAAAAAAAAGTTATAATCATATAATTCAGTTAAAGTATTTGAGAGGTCCTTATACTATATGGATTTGATCAAATTAGTTCCTATATTATTAAATGGATCAATTTAATCTCTATACTATTAAAAAGAATCAAACAAGTTTAAATTATAACAACGTTAACATTTACTACATAAAAATTATCTTGAAAATTATTTTTTCAATTTCTGTTCAATTTCAAACAACATATTCCATTTACATAAAAACTTTTAAAATAATTAGCTCTATTAAAGAGTAAATGAATTTTTAAATAGTAAATGTTAAGTATATTCCAATTTAATCTTATTTATTTTTTTAATAGTAGGGAGATTAATTTAATTAAGTCCCTAGTGGGACTCTCAGGTACATTCATTATAATTCAATAGATATTAATTTAGTAATGCAAGCCAAAATAGAAGTTATTTTGATATCTAATTTCATTTTCCTTTTTGTTTGTTCAAATTATGCTTACGAGTATTCTAGCAATATGTACGCGGACCCATTATTTAGTTGATTGACATTTAGTTGAATTAGCATTACTCTTAATTATTGTAACAATTAAAACGATATGAGTTCAAATGTGGTTAAATGAGAAAGTTAAATAGAAATAGGTATTGTATCAAAAACATAAAACAAATAAGTATAGTAGTTTTGTTTAAGAGGGATGGATAATTTTTTTAATTAATATATATATATATATTGACAGCTAATATTTTAACAATTCAACCGTTGAATTTAATATAGATCGTGCATGTCAAATTTGATGTAAATTAAAATTTTTCAACCTTTTGTTTTATTAAAAAAAATCAGTCTATTAATATATTGATTATTGTAGATCAATATGATAGAGATATCGGATGGGCTCGAAAATTTATATGCATGACAAGTACAATTATATCGATAAATTCAATGTTGGATTGTTAAAATATTAATCGTATAAAGAGATATGAAAGAGTGTAAAAATGAAGTTGTTTTAAAAAAAATTATGTAACAATTTATTTATTAAAAAATGATATAAAAAAAATAGGAGTTCGATTGAAATGGTAAAGTTAAGATATTAGCTATGATGGTGCCTTTGTTCAAATTTCATTACACTCACTTTTCTAGATTTTACATAAGTTATAAAATGACAAAAATACTCTCATAATAATATTTGTTCTTGTATAAGAGTAATAGATTTTCATAATTTCTCAATCGAGTTGAGACTCAATTGATGTGTGACATCAACTCAATTAACATTTTAAAGAATAGTACTATTTTTAAGGCACACCCATGATGTAAGCGGAAAACATTATGTAATAAGCATATTGAATTAAAGCTTAAATAAGAATCAAATGAATCATTGCTTGAAATGATAAAGTTAGATTTTAAAATTTATTGTGTGAAAGATTCAAATGTCACCATGTTAGATTTATTATGAATTTTATATAAAAATACATAAAAAAATAGAATAATCTTAAAATAATATAACTTAATTTGTATATAAAAAATATTTTAATAATTTTTCGGTTGAAATATACCTATAAGCAAAGATAATATAGATATAAGAAAAAAAAGTTCCCTAAAAAAACATTAATTCGTACCTTGGCATGAACTCGAATAACCGTAGAAATCCCTGCTGTAGCATACACATAGATGCTTAGGGCTCAACCTCGACCAACAATATTGACCATCGGATGTACAATAAGTGTCCGAGCTATCATTCAAATGGCACTCTCCAAATATTGGTGTGCCCCATTGCAGTCGTGTTGGAACAAACGCCCTATTACTTATATCAAACTTCAGATCATAGTCATAAGAAATCATGGAAGCAAACCCGCATGATCTATTTCTCCTATAATCACTACTACTCATGTTTACGTAGAATGAACTGAGACCCTGAGGAATATTAACAAGACAACCATCAGTAGAGGAAGTCTGGTTATTAATCCTACAACTTGGTTGCAAACATCCGCCTATAAGATTATATGTTTCGTTGTCGAAAATAGTAACCAAATTACCGCAACCTGAAGACCAAAATTTGTTGTCGTAATCTGAGTAGTAAAAGCGGGTGCCTGTTAGGTTGAGACTCATCCCATTATGATGATTTTCGCGACAGTTAAAGTAAGTTATTGGATGGTTAATTGTGACAGTGCCTTCCAAAAATCCAAAGTGCAGTATTTTTAGATTCGTGCCACTTATGTTTAAGAAAGGCCCTTTTTCTCCATTGGTGGTTTTGTCGCAAATTTCTTTAAACCAGTCTTCGGGATAATCTTGGCCATTCACTGTAAAGGGGTAGTGAAAAGTAACATTCCCACATGACTCTACCTTGGAGGTGTGGAAGTTGATAGATACGCATCCTGCAGGCTTAGCAAAAAGGAAGTAAATTGCAAAATCCACTAAATTTTTTAGGAAATAAAAGCAAGGTGTCATTAAAAAAAAAACAAAAAATATAATTATCTAAAAAGAAGCTACATATGAAAACTGTTACTCTTAACTAAATTTTTTAATTAAGTTTATGTGTTATTTGTCACATGAAATTCAATAAAGATCACTTTCTTATTATCAATATAAATTTTATGGTTGAATTTGATATCATATAATATTTCTAATTAAAAATAGGCTTAAGGGTGTAAAAAGCTCTCAAACTTAAAAAAAAAAAAAGTAATTAAGCTTTTACTTTTTTTTTGTACTCAATTAGGTACTTAAACTATCAAAATGCATCAAAAAGGTCTTTTAACCGTTAAAGTTAACTGCCCCTAGTTTTATTTCAATTAAAGCCACCATGTGTCACAACCATGGCGTAATATGTGACAAAAAATAATAATAAAATAAAATCAATTAAAAATATAAAAATTATTAAATTTTAATAAAAATATTTAAAAGTTATTAAAAATTCAAAAAAATTGTAAAAAATTGTAAAATTTTATAAAAATCATAAAGAATTATAAAATATATAGAAATATAGAAAAATTATAAAATTTTATAAAGTCGTAAGAAATTTATAAAAATGTAATAAAATATAAAATTTTAAAAAAATTATTGTATCTTGATTTTATAGCATTAAATTTTAATATTTTTTATTTTTTATTGATATTTATTTTTTATTATTTTTTTACCACATGCCACGCCATGTTGTGACACATCATAGTTTTAACTAAAAAACAAGAAATTGGGGGCTATTAACTTTAACTTTCAACGATTAAAGTTAACTGTCAAAAAGCCTTTCTGATCCATTTTGGCAGCTCAAAAGCTTAATTGCTTTTCTTAAAAAGGTTTTTAAGTACTTTTTACACCCTTAAGCTTTAAAAATACTTCCTTTTCTAAAAAAATAGATAAATTTCCGAAGATATTTATCGCTGGTTTCTTTTTTTTACAGCCATCCTCTTTTTACATAATAATATTCTAAATATTAAATTCTTATACTAATGTATAATTCAACTTATGATTTCAAAATGGAATTAACTAATGATTCAATTTTCAAAATAAATGAACTTTATTTAAAACAAAATTGTGTAAATCATGAAATGAATGGAAACATAATAAAAAGTACTAAAAAATAAAAATGGATAAAACAAACATGAAGCCAGCGGTGTCCTTTGTCGAACAAATTAGTAAACTACACCTTTCTGCCTCTCTCAAAAGAAATAATAATTTAACATAAACACTTTAAGCCTTGAATAAATATATAAATTACATTTTTAACTCCTCTAAAAAGTAATAATTTAATCTCATTTAAGTATAAATTCAAGTTTTTGGAATACAAAACTTTTAGGTATAAATTTTTGAAAGCCAAAAATAATTAATATACAAAATGAATGATCCTAAACACTCACTTTAAACAATTAGCAAAATCATCATTATATTAGCTGAATTAAAAGAAGAAAAATGAAAGCCAAGCAATTGAAGTGACTGCGCGTGACTGACCTCCCTCACCGCAATAGCTGGAATTCCAGTTGAGCACGGCGGGAACATGCGTGGTTCCATTATTGATGCCACTGGGTAATGGGTAAGCATTATCGAAAGAGTACTTGCTAAAGATAAAAGCAGATGCGCATCTTTTGCTGTCAGGATACATGGCTCTCATGTTTACGGTATAGGAAGTGAGATTTGCAGTAATTTCAGTAAAGCAGCCAGGTTCAGAAACACCATTGTCACACCTTGGTTGAATGCAGCCGCCAAGTGAATCAGCTTCGCTACGTGAAATAATAGCCAAATTTCCGCAACCTACTGACCCGAAATAATTCATATCACTTGAGAAGAAAAATGGAGTGCCTGAGAGGTTGACCCTCACACTAGCCTCGTTTATACGATCACAATTAATGTATGTAACTGGATTGTTGATGAGAATGGCGTTTGAATAGAAGTCTTTTTCCAAGTACCTCCAGATCGATGCCATTTACGTTTATGAATGGCTTTACCCCATTGAGGGTTGGGTTGCAAGTCACTCTAAACCAATGTTTAGTATAGCAGGTGCTATGGATTCCAAAAGGGGATGGAATTGTAATATTTCCACATACTTCTTTACCACAGGCAGGTTCTTGAGATTCTGCTGCTTGTAATATTGGGCACAACAGGAAGAGGAGTAGGAGGAGGAAGTAAAGCGCTAAGTGAAAACCCATTTGCGTTGTTATTTTGTTTGAATGAATGAAGATTTAAAGAAACAAACGATGTTTGAGTGAGAAGCAAATGAAAAGTCTTTGCTCACACTTTCCTTGAAGTTCCAGTGTAAGTGCATTTGATTTGAGAATAATTCATTATTTTGTAAAGACTGTTGGATACAATTTTCCAGCTACACGTAAGAGGTCTCCATTCAAAGCGTAGGTTACCTATAAATAGTTAAGAGACAAATAAAAGGGAGAGTCGAGCCTTGACAGTTGACCCCTCATTTGTTTTCTATTCCTTCAAATATTTTTACAATAGCATTAAGAAATAAGGATAATTTATGTTCCTCCTTTCAAAACTTTTAAATATTTCAAATCATATTGTAAAATAGAAAGCTTGATATTATAGATTAAATAAAATTATTTTTAAAATTTTATTAGTTAATATTAATATAATTATATTAACAAGTGGATGAAAGAAGTAATAAAAAAAACTTAATTTAAACTGTACATCGAATGAAGATATATGTGATTATAATCAATTATATTTAATTTTTAATTTATTTTTATATAGATATATTTATTTTAATTATTAAGTTTATACAATCCTAGTTGCCGATAAAGCTAGAAAGGAGGAGATAACAAAGAGTGAGCATTATCCTTAATAAGTGATAGCAAAGGTGATTGTTCTTTACAACAACTTGAGAAGAAATTCCGAGGAATGTCACTTTTGACGCTGTTCCTACGATTAGAGGTTTCACATTTTTATTTATAGCCATTCAACATAGTTAGTATCATAAGATTAAGAATTATTTATGTTTCCAATATATGTGGGTATTTTTAGACATTTAAGTGAAATACTCAATAAAACTCTCAAGTCAAGTTATATTTTATAACTTTTTCAATTTTTTTAATAATCATTAGTATTTTATTTTTTATATTTTTTATAAATTTAGGTAACTTTTACAATTATTTAAAATATTTTAATAATTTGACATGTCACATCAACATGCTTTCACATTACATACCATATGCCAACTTCTCATGACTTCCATAAATAATGTAAATTATATGTGATGTTTATATTCCTCCGGAATAAAGAAATCTCAAGTTTCAAAATAAAAACCTATTCTTGGGAATTCAAAATGTTTTGCCTTAACTTATTGGGTTCGAAATTTTGTGTCTCGAGGTAGGAATTTCTCAAAATAAAGACAAGTTTAATTTCAAAGTCATGAGGTGCTATACCTTAACTTATTGGGTAAAGTACTCTATTTCTTTGGGATAGGTAAGTCTTGGTTTTCTTTCTAATAAAAGGATCATATTTCGTAATTTTCTTTATTTTCAACATTGGGACATGATTTTATCGATTTGGTACCAATTTTTGGGCGTTATGAGGGTGCTAACCTTTCCTCATACGTAACCGACTCCCGAACCTATTTTCTTGTTTTTGTGGACCAAAATTGAATATTTTCAAAATAAAACACTTTACAAGGTGATCCAATCACACCTAAGTAAAAAAGGATTGGTGGCGACTCCCGTTTTCGTTTTTAAGGTCAATCCCCATTATTTTATAAAATCGATTTTTAAAATGGTTTCGACAAGAAAAAAGTAGCTTTATTTATTTAAAAAAATTTAAATTTGTACTTTTATATCTACTACCTCCTTTCATATTTATCTGGAATTCCCTCTCATAAATATATTCATCCTTCCCCATCATGTCAATCCCACGAATTTCTTATCAATTATTATTTGATGACGACGGAAACAATTCAAATGAAAATACTCATATTAAATTTAAAGATAATCAAATTCGAACTAATGACTTCCGCCGCATCATAATAACATTCTACCGCTCCCTGCCTCAATCAAGAGATACAACCAATCCTAAGTGAAAGGACGGACAAATGTGTGGCGAAACAAAATTTTCTTCCGTCAATGTGCGTCTCATTTTGTAAAAATTATTTTTAAAATGAAGTTTGAAAGTAAAGGTTCAAAAATTAAATAAAATTTAATAATTTCCAACACTTGTATCAAATTATAGATATTATATAAATTACACTTTATAAAGATAATTATTTAATTAATTTAATTTAATTTAATTTATTTATCATCAACTAACTAACATAAAAATAAAAACATCAAAAAATTTAAAATAACATGGCGACTAAACAAAAGTAAAATATATTGAATACTTGAATAATAATTTTATAACTTTTCACATTGAATAAATAAAAAAAAATTCCATAAGTAGGTGACAACTAATCTACTTTCCCCATATATTATATTATATTTCATATATAAAAAGAATGTTATTTGTTAAAGGTCAAATTTTTTATCCTTCTCAATTTCCTCTGGAAGTGTAAATAAGATACTAATATTTATTTTTATAAAAAAATACTAATATTTATAAAATTATTTAATTTTGACTCCAAAAAATTAAATTAAATTCAATAATTATTGAATTCATCTCTAACTATCAATCCATTCAAATTACAAATATCCTATACATTTATTTGTCTTTAATAAACAAATGAAACTCCGAATATTAAATATTTAATAATATTCTCCAGTCCACATCTTACAATGCATTTAAAAAAAAAATGTGAATATATGATTATTAGTACAGACAAAGGTACTCCCACTTTATAGTTGATCATTTTTAATGTTTCAGCCGTTTTTATGGACTGTGGTCGGCGAACACGATTTGATCGGCAACAAGTGAATATATTATGGATAAAGTATCATATTTGGTTGCTCGATTATCAAAAGCTAACCAAGTATACAACAATAAACAAAATCAAACTTGTTCCCACGATATTTGAGGAACTGCTGCTGTATTTTCGTCTTAAAGTAAGAATTAAGAGTTGTGTAAAGTGACTAACTTTACGTGTGGGGTTTTATGATGGGAAACCACTCAGGAACCTTCTTTCAAGTTTCTTTAAAAAATAATAATGCAGTTTAGAATTACCTGGAAAACATCCAAGCAAAGTGATGAATGCTTTTTCACTTGTTTGCCAACTTACTTTTTTAGCTTTTAGAGACAAACAAAACATGATTAATTGTTTCTTAGACTCGTCTAATTAAACACGGTTTACGCCATATATCATATATGATAACAAAAGAATTCTTTCTATGTGAAAAAACAATAGGCAATATACTAAATAAACATTGAGTATTAAGCACAAATTGCAGATTTTAGTGAGAGCGAAGTGTACTCCAGTTTCATCAAATGGCACAAAGCTAGAGGAATATGACCGGTAAAACTATTATTAGTGAGGGATAAAAGGCTAATATTTAAGGTATTCGACTTAAGGACTTCAACTATAATCTTCTTAACTCAGCCCGTATGTTATGGCCGCATTTTAAAGGTTATATTAGTCATCGAAATGGCCTCATAAAATCAATTAGATTTGAAAATCTTTTTTTACTAACTTTTAGAAAACTTCATGTAGCTACCTTGAGATTATCAAAATGTCAGATTGTTAAGGCGAGTTAACTTAAGAGTACAATTTAAGAAGTGTTGTGACATTTTGAGATAAATTTAGTTGATTTTTGTTCTGTTCATTGGCCTTTTTAAAACTCCAATTCCATTATTACGTAGTGGAAAACATGAAACCATCATTTTTATCACTATACTTTTTTTAAAAAAGATCCGGGTCAAAATAATTCTAACACATATAAAAAGTTTTATAATAAAAGATATAAATAAATTTTATAATTATAATTATAAAAATTTATATAACTTAATTAATCAAATAAAAAGTTATATTTTTTTCTATACGTAGTCAATTATGTTTGTTATTTGAGTTTTGCCTTATTATAGTAGTTCACCAAAAAAAATATTATTGTATTTATTTATATTTTGAATTTAAAATTAAGTTTTTATATTAATATAACATAATGAAAATGATTTTAATTAAATTTATTTAAAAATATTAAGTTAACTTAACATATTATGATTTTATAATACCACGTCATTAGAACTAATATATACCCTCAATAAATTAAATTCCACATGTGAAAGAAGACGAATATTATAAACAATTGAGCAAAAGTCTTTGGTTTCAGAATCTTTTATGGAAAAATCCAAACTTCAATGGTGATGAATGATGAATGCTTTTCCACTCGTTTTTCAACCTACTTTACTGGGTTTCCATTCTGTATATGGTTTTCTTTCTATGCCAACAACAGTAGTCAATGTGCCCTGCTTGTTTCCATCAACTTTCAGCTTACAAAAAGAAATGAAATGAACTTGTCTAAATTCTCTACCAGAAACTATGACATGACTTAAATTAAAAAAAAATTAAAATAGTTCAATGACTTAAATTAAAACTTTCGAATAATTTAGTGACTATTTTGTAACATTTTGAATTTAAATGACTAAAATGTAAACTAATTAATAATTTAACGACCTTGAATATAGTTTACCCTAAAATTTAATATTTCTATCTTTAAACAAAAACATTAATCAAATATATAATATAAAAAGAAATTATTTGATACTTCATTAAATATTAAACATTCACCCTAATATAAATACAGATATAACTTCATTAAAAAGACAATGTAAGAGCCCAAATTTACCCGGGCCCGATAAAACCAAAATCAAAAACCAAAAAATAACAAATAAAAAAACAATAAATAAAAGTCCATTTACAATCCATAAAATACAATAGTCGGCCCGAATACAGAAATCTAAATCCCTACAAGCCCAAATACAAATACAAATCCAAATCAAACCTCAAACCTAAACCTAATACAACCCAAACCTAAAATAAGTTCTAACCCAGAGGCCCAATAACAAAGCAAGCCCGAATGGCCCAAGAGGTTTAGCAACCAGAAACCCTAGGGCAGAACCTTTGCGGCGTAAGCTTCAGCCACACGACCTCCACCCTCGCCACGTCCGTGTACCAGGCTGGCCTCCGTACTTGCAAAAGAAGACAAAACAACAGCAAAATACAGTAGACAAATGAAAAAAGACATGGTATTTTTTTTTTTACTTTTATTTTCCTGGCTATAAAAAGCTAAAGACAATCAGTATAGGAGGTTACGATTTCAAATACAAAAATATATCAAAGCAGAGGTATTTTTCAAAAATTTCAGTCTATTTTTGCTTCGAATGTCATGCATACATTGAGAAAAGGAATAAAAATGCAAACTTTCACCTTTTTGTGACGATCGGAGTCCCAAATCCGAAGCATTTTTGGTTGTTTTCGGTTTTAGTGAAGGTTTTGGTTGTTTTGGGATCGGATTCGGGACTAGGGGTGTTTAAAAGTTGAAATTTGCCTTTTTGGGTGTCTCTGACCACCGTATACGACTGCGGAGGTGGAGGAACACGGCGGCCCGATGATCGAAGGTCGGCCGAGCCATGGCCGGGCCTTAGAGGGTTGGTTTTTTTTAGAGAGTTTTTGAAGTTTATTTTTAGAAAAGGATAAAAATGTTTTTAAAAACCTATTTTTGCTATTTAAAGGCAGCCCACACGACATTAATGCCCAAAATGGAGTCGTTTAAGAAGCCAGATCCGCGCGTTAAATATCATCGCCGGATCCTTATTTGCTTCTCGAAATCGGGGTTTAAATGAGGATTCAGAAACAGAAATAGGCGATTCTCGAGCCCAGGATCTAAATAGAGGAAAGAGGGGTCATCGCACGCCATCATACACCGTTTACAGTGGTGGAATGGTAGTCGGACGGCGTGGACTCCTGGATCGGCCGAATAGTGGAAGGAGGGGCTCTATTTCGGTTTCTTTTTATCAGCTAGGGTTTGTTTCTAAAAAAAGGGGCTGATTGGTTTAAAGAAAGAATTGTTATGTTTATAAGAGGGAAGAAACGACGCCGTTTGGAGCCTTCTCTAGTGGCCTCAAAAGGACGCCGTATAGGGCGACCCAATTACACCCGATGACCCGAGCCAAACTCTACTAAACCCACGTGTTTTAGTGGTGAGGGAGTAATTGCATGTTTAGTCCTTCCATTTCGTGTTAACGTTGATTGAGTGTTTTATTTTCTTTCGTTTCCTTAATTTGTATCGAGAATTTGTGCGCCATTGCAACTTGATCCTCATCTGTACATTGCGTTTTAGTGGCTGGAAATATTTGCTAGTCAAATCCTTGTGTGTCTGGCTTCATTTCATTATAGTCCATGATTTTGTTTTAGCTAATTTTCGATTTATAAATCTATTCATTAGATTTTATTTTTATTTCAACTAAGTCTTATCATTATAATTTCAGTTTTTGTCTTATCAATTTCTTATGGTTCATGCTTTTAAACTATTTTATTATTCACTTGTTTAAATTATTTTAATGATTAAACAATTTTGCTAACTTCACATTGTTTTAATTTATTGTTTTTATGCGCACATTTTGTTATATCTTGTTTTTTAAAATCATCTTACATATATTTCTGAGTTTTCAAATTTATATAATATTTATTTAAATATATTTATTCAAAATATCATATTCTTTGTACAACACTAATTTCGTATTGTTTTACATATATTTTCTTATAAATTTATTTATATACATAAATTCAACTCTAAATCTGTTTATACATGATTTCCTTAAAAATCCGCGTTTATCATATATTTTTGCTCATCTCAAATACCTTCATATATATTTTTCTCATATATAAATTATTTGTGTTGTTTTTTTTTTTTTATTTCATTCATTCTTTATGTAAATTGATACGTATTTTTTTTAACTTATTACTTACCTTGAATTTCTTCTTTTTATAATACTTATTGTAAAATTCATTTAAATTATATGCATTATTTGTTTGTATACAATTTCAAAATATTAAATAGCATATATTGTAATACCATTATCAATGTGCCTATTTGGATTTGCATATTTGTATCTCTGCATTGTTACTATTTATTTGTCTAATGTGCTGTCCCTTGTATATTGTTCAATTGTTTGACATTGGCATTTCATGTTTTCAAATAACAATTCAAATTCTAGTGCACATAGGTCGATTCATAGTTTTTCGTCATAAGCAAATTGAACAAATACATTTTAAATTGGTTTCAAAGTTGTACTTAAAAGCCATCGAAAACAAGGCAATATTTAGCGTTTGAGAAATACGAAAAAAACTGTACTCTATCGTGCTGGGTTGCGGTTTTTTTTTTGTTTGACCAAAATAGCTAAATACCCTTTTAATTGTATGATTTGGAAATTATGAAATGATCTCAATTTTGAGGATTGAACTGACATGTCCTAACGAGCTGGATGTGTCATTTTATTTCTTCGAAATGAGAAATCTTAAATTCCAACTCAAGATTAACCAAAAATTCTTTTAAAAAAAAACATTTTAAATCTTCTCAAATTTTCAATATTAGGACAGCTATTAATCAAAATGGTATCAATTTTGGGAGTTACGAGGGTGCTAATCCTTCCTTATACGTAACCGACTCCCGAACCTGCTTTCTTGAATTTCGTAGGCCAAAAGTATCATTTTAACAAACCAAAATGTTTTAACGATCAATCTCAAGGTTACCCGATCACACCTCAAAAAAGATTGGTGGAGACTCTATATTTCGTTTTAAAGTCGATCCCCGTTTTTCCAAAACAATAAAAAATGGTTTCGACAATAAATAAAATATAATAATTATTTTTCATAGACAAAAGAAAAATTAAAATGTAAAAATTAAATTAAAAAATATAACAAAAAAGTAAAAAATGACTAAATTAATAGAAATAAAGTTTTCCTAATATTTCAGTCTGCAGAAACGTTGCCCAAAACTTGGTAGTCACGAAACCAACTAAAAATACGACAAAAGCAAGTGAACCTATCGATAAATATTATAGCTACGATGAGCAAGTATATTGTTCCCACAGGGACTAAAAGTACTAGTAATTACCATTTTCCTATTATTTAACCGACAAATTGGAGTGATTGATTTAAACTAAAATTAACTAAACTAATTAAGTAAAGAATTCAACAAAGAATAAATCAGGAAAATAATAGAATAATAACCAAGAAGTGGAACAATACCTAGAAAGGAATCCACCTAGACTTCATCTGCCATTATCAATCTGAATTAAACAATTTCTTCAATTAATATCTTGATCTGTAGAAATCTCTAAATTATGTTATTATTTTTTTCAAAACTAAGAGCAATTGACTCTAGGTTGATTAATTGAAATTTCTTTCTAATTAAAACCCCTATTATCGCAATAACTTGATCTATGGATTCTCCTATTAGATTTGACTCTAATCCGGTAGATTTATGTCATCCTATTTCTAGGATTGCATGCAGCTCTACTCAATTATGCTATATCTACTCTTAAACAAGGACTTTTCCTCCTCTAATTTAAGCACATTAAACATGAATTAATACTCTGGTAATATTAAAACAAGAAATAAGCACACATAATTAGGAACAAGATTTAAGTACTTATTGCGTAAAACAAAATTCAATTAACATGATTCATCATAGGGTTCATCTGCCCTAGATATCTAGAAAATTAGTTCATAATTGTAAATAAAAACATCTCAAAGATAGTATAACCACAATAAATAAATAAACTTATAAAAAACTTCAAAAAAATTAAAACGAGGTCTTCAATCTTGATGGAAATATACTTCAGAGTCGGCTTCAATGGTGTTCTTTGAGTTGTTTTCTTCAATAATCTCTAATGGTCCCCTATTCTCTTTTTCTATATGGTATTTATAGGTCTTAGAATGCCCGAAAAAGCTAAAAATTGCATTTTCCCGCATATTTGGAATACGAATTACGGAATCAACACGGTCTAGCACGTGGCCATGTGGCAGCCCGTGTGGCTCACACGGCCATCTGTCCAGCCCGTGTGGCTCTTGAAATCTGCTCTAGTTGTCCGATTTTCACTCATTTTTCACTTTTTTTGCTCCTAAATGCTCTCCTAAGTATAGAAACATGAATTTAAAGGATTAGGAGCATAAAATTTACCAATTTACATAAATAATCATCCAAAAACGCATTAACAACGTGACTAAAACATGCTACTTTTTATCACTTATCAGTTAGACACTTTTTTTAAAAAATAAATAAATGTCATTAGAAACTAATTTTCGATCTCCATTTAAAATTTTAAAAAATAATCTAAACTAGAGTAGGTTACATATAAAGAGTTAGAGACAATAAAAGGCTAGTTGAGCCTTGACCCCTAATTTGTTATATATATATATATATATATATATATATATATATATTTCAAATTCCTTAAAATATTTTTACAATAGTGTTATACACCAATGATCAGGAACTCAAAATCCATATAAAATCTGAGTCGCCTACTTGTGATCTAGCCGTGCCCTACCAAATGGAAGTTGTGTGAGATGTACAACAAGAGAACTGCCAAGGGAGCTCATAGTAGCAACATGCACGAGCCGAGAGGAGTTATCGGTCTCAGTTCGCAGATATCCAAACCACAATGCTACACGTATCCAGCATGCTTGATGCCTGTTCAGAACGTCAGTCTTATGAATAGTGGGATCAAGTCCATGAACAGCAGAGTTAAATCACGAACAATAATAGTATGTATAAATACCCAATTATCCCCTAAAATGGGACACAAAAGAGAATTACTCAACAATTGGTGAGGTGAACATGGATAAACTTCCCTACTATCTCCCTATTTGTATCCATTGGGTTTGTGACCCTCCAAGCAGTATAAGAACAATTCCTCAGGGCTAGAAGGTCTTCAATAACTAGGGAACTGCCAACATGGAGCCTTTTCAACTGAGCATCACCACTATCCGTCTTGACAGTTTGCTTGAATGAACATGTAACACCCCTAACCCGTATCCGTCGCCGAATTAAGGTTACGGGGCATTATCTTTCATTTATACCGTCATATACTAGTGTACTATAGATAAAGTCACAATATCGGAGTAAGTTTAAACTTAAAGAATTTATCACAAATCTATTGTTGCATTTCATGATGAGCCAAGTATTTAATTATACTAACATCACACTCGGCATACTCCAATAAGAATATGAAACTTAGATCTTTCTAATCACCTTTTTTCATAAATCACATACAAAACATGGAAAATTTATACTATCATGTTAAACAAATATCAAGGCCGAATTCATTCAAAACCAAAGACACCATAATTTAGCCAATTCGCATGGCATACTTCCACTAAAGATCCGTCTTATACAAATCCTAAGAAAACAAAATAGCTTATACATGCCATAATCATCCAGGATTAATCCATCAATAAGGGGTACCAAAATAGATGATGGTATGATGAGCTTCTTAATTGATCCACAAGCTGAAATTGAACCTTCCAAAAGTGATCTACAAATCCTAGAAACAATTGAGAGAAGTAAGCTACACCGCTTAGTAAGATTTCAGCTTGCTAACTAAGTGCATTTATTCTACTAAAATTTTCAATAAGCAATTCACATACCAAACAACAAATTTGAACAATCAAGATTTCAAGAACCAATTCATGGATATTGTATAATTAAACGCACTTCTATATATATATATATATATATATATATATATATAAATATATATATAAACTTACCATTTGAAACTTAGTCTTTCATACAAAATTCTAAGGTATTATTTCCCCAACAACAATATGTACCCATTTGCATTTATAACATAATCCTTTAAAGTGAACCACATACCTGCCCGTTGATAAATAAGTTTAACAGTATTTCGCACAATTAGCGTTCTCGATAAAATCACCATGTAGCGTATCGCTCACATAGAGCCGTTACTCAATAATCCCGTAACGTATCGCTCACACAGAGCCGTTACTCAAAAATTTAGTAACGTATCGCTCACACAGAGCCGTTACTCAATAATCCCGTAACGTATCGCTCACACAGAGCCGTTACTTATTCATCTGCAAACTTAGTGCTCAATCATAGTTTCGTACTCATAGTACATTTTGTAAACTCGTAATTCATATGAAAATACCAAATCATTCATGTAACCGAGCTAACAATTATTCAAGCATAAAATCGCTCATGCATTAATTCATGGAAATAATTATATTCCCATATTCAAAGTAACTAAAATATCAAGCACATTACCCTCATACAATGTCTTTATTTCGAATACATTCCTTGCCTTCACTTAGAGTATACACATGTTTATACACATTTGCATTGGACTCAAGGTGGTACAAATTTCATACTAATCATTCAACATCTTAACTTACTTTGCACAATACAAGCAGATAAATAATCTTCTCCACTCATTCGGCAATATCAATTCAATTATCCAATAACCATTAAGCATTATCAATGTACAAAGAATTAATTAATTAACTCGTTTGCTTGAAATCTTACCTCGGAGAACGACGATTCAGGGTTTCGGCTACTCGTCTAATTTCGCTTTTCCTCGATCCTTTTCCAAATCTTTCCTTCCTTGATCTAAACCAAATTTAAAAGAACCTATTCAAATCATTTCATTCATTTCTAATCGATACATACTTATACCATTCTTTCCATCAATTAATCAAAATCTGAAACTTTTACAATTTATTACCATTTCTTTTATTTATTCGAACACAATATACAAATATAAAGATTTTATACACTTTCACACTAGTGCCGAATTCTCCTCAAGTTTAATTAAATTTCTTTGTCACAATTTAAACCATTCATATCATATAATTTATCAATAATCCCTTCCAAATATAAACATTCATCAAGGCCGAACATACTATTAAATGTACCCAAATTTTCATATATATATATATATATATATATTAACGTATATCCAACAATTAAATTAAAATAATCCTAATATATATATTCAATTCAACATTCGGCCATATGTATAAAGCTTCCCTATTCTCAAATTGAACTAACCTCCCAAGCATTCATACCATTTCAATGTACTATTTTCTGTTTCATCTAATTCCTATCTCAATTCCTCTTGTTTTCCTCAAATAACAAATCACGTTTATTACCCCCTCCATAGCCGAATCTAACATGCTCAACTCTAAGAAAGTTCATATGATTTTGATGGTACACAAGGCAACCTACTTAGTTTGTAACAATTTACTAAACCAAAACTCAATTTCCTTACCTTACAACCGCATGCAATGGCCGGATGAGGGAGGAGAAAATTTTTTTCTTCTTTCCTTTCAAGAGAATCGTGAAGAAGATGAGTGAAGGAGAGAGAAACCCCATTTACTTTATGTTCTTTTATTACTAAATATAATACCCATTAAAAAAAAACAAATATAAAATATTATGCTTATGATTTAAAATATGTTAAAGATTCCTCCCTCCATCAACTTTATCAGTCACTATATCAAATTGTGGAAATTTGACATGCAAATCCTTATTTGAGTAAAGCATTTCAATTGGCCTTCCTAAATTCATGCACTCTACTTTTCCCACTTTAACAATTTGATCCTTTTATTTAACTTAACATCAAAACAGTTAAATTATCCTACGATATTTTTACTCATGCACAAACACTCAATATAGACATCAAATAAATAAATAAATAAAAATATATATATATATTTTTATTTGGATTCGTGGTTCCGAAACCACCGTTCCGGTTAGGGTCGTATTTGGGTTGTTACAGAACATATACCCCAGCTTGGTGTAGACCACTCAGTAGGAAATCCAAATCCATCTACGAGCTTGCATCTCACCCTGATATACTTTACCCAGTTTAGCTTAAGATTAACACATCGGTTCGTGATTATGGTTTCACCTTTCCCGCGAAGAGAAAAGTAATAAAAACCCAATGAGTTTCCTCGGTTTTAGGCTTTTAACAGCTACAAGCTCTGGAAAGCTGCGAGAGAAGGTATTTCATTGCTGCGAAAACAATCAATAAAATACGCCACCACAATCTACTAAGAGAACCCACAAAGTTGACCTGGAGCCTTTTAGAGATATTATAGATTAAGTAAAATTATTTTCAAAAACTCATTAGATAATATTAATTCAATTCTACCAATAAGTGAATGAAAGAAGTGACACAAGACTTTTTCTTAAGTACGTATATTGAGCTGTAATATTAAAGTCATCATTGTTGGAACAGGAGCGAAGGCTGAAATTTTTTTTTAGGGGGACCGAAATTAAATTTTAATTTTTATAATAGTAAAAATATAATTTTTAAAGAATTAAATTAAATTTTTTTTCACTATGGGTCAAAGTGTAATTTTACTTTTATTAATTTAAAATATTAAAAGGTCAAAATGAAAAAAAAAAATTCCATTTTAGGAGGGACTTTGGCCCCTACTAGCTCCCTAAATTCGCCCCTGAAAGACTTTTACTTAAATATTACTTTTAACTCAAACAAAATTTAACTCAAACTATACAATAGATGAAAATATTTGTGATTAAAGTAAACTTTTATTAATTCTGTACTTTGTGTTATAATCAATCAAATGGGTATATAGGTATAATTATATTAGTTGTTAAGTATATAAAATCCTGGCTGTCGATAAAGCTAGAAGGGGGGAATTAGCAAAAGAGTGTTAGCCCCTTGCCCAAAATAATGGGCATTATCCTTAGTGAGTAATAGCAAAGGTGATTGTTCTTTACAACTTGAGAAGAAATTTCCAAGAATGTCACTCTTGACCTTTTCTGATGACAAGAGATTCCACATTTTTATTTATAGGCATTCAACTTATAAGGAGAATTAGTATCACAAGTCTAAAAATTATTTATGCTATCAATACATGTGAGTATTTCTAGACATTTGAGTTAAATATATTACATAATAACTGATTTTTATGTAATTTTCGTGACAAAATCTGCGAATAGAGAAAACACTAGTTGTCTCAAGTATTCCTTTTTGGATCTTGATTTAACATGAACAGGAGCAGATGAAAAATTTCGTAGATAAAAGCCGAAGACGATATTTTGGAGTAAAGGCTCAACTCTTTGGAAAATAAATTTCCAAGTCGTATTCTTTTGTGGAAAAGTTTTCTGAGTGGAAAATTATGTCCAGAAAATGATAGAAAAGGCTTTGGGCCACAATTAAATCAACATATTTAAATTGTTATACGAAATTAAAGATGGAATCGTCAATGTCATGACATCAACATCTTATTACTTTACACTCTATAAAGAAAATTTTGTTAATTAATTACTTTAATTATCGACAATATTACTAATTAATTTTAAATTTGCACTTAGTACCCCTGCACCATGTTCCTTTTCTACGACTAATGATTTTCCAATGAAAATTTTGATTTAAGGAGAAATTGCAATTTCGGATTCAAATTATATAAGAAAATTTCCTTTCTAAACAATTGAGAACACCAAAACTTAATCCAATTGAATTGCTAAGAAAAATAGCAGCCAACATGCATTTGTTTCGTTGAAAATTAAAACCAAGGAGGTATCATTTTCAAGAAATATGGACCATAAGAAGATTCTCCTTTTATTATATACTATTGATACTAACATCAGAGAAATTTTAATATAATCATTTTAATAGTCTATTTTTTATAATTTTTAAAATATTAAATTAAATTTTATCATTTTTAAGAGGATCAAAGTACAATTTTACCATTACTAATTTAAAATTTTATAAATTCTAAAAAAATTCAAAAATTCAAAAATTTAATCACAATTAACTAAAATTCATGTTAACTGAATTTCCTATAACTTCTAAAAAAATCCATATTTTCCATCAATTCATAATGCTTACATTAAATTTTTACTACTTTCACAAATAAACCCTTAAACATTAAATCACTCAAAATTACTTAACAAAACTTGTTTATTTAACAACCAAATTTAATACTCAATCATCTAAATTCACGACACAGCAATTACATCCATAGCATACTTCTAAACATTTAATAAATTTACAAATTGACCCCAAACTAGTTAAATTAAGTTAATACTAGCTCAAAAAGATAAAAATAACTAAAAACGACTCTTGAAAGCATACCATGCATTAAATTTAAGCTTTGGCTGAAAGCTTCCTTCGCCAACAATGGTGTTTTGGCTAACACAACAATGGGTTTTCGGCTAATACCTCTCCGAATGAAAGAGATGACACATTTTTCTTTACTTAATTTCTAGTTCAATTTACTATTTTACCCTTTAATATTAAACCAAATTTCATCAAATGCCAAGCCATGATCATCACTAATCTTAAAATAGGTAAAATTACTACTTAAGGCCCTTATTTCATGCTTTTATATCCATTTAGTTAAGGCCATAGTGACTAAGTTTTACATCTATTACAATTTAATCATTTTTCCTTAATTAAATATTTAAATGTTAAAATTTCTTAACAATATAACCCTAATAACACTCTATAAATATTTATAACATATTTACGGGCTCGTTTTATAGAAATGAGGTCTCAATACCCCATTTTCTAAAACCACTTGACCTTAAAGATTTACCACTTGAACCTAATTATTCTTTCAATTGACAAAAATCATTAAATCAAATTTCAATGTCATTCTACACTTATTTACTAAATTTCAAAGTTAACTAAAAAAAGTGTAAAATTCTAAAATTGAAGTGAAATTAAACTTAAAATTCTAGATTTTAAAATCTAACATTAAGAACTTATAAATTCTAAAATGTAGGAAAATGAAATTTTAAAGCCTAAATTGAAAGGCCTTTGAATCCAAATTGTAGACTAAAATCAAATTAAATCTATTAAAAACCTAACATCTAAAATGTAGGGATAAATTTTATAAATATGCTGAAAAAAACAATTGATAAAGTATGTTGGTTTTTTTTTAAAAAATTTACTAATCTACACTGTTTTTGGAGAGAAAAAAAGAAAATGCGTCCTTTTTAGGAGAGAGAATAAAAATGCGCCCTATAAGTCGCGTTTGCCTTTCAACTGTAACTAATAGGAGTCCAACAACTATAATTTTTCCTTTATAAACCCCTCCAAACTTCTTTTTTTTTAAATCAATACTCAGTCCTCAATTTTCATTTCTCAATTCTCAAAAAAAAAACTATGTGAAAATGGTCATTTTGGTATGATTATTTTGAATGGTAAAATGGGTTGATGATGGTTGACATTAGGTAGCTTTTACACCTATGTTTTGTGATTGAGATGTGGCATTATAGCTTGTGCTTAATTAATTTTGTTTTGATATGAAATGAGGCACCTTGAATGGCAAATTGGTTAGAGGATTTAGGTTGATTGAATTGGTATGTTTATAAATGTTTGAAGTGTGTTTATGTCCATTGAATGTATGTACAAATGGAGGAGCTTGTTAGGCAAGGTTTGCCTTTGGAATGGCTTGTTTTAGGGGCTAATTATGAAGCACACGGCCTGGGACACGGACTGTCACACGACCGTGTGTCACAAACGGTTTATTTATATGATCATGTGTCCTATTGTTTTTAGGTATAGGTTTTACACAGTCTAGCACACGGTATGTGACACAGCCTTGTGTCTTAAAAAAGTTTGTTACGGATTGAGACACGGCCAACGACACGGCCATGTGAACTAATTCGAATATACACACGGGCTGGGACACGGCCGCTTGTCTAGACTTCGAATGTCCACATAGTGTGAGCTATGACACACAGCCTGTCCATACAACCATGTGTCCCCTATTTTTAGAATTTTTAACTTTTTTCTTAACTTTTCCGTTTTGTTTCGAATTGACCCCAGAATGTTTCCAATCTATTTATAGGGCCACGAAAAATAATTTAAGACTCATATGCATATATTTAATTATGAATGGAATGTGATTTGATTATTTGTATTTATGATCAATTATAGTTTGTAATTAATGTTGATTTTTGAAATGTTATCGTAATACTCTGTGAACTCCAAACCGGCGACAGAGACGAGTTAGACGTGTTACATAGGTGTTGTAAGGATGCTTTAATGAAACACCCCAAACCCGGCCCACGAGTCTGAACCGGATCTGGTATGTTCCTCAAGTAAACCGGTTCAAAATTCTTTTGTTACTTAGGAAAAACTTGTATGATTTTTTTAAAAAATATTGTTTGAGTTGGGCTTGAGTTGAAAATAAATTTTTCTTATGTTAAAACCCATTTATTTAAGGTGACAAAACATTTAGAGTTAATTTTAAAAAAAGAATTTACTTAAACTTTAATTGATAAAAATCCATAAACATAATAAATAAAAGAAAAATAAAGTAAACCACAATGGCCTTATTATATCAATGATCCCAAAGTAAAACTTAAAATACTTAAAATAAATTGAAAGTCCAAATCATAAATTTCTTGCTATGCATGGCCACCTTTAAGCTCCTGCCGACCCGGTCCATTACTGCTCATCACCTGAAAAATAATCCCCAAACGGGGTGAGTCAACAGACTCAATGTGTACACAACACTAAGTCATAATAGAATCAGGCATGCAAATGATACACATTCAAATCATAGAATACAATTAATGATGCATTCCCAAACCCAATCCTAATGGTCCATCCGCTACGCACCACCCGTACCTACCATTCACACCGTGGGGACTACTAAGTCAACCCTCCATCCGCTACACACCATCGAAGGCAGTCGCTGCAGTCGACGTGCTCATCGCCCATATACGTTGTGTCATTAGACACTATAGTCAAATTTATATGTTGTGTCATTAGACACTATAGTCAAATATTGTAACCGAAGTTACCAAAATTCCGCAATGTGACCGTAGTCAACATATTTCGTTGGTGAGACCGTAGTCATCACCTTCACTTTCTCCCTTCACATATATCCCAAATGCCCCATAAATTTTATATCATGCATAACATACTTAATTCTCATTCATGTTACTATTCATATGTTCAAAATATATCATATTCATAATCCTATCAGAAGTAGGAAACGTACCTGGGTACTTTTACCACATTTGTGGTACTTAGCCACATTCACATTCTTATGCATATTCATATATTAAAATAATTGCCATATGATATATCGAAAATTAATGTGAGTACACACATTCTTAATAATACATTTAATTTAAACATAGCCATGAACCTATCAAAACTTAGGGTAGGGAACACACCTGATTTGCTTAATGAATTCCTTGAAATCCCGAAATCTGATCTACTGCCTTAGATCTCAAATTCCTACATTTGATTAATCACTTACTAATTTAATAAAAATCTATTCAGCCATAAATCCAAATCCTAGTAGGATTAGTATTCTTAAAACTTACCTTGAAATTCTCAAATCCCGAAATCCTTGTATCCCTCTGTCGAAATCCCTATAACTACATGTTAGATCAATTTCTAACATTTATTCGCAACAAATAACCCTTAATCGAATGTTAAATATGACTTACCTTAGATTCTTAAATCCCGAAATTCACCGAATAACTAGGGAACACGCGGCTTATGGTGTACCTTCGGGAAAAGAACTTCTCATTCCTTGTAGTCGACACTTAGTAAATCCCGAAAGATCTCTTGACAAGCAGATATATAAGAGGTATTAGAATCTTAATTTTGTGATTTTAAAAGAAATAGAATGAGAATCTAACCTAATCTTACCCTTACTGAAGAATTTGATGGAATTCTTGCTTGAACACTTAGCAGTATTCGGCTATGGCTTTGATGTGGATAACAATTTCGGCTCTTGAGGCTTAGGGAGAAATCGACTAGGGCTATTGGTATCTTCGGCTTTTGATTGTGTTTGTAATAGAAGAAGAAAAGAAAAGAGAAAAAGAGAATAATGGTAGAGAAAATTCGGCAGAGAGAAGAGGAGAAACTTTAGAGAATTTCGGCAGAGGTTTTCTTGAAAAGAAAAGAATGAATGAAGAATAGCCTTACTCTTCCTTTTATAGCCAAAATTACTAGCTAGAGTCCTTTACTTGGCCACCACTCTTCTATTTTGATAGCTTTATCCCTTGATTTATCACTTTAATAAAACTTAATCCAATAATTATCTCTTATCGCTTAATAAAAATAATACTAATAATAATCCTCTTTTATCTCTTCCTTATCTATCAAAATAAAAGAATTAATATCCACATTCATCTCCTAAAAATAATCTAAAATAAATCCATTATTATCTCTTCGAAATAATCCAAATAAAAATCCTTTATTATCTCTTCGAAATAATCCAAATAAAAATCCTTTATTATCTCTTCGAAATAATCCAAATAAAAATCCTTTATTATCTCTTCGAAATAATCCAAATAAAAATCTTTTATTATCTCTTCGAAATAATCCAAATAAAAAGCTTCTATTTATCACCTTATTAATCACATATTTATGAAAATAAAACACCTCCTTTTCTAGAAGCATGTGCCGTCCACCTCAGCCTTCTGGAAGCTAAAATAAAACCTTATTTATTTGCTACACAAGTGACTCGAACCCAGGCCCATTCCTCTTGCACATGGCGCCATTTCCATAGGCCCTAAGTGACATCTTTAGGCCACTTTTCCAAGCCTGTTTGTGTGCCAAATTTTACCAACTTTTTCTTTTAAGGCCTCCTTGCCCTAGTTTCCTATTTTAAACTTTAAAATTCGACATTTCTAGGTCATTTCTAAGTTTCCTAAAATTTTCGATCGGCTCTGTAAACTTGCCATTTTCTTACATTTCCAAGTTTCCAAAAATGTTCACTTTCCATTTTTGAATCATTTCCTTACATTTCCAGGTTTCCAAAAATGTTCATGTCCATGCATTTCTAGGTTTCCAAAAATGTTCACTTTCCTCTTTTAAACTTAACATTTCCATACATTTTTAGGACATTTCCCTACATTTCCAAGACAAGACATTTCTTTACATTTCCTTACATTTCCTTGCATTTCCTTACATTTCCTTACATTTCCATACATTTCCATACATTTCCTTACATTTCCTTACATTTCCATACATTTCCTTATTTCTAGAATTCACATAACACATTCATACATAATTCATAAAACATGCCATTTTACCACATGGTTCCTTGTGTCATGCTTCACACGGAGTTTCTTTTCAAGCCTCATTTACCTAGCTCCCCTTTTTACTTAGAAACCAATAATTTTTCTAAGCTTTCTCTTCCATCCTAGAATTTTAAAAACCCTTAATACACTTCCAAACATTGCCAAAACCTACTAACTCATGAATTATGCACAAACGCATAACCCCTAATCTAGGATGTTACATTTAACCTTTTCTACACGTAACTATACTCTCAAATCCATATTTGATTATGAGATCATGCCTTAGTTTTAAGATTTTCCTTAGATTTCTCGTAAGATTAGCCTTATAACTTCGGGTGATAGGTGACTAACCGACCAAGTCTGAATTGGTTATAAATTTGACTCGGTTTAGTGGTTTTTATACTATTTTTAATTTTTGATGTTTCCTACTTATTTTAATAAAATGAGTTGTTTTTATGATTTTGAACATTATGAGGTATACTTTCAAACTCTTTTCTATAAGCATTTTTTAAAAGGGTTTAAAATTTTCAAGTTAATAAAAATAAATAACTCTTATAAAATGTCTTTTTTATGTAATAAAAATTAATTATAAATTAAATAAGAAATAAAATTCAAATTAATTCAAATAACTTAGATCTTTTAACTTACATTTCAAAAATCATTTAAACACCATAATTCAAATATGTTTTTAATTTCTCCATTAACAATACTTGCTAGTCATGGCTGTCGTCATTCATTTTTTTTAAATAATTTTTTTTATCGAAACTAGGTTATTCACCACTAATAGCAGTTTACGTCATAAAATATGCTCTATTTTTATGAAATAGTGAAAAAATTCAGATACCAAAGCCAAAAATAAAATGTCTAAGAAAATTCGGATAGCAAAGTTCTAAGTAAAGATTCAGGGTTAATCTAAACAAAAATAAGTATGTGCAACAATATTTTGAAATTGCCTGAGTTTAATCCGTGGCTGGACATTTTTAAATTGAATTCTAGGATAAAATTTATAACATCTAAATTTTTTTTAAAAATTATCGATTCAATCTTCACTCATTTGGTATGGGCATTGTTACTAATGCAGAAGAACATGGATTCGAGTGCGTTAAAGTGTATTATCCTCCTATTTATGATTTAAGGAGGGACAATGAGTAGTTCTAGGCATTATGTAAAAAAAATAGCAGATATAATTAAAATCTATAATGAAATTATTTGAAAATAAAAATAAAAATTTATTAAAACTTATGAATTATGATAAAAGAATATATATAAAAAATAGAATAATTATATATGATTTCAAAAGTTTACCTAAATTATTAACATAAGTAATAAGAAAATTTTAAAAATATAAATTTCTGTATAATACAACTATTGAATAAAATTATTATACTTTTCTTTCTCAGCCAACAAAAGATTTTATATATATATATATATATATATAAGCAACCACTCAAACAGTGGGATTACTATAACAACAATTCACCAATAATCACCAAACCAAAACAACAAAAAGAGACATTACAAAAACCAGCAAGAAAATACAAACAACCACCCATGTGTGAAGGCAAAAAATTTTGAGTCAAAATTAAATTATATATTTGATGATAGTAAAAATATAATCATTTTAATAGTTTATTTTTATAATTTTTAAAAGATTAAATTAAATTTTATCATTTTTGAGAGGATCAAAGTACAATTTTACCATTTTAAAAGTTTATAAATTCTAAAAAAGTCCTAAATGAAATTTTTTTCATTTTAAGAGAGCCGAGCCCCTGCCAACCCCTTGACTTCACCATTGCAACCACCAGTAAACACCAAGCAAAAAATCCACTATGCCCAAAGAAAATTATTGTAAGTCCACCAAGCAGCCCATTGTACATCCCCTTTGTCCATTTTTTTTTTTGGAAAACAGGATCGACTTTTAAAACGAAAATGGAGTCGCCACCAATCTTTTTTGAAGTGCAATTGGGTCACCTTATAAAACATTTTGGTCTACGAATCTTAAGAAAACAGGTCCGGGAGTTGGTTACGCACGAGGAAGGATTAGCACCCTCGCAACGCCCAAAATTGGTACCTTATTGATTGATTAATGTCCTAATATCGAAAATTGGAAGAGACTTTAAAATACGAATCCTTTAGAAAATGTTTGGATAATTCGAATTGGATATCGAAATTCTCTTGTTCCGAAAGAATGAAATATCACATCCAGCACGTTAGGATATGATGTTTCAAACCCTTGACACCAAGATCATTTCATGATTTCCAAAATTCATGCATTGCAATTTTAAAAGGGTATTCTGATATTTGGCCAAACAAAAAAACTGAAACCCAGCATGTTAGTGTACGATTCCTCGAATTTTCAAACATGAAATATTGCCTTATTTTTGAAGTTAAGAAAACACAGTCAAAATCTTAAAAGGATATTTAGTCATTTAAACTAACAGAAAACTGAAACCCAGCACATTAGGGAACAATTTCTCGAACTTTCAAACACGAAACATTGCCTTGTTTTCAAAAGCTCTTAAATAAGCGATTATGAAATTGACCGAGAATGCATTTATTCGATTTGTTTGGGTCAAAAGTGAAATGACTAATGTCGGCCAAAACGTTGGAGTTTAAATCATAATGTAATAATAAGAACCACGCAAGCATAATATTGAGCATGAAATAAAAATACATGGTACTAATACTACACACACAAAAAAAAAAAAAAAATACATATCAATCCAAATAAACAACGTACATGAAATGAAAAAAACCTATTATAAAAATATATAAGTAATAATATATAAAAATGTTTGAAATAAACAAAACTATAATATAAAATAAGGACTTTTAAAAGAAAAATTATATATAATAGATTTTAAGAATATATGTACATAAATAGATTTAGAAGAAAATATATACACAAGATAACATGAAATCAATAATTTATAAAAAAACTATTTAATATGGATAATATATATAAAAAATGGTAATAATAAAATAATACTAATAATACTAATGAATATAGCAATAATAATAAAGTGAAAGAAGAAGAAAAAAAATAATAATAATGGTAAAATTAAAATAATAGATATAATAGTAAAATAATTGTAATACTAAATTAATAGCGATAACAGTAGTATAATAGTATTAATAATAATAAGAGTTAGAATTAATAATAATAATAATAATAATAATAATAATAATAAAATAATAGCAGTTATGACAAAAATAATAATAGCAAAATAAGAAAAGGAAATAAGAAAAAGGATGAAATTAGACTAAAAATAAAAGTTTGGGGCACAATTTAAAACAAATAAAAAAGGGACCTATTTGAATGCGCGAATAACTAGGAGGGACTAAAGGGGAAAATATTCCCTCCCTCCAAAACGCGCAACAGCAAGGGGGACCTAATTGAAAACCGAAATGAATTATCAGGAAAAATTAAAAATAAAATAAACTTAATTATAAAACCATAAAAAAGCGGAAGGGCTAAAAGCGCAATTAGCCCTTCTAATAAAAAACGAGCGGATCCTAGGCTAGAGCGGTCAGATTGGGTCGGGCCAGGGCAAAACGACTTCGTTTTGGAGTTTTAGGATCCTGGCCAAAACGGCGCCGTTTTGAATGGCTATATAAGCCAAAAATTTTTTAGAAAAATTCATTTTTTCTCTTCTTCTTTAAAAAAAACTGCAATTTCTCTCTCAACTCGCTCTTTCTCCCCTAATCCGGCCAAGGCTTCCAGCGAACCACCGTCATATCGGTCGCCGTCGACGCTGCCGTCGGCCACCGTCCACGGTGGCCGAAATTCCCAGAAGTGAGTTTTTTTTTCTTTTTTATATATATATTGTAACCTTTATATAAAAAAAACGAAAAGAAAGTTTAAAAAAAAACAAAGAACAGTTTCGAAAAGTAGGAAAAAAATAAAGAAAATAAATAAGACCTCTTGCGAATATTTTCTGTATTCTCCTGTGTGTATTCGAAAAAGTGTGTAAAAATAAATCTGTATTGCTTCTCTCCAAAATCGTCCCCCTTTTTTACATGTTTTTATGCGGCTTTTATAGCCAAAAATCATAATAGAAAAAATACAATCCCTTGTTTCTAGCTTTGTTGTGTTGTGTCCTCCTTCTTTTCCACAGGTACGGCGACGACGTATAGGAGGCGCGAGCGAAGTGGAGGCTGTTGGCGGCGCAAGGGTTGCTGCTAGGGTTTCTAAAAAAATTAGGTTGGAATAGCTATTGGGCCTTTGGGTTTGGGCCTTTATGGGATTTAATTTGTATTTGGGTTAAAATGTAAAATCTGGTATTTAATTGGGTTTGTCTGTAACACCCCAAACCCGGCTTAGACGTTACGACCAGATCTGGCATGTCACATGAAAGGAATGTCTAAAAACTGCGCGTTCGTTAAAAAGCTCGTATTCTTTATAGTTGTTGTAAAAAAATCGAGTTTAAGTAATTTTGAATAAGAAACGGTTTATTATCATTTTAGCAAAATCCCATATTGATCATTTAATAATAAGCAGTAACCAAATTGAAAGCTGAAACCAAATAAAATACCCAAGGCCTTATTACATAACAAAAACCCAAATAAAAATAAGTCCAAATAAAAGAAACGAATTTACGAGTAAACATATGTATGGCCTCCACGAGTCCACCCCAGCTCCCAAATCCGCGATCTAATGATTACTTGCAAAATTTAACTAAGGGGTGAGTTGTCGAGACTCAGTGTGTAAATATCTATCCAACGGGTGTTAAACCCTTACACAATTTCATATGAAAATATGCATGTCATGCAACCCAAAACCTAACCATCCGAAACTCCCGATTCTACCCCGTGTGGTACTAAACCACTGGTGATGCCAAACCACTGGTGACCCAAAGTCACAAATAACATATGTGGTACCAAACCACTGGTGACCCAAAGTCACAAATAATCATATGTGGGGCCAACCCACTTTGTGGTACCAAACCACTGGTGACGATCCCTTTTTATATAATGTGGGGCCAACCCACTGTGGTTCTAAGCCACTAGGACGAGTCACAAAGATAAATGTATGTGGTACCAAACCACTGGTGGTGCCAAACCACTGGTGACCCAAAGTCACAAATAACATATGTGGTACCAAACCACTGAGACTTAGTCACAAAATAAGGAGAAGTGGGCCAACCCATTGTGTGGTACCAAACCATCGGTGATGATCGATATTCATATCTTCCCCCTCCTCTCATCATACCCATGCAATATGACATAATAATTCGTGTATGCAGTATGTCATGTATGCTAGACATATATCAAATATAAGTATAACATGAATTACCATCATAAACAGATAGACATAAAACAACATAATCACGCTAATCAACCTCTAAGGGTATAACCGTAATTTTACCTACCAAAGGCTTTTCCGTAATTTACCTTTCAGGGGTATTTTGGTAATTTACCCACTAAGGGTATTTCAGTAATTTCATACATGGCATGGCCTTTACGAAGGCCCAGTGTCACCCCGAACGACTCAACTACCATTTTCGGTCTTTACCGGACTGTTGGGCCTAAAATCCAATTTTGGCCTATTCGAGCACACACACTCGTGTGGCCCACCTAACACAAATCTAGCCACGTATATAAGTTCCACCTAGTCTAGTTCACTATATACTACATCATCATACAATTTATTCTATTGAACCCACAGGCCCATTGGGCCCACTTCGGCCCATCGCGGCCCAAGCAGCCCCAACCCACAAGAATACTACTGATGGCCTCAACTACCGCGTCGAAGCCCCACACATGCGCTCGCACGCTCGTGTGGCTACTATTGCCGTGATCGGCACTTCGACATTTGCCGCTCTACAGCTAGAGTAGAGAGAGTTACACACCTGATAGGAGTCTGGTGTTAAACCGCGCTGCGACCACTCCTGTGCCCAAATGCCCACCAAGGTATGTTAACTCTCCTCCTGGAATGCTCTTTATATAGCTAGCTCTTCACCTTCTTTCTTTGTATCTTTCCAATGTGGGATCCCTTCGTCGGTAGAGTTTAAATTCAACTGAAACTCTTGACGTCCAATCTGCAAAATAAATACTCCATTGCTTGTCATGAGATTCGAACCCAGGCTCCCTTGCAACATAATCCATGCCGCTAACCACTTGGCCACAAGCTCCTCTTGTGTCTTAAACCATGCGCAACTAAATATAAATCTATAGCCAAATTCTAAGGTCCAAGTAAAAAGAAAACCAAAATGCAAAAGCCAAGACTTGAACCTTGGACCTCCTTCCTTCCTTGTGGCGTCATCCCCTTGCCTCTTATGTGGCGTCACTTTGCCACTCCACCACACCTCCACTTGTGTCATTTTCCTTCACATTTTATTCTTAAAGCCTACCGGCCAACTTCCAGGGTTTTTTTCACCTAAAATCAAAATTTCTCCAAAGCCAATATTTGATCTCGGGACTTCATAGAAGCCCTCTAACCTTCCAAAATCACTTACCTAATAAGTCTAAATTGCATTAATGCCGTTCTCAAAAATTTTAAACGCTACTACGCCTAAGGCCCATTGGGCCTAATCCTACTAGGCCCAATTTTGGGATGTTACAAATCTACCCTCCTTAAAGGAATTTCGTCCCCGAAATTTCCAACTAACTAACAGTCACACATCCTAACCTACCAAACTACGCTATTACTTCGCACTCTGATCTTAATAAAACTAATATACTTTTAACTAGAATTTAAAACTCCTACATATACTAAAAAACACCTAGCCATTAAAACAGACTAATATTTCATACGCACCCAACTCTATGTCTGAACATCACATCCAAACCAAACACACAGAATAGATACCCAAAATACAGCATATAACAAAGAAAAGTATCAGGACACTTACAGTGCGGATTGGTGCCGGAGACTCGGGTGCCATACTTCCAGGAAAGAGATATATATATTTTTCTAAACCATATTTCAACCAAAATTTGAAAAACATTTTTGAACCCATTCCACAGCCGAGTTTTGAACTTAGGCTCTGATACCATAATTGTAACATCCCAAACTCGGCCTAGACGTTACGACCAGGTCTGGCATATCACATGAAAGGAATGTCTAAAAACTGTGCATTCGTTAAAAAGCTCGTACTCTTTATAGTTGTTGTAAAAAAATTGAGTTTAAGTAATTTTGAATAAGAAACGATTTATTATCATTTTAGGAAAATCCCATATTGATCATTTAATAATAAGCAGTAACCAAATTGAAAGCTGAAACCAAATAAAATACCCAATGCCTTATTACATAACAAAAACCCAAATAAAAATAAGTCCAAATAAAAAAAACGAATTTACGAGTAAACATATATATGGCCTCCACGAGTCCACCTCAGCTCCCAAATCCGCGATCTAATGATTACCTGCAAAATTTAACTAAGGGGTAAGTCATCGAGACTCAGTGTATAAATCCCCATCCAACGGGTGTTAAACCCTTACACAATTTCATATGAAAATATGCATGTCATGCAACCCAAAACCTAACCATCCGTAACTCCCGATTCTACCCCGTGTGGTACCAAACCACTGGTGACCCAAAGCCACAAATAACATATGTGGTACCAAACCACTGGTGACCCAAAGTCACAAATAATCATATGTGGGGCCAACCCACTTTGTGGTACCAAACCACTGGTGACGATCCCTTTTTATATAATGTGGGGCCAACCCACTGTGGTTCTAAGCCACTGGGACGAGTCACAAAGATAAATGTATGTGGTACTAAACCACTGGTGACCCAAAGTCACAAATAACATATGTGGTACCAAACTACTGAGACTTAGTCACAAGATAAGGAGAAGTGGGGCCAACCCACTGTGTGGTACCAAACCACCGTGATCGATATTCATATCTTCCCCTCCTCTCATCATACCCATGCAATATGACATAATAATTCGTGTATGCGATTATGTCATGTATGCTAGACATATATCAAATATAAGTATAACATGAATTACCATCATAATCAGATAGACATAAAACAACATAATCACGCTAATTAACCTCTAAGGGTATAACTGTAATTTTACCTACCAAAGGCTTTTCCGTAATTTACCTTTCAAGGGTATTTTGGTAATTTACCCACTAAGGGTATTTCAGTAATTTCGTACCTGGAATGGCCTTTTCGAAGGCCCAGTGCCGCCCCGAGCGACTCAACTACCATTTCCGGTCTTTACCGGACTGTTGGGCCTAAAACCCAATTTCGGCCCATTCGAGCCCACACGCTCGTGTGGCCCACCTAACACAAATCTAGCCACGTATATAAGTTCCACCTAGTCTAGTTCACTATATACTACATCATCATACAATTTATTCTATTGGGCCCACGGGCCCATTGGGCCCACTTCGGCCCATCGCGGCCCAAGCAGCCCCAACCCACAAGAATACTACTGATGGCCTCAATTATCGCGTCGAAGCCCCACACATGTGTGCTCACACGCTCGTGTGGCTACTATTGCCGTGATCGGTACTTCGGCATTTGCCGCTCTACAACTAGAGAGAGAGAGTTACACACCACGATGAGAGTGCGGTGTTAAACCGCGTTGCGACCACTCCTGTGCCCAAACGCCCACCAAGGTATGTTAACTCTCCTCCTGGAATGCTCTTTATATAGCTAGCTTTTCACCTTCCTTCTTTGTATCTTTCCGATGTGGGATCCTTCGTCGAGAGAGTTTAAATTCAATCTGAAACTCTTGCCAGTCCAATCAGTAAAATAAATACTCCATTGCTTGTCATGAGATTTGAACCTGTGCTCCTTGCAACATAATCCACGCCGCTAACCACTTGGCCACAAGCTCCTCTTGTGTCTTAAACCATGCGCAACTAAATATAAATCTATAGCCAAATTCTAAGGTCCAAGTAAAAAGAAAACCAAAATGCAAAAGCCAAGACTTGAACCTTGGACCTCCTTCCTTCCTTTTGGCGTCATCCCCTTGCCTCTTATGTGGCGTCACTTTGCCACTCCACCACACCTCCACTTGTGTCATTTTCCTCCACATTTTATTCTTAAAGCCTACCTGCCAACTTCTAGGGTTTTTTGTCACCTAAAACCAAAATTTCTCCAAAGCCAATATTTGATCCCGGGACTTCATAGAAGCCCTCTAACCTTCCAAAATCACTTACCTAATAAGTCTAACTTGCATTAATGCCGTTCTCAAAAATTTTAAACGTTACTACGCCTAAGGCCCATTGGGCCCAATCCTACTAGGCCCAATTTTGGGATGTTACATTGTCTTTTGGGGCTGTAATTTTGGATTGATTTATTGGGCTGCGGGCTAAAAAAAATTGGGCCCTACACCCCTATTTGAGTCGACGGTTACGAGGATGACCCAACTCATTAGAACAACGACACTGGAGAGTTTGCAACAATATCGATGGATGACTGTATGGTGTCACATGGGCTGATTATGGATAAAACGTGGGGATTGTCAACGATACTGGATGCATCGATGTTGCTAGTGCCATCAATGTGTATTTTCACTCAATTAAACTATTCAAATAACTTAAAATAATTAATTTAACTTATAACCCTTAATAATGGGAAATTTATAAATCAACCCCAATATTTTACCTTTTATACAATTTATTCCTAAATCCCAAAATTTACAATTTAATCACAATTAACTAAAATTCATGTTAATTGAATTTCCTATAACTTCTAAACAACCCATATTTTCCATCAATTCATAATATTTAAATTAAACTTTTACTACCATTAAACATTAAAATCACTCAAAATTACTTAACAAAACTTGTTTATTTAACAACCAAATTTAATACTCAATCATCTAAATTCACAAGACAACAATTACAAAACTATTTGACCTTAAAGATTTACCACTTGAACCTAATTATTCTTTTAATTGACAAAAATCATTAAATCAAATTTCAACGTCATTATACAATTATTGACTAAATTTCAAAGTTAACTAAAAAAAGTGTAAAATTCTAAAAATGAAGTGGAATTAAACTTAAAATTCTAGATTTTAAAATCTAGCATTACGAACTTATAAATTCTAAAATGTATAAAAATGAAATTTTAAAACCTAAATTGAAAGACCTTTGAATCCAAATTGTAGACTAAAATCAAATTAAATCTATTAAAACCCTAACATCTAAAAAGTAGGGGATAATTTTTGTAAATATGCTGAAAAAAGAACAATTGAGAAAGTATCAATTGAGAAAGTATGTCCTTTTTTATAAAATTTATCCATCTACACTGTTTTTTGAGAGAGAAAAAAGAAGAAAATGTGTCCTTTTCAGGAGAGAATAAAAATACACCCTGTAGGTCGCGTTTTCCATTCAACGGTAACTAATAGGAGTCCAACGACCATAGTTTTTCCTTTATAAACCCCTCCAAACTTCATTTTTTACAATTCAATACTCAATACTCAATACTCAATCCTCAATTCTCAATTTTCATTTCTCAATTCTCAAAAAACTATGTGAAAATGGTCATTTTGGTATGATTATTTTGAATGGTGAAATAGGTTGATGATGGTTGACATTAGGTAGCTTTTATACCCATGTTTTGTGATTGAGATGTGACATTGTAGCTTGCGCTTAATTGATTTTATTTTGATATGAAATGAAGCTCCTTGAATGGAATATTGGTTAGAAGATTTAGGTCGATTGAATTGGTATGTTTATAAATGTTTGAAGTGTATTTATGTCCATTGAATGTATGTACAAATGGAGGAGCTTGTTAGGCAAGGTTTGCCTTTGGAATGACTTGTTTTAGGGGCAAATTATGGAGCACACGGCCTGGGACACGGACTGTCACACGACTGTGTGTCACATACGATTTATTTATACGACCGTGTGTCCTATTGTTTTTAGGTATAGGTTTCACACGGTCTAGCACAAGGCCTGCGACACAGCCGTATGTCCTAAAAAAGTTTGTTATTAAGACACGACCAGTGACATGGCCATGTGAACTAATTCGAATATACACATAGGTTGGGACACGGCCACGTGTTTGGCCTTTGAATGTCCATACAGTCTGAGCTATGACACACGGCCTGGCCATACAACCATGTGTCCCCTATTTTTAGAATTTTCAACTTTTTCCTAACTTTAACGTTTTGTTTTGAATTGACCCCAGAATGTTTCCAATTTATTTTTAGGGCCACAAAAACATGGTTTAAGGCTCATATGCATATATTTAATTATGAATGGAATGTGATTTGATTATTTGTATTTATGATCAATTAAAGTTTACAAATAATGTTAATTTTTGAAATGTTATCGTAATACTCTGTGACTTCAAACCGGCAACGAAGATGGATTAGAGGTGTTACATAGGTGTTGTAGGGATGCTTTAACCTTTTCTACACGTAACTATACTCTCAAATCCATATTTGATTATGAGATCATGCCTTAGTTTTAAGATTTTCACTTAGATTTCTCTTAAAATTAGCCTTAGAACTTTGGGTGACAGGTGACTAACCGATCAAGTCTGAATTGGTTATTGACAACTCCACTTTTTATTTTTTTGTGTCTATCTTGTTAGGTTCGTCCCTAGCATGTTCTGACAACTTAACGATTCCACTATGGACTCAAGTTTTGAGAGTCGATCTACTATTGGGCTTAGTTTTTAAGGTTTTTGTTATAAGTTGTATATGTGGCTTTATTGATTAATTAATGTAAAAAAAATTTTTGTTACTTGTGATTACATTTGTTGTAAATTATCATTCACTTAACAGAATAATTTGATTCTATTGGCTGATTTGTTCTATTAGGAAGACTATTGACAACAACCCATCTTTGAAAAGTCAAAGATGAGGGCTGTAGCAAGTGTAGCAAGTTGGCAATAGGCACCGAAAGTTGATTTAGCATGGGATAATTGCAATTTTGGTCCCTATTTGTATAGGTACTTTGCAAGTTGATCCCTGAACCTCAACTATAAATAGGCCTAACTATTTCTCATCTTATTCATCTCAACATTTGCCATTCTCTACTTAAGACATTGTTCTCTCTCCCTATTTGTAAATTTTCACTTGTAATTTTAGAGTGAAATATATTTGGTAGTGCTCGAGGACGTAGGCAAAATTTGTCGAACCTCGTTAAAATTTTGGTGTTCTTTAATATTTATTTTTCATATCTTGTGAGTGTGATTGTAGTTATTTATTGTGCTATTAAATTACGATAGAGAGATATTCTGGCTAGGAAAGACCTAGTACTTAAGTGATCCTCGTGATCCACCTCTCTTTCCTGGGAATTGAACTTAGTGTGATTTTTTAGTACAATAATTTTACTCTTTTACACACTTTCGCACAACAATTGGTATCAGAGCTAGATTCGTACTTGAAGAATATGACCATTTACAGTACTATTCACGTATACGACACTGTTCACATATATAGTAGTTGGGATTAAGGAGAAAAATGTCAGAGGCATCGTCATCAGCAAGGACTACGGTGACTAATGCAAAATTTAAAGTAGAGAAATTTGATGGTACCAATAATTTTGGTATGTGGCAATGTGAGATCTTGGATGTCTTATGTCAGCAAGAGCTAGATATAGCCTTTGGAGAAAAACCTGACAAGATGGATGACAAGGAGTGGGCCAAGATTAATAGACAAGCGTGTGGTACAATTCATCTATGTTTGGCCAAAGAGCAGAAGTACTCTGTCATGAGGGAGACATCATCGAAGAAATTGTGGGATACACTAGAAGAAAAGTTTTTAACTAAAAGCCTTGAAAATAGGCTTTATATGAAAAAGAAATTTTATCGATACATGTATGCACCCGGTATGTCAATGAATGACCACGTGAACTCATTCAACAAAATTTTAGCAGATTTGCTAAATTTGGATGAGAAATTTGAAGATGAAGACAAGGCATTATTGTTGTTGAATTCCCTTCCTGATGAATATGATCATCTTACCACCACATTGCTTCATGGGAAGGACACAATCACATTTGATGCAGTCTGTAGTGCATTGTATAGATCTGAGACTCGAAAAAAAGATAAAAGAGATCACAGAGATACAACTACAGAAGCCTTAACAGTAAGAGGTCATTCACACAGCAGCAAACCTGATAGAAGGAGAAAGTCCAAAGGGAGACCCGCCAAAGATAAGTGTGCCTTTTGTCGTGAGAAAGGGCATTGGAAAAAGAATTGTCCTAAGTTACAAAAGGGCAAGGCTATTTCTAATGCATGTGTAGCGGAGCATGATGAGGAGTTAGACTTTAGCTTGGTTGACATGGCAATGGCATGTCATACAGATGAGTGGATTTTGGATTTGGTATGTACTTACCATATGTGTCCTAATAAGGTCTGGTTTTCTAGTCTTAAAGAACTAGAAGGTAGAGTTATTCTTATAGGCAATGACAGTGCTTGTAAGACAATGGGAGTAGGTACAATCCAATTGAAAAATCACGATGGCTCAATCCAAGTCTTGACTGATGTTCGCTACGTACCTAGCTTGAAGAAAAATCTCATCGCATTAGGGGCCTTAGAATCTAAAGGGCTCATAATCACTTTGAGAGATGGATTACTAAAGGTAGTCGCTGGGGAATTGACGATGATGAAAGGCACGAGAAGAAATAACTTGTACTTTTTAAATGGAAGTACAGTTATTAGATCAACATCAACAGTTTTTACGAAAGATGCAGATTCAGAGGCTACCAGGTTATGGTATATGCGATTGGGACATGCTGGTGAAAAAGCTTTGCAGACTTTGGTGAAGCAAGGCTTGTTGAAAGGTGAAAATTCTTGCAAATTGGAATTCTATGAACATTGTGTTCGGGACAAGCAGACGAGGGTAAAATTTGGTTCATCAATTCACAATATGAAAGAAATTCTGGAGTACGTTCACAGTGATGTGTGGGGACCTACCAAAGTGGCTTCTTTGGGAGGTATGCACTATTTTTTTACTTTTGTTGATGATCATTCAAGAAAAGTGTGGGTGTATCTAATGAAAAAGGAAAAGTGAAGTATTGGATGCATTTCTGAAATGGAAGAAGATGGTAGAAACTTAGACTGGTCGAAAGGTCAAACGACTTCGATCAGATAATGGTACTGAGTACAAAAATGATCCATTTCTACAAGTATGTCAAGATGAGGGCATTACGCGACACTTCACTGTTCAGGATACACCACAGCAGAATGGGGTGGCAGAACGTATGAATCGAACTATACTGGAGAAAGTTCAATGTATGTTGTCTAATGTTGGATTGGGCAAGGAGTTTTGGGCTGAGGCAGTTACATATGCGTGCCATCTAATTTACTGTTTGCCATCAGCTGCAATAAATGGAAAAACTCCTATGGAGATGTGGACTGGTAAATCTACTACTAATTATGATTCTTTACATGTTTTTGGTTCCACTGCATATTATCATGTAAAAGAATCGAAGTTAGACCCAAGAGCAAAGAAAGCATTATTCTTGGGTATAACTAGTAGAGTAAAAGGATACCGTCTCTGGTGTCCTGATACAAGGAAGATTGTCTTTAGCAGAGATGTGACTTTTGATGAATCAACCATGTTAAAGGATTCATAAAAGGATGACAAAACCAGTAGTACTTTGCAGTAGGTGGAGCTTGAAAAGATTAATGATGATCCAGCTAATATTGGAAGGACAAATGATGAAGAAGTTCCGACCCAAGAACCTCTACAGCAACAAGATTCAATTGCATATAGGAAGCCAAGAAGAGAGATTCATAAGCCTGCTCGTTTTGATGATATAGTGGCCTATGCACTTCCAATTGCATATGATGATGCTCCTTCTACTTACATAGAAGCAATAAGTAACTCTGATAGTGTAAAGTGAAAGCAAGCCATGAATGAAGAAATGCAGTCTCTTCATCAAAATAGGACTTGGGAGTTGGTGACACCGCCCAAGGGAAAAAATACAATTGGATGCAAATGGGTATATGCTGTAACACCCCTAACCCGTATCCGTCGCCGAATTAAGGTTACGGGGCATTATCCTTCATTTATACCGTCATATACTAGTGTACTATAGATAAAGTCACAATATCGGAGTAAGTTTAAACTTAAAGAATTTATCACAAATCTATTGTTGCATTTCATGATGAGCCAAGTATTTAATTATACTAACATCACATTCGGCATACTCCAATAAGAATATGAAACTTAGATCTTTCTAATCACCTTTTTCATAAATCACATACAAAACATGGAAAATTTATACTATCATGTTAAACAAATATCAAGGCCGAATTCATTCAAAACCAAAGACACCATAATTTAGCCATTTTCGCATGGCATACTTCCATTAAAGATCCGTCTTATACAAATCCTAAGAAAACAAAATAGCTTATACATGCCATAATCATCCAGGATTAATCCATCAATAAGGGGTACCAAAATAGATGATGGTATGATGAGCTTCTTAATTGATCCACGAGCTGAAATTGAACCTTCCAAAAGTGATCTACAAATCCTAGAAACAATTGAGAGAAGTAAGCTACACCGCTTAGTAAGATTTCAGCTTGCTAACTAAGTGCATTTATTCTACTAAAATTTTCAATAAGCAATTCACATACCAAACAACAAGGCTGAACAATCAAGAATTCAAGAACCAATTCATGGATATTGTATAATTAAACGCACTTCTATATATATATATATATATAAATATATATATAAACTTACCATTTGAAACTTAGTCTTTCATACAAAATTCTAAGGTACTATTTCCCCAACAACAATATGTACCCATTTGCATTTATAACATAATCCTTTAAAGTGAACCACATACCTGCCCGTTGATAAATAAGTTTAACAGTATTTCGCACAATTAGCGTTCTCGATAAAATCACCATGTAACGTATCGCTCACATAGAGCCGTTACTCAATAATCCCGTAACGTATCGCTCACACAGAGTCATTACTCAAAAATTCGATAACGATCGTCACACGCAGAGCCAGTTACTCAAAAATCTCGTAACGTATCGCTCACACAGAGCCGTTACTCAATAATCCCGTAACGTATCGCTCACACAGAGCCGTTACTTATTCATCTGCAAACTTAGTGCTCAATCATAGTTTCGTACTCATAGTACATTTTGTAAACTCGTAATTCATATGAAAATACCAAATCATTCATGTAACCGAGCCAACAATCATTCAAGCATAAAATCGCTCATGCATTAATTCATGGAAATAATTATATTCCCATATTCAAAGTAACTAAAATATCAAGCACATTACCCTCATACAATGTCTTTATTTCGAATACATTCCTTGCCTTCACTTAGAGTATACACATGTTTATACACATTTGCATTCAGACTCAAGGTGGTACAAATTTCATACTAATCATTCAACATCTTAACTTACTTTGCACAATACAAACAGATAAATAATCTTTTCCACTCATTCGGCAATATCAATTCAATTATCCAATAACCATTAAGCATTATCAATGTACAAAGAATTAATTTAATTAACTCGTTTGCTTGAAATCTTACTCTGAGAACGCAGCGATTCGTGGGTTTCCGGCTACTCGTCTAATTTCGCTTTTCCCGATCCTTTTCCAAATCTTTCCTTCCTTGATCTAAACCAAATTTAAAAGAACCTATTCAAATCATTTCATTCATTTCTAATCGATACATACTTATACCATTCTTTCCATCAATTAATCAAAATCTGAAACTTTTACAATTTACTACCATTTCTTTTATTTATTCGAACACAATATACAAATATAAAGATTTTATACACTTTCACACTAGTGCCGAATTCTCCTCAAGTTTAATTAAATTTCTTTGTCACAATTTAAACCATTCATATCATATAATTTATCAATAATCCCTTCCAAATATAAACATTCATCAAGATCGAACATACTATTAAATGTACCCAAATTTTCATATATATATATATATAAACGTATATCCAACAATTAAATTAAAATAATCCTAATATATATATTCAATTCAACATTCGGCCATATGTATAAAGCTTCCCTATTCTCAAATTGAACTAACCTCCCAAGCATTCATACCATTTCAATGTACTATTTTTCTGTTTCATCTAATTCCTATCTCAATTCCTCTTGTTTTCCTTAAATAACAAATCACGTTTATTACCCCTCCATAGTCAAATCTAACATGCTCAACTCTAAGAAAGTTCATATGATTTTGATGGTACACAAGGCAACCTACTTAGTTTGTAACAATTTACTAAACCAAAACTCAATTTCCTTACCTTACAACCGCATGCAATGCATTGGATGAGGAGGAGAAATTTTTTTCTTCTTTCCTTTCAAGAGAATCGTGAAGAAGATGAGTGAAGAGAGAGAAAACCCCATTTACTTTATGTTCTTTTATTACTAATATAATACCCATTAAAAACAAATATAAAATATTATGCTTATGATTTAAAATATGTTAAAGATTCCTCCCTCCATCAACTTTACCATTCCATATATCAAATTGTGGAAATTTGACATGCAAATCCTTATTTGAGTAAAGCATTTCAATTGGCCTTCCTAAATTCATGCACTCTACTTTTCCCACTTTAACAATTTGATCCTTTTATTTAACTTAACATCAAAACAGTTAAATTATCCTACGATATTTTTACTCATGCACAAACACTCAATATAGACATCAAATAAATAAATAAATATATATATATATTTTTATTTGGATTCGTGGTTCCGAAACCACCGTTCCGGTTAGGGTCGTATTTGGGTTGTTACAACTCCTCCCCCCTTAAAGAAATTTTCGTCCTCGAAAATATTACCGGCAAATTGGTGAGGATAACGTTCTTTCATTGATTTTTCAGTTTCCCAAGTTGCCTCCTCTATCCCGTGTTTGTGCCACATTACTTTGACCAACGATATCTTCTTGTTTCGTAATTCTTTTACTTCACGATCTAAAATACGAATCGGTTCTTCCTCATAAGTCAGATCAGGCTGAATTTCAATCTCGGATGGATTAATTACATGAGAAGGGTCAGATCTATAGCGTCGAAGCATCGACACATGAAAAACATTATGAATCTTGTCTAATTCAGACGGTAACCTCAATCTGTACGCAACCGCCCGATACGTTCAATAACTTCATAGGGCCCAATAAACCTCGGACTCAGTTTTCCCTTGCGACCAAATCTGAGTATCTTCTTCCACGGCGATACTTTCAAGAACACTCGATCCCCAATCTGAAATTCAATGTCCTTACGCTTCAAATCCGCGTAAGACTTTTGACGATCCGATGCCGCTTTCAAGCTATCACGAATCACTGCCACTTTCTGTTCGGTTTCCTTAATCACATCAACCCCGTGCATCTTGTTTTCTCCAAGTTCAGTCCAGTACAAGGGTGTACGACATTTACGACCATACAATGCTTCGTAGGGTGCCATTTTGATACTAGATTGAAAGCTATTATTATACGCAAATTCAATCAAAGGCAAGTATCGTTCCCACGTACCTTCAAACTCAAGAACGCAACATCTTAACATATCTTCAAGTACTTGGATAACTCGTTCAGACTGACCGTCTGACTGAGGGTGGAAAGCTGTACTAAAATGTAACTTGGTACCTAAAGCATCTTGCAGTTTCTTCCAAAATCGCGATGTGAACCTCGGATCTCTATCCGAAACAATGGAGATAGGTACCCCGTGTAACCGTACAATTTGCGATACGTACAATTCAGCCAACCTATCAAGTGAGACATCCGTACGTACCGGAATAAAATGAGCTGATTTCGTCAACCTATCAACAATAGCCCATATTGAATCTTTCTTACCCGGCGTCAACGGCAATCCTGACACAAAGTCCATAGTGATTCGTTCCCACTTCCATTCAGGTATCATAATCGGTTGGAGAAGTCCTGATGGAACTTGATGCTCAGCTTTCACTTGTTGACAAACTAAGCATTTCGATACAAATTCAGATATGTCCCGCTTCATACCAGGCCACCAATAGAATTGTTTCAAATCATTATACATTTTCGTGCTACCCGGATGTATCGCCATTTGACTATTATGAGCCTCATTCAATAACATCTGAATCAAGTCCATGTTCTTCGGTACACACATTCGGCCTTTGTATTTCAAACAGTCATTTTCATCGACTTGAAACTCTGACTCTGCATTACTTTCACCCTGAACTCGTTTAACATTCATATCTTTGTCACTTTCCGAGCATCACAAATTTCGCTGAATAAACATCGGTCTTGCTTTAAACTCGGCTATGATTGAACTATCATCCGATATAGCCATCTGTGTGTTCAATGTATGCGAAGAAGAGCAAACAATGATTTTCGACTTAATGCATCTGCGACAACGTTAGCTTTTCCGGATGGTAGTCAATCACTAACTCATAGTCCTTCAACAACTCTAACCATCTACGTTGTCTCAAGTTCGAGATCTTTACGAGTCATCAAATACTTGGACTTTTGTGATCCGAGTAAATATGACATTTCTCACCGTATAAATAATGGCGCCAAATTTTTAATGCGAACACAATAGCTGCGAGTTCTAAATCATGTGTCGGGTAATTTCTTTCATGCGGCTTCAATTGTCTCGAAGCGTAGGCTATGACTTTGCCTTCCTGCATCAAAACGCAACCCAAACCATTCAAAGAAGCATCGAATAAACAATAAATTCTTTACCCGATTCCAGGCTGTACTAACACTGGAGCTTCGGTTAAAAGGGCTTTCAACTGATCGAAGCTTTTCTGACACCTTTCCGACCACTCGAACCTGACATCTTTCTGCAATAGCTTGGTCAACGGGGTAGCTATTATAGAAAAACCTTTCACAAATCGTCGGTAATATCCCGCAAGTCCCGTAAAGCTTCTTGATTTTGAAACATTCTTTGGTGGTTTCCAATCAATAATGGCCGATATTTTGCTCGGGTCAACACGAATACCCGATGCTGATACGACATGACCCAAAAAACTAACTTTCTTCATCCAGAATTCACACTTACTAAACTTAGCATACAACTGTTTATCTCGCAAAGTTTGTAGCACCAATCTCAAATGCTCAGCATGCTCGGTTTCATCTTTGGAGTAGATCAGTATATCATCAATAAACACTACTACGAACCGATCTAAGAACTGCCTGAAGACTCGATTCATCAGATCCATAAAAATAGCAGGTGCATTAGTAAGTCCAAAAGGCATAACCAGAAACTCAAAGTGTCCATACCTCGTTCGAAATGCAGTCTTTGGCACATCCGTATTTTTGACTCGCAACTGATAATAGCCCGATCTCAAATCTATCTTTGAAAATACTGAAGCCCCTTTCAACTGGTCAAACAAATCATCAATTCGGGGTAAAGGGTATTTATTCTTTATTGTCACTTTATTCAGCTGCCGATAATCAATACACATTCGCATTGTCCCGTCTTTCTTTTTCACAAAGCAGAATCGTGCACTTACGGAGAAACTCGGTCGTGCAAAACCCCTATCTGTCAACTCTTGCAACTGTGCTTTCAATTCTTTTAATTCAGTTGGTGCCATTCGATACGGAGCTATCGAAATCGGAGTTGTCCCGGAAACTAGTTCAATGCCAAACTCAATTTCTCGCACTGGTGGTAGACCCGGTAATTCTTCAGGGAACACATCTGAGTATTCACACACAACTGGTACTGATTCAATCTGTTTTTCGAATACTTTATTATCTAGCACATAAGCTAAATAAGCTTCGCATCCTCTTTTCACATACTTCTGGGCTAACATCGAGGATATTACAGTAGGTAGCGCACTCAAATCATTAGATTCAACCCGGATGATCTCTCGTTTTGGCATCTCAAATCAATAGTCTTTCTTTTACAATTCACTACTGCATTATACGAAGTTAGCCAATCCATTCCCAGAATTATATCAAACTCATCAAAAGGCAACAACATTAAATCAGCTGGGAAGCAGGAATCCCGAATCATCAACGGGCAACCTTTACATACTTTATCAACCATTACACAATGACCCAAAGGACTGGACACACTGATTGCAAACTTAGTAGACTCAACAGGTAGAGTCTTACTGGATACTAATGTTTCACTCACATATGAATGAGTTGAACCGGGATCAATCAAAGCAGTTACAATAACATCAAAGAGAGTGAAATTACCAGTAATAACGTCCGGGGATGAAGCTTCCTCTCTAGTACGAATAACATAAGCTCGAGCCGGTATACGGGTATCTGCTCGAATAACTGCATCTGAAGCTCCCCTTTGAGCACCGCTCCTACCTCCTCCACTACGAGCTGGTCTACCTCTAGCTGTAGTATCACTCGGTTTCGCATTCTGAGTAATACCCTTCTCAACAGTCTTCGGACAATCCCGTACAAAATGACTTTGCGAACCGCACTGATAACAAGTGCGACTAAAAGATTTACCCCAACACTCTCGAAAAATGTCGCCGACCGACCTTGACGACACTCAGGTTTGCTCGATCGAGCATTGCCAACACTAGCCACAGATGTAGCTTGCGAACTCACTGGTGGTCATTCTCAAATTGAAATCCCGGTATTAGACTTGGGTCGACTACTATCATTCTTGAACTTCTTCGTTGTCATCTGTGAAAATCTGCCCATAGATCTTTTTCGAAATTCTTTGGATTCAACTTCAACTTTCCGTTTTTCTTTCCCTAGCTCTTCCGCTTTACAAGCTCTTTCAACTAGCACAACAAACTCGTTAATCTCAAGAATGCCAACCAAAAGTTTGATATCTTCATTCAAACCATCCTCGAACCTCCGACACATAGCACCCTCAGAGGATACATATTCGCGAGCGCAGCGACTAAGTCGCACAAACTTGCGCTCGTATTTAGACACTGTCATACGACCCTGCTTGAGCTCAAGAAATTCTTTACGCTTGGAATCTATGAAGCGCTGACTTATGTACTTTTTACGGAATTCAATCTGAAAGAAATCCCAGGTCACTCTTTCCTTCGGAACAACTGACACAAGAGTATTCCACCAGTACTAGGCAGAATCTCGCAATAATGATATGGCACACTTCAAACACTCATCGGGTGTGCAAGACAACTCATCAAAAACACGAATAGTATTATCGAGCCAAAATTCAGCTCGCTCCGCATCATCATTATCTTCAGCTCTAAATTCTTGAGCTCCATGCTTTCGAATACGGTCAACAAGTGGTTTAGTTGCTCGCTCAGGATTGGCAACCGAAGGTACCATTGGTGTTACAGGTGGAACATTCGGATTCAGGGGTGGTTGAACAGCCGGAGTGGTTCGTAAATAATGACTAAACCAATCGCTCATCATATTATGGAAGGCATGCTTTACCCTCTCATCTAGGCCACTAGCAGCAGGTCGAGATTCTCCCGATGTAGTCCCTTGCGCGGGAGCAGGAGCCACACTCTCGACATCATCAGCTAATGCTGGCTCGGGATTCGGATCCATTACTGTATAAGAGAAATAAATACATTTCACTGTCAGAAGTCATCATACTATCACATTGTAGATTATGGCATGTATAGTTAGACTCTCACGTGCTACGCTAGTCTGAGAATCGACTAAACCGTAGCTCTGATACCAAATCAAATGTAACACCCCTAACCCGTATCCGTCGCCGAATTAAGGTTACGGGGCATTATCCTTCATTTATACCGTCATATACTAGTGTACTATAGATAAAGTCACAATATCGGAGTAAGTTTAAACTTAAAGAATTTATCACAAATCTATTGTTGCATTTCATGATGAGCCAAGTATTTAATTATACTAACATCACATTCGGCATACTCCAATAAGAATATGAAACTTAGATCTTTCTAATCACCTTTTTCATAAATCATATACAAAACATGGAAAATTTATACTATCATGTTAAACAAATATCAAGGCCGAATTCATTCAAAACCAAAGACACCATAATTTAGCCATTTTCGCATGGCATACTTCCATTAAAGATTCGTCTTATACAAATCCTAAGAAAACAAAATAGCTTATACATGCCATAATCATCCAGGATTAATCCATCAATAAGGGGTACCAAAATAGATGATGGTATGATGAGCTTCTTAATTGATCCACGAGCTGAAATTGAACCTTCCAAAAGTGATCTACAAATCCTAGAAACAATTGAGAGAAGTAAGCTACACCGCTTAGTAAGATTTCAGCTTGCTAACTAAGTGCATTTATTCTACTAAAATTTTCAATAAGCAATTCACATACCAAACAACAAGGCTGAACAATCAAGATTTCAAGAACCAATTCATGGATATTGTATAATTAAACGCACTTCTGTATATATATATATAAATATATATATAAACTTACCATTTGAAACTTAGTCTTTCATACAAAATTCTAAGGTACTATTTCCCCAACAACAATATGTACCCATTTGCATTTATAACATAATCCTTTAAAGTGAACCACATACCTGCCCGTTGATAAATAAGTTTAATAGTATTTCGCACAATTAGCGTTCTCGATAAAATCACCATGTAACGTATCGCTCACACAGAGCCGTTACTCAATAATCCCGTAACGTATCGCTCACACAGAGCCGTTACTTAAAAATTCGATAACGATCGCTCACGCAGAGCCGTTACTCAAAAATCTCGTAACGTATCGCTCACTGAGCCGTTACTCAATAATCCCATAACGTATCGCTCACACAGAGCCGTTACTTATTCATCTGCAAACTTAGTGCTCAATCATAGTTTCGTACTCATAGTACATTTTGTAAACTCGTAATTCATATGAAAATACCAAATCATTCATGTAACCGAGCCAACAATCATTCAAGCATAAAATCGCTCATGCATTAATTCATGGAAATAATTATATTCCCATATTCAAAGTAACTAAAATATCAAGCACATTACCCTCATACAATGTCTTTATTTCGAATACATTCCTTGCCTTCACTTAGAGTATACACATGTTTATACACATTTGCATTCAGACTCAAGGTGGTACAAATTTCATACTAATCATTCAACATCTTAACTTACTTTGCACAATACAAACAGATAAATAATCTTCTCCACTCATTCGGCAATATCAATTCAATTATCCAATAACCATTAAGCATTATCAATGTACAAAGAATTAATTTAATTAACTCGTTTGCTTGAAATCTTACCTCGGAGAACGACGATTCAGGGTTTCCCGGCTACTCGTCTAATTTCGCTTTTCCCCGATCCTTTTCCAAATCTTTCCTTCCTTGATCTAAACCAAATTTAAAAGAACCTATTCAAATCATTTCATTCATTTCTAATCGATACATACTTATACCATTCTTTCCATCAATTAATCAAAATCTCAAACTTTTACAATTTACTACCATTTCTTTTATTTATTCGAACACAATATACAAATATAAAGATTTTATACACTTTCACACTAGTGCCGAATTCTCCTCAAGTTTAATTAAATTTCTTTGTCACAATTTAAACCATTCATATCATATAATTTATCAATAATCCCTTCCAAATATAAACATTCATCAAGACCGAACATACTATTAAATGTACCCAAATTTTCATATATATATATATTAACGTATATCCAACAATTAAATTAAAATAATCCTAATATATATATTCAATTCAACATTCGGCCATATGTATAAAGCTTCCCTATTCTCAAATTGAACTAACCTCCCAAGCATTCATACCATTTCAATGTACTATTTTCTGTTTCATCTAATTACTATCTCAATTCCTCTTGTTTTCCTCAAATAACAAATCACGTTTATTACCCCCTCCATAGTCGAATCTAACATGCTCAACTCTAAGAAAGTTCATATGATTTTGATGGTACACAAGGCAACCTACTTAGTTTGTAACAATTTACTAAACCAAAACTCAATTTCCTTACCTTACAACCGCATGCAATGGCCGGATGAGGGAGGAGAAAATTTTTTTCTTCTTTCCTTTCAAGAGAATCGTGAAGAAGATGAGTGAAGGAGAGAAAAACCCCATTTACTTTATGTTCTTTTATTACTAATATAATACCCATTAAAAAACAAATATAAAATATTATGCTTATGATTTAAAATATGTTAAAGATTCCTCCCTCCATCAACTTTACCGTCCACTATATCAAATTGTGGAAATTTGACATGCAAATCCTTATTTGAGTAAAGCATTTCAATTGGCCTTCCTAAATTCATGCACTCTACTTTTCCCACTTTAACAATTTGATCCTTTTATTTAACTTAACATCAAAACAGTTAAATTATCCTACGATATTTTTACTCATGCACAAACACTCAATATAGACATCAAATAAATAAATAAATAAATATATATATATTTTTATTTGGATTCGTGGTTCCGAAACCACCGTTCCGGTTAGGGTCGTATTTGGGTTGTTACATATGCAAAGAAGGAAGGATTTCCTGGTAAAAATGAAATTCGGTACAAGCTAGATTTGTAGCAAAGGGTTATGCTCAAAAAGAAGGAATAGGCTATAATGAAGTGTTTGCTCCAGTTGAAAAGCATTCGTCTATTTGATTTTACTAGCCTTGGTTGCATAATATAATCTTGAACTAGTTCAACTTGATGTGAAGACCGCGTTTTTACACGGTGATTTGGAAGAGGAAATCTATATGACTCAGCCAGATGGATTCAAGGTTGCTGGTAAAGAAAACTGGTTTTGTAAACTGACAAAGTCGCTTTATGGATTGAAGCAATCTCCGAGGCAGTGGTACAAGCTATTTGATCAGTTCATGAAAGGGTAAAGGTACACAAGAAGTAAATTTGACCATTGCGTGTATTTCCAGAAGCTACAAGAAGGAATTTTCATATACTTGCTCTTATATGTTGATGATATGCTGATAGCATCTAAGAGCAAAGCTAAAATTGAGAGATTGAAGACTCAACTCAATCTTGAGTTTGAGATGAAAGATCTTGGTGAAGCTAAGAAGATTCTTGGCATGGAAATATGTAGAGATAGAGCCCATGGTAGAGTTAGCTTGTCTCAGAAGTAGTATTTGAAGAAGGTACTACAACAGTTTGGCATGAACGAGCAGACAAAACCTGTAAGTACCCTGTTGGCTTCTCATTTTAAGCTTTCTGCACAACTATCTCTTTCGACGAATACAGAACGAGAATACATGTTGCAAGTTCTATATTCTAATGTAGTGGGTAGCTTGATGTATGCAATGGTGTGTACAAGACCTGACATTTCACAGGCAGTTAGTATAGTGAGCAGGTATATGCATAATCCTGGAAAAGGACATTGGCAAGCTATGAAATGGATTCTATGGTATATTCAAAAGACAGTGGATTTTGGATTACTGTTCGAGCAGGATAATACATTTGGTGAAGGTGTTATTGGGTACGTTGATTTTGACTATGCCGGTGATTTCGACAAACGAAGATCAACCACCGGTTACGTGTTTACACTTGTTGGAGGACCAATAAGTTGGAAGTCTACATTGCAGTCTACAGTTGCGTTGTCAACCACAGAAGCCGAATACATGGCTATAACATAGGCTGTAAAGAAAGCTATTTGGTTACAAGGTATGGTTAAAACCTTGGGATTGGTTCAGGAGCATATTAATGTATATTGTGATAGTCAAAGTGCTATTCATTTAGCAAAGAATCAAGTCTATCATGCATGTACAAAGCATATTGATGTACGATTCCATTTTGTGCGGGAAATTATTGATGAGGGGAAAATTCGTTTTCATAAGATTAAGACTGCAGATAATCCCGCAGATATGATGACCAAGGTAGTAACAGCAACCAAGTTCGAACATTGTTTGAACTTGATCAATATCCTGCAAGTTTAACAGTTGAAGAAGGCACTATCAAGTATTGTTGGCAAAGGCAGAAAGAATTGTGTGAAGATAAGATTATCCTAATCAAATCTTTAAGGTAGAGATTATTGGCAACAACCCATCTTTGAAAGTCAAAGATAGGGGTTGTAACAAGTGTAGCAAGTTGGCAATAGGCACCGAAAGTTGATTTAGCATGGGATAATTGCAATTTTGGTCCCTATAGGTACTTTGCAAGTTGATCCCTGAACCTCAACTATAAAATTTCTCATCTTCTTCATCCCAACATTTGCCATTCTCTACTTAAGGCATTGTTCTCTCTCCTTATTTGTAAATTTTCACTTGTAATTTTGGAGTGAAATATATTTGGTAGTGCCCGAGGACGTAGGAAAAATTTGCCGAACCTCATTAAAATTCTGGTGTTCTTTATTATTTATTTTTCATATCTTGTGAGTGTGATTGTAGTTATTTATTGTGCTATTAAATTACGATAAAGGGATATTCTGGCTAGGAAAGACCTGGTACTTAAGTGATCCTCGTGATCCACCTCCCTTTCCTAGGAATTGAACTTAGTGTGATTTTTCAGTACAATAATTTTACTCTTTTACACGCTTCTGCACAACAAAGAGTGGTCTCGGGCTTTCATGTGGTCATTTCCATAGCATAAATTTTTTTTTAAATTGATAGTAAATTTATCATTTATTTATTTACTTGTTGAAGAGTTTATATGTCAATGTTTATAGTTCATTAAAAGTAAAAAATATATAATGTTCAATGGTTCAAATTTCTTTTATAAAGTTAATATTAAAAAAAATTATAATGCACTGTTGTTTAAATCATACTGAACTATCCGGTTGGATTGGGAATCAATCGAGATATTGATCTAGAAAGGTAAAAAATCAGTTGATATGCAAACTAGGCTAAAAACAATTGAATTGATTGAATCCTATTTTATAATTATTAATATTTTTATTTTATGATTTTTTTTAATAATTTACCTGATTTGAATCTTACAGACTAAAAATCAATAGCCTAATTAATTTGATCACTGATCCGATTCTAAAAACATTAATATAATATTTAACTTGAATTGTAAGCTTTTTGAATTATGTATTAAGATGTTCAAGTTTAATTTGTTGCAATTTAATTTGGATTTTTCAACTTAAAGATGACCAATCTGATTTAAGCTAAACCCAAGTAGTTTACAACTCTAGTATTTAATATTACTAGCTTCTAATGTCACAAGTATTGCATGTGATTATGCACATTTAATATTTAATTAATTTTTTAAATATTTTATTTTTAATTGCATTAATTAACTTAAAATAACATTTCTTTTTTTAGTTATTAGATATAATTAAAATATATTAACTTATTATAAAATATATATATTTCTTAAATTATTTTTTGTTAATGTTACACAATTATATATATATATATATATATATATATATATGCTGGAAGTAATGGATGCTCAATTATCTGTCAATATGCAGCCTTGATTGGATTTGTGTTTTTGTATGTTTCAAATCGTTTTTGTTGCCTTTTCTCTGTTTGCTGTTATTTTCTTATGGAATTGGATGTTTAATGCTGACTTGTACCATCTAATTCCCTTATATTTTTATTGCAAGAGAAGAGACTAAGCTGGTTTGTTTATTTATAGGGAAAATCTGAAGAAGAATATGAACAATCAGAGCGGTTCCGACAGGATTTGAAATTGAAAGTTCGAGAGTTGTTGAAAGAGCAGTAATGGCGTCGAGAAAAATGGCGATGAGGGTATGTTGGATTCTGTTAATATCCCTTGCTTTCCTTAGTTGTTCTCACTCAATGAAGGCTTACTATTACTATGATGAGTTAATCACCTCTTCTTATTTCATCTTCAGTGTTGGGATGGACCTGATTAAATAATAAACAAGTAAAAATAGCAAAATAAATTAAAAAATTGAACACATAAATTTAACTTCAAAAAACCTGTCCAAAGAAAAAAAACTATAGGGAAATATAATTTTACTATAGGGAAAAAAAAAACTTGAATTCTTGGGCAACCACAAGACTCCACCAGTGTGACAAATACAAAAGCTAAAGGCTATCAATCAAGAGAAATTGTTTCAGGAGTGTTGGAAACTAGAAAGATGAATTGAACGGAAAAGTTACACTATCGGTTGTAATTGTCCTAGACATTGAACTACTAGGATTAGTATCCCATGAATGGATCATGTCATCTATTTCAGATTCTTCATCACCAAAGTCTTCAATAACAGTTCCACCTGAAGCTTTAATCAACTCCAGCTCCATTGCTACTTGTTTCATGGTGGGTCTTTTTTTTCCATTAAGATCCAAGCATCTTTTTGCTAGCAGAGCCACAACCATAATCTCCTGTTCTGGACCTTCCTTTACTACCATTGGATCGAGAATGTTAAATAAGGAATTCTCCTGCATTGAATGCAAAAAATAAGTTACCAAGCTTCTCACTGGCTCTGATTGGTTTGCGGAGATGGGCTTTTGTCCTGTTAAAAGCTCAATAAGAACAACTCCAAAGCTATAAACATCACTCTTCTCTGTAAATTGATTTGTTTGAAAATATTCGGGATCCATGTATCCAACAGTTCCTTGCACCCGAGTGGTTAAATGTGTCTGTTCAAGTGCAACTAATCTTGAAGTTCCAAAATCTGATACTTTTGCCCTATATTTATCATCCAAAAGTATGTTACTAGATTTGATGTCTCGATGATAAATAGGAGCAGAAGCAGCTGAATGCAAATAGAACAAGGCATTGGCAATTTCAATCGCAATTCGTAAACGCATTCCCCATGTCAATGGTAATTCTTCATTTTGGTTATGAATGAGATCGTATAATGTACCATTTGGGATGAACTCATACACCAATAGAGGAACTTCAGCCTCTAAACAACACCCTAAAAGCTTAACCACGTTCCTGTGATTAATTTGAGATAAAATTATCACCTCGTTAATGAACTGTTCAACCTTCTTTTCATCAAATTTCTTTCCTTCCACCATTTTGGATTTCTTAATAGCCACAATGCTTCCATCTATTAGCATTCCCTTATAAACAGTCCCTTGACCTCCTTGACCAAGGATTCGGTTTTCATTATAATGATCCGTCGCCTTTTCCATCTCTTTTGAAGTAAATAACTTAATTTTTTCAACATTACCTTCATTGCTAGACAAATGTTGTTGCAGTAACAAACCTCCATTCCTTTTGAAGTATTTCTGCTTCAGCATGATTTTTTGTTTTCTTTTGAGGACTTTGTACACACTCCATGTTGCGAGTAGTAGAAATAGTGTCCCAATACTAGTGCTGCAACCTGTATAGATATAAGAAACATAGTTAAAAGGTAAATCTGAAAATTAAAATCAACAATGAGAGATCCTTATCGCATCATCCATTGTGTTGATATTCAACTCTTACAAATTTAATGATAAATAATTGTTACTGCCTCATGCATTCAAAAGTAAATATAACACGGCTTGAATTGACATAATCCAATAACCATAATGATTCCACTGTAAAAACAAAAAGTGTAAACCAGCACGTACCTATAATAATGCTTGTTAAGTTATGAGTATTTTGAGTTTGTTTTTTGCGCTCACAACGAAATCCCGTACTATTATATTCATAATGATTAGAAGGGCAAGACTTTGACGAGCAATAGTTGCTAGGGGTATTCGAACAAAGCATGCGACAATACTGATAATCCCCACAATTCCCATCTGTCATTTAAGAATTGAATAAAAAAAAAGTTATAATCATATTATTTGGTTAAAGTGTAGAGATCTTTATGCTAAACAGATCAGATCAAATTAGTCATTCTATTATTAAACGGATCAATTTAGTACTTATACTATTAAAAATAATCAAATAAGTTTAAATTATAAAAGAGTTAACTTTTACTGTATAAAAAATGTCTTGAATTTTTTTCAAAATCTATTCTATTTTAAACAAAATATTTCATTTACAGAACCATAAAAACTTTAAAGATAATTAACTCTATTAAAAATATATGTTAATTATATTTCAATTTGGTCTTTTTGATTCTTTTTAATAGTACAAGGATTAAATTAATCCATTTAATAGTAGAAAGACTAATTTGGTCAAATTCCTATAATAAAGGGACTCTTAGATCCTTCATCCATATAATGCAATAGATATTAATTAATTAATGCATGCAGTATATACATTTCTGGCACTATAGATGTTTAAGAATTTTTTACCAATAAAAATATGCATAATTATCTGCAAAAGTTTATATTTTTTTAGAGATTCACTTCAATCAGTGTAAAATTAAATACATCGGTATAAAATTAAAGTTATTTTACTCTCTTTTGTATCTCGTTGTACGGTTAATATTTTGAGAATCTAACCGTTGAATTTAATATTTTATTCATATAAATAATTCATGTCAAATTTGATATAAATTAAAATTTCCAACTTTTTGTTTAATGTAAAAAATATTCAACCGTTGAATATATATTAACATATTGAGTATTGTAGATCAATATGAGAGAAATATCAAATCGGTTTAAAAATTTACACGCATGACAAGTACAAATATAACCATAAACTCAACAGTTGGATTATTAAAATATTAATCGTATAGAGGGATACAAAAGGATGTAAAGCAACTTTCATTTTATACTGGTGTAAGTGAATTATTCCCCATATTTTATATATATTTTATATCGAAATTTTCCATGCTTTATTAAATATGATTTAGTCATGATATACCTCAACCAATAATATCTATATTATGACATACTAACGATGTGAGTTAAAAAAAGAACTTATGTAACAATTTATTTAAAAAATATATATATATATATATATATATATATATATATATATATATATATATATATATATATATAAAAGAGAAGATTGAAATAGTAAAGTTAAATAATAGCTACTAAGGTGTCTTTGTTCAAATTTTATTATACTCATTTTTTCTATATTTTAGATAAAATATAAAATGATAAAAATACTCTCATAATAATATTTGTTCTTTATTTTTATAATTTTTCAACAGAATCAAAATTGAGTTAATGGGTGACACTAATTTAAATAGCCCTTTAAAAAAATAATATTAATTTAAGGTACACCCATAATAGGATTGGAAAAAATTATGTAATAGACATATTTATTAAAATCTTATATAAGAATTAAATGAATCACTTGTTCAAATGATAAATGTTAAATCTTAAAAATTTTCGTGAAAGGTTCAAAATCTTAAATTTATTGTCGATTTTATATAAAAATTTAAAAAGATGTGACTAACCTTAAAATAATGTAATTTAAATTGTTAAATAAAAAAGATAATATAGATATAAGAAAAAAAAATTCTTTAAAAAAACATTAATTCATACCTTCACATAACGTCGAATAAATGCGAATATCCCTATCACACACACAGAGATGATTAGAGCTCAACCTTGACCAGCAATATTCACCATCGGATGTACAAGAAGTGTTCGAACTATCATTCAAATGGCATTCTCCAAATATTGGTGTGCCCCATTGCAGTTGTGTTGGGACATGCGTCCTACTGCTTATATCAGAATCTTCTAAATCATAGTCATCAGAAATCATGGTAGCAAATCCGCATGATCTTTTCCTCGTATAATCACTAGAATCAACCCTACAACTCATGTTTACGAAGAATGATCTAAGACCCTGAGGAATATTAACACGACAGCCAGCAATAGAGGAAGTCTCGTTATTAATCCTACAACTTGGTTGCAAACATCCGGTTATAAGATTACCCATTTCATTGTCAAAAACAGTAACCATATTACCGCAACCTGAAGACCAAAAAATGTTGTCGGAATCTGAATAGTAAAAGCGGGTGCCAGTTAGGTTGAGACTCATCCCATTGTGATGGTCCTTTCGGCAATTGAAGTAAGTTATTGGATGGTTGACCTTGATGGTGCCGTACAAAAAATCAAATTCCAGTATTTGTAGATTCGTGTCATTTATGTTGAAGAAAGGAACTTTTCCCCCGTTGGCGGTTTTGCTGCAAATTACTTCAAACGAATCGCCAGTTTCATAATCTTGGGCCTTCATTCTAAAGGGGTAGTGAAAAGTAACATTTCCGCATGACCATACCTTGTCGGTGTTGACGTTGATAGGTCCTAGTCCTGGTCTTCCGCATACTGCGGATTTAGCAAAAAAGGAGTAAATCGTAAAATCTACTAAATATATGTAAATCTAAATAGGAGTGAGTAAAACTCAATTAGATTTGAAAATGTAAAAAAAATTCAAATTTTGAGTTAATAAAATTGAGTTATTCGAATTATTCGAGTCAACTCGAATAAGTAATTCGAGTTTCAAGTTCAAATTGAGTTGAATTTTACAATTAGAATAATTCGAATAATAAATTAGTGTATATATACTTTACGTCACTGTTAAGTTTGAAAATGAGTAAATTGGTCTCTCTCAACAAAAATTTTAAAAAAATTCAAAATAATTTTCAAAAATTCAAAATAATTTTTAAATTTCAAAATATTTATAAAAATTTAAAAATTTATATTTTTAAAAAAATTATAAGAAATTCTAAAATAATATAAAGAAAGTTAAAAATTAAAAATTAAAAATTTTCTAGAATAATAATTTTGGGACCTAAATAAGTTAATTAATGATTCAAGTTTATCATACTAAAGTATTTTTTATTTTGCTTTGAAAAAGTTTTCAAATATATCTAATTTCAAATTTATATGATTTAATAAGGAATTAGTTATACTGTAACAATATTTTAATTTGACATGTTTAATTTTTTTAATTTAAATCGAAAAATTTTACTCGATTCAACTAAACTCAAATTTCATTTCACTCGATTCAATTCGGAAAAAAATTTGAATTGAGTTAAGATAATAAAATAGAATTTGTCAACTCAATTAACTCGAAATATATATATATATATATATATATATATATATATATATATATATATATATATATATATATATATATAACCAATATGAAGCCAGCGGTGTCCTTGATCTCCCTAATTAAGTGAACAAATTAGTAAACTACAGCTTTCTGCCTCTTTCAAAAGAAATAATAATTTAACATAAACACTTTAACCCTTGAATAAATGTAAAAATTACATTTTTAACTCCTCTAAGAAATAATAATTTAATTTAATTTAATCTAATTTAAGGATTAATTCAAGTTTTTGGAGTACAAAACTTTTAGGTATAAATTTTTGAAAGCCAAAAATATTAATATACAAAATGAATGATCCTAAAAACTTTTTTTAGAACTTATATGATTCCAAAGACTGTTTTTAAACAATTAGCAAAATCTATATATTAACAGAATTAAAAGAAGAAGACTAAAAGCCAATCAATTGAAGTGACAGCGCATGACTGACCTCCGTCACCGCAATAGGTGGAATTCCAGTTGAGCACGGCGGGAACATGCGTAGTTCCAGTATTGATGCCAGTGGGTAATGGGTAAGCACTACGGAAAGAGTACCCGCTAAAGATGAAAGCAGATGCGCATCTTTTGCTGTCAGGATACATGGCGCTCATGTTTACGGTATAGGAAGTGAGATTTCCAGTAATTTGAGTAAAGCAGCCAGATTCAGAAGCACCATCGTTACACCTTGGTTGAATGCAGCCGCCAAGTGAAACAGCTTCGTTACTTAAAATAGTAGCCAAATTTCCGCAACCTACTGACCCGAAATAATTCCTCTTACTGGAGAAGAAAAATGGAGTGCCTAAGAGATTGACCCTCCCACTAACCTGGTTTATACGACCACAATTAATGTAAGTAACTGGATTGTTGATGAGAATGGCGTTGGAACATAAGGCTTTTCCAAGTACCTCCAGATCGATGCCATTTACGTTTATGAAAGGCTTTTTCCCATTTTGGGTTTGGTTGCAAGTTACTCTAAACCAAGAAAAAGTATAGCAGCTGCTATGGATTCCAAAAGGGGATGGAATTGTAATATTTCCACATACTTCTTTACCACAGGCAGGTTCTTGAGATTCTGCTGTTTGTAATATTGGGCACAACAGGAAGAGGAGTAGGAGGATGAAGTAAAGCGCTAAGTGAAAACCCATTTGCGTTGTTATTTTGTTTGAGGGAAATAATGAAGATTTAAAGAAACAAAGGATGTTTGAGTGAGAAGCAAACGAAAAGTATTTGCTCACACTTTCCTCGAAGTTCCAGTATAAGTGCATTTGATTTGAGAATAATTCATTAATGTGTAAAGATTGTTGGATACAATTTTCCAGCGAGGTCTCCATTCAAAGAGTAGGTTACGTATAAAGAGTTCAAAGGTAAATAAAAGGTAGAGTCGAGCCTTGACCCCTAATTTGTTTTATATTCCTTAAAATATTTTTACAATAGCATTAAGAAATAAGGATAATTTATGTTCCTCCCTTCAAAACTTTTAAATGTTTCAAATCATATTGTAAAATAGAAAGCTTGATATTATAGATTAAATAAAATTATTTTTAAAATTTTATTAGTTAATATTAATTTAATTATATTAACAAGTGGATGAAATAAGTGGTAAAAAAAAACTTAATTTAAACTATACATTGAATAAAGACATATGTGATTATAATCAATTTTAATTAATTTTGTACTTTATTTTTATATAGATACATTTATATTAATTATTTAGTTTATACAATCCTAGTTGTCGATAAAGCTAGAAAGGAGGAGATAACAAAGAGTGAGCACTATCCTTAATGAGTGATAGCAAAGATGATTGTTCTTTACAACAACTTGAGAAGAAATCCCGAGGAATGTCACTTTTGATGCTGTTCCTATGAATAAAGGTTTCACATTTTTATTTATAGCCATTCAACATAGTATCATAAGTCTAACAATTATTTATGTTACCGATATATGTGGGTATTTTTAGACATTTAAGTGAAATACTTGATAAAACTCTCGAGTTAAGTTATATTTTATAATTTTTTTCAATTTTTTAATAATTATTAATATTTTATTTTTATAATTTTTTATAAATTTGGGTAACTTTTACATTGTTCTAAAATATTTTTAATAATTTGGTATGTCACATCAACATGCTTTCACATGGCATACCATATGCCAATTTCTTATGACTTCCGACAAATCATGTAAACAACATATAATATTCAAATTAATCAAGAATATTGGTTTTTTACTGAGGTTTTTTTTGCCATTTAATCGTATATTAATGTTTATTACTTTATTAAGAATTAGTTTTTATGTAATTTTCCTCACAAAATTGGTATTGAGCTTAATAAAATATATTATATAAGCATAGATATAACATCATTAAAATCTGCGAAGAGAGAAAACGTTATTAATTTGTCTTGAGTCCCTTTTTGAGCAGATGAGAAATTTTGTAGATAGAAGTTGAATATGATTTTCTTTTTGGTGAATTATAAGAAAAGAGTAAAACTTTAACAGTAACGTGATTTAAACGTAAACCGCATTTGGGGCAATGAATACCTTAACTATTAAATCAACGTATGGAATTTGAATACGATATTTTAAAGAAAAGGGCAACTCTTTGGAAAATAAAATTTCAAAAATTTCCGAGTCATAATCTTTTGTGGAATGTTAAAGTATATCCACAAAATGATCGAAAAGGCTTTGGGCCACAATTAAATCAACATCTTTAAATTGTTATACCAAATTAAAGAGGGATTCGTCTTTGTCTTAAATTAAACCTCTGGAATTAGCATAATTTCATAAATTTTGTCTGCAATTGTGTGGAAATAAAAACAAGAAGGTGATTGGCTCATCTTGTTTTTGGTGAGAAAGTAAAATAGCGGCCAACATGCATGCATTTGTTTTGTGGAAATTAAATTAAAACCAAGGAGGTATCATTATCAAGAAATATGGACCATAAGAAGATTCATTCATTCATACTAACAACATAGAAATTTCCATGAAAAAGTAAGTTCCATGACATCCACTGAAGCAATGACAACAATTTGCCCCTATAACAATTGCAAAAAGACCTTGACTCCTCTAGAAATCCATCAGTTTGGAAACTATAACATTTAAGCTACAACCAGATAAACATTTTAGAAATATCTGCTCTCCAAAGTCATCCTTGTTCATCTTCAATTTCGTCCTTATATAAACAAAACTCCAACATATAGAAAAAGAAACGAAAACCCTTGAAATCCTTAATATCAACAAACCATATTTATGCATGGGAGACGAGAAAACGGAATCTGAACTTAATGGGCAATTTCGTCACAGTCAAGCTAAAGTTTAACAATTTAGGATCTTTTATCTATATGGTGCTCCACTTTTATGTATATTTCCCAAGTTTTTCAATATGAATTCGGTTCAAAGAAAAGGAAATGACTTTAAATTTGTATAATTAATTGGATTCAAAAATACTTTTTAATAATTTGGTATGCCACATTAGTTTCTTTCACATAACTGCTTATGAATCTCACATAACACATTATATGTCAATTTCTCTTGAATTTCGTAAACTATGTTAACAATTAATATTATTCAAATCACTCCAGAATAATTCCAAAAATGAATTTATTGAGAAAATTGAATTAGAAGTCGGAACTTAAACTATGAAAAAGTGAATCCAATACGTATGACTCAGTTTTATCTTTGGTGCGACTCGATTGATTAGCCTTACAACTCGGGCAATGTTTTAAAAATGATTGGAATATGTCCACCACCTGCTTAAATTGAATTATTATATAACTTACCCATTGTTAGCAAAGGTTGCATTGCCTACACTTTGGTTTATCATGTGCCCACCCGACCCATTTTAGATGTTCATTTTACCATTTACTTTGAAAAAGAATAATCATCCCATATATTTATTAATGTTCTGAAAGAAAATTCTGTCTATCCAATTTATTGATGATGCATAAAAATAATTCCTTAAAATTTTACTAATATATTTTAAAAATAATTCTTTTTATGCATATTATAAATGTGAAAGGGTATGATACTCATGTTTGAAGTCATGCTAACTCAATCACTCACTAAAACCAAATTAAAACAATTAATTTTACAATAGTGGCCATATGGCATTTTTTAATTTCACTTCTAATATATAAAAGTGAAGACTTTTCTTTCTATAATAAAAAATGAAAATGTGAGATAATAAAATAGTATCATCTAGACTTAAATTAAACGTACCAAATATTTCACTCTTAATATATAAAAGGTAAATTTCTTTATTAAAAGACTTTTATCTAAATTTTAGGTCTAATTCAAACAAAATTAAATTTAAATTGTACAATAGAGGAAGATACTTGTTAATTGGAATTAATTCTTTGTTTTTTAATCAATCAAATAGTTATATAGGTATCGAAACCATTTTTTTGAGAAACGGGAATCGAACTTGGGTTTTAAAAAATGAATAAAAAAAGGGGAGTCGCCACCGACCTTTTATTAAGTGTGGTCGGGTCACCTTTGTTTTAATAAAACATTTGATTTACTAAAACAGTGTTTTTTTTTGGTCTACGAATATTCGAGAAAATAGGTTCGGGAGTCGGTTACGTGCGAGGAAGGATCAGCACCCTCGCAACACCCAAAATTGGTACCAAATTGACTAATCGATGTCCTAATGTCGCAAGGCTTGAAAAGATTTTGAAATTTTATTCTATTTATTATTTTAAACAATTCGATTGAATATTGAGTTTCCCTTGTTTCGAAGGAATAGAGTTTCACATCCAGCACGATTGGACACGATAATCTAAGTCCTTGGATTCAAGATCGTCTTCAAAATTCTTCAAGCACACATTTTTTGAAATTTTGGAACGGGTATTTGCTCACTTGATCATACGAAAGAAGACACACCCAGCACGATTGGGCATGATCTTTTCGAATTTCCAAACGCACAAATATCACTTTATTTAAAAATAGAAACAAAATTCGAAAGGTTATCCACTTGTTCGGTCAAACGAAAAATCACACCCAGCACGATTGGGCATGAATTTTTTGAATTCCCATACTCATGAATATTACCTTTGTGAAAACTTGTTTTCAGGAATAAAAAATATAAAAATAATAAAACATGGAATATTGGATTACGATGAATCGACGAAAGTGAAAAAATTAGCAAAACATGATAATAAGAAGATGCAATAATGAAACAAAAGTAAAAAGATAAAAATAATAACGCAAAAAAAAAATATTAATAATGATAGTGACAATAATATATACAATACTAATAATAGCGTAGCAAATATAATAATAATAATAATAATAATAATAATGATAATAGTAATAATAGTAATAATACAAAATATGTACAAGGTAAATAATATAACTATAGTAATAATACTAAAATAATAATAATCATAGTAAATGTAATAATAATAATAATAGAAAATATGTACAATATTATGATAATATAAATATAACAATAATATAATAAAAAGACTAAAAAGACTACAAAATAACTAAAAAGGGATCAAATCGCATTTAAAACGAAAGTTTGGGGGTTAATTCGAAATAAAATAAAAGGGGAAGGGTCTATTTGAAACGCGCGTGGAAGGAGAAGGGTCAAAATGGACAATAATCCCTTCCTTCAAAATATGCAGCATTAGGGAGGACTCAATTGAAATCAGGAATAAATTGTTGGGCCAGATTAAAAGGTGTCATAAACTTGATTGCAGAAGCCTGGAATTGAGGAGGGACTGAATGCATAAATTCCCCTTTAAGGGTGAAAATGCACATATCAAGTTTGCAAAAACGTCAATGTACTGGCCCCACTTCCTTTAATTTCTCCACTTTAAGATTGACAACCTTTACCACTTTTAATAATTTTTTTTTAAAAAAGCTAACAAATCCCTTCTTTCAAACAAAACAGAGAACCATCCCCTCCCCCCATCGTCTCTTCTTCTACCGGGGGTTTAAACCGAAACATCATACTGTTCGACGAGCCACCATCGTCCGGTGGTCGTCGATCACGCGAGAGGGAGGGTTTCAACCCTATCCGAAGCCCGATCCAGGTATGTTCCCGTTACTTCTTTTATTATTCCTTACAAAGACTCAAAAAAAGAAAAAAAACAACAGCAGTAGATAACAACGAAAACTAAGAAGAAATCAACCTTTGTAGTTTTTGGCTTTTGATTTTTCTTTGGTTGCTTGTAAAAGTATTCGTAACTTTCTATTTTTGATTTCTGAACGAGTAAAAAAAAAAGGGAGAGGAGTTGATCTTTTTTTTCTTTTTTTTGATTTATGATTGATTCCAAAAAAAAGTTCCTTGTTACATTTTCCTTCATGGCTTTATAGCCGAATATTGATGAAAATAAAAATAAATAAACCCATTCTTTGGCTTGCGACGTGCTTGTAATTTTGTCTCTTTTTGCAGGTATGGGCGTGGTACCGGCGTCGGTAGTGGAGGCCAGAAGGCGTGGTGCGTTGGGGCGCACATGGGGGCTTGCGGCACTAGGGTTCTGAAAACCCTAGCTATCTAAAAAATTTTTAGGCTTTGGGCCTTTTGGGCCGATCATTATTCGGGTTTGATTTGTAATGGGTATTTGGTTGGTTTAACGGGCTGGAAGGATTTGGGCTTCTACAGCTGCCCCTCTTTGCTCATTGTCGTGTAACGAGAACAGAGTAAAGACATAAAGAAGGCCCAAATTTGTCGAGATCCACTGAGTCTTGTTTCCTTTGGTGCTTTACCAGGTAACTTCAAACTGTAACTTGTTGCTTCGCTCTATCTCACTACTACTTCGAGAGATAGGGCCTGTAACCTCGATTCGCCTAATTGTTTCGTCATTTTGCGATCTTTGGCCTACTCCACTGCTGGTCAAGGCAACATGATAATCCTTACCTGAACTTTCCAAATTGCCTCCTTCAGTAAGACTCCAATCTTCAGTCTGCTCCACTAACATCTCTAGGGAGCAAAATCTGAACTTTTCAATTTGCTTCTTTACTATCTTCAGGAAGACTTCAATCTTCAGTCTGCTCCACTATCATCTCTAGGGAGCAAAATCTGAACTTTTCAATTTGCTTCCTTACTATCTTGAGAAGACTTCAATCTTGATCCGCTCCTTTATCATCATCTCTAGGAGCAAAATCTGAACTTTTCAATTTGCTTCCTTACTATCTTCAGAAGACTTCAATCTTGATCCGCTCCACTATCATCTCTAGGAGCAAAATCAACTTTTCAATTTGCTTCCTTACTATCTTCGTGAAGACTTCAATCTTGATCCGCTCCACTATCATCTCTAGGAACAAAATCTGAACTTTTCAATTTGCTTCCTTACTCTCTTCAGGAAGACTTCAATCTTCAGTCCGCTCCACTATCATCTTTAGGGAACAAAATCTGAACTTTTCAATTTGCTTCCTTACTATCTTCAGGAAGACTTCAATCTTCAGTCTGCTCCACTATCATCTCTAGGGAACAAAATCTGAACTTTTCAATTTGCTTCCTTACTATCTTCAGGAAGACTTCAATCTTCAGTCCGCTCCACTATCATCTTTAGGGAATAAAATCTGAACTTTTCAATTTGCTTCCTTACTATCTTCAGGAAGACTTCAATCTTCAGTCTGCTCCACTATCATCTCTAGGGAACAAAATCTGAACTTTTCAATTTGCTTCCTGCAAAGCTCAAGAATGCCAGATCTCCTGTCTTCAACCTACTTCCTGCAAAGCTCAGGAATACCAGATCTGCTGTTTTCACCATCTTACTTTACTGCCCTCTTTGAGGACAGTATAGTATAATGGGCGCATGCTTATGCCTAATGATTAGGATGTCATGATCAAAGTAGGTCAAATGCTCCTATTTAAGCATGTTATGATGCAAATATGTTATGAGTTTGATTCCTTTTTTAAGGCGTTATCGCTTATTTATCCTTCAGGGTTTCGCCTTCGTCCATCTTGAAGCGTCGTTTTCTTAAACACTTGGCCTTTATGGTAATTGTGAGCTGTAAGTTGCATATCAAATCATTTCTCCTTTGGGAACTACAACCTTTTTGTCTATCCTTTGATTCACAATCGGCCTGCCATTCCATCCCCAAAGGTATGTTCCAATCAAAACTGCTGACCTGCTCAAAGGATTCAGTCCTGTCAGTGCTTGGGGAGTTTTGAACAACTGTCCTGCTTTGGTTCCCTGTTTTTCTAGAAATTCCTAAAGTAATGTGCAGAACTTCTTTTGTGAAATTTTTAGCTCATTAATCATTGTTTTAATGCAGCAAATTAATTAAAAAGAGTCGAATGAGTCATTAAAACTAAGGGAAAACATATTTCTTTGAAAAGAGGAAAAGATCAAAGATAACAAAGGTAAGATGCCCCAGATATCATTGATTGCGTTTCAACATACAAACTTTATGAAGACTACTTTGAGTTTTAGCATGTGTTTAGACGACTCAAATGACTTTGTCGATGCCCAGACTTCACCTCTCCTCTAGTCCAGTGTTGCAGGATCATTTGCATCCGTGACGCCTTTTTTTGTGAGCTTCTACCCCCCCTTTTTTTTTTGACTCAAAGCGCCCTTTGCGAGTTTTCACCTTGGCCTCTTTAAGCATAGTATTTCTTGACCGAATCTGAGTTCACAGGATTAGGTAAGGTTTTTCCATCCATTTCAGCCAGAATCAATGCACCTCCAGAGAAAGCTTCTTTTACCACATATGGTCCCTCCCAGTTCAGCATCCATTTTCCTCTGAAATCCTTTTGCATGGGAAGGATCTTTTTTAGTACCAGATCTTCCTCTTTAAATTCTCTCGGGCGAATCTTTTTGTCGTAGGCTCGCATCATTCGTTTTTGGTACATTTGACCATGACGGATAGCCCTCAGCCTCTTCTCTTCGATTAGGTTCAGCTGATCGTATCGAGCCTAGATCCATTCAGCTTCATCCAGTTTTATTTCTGACAAAACCCAAAGAGAAGGTATTTCCACTTCAATAGGTAGGACTGCCTCCATCCCATAGACTAATGAGAAAGGAGTTGCCCCAGTCGAGGTCCTGACAGACGTTCTATAAGCATATAGTGCAAATGGTAATTTCTCGTGCCAATCCTTATAAGTCTCGATCATCTTCCCTATTATCTTCTTGATATTTTTGTTGGCTGCTTCCACTGCACCATTCATTTTTGGGCGGTAGGGAGACGAGTTGTGGTGTTTGATACCGAATTGGCTGCAAACATCGCTATATAGTCTTTGTTGTTCGAGTTCAAAGCGTTGTCGGATATAATTCTCTCAGGCATTCCGTAACGACATATGATCTCTTTTTTTAAGAATTTGCTGACTGCCGATTTTGTGACATTGGCATACGAGGCAGCTTCTACCCATTTGGTGAAGTAATCAATGACTACGAAGATGAATCGATGCCCGTTAGAAGCTTTCGGTGAGATCGGTCCAATAACATCCATGCCCCACATAAAAAAGGGCCATGGGGAAGTCATCACGTGTAAAGGTGACGGAGGCACATGAATTTTATCACCATAAATCTGACATTTATGACACCTCTTAGCGTAGTTGACGCAATCTCCTTCCATGGTGGACCAATAATATCCAAACCTCATGATCTGCCTGGCCATTGTAAAACCATTGGCATGTGTTCCACAAACGCCTTCATGAACTTCCTCTAGAATTTTCCTAGCCTCTATAGCATCAACGCATCTCAGTAACACCTGATCTTTTCTCTTTTTGTAAAGGATGTCCCCATCTAAGACATAGTCAGAGGCCAATCTCCTGAGCGTCCTTTTCTCATTCTCCGTCGCATGCTCCAGATACTCGCGGTTTTTTATATATTGCAATACATTTTGATACCAAGGGTGATCATCTCTTTCCTTATCTTCCAGATTACAACAATAGGCTGGGACTTCGAGAATACTCATCTGGATGGGTCTCATATCCTCTGGCCTGTTTACCTTGATCATAGAAGCCAGAGTTGCTAAGGCATCGGCCATCTAGTTTTCATCACGTAAGAGATAATTAAAGGTGATGTCATCAAATTCCTCAATTAATCCCAAAACTATTTTTCGATATTCGATTAGTTTAGGATCTCGGGTCTCCCATTCACCTTTGAGTTGATAAATCACTAGTGCAGAATCTCCATATACTTCTAACACCCTGATCTTCCTCTCTATGTCTGCTCGAATTCCCATGATGCAAGCTTCATATTCCGCCATGTTATTTGTACAGTCAAAATCCAATCTGCATGTGAGTGGATGATGATCACCACTAGGAGATACCAAGATTGCCCCAATTCCATTTCCCACAGCATTAGACGCTCCATCAAAGTTCAACTTCCATGGTATTTCTTCAGCATTTGCCACATACATCAGCTCTTCATTGGGGAATTCAAAACTCAAAGGCTCGTAGTCTTCTGAGGCTCTGCTAGCCAGAAATTCCGCTATGGCACTCCCTTTTATAGCCTTCTGATTCACGTAGACTATGTCGAATTCGGATAGCAAAATCTGCCACCTTGCCATCCTCCCATTCAGAGCAGTCGACTCCATCATATATTTCAACCGGTCAAGCTTAGAAATTAGCCAGGTTGTATGGTATAACATATATTGCCTTAGCCTTCGGGTTGCCCATATCAAGGCGCAACATAGTTTTTCGATTGACGAATATCTCATTTCACACTCGGTGAACTTTTTACTGAGATAGTATATCGCTTTTTCTTTCCTTCCTGACTCATCGTGTTGACCAAGTACACATCCCATGGAGTTATTGAACACCGAAAGATACAGTATCAATGGTCTATCTGGATTCGGTGGAGATAGTACTGGGGCAGTCGACAGATATTGTTTTACCTTGTCAAAAGCTCTCTGGCACTCTTCGTCCCATATCCCTTGGTTGTGTTTCTTGAGAAGGCAGAATATAGGATCGCATTTTTCGGTTAACTGTGAAATGAACCGAGCAATGTAATTTAGTCTTCCAAGAAAGCCCCGAACTTCTTTTTGAGTACGTGGTGGAGGCAAATCTTGTATGGCTTTGACCTTGTCCGAGTCCACTTCAATCCCTTTCTCGCTGACCACGAAACCCAGTAGTTTCCCCGACCTAGCTCCAAAAGTACACTTGGTTGGGTTGAGCTTTAATTGGAACTTCCTTAATCTTAGGAACAATTTCTTCAAAACTTCGACGTGTTCCTTTTCCGTTTGAGATTTGGCGATCATGTCGTCAACGTACACTTCAATCTCTTTGTGCATCATGTCGTGGAACAAGGCTACCATGGCCCTTTGGTATGTTGCCCCTGCATTCTTCAGCCCGAATGGCATTACTTTATAACAGAAAGTGCCCCATAACGTTATGAAAGTGGTCTTCGCCATGTCCTCAGGGTGCATCTTGATCTGATTATATCTGGAGAATCCATCCATAAAAGAAAACCACGAGTACCCCGCCGTGTTATCCACCAACGTGTCAATGTGGGGCAAGGGGAAATTATCCTTTGGGCTGGCTTTATTTAGGTCTCTATAATCTACACACATCCGCACCTTTCCATCCTTTTTTGGGACAGGAACGATATTGGCCACCCACTCCGAGTATTTGACCACCTGTAGAAAACCAGCATCAAACTGTTTCTTCACTTCCTCTTTTATCTTCAATACTACGTCAGGCCTCATCCTCCGTAGTTTTTGCTGCACTGGTTTACATTCTTCCTTTATGGGGAGGTGATGCACTACAATATCAGTATTCAGCCCCAGCATGTCTTGATATGACCATGCAAAGACATCTTTGAATTCCCGCAGTAATTCCACCAGATTTTGTTTTATTTTCTCAATTATGCGTGCTCCGATTCTCACCGTTTTTCCTTCTTCTAGGGATACGTTTTCCACCTCCTCATCATGGGGTAGAATTTGTTTCTCTTCCTGCTGTACCATTCTCAATAGATCCGGGGATAAGTCACCATCTCTGTCACCCTCAAAATTTTGAGATCCTTCTAAACACATGTCTTGCTCAAAATGGGCCTCTAAGTCTGTAGTGTCGTTGCTTACATCGTTGATATCTAGGGACCTGTGATGGGTGCCAAAATGTATGAAGAATGAATTTGCGGACAATTATTCACGCCATGAATGAGCAAAAAAGAAAAATAAAAGGAAATTTGCTTAGAGGAAACACGGAATATTTGTGATAATAAACCAAAATGCATTTCATTCAAATAAAGATTTCTGAACATTAGCCCGTTTCACAAAAGAGATTTTATTGTTCTTAGGCTTAAAACAACAAATGCGTTCTCGAATATTACTCTGTGGAATTTCTAAAAACTACAGGCAACTCCTCCGCAGTCCAATTGTTCAAAACATTCCCAAGCTCATAAGGATGAATGTCCGCCAGGTTCCTTTGTCCAGTTTTTTCTTCGTCTATGGCATTGATGTGAGGACCTTCATTCAACAACTCTCTCTCGGGGTGAATAATTCCTCCAGATACGAAGGTTTGGGATATATGAGGGAACGTCATTGGTTCCCACATGACTTCTTCCCCATTCAGTCGAGCTCTTCTTCTTTCCCGTTTCTTCTCCATTTCTCTTCTCATCTCGCTGGCGTTTGGCTTAAAACCCAGGCCAAAACGGTCTCTCTTTTCTTTCAATGATGGCGCTTGAGCTTCACCCTGGAGACATCTTCCTAGCCCTTTTCCTGGCAAGGCCCCCTTACTGATCATCACTTGTAGGCTCATCTTCGTGGTATTGGATATCTTGGGTACTGGAATTTTAGCCCCCTCACGAATAAATGTTGCATTGACAAATTCTAAAGATCGAAAAGAGCATTCAACGGCCTCCTCATTTGCCTCCACATATGGTGCGTCATTGGTAACAGTTGCTATAATGTCTTCTTCCGCGTTGATAGTGACCAATCGGCCATTTGCCACCAACTTTAGTTTTTGATGGAGGGATGAGGGTACTGCCCCTGCCGAATGAATCCAGGGCCTCCCCAATAAGCAGTTGTACGAGGGCTTGATATCCATCACCAGAAAATCTACTTCATATGTATTTGGCCCAATTTGTAATGGTATGTCTATCCTTCCCATCACTCTTCTTTCGGTGCCATCAAACGCTCTCACTATGTTTTGGCATGTCTTCATGTGAGAACTGTCTATCGGTAACCTTTTCAAGGTCGACAATGGTAAGACATTCAAGGCTGACCCATTATCAATTAGCACGCTAGGTAGGATGGATCCCTTACAATGAGTGGTTATATGCAGGGCCCTGGTTGATCCCATGCCCCCAGATGGAATCTCATCGTCGCTGAAGGAGATGAAATTATCAGCACTTATGTTACCAACTAATCGATCAAGCTTATTGACAGATATATCTTTGGTAACGTAAGTCTCGTTTAGTACTTTCATCAATGCCTTGCGATGTACTTCCGAGCTCAATAGTAAAGCTAGCACCGAGATGCGGGCTGGTTGCTTATGCAGTTGCTCCACCACGCTGTACTCACTATGCTTTAAGAACTTCAAGAATTCTTTCGCCTCTTCCTCTCTTACGGGTACATTGATAAGGGTGCTAGGTTCTTCCTCTGGCTCGACTGTCATAGCCTTTGATTTTGCCAGGTTTATTTTGACGCCTGTTGGGTCATAACGTCTTCCGCTTCGTGTGTGGAACCCTTCCTTTTGGCTTTCGTTTACAGTGCCAGTTGAACTTTCTGCCCCAGGTGCTGTCACGTTACAATTATAGTTCCACGGTACCTTCTTGTCATCCTTGTAAGGGAAGGATGCTGGTTTCTTGATTATAATCTTTGGCACTGTTTGAGCTCCACCTTCCGGGTTTCTCGGGCGAGAAATAATAATCTTTGGAAACTTAGCCTTTTGACGAGTCGATTCTCCTTCTGTCGCATTTATGTTCCCCTCCTCCGAGTTTTCTTCATAAAATTCTAATTCTTTATTGTCCATGAAGCCTTGCACCAATAGTCTAAATTCTGTGCAGTCTTGGATCCCGTGCCCTTCCACTCCGTGGAACGCGCAGTAATTTTCAGGCTTTTCGATTCTTCTTTCAAGACTTGGCTTTATCAGCCCTCTTTTAATCATTTCCCCCATACGATTATTAGTGGGGTCTTCACATCCGAGAGGTCTTCCTTGGTCTTTCTTGTTCCATCCTTCCCAACCATGTTTACCGCTCCATCCCCATGATTGGGTAATGGGTTCCCTGAACCAGGCAGATCGTCGAGCTCTATGATTCCCATCTTGATGAATCTTTCGACTATCTTTTTGAAGGTAGTGCAGTTTTCTATCGAGTGGCCTCTCACTCCTGCATGGTATTCGCATTCAGCGTTCGGGTCGTACCATTTGGGGTATGGGGGCTGTAATGGCTTTAGATAATACGGGGCTACGATGTGTGCGTCGAACAGACGTTGATACATCTCCCTGTATGTTATCAGGATTTGTGTAAATTAGGGCCTCTCGAAATTTGGTTTTGAGCCCGGCTCTTGTCCTGTCGTCCCTTGCTGTTTGACAGCCATGACTTTTGGTGAATTAACGGTAACTGCTTTTGAGTATCCTCTATTGTACGTACTCATGTTGTTCACTTCATTGTCTTTTTTTCTAGGGACGGATCTCCTAGTAGCCTCACCTACTTCGATCCTTCCACCTCTTATGGCGTTTTCAATCATCTCCCCCGCCAGGACTATGTCTGTGAAGCTTTGAGTTGTGCTCCCCACCATGTGGGTGATGAACGGGGCCCTCAAAGTACTGATAAATAGCTTAACGGTTTCTTTCTCTGAGAGGGGTGGCTGGACCTGTGTAGCTACTTCTCTCCACCTCTGGGCATACTGCCTGAAGTCCTCATTCGGCTTCTTTTCTATGTTTTGCAATGTTATTCTATCTGGCGCTATGTCCGTCACGTGACCATATTGTTTCGTAAAAGCTTGTGCCAAATCTTCCCATGAATTAACTGAAGCGGGTTAATTTGGTTATACCATTTGGCTACCGTCGACTAGATCAGACGTCTTGAAAGCAGTGAATCAACAGTTGATCGTTCTCGGCGTATCCCACCATCTTTCGACAGAACATCGTTATGTGGGCTTCTGGGCAACTAGTCCCATTATATTTTTCGAACTCTGGCGTCTTGAATTTTGGCGGGAGTATTAGGCCCGGGACTAAACTCAGCTCTTTTACCTTAACACCAGGGCGATGGCTGGTATTTTTCAAAGCCTTGACCTCCTCCTCCAACCATTTACAACGATCCTCTAACTGTCTTGAGGATTCAGCTCTTGTCTCTTCCTTCTTTATCATGTCGAAATCAGGGACGACCAAGTTAGCAGGGTTATCTCCTAGGTTGGATCCGGAACCTGCTTGGAAATTTGCGGGTGGTCTGATATTATCTTGACCTTGTCGGAGCCTAATCGTGACAGGTGGCCTCAGAAGATATTCTTCAGGTTGTATAGGTACATGTGGTGGGGTAAGACCCGAAGGAGTGCCTTCATTTTCTTCCCCGGTAATAACCATAGGGCCTTTTCCTTTCTTCACAAGCCCGTTCAGTAGTTGGGTCATTTGGGTCATTTGAGCCGTCAAGTTTTTCTCAGACTCTATCATCTTGTTCGTCATGTCCTGCTTGATCTGGGCCAACTGTTCTTGTGTTTGTGCCATTTCCTTTTGGAGTTGTTCGTATCTTTGATCCATTTTTTAGACTTAGCTCGCGTGCCGTATGGGTGTTCAGCTTCCAGGTTTCACTTTCCTCTTTATTGTCTGATAAGTTTAACCAATTAGGTTCTTTTTATAAACTAAAAATGCATGTAATGTGATGCGATGCAAATGCATGAATGCAAAAAGAAGGCATCGATTCTGATCAACTTCATTTTAGAAGACTTTATTAGAAGGCAAGATCCTTTACATAAAGCGGATTACAAATACGCTTTGGCCTTTAAACCCAAAGTTTTGATTTTTCTAAGTAAAGAAGTCAGCTCTTGGTTACGATCCGCCTGTAGCTCGTATTTCATGCTTACGATCTCAGCTTGAGATGCCAGGGCCTGCAGGTGATCAACCACTTCCCGAATCTGAACTATCGCTTCGCCCATGAGGTAGTCTCGATCTCTAACTTGCTTGTGGGAATGATGAAGTTCCTCTTTCCATTGCCCTTCCCTCGCTTCTAAAAGTTCAATTCGGAGCTCGCAGCCATGTAATGTTGTCTCTAATCCTTCAATCTTTCCCTTCATTTCTTCGATTTTGTTTAGACTCAACTTCAGTTCGTCTTCAGAATCGCGCCTTTGGTAGTAATGTACGGACCGTCCAAGTTCAGCCACCTTAGCTTTTAACCCTTTCTTCTCTTTGTGGCTTTCTGCCATATCTTTCCTCAGAATCTCATTTTGTGTTTGCATTTCCTGGAACTTTTTCTCCCAACTGCTAGCTTTTGGCTTTCTCCTCTTGGATCTTGCGTCGTCATTGCTCCGGGGTTGTTCCTAATCTAGCGTTTCTTATGGTCAAACGCATCTTCTTATATTCCTTCTTCAGGTCATCTCGGTCTTCCTCTACTTTTTCTTTTTCTTTTCTTAACTTCTCAGTCTCTGACTTTTGTCCATCCACGTCTAACTTGAGGAGCATCTTCTCCTCTTCCAGCCTCTCTATTTTTCTTTCAAGTTCCACACTCATCCTTTCAAAATCTCGTTTCACAATCTCCAATTCTAGTGGGACTACTCGCAAATATTCCTCCCTTGACTGGGCACCCTCGGGATTTGGTTCAGGGATGTTGTCATTGATCCTCCTAATCCTCCATTCTCTATACTCCGAGGTTGTCATCGGGCCTATGGATAGTCTCTTCATTCTATGAATCTGATTCCAGGCACTAGAGATCTCTTTAACCTTTTTCTTATAGCTTCCCCCTTCGTATGAAAACTCACATTGAGCCAACCCATATGTCGTTGGCACGAACTGTCTTGAATTATATTGTCTCAGGACCAGCAGAGGGACATATGCAGTGGCACCCCAAATTCCTAGTAGAGGAACCCAGTCGAAGTTTCCGCAACGATAAAGGATTTGGCTGGTAATCAACCACGGAACTTTCCACCTGATGTCACCTTCTTGAAGGTTTTGGAAGAGCGCGATCCAACTTTCTTCGGACACATCCTCTCTTCTAGGTGTAGCTGCTATTTCTTCTAGCGGGGAGTAATTCTCCGTTATAAACCGATAGGACCCCTTCTCCACTTTCCAGAAGTGACTATGGAACCAAGCCAATAATAGCTACGCTCATCCAATAAACCTGCCTTCACCCATTCTCCTACATGCATTCAGGGATCTGAACGTTTCGGCTAAGATGGCGGGAACAGGCGTGACTCCTTTGTCTAATCGGCTGAATAGATCAATAACTGCTTCGTCGATGTGCCTCAAAGCTTTTGGGAAAATTATCAGACCGTAGACACACAGGGCAAAGACGTCAATCCTTTTCTTTGCGTCGGGATGCGCCAAGATCAAGCCTCTCAAACATGTCCATGGTATGCATTTACCTTCGCCTTTCTTTTGCATTCTAGCTGAGACCCATTGTTCGCTCATTCCGGTGATGTTCATTAATTTCTTCACGACGGTTGGGCCGTTAACTGCTTTGGAATAGGCTTTGTCAACTTGGATTCTCGGGCAACGTAACAAAGTCGTATATTCTTCTACCGTGGGGACTAGATCCACCTTCCCAAAGGAGAAACAGCTATAAGCAGCATTCCAAAACTGGGTCATTGCTCGGAATAGATGCTTATCTATTTTGACGTCAAGCAGGTAAGGTAGGTCACCGTAAGTACCGTAGAACAGCTGCTTCGTCTCGTTATCCCACTGAGTCCAGATTTCTTTCAACTCTTGGAGCTCATTTTGTGTGACACTGATATTGGTGAAACCCCGTAGTTCCGACACATACCCCTCAACTAAGCTATCCCCTTTTTCTATTTGGCATTGTTCTGACCACGTGCGGATGGCCGCGTTGTCTTCCACTTTATCAAGGAATTTGCTTTCCATAACCAGCTTTCTAACTCAGAAACTGACCGTGAATCGATGCCTCTTAAAATATGAAATGGTATGCACAAAGAGAATAAAACACAAAAAGTTAATATCCTGGAATACAAAACGAGTGAAATAATCAAACACCTATATGGATAACTACTAAGGTTTGACATAGTTTAACTTGGGGTGGGTTCTTAGGCTCTTTACATGTGGTTGAGTTCTAAAGTTCGAGGTACCCGAATCAGCAGATTCCTCGATCCTCACCTATTATAGGCTCATATAGACCGAGTTCGATTCAGGGGAATACATTTCCCTATGGCCATGCGGAGTGAAAACTTCACGAAGACATAGGTGCGGATGTATATCCCGGCGATCCACTAGCCCATGCGAGGTGAAAACCTCACGAAAGCATAGCTTCTCGCTCCCACTTAAAGGTGTGACCGCAATGGTCATGCAAAGATGAATGCAGAAATATCAACATTATCGCAACCTTAGCACCCATAGAATTGAAAATGGAGAAAAACGGTCATTTTTATTGATTTTTAAAAAACTTGAGTGAATTGGAATAAAAAGCCTTCTCATCTCGAAGTATCGGGATGCCATATCCAGTAAGTTAGGACACAGCACGCCAAATTCTTGAGAGTAAGATAGGGTACGATTCAGATCATTGCTATTTTGAAAATTCTTACCTCGAAGTAACGAGATGTCACACCCAGTAAGTTAGGGCGCAACACTTCGTACTCTCGAGGATAAGTTTTTTTATTTTAAATTAAGAGAAGAATAATTTTTGAAAACGATTTTCCAAATTTTTGACAAAAGGACAAAAAGTAATCAATTTTATGGCCTGACTCTCTTATAACTCTCCCCAGTGGAGTCGCCAAGCTGTCGAAACCATTTTTTTGAGAAACGGGAATCGAACTTGGGTTTTAAAAAATGAATAAAAAAAGGGGAGTCGCCACTGACCTTTTATTAAGTGTGGTCGGGTCACCTTTGTTTTAATAAAACATTTGATTTACTAAAAGCAGTTTTTTTTGGTCTCTCTGAATATTCGAGAAAATAGGTTCGGGAGTCGGTTACGTGCGAGGAAGGATCAGCACCCTCGCAACGCCCAAAATTGGTACCAAATTGACTAATTGATGTCCTAATGTCGCAAGGCTTGAAAAGATTTTGAAATTTTATTCTATTTATTATTTTAAACAATTCGATTGAATATTGAGTTTCCCTTGTTTCGAAGGAATAGAGTTTCACATCCAGCACGATTGGACACGATAATCTAAGTCCTTGGATTCAAGATCGTCTTCAAAATTCTTCAAGCACACATTTTTTGAAATTTTGGAACGGGTATTTGCTCACTTGATCATACGAAAGAAGACACACCCAGCACGATTGGGCATGATCTTTTCGAATTTCCAAACGCACAAATATCACTTTATTTAAAAATAGAAACAAAATTCGAAAGGTTATCCACTTGTTCGGTCAAACGAAAAATCACACCCAGCACGATTGGGCATGAATTTTTTGAATTCCCATACTCATGAATATTACCTTTGTGAAAACTTGTTTTCAGGAATAAAAAATATAAAAATAATAAAACATGGAATATTGGATTACGATGAATCGACGAAAGCGAAAAAATTAGCAAAACATGATAATAAGAAGATGCAATAATGAAACAAAAGTAAAAAGATAAAAATAATAACGCAAAAAAAAAATATTAATAATGATAGTGACAATAATATATACAATACTAATAATAGCGTAGCAAATATAATAATAATAATAATAATAATAATAATAATAATAATAATAATAATAATGATAATAGTAATAATAGTAATAATACAAAATATGTACAAGGTAAATAATATAACTATAGTAATAATACTAAAATAATAATAATCATAGTAAATGTAATAATAATAATAATAATAGAAAATATGTACAATATTATGATAATATAAATATAACAATAATATAATAAAAAGACTAAAAAGACTACAAAATAACTAAAAAGGGATCAAATCGCATTTGAAATGAAAGTTTGGGGGTTAATTCGAAATAAAATAAAAGGGGAAGGGTCTATTTGAAATGCGCGTGGAAGGAGAAGGGTCAAAATGGACAATAATCCCTTCCTTCAAAATATGCAGCATTAGGGGGGACTCAATTGAAATCAGGAATAAATTGTTGGGCCAGATTAAAAGGTGTCATAAACTTGATTGCAGAAGCCTGAAATTGAGGAGGGACTGAATGCATAAATTCCCCTTTAAGGGTGAAAATGCACATATCAAGTTTGCAAAAACGTCAATGTACTGGCCCCACTTCCTTTAATTTCTCCACTTTAAGATTGACAACCTTTACCACTTTTAATAATTTTTTTTTTTAAAAAGCTAACAAATCCCTTCTTTCAAACAAAACAGAGAACCATCCCCTCCCCCCATCGTCTCTTCTTCTACCGGGGGTTTAAACCGAAACATCATCTTTGTTCGACGAGCCACCATCGTCCGCGCTGGTCGTCGACACGCGAGAGGGAGGGTTTTAACCCTATCCGAAGCCCGATCCAGGTATGTTCCCGTTACTTCTTTTATTATTCCTTACAAAGACTCAAAAAAAGAAAAAAAACAACAGCAGTAGATAACAACGAAAACTAAGAAGAAATCAACCTTTGTAGTTTTTGGCTTTTGATTTTTCTTTGGTTGCTTGTAAAAGTATTCGTAACTTTCTATTTTTGATTTCTGAACGAGTAAAAAAAAAGGGAGAGGAGTTGATCTTTTTTTTCTTTTTTTTGATTTATGATTGATTCCAAAAAAAAGTTCCTTGTTACATTTTCCTTCATGGCTTTATAGCCGAATATTGATGAAAATAAAAATAAATAAACCCATTCTTTGTGTAACATCCCAAACCCGGCCCACGAGCCATGACCGGATCTGGTATGTCACGGAATAAAAAGAAGTTTGAAAGGTTTGGATTAATAGTAGAAAAAAAAATTTTGTTAAGGGTATAAAACGGTGTTCGTTAAAACTTAAGTGGGTTGATTTGGTAAATCCGATTGAGTTGAAAATCCTTTCTTCCTTTAAAACCATTTGATCATTTAAATTTTAGAACAATAGAGTGATCAATAGCTTAGAAAATTTCGTTACCCGATGGTAACATTTTTGAAAACGCGTACGAATACTTATTTTTGAAAACGTTACTTTTAACCGATTTGCATAACCGTTCGTAAGTTCATCAGTTATATAATAAAGTAAAACAACTACCTAACCATCCAAAATAATAATAAGCGGCCATATTACAACCCAATCGAATTGTAGTGAATAATAAACTTAAAACGGGGCAAAATAAAATTTCAAGTCCACAAAACCAACATGGCCGCCTCGAGCTCTCCTCGGCTCTGCATCCGCGCTCTACTCACCTGCAAGATGATATGGGAAGGGGTGAGTCACCAAGACTCAGTGTATAAATCCCCAACCCGGAAATAACACTCATACACAAGATATTAGTATGACATGCAATTATGCAACCCAACCTAGCCATCCATGCTCCTTTTCTACCCCGTGTGGTACCAAACCACTGGTGGTGCCAAACCACTGGTGACTTATAGTCACGATATCCGTCAATACGTGTGGTGCCAAACCACTGGTGGTGCCAAACCACTGGTGACCGAAGTCACAATCAAATGATGGGGCCAACCCATCGTGTGATACCAAATCACCGGCGTCGATCCGTATCTCAAATGTGGGGCCAACCCACGGTGGTACTAAGCCACAGGGATGAGACGCTATGAGGTGCCAAACCTCTGGAGGTACCAAACCTCTGGTGACCGTAGTCACAATGTGTTACCAAAACACTGGTGTCCGTCGACACGATTTTTACTCCCTCTCATCAATCCCACCATCATCATGCTCACATCATAAGTATCATGATCTCATATATCATGTAATCGTATATAGCATAGCATTTCACAGCATATGATGGCATATACAACATACATCGTAAATCGAGTAATAGGGGACTTACCCGAAAACCAAGCTTATGCCCATTAGGCAAAATCACCACATGAGAGGTTATAACATCATCAAATAACAGTTTATACTAATAAAGTGTGTAAGAGCTTACACACCTACTTAATCGGAGGTCTAAAAAGAAATTCCGGATCTACGCGATATTATAGAAGTCCCGAACTTGTCCTCGTATGGCTCCTTTATTAGCCTTAAACCGCGTGATTTGAAATCCCGGAACCTTCTGGTTTCATAGCCGATTCACCCCCAAAAATCAAAGTGCATAAATCGATCATGCATAGATACCAAAATGGCCCTTGGCCGAATGTTAAAATCTCATACCTTGTCTACCGAAATTCTGATATTTCCCTTGTGCGTTGAATGATCAAGACCCTTCACGCCAAAAGTCAGATTCGACCTTAAATACGTAAATCCACATCTAAAACCCCTGGCCGAAATTACGAGTCACTATACCAAAACGAAATGAAGTCCCGGGAAGCCACTCCGTCAAAGCTCCTTCTAAGTACCTTAGCGTCGGCTACCTTCAAAAGAGACACCACGAATAGCTTAAAGGGTATTCGGCCATCCCTAAGGTCAATCAAAAGATTCGGCACCCTCAAACTTCAAGAAAAGAACACGAATGCTGACTAAAGACACTTACCAAGCTTGAAAACGACAGCAACTATTTGCTCCCTGTGGTGAGGGATATTCGGCAAAGGTGGAGGAGGGGTTTTTAGTTCCCACAACAAGAGGAAAAGGTGAAAGAGAGGTGTGATAGCTGAATCTACACCCTAATACATTCTCCAAACTGGAAGCTCACGTTCTCAAGGTCCCCAAGTTCGGCCAAGAAACGGCTTGAAGGGAAAGCAGAACCAACCCCAAGAAATTTTCAGCACCTCCAAGCTCTCAAAACTGATCGAGCAACTCCCCCAAAGCAATGCTCCATTCGGCCATGTTCACATTGGAGAGAAAGGAAAATTCCAAGAAGAAATTTTCGGCCATGCTTCTTCAACTACAAGGCCGACCAAGGGAATCCTTAAGCATGCTTCATTCCCCACGCATAAGACCAATCTTCCATGCATTAAAATAACAAAACACCATAGAAATAATAAAACCTTATTGTTAAAACATTCTCCCATCTCCATTGAAAGAAAAGAGTGCACCCTTATTATTATTTAATGCTCCCATAATATGCTCTCTATTTTCAACAATTAAAATAAAAAAAAGAATAAAAGGAAAACAAATTAACTCATGCTTCCAATAAATTAAGATAACCATAATAAAAGAACAAAAGAAATGTGCAGCCAACAATCTTTGTTTCCACGCGTGCATGTGCATGCAATTACCAAAACACGCCGGCCATAGCAAAAAATAATGCTTCCCAGGTGCTGCACATGGGTTTCGAACCCCGGACCCGAGACACTCCTCTCCAAGCTTCAGCCACTCGGCTACTGGGCGTTTCATGACATAGGCGCAACACAAATTTATTTAAACACTCCTTCGGCAAGCTCCATTGCCACGTCACTAAGACAAAAACAAATAAAACCTGCTTATGTGCTATCCCAAGGATTCGAACGCGTGACCTCCATCCTGCAGCCCTCCAGCAGCGCCTTTAGCCACTCGGCCACCTTGACTTTCATGTCAATATCGCGTCGCATATTTCCTTTAAACCTTCATTTGCTAGTGTCCTTTGCCTTAATCGCCAAAGGCCAAAATAAAATACCCCTGCACTCCAATCGTGACTCGAACGCGCGACCACTTGAAGCCCGCCCCTTGTTGCAAGCGTCCAAGCCACTCGGCCAGTGTTCATTTATTGGAAACAAACGCATTGAAATATTCTTTTAAAGCCTTCCTCAGCGTTATTGCCCTTTCAACAAAAATAAAACCTATGCCGCGCCCTTGACTCGAACTCTAGACGTGCAGCACCATTCAAAGCACTCTAGCGCCTCAACCATCCTACCAGCAGCTCCTTTGAGGTATGTTTCGCACCGAAAAACTTATTTAAAGCCTTATTTCTTTAAGCATGTGAAATGAAATAATTATGAAATTATGAACTACCCCCAAATTAAGATGTTACAGTTCTACCCCCTTAAAAATAATTTCGTCCCCGAAATTACCTGGGTCAGAAGTGTTGGGGGTATTGCTGCCGCATCACATTCTCGGGCTCCCACGTAGCTTCCTCCACGCCATGATTCCGCCATAGGACCTTCACTAAAGGAACTGACTTCCTACGCAAAACTTTTACATCCCGATCTAGGATGCGCGAGAGTTCCTCTTCCACCGTCAAACTGGACTCACCTCAACTTCCTCAAGCGCCAAGGCGTGTGATGGATCGAGCGATAGCGTCTAAGCATGGAGACATGGAACACATCGTGGATCGACTTTCGATTCTCTGCGGCAACTCGAGGTGATACGCCATCGGGTCCCACTCGCCTCAACACCTTAAACGGTCCAATGAACCTTGGACTTAACTTGCCCTTCTTCCCAAATCTTAACACTTTCTTCCATGGCGAGACCTTCAGAAAAACTTCGTCTCCTACGGCAAACTCTATGTCCCTCCGCTTGAGATCAGCATATGACTTTTGCCTATCCGAGGCTTCTTTCAACCGAGCTTGGATCTTCTTCACCTTATCCTCAGTTTCTGCAACCAATTCCAGTCCTAACATCCGTCGCTCACCCAACTCTGTCCAGCAAGTAGGTGTGCGACACCTCCTACTATACAACGCTTCATATGGTGCCATCTTAATGCTCGCCTGATAACTGTTGTTGTATGCGAACTCAGCTAATGGCAAAAACTCTTCCCAACTACCTCTGAAGTCCAAAATGCAGCCTCTTAACATGTCCTCTAAAATCTGAATAACCCTTTCCGACTGCCCGTCAGACTGTGGATGGAAAGCGGTGCTGAAATCCAACCGTGTACCCAAAGCCTGATGTAGTGCTCTCCAAAACTCGACGTAAATCTGGGGTCTGCATGCGAGATGATCGACCTTTGGCACACCATGCAACCTCACTATCTCTGCCACATACAACTTAGCTAACTTCTGAAGCGAGTAATCCACTCTTACTGGAATGAAATGAGCCGACTTGGTCAGACGGTCCACAATCACCCAAACTGCGTTCTTCTTGCTGGGCGTGAGGGTAGCCCACCGACGAAGTCCATAGTGATCCTCTCCCATTTCCACCGAGGAATCTTCACGGTTGAAGTAGCCCGGATGGCAAGCGATGTTCGACAGCCTTTACTTGCTGACACGTGAGACACCTTCCCACGAATTCAGTTACCTCACGCTTCAACCCTGGCCACCAAAACTGCTTCCGTAAATCTCCATACATCTTGTTACCTCCAGGATGCATAGCGTAAGGGCTGCTATGTGCATCCTGAAGAATTCTTTGCCTCAATCCCACATCATTCGGCATACAAGGCCGTCCTTGAAAACACATCACACCATCACTAGTCAGACTATACCCTTCCAAACCGCCATCTTGAATTTGCAACCTCCGCGCGTTTAAACTGTCATCCCCTAATTGCTTTTCCTTGATCTCCTCGATCCAAGTTGGTTTAACTTGCAGCTCTGCCAAAAGACTTCCATCGTCGTATAGACTGAGACGAGCAAACATCGCCCTTAAGTCTATCACGACCTTTCGGCTCAACGCATCAGCCACCACGTTAGCCTTGCCTGGATGGTACTCAATTGAACAGTCGTAGTCTTTCAATAGCTCAATCCATCGGCGTTGTCTCAAATTTAAGTCCTTTTGCGTTAAAAGATACCTCAGACTTTTGTGATCCGTATAGACTATCGATTTCTCCCCATACAAGTAGTGCCTCCATAATTTCAAAGCAAAAACCACTGCCGCTAACTCCAAGTCATGAGTAGGATAGTTAACCTCATGCGGTCTTAGCTGACGGGATGCATAGGCCACTACCTTCCCTTCCTGCATCAACACACATCCCAAACCATTATGGGACGCATCACAATAAACTGTGAACAATTTCCCTGCCTCAGGCTGTACCAAAACTGAAGCTTCCGTCAGAATCTTTCTTAGCTTATCAAAACTCTTTTGCTGTCTCTCTGACCAAACGAATGGGACTCCTTTCCTTAATAACTTAGTCAACGGCGCTGCGATTAAAGAGAATCCTTCCACAAATCTTCGATAGTACCCGGCCAGGCCCAGAAAACTTCAAATTTCCGCCACTGACCTAGGTGGTTTCCAATCCAACACCGCTTCAACCTTGCGAGGGTCCACTCTAATCCCTTCAGCTGATACCACGTGACCCAAGAAAGTCACCTCCCTAAGCCAAAATTCGCACTTACTGAATTTGGCATACAACTGCTCCTCCCTCAGTACTTGTAGAACTACACGCAAATGCTTATCATGGTCCTCCTCCGTCTTTGAGTAAACCAATATGTCGTCTATAAACACCACGACAAATTGATCTAAGTATTGCTGAAACACCCTATTCATCAAATCCATGAACGCTGCCGGCGCGTTGGTCAACCCAAACGGCATCACTAAAAACTCGTAATGCCCATACCGGGTACGGAATGCCGTCTTGTACACATCAGCCTCCTTCACCTTAAGTTGATGATAGCCCGACCTAAGATCTATCTTTGAGAACACCGATGCACCCTTCAGCTGATCAAACAGGTCATCAATCCGTGGCAACGGATACTTGTTTTTGATCGTTAACTTGTTAAGTCGGCGGTGAGTCGATACACATCCGCATTGACCCGTCTTTCTTCTTGACAAACAAGCACGAGTGCTCCCCATGGAGATATACTAGGTCGAATGAACCTCTATCCAAGAGTTCACGAATTTGAGCCTTCAGCTCCATCAACTCCTTTGGTGCCATTCGGTAGGGTGCTATAGACACAGGTGCCGTTCCGGGCAACAAATCTATACCGAACTCAACTTCCCGATCTGGAGGCAGACCTGGGAGTTCTTCTGGAAACACATCAGCGAATTCCTTTACAGTTTGGACCTTCTCAACTGCTGACTCCTTAGCCTCCAAGGCATAAATTCGAACCAACAATGCCTCACAACCTTTTTCGATCATTTTCTCGGCCTTCAAGGCAGACACTACATTGGATAGATAATCTCTTCTGTTACCTATCATGACCACTTCATCACCCTTAGCCGTCTTTAGAACCATGCGCTTAGCGGTGCAATCCAACCTTGCCTGATGCTTAACCAGCCAGTCCATTCCAAGAATTAGATCGAACTCCCCAAACGGCAGTTCCATCAGATCAGCCACAAACACTACCCCTTGGAGTTCTAGGGGTATATTTCTATATAGCTTGCTTACTACCACAGAGTGTCCTAGAGGGCTAATTACAGTCATCTCCCTAGAAGCAGTCTCGAAGTCTAAGTTCATAGTCTCTACCACACTACTAGCAATGTATGAATGCGTTGATCCCACATCAATTAATGCCACATAGGGAAGACCAAAAATTAGAAACGTACCGGTGATGACGTCCGGTGCGTCACCCTCCTCGCGGCGCCTCGCTGCATAGACTAAGCCAGGCTGCCTAGCTTCCGTGTTGCCCGCACCTCTGGCCTAAATTCCGTGACCTCGATTAGGACCATTGCCTCCTCTACTATTACCACGACCCCTCTGCGGCGGTCCCACATTCCTTGCTGGAGTACGGTCCTGCCCCTTTGGCTGATTCCTTGCCAACTTTCGAGGACAATCTCTTACATGATGATCCAATGATCCACATTCAAAGCAACCTCTCTCACCAGTCCAACAACCTCCCCAGTGCGACTTCCCACAACGATTACACTGAGCCGGTCTCTGATTAGTCGCCATGGGCCTCCCAACCTGATTCGGCCCACTCTGCCTGGCCCTCTTTTGTGCACTATTTCCCGATCTAGATGACCCAACACCTCTTTTCTGCTTGTTCCTATCATAGTTCTGTCTCACAGACTCTCTGACCTTTTCGGCTACCTTAGCCTTCTCTACCAGAACAGCAAATTCACGCACCTGTTGCGGAGCAATCAACAACCTTAAATCATCCCTAAGTCCGTCTTCAAAACGGATGCAACGATCATGCTCAGTTGACACAACTCCCCGAGCATAGCGGCTCAGCCTCAAAAATTCTGCCTCATACTCAGATACCGACTTATTTCCTTGTACTAATCCCAGAAAAGTTTTCCTCTGAGTATCAGTATAACTGGTGCCCACATACTTCTTCTGATAAGTAGCCTTGAAGTATTCCCAAGTAAGATCATCCGCCATAGCACCATCTCGAACTGTGAGCCACCACTGGTATGACTTATCTTTCAGAAGCGACACGGCTCCCTTCAGCTTCTCCTCATTTGTTAAATCAAGATCATCCATGATCCTCTCCGTCGATTCCAACCAATACTCGGCCGTACTAGGTGCGACACCTGACACACCCCGAAATACTTCAGCTCCGTTGGATCGAAGCCGCTTAGATACAGACTTTCGAGCTCCTGTACCTCTACTGGTCTCAGCCATCATTTCTAAAACACGCAGCATAGCCTGCGATACCGACTCACCTCCCGTCTGATCCTGATGTCCATCACCAAAAGCTGGGGGTGGTGGTGGAGGTGGTATTTCATTATCCGATCCTTGGCCCGACCTAATCTGGTTTCGTCATGGCCATCCAGCTCTACCGCGTCCCCGACGGCCGCGACCTCTAGAACTCATTTCTTATAGCGCAATCTGTCTTAAAAAGTTTTATGAGTTAGCCAATGTTCCACTGATTATTAGCAAAGATTTTATGGGCGAAATTAAGAAGTTGTTCTTTCGATCAAGCAAGTTTCAAGTCTCCTATTGTAATTCGAAGACACACCTTCGCTTATTCCATCCCTCTCTTTGAACAATTCCTAACCCGGGGGATATTTTCGTCGTTTACCCTATAGGGGTATTTTGGTAATAAAACAAAGTAAGTTGTAAATCTTGACAAATCAAGAGAAACTTAAAGTTTGCAAAACTTGGGGTTCTTTTTGAGAAATTGCCTTTTCAAATTGGTAGTGCTGCAAAATCCTCGAAAATTAGGGTCATTTTGGTAATTTGCAAATTAGGGGCAATTTCGTAATTTTCCAAAATCACGATATTTTTGATATTTTGTAAACTAGGGATTTGGGTATAAGAAAAATTTAAAATCTTGGGGTAGCTTAGTAAATTTAAAACTAGGGGCATTTTTTGTAATTTACCACTAAGGGTATTTTAAAATGTCCATAAATCAAGAGAATTTTGTAATATAAATCTCACAAGTTTGAGGGAAGTCTTTAAAACTAGAGTTTTTATCAAAACGCGGCTAATTCCCTTTCGGGTTTTAATAATAGGGTTTAGCCCACGAACAAGTCCTCATGGTTAGGGTGAACCGAAGCTACGCACCAGGTAGGATTCCCGCGAAGAGGAGGTGAGTCACTAGGACCGCTTAAATACCAAGCTCTTCCGGATCCAATCCTAGACATGCGTACAAGGGTTACCACACCCTAACTCGGTGACTTAGTCATGGGTTTGTTTAATTAGGCAATTATAAATCTTATGTGATCGTTGGGGTAAACTAGCCCTAAAGTTCACATACTTTTTATACTATCTACGTCCCATTTCTACCCCTTTACAGATACACATAAATTAGAGATACTTACGAGAGCAGATCGGTGCCAGAGACTCGACGCCATGTTGTTCAACCAAAACCATTTTCATAGAGGTTTTCAAAAGCCTATCTAGAAAACATTTTTAGGCCTTAGGCCCTCACAGCCGAGTTTTGAACCGGGCTCTGATACCACAATTGTAACACCCCAAACCTGGCCCACGAGCCATGACCGGATCTGGTATGTCACGGAATAAAAAGAAGTTTGAAAGGTTTGGATTAATAGTAGAAAAAAAAATTTTGTTAAGGGTATAAAACGGTGTTCGTTAAAACTTAAGTGGGTTGATTTGGTAAATCCGATTTAGTTGAAAATCCTTTCTTCCTTTAAAACCATTTGATCATTTAAATTTTAGAACAATAGAGTGATCAATAGCTTAGAAAATTTCGTTACCCGATGGTAACATTTTTTTGGCAGCGTCACGAATACTTATTTTTGAAAACGTTACTTTTAACCGATTTGCATAACCGTTCGTAAGTTCATCAGTTATATAATAAAGTAAAACAACTACCTAACCATCCAAAATAATAATAAGCGACCATATTACAACCCAATCGAATTGTAGTGAATAATAAACTTAAAACGGGGCAAAATAAAATTTCAAGTCCACAAAACAAACATGGCCGCCTCGAGCTCTCCTCGGCTCTGCATCCGCGCTCTACTTACCTGCAAGATGATATGGGAAGGGGTGAGTCACCAAGACTCAGTGTATAAATCCCCAACTCGGAAATAACACTCATACACAAGATATTAGTATGACATGCAATTATGCAACCCAACCTAGCCATCCATGCTCCTTTTCTACCCCGTGTGGTACCAAACCACTGGTGGTGCCAAACCACTGGTGACTTATAGTCACGATATCCGTCAATACGTGTGGTGCCAAACCACTGGTGGTGCCAAACCACTGGTGACCCGAAGTCACAATCAAATGATGGGGCCAACCCATCGTGTGATACCAAATCACTGGCGTCGATCCCGTATCTCAAATGTGGGGCCAACCTACGGTGGTACTAAGCCACAGGGACGAGACGCTATGAGGTGCCAAACCTCTGGAGGTACCAAACCTCTGGTGACCGTAGTCACAATGTGTTACCAAAACACTGGTGTCCGTCGACACGATTTTTACTCCCTCTCATCAATCCCACCATCATCATGCTCACATCATAAGTATCATGATCTCATATATCATGTAATCGTATATAGCATAGCATTTCACAGCATATGATGGCATATACAACATACATCGTAAATCGAGTAATAGAGGACTTACCCGAAAACCAAGCTTATGCCCACTAGGCAAAATCACCACATGAGAGGTTATAACATCATCAAATAACAGTTTATACTAATAAAGTGTGTAAGAGCTTACACACCTACTTAATCGAAGGTCTAAAAAGAAATTTCGGATCTACGCGATATTATAGAAGTCCCGAACTTATCCTCGTATGGCTCCTTTATTAGCCTTAAACCGCGTGTTTGAAATCCCGGAACCTTCTGGTTTCATAGCCGATTCACCCCCAAAAATCAAAGTGCATAAATCGATCATGCATAGATACCAAAATGGCCCTTGGCCGAATGTTAAAATCTCATACCTTGTCTACCGAAATTCTGATATTTCCCTTGTGCGTTGAATGATCAAGACCCTTCACGCCAAAAGTCAGATTCGACCTTAAATACGTAAATCCACATCTAAAACCCCTGGCCGAAATTACGAGTCACTATACCAAAACGAAATGAAGTCCCGGGAAGCCACTCCGTCAAAGCTCCTTCTAAGTACCTTAGCGTCGGCTACCTTCAAAAGAGACACCACGAATAGCTTAAAGGGTATTCGGCCATCCCTAAGGTCAATCAAAAGATTCGGCACCCTCAAACTTCAAGAAAAGAACACGAATGCTGACTAAAGACACTTACCAAGCTTGAAAACGACAGCAACTATTTGCTCCCTGTGGTGAGGGATATTCGGCAAAGGTGGAGGAGGGGTTTTTAGTTCCCACAACAAGAGGAAAAGGTGAAAGAGAGGTGTGATAGCTGAATCTACACCCTAATACATTTTCCAAACCGGAAGCTCACGTTCTCAAGGTCCCCAAGTTCGGCCAAGAAACGGCTTGAAGGGAAAGTAGAACCAACCCCAAGAAATTTTCAGCACCTCCAAGCTCTCAAAACTGATCGAGCAACTCCCCCAAAGCAATGCTCCATTCGGCCATGTTCACATTGGAGAGAAAGGAAAATTCCAAGAAGAAATTTTCGGCCATGCTTCTTCAACTACAAGGCCGACCAAGGGAATCCTTAAGCATGCTTCATTCCCCACGCATAAGACCAATCTTCCATGCATTAAAATAACAAAACACCATAGAAATAATAAAACCTTATTGTTAAAACATTCTCCCATCTCCATTGAAAGAAAAGAGTGCACCCTTATTATTATTTAATGCTCCCATAATATGCTCTCTATTTTCAACAATTAAAATAAAAAAAAGAATAAAAGGAAAACAAATTAACTTATGCTTCCAATAAATTAAGATAACCATAATAAAAGAACAAAAGAAATGTGCAGTCAACAATCTTTGTTTCCACACGTGCATGTGCATGCAATTACCAAAACACGCCTACCATAGCAAAAATAATGCTTCCTGTGTCTTTGCACATGGGTTTGAACCCGGACAGAGACACTCCTCTCCAAGCTTCAGCCACTCGGCTACTGGGCGTTTCATGACATAGGCGCAACACAAATTTATTTAAACACTCCTTCGGCAAGCTCCATTGCCACGTCACTAAGACAAAAACAAATAAAACCTGCTTATGTGCTATCCCAAGGATTGAACGCGTGACCTCCATCCTGCGACCCTCCAAAGAATAGCTTTTAGCCACTCGGCCACCTTGACTTTCATGTCAATATCGCGTCGCATATTTCCTTTAAACCTTCATTTGCTAGCGTCCTTTGCCTTAATCGCCAAAGGCCAAAATAAAATACCCCTGCACTCCAATCGTGACTCGAACGCGCGACCACTTGAAGCCCGTCCCTTGTTGCAAGCGTCCAAGCCACTCGGCCAGTGTTCATTTATTGGAAACAAACGCATTGAAATATTCTTTTAAAGCCTTCCTCAGCCTTATTGCCCTTTCAACAAAAATAAAACCTATGTCGCGCCCTTGACTCGAACTCCAGACGTGCAGCACCATTCAAAGCACTCTAGCGCCTCAACCATCCTACCAGCAGCTCCTTTGAGGTATGTTTCGCACCGAAAAACTTATTTAAAGCCTTATTTCTTTAAGCATGTGAAATGAAATAATTATGAAATTATGAACTACCCCCAAATTAAGATGTTACACTTTGGCTTGCGGCGTGCTTGTAATTTTGTCTCTTTTTGCAGGTATGGGCGTGGTACCGGTGTCGGTAGTGGAGGCCAGAAGGCGTGGTGCGTTGGGGCGCACATGGGGGCTTGCGGCGCTAGGGTTCTGAAAACCCTAGCTATCTAAAAAAATTTTAGGCTTTGGGCCTTTTGGGCCGATCATTATTCGGGTTTGATTTGTAATGGGTATTTGGTTGGTTTAACGGGCTGGACGGATTTGGGCTTCTACAATAGGTATATCTCTATTAATTGCTAAGTACATACAATCTTGATTGTGGATAAGGCTAGAAGGTAGGAGATAGCAAAGAGTGTTAGCCTCTTGCCCAAATTAAAAGGCATTATCCCTAATGAGTGATAGCAAAGGTGATTGTTCTTTGAGAAGAAATTTTCAAGAACGTCACTCTTGACCCTGTCTGATGACAAGAGGTTCCACATTTTTATTTATAGCCATTCAACGAATAAGGAGAATTAGTGTCACAAGTACTGAACAAAAAACTTCCAAGTCATATTCTTTTGTGGAAAGGTAATCTCAATGGAAAAGTATATCCGCGAAATGATAGAAAAGGCTTTTGAAAACATACCATGCATGAAATTTAAGCTTTGGCTGAAAGCTTCCTTCGCCAACAATGGTGTTTTGGCTAACACAACAATGGGTTTTCGGCTAACACCTCTCCGAATGAAAGAGATGATACCTTTTTCTTTACTTAGGCTCCGTTTGTTTCACTAAAAATGGCTTACGGAAAATGATTTTTGGAAAATGATTTACTTTTCTTGAAAAGCTAATATTTTCTGGTGTTTGGATGAATCTGTGTAAAATATTTTCTGTTATTTGGTAGATTTCTTAAAAATATTTCATAAAATTTGTTTTCAATTAAACAAGCATGCATTTGAGATTTCCTTATTGTTTCATTGTTTAATTGAATTTATTTTTATCTATAATTTTATATTTTACATTGTTTTTGCAAATATTAAAAATATTATGTTAAATTCAGATTCATTATAACATCATTTTTTAATTACATGACTACTAAGTGGGTATTTTTTATTTAAAAATGTGACATCAACAAAATTGACAAAAAAAAAATTAACGATGACAACAATTGGACTTGATTTTCAAATTTGAAAGGTAAAGGGACTAAATTCTTGAAAATAAAAGTACAAAGACTTAAATTACAAATCTGTAAAGTGTATATAGACTTATGACATATTTTAACCTTTATACTACAAAACATTTATTATTAATATATTTATAATTGTAATAAATATTTATTATTAAAATATCAATATGTATATTTTTAATAATATGTGAATAATATTATTTAAAATTATTATTTTTAAAATTTATTATTAAAATAAAATTGAAATATTAAATAATTTATTAAAATAATAAATTATATTTATTGTATTAATAATTTATTGTATGACTAAATATAAATAATTAAATATGTATGTTTAATAATATTGAAAAATATAATATTTTAAATATTTTTAAAAATAAAAATAAAATTTATTATCAATGTAATAATATTAAGCTTGATTTAAGTTAATTTTTATATAAAAATAAAATTATCTATAGATGAGCTCTTTTCCGAAAGATGACTTACGCTTTTCAAAAGGGTAAGTCATTTTACAGGAAAAATGACTTATTTTACCTTGACCTGTAAGTCATTTTCCGTTGACCAAACTATTTTCTGCGAAACAAACACAGGAAAATGCAGAAAATATTTTCCGTAAAACCTTTTACATGTAAACAAACGGACCCTTAATTTCAAGTTTAATTTACTATTTTACCCTTTAATATTAAACCAAATTTCATCAAATGCCAAGCCATGATCATCACTATTCTTAAATAGGTAAAATTACTACTTAAGGCCCTTATTTCATGCTTTTATATCCATTTAATTTAGTTAAGGCCATAGTGACTAAGTTTTACATCTATTACAATTTAGTCATTTTTCCTTAATTAAATATTTAAACGTTAAAATCTCTTAACCAAATTTTAATATAACCCTAATAACACTCCATAAATATTTATAACATATTTACGGGCTCTTTTTATAGAAACGAGGTCTCAATACCTCATTTTCTAAAACCACTTGACCTTAAAGATTTACCACCTGAACCTAATTATTCTTTCAATTGACAAAAATCATTAAATCAAATTTCAACGTCATTCTACAATTATTTACTAAATTTCAAAGTTAACTAAAAAAAGTGTAAAATTCTAAAAATGAAGTGGAATTAAACTTAAAATTCTAGATTTTAAAATCTAACATTAAGAACTTATAAATTCTAAAATTAAAATTCTAAAAATGAAGTGGAATTAAACTTAAAATTCTAGATTTTAAAATCTAACATTAAGAACTTATAAATTCTAAAATGTAGAAAAATGAAATTTTAAAACATAAATTGAAAGACCTTTGAATCCAAATTGTAGACTAAAATCAAATTAAATCTATTAAAAACCTAACATCTAAAATGTAGGGGATAATTTTTATAAATATGTTGAAAAAAAAAACAATTGAGAAAGTATGTCGGTTTTTTTAAAAATTTACCAATCTACACTGTTTTTGGAGAGAAAAAAGAAAATGCGTCCTTTTTAGGAGATAGAATAATAATGCGCCCTGTAAGTCGCATTTTCCTTTCAACTGTAACTAATAGGAGCCCAACAACCATAATTTTTCCTTTATAAACCCCTCCAAACTTCATTTTTTTCAACCCAATACTCAATACTCAATCCTCAACTTTCATTTCTCAATTCTCAAAAGAACTATGTGAAAATGGTCATTTTGGTATGATTATTTTGAATGGTGAAATGGGTTGATGATGGTTGATATTAGGTAGCTTTCACACCTATGTTTTGTGATTGAGATGTGGAATTATAGCTTGTGCTTAATTGATTTTGTTTTGATATGAAATGAGGCACCTTGAATGGCATATTGGTTAGAAGATTTAGGTTGATTGAATTGGCATGTTTATAAATGTTTGAAGTGTGTTTATGTCCATTGAATGTATGTACAAATGGAGGAGCTTGTTAGGCAAGGTTTGCCTTTGGAATGGCTTGTTTTAAGGGCTAATTATAGAGCACACGGCCTGGGACACGGACTGTCACACGAACGTGTGTCACACATGGTTTATTTACACGATCGTGTGTCCTATTGTTTTTAGGTATAGGTTTTACATAGTCTAGCACACGGCCTGTGACACAACCGTGTGTCTTAAAAAAGTTTGTTACAAGAATTGAGGCACGGCCAGCGATACGACCGTGTGAACTAATTCGAATATACACACGGGCTGGGACACGGCCGCTTGTCTAGACTTCGAATGTCCACATAGTCTGAGCTATGACACACGGTTTGTCCATACAACCATGTGTCCCCTATTTCAAGAATTTTCAACTTTTTCTTAACTTTTCCGTTTTGTTTCGAATTGACCCCAGAATACTTCCAATCTATTTATAGGGCCACGAAACATGGTTTAAGCCTCATATTCATATATTTAATTATGAATGGAATGTGATTTGATTATTTGTATTTATGATCAATTATAGTTTGTAAATAATGTTAATTTTTGAAATGTTATCGTAATACTCTGTGACTCCAAATCGGCAACGGAGACAGGTTAGAGGTGTTACATAGGTCTTGTAGGGATGCTTTAACCTTTTCTAAACGTAACTATACTCTCAAATCCATATTTGATTGTGAGATCACGCCTTTGTTTTAAGATTTTCCCTTAGATTTCTCTTAAGATTAGCCTTAAAACTTTGGGTGATAGGTGACTAACCGACCAAGTCTGAATTGGTTATTGACAACTTCACTTTTTAGTTTTTCGTATCTATCTTGTTAGGTTCATCTCTAGCATGTTATGACAACTTAGCGATTCCACTGTAGACTCTAGTTTTGAGAGTATCTACTTTAGGGCTTAGCTTTAAGGTTTTTTGTTATAAGTTGTATATGTGACTTTATTGATTAATTGATGTGAATTTTTTTCCTGTTACTTGTGATTACATTTGTTGTAAATTGTCATTCACTTTACACATGAATTTGATTCTATTCGTTGATCTGTTCTATTAGGAAGAGTGGTTATCTTGGGCTTTCATATGGTCATTTCCATAGCATAAATTGTTTTTTTTAAATCGATAGTAAATTTATCATTTATTTTTTTACTTGTTGAAGAGTTTATATGTCCATGTTTATAATTCATTAAAAGTAAAAAATATATAATGTTCAATGGTTCAAATTTCATTTATAAAATCAATATTAAAAAATTTTATAATGCAATGTTGTTTAAATCATACTGAACTATCCAGTTGAACTGGGAATCGATCGAGATATTGATCTAGAACGGTAAAAAAATCAGGTTATCTGCAAACTAAGCTAAAAACAGTTGAATTGATTGAATAGTATTTTATAATTATTAATATTTTTATTTTTATAATTTTTTAATAATTTACTTGATTTGATCCGAACAGACTAAAAATCGACAGCCTGATTGATTCATCACTAATCCGATTCCAAAAATATTAATATAATATTTAACTTGAATTGTAAGCTTTTTGAATTATGTATTAAGATGTTCAAATTTAATTTGGATTCTTCAACTAAAGATAACCAATCTGATGTAAGCTAAACCCAAGTAGTTTACAACTCTTAGTATTTAATATTACTAGCTTCTAACGTCTTAGGTATTGCGTGTGATTTTGCGCATTTAATATTTAATTACATTAATTAACATAAAATAAATTTTCTTATTTTAATTATTAGATATAATTAAAATATATTAACTTATTATAAATATATACATATATATTTCTTAAATTATTTTTTTGTTGATGTTACACAATTATATATATATATATGCTGGAAGTAATGGATGCTCAATTATCTGTCAATATGCAGCCTTGATTGGATTTGTATTTTTGTATGTTCGAAATAGTTTTTGTTGGCTTTTCTCTGTTTGCTGTTATTTTCTTATGGAATTGGATGTTTAATGCTGACTTGTCCCATCCAATTCCCTTATATTTTAATTTTATTGCAAGAGAAGAGACTAAGCTAGTTTGTTTATTTGTAGGGAAAATCTGAATAAGAATATGAACAATCTGAGGGATTCCGATAGGAGTTGAAATTGATGTTGAAAGAGCAGTAATGGCGTCCAGAAAAATGGCGATGAGTATATGTTGGATTCTGTTAATATCTCTTGCTTTCCTCAGTTATTCTCACTCAATAAAGGCTTACTATTACTATGATGAGTTAATCACCTCTTCTTCTTACATCTTCAGTGTTGAGGATTCACCCTTCAAAGAGAATAAAAAAAAATCACTGGTAAAGATAAAAAATTATGGGTAAAAATAATTTTATTATAATGGAAAAAGAACGAAGTTTATATCCATCTTTTGTATCCATCTTTTGTACTTGTCGAAACCATTTTTTTGAAGACAGGGTCGACTTTGATTTTGAAAAATGAAAACGAATAACGGGAGTTGCCTCCAATCTTTTTTGATGAAGTGTGATCGGGTCACCTCGTAATTCAATCATAAAAATTTAAATTTACTAAAACGATGATTTTTGTTCGACGAAGTCCAGAAAACGGGTTTGGGAGTCGGTTAAGCACGAGGAAGGATTAGCACACTCGATACGCCCAAAATTGGTACCTAGTTGACTAATTGTTGTTTTTAGTATCGAAAATTGAAAATTTGAATAAATTTTAAAATATGATCCTTTGTTATAAAATTGAAATTTTTTCGAGAACAGGGTATATTTCACGTTAATCGAGAAAAATAATTACGTCCCATAAGTTAGGACACAATGTCTTAAATTCTCGATACGAGAATAAACGCTGAAAATTTTATTTTGGGAGATGTTTGATTATCTCGGTTTTAGAAAGAAATCATATTCCGTAAGTTAGAACACGATCTTTTCATAATTCCCGAGATTATTTTAAAAATTTTAAGATGTTCGTTTGTTCGAATTTATCGAGAAAGTCGAAACCGTGTAAGTTAGGCAACGACCTTTCGAATTTTAAAAACACAGAGTATTACTTATTTTAAAACAAAATTTAATGCATCGGGTAAAATGCCACATGATTTTGTAGTAAAATCTAGAATAGATTACGGTACAAACATGCATAACAGAATAATAATAAGTGCGTTAATATAAATGACAATACGAAGGATAAAAAATAAAATAAAATGACAAGCTAATCATAAAAGAAAAATAATAAATAAAAGACTAAAATTTGAAACTAGAAAAAAACTAATAGTAAACCAATAAATAAATATGGTGTAAAACAACTTAAAAATAATAATATTAATAATAATAATGGTAATATTAATAATAATGATATAATAAAAATTTAAAGTTTTAAAATTATAAAAGGATATAAATAAATAAATAATAAAATGATAAAATAAAATAAATATTAGGTAAGTATTAGATACATAGATACGAAAAGGAAATACAATAATAATAGTAATAACAATATAAAGTTAAGGATACAATAATATAATAATAATAAGTAAATAAGCATAAAAAGAAAATATAATTATAGTAATAATAACATTAAATTAATTAATTTAATAATAGAATGATGATGATAAATTAATAAATAAAAAGAAAATATAATGATAGTAGTAATAATAATAATAATTAATTTTGTAATAAAATAGCAAAAATAGCAAAAAAGGAGGGCTAAATTGAAAATGAAATAAAAAATTTGGGCAAATCAGAAATAAAATCAAAAGAAAAAGACCAGATTGAATGCGCGAATAACAAGGAGGGACCAAAATGGGAAATAATCCCCCTCCAAAATGCGCAACTTCAAGGTGGACCTAATTGAAAGCCGAAATAAATTATAGGGCCAAAATTAAAGACTAAAGAAATTTAATTGCAAGAGAATAAAAAGGCGAAAAGACTAACTGGCAATAGGACCGGTTTTAAAAAACATGCGGATCCTCCCATTGGAACGGGTCGCGTTTGAGTCGGCCAAGGCAAAACGATGTCGTTTTAGGGCTTAGGGACGCCGATCAAAACGGCGTCATTTTGTATTGCCTATATAAGTTAAAAAAATCCAAAAAAATCATTTTTTAAGCTGCTTAAAAAAATCAAAACCCTTTTTCTTTTTCTTTACAGCCCCCCTTTTGGCCGGCCAGACCAGATGGGCCACCGCTGTGGGCTCCGCCACCGTCGACCGTCGTGCACGGTGGTCGGAGCCCAAAAAATGCCCCTTTTTTAGACGAAATGCAAGAAAAGGTAACCTTCTCCCTTTTTATACTCTTTTAATACACACACACACAAATATATATATATATATATATATATGTATGTATGTATGTATAAGATTTTTTTAAAAAGAAAATGAAGAAACTTTGTAAATAATCAGTTTGAAAATGGGAAAATAAGGCAAATAACCAAAGACCTTGCGCGTTTCTAACTTGTTTTTTTCTCTTCGGTCTGCTTGCTATTTTTTTATATTGTTTGTATATTTGAATCTTTTTTTTTTTCGTATTCAAGAATGTCCAGAGAGATTACAATGTATATTTTGTTGGCTTTTTATGGCCATTTACAACTTGTTTTAAAATGATTATTCTGCTCTTTTATTGCAGGTAAATGGGCGGTGCCATGACAATGGCGGTGGCAGCAAGCGGTGCAGAGGCGGCTAGTCAGAAGGCCCTAGGTGCGGCGCATCTAGGGTTTGAAAATTCTGATTTTTTTTTGTTAGGGGTTTTAGGTCTAGTTGGGCTAGGGTTTGTTTGTAATTTGGGCTATTTGGGATTTGGATATGGGTTTGAGGTTTAATTGTTTGGGTTTGGCTGTTAAGTTTGGGGTCTTATTAGGCCCCGAGCTAAATTGGGCTTGTACAGCTGCCCCTCTTTGCTCGTTGTCGTGTAACGAGAACAGAGTAAAGACTTTTAAGAAAGACCAATTTTGCGCGGTCTCACCAAGTCTCAACTTGTTTTGGTGCTTCTCTTCTTCGAGTAGCTTCATTCCAATCCACTGCATCTTGTCGCTTTGGTCCACTCCACAGCCACTTCAGAGAGAAGAGGCTTGTGATTTCACTCTACTCCGTTGCAACTTTAGGGAGGTGAGATTTGTGGTTTCACTCTACTCTGCTGCAACTTCAGGGAGATAAGGTTTATGGCTTTGACCCATTCTACTGTAACTTTAGAGAGATAAGATCTGTAACTTGTAGCTTCAATCTGCTCCACTGCAACTTCAGGAAAATGAGATTCGCTATCTTCAGTCTGCTCCTACTAAGACTCGCAACTTGTAACTTCAATCTGTTCCACTGCAACTTCAGGGAAATAAGATCCGCTATCTTCAGTCCGCTCCTATTGCAACCTCAGGGAGATAAGACTCGCAACTTGTAGCTTCAATCTGTTCCACTACAACTTCAGGTAAATAAGATCCGCTGTCTTCAGTCTGCTCCGCTGGAATTTCAAGGTGATAAGGCTAGTGGCTTTAATCTGTTCCACTACAACTTCAGGAAGATAAGATCCGCCATAATTTGTAGCTTTAATCTGTTCCACGCAACGCCAGGGACATAAGATTTGCTGTCTTCAGTTTGTTCCGCTGCAACTTCAGGGAGATAAGGCTGGTGGCTTCAATCTACTCCACTGCAACTTCAGGAAGATAAGATCCGCCATAATTTGTAACTTTCATTTGTTCCACTGCAGCGTCAGGGAAATAAGATTCGCTGTTTTCAGTCTGCTCCCCTACAACTTTAAGGAGATAAGGTTAGTGGCTTCAATCTGCTCCACTGCAGCTTCAGGAAGATAAGATTCGCCATCTTCGATCTACTCCACTGCAACTTCAAGGAGATAAGATCTACAACTTCAATCTGCTCCACCACTACTTTAGGGAGATAAGATTTGTGGATTCACCAATCTTGATACACTGTCCTCTAGGGGACATGACATGTAGAATCAATTTCATGGGCCTATGCTTATGCCAAAGGATTAGGATGTCATAATCAGAATGAATCAAATGCTCCTAATTGGATGTGTATGAATGATATTTGCATGAATACAGAATGTCATGAGAATGATCCATTTTTAATGTTTGGGTTGTCATTGCTCGTTGTTCATCAAGGTTCTTGTAACACCCCTAACTCGTATCCGTCGCCGGATTAAGGTTACGGGGCATTGTCTATCATTTAAACCATCATATATGAATGTACCATAGATAAAGTTACAATATCATAGTAAGTTTAAACTTAAAGAATTTATCACAAATCTATATTACCATCTTCACATGAAAGAAATTTTAATCAAATAGCAAAGGTACTTAAGTTATAATAACCTATTTATTCCTTACAACATTTATAAAGTACCATATGGCATATCTCTAATATTAATCAAACACTTGACTAATTAAACATCACGCATATAATACCAATCATCACGCCATAACACCAACCACAAACATATATACATCATGTAATTTACTTCCATATTAATAAATACCATAACCAACTCCACAAGTATCCATAATATTAAGATTTTGCCATGACCGAATATGTATGCTAATTCATTTCATTTCATAACACCATCAAAGTGATATGTTCCAAAAACACTTCATATTTAATGACATCAAACCAACTCATTCATTTTCTTTTAAAACCTGCTTAAGCCGAACCTATAATGCAACCATACATATATGATTTAAACCAAAACAAAATCAAGTCAACCCAAGTCATAGAAATTTTGCCATTTTCGCATGGCATTTGAATATATAAATACATTCACCAAAATATCGTTTGAGTCCACTCAAAAGTAATTTAGCCTATACATGCCATAGTATTAAGATCATTTACAAAAAGGGGTACCAAAAGTTGATAGTGTGCTAGGCTTCGATAAGGATCCCCGAGCTTGAACTTCGACTTTAAAGATTTATAAAACAATGCAACAACTACACCATGTAAGCTCAATAGCTTAGTAAGTTATAAACAATAAAGTAAAACATACAACCAAACAATTCACCAATTTCTTAAAATATTATAATCAATATAACTATTCATTAAGTCATATTATTGAAACACATAGAAGGTTATCATTCATCCATAATTTACCTATTCACTCTCAATCATACAACCCAAATATTCATAGGCTCCATAACCACATCGAAATGTTTTACCTAATCTTTATTATACCGAGATAATGAACTATTATTTAATAGATACTTACTTGACACTTTCATTTACCTTTATTCGGTGTTTCGAACCTTGAAGAGATGAAAAATGATAACTCGCACACACAGTGCTTAGTAACTAATCCGCGCACACAGCGCCATTCAACCGATATTGCACACACAGTGCTTGGTGAATGATTTCCGCACACACAGTGCCATTCCACCAATCTCGCACACACAGTGCTCGGTGAATAATTTTCGCACATACAGTGCCATTCTACCGATCTCGCACACACAGTGCTCGGTGAATAATTTTCGCACACACAGTGCCCTTAGCCAATCTTTTCCTCAATCCACATAAAACATATATATATACGTTCACTGTACATGTTATCTATGTCTCATTAAAACATCTATTAGTTGTAACTCATGCTCCCATCTTAACCCACCATATTCGGCAACCATCAATACATATACCAGTATAATCAAAGTTAACTCTTATTCATTATGGATTTCTATCACATTCGGCTAACATATAATATACAAGCCAAATCACCAATTTCAATACAACCATGACCCCTCTCTATTTATTTCTATATATATACAATTCCCGACTATAATTATACACATATGCTCATACTTATATCAATCCCAAAATCAATTAAGCTTACATATTCATATATATATATATACATATATCATTAGCTCCTTTGGCCAACAAAGTTTCTATACACATTTTCTCTCATTCAGCTTATAATTAAATACATATGTAAAAGAAAATTTATATTTTTACAATTACTTATAACTTACCTCGGAAGTTGATAAATTTTGGATTTCCCCGGCTATTCGTCCACCTTTGTTTTTCCACGATCTAAGACTTTCTCCTTTTGTCCTTGATCTAAATGATTCAAATTGAAATAGTTCAACCACATATTTATTCAATTAAAAGTAAAATCACCTACGTATACTATTTGCCAATTTACCCCCAAGCATTTACAATATTTATAATGAAATCCTTAGGATTTAAAACTCAAATTATCAAAAAAAAAAATGTAATTGCCCCTTTTTCAATTGCTGAATGCTCAACATCTCCCTACAAGTCTTTTTAAATCATTTATGTTATAATTTAACACAATTAACTACAATAAAATCGAATTCACAAAATAAATTTCTTCTTCTCTTATGGCTGAATATGCTATCTCAATGTACACCTTCATATTTTTATTATTTTCAATACATAACCTAGCATCAAGCAAAAATAAATAGTATATAAACTCATCCCATAACTTAGCCGAATACAAAGAGTACTCCTATGCTCCAATCCAAGATAATTTCATAACATCCCTATACTTTAATACACTACTCTCCATTTTATCTAAGAATTTTTCAATCAAACACAACATTTCAAAGGAACTCATCCATGGCCGATTCTTAACCTGCTTAACTCCCAAAATTCTAACATGATTTTAATAGCATGCAAGCAACTAACTTAAATATGTAAGGATTTTATCAAATCAAAGCTCAAGCACCTACCTTGCTGCCACACGCAAAACTGAATGATGGAGGTTTAAGCTTCCTTCATCTCTTAGGAAGAAAATCGGGGAAGAAGAAGATAGAAAATAAAAGATGAAAGAAAGAAAGAAAAAAAAATGTTTTTCTTTGTTTAATAATATCTAAGCCTATTTTATTTTTTTTTATCATTCCACTAACCAAATAAATTATAAAATAAACAAACATTAATACTTATCATCATACTTGCCGTCCACTCACAATGATTTAGGGAAATTTGACATGCAAGTCCCTTGATACAAGAGGCAATTTAATTTAATCACTCATTTATAAAGATTAGTTATTTCACTAATTATGCACTTTAATCCTTTCAACTAAATTAATCACCCAAACACAACAATTAATACATAGTAATTTAACACATGCTCAAACATGCAACATAGATATCAGTTAAAGTGTTAAAATATTTTCTTCTAGCTTGGATTTGTGGTTCCAAAACCACGGTTTCGATTAGGGTCTAAATCGGACTGTTACAACTCCCCTCCCCTTAATGAATTTTTGTCCCCGAAAATCTTACCAACGAATAGGTGCAGATAACGTTCTTTCATTGATTCTTCTGTCTCCCAGGTTGCTTCCTATAACCCGTGTTTATGCCACATTACTTTAACTAGCGATATTTTCTTATTCCACAATTCTTTTATTTCTCAAGCTAAGATGTGCATGGGTTCTTCCTCATAAGTCAAATCAGGCAGAATTTCAATCTCTGAGGGATTGATCACATGAGAAGGATCGGATCTATAACGATGAAGCATCGACATGTGGAACACATTATGAATTTTTTCTAACTTAGATGGTAACCTCAATCTGTACGCAACCGGCCCAATACGCTCGATAACCTCGTACGGCCCAATAAATCTCGGGCTTAACTTTCCCTTACGGCCGAATCTGAGTATTTTCTTCCACGGTGAGACTTTCAAGAATACTCGATCTCCAATCTGAAATTCAATGTCTTTACGCTTCAAATCTGCATAAGACTTTTGACGATCCGATGCCGCTTTCAAGCTATCACGAATTACTGCCACTTTCTGTTCGGTTTCCTTAATCAAATCAACCCCGTGTGTCTTGTTTTCCTCGAGTTCAGTCCAGTACAAGGGTGTACGACATTTATGACCGTACAAAGCTTCGTAGGGTGCCATTTTGATACTAGATTGAAAGCTATTATTATACGCAAATTCAATCAAAGGCAAGTATCGTTCCCACGTACCCTCAAACTCAAGAACGCAACATCTCAACATATCCTCGAGTATTTGGATAACTCACTCAGATTGACCATCCGACTGAGGGTGGAAAGCTGTACTAAAATGTAACTTGGTAGCTAAAGCATCTTGCAGTTTCTTCCAAAACCGCGATGTGAATCTCGGATCTCTATCTGAAACAATAGAATAGGTACTCCGTGTAACCGTACAATCTGTGATATGTACAATTCAGCCAACTTATCAAGTGAGAAATTCGTACGTACCGGCATAAAATGAGTCGATTTCGTCAATCTATCTACAATAGTCCAGATTGAATCTTTCTTACTTGGCGTCAGCGGCAATCCTGACACAAAGTCCATAGTGACTCGCTCCCACTTCCATTCAGGTATCATAATCGGTTGAAGAAGTCCTGATGGTACCTGATGTTCAGCTTTAACTTGTTGGCACACTAAACATTTTGAGACATAGTCTGAGATGTCTCGCTTCATACCATGCCACCAATAATGCTGTTTCAAATCGTTATACATCTTCGTGCTACCCAGATGAATCGACAATCTACTATTATGCGCTTCATTACAAATCTTTCTAATTAACTCAGGGTTATTCGGTACACAAATCCGATTCTTGAACCGTAAACATCCTTCAGCATCTATTTGAAAATCTGAATCCGCACTCAAACCACAATGATCTTTCTTTGCTTTTAAAGCATCATCAACTTCTTGAGCTTCTCGAATCTGCTGCTCAAACATTGGTCTCACCTTCAACTCAGCAATGATCGCACCAACCTCAATAATAGCTATATCCGCATTCATCGCTCTTAAGGCAAATAGCGATTTTCGGCTAAGTGCATCTGCAACCACGTTAGCTTTTCCCGGGTGATAATCAATTATAAGATCGTAATCTTTTAACAGTTCCAACCATCGTCGCTGTCTCAAATTCAGGTCCTTTTGAGTCATTAAGTACTTTAGACTTTTATGATCCGAATAGATGTGGCATTTCTCACTGAAAAGATAGTGACGCCATATTTTCAAAGCAAAGACTATAGCGGCCAACTCAAGGTCATGAGTCGGATAGTTCCTCTCGTGCGGTTTCAACTGCCGCGAAGCATAGGCTACAACTTTACCCTCCTGCATCAATACACAACCGAGTCCGTTCAGTGATGCATCACTAAAAACAATAAATTCTTTACCCGACTCTGGTTGTACAAGTACCGGGGCTTCCGTCAACAAAGTTTTCAGCTGATCGAAACTCTTCTGACACCTTTCTGACCAGTCGAATTTAACGTCCTTTTGCAACAGTTTTGTCATCGAAGCTGCTATCATAGAAAATCCTTTCACGAAGCGTCTATAATATCCAGCAAGTCCCAGAAAACTACGAATCTTCGATATATTCCGCGGGGGTTTCCACTCAAGTATGGCTGAAACTTTACTCGGGTCAACCCGAACACCCGGTGCTGAAATAACATGCCCCAGGAAGCTAACTTCATTCAACCAAAACTCACATTTTCTGAATTTCGCATATAATTATTTTTCACGTAAAATCTGTAGCACTAATCTCAAATTCTCTGCATGCTCGGTTTCATCTCGGGAATAGATCAATATATCATCTATAAATACCACTACAAATCGATCTAGATACGATCTGAATACTCGATTCATCAAATCCATAAAAATCGCAGGGGCATTAGTGAGCCCAAACGGCATCACCAAAAATTCGTAATGACTGTATCTTATCCGAAAGGTAGTCTTCAGTACATCTGATTCTCTAACTCACAACTGATAATATCCGGATCTCAGATCAATTTTTGAAAACACAGAGGCTCCTTTCAGCTGATCGAATAAATCGTCAACACATGGTAATAGATATTTGTTCTTAACTGTCACCTTATTGAGTTGCCGATAATCGATGCACATTCTTAAAGTTCCGTCTTTCTTCTTTACAAATAGAATGGGCGCACCCCAAGGAGAGAAACTTGGTCGGGTAAATCCTCTATCCGTCAATTCTTGCAACTGAGCCTTCAATTCTTTTAATTCTGTAGGTGCCATTCTATACGGAGCTATCGAAATCGGGGTGGTCCCTGGCATAAGCTCAATACTAAACTCTACATCACGAATAGGTGGCAATCCCGGTAATTCCTCTGGAAACACATCTGGGTATTCACAAACAACAGGCACAGATTCAATCTTCTTTTCCGTTACTTTGCTGTCAATCACATACGCAAGATAAGCTTCGCAACCTTTTCTCAAATACTGCCGAGCCAATATCGATGATATCACAGTTGGTAACCATTCAAATCCGCAGATTCAATTCGAAGTATTTCATTATTCCGACACCTCAAATCAATAGTCTTTCGTCTACAATTCACTACTACATCGTGTGTGGTTAACCAATCCACATCGAGGATGATGTTGAACTCATCGAAAGATAATAACATCAGATCAGCCGGAAAACACATATCTCGAATTATCAAAGGACAGTTCTTGCACACTTTATCCACCAGTACACATCGACCCAGGGGGTTTGAAACCCGAATCACAAATTCAGTAGACTCAACAGGTAGAGTCTTACTGGCTACTAATGTTTCACACACATACGAATGAGTTGGGCCGGGATCAATCAAAGCAGTTACATTAGTATCAAAGAGAGTAAAAATACCGGTAATGACGTCTGGAGATGAGGCCTCCTCTCTAGCACTGATAGTATAAGCTCTAGCCGGTACACGGTTATCTGCTCAGATAACCGCATCTGAAGTTCCCCTCTGAGCACCACTCCTACCTCCCCCACTACGAGCTGGTCTACCTCTAACTGTAGTGCCACTCGGTCTCGCGCTCTGAGTAGTACCCTTCTCAACAGTCTCCGGACAATCTCGAACGAAGTGATTTTGTGAACCACACTGGTAACAAGTGCGATTAAAAGATTTACCCCAGCACTCTCCGAAATGTCATCTACCGCACTGCTGACACTCAGGTTTGCTCAACTGAGCATTGCCGACACTAGCCACTGATGTAGCTCGTGAACTCACTGGTGGCCGATCTCGAATAGAAATCCCAGTATTGGGTTTGGGTCGACTACTATCGTTTTTAGACTTCTTTGTTGCCATCTGTGAAAATCTACCCTCGGATCTCTTCCGAAAATCTTTAGATTCGACTTCAACTTTCCGTTTTTCTTTCCCCAATTCTTCAGCTTTACAAGCTCTTTCCACTAGCACAACGAACTCATTAATCTCAAGAATGCCAACCAGGAGCTTTATGTCTTCATTCAGACCATCCTCGAATCTCCGGCACATAGCAGCCTCAGAGGATACACATTCGCGAGCGTAGCGGCTAAGTCGCACAAACTTGCGCTCATATTCAGACACAGTCATACGACCCTATTTGAGCTCGAGAAATTCTTTACGCTTGGAGTCTATAAAGCGCTGACTTATGTACTTTTTACGAAATTCCATCTGAAAGAAGTCCTAGGTTACTCTCTCCTTCAGAACAACTGACACGAGAGTATTCCACTAGTAGTAGGCAGAATCCCGTAATAATGATATGGCACACTTCAAACACTCATCGGGTGTGCAAGACAGCTCATCAAAGACACGGACAGTATTATCGAGCCAAAATTCAGCTTGCTCCACATCATCATCGTCCTCAGCTCTAAATTCTTGAGCTCCATGTTTTCGTATACTATCAACAGGAGGTTTAGTTACTCTTTCAGGATTGGCAACAGGAGGTACAATTAGTATTACAGGGGGAACATTTGAATTCAGGGGTGGTTGAACAGTCGGAGTGGTTCGTAAATAATGACTGAACCAATCGTTCATCATATTATGGAAGGCCTGCTTTACCCTCTCATCTGGGCCACTCGCAGCAGGTCGAGATTCTTCCGACGCGGTCCCTTGCGCAGGAGCAGGCGCAACACTCTCGACATCATCAGCTAATGCTTGCTCGGGATCCGGATCCATTACTATATGAAAGAAACAAATACATTTCACTGTCAGAAGTCATCACACTATCACATTGTAAATTATGGGATGTATAGCTAGACTCTCACGTTTAGTCCGAGAACAGACTAAACTGTAGCTCTGATACAAGTCAAATGTAACACCCCTAACTCGTATCCGTCGCCGGATTAAGGTTACGGGGCATTGTCTATCATTTAAACCGTCATATATGAATGTACCATAGATAAAGTTACAATATCATAGTAAGTTTAAACTTAAAGAATTTATCACAAATCAATATTACCATCTTCACATGAAAGAAATTTTAATCAAATAGCAAAGGTACTTAAGTTATAATAACCTATTTATTCCTTACAACATTTATAAAGTACCATATGGCATATCTCTAATATTAATCAAACACTTGACTAATTAAACATCACGCATATAATACCAATCATCACGCCATAGCACCAACCACAAACATATATACATCATGTAATTTACTTCCATATTAATAAATACCATAACCAACTCCACAAGTATCCATAATATTAAGATTTTGCCATGACCGAATATGTATGCTAATTCATTTCATTTCATAACACCATCAAAGTGATATGTTCCAAAAACACTTCATATTTAATGACATCAAACCAACTCATTCATTTTCTTTTAAAACCTGCTTAAGCCGAACCTATAATGCAACCATACATATATGATTTAAACCAAAACAAAATCAAGTCAACCCAAGTCATAGAAATTTTGCCATTTTCGCATGGCATTTGAATATATAAATACATTCACCAAAATATCGTTTAAGTCCACTCAAAAGTAATTTAGCCTATACATGCCATAGTATTAAGTTCATTTACAAAAAGGGGTACCAAAAGTTGATAGTGTGCTAGGCTTCGACAAGGATCCCCGAGCTTGAACTTCGACTTTAAAGATCTATTAAACAATGCAACAACTACACCATGCAAGCTCAATAGCTTAGTAAGTTATAAACAATAAAGTAAAACATACAACCAAACAATTCACCAATTTCTTAAAATATTATAATCAATATAACTATTGATTAAGTTATATTATCAAAACACATAGAAGGTTATCATTCATCAATAATTTACCTATTCACTCTCAATCATACAACCCAAATATTCATAGGCTCCATAACCACATCGAAATGTTTTACCTAATCTTTATTACACCGAGATAATGAACTATTATTTAATAGATACTTACTTGACACTTTCATTTACCTTTATTCGATATTTTGAACCTTCAAGAGATGAAAAACGATAACTCGCACACACAGTGCTTAGTAACTAATCCGCGCACACAGCGCCATTCAACCGATATCGCACACACAGTGCTCGGTGAATAATTTTCGCACATACAGTGCCATTCCACTGATCTCGCACACACAGTGCCATTCTACCGATCTCGCCCACACAGTGCTCGGTGAATAATTTCCGCACACACAGTGCCTTTAGCCAATCTTTTCCTCAATCCACATAAAACATATATATATATTCACTGTACATGTTATCTATGTCTCATTAAAACGTCTATTAGTTGTAACTCATGCTCCCATCTTAACCCACCATATTCGGCAACCATCAATACATATACCATTATAATCAAAGTTAACTCTTATTCATTATGGATTTCTATCACATTCGGCTAACATATAATATACAAGCCAAATCACCAATTTCAATACAACCATGACCCCTCTCTATTTATTTCTATATATATACAATTCCCGACTATAATTATACACATATGCTCATACTTATATCAATCCCAAAATCAATTAAGCTTACATATTCATATATATATACATATATCATTAGCTCCTTTGGCCAACAAAGTTTTTATACACATTTTCTCTCATTCAGCTTATAATTAAATACATATGTAAAAGAAAATTTATATTTTTCCAATTGCTTATAACTTACCTCGGAAGTTGATAAATTTTGGATTTCCGCGGCTATTCGTCCACCTTTGTTTTTCCACGATCTAAGACTTTCTCCTTTTGTCTTTGATCTAAATGATTCAAATTGAAATAGTTCAACCACATATTTATTCAATTAAAAGTAAAATCACCTACGTACACTATTTGCCAATTTACCCCCCAAGCATTTACAATATTTATAATGAGATCCTTAGGATTTAAAACTCAAATTATCAAAAAAAAAATGTAATTTCCCCTTTTTCAATTGCCGAATGCTCAACATCTCCCTACAAGTCTTTTTAAATCATTTATGTTATAATTTAACACAATTAACTACAATAAAGTTGAATTCACTTTAACACAATTAACTACAATAAAGTTGAATTCACAAAATAAATTTCTTCTTCTCTTATGGTCGAATATGCTATCTCAATGTGCACCTTCATATTTTTATTATTTTCAATACATACCAAGCATTAAGCAAAAAAAAAAAAAATAGTATATAAACTCATCCCATAACTTAGCCAAATACAAAGAGTTCTCCTATGCTCCAATCCGAGATAATTTCATAACATCCCTATACTTTAATACACTACTCTCCATTTCATCTAAGAATTTTTCAATCAAACACAACATTTCAAGGGAACTCATCCATGGCCGATTCTTAACTTGCTTAACTCCCAAAATTCTAACATGATTTTAATAGCATGCAAGCAACTAACTTAAATAAGTAAGGATTTTATCAAATCAAAGCTCAAGCACCTACCTTGCTGCCACACACAAAACCGAATGATGGAGGTTTAAGCTTCCTTCATCTCTTAGGAAGAGAATCGGGGAAGAAGAAGATAGAAAATAAAAGATGATAGAAAGAAAAAAAAATGTTTTTCTTTGTTTAATAATATCTAAGCCTATTTTTTTTATCAGTCCACTAACCAAATAAATTATAAAATAAACAAACATCAATACTTATCATCATACTTGCCGTCCACTCACAATGATTTAGGGAAATTTGACATGCAAGTCCCTTGATACAAGAAGCAATTTAATTTAATCACTCATTTATAAAGATTAGTTATTTCACTAATTATGCACTTTAATCCTCTCAACTAAATTAATCACCCAAACACAACAATTAATACATAGTAACTAAACACATGCTCAAACATGCAACATAGATATCAGCTAAAGTATTAAAATATTTTCTTCTAGCTCGGATTCGTGATTCCAAAACCACGTTCCGATTAGGGTCTAAATCAGACTGTTACAGTTCTATCATTGACGTAATATCCTGACTTCTTGTTCAATGATATCTTTGACAAAAAACCCAAAGAAATAGCCATAATTTAGACTACTTTTCTCAAAAATTTCCAACCCTTAGGTTTGGTGAGTTCTAAATAATAGTCCTGTTTCAGGTCCCCGTACTATTTAGAAGCTTTCAGAGTAATATGCATAACTCCTTTTATGAAAGTATTATTAGTCCAATAATCGTTATTTCAAGGCAAAATGCCTGAAAAAGATCATAATGCTGGACAAAATTGAATTATATCAGGAACAAAATTTGAAAAGAATATATTAATAAAAAAAAGCAAATATTGCTGAAATACAAAATGAGTAAAAGGAAAATAGGTGCCCCAAATATAGCAGCATGAGCTTCTCTGCACAAGCTTCTTGAGGACCCTTTTTGAGCTCAATATGTGTTTAGTGGATCTAGAGTACTCTGTTGATGCCCCAAGATATAACATCTCTCATTCTTGTTAATTCGGAGAAAGTGAGACTACCGCATGCCCTATTTTTTATCAAAATTTGAATTGCCCTTTACGGGTTTTCAATTCAAAACCCCTTTGGTCTCAAGGCGCCCTTTGCGAGTTTTCGCCTTGGCTTCTCCTTTTTCTTTTTTCTTCTTCTTTTTCTTTTTTTTTCAAGTGAAGTATTTCTTGATTTAACTCGAATTCGCTGCATTAGGCAGGCTCTTGCCATCCATCTCAGTTAATATCAACGCTCCTCCAAAAAAGGCCTTCTTTACCATATAAGGTCCTTCCTAATTTGGCATCAATTTTCCTATAAAATCTTTTTGTATGGGAAGGATCTTCTTCAATACCAAGTCCCCATCATGGAACTCTCTAGGGTGAGCTTTTTTGTTGTAAGCTCGCATCATTGGCTTTTGGTACATTTGACCATGACGGATAGCTTTCAACCTTTTCTCTTCAATCAAGTTTAACTGATCATATCGGGCTTGGATTTATTCTACTTCATCCAACTTCAACTCTGACAAGACTCGAAGGGAAGGAATCTCAACTTCGATAGGTAAAACTGTCTCTATTCCATAGACTAATGAGAAAAGAGTTGCCCCGATAAAGGTCTTGACCGATGTTTAATAAGTATAGAGAGCAAATGGTAACTTCTCATGCCGACCTCTATAAGTCTTAGTAATTTTTCACACAATCTTCTTGATATTCTTATTAGCCGCCTCAACTACACCATTCATTTTTTGGCAATATTGTGAATAGTTGTGGTGTTTAATTTTAAACTGATTACAGATCTCTGCTATCGTACTGTTGTTCAAATTCAACGCATTGTCCGATATGATTCTTTCTGGCATTCTATACCGGCATATGATCTCCTTCTCTAAGAGCTTGCTGATTACTGACTTGGTGACATTGGCGTACGATGCGACTTCTACCCACTTTGTAAAGTAATCGATGACCACGAAGATGAATCGATGCCCGTTAAAGCTTTTGGCAAGATTAGCCCAATAACATCCATGCCCCACATAGAGAAAGGCTATGGGGAAGTCATAACATGAAGATGTGAAGGAGGTACATGAATTTTGTCTGCATAAATTTGGCACTTATGGCATTTCTTGGCATAATTGATACAATCCCATTCCATGGTGGACCAATAATAGCTGAATCTCATGATTTTCCTGTCATTGTAAAACCATTAGCATGTGTTCCACAGACACCTTCATGGACTTCTTCCAAAATTTTCTTAGCTTCGACAGCGTCTACACATCTTAGTAGCACCAAATCTTTTCTTCTTCTGTATAGGATCTCCAGTCTAAGACATGGTCATTGGCCAGCCTTCTCAATGTTCTTTTGTCACTCTTGGTTACTTGGTCAGGGTATTTACGATTCTTCACGTATCGCAGTATATCGTGATACCAAGGGTGATCATCTTTTTCTTCTTCTTCGTCGATGTTGTTGCAATGAGCCGGAGCCTCATAAATACTTATTTGGATATGTTTCACATCTTCCTATTTGCTTATTTTAACCATGGAAGCCAAAACAGCTAGGGCATCAGCCATCTGATTTTCGTCTCGCGGGAGGTAATAGAAAGTGATATTGTCGAACTCCTCGATTAACTCCAGGACCAGTCTTTTATAGTCAATCAACTTGGGATATTTGGTCTCTCATTCCCCTTTTAGTTGATAGATCACTAGTGAAGAATCTCCATATACCTCTAACACTTTGATCTTGCATTCTATGGCTACACGAATCCCCATGATACATGCTTCATATTCGGCCATATTATTTGTGTAATCAAAATCCAATTCGCAAGTAAATGGTTAATGACCTCCAGTTGGGGATACCAAGACTGCCCCAATTTCGTTACCAAAAGCTTTTGAAGCTCCGTCGAAGTTTAGCTTCCAAGGATGACTTTCTTGAAAGTATTCTTTAGTGGTTACAATATACATCAGATTTACATTCGAGAAATCCAAGTTCAAAGGCTCATAATCCTCTAGAGCTCTGCTGGCCAGAAAATCTGCTATTACGCTTCCTTTGACGACCTTCTGGTTCACATAGACTATGTCAAATTTGGAAAGCAGGATTTGCCATCGGGCCATTCTTCTATTTAAAGCAGTCGACTCCGTCATGTACTTTAGAGTGTCTAGCTTTGAGATGAGCCAAGTTGTGTGGTACAACATGTACTATCTCAATCTTTGGGTTGTCCAAATCAGGGCACAACATAACTTCTCAATTGGCGAATATCTTATCTCACATTCAGTGAATTTCATACTGAGATAGTATATCACTCTTTCTTTTCTTCCCGATTCATCATGTTGACCAAGCACTCATCCAATGAAATTCTTGAATACTGCCAAGTATAGTATCAGTGGCCTGTTTGGGTTAGGTGGCGTCAGTACTAGGGCATTGGACAAGCAATGTTTTTCCTTATCGAAAGTCTTCTGGCATTCTTCATCTCAAATGCTTGAGTCGTGTTTCTTAAGGAGACGGAATATAGGGTCACATTTCTCAATTAGTTGTGAAATGAACCGGACAATGTAATTTAGTCTTCCTAGGAAACCTCGAACTTCTTTTTGAGTACGCGGCGGAGGAAATTCTTGTATAGCCTTGACTTTGTTTGGGTCAATCTCAATCCCCTTTTCACTAACTACGAAACCTAGCAGTTTCCCCGACTTGGCCCCAAAGGTACACTTTGTGGGATTAAGTTTTAGTTGAAATTTTCTCAATCTCAAAAATAACTTCCTCAAGACTTGTACATGTTCTTTTTCTGTGCGGGATTTGACAATCATGTCATCGACGTAAACCTCGATTTCCTTGTGCATCATGTCATGAAACAAGGTTACCATGGCTCTTTGATACGTTGCTCCTGTATTTTTCAGTCTAAATGGCATCACTTTATAGCAAAATGTTCCCTACATGGTTACGAATGTGGTCTTATCCATGTCTTCAAAATGCATCTTTATCTGATTGTACCCCGAGAAGCCATCCGTGAAAGAGAACAATGAGTAACATGCCGTGTTGTCCACTAATGTGTCGATGTGAAGCAATGGGAAATTCTCTTTTGGGTTGGCCTTGTTTAGGTCTCTATAGTCTACGCACATTCGTACTTTTCCATCTTTTTTAGGGACGGGAATAATATTGGCTACACATTCTGAGTATTTAACAACTTGTAGGAAACCAACGTCAAATTGCTTATTGACCTCTTCTTTTATTTTTAGCAGAACATCTAGCCTCATCCTTAGAAGTTTATGTTGGACTGGCTTACATTCCTCTTTTATGGGTAGCCGGTGTACCACAATACCAGTGCTTAACCTGGGTATATCTTGGTACGACCATGCAAAAACATCTTTGAATTCTTGAAGCAACTCAATGAGGTCTCGCTTTGTTTCTTTGGCTTTGCAGGCTCCAATCTTTACCTCATTCTTTTCTTGTTCGTCTCCCAAGTTCACAATTTCTACCGACTCTTTGTGAGGTAGGATCTATTTCTCATCTTGTTCTACCATCCTTAACAAATCCAGAGACACATTACAATATCTGTCATCTTCAAAGTCCTGAGATCCCTCTAGACACATATCTCACTCAAAAGGAGATTCTGGGTCAGTATCAGCGTTGTTAATGTCGTTGATATCTGGAGACCTATTGTAGGCACGAAGGAATATTCTAAAGAATAAATGAATCTAAGAATAATTATTTGTATGGTATGAATATGAATGAAATGAAGGAATAAAAGAATATTTGCTCAGAGTGAGACCCAAAAATGTATTTTTATTGAAACAAAGATGTTGGACATAAGCCTATTTCACCAAAGGATTCTTATTGCTCCTAGGCTTAAAGCAATAAGCGTGTTTTGAACATTATTCTAGATTAGCTCTAACAATTATAGGAATCTCTTCCACAGTCCAATTGTTCAGAACACTTCCAGGCTCATAAGGGCAAATGCCTGATAAATTTTCTCTTCCAAATCCTTTTTAGGATATAGCATTGATGCTCCAATTTTCAAACATTCATTTCAGCCCTTCAGTATATTCAAAGAATTCTAGTTCCTTATTATCCATCAGGCCTTGCACCAAGGTTTTGAATTCACCGCACTTTTGAATCTCGTGGCCCTCTTCATCGTGGAACTCACAGTAGTTATTTGCTTCTTCGGGTTTCTCTCCTAAATCCTGAGTGATTAATCCTTCGTTTACCATTTTTTTCCAAATCCCTCTCAGTGGGGTTTTCACTTCTGCAATATTCATCTTGATTCTCTTCCCCACATTCTCGATTATCGCGTTTACCCCTTTTGTCAGAATGGTTGGGTAACAGATTTTCTGCACCAAATGGATCATCGAATTTCACAATACCCATTTTGATGAGTCTTTTGATTAACTTTTTGAAAGCAGTGTAGTTTTCGATCGAGTGTCCTGTGATTCTCGCGTGGTACTCCCATTGGGCGGTCGCGTCGTACCATTTGGGGAACGGAGGCTGCATAGGTTTTAGGTAGAAAGGGGGATACTATATGTGCATCAAACAAACTTTGGTACAACTCCCCATACGTGATTGGGATGGGCGTGAACCGTAGTTTTTCTGAGTTTGATCATGGATTGGAATCTGGCCTTGGGGGGACCTAATGGCTAGTAGTTGTCGTTCTTGGCCGGCTTACGGTAATCGGCTTTGAATAGCCCATGTTATACATACTCGTATTATTCACTTTATTCACCCTCTTCCTCTGGGCCTTTAAAGTTTGATTTGGGAGCTCCTCTCTCGCCTTTTCTGTTTGTAACAATCTTCAAATTGTTTTGGGAGCTCCACTCTCGCCTTCTTTGTTTCTGCTAGATCATCTAGATTAAGAACAACAGGATTGGTTGGATCATCCACTATACTAGAACCTGAACCTGTCGGGAAGTTCACCGGTGTAGAGGTACTGGTCTGGTATTAGGGTCTGGTGTTAACGGATACCCTTTGTGGATACACTTCTGGTTGTGCTTGGATGTTTGTTGGGGTAAAGCCTGAATGATAAGCGGGGTCCTCGTTATCGTCCCCGGAATTAACCATAGGGCTTTTTCCTTTTTCTAACCCTCCAACTAGCATCTGGGTTAACTGGCTCATCATGTTTCTTTAAAATTCTAGTATCTGATTCCTTATATCTTGTTGAATTTTGGCCAATTGCACTTGCATCTGTATTTACATTTGCTCTAATCTCTCCAACCTTTGGTCCATTACTTTAGTTTTTCCTCGTGTATTGTAACGATATTCCAGGGCAAGGGTCTTTCGTGAGTTTTATTGCATATAATGCAATGCAATGTTAATGCATGAAATGAATGCAAAAAAAGAGGCATTGAATCTAATTCAATTCTATTAGAACAACTTTTCTGGAAAATAAATTTCTTTACATAAAACGGATACATATACGGCCTTGCCCTCATACTCCAAGGGAAGACATCGATCCTTTTCTTCATATCCGGATATGAAGATCAAATCTCTTGAACTTTCCAATGGATGTGTAACACCCCAAACCCGGCCCAGAAGTTAGGCCCAAATTTGGCGTGTCACATTGAAGTGTTTTTCGAAAACCATGTTTTCATTGAAAACCCTTCTTATTTAAAAGCTTGAGAAAAAATCCCAGTTACGTTAGTTTATTCTTAACACGTAGTACATAGAAAAATTATTAAGATTATTCCCAAGGTTCCTTTTGTGATGCGGAAGCTAAGTTTAAAAGTAACCGATTTACGAAAACGTGATGTTTAAAGATTAAGTGTAACAACCCGATTTTGGCCCTAATTGGAACGGTGGTTTTGGGACCACGAATCTGAGTCAAAAAAATATTTTAATATTATTTTTCGTGTTAATTATATATGATTGAGCATGTGTTAAAATTTCGTGAGTTAATTTGCCCGTTTGTGTGTTTAATTTAAGAAAAAGGACTAAATCGCTTAAGTGGTAAAAGTAGCCTTTTGCTTCATTGAGTGGTTAAATTGATGTGTCTTTATATAGGGAAGGACTTATGTTGTAAATTATCCATTTTAATAGGATAGTGGACGGCAACATGTATTTATATAATGCATTTATATGTTTATTATATGTTAAGTAATAATATATTAATTATTATATTATAAACTTATAATAAATAAAAACATAAAATATTCTTTGCATGTTCATCTTCTTTAACTTGCTTTGACTGAAACTAAAAAGGAAAAAAGAAAGAAAAACACTTCAAGGGTTCGGCATTATTCAAGCTTGATTAAGGTATGAGCTTAGCTCGGTTTTTGATAATTTTTACGTTTTTTTAGTTCTTTGCTTTGTGTTTTAGCTAGCCCATGTCTAAATTTTTGAATCGATTGTGTATTTCATGAGTTGCCATTGATGAAAGATTGTTATTTTTGTTGTTTAAGGATAAAATATTAATTATATGGGATAGATTAACAAGTGATTAACAAGTGTTCTTGAATTTTTGATGAAATTGAGTGATTTGGATTAAATTGTAAAAATAATTTTTTGAGGGACTAAAATGCAAAATAAATGGAATGTATGGACTATTATGGGTGTGAGTAACATTCGGCCCTAAAGAAGTGTGTTCAAATTTTGAGTATTTTGTGTTTTATGCAATAGGGACTAAATTGTAAAAATTATAAATGTCAGGGGTAAAATAGTAATTTGCCCATTTATGTGTTTTTGGACTAAATTGAATGAAAATATGTTGAATGAGCTTAATTTGTAATTTATTTAGACTAAGAACAAAAAGGATTAGGAGTGGATCGGGGAAAGGCGAAGTTAATCGAATAGCCGGGAAAAAATAAAGTCCGTCGGTACTCGAGGTAAGTTTTTAAGCAATTGAGTTGAATTTAACTTTTAACTATAATGAATTACATGTAGTTAATAGAAGTAGAGATTTTAAATGTGAGGTAGCCGAATGTGATGTTGGTTAAAAGTTGAATCTATTTGAGTATGATGTATACATACATGATATTGCTATGGGAGACATTAATTTGAGAGATGAATATAGCCGAAGGTAATGTTTAATTAAATGTTAATGTTTTAGCCGAATGTGATGTTGAAATGGGAATGAAATAAGAAAAATTTGTATATATGTGTATATGTGTGATTGTGGATTAAATCTTATATGTATAAGTGATTATTAAAAAGAATAATAGGCTCAAGTAATGCACTAAGTGTGCGAATTTAAAATCGAGCACTAAGTGTGCGAAATGTTAAGGTAACGGCACTAAGTGTGCGATACGTTATAGAAATTTGGCACTAAGTGTGCGAGATGTCAAAGTAACGGCACTGAGTGTGCGATACATTACAGAATTTAGTAACGAGTGTGCAGGTTAGATACTCCTTCAAAGACACATATTATTAATAATGTTAAGTAAAGTAAAATGATCGGGTATGCGACTATAGATTATATAAGGGTGGTAAAGTATGCGATGGTGGATGAAATAGAATTTTGTATTATGCATATCGACTTGTGATTTATGAGAGCTTGAGATGTAAGTAGAAATTCGGTAAGTGACAGATGTATATGCTGTTGTTTTTATCATGAGAAGGGATATATATATATGCATATAACATTTGTTATGAAATCTATTTTTGAATATGTGACTATTCGACCTTGAGGTTATAAATGAAATAATTTACTAAATTATGATATAATGCTTTATTGCTATGTAATTGCTTATAACTTACTAAGCTATTAAAGCTTACTTTGTTTTTGGTTGTTCTCGTGTTTTAGGTCTCTTTTGGGTGATCATTTCGTGCTCGGGGATCATCGTTGAAACTCATCACACTATCTTCAATATTGTGGTACTTCTTTTGTGAATGAACTTAAAGTCTATGGCATGTATAGGCTAAGATACTTTTTGAATTGACTCAAATGGTGTATATGTGAATGTATATAAATGCCATGCGAAAATGGCTATATTTATATGCTTGGGTTGACTTGGTTATGCTTGATTACGATGTTAAGGTTTGTATATTTTTGGCCTTGCTATAAGCTTATTTTGGAAGTTCATTTCATAGTATGTATATATGTGAGTAACGTTTTTAGTTTGATTAGCTATTTATTTAGTTAAAAGTGGAAGAATGTTGACCACGGTACTTTGCGAAATTGAATAAGTAGTATCATGATATGTATGACTGATAAGTTGGAATACATATCTAGAATTTTTATAAAGATATGCATAATAGCCCTTTTATTTAAGTTAAATCATGTTCAATTAGAAGTTGAAATTGACTATGAAAATTCGGTTTTAGTATGTGTATTGAATTGACAAATATGTTATGTGATATAATAGGTATAATGGGATATGAGTAAATATGTAAATGCCATGAGAAGATGAGTATATTATTGATGAAATGTTCCTTAGATTTAGATTAATGTATAGGTAATACTTTAGGCATATTCGGCATTATGATATACTATTTTTAAAATGATAGATTGAGCTCATGCATTTTGGTTAAGAAATGTATCGATTTAGTTAGATAAATAGGTTGTTCCACCATATGTATGTGAGATAGTTACTATGATAATGTTTCAAAATGTTGATACATGTTTGGTGGATTTGTAAAAAGCAAATGTGCATATTCGGTTTTTGCAACTAAAATGACCAAATGAATAGTGACTTTTACTAGGTAATATAAATGTTTATATATGCATGTATTTGATTGATTATGGTTAAGCTAAGAGCATAATTGTTTAATCATTCCTCGAAAGTATATTATTATTAACTAAGTGTTCGGTTATGATTATTTTTATAATAATTATTTTGCTATGGTCTTTGCTAAGTCTAGTAATGTCCTGTAACCTTAATCTGGCGACGGATATGGGTTAAGGGTGTTACATTAAGTCTCGAAACCATTTCGAAAATGTCACGGAGACATAGTGTTGTTGAAAATAGTTATCATTTTGGAAAACTGTGACTTACCTCTAACCGATATAAAGCAAAGTAAAGAAAGACCCAAAGTTAAAATCCAGAAACTTAAAGAGGCCTTATTACAACCCAAATCAAAATACTTAAATGTAAATAATCAAAACGAAAAACATAAGTAGTATGTGGCCTTTTTCGAATCCCTCGCAGCACCGATACTCCTAATGCTGGGGATTACCTATACAGTTACAAAACGAGGTGAGTTTACGAAAACTCAGTGTGCTATCCCCTCCTAATTAAAACAGTTAGTAAAATAGACAGAATTCAGAGTTAGTCTTGGCCGGAGCCCAACTACTGTAACAGAACAATATGTGTGGGCCTAAGCCCAGCACAATTTCACTTAGCCTCAGCCCCTATCAGAATTAGTTTCATATGCATAATATGTGATGCATGCTAACCCATCCCATCCAACCCTGCACTTGCCTCCGACCAACCCTGCACTACATGCGGAGAATAAATCACCCACGCCATCCCTACACTCCCAATGTTATCACCGGTTGCGGCACTAACCAAAATCGCAGCAAATCTGCCAATATATATATGCGACTCTAAGTCTTCAATAGCGGTATTATAATTGGCACAAAGCCATCAGTAATTGTATTATATTTAGTATATAGCCATCAGCGACGGTAATATAATCGGCACACAGCCTAGGGTAAATATGACTGACACAGAGTCATCGATATATATGTTAGGCACATAGCCATGAGTAAATACGATTGGCACAAAGCCATAATAAAGATGGTACAGAGCTATATTTGGGTTGGCACAAAGCCATAATCATATTACGCCACTTTAAGCCGTCCGTCGGTCCACAGTCGTCATGGAACCCCTACGACCCTATCAGAACTTCCTCCGTATCAATGTCCCAACCCCATGCAATATGTTGTGTATATCATGCTCAATCATTACACGTGTATGCAAAATGGTCACGCTTGGTAACAGTCATTTACACACATATTAAAAGCAAATCAGTCACACGACCACAGTCAAATCAGTTAAAACACAGTCATACATTCACAGTTAGATCAGTCTTAATCAGTCAGTTACCCGCAAGGGAAAAATGGTCATTTTACCCTATAAGGGTATTTCGGTAATCCTACCATTTAGTGGTATTTCAATAATTATACTCTACAGGGGTATTTCGATAATTTCACAAATCGGGGGTATTTCGGTAACTTCACAAATCGGGGTATTTCAGTAATTTTCACAAATTGATGGTATTTCAGTAATTTCGTAAAGCGAGGATATTTTGATAATTTTACAAATTAGGGGTATTTTAGTAATTTTACATTCTTATGGTATTTCGGTAATTTTTACAAATCGGGGGTATTTCAGTAATTTCACAAATTAGGAAAATTTCGGTAATTTCACAAATCAATGGTATTTCAGTAATTTTACAATCTGAGGGTATTTTGGAAATTTTACAAGTTAAGGGTATTTTGGTAATTTTTCAAATCGAGAGTATTTCAGTAATTTAGCAAATCGGGGGTATTTCGGTAATTTTCCAAACTGAGGGTATTTTGGTAATTTTGCAAATTAAGGGTACTTTGGTAATTTTGCAAACCGATGGTATTTCGGTAATTTTACAAACCAAGATATTCTAAATAGAGATAACGATGCGAATGGGCCCACACGCTCGTGTGGCCCATTTAGCCCAAATCTAGCCACATATATGAGATTCACCTAGTCCAGTCCAATGTTTACTACACAATCATACAACTTATCCGATTAGGCCCACGAGCCCATCGGCCCCACATGGCCCCTTTCGGCCCATCGTGGCCCAAACAGCCTAAACCCACAAGAACACTCATGATGGCCTCAACTATCACATCGAAGCTCCCACACGAAGACTCGCACGCTCATGTGACTACCATTGCCGTGTGACCGGCATTTTGGCATTTACCGCTCTACAGCTAGAGTAGTGCGAAATACACACCTGATAGGAATCTGGAGTTAATCTGCGCTCCGAACACTCCTATGCCCAAACGCCAACCAAGGTATGCTTACTCTCCTCATAGATCGCTCTATTTAAAGCCAGCTTCTCGCCTACCCTCATGCTAGCTTCCCGATGTGGGATCCCTCCATCAATCCTCCAAAACCGTCCCAAATTAGCAAAATAGTCACATTTCGCATGCAAGGGGTTTCGAACTCAGGCTCCCCTGTAACTTAATCCACGCCTCTAGCCACCTTACCAACTTGCTCCTTGTGTCTCCTTTTTAATCACAAATATTTATAAAGCTTAATACCAGGAGTCAGGGTTCCCTAATGCTAAAAAAAAAAAAATTTCCATATGACACACCTTGAACCCAGGACTTCATAAAAGCCCCATAACCTTCCAAAATCACTCACCTAACAAATCCAACATGCATTTGTGTCGTTCTCTTATTCTCAAAAGTTTCAAACGCTCTCATGCCCAAGGCCCAATAGGCCCAATTCTACTATGCCCAAATTTAGGGTGTTACAGGTTGCCTCTACTAGCTTCTTTTTGCTTGATCCGGGCTGCAATCCATTGCTCATTCATCCTCGCGAGGCTCGTTAGCTTCTTTAAAAAGCCGGGACGTGGATGGCTCTTGAGTAATCTTTGTCAACTTGAATTTTTGGGCAACGAAGCAAAGTAGCGTACTCTTCCGTCAGACTATCACTCTTTTCTTGTGTTTTCTCGGACCATATTCGGACGGCCGTATTGTCTTCCACTTTATCAAGAAATCCATTTTCTATGATAAGTTATCTATTTAGGAACCGAATGTGAATCAACACCTTTTTTATGATGAAAATGCCATGAAATTACAATCAAAGTAAAACAAAGCAAGTCAGTACTTCATACACAGTTTAAAGTAAGCAAGGAATAATAAAGTACCTACTCGAGTAACTACTAGGGTTTTGCGCGGCTCTACCTAAGGTGGGCTCTTAAGGCTCGCTATATGGTGTTTGGTTCTAGAGTAAAGGTACCTGAATTGGCAGATTCCTCGATCCTTACCTATTATAGGCTTATATGGACCGAGTTTAGTTCAGGGGGATACATTTCCCTATGGCTATATGGAGATGAAAATCTCACGAAGACATAGGTACGGATGTATCCCGAAAGTGATCCACTATCCTATACAGAGGTGAAAACCTCACGAAGGAATAGTTTCTTACTCCCACTTAAAGGGTAAAATCAACCGATTATGCAATGCAATGTGCAGAAAGATATAAAAAAAAATCGAACCAGTAAAGTAATTATAAACCAAAATGATGAAGATCGTAAGAAAACAGATGGAATACAACGAAAGGATCGTAAATTTAAGTCAAGTTTTCCATTTTCAACAAAAAGACAAAAAGTAATCAACTCGTGGCTTGACTCTCTTATTTTGCGCCCCCAATGGAGTCGCCAAGCTGTCGAAACCATTTTTTTGAAGATGGGGTCGACTTTGATTTTGAAAAATGAAAATGAAGAACGGGAGTCGCCACCAATCCTTTTTGATGAGGTGTGATCGAGTCACCTCGTAATTCAATCATAAAAAATTAGATTTACTAAAACGATGATTTTTGGTCTATGAAGTCCAGAAAACGGGTTCTGAAGTCGGTTACACACGAGGAAGGATTAGCACCCTCGATACTCCCAAAATTGGTACCTAGTTGATTAATTAATTTCTTTAGTGTCGAAAATTGAAAATTTGAAGAAATTTTAAAATACGACCCTTTTTTATAAAATTGAAAATTTTTTGAGAACAGGGCATATTTCAGGTTAATCGAGAAAAAGAATTACGTCCCGTAAGTTAGGACACAATGTCTTAAATTCTCGATACGAGAATAAATGCCGAAAATTTTATTTTGGGAGATGTTTGATTATCTCGGTTTTAGAAAGAAATCATATTCCGTAAGTTAGAACACTATCTTTTCGTAATTTCCGATATTATTTTAAAATTTTTAAAACGTTCGTTTGTTCGAATATATCGAGAAAGTCGAAACCCCGTAAGTTAGGGAACGACCTTTTGAGTTTTAAAAACACAGAGTATTGCTTATTTTAAAATAAAATTTAATGTATCGGGTAAAATGCCACACGATTTTGTAGCAAAATTTAGAATGGATTACGGTATAGCAAAATCTAGAATGGATTACGGTACTAACATGCATAACAGAATAATAGTAACTGCGTTAATGTAAATGACAATAAGAAGGATAAAAAATAAAATAAAATGAACAAGCTAATCATAAAAGAAAAATAATAAGTAAAAGACTAAAATTTGAAACTAAAAAAAAAACTAATATTAAACTAATAAATAAATATGGTGTAAAACAACTTAAGAATAATAATATTAATAATAATGGTGATATTAATAATAATAATATAATAAAAATCTAAAGTTTTAAAATTATAAAAGGATATAAATAAATAAATAATAAAATGATAAAATAAAATAAATATTATGTAAGTATTAGATAAATAGATACGAAAAGGAAATACAATAATAATAGTAATAACAATATAAAGTTAAGGATACAATAATATAATAATAAGTAAATAAGTATAAAAAGAAAATATAATTATAGTAATAATAACATTAAATTAATTAATTTAATAATAGAATGATGATGATAAATTAATAAATAAAAAGAAAATATAATGATAGTAGTAATAATAATAATTAATTTTGTAATAAAATAGCAAAAATAGCCAAAAAGAGGGCTAAATTGAAAATGAAATAAAAAATTTGGGCAAATCAGAAATAAAATCAAAAGAAAAAGACCAGATTGAATACGCGAATAACAAGGAGGGACAAAATGGGAAATAATCCCCCTCCAAAACGCGCAGCTTCAAGGTGGACTTAATTGAAAGCCGAAATAAATTATAGGGCCAAAATTAAAGACTAAAGAAACTTAGTTGCAAGAGAATAAAAAGGCGGAAAGACTAAACTGGCAATAAGACCAGTTTTAAAAAACACGCGGATCCTCCCCTTGGAGCGGGTCGGGTTTAGGTCGGCCAAGGCAAAACGACGTCCTATATAAGTTTAAAAAAATCCAAAAAAATCATTTTTTAAGCTGCTTAAAAAAAAATCAAAACCCTTTTTCTTTTTCTCTACAGCCCTCCTTTTGGCCGGCAAGACTCCGATAGTCCACCTTGCACAGCACCATGCAGTGGCTCTGCGCCATCGACCGCAGGTAGTGCCACATTCTTTGGAGCCCAAATAATGCCCATTTTTTAGACAAAATGCAAGAAAAGGTAACCTTCTCCCTTTTTATACTCGTTTAATACATTTATATATGTATATATACGATTTTTTTTTAAGAAGAAAATGAAGAAACTTTGTAAATAATCAGTTCGAAAACGGGAAAATAAGGCAAATAACCAAAGACCTTGTGCGTTTCTAACTTGTTTTTTTCTCTTCGATCTACTTGCTGTTTTTTTTTCATATTCAAGAATGTCTAGAGAGATTACAATGTATATTTTGTTGGCTTTTTATAGCCATTTACAACTTGCTTTAAAATGATTATTCTACTCTTTTCTTGCAGGTAAATGGGCGGTGCCATGACAGTGGCAGTGGCAACAGGCGGTGCAAAGGCTGCTGGTCAGAAGGCCCTAGGTGCGGCGAACCTAAGTTTGAAAATTTTGATTTTTTTTGTTAGGGGTTTTAGGTCTAGTTGGGCTAGGGTTTGTTTGTAATTTGAGCTATTTGGGATTTGGATGTGGGTTTGTGGTTTAATTTTTTTGGGTTTGGCTGTTAAGTTTGGGGTCTTATTGGGCCCCGGGCTAAATTGGGCTTGTACAGTACTATTTGTTATTTTGTCATTATAATAAAATTAATTTTACTCGTGATTTTTTATTTTATTTGGAAGGATTTTTCACATTAATTTTGTGGGTTCAATTTCTCAATTTCTTCCGCTAGCTTTACTTATTCATTTGCTTAATCGGTCAATTCCCAACATTCAAAGATATCATAAGAAGAACAAAAGGAGATGTGGATAATTAGGGTTACCATTCTTTCGATTGATGGTACCCTTGGATTTTGTATCCCTGTTTGGAGGTCTTTTTAATTAATGAATTCATCGACTTAGCAAAAAAAAAAAAATCATATCCAGAACATGTATAATAAATACCTTCAAGAGATAAAATAAAATTGAGTGAAACAAGTATGAGTTCTTGGGCAACCACAAGACTCTACCAGTGTGAAAAATAGAGAAGCTAAAGGCTATCAATCAAGAGAAATTGTTTCAGGAGTGTTGGAAACTAGAAAGACCAATTTAACGGAAAAGTTACGCTATCGGTTGTAACTGTCCTAGACAATGAACAACATTGGTCTCCCATGAATGGATTATGTCATCTATTTCAGATTCTTCATCACCATGGTCTTCAATAACATTTCCACCTGATGCTTTAATCAACTCCAGCTCCATTGCTACTTGTTTCATGGTGGGTCTTTTCTTTCCATTAAGATTCAAGCATCCTTTTGCTAGAAGAGCCACAACCATAATCTCCTGTTCTGGACCATCCTTTACTACCACTGGATCGAGAATGTTAAATAAGGAATTCTCCTGCATTGAATGCAAAAAATAAGATACCAAGCTTCTCACTGGCTCTGATTGGTTTGAGGAGATGGGTTTTTGTCCTGTTAAAAGCTCAATAAGAACAGCTCCAAAGCTATAAACATCACTCTTCTCTGTAAATTGATTTGTTCGAAAATATTCGGGATCCATGTATCCAAAAGTTCCTTGCACCCGAATGGTTAGATGTGTTTGTTCAAGTGCAACTGATCTAGAAGTTCCAAAATCTGATACTTTTGCCCTATATTTATCATCCAAAAGTATGTTACTGGATTTGATGTCTCGATGATAAATAGGAACAGAAGCAGCTGAATGCAAATAGAACAAGGCATTGGCAATTTCAATCGCTCGTAAACGCATTTCCCATGTCAATGGTAATTACCATTTGGGATGAACTCATACACCAATAGAGGAACTTCAGCCTCTAAACAACACCCTAAAAGCTTAACCACATTCCTGTGATTAATTTGAGATAAAATTATCACCTGGTTAATGAACTTTGGAACCTTCTTTTCATCAAATTTCTTTCCTTCCACCATTTTGGATTTCTTAATAGCCACAATGCTTCCATCTATTAGCATTCCTTTATAAACAGTCCCTTGACCTCCTTGACCAAGGATTCGGTTCTCATTATAATGATCGGTCGCCTTTTCCATCTCTTTCGAAGCAAACAACTTAATTTTTTCAACATTACCTTCATTGCTAGACAAATGTTGTTGCAGTAACAAACCTCCATTCCATTTGAAATATTTCTGCTTCAGCATGATTTTTTGTTTTCTTTTGAGGACTTTGTACATACTCCATGTTGCGAGTGGTAGAAATAGTGTCCAAATACTAGTGCTGCAACCTATATAAATATAAGCAACATAGTTAAAAGGTAAATTCGAAAACTCAAATATATTCTAAAAAACCATGAGAATGTTTCAATAAAGTTTTTATTCATATTTGATAGCCATTCATTTTAAATGAACAATGAGAGAAAGGTATTACACCATCTATTGTTCTGATATTGAACTTTTACAAATTTAATGATAAATAATTGTTATTGTATCACGCATTCAAAAGTAAATAAATCACTGCTTGAATTGACATAATCCAATAATCATAATGATTTTACTTTAAAATCAAAAAGTGTAAAATCAACACGTACCTATAATAATGCTTGTCAAGCTAAGAGTGTTTTGATTCTATATGTCGAAACCATTTTTTTTTATTTGGAAAACTGGGTCGACTTAAAAATGAGATATGGAGTCGCCACCAACATTTTTTTTTTAGGTGTTGCAAAAAATAATTTTGGTCTACGAAATAGAAAAATAGGTTCGGAAGTTGGTTATATACAAGGAAAGATTAGCACCCTCGTACGCCCAAAACTGGTACCAAATTGATTAACTAATGTCCTTATGTTGAAAATTAGAAAAAAAAATTAAAATGCAATTCCTTTTGAAAAATGTTTGATTAATTTAAGTTGGAATTTAAGATTTTCTCGTTCCGAAGGAATAAATCACCATATCCAACATGTTAGGATATGACATCTTAAACCTCGAAACTAAGATCATCTCGCAATTTTCAAATCATGCGATTAAAAGGGTATTTAAGTATTTGGTCAAATGAAGAACAGAAACCTAGCACGTTAGGGCACAATTCCTTTTATTTCCAAACATCAAATATTGTCTTGTTTTAAAAACTTTTAAATAAGCGATTTTAAAATCGACTCAAAATGCTTTTATTGAATCACTATTCGATAATGAGAAACAAAAATATGATATCGAGCATGGAATAATAATATGAACATACAATTCAAAATATACAAAAACAATAATCTCACAATTCCTATTTTGAAAATACCAACTTTATTAATCAAGAAACAACGAAAGCTAAAAATATGGCTTATTAAAAAAAATAAATTAAAATAAAATATGGCAAGTTTTCAAATATGGATGAATAAAATTAAAATAATAATATAAAAGACGGAAAACTTGGAGTCAATATGATATAAAAGCAATTTAAGAACTATTAAATAAATGAAAATTTACAAATAAACAACACATGATAGAGTTTGAAATAGTTTATCTATATAAAGAAATTAAAAAACACAATAATGTACAAATGATTATTAAAATTGATATCATGAAAGAAGAAGTTTGAAGGAAATAACGTACAAAATATTTTTAAAACGAAACATCTATTTCAAGTTGATAATATTCATACAATAAATAATAATAATTTACTATAAACAATATAATAAAGGGATAATAATATATGAAGGGGTTTTAAATAAACAAAAATATATAATAAAATATATTTTTTTAAAGAAATAAATTATATACATAATAGATTTAAAAGAATATATATATAATAATATGAAATAAATAGTATATACATAGAATAGAATAATAACAAAAATAGAAGCTAATAGTAAATTAATGAATGAACAAATACTATATACAATAGTTTGAAAATAGTAAAATAATAATAACAGAAAATACAATGAAAAAAATGAATTATAATGAAAATATGTTAATAACAAATAATAATAGTAAAAATAATAATATTAATAATAACAATAATAATACTAATAAATATAATAATAATGATGATGGTAACAATAATAAATATAATTATAGTAATAAATAATAAAAATAATAAATAGGAATAATATTACTAATAATAATAATAATAATAATAATAATAATAATAATAATAAGAATAAGAGAAGTAATAATAATAATAAATACAATAATAATAATAATAATAATAATAATAATAATAATAATAATATTAAAAACAATAACAGTAATAAAATAATGACAATAACATTAAAATTAATTAATTTAATAACAAAAATAATAACAAAGGGTTAATTAACTTAAAACAATAATCTGAGGGCAAATCCGCAAATAAATAAAAAAGAAAAAGGACCATATTGAACGCGCGGATAACAGAGAAGGACCAAAAGAGAAATTAATCCCTTCCTTCTAAACGACGTCGTTCGAATAAAGGCCCAATTGAAATTGCAATAAAATATGGGGCTAAATTAAAAAACAAAAATAACTAGCTTGCAGAATAATAAAAATGCGGAATTAGCCCTTCCGTTAAAAACACGAGGATCCTAGGCCTGGAGCGGGTCGGATTCGAGTCGAGCTCCCCAAAACGACGTCGTTTTGGGCGTTCAGGAGCTGATCAAAACGGCGTCGTTTAATCAGGCTATAAAAGCCAAAGTTTTGCGAAAATAAAAACATTCCATCACTGCAAAAAAAAAAAAAAAAAGGGATCCCCCTTTTTCTCTCTGGATTTTCCAGATCTCAGCCCGACGAGCCTCCATCGCTGCTCCACCGCAGATCCGTCATATTCAGTGGTCAGACACCCATGTAAGTATTTTTTCTCCTTTTTTATATTATATATATATATATTATATTAGATGTGAATACGTAGTTCTTTAAAAAAGATTATGTGTATGTATATGTATTCGAAAAGATAAAAAAGAAGAAAAAATAAAAACAAAATAAACCTTTGCTGCCTGATTTCGTATATTCTGTGTTTTCTTAAAAAAAAATCCATCCCCTTACAATCATTTCCCTATCGGTTTTTATAGCAGATATTAGGGATAAAATGAAAAAAAAATACAATAAATCCCTCTATTTCTGTTATCCTCGCTAGGCATTTCTATTGTTTTTGTTTCTTTGTGCAGGTAAAACCACCATGGAGGCGCGTGTGAGGGGTGACGTGGAGCGGTTGCGGCGCGTGTGGGGTGATTGCTGCAGCGCTGGAAAGTTCTAGGGTTCTGAAACCTTAATCAGACTTTGGGTCCTCCAGGCCTATCCAGCATCGGCCCTAGGGAATTAGGGTTTTGTTTTTGGGCCTCGAGTTTAAGTTTAGCATTTATATTGGTTTTTATTCTGGACTGGTTTATTAGTGTTTTATTTTTTTAATTTGGTTAATATAGTTAATGGGCCCGGGCATAAATTAGTTCTTACACTGTATATTGCGCTCACAACGAAATTTTGTACTATTGTATTCATAATGAGGAGGGCAAGACTCTGGCGAGCAATAGTTGCTAGGCGTATTCAAACAAAGCATGCGGCAGTACTGATAATCCCCACAGTTTGCATCTGTCATTTATGAATTGAATAAAAAAATTATAATCATATTATTCAAACTTAAATAGAAATAGGTTATCTTTAAAATTTAAAATTTAAATTTAAAGATTAGAAAGAGACTTGAATAGAAGTAGGTTATCTTTAAAATTTGTTATCTTTTTTATTTTTAAAGAATTTCAATCATTGAATTTGTAGGATTTATTCGCCACTTCAAACTAATAGCTATATACATTTAGAGCTCTATGGATGTTTAAGAGTTCTTTACCAAGAAAAATATCCATAATTATCTTCAAAAAGTATATATATATATATATATATATATATATATATATATATAGAGAGAGAGAGAGAGAGAGAGAAATTCACTTATATAGGTGTAAAACTAAATACATTAGTGTAAAAAGTTAAAATTGTTTTACACTCTTTTGTATCTCTTTGTACTGTTAATATTTTGATAATCTAACCGTTGAATTTAATATTTTATTCATATAGATCACTCATGTCAAATTTGATGTAAATTAAAAATTTAACAATTAGATTGCTAAAATATTAATTGCACAGAGAGATACAAAAGGGTGTAAAACAAGTTTAGTTTTATATTGATGTAAGTGGATTACTACTCTCCATTTTTTTACACACGTATATATATATATATATAGATTTAATCAAATCATAATTTCAAACAATTATCAGATTTCAAACGTTTCAAACGTTTCGATTCAAACTCCATCCTCAGATCCTGGGGACAATCTGGTATCAAAGCCAAGGAGAAGCATGTATTTCTAAGTTTTGAAAATATTCAATTTGTTTTCAATATTTCCGAGTTCTGGTTTAACTGTCTTCATTAACGTATTATTATTTTGTTGAGTATTGATATACTGTCCAGTTAGCCATGGGTTAGGCGTGTCAAGGACAAAGTATCCCTGTAAGCAACTTTAATAATCTGAAAATTCTGCTAGTAGAACCCCCTTGTAGGAAAGAAGAAAACAAAGAATGTTTCTCTTCCTTAGAAGAACCAATTCTTCTGTAAACTTTGTTTCCAATCAATCCCAAGAGTCCGACCAAACTCAAACAACACTGTTAATGAACAAGAAGAACATTATGAAAATATTCCCCAAAGATTCGATAATTGGACTCTTCCAAGAGTTCCAACAAACCAAGTATACAAGAAAATAACTTTTGAAAATTTAAATGCTTTTTGCAGTTACGTTATAAAAACAAAAGAAAGGAGTTTACCTATTCAAAAAGAATATGAAACAATCCAATTATTAGATAAAGTCGTCATTAATAAACTCAAAGAACAAAAATACAAATATGTCCATTACTAGTCCAGGTTGGTGTCAAACCTCTTAGTGTTGAAGCCACTAAAAATACCTCAATTTTAATTGTCTTAAGAGACCAAAGACACATCATGTTTAATGACTCATTATTAGGAACCATAGAAACAAGCCTATGTACCGGCCCAATGCATTTTAATTGTTATCCAAATTTTATGGTGTCTTTGACCGACAAAAATATTTTACAATCTTTGACCCTTCAAATACATACCCATAACTACAAAATGCTTCCTGGTACGGAGGTATTAACATTAGTCTATAGACTCCATTTCAAAGCTATGTATTCTGTAGTTAATACCAAGGCTTTACTCCAAAGCCCAAAAGGAGAAACCCTCTTAATAGAAACAGATACTTCAAGATCTCATACCACAATTCCAAGAACAATAAATGGCATGAAATAAACCTTCCTGATAGGTGGAAACTTGAGGGTGCTACAGACCCTGTGGCACCAACTCCTATAAGAAACACTTCATTGAGTGAAATCTCTCAACACCAAGATGGCACAGTTGAATTAATATTCAACAGGCCACGAAGAATGCCTCCAAGACATTCCTTTGAAATAGGAAGTGCCAGCACAGTTTTTAGGAAGTTAAATTTAGAAGAAGAGTCAAATCCAAAAACACAAACGACAGATTTTACGACAGCTAGAGCCCTCTGACTCTTCTATCCCAACAACATTTAGAACCAATTTACAAGGAATAGATAATTCCTCAAACATAGCTCAACCTATCTATGCCAGACAAGAAGAGAGTCCCCAAAATTTACCTAATATGTCACTAACATATTCATCAATGACTAATAATGCAAGACAAGGAGAAAATTCAGAAATATTTGTTTTAGAAAAAAATTTTGAGATAAACAAAGAATGGTGTAGAAAGCACTTCTATTCCAACAAAAATAGGCAAAAAAGAGAAGATTACTTTAAAAATTATAATGATAAAAAAGAAAGCATTCTTCAAGAATATTATGAATTTATGAATACCCATAAAATTCATATAAAATTCTTTGAATGGTCTGAAGAATATTATTCACAATCTGTTAACACAATAAAACATAATACTAGATGGCAAACTAATAAAGGGGAAGTTGAATCTCGACATTCCCCTTTAATGGAGGTTCAATATCTTCACAAAAATACTGGAATAAAAGCAAATCCTTTAAGAATGAAAGCTCCTGATGCAGGAGAACAAATCTCATCAAAAGATATTAAAATGATAGTAGAACAAAACAACTATACAAATATCAGTCTTCATACAATAGGAAAACAACTAGATTATATTGAGAATTTGGTGGAAAGTCAACCGATTAAGAAAGAACCAATAAAAGAGGCAACAGAAAAAAGTTCTAAAGAATCAATATTTACACCTTACAAGATTCCAAAACCTTTCCAAAAACCCCAAAATGATTTCTTAACAGAAATCCAAAATAGACTTGATGCTTTGGAAAGTTACAAGTCTGAATTAATTGCACCTGATACCCCAATGCAAGCCCAACATTCAGTAAATACATTACACCAATCCTCCCAATCTAACTCTGACCAGTCAGATGAATAACAAATTAACAAGATGGCTTGGAAAGAACCAAAAATATTATATTATCCAAAAACCACTGCACCTGATCTTAATATAGAAGAAAAACCTGTTTTCCAAAATAAATACAATGCTAATTGAAACACCCCAAACCCGGCCCACGAGCCTTGACCGGATCTGGTATGTTCCCCGGTGTAAACCGTTTCAAATTCTTTTGTTACTTAGGAAAAACTTGTGTGTTTTGAAAGAAAAATTGTTTTGGGTTGGGCTTGAATTGAAAACAAGTTTATTATATTAAAAATCTTTTACTTTAGGTGACAAAACGTTTAGGGTTTGTTTTAAAATAAATATACTTAATCTTTTAACTGATAAAAATTCATAACAAAATAAAAAAATAAAACAGTTCAACTATGGCCTTATTACATCAAATAATTCCCAAAAATAAATTAAAATGCTTAAATAGAATAAAAGTCCAAATAATAAAATTTTCCTTGCTGTGCATGGCCACCTTTAAGCTCCTGCCGACCCGGTCCATTACTGATCATCACCTGGAAGAAAAAGTTCCCCAACGGGGTGAGTCAACAGACTCAATGTGTACACAACACTAAGTCCAAATAGATTTAGGCATACCATACATATCAAACCATATAATAACCCATATAGCAAATAGTAATGCAACTTATTCACATGTGCTCACTTATTGGGCTTGGCCCATAACCATATCACATTCTTATAATAGGGTAGTTAACCACATAATTTCCACATACTGGGCTTAGCCCATTTCCACACTGATCCACATTCATATACTGGGCTTGGCCCTTTTCTTAATAATCCACATCTCAACTGGGCTTGGCCCATTTCCACATTAAATATTTATATCAGATATAATATGCAAAGTGCACCCAACCCAACCTAGGGTCCATCCTCTACACACCCCGTATCCAAACCTACACACACCAGGGGATTAACAAATCACCCTCTCCTTTTCACTCCAAAGGCAATCAATGCCGTCCACGTGCAATTAAGCACAATAATCCACAACGCGACCTCAGTCAGCGCCAATCTACGATGTAGCCGTAGCTAACACCAAAACTACGATGGGACACATAGTCACTCATCAACCACGATATGGCACATAGCCTATATCAACCACGATGAGGCACAGAGCTACTCATCAAACCACGCGAACTTAATCGCAAATAAATCCACGACGTGACCTCAGTCAACGTTAATCCACGATGTAGCTCAAGGCTAACATCAAACCACGTACTCGAAGTACACCCGTACCTTCTTTCATATCCCAACCCATGCATATGCAACAAGTAATAGTGGCATAATAATAAATGCATGCACATGTTATTAAGGCAATCAATCACATTTCCACAGGCATAGTCACATTCACATCGGCACCTTCACATTCTTATCATTATTCTCATGTTACACATAACATATTTCATAATCCTAGTAGAAGTAGGAAACGCACCTGAGTACTTTTGTACCATAGCATGGTACTTAGCCATATTCACATTCTTATAACATACATGCATATTTAAATATTGCCATAAACTTATTAAGAATTAATGTGGGGTATACACCTGATTTACTTAACGAATTCCTTGAAATCCCGAAAACCGATCTATTGCTTTAGATCTCAATTCCTACATTTGATTAATCACTTACTATTTAGTAAAAACCTATTTGGCTATAAAACCAAATCCTAGTAGGATTTGTACACCTAAAACTTACCTTGTTGCCAAATCCTGAAACTTGCTATGCTCCTTCCTTGTATTCGGCCAACTCTAGACCCTTTTAACATATTAGTTTTCGGCTTTTAAAATAATAAAAGATAGATCTAAACACTAAAATAAGCCTTGGCCGAATGCTATAGATGCTTACCTTGTGGATTTTAAATCCCGAAACTCACCAAATAACTAGGGAACACGCGGCTTATGGTGTACCTTCGGGAAAAGAACTTCTCCTTCCTTGTAGTCGACACTTAGTAAATCCCGAAAGATCTCTTCAAGGTTTTGGCAACAAGATATTAATGGGGTTAGTCCTAGATTTCGGCAAATCTTAAAAGGAAAAGGATGAAACCAAATGAGATCTTACCCTTACTTTAGATATCGACAGTTCCTTTGCTTGAAGTCTCAAACTATTCGGCTATGGCCTTGATCTTAGCAAGCTTTCAGCTTTTGGAGGGATTAGAAAGAAAAGAGAAAAAGAGAATAATGGCAGAGAGAATTCGGCAGAGAGAAGAGGAGAAACTTTAGAGAATTTCGGCAGAGGTTTTCTTGAAGAGAAAAGTATGAATGAAGAATAGCCTTACTCTCCCTTTTATAGCCGAAATTAATAGGCTAGAGTCCCTTACTTGGCCACCTCTCTTCTATTTTGATAGTTTTATCCCTTGAATTATCATTTTATAAAAAGAATTTAATCCAACTATTAACTCTTCAAAATAATGATAAATAAATCCCTTATTTATCCCCTATTTAGCCGAAATTTAAAGAGAATAAAACTCCTCTTTTAAGAGCCTTAATGCCGTCCACCTCTCTGCTTCTGGAAGAAAAAATAAAACTTCTTTTATTTGCTTCCCAAGTGACTCGAACTCAGGCCCAACACCCTTGCATGTGGCGCCATTTCCAGAGGCCCTAAGTGGCATCTCCAGGCCACTTTTCCAAGCCCGTTTGTGTGTCAAATTCCTCCTACTAATTTTCTTAAGGCCACCTTGCCTTAATTTCCTCTTTTTAAACCTTAAAACTTGATATTTCTCTACATTTCCAAGTTTCCAAAAATTTTCGTTTGCCTCCTTTAAACTTAACATTTCCTTACATGTCCAAGTTTCCAGAAATGTTCACTTTCCTCTTTTGAATCATTTCCAAATCATTTCCTTACCTTTCTTAGTTTCCAAAAAGGTTCACTTTCCTCTTTTAAACTTAACATTTCCATACATTTCCAGGTTTCCAAAAATGTTCAAAACATAGTCATAACACATAAGACATGTCATTTCTTACAATTAAATCGAAAATGCATAGGCCCTTTTCAGGATGTTACACGAATACAATTTATGAATGGAATATAGATGGAATGTCTGAATACAATATTCTTAGTTTATTACAACAAATGACGATGGTTTCAAATGTTTATAAAACCCAAAGCCAAAATGGATTAATTAGTGATCATGCTATAGCCAATCTTTTAGTTGCTGGATTTACTGGTCAATTAAAAGGATGGTGGGATCATGCACTCACTAAAACCCAACAGGAAGAAATTTTAAAAGCAATAAAAAAGGATGATCAAGGAAAAATTATTTTAGATGAACAAGGAAGAGAAATCCAGTATGCAGTAACAACTTTAATTTTCTCAATCTCTAAACACTTTATAGGAGATCCTTCTCATCTTAAAGACAGAAATTCAGAATTATTATCAAATTTAAAATGCGAAAAATTAACCGATTTTAAATGGTATAAAGATGTCTTTATGACTAGAGTTATGCAAAGATCTGATAACCAACAACCATTTTGGAAAGAAAAGTTTCTAGCAGAACTTCTTACTTTGTTAGGAGAAAAAGTTAGAAATCAAATAAGAGAAAATTATAAAGGTATTATTCCATATGAAAAACTTACATATGGTGAACTAATTAGTTTCACCCAAAAAGGAGTAAAAATTTGTCAAGATTTAAAATTACAAAAACAACTTAAGAAAGAAAGATATCAATGTAGAAAAGAATTAGGATCATTCTGCCACCAATTATTTGACATTAGGAATGAACCTTCTTCTTCAAAAACATGCTGCCCTGTAAAACTAAAAAATAGGAAAAAGAATATTTCAGAATATTATAAAAACCCAAATACAAAAAATACAGAAAAGAAAAGAAACAACAAAAAACAGAAAACAAAATTGATAAAACAATAAAATGTTATAGATGTGGAAAACCAGGACACATTTCAAATTATTGTAAAATTAAAAGAAAAATTATTAATTTAAATCTAGATGAAGAAATAGAAGAAAAATTAAATGAGATTATCTTAGAAACAACTTCTTTTGAAAATGATGCATTTACTGAAACAGATGAATTACAAATACACGAATTACATACAACATCCCAATCTTCAGATGATGAAAATGAACCCTCAATTAATATGTTAACCAAAGACCAAGAATTTATGATTGAAGTTATTGATAAAATTCAAGACCCAGAACTAAAAAGAGAATACCTTTTGAAATTAAAATCCTCATTAAAAGATAAACCAGAAAAAGAAAAAGAAATTATTTCTAGTCAATCACAAATGTATAATATACAAGATATAATATTTAATAAATATGAAAAAATAAAACCAAGACAAATTACAAATTACGAATTCTGATTAGAAATAAAACAAATTAAATTAGAACTTTCAGCTTAAAATGGAACAACAAGAAATGAAAAAACAAATGCAAACCTTAAAACATGAAATCCAGAAAAAGCTCGCGTAAATCGAACCGAACTGAAGAAAATACACAGGAATATATGATGGTCCTAACTGAAGTATCTATTCAAAGATATTTAATAAAAATAAGTATTGTCATAAATAATGAATTTCAATTAGAAACAATAGCCCTTTTTGATACAGGAGAGGACCAAAACTGCATTAGAGAAGGGATAATTCCAACAAAATATTATGACAAAACATCAGAATCTCTTAAAGCTGCAAATGATAAAAAACTAAAAATTACTTACAAAATTCCCAATGCAGAAATATCCAACAAAGATATAAAATATCAAACATGTTTTTTAATGGTAAAAGATATTACCCAAGATGTCATATTAGGAACCCCATTCATATCCCTACTCAAACCTTACAAAGTAACAAATAATTCTATCTCCACCAAAGTTTTAAACACTAAAGTAGAATTTCCTTTTGTAGAAAAACCAAAGATAAGAAATCTCAACTTATTAAAATCTTTATCCATCCATAGTGGGCAAATCAATAATTTAATTAATCATAATCAGAAACAAATCTCTTTTCTAAAAGAAGAAATATGTTTTAAAAAATTGACTGAACAATTAGAAAAAAGAGAAGTACAAAAAAGGATAAATCAAATCAGAGAAGAAATAGAATCAACAATTTGTTCTAACATTCCTAATGCTTTTTGGAATAGGAAAAAACACGAAGTAACATTACCATATGAAAACAATTTTGATGAAAGACAAATACCCACAAAAGCAAGACCCATAGAAATGAACAAAGAAATAGAAGAATTTTGTAAAAAAGAAATACAAGACCTTCTTAATAAAAATTTAATTAGGAAAAGCAGTTCTCCTTGGAGTTGTTCAGCATTTTATGTAATAAAAAATGCAGAACTCGAAAGAGGAATGCCAAGATTAGTAATTAATTACAAACCTCTTAATCAAGCCTTAAAATGGATTAGATACCCCATACCAAATAAGAAAGATTTGCTACAGAAACTTTGTAATGCAAATATTTTCTCAAAATTTGACATGAAATCTGGATTTTGGCAAATCCAAATAAAAGAGGAAGAAAGATATAAAACGGCATTTACTGTACCATTTGGACAATATGAATGGAACGTAATGCCTTTTGGATTAAAAAAATGCTCCATCCGAATTTCAAAGAATAATGAATGATATTTTTTACCAATATTCTCAATTCACAATAGTATACATCGATGATGTATTAGTGTTTTCAGAAAATTTAGAGAAACACTTCAAACATTTATCCATTTTTATAAAAGTCATAAAAATAATGGTTTAGTAGTTTCTAAATCAAAGATAAGTTTGTTCCAAACCAAAGTAAGGTTTTTAGGTCATTACATTACCCAAGGAACCATCACCCCAATAGAAAGGTCCATAGAGTTTGCTAGCAAATTCCCAGACCAAATCCTTGATAAAGTCCAATTAAAAAGATTCTTAGGAAGCCTCAATTATGTCATAGACATTTATCCGGGTCTTAGCAAATTATGTAAACCGTTATATGATAGGCTCAAAAAAAATCCACAACCTTGGACAAATGACCACACCAATATTATCACCCAAATTAAAAAACAAATCACTAAGCTTCCTTGTTTACATTTAGCCGATCCAAATGCCCCCAAAATCGTAGAAACAGATGCTTCTGAAATAGGATACGGTGGGATCCTAAAACAAGTTAAAGGGGGGAAAGAGCAAATAGCCCAATTTACTTCCAGACAGTGGAATCCAACTCAGCAAAACTATAGTACTATTGAAAAAGAAATTTTATCAATTATTTTATGCATTACAAAATTCCAAAGTGATTTATTAAATCAAAAATTTCTTTTACGAATCGATTGCAAATCAGCAAAAGAAGTTTTACAAAAAGATGTTCAAAATATTACTTCAAAACAGATTTTTGCAATATGGCAAGCAATTTTGAGTATATTTGCTTTTGATATTGAATACATCAAAAGAGAAACTAATTCGTTGCTTGATTTTCTCACCAGAGAGTTTCTTCAAAAATGCCACCCAAACTCCGAGACAAAGGAAAAGGAAAAATAGGAGAGTCATCCAAAACCCATATTTCCTCAAAACCAGTTAAGTCATGGTATGAAATTTTCCATGAAGAAGAAAATGGCAGATCATCATCATCATCAAAATCCTCTAAAAATACAATCGTTCAAGATGCACAAGATCCAAATGAAATTGGTTCTCAAATCAAAAAATGGATTGAGTCCCTTTCTCAATCCCCAGAAGTGGCATTGGTCTTTTCTCAAATGAAAGAGGAAACTCCTCTCAAACAAATTGCTGGTGAAGCAGCAAAGATTTCAAAAAATAAAGAGATTGTTTTACATAAACCAAAATCTCTCAAAAATGTTTTAAAAGAGACATCTCTCCAAGATGTTTTTCCAAAAGAAATAGCAGTGTCTTCACAGACTGCTACACAAAAATCCTCACAATATTTTCCAAACAAATGTTTTGAAAAAAATCTTGTTATGGAGGAAGAATTTTCAGAAAAACCTCCACATATACTTGCAAAAGAACTTTTTAATGGATGGCATTTCAAACCATTGGATTCTCAAAAACCCCAACAGTATTATGAAAACATACTGGTTCAAACTGGATCAGTATTGTTCAAGCACTACACAGACCCAAAATATCCAAATTTTATTACCCATTCAACAACCCAAATACTAAAAATTCTTCGACTAAGGGATTGGAGTGAAAACCCAAATTCTCCAAAGAAATTTCCAGCCAAATTTACCACCAAAATTGACCACTACCCATATTTTACATATTAGGATTACCAAATGGCATGGTACAATACCTTCTTAATGAACAACCAGCACATGAGACATTCTTGGCTCATATATTTCAAATACGGTACCCAATTTAAATTCCCAAACTGGTTCCAAGAATGGTGGAATTGGTATGGACCATCATCTTTTGAGATCCTACCAGAAAAATTTTAAAATTTATGGCCCAAGTTCTTTGACAAATTTTACCCTGAACCAGACCAAAAGCACATTTACAGAACAATCCATTTTTTCTCAAAACTATACATTTCTTGGATTGTTTCTTGGAATTACTCCTATAGGCAAGATCCATGTACTGGAATTCCATTATTAATGATGAAAAATATGTCCCAATTGCTGGAATTCCATCAACTAAAAAATTGGCTCTGATACCAGATTGTCCCGAGGATTTGAGGATGGAGTTTGAATCGAAACATTTGAAATCTGATAATTGTTTGAAATTATGATTTCATTAAATCCTGAAAAGGTAACTTTAAAGTTTTGAAAAGGAAAATAATTTTAAATTTTAAATTTTGAAAACTTAAAATTTGGGCCGAAATATGAGCATAAAATTTGTCCAAGCCCGGCCCAAAAAAATTGATAAACCTGAGCTCAGCTCGGCCCGGCCCATATTAATTTTTTTAGCTTTTTTCATTAAATAAAAAATTTTAAAACAAATATTAAAACAAAAAAAATAAAAAATATGTAAATTTAAAAAGTATATTTAATTAAAAATAAAATATATATTTAATATATAATTTAGGCCGGGCCCGGGCCAAAAAAGTTTTACCCGAGGCCCAGCCCGTTTTCAAAACGGGCCTCGTTTTTTGCTCAAACTCATATTTCAGGCCTATATTTTACTCGAACCTCCCATTTTTCGGGCGGGACGTCGGGCCGGGTAACCTGAAACGCCCCAAACCCGGCCCACGAGCCTTGACCGGATCTGCTATGTTCCTCGATGTAAACCGGTTCAAAATTCTTTTGTTACTTAGGAAAAACTTGTGTGTTTTGTAAGAAAGATTGGTTTGGGTTGGGCTTGAATTGGAAACAAGTTTATTTTATTAAAAATCTTTTACTTTTGGTGACAAAACGTTTAGGGTTTGTTTTAAAATAAATTTACTTAAACTTTACGTGATAACAATTCTTACATAATAATTAAGAGTAAAATAAAGTACTTCAACTATGGCCTTATTACATCAAAATAATTCTAAAATTTAAATTCAAAACACTTAAAATAAAATAGTCCGAATAAAAATGAATTTCTTGCTGAGCATGGCCATCCCTAAGCTTCTGTCGGCCCGGTCCATCACTGATCGTCACCTGGAAGAAAAACTTCCCCAACGAGGTGAGTCAAACAGACTCAATGTGTACATCCAACGCTAAGTCCAACAGATTCAGGCATATAACATATCATACATACACATATAACATTTAAATAAAATGATGCAATCCCGAACCCAACCTAGGTACCATCCGCTACACATCACCCGTACCAACCTGCACACCGTGGGGACTACTAAGTGAACCCTTCATCCGCTACACACCATCGAAGGCAATCGCTGCAGTCGACGTGCTCATCGCCCTTATAAGATTCGTGGCATAGCCACCATATACATATTTTGTGTCAAGAGACACCACATTCAGATATCGTGGTCTTAGGTCACCACATTCAGATATCGTGGTCTTAGGTCACCACATTCACTTCCCCTTTTCATAATATCCCATATGCCCCCATATATCATACACATTATGCAATATCATGCCTTAATTCACATTCTTATCATATTCACATTCATGGCATAACAAGTCTTATCATACTCATAGTAGGAGTAGGAAAACGTACCTTAGTACTGTGTACCATAACATGGTACTTAGCCATATTTTCACATTCGTATAACATACATACATATTAAACATTGCCTTAAACTTATTAAGAAATAGTGTGGGGTATACACCTGATTAACTTAGCAGTTCTCTTAAATCCCGAAAAGCTTGATCTAATGCCTTAGATCTCAAGTCCCTACATTCGGCCAACCTTAATATGTTAGCATAAAGCCTATTCGGCTATAAATCCAAATCCCAGTAGGATTTGTACACTTAAAACCTACCTTACTGCCGATTGCCTTAAGAACCAAATCTCGAAACTTTGTTGTATTCCTTTTTTGTATCCGGCCAAACATTAAATCACATCACAGGTTAGTTTCGACTTTTTAAACAATTATGAAATAGATCTAGATATCAAAATAGGCCTATGGCCGATTGTACTTAGGCACTTACCTTGCGATTTCCAAATCCCGAAAGTGAGTTCTTGACTATGGAGATGTCGACAGCCCTATATACATATGTTAGATCCGATTTTCAATTGCTTAATGGACTTAACAAGTGGCCTTCGGCCGAACACTTATACCGTTACCTTGATGGGTCAAATCCTGAAATAGCCTTCCTTGTAGTCGACAGTTGCTAGATCCTGAACACTCCTTCAAAGTTTCGGCAACCATGAACATCAATGGGATTAGTCCTAGTTTTCGACAAGTCTAAAAGTGAAAGAATGGAAACCGAACTTTGTTCTTACCCTTACTTGAAGAAATCGACAACCCCCCTGTCTGGCACCACAGAGAATTCGGCTTTGGCTTAGATGGTGATCACTTGGTTTCGGCTTTTGGAGTTTAGCGAAAAGCAGAAGAAAGAATAGAGTGTAGAGGGATTCAGCTTCAACAAAGATGAAAAGAGAGGGGGTATGAGGCTTAGAAAGAATCGGCTATAGTGATCCTTTAGGGAGAGGTAGATTTCGGCTAGACTAAAAGAAGAAAGAATTGAGGAATTTTGATTCTTTGGAGAGAAAAGAGAAAACGAAAGAAGGCTGAAATCTTGTTATGAATTTCGGCTACTCCCCTTTCTAATTTGGCCGAAAATCACCCTTAGGAAGAGCCCCCTATTCGGCCACTACACCCTTCCCTATCACCATCCTCATTTTTCTCCTCTTTTCCCTACTTATCACCTCATTAGATTAATAAAATTAATCCAATATTAATCTCTTAAAATAATCTAAGATAAATCATTCTTTTATCTACTATTTAGCCAAAATTTTAAAAGAACAAAACTCATCTTTTAAGTGCCTTGATGCCGTCCACTACTCCCCTCCTTTTGGCGTCAACAAGCAAAATAAAAACCTCAAAATTTTACTTCCCATGCGACTCGAACCTAGGCCCATTGCACATGCTTGTGGCGTCACTTGTCGGGCTTTTAAGTGGCGCCCTATAGCCACTTTACCAAGCCTATTTGTATGTCATTATTCCTCTATAAATTTTCTTAAGACCACCTTTCCTTAGTTTCCTCTTTTTAAACTTTAAAACTTAACATTTCCTAAGGCATTTCCTTACATTTCCAAGGTTCCAAAAATGTTCACTTTCCTCTTTTGAAACTTAACATTCCTAAAGCATTTCCTTACATTTCCAAGTTTCCAAAAATGTTCATAATACATTCATAACACATAAGACATGCCATTTCGTATAATTAAATCAAAAATGCATAGGCCCATTTTCAGGATGTTACATAACCCAACCCATGATCACCTCTAGCCATAAATATTCAACACGACTAAAATTTTAAAGCTTCGAGAAAACAAAGGAACAACAACAAAACAGAATATAACGCGCTTTTTAGTTCGCTGTTGATTGAAAAACTCCGTTCATTTCTTCGATCCGATCGTTATTCTCAGACGAAGTTCAAAATTTCCGACGGTTAGTTCATATTCTCCAACACTTTCTGATCTATTAACTTACTTTTACTTCAGTTTTCCCCTTCTTTTTAATAAGTTGTTTTTTTTGTTTGCTGCGAAATCAAGGTAAATAGAGGGAAAGACGAAGGTAAAAAAAAAAGACCAAGTTTTGCTTGTTTTACTTCTCTGGATTGAAGACAGTTCAGTGCGAGAAGGTGTTAGTTTTTTTATTTTCTTGTTTTGGATTTTTTTCCAAATCTTTTGATTCGCAAAAAGAAGAAAAAAGAGCATATATGTAGAATTGCTTGAACAAGATTTTGATTTGTTGAAACCATTTTTTTTATGTTTGGAAAAAAATGGGGATCGACTTTAAAAACATGGAGTAGAGTCGCCACCAACCTTTTTTATTTAGGTGTGATTGGATCACCTTGTAAAAAAAATTTTGGTCTACGAAATTAAATAACAAAAAGGGTTCGGGAGTCGGTTACGCACGAGGAAGGGTTAGCACCCTCGTACGCCCCAGAACGGGTACCAAATTGATTAACTAGTGTCCTTGCATTGAAAACTTGAAAATGTTTAAGGTGTGATTCTTTTTAAAGAATGTTAATTAATTTTGTATTGAATCTCAAGATTCACTCGTTCCAAAGGAATAAAAACATCACATCCAACACGTTAGGATATGACACATTTATACCTCGATACCGAGATCATCTTTGATTTTCAAAACATGCAATTAAAAAGGGTATTTCGTTATTTGGTCGAATGGAAAATTGACACCTAGCACGTTAGGGCGCAATTTTTCGAATTTCCAAGCACACAAATATTGCCTTATCTTGAAAATTTTTCAAATAAGCAATTTTAAAATTAGCTCAAAATGCATTTTATTTAGTTTATTTGTAATAAAAAATGAAACATTTAGTAAAGGTTCGAATACATTGGAGTTTGAAACATAAAACAATAACAAGAAGCAGAAGCATAACATCAAGCATGAAATAACACACAAACTCGACATTGTACAAATGAACGGTGATTATAGAAATAATTTAAACGTACAAATATACAATAACAATAACTTCATGGTATTAAAAAACTCACATTAATAATCAAAGATCAGTAAACTAAAAGATATAATAATTTATAATGAGCCAATAAGGTTTATATAAAATGAAAACAAAACTTTTATATAATACAAACGCATGCATAAAATAATGTTATATAAGAATTAAAATTAAATATTATATGAATCTTTAAACAAAATGGTAGACAATGAGTTTTAAAATAGAAAATTTATATAATTCTTTTACAAATTTATACAACAAAAAATAATATAATAAATCAAAACATTGTAAAAATAATAATGAAATAATTCACCATACTATGTTAAGATATATACCCTTTTTTAAAAAAATGATGAGTAATATATAAATATAAAGTAAAATAAAAGAATTATACATATAAAAAACAATCAAATCAATACGAGACTCTATAAATAGTTTAAAATGATATATTAAATCAACTTTTATTTGAAAATTAAATAAATAATGAATAAATTATAAAGTGTAACATCCTGAAATTGTGGGGCTATGCATTTAATGTGTGGTTATGTTTAATGTGAGTGTTAGGGGTCCAGAATAGGCTCAGGGTTGGACAGAGGCCTTAATCGAACTTTCTGTTTGGACACTCTAGTGGAAAGCCTGGTAAGATAGGGCTTAAAAGATGTTATCTGTGTTTTAAAATACAAATGGGCTTGTGGCCCAGTGGCAAAAGTGGCGCCACTTAAAAGCAGGGAAGTGGCGTCAACTGAGGAGGCCCAAATTCAAGTTTCATGAAGCCCAACTATTTTAATTAAAATTGGCATTAGGGTTTTATTCTCCCATTCTCTTCTTTATTTTCGGCATTTAGGGTTTTCATCTTCTCTCTTTTCCTCCTTTTATGAATAAAAGCCGAAAACTCCCTTAAGCATTCTTTCTTTTCACATTTGTCTGCCATAGCCGAATCTGCCCTAGCCTTGCCGAAATTCTTCTTTTTCCTATACCGTTCCTATCACTTCTTTACTTTTGATATTACTCTTTAATCTCAATCATCTCCATCTCAAAAGCCGAAACTTTATAGATCTCTTGAGATCATCTTTTCTTTTTGACCTTCTCAAAAGCCGAAACTTCATAGATCTCTTGAGATCATCTTATCTTTTTGACCTACTCAAAAGCTGAAACTTTATAGATCTCTTGAGATCATCTTTTCTTTTTGATCTTCTCAAAAGCTGAAATCTTCTAGGAGTTGCCGAATTCTCTGTAAAGGTAGGTGCTAATTTTTTCTGATCTATTCTTTTTCTCTTTCGATTTTTAGAAGACAAAGCCGAAAGGCTAATGGATTGTTGGTTTCTTGTGTTTACGTGTTGGGCGACATTCAGGAATTGAAGTAGATCACTTAGATCTAAAAGCCGAAACCACTAGTCTCTAAACCTCATATCTCTCTTTTTGGGAATTCAAGGTAAGGGGTTCTCTTTAGATTCTCTTTAGATTCACTATCGTAATTGTGATCTTAACCATATGTTATGATAAGGTCTTTTAATGGAATCAAATAATCAGGCGAAGGAGGGGATTGGATCCAGAAACCAATCCTTAAGTTTAAGAAACGAGCGGTGTCGTGATGACGGATTGGCCACGGGTTGTGGACCCGGCGAGAACAAAACCCTAGGCAGATAGCGATCGTATCGACACGCGAAAGGTCGACATAGAAAGTCTCGTCTTTGTCTCGTAATCGGTGTGTAGATCTCTAACACACTAATTAGTCTGTACTAAATATATGTTATAGGCTAAAAGCCGGAAAAAGGTTGTATAATAATCTGTACTAAATATATGTTATGGGCTAAAAGCAGGAAAAAAAGTCTGTTTGAACAGTCGTTTTACCCAAAAAAGGGTAGGCAAAGGATGCCAGGTACGTAATCATAGAAACTTCTCTATGTGTATCGATGTATGTGATAGACAGTGAACTTTTAGGTAGTATATTGTTTTGATTCTGCATGGATGTATGCATGGGATGAGGTTAATATGATGAAGGGGAAGAGCATGTTAATAGGTCACTTGGCAATCGGTGGTTAAACCACGAATTGTAAAATTAGGTCACAATAGTGATCGATGGCTGAGCCACGTTATATTATGAGGTCACATAGTGATCGGTGGCTAAGCCACGTTAAATTTATTCCTGATTGATAGGAATAGGCAGCATGACTGTCGATATGGTGTGTAGCGGTTTGTGGGTTGATTGTAGAAATCCCCCAAGGTGTGTTGGCTGGTACGGGCTGGTGTGTAGAGAATGGACTATTAGGTTTGGGTTGGGCCATGTTGTATGAAAATATTTTGTTGCCATTATGTATGGGCCAAAGCCCATAATGTGTTTGTGGGCCTCACGCCTTTTATGTGTTTTCGGGATTTGCACACTGAGTCTTGGTGACTCACCCTTTATTTTCCTAACTTTTTAGAGGAGCAATAGGCCGTGGACATGGGAGCCGAGGCAGACTCGAGGGGCCATCAAGTCTTTATTCTCATAAATTATTTTTTTCGGTTTTTCTTTAAGTTCTAATTTTTGGGAACGTTTATGTAATAAGGCCCCCATAGCATAGGTTATCAATTTATATTTGTTAATGTCTTCATTCATTATAAACTTATGTTCTAAGGCTTATTTATAAGAAGAAGTAAAAATGAAATTTTCAAACAAGTCATTTTTAAAAAGAAAAACTTCAGAGGTTTTCTACAAATAACACTTATTTAACGAATACCTACTTAAACAAACCAAGATTTCAAATCCCTTCAATGAGAAGTTTTCAACTATTAATCCGTGGCATACCAGATCTGGTCGTGACGTTTGGGCCGGGTTTGAGGTGTTACATAAAGAATAAGAAAACATAAACTGAAATAAAAAACAGACTTAATTGGCGTAAAAACAAAGTCAAAAGAGGGATTTACAGACAAACAAAGTTATTAAAGCATAATTAAGGACCAAAATATAATGAATGGAAACGCACAAGGACTAAAAATGAAAATATCTTCATTCTCAAAACGCAGCGTTCAAAATTGGACTAATTTTAAATAGCGCACAACATTCAAGGGAAAAATTAAAGAACGAAAGAAATAAAAGCAGAGCTCAACCAATTAATGGTGCAAAATATAGGGACTAAGTGCACAAATATACCCTCGGAAACCAAAACACGCGGATCTCAGCCGCATATGGGTCGGGTCATCGGGTGGTTTACGTACGGCACCGTTTTGTAAAAAAAAAACTTAACCCTTAAAATGTTTAATCATCTCTAAAATCAAATGAAACAGAACTAAAAAAACTTAACCTATTTTCTATTTTTCTCTAATCGGCTATCAACAGCCACCATTCGCCATTGAATCCGACGATAGGCTGCAAATAAAGCTCCCCTTTACCGTTTTGAAGCCATGCGTTGACGATTTAACTCCGAAATCCCTCTTGAATATTAATTATTCAAAGGGATCTCGTTATTGCAAACTGAGAAAAGTCCTTTTTTATCTCTGATTTCAGCGAAGAAAACAAGGACTCCAGCAACCCATCTGAAAAGGTAAGATTCTCTATTTTCTACTTTTAAATTTGCATGCAAAAGAATCAGATGTTTAAAAAGATCAAAAAAAGAATCAAAAGTGAAAGAAAAAAATGAGAATCACCTAAAAATTTCTGGTTGATTTCTCTTTGCTTTGTATGTGTGCGTAATACAAAAGAATAAGGATCCTTTGGTATGATTTACAACAGGCCTTATATAGCCGAAACGAAAATGGAAAAAAATAAAATACCAAATCCTTTTTCTTTTTTCTGTTATTTCTTCTATGATGGCTTTTCTGTGTTGTTTTGCAGGTAAACATCGTGGAAGCCGTTGCTGAGGCTGGTGAGCGTATGAGTGGTGGCTGTGACGCGGATGCATGTGGGGGCGCGTGGTGAAGGCTGCGGCACCAGGCGATCCTAGAATCATTTAGGGTTTCCAATATTTTCAACCATTCGGGCCACAGATATTGTAATGGCCTAAATTCAAGGTTATCGGAACAATGGTTTCGCAACCATAAATCCGATTTAAAGAGAAATTTATTTCAATATATTTGCATGAATATTTATATGATAGGAAAATCATATTAAAATATCGATAGAAAAATTTTACCGATTTAGTAGTTAGTTAGAAAAAGGAATTATTGAAGGAATTGGGTAAAAACAATGTATCGAGACTTTAATCTCATAAAATTGAGTAAGAAATACTTTTATAAATATTTATAAAATGTTAGTAATGTGGTATTAAAATTTCGTTAGAAAATTTTAATGTTTGGGTAGGTAATTAAATGAAAAGGACTAAATTGAAAAAGGTGTAAAAGTTATTAGAAGGATTAAATAGCTCAATTGTCAAATGACAAGGGATCTAAAGAGAAAATAAGCCCAAAGGAGATATTTTGGGCGGCATAAGCTGAGAAAAACCAGGAGAATTACTGAAAGAAGGGTAAAACGGGAAAATAACAAAATTTACTAAATAAAACTAGGACTAATTTGAGATATCTAGAAATATCTTCATTTTTCTTTACTCTCATCAGCCAAAAATGCCATAGGAGGGTTTTCTAAGCTGGTATATCATAATTTTTGCACCAAGTAAGTTAATAATTGCCTATTTCTTGTAATTTTTGTGTTTTTAAGACTTTTACAACTAGGTCCTATTACTAAATTCATTAGTTTTTGATCTCATGGATGAAATTGAAAGTTACCATGGCTGAGTGCTGTAAGTTTATGATGAAATAGTATGAAATTGAAGCTTTAATTTGTTTATGAGATGATTTTATTAGGAAATTTCAATCGAAATTGATTTTTAGAACCTAATTCTGAAAATGTTTGAAATTAAAGTCTATTACTGAAATTATGATTCCCAAAGGTTATAAAGTAGTTTAAAGTGATAGAATAAAGTTTTAATTGAGAGAAATTAGCTTAATTGAGGGGTTAATTAAGCAAGGACTGAATTGTATGAACTGCAAAATTTGGGGCAAAATAGAAATCAACACTTTGCACTAAAACAGTTTTGGACAGTAGCAGTAGACTAACTTTGAAAAATCACCATAAATTGTAGAAATCTAATTAGAAGATGAACAAAATATGAAATTAAATCTTATTAAGTCTAGTTTCTCGTAGAAGAAACGGTGTAAGCAATAGATATGTAAATCATGAGATATAATGAATTTTGTGAGACAAGTCAGAATGAATTCGGGTTCCCCTATTTTGACTTTAGAAAATCATAAAACATTGGAGAAAATGATTAGGGCTTAAAATTATATGTTTAGAATCATGAATGAGTCTATTTTCAATATAAATAAACGAGAACATATTTGAATCCTATATAAGAGATAATTAATTTTTAGTGAAGAAGGGTCAGAACTGTCAAACAGCAGAACAGGGGTAACTTTAAAGAATAAACTATACTTATTGGCTAAACCAAAAATTCTGAAAATTTTATGAGAAGAAGATATGTGAGTCTAGTTTCAGGGAAAATTAGTGGATCCTAATTTGGAGTTCTGTAGCTCAAGATAAAAATAATTTAGTGACTATGACTCAAGTAGACAGTTTTGAATGAACTAAAAATAATAATAGAATTATAGAAAATGCTACATGTGAACATGAAATGTATTGAATTGATGATTGAATTTATTTATTTAGATCCGGAAAACTCAAATACGAAGCTAGATCGAGGAAAGGAAAAAGTCTCGGATTAGTAGATTTTGAATACGAACTAGTATCGAGGTAAGCTCATGTAACTTGAATTATATTTTTAAATGCTTGAAATGTATGTTATTGATGTGAATATAATTTGAATGTTCATTGTATGAAGATTGATGATACATTGATATATTTGATAAAAAGGGGAAGAAATCCCGGTTGAATGAAAGGAAAATTCGATTGATCTCTGAAAAGGAATTGACGGTAAAAAGGATCTACTTGGACGGGTGATCCTATCCCGATATAGCCCTCCCGAAGAATATGTGGAAAATGGATTTAGCTTGGACAGGTAAACCGAATTAGGTCCAATTTAGCCTGGGTCGTAATTGGATCCAAGCTCATTAGAGTAATTGTCGTTGCGGGGATTTAGCCTAGACTGGTAATCCCTACAATTACTCTATGAGTTTATATTCTGTGGATTTAGCTGGACTGGTAATCCATTTGTAAGGATGAGGTTCAGCGGAGTGTGTCTCAAATGGAAATGGAAATGTGCGCACATGAACATGAATTGACGGACCTGAATTTGCACACTAAAGTGTACTTCTGAAAATCCATCGAAAATCCTAGAAATTCAAAATGATAAATATGGAAAAATAATAAGGGAATGGAAATCATGGTATTGATGAGCTCATCAATCATGGTATATATTATTGATACATGGAAATTATTGGACTAACTTGAATGTTGAGTTTGTGCATATTAGGGTAATAATGCATTGCATGGATCTATGAATGTTTATTGCATTGTATTGAAAATGTTAGGTAAGTATAATTCTTGTTACATGGGTTTACTAAGCACAAAGTGCTTACCCTGTTTCTTTTTCCCCTGTTTTGTAGTGTTAAGACCTCGGAGGTCGAATTCAGTCGGAGACACATCACACTATCAACCTCAAGATTTCGGTATATAAAGAAACTTTATTTTGGAAAACAATGGCATGTATAAGCTAATAAAGTAGATGTTAATATGAAATGAATGTAATGCTAGCCATTAGTATGGCTAATAAATCTTGTTTTGGTATGTGTTGAAGTTATCTTATAAATATGCATGAATCTATTATGAAAATATGTTGAATTGGATTGGTTGATGTGGATTGGTCTCGGTTTAAAATTGTAGGAAGGCTAAATATTTATAAAGGGGCTATATTGAGTAAAAAAAATTTGTAAACTCCGGTAATGCCTCGCACTCTATTCTGATATCGAATACAGGTAAGGGGTGTTACAGATATCATATTATAAGATTCTTTGGTTTATTTTATGAAACAATCCCTCCTTTAGTTCTTTATCATCTTCTACAGATATCATACTTCCACTCAACAAGCTGCTTTGTGCACCCTAGAAAATTCATGTTACAGCTAGTGAGTGGAGGCACAGGGAAAACAAAGGCTGTCGAAATCATTTTTTAATTTTTTTGAAAAAATGGGGATCGACTTTAAAAATGAAAATGGAGTCACCACCAATCCCTTTTTGCTTAGGTGTGATCAGATCACCTTATAAAACGTTTTATTTCAAAATATTGATTTTAGCCTACGAAATTCAAGAAAATAGGTTCAGGAATCAGTTACGTACGAGGAAGGATTAGCACCCTTGTAACGCCCAAAATTGGTACTGGATTGATTAGTTATTGTCCTAATGTTTAAAATTCGAAAAGATTTGAAAATATGATTTCTTTAAAAACTTGAACAATTTGAGTTTGGACTTGAGATTCCTTTGTTCCGAAAGTATACAAACATCACATCCAGCACGTTAGGACATGATGTTTTAAACCCTCGTAACTAAAATCATCTCATGATTTACAAAATTCATTAAAAGGATATTTAGTTAGTTAGTCACATGGAAAATCGAAACCCAACACGTTAGGGCACTATTTCCCGAATTTCTAAACACAAAACATTGCTTTATTTAAGAAAAACTTTTGGATAAAATGTGGTAATTAAAGGAGATAGATATTTTTAAATAAAGATTTGAAAAACAATTTAACGTAAATAAGGAAAAGCAAAAAAAGAAAAACAAGTTTAAAATAATTAAAATAAATGAATAAATAATGATTAAGCAATTAAATGAAAAAAAAAGTTAAAAAAATGCATAAGTTCAACCTAACTCCGACAATATGAGGATTCAACGAAATTCCTCCACCAAAATCTAACTCGAATGGAAGCAACTCAAAATGAAATGAAAATGAGTGAAGAACAAAATAAGAACAAGCCACAGAAAATAAGAACGCAAAAGAGAGAAATTTGAGTGAATGCTCTCAAGAAATTTTATTACTCCCAATTCAAGTGTCCTCTTACAATGAAGGGAGAGGCCTATATTTATAGTTGAGCCTCCCCACATCCAACGGTACAGATCAATTACATCAACGGCTAAGATTAAAAGGTATCTACAAATTAAATCTCTAAGATTACAAAATCATATCTTCTAATATTACATACCATATCTTCTAGGTTTGCATATCATATCTAAGATTTGCATATCATATCTAAGATTGCATATCCTTGAAGATTGTACTTCTATATACGTTAAGCTTATAGAAAGACATTCAATCTTTTCAAGTAATGGGTCATTCCAATCGGGCCAAATGATATATTTTGGACTGGAATTGGACTTTGTTTTATTATTTTGGGTTTATTATTTTTGGTTTGTTACATGGGCCTAGGCAAAATTGGGTTCCTACAGTTGCCCCTCTTTGCTCATTGTCGTGTAACGAGAATAGAGCAAAGACTATAAAAGGACCAATTTTGTCCGGTCTTTGCCAAGCCTTGACTTCTTGGTCATTGTCTTCTTCAAATGGCTTCCAACTCCACTGCAATTTCAACGGTATTGGAACTTCATCTTGATTGATGGCTCCAATCTGCTTCATTGTAACTTCAGGAAGGCATTATCCGCTATCTTTTAATCTGCTCCACTGCAAACTCAGGTATGTCAGATTAGTATCCTCGATTTGCTTCACTGCAATCTCAAGAATACCAAATTTGTTATTTTCAATCTGCTCCACTACAAACTCAGGGATGCCAGACTAATGTCTTCGATCTGTTTCCTGCAACTTCAGGAATGCCAGATCTGCTATCTTTAGTCTGCTCCACTGCAAATTTAGGGAGACAAGATCTGATGTTTCTGATCTGCTTCCTGCAAGCTCAGGAACGCCAGATCTGCTATTTTTAATATACTCCACTGCAAATTTAGGGATGCCAGATTAGTATCTTCGATCTGGTTCGCCAGATCCACTATTTTTTAGTTTACTCCACTGCAAACTCAGGGATGTCAGATTAGTATTTTCGATCAGCTCTACTGCAATCTCAGGAATGCCAGATCTACAATTTTTAGTCTATTCCCTTGCTACATCAGGAAGATAAGACTATAATCTTCAGTCTGCTCCACTACCATTACGAGGGAACAAAATCTGAACTTTCCAATTTGCTTCCTTACTATCTCGAGAAGACTTGAGGTCTTGATCACCGCTCCACTACCATCTCGAGGGAACAAAATCTGAACTTTCCAATTTGCTTCCTTACTATCTCAGGAAGACTTCAATCTTCAGTCTGCTCCACCACCATCTCGAGGGAACAAAATCTGAACTTTTCAATTTGCTTCCTTACTATATCAGAAAGACTTCAATCTTCAGCATGCTCCACTACCATTTCGAGGGAACAAAATCTGAACTTTTCAATTTGCTTCCTTACTATCTTAGGAAGACTTCAATCTTCAGTTTGCTCCACTATCATCTCTAGGGAACAAAATCTGAACTTTCCAATTTGCTTCCTTACTATCTTCAGGAAGACTTCAATCTTCAGTTTGCTCCACTACCATCTCTAGGGAACAAAATCTGAACTTTCCAATTTGCTTCCTTACTATCTTTAGGAAGACTTCAATCTTCAGTTTGCTCCACTACCATCTCTAGGGAACAAAATCTGAACTTTTTGGTTTGCTTCCTTACTATCTTCAGGAAGACTTCAATCTTCAGTTTGCTCCACTACCATCTCTAGGGAACAAAATCTGAACTTTCCAATTTGCTTCCTTACTATCTCAGGAAGACTTCAATCTTTAGTCTGCTCCACTACTATCTTTAGGGAACAAAATCTGAACTTTTCGATTTGCTTCCTTACTATCTCAGGAAGACTTCAATCTTCAGTTTGCTCCACTACCATCTCTAGGGAACAAAATCTGATCTTTTTGGTTTGCGTCCTTACTATCTTCAAGAAGACTTCAATCTTCAGTTTGCTCTACTACCATCTCTAGGGAACAAAATATGAACTTTTTGGTTTGCTTCCTTACTATCTCAGGAAGACTTCAATCTTCAGTTTGCTCCACTACCATCTCTAGAGAGCAAAATCTGAACTTTCCAATTTGCTACTTCGTCCTCTGAGGGACATGTCCTGTAGACCCGAATGTATTATTAATGACATTTACATGAATGCACAATGTCATGAGAATAATCCCATTTTTAAATGTATAGTGATTAGGATGCAATGATCGGAATGGATCCAATGCTCCTAACTGGAAGTGTATGAATAATATTTTCATGAGAATGATCCCTTTTTTACTGTTTGGGTTGTCACTACTCATAGTTCATCAAGGTTCTATCACTGATGTGTTACCATGCTTTCTCGTTCAACTGGTATCTTTGAAGAAAACCCAAAAAATGATCATATTCTGCTCAGCAAGCTTGTCCCGCTGTAATTTCAGAGTCCCTTCTATTGTACCCTGGGGACATAAAGTTTGTACCTCCCACTGCGACTTTAGGGGAATAACATTTGGTTTTTTTATCCAATCTGTTATCAATTTGATCTGTTACACCATTCCCTGGGCGTAATAACCAGATATATGTGCCTTTCAATATTTCCAAACCTTAGGCTTAGTGAGTTCTAAACAATAGTCCTATTTCAGGTTCCTCTATTATTTAAAAACTTCCAGAGTAATATGCGAAACTCCTTTTATGAAAGTATTATTAGTCCAATAATCATTATTTCCATATAAAATTCTTGAAAAAGATCACAACAATGGACAAGAAAGAAATTAATCAGGAGCATAGCTCGAAACGAATAAGTTAATCAAATATAACCAAGGCAATAAAAGAAAATTGACTTGCGATTATCTTGAAAAGAATAAAATAATCAAAGATAACAAATTCAAAAAAATAGGTAAGATAGAAGCTAGGTGCCCCAGATATCGTAGCCTGAGCTTTTCCGTTCAAATTTCTTGAGGACCATTTTAAACTTAATACGTGTTTAGAGGATTCGGAGCACTTTGTCAATGCCTCAAGACGTAGCATACTTCCTCATTGTTAATTCAGGCATAGCGAGACTACCACATGCTCTATCTTTGATTAAAATTTGAGCCGCCCTTTTCTGGTTTTCGGCTCAAAACCCCTTTGGTCTCAAAGCGCTCTTTGCGGGTTTTCGCTTTGGCCTCTCCTTCTTTTTCTTTTTTTCTTCTTTTTTTTTGAATTTGAATTTGAACTCAAAGCGCCCTTTACGGGTTTTAACCTTGACCTTTCCCCTTTCAGGTAAAATACTTCTTGAAGGAACCTGAATTTATCAGATTGAGCAAGTCTTTGGCATCCATCTCAGTCAATATCAATGCTCCTCTAGAACAAGCCCTTTTCTGCTACATAAGGTCCTTCCCAGTTTGGCATTTGCTTTCTTCTGAAATCTTTTTATATAAGAAAGATCTATTTCGACATCAGGTTCCCCTTGTGGAATTCTCTAGGATGAATTTCTTTATCGTAAGCTTCCATCATTTGACCGTGATGGATTGCTTTTAACCTTTTCTTCGATTAGGTTCAATTGGCAATAATGCTTCCATTCCATAACCAATGGGTAAGATGTTGCCCCGGCAAAAATCCTGGCCAACATTCAATAATCATAAAAGATAAGTAGTAACTTCTTTATGCCAATCTTTATAAGTCTCGATCATCTTTTCTACAATCCTTATTTTGTTTTTTTCTTTTTGGCTGCCTTTTGTTGCTATATGATATGGCGTCTGATCTTTGAACAGACTACAAACTTTTGACTTTGTCCTTTTTGGTATTCTTTGTCGGCGCCTGATTTTTTTTTTAGAATTTAATGACTATCGAATTTGTAACATTGGCATATGAAGCTACTTCCATCCTCTTAGTAAAGTAAATGACGACCACGACAATGAGTCGATATTGGCCAAAAGCTTTTAACGAGATTGGCCCCATCATATCCATGCCCCACATATGGAAAATTTATGAAGAAATGGAAGAGTCACATAAATCTCGTCTTCTTCAATTCAGTATTTACGGTATAACTGATGCAATCCCCTTCCATAGTAGACCAACAGTGCCCGATCCTCATGTTTAACCCGTGTCTTAGTAGCTCAGGCATGTCTTGATATGATCGTGCGAAAACATCTTTGAATTCTTGGAAATAACTCAATGATGTCTCGCCTTAGTTCTGTAATGAGCTAGGCTACAATCTTTACCTCTTTTCTAGGCTCATAATATCCAATGACCCTTTGTAGAGTAGAGTCTATTTTCACTTGTTCTACCATCCTTACAAATCAAAAGATAGGTTACAATCTCTGTCATCTTCAAAGTCCTTAGATCCCCTGGACCCATATCTCATTAAAAAAGGGAATTAGTAACAATGTTGCTCATGTCATTGATATCTAGGTACCTAGGTACGAAGGCAAAAAATTCAAAGAATAAATGATTCTAAGGATGATTATTTGTATGGTATGGTTATGAATAAAGAATGAAAGAATATTGTAAAAAAGAAAAGAATGTACAGTATGAAATGTAAAGAATAAAAAAATATTTGCTTAAAAAGATGCATTTTATTGAAATAAAAATTATTGACATAAGCCTATTTCACAAAAGGATTCTTATTGTCTCTAGGCTTAAAGCAACAAGTATGTTCTGAATATTACTCTAGATTAGCTCTAAAAATACAGGGATCTCTTCCACAGTCCTATTGTTTAAAATCTTCCCAAGTATGTAAGGGCTTTGGAAATTTTTATTCCCTGATTCTCTCTTCGGATATGTCATTAATGTTCAGATTCCCTAATATTCTTTCGGGTCTTTGATCTCTTCAATTTATTATCCATCAGGCCTTGTACTAAGGCCTTGATATCAATTCAGTAGACTTTCGTCAGTTCCCAGGTTGCTGAAATAATTTTTAATTAATTAGGATCTTTCTACAAATTTTAATGCATATGATGTAATGTAAATGCATGAAATGCAATGCAAATGCATGGAATGAATGCAAAAGAAAGAGAGGCGTTGATTCTGAATTTAATTTCATTAGAAACTTTTCTAGAAAGCAAATTTCTTTACATAAAACGGATTACATATGCGGCCTTGCCCTCATATTTCAAGCAAAAACATCAATCCCCTTCTTCGCAAAGGTCAAATCTTGCAAACTTCTAATAGACACTTCCACTAGCTTCTTTTTGCTTGATCTGGGCCGCGACTTATTACTCACTTATCCTCGCAATGCTTGTTAGAAAATCGAGACGTGACGGCTCTCGAACAGTCTTCTTCAGCTTGAATCCTTGGGCAATAAAGTCTTGTATTCCTTCACGGACTATCAGTCTTCTCTCGTTGTGTTAGCTTGAACCATATTCGGACGACCGTATTATAATCCACTTTATCAAAAAATCCATTTTCTCATGACAAACTCTTCTATTTAGAAATCGAATTTGAATTAACACCTTTTTTCTATGATGTGAATGTAATGCAATAAAAAAAAAAGAGAACACGTTAACACAAGAGAAATAAATAGGGCACTTATCTGGGTGACCACTAAGGTTTGACATAGTTCTACCTAGGGTAAGCCCTTAGGTTTTCTACATGTGGTTTAGCTCTAAAGTTGAGGTACCCGAACCAGCAGATTCATTGATCCTCACCCATTATAGGCTCATACGGACTGAGTTCGGTTCAGGGGAATACATTTCCCTATGGCCATGCGAAAGTGAAAACTTCACGAAGACATAGGTACAGATGTATCCCGGAAGCAATCCACTAGCCCATGCGGAGGTGAAAACCTCACGAAGGCATAGCTTCTCGCTCCCGCTTAAGGGTGCGACCACAACAGTCATGCAATGCAATGCACATAAGAAAATGACACAATCAATCGCTACAAAAGGGTCGTAAATTTCAAATTAAGTTTTCAAATCAAATTTCAAATTTTCAACAAAGGACAGAAAATAATCAATTTTAACAGCTTGACTCTCTTATTAGTCCCCAGTGGAGTCGCCAAGCTGTCGAAACTGTTTTTTAATTTTTTTGAAAAAATGGGGATCGACTTTAAAAATGAAAATGGAGTCGCCACCAATCCCTTTTTTGCTTAGGTGTGATCGGATCACCTTATAAAACGTTTTATTTTAAAATATTGATTTTGGCCTACGAAATTCAAGAAAAAGGGTTCGGGAATCGGTTATGTACGAGGAAGGATTAGCACCCTCGTAACGCCCAAAATTGGTACCAGATTGATTAGTTATTGTCCTAATGTTTAAAATTTGAAAAGATTTGAAAACATGATTTCTTTAAAAACTTGAACAATTTGAGTTGGAACTTGAGATTCCTTTGTTCCAAAAGCATACAAACATCACATCCAGCACGTTAGGACATGATGTTTTAAACCCTCATAACCAAAATCATCTCATGATTTACAAAATGCATTAAAAGGATATTTAGTTATTTAGTCACAAGGAAAATCGAAACCTGGCACGCTAGGGCACTATTTCCCGAATTTCTAAACACAAAACATTGCCTTATTTAAGAAAAACTTTTGGATAAAATGTGGTAATTAAAGGAGATAGATATTTTTAAATAAAGATTTGAAAAAACAATTTAACGTAAATAAGGAAAAGCAAAAAAGAAAAACAAGTTTAAAATAATGAAAATAAATGAATAAATAATGATTAAGCAATTAAATGAAAAAAAAAGTTAAAAGAACGCATAAGTTCAACCTAACTCCCGCAATATGAGGATTCAACGAAATTCCTCCACCAAAATCTAACTCGAATGGAAGCAACTCAAAAAGAAATGAAGATGAGCAAAGAACAAAATAAGAACAAGCCATAGAAAATAAGAATGCAAAAGGGAGAAATTTGAGTGAATGCTTTCAAGAAATTTTATTACTCCCAATTCAAGTGTCCTCTTACAATGAAGGGAGAGGCCTCTATTTATAGTTGAGCCTCCCCAAATCCAGCGGTACAGATCAATTACATCAACGGCTAAGATTAAAAGGTATCTACAAATTAAATCTCTAAGATTACAAAATCATATCTTCTAATATTACATTCCATATCTTCTAGGATTGCATATCATATCTAAGATTTGCATATCATATCTAAGATTGCATATCCTTGAAGATTGTACTTCCATATACGTTAAGCTTGTAGATAAACCTTCAATCTTTTCAAGTAATGGGCCATTCCGATCTGGCCAAATGATATATTTTGGACTGGACTTGGACTTTGTTTTATTATTTTGGGTTTATTATTTTTGGTTTGTTACATAGGCCCGGGCAAAATTGGGTTCCTACAAAGGCCTTTCTCCACTTTGTTCTCTTTTGATTTAAATAAGTTTGTTTTGCTTTAATTTGATTTATATACCCTCTTTGTACTATAACTTATGAATTTTGCTTCTTTACCATGTCCCAACTCACCTATTACTATTATAAGATTCTATGACATACTTTTACATTATTTGACCTTTTCTTCCTGCAAAATTAGCATTCTATTTCGATGTTGTTGCTAGTTTCTAGTGTGCGATTATCCTATTATTGTGACTCATGCTCATGATCCTTTTTTTGTTGTTTGCTGTCTTGGTAATTGTAGTCTTAACTGTATTTCAGTATCATCCTTTCTCTTTTTCATCGCACATCAGTTTCTTTTTGTTTTCATGTATTAACCTTGTACAGATATGCGTTGGATAATAATTAAGATATAAATTATATAAATAAATTTAACTTGTACTAAATTTCCTTTAAAATTTGAAATTCTCAATCTTCTCTTACCTTTCTTCGCTAAATTGAAATTTCAGTGCCTGACCCAAAGCCACTCCTCTCTCGCCTTCAGGTTTCTGACAGACCATGAAATTAAATCAGGTAACCTTTTAAATCAGGTTTCTTCTTCCGCATTGTGATTGGGTTTTTAAAGGAGGAAGTGCTACTGGCAGTTTTTCCACATATTACTTACAATTCATCTGCAAATCTACTGGCGGTTCATCCGCATATCTACTAGTGGTATATCCAAACGAGCTTTTACTCCTACTGTTATGGTGTGTAGGATTGGATGAGTTCTATAGAACTCTTACTGTGGAGTGTAAGGATGGATGGGTAGGAAAATTTTACTGTTATTCTTGCATTCTGCATACTTACTGATATCTCTATGAAATTGATAATTTGATTTACACTGTATAATGCAAAACTATATGTTGTTATATATTGTTTTAATTGCTACTACTTGTGTGTTAAAGACCACGAGTTTTATAACTCACTCCTTAGTTTCCCATATTTTTAGATAGCTCTTGAGGTTAGGGCTCGGACTCGGTATTTAAAGCACTGTCGTCGGTTTTCCTTAAAAATATATTTTTGAACTGTTTTATTAGTTCTTTTAGATTTTGCATTGCTTTAAACGAACTGTGGCATGGACTTCAATATTTCATTTGGGTGTTTGAATTGGGAATTTGATATTATATGCTTTTAATGACAAACTCAAATTTGGATAAGGTTTATAATATTTTATTTTAAATTATTTGAAAAAGGGTGAAAATGTTATTTTTCTTGCAACTTTAGAACTGAAATCAAAATGAATGAGATAATTAAATAAACTAGCATTTCTTAAAATATAGTAAAAAATTATAAATGTGACTTGGAAACCAAGCATAATTGTTTTTTCTACAAAATGGTCTTCATTAGTTTTATAAAGTGATGAATATTAAATATATGTATTTTTCTTCTAAATAAGTTTGAGATTTCATCATTTAAAATCATTATATTGAATCTGAATGTTTTTTCTAAGATATTTTGTGGCTAATGTAATTTTCACAATTCGACCAAAATGTCTGAGTCGGGTTGAGGCAGTTACATTGAATCTAATCTAATTTACCTAAAATACATTTTTTTTGGTAATATTAAAATAGGTGGCAACTATAGTTAGAACTTTTAAAATGAGAATTATGATAAATAAAATTATCTTATCCATAAATCAAAATAAATGGTTCTATGCCTTAGATTTTGTATCTTACTTTATTAAAATAAAACCAAAAATACCCAATCATTCTCTTCTTCTTCTTTTTCACTGTGTAATTAAAATATTAGGGTGAAAAAAATTGGATGATTCTTACTTTCAAACTAGAAAAAAATTAAAATGGAAAGCAAGATATTAGGATTATTAAGATTAATCAATTTGTATATTAGGTATTTGTTTTTCTTAATTGAAAAAATTGGTCGACCATCTCAATTCAAAAAAAATTAGAACTTTTTCCTTGATTGAGTAAAAAGTGAGTACCTGAAATCAACCGAGAAAAAATTTTCATTTTTTTAGAATGAAATGGTCGTCTATTTTTTTCAATCAAGAAAAACAAATACCTAATACTCAAATTGATTAACCTTAATAACCCTAATCTTTTGCTCTTCATTTTTTCTCAAAAAGAATTAAATTTAAAAGTAAAGATTATTCAAAAAAAAATTTCACCCTAATACTCCAATTCCATGGTGAAAAGAAGAAAAAAGAAAAAGATTGGGTGTTGTTGGTTTTTGTAACACCCTAAACCCGGCCTAAACGTTATAGCCGAATCCAGAGATGTCACAAAGAATGGGTTTTGAAAACGAATTTTTACGATAAAACTATTTCAATTCTTCAACTCTTATTTGCTCATATCCATTGTCGAAACGTTTATTCAACTAGTCATATTGTCTTAATCGTGTTAGATATATATAGAAACAAATAGTTAATTCATATAACACTAAAATCCACGTAATAACACATATAACATTGTAAAATAAAGACTTGAAATAGGATCCAAGAAAATACAATTTTCGGATACAAAAAGTGAGATAATTATAAGTAGCCCTCTAAAGTTATAGTTGCAAATATAAAAGTTATAATTTAATATGACATGCTTCTACTCCGTAATCAACGGTTTATAATTATCACATACAAAAAGTGATAACACTAAATGCTAAACTTTCATGTCATTGTCTCGTCTTGCAATTACATATACAAAAAGTTATATTTATCTACCACCATTCAGGGGTGTAATTAGGGAGGGCTAGGGCCCCCGACCCCCTTAAAATGAAAATTTTTCCATTTAAGCCTTTTAAATTAGTAAACGTAAAATTACGCTTTGTCCCCCTAAAAATGATAAAAATTTGATTTAATCCTTTAAAAATTATAAAAATATAAGCTATTAAAATGGTGAAATTGTATTTTTATTATCGTAAAAATTACAATTTAATTTTGGCCCCTAAAAAAAATTGGTTTCGCCCCTGCCACCTTTGTATTCTTCACAAATCCGAATTGTTAGATTTGTTGGTCTGACATTTTAAAATAAATAATAATAAAAAAAAACTCGCTTAATAGTCATGTAACTAATAAAATATCATTGAATAAACTTGAATTTAACAAAATAATTTTAATAGCTTTTCCAATTAAACTTAAAATTTAAAATCTAAAAAGTAAAAAAATTAAACTCCTTAAAAATAGAAATATAAAAACTAATATTTAAATTTAAAAAAATTTAGAATTTATTGCATATTACAACCTTTTTGTATAAAATGTTTTAACTAATAAAAATCCTTCTATCTTAATTGCAAAAAAATTAATCAACGCATAGCAATGCGAATTGAATCGAGTTGTAAAACGTTTAATACTTTTTAGGGTCTGCTTAGACTTGATTGAAACACAATGTGAATATCTAATATGAGATTATCTTAAATTCAAAAAAAAAAAGGGTTAATATATTTTTTATATATTAAGATTTAATTTTAATATTCAATTTAGTACTTAAGTTTAGTTTTAATGTTCACTTTGATATTTAACTGCTTTCAATTTGGTACTTGGTTTTTTTTTTATCTCAATTAAATACGTAAGTTTGGCTTCAATGTTTAATTTAGTACTTGAGCTTCTTTTGCTCAATTAATTACCTATATTAGAGGACATATATCAAACATTTTAATGAGCCACATGATACAGTTTGCTCCGAGTATCATATTAAATATTGAAGCTAAACTTAAATACTTAATTGAAATAAAAAAAAAAACTTAAAAATTAAATTCAACATTAAAATTAAACTTAGCTATAAACCGGCATACTAACCAAAAGAAAAGGGTGTACCAAGGCATAACTAACCCGATCCATAAGATTGCAATAGCCTAGCCCAGTGATTATGGATGGGGTCGAGTCTGGGCGTGTTTGGTAAATGGCAATGGTAAACGAAAGTGAGAAAATGAAGGAATCAGATGGAGAAAAAAAAAAGCAGCGAAGAAAATAAGCTAAGGGCTTTCTTTGCTGGAAGAAAAAGCCAAAACAGGGAAAACAAAAATTAAGACTCTTCACTCTTTCGTAAGATTATTTCAGTCCTTTCCTTTCTGAATTTTACGTTTTTTTTCCTTTTCACTCTTAATTCTCTCTTTTAGTTTCAATTGTCCCCCTTTTAATCTAGTATTGTGATTGTAATCTTGCACTTTCTATTTTTTTTTTGTTTCCCTTTCAATTCCCCGTTGTAGCGTGTAAAAAGCCTTTTCTTTTGCTAGATTTGGTTCGTTTTCGAATTTAGTGTCTTTGGAGGATTTTGCAAAATTAGGGCTTTTTTGGGGTTTAGGTGCCCATTAGGGTTCTACTTTTAAAGCTTTGATTTTGAATGGAAAATTTGCTTGCTTAGGTGTTTGTGGTTGATGAGTATTTCTTGAGATCTTTGAATGTTTTGGAATTTGGTGGGTATTTGATAGTTTTTCGCAGTGAATTAGGTTAGTGATGTCTGTGAATAACAATAACCCTCCCAAGAGCATTGGGGCGTCATCGTCGCCTTTTGGTAATGCTTCACAAGCACAAACACAAGCACAACTCAATGCTGGTTTTCAAAATTAGTATCAACTATCCCAAGCTCAGGCCCTTGCTCATGCAAGCTCAAGCTCAAGCGCAGTGATAACGGTCCGTCTCGGGTTAGGAGGCGAATCGTAAATGTTGCCCGATCGTAAATTAGGTAGTTTCTCGTTTAATTAACAAAGGGATAGTTTTATTGGAAATAAAATCTTTGAAAGGTAAAGATAGGTGATTGGTTGAAATGGATACGTATTTGAAACAAGAAAGAATCTTTAATAAAAATTAAAGACCCGAATCTTATATGTTTCAAATTGATGGAATGAGCTTTGAAACAAAACTGAGACCCACTATCTAGCGAGATTGGAACCAACGGTATAGGTAGATGAACGCCACACCCGTGAGGATGATAAGTTCAAAACAAGGAAAGAACGACGCCACTAGAAAACTAGATAAGTCAATTCAAACCTCGAGAATAAGGAGAGTGAATACTCACCAAAAGAAATACTTCTTTTCATTAAAATTCAAGTTGTTCTACAAATGAAAATAAACGTCCTATTTATAGCTATTAGCCGAATGGCCAAAATACCAAACTTGAAATTGTTTAATTCTCGTGGGTGCCTTCAATTTGCATTATTTTCATGAAGTTGCCGTCCAAGATTTTGAGCACCAAAGCTTTATTTTGTTTACCACCATCATTCCCACCATTGTTTACTTTGCCATCCATTATCTCAAAATAAATAATTTTTAAAATCCAATTCATGCTTCAAGTGTCTACCGTCCATGCACCTTCAATTTATGGTTCTCCCATTTGCATTTGTTTATTCTCCCATTAATCTCTCAATGCCGTTCAACACTCCTACAATGGTTAGTGGATTTTAATTATTTAATTCAAGAGTGGATAACCCCATATCCCATGTGTTTCAAATTAAATCCCCTTCCTTTCGTCCATTATCTTTCATGGTGATTTATGGCATGTTTCCATCATTCCAAAAGGCCTTGCCTCCATTGTATGTGTAATGCTTAAAAAAATTCTTCAGTTGTTTAATGCATTCCACAAGCTAGTACCGCATGCTCAATTCAAGTGCCATTTGATTGATTAAAATATGCCCATTTCAAATGTGCTATGCCGCCCATTATTTCATGCATTCCATTTGCTATTATTTTATGTTCCATGTGCGTAATAACTTGCTCCACCTTGCCGTCCAAGTGATTATCACGCATGGAAGTCTTCCATCACCTTAATTGATTTTCTTTGGCCAAATTTGTTTATTCAAAAGTGCTGCCATCTTGTAAAATACACCATGGTGCCGTTTATGCTTGCACATATATTAATTAATTCCCACTTGTTTGTCTTTAGCTACAATACAAAAAGCATAAATCATATTAATTAAAATTTGTACCATCTAAAATATGAAATACGAAAATGAAGTTACTACTGAAAATTAAAATTAAAACATGCGTAAATTAAAGTGTTAAATAAACTAGCGCAGAGACAATTGGCTAATATATTCAACTTCAAATAAGTTGTACGAGTTGACATGTTTTGGGCTCTCTTTTATGATCATCCCAAATTTGTGCCACCAACACCGCTGCGGCATCTTTGAATTGTTTGGTTCGGGAACGTGTAATTGGCCCATTAGGTAGCCTCATTGGATCATGGTTGACGTCCGTCATAGGCTTCATAGGTGAGCTCGTATCATCCCCTCCCTCTTTAAGTTGATTCATCCTCGAATCATCACCTACATCGAAAGGAGAAAGATCAGAAACATTAACTCGCGCTCACATTATAGTCACCTGGCAAGTCCAATTTGTACGAGTTGTCATTTATGCGTTCAATGACTTGAAATGGACCGTCTCCCCTTGGGAGAAGTTTAAATCGCCTTTGCTTGGGAAACCTTTCTTTTCGCATATGAACCCAAACCCAGTCCCCTGGTTCAAAGAGAATGCATCTTCGACCTTTGTTAGCTCGTTGGACGTATTGCTTGGTTCTTGGTTCAATATTATCGCGTACCTTTCGATGCAGCTCCTTTATGTATTCCGCCTTTTTCCTAGCATCTGGATGGATAAATTTATCTGAAGGTAATGGCAATAAATCAAGAGGGGTGAGAGGGTTAAACCTGTAAACAATCTCGAAAGGCGAAAATTTAGTTGCAGAATGAACAGTTCGGTTGTAAGCAAATTCGATGTGGGGTAGACAGTCTTCCCATGTTTTGAGATTTTTTTGCACCAATGCTCGCAACAAAGTTGATAGAACTCGGTTCACTACTTCGGTTTGTCCATCCGTTTGAGGATGACACGTGGTCGAGAATAGTAGTTTTGTCCCTAACTTTCCCCACAGAGTTAGCCAAAAGTGACTTAAAAATTTTACGTCCCGATCAGATACGATCGTCTTCGGAACTCCATGCAATCGTATGATTTCCCTAAAAAACAAGTTTGCAATATGCACAGCATCGTCAGTCTTAGAACAAGGGATAAAATGGGACATTTTAGAGAAACGATCAACTACAACAAAAATTGAGTCCTTCCCGATTTTTGATCTTGGTAATCCAAGGATGAAATCCATGGAAATGTCGACCCACGAGTGTCCGGAATAGGAAGGCGTATATAAACCGTGAAATTTGGACCGTGATTTGGCTTGTTTGCAAGCAATGCAACGTTCACAAATTCGTTCAACATCCTTGCTCATTCTTGGCCAAAAAAAAATGTTCTTGAAGAGTGGACAATGTTTTGTCTCTTCCAAAGTGACCCATAAGGCCACCACTATGTGCTTCTATCACAAGCATGTCTCGTATAGAACCTTGCGGTATACAAATCTTGTTTTCCTTGAAAAGGAATCCTTCATGCCTGTTAAACTTATCAAAAGCACCACTCTCACAAGCATTATAGACATTGCCAAAATCAGCATCGTTAGCATACAATTCCTTAATATGATGGAAACCAAGTACTTTAGAATCAAGAAAGGTTAATAAATTGTACCTTCGTGATAACGCATCCGCTACTACATTTTCCTTACCTTTCTTGTACTTAGTTACGTACGGAAATGATTCTAAATACTCGATCCATTTAGCATGTCGTTTGTTGAGCTTGTGCTAACCTTTAATATACTTTAGTGCTTCATGATCTGAATGAATAACAAAATCTTTCGGTCTCAAGTAATGTTGCCACGTTTCAAGCGATCTTATTAGAGCGTACATCTCTTTGTCATACATGGGGTAATTGAGTGCAGCTCCGTTCAATTTCTACCATTGAAATCGCATGCCGGTCTTCCATTCTGAGTTAGAACGACTCCGATCCCTACTCCTGATGCATCACATTCAATTTCAAAAGTTTTAGTAAAGTCAGAAAGGGATAACAATGGAGCTTTAACAAGACATTCTTTAAGGGCCTTAAAAGACCGTTCTTGCTCATCGGACCAACGGAAAGCTGAATTCTTCTTGATCACGCTCGTTAAAAGAGCGGCCATCGTGCTGAAGTTGGGCACGAATTGGCGGTAAAAACTAGCCAACCCATGGAAACTTCGTACTTGGCTAACCGTTGTAGGACGGGGCCATTCTTGGATTGCTCTAACCTTCTCTTGGTCCACCTCTAATCCATTTGCACTTACGACATAGCCTAAGAAAATAACCTTGTCAGTACAAAAAGAACATTTCTCGAGATTGGCGTACAATACTTCTTTCCGCAGTGTTTCTAAGATCGCACGTAAATGTTGGAGGTGATCCTCCAAAGATTTGCTGTACACTAATATGTCATCAAAATAAACAACACATGATTTGCCAATAAAAGCCCGTAAAACATGATTCATAAGTTGCATAAAAGTACTCGGAGCATTTGTAAGTCCGAATGGCATTACCAACCATTCATACAAACCTAACTTTGTTTTGAAAGCCGTTTTCCACTCATCGCCTTCTCGCATCCTAATTTGGTGATAACCACTTTTGAGGTCAATCTTTGTAAAGATTCGAGCTCCGCTCAACTCGTCGAGCATGTCATCGAGTCGGGGTATCAGATGTCGGTATTTGATGGTAATCTTATTGATGGCGCGATAGTCTACACACATCCGCCACGAACCATCTTTCTTTGGCACTAGTAACACCGGTACCGCGCATGGACTAAGGCTTTCTCGGATATATCCCTTTTCTAGCAGTTCAGTGATTGGCTTTTGGAGTTCTTTTGTTTCTTCGGGATTGCTCCGAGTGACGCAGTCGATTAGGCGAGAAGCCCCGGCACCAAGTCAATTTGGTGTTCTATGCCTCGAATGGGCGGTAAACCACTTGGTAACTCCTCTGGAAATATGTCCTTGAATTCCTGAATCAGAGACAACACAGAAGAAAGAAGATTCTCGGGTAAGTTGTTAGTGTTCAAAAACGATTCCTTGTATAATAAGACATACATCGGTTGTCTCACACACAAAGCTTTTCGAATATCTCTTGCTTTTGCAAAAACACTCATTTTTCCATTTTCTTTTTCTTCCTTCGTTTCCTCTTCTTTTTGTTCAGACTCTTGTTTTATCACTTATTTTCTTATCCCTCTTTTTTTTAAAATTTTTCTCTTTTTCTTTCTCATTTTTCCGCTCGCTTTCTTTTGATTTTTCTATTGATGCCTTCATCTTCAACTGATCTTCGTAAACTTGCTTGGGTGTTAGCGGAGCTAGTGTCACATTTCGGCCCAAGTATTTAAAGGTGTACCGATTAGTATAGCCGTCATAGATTGCTCGCTTGTCAAATTGCCAAGGTCGTCCAAGCAGGAGATGTCCCGCTAGCATCGGAACCATATCGCACAAAACCTCATCTTGATACTTCCCTATTGAAACGGAAACCAAAACTTGTTTTGTGACCTTAAGTTCTCCCGTGTCATTAAGCCATTGTAGCTTATACGGATGGGGACGTTTGGTGGTAGTCAATCCAAGTTTCTCTACCAATATGGTGCTGGCCACATTAGTACAGCTTCCTCCGTTAATAATGACGCAACAAATCTTCCCCTTTATTTGGCAACGCGTATGGAAGATGTTTTCGCGTTGTTGTTCATTTTCGACACCTTGTAAACTAAGGCTCCTTTTTACCACCAAGATTTCTCCACTTTCGGCTTGTTCTACCTCTTCCTCATCTTGGGATGTCTCACTGACATCATCTTCCTTTTCACTTTCAGATTCGATCTCGCCATCATCTCGGATAAACATAGTGTTTTGGTTTGGACATTGACTTGCGATATGTCCTCGTCCCAAACATTTGAAACACTTAATGTCTCGGGATCGATTTGGAAGAGCTTCCATTTTGCCTTTACTTGTTTCACCGATCGGCTTGTTAGACTTGGGTGCGCCACTGGTTTCTTTGGCTCGATTCGGCATGTCCCTTTTGTTGGTCACTTGCCCCCACTTAGATGTTGAAGCCTGATTGGGGTTTGCTCTAGGCGTAGCTTTTCGTTTCAGCTGTTTTTCGACTTTTATTGCCATGTGAACCATTTCGACGATATCGATGTAATGGTGTAATTCTATAATATTTGCTATATCTCGATTAAAGCCAGCGCTAAAACGTGCCATGGTGGCTTCTCGTTCTTCTTCCACATTGGCTCGGATCATGGCCACTTCCATCTCCTTGTAGTAATCTTCCACGCTTCGGTGACCCTGAGTTAGGCTTTGCAACTTTTGATGCAACTCACGGTGATAGTAGGTTGGGATGAATCTTTTCCGCATTAATGCCTTCATTTCCGCCCATGTGGATATTGGGCGTTCACCATCCCGTCTTCGACTCGTCGTTAATTGATCCCACCAAATGAGGGCGTAATCAGAAAATTCGATGGCAGCAAGTTTCACCTTCTTATTTTCTGAATAATTATGACAGTCGAAGATTAATTCCACCTTCTTTTCCCACTCAAGGTAGGCTTCCGGATCAAATCGCCCTTGAAAAGCAGGAATCGTCATTTTAATGTTCTTCAAGTCGTCATCGGCCCATTCTCGATCCCTTCGATCACGGACTCGTGGATCTCTTCTCCGTTCATCGTGTTCGAAAGCTGGGTTGCTGTCGGCTTCACTTGGGTCGTACTCTTCGTTATCACGTAACCAAGGTTGTTCTCGTCCCCTTCTCGGAATTGGAGGAGTATTTGCTCGAGGTTTTCGTTCATCTCTTTGATCTAATCATTCACTGATTGTTCTGAACATACGTGTGATTTCTTGCATTCTTGTTTGCAGTGCGGATCTCTCCTTCGAGGATCGGTCCTTCGGGGTTGCAATCTTCTTCCACCTCCGTGGCGTCGGATGCTTAAATCACTTATTATTCGATGTTCGGGGCTCCTAGACATGTTTTTAAACAAAATTAATAAATCCTCACTACAATCCTCACTTGTTCACTCACAAAGAAAATTATCAACACTTACACTCGTGTTTTTTTTTTTACTCAATTCTGGCTTTTTTTCTTGATGTATTCACTCTTGCCTTTTACCACTCGAACTCACTCTTCTAGATTCTAGAAGGTTGTCTTTGACTTACTAGCAACTCGTAGGTCGTTTCGAGAGTTAAAAAGGTAAGTTTGGTTGATAGCTGGTAAGCAGTTTAATGTAAAAAAGCCAAGAGATGACCAAGATATGTTGGAAGAGGTAACAATTGCGGGGAAGTCAACTATAGTTGATTCCCAACATCTTATAGAGCTAACTAATTATACAGACAAGGGCTCGTCTCAGTTAGTATATTTTGTAAAACACTGGGAATTTAAGCAAGCAAATGTCGTTCGTCTTCTTAGAGAAGATCTTGACAATCTAAACAGGCCAAGGTAGGAAGAGGGTTTTTTTTTTTAACTCGAATTTTTTTTTGAAACTTGGAAATACTCAAGACGATCAAAACGTGCCTAATTTGATTAGCTCTGATACCAAATGATAATGGTCCGTCTCGGGTTAGGAGGCAAATCGTAAATGTTGCCCGATCGTAAATGAGGTAGTTTCTCGTTTAATTAACAAAGGGATAGTTTTATTGGAAATAAAATCTTTGAAAGGTAAAGATAGGTGATTGGTTGAAATGGATACGTATTTGAAACAAGAAAGAACCTTTAATAAAAATTAAAGACCCGAATCTTATATGTTTCAAATTGATGGAATGAGCTTTGAAACAAAACCGAGACCCACTATCTAGCGAGATAGGAACCAACGGTATAGGTAGATGAACGCCACACCCGTGAGGATGATAAGTTCAAAACAAGGAAAGAACGATGCCACTAGAAAACTAGACAAGTCAATTCAAACCTCGAGAATAAGGAGAGTGAATACTCACCAAAAGAAATACTTCTTTTCATTAAAATTCAAGTTGTTCTACAAATGAAAATAAACGTCCTATTTATAGCTACTAGCCGAATGGCCAAAATACCAAACTTGAAATTGTTTAATTCTCGTGGGTGCCTTCAATTTGCATTATCTTCATGAAGTTGCCATCCAAGATTTTGAGCACCAAAGCTTTATTTTGTTCACCACCATCATTCCCACCATTGTTTACTCTGCCATCCATTATCTCAAAATAAATAATTTTTAAAATCCAATTCACGCTTCAAGTGTCTACCGTCCATGCACCTTCAATTTATGGTTCTCCCATTTGCATTTGTTTATTCTCCCATTAATCTCTCAATGCCGTTCAACACTCCTACAATGGTTAGTGGATTTTAATTATTTAATTCAAGAGTGGATAACCCCATATCCCATGTGTTTCAAATTAAATCCCCTTCCTTTCGTCCATTATCTTTCATGGTGATTTATGGCATGTTTCCATCATTCCAAAAGGCCTTGCCTTCCATTGTATGTGTAATGCTTAAAAAAAAAATTCTTCAGTTGTTTAATGCATTCCACAAGCTAGTACCGCATGCTCAATTCAAGTGCCATTTGATTGATTAAAATATGCCCATTTCAAATGTGCTATGCCGCCCATTATTTCATGCATTCCATTTGCTATTATTTTATGTTCCATGTGCTTAATAACTTGCTCCACCTTGCCGTCCAAGTGATTATCACGCATGGAAGTCTTCCATCACCTTAATTAATTTTCTTTGGCCAAATTTGTTTCTTCAAAAGTGCTGCCATCTTGTAAAATACACCATGGTGCCGTTTATGCTTGCACATATATTAATTAATTCCCACTTGTTTGTCTTTAGCTACAATACAAAAAGCATAAATCATATTAATTAAAATTTGTACCATCTAAAATATGAAATACGAAAATGAAGTTACTACTGAAAATTAAAATTAAAACATGCGTAAATTAAAGTGTTAAATAAACTAGCAGACAGACTAGCTAATATATTCAACTTCAAATAAGTTGTACGAGTTCAGCATGTTTTTGGGCTCTCTTTTATGATCATCCCAAATTTGTGCCACCAACACCGTTGCGGCATCTTTGAATTGTTTGGTTCGGGAACGTGTAATTGGCCCATTAGGTAGCCTCATTGGATCATGGTTGACGTCCGTCATAGGCTTCATAGGTGAGCTCGTATCACGCAGTTAGCTCGTGCCCAATTCCAAGCACACTTACAAGCTCAAGGTTTGTCCCTTAACCAAGCTCAAAATGCCAGCATTGGGAACTTAGGTACGTCATCGCCATCCATGTCGACTCCTGGCAGTGCAAGTGCCAAGAGGATCCTTCAAAGGCTCCCTATGCGTCCTCCTGGTGTTCCTCTGACAAATACAATGTCTCCTTTGAGAACAATGGATCTTACTACAGCTGCACGTAAAAAGAAGCAGAAGCTTCCCGAGAAACAGCTGCAGGATAGAGTGGCGGCAATTCTTCTGAGATCGCTCTCAGTATACCCAGCTTCTTGAGTTTGAGGCACTTGTCGATGCTGCCTTAACTCGGAAAAAAGTTGACATCCAAGAAGCCCTTAAGAATCCACCTTGTGTTCAAAAAACACTTCGAATATATGTTTTCAACACGTTTGCTAATTAGATGCAAACAACCCCAAAGAAGCCTAATTGAGAGCCCCCTACATGGACCCTTAAGATAATAGGAAGGATCTTGGAAGATGGGGTAGATCCAGATCAACCTGCATTTGTTCAAAAAACAAACCCCTTATACCCTAAGTTTTCATCTTTCTTCAAGAGAGTGACAATTTCCTTGGATCAGAGACTATATCCAGAAAATCATATCATTATATGGGAGCAGGCTCGATCGCCTGCTCCTCATGCAGGTTTTGAGGTAAAGAGAAAAGGGGATAAGGAATTCGCCGTGAATATTAGGTTGGAAATGAATTATGCGCCAGAGAAATTCAAGCTTTCTTCAGCTTTAGTGGAAGTCCTTGGTATTGAGGTTGATACACGCCCCAGAATTATAGCTGCAATTTGGCATTATGTATAGTCTACCCTGCAGGATAATGGTGTTTACTCCAATTAGCACTGCTTTGGATTTGTGAAGTATTTTTTTATGAGGAACACCGATTTGTTGAAATGTCTGAAGCAGAGTGCCCTTTGTTAAACCAAAGTAACCAACATTGAACTCTTCTGAAACACCCTTTGTTGAACTCGTTGCGGAGGCTACTTTTACATTTAGATAAATGTTGCATTTGCAACTTTAGCATTTAGATAAACATTGCCTGTGCATCTTTCCATATTACTTGGATTCTGGTGTCAGTGTTGGTTATGGGTATATGTTCAACTTGGCTATCTTCAAAATTTTTGAAGTTTATCCTCATACCTATGTACAGAAATGTGTTGGATATGATTGTCGGACACAGCACTTTAAAAAAAAAAAAAAAAAAAAAAAGAAGAGTTGGAACAATATGAATATTTTGTCAGTCTGCATGATTTAGTTCTATTAGTACCGAGACAAGAATGAATTTTGTGGAGTTGCACTTGATTTCTCATCCGCACTGCAATTCTCATGTGGTTAAGGTCCTTGACCCATCTGTGCGAAAGCAAAGCTTTAGTGATTTGTTAGCTGTCTAGGTTGGGCCCCTGATGATTAGTTTTGTCCCCATAGTGAATTATGTTTTCTGTGAAACTGTCTGTCCTTCACTTATTCATCATCTTATGGAGATACTACTATACTTCCACTGGACAAATTTGCTTTGTCCACCCTAGAAAATTTCTTTTTACAGTTAGTGAGTGGACCAGGAGCATTGGAAGAAGGAAAACAAAGGGTCTATTTTTTTCTCTTCCTTTTCCTTTGATTCTATTTTTTCCTGATAAACTATAAATTATGAAATTTTGCTTCTTTACCAGGTTACAATGAATCTATTACATATTATAAGATTCTTTGGTTTATTTTATGAAACACCCCTCCTTTAGTTCTTCATCATCTTCTACAGATATCATACTTCCACTCAACAAGATTGCTTTGTGCACCCTAGAAAATTCATGTTACAGCTAGTGAGTGGAGGCATAGGGAAAACAAAGGCCTTTCTCCCCTTTGTTCTCCTTTGATTTAAATAAGTATGTTTGCTTTAATTTGATTTATATACCCTCTTTGTACTATAACTTATGAATTTTGCTTCTTTACCATGTCCCAACTCACCTATTACTATTATAAGATTCTATGACATACTTTTACATTATTTGACCTTTTCTTCCTGCAAAATTAGCATTTTATTTCGATGTTGTTGCTAGTTTCTAGTGTGCGATTATCCTACTATTGTGACTCATGCTCATGATCCTTTTTTTGTTATTTGCTGTCTTGGTAATTGTAGTCTTAACTGTATTTCAGTATCATCCTTTCTCTTTTTCATCGCACATCAGTTTCTTTTTGTTTTCATGTATTAACCTTGTACGGATATGCGTTGGATAATAATTAAGATCTAAATTGTATAAATAAATTTAACTTGTACTAAATTTCCTTTAAAATTTGAAATTCTCAATCCTCTCTTACCTTTCTTTGCTAAATTGAAATTTCAGTGCCTGACCCAAAGCCACTTCTCTCTCGCCTTCAGGTTTCTGACAGACCATGAAATTAAATCAGGTAACCTTTTAAACACTAAACTTTTCTCCCTCATTTCTTTCTTCTCTACTCATCAGATTTTGAGTTATCTCCGTCTCTACATCACGCTGCTATGTTTTCGATCCTACTGCTCGTTACTGTCTCTCTGTTTACTGTGTTGGAAGGAGAATGGCGGACCGTTATTGCCGCTATTGAGATCTTTAGTGGTGGCGGACGGCACCGATACTGCTAAATAGCGGCCGTCTCACTGCTACGTCACCTGTATTTGAAACCCTTTTCTTATTATTTGTTTGTTTTCGTGGAAAAAACGATTTGTTTTTGCTGGCCGATTCCACTAAGGATGATCTTGAGCCTCTGTTCGATTACTGCCGTATTCAGCCCCTGAACATTGTTTGCTTAGACGGTAAAAAGAACTTTCAAGTCTGGTTTAGTTTTTATTAATCTTGTTTAAATACAATTTGTTATGTCTCTTATACTGTTTTCGAGTTTAATTAACGTGTGGCTTCTTGTTTTTGTACTGTGTTAATGAATTTCAATAATAGCAAACAATATGTATTTAGTTTTTGACTTTTAAAATTTAACTCGCTGGTAATTAATTGTATCATGTTGAGTTTATTATACCCTGCTCATGTTTAGCAAACATGTCAATGTAATGTTTGGTAAAAATTGTTGTGTTGTGTTTTCTTTTCATATAGTAATCCTAAATTTCATAATTAGGTGTACACTTTTTTGTTCATTATACTGTTTCCATGCTTGATAAACATGCACCATGTCAAGTTTTTATATAGTGTTCATGAATTTCAGTAATGTCATATAATTCACATTTAGGTTTTGAAATTTAGCTCAATTGTACTTAAAACGTATTGTGTTGTGCTTATTATACTGTTTTTGTGTTTAATAAACATGCATATTGACTTGTGTCCATACGGTATTCATGAATTTCAGAAATGGCACATACACTTTGCATTTAGATTTAGAAATTTAGCTCAATTAAACGTTTTCTGTTGTATTAATTATACCACTTTCGTGTTTAATAGACATGCATTTGACTTGTTTACATAGGGTGTTCATGAAATTCAATAATAGCACATACAATTCGCATTTAGGTTTCAAAATTTAACTCAATTGTAATTAAACGTATTCTGTTGTGTTTATTATAATGTTTTCATGTTTGATAAACACGCATGATATCTTGTTTTCACATGGTGATCATGAATTTCAATAATAGCATACAGTTCACATTTAGGCTTTGCAATTTAGCTCGACCTTAATTTTAGTACACAAGTTGTTATCGTTTTGAGTTCCATTGTAGATGACTGTTCAGATACTTCACCAGTTCCGTCACCAAAACGGAGGAAATTTGCTAATCCCGATGTAAGATTTTTGCCTTTCTTCATTTATGAAATATGAAAGTAAATTTGTTTAGTAAGTTATTATTATTTTTTTTTAATTTTATGAAATTGGAAATGGATTAGGTTGCGGAAGTAGATTTGGATAAAGATGTTGAAGTGATAAAAGTGGTGAATGTTGAAGAGGAGGATTGGCTGGCTCCCCCTCCTGTGGTTTCAACTAAAGCTTATAGCAAGATTGGTGAGGATTCAACCATAAAGGAGTTAAGGTATTATACTTGGCAGTTTGGAGGTTTTTTTTATGTTAGTATAAGGAGCTGAAATCTACACTGACTTGGCAGACTTTTGCAAGTGTTTATGTAGACATTGCTTATAATTATCTGAGATGAAATATTTTATACCCATTTCTAATGTTTCAATTGTGTTTAAATTGTCTGACTGTTAGACATGAACAGGTAGTTTATGATTCAACACTGTTGTTTTCTGCAAGAGAATTCTTGGTTTTGCCTGTTAACCATAATTGTAATATTTACATTATTAAGACTCATTTTTCTTGAAATATTCAGTGTCTAATGTATACCTGGATATAGGTATGGGGATATGACTTCCCAAGAATCTTCCAAATAAATGAGAGAATTTTATAAAAAAACCTGAATATACTCATGTTTAACATATATTAGTATCCAACTTTAAACTTGAGTACGAGTGATATAGTGTAATATATTTTATTTCTAGTCTCAGGATTTAAGAGCTATGAAAGAAATTAAGGGTTAAAGGATTTTGGGATGTTGTGGGATGTATAGTGCTTTAATATAAATACTTTTTCCGTGGAACTTGTTTTACTTATTTTAATGTCCAATTATTCATGCAGGCGAAGGAAACAGGAATTGCTTTCGTTTGCACAATCTGCAAAAAGCATGTTGCAAGAACTGGAGGAATCTGCAAAGCAAGAACCGAGTGGTTCCTCGAAACCTTCTTTAGATGCTGTAGCTGAGCAACCAAAAAATCCTGCTCTTGAAAGGGCCAAAATAGTTATTTCGATCCAGAAGAAGGATGAAATCAAGCAATTTCGTATATACATGGTATAGTTTTCTGCTGCACTTTTTGCTTATTTGTTAGTAATTGCATACAGTCAGGCTATGAAATAGGTGGTAAATTAAAACATTTAACCCCTCTTTTGCACTTGCCAATTTCCAGATATGGGAATAGAAATAGCTCTAGCTGAGATCCTGTTCTTTCCTATTTTACTTAGGTGTAAGTGTTGAACATGGATTTGTGTTTTACATGGGTCTGTTTGATTTTATTCTAGGATTTCCATGGAGTTTTGGAGGGTATTTGGAGAATCATAATCCTCTACCCATGTCTGGATATTCTTTGGATATGAGTACTTAAAAAAGTTAAAGAATCAAAACATGGTAGTTCTGTCATAGTGTTGACATGTATATAAATCCCTAGGTACAAGCAGTGGAAAAAATAAGACAAATGCATGGTGCATAAACATGGTGAAGATGCAATCACCAAACTTAAAATTTCACTTTAAAGTGAATTCTGCTCTAGTTTCATCTCTTATTTATGCTGGAAAAGTAAAGATTAACAAGTGGTAGAACTTAATTTGATATCTTGCCATTCATGCATGGTTCATGTCCATATTTGCGTTATTTTCGAGGGTTCTTCTAAGGACATCTCTTTTCTTGATTGCTGAATCTTTAGATTGACCCATTTCTTCCTTTCTTTGCATAGAATAAGAAAACTTGCTAGAATCTTTTCACTCATGGAGTGCACAAAACCCCTGTTCATAGGTTGGCAGCTGCCAATACTGTATCTTTCTGTTATTATGTTTTTTTTTTTTCTTTTTAAAATATGGAGAGTTAATGTAATCAACAGGTTTAAATCCAATCACATCTTAAGTATCTCATGTTTGTTTTGTGTTAGCTTGAACTCATTTCTTAGATTAACTGCATTTTTTAGATTTGTTTTGCTTGATTTTGATGTATGATTGAACTATTTTTTTGTTATATATTGGTCTCTCCCCCCCCCCCTCTCTTCCCGGCCCCATTTTCCTTTGGAATATATTAAGCTTACGTGACATCTCATTTTTTTTTTTAATAGGATGACAAGTTTGAGAAGCTCTTCAGCTTGTATGCCAATAAAACTAAGGTTGACCTGCAAAGCTTAGTATTTTCTTTTGACGGCAATAAAATTAATCTGGCTGCAACCCCTGCAAGTCTAGGAATGGAGGATGACGACATTATTGAGGTGCATGAGAAGAAGAGCTGATCAAGGTATGTTTCTGCTTTACTATACAAAAGCATATAAACATTAGAAGTTTGTCCGAGCCTCATGTTTGTTTTCTGTTCTTACATCAATACAAACAAACAAATAGAAAAAAAAAACGTTGAAATTCCGAATTGAGTGTAATGTGATGAACAAAGTAGTGTATAATTAAAAAATTGAAGACGTGCATTCTTCAGTATCATTCTCAGTGATCATCTTCCTTTCAGGTGTCTTATAAAAGGTTATTTATTTATTTATTTTCTTTTTGGTTGCAGACATTATGTTTGAATCTCGATATGTTGACTATGAAATGATTTTAGGATGTTAAGAGTCCGAAAGGTTTCAAGACATTGATTAAAAACATTGAAGCAGCGCGTTCTTCTGTATCATTCTTTCAAGTTTCAATGATAGTTTATGTTTCACATTTCACAATTGTACAGTGGGATGGTGAAAATGTTTTGGAAAAGTATCACAAACTTTCTTTATCAAAGCTTTTCCCATAGTCTTGACGTGGGGAAATGATCCATAGTTTCACAAAATAACTCATTGACTGTGCTTTGATAAACTCGCTTTTGTGAAACCGTGAAACGTGATGTTATTTTCGTTCTTCATATCTGGTATTCGTGTTCTGATTTAGATATGGAGTTATTGTTACTTGGTCAAAGTTCCAACAGTTATGACCTTCCATCTACATGGATGGGATATATACTTGTATGATCTAATAGTCACATGAGTTTGAGTAAACATAGCTTAGACAGCTTTGATGAACTTGTTTTTGTGGAGTGAAGCCATGAATGCCTAAATGGTATGTTATTTTGACACTTTCTCGTCGGACATTGATATAGAAATATGATCTTCAAATGAATGACTAGATAAAAATAAAATAGTATGAACACTTGATTTTAGTGGCATGACACACTGCAGCTACAACTTGAGCTGGCGGCCGGAGCTCCATATGATAATAGCAGGTATTATAGACAGTAATAGATTGTTTCATGTAGATTTAGATGTATTATTAGTGGCTTAGTTGACTTATACTACAAAATTTTAAAAATCAATGAAATAAATAAAGTTTTATTTGATCCGGTTTGAATGATTTTTATTTTGATTTTATGAATTGAAAATTGAAACACAATATTGAATTATTATTTAAATTGAAAGCGAATCAAATTTAATAAAATTGAATGTAAATGGAATTAAAAACTAATCTTCAATTTCGGGTTAATATATATATTTTTCTTTTTTTTGGATCTAGTTGGTACTTGAAATTGTATTCTATTACCTAATATTGTTAATTTGTGTTGATGGAGAATTGATAGTTCATATAGTGGTGATTGAATTATGTTATTTCTTTGCAGTAATATTGTTAGTTTGTAGTGATGAGAACTAATAATTAATATAGTGGCATCTGACAAACATATATTAAAAAACTAAAAAATCTTTAGAAAGATATAAATTAATAAAATAAGTATAATTTTCTTTACATCAAGAATGAGTATGGACAAATGGTTGTCTATAGACATCTAAATTTGGACACCTATTTTCTAAATTCATATAAGATACAATCAAGTTTATATATTTTTAATTTTTTTTATAAAATATCAAGTTATTTATATGATTATTTTTAAAAATTAAAAAATACATATATGAAATTTAAATTTTTAAAAAATATATCCCTTTTAAAAAGTTTTTAAAATATATAAATTAATAAAAAACATAAAAAATTAACATCAAGAGTGAACTTAAACAAATGGTTGTTCAAAACCGTTGCTTTTAATCTTACTGCTATAGTAATTAATTTCACCACTACAGTAATTAATCTCATCGCTACTGTTATTTTAATCTCATGCAAACACACTATTAGTGTGTTTAGTTTTGATGAGATTAAGAATAGTGGTGTCAATAAGGTTAAGATTAGCTATTGTAGAGGTGAGTTGAAAACTAGCGGTAAGATATGTGTTTGAATTCGAATGTAGCGTTTAAATCGTTAAAGGTGAAATGATAATAAAAAATGGTTATTAAAAACATTAATTTAAAAAATATATAATAAAATATCAAAATATTTTACAAATCATATTTAGATCAAATAATAATAATTATAAATAAAATTTATATTAAATGATGATATATTAAAATTATGTTATGAGTATTAAATAAAATAAATAATAAAGGAAGAATTGGAAGGGTAAAATATTTAACCCTATTTTTGAACTTTCAAAGCAGTCCACCTAAGATTTTTATTTTGATTTTATGAATTGAAAATTGAAACACTAAATAATTTATTTATTAATCTTTTATATACGGGTTAGCTTCTTTGCTTGTTTAGTTCTTTCAATTATTTTCAGATTCTTGTCACTATGTATTTTAGAATTAAAAAATATATTAAACGTAAAAATGTGATTTTTTTAATAGAAGTTATTTTAAAGATTGTTAGAATTAAGTGACCCGAATCTTTATTTAAATAAAATACAATGGTAAAATAAAATAAAAGAAGAATCCCTTTAGAACTACACTTCTTTTATTTTATTTTAAATATTTTTTTTAAACCTTATTAAACTCCATCTATTTGATATTGATTAGAATAAGGAGTTTCAATTTTACTACACTCCTATTAGAATATGACTTTACAAGCCTATAAATAAGCATAGTCTATTCCTTTTGTAATTTGGATTCGAATTCGACATAGTGAATTTTCTTCTCCTCTGCCCGTGGTTTTTTCTCGAAAGGGTTTCCATGTAAAATCTGTGTGTTCTTTATTTTTTATTTCTCTTTTTCTTTGCGATATATTGTCATTACCGATGTTATATTTTTCTCAAATTGGTATCCGAGCTTCCGGGTTTTTCATCTCGATCACGGTAATGGCGTCTTTGAAGTATGAAATTCCGCTGTTGGATCGCAACACCAGATTCGCGTTGTGGCAGATAAAGATGCAAGCAGTTCTTGCACAGATGGATTTAGAGGAAGCCCTGCTAGGGGTAGTAAGATGCCTTCGACATTGACGGAGGAAGATAAGAAGCGTAAGGATCGAAAGGCGTTAACACAATTGCATCTGCATTTGTCTAACGAAATTTTACAGGATGTGATGAAAGAGAAGACTGCCACAGCATTATGGAAGAGGCTAGAACAAATATGTATGTCGAAAACTCTAACTAGTAAGTTGCATATGAAGCAACGTCTTTATGCTCATCGTTTGGAGGAAGGTGCGTCTGTGCACGAACACTTAACAGTGTTTAAAGAAATTCTCTCAAACTTGGAGACCATGGAGGTTCAGTATGATAAGGAAGATCTAGGGTTGATTTACTTTGTTCGTTGCCCCCGTCTTATTCAATTTTTAGAGACACAATTTTATATAGCCGCGAGTCTCTCACAGTTGATGAGGTTTATGATTCTTTGACATCGTATGATAAGATGAAGCATCTTATGGTTAAAACTAACTCTCAAGGAGAGGGTCTCATTTTTCGTGGGAGACAAGATCGGAATGTTGATGATGATCGTGGAAGGACACAGGAACGGAATCCTCGTGGTAAATCTAAAGGTAGATCCAAGTCTTCAAACAGAGGTAAAACTTGTAACTTCTGCAAGAAGAAAGGGCACATTAAATCTGAATGCTATAAGCTACAATATAAGATTAAAAGGGAGGCTGCGAATCAAAAGGGAAAACAACCAGAAAATTCCGGTGAAGCTGATGTTGTAGAAGACTACAACGATGGTGAACTTCTAGTCGCTTCTGTCAACAATTCTAAAGTGAGCGAGGAGTGGATACTTGATTCAGGCTGCACCTTCCACATGTGTCCCAATCGGGATTGGTTTACAAATTACGAAACAGTGTCTGAAGGTGTTGTTTTGATGGGAAATAATACTGCGTGTAAAATCGCAGGTGTTGGAACAATTAAAGTTAAGATGTTTGATGGAGTTGTCAGAACACTTAGTGACGTACGACATGTTCCAGAATTGAAGAGAAATTTAATTTCATTGAGTACTCTTGATTCAAAAGGGTACAAATACACAGCTGAAAGTGGGATTTTGAATATTTCCAAAGGTTCCCTCATTGTGATGAAAGGGCAGAGAAAGACTACCAAGTTATATGTTTTACAAGGTTCTATTGTTATTGGTGATGCAGCTGTCGCTTCCTCTTTCTTGTCAGATGATGATATTACTAAAATTTGGCATATGCGCTTAGGGCATATGAGTGAGAATGGCATGGCAGAATTGAGCAAAAGAGGACTTCTTGATGGGCAAGGAATTTGCAAACTGAAGTTCTGTGAGCATTGCGTTTTTGGGAAGCAAAAGAGAGTTCGATTCACCAGAGAAATCCATAATATAAAGGGAACATTGGAGTATATTCATTCTGATCTGTGGGGGCCATCAAGAGTGCCTTCGAGAGGTGGAGCTAATTATATGCTAACTTTTATTGATGATTTTTCCAGAAAAGTTTGGGCATTCTTCCTAAAGCAGAAAAGCGATGTGTTTTCCGTATTTAAGTCTTGGAAAACTATGATTGAAAAACAGATGGGAAAACAAATAAAATACCTCCGCACAGACAATGACTTAGATTTTTGTTCTGATGAGTTCAATAAACTATGCAAGTCAGAAGGGATCGTGAGACACTTGACAGTTCGTCATACTCCACAAAGAAAGCGGCGTTGCAGAACAAATGAACAGAACGATCATGGAGAAGGTTCGATGTATGTTGTCAAATGCCAACTTACCAAAGTTGTTTTGGGCCGAAGCAGCCTCTACTGCATGTTTTTTGATCAGCCGATCTCCATCTATTGCCATTGAGAAAAAGACTCCACAAGATGTATGGTCTGGTAATCCTGCTAATTATTCTGATTTAAAGATCTTTGGGTGTCCTGCATATGCTCATGTTGATAATGGAAAATTGGAACTGAGATCCATTAAATGTGTTTTTCTTGGTTATAAAGTTGGTGTAAAAGGGTATAAGTTATGGTGTCTTGAAAATAGAAAAGTTGTGATTAGCGGAGATGTTGTTTTTTATGAAACTGCTATGCTACCTAACTTATCTCTTAAAGACTCTTCCAATAAAGAAAATCAAAAGCAAGTGGAGCATCAGATTAATATAGAGTCAACTCCTAAAGCAAGTACAAAAATTGAGAATAGAGTTGCTTCTTCACCACAATACTCTATCGCTAAAAACAGAACTAGAAGAGAAATTAAACCTCCAAATAAGTATGCCGAGGCTGATCTAGTTGCTTATGTTTTAAATGTGGCTGAAGATATAGATGCAAACCAAGAGCCGTCTAATTATTCTGAGGCAGTTAGCTGTGAAGACTCAGAAAAGTGGATGTTTGCTATGCAAGAGAAGATGGAATCACTCCATAAAAACAGAACATGGGATCTTGTGAAACTTCCTAAAGGTAAAAAGGCTGTTCGCTGTAAATAGGTGTTTAAAAAGAAAGAAGGGACTCCAAGAGTTGAAGAACCCAGATATAAAGCAAGTCTTGTTGCAAAGGATTATAGTCAAATTCCAGGAGTGGACTTCACAGATGTGTTCTCCCCAGTTGTGAAGCATAGTTTGATTCGTGATATTATTGCTCGTGGTGATATTGTTGTGAGCAAAATTAGTACTCATGAAAATCCTGCAGATACGATGACTAAGTTACTTCCTATAACCAAGTTTGAGCATTGCTTAGACTTGGTTAGTGTTCATTGTTAAAGTTAAACCCTTAAGGGGTTTTTTAGAAGAGGTTGTAACACCCCAAACCCGGCCCAAATGCTACAACCGGATCTGGTATGTCACTTAAGGGATTTTACAAAACATGTCGCATTTTGGAAAATAATTACTAGGTTTAAACATTTATACCGAAAATTTAATAATTCATTAATTCATATAAAATATAAAGTTATAAATTACCTTGGTGAATTTTAAACAAAAAATATAATTTCATACATGTCTTAACTTAATTTAAAACATAAAACTTAAAAGCCCAGTAATAAAAGCCCAACATAAAACCAAAACATAAATAATAGTCTAGTGGCCCATGGTCTTATTACAAGGAAATTTAAAACCCATTAATTGAAAATATTAAAAACAATATTCTGAATAAAGTCTTCTGCTGGAATAGAATACTCTCTCGCATGGCCACCTCGCGCTCCTCTCTAGCCCGGTCCGATGCACTAGGTGCTACTTGAAATTGTTAAATAATAGGGTGAGTCACGAGACTCAGTGTGCAACCCCCATGCACCATTAGATTTAAGCCTTAACCCACAGATCATAATATAAAACATAATATAAAAGATAACATACATAAAACCCAACCCAATCCTAGGTTTCCATCCGCTACACGCCACCCTTACCTGCCAGTCACACCATTGGGGATTTCTACAATCAACCCACACCGCTACACGCCATTGATGGCGTCATGTCGCTCATCGTCAAAGTTGTGACAGAGTCACCCAGTCGAAATGGCAAAAGCCACGAAACGAGTTGTGATAGAGTCACCAGTGAAATGGCATAAGCCACCAGAAACAGAGTTGTGACAAAGTCACCAGGCTGAAATGGCATAAGCCACCAGAACAGATCACTTCCCCTTTTCATCAATCACCCAACCCCAAGCATACATAGGAATCAACATGCAAAACATATCTTTTAACGAAACATTCATCAAGAATGGCGTAAAAACACTAACACGATATTTAGCCTTTACCCTTCTCGGGTTTTCAAAGCGTTATGCCGGGATTTCAAAGACATTTAACAGAGTATAAGCGATTTATACTTATATATATATACATAATAGCATTCAATCTAATGGTGTGAGAAGTTACACACCTAATTAATGTCGATACCCGTGCTAGACCGGTCTACAACTTTGCTCAAAAAGTCTGAAAGATGTGAAAATAGGGCCTCTTCTATATTCGGCCAAGGGTTAGTAAATCCTGAATTTACACATTGAAACTAATAGATCTTCTTACCTTAAAATCTCAAAAGTAACATGATTCGAAAAGTGCTACCGATCTATAACTCGAGAGATCTATGCGGTTGATTCCACTAAAGTTCCTTGATTTGGCACAAGTAGGCACCACGTAGTAATTTGGCAATCACAGGAGATGAGGTCTAGGGATTTCGGCTTTTAGGAAAATCCCGAAAAAAGTATGAACAAGAGAAGGCTGATGTGTCTTTGGCTTTTAAAATACTTGAGTGAAGAGTTTCGGTTTCTGACAAGAAAAGAGAAGAAGAAAAGAAAACAAGGAAGAGACTTGAAGATTTCGGCTAGGAAGAAAAAGAATGAAAAGAGTTTGGCTTTTGAATCAAAGTGAAGATGAGGATTAGGCTTAGAGATTTGGCTTTTTTGCGAGAGAATGAAGAAGAAGATGGAACTTTAGGAGTTTTCACTTTACTACTGAGAGAGAAGAAGAGAAAAGAATGAGAGAAAAACCCAAATGCCGAAATTGAAGAGATATTCCCCCTATTTATAGAAATTTCGGCACTTACCTAATCTTGCAGATAAATCCTATCTTTTCTCCTTTATCTTAATCTACTAGCTTATCTAAAAGAGACTTAATCATCTCTAACTCCTCCCTCCTTTATCTACTTATTATCCACATAAAATAAATTCCTAAATAATAGCCTTTATCTGCTTATTATCCACATATTTTAAACATTAAAACCCCTAAATTTTAGCCTTGTTGCCATCCACTCCACCTAATCCTAATGCCCAAAATTTAGCTAACTTAAATTAAAAAAATTGGGCTCCATGAAACTTAAATTTGGGCCCCTTACTCCCTTGTGTGGCGTCACCTCCTAAGATTGGGCCACAAGCCCACTTTGGTATTTTAAACATAGATACTACCTTTTAAACCCTATAATGCCCAAACAGATAATTTTAGTCAAGGCCTCTACCAAAGCCTGAGCCCAATTTGGACCCCTAACACTTAAATTAACACATTAAACATATCCACCCGATAAACGCATAGGCCCAAAAATTTAGGATGTTACAGTTCTACCCCCTTAAAGAAATTTCGTCCTCAAAATTTCCAACTAACTATTAATCGTACTACCCAAGTCTCACCACTATGCTTTCGTTGCACACTCTAATTTAATATTATATAAACATTGCACGCATACAGTTTCTATACCCAAAAATATAGCATCCACACAAAACATACCCGACTTAATAGTGATTGAACAATCCCGAGCCTTATGCTTCTTAGACCCGCATCTTAAACACGTTCCTGACTTCCTCTAACATTCACCCGGATGACGCCTTCTGCAATATTCGCAAACCCGGAAGTTTAGACGTACCTTAACATGCTTCACAGAACGAGACTGCAACCCTAGAAAACTACAATCTCTTTTTTTTCTTACAGTCCACGCACCCAACCCGAAGTGTTTCACCGATTTCTTTAACCTCCTTCAGTACCTCCCTAATTAGCTGAGTCAGCACATCAGTCCTAACACTTCCACGGCCTCGGCCGCGGCCTCTTCTTCCTCTTCTAGCGCTTATCATTGATTCTCGTATTATCGGAATTAGAAATTTTATGAATTATTAATTTCTTTCACTGATTAACCACGAACAGTCTTATGAATAGTAATTTTAGAGGTAGTTTTTTTGAATTCGAACCTATCTACAGTTTCAGTCTCAAGTTTACCTTCTAATTCCAAGAAGCGCAGACATTCAGTCATCATTCATTAGCATACAAGTACATCCACAAACCTACATTCATCATGAAGGGGTATTTTCATTGTTTCACTATCCAGGGGTATTTTCGTAATTTATCCTACAGGGGTATTTTCGTAATTTTCAAAATAGAGTTCCTTGTTGATTTCAAGAAATAAGGGTATTTTGGTAATTTTTGCAATCCAGGGATATTTCGATAATTCTGTAATTCGGGGGTATTTCGGTAATTTTGTAATTCGAGGGTATTTCGGTAATTTTACAAATCAAGGGTATTTTGGTCATTTTACAAGTCAGGGGTATTTTCAAAAATTTTTACAAAACTAAGGGGGTATATATATATATTAAAACAAGGGTATCTTGGAGAATTTGATTTCAAAAGAATAATAGTAGTGTTCAGGTGTTTGTGGGTTTTTGGTTGTTGTCGTGTGTTGTATGTGTTTTTTTTTTTAAGGAAAAATTTTGTTGACTTTGTAAATCAGGGTATATTTGCAAATCATGGGTATCTTGGTATTTTTTCAAAAGAAGGGTATTTTAGTAATTTTGTAAAAATAAGGTGGCTGGTCCCTTCCGGGTTTTAATTATAGATTTTGGCCCGTCAACAAATCCTCGTGGCTAGGGTGAACAGTCACTACGCACCATGTAGGATTCCGACGAAGAGGAGGTGAGTCATTAGGACTGCTTAAGTACCAGGCTCTTCTGGATCCAATCCTAGACATGCGTATGCCTGTTGCCACACCCTAGTCTTGCGACTCGTTCACGGGTTTGTTTAGTGAAATTAAGTCTTATGAGATTTTAGGAGTTGTTTCAACTAGGCCTAGAGTCTATCAAGTTCTAATCTAACTAATCTACGTCCCATAGAGCCCATTAAGCCCACATCTATATATGTCACACAATGGTTCAGAATACTTACCTGGCGGACTTGGGCCGGAGAAGCAGGTGCCATGCCAGCTAACAGACCTGTATCATTTATAAATATGCATGTTTCAAAAACCCAACTTTAGAAAATGTTTTGAGCCCAAAAACCCCCAGAGCCGAGTTTTGAACCTGGCTCTGATACCAATTTGTAACACCCCAAACCCGGCCCAAACACTACAACTGGATCTGTTATATCACTTAAGGGGTTTTACAAAACATGTCGCATATAAAATAATTCATTCATTCATATAAAATATAAAGTTATAAATTACCTTGGTGAATTTTAAACAAAAACTATAATTTCATACATGTCTTAACTTAATTTAAAACATAAAACTTAAAAGCCCAGTAATAAAAGCCCAACATAAAACCAAAACATAAATAATAGTCTAGTGGCCCATGGCCTTATTACAAGGAAATTTAAAACCCATTAATTGAAAATATTAAAAACAATATTCTGAATAAAGTCTTCTGCTGGAATAGAATACTCTCTCGCATGGCTACCTCGCGCTCCTCTCCAGCCCGGTCTGATGCACTAGGTGCTACTTGAAATTGTTAAATAATAGGGTGAGTCACGAGACTCAATGTGCAACCCCCATGCACCGTTAGATTTGGGCCTTAACCCACAGATCAGAATATAAAACATAATATAAAAGATAACATACATAAAACCCAACCCAATCCTAGGTTTCCATCCGCGATACGCCACCCTTACCTGCCAGTCACACCATTGGGGATTTCTACAATCAACCCACATCGCTACACGCCATTGATGGCAGTCATGCTGCTCATCGTCAAAGTTGTGACAGAGTCACCAGGTTGAAATGTCAAAAGCCACCAGAAACAGAGTTGTGACAGAGTCACCAAGCTGAAATGACATAAGCCACCAGAAATAGAGTTGTGACAGAGTCACCAGGCTGAAATGGCATAAGCCACCAAAATAGTCAATCACCCAACCCCAAGCATACATAGGAATCGACATGCAAAACATATCTTTTTAACAGAAACATTCACCAAAGAATGGCAGAAAACACTAACCTGATATTTAGCCTTTACCCTTCTCGGGTTTTCAAACGTTATGCTAGGATTTCGGCATTTAACAGAGTATAGCAAATTTATACTTATATATATATACACATAATAGCATTCAATCTAATGGTGTGAGAAGTTACACACCTGATTAATGTCGATACCCTTGCTAGACCGATCTACAACTTTGCTCAAAAAGCCGGAAAGATGTGAAAATATGGCCTCTCCTATATTCGGCCAAGGGTTAGTTAATCCTGAATTTACACATTGAAACTAATAGATCTTCTTACCTTGAAATCTCGAAAGTAACACGATTCGAGTGCTACCGATCTATAACTCAGAGATCTATGCGATTGACTCCATTAAAATTCCCTTCAGATTTCGGCACAAGTAGGCACCACAGAAGTAATTCGGCAATCACAGGAGATGAGATCTAAGGATTTCGGCTTTTAGGAAAATCCCGAAAAAAGTATGAACAAGAGAAGGCTGATGTGTCTTTGGCTTTTAAAATACTTGAGTGAAGAGTTTCGGTTTCGACAGAAAAGAGAGAGAAGAAAAAGAAAATAAGGAAGAGACTTGAAGATTTTTGGCTAGGAAGAAAAAGAATGGAAAGAGTTTGGCTTTTGAATCAAAGTGAAGATGAGGATTAGGCTTAGAGATTTGGCTTTTTGCAGAGAATGAAGAAGAAGATGGAACTTTAGGAGTTTTCGGCTTTTACTTAGAGAAGAAGAGAAAAGAATGAGAGAAAAACCCAAATGCCGAAATTGAAGAGATATTCCCCCTATTTATAGAAATTTCGGCACTTACCTAACCTTGCAGATAAATCCTATATTTTCTCCTTTATCTTAATCTACTAGCTCATCTAAAAGAGATTTAATTATCTCTAACTCCTTCCTCATTTATCTGCTTATTATCCACATAAAATAAATTCCTAAATAATAGCCTTTATCTGTTTATTATCCACATATTTTAAACATTAAAACCCCTAAATTTTAGCCTTGTTGCCATCCACTCCACCTAATCCTAATGCCCAAAATTTAGATAACTTAAATTAAAAGAATTGGGCTCCATGAAACTTAAATTTGGGCCCCTTACTCCCTTGTGTGGCGTCACCTCCTAAGATTGGGCCACAAGCCCACTTTGGTATTTTAAACATAGATACTACCTTTTAAACCCTATAATGCCCAAACAGATAATTTTAATCAAGGCCTCTACCAAAGCCTGAGCCCAATTTGGACCCCTAACACTTAAATTAACACATTAAACATATCCACCCATTAAACGCATAGGCCCAAAAATTTAGGATGTTACAGAGGTGGAGAACTTGTTCGTTGAGAGTTCGCGATGAAGAACTTGTTTATTGAGAATTCGTGTCAAGGTGGAGATTGTTAGAATTAAGTGACCCGAATCCTTATTTAAATAAAATACAATGGTATTCTTTTATTTTATTTTACCATTGTATTTTATTTAAATAAGGATTTGGGTCACTTAATTCTAACAAAGATAAAATGTGAAATTGATACCAATATAAAATTTTAACACGAATATTTTATGGCATAATTAGTAATTTAATTTTAATATAAATATTCAATATGACTAAACAATTCAATAATATAAATAATATAAAATGTGAAATTTAATTTAATAATATAAATAGTAGATATAAATAAAATTATTACTATTTATGTTTAGTGATTTTTTTTGGATAATTTTGATTTTTTATTTGAGAGTAAAGGGTGAGAAGTAAAAGTTTAGGGGGGAAATAAAAAGTTTTAGAGAATAAAAGTTTGAGGGAAAATAAATAGGGGGAGTAAAATTTGAAGGGAAAATATTAAAAAAAATTGGAGGGGGGATGAGTTTGGGGTAGATGGGAGGTGAGATGGGAAGGGAGTAAAAGTTTTAGGGGAAAAGTGGGAGGGAGTAAAAATTTTGGGGGAAAATAAAAAGTTTTGAGGGTTTTTGGGAGTAAAATTTTGAGAAAAAGTAAATGGGAGAGTAAAATTTTGGTGGGAAATGGATTTTGGGTAGATTGAGGGGTTGGGATGGGAGGGGAGTAAAAGTTTTGGGGGGAAAGTGGGAAGGAGAACAATTTTTTAGGGAAAAGTAAAAAGGTTTGGGAGTTGGGGTAAAAATGTAAAATATTATAGTTTGATATTCGAATTATTCGAGTTATTCGAATTTGAAAACTCAACTTGATTCGAACTCGAAATTCGAAAAAAAATCGAGTTGACTCGAATAACTCGATTAACTCGAATAACTTGATTCGTTCAACTCGAAATTTGAATTTTTTTCGATTTTTTCGAATCGAATCGAGTTTTGCTCACCCCTAATTTTTATGTGTTCAGATTCAAATATAATTGTAGCGGGAGAAAATAAAAAATATTATTATAAATAATAAAATAGAAATGCATATAATAAAAATTTTGAAATTCATTTACTTTTATGAAATTGTTAAAAATATCTGGATTTATATTTTTATTTAATAAAATATTAACGTGTATCACAATATTTTTATAAATATTTTAAATTAATTATATTGAATTATAAATATTTTTAATTATATTTTATAAATAGTTTATTTTTTATAACAACGAGGAGTATTATTTTCACTAATAAAAAAACCACACTTGGATTTTTTTTAGTACAAATACTTTGATCAATTTTTAAAATATCTACCTTCATATTATTTAATACATGAATCTATTGAAATTAAAACCTAACAAAATTTCTTTATATATTTTTATTTTTATGCATTTTATAATATTTCAAAATTTAAAATTGTATTCACTCAATAATATTATCATATTTATATTAAATTAATCATATATATAATTACAATATTCATTTAATAATTAGCTCCTTTCTATAATTATATAATTTATAATTTCTTATTTTTATATAATTAAGCATTGAAATCTCAGATTATTTATCTTTTTAAAAAAATAATTTAAAAATCAAAATCATAAAAGAAATAATAAAAATATAAAAGAAAGGACAAAAAAAGGTAATTAGCTGCAGTTGCACCGAATCGCATTCAAATGTGGATAAATTGAAATCCTTTATTGAATTTTATTTCAGATGAATTTTTAAATTTTTTTTTATGTTTATACATTTTTATAAATTTATAAATATATTAGGTTTTTTTAAAGTATTAAGGACTTTTTATATATTTTTATAGGCTTAAAATTTTATATTTCATGTATTTTTTCAAAATAATAATAACCTAAAAATTATAAATATATATAATTACTAAAATATATTAGAATGAATCTATATCTGAACAATTATTTGTCCAAATCCATTCTTGATGTGAAAATTAATTTTATATTTATATATGTCATCACATATTGAGAGTCTGCCACATTAACTATCAGCATCACGTTAGGATAAAGTAACCGATTATAAACATGAATTTTTATAAATTTATTAACATAGAAATATATATTTTCTGTGGATAGTTTACACTGATAAGTTTTTTTTATAAATAAATAAATAAATCTTAAAAATAGAACAAAACCAAAATTAAAAAAACTTATCAAATCAAACCAAAAATGTTTAATTTGGTTATTTTGATAATATATTTTAATGAGATATAATAAGTGATAAATTTATGGTTTAAAAATATTCATTTTGATCTAAGGTTGATAATATTTTGGTTCTCATTTTAGTTGTTACCATCATTTCAAAAAGAGTATTTATGTCATGAGATAAAAATTAGGAATCGACTTATGTAATAGAGCCGATCCCCTAAGTTATGGAGCAGCTGTGTAGCATCAGATCCCAAAGACAGTAAGTCTTTTTTATGAGGAAGAAGTTTTTTTCAAGGTATGAAACCAAGATAGTTAACTTTCAGAAAAATCTAACCGATGACAGCCCCAAAATGCCTATGCTTTATTTTTCTAAAGATGGGAGAAAAGATAAAACTTATTATTAATTTAATCCAAATTAGAGTTTGAAACTCAAGTAATTAACCCCTTTTCGTTAACCCGAGACAAATCGATAGATCTATGAGAAATCTCATTCAATAGGATATATGGTAGGGTAAAAAATGGGACACCAAAAGAATTGATTGCCAAGTCGTGTGAGGTAGGAAACTCTCAAGTATGATTCTAATGGAAGGAATTGAACTGCCCATTTCGACAGGGGATTTTGAAATAGCGAAGGCTGAGTTCGATCAAGCCGCTGAGTATTGGAAATAGGCTATAGCACTTACTCTTGGTAATTATATTGAAGCGCAAAATTTGTTAAAGATCACACGGCGTTTTAAATAAGGACAAGAGCTATCTGTTTATTTATTATTATTATTTTAGTTTTAGGATTCGAAGTTCGAATTAGAAATTAGAAAAATCTATTACTATTAAATTCTATTCTTATTCTATTTAATTTCTATCAAATCTATTTATTTAATATCTAATTAAATAAATTATGGTACCATTTAAATTAATAAATTTGATTTTCTAGTCAATTTGAATATTTAACTAGTAAAATATATTAATTTAATTGGAATTGTTAATTTTGAAATAGCTGAGTAGCTACAAGATCAATCTCATATTCGCCTAGGACAATATTTTCATTTAAAATAAATAGTTATTTAGATAAATTAAATTAAAATGGGAACCATGATAACCAAAATGACTTTAGCAATTTCTAAGCCTTAGTATTACAATAAAACTGTAACACCCCAATAAATTTATTTCTGCTTGGTGGAGTAAAAGAATTAATGATAATATCCCTGGGCCGAGTTTAGAAGGCGCTTGCCTGATTGAAGAGTATTTACAAGTGGAACATTTCTGCATATCATTCTCATGACATTTCTGCATTCGCATATCATTCATAACATTTGGTTAGGAACATTTGATTCATTCTGATCATAGCATCCTAATCATTTGGCATAAACATAGGCATATGAAACCGAGTCTACAGGACATGTCCCCTAGAGGATGATGTAGCAACATCGGTGAATTCACATATCTTATCTCCCTGAGATAGCAGTGGAGCAGATCGAAGATGGCGAATCTTATCTTCTCGAGGTAGCAGGGAAGCAGATTTAGGCCACCAGTCTTATCTTCCTAAGGTAGCAAGGGAGCAGACTGAAGATTGTAGATCTTATCTCCTTGAGATAGCAGTGGAGCAGATCGAAGATAACAAATCTTATCTTTCCGAGGTAGCAGGGGAGCAGATTTTAGCCACTAGCCTTATCTCCCTGATGTAGCAAGGGAGCAGGCTGAAGATTCCAGTCTTATCTTCCTGAAGTAGCAAGGGAGCAGACTGAAGATTGTAGATCTTATCTCCTTGAGATAGCAGTGGATCAGATTAAAGATGGCAAATCTTATATTCCCGAGGTAGCAGGGGAGCAGATTTTAGCCGCTAGCCTTATCTCCCTAAGGTAGCAAGGGAGCAGGCTGAAGATTGTAGTCTTATCTTCCTAAGGTAGCAAGGGAGCAGACTGAAGATCGTAAATCTTATCTCCTTGAGATAGTAGTGGAGCAGATCGAAGACGACGAATCTTATCTTCCCAAGGAAGTAGGGAAGCAGATTTAAGCCACCAGCCTTATCTCCTTGAAGTTGCAGTGGAGCAGGTTGAAATTACTAGTTTCTATTTCTCTAAAGATCCAGCGGAGTAGATTGAAACTACATATCTTCTCTCCTTGAAACTTTATTAGAACGAATCAAAATTCCAATTCCTACAACCTTGAAGACACAGTGGGAAAGAATGAGGCTATTCAAGGAAAAGAGGTGCCAATAAGTCAAGATTCGGTAAGACCAGGCAAAATTGGCCCATTTACAGTCTTTTCTCTATTCTCATTACATAACAACGAGCAAAGAGGGGTAGCCGTAATTAGCCCAATTTGCTCGGGCCCATTCAGAAACAAAATAATAAAACTAAACCAAATTAAAACCAAAGTAAGTATAAAAACCCAATAATGAAATTCCAATTACAGTTTACATAGGCCCAGATTCAGATTGTAGCCCAAATTTCGAAACCTATTTACAATAAACCCAATCCTAGCCCAAATTTAATTAAAATCCTAACCCATTACAACCCAAATTTAGCCCAGAAAATAAAAGGCCCGAGTGGCCCAAAATTGATTGAAGGGTTTCTGAACCTTCCAGCGCCGTAGCTCCTAGTGTGCCATTGCCACGTCTGCAGTTTCGCCACGAACGGCCTCCGTACGACGGTTTTTGCTTGTAAAAAGAAACAAATAGCAACAATATACAACTAATGTAACAGAAAAATTTTAAAAAAGGGTTTTTTTATTTCTTTTTATCTATTTAGTTGGCTATAAAAGAGAGCCGAATGTAATCTGTAATGGATCTTCTTTCGATTTACAAATACAAACAAAAAAAATCAGAAAACAAAGAGTTTTCCTAAGGTATTCTATCATTGTTTTAGTACGTGTTTTTGTTTCGCATATCAAGTATACATAGAGGCATAAAAAATATAAAGAGTTTATAAACCCTTACCCCTTTTGGTATTGATTGGAGTCTCGAAATCCGAAACGTTTTTGGTTGTTTTTGGATTACAGTGAGGATTTTGGGTACTTGGGGGTCTAGATTCGTACTCAGGGAGGTTGGGAGGTTCAAAACGACTTTTTTAGGGTCTCCGACCACCATATACGGTGGTGGACACGGCGAATGATGGTGGCTCGATGAAGGAGCAAGGCCTAATTCTGGCTAGTGCTCTGAGAGCCTTTTCAGAGAGTTTTTTGTGTTTTTTTAAAGGAAGTGATAAAATGTTTTTTAAACTTTTTTTTTTTTTGTATTTAAAGGTAGCCCATAGGACATCGTTTTGGGGTAGCACATTAACACCCAAAACGGTGTCATTTAAAAGGCTAGATCAGCGAGTTGACCCGACTCGGGAAGGATCCGCGCGTTTTTAATAAAAGGGAAAATTTCCTCCTAGGTCCTTTTGCATTATTACTTTTATGCAATCTTGTCCTATTTTATATCTTGCTTTTATTCTTAATTTGCCCCTGATATTTTACTTTGGTTTCAATCTGGTCTTTGTTTTGTTTTAATGAGGATTAAGGAACGACGCCGTTTTGGTGGTAAGGCATAATTGCCCATTTGCTCCCTGTAATAGGGTGCGCGTTTCAAAATGATCCTCATACATCTTTTTTACTTCTGATTTTATTTTTATTCTGATTTAGTGCTTGTTTTGTCGATTTCTAACCTTTTCTGTTTGCTATTTATTTTAATATTTTATATTAAATATTTTTTATTTACTACTCACATTAGGTTATTATATTCTATATTATTACTTATTATATTCATTATTATTCACATATTATTTAGTCTTTAACCTTTTTAAATATAATTTCAAATTTGTTGTATTTTTTGTTTTTAAAAAATGTTTTATTATCTATTTATTTTTTATTATATTATTTATTTAAAATATATATTATTTATTTCAACTGTTTTATGATTATTTATTTTAAGTTTTTTCATGTATATTATTTATATTAAACTTATATATTATTCATTTTAAATTTCTTTTTTATATGTTATTTAAATTGTTTTATAAATTAGTTATTTTAAATGGCTTTATATGTTATTTTACTTTAAATCGTTTTGTATATTAATCATTTTAAACTCTTTTATATTATTACCATTTATAGTGTTTATTTTAAACTTGCTTTTTATATATTATTTATTTAAAACTTACTTACATTATTTATTTTTTATAAAAAAATCTTTTATCTGTATTTTTTACATTATTTGTTTTAAACTTTTTAATTTTTTTACCTTAAATTGTTTCATTTATTATTTATTCTAAACCTTTTCATATCATTTACTTTTATTTTTTATATATATCATTTTGTTTCATTTTCTTCAATAGTTAATAGTGAAATTGTATGTTATGTGATTATCGCTATTATGTGCATTGTAATTCTTAATTTGTATTTATTGGTTATTTGTGATTCATTAGTGTAACATTTTGTATATGAATTATTACTTTGCATTGTATATTATCTTTCCATCGCATTCTATTCGCTAAAAAAGGTCGTGCTTTAACATCATTTAAGTTTTGAAATCATTTTATTCAAAAGTTTTCAAAATAAGGCAATAATCGATATTTGGGATCTTCGAGAAGATTGTGCCCTAACTTACTGGGTTCCAATTTTCCTCGTTGAATCTAAGTAACTGAGTACCCTTTTTCAATCAAAACGTATAAGTTTCAAATAAAAGCTTATCTCGGGAATTCGAGGTGTTGTGTCCTAACTCACTAGATATGACATTTTGTATCTCGAGATAAAGATTTCTAAAAAATAAAGGCAATATTCTATGTTTGGAATTTCGAGAAATTGTGTCCTAACTTACTGGATTCCGATTTTTCATTTGATCCAAATAATTGAATATCCTTTTTAAACTTCACTGCATGAGTTTTAAAAATCAAAAGACAAGCTCAGTTTCGAGGATGTGAAATGTCGTTGTTGTAAGCCCAATTTTGCCCATCAACCCAGACCCAAAACCAAACCCCAAACCAGACCCGAATCACACTAACCAAGCCTAATACAGCCCATACCCCAATTGGCCCAATACCCAAATCAGCCCAATCCGAGAATAAACAAAAAAAAAAACCCTAAAAGTGCGCTAGTTCTCGCAAGTGACTTCGACATTTTGTCCGTTCGTGTCCCATCCACCGCCATTGTCAGAACAGCACCTCCACCGCCAGCCACTTGCGCCACTCGCCTGCAAACATTAAACAAGAAAGGACATAACCGAGTCCAAGTTGTAAAAACAAGCTATAAAAGCCGATTTGTATTTCAAGATCGGGGTTTTTTTTTTGGATATCAATAAAAAAGGAGAGAGATTCAAAATATAAAATCTTCAAATACAAACAAAGAGGTTTACAAGCAGATCCAGAAACAGTAAGAAGGCAGAAAACGCTAAAAACCACTAAAAAACCGAACTCGAAATCGGAAGCTAGGAAAGGTGATTTTTTTTCCTCGAAATCCCTCCTTTTCGTTTCTGGTTCCTTTGTTAATATATATATGCACACACACATATATATATATATATATGTATTAAAATAAAGGAGCAAAAAATATACATCTTACCTTTTCCGGCCACCGCATGCGGTGGCCGGCGCGACGGCGTCGGTGACGGAGGACAGTGGTCCGGCCACCGGAAATCTCCTCCTCCTTTGAGACCTGCAGAGAAAAAAAAGGAGAAGGGTTAGTTTTTTTAAAGCAAGCAGCATAAATGAAAAAAGAAAGGGAAAAATTTGCTTTTATAAGGGGACTAAAACGACGCCGTTTAGGGCCTGTTTCAGTGGCCCCAAAACGACGTCGTCTGGCCAAGGATCCACGCTTGCGACCCGACTCGACTTGAGGATTCACGCGTTTTCGTTATATGGGCTAATTACCCATATGGTCCTTCGGCATTTCTATTTGATTTTTAGGTTTTCTTTTATTCTAAATTTTACCTAGAACTCTCTCGCGCCTTTTCCAATTTCATCCCCGTTTAAATGCTGCGTTCAAATAATCAGGCAAATTTCCTTCCCGGTCCCTCTACCTTTTTCGCGTATTACAATGAGGCCCCGTTTCTTTCTATTTATTTCTAATTCGCCCCTAAACCTCTGTTTTATTTATAATTTAACCCAAAAATTCTGTTTTTAATGCAATTTAACCCATTTTTCAATTATTTTGCAATTTTTACCGCTTTTACTATTATTTAATATTTTTATTTTTATTATTATTGATTATTATTATTATTATTTGTTAATTTCCATTATATTTCACTACTATTTGTTTATTATTATTTATTGTGTGTGTTATTATTTTATTTTTATTACTAATATCATTATTTTATTTATTAATATTATTTTTTTGTTTTCATTATTATTATTATTATCTATTATTATTATCATCGTTATCATCGCTATTATTATACTATTATTTTTTTATATATATGTATATATCTATTTATTTTTTTACTCATTATTTTTCATATATCATCATTATCATCACTAATATTATTATTACATTCATTACTACCATTAATGTATCTTTATATGTATATTGTTATTACTATTATTATATCATTATTTTTATATATAGCTATACACTTTTATTATTGCCATCATCTCTATTATTGCCTTGTGACCATACTATTATTATTACTATTATTTGATATTGTTCTCATTGTTATTGTTATTGTTATTATTCGTATCTCTATATTTACTATATTTATATCTATTTTCTTAGTTTTATATTATATCATTAAACAAAATACATTATGTAAAATTATCATATTTCATCTAAAAATCTTAAAATAAGGCAATGTTTCGTATTTGGAAATTCGAGAGAATCGAGCCCTAACTTACTGGGTTCCAGTTTTTCTCGTATAAGCTAAACAACGGAATATCCCTTTTAAAAAATCGCAATTCAAATTTTAAACAAAAAACTTAATCTCGGATATTCGAAATGTCGCGCCCTAACTTACTGGACTCGACATCCAGATACTTCGGATAAGTTTTTTTTTCTATTAAAATAGAGGCAATATTCCTAATTTGGACCTTCGAGAAAGCGAGCCCTAACTTACTGGGTTCTGATTTCTCGTTTGACAAATGACGGAAGATCCTCTTCAAATGTAAAGCTAAGTTGTAAAAGGCGAGCTTAGTTTCGGGAGTCTAAAGTATTGCGCCCTAACTTACTGGACATGATGCTTTATCTCTTCGAAAATAAGAGAGCCTTAACGTCCCTTCCAATTCCTTCAAGTTTTAGAAATAAAAAGTATCTATTTCCAAATCATTTCAAAGTTTTCAACTTTAGGACATCGATCAATCAATTTGGTACCAATTTCGGGCATGTCGAGGGTGCTAATCCTTCCTCGCACGTAATTGACTTCCGAACCCATTTTTTTAAAATTTTCATAGACCAAAAGTGTCGTTTTAATAAACTGAGACGTTTTATTAAAACAAAGGTGATCCGATCACACCCAAATAAAGATCGGTGGCGACTCCCTTCCTTTTCATTTTAAAAAATCGAGTCGACCGCGTCGTTTACTGTTTTATCAAAAAATGGTTACGACAGCTTGGCGACTCCACTGGGGACTTCGAAAGTTAGGCCATAGATTGATTGATTCTTGTCCTTTTGATTAAAATTGGAAAATAGTTTTGGAATTCATGTTTCTTTAAATGCACTTTCAATGTTACATTGGATCTCTTGAATACTTTGGCATTGCATTGCATGACCGTTGTGGTCACACCTTTAAGTGGGAGCGAGAAGCTATGCCTTCGTGAGGTTTTCACCTCCGCATGGGCTAGTGGACTACTTTCGGGACACATCCGTACCTATGTCTTTGTGAAGTCTTCACTTTCGCATGGCCATAGGGAAATGTATTCCCCTGAACCGAACTCGGTCCGTATGAGCCTATAATGGGTGAGAATCGAGGAATCTGCTGGTTCGGGTACCTCGAACTTTAGAACTCAACCACACGTAAAGAGCCTAAGAACCCACCCCGATAGGCGTTTGTGTATTTTACATACTTTATATCTCATTCTGTGGTACTAACTGGTGATGTTTTATTTCCTCTGCATGTCATTTCCATTTTTAAGAGGCATCGATTCACGGTCAGTTTCTGAGTTAGAGAGTTAGTTATGGAAAGCGGATTCCTTGATAAAGTGGAAGACAATGCGTCCGCCCGCATATGGTCAGAGCAAGGCCAATTAGAAAAAGGGGATAGCTTAGTTGAGGGGTATGTGTCAGAACTACGAGATTACACCAATATCAGTGTCACGCAGAACGAACTCCAGGAGTTGAAAGAAATATGGACCCAGTGGGATGATGAGGCAAAGCAATTGTTCTATAGTACTTACGGCGACCTGCCTTACCTGCTTGATGTCAAAATAGATAAGCACCTATTCCGAGCAATGACTCAGTTCTGAAATGCTGCTTATAGCTGTTTCTCTTTCGGGAAAGTGGATTTGGTTCCCACGGTAGAGGAGTATACGGTCTTGCTACGTTGTCCAAGAATTCAAGTTGATAAAGCTTATTCCAAAGAAGTTAATGGCCCGACTTTTGCGAAGAAATTGACAAATATCATGGGAATGAGCGAACAATGGGTCTCAACTAGAATGCAGAAGAAAGGCGAGGGCAAATGCATACCTTGGATATGTTTGAGGGACCTGATCCAAACGTATCCCGATGCAAAGAAAAAGATTGATGCCTTAGCCTTGTGTATTTACGGTTTGGTGATCTTCCCAAAAGCCCTAAGACACATTGATAAAGCAGTTATCGATGTATTCGACAGATTAGACAAAGGGGTCACGCCTGTTCCTGCCATCTTGGCCGAAACATTCAGATCCTTGACTGCATGTCGGAGAATGGGTGAGGGCAGGTTTATTGGATGTGCGCAGTTGTTATTGGCCTGGTTCTATAGTCACTTCTGGAAAGTGGAGAAAGTGTCTTGTCGATTTTTGTCGAAAAATTACTCCCCGTTGAAAGAGATAGTAGCTACACCTAGGAAAGAAGACGTGTCTGAAGGAAACTAGATAGCACTCCTTCAAAACCTGCAAGAAAACGACATCAACTGGAAGGCCCCTTGGATGATTCCCGATAAGATCCTTTATCGCTGTGGAAGCTTCGACTGGGTTCCTCTACTGGGAATTTGGGGTGTCACTGATATGCCCATTTGCTGGTCCTAAGACAGTATTGTTCAAGACAGTTCATACCGATGACATACGGGCTGGCTCAGTGCGAGTTCTCATACGAAGGGGGGCTATAAGAAAAAGGTTAAAGAGATCTCTAGTGCCTGGAATCAAATTCATAGAATGAAAAGATTACCCGCAGGCCCGATGACGACCCCAGAATACACTGAATGGAGGACTAGGAGGATCAATGATAACATCCCTGAGCCAAATCCAGAGGGCGCCCGGTCAAGAGAAGAATGTTTGCGAGTAGTCCTATCAGAACTGGAAATCGTGAAACAAGATTTTGAAAGGATGAGTTCGGAACTCAAAAGAAAGATAGAGAGACTAGAAGAAGAGAAGATGCTCCTCAAGTTAGACATGGATGGACAAAAGTCAGAAGCTGAAAAACTAAGAAAGGAGAAAGGGAAAATAGAGGAAGACCGAGATGATTTGAAGACGGAATATAAAAAAATGCGTTTGACAAAGAAAAACGCCGGATTAGGAAAAACTCCGGAGCAATGACGACGTGAGATCCGAGAGGAAAGAGCTAAAGCTAGCAGTTGGGAGAAAAAGTTCCAGGAAATGCAAACACAAAACGAGGTTCTGAGAAAAGACATGGCAGAAAGCCAAAAAGAGAAGAAAGGACTAAAAGCTAGGGTGGCTGAGCTTGGACGGTCCCTGCATCGCTACCAAAGTCGCAACTCGAAAAGCAAACTAAAATTAAGTCTAAACAAAATCAAGGAAATGAAAGGCAAGATCGAAGAGTTAGAGTCAGCATTACACGGTTGCGAGCTCCGAATTGAGCTTTTGGAAGCAAGAGAAGGGCATTGGGAGGAAGCGCTTCACCATTCCTGTAATCAAGTTAGAGATCAAGACTACCTCATGGGTGAAGCGTTAGTTCAGATTCAAGAAGTGGCTGATCACCTGCAGACCCTGGCAGCACAAGCTGAGATCCTAGGCATGAAATACGAGCTACAGACAGATCGTAGTCAACAACTGACCTCTTTACTTAGGAAGATCAAAACTCTAGGCTTAAAAGCGAAAGCATATTTGTAATCTATTTTATGTAAAGGGTTTTGCCTTCTAATAAAGTTTTCTAAAATGAAGTTGATCAGAATCGATGTCTTCTTCTTGCATTCATGCATTTGCATTACATCACATTACATGCATTTAAGTTTATAAAAAGGGGCCTAATTAGCTAAAATTATCAAAGAGAGAGAAAAAAGAAAGTGAAAGGAGAAAATCTAGAAGCGAAACATCACTACGAAACACGTGCTAAAACCAAAAAAATGGATCAAAGGTTCAAACAATTCCAGAAAGAAATACAGGAACAAATGCAAGAGCAAATGTTGAAGCTTCAGCAGGAAATGAGGGACCAAATGTTGGAGGCCCAAAGAAACATGATAGCCCAAGTGATCCAAGTGATGAACGGGGTAATGGATAAGGGGAAGGGTCCCATGCCTCCAGTTGATGAGGATAGTGAAGGCGCTCCCCCGGGTTATACCCCGCCGCACGCGAGAACAAGGCCTGAGGAATATCTCCAAAGGCCACCAGTTACAAGCAGGCCCCAGCGGGGGCAGGATGATGTTAGACCTCCCACGAGCTATCACGTAGGCTCTGGATCCCAACCAGGAGATAGCCCGGCCAACCCTGTTGTGCCCGATTTAGACGCAGTAGAGAAAATGGGGTCGAGAATAGAATCCTCAAGGCAACTAGAGGATAGTTGCAAATGGCTGGAGGAAAAATTTAAAACGCTGGAAAGTATCGATCATCATCATGGGATCAACGCAAAAGACTTAAGTCTAGTTCCCGATTTGGTACTGCCTCATAAGTTTAAAATGCCTGAATTTGAAAAATATAGTGGGACTAGCTGCCCGGAGGCCCACATCACTATGTTCTGCAGGCGAATAGCTGGCTACGTGAGCAATGACCAACTCTTAATCCACTGTTTCCAAGAAAGTTTGGTGGGCGCAGCTGCTAGATGGTATAACCAGCTTAGTCGGGCCAACATTAGTTCATGGAGAGATTTGGCTCAAGCGTTTCTGAAGCATTACAGCCAAGTCACAGACATGGCACCGGATAGAATTACTTTGCAAAGCATGGAAAAAAGACAAAATGAAAGTTTCAGACCGTACGCACAGAGGTGGAGGGAGGTCGCCATGCAGGTTCAACCACCCCTCTTAGAAAAAGAGACTACCATGCTCTTCATTAACACCCTGAAGGCCCCTTTCATAACTCTATGATAGGGAGTACGACTAAGAGCTTTGCCGACATAGTAATGGTAGGAGAGATGATCGAACATGCCAAAGGGGCGGTAAGATCGAGGCAGGAGAAAGCACTAGGAGGGCCACTCCTAAGAAGAAAGACGGTGAAGTAAATAACGTGAGTACATACAATAAAGGGTACTCGAAGGCGATCACAGTTAATCAGCTAAAGGCAGTTACCACTGGACAACAAGGACCGGCAAGACAGGAATTGGGAACCAGACCGAATACCGAAAAGATTCAATTCACGCTAATTCCAATAACGTACAAGGAGCTATACCAGATTTCGTTCAACGAGCACATCGTGTCCCCGTTCTATTTGCAACCATTGCAACCCCCATACCCTAAGTGGTACGACTGTAACGCTCACTACGATTACCATGCAGGGGTGGCGGGGCATTTGATAGAGAATTACCTCGCCTTTAAAAAGATAGTCGAGAAGCTAATAAAAATGGAGGTTATAACACTCGATGACATGGTAAAAAAGGGGAACCCACTACCCAATCACGAGGATAGAGGGGTAAACGCGATTGGTAAGGCAGTGGTGAGGAAAATCAAGAAGGATGTCACGGAAGTGAAAACCCCTTTACGAATAATCTAGAAGGAGATGGCAAAAAGAGGGTTGATAGATTCAGATCCTGCGGGGAGCGGAAGGCATGTAAAGAACTACTGCGAACTCCATAAGACAAAAGAGCACGAGATTTAAGAATGTGCCGAGTTTAGAATTTTGGTGCAAGGCCTTATGGACAACAAAGAACTGGATTTTTATAAAGAAGGAACAGAGGAGGAGAACATATGTGCGACTGAGGATGAATTGAGGAAGCTTGGGGTCAATTACCCGAGAATCATCATCTCACGAAACACGGAAGGCCGAAGATTATAATTCAGAAACCTGCTCTTTTTCCCTACCAAGACAGTAAAAAGTTACCCTGAACTACAATTGTAATGTGACAATACCAGGGGCGGTAAGCTCCGCTAGCATTTCTGAGGAAGTCAAGAATGAAGGATCCTATACGCGTAGTGGGAAGCGTTACGACCCTGAGAACAGAGGAGCAGAACCAGTGAAACCGAAGACTGTGCCGATTGGGAGGAAAAAGGAACCCGAAGCCACTATCAATAAACCCGTAAAAGAGGAAGAGGCCAAAGAATTCTTGAAATTCTTGAAACACAGCGAATATAGCGTGGTGGAACAGCTGCACAAACAACCAGCCCGTATCTCCATGCTAGCCCTACTTCTAAGCTTAGAGGTGCACCGCGAAGCACTGATGAAAGTACTAAATGAGAGTTATATTACTAAAGATATATCCGTCAGCAAGTTGGACCGTCTGGTTAATAACATAAGCGCTGACAATTTCATTTACTTCAGCGATGATGAAATCCCACCCGGAGGCATGGGGTCAATGAAGGCCTTGCACATAACTACCCGTTGCAAGGGATACACCCTGCCAAGTGTGCTAATAGATAATGGATCAGCGTTAAATGTCCTACCACTGGCGACGCTCAAGAGGTTGCCGATAGACAGTTCTCACATTAAAGCATGCCAGAACATAGTGAGAGCATTCGACGGCACCGAAAGAAGAGTAATAGAAAGAATAGATGTACCGTTACTGATCAGGCCCAACACATACGAAGTCGACTTTCTGGTCATGGATATCAAGCCCTCTTATAACTACCTATTTGGGAGGCCATGGATTCATTCGGTGGGAGCCGTCCCCTTATCGCTGCACCAGAAACTGAAACTGGTGACAGAAAATCGGCTGGTAACTATAAATGCCAAAGAAGACATTATAGCAATCGTTACCAACGAAGCGCCATATCTAGAAACGAATGAGGAAGCCATCGAATGTTCCTTTCGATCCTTGGAGTTCGTAAACGCGACGTTCATCTCGGAGAGGAGTGAAGTCCCGGTGCCTAAGCTATCCAAGACCACCAGGATAGGATTACAAATGATGATGGAGAAAGGAGCCCTACCCGGAAGAGGATTGGGCAAATATCTCCAAGGGAAAGTGCAGACCCCGATGTTGAAAGAGAAGAGAGACCATTTTGGTTTGGGTTTCAAACCAGATGCCAAACAAATGAAGAAGGAAATGGAAAAGAAGCAAGAAAGGAGAAGGGCCCGACTGAACGAAGAGGATGTTAAGTGGGAACCAATGACATTCCCCCACATATCTTATACCTTTGTGTCAGGAGGAGTAATTTACCCGGAGAAAGAACCTCCTAGAAAGGAGCATCTTCACATCAATGCCATACATGACAGGGAAGCTGATCAAGGAAACTTATCGGGTATTCGTCCGTGTGAACCTAGGAGCACCTTGGACAATTGGACTGCAGAGGAATTTCCTGTAGTTTTTAGAGATTACACAGAGTAATATCCAGAACGCACTCGTTGTTTTCAAGCCTAGAAACAATGAGATCTCTTTTTTGAAATAGGCTCATGTTCCGATATTTTGTTTTAATGAAGTACATCTTCAATTTCTATCAAGCATTCTCTCATTTTTTCTCTTTTTCATTCATGTCATGTGAATAGTCGTCCTCAAATTCATTTATTCTTTATACATCCTTTGCTACCCACCACAGGTCTCTAGACATCAATGATATGAGCAATGATACTATGGATTTAGAAGTCTGCTTTGAGCAAGTCATGTGTCCAGAGGAATCTCAGGACTTTGAAAATGACACAGTATGCGACTTGCCTCCAGAATTGTTGGGAATGGTAGAGCAAGAAGAAAAACAGATCCAACCCCATGAAGAGTCGGTAGAGATGGTGAACCTAGGAGAAGAGCAAGAAGTGAAGATTGGAGCCTGTATTACAGCAGAAACCAAGCGAGACCTCATTGAGCTACTCCAAGAATTCAAGGATGTGTTCGCATGGTCGTACCAAGATATGCCCGGACTAAGTACTGATATCGCAGTACACCGATTGCCCATAAGAGAAGAATGCAAGCCAATCCAACAGAAGCTCCGAAGAATGAGACCGGACATCTTGTTAAAAATAAAAGAAGAAGTCAGGAAACAATTTAACGCCGGGTTCTTGCAAGTGGTCAAGTACTCGGATTGGGTGGCTAACATTGTCCCTGTCCCCAAGAAAGACGGGAAGGTACAGATGTGCGTGGATTACAGGGATCTAAACAAGGCCAGCCCGAAGGACAATTTCCCATTGCCTCACATCGACACCTTAGTAGACAATACAGCAGGCTTTTCATTTTTCTCCTTCATGGATGGTTTCTCGGGATATAACCAAATAAAGATGCATCTTGAGGACATGGATAAGACAACGTTTGTAACCATATGGGGAACATTTTGCTATAAGGTGATGCCATTTAGACTGAAAAATGCGGGAGCGACATATCAGAGAGCCATGGTAACCCTATTCCACGATATGATGCATAGAGAAATTGAGGTTTACGTCGATGATATGATCGCCAAGTCCCGAACTGAAAAAGAACATGTGCAGGTTTTGAGGAAATTATTCTTGAGACTGAGGAGATTCCAATTGAAGCTTAACCTGTCAAAGTATATCTTCGGAGCTCGGTCTGGGAAATTGCTCGGATTCATAGTCAGTGAAAAGGGGATTGAGGTTGACCAGGATAAAGTCAAGGCTATACAAGAATTGCCTTCGCCACGTACCTAAAAAGAAGTTAGAGGTTTCTTAGGAAGGCTAAATTACATCGCTCGATTCATTTCACAACTAACTGAGAAATGTGACCACATATTCCGTCTCCTCAAGAAATATAATCTAGGCACGTGGGATGAAGAATGCCAGAAAACCTTCGAAAAAGTAAAACAGCACCTGTCACATGCCCCAGTACTAATACCGCCTCAACCAGACAAGCCATTAATCCTTTACTTAACGGTGCTTAATAATTCGATGGGATGTGTGCTGGGTCAGCATGATGTGTCGGGGAAGAAAGAAAGGGCAAATACTACCTTAGTAAATAATTTACCGAATGTGAAACGAGGTACCCGCCAATCGAGAAATTGTGCTGTGCCTTGATTTGGACAACTCGGAGATTGAGGCAGTATATGCTGTATCACACGACGTGGCTCATCTCGAGGCTAGATCCTTTTAAATATATGATGGAGTCTACCGTCTTGAATGGAAGGATGGCTAGGTGGCAGATTCTGCTTTCTGAATTCGACATCGTCTATGTGAACCAAAAGGCGGTAAAAGGGAGTGCAATAGCAGACTTTCTGGCCAGTAGAGCCCTTGAGGACTATGAGCCTTTGGACTTTGATTTCCCTAACGAAGATTTGATGTACGTGGCAGACACTGAAGAAAGTGCCTCCGAAAGCCATCCCTGGAAATTGAATTTTGACGGGGCATCAAATGCCGTGGGCAATGGAATTGGGCAGTTCTTATATCCTCAAAAGGAGACCATTACCCATTTACTTGCAAACTGGATTTTGATTGCACTAATAATATGGCTGAATATGAAGCTTGCATCATGGGTCTCCGCGCCGCTATCGAGCGCAAAATCAGAGTATTGGAAGTGTATGGAGATTCTGCCATAGTAATCTATCAACTTAAAAGGGAACGGGAAACCAGAGATCCAAAGCTGGTCGACTACAAAAGATTGGCCCAAGATTTGATCAGAGAGTTTGACGACGTCACTTTCTGTTACTTACCCAGAGACGAAAACCAGATGGCTGATGCTCTGGCCACTTTAGCCTCCATGGTCTGAATAAATGAAAATGAGGACATGAAGCCCATACAAATGAGCATTCATCAGGACCCGGCCCATTGCTACAACGTCGAAGAGGAAGGGAAAACTGGCCGACCATGGTACCACGATATACTATGGTACGTGAAAAATCATGAGTACCCGGAACAAGTAACTGAGAATGATAAAGGGACGTTGAGAAGACTAGCCTATGACTACGTCCTGGATGGAGAGGTCCTATACAAGAAAAGGAAAGATCAAGTGCTGCTGAGATGTGTGGATGCCGCCGAAGCTAAGTTAATCCTAGAAGAAGTCCATGAAGGCATCTGTGGAACTCACGCCAATGGTTTCACGATGGCCAGACAAATAATGAGGTTTGGATATTATTGGTCCACCATGGAAGGAGATTGTATCAACTATGCCAAGAAATGCCATAAATGCCAGATTTATGGAGACCAGATTCACGTGCCCCCGTCACTTTTACATGTTATGACTTCTCCATGGCCATTTTCCATGTGGGGCATGGATGTCATTGGGCCGATCTCTCCGAAAGCTTCGAATGGGCATCGGTTCATCTTTGTGGTCATCGACTATTTCACAAAATGGGTAAAGGCTGCTTCATATGCTAACATCACCAAATCAGCGGTTAGTCAGTTTTTGAAAAAGGAGATCATTTGTCGATACGTAATGCCCGAGAGGATCATATTAGATAATGCACTGAACTTAAACAATAGTACGATAGCAGGGGTTTGTAGCCAATTCAACATCAAACACTACAATTCATCGTCGTATCGTCCAAAGATGAATGGGGCAGTAGAAGCGGCTAACAAAAACATCAAGAGGATAGTGGGGAAGATGACTGAGACCTATAAAGATTGGCATGAGAAGTTACCATTTGCACTCTATGCTTATCGGACATCAGTCAGAACCTCTATCGGGGCAACACCTTTTTCATTGGTCTATGGGATGGAAGCAGTCCTTCCTATTGAGGTAGAAATACCTTCTCTTCGAGTTTTGTCAGAAATAAAGCTGGACGAAGCTGAATGGATCCAGGCTCGATATGATCAGTTAAACTTAATTGAATAAAAGAGATTGAGGGCTATTCATCACGGCCAGATGTACCAAAAATGAATGATGTGGGCTTACGATAAAAAAGTTCACCCAAGAGAATTCCACGAGGGGGACCTCGTGCTGAAAAAGATCTTTCCCATACAAAAGGATTACAGAGGAAAATGGATGCCGAACTGGGAAGGATCGTATGTGGTAAAGAAAGCTTTCTCGGGAGGTGTACTGATTCTGACTGAGATGGACGGGAAAAGCTTGCCCAATCCCGTGAACTCAGATTCGGTTAAAAAGTACTTTGCTTGAAAAAAGAGGCCAAGGTGAAAACCCGCAAAAGGCACTTTGAGACTTAAAAAAAAAAACCGGAGAGGCCAAGGTGAAAACCCACAGAGGGTGGCTCTTGAGTTGAAAACCCAAAAAGGGTGGCTCGAGTTTTGAATGAACTCGTGGCGATCTTGCAGCGCTGGAATCAGCAGAAGAGGAAGCACGTTGCATATTGGGGCATCAACAAAGTACTTTGAGTCTTCTAAACCCATGCTGAAGCTCTAAGCAGTCTTCATGAAACCTGTACGGAAGTCTAATCGGCAATGTCTAGAGTATCCGATGGATGTCCTGCTCATTGTACTATTGTTGAATTCTTTTCGCAAGGAATGATATGTTCCCAACCATTTTCTTCGTTTCATTTTAACTCTCTTTGAAATCGACCTACTGTTACCCATCATTCATAAACATGTTGCATTAAAACAATAATTGATGAACTAATAATTTCACAAAAGAAAGTTCTACATATTACTTTGGGAATCTCTAGATAAAACAAGAAACCGAAACAGGACAATTGTTGAGAATTTCCACGTACACAGATTAAAGACATTTGAGAAATAAGGGTCTTAATGGAGACCATTTCTTCAAAATTCCTCGTCCGATTCAGTAACCGTGGTAGGACAAACAATGTTACCTAGTCATCCAGAAAAGGTATGACAGGCCAATTTTTGACAAGGAAAGATTCAAAAACCCTAAATCGCTGTAGAACGAATCCAAAACGAAACAAGTCGGGTTTTCTTCGAGTAGGAGTTGTGATCCCTAGGGGGACGGTTGGAAGTCGATGTGTGCCCGTGTCCCGAGGTATAGAAGGAATGAGCCCTAAAATCTTCATAGGGGCAAACTATTTGAGCAAGAAATGTTACTGCAAGAGAAGTGGAGACGAAACCTTGACGGATAAATGAGTGATAAACACCTTGAATAGGAATCATACTCATAACATTCTGACTCATCATACTCATGGCATCCCAATTATTAGGCATAAGCATGTACTCATTCTACAGGATGTGTCCTCAAAAGGACACGATCGAAGATATCAGTTTGGTGATCCCTGAGTTTGCAGGGATCAGATTGAAGATAGCAGATTTGACATTCCTGAAGTGGCAGGAACAGATCAAATCTGGCAATCCTGATGTTGCAGGAGCAGATTGAAGATGGCAGATCTTACCTCCCTGAGTTTACAGTGGAGCAGATCGAACATGATGAATCTGGCAATCCTGATGTTACAGGAGCAGATCGAAGATAGCAAATCTGGCAATCCTGATGTTGTAGGAGCAGATTGAAGAACCGATCTTATCTCCCTGAGTTTGCAGTGGAGCAGATCGAAGAGGGCAAATCTGGCAATCCTGATGTTGCAGGAGCAGATTGAAGATAGCAGATCTTATCTCCCTGAGTTTGCAGTGGAGCAGATCGAAGATAGCAAATCTGGCAATCCTGATGTTGTAGGAGCAGGTTGAAGATAACAGATCTTATCTCCCTAAGTTTGTAATGGAGCAGATCGAAGAGGACAAATCTGGCAATCCTGATATTGCAGGAGCAGATTAAAGATAGCAGATTTGACATTCCTGAAGTTGCAGGAAGCAGATCATAGACATCAATCTGGTGATCCCTGAGTTTGCAGGGATCAGATCAAAATAATAGAGTTGGCGATTCCTGATGATTGCAGGAGCAGAGCGATGATACAAGTTTTATCCCCCTAAAGGCACAACAGAATTAATTGGAGTGACAGGTCTTATCATTCTGAAGCATCGATGGAGTGGATCAAAGCAACAAGATATGGTGAACAAAATGAGGCTATCTGAAGAAGAGGGATACCAAAGAAGCCAAGACTTAGTGGGACTGGGCAAAATTGGTCTTTCTTTAAGTCTTTACTCCATTCTCGTTACACGACAATGAGCAAAGAGAGGTAGCTGTTGTAAGCCCAATTTTGCCCATCAACCCAGACCCAAAACCAAACCCCAAACCAGACCGAATCACACTAACCAAGCCTAATACAGCCCATACCCCAATTGGCCCAATACCCAAATCAGCCTACTCTGAGAATAAACAAAAAAAAACCCTAAAAGTCTGCCTAGTTCCTGCGCCGCTTCTGACCCCTGTCCGTTCGTGTCCCATCCACCGCCATTGTCAGAATAGCACCTCCACCGCCAGCCACTTGCGCCACTCACCTGCAAACATTAAACAAGAAAGGACATAACCGAGTCCAAGTTGTAAAAACAAGGCTATAAAAGTCGATTTGTATTTCAAGATCGGGGTTTTGTTTTTTTTTTGGATATCAATAAAAAGGAGAGAGATTCAAAATATAAAATCTTCAAATACAAACAAAGAGGTTCACAAGCTGATCCAGAAATAGTAAGAAGGCAGAAAACGCTAAAAACCACTAAAAATCGAACTCGAAATCAGAGGCTAGGAAAGGTGATTTTTTTTCCTCGAAATCCCTCCTTTTCATTTCTGGTTCCTTTGTTAATATATATATACACACACATATATATATATATATATATATATATATATATGTATTAAAATAAAGGAGCAAAAAATATACATCTTACGGTCGCGTCGGCGACGGAGGACAGTGGTCCGGCCATCGGAAATCTCCTCCTCCTTTGAGACCTGCAGAGAAAAAAAAAGAGAGGGGTTAGTTTTTTTAAAGCAAGCAGCAGAAATGAAAAAAGAAAGGGAAAAATTTGCTTTTATAAGGGGACTAAAACGACGCCGTTTAGGGCCTGTTTCAGTGGCCCCAAAACGACGTCGTCTGGCCAAGGATCCGCGCTTGCGACCCGACCTAACTTGAGGATCCGCCCGTTTTCGTTATATGGGCTAATTACCCATATGGTCCTTCGGCATTTCTATTTGATTTTTAGGTTTTCTTTTATTCTAAATTTTACCCAGAACTCTCTCGCGCCTTTTCCAATTTCATCCCCGTTTAAACGCTGCATTCAAAGAATCGGGCAAATTTCCTTCCCGGTCCCTCTACCTTTTTAGCGTATTACAATGAGGCCCGTTTCTTTCTATTTATTTCTAATTCGCCCCTAAACCTCTGTTTTATTTATAATTTAACCCAAAAATTTCGTTTTTAATGCAATTTAACCCCTTTTTCAATTATTTTGCAATTTTTACAGCTTTTACTATTATTTAATATTTTTATTTTTATTATTATTGATTATTATTATTATTTGTTAATTTCCATTATTTTTCACTACTATTTGTTTATTATTATTTATTGTGTGTGTTATTATTTTATTTTTATTACTAATATCATTATTTTATTTATTAATATTATTATTTTGTTTTCATTATTATTATTATTATCTATTATTATTATCATCGTTATCATCGCTATTATTATACTATTATTTATATATATATATGTATATATCTATTCGTTTTTTTACTCATTATTTTTCATATATCATCATTATCATCACTAATATTATTATTACATTCATTACTACCATTAATGTATCTTTATATGTATATTGTTATTACTGTTATTATATCATTATTTTTATATATAGCTATACACTTTTATTATTGCCATCATCTCTATTATTGCTTTGTGACCATACTATTATTATTACTATTATTTGATATTGTTCTCATTGTTATTATTATTGTTATTATTCGTATCTCTATATTTACTATATTTATATCTATTTTCTTAGTTTTATATTATATCATTAAACAAAATACATTCTGTAAAATTATCATATTTCATCTAAAAATCTTAAAATAAGGCAATGTTTCGTATTTGGAAATTCGAGAGAATCGAGCCCTAACTTACTGGGTTCCGATTTTTCTCGTATAAGCTAAACAACGGAATATCCCTTTTAAAAAATAGCAATTCAAATTTTAAACAAAACACTTAATCTCGGATATTCGAAATGTCGCGCCCTAACTTACTGGACTCGACATCTAGATACTTCGGATAAGTTTTTTTCTATTAAAATAGAGGCAATATTCCTAATTTGGACCTTCGAGAAAACGAGCCCTAACTTACTGGGTTCTGATTTCTCGTTTGACAAACGACGGAAGATCCTCTTCAAATGTAAAGCTAAGTTTTAAAAGGCGAGCTTAGTTTCGGGAATCTAAAGTATTGCGCCCTAACTTACTGGACATGATGCTTTATCTCTTCAAAAATAAGAGAGCCTTAACGTCTCTTCCAATTCCTTCAAGTTTTAGAAATAAAAAGTATCTATTTCCAAATCATTTCAAAGTTTTCAACTTTAGGACATCGATCAATCAATTTGGTACCAATTTCGGGCGTGTCGAGGGTGCTAATCCTTCCTCGCACGTAATTGACTTCCGAACCCATTTTTCTCAAATTTTCGTAGACCAAAAGCGTCATTTTAATAAACCGAGACGTTTTATTAAAACAAAGATGATCCGATCACACCCAAATAAAGATCGGTGGCGACTTCCTTCCTTTTCATTTTCAAAAATCGAGTCGACCGCGTCGTTTACTATTTTATCAAAAAATGGTTACGACAGTCGTATCCTAACTCACTGGGTGTGACATTTTATTTCTTCGAAATAAGAGGGTCTTAGCATCCAGTTTGATTTATTCAAGTTTTCTTTTAAATAAAAGGATCGTATTCTAAAATCTTTTCAAATTCTCGACATTAGGACATTAATTAATCAATTAGGTACCAATTTTGGGCATTACGAGGGTGCTAACCCTTCCTTCTGCGTAACTGACTCCCGAACCCATTTTCTCAAATTTCGTAGACCAAAATTATTGTTTTAATAAATCAAAATTTTATTAAAATGATCAATCTCAAGGTGACCCGATCACACCTCAAAAAAGGATTGGTGGCGACTCTATTTTCGTTTTTAAAGTCGATTCCCGTTTTTCAAAAAATAAAGAATGGTATCGATAGTTTCACTTAGCAAACTAATAATTGTCTCAACTTTTCAGAAAACACGAAATTTAGGGTGTGCTTGGTTAAGTAGAAAAGTGGAGCGTGAGGAAAGAATGGAAATTTGGAAAGAAAATAAATTTGAGTGTGTTTGGTAGAGAAGAAAAGTGAGTGAAAAGAAAATAGGAAAGATGATCATTTTTCATCCTAATGCATAAAAAAAACATTCTAAAGTGAAACAAAATGAGAGAAAGGTGTATACTAGTTCAAAATTATGCATTTTTCAAATGTTTTATTTTCTTTCATTTTAATATTTTCAACTCCTTAGGAATTCCCTTTTCGAATGATCTCATTGCTACAACTTGTGAACCATGAAATCCATATTGGAGGCATAACAGAAATTCGTGATTTTCAAAGACCATGCGCTTGTTAGGTATTGTTTTTCATGCTTTCATGATTGGTTTCTAAACTAGCTCTTGTGTTATATATGATTTTGCAAATAGTTTTTTAAATTTCTTGAATAAATTAATTATAATTCAATGAATAATTTTTTTTAATAAAACCCTTGACTACAATCCATAAAGAGAAAAGTAATACAGGAGAAAATGTGAAAGTCTTCTTCATTGTTTTTCATGCCCCAAAACCTCTTTAAATACTTTTCAAGATCTTCTAAAAAAAGAGTTCAAAATAAAATTTAATTTAATACTTCCCATGAAATCGTAATCAATCCCATAAAATAAGACTTTGAAAAAGCCTTCCAAAAATATAGTGGTTTTTGCTTTTCTTTCTAAAATCAATAGTAAAAAAAAATTCAAATGCAATGTTAATTAAATTGAACTATCTAGTTGAACTAAAAGTCCGTCGAAATTTTGATTTAGAGGAAGGTAAACAATCAATTCACCCATGAATTGAGTTAAAAAAAATTTAATTGATTGAATCATATTTTATAATTATTAATATTTTTATTTTTATATATTTTTTAATAATTTGTTAGATATGCACTTAACATACTAAAAATGGAAGATGTAATTGATTCAATCACTTATCCATTCCAAAAACATTATGTAATATTCAACTTGAATTTGAAGCTTTTTGAAATTATGATTTAAGATATTCAAATTTTTATTTGCTTCAGGTTGATTTGATTGGTTGGAGAGTTGTTGACAAAGCAGTAATGGCGTTGGGGAAAATGGCGATAAACGATATGTTGGATTTTGTTAATATGCCTTGCTTTCTTAGTTGTTCTCGCTCAATAAAGGCTTGCTATTACTATGATGAGTTATCTTTTCTTATTTCATCTTCTGATATCTGAAGAAGAAGAAGATCAAGGATGAAGAAGAGCAAAGGAGGTCCTTTTTTATTAACGATTTTATCGACTTAGCAAAAAGAAAAGAAAAACATATCCTGAACTTGTAAACAAATACCTTCAAGAGATTAAATAACATTGAGTGAAACAAGTATGAATTCCTGGGCAATACAAGACTCCACCAGTGTGACAAATAGAGAAGCTAAAGGCTATCAATCAAGAGAAATTGTTTCAGGCGTGATGGAAACTAGAAAGATGAATTTAATGGAAAAGTTGCACTGCTGGTTGTAATTGTCCTAGACATTGAACAACTTGGATTGGTCTCCCATGATTGGATCATGTCATCTATTTCAGATTCTTCATCACCACAGTCTTCAATAACATTTCCACCTGAAGCTTTAATCAACTCCAGCTCCATTGCTACTTGTTTCATGGTGGGTCTTTTCTTTCCAATAAGATTCAAGCATCTTTTTGCTAGCAGAGCCACAACTATAATCTCCTGTTCTGGACCATCCTTTACTACCATTGGATCAAGAATGTTAAACAAAGAATTCTCCTGCATTGAATCCAAAAAATAAGATACCAAGCTTCTCACTGGCTCTGAATGTTCTGCGGAGATAGGTTTTTGTCCTGTTAAAAGCTCAATAAGAACAACTCCAAAGCTATAAACATCACTCTTCTCTGTAAATTGACTTGATCGAAAATATTCGGGATCCATGTATCCAAATGTTCCTTGCACCCGAGTGGTTAGATGTGTTTGATCAAGTGCAACTGATCTTGAAGTTCCAAAATCTGATACTTTTGCCCTATATTTACCATCCAAGAGTATGTTACCAGATTTGATGTCTCGATGATAAATAGGAGCAGAAGCAGCTGAATGCAAATAGAACAAGGCATTGGCAATTTCAATCGCAATTCGTAAGCGCATTTCCCATGTCAATGATAATTCTTCATTTTGGTTATGAATGAGATCGTATAATGTACCATTTGGGATGAACTCATACACCAATAGAGGAACTTCAGCTTCTAAACAACACCCTAAAAGCTTAACCACATTCCTGTGATTAATTTGAGATAAAATTATCACCTCGTTAATGAACTGTTCAACCTTCTTTTCATCAAATTTCTTTCCTTCCACCATTTTGGATTTCTTAATAGCCACAATGCTTCCATCTATTAGCATTCCTTTATAAACAGTCCCTTGACCTCCTTGACCAAGAATTCGGTTCTCATTAAAATAATCCGTCGCCTTTTCCATCTCTTTTGAAGTAAACAATTTAATTTTTTCAACACTACCTTCATTGCTAGACAAATGTTGTTGCAGTAACAAACCTCCATTCCTTTTGAAGTATTTCTGCTTCAGCATGATTTTTTGTTTTCTTTTGAGGGCTTTGTACATACTCCATGTTGCGAGTAGTAGAAATAGTGTCCCAACACTAGTGCTGCAACCTATATAGATATAAGAAACATAGTTAATGGCTAAAATTGAAAATTAAAATACATGCTTAAAAACCATGAAAATATTTAATAATGTTTTATTCATATTTGATTGCGATTCATTTTAATAAAAAATGAGAAAACCTTTTTACATCATCTATTGTTTTGATATTGAAGTTTTACAAATTTCATTGTAAATAACTGTTACTGCATCCGCATTCAAAAGTAAATAAATTACTACTTGAATTAACATAACTCAATAACCATAATGATTCCACTTTAAAAACAAAAAGTGTAAATTTACCACGTACCTACAATCATGCTTTTCAAATTACGAGTGTTTTGAGTTTTTATTTTACGCTCGCAACGAAATCCCGTACTATTGTATTCATAATGACGAGGGCAAGAGTCTGACCAGCAATAGTTGTTAGGGGTATTCAAGCAAAGTATGTAGCAATTCTTATAAATATCACATTTCCCACCTGTCATTTACGAATTGAGAAAAGAGAGAGGTTATAATCATATAATATAGTTAAAGTATTGAATCAAATTAGTTCCTTTATTATTAAATGGATCAATTTAGTCCCTATATATAATATTAAAAAGAATTAAATAAATTTAAATTATAATAACGTTAACATATACTATATAAAAAGCATTTACAAAACCATAAAAATTTGACTTTCTTTAAATCTTTTGATTCCTTTTTATGATACAGGGACTAAATTAATTCATTTAATAACTTTCTAATTTCCTTTTCCTTTTTTCGTTCAAATTATGTTTAGGAGTATTCTAGCAATACGTATGCAAAACCATTATTTGAAAAAATAAAAATAAAACATGAAAAAAAATTCATTATGGTGCATTTGTTCAAATTTCATTATATTCATTTTTCTAGATTTTACATAAAATATAAAATGACAAAATAATCTCATAATAATCTTTATTCTTTTATAAAAGTAATGGATTTTAACTAATTTCTTAATCGAGTCGAGACTCAATTGATGGGTGACACCAACACAATTAACCCTTTAAAAAATAATACAAATTGAAGGCACATCCATGATGTGGGTGAAAAAAATTATGTAATAAAATTATTTATTAAAAGCTTATATAAGACAATAAATTCTTGGTTAAAATGATAAAGTTAAATTTTAAAATTTATTATGTGAAAGGTTCAAATCTCACCATGTTAGGTTTATTATGAATTTTATATAAAAATGTAAAAAGATGAGAATACCCTTAAAATAATATAACTTAATTTGTATAGAAAAAGATATTTTAATAAATTTTCGATTGAGGTAATAAGTAAGATAATATAGATATAAGAAAATAAGTTCCTTAAAAAAACGTTTAACTCATACCTTTGCATGATCTTGAATAACTGATATCACCAGTATCCCTCTTGCACGAACATAGATGGTTAGCGCTCAACCTAGACCAACAATATTCACCATCGAATGTACAAGAAGTGTCCGAACTATCGTTCAAATAGCACTCTCCAAATATTAGTGTGCCCCACTGCAGTTGCGTTGGGGCATGCGTCCTATTACTTAGATCAAAATCATCATTTAAATCAAAGTCATAAGAAATCAAGGAAGCAAATCCGCATGATCTTTTCCTCCTATAATCACTTGAATCAACCATATCACTCATGTTTGCAAAGAATGAACTGAGACCCTTAGGAATAGTAAGAGGGCAAGCAACAATAGGGGAAGCCTTCTTATTAATCCTACAACTTGGTTGCAAACATCCGCCAATAAGATTATCTGTTTCGTTGCCGAAAATAGTAATCAAATTACCACAACCTAAAGACCTGAAGTAGTTGTCGGAATCTGAGTAGTAAAAGCGGGTGCCTGTTAGGTTGAGACTCATCCCATTGTAATGGTTTTTTCGACAATTGAAGTAAGTTATTGGATGGTTGACCTTGACGGTGCCATACAAAAAATCGAACCCTAGTATTTGTAGATTCGTGCCATTTATATTTAATAAAGGCACTTCTTTCCCATTGGCAGTTTTGTTGCAAATTACTTTAAACCAGTTATTGGAATCATCTTGGGCCTCCATGCTAAAAGGGTAGTGAAAAGTAACATTCCCACAAGACTCTACCTTATAGGTGTGGAAGTTCATAGGTCCTAGTACTGGTCTTCCGCATCCTGCGAGCTTAGCAAAAAGGAAGTAAATTGCAAAATCTACTAAATGTATGTACATCCAATGTATTTACCTCTAATTATTAAAATAAATAAATATTTACTAAAAAAAGTCATATAAAAAGTGTTACTAAGTAAATTTTTTAATTAAATTTGTGTGTTATTTGTGACATTAAATTCAATAAAGGGTTTCTTATTAATATAGATACCAGTATAAATCTTATGGTTGAATTTGATGTCATTCAATATTTTTAATTAAAAATATTAATATTAATATTAATATACAAAATGAATGATACTCAATACTAATTTTAAACAATAAGCAAAATCTATACATTAACTGAATTAAAAGAAGAAAAATGAAAGCCAAGCAATTGAAGTGACAGCGCGTGACTGACCTCCGTCACCGCAATAGGTGGAATTCCAGCTGAGCACGGCGGGAACATGCGTGGTTCCAATATTGATGCCAGTGGGTAATGGGTAAGCACTACTGAAAGAGTACGCGCTAAAGATGAAAGCAGATGCGCATCTGTTTCTGTCAGGATACATGGCTGTCATGTTTACACTATAGGAAGTGAAATTTCCCGTAATTTGAGTAAAGCAGCCAGATTCAGAAGCACCATCGTCACACCTTGGTTGAACGCAGCCGCCAAGTGAATCAGCTTCGTTACTTAAAACAGTAGCCAAATTACCGCAACCTACTGACCCGAAATAATTTTTGTCACTTGAGAAGAAAAAGGGAGTGCCTGAGAGATTCACACTCACACTAGCCTCGCTTATACGATCACAATTAATATAAGTAACTGGATTACTGATGAGAATGGCGTCTGAATATATGGAATCAAGTACCTCCAGATCGATGCCATTTAAGTTTATGAATGGCTTTTCCCAATTACGGATCGATTTGCAAGTTACTCTAAACCAAGAATAAGTATAGCAACTACTATCGATTCCAAAAGGGGATGGAATTGTAATATTCCCACATACTTCTTTACCACAGGCAGGTCCTTGAGATTCTGCTGCTTGTAAAATTGGGCATAACAGGAAGAGGAAGAGGAGTAGGAGGATGAAGTAAAGCGCTAACTGAAAACCCATTTGCGTTGTTATTTTGTTTGAGGGAAATGTATGAAGATTTAGATTGGGTTAATGAAGAACTCATTAATAGATTTTAAAGAAGGAAAAAGCAGAGTTAAAGTAGCACCACTAGTGTTCTTTTCTTTTTAAAATTAGCACCACTACATGTCAAAATAAATTATAATTTTTAGATGTATATTTAGTAATATGGTAGAAAACGGTTTTTTTTTTTAAGTTTGTGTTTTTATATATACATACGCTTTATATTTATTTGGAGTTGGTTCTCAAAAATATAGTTATTTTTATCCCTCACGTCAATCCTACGAGTCTTTTACTCATTCTTATTCAATTAAGGCGAGGGCTAAAACAAAATAAAAAATTCACATTAAATTTAGGGACAATCAAATTTAAATTAATGGCTTCCACCAGATGACACAAAAAATGAAGAGTTTGAAAGTAAAAATTTAAAAATTAAATAAATAATTTCCAGGACTTCTATCAAATTATACATTTTCATTTTAAGATATTATATAAATTACAAAAATACTATACTTTATAAATGAATAAACAAATGAAACTCCGAATATTAAAATTTTAATAATATACTGCACGTGTTACAATGTAATTTCAAAAAAAAAAGAAAAAAGAAAAAGGAAAAGAAATGTGACCATTATGGTATAGTATTTAATTTATATTACAGATAAAGGTACTCATAATTTATAGTTCATCATTTTTAATGTTTGAGCCGTTTTTTATGGACTGTAGTCGGCTAACACGATTTGGTCATAACAAGCGAATATATTATGGATAAATTATTGTAGAGTTTACTAAATTGTGATTTTTATAGCCGCTTGATTATGAAAAGTTACAATATAGTTATTTAATTGTTATTAAATTTTTTAGATCACTTAATTATTGAAAAGTTACAAAATAATTATTTAACTATTTAATTTTATCTTCTTTTTTGTCACCAACTAGTTAACATAAAAATAGAAACACCCAAAAATTTAAGATAGTTAGGTGACCAAACAAAGACAAAATTGAATAGTTGTGTTACCATTTTGTAACTTTTCGAAATTAGGTGAATAAAAAAAGAAAAACAAATTCCATAGTTGGGTGACATAATTTACTTTACCTATATATTATATTATATTTATTATATTTCACATGTAAAAAGAAACTTATTTGATAGAGTCAGTTTTTACGTTCTTCTTAGTTCCTTCCATTAGGGTATAAATAAGATACTGATGTTTGCAAGATTACTCAAATTTGACTCGAAAAAAATTCAAATTTGATTAGATAATTATTGAGCTGAGCTCAAGCTACCGATTGAGCCAAATTTGAGCTTTGCAATACTTGATTTGAATAGTTCGCGAGCCTTAACAAGCTTTTTCTATTTTTATATTATTAAGTTACGTTAATGCCCTTAATTATCTAGCCGAGCTCGAGTAGAAAAATTGGTAAACGAACTTAATAAGCTCAAGTTCAAATAGCTCGATTATATCTCAAATGATATCGAACTTAAAAGCAGATGCTCAATTGAACTCAAACCCAATATCAAATTCTAAAATTTAAGTCAAGCTTAATAATATTCAAGCTCGGCTTGATAACACCCCTACCCTCTGCAAGCTAATCAGTATAGCAAGTATCTGTCCCCATAAAATGTGCAATGCACCTCATTTGCTCTCATAACATTTTCTTTTCTAATTCAACATCCACTAGAAATTTCCAATGAAATCTGAAGTTTATTGACAATTTCCTCACAATCAAGCTGAAGTTTTCCAAATCAGAATCTTTTATGAAAAAATCAACACTCCTCATCACATACGATCTTTATTATATGTAAGTTGTTTTTCAACCAGCAAGCTAACCGAGTATACATCATTAGCAAGAACAATAAACAATATCAAATTTGTTCCCACGATATTTGTGGACCTGCTGCTGTATTTTCATGTTAAATGTTCAATATTTCTTGCTTAAAGTAATAATTAAGAGTTGTGTAAATGACTAACTTCACGTGTGGGGTTTTATGATGGGAAACAGCGCAGAAACCTTCTTTCAACTTAGTTTTTTTATTTATAAATAATAATAATGCACTTTAGAATTATCTGGAAAACATCCAAGCAAAGCAAAACCTATTCCATGATCAATGCTTTTTCACTTGTTTGCCAACTTACTTTTTTAGCTTTTAGAGACAAACAAAACATGATTAATTGTTTCTCAAACTCGTCTAATTAAATACCGTTTACGCGAAATCATATATGATAACAAAGAAATTCTCTAATTTAATCCACTTTTGTACTTTCTTTCTATGTGAAAAACAATAGTCAATATATTAAATTTCACGAAACTCCAATAAAATACCGCAAAAGTTTATCGATAATTAATTTTTTATAGCGAATTTTATATGGAAAATTCTAATTCAAGAGCTTGAGAAGTCATTGTTGGGCTTTTGGTAGTTAATAGGTTTTCAATGAGCGAAATTGAGTTAATTGAGATTTTTGGACAAAATTGCAAAGGAGATATTCTCCGTAATAGCCAAAAAGTTGCTTCATCCACCATGGATTGATAGCCAAAACTAGTGAGATATTAAGGGTTCTATTCCCAGTACACGGAGATAGTTGTTTCTTTTCTTTGGATTAAGTAGTTGAAAATTTTGTATTTACCCTACAAGCATCATAGCTGCAACAATGTTTACATTTATCAAAACATTAAATTCTATACTTGATGAGTAGTAAACATTTCTATCAATTTTTAAGAAAAACTGTTTTTTTTTAATAAACAATTTATTCTAGGAGAGGTCCAATGAAGTTAAATTTGCTAAATTACAAATTTGTTCAAGAATAGGATCTTTCAATAGATTTGAACCAAGGTTTATGTACTGCACCTTTGATAAACAACAAATACAAGAAAGGACTGAGCCACTTTATTTGTTTTGGGAGAGTGAAATGTACTCCAGTTTCATCAAATGACACAAAGCTAGAGGAATATGACCATTAAAACTACTATTAGTGAGGGATAAAAGGATGATGTTCTTCAAATTTTCAAAACCTCGAGGGATTGAACCTTGAAGTTGGTTATAATTAAGGTACAAAGTTTCCAAATTGGTTAATTGGTAAAGAGTAATGGGTATTGATTGACAAGTATATTGTTACAAAGTTTCAAGTAAGTCAAATTTCTCAAATATCCAATTTTTGAAAGGATAGATCTATTTATTTTGTTGCCCCAAAGAATATTGGAGATTGGATAATTGATCCAAAGCAAAAAGGATTGGACCTGTTAATTGTTATGATTTTTGAAGCTGCAATTTGACTTACTCTTTTCGCAAATATCGTCCCTTCTTTTTTAGGAAAATAAAATAATTAAAAAAAAAACAGGATTATGATTCAGTAGCAGATTTTTCTGCATTTTAAATTCATAAACTTGTTTTTGTAAAAAGATAGTTTGACAATTCAATAAAATACAATGATTTCAACAAGTTCTTTAATACTTTCAGTTCTAGTTGACTTACAAATTGGTATCAAGAGCTATTTTGTAACACCTCTTACCCGTATTCGACGCCGGAACAGGGTACGAGGTATTACCGGACATAAACACAAACATTCATAGAAAATCGAGTCACAAATTGGCGTCCAAATTAAAACATTTCATAAATACTCATAACGTCCCTAATACAAGCCCTCAAGGCGCTAAACGTACATTGGAGGTGGTTCGAGACTTAATCGAGAACTTTGGAATATTTAGAGAATTTTTGCTCAAAACAGGGGTCACACGCCCATGTGGCTTAGGACATGCCCGTGTGGGTAGGCCGTGTGGTCACACACGCCCGTGTCCTCAGCCTGTGTAACTCTCTGTTTATGACGTCATGCACCAAAAGAAGTCATACGGCCAAATCACAAGTCTTTGTTATAGGCTGTGTGGCAAATTTAATTTTCGAAAAATAAGAGCAGACTTCACACGCCCTAAACATACGCCCATGTACCGGGGCCTTTGAAAACATTTTGTAGGCGATCGCTAGAGTTATGCTCCTCTGACGTCGTCTCTGAACACAAACAGGTGTGAGATTCAAACAGAAACTACGTTTGTTTTATTGCTTAATTGATTTTGCAACCTTATTAATCCAGTATTTCTTGATTGGATGTCAAACCGAGAGATTTAGGGTTTTTAGTCGATGGAAGTGATGAGAAATCGCTACTTTCTGCATACTTTGATAGGGCAAAGGTTAGGGACAACTATGAAGGCTAAAATAGTGTTTTCGGGGCTATTTTGGAGGGGTTTTGTGACTTCTTCAGCAGTCACACGGGCGTGTGCCGAGGCACACGGCCGTGTGGATTTCAGAACTAGGGTTTCCGGGCCAAATTGGGTGCCACACAGCTGTGTGGCGAATTTGGGGTTTTTGTCAATTTTCACATTGTCGTGTGTAACACCCCAAACTCGGCCTAGACGTTACGGCTGGATCTAACGTGTCACACCAAAGTGTTGTTTAAAAATTGACTTGTCGTTGATAGTTCATTGTTGAATTTTTAAATCCTTTTTGAATTGTTGGGGTTGCGAAATCAAAACTGGATATTCACTTATTGGTCATATCATTTATTAGTCAGGATTAAATTTCATGGAAGCTTTCCAAAAGTAAACTTTAAGATTTGAAGACGTGATTTTAAGAAAACAGTTATTGTTTTAAAAACCCGTGTTTCCTAGATTAGTGGATTAAAATAAAGAGAACCACTAATAAAATCAAAACCCCAATTGGCCTTATTACATAATTTTTAACCCAAAATATTAAAAATAAAATAACTATGTCTAACATTAAAACATGTCGAGCGTGTGGCCACCTCCGAGTCCCTTGCAGCTCCAAATCATCTAAGATTGAGGAGTACCTGCGCAGTTAAAGAAAAGGGTGAGTTACGAGAACTCAGTGTGTAATCCCCAAACATGCAATAATAGTCTAGGCCAGAGCACTATTCAGTATCAGTTCAGTTTGGGTTTTAGCCTTATACCATAGCAGTGTGGGCCTAAGCCCAAAATCATAACAATGCAGAACAAAGGTGCAACCCAACCCAGTCTAACCAACACACCACCCGTACCAACCAACACACCATGTGGGGACCAAGTCGACCCACCCAGCCAGCACACCAATAACGCAGCCTAGCTGCTAATAATAACGTAGCAGAGCTGCCAATAATAGTGAACGTGGCCAAGCCACTAATATCAGTATACGTGGCGAAGCCACTAGATCAGAAAAACGTGGCAGAGCCACTAGTACAGTACTTCCTCCAGATACAAAACCCAACCCCAATGCAGTATGATGTGTCATAAATAACTTATGTATGCAGTATGTCACAATCATAATCAGCCATACAGATATCACACATACATCACTTACACTACCACTAGGGGTATAACGGTTATTTTTTCGGTTAGGGGTAAAACGATAATTTCACCATAGGCGTATTTCAGTAATTTTACCCTTCGAGGGTATTTTGGTAATTTCACCCTTCAAGGGTGATTTGGTAATTTTACCTAGCGAGAGTATTTCAATAATTTTACCCATCAAGGGTATTTCGATAATTTTACCCATCGAGGGTGTTTCGATAATTTTAACCATCGAGGGTATTTCAGTAATTTTACCCATCGAGGGTATTTTGGTAATTTTTATCGTATAATGGCCTTTTCGAAGGCCTACAGTCACCTCGAGCGACATAGATATCCTTTCTGGTCAAAACAATGCAATTAGGCCCAAAGCTCAATTTTCGGCCTAAGTGGGCCCACACGCTCGTGTGGCCCATTCAGCCCAATTCTGATCATGGCTATGCGAACTTCGTAGCCCAATCCATTATCTACCACCTTCACAAGTCTTACCCATGTAAGGCTTATGGGTCCAATGAGGCACATTACGACCTAAGCCCACGAGAATGTTCGTAGCAGCCTCAACGGTCTATCACCAACGATTGTGGCTCAGTTTCTATTTACGACTGCTCGCACGCTCGAGAGCCCTCAGTTGCCGAAGTTTCGATTTTTTGGTTTTTCGACTTTAGCCGATTCACAATTGATCCGGGGTGTGAATACATACCTTCATTCATTGATTTTACAGTAACAACATAAGTGTACGATTACACACCTGCTATGGATTGTGGTTTGATACACTTTCTGAGGCACCTACGATAACAACTGACCATTAGTTAGTCACATATCCTCGTTAAACCATAGTATTGAAACGCTTTTAGTCAAATCAACTTTTCTTACCACGAGCGAAAGATCCCTTGCAACGAAACAATAATCGACCTACCCCTTGGTTAAGGCAATTGAGTCCCTAGCAAAATTCAACGAGAAAGAAGTTGTTAGCAATAACCACTACCACGGTAACGAGAGAGGAAAGCCTTTTTGGCCCAAGAGAAAAACATCGAAACAAGGAGAAAAACCAACCCCAGATTCGGCTATAGTCACACTTACCAACCAATCGTAGAGATTTAGAGACTGATAGAACGAATAGGAGGATATGCTTAGGCCCTAATAGATTCGGCCTACACTAAAAGGGATCAAGGTTTAAATGTTTCGGCTTTAAATGCGAAGAAAAAAGTAGAATAAAAGGAATAAGAAAAGGTTGTATTTGGCTAAAGAAGAAACTAAAAGGAACAACGGTGATTCGGCAGGAGGATGAGAAGAAGAAGAAAAGAATATGTTTCAGTAAAGGGTTTGGCAAATAGTAAAAAGTGAAGAAGAAAGAAGGAAGGGAGAAGAAGTGAATTCGACAGAGGTCAAAGTGAAAAGAAAAAGACCTGAAATGTCAAAATGTACCAAAATGCAAACAACCCCCGAAAGATGCCAGAGAAAATTCGGCACTCCAACACTCTCACAAACCGAAAATGCACCCCAAATGGCAACCCTTGGCCGAAATTCCCTGCTCATCCTTCCCCACATTCGGCCAACACTCCTACACATATCCACTTCCTTGATTCTCTCCACCGAATCCTCCTTGAATTCCTCCCAACCTCCTATTCGAAATTGTTGACCAATTCTTTAACCTCCCATGTAGAGTTTGATCCAAACTCTACCTCTTGCACCCTCAAGACATAAAATAAAAGCTCAAATTTGCTTTCCATGGGATTCAAACCCCATTCCCCTTGCCATCTTAATGACGCCACCTTACCACTAGACCACTCACTCTCTTTGTGTCATAAAACACACACAATTATATATAAGCCCTACTGCTATTTGCCAGTTCATTTATGAGCAAAAATTAAAATTTTTCCAAGGTTCAGACTCGAACCCAGACTTAATAAAAACCCCCAAACACACTCAAATAACTACCCGCTCAAGCACATCATGGAATTTAAGCAAGTTCAGTAAAATTCTAAACCCCACATTTTTGGGGCGTTACACCGTGTCCCTTGGGTGGCGTGTGAGTTTGGGAATTAGGGATTTGAGATTTGGAATCATACGACCATCTTACTTATTTGGGGATTTAAGGATCCCACACGGGCGCGTGAGACCTTTACACGGCCGTGTCCACCCTACACTCTATTTTAGCGAATTTAGACAGTAAGTTACACGGCCGTGTCCCTGCACCACACGGGCATGTGCCACTATCACACAGCCGTGTGCTACCCTTCACATAGGTGTTTAGACCCACACACTGCCTAGATTGCTCTACACGGCTGGAGCACACGGGCGTGTGGCCCTATCTCGCCAAATAATGCTTTTAGGTTAAATTTAAGTGTAATCTCAGCTCTGCGTACTCCAATCCTCGATTAAGCTTTACTGAGGGTATTTATGACTCTGATTTGGGCTTGATATGTGTGTTATTTGTGATTGGTTGTGTGAAAAGCTTGATACCGGATTCGAGTTATGAGTGTGCACATGTCTGATTCTATAACTGACTGACTGGGTATGAGTGACTGTTTTTGAATGACTGATTGAAACTAGTATTTTGATTTTCGTACATTTGACTGTATACATACATACATATGCATAAAGTGTTTTGGGTGGGATTTTGAAGAGAAGGAAGATTGATTGAACTGAATTGGAAGTTGATTTGTTGGTTATTAGCCCTTAAAACCCAGAGGGTCATGGGCGGTCCCAATACCCTGAGGGTCGTGGACAATTTAACTGTACTGTGGATTATCGCACTGCACTATATAGTACACACATCAACATCGCTGCATATCATTGACTGAACTGGCAATTTTACTACAACCTAAAGGTATAATGATTTACCACATTGCACTGTATCACATGTACGTTAGCTATGCTACGTACCATTGACTGAACTGGCTTTTTATTGCAATATATTAGTATAGAAAATTTTCACATTGCACTGTACTGCATGTACGTTAGCTACTCTACGTACTACTATCTGATCTGGCAGTTCATACTGTATGTCTGTACTGCGATTTATCGCATTGCACAGTACAGCTTATACGCTAGCTTTGCTGCGTAATATACAAGAGTGGCAGTTTATCTGCATACCGTTAGCCTCAATACTCAGAGGGTCGTAGACAGTCTTGATAGCCATCATTGGCAGGCTATCCGTGATGACATCAGTTGGATAGTATAGGGTTCGATGGGCCTTACGAGGTCTTAAGTAGAGTGATTGGCGGGACGAGCTTGAAAGCTCTTATGAGGAGTGATGGGGGACGGAGAGGTGTGTGTTGGCTGGATGGGTGGGTTTTTCTTAACTCAATTGCATTCATATGTATCATATTGATTGTTCGACTGAAATGTCTAATTGACTGTTCAACTACAATGTCTGATTGACTGTTCTACTGAAAGGCACTTGTGCCTATGAGAACTTTGTAGACTTTGACTGTGACTTTCTGACTGGATAGTTACTGTGACTGTTTGAGAATACTGCTACTGTGTCTGAATGGTACGTGAGACTGTGTGTGTCTGATTGACCCATATGACTGAAAAGTACATATGGTGTGTTTGATTTTGGGCGAATTCGCTCTACTGTCATCTATCTGTGAGTATGTTCTGCTTCTGAACTGCTTCTAGTTCCCTATTTCTGCTTCTGTAGTTTAACTAGTTTGATCTCACACTGAGCTCGAGTAGCTCACCCTCTCTTCTGTTTCCCCCTTTCAGATACAGTTCTGGATCCTGTTGATGGACTCAGTATGCGGAGGTCTCGAATAGTCTTGGTGGAAATAAATTCTAAGTTCGTGTTTTCAGTTTAAACTACTATTCGATTTTAGAATTGTTGGTATTATAAATACTGTGGTACTAGTTTCTGCTTTGATTTCTCTCATAAATGTAATTCTATTCGAGTTTTAAATTTCACTGCAATGATTCTGTTTTTACTTAATAATGATTAAATGTTCTTAACTTGTAAAGGGATTGGTTTTGTAAAATTTTCCTACGATCATTTTGGTGATCAATGTAGACATCGGATTCAGTCTAAACTACTAGGCCAGGTCTGAGGTGTTACAGTTCCCCTATTCTGACTTTGGAAAATCATAAAAATTGTAAAAAAATAATTAGGATTTTAAATTTATATTTTTAAATTCTTAATAAGTCTATTTTCAAGAGAAACAAACGGAAACATCATCCAAACCTCGTACTAAGAGGTAATTAATTTTTAGTAAAGAAAGGTCGAAGTTGTCAAACAGTAGAAGAGGAACAAATTTGAAGAATTTACTATACTTATTGGGTAAGTCATAAAGTCTGAAACTTTTATGGTAAAAAGATATTTGAGTATAGTTTCAAAAACATAAAGTGGATCTTAATTTCGAATTCTTTAGCTCAAGATATAAATAATTTAGTGACTATGACTCAAGTTTAAAGTTTTGATATGAACACATAAGTAAATAGTGGGATTATAGATAATGTTACATATAAGCATGTTATATACTAAAAGTTAAAGATTGTAACAAATATATACATAAATGATGTGGAATGGAGAGGAGGATGAGGAAAAAAAATATGAATATATATATATATATATATATATGGTAGATGAATTTAAAATGTTTTGAAATGGTTGTAAGTGATGGAATGATTAATACATATGAGTAAGTTAAACGAATTGATAAATTAAAAAGTGAATAATTGTTAATCGATGTACTATTGAATTCTTTATTAAAATTTTATGAAAAATTAAATTTTTGTAAAACTATGAATATTCCTACCCATAAATATATTCATCTTTACCCCATCATGTCAATCCTATGAGTTTCTTATCAATTCTTATTCGATCAAGACAAAAGCAAAACAAAATAAAAATACTCATATTAAATTTAAAGATAATCAAATTTAAATTGTTGACTTCCACCATATTAAAATAACATTCTACCGCTAAGTTATATCCTGTGCCTCAATCAAGTAATATGACCAATCCTAAGTGAAAGGATGGACAAATGTGTAGCGAAACAAAAATTTCTTCCGTGAATGTGGGTCTCATTTTGTAATCCTCCAATCATTTCTTGGCAAATGTATTAAAATTATTTTTAAAATGAAGTTTGAAAGAAAAGGTTCAAAAATTAAATAAAATTTAATAATTTCCAACACTTGTATCAAATTATAGATATTATATAAATTACACTTTATAAATGAATAAACAAAAATAACACTTTATAAATGAATAAACAAATGAAACTCCAAATATTAAATAATTAATAATATTACTGCATATTTCCTAAAAAAAATAATATACTGCCCATGTTACGATGCATTTAAATGTTACCATTAAACATTAATCTGATACTATAATATATAATTTATAGTAAAAACAAAGGTACTCGTACTTTAGTTCATCATTTTTAATGTTTGAGCTGTTTTTATGGACTGTAGTTGGCCAACACCATTTGATCGGGAACATGTGAATATATTATGAATAAAGTACAGTAGAGGTGATTAAACTATTGTATTTTTCAGTGACTTAATTATAAAAAATTATAAATTATAAATTTAATTATAAAAAGTTATAAAATGATTATTTAATTACTCTATTTTATTTTATTTTATTTATCATTAACTGATTAACGTAAAAATAAAAACATTCAAAAATTTAAGATAGTAAAATGATTGAAAAAAATAAAATTAAATAGTTGAATAATCATTTTATAACTTTTCACATTGAGTAAATAAAAAACAATTTCCATAAGCGGGTGACAATAAATCTACTTCTCATATATATTATATTATATTTCATATGTAAAAGAATTTTATTTGTTAAGAATCAATTTTTTTTTATCCTTCTTCATTTCTATAAAAGTGTAAATAAGATACTATTACTTATAAAATTATTTAATTTCGTCTCGAAAAATATTAAATTAAATTAAATAATTATTGAATTGATATCTAAGTATCAATCCATTCAAATTACAAATATCCTATACATTTATCTTTATCTGTCTTTAATAAACAAATGAAACTCCATAGACAAGAATATTAAATTTTTAATAATATACTCCACATCTTACAATGCATTTTTTTTAAAAAAAAGTGAATATATAATTAATAGTACAGACAAAGGTACTCCTACTTTATAGTTCATCATTTTTAATGTTTCAGCTGTTCTTTGTGGACTACTCGGCCAACACGATTTGATCGGCAACAACTGAATATATTATGGATAATGTATCATATTTAGTTTTTCGATTATAAAAAATTATAAAATAGTTATTTAATTATTATTAATTTTTATTTATCAGTTAACTATGAAAAGTTATAAGTTAATTATTTAACTATTTAATTTTATTTTTTAGTCATTAACTAATTAATATAAAAATAGAAACACCAAAAAGTTTAAGATAGTTAGATGACCAAATAAAAATAAAATTAACTAATTGAGTAACTATTTTGTAACTTTTTAAAGTTGAGTAAAAAAAAGAAATCTATAATTGGGTGACAAGTAATTTACTTTATCCATATATTATATTATATTATATTATATTATATCTCACATGTAAAAGAACCTTATTTGCTAATAGTCCTTTTGTTTTGTCCTTCTCGGTCCCCTCTTTATTAGAGGTGTAAATGAGATTTTGATGCTTGCAAGATTAGTTGAGTTTGATTCCGAAAAAATTCGAATTCGACTCAATAATTATTGAACTGAGCTCAAGCTATCGATCAAGTCAAATTCGAGCTTAATAATATTTGACTTGACTAGCTTGAGAGTCTTGATGAGCTTTCCATATTTTTTATATTATTAAGTTATGTAGTTTCCCTTAATTATCGAGCCAAGCTCAAGTAAAAAAATTGATAAACGAGTTTAATCGAACTCGAATTCAAGTAGCTCAGTTGTATCTCAAGTGAGCTCGAACTTAAAAACAAATGTTCAATTAAACTCAAAACAAGTATCAAATTTCAAAATTTAAATTGAGCTTAATAATATTCAAACTCGGCTCCATTCTACAAACTAATCAGTATAGCAAGTATCTGGCCCGGTAAAATGTGCAATGCACCTCATTTGCTCTCATGGCATCTTCTTTTCTAATTCAATGTACAGTAGAAATTTCCAAGTTAGATTTGCAGAGAAAGACGATAATCTGAACTTTGTTGAAAATTTCCTCACAATCAAGCTAAAGTTTTCCTATTCAGAAGCTTTTATGGAAAAGTCAACTCTCCTCATCACATACAATCTTTATCATATGTAACTTTTTTTTATATAGTATATGTGATTTATGTTGAATATATTCAATATATTTTGAAAAACCAGCAAGCAATCCAAGTATACAACAATAAACAATATCAAATTTGTTCCCACGATATTTGAGGACCTGCTGCTGTATTTTCATCTTAAAGTAAGAAGAGTTGTGTAAAATGACTAACTTTTCGTTTGGAGTTTTTTGATGGGAAACCACTCAGAAACCTTCTTTCAATAATAATCGGAAAATATCCAAGCAAAGTGATGAATGCTTTTTCACTTGTTTGCCAACTTACTTTCTAGCTTTTAGAGACAAACAAAACATGATTGTTTCTTACACTCCTCTAATTAAACACGGTTTACGACAATATATCATATATGATAAAATATTGCAAAAGCTTAACGAGAATTAAATTTTTTTATGGCGAATTTCATATGGAAAATTCTAATTCAAGAGTTTGAGAAGTAATTGCTGGGGTTTTGGTAGTTAATAGGTTTTGAATGAGCTTGGATTAAGTTGAAAGAGAGGAAAATTTTGAGTTAATTGAGGTTTTTGGACTAAATTGCAAAGTTACAAAGTTAATTGAGTTATATAAGATACTATACTTTATTAAACAAATGAAACTCCGAATATTAAATTATTTAATAACATACTGCACATTTCCTTAAAAAATAATATACTGCACATGTTACAGTGCATTTAAATGTTACCACTAAACATTAATCTGATAGTAAAATATATAATTTACAGTAAAAACAAATATACTCATACTTTATAGCTCATCATTTTTAATGTTTGAGCCGTTTTTTGTGGACTTTGCCCAACACCATTTGGTCCGCAACATGTGAATGTATTATGAATAAAGTACAGTAGAGGTGATTAAACTATTGTATTTTTCAGTGACTTAATTATAAAATATTAATTTAATTATTAATATTTTTTTACAAAAAATTATAAAATATCATTTAATTACTCTATTTTATTTTAGTTTTTTAAGTAAATGAGAAAAGCGTGAGATTTTAAAAGAGGATGTAGATTCAAGCGCATATAAACACGTTTTATCTTCCTATTTAAAGGTTGAAAATAAATAAAATTGAACGAAAATTATAAGTACTTCTGGACATTAAATAAAAAAAACACATTATTATAAACTAATATATTAATAAATTTCATAATTTTAAACATAGGTAACTTTAAATGAATAGTACATATTGTATTAGTAAACAACTAATTTGGATTTGCATGCTATGCTCAAGTTATTTTTGTGTATTAATATTGTAATGTTTTTATAATATATTGTAAGTTTCAAATATTTTCAAGTTAATTATTAAAAATATATTTTAAGTTTAAAAAATTATTAAATATATATACTAGTGTCAATTTCCCTTATAATATGTACTTCTAATAGTTTATTTAACTTAATTATAGATCGAATTATACTTAATCTTAATTTTGTATTTTTATTCTATATGCACATTTAGAGCTACATATCATGCGAAAAATTAATGTAAAAATAAAGTACATTTATACAAGTATAATATTGTATTCATATATATCGTATAATAATATGCTGAAAATAAAATAAGTCCAAATGCATTGATATTGTGAACAATAAATATAAATAAATTTAAAATTAATTAATGATTTAAATATAGCAACATGTTTTTTTAAGTAACATATATCATTAATATTGTGTTATCTTGCATTATTATAATTATTAAAAATTACATGGTGTCCATTTTAGGTTTTATATTAAACGAAATTAAAAATTATAACGAGGAGGGTGCTGGGTATATTAACAAAATATATAAAAATATTTATTCCAATTCTGTTACTACAGTTTTATAAGAAAATTGCCCTGAATTAATTTTTTAATATAGTTAACAGCTATATGTGGTAGATTTTTATCATGACAAATGACAGTTTATAAGTTATGTAATACTCCAAACTCGGTCTAGACTTTATGGTCGAATATGGAAATGTTACGAAGAAAAGTTATAAATCTGACTTTTTATTTTTGAAAGCATCGTATATCTTTGTTACTAAAAGAGTCCATTTTATTTTAAAAACATGTTGCTATACTTATTAGTTAAAAACCGTCAATTGTTTACATTTTCAAATAAATCTAATAATTTTACAGCGAGAGTTCTTAAGTTGTTATATTTTGAAAAACCGAGTTTGTTTTCTTGAAAACGGTTGGTTGCAAAAAAATTGTTGTTTTCGTAAATCATTTTATCAAACATCATGCTAGAAATCCCAAATTAAAATCCAAATCCAAAACAAAAACCCAAAAGTTCAAAGGGTCCCAAAATTACAAAACTCTCACAACAAAATTCTTAATAAGCAAATTTATGTAAATAACGTCTTACGGAATCGTGGGCATATCCGAGCTCCCATCGCACCTACCTGGCTAAGTCTGAAGGTTACCTGAAAGTAACAGACAACAGAGAGTGAGTTTTTTTTTTAATTTAGTGTGTAACTTAACAGAAATAGATTCACAGATTTAATACAAAACAGAACATATACTGACGAATATATCATGTAGAATCAAAGTCACATGCAAATTACAATATTATCCCTATTCGCTACACATCATCTCCGACCATCCTAACACACCATGGGGGTATAAACAACCACTTATCCCTACACACCACTTAGTGTCCTTATGACACTTTTTAGAAAAATTGTAATAGTACTGCCAATATATTGGCGAGTCATCGCCTCACACAGAACACTTTCTCCTCATAATACATAACTCGCCCCATAGCCAGATATAGACAGAATATCAGATATAACAGAATTACAGATACCAGAACGTATATCACATGCATGCTCATATAACAACTATTAAACATGCTTATACATAACAAATCAAACATATCGCATCTCATTACATATATTTAGGTGTTGTTTACGACAAATTCATACTATCAGATTAGTAGATTTCATGCTTTAGGACTTATATAAACACATATCGACCGCACAGAATACCCACAGTCGATCGGGATGACGTGTACGACCATAGGGAAAAATTTTAAAATTTGGGCCCACACGGCCAAAAATGGCCTTGCCCGTATGACCCACACGACTGGCATAAGGCCCACACACGCTTGTGTAGCCCATACAGCCAAAAATGGCATAGATCGTGTGTCACACACGACCTGTCACACGGCTGTGTGTCATACATGGCCTATCACGCGGCCATGTGGAGTTGACAGGCCACAATTTTGGTTTTCACCGTTCGTTTTTTTTCAGGTTTCTCGTTGCACACTGTAATACCCCTAGCCCGTATCCGTTGCTGGATTAGGGCTACGGAGCATTACCGAATCATAACATCATATAATGAACAATTTATTATCATAAATAAATCACAAAGTAAAACATAATAATATCAATCAAAAACATACATACGGTCCATTATACGAGCCCTCGATGTAACACCCTGACTTATTTATTTTTACTTCTGTAAATATCTGACACAACTGTGTATCTACCTAGTGGGTAAATGTTCTGGGTGTGTGTGAAAGGTCCCAAGTTCAAGCCTACCTTTAGCAAATTTTTGTATATTTTTGGATCTAAACCTTATCTTTATTCAGTGGGCTTATATTAAATTATTTGTAAAACCATATTAGAATGAGCCCGCTAGTTTGAGTGGTAAGGGTGTGAGTATGTTGGAGGTCTTGTGTTTGAATCCCTGTGTGAGCGAGGGTATTTATTTTTGCTCGGTTTTCGGTTAGAGTCTTAATGGAGTTGGATTCTGAGAAGTTGGTTGTTAGTGGGTTAGTGTGGAGTAATCTGAGGGATTTGGGGAGTAATCTATTATTTATTTAATTTATTTTCTTTTTATTTTCTTTTTGCTAAAAAAATTCTCTCTCCTCTAAAGAAAATTGACTTCTAGTTCTTGTTGTTTTCCCCAAAATTCATTTCTCTGACATTTTTTCTTCTTTTCTTTGTCTTTCACCTCCAATTTTTGTTGCCTTCCTCATATTTCTGTTGGAATTTCTTGTTCAATCTTCATTACTGCATTTTTTGGTTCTTTTCGGCTGGTAAGTAAAACCTTATTCCCCTCTTAACTGTTGGTTTAGGGATTCTAGTGATTAATCGATGGAACTTTGTGTTTAGGAATAGAATGTGGAGCAGAATTTTGCACTCCAATGGGTTAGTGCTTGTTAGAGGTGTTTCGTCGTCAGTTGTAAGTCAGGTTCATATTGATTCTAGCTGTCGATTTTGTTATTTTTGCCTGCTAAACCCATGTTGAGTGCTCTATTTTAAGTTTTAAAAGGCTCAAGATTGCCTTAGCATCGAATTGATACCAGGTGTGTACCTGAAACTCAAAAAATGATGTTTCAGCAAAAGCCGAAAAAGGCCACTGTCGATGCCACACGGGCGTGTGGCCGGTCGTGTGCAAAGACATAGTCGTGTGGTCGACGAAGGCATGGCTGTGCATAAGACACGACAATGTGGTGGCTTGAGTGTGGGCCACACGGGCGTGTGGCCGGCCGTGTGCAAAGACATAGTCGTGTGGTCGACGAAGGCATGGCTGTGCGTAAGACACGACAGTGTGGTGGCTTGAGTGTGGGCCACACGGGCATGTAGGCCCACATGGGCATGCCACACGGGCATTGGGTCCAAAATTTTGAAATTTTCCCTAGGGCTGCACGGGTCGTTCCAATCGACTACGGACCTTCCGTAGGGCCGGTAAGGGTTAACCAAACCTTAGAACTGTGGATATGGTAGTTGATATTCTGTTCCGAGTATGTGTAAGTAATGCATGTCTGATTGTTCCGTTATCTGTATGTAAGCATGTTGAGCATGTCTAATCTGTATTTCTGTATTTGATTTGGGGTGGGATTTGTTTATGAGGAGGAAGTTTTCTATTTGGCGTTAATCGCCTATATTCTGGCAGCTTGGCTGCATATATATATTCTGATATGTGTCTTAATGGCACAATATAGTGTGTAGGGATGGATGGGTGTTTTTAACCCCACATGGTGTGATGGGATGGTTGGAGATGGTGTGTAAAGGATGGGGGTAGGCTTTATGCATATCTGGATCTGAATCTGAAAATGTATCTGTATCTGACTATGTTTGTAAATGTGTATGGTTGTGTGCTTAGTTCTGTTGGGTTACACACTGAGTTTATGTAAACTCACATCCATTTTCTGTTTTGTAATTTCTGGGACTCTCTGGACTTTTTTCTTTGGTTTTATAACTGTTGGTTTTGGTTTTATATATTTGTTTACTTGGCTTCGATAAAATGCTTTATGATAATGATGGTTTTATACTAATAAAGTTTTTCTAAAAATACAAATCGGGTTTCTGAAAGGTATCAGTTTTATTAGGCTTCCGCTGTGGATAAGTTTTGGCAAAGAAAACAATTAATTAACATTTTTTATTTTGGTTATAAGATTTTGTGATAATAGACTAAGAAGAGTTAACGTACCAACTCCATTTTCAAAACTCATTCTTTGTGACATCTCCAGATTCGGTCATAACTCCTAGGCCGGGTTTGGGGTGTTACACTTGAGGCCCAAAACAGACATTGGAAACGATTTGGGACTAAATCAGAAACATATGAATTTTTTCAAAAAAAGTTAAAAATTTTCAAACTCCAGGGGTCACACGGCCTTGTGGCCAGGCCGTGTGACTTACAGCCCAAGAGACACGCTCATGTCTTAGGATGTTGGGCATTCGAAATAGGGGCACATAGCCGTGTCCCAGCCGTGTCAGCACCCGTGTAACTCACTGACTTGGGCCACATTGCTAAGTCACTCGCCCATGTTCCAAGCCGTGTACCCTTCAAAATAACTTCACACTCCCGTGTGCCAGGCCGTGTGCTAGGCCGTGTCACAGCCTGACTTGCAACCCTTTGAATGCTACAGGGGACACATGATCGTGTCGCTTGGCCGTGTGTCACACACGGCTGAGACACACTCTCGTGTCTCTGACTGTGTGGACAAAAAATATGCCATTTCCATGCCATTTTTCTCACCCAAAATCATTACTCATGCACAAGCTAATTGCATCTAAAATCAAGCATTCAAAACTCACTTTGCATATGCATATCCAAGCTTGAACAACCTAGAATCTAACCATTCAACCAATATGCCAAAATGGCACCTCAATTTCAACAAATCAATTTTACTTAAACACCTAACCATTTCATTCCACAACTAAACTACTAATTGGATCATCCCAATGCTATATTTGCCACAATGTTCATAAACCAAATATGCATACATAATCAATACAAAATAGCCATATTCATAACTAACCTATACCGTACCAAATTGACCAAAAGATGATCACTTTCAAACTACCAAATCAAGTCATTAGCAACATTATGGACTATCCCTTTTTACACCATTCACCAACTCATATTATAACATTTTCATAACACTTCCATATAATCATTTTAGCCAACACAATATCAAGTTACCAACCATACAAGATACCACATAAATATACATCATACCAAATAGATCATCAACCATAATATCATATATATACAATCCACACTTAATGACTAGAGTTCATCAAACAAAACACCTTTATATGCCATTATAACCATGATTCAAAATCTTCAAAACATACCGATATAACAGATGGATAGTGTGATGAAATATTTGACAACTTCCAACCCTAATGAGCTTCCGATTATCTAGAAACACAAAGGAAAAAATAACACGAAGTAAGCATATAATGCTTAGTAAGTTGGTAATTCATAAATAAAGCTTACCATTCATTTTATAAGCAAAAAAATAAACTTGAAACTATCCAACATGGCTTGGCATTAGCCTAAGCAACAACAAACTTTCAAGTTAGCAAATGACATAGCATAACAAATCAACTCATAACATCATAGCTTTTATACATATTACTTCAAAGCATTCATACTTTCAACAAATGGCTGAGCATATTTCATTCATTAACAACTCAAACCTTTTCATACTTTCATAATATCATTTATTGGAGCATTTTTCGAACCTTCTCTTTTTCATATCTGTTGAACCACTGGAATAATATTGGATACACGGGAATCTCACACACTAAGTGCCCACATGTGATCGAAACCACTACTAACTCATATCTCATATCAATGCTTTCTCTTGAGCCATAAATGGGTCTACTCACACAAGTTGTCAGTCAAGACGTAGCTAAATGGTGTTGTTTACACAACCTGTCAAGTAACCGCAACACATGCTGGAAACTCTACCACCGGTAGGACGTAAGAGACCAGCACCCAAAACACGGTAACCCCTAATGGCATGTCATTTGTATCCTATATATTCCTAAGGTTCAAACGGGATCCAAAAGTTGCTGAAACTTCATTGGATATTTCCGTAGAGTCGTAATTTCAGTATATATAATGTAAAGGCATTTAAATCAAATATAACTCAATGCTAATTAAATATACGAACTTACCTCAAACACGTATAGAGAAAAATGATTGATTAATCCAATACTTTTTCTTTTCCCCGATCAAAATCCGTATATTGCTTTTCTTGATCTATATAATCAAATTTAACTCATTCAAAATTCATTCTATTCAATTTAATCCAAAAATCATGTTTTGGAAAAAATTACACTTTGCCCTTAAATTTTAAATTCAATACAATTTAGTCCCTAACTCATAAAAATGCAAATTCATGCAATTTAATACCAACCCATTATAGTCAAATATCACCTAGGCCCTTAGCAAGCCCTATACTCCATTTATTTCACAATTCCACCATGAATAATTTTCTATTTTTCAATTTAATCCCTAATTGACAAATACATCAAAATTTCCTTTACAAACGTTGTTCAACTATCACCAAACTTTCATTTTCATCCATCAAGCATAAAAAACAACTAACATGCATTCATGGTAAAATCCTAGACTTTTAACAGTTTTTCAAATTAGTCCTTAGGCAAGCTAGATTAAGTTACAACGACTCTAAAAACATAGAAATCATTAAAAACCGAGCAAAAATACACTTACATGTAAGAGAAGTAGTTGGCCCAATGCTTGGATGCCCAAAAATGGTGTTTTTCCTAGGTTAAAAATCGGCTAAGAAAGAAAACAAAGATGATAGCCTTTGTTTCATTATTTTACTAACTTTATTTATTAAATTACTTAAATATCCTTTAATTAAACCTTTATAAATCACTTAAATAATGTCCATCTTTGTCCACTAAGTATATTAATTATCTAATTACCATCTAAGGCCACTCGTATTCCAATTTCATAGCAATTTGACACCTTTTACTTATAAAACTCAAATTTTGCACTTTATACAATTTAGTCCTTTCCATCAAATTAAGCATACAAATGATAAAATTTCTTCACGAAATTTTTATACGATGTTACTATCATGCTGTAGACATTAAAATAAATAAATTTTTGATATCAGATTTGTGGTCCCGAAACCACTATTCTGATTTCACTAAAAACAGGCTGTTACACACAACTGGTAATTTTTGGAAACAAACCTGAACACGAGCAATTCCACACCTAAAACGCCAATTAACACAACTGATTTCAGTAATGATTCACACAACTCTAATCTTTAATTACCCACAATCAACTAAAATAACCCTTCAAAAAAATACATCCACGCGCTTACTAACTGAACGAACGCCTACCAGGCAAATCTCAAGTCATTGGAGAGTCAACACAATACCCACTATACCAATTTAACGCAACCCAACACCCAACACGATTATAAATAACACATAAAACAAATAATGAACTTAAACATCTTACCCTTAGATTTGCAGTCAAAGAAAATTGAATCGTTATCTCAATAATTAAAGTAGCCCCACGATTAAAGGAGAAGAAAGACAAAATTTAAGGGACAACGAACTAACAAAAAGAAAAAGAAAGAAATAGAGGCAAAAAGCAAAATCAATTAAAAAAAAAGAAATTGGAAATGACTTAGGAATGGCAGCGTGGATTTGGGGAGCAATAGAACAAGACCTGGGAAGGACCAACCAAAATTGGGAGTAGTCCTTTTTTCTTTTAATAAAACAAAGGAAATAATAATAATAATAAAGAAATAATAAAGATAACCATATCATCCCTTTTTCTTTTCTATAATAAAACTCTATAATATTAATTCAAATTCAAATCCAACAACCCACAACCCCCAAATCTCATCCACATCCATATTCAAATTCAAATTTCAGCTTGACTGGTCTGGACATTTTGCGTCGCCCATGTCTTGCGGGTGTGCCCTAACCTCGTCGGGTTTGGACCTACACCCCCTGTGCGCGAGGCAGGGTTACAAGCTTAGTCAATCAATTACCCTTCAAGAGGGTTCACATATATAAAAACATATCACTTTGGTATTTAACCAATGTGGAACCTAAGCCTTTACTTTTCCTCAATAATATTTCGAAGTAGCTTACTTTGAACATCAATTTCTCATTCATCACTCAACCATTTTGAGCATTTGATATACCGTTGTAAAGGTCTCATGGAGTAGAATATGAAACCATAATTTTTTTAGTTCAAGTCTCCACCTTTACCTATTGAGAATATGCCTCAAAGTTCCCATAAAAGAAATTTTTCCAACAATTCCCTACATAAAGAAAATTGATAGTTTTATTGAAAAAACATTGACTCAATGCGGTGATAGAATCTACAATCGATAGTTGCTTAGCATAGGTAGGTATCCACCCTTGAACCTTTCCTTGCGAAAGTATATTTACTTTACTAGATTAACAATAGACGTGATGTCCTTGAATTGTTCTGCCTTTTGTGTAAACGGTAATATACCTCACACAACTACCTCTCTGGCAAGGTTTTAATTCTCATGGGTATGTTCATATAGCCGTGAACATCTCCTGGTTCTACAAGAGTTTGAGATAACTATGCCCTAATAGTCTCCTTGAAGTGGCCCCACTTCTCTTACATAGGTGACTTATGTTGTTCGGCTCATCAAGACACACAATGGTCATTAAAAGCATTGCCTAACCTATCCCATTTTTAGTCACTGTTTACATCATTGGAACAGAGTTGGGATAAGTACCCCCACAGTGACCTTTTAAGGTCTATGCAATTAGGTTGTCCCTTTGAATCTAGATATTAGGATCTCCAGTTAGCTAGGAAGGGTTTTCCTTCACATAGCGCCTTTTATTTTCATAGGCTTTAGTCACATTCCTTTCGATGTTTTATCAACATGATCTCATTTTAAGACTTTAGTTAGCGGATTCACAATGTTATTTTTTGATTTTTCAAAATCAATAGAGATAATTTTGTTTCAGGTTAGTTATTTTAACGGTATTGTGTCGACGACGTATATGTCTCGACTTACCATTATACGTTACGGTAGCAAGACACCCCCCACACTGTCAGGTGGTTGTACGATGGTTTCCTACCTTTCAATAACTTATGTGATGTCTTGCTCCTTTTCTTCTGGGGTACCTTATTTAAAAAGGTAATTAACTCCTAGAAATGTCCCCCCACATTCCATGTGTGAACCAGAGCTTTTTAGTAGTGCGTTCATCTTTTCCTTTAGAGTCTAATTTTCTGCTCAGCTACTCTATTTGAGGAAAGTATGGTGGTGTTATTAAGTTGTGTACATTATTCAAATGATTCAACATATCTGTAACATCCCGAAATTGGGCCTAGTAGGATTGGGCCCATTGGGCCTTGGGCATACGAGTGTTTAAAATTTTTGAGAACAAGAGAATGACATTATTTCAAGTTGGACTTATTAAGAAGATGATTTTAGAAAGTTACGGGGTTCTATGAAGTTTCGAGTTCAAGTTGGGCCTTAATAAAATTCTGTGTTTAAGCCTATTAAGGAGAGATAGTAAGTGGCATTAAGGCTTATGGAAGTAAAAGAGTAAATTGCTAGCATAAATGAGCATATGGCAAGGAGGTTATGGCATCAAGTGAAGTACCTTGAGGGAAGGGGTTCAAATCCCATCTTTTGCAAATTTTGGATTTATTTTTGTATGCTCTTCCAAGTGTCAACCATGACATTATTAAAGGAAAGAAATAAAAGAAAAATGAAATGATGACTAAAAAGATAAGGTAAGGAGGAAAATAAGGAAAAAGAAAGGAAAGAAATAAAAGAATTTGAGGAGTGGAGTAGGTGGATGAAAAAGAAATAAAAGAATTTGGAGAGTGGAGTAGGTGGATAAAAAAAAAAAAGAGAAGAAAATTTATGGGAATTGAGGTGAGAAGTTTGGATAGAAATTTATGGATAGAAATTTGGTCAACACTCTAGCACATTTGCTCATCTTTCTCCCTTGTTTTGCCTAAACTCTCAATCCACAATCACTCCTTCATAAATTCTTTCTCATTTGGGTAGACACTCTTTTCTTCGATTAAATTGTGTTCTAAGTGGGTGGCCGTGTATCATTCTAGCCATAAGTCAAGTGGTGGAAATCAAATCCAATGTCAACAAGGTAAGGAGTTCTTTATGGATTATTTGATATCGTTCTTTATTCGATTGGTTCCTAAATGGATTAATAGTTTGGACTAATCGATCATGATAGGAATCAAATCGCTCGTAATAAGTGACTCGTATTTTTGGTGTCGCGGAGAGCATCGCGTTACAGATTCCGAATAAGGTGTGTAATCTCATACCCTTCCATATACATATCTGAAATGGTATGTAATCTCACACTTCTCTAAAAGTTTGTATGAAATATGCTGTTAATCAGTGGAAATACCGAAAAAAACTAAAAACCGGCATCCATAATCGCTCGGGTGTGCGTATGATCGTAGTGGTAATCATATTTCGTAATAAAATAGTTTCAATTAGAAGCAGTGATGTGTTTTTGAAAAATCACTAAAAATAGGAGAAAATGAATTAGGAAGTGAATAAGATATAAAATTAAAGCTTACTGTGTCTATTTTAATATGGAAGAAACGGAGAAGGAAAAGGAATTTTATATTCTGAGATATCTTGATTTTAGTGAGACTGGTTTTGATTAACTTCGGGGTTCACTGATCTGTTTTGGAAAAAATCATATAAAATTGTACAAAATGAATGATAGGTTATAATTTATATGTATGGATTCTTTAATGAGCCCATTTTCAAGAGAAACAAGTTGGAACAGTACATGAAAACGTACGGTGAGATATTTGAAATTAAGGTAAGAGAGGTCAGAATCATTGGATAGTGAAACAAGGGAAACTTTAAGGAATAAACTGTACTAAATGGCTAGGCCAAAAATTCTGGAAAACTTATAGTAAGAAGATATATAAGTCTAGTTTCAAGGAAATTTTACAGATCTAAATTTTGAGTTTCCTAACTTGAGTTATAATCAATTTAGTCAGTATGACGCAGATGGACAGTTTTAAATTTTTATGCCCAAATTAGTAGTTAAGTCCAGAATTGCGAAATTACCCCGTTTGGGCCTAAAATGGATTTTTTACCCAATAGTTCCGAAGAGACCCAAATAGAATTCTATGCCACTCGAGGCGATAGTAGGCCTTCGAAAACACCGTTGAATATGAAATTACCGAAATTACCCTTGGAGGGTAAATTACCGAATTACCCTTGGTGGGTAAAACTACCGAATTTACCCTTGGAAGGTAAATTACCGAATTACCCTTGGTGGGTAAAACTACTGAAATTACCCTTGGAGGGTAAATTATTGAATTACCCTTGGTGGGTAAAACTACCGAATTTACCCTTGGAAGGTAAATTACCGAATTACCCTTAGTGGGTAAAACTACTGAATTACCCTTAGAGGGCAAATTATCGAAATACCCCTGGGTTGTGTAAATTACCGAAATACCCTTGGGTTGTGAAATTACCAAAATACCCTTAGAAGGTAAATTACCAAAATACCCCTAGGTTTCAAAATTATCGAAATACCCTTAGCGGGTAAATTACCGAAATACCCTAGGTTGCTAAATTGCTGAAATACCCTTAGAGGTAAATTACCGAAATACCTTGGGTTGCGAAATTACTGAAATACCCTTGGAGGTTAAATTACCGAAATACCCCTGGGTTGCAAAATTACCGAAATACCCTTAGAGGGTAAATTACTGAAATACCTCTGGGTTGCAAAATTATCGAAATACCCTTGGTGGGTAAAATTTCTGAATTTCCCTTAGAGAGTAAATTACTGAATTACCCTTAGTGGGTACGATTAACGAATTATGAAAATGCCCTTACGGGTCGAATTACGAAAATGCCCCTAATGGGCTGAATTACAAAATGTCCCTATGGACCGAATTACGAAAATACCCTTTATGGGCCAAATGTGATATTTGATATATGGGCAGTTTGATAGTTGTGATATGGGCCAGAGTGTGTAATTTCACACTTATCTCATGGGTTAGATATTATACCGTAAGCATTAGAATAAATCGTAAAATTTATAAAATTGAAAAATACGGTATAATAACACTTTTTGTGTAAATGCATGAAACTGGTATTAAGGTTGTGGGAATTACGGATTTTCCCTTAATGGGTTATTTTGTTAAAAAGTGATATTTTGGGCCATATGAATTATTTTGATAAATTGGCCAAGTGTGAAATTTGAAAAAAAAAAAAGCCTCATGTGATTAATGGGTTAAAATTTGCTAGATCAATTGATGGGCCAAAATTTGCTAGATTGATTAATGGGCCAAAATTTGTTAGATCGATTAATGAGCCAAAATTTGCTAGATCGATTAATGGGCCAAAATTTGCTAGATCGATTAATGGGCCAAAATTTGCTAGATCGATTAATGGGCCAAAATTTGCTAGATCGCTTAATGGGCCAAATTGTTAAGATTGATTAATGGGCCAAATTGCTAGGTTGCTTAATGGGCCAACTTGTATTATGGGCCTTATGATGAAATTATTCTATGAATATTGTTATGCTTTGTATATGCATAAATGATTGCATGGGTTGGGATAAAATTGAAGAGAAGTGCTAGTGGCTCTGCCACAATCTAGTTCGGTGTCTCTGTCACAATCCAGTTCGGTGGCTCTGCCACAATCTAGCTCTGCCACAATCTAGTTCGGTGACTCTGTCACAATCCAGTTCGGTGGCTCTGCCACAATCTAGTTCGGTGACTCTGTCACAATCCAGTTCGGTGGCTCTGCCACAATCTAGTTCGGTGACTCTGTCACAATCTAGTTCGGTGGCTCTGCCACAAACATTTTAAATGGCTTTATGCCTGCGATTGGTGTGCTGGCGGGGTGGGTTGACTTGATCCCCATAGGTGTGCTGGTTGGAAAGGGTGGTGTGTAGCGGATGGAAATTAGGTTTGGTTTGGGATTTGCATATCATATGCATATTATATACATGTTATTATGTTATAATTGTAAATGGGCTTAGGCCCAAAATATTGCTATGTGTGTTCCACCAGTGGATGATGGTAAGGGGATTACACATCGAAGTTTTTGTAACTCACCCCCCTTTCTCTTAACCTTTTCAGGTAATGCTCAGTGACGTGGACTTGGGCCTTGGATGACTCGATGGAGACCATACTTTAGAAATGGTTTATTTGGACTTCGGACTTCTTTCTTGTTTATTTTATTACTCTACTATTTTGGGTTAAATGTTTTAATCAGGCCTCGGATTTTCTTTCAAAATGCTTCTGCAACTCTATTCGCAAACGTCCCATTTTCGTAAATTGTTTATTTCAAATATATTTTCACAACCAAAAAGGTTTTTAAAGAAAATTACGTTTTCAAGTAAACAACAATTGCTTAAGTGTTTTGGGTTTTAACAAAGAGGCTGTAATTCTCAAACAAGTTTTTAACAATCTCAAAGATGGTTTGTGTAACATCCTGGATTAGGGGTTATGCGTTCGTGCATAATTTATGAGATAGTGGGCTCAGTGGGTGTGTTGGATGTGTTTTGAGGAGTTTTAAGAACCCTAAGATGTAAGGAAACGTATGGAAATGTAAGGAAATGTATGGAAATGTAAGGAAATGTAAGGAAATGTATGGAAATGTAAGGAAATGTAAGGAAATGTATGGAAATGTAAGGAAATGTAAGGAAATGTCTTGTCTTGGAAATGTGAGGAAATGTCCTGGAAATGTAAGGAAATGCCTTGTCTTGGAAATGTGAGGAAATGTCCTGGAAATGTAAGGAAATGCCTTGTCTTGGAAATGTAGGGAAATGTCCTGGAAATGTAAGGAAATGATTTAGAAATGTTGAGTTGAAAGGAGGCAAATGAACATTTTTGGAAACTTGGAAATGTAAGGAAATGATAAGTTTTAAAGTTTAGAAAGAGGAAATTAAGGTAAAGTGGCCTTAAGAAAATTAATAGAGGGAATTTGACATAAGAACGGGCTTGGAAAAGTGGCCTGGAGATGCCACTTAGGGCCACTGGAAATGGCGCCACATATAGGAGTGTTGGGCCAAGGTTCGAGTCACATGAGAAGCAAATAAAAGAATTTTATTTTGCTACAAGGAGCAGAGAGTTGGACGGCAACAAGGCACTAAAGGGAGGTGTAGATAAAGATGGAATATTATTAGTAATATTTTTATTAAGAGATAAGAGATAATTATTGGATTAAGTTTTATTAAAGTGATAATTAAAAGGGATAAAGCTATCAAAATAGAAGAGTGGTGGCCAAGTAAGGGACTCTAGCCTAGTAATTTCAGCTATAAAAGGAAAAGAGAGGCCATTCTACATTATTTTCTTTTTCCTTAAAGACTCTGCTGAAATTCTCTAGCAAATTTCTCCATTCTTTTCTTTCTTCCCTCTGCCGAATTCTCTGTGGATTCAAGTGAAGGTGTAGTCGATTTTGATATTGAGGGTAAGATCAATTATTATTCGGGTTTTAATCCTTTCTCTTTTAGTCGAAATCTGAGATCTAATCGTTATCATTATTCTTTGGCCGAAACTATGGAAAAGGTTTCGGGATTTACTAAGTGTCGACTACAAGGAAGGAGAAGTTCTTTTCCCGAAGGTACACCATAAGCTGCGTGTTCCCTAGTTATTCGGTGATTTTTGGGATTTAAAGCTTCAAGTTAAGACATCTGATATTCGGCCATAGGCCATTTAATGATGATTAAGTGTTAGAAATCAATCTAACATGTGCTTATAGGATTTTCAACAGCACTAAGAAAGCAAGGATCTATTTCGGGATTTGAATAATCATCAAATCGGCATCAAAGGTAAGTTTTAAGAATACAAATCCTACTAGGATTTGGTATTATAGCCGAATAGGATTTATGCTAAGTAATAAGTGATAAATCAAATGTAGGGATTAAGGATCTAAGCATTAGATCAAGCTTTTCGGGATCTCAAGGAATTGCTAAGTGAATCAGGTGTGTACCCCACACTAATTCTTAATACGTTTTATGGCTAGGTTTAATAAAAATATATGTGATATTAAGAATATGAAAGTGGCTAAGGTACCATGTTATGGTACTAAGTACTCAGGTAAGTTTCCTACTCCTACTAGGATTATGAAATATGTTAATTGTAACATGAGAATAGGAATAAGAATGTGAACTCTGGCATATTTATGCATATTACTATTATATGGGGCATATGGGTTTTATAAAAGGGGAAGTGAATGTGGTGACCTAAGCATGTGACGCCACCTACATGTGCAATTGGGTCAGGGTTTGAATCACTTAGGAAGCAGAAGAAAGCTTTTATTTTTGCGGCAACAAGTGGAAGAGATGGACGGCTTGGGGAGTCTTTGGGAGGAGTTTAAGATGAGGTTTTATTCTTATTAAAATTCGGCTAAAAGGGGTGATAAATGTGGATATTATTTCTTTTATTTTGATAGATAAGGAAGAGATAAAAGAGGATTATTATTAGTATTATTTTTATTAGGAGATAAGAGATAAATATTGGATTAAGTTTTGTTGATAATTAAAGTGATAAATCAAGGGATAAAGTTATCAAAATAGAAGAGTGGTGGCCAAGTAAGGGACTCTAGCCTAGTAATTTCGGCTATAAAAGGAAAAGAGAGGCCATTCTGCATTATTTTCTGTTCTTTGGAAGCCTCTACCGAATTCTCTTCACCAAATCTTCTTCTTCTTTTATTTTTGCCAAGCCGAAATACCTTGTGTTCTAGCCGAATCCTCCATCTTTATTTTTCCTTCACTTTTCTTTCTCATCCCTCCAAAAGCCGAAAGTTGTGAGAGTATCATTTAGCCATAGCCGAATCTCTGAAGGTTGAAGTGAAGGTGCAATCGATTTCTTCAAATAAGGTTTCGGGATTTGGCCCAGTGTCGACTACAAGGAAGGAGAAGTTCTTTTCCCGAAGGTACACCATAGGCTGCGTGTTCCCTAGTTATTCGGTGATTTTCAGGATTTAAAATCCACAAGGTAAGTGTCTATAGCATTTGGCCAAGGCCTATTTTGATAGTTAGATCTAATTCTTGTTTGTTTAAAAAGCCGAAACTAACCCCTGATGAGATTTAGTGCTTGGCCGAATACAAGGAGGAGCATAGCATAGATTTCGGGATTTGATTAGTATTGAAATCGGCAACAAGGTAGGTATTAAGTGTACAAATCCTACTAGGATTTGGTTTTATAGCCGAATAGGCTTTATGCTAATATATTAAGGTTGGCCGAATGTAGGAATTGAGATCTAAGGCATTAGATCAAGCTTTTCGGGATTTAAGTGAATCGCTAAGCAAATCAGGTGTGTACCCTACCCTAAGTTTTGATATGTTCATGGCTATGTTTAAATTAATGTAATATTAAGAATGTGAAAATATGGCTAAGTACCATGTTATGGTACACAGTACTAGGGTACGTTTCCTACTCCTACTAGGAATATGAAATATGTTACATTTAACATGTGAATAAAGATAAGAAGGTGAAAATTGGCATGATTAATGCATACTATGCACAATATGGGGCATATGGGTTTTTGAAAAGGGGAAGTGAATGTGGTGACCTAAGACCACGATACCTGAATGTGGTGACCTAAGACCACGATATCTGAATGTGGAAATGTGATTGATTGCCTTAATAACATGTGCATGCATTTATTATTATACCACTATTACATGTTACATGTGCATGGGTTAGGATATGAAAGAAGGTACGGGTGTACTTCGAGTACGTAGTTTGATGTTAGCCTTGAGCTACATCGTGGATTGACGTTGACTGTGGTCACGTTGTGGATTTATTTGCGATTAAGTTCGCGTGGTTTGATGAGTAGCTCTGTGCCTTATCGTGGTTGATATAGGCTAGGTGCCATATCATGGTTGATGAGTGACTATGTGTCCCATCGTGGTTTTGGTGTTAGCTACGGCTACATCGTGGATTGGCGCTGACTGAGGTCGCGTTGTGGATTATTGTGCTTAATTGCACGTGGACGGCATTGATTGCCTTTGGAGTGGAAAGGAGAGGGTGATTTGTCAATCCCCTGGTGTGTGGTAGGCTGGATTCGGGGGAGTGTAGCGGATGGCTAACTAGGTTTGGGTTTGGGTTGCATCATTGTTTTTACCTGTTATATGAATATGTATGTGATATGATAGTGCATGCCTGAAATGTTAAGACTTAGTGTTTGTGTACACATTGAGTCTGTTTGACTCACCCCGTTGGGGAACTTTTTCTTCCAAGTGATGATCAGTAATGGACCGGGTCGGCAGGAGCTTAAAGGTGGCCATGCACAGCAAGGAAAAATTTATTATTTGGACTTTTATTTTATTTAAGCACTTAAATTCATATTTTTTTTTGGAATTATTTGATGTAATAAGGCTATAGTGAACTATTTTAATTTCTGTTTAATTTACTATGTTACGACATTTTTAATTATTGAAGATTAAGTCAATTTAATTTAAAATAAACTCTAAATATTTTGTCACCTCAAATAAACTCGTTTTCAACTCAAGCCCAACCCAAAACAAACTTTCTTTCAAAACACACAAGTTTTACCTAAGTCACAAAAGAATTTGAAACGGTTTACACCGGGGAACATACCAGATCCGGTCAAGGCTCGTGGGCTGGGTGTGGGGTGTTTCAGTTTGAAAAAAAAAACTTCCATGTGACACACCAGATTCGGGCTTAACGTCTAGGCCGGGTTTGGAGTGTTACAATTAAGTGGTATCAGAGTACAGTTTGCAAAACTCGGCTGTGGTTTGGGTTCAAAAATGTTTTCCAAAGCTGTTTGAATTATATGTTTTAAAGGAAGTATGGCACCACGAGTATCCGGCACCAAGTCAAGTAAGTATATGTTATCATCTTATGATTATGATTATTGTGATATGACGTAGAAATGCTCTAGAACTTTTGGCTTTAGGAGTAAAAACTATAGAGATTGAGACTTTAGGATACGTTTTGCGAAAACCACTTCAACTCTTATACTCCATAAGACATTGTTTAATAAACATCGAATAGTATATTGATTCCTAAGACTTGTAATAAGATTAAATCGACATTAGTGAATATGAGCGCTAGAAGACATGGATACGGTAGACGCGTACGTGGTAGAGGCCGAGGTGCTAAGGCTAGATCTTCGGTACCAAGGCATGTGCCCGAAAGGGAGGTATTGGAAGAGGTTAAAGGAATTGGTGAAGCACTTCGAGTTGGGAGTGTGGACTGTAAGAAGAAAAGAGATCGTGATTCTTTTGGGTCGCAGTGTTATTCCGTAAAGCATGTCAAGGCACGTCCAAATTTTTCGGCTTGCGACTATTACAAAATGCGTCATCCGGGAGAATGTTGGAGGAGGTCAGGAGCATGTCTGAGATACGGGTCTAAGGAGGATAAGGCTCGGGATTGTTTCATCACCATCAAGTCAGGTATGTTTTGGTTGGATGTGATGATTGAGTGTAGAAAAATTTGAAGTATAAGTGGGAGATGACTGTTTGCTTCTATGGTTAGATGTTTGGTTGTGAAAGAGGATTCAAAATTATGTTAAAATTTCATTAGTGTTATTAAGATCAGAGTGCACAGCAAAAGCATAGTGGTGATTTGAGCGGTACATTTAGTAGTTAATTGGAAATTTCGAGGATGAAATTTTCTTTAAGGAGGGTAGAATTGTAACATCCCGAAATTGGGCCTAGTAGGATTGGGCCCATTGGGCCTTGGGCATAGGAGCATTTAAAATTTTTGAGAACAAGAGAATGACATTATTTCAGGTTGGACTTATTAAGAAGATGATTTTAGAAAGTTACGGGGTTCTATGAAGTTTCGAGTTCAAGTTGGGCCTTAGTAAAATTCTGTGTTTAAGCCTATTAAGGAGAGATAGTAAGTGGCATTAAGGCTTATAGAAATAAAAGAGTAAATTTCTAGCATAAATGAGCATATGGCAAGGAGGTTATGGCATCAAGTGATGTACCTTGAGGGAAGGGGTTCAAATCCCATCTTTTGCAAATTTTGGATTTATTTTTGTATGCTCTTCCAAGTGTCAACCATGGCATTATTAAAGGAAAGAAATAAAAGAAAAATGAAATGATGACTAAAAAGATAAGGTAAGGAGGAAAATAAGGAAAAAGAAAGGAAAGAAATAAAAGAATTTGAGGAGTGGAGTAGGTGAATGAAAAAGAAATAAAAGAATTTGGAGAGTGGAGTAGGTGGATAAAAAAAAAGAGAAGAAAATTTATGAGAATTGAGGTGAGAAGTTTGGATAGAAATTTATGGATAGAAATTTGGTCAACACTCTAGCACATTTGCTCATCTTTCTCCCTTGTTTTGCCTAAACTCTCAATCCACAATCACTCCTTCATAAATTCTTTCTCATTTGGGTAGACACTCTTTTCTTCGATTAAATTGTGTTCTAAGTGGGTGGCCGTGTATCATTCTAGCCATAAGTCAAGTGGTGGAAATCGAGTCCAATGTCAACAAGGTAAGGAGTTCTTTATGGATTATTTGATATCATTCTTTATTCGATTGGTTCCTAAATGGATTAATAGTTTGGACTAATCGGTCACTATAGGAATCAAATCGCCTGATCATCTATCCCTCGTAATAAGTGACTCGTATTTTTGGTGTCGTGGAGAGCATCGCGTTACGGATTCTGAATAAGGTGTGTAATCTCATACCCTTCCATATACATATCTGAAATGGTATGTAATCTCACAGTTCTCTGAAAGTTTGTATGAAATATACTGTTAATAGGTGGAAATACCGAAAAAACTAAAAACCGGCATCCGTAATCACTCGGGTGTGCGTATGATCGTAGTGGTAATCGTATTTCGTAATAAAATCGTTTCGATTAGAAGCAGTAATGTGTTTTTGAAAAATCACTAAAAATAGGAGAAAATGAATTAGAAAGTGAATAAAATATAAAATTAAAGCTTACTCTATCTATTTTAATATTGAAGAAACGGAGAAGGAAAAGGAATTTTATATTCTGAGATATCTTGATTTTAGTGAGACTGGTTTTGATTAACTTCAGGGTTCACTGATCTATTTTGGAAAAAATCATATAAAATTGTACAAAATTAATTATGGGTTATAATTTATATGTATGGATTCCTTAGTGAGCCTATTTTCAAGAGAAATAAGTTGAAATAGTATATGAAAACCGTATAGTGAGATATTTGAAATTAAGGTAAGAGAGGTCAGAATTATTGGATAGTGAAACAAGGGAAATTTTAAGGAATAAACTGTACTAAATGGCTTGGCCAAAAATTCTGGAAAAATTATAGTAAGAAGATATATAAGTCTAGTTTCAAGGAAATTTTACAGATCTAAATTTTGAGTTTCCTAACTCGAGTTATAATCAATTTAGTCAGTATGATGCAGATGGACAGTTTTAAATTTTTATGCCCAAATTAGTAGTTAAGTCTAGAATTGCGAAATTACCCCGTTTGGGCCTAAAATGGATTTTTTACCCAATAGTTCCGAAGAGACCCAAATAGAATTCTGTGCCACTCGAGGCGATAGTAGGCCTTCAGAAACACCGTTGAATATGAAATTACCGAAATTACCCTTGGAGGGTAAATTACCGAATTACCCTTGGTGGGTAAAACTATCGAATTTACTCTTGGAAGGTAAATTATCGAATTACCCTTGGTGGGTAAAACTACCGAAATTACCCTTGGAGGGTAAATTATCGAATTACCCTTGGTGGGTAAAACTACCGAATTTACCCTTGGAAGGTAAATTACCGAATTACCATTGGTGGGTAAAACTACTGAATTACCCTTAGTGGGCAAATTATCGAAATACCCCTGATTTGTGTAAATTATCGAAATACCCTAGGGTTGCGAAATTACCAAAATACCCTTGGAAGGTAAATTACCAAAATACCCCTAAGTTGCAAAATTATCGAAATACCCTTAGAGGGTAAATTATCGAAATACCCTGGGTTGCGAAATTACTGAAATACCCTTAGAGGGTAAATTACCAAAATACCCTAGGTTGTGAAATTACTAAAATACCCTTGGAGGGTAAATTACCGAAATACCCCTGGGTTGCAAAATTACTGAAAATCCTTAGAGGGTAAATTACTGAAATACCCCTGGGTTGCAAAATTACCGAAATGCCCTTGGTGGGTAAAATTTCTGAATTTCCCTTAGAGAGTAAATTACCGAATTACCCTTAGTGGGTACGATTACCGAATTATGAAAATGCCCTTACAGGCCAAATTACAAAAATGCCCCTAATGGGCCGAATTACGAAATGTCCCTATGGACCGAATTACGAAAATACCCTTTATGGGCCAAATGTGATATTTGATATATGGGCAGTTTGATAGTTGTGATATGGGCCAGAGTGTGTAATTTCACACTTATCTCATGGGTTAGATATTATACCGTAAACATTAGAATAAATCGTAAAATTTGTAAAATCAAAAAATACGGTATAATAACACTTTTTGTTTAAATGCAAGAAACCGGTATTAAGGTTGTGGGAATTACGAATTTTCCCTCAATGGGTTATTTTGTTCAAAAGTGATATTTTGGGCCACATGAATTATTTTGATAAATTGGCCAAGTGTGAAATTTGAAAAAAAAAAAAGGCCTCATGTGATTAATGGGTCAAAATTTGCTAGATCGATTGATGGGCCAAAAATTTGCTAGATCAATTAATGGGCCAAAATTTGTTAGATCGATTAATGGGCCAAAATTTACTAGATCGATTAATGGGCCAAAATTTGTTAGATCGATTGATAGGCCAAAATTTGCTAGATCGATTAATGGGCCAAAATTTGTTAGATCGATTAATGGGCCAAAATTTGCTAGATCGATTAATAGGCCAAGATTTGCTAGATCACTTAATGGGCCAAATTGTTAAGATTGATTAATGGGCCAAATTGCTAGATTGCTTAATGGGCCAACTTGTATTATGGGTCTTATGATGAAATTATTCTATGAATATTATTATGCTTTGTATATGCATACATGATTGCATGGGCTGGGATAAAATTGAAGAGAAGTGCTAGTGGCTCTGCCACAATCTAGTTCGGTGACTCTGTCACAATCCAGTTCGGTGGCTCTGCCACAATCTAGTTCGGTGACTCTGTCACAATCTAGTTCGGTGGCTTCTGCCACAAACATTTTAAATGGCTTTATGCCTGTGATTGGTGTGTTGGTGGGGTGGGTTGACTTGATCCCCACAGGTGTGCTGGTTGGTACGGGTGGTGTGTAGCGGATGGAAATTAGGTTTGGTTTGGGATTTGCATATCATATGCATATTATATACATGTTATTATGTTATAATTGTAAATGGGCTTAGGCCCAAAATATTATTGCTATGTGTTCACCCAGTGGATGATGGTAAAGGGATTACACACTGAGTTTTTGTAACTCACCCCCCTTTCTCTTAACCTTTTCAGGTAATGCTCAGTGACGTGGACTTGGGCCTTGGATGACTCGATGAAGACCATACTTTAGAAATGGTTTATTTGGACTTCAGACTTCTTTCTTGTTTATTTTATTACTCTACTATTTTGGGTTAAATGTTGTAATCAGGCCTCGAATTTTCTTTCAAAATGCTTCTGCAACTCTATTCCCAAACGTCCCATTTTCGTAAATTGTTTATTTCAAATATATTTTCACAACCAAAAAGGTTTTTAAAGAAAATTACGTTTTCAAGTAAATAACAATTGCTTAAGTGTTTTGGGTTTTAACAAAGAGGCTGTAATTCTCAAACAAGTTTTTAACAATCTCAAAGATGGTTTGAAAAAAAAAAAACTTCCATGTGACACACCAGATTTGGGCTTAACGTCTAGGCCGGATTTGGGGTGTTACAATATCCACCACCATGACCACTTAATCTTTTTATTAAGTTGGTTTTCAACTTATTGCTTATAGAGAATAAAATTCTCTTCGTCTTAGCTCTTAAACAAATATATATAGCAATGAATGTAATAAACATTTTTATTCCTTTCTCTCGTTTAAACAAGCTTTACAAGCATTGCTATGTATTAGGTTAAGTGTTTTTTGACCTTTGTTAATTTTGCCTCAACACATGTTTCACATTTATAATTATAAATATTGTGAAACAAAGGAATGTTCTCTAAGTTAACTTATGTACGTAAAGTAACATAATTAACATGTTTGAGCCTACTATGCCCTACATTAAATTACATTAAGCATATAAACAGAAAAGGAACAACATTCTTATTCATAGTTTTGCTTTTACAGAGATAGCATTTATTTAATACATATCCCCTTCCCACAAACATTCCCCATTTTTAAAGAACATTCTTATTGATAGTTCTTGCGTATGTTAGGCACATAATTTCATATCTAACACTTCCTTTGAAATTTCTTCCACAGCATTAGTCTTGTTAGCTTTAACTTTTTTTGGGATCATATAGTCGGATGATTTGTGACCCATCTTGTTTCAATTGAAGCATTTTCCTTGAAATTTTTGCTTCTTGGAAACACCACATTTTAGTTCCATTTTAGACCCATTTTACATTTGTTTTCCCTTCTTGAAGTCTTTCTTGACTTTTACGACGTTTACCCTAGCAACAATTTCATTTGCTGCTTTGTTGAGCCTCTTTTATGTACCTCTATTGTCTTCTTCAATCCAAAGTTTAACAATTAGGTCTTCCATTGATATTTTCTTTCTCATTTTTGGCAACAAAATCAAAATGTAATAAATTCATTGAACGGCGGGAATCAATCTCGAAACGGATTTTATTTTACTCTTTTTTGGAAATAAAAAAATTGGAATAAAATCGTTAAACGGCGGGAATCAATCCCGAAACGGATTTTATTTACCTTTAATTTCCCATTTGGAAATAAATCGAATTAACGGAATAAAATCCATTAAACGGCAGGAATAAATTCCGAAACGATTTTATTTACTTTTAATTTGGAAACAAAATCGAATAGAATTTGTTAAACAGCGGGAAAAAAATCCCGAAACAGATTTTATTAGTTTTAATATTTATTTGGAAATAAAAAACAATACTAGAGGAAAAAGAAATCCGTTGAATGATGGGAAAAATCCCAAAATAGATTTATTTAATTTAAAAATAAAAAATTTTATTTTTGAAAAATATATTTTTTTTTATTTTTTCGCCTTAGTGTCTCGTTCGTCTCGGATTATAGAATTGTAAAAATAACAAATTCCGTCTAAAGATTAATGGACAATACACACGTTAGTGAAACAAAATAGATAAATATAAATAAATAAATATTTATATAACTAAAATGTAAATGGAACAGTTTATAATTAAATTGTGAAATATGAAAATCAAACAAAACCGTAATACAAAGTTGAAATAAATAAGAAAGAATAGGGATTCTACGGAACGTTGAGGCATGTAAAACACTGTTTTCTTAAGATAGATTCTGCCACTCCTACAAAACTAGGAGTAATGTTGGTCGAGTGTCTCCCAGGATACAAGAACAACAGTGATCAAAGTATTAGCACCTCTACAACGATCAATGAACGAACAATGCCTTTTTTCTATCATAGGAATGTTTGAAAATATGAAGAGGCAAAGGGAGACTTTTGAGAGTAGCAGGGTTTCAGTAAGAGGAAAAATCAAAGGTTATTTTGTGTGTAAAAACCCTTTAGAAATCATGGCCTTTTATAGGCATGGAGATTGTTGGAATTTTGGAAAAAATATCCACAAAATCTACCATTAAATCAATTTGATTAAAAAAATTTAATCAAATTTATTAGAATCAAATCAATAAGATAAGTATCCTTATATAAGCAGATTATGTCTGCAGAGGAAAATAAACTCATGTTGGGCTAAATTATTTGTAGGCCCATTTCGGCCCAATCAGTCCGAACATATCACGTTGCCCACATCATGCGAGTAGGCCCCAATGCGATGGGGTTTGGGCCTACACCCCCTGTGCTAAAACAAGATTACAAGTTTAGTCATTCAATTATCTTTCAAGAGGATTCACAAATATAAACACATCTCATACTTTAGTATTTACCAAATGTGGGATCTAAGCCCTTACTTTTCATTAACAATATTTCCAAGTAGCTTACTTTGAGCATCAGTTTCTCATTCATCACTCAACCATTTTGAGCATATGATATACCGTTGTAAAGGTCTCATGGAGTAGAATATGAAATCATAATTTTATGATTCAACTCTCCACCTTTACCTATTGAGAATATGATCAAAATTCTCATAAAAATTAAGTTTCCAACATTATCAACAGAAAAATTATGTCGAACGTCTAATTTAAAATTTTACACTCAAATTGGGGTTCGTGATATAACTTTTCTGAATGTAAATTTGAGTATAAAATTTATGGGGTCATTGATACATTGCTATATATCACTCACTATTTTTAATATTAGAATTGTTTTAATATTACTGCAACGTTATAAGATTCCACTGAATGAAACTCTCTAGTTGAAATGAGTAGAATCCAAGATAATTGGGATTATATTCAACCTATCATATGAGAAATGTTCTTAGTAATTTATTTTGACAAGGTTAAATAAATTTACTTTAAATATATGGGCGTATTGGACGCACATATAAAGAGGAGCCCGTTTAAAATACTATGAATCACATAGATTTTATTTGATTTGAAAATTAATTTAGCAAATTAATTAAATAATATTATTTAATAAATTCAAATAAAGAAAAAATTTGGGATTTAACTTATGTTACATTTTTGGAAAGATTATTTGTTTGAGTAATGTTTTGAATAGAAAGGCAGCTCCCACGTTTCTCTCTTGCATCATACTTTTGACTAAATTTATAGTGGCTAGCAACTTATGGTAAAATTCGAAACTTTCTGAAAACTTCGTTTGTTTTTTTTTTTCCTTTATCGTGTTCAACCGGATGGATTCCTTAAGAGGTTAGAGCAAAACGCTATGTTTGTGGTTCGAATTTGCATCAAAGCTCATTAGCAGAATAAAGGTTTTTTTGTACTCAAATCAGTTTCGATATAATTTCGAAATGTTTTTTAACTCAATTCGTTCCTCGTACATAGATTCGTAGCTTGTGATCGTCGAAATTTATATTTTCGCTGCGCCATAGACTATACCAGTGATCCAACGATTCTAACCCCTATTGGGATTAGGGTTTGTCGCTCATTATATATTAATTGGGCTATTAGGGATCATGTGTATTGAGTACAATTATATATGCTATTTGAATCTAAAATCAACTCATATAATTTAACCAACCCAAAAACCAATTTTCCATTCCCAAGATATTATTTATTTAATTAAAAATTAATTAATTTTTAATTAAATTAGTTTCTCAACGCAATGCCAATTCTGTTAAAGCCATAACAACTTTACCGTACTAGAATATATGAGTAAACAAATTTAATTACCTTTTTCAACAAGACTAGGATGACTACTTAATTTAAGTTTCACTTCAAACATCAATTATTTAATTACAACTGCCGAAACCTTTTTTTTTTTGAAAAATGGTCGACTTTATATTTAAAAAAAATGAAAATGGGAGTCGCTACCAATCCTTTTTTGATGAGGTGTGATCGGATCACCTCACAATTTGATCGTTTTAATAAACAGTTTTGATTTACTAAAACAACGATTTTGGTCTACGAAATTCAAAAAAACAGGTTCAGGAGTCGGTTACTGTAACACCCTGGTTTAGGGGCTGTGCATATCGGGTATAAATCAAGTGTTAGTAGGTTTTTGGAGCGCTTGGATGAGTTTTAAAGGTTTTAAGAAGGTTTGGATGAAAGGGAAAGATTTGGGAAAATTTTGGTTTTTTTTAGTAATAAAGGGGAGCTTGGCTTTGGGAGGCCTTAAAGGAATTAATTGGGAGAATAGGACACAAGTAAGGCTTTGGCAAAGTGGTTGTGCGCGCTGCTGAAGGGGCTGGAGGTAGCGCCGGTCTTGGGTTCGATCCAAGAAGGCAGCAGTTGGGTTTTAGTTTTTGGGATTATGGCGTTGCAGGGTAGAAGGCCTTAAAATAATTTGGGGCGTGTCTTGTCGCAAGGAGCAGCTGGTCCAGGTGGTGCCTGTGCGGAACTTAGGCGCTGAAGGTGCGTGTGGGCACTGGTTCGAGCGACGGAAGCAACATTTTTGGGCGTGATTTTATTTTATGCGGTTATGGGGCTGGGCTAGGAAGGGTTAAGATTAAATGATGGGGGTTTTTGTCATAAAAATCAAGGTGGCCGAGTGGCCTAGGCGTTGGAAGTAAGGGTGCAGCAGCTTGGTCCCAGGTTCGAACCTGGAGAATAGCAATTGGAGTTTTAGTTTTTTTATTATTTATTTTATTTATTTTGGGCAGCAAATTGAAGGCAGTGGATGGCACATGTAGATTAAATTGGAAGATTAGGATGAGCTTTGTTTTATTCGGTGGGATAATGGGTTGATTTTTTTTTATTTTATTAAAGGATAAAGGTGGGATATTCTTGTATTTTGAATTGATTTTTAGTGGTTGGCTGGGAGTGAATTAGGAGATTTGTTAATTCAAATTATTTTGAATTTAGTGGCCAGGAGCTTTTTGAGGAGGTGGCCGACTATGGGGTTTTTCAATTGGGTGTATGTGGCCGGTTTTGGAGGTGTTTGAGGAAGGGGAATGATGTTTGTTTCTTTAGCATTTTGGGTATATTCGGCCAGCCTTAGTTGAGGGTACCAAAGCCAAATTGTCAAAGAGAATTCCTTCACTCTTTTCTTCTTGGAACCGAAAGATTAAACCTCCCAGAAGCTTGCCGAATTTGATTTGTGTTCTTTCAATATTGTTGATAGCCGAATGCCCTTCCATCTTTCTTTCTTTATTTTTCCTATTAACACCTTGATAGCCGAAAGTTATTCTCTAAAAACATTTTCTTCATTTTTCTTTTTCTTCTTCTAGGAACCGAATTCTTCATTCACTTTCCCCATTTCTATTGAGCCGAAACTATATTATTTTCTCTTCTTAAACTCATTTTTCTTTCAAGCCGCACACACAAAGGTGTTAAACACCTAAAGCCAAATTCTTTTTCTTCTTGTTTAAGTGTTGGCCGAATAGTGAAAGCTGTATAAATCTCTTTGGATTTTGGTGGTCAATTGTTGGAGAAGGTTTATAGGTAAGGCCGAATGCTTATGGTCTTCCTTCTGTTCTCTGTCGTCATCTTCAAGGGGTAAGTGTTGGTTTTGGTATTTATTTGATGGTGTATTGCTCGTTGTTTGGAATCGTTTTATCGTAGGGCATCCGGGATTCGAAGCAGTCAAGCGTAGCCTCGGTTCTTTGATCGATCGTTGGGTAAGTGATGGTAAGGGATTACTTTATCAGTTTATTCGTTTGGTATTGGTAAGCCGTAGGCTATTACTTTTGGTTGGTTGTCGATTGTAGGCGAGTGAAGCAAGAGCACTTGGTGGTGGGCTAGTGTGCAAGAGCGTGTAGGAGCGAGGTTGTTAGATCGATTCTTTGGTTAAGGCTTACAGGTGTGTACACACACACACTCTTCTAGTAATTTATGTGCTTATTAAATTGTGTGTATATTTACACACTTATCTGTTATGGTATTTATATATATGATATGTGTGGTTGGTTCCATGGAAAGGTGGATTGAATACCATTATGGTATAAGGCACGGGGTCAGGTAAGTCCCTGTTATGATGCTTTTGGTAAGCATGGTATATCTGTTACGTGTGCTATGATATTGGATGGCTGATAAATAATATGTATGTTACTAATCAAGCATGTGGATATAAGTCCGTTAAAATGCATATCATTATCTATGGGTTGTATGCAGTGGGAGGGGGCAAGTGATATTTTGTCGTCGAGCACGAGTGTTTTGGTAACACACCGTGACTACGGTCACCAGAGGTTTGGCACCTCATAGCGACTTATCCCTGTGGTTAACACCACCGTGGGTTGGCCCCACTTTTGAGACACGGGATCGTCTGCCAGTGATTTGGTATCACACGATGGGTTGGCCCCATCAATTGATTTGTGACTTCGGTCACCAGTGTTTTGGTAACACACTTCGTGTCTTGGACACGTGAGGTTTGGCACCTCCGGTGATTTGGCATCACATCTGTGACTATACGTCACCAGTGGTTTGGTACCACACGGGGTAGAAAAGGTGTATGGATGATTAGGATTGGGTGCATATAACTTGGATGCATGTTGATAATGTATATGTTTATGTATGATATTTTGCTAATCCGGGAAAAAGGGTTGCACACTGAGTCTTGGTGACTCACCTTTTTCCTTTAACCATTTCAGGTAGTGCATAAAGCTGGACCGGGATCGGAGAGGACAAGGTGGCCCATGCCGAAGATGAAGATTTATTATATTATGCTTGTTTTTTATATAAGTATTTTATTTGAATTTGTTGGGTTGTAACAAAGGCCATTTTATGTTTTTGGTATTACTTTAACTATGGTTTATTTAAATTAAATTGCTATGGGAAAATGATTTATGGTTTGCAACCTATTTATTCAAGTTGGATATTATAAACTAAAGTTTTAAAAATGAATGAGTTTTAAATAGCAAAGTTTTATTTCGAAGATATGTTTTCCAAAATTCAGCAAACTACGATGTTTTATTTTAAATCAAGAAGAATTTCAACCGTCTTTCCGCAATAACATAACCAGATTCGGTCGTAGTGAATGAGCCGGGTTTGGGGATGTTACAGTTTGGTATCAGAGCCCGATTCAAAACTCGGCTTTGAGGGTTTTGGGCCCAAAAACATTTTCAAATGGACTTTTCAAAAATGTGGGCTTTTAAGAAACTTTTTCAGGTTATTCTGGCATGGCACCTGTACCTCCGACCCGAAGTCCACCAGGTAAGTACTTCGGACTTTCTTGAAGTGATTGCTTGTATGAATTGATTTGGGCTTAGTTGGGCTCGTAGAATAGAATACTAGGATCTGTTGGACCCTAGGATTAGACTACTCAAACAATGGCAGAAGACTTAAAACTCGTAAACAAATCTGTGAAATAAGTCGCCGAGTTAAGGTGTGGCAACCTGTGTGCGCATGTCTAGGAGTGGTATTCAGTGGGAGATTGGTATTTAAGCAGTCCGTGTGACTCACCTCCTCTCCACTTGAATCCTACCTGGTGCGTAGCTACGGTTCACCTTACCCAAGAGGACTTGTTCACAGGCTGAACCAATTATTAAAACCCGAAAGGGATTAGCCTTGCTGTTTTAAAATTCTTGGTTTTTAAAATTTTCAAATTTACCCTTTTGGTGTGTAAACCCTTAATCTGGTTTTGAACAACATTGTCTCGATTTACCCAAAATTACCAAAATGCCCTAGTGGTAAAACTACCAAAAAAATGCCCCTGTAGTGTAAATTACTGTATTACCCTCAAACTTTTGTTAAAATGACTTTTACTTTACAAAATACCAAAATGTTGAGGTTTCAGAAATATCAAGACACTCTGGTTTGGGGAAATTTACAAAAATACCCCTGTGTTAAAAATTACTAAAATGCCCCTGACTATCAAAATTTCTAAGATAACCCCAACTTTAATAAAATTCTCTCACTTTGCAAAAGTATCCAAATTTTTGTATTTCAAAATAATGCCCTGACTTTGGAAATTTACAAAATTACCCTGGTTGATAAAATTACCAAAAACGCCCTTGGGTCGATAAATTTTCAGATTTCACTCGACTTATACTAAATAATCTTGTTTTACTAAATATAAAAAAAAATTTATATATTTTGTGAAGTGTTGTGATATCTCGATTTGGAGAATTTACGAAAATGCCCCTGATTTACAAAATTACAAAAACAGCCCTGCTTCCTGAAATTTTTGCAACATACCTTGTTGGAAAAACAAAATTTTCAAAATGACCCTGAGATTTTGTAAATTTTGAAATATCTTTAAGTTAGGGAACTATTTTCAAAATTGACCCTGAGTTATTACCAAAATGTCCCTGTAGGACAAAATGACGAAATTACCCCTGGGTAGGGTAAGAAACTTGATTGCTCGAAAGAACTTCTCTCGGAAACTTCTTTGCATAAAATTTGCCGTGGTAAACAGTGGAACCCAAATTTCTAACGCATAAAATTTCTAATCAGATTAAATCGAGACGCTAGATATGAGCTCTAGGGGGCGTGGTAGCATTTCTCGTAGACACGGTAGAGGTAGTATGGCAGTATCGGAATCGGTTGGGTCAGAGAACAATGTGCCGCCGTCACCGTTGTTGAAATGAAAGCAACGAATCGGATCCAGGAGGAGGTAGCGCAGTATCGCAAGCTATGCTGCGGGTGCTCGAGCAAGTGGCAGGAATCGGTGTGGTCAGTGGTATCACTGTCTTCGTGGAAGAAGCCCCGATAGCTGAGGAGGTCAAAAGAGCCGAGGGGCGGAATAGAGATAGAATAAGGAATCGAGACGAAAGGAGCTCGGGATCGTCGGAATCACTTGAGGGGTCTCAGAAAAGACCGAGGGTCGAGGCATCTGCTCGTGTTTCTAAGACAGTTGTTGGGAACCCAGATCGTCCGTGTGATCAGTGCGGAAGGTATCATGTGGGCGAGTGCTGGAATCGTGTTCGGGCATGTTTCAGATGCCAGTCCAAGTCGCATCTGGTTAAGCATTGTCCCCTAGATCCGAATAGGACTCGGGCAGTGGGTCAAAGTGTTGTGCAGCCGGGCAGAGGTGGTCAGCGAGCGACGAGAGCTCGTGGTCCGAACCATGGAGGAAATGGTTCCGGTCGAGGTCGTGAAGCTCTGGTTCGCCGGAAAGAGGTTAGTGATGTGCCGGATGTGTCAGCGGGTAAGCTTCTCTTGATTGGAATATTCCTTGTGGTTAAGTTCGGTTGGTGGCTGTTTGTTTATTGTTAGTAGAAAATCGGGAACCTGTGGTATAGACTTAGAAAGTACGCCTAGAAAGTGTGTTAGCTCTTGGAGATCAGAGTGCGCAGCGATAGCGTAGTGTGGGAATTAATTTGTGGAGTCGTTGGTCTAGCCAAGTAATTTCGAGGACGAAATTATTTTGAGGGTAGAATTGTAACACCCTGGTTTAGGGGCTGTGCATATCGGGTATAAATCGAGTGTTAGTAGGTTTTTGGAGCGCTTGGATGAGTTTTAAAGGTTTTAAGAAGGTTTGGATGAAAGGGAAAGATTTGGGAAAATTTTGGTTTTTTTTAGTAATAAAGGGGAGCTTGGCTTTGGGAGGCCTTAAAGGAATTAATTGGGAGAATAGGACACAAGTAAGGCTTTGGCAAAGTGGTTGTCTTGTATTTCTTGAAGGGGTTAGAGGTAGCACTGGTCTTGGGTTCGATCAAGAAGCGTGATTGGGTTTTAATTTTTGGGATTATGGCGTTGCAGGGTAGAAGGCCTTAAAATAATTTGGGACGTGTCTTGTCGCAAGGAGCAGCTGGTCCAGGTGGTGCCTGTGCGGAACTTAGGCGCTGGAGGTGCGTGTGGGCACTGGTTCGAGCGACGGAAGCAACATTTTTGGGCGTGATTTTATTTTATGCGGTTATGGGGCTGGGCTAGGAAGGGTTAAGATTAAATGATGGGGGTTTTTGTCATAAAAATCAAGGTGGCCGAGTGGCCTAGGCGTTGGAAGTAAGGGTGCAGCAGCTTGGTCCCAGGTTCGAACCTGGAGAATAGCAATTGGAGTTTTAGTTTTTTTATTATTTATTTTATTTATTTTGGGCAGCAAATTGAAGGCAGTGGACGGCACATGTAGATTAAATTGGAAGATTAGGATGAGCTTTGTTTTATTCGGTGGGATAATGGGTTGATTTTTTTTTATTTTATTAAAGGATAAAGGTGGGATATTCTTGTATTTTGAATTGATTTTTAGTGGTTGGCTGGGAGTGAATTAGGAGATTTGTTAATTCAAATTATTTTGAATTTAGTGGCCAGGAGCTTTTTGAGGAGGTGGCCGACTATGGGGTTTTTCAATTGGGTGTATGTGGCCTAGTTTTGGAGGTGTTTGAGGAAGGGGAATGATGTTTGTTTCTTTAGCATTTTGGGTATATTCGGCCAGCCTTAGTTGAGGGTACCAAAGCCAAATTGTCAAAGAGAATTCCTTCACTCTTTTCTTCTTGGAACCGAAAGATTAAACCTCCCAGAAGCTTGCCGAATTTGATTTGTGTTCTTTCAATATTGTTGATAGCCGAATGCCCTTCCATCTTTCTTTCTTTATTTTTCCTATTAACACCTTGATAGCCGAAAGTTATTCTCTAAAAACATTTTCTTCATTTTTCTTTTTCTTCTTCTAGGAACCGAATTCTTCATTCACTTTCCCATTTCTATTGAGTAGAAACTATATTATTTTTCTTCTTAAACTCTCATTTTTCTTTTTCAAGCACACAAAGGTGTTAAACACCTAAAGCCAAATTCTTTTTCTTCTTGTTTAAGTGTTGGCCGAATAGTGAAAGCGGTATAAATCTCTTTGGATTTTGGTGGTCAATTGTTGGAGAAGGTTTATAGGTAAGGCCGAATGCTTATGGTCTTCCTTACGTTTCTCTGTCGTCATCTTTCAAGGGTAAGTGTTGGTTTTGGTATTTATTTGATGGTGTATTGCTCGTTGTTTGGAATCGTTTTGTCGTAGGGCATCCGGGATTCGAAGCAGTCAAGCGTAGCCTCGGTTCTTTGATCGATCGTTGGGTAAGTGATGGTAAGGGATTACTTTATCAGTTTATTCGTTTGGTATTGGTAAGCCGTAGGCTATTACTTTTGGTTGGTTGTCGATCGTAGGCGAGTGAAGCAAGAGCACTTGGTGGTGGGCTAGTGTGCAAAAGCGTGTAGGAGCGAGGTTGTTAGATCGATTCTTTGGTTAAGGCTTACAGGTGTGTACACACACACACTCTTCTAGTAATTTATGTGCTTATTAAATTGTGTGTATATTTACACACTTATCTGTTATGGTATTTATATATATGATGTGTGTGGTTGGTTCCATGGAAAGGTGGATTGAATACCATTATGGTATAAGGCACGGGGTCAGGTAAGTCCCTGTTATGATGCTTTTGGTAAGCATGGTGTATCTGTTACGTGTGCTATGATATTGGATGGCTGATAAATAATATGTATGTTACTAATCAAGCATGTGGATATAAGTCCGTTAAAATGCATATCATTATCTATGTGGGTTGTACGAGTGGAGGGGGCAGTGATATTTTGTGCTGACGAGCACCAGTGTTTTGGTAACACACTGTGACTACGGTCACCAGAGGTTTGGCACCTCATAGCGACTTATCCCTGTGGTTAACACCACCGTGGGTTGGCCCCACTTTTGAGACACGGATCGATGCGCCGTGATTTGGTATCACACGATGGGTTGGCCCCATCAATTGATTTGTGACTTCGGTCACCAGTGTTTTGGTAACACACTTCGTGTCTTCGGACACCAGAGGTTTGGCACCTCCAGTGATTTGGCATCACATCTGTGACTATACGTCACCAGTGGTTTGGTACCACACGGGGTAGAAAAGGTGTATGGATGATTAGGATTGGGTGCATATAACTTGGATGCATGTTGATAATGTATATGTTTATGTATGATATTTTGCTAATCCGGGAAAAAGGGTTGCACACTGAGTCTTGGTGACTCACCTTTTTCCTTTAACCATTTCAGGTAGTGCATAAAGTTGGACCGGGATCGGAGAGGACAAGGTGGCCCATGCCGAAGATGAAGATTTATTATATTATGCTTGTTTTTGATATAAGTATTTTATTTGAATTTGTTGGGTTGTAACAAAGGCCATTTTATGTTTTTGGTATTACTTTAACTATGGTTTATTTAAATTAAATTGCTATGGGAAAATGATTTATGGTTTGCAACCTATTTATTCAAGTTGGATATTATAAACTAAAGTTTTAAAAATGAATGAGTTTTAAATAGCAAAGTTTTATTTCGAAGATATGTTTTCCAAAATTCAGCAAACTATGATGTTTTATTTTAAATCAAGAAGAATTTCAACCGTCTTTCCGCAATAACATAACCAGATTCGGTCGTAGTGAATGAGCCGGGTTTGGGGATGTTACAGTTACGTACAAGGAAGGATTAACACCCTCGTAACGCCCAAAATTGGTACCTAATTGATTAATTAATGTCTTAGTGTCGAAAGTTGAAAAATTCGAGGAAATTTTAAAAATACGATCCTTTTGTTAAAACATTATTAACACGAAAACAACTTTATTTTTTAGTTAATCGAGAAAAAAGATCATGTCCCGTAAGTTAGGACACAATGCCTTAAATTCCCGAAACAAGAAATATCATTAAAATATTCATTCTTTTTTAAAAAAAGATTCAATTATCTCGGTTTTTAGAAAGAAATCATATTCCGTAAGTTAGAATACGATTTTTCTTAATTCCCGAAACATTTTAATCAAAATCTCCTATTTTAAAAAGAAGTATGTTCGGTTATTTGAATTTATCGAAAAAATCGAAACTCCATAAATTAGGGAAAGACCTTTCGAATTTCTCAAATACGAAACATTGCCTTAACTTTGAAAATTTTCATTTTATGTATCGCGTAAAATTTAATGTGAAGTGAATTTGTAGTGATAATGGCATAATATGTTTGATAAAATATAAAAAATAGTATTAATAAATTACAGTACTAATATACATAACAGAATAATAATAAATGCGATAATATAAATAACAATAATAAGAGCAAAAAATAACAATAAGATAAATAAATAAATAAATAACAAGCTAATTATAAATAATAATAAAAACAATAAGCAAATAAATAAATAAAAACTAATAAAAAGTTTAAATAAAAATTTGAAAATAAGCAAATAAATAAAAGAATAAAAAAATATTAAACAAAATAAATTTAAAAAATGATAATAATAATAATAATAATAATAATAATAATAATAATAATAATAATAATAATAATAATAATCTAAATTTTTGAAAGTATATAAAAAGATATAAATAAATAAATAGATAATAAAATGACAACAATAGGAGTAATAATAAAAAATAAAACAAGTCTATTTAAAAATAATAATAAGTAAATAAATAAAATAATTAAATATTAAATATTAAATATTAAATTAATCAGTTTAATAATACAATAATAATATTAACAAAAAAGGGCTAAATTGAAATCAAAACGGAATTTTGGGTAAAAATTGAAAATGAAAATAGGATGAAGGACCGAGTTGTAATGCGCAAATAACGAGGGACCAAATGGAAAATATTCCCCGTCCTCCAAAACACACCGTTTCAAACGGACCACATTGAAATCACAATAAAATTCTAGGGTATAAATTAAAAAAAAAGCCAAAAAATGCAGAAGGGCTAAATGCGCAAATAGCCCATCTTTCAAAAACACGAGGCTCTTTCGGGGTCGGGTCGAATCGAACCAATTCAGGGCTTAAGCAACGTCGTTTTGAGGCCCTTCTGACCTCTCCAAAATGTCGCCATTTTGGTACCTTATAAAAGCCAAAAATCTCTAAAAAAATATCATTCCTTCTGCATTTAAAAAAAACTTTAAAAAAAACACTCTCCCTCTCTCTTTCTTAGTCCCTAGGTCGACCATAGCTCCGATCGCCGGGCCACCGTGGCGGCCGCCGATCGCCGGCGACGATGTCGCCACTCACGGTGGCCGGTGAAGATAAAAATCATTCTTTTCAATATTTTGACCCCCTGAACCCAGATCTAGACCCAAAACTCCCGAAATCCCCACCAAAAGACCCGAAAGTTAAAAACTTTTCAGTTTCCGGCCACTTTTCATCGGAAGTAGATACCTCCGCCATTCACAGTGGCGCAAACACGAAAAAGGTAAGACCTTGATTTCTTTTTTATATTTTTATTTTCTTTTAAATATGAGTAAAGAAAAATAAAAAAATAAATAAACGAATAAATAAACCACTTTTTGTATTTGATTTCTTTGTGTTCCGAATCTCAGTGTCTTTTTTGATTTGCTAGTGTCCGTGAAAAAAAATACATTGACTTGGTGATGGCTTTCTATAGCCGAAATTGATACAATATTAAGTTTTTTTTGTTTGCTACTATTTGCTACTGTTTTGCTTCTGCTTTGCGTGTTTGCTTTATTTTGCAGGGTGATTGATGGACAGGTGCGCCACATGAGCTGATGAGGTAACGACGGAGGCACTGGAGACTAGCTAGGGTTTCAGCTTTTCTGAAATCCTAGTTTGACTATAAGGTTAGTTGGGTTTGGGCCTATTGGGTTAATACTAGATAGTGGGTTACTATTGGGCCCTGTTTGATTTTGGGCTTCGGGTTTGTAATTGGGTCTGTTTTGGTTTAGTAATTTGGGCTGTTTGGGTTAGGTTTAGTTTGGGGTGGGCTTAATTTATTTGGATCTGATGGTGTTTTGGTCTCTACTTGTTGGGCTTGGGCTAAATTGGGCTTGTACAGCTGCCTCTCTTTGCTCGTTGTCGTGTAACGAAAACAGAGCAAAGACTTTTAAGAAAGACCAATTTTGCCCGGTCTCGCCGAGTCTCGATTTCTCTGTGGTTTCTTCTTCCCAAGTGACCTCATTCCAGCCCACTGCATCTGGTTGCTTCGATCCATTCCACCGCCACTTCTGAGAGATAGTACTTTGTAGTTCCAATCTACTTCGCTGGAACTTTAGTGAGGTGAGATTGGTGGATTTAGTCTGCTCCACTGCCACTTTAGAGAGATAAGGCTTGTGACTTGTAGCTTCAATTTGTTCTACTACAACTTCAGGGAAATAGGATCCGCTATCTTCAGTCTGCTCCTACTGCAACTTCAGGGAGATGAGACTCGCAACTTATAGCTTCAATCTGTTCCACTGCAACTTCAAGGAAATAAGATTCACTGTCTTCAGTCTGCTCCGCTACAACTTCAAGGAGATAAGGCTGGTGGGCTTCAATCTGCTCCACTGCAACATCAGGAAATAAGATCTGCCATGATCTACTTTACTGCATCTTCAGAGAGATAAGATCTGTAATTTCTAGCTTTAATCTGTTCTACTGCAACATCAGGGAAATAAGATTAATTGTCTTTAGTCTACTCCTACTGCAACTTCAGGGAGATAAGACTTGTGGCTTCAATCTCCTCCACTTCAACTTCAAGAAGATAAGAACTGCCATAATTTGTAGCTTTAATCTGTTCCATTGCAACGCCAGGGAAATAAGATCCGCTGTCTTCAGTCTGCTCCTACAACAACTTTAGGGAAATAAGACTTGGTGACATCATTGATCTATTACACCATTCTCTGGGTAACATGATCTATAAAACTCATTTCATGGGCCTATCTTTACGGTAAATGATTAGGATGTCATGATCAGGATGAATCAAATGCTCCTAATTGGATATGTATGAATGATATTTACATGAATGCAGAATGTCATTTTGCGAGAATGATCCCTTTCTAATGTTTAGGTTGTCACCAAGATTGTATCACTGACGCAATATCCTGTCTTCTTGTTCAGTTGATATCTTTGACAGAAAATTCAAAGAAATAGTCACAATTTAGACTCTTCTTTCTCAAATATTTCCAACCCTTAGGTTTGGTGAGTTCTAAATAATAGTCATGTTTCAGGTTCTTATACTATTCAGAAGCTTCCAGAGTAATATGCAGAACTCCTTTTATGAAAGTATTATTAGTCCACTAATCGTTATTTCATCGCAAAATGCTTGAAACAGAGCATAATGATGGACAAAACTGAAATTTATCAGGAACAAAATCTGAAAAGAATGGATTAATAAAAAAAGCAAACATTGCTGGAATACAAAATAGGTGAGAGGAAAAAATAGGTGCCCCAGATATGCCCTGAGCTTCTCTGTACGAACTTCTTGAGGACTATTTTAAGCTCAACATGTGTTTAGGAGATCTAGAGTACTTTGTCGATGCCCTAAGATGTAGCAGACCTTTTCCTTGTTAATTCAGGCATAGCAAGACTACTGCATGCCCCACCTTCGATCAAAATTTGAATTGCCCTTTCACGTGTTTTCAATTCAAAACCCTTTTAGTCTTAAGACGCCCTTTGCGAGTTTTTGCCTTGGCCTCTCCTTTTTTTTTAAGTGAAGTATTCTTGACTGAATTTGAATTTACTAGATTAGGCAGACTATTATCGTTCATATCAGTTAATATTAATGCTCCTCCAGAAAATGCCTTCTTTATCACATAAGGTCCTTCCCCTTTTGGCATCCATTTCCTTCTAAAATCTTTTTTTACGGGAAGAATCTTCTTCAATACCAAGTCTCCCTCATGGAATTCTCTGGGGTGAACCATTTTGCTGTAAGCTCACATCATTCGTTTCTGGTACATTTGACCATGACGGATAGCTTTCAACCTCTTTTTTTGATCAAATTTAGATGATCATATCGGGATTGGATCCATTTTGCTTCATCCAACTTCAGCTTTGACAAGACTCGAAGGGAGGGAATCTCAACTTCGATGGGTACAATTGCCTCCATTCCATAGACCAAAGAGAAATGAGTTTCCCTAGTAGAAATCTTGACCGATGTTCAATAAGTAAAGAGGGTAAATGGTAACTTCTCATGCAAATCTCTATAAGTCTCAGTCATTTTTCTGACAATCTTCTTGATGTTCTTACTAGCTGCCTCAACTGCATCATTCATATTTTGGGCGATAGGGTGGCGAGTTGTGGTGTTTAATTTTGAACTGACTGCAGACCTCTGCTATCATACTGTTGTTCAAATTTAATGCATTATCCGATATGATCCTTTCTGGCATTCTATACAGACATATGATCTCTTTCTTTAAGAATTTGCTGACTGCCGACTTTGTAACATTGGCATATGAAGTGGCTTTTACCCACTTGGTGAAGTAGTCAATGACCACAAAGATGAATCGGTACCCGTTAGAAGCTTTTGGTGAGATCGGTCTAATGACATCCATGCCTCACATAGAGAAAGGCCATGAGAAAGTCATAACATGAAGATGTGAAGGAGGTATATGAATTTTGTCTCCATAAATTTGGCACTTATGGCATTGCTTGGCATAACTGATGCAATCCCCTTCCATGGTGGACCAATAATACCTGAATCTCATGATTTGCTTGGCCACTGTAAAACCATTAGCAAGTGTTTCACAAACACCCTCATGGACTCTTCCAAGATTTGCTTAGCCTCAACATGTCTACACATCTTAGTAGCACTTGATCCTTCATTCTTTTGTATAAGATCTCCCTATCTAAGACAAAGTCACTGGCCAGTCTTCTCAATGTTCTTTTGTCATTCTCAGTTGCTTGGTTACGGTATTCACGATTCTTCACATATCGCAATATATCGTGATACCAAGAATGATCATCTTTTTCCTCCTCTTCTTCAATGTTGTGGAAATAAGCTGGAGCCTCATAATTACTCATTTGAATAGGCTTTACATCCTTCTGTTTGTTTACTTTGACCATGGAAGCCAAAGTAGGCAGGGCATCAGCCATTTGATTTTCATCTCGTGGCAGGTAGCAGAAAGTGATATTATCAAACCCCTCGATCAACTCCAGGACTAGTCTTTTATAGTCAATCAGCTTGTGATCTCTAGTCTCCCATTCCCCTTTTAGTTGATATATCACTGGTGCAGAATCTCCATATGCCTCCAGCACTTTGATATTGCATTTTATGGCTGCACAAATTCCCATGATACACGCTTCATATTCGGCCATATTGTTTGTGCAATCAAAATCCAATTTGTAAGTAAATGGATAATGATATCCGCTTGGGGATACTAAGGCTACCCCAATTCCATTACCAACAGCGTTCGATTCTCCATTGAAGTTTAGTTTCCGAGGACTATCTTCTGGAGTGTCTTCTTAAGTGGTTGTCACATACATTAGATCTTCATTTAGGAAATCAAAGTTCAAAGGCTCGTAATCCTCTAGAGCTCTACTGGCTAGAAAATCCCCTATTGCACTCCCTTTCACAGCCTTCTGATTCACATAGGCTATGTCAAATTCGGAAAGTAGACTTCGCCATTAGGTCATTCTTCCATTCAAGGCAGTAGACTCCATCCAGTACTTTACAAGGTCCATTTAGAGACCAGGTAAGTTGTATGGTATAGCATATATTGTCTCAATATCCAAGTTGTTCATATTAAGGCGCAACACAACTTTTCAATTGGTGAGTATTTTATTTCATACTCAGTGAATTTTTTTACTGAGGTAGTATATCGCCCTTTCTTTCTTCCCTGACTCATTGTGTTGGCTGAGCACACATCCCATATAATTATCGAATACTGTTAAATACAATATCAATGGCTTATCTAAACTAGGTGGAGTTAGCATTGGGGCATTGGACAAGTATTGTTTAACCTTGTCAGAAGTTTCCTGGCATTTGTCATCCCATACACCTAGATTGTGTTTCTTGAGGAGACGGAATATGGGGTCGCATTTCTCGTTTAGTTCTGAAATGAACCGGGCAATGTAATGTAACCTTCCTAATAAACCTCGAACTTCTATTTAAGTACGTGGTAGAGGTAGCTCCTGTATAGCCTTGACTTTGTCCAGGTCAATCTCAATCCCTGAAACCTAGCAGTTTCCCTAACCTGCCCCGAAGGTACATTTTGCTGGATTGAGATTTAGCTGGAATTTCCTCAACCTTAAGAATAATTTCCTCAAGACTTGCACATGCTCCTCTTCTGTTCGGGATTTCGCGATCATATCATCGACATAAACTTTAATTTCTTTGTGCATCATATCATGGAACATGGTTACCATGGCTCTCTAATATATCGCTCCTGCATTTTTCAGTCCAAATGACATACCTTATAGCAAAACGTTCTGCACATGGTTACAAATGTGGTCTTGTCCATATCCTCAGGATGCATCTTTATCTGGTTGTATCTTGATAAGCCATCCATGAAGGAGAATAATGAGTAACCTATCGTGTTGTCTACTAAAGTATCCATGTGGGGTAGTGGGAAATTGTCCTTCGGACTGGCTTTGTTTAGATCCATGTAGTCTATGTACATTCATACTTTCCCATCTTTTTTAGGGACAGGAACAATATTGGCAATCCATTCTAAATATTTGACCACTTGTAAGAAACCAGCATCGAATTGCTTTTTGACATCTTTTTTTTAGTTTTAGCAAAACATTGGCCCTCATCCTTTGGAGCTTCTGTTGAACTGGCTTACACTCTTCTTTTATTGGGAGGCCGTGAACCACTACATCAGTGCTTAGCCCGGGCATATCTTGATACGACCATGCGAAGGCATCTTTGAATTCTTGAAGTAACCCAATGAGGTCTCGCTTTGTCCCTACGGTAATGCAAGCTCTAACTTTCACTTTTCCTTCTTCCAAGATCACAATCTCTACTGTCTTTTTGTGAGGTAGAATCTGTTTCTCTTCTTGTTCTACCGTCATTAACAAATCCGGAGATAAGTTACAATTTTTGTCATCTTCAAAGTTCTACATTAACAAATCCGGAGATAAGTTACAGTCTTTGCCACCTTCAAAGTTCTGAGATCCCTCTAGACACATGTCTCGCTCAAAAGAAGATTCTGGGTCAGTAGTAGCGTCGCTCATGTTGTTGATATCTGGAGACCTATTGTAGGTACAAAGGAATATTCCAAAGAATAAATGAATCTAAGAACAGTTATTTATATGGTATGAATATGAATGAAATGAATGAATAAAAGAATATTTGCTCAAAGTGGGACACAAAAATGCATTTTTCATTAAAAAAAAGATGTTGGACATGAGCCTATTTCACAAAAGTATTCTTATTGCTTTTAGGCTTAAAGCAACAAACGTGTTTTGACAATTACTCTAAATCAGCTCTAAAAACTACAGGAATCTTTTCCTCAGTCCAATTGTTCAGAAATTTCCAGGCTCATAAGGGCAAATGCTTGATAAATTTTCTCTTCCAATTTCTTCTTCGGTTATAGCATTGATGCTCCAATTTCCAAATATTTTTTCCAGGCCTTCAATATATTCAAAGAATTCTAGTTCTTTATTATCCATTAGGCCTTGCACCAAAGCTTTAAATTCACCGCACTTTTGAATCTCGTGACCGTCTTCATCATGGAACTCATAGTAGTTCCTTGCTTCTCTGGGTTTTTCCCCTAAATCCTGTGTGATTAATCCTCATTCTGCCATTTTCTTCCAAACCCTTCTCAGTGGGGTTTTCACTTCTGTTATATTCATCTTGATTCTCTTCCTCGCATTCTTGATTATTGCGTTTACCCCTTTATCTGAATGGTTGGGTAACGGATTTTCTGCACCAGATGGATCATCGAATTTCACAATACCCATTTTGATGAGCCTTTCGATTAACTTTTTGAAAGCGGTGCAGTTTTCAATTGAGTGTCCTGTGATTCCCGCGTGGTACTCGCATTGGGCGTTCGCATCGTACCATTTGGGGAACAGAGGTTGCATAGGTTTTAGGTAGAAAGGGGATACTACATGTTTATCAAATAAACTTTGGCACAACTCCCTATACGTGATTGGGATGGGCATGAAATAGAGTTTTTCTAAGTTCGATCTTGGATTGGAATCTTGCCTTGGGGGGACCTGATGGCTAGTAACTGATGTCTTTGGCTGGCTTATGGTAATTAGCTTCAAATAGCCCTTGTTATACATACTCGCATTATTCACCTCATTTTCCCTCTTTCTCGGGGCCTTTAAAGTATTGATTTGGGAGCTCCACTCTCGCCTTTTCCGTTTGTAACATCTTCAAATTGTTTTGGGAGCTCCACTCTCATTTTTTTTTGTTTCCGTTAGATCTTCCAGATCAAAGACAACAGGATTGATTGGATTATCCCCCAGACTAGAGCCTAAACCCATCGAGAAGTTCAACGGTGCCAAGATACCATTCTGATATTGGGGTCTGATGTTAACAGACACCCTTTGTGGATATGCGTTTGGTTGTACTTAGGTGTTTGTTGGGGTAAAGCCTGAATGATAAGAAGGGTCCTCGTTATCATCCCCCAGAATTGACCATAGGGCTTTTTCCTTTTTCTAACCTTTAGCTAACAATTGGGTTAACTGGCTCATCATGTTTCTTTGGAATTCTAGCATCTGATCCCTCATATCTTGTTGAATTTTGGCCAATTGCTCTTGCATCTGTATTTGCATTTGCTCTAATCTCTTCAAGCTTTGGTCCATTGCTTCAGTTTTTCCTCGTGTACTGTAACGATATTTCAGGGTAATTGCCATGATTTTAGGCTCTTTTGTGAGTTTTATTACATATGATGCAATGCTAATGCATGAAATGAATGCAAAAAAGAAGGGTTGATTCTGATTCTATTCTATTAGAACAACATTTCTAGAAAACAAATTTATTTACATAAAACGGATACATATACGACCTTGCCTTTATACTCCAAGTGAAGACATTGATCCTTTTTTTATATCCGGATGTTAAGATCAAATCTCATGAACTTTCCAATGGATGCCTCTACTAGCTCCTTTTTGCTTGATCTGGGCTGCGGCCTATCACTCACTCATCCTCGTGAGGCTCGTTAGCTTCTTTAAAAATAAGACCGGATGTTGACGACTCTTGAATATTCTTTGTCAGCTTGAGTTTTTGGGCAATGAAGCAAAGTCGTGTACTCCTCTATCAAACTATCACCCTTCTTTCGTGTTTTCTCAGACCATTTTGGAGGACCGTATTGTCTTCCACTTTATCAAGGAACCCATTTTCCATGACAAGCTCTCTATTTAGCAACTGAACGTGAATCTACACCTCTTTTCTATGATGAAAATGCAATGCAATCATAACCAAAACAAAATAAACACAAAAGTACAAAAAACATAAATGACAGACAAAGCACCTATTTGGGTGACCACTAGGGTTGGGAGTGGTTCTACCTAGGGTGGGCTCTTAAGGCTCGTTATATGCAGTTTGGTTCTAAAGTAAAGGTACCCAAACCGATAGATTCCTCGATCCTTACCCATTATAGGTTCATATGGACCGAGTTCAGTTCAGGGGAATACATTTCCCTATGGCTGCACGGAGATGAAAATCTCACGAAGACATAGGTACGAATATATCCTGAAAGCAATACAATATCCTATGCTGAGGTGAAAACCTCACGAACGAATAGTTTCTCACTCCCACTTAAAAGGGTAAGATCGACCGATCATGCGATGCAATGTGCAGAAAGATACCAAAACTCAAACCAACACAGCAATTACAAACTACAATGATGAAGATCGTAACAAAGACGGACGAAATGAAACGAAAGGATCGTAGATTTAAACCAAGTTTTCAATTTTCAACAAAAAGACAAAAAGTAATTAACTCATGGCTTGACTCTCTTATTTTGGTTCCCCAGTGGAGTCGCCAAGCTGTCGGAACTATTTTTTTTTTTGAAAAAGGGTAGACTTTATATTTAAAAAAAATGAAAATGGTAGTCGCCACGAATCCTTTTTGGATGAGGTGTGATCGGATCACCTTACAATTTGATCGTTTTAATAAACAGTTTTGATTTACTAAAACAACGATTTTGGTCTACGAAATTCAGAAAAACAGGTTCGAGAGTCTGTTACGTACGAGGAAGGATTAGCACCCTCGTAACGCCCAAAATTGGTACCTAATTGATTAATTAATGTCTTAGTGTCGAAAGTTGAAAAATCCGAGGGAATTTTAAAAATACGATCCTTTTGTTAAAATATTATTAACATGAAAACGAGTTTATTTTTTAGTTAATCGAGAAAAAAGATCACGTCCCTTAAGTTAGGACACAATGCCTTAAATTCTTGAAACAAGAAATATCATTAAAATATTCATTTTTAATAAAAGAAAAGATTCAATTATCTCAGTTTTTAGAAAGAAATCATATTTCGTAAGTTAGAACACGATTTTTCTTAATTCCTGAAACATTTTAATTAAAATCTCATGTTTTAAAAAAGAAGTATGTTCAGTTATTTGGATTTATCGAGAAAATCGAAACCCCATAAGTTAAGAAACGACCTTTCGAATTTCCTCCCGAATACGAAACGTTGCCTTAACTTTGAAAAGTTCCATTTTATGTATCGTGTAAAATTTAATGCTAATTGAATTTGTAGTCATAATGGCATAATATGTTTGATTAAATATAAAAAATAGTAATAATAAATCACGGTACTAATATACATAACAGAATAATAATAAATACGATAATATAAATAACAATAATAAGAACAAAAAATAACAATAAGATAAATAAATAAATAAAACAAGCTAATTATAAATAAAAAACATTAAGTAAATAAACTAATAAAAAGTTTAAATAAAAAAATTTAAAATAAGCAAATAAATAAAATAATAAAAATATTAAATAAAACAAATTAAAAAATGATGATGATGATAATAATAATGATAATAATAATAATAATAATAATAATAATAATAATAATAATAATAATAATAATAATAATAATCATCAACTAAATTTTTGAAAGTATATAAAAAGATATAAATAAATAAATAGATAATAAAATGACAATAATAGGAGTAATAATAATAAAAAACTAAAACAAGTATATTTAAAATAATAATAATAATAAGTAAATAAATAAATATTAAATATTAAATTAATCAGTTTAATAATACAATAATAATATTAACAAAAAAGGGCTAAATTGAAATCAAAATGGAATTTTGAGTAAAAATCGGGAATGAAAATAGGGTGAAAGGCCGAGTTGTAATGCGCGAATAACAAGGAGGGACCAAATGGGAAATATTCCCCGTCCTCCAAAACGCACCGTTTCAAACGGACCACATTGAAATCGCAATAAAATTCTAGGGTATAAATTAAAAACAAAAAAAAAAGATTTAAAAGCCAAAAAATACGCAAATAACCCATCTTTCAAAAACACGCGGATCCTGCTGGGTTGGGTTGGATTGAACCGGTTCAGGGCTTAAACGACATCATTTTGGGGCCCTTTTGACCTCTCCAAAATGGGGCCATTTTGGTACCTTATAAAAGCCAAAAATCTTTAAAAAAAAAAAATCCTTCCTTCTCCATTTAAAAAAAAAAACACTCTCCCTCTCTCTCTCTCTCTCTTAGCCCTTAGGCCGGCCATAGCTTCGATCGTCGGACCACCGTGTCAGCCGTCGGTCGCTAGCAACGGTGCCGCTGCTCATGGTGGCTGGCGAAGATAAAAATCCTCCTTTTCAATATTTTGACCCGCTGAACCTAGATCTGGGCCCAAAACTCTCGAAATCCCCACCAAAATTAAAGACCCGAAAGTTAAAAACTTTTCGATTTTCGGCCACTTTTCGTCGAAAGTGGATACCTCGGCCATTCACGGTGGCGCAAACACGGAAAAGGTAAGACCTCAATTTCTTTTTTATATTTTTATTTATTTTCTTTTAAATACGAGTAAAGAAAAAATAAAAAAATAAAAAACGAATAAATAAACCACCTTTTGTATTTGATTTCTTTGTGTTTCAAATCTCTGTGTCTTTTTTGATTTGCTAGTGTTCGTGAAAAAAATTACATTGACATGGTGATGGCTTTTTATATCCAAAATTGATACAATATTATGTTTTTTGTTTGCTACTATTTGCTACTGTTTTGCTTCTACTTTGCGTGTTTGCTTCATTTTGCAGGGTGATTGATAGGCAGGTGCGCCACTTGCACTAATGAGGTGAAGGCGGCGACACTGGAGACTAGCTAGGGTTTCAGCTTTTCTGAAACCCTAGTTTGACTATAGGGTTAGTTGGGTTTGGGCCCATTGGGTTAATACTGGGTAGTGGGTTACTATTGGGCTGTGTTTAGTAATTTGGGCTGTTTGGGTTAGGTTTAGTTTTGGGTGGGTTAAATTTATTTAGATCTGATGGTGTTTTGGTCTCTGTTTATTGGGCTCGAGCTAAATTGGGCTTGTACAACAACCAATAAAATAATATTTCAAAGAAATTATTTTAGTCTCTAAATCATCTCTTGCTCATAGCAAGAAAACACACACCGTGGATAGTGATACATTTAATATACTTCTCTAATTCTTTGTTTTTATATATTCATCTAATCAATTCAAATGCAAACCATCAAGGTTATGCTAAGATAATGGAGAAACAAATTGGACATATATAATTAGGACTTAAATAATTTGTAATTAAATTTTGACTCTTCGCCTATTAACATTATTTAGTCATTGAGTCATTCCACTAAAGTATCATGACTGAGCTCTTCTTATTATATATCATTACGATAGCTACTAATCAAGTGCTTGTCCAAGGACCTTATTTTTTATGTGTTGCCCCCATAGGGTATCCCTAATTTATTTGTGTTAAGTTCATTTACCCAATACGATTCTATTTTATCTCATGGTAACCATTACATCTTCATGAAAAAGTCAATTACTAACACATAGTAATTAAATTATTTGTCCTAGACATTACCCGTGGCCACGTTACTTTTCCATCTATCATGTAATGCCAATGAGAGGATATCATTTACCCATTATCGGACTATGAATTTCATTATTGTAAGTGAAGCTATATTATGTAGAAGTGGTATATCCAAAGTACTAGCTTTCGACTCTACTACCGATTGAACTTAGGCTTTTGGTACATCAAAGTATACGAGTCACGCACACATAGTCCATCACTTACTCAGGATTGGGGTAAGCCACACTATAAATGCCACAAGTGGATAAATCCATAAATGGGTCTAGGATTTATTCTATTTGGGTTTTGTCTGATGTATTGTCAATCTAGACAATCTTACCTATGTCTCTATCTTGTTGGAGTCACCCACTTCAATATCCAAGATAAGGTATCTCCTACTTGGACTTGATAGGTGGGATAATAGTCTTTTAATTGATTTTTTCAATTTCGATTAGATTATGGATCATTTAGATTAGCTACTAATATAAGTTCTTTTCTCGCATTATGATCCGATCACATAATGCAACTTAATATTAGTTAAATATTAGGTAATTGACGAGTCAGTATTTGGTTGTTTATTTTGCTTTTTGTGCAAAAATTATTGAAGAAAAATACAAACAATATTAATGTAAATGATGGAATTTTATTAAACCAATCTATTTGAAAAATTAAAATTAGTAAAAAACTACACTAAAGACACTAGATCCCAACAAAGTTCAACCAGATCCGGTGCACATAGTGGTCCCCAAAGCCTATAATTAATCGAATCTGAATAACTCTAACTGAATTTCAATCTTAAACAAATTTTAATTATTTGAAGTGAAATTAATTTCTAATTTAATCTTAAGACCTAAGTCAAAATATTTTACACTGATTTCATTTTAATTTATTCATAAACTAAATTAGACTAACTCTCAAAATACCTCTAAATCAAATAAAATTAAACCTAAACTATTTTCTCTCACAACTATTTTCTCTCACAATTTTTTTTAAATTTAAACTCAAATTAATAGAGATCCTATACACCTAATTAAATTAAATTAAACTAATTTTAAATCCAAATTAAACTATACTTCTAATTAAACTAAAATTTGACGGAATTGACAGTACACCTCAATAATAGTAACATGGGTAAGTAATAAATAAATAAAATAATGACTAAAATAATACTCAATACCATAAAAAATTAGCATGAAAAAAGTAATAGCAAATGAAGCTACAATTAATATAATTAAAATGTACAGATGACAAGAGAAAAATTAAAATAATCATAACCTTATTAACAAAATCTAGAATGAAAACACCACTATACACATGAGTTGAATATAATCAATAGCATATAGTTGGTAGTTAATCCAAAAATCATTATGTGATTGAATTTGCGGTTCCGTTTGTTTCACTAAAATTGGCTTTTAGAAAATGATTTCTGGAAAATGATTTTGTTTTTAAGAAAAAGCTAATATTTTCTTGTGGTTAGATAAATCTGTGTAAAATATTTTTTGTTGTTTGACAGATTTCCTGAACATATTTCATAAAAGTTATTTTCAATGAAGCAAACATACATTTGAGATTTATGATAAAGAGTTTAAATGAAATAGTGAATTGATTAAAAAGTGATATTAAGGTGAAATTATAATAAATAATAAATCTTCATGATGTTAAGGATTAATTGTAAACTTTGTGAAATTTATAATTGAAACAAGAGAAGTGATATGTATGAAAATTTGTTATGTGAAATAATAGGCCATTTTATCCAAAAATGCCCCTTTTTAACGTTATTTACGGAAATAGACCGACTTTTTAATTATTTACGAGAAAGGGCAGAATTCCCCAAAAATGCGTCCATGTCAGCGCGATGTCAAGTTGAGTGTCGAGAAAGCGCGCGTCCACGGGGAGAGTTTTGTCCACGTCAAGACAAAGCGCTTCCTTGAGGGTGCGCTTTGTGCCGGCGTGGACAAAACGCTCCCCAGGGACGCGCGTTTCCCCACAGTTAGGGTTTTCAGCTTGGTTTAGGGTTAGAGTTAGTGTTTTTAAGGAAAAAAATTAATGGAATTAAGGTTTATGGTTAGTTAATTAAGTTAGGGTTTAGGGTTTTAAGGTTAAATAATTAAAATATATTTTGAGTTTTTTTTTAAAATAATTTTGTGTTTAGGGTTTTAGAAAAAATATATTAGCAATATAAAATTTTTTATTTTTTTCTACAGTAATATCTGAGAAAATAATTTTGAGAAGACATTTCTGAACAAATAGTGTCCAAAACGCTTAAAGCTAGATGCACTGTCAGCAAGATTACTTAAAAAAGCTCCCACGTGGGCGCTCTTTTTGTAACATCCTGAATTTATGGGCTTGTGCATTTTGTGTAGTGTATGCTTAAAATATTAAATTGGGAGTTTGAGATACAAATGGGGCTCAAATTGGGTTGAGGCCTTATTTTAAATATTTTATTTAGGCACTCTAGGGCCTTATGGTCGCGGGGGTGCAGGTTATGCTGAGGTGAGTCAGCCAGCTTTGGTTTATGCAGCACGTCGCCAAGAGGACGAGGACGCTCTAGATGCGAATACCGGTGCGTACTCTACCATAGTATACTAAGTGTTTCTTTTGGATTTAGAATTAGAGTGCACAGCGAAAGCATAGTGATGAGATTTAGGTAGTACGATTAATAGTTAGTTGGAAATTTCGAGGACGAAGTTTTATTTAAGGAGGTAGAACTGTAACATCCTGAATTTATGAGCTTGTGCATTTTGTGTAGTGTATGCTTAAAATATTAAATTGGGAGTTTGAGATACAAATGGGGCTCAAATTGGGTTGAGGCCTTATTTTAAATATTTTATTTAGACACTCTAGGGGCTTAAATTAAAGTTTAGTAGTTTAAGTGACATATTGGGCTTGTGGCCCAGCAACTAGGGGCACAGTAAAGGGGAGCTATAGTGGCGTCACTTGTGCATGAGGAAGGCCCAAATTTTGGCAGCTTGAAGCCCAGGTTTTAGGGCTAAAATTCGGCACTTGAAGAGGAGCTAGGGGGGACGGCACAAGGCTATTATTTAGGGATTTATTTTATGTGGATAATAAGCAGATAAAGGCTATTATTTAGGGACTTATTTTATGTGGATAATAAGCAGATAAAGGCTATTTTTGAGGAGATAATAGATCAAGATAAGGGAAAGGGATGAGGTTAATCTCTTGATTGCAGAGTTGGCCGAAAATCAATCTCTGCTAAGGGGAGGAATCGGTTTTCTATATAAAGGGGGATGCCGAAATATGCTGCTAAAGCTCTCATCTTTTCTCTTTTCTCTGCCGAAATTTCTACTCCATTCTTTCTCTCTTCTCCTTTCTTTTTCTAACAGAAACCAAAACTCTTGAAGTCTCAATTGCCGAAACCCTGCTATTTTTTCCACTTTTCTTTTGGCCAAATCTCTCTACCCATTCCTTGCTTTTATTTTTTCCAATTCTTTAAAGCCGAAATCACTAAGATCTCACTTCCTGAAGTTGCCGAATCTTCTTTAATGGAGTCTACTTGTGCCGAAATTTGAAGAAAACAATAGGTAAGTGTTGATTTCGGGATTTCAATGTTCGTTCAGATTTTCAAAGTCCTTAGCCGAATGGCTATTAGAAACTAATCTCTTATTTCACTCTTATTTTCAGCATTTTGGGATCTAAAGAGGAGTCAATCGTGTAGATCTCTAAGTCATAAGTTCAGTAATACTCGAATCAAGGTACTTTCGGGATTTCAAGGTAAGAAAGTCTATTGATTTTAGTATGTAAAAATGGAAAGAAGACTAACCCTTGGCCGAATATAGGAGAGGCCCTATTTTCACATCTTTCCGGCTTTTTGGAGCAAAGTTGTAGATCGATTTAGCAAGGGTATCGACATTAATCAGGTGTGTAACCTTTCACACTATTAGATTGATTGCTAATATATATGTATAAATCTGCTATACTCTGTTAAATGCCGAAATCCCGGCATGACAAGTGAAAACCTGAGAAGGGTAAAGGCTAATCATCAGGTTAGTGATTTCTGTTCTTCTTCAGTGAATGTTCCTGTTAAAACAATATGCTTTGTATGTCGAATTCTTTGTATGCTTGGGGTTGGGAAATTGATGAAAAGGGGAAGTGATCTGTTCTGGTGGCTTATGCCATTTCAGCCTGGTGACTCTGCCACAACTTTGTTTCTGGTGGCTATTGCCATTTCAGCCTGGTGACTCTATCACAACTCTGACGATGAGCAGCATGACTGCCATCAATGGTGTGTAGCGGTGTGGGTTGATTGTAGAAATCCCCAATGGTGTGACTGGCAGGTAAGGGGGTGTGTAGCGGATGGAAACTTAGGATTTGGGTTGGGCTTTGCATGTTATCTTTTATATTAAGTTTTATATTTTGATCTGTGGGGCTAAGGCCCAAATCTAATGGTGCATGAGGGTTGCACACTGAGTCTCGCGACTCAACCAATTACTTAACATTTTCAGGTAGCACCTAGTGCATCGGACCGGGCTGGAGAGGAGTGCAAGGTGGCCATGCGATAGAGAACCAAGGACTTCCGCAAAAGACTTTACTTCATTTATTTATTTCTAAGAAATTTATTTTTACATCTCGTTGTAATAAGGCAATGGGCCACTAGACTATCATACTTTGTTTTGAGTTTTAGTTTGGGCTTTTAATATTGTTAAACACTTAAATGTTAATTAAACTAAGGCATATATTGAGATTATGGTTTTTAATTCATAAAACAACAAATGAAATCTATATCTATTTAAACTTATCAAGTTATTAAGTTTTTCCGAACAAAAGATTGAATATAAGAAAAATATTTCTCGAAATTGCAACATCTCTTACAGAAACTTTTCAGTGACATGCCAGATCTGGCTATAGCGTTTGGGCCGGGTTTGGGGTGTTACAAATTGGTATCAGAGCCTGGTTCAAAACTCAGCTCTGGGGGTTTTTGGGCTCAAAACATTTTCTGAAAATGGGCTTTTGAAATATGCATGTTTTTAAGTGATACCAGGTTTGTTAGCTCAGCATGGAACCTGCGTCTCCGACCCAAGTCCGCCAGGTAAGTATTCTAAACCATTGTGTGATCTATATGTGGGCTTGATGGGCTTTATGGGACGTAGATTAGTTAGATTAGATATTGATGGACTTTAGGCCTAGCTGAAACAACTCCTAAAATCTCATAAGACTTAATTTCACTAAACAAACCCGTAAACGAGTCGCAAGACTAGGGTGTGGCAACAGGCATACGCATGTCTAGGATTGGATCCGGAAGAGCCTGGTACTTAAGCAGTCCTAGTGACTCACCTCCTCTTCGCTAGAATCCCACCTGATGCGTAGTGACTGTTCACCTTAGTTATGAGGACTTGTTGATGGGCTAAACCTTGTAATTAAAACCCAAAGGGACAAGCCACCCTATTTGAAAAAAAAACCCCAAGTTTTGTAAAATTTTTAAAATACCTTTTATTTATGAAAAATTTCCAATCAACCATGTTTTGAAAACTTTACCCGAACAATCACATGTTTACAAGAGTAACCCGGACTATGAAACTAGATTTACCAAAAGTACCTCTGTCTTAAAAAAAACACAACAACAATAACAAAATATCCAAGGTTTGTAAAAAAAATTACTAAATTACCCTTATTTTGCAAAATGACCAAAATACCCCTGGTTTGTAAAAGTTACCAAATTACCCCCAGATTTCAAAATTACTGAAACACCCCTGGATCTCAAAACTACCAAAATACCCCTGGACTTTAAAATTACCAAAATACCCCTGAACTTCAAAATTACCAAAATACCCTTGGACTTCAAAATTACCAAAATACCCCTAAACTTCAAAATTACTGAAATACCCCTAGGATTGCAAAATTACTAAAATACCCTTATTTCACAAAATCACCAAGGACCCTATTTTGAAAAATTACGAAAATACCCCTATAGGAAAAATTACTAAAATACCTCTGGGTAGTGAAACAACAAAAACACCCTTATGTGATGAATGTAAGTACTTGGATGCTATTTGTATGTTGATGATTGAATGTATGTGTTTCCTAGAATTAGAGGATACGAACTTGAGACTGAACTGTGAATTCGAAAGAACTACTTTTAAAACTACTATTCATAAGATTGTTCGTGGTTAATCAGTGGATCGAATTAATGATTCATAAAACTCTTAATCAGATAAACGTCGATCGGAAGAATGAGTACAAGGGGTCGAGGACGTCCGCCGCGTGGACGCGGTAGGGGTAAGATGGCTTTGTTTGAGCCAGCAGGGTCTGGCCACGGGTCAGGAAACGAAATGCATGATCCTCCAGCTGTGGAGGGAGAATTACGAGATCAGGCGACCGGAGATGATGCTGTATCTCAGGCGATGTTGAGGGTTTAGAGAGAGTTGCTGGAGTAGGCATGGGCACAAGAGCCCGAAAATATGTACCGAAACGGCTTAGGGCCAATGGGGCAGAAGTGTTTAGGGGAGTTTCTGGCGTAGCCCCTAACACAGCTGAGTATTGGATGGAAGCGACAGAGCGCATAATGGATGACTTAGATTTCACTGTGGAGGAGAAGTTGAAAGGGGTCGTGTCTCTTCTTCGAGACGAGGCTTATCAGTGGTGGCTCATGATGAAGGAGGGTACTGCCACAGATCGGATTGACTGGGACTTCTTCAAGGAGTCATTCCAGGGAAAGTATGTTGGGACCAGCTATGTGGATGCACAGTGGAAGGCATTTTTGAATCTGGTGCAGGGAAGTAAATCTGTGGCTGAATATGAGGCAGAATTTCTACGCTTGAGTCGCTACGCTCGAGGAATGGTAGCAACCGAATATGAAAGTTGTGTTCGGTTTGAGGATGGATTGCAGAATAAGTTAAGGGTTTTGATAGCACCACAGAGAGAGAGAGATTTTGCTATTCTAGTGGAGAAGATTAAGATAGCCGAGGAGGTAAAACGGACTGAAAGACAGGAAAGAGATAAGGAGCGAGAAAGGACTAAGAGAAATTTTGGGCTGGTAGGAGCATCTGGGAATTCACAGAAAAGGCCTAGGTTCGATGGGCGGCTACGTGCTCTCAACTTTCTTTGCTGGGAATCGAATCGATTATGTAATTGGTATGGAAAAGCACATTCTGGGGAGTGTAGAAGAAAAACGGGTGGATGTTTCAGATGTGGATCCGCGAAACATATGATTAAGGACTGTCCGCAGGTGGATCAAGCACAGCCCGTTGGACGTGGTTCTGATCAGGTTATAAGAGGTGGTCAGCCAGTTCCAAGGGGCCGTGGTCAAGTCAGTGGTGGCAATGGCACAGGACATGGTCGTGGGGGTGCAGGTTATGCTGAGGTGAGGCAGCCAGCTTTGGTCTATGCAGCACGTCGCCAAGAGGACGAGGACGCTCTAGATGCGAATACCGGTGCGTACTCTACCATAGTATACTAAGTGTTTCTTTTGGATTTAGAATTAGAGTGCGCAGTGAAAGCATAGTGATGAGACTTAGGTAGTACGATTAATAGTTAGTTGGAAATTTCGAGGACGAAGTTTTCTTTAAGGGGGTAGAACTGTAACATCCTGAATTTATGAGCTTGTGCATTTTGTGTAGTGTATGCTTAAAATATTAAATTGGGAGTTTGAGATACAAATGGGGCTCAAATTGGGTTGAGACCTTATTTTAAATATTTTATTTAGACACACTAGGGGCTTAAATTAAAGTTTAGTAGTTTAAGTGACATATTGGGCTTGTGGCCCAACAACTAGGGGCACAGTAAAGGGGAGCTATGGTGGCGTCACTTGTGCATGAGGAAGGCCCAAATTTTGGCAGCATGAAGCCCAGGTTTTAGGGCTAAAATTCGGCACTTGAAGAGGAGCTAGGGGGGACGGCACAAGGCTATTATTTAGGGATTTATTTTATGTGGATAATAATCAGATAAAGGCTATTATTTAGGGACTTATTTTATGTGGATAATAAGCAGATAAAGGCTATTATTTAAGGATTTATTTTATGTGGATAATAAGAAAATAAAGGCTATTTTTGAGGAGATAATAGATCAAGATACGGGAAAGGGATGAGGTTAATCTCTTGACTGCAGAGTTGGTCGAAAATCAATCTCTGCTAAGGGGAGGAATCGGTTTTCTATATAAAGGGGGGATGTCAAAATTTACTGCTAAAGCTCTCATCTTTTCTCTTTTCTCTGCCGAAATTTCTACTCCATTCTTTCTCTCTTCTCCTTTCTTTTTCTAACAGAAACCAAAACTCCTGAAGTCTCAATTGCCGAAACCCTGCTATTTTTTCCACTGTTCTTTTGGCCGAATCTCTCTACCCATTCCTTACTTTTATTTTTTCCAATTCTTTAAAGCCGAAATCACTAAGATCTCACTTCCTGAAGTTGTCGAATCTTTTTTAATGGAGTCTACTTGTACCGAAAATTAAAGGAAACAATAGGTAAGTGTTGATTTCGGGATTTCAATGTTCTTTCGACTTTTCAAAGTCCTTAGTCGAATGGCTATTAGAAACTAATCTCTTATTTCACTCTTATTTTCGGCATTTTGGGATCTAAAGAGGAGTCAATCGTGTAGATCTCTAAGTCATAAGTTCAGTAATACTCGAATCAAGGTACTTCCGGGATTTCAAGGTAAGAAAGTCTATTGATTTTAGTATGTAAAAACGGAAAGAACACTAACCCTTGGCCGAATATAAGAGAGGCCCTATTTTCACATCTTTCCGGCTTTTTGGAGCAAAGTTGTAGATCGATTTAGCAAGGGTATCGACATTAATCAGGTGTGTAACCTTTCACACTATTAGATTGATTACTAATATATATGTATAAATCTGCTATACTCTGTTAAATGCCGAAATCCTGACATGACAAGTGAAAACCCGAGAAGGGTAAAGGCTAATCATCAGGTTAGTGATTTCTGTTCTTCTTCAGTGAATGTTCCTGTTAAAATAATATGCTTTGTATGTCGAATTCTTTGTATGCTTGGGGTTGGGAAATTGATGAAAAGGGGAAGTGATCTGTTCTGGTGGCTTATGCCATTTCAGCCTGGTGACTCTGTCACAACTTTGACGATGAGCAGCATGACTGCCATCAATGGTGTGTAGCGGTGTGGGTTGATTATAGAAATCCCCAATGGTGTGACTGGCAGGTAAGGGGGTGTGTAGCGGATGGAAACTTAGGATTTGGGTTGGGCTTTGCATGTTATCTTTTATATTAAGTTTTATATTTTGATCTGTGGGGCTAAGGCCCAAATCTAATGGTGCATGAGGGTTGCACACTGAGTCTCGCGACTCAACCAATTACTTAACATTTTCAGGTAGCACCTAGTGCATCGGACCGGGCTGGAGAGGAGTGCAAGGTGGCCATGCGATAGAGAACCAAGGACTTCCGCAAAAGACTTTACTTCATTTATTTATTTCTAAGAAATTTATTTTTACATCTCGTTGTAATAAGGCCATGGGCCACTAGACTATCATACTTTGTTTTGAGTTTTAGTTTGGGCTTTTAATATTGTTAAACACTTAAATGTTAATTAAACTAAGGCATATATTGAGATTATGGTTTTTAATTCATAAAACAACAAATGAAATCTATATCTATTTAAACTTATCAAGTTATTAAGTTTTTCTGAACAAAAGATTGAATACAAGAAAAATATTTCTCGAAATTGCAACATCTCTTACAGAAACTTTTCAGTGACATGCCAGATCCGGCTATAGCGTTTGGGCCGGGTTTGGGGTGTTACATTTTTTCTACAGTAGTGTCTGAAAAAAATAATTTTGAGAAGATGTTTCTAAACAAATAGTGTCCAAAATGCTTCAAGTAGGATGCACTGTCAGCAAGATTACTGAAAAAAGCTCCCACGTGGACGCTCTTTTTCTACAGTAGGATCTGAAAAAATAATTTTGAGAAGATATTTCTGAACAAATAGTGTCCAAAATGCTTCAAGCAGGATGCACTGTCAGCAAGATTACTGAAAAAAGCTCCCATGTGGACGCTCCTTTTCTAAATTAGTATCTGAAAAAATAATTTTGAGAAGATGTTTCTGAACAAATAGTGTCCAAAACGCTTCAAATAGGATGCACTGTCAACAAGATTACTGAAAGAAGCTCCGACGTGGACGCTCTTTTTCTACAGTAGTTCCTATTTGCCCTTAGACTATAAATGAGTCAAATTTCATTCTCAGGTTGCATAAGTTACAGCAAGAGAAATTGAGGCTAAAGTAGAATAGAAACTGAAGATGAGTGAACGTATTAGTGCTATTATTTACTATGATGGTGAGGTCCGTGACACCAAGAATGACATTGTTTTTTATCGGAGAACACAGCGCGACTAGTTTTTAACCAGAACATAGATTTGACAGAACTTAGTACAAGAATTAGGCGTAAAATCTTTAGAACAACGCCAATGAAAGTTTTGTCTATTAAGTATAGATTTTATGCTTTGGTTGATCTCGTGAGATATGACTCATTCGACATCAAATGTCCTTGTATCTTTGAGGCAATGGTGCAGACTCATCTTGCTAGTGGATCACCCTATCTTGAAGTATATGTATAATTTTTATCGCCAAATGATGCACTTGCGACTTCAACATCTATTGCTATTCGAGAGAAATACACAACCCCTAGCTGACACTCTGTTAATGGGAGACAGAATACAGAAGCACTCGTGTTTGGTGGCAGTATGGAAAACACAACCCTTGTATGACACTTGGTTAGTGGATGGGACATGCATATCGGTGGGTCGATGTTCGATGCTAGAAATACGTATTGGGGAATGCCAGCAACTTCTAGTGGTTGGCAATCCACATATGATTGGGGACGTTACGAAACTTGTTTAAGAAGGGATGACGTACTCCCTACGACGTCCACCGGCAAAAGGACCTCGTTCGTTACAGATGATGGTGGGTCAGATGATGAGTCTGATGTGGATCCACCTCGAGAGCCCAGCCCCGGTGGTGTAAAATTTTTATTATTTTCTAAACCAGAGCCTATTCCAACCATATCTAAAGATGTTGAAGGGGGTTTAGATGAAGAAAAAGAAGATCCGCGATTCAAGACGTACTCGCATCCAACCCACATGCATAATGTCGATCTATCTCAAGATGATGTGTTGGATTTTCTAGATCTACCATACAGAAAAAGTGACCGTACAAGGTCGTCGTTGGATTCAGGTGAATTGAAAGTTGGTAAGGAGTTTTCCAATAAGGATAGTTTTCTTGGTGCATTGAAACAACATAGCATCATGAACGGGGTTAACTACAACGTGGTTAAATCCAAATCTGATAAGTATGAGGCCAAGTGTACAATGCAAGATGGTACATGTTCATGGAAAATCATGGCGTCGTTGAGGAAAAGGACAGGCTTATGGGATATAAAAAAAGTACAAAGGTCCACATACATGTGTTACCGATACAGTATCACTAGGTGTTTAAGGTTTTTGAATAATACTGTTATTACATAATATTGCATTATTTAACGTACTTCGTTGACAGGTGTTTCGCAAGATCATCCCAAGAAGAATTTAGATATGTTAGCTAGCTTAATACTACCGGCGGTGATGGCAGATCCCAGGACTTTAGTGCCGGTCTTAATTGCCAATGTTCGTAGCCAATTGAGGTACACGCCCTTTTACCGCAAGGCTTGGATAACTAAGCAGAAGGCATTGGAAAAGTTGCATGGTCAGTGGGACGCTTCATAGAATGAAGTATGGCAGTGGTGTCAGGTGCTGGAGAGATATGTCCCAGGTTGCATAACAGACCTTGAAATGGCACATGCGTACTACAACAACCGATTTTTCCATGGATTCCAAGTGTTTAAGCGTCTATTCTGGAGCTTTAAGTAATGCCAAGATGCATTTCTATACTGCAAGCCATTGGTACAAATTGACGGCACCTTTATGTATGGTAGATATACCTATCGGCTATTGCTAGCTGTGGCACAGGATGGCAGTGGGAGAATCCTTCCAATTTCATTTGCAATAACATCAGGGGAGTCAGCTGATGACTAGGATTTTTTTCTTTCTAGGTTAAGGAGGCATGTCTGCCCCCAACCTGACATCTGTGTTATATCGGATCGAGGCTCTGGAATACTAGCCGCAATTGAGCGACAGGGAAGCCTATGGAATCGAACACACCATTGGTATTGCCTAAGGCATGTTGCGTCCAACTACTACTAGTAATATCATTCTACAAGTGAATGACGGCAAGTGACCAACATGGGTATTTAATCTCTATTAATATAATTTCTTTTGTAATATTCAATTTATTCTTAATGGAAGAATGGTATGTAATATTCACTATCAACTTATATTGTAAGGGTATGAGATAAGTAAAGACTGTTTTCATGAGATGTTGGCAGTTTTGCGTTCAGTTAACGAAAAAGGCGCAAACTACCTCAGTAACATACCTTTCAAATAGTGGACACAAGCATATGACAACGACCTACGATATGGTCTTATGACCTCAAACCTAGCTGAATGCATAAATTCTATTCTAAAAAGAATATGTCATTTGCCGATAACATCGATTGTGCGAGAGACATAGTTTTGTTTAGCGGCACTATTTCCAAAGCGAGTTGCAAGTTATAAAGGCCAAATATAGGAAGGCCATGTATGGTACGCTAAGGTATTGCAAGAAATTAACAAGGCGAAGGCACGAGCCAACATCATGCAGACAGTGTGTCACGATCACGACAACTATGGTTTCGTGTGACAGAGTTTGACAAACCGAACCTATATATTATTGGCGGGTAATATCTTGTGCACTTGAGAAATAGGACCTGCGATTGTGGGATGTTTGACGCACTTCGTTATCCATACGCTCATGTAATTGCAGCTTTTCAGAATCTTTGTCTGGATCCCATGAGCTATGTCAACAAAGTGTACAAAATAGAATACATGTACAACGTGTGGAGACACGTATTCCCACCTATCCCAGATGAACGTCAGTGGCCGTCTGTATCGCTTGCTCCATTTAAGCTGTTACCGGATAGAGAACTGCGTCGCAAATCAAAGGGTCGACCTTGTTCGACTAGAATACGTAACAATATGAATATTCAAAAAACTACCAACCAACAAAAGTTGTGCGGATAGTGTAGGAACCAGGCCATACAACTCGATCATATCCAAATCGGAATAGCTGATAGTTGTTGTAATAAAATTATGTTGCATTATTTATATATAAAATAGTAAAAATATTACCCTATTCAAAAGAACTTTTATTTTATTAAAAAAATAAAAAGTAAATTACAATTAAAATATTAAAAACAACTTATATTTTATTAAATGAAACAATATAAAAAATTTTGTACAAATCTATTAACAAAAATCAATGTTGGTGCCAGTCGGAATCAGTGCTACATGAGGGTGGTCGACGGTTACGAGCTGGATTCCTCCTTAGTTCAGTTTCCAGCGGGGGTTGTGGTTGCTCTGGCGGGGATTCTAGTTCCTCCAGTAGTGGATCTGGTTATGGGTGTTGGGAGGATGACCCACTTTGATAGAATAATGACTGTAGAGGTGTTTGCATCACCCATGACGGAGGTGTTTGAATCCCATAAGACGATGGAGATTGGTAAAAAGAAGAGCTCCCCGATGGTGACTCGTGCAATCCCTCATGCAACAGTGGCCTATAGATTGGCGGTTGACTCGGAGTAATCGGGAATAGAGATGAACTGGGCCATGCATTCTAATCTACCATAGGACTAGGAAAAGGAAACATATAAGGGTTAGGATACATATAAGGGCTAGGATACGCACCTGGCATAATTTGGAAAGACTGTGATATGGGTGTCATCGGTTGAATGTTGGGCACGGTGGCTGTGTGGACGCTGTTGATGGGCTCAGTGATTATGTTGGTGCTGTTGATGGGCTCGGTGGTTGTGTCGGCGCTGTTGATGGGCCCGCCCCATCATCTTTTCTCCTTAGATTTAAAGGGCCCCATCATTCCCTTTGGACACAAATTTGTTGTCGCCTCTCATCTTCCGACAGTAAATATGGCTTGCCATGGATCCTAAACCATGGCATGTATTTTGGCATGCACGCTAACTCAGAAACGATGATCGGTTCCCGAGTAGGTATATAATCATATCGATTTTCCCACATTTCGATATATGCTGACCAAAATCTCAGCCAATCCGTATGCAACTGCTATAAGTCGACTTTGTGCTTATCATCGAGCACCTCAGGTGCCACGGGAATCAGTTGTCAGAATCCAAATGGTCACAATACTCTTTCTGACTAGTGCCTCTCCAAAATGGCATAGTTGACCAATGGGACCTTCACATGCCAAATGTTCGGATTTTGAAAGAATTCATCCCCAATTATTGCTCGAATTGTCAGACCCTCGTATGGTGTCCATTAAAACTATATGAACATAATAAAAATATTAGTTATATACAAAATACTAAATAATAAATACTAAATAAGAAACGACTATTTTATTATGTATATATATACTTTTTAATACGTACTTGTGCTTCCGACCATTGGTCTAATAGAAGCCATATATCTTCAATAGAGGTAGGTATTCCAACATAACTCGCCAAATGGTTTCACCTAATTAAATAAATTTTTAGCATACAATTCTATTTTAAATCTATGTAATAATTGTAAAATATAATATAAAATTTACCTCATTATAAGTGAGAATGTATATCGGTGGTCCACTCGAGGACGTAAAAATGGAAAGCGGAACCATGCCCATGATTACAGAAGTGATAGGCAACCTCCGATTTTTGGCTTTATTAGGTCGCGTCGCCTCGCACATCTCCCGGTACAATTTTGCTAACACGACAGACCCCCAACTAAATTCACCAGCTGCTCTAAAATCAATGAGTTTCAGTAGCCATCTCAGATATACGAGGTTTCATGACAAGTCCGACATCAGATAACCTCTAATCATCTCAAGAATGTATGCCCGAGCATATCGTGTTCTTTTTAGTTCAGTCAAATCATTATTCGGCTCCGGGAATGTGTCTCGTAACTAGCCCATCTCGATTCAATCTCCGTTGATATTATCCGGAATAGCACCTAAAAGCTCGTAGCATACGGCTCCCTAATCAGCAGATTGGGCTGACCCGGTGACTATGTACCCATCCACCGACAATCCCAATTGTAACTGCACATCTTGCAGAGTGATAGTACACTCTCCACATGGAAGATGGAAAGTGTGCGTCTCGGGTCTCCACCTTTCTATCAACGCACTGATTAGTTTTGGGTCCAACTTGCACCCTTGGCCTATCATGGCCACGTGCCAAAAACCTGCTTCCCGCAGGTAATTCTCTATCAACGGCGATGGCGGACCAGGCATATTACGAATATAGCATTACAACACCCGATCTATTGACTGATATAAAAAATTATAAAAATAAAAATTAATTAAAATTGCATAAATGAAAAAAAATTAAATAGTATTAAAAAATTAAAATTATCACTTACCATCGTCATTTGATCGACAGAGATGTGTTTATTATCGAGATGAATTAATTCTTCGGCCATTGCTAACACGATCAAATATTTTTTAATTTAAAAAAAACTAATTCAAAAAAAAAATAAACAGAGTTTTTTTGCAAAAATTAAAGGACTTTTGTGAAATTTGAGAGAAATTAGAGACAAATTTGAGAGGAATTTGAGAGGAGGAATTGTGTGAAAAAAATGAAAGGGGGCCTTTAATAGTTAATTTTTTTTTTGACCGTTGGAGCCCAAACGGTCAAAAAAATAGCTGTTGAGGGTTAAAAAAAGAGCAAAACGCGTACCTGGGGGAGCATTTTGTCCATGTAAGCACAAAGTGCTTACTTGAGGGAGCACTTTGTGCTGACGTGGAAAAAACGCTCCCCCAGGGACACGTTTTGCTGACATGGCACCTAACATCGCGCTGAAGTGGACGTGTTTTTGGGGAATTCCACCCTTTTCGGTAAAGTCGGTCCATTTCCGTAAATAACGTTAAAAAAGGGCATTTTTGGGTAAAATGGTCAAAATAATATATTGTAATGAACTATTTGATTAAAGTGCTTATATGATGAAAAATAAATTACACGGCAATAGGGACTAAATTGAAAATTGCACAAAAGTTTAAGTATGAAACAATTTAATATGTGAGTAAGGAAATTGTGATAAAACTTTAATGAATGTGTTATGAGATGATGAAATATGCATAAAATATTCTAAAAGTGAAATTGTGGAAAAATATGAAATTTTTATGATGATAAGAACTAAATTGTTAAACTTGAAAAAATATGTGGATGAAATAATAGAAGTGAAATACATAGAAATTTGATATGTGAAACAAGATATTGAGATAAATTATGTGATTAAAGTGTATCAAGAAAGAAAATTGACTTAATATGATTAATATGTGAATATTGAACTTTTATGACAAAAAGGAACTAAATTGAAAAGTTATGAAAGTTTATAAAAAAAATATTTGATAAGTGAGCAATGTAGTAGAGGATGTAACATTCTAATGCTTTTATGAGGGTGTTACAATGAAAATAGCCTTACCAGTTTGAAAAATGTCTTACGGACAAAAATTTGGTAAGATATTTTATAGTAATAAGAGGGTAATTTTATGTTGACCATCCTATTTTACATGAAACAAACATAAAAAAAGACGTAAAAACTTTTACACTAAAACAAACTAAGCCTAAAATAGTTGTAATCAAATCAAATATTTGGCAAATTTCCCCATTTTCAAATTAGTTCATAAAAAAAATACTAAAAGTACAAAATTTATCCTCTGGAATTTTTAAAATAATTTTTTACCAATATTACATAAATAATATGGTGTAGATCATTTGAATATTTTTACTAAACTTAACTTGATTGGCACAAAATTTGATATCAAAAGTTTTGAGGTATTGTAACAATCATTTATTCCAATAATAACAAGAGCACATCAAAGTCAAAACATATGGACTTTATATTCATTATTATTAAAGAAAGAGTTCAGAGTGGTCAAGTGTTTATAAAACATATTGGATTAAGGATTTGCTTATTAAGGAACTAAACCTAAGGTTTTTCATGACCACCTGTCTTGGGGATATTGAATTTTAGCGGGAGTTTGTAATTTTAAAAAGTTTCTATTATCAACACATTTTTAGTTATATCAATTTACAAATATTTTAAGGTTATTTGTATAGATATAAGGTTTGTTTGGTTAATCACAATATGATTTTGCTAAGGTTTGATCACACAAAAGTTTGAGAAGAACTAGTTGGAAGTAGACATGTTTAAATTACATTCCATGTAACTTTCATGCTACACGTCCATACCTGATTTATGTCATTTTGTTGTATTATTATACGTGATTAGAGATGAATTTAGTTATGAAATATGTAATGAAAATTGTTAACATAATTAATAGACGAGATTGCTTAAAATACTTTTTGATTATGAAAATAAAGTTTTGGGCTCAAGCTTATCTTATGGCATGTAATTATAAGGTAATTAGTTATATGTTGTACATATGGAAGATTGTTGGATAATAAGAATAATTATATATTATTATTTATTATCATAAAAGATTAGCTCAAATTAAAGGTGATCTAATGTGGTTAACACGTTTCGGGTTTTAGATATTAAATAAAAGATGAGCTAAATATGTTTAGATACTCAATAGCTAATTTCTAATTGATGAGGGGCTAATTAAAAATTAATGTTAATAAGCAAAAAGTTAGGGTTATGATTTTCAAATCACACATAGTTAACTTTTTTGACATTTGTATTTAGAAAATAGAGAAAAAGAAAGTCATATTCTTTAAAATACTTGTGTGTTAATCTTGTGTTTTTATGTGTGCTTTGCAAGTGTTATGTTTTATCGATATTATTTTGTTTCTGTTTTAATTATTCATTAATAAGATTTATTTTTATAAAAAAAAGGGGAAAAATCAAGCACAAAATATGGAAAATTTTAAAATCTACGTTTCAACCTCATTGCCTGTTATAATATAGATTGTTCTTAAGATTGTAATCTACTTTTAATGTGGAGTTTGAACGACTAATGTAATATAACTGTTACTTCTATTTTCACCAAAAAAGAATAATAAAAGAATTTGTGTCTTAATTCTATTAATTTATATACATATTTTAAAATTTTAGTAAATTTAAAAGTTAAAGTTTAGAATATCATCTAAGTGTATTAAAGCGCATTATCCTCCTATTTACTGGTTGTGGTAGGTTTTGGGTAGTTCTAAATATTTTTTTATATAAAAAAAACATATATGATAATAATCTATAATAAAATTAATGTTTAAAAAAAGTTGAAGTTTGAATTTTAAAATTTATTATTATTTTTATCTCAAGTTTATTTTAAAAAAAATAAATAATGTAATATAGAGGAACTCATGGTTAGATTGAGCTGAGATTCAATTTTTAAAAAATTCTAGAGTAAGTCTAAGTACGACTCACACAAGTTCGAAGAATTTAATTTTTTATATAAATTTAATTATAAAAATTTATATTAATAAAAATTTGTTTTAAAATCTTTTTATTACTTTAAATAGTAAGATGTGTTGGGCTTAGACAGAGTTAAAAATGCTTAGTCCATGAATATCTCTAACGTAATATAAATAAAAATCTTACCATTTCAAAAAAAGATATTTAGGTAAACTACATAGTTGATTATACAATTTTCAAAAAAAATTCATTTTGGGCACCGAAAAATACAAATTTTCATTTTAGACACTACCGTTAAAATCTGCTTTCAATTTAGTCAACGGCCGTTAATTTAATAATGTTATTATACATTCATTTTAGCCACTCAATTTTAATAAAATTTTCTTTTGGTCACTTATTTTATCTTTTTAATTTTTTTAAATTATTTTTAGTAAAAGGGGAAAACTTGAATGTATTGGAAAAAATGTAGGTTTTTACATGAAAAATTAATTTTTTTAAAGGCAAAGTAGCAGTATTATTTAATACATGAGGCTGAAAGTTTCAGCTGCGGCTGCAAACTTACCAGAACAACAAGAGTAGCCTTGGCTTTACTGCAATACCATACACAGAATTGAAAACAGGATCAGAAACAAAGCAAAATAAAACTTAACACTAGCCTATTACCAATAGCACAGGTTCACGTCCACCCACACCCGTATTTGCCAAACCGTCGGCCTCATGATTTGCAGTTCTAGGCACTGCTCTAATCACCGAAAAACTATCACCCGGTATAAGGTCAACAATACCATGGAAAATGTTACTAAACTGTAATGGGGCAGTCCCTACTCCTAGTTGCATTATATCATTTTATCTTTTTAATTTCTTTTGACCTTTTCATTTTTCTAAATTAATTTTAAACTTTTTCCAGCAAAACGAAAAAATTTAGAGTTTTACATAGAATTACTTGGTTTTTTATAAGAAAAGCTTCCATATTTACAGAAAAATCAGTTTATTTTTTTTATTTCCCTTTTTCCTCTCTTTTAAAATTAATTTTAGTTTTTTTCCGGTAACAAGGAAAAAAACTTAGGTTTTTGTAGTGAATTATTTAGGTTTTTACAAGGAACTAAGTTACATAGAAAAACTTAGGTTTCATCTTCGCAATTGAATAATTCAATTCCAAGTAAAACCTCATGTTTTTTTTGTCTTCTTTTTTTCTTTTAAAAATAAAATTAATTTTAAAAAAGAAATGAGTGATCAAAATGGAAATTTATTAAAGTTGGGTGACTAACATGAGTGTACAATAACATTGAATTAAAGACAAATGACCAAAATGAGAACAGCTTTTAACAGCAGTGCCTCGAATGAAAATAATTTTTTACTGCTGTGCCTAAAATAAATTGTTTTATTTTTTGGATATCAAAATAAAAAATTGTGAAAGTTTACTGATCAATTGAGTAGTTTACCCTAAATATTTTAGATCTTATACCATATATATATATATATATATATATATATTTTGTTTAAGTAAGCAACTATAGAAAAGGACAAATAGGTTTATAACAATTAGGATAGAACTCTAAATCTTATGCTAATTAATTTTAAAACCAACACCAATTTTAGGATTCGACTTCGTATAGAAATATTAATACAGAAAGTGTAGAAACCTTTAGAAATGCGTACATAACATGCATGCAAGTTCCAAACGTGTTGCCTTTTCAAAGTGAAGAATAGTAAGAGCATTGACTATAATAAATGGAGTTTACTTGCACTGTGGAAAATATAATATATGGACTTAAGTTTGACCCAGCACATTTTGGGGCGGTTTCGAGGAATGATCATAATGGAGAAATTATGAATTAACAAATTAATGGTTCCCGTGTGGGCCATTATTGGCCTCTCATGGCAAGCCGTGACCACAGGGCTCAAACGAAATGATAGAAGGGAAGACCTTTACTTCCAAAGCAATAAACTTTGTTTAAATTGGATTAAGTTATTAGCCTGGAAATCACGAACCTATACTACTACCAAAACATACAGAGCTCAAAGATGACCTCACCTGTTTGTTTCACTACCCTTGTCCTTTCTTATGTTTTGATTTCATTCGTGGTTGCCATTGTTCCAACTTTGGGTACTGGTTCAATCAGATTTGACACAATATCCTCGCTAGAAATGGAAGCCGAAGCTCTCCTCCGTACTGGCTGGTGGAGTTGGCACAGCAATGACACTTCGAAACGTTGCACCTGGCCAGGTATTTTATGTGATAATGCTCGAAGCATCACAAGAATTTATCTTTATCACAATTATCTAACGGGTCAGCTACCTCAATCCCTAGGAAAACTTACACGTTTAAAAGAACTCAACCTTTCTGGTAACTCTTTTGAAGGTTCTATCCCCCTAGATTGGGGAAACTTGAAGAGTTTGAAACAGTTGAACCTATCTAATAACCAAATTCTTGGTCCTATTCCTTCTATCTTAGGCAACTTAACCAATTTAAAAATGTTGAACCTATCCAAAAACCAAATTAGTGGTCCTATCCCTTCTACCTTAGGCAAATTAACCAATTTAAAACAGTTCGACTCATCCTTTAATCAAATCACAGGGGCAATTCCTCGAACTTTGGGTCGCTTAACCAATTGAAATTTTTGTACTTCACTTCAAACCAAATTAGTGGTTTCATTCCATCTGAATTACAAAACATGAAGAGCTTGGTTAAATTATATCTCAATGAAAACATGCTAGAAGGCCGTATCCCTTATGAAATTGGAAACATGAAGAATTTGGTTGCATTGGATCTAAGTAAAAACAGGCTCAATGGTTTGATCCATTCAACAATATCTTATTTGTCTAGGTTGAGATATTTGTACCTTGATTCGAATTTTTTAGAAGGTCCCTTACCACAAGTAGTGGAGAATTTGAAAGATTTAAGATGCCTTAACCTCTCCAATAACAAATTGATTGGACCTATTCCATCTCAAATTGGGGATTGCTCAATTTTACAAGAATTGTCTTTGAGTAACAATCAAATAATTGGAAGCATTCCCTTTGAAGTTTTAGTCTGTCCATTTCATATTCTTGATCTAAGTCATAACTTCATCGAGGGAGAAATACCACATCAATTTGGTATCATGGTTAACATAAGCATTTTGGATCTTAGCCACAACAAGCTAAGCGGCATGATTCCTAAATCCTTAAGGCCTAAGGAAAAGGTCAATTTGTCCTATAACTTTCTGGAGGGTCCCATTCCACATTACTTGAGTGGTTTCCCCCCTGACTCATTTCAGGGAAACAAGCACTTATGTGGAAAGATACCAGGTTTCTTTCTTTGCCCTTCTACACCAAGCAACAAGGTAATAATTGCTAAAATCGTCATCCCAATTGTTGGCTTTTTAGCCTTATTATCTATGGGTTTTCTTCTTTACTTAATATGCAGAGTAGGAAATAATACTTTTAAGTCAAATGTCACAGAAAATGGAGATTTATTCTCAATCTTGAACTTTGATGGAAGAATTGCATTTCAAGACATCATTAATGCGACAGAGGACTTTGACAACCGATACTGGATTGGGACTGGTGGTTATGGTAGTGTTTATAGAGCACAATTACCAAGTGGAAAGATTGTTGCTGTAAAGAAACTTAATCATAGAGAAGCAGAGGTCACAACTTTTGAAAAGAGTTTCAAGAATGAGGCAAAAATTTTATCAGAAATACGACACAAGAACATAGTGAAGCTTCATGGATTTTGTCTCCATAATCGTTGCATGTTTTTGATTTACGAATACATGGCTCGAGGGAGCCTATTTTATGTTCTCGCCTATGATAACGAAGAAATGGAGCTGGATTGGATCAAAAGAATGAAGATAATCAAAGATACAGCATGTGCTTTATCTTATCTGCATCATGATTGCCACCCACCAATAGTTCATCGAGACATATCAAGCAATAACATTTTATTGAACTCCAATCTTGAGGCTTCTGTCTCGGATTTTGGCACAGCTAGACTCTGATTCGTCTAATCAAACAATGCTTGTTGGCACCTACGGTTATATTGCACCAGGTCAAGTTTCTAAACTTTGAGTCTGTTTTTTTTTTTTTTTGTTATTCTACTTTGGGTTGTAAGTATGCCTTGTAGGTATTGAAAACTAGACCCCGATTCTTAGACCATAACGAAAAGTGGCATACTAGCTATTTTTCAAATGCATGTGGTTAAAGATTAGCAACATTTTATGCATATAGTGCCATGAATTATCAAGTGCTCAAGCTCTTTTGTTATAAAGAATGCAGATTTTTTATCTTTTAAATGATTTTACCGATTATATTTTAATTGGGTTTCTTTTGTTGTTAAATGCAGAACTTGCTTATACAATGGTTGTAACTGAAAAATGCGATGTCTATAGTTTTGGAGTATTGGCACTTGAAACACTCGTGGGAAAGCATCCTGGTGAACTCTTGGTACCACTACCGGCATCATTTTCCAAGAATATAATGTTAAGTGATATTTTAGACCCACGTTTATCCCTTCCAAGCGATTTAAGAGTTGCAAAGGATATTGTTTTTGCTGCAACAATGGCCTTTGCTTGCTTAAGGTCGAACCCAAAGTTCCGACCAACAATGAAGTGTGTGTCTCAAGAGTTCCTTTCTCGAAAAAGACCAGTAACAAGTCGTCTCCAAGCTATTTCTCTCTTGCAACTCAAGGAGCATGATATGTATTTGGATGATAAAGGCAAAATTCAAGCTCAGGATTCAGGAAAAGATGGTGAAATCCATGCCATTTCTTCAACTTAATTTTCATGTCTAACATTATTTGAACAATGTGAGGCATGTCCTTGTTATTTGATCTCTTTATTTTATGTCTTTTCATTCGACATCATATGTTTGCATTCTACTTTTGAATACTACCCTCTATGTTTGTTTTTGTAAATATAAGGTGTCGAAACCATTTTTTTGTAAAAAGGGTCGACTTTAATTTTAAAAATGAAATTAAAAAAACGGGAGTCGCCACCAATCCTTTTTTGTGAGGTGTGATCGGGTCACCTCATAGAATAGCTGTTTTCAATAAACAGTTCGATTTATTTAGAACAACGCTTGTTTGTCTACGAAATTCAGAAAGACGAGTTAGGGAGTCGATTACGTACGAGGAAGGATTAGCACCCTCGTTACACCCAAAAATTGGTACCTAGTTGATTAATTAGTGTCTTAGTTTTGAAAATTGGAAATTTAAGGAAATCTTAAAAATGCGATCCTTTGTTATAAAAAAAAATCGAGAACAGGGCATGTTTCACGTTAATCAAGAAAAAAAATCACGTCCCGTAAGTTAGGATACAATGTCTTAAATCCCCGATACGAGAATAAATGCTGAAAAACTTGTTTATTTTGAAAGGTATTTGATTATCTCGGATTTTAGAAAGAAATCATATTCCGTAAGTTAGAACACGGTCTTTTCGTAATTCTCAAGGTTATTAAAAATGTTTTGAAAATATTTTTTATTTAGATTTATCGAGACAATCGGAACCCTGTAAGTTAGGGTGCCACTTTTCAAATCTCGAAATACGAAAAATTATTGATTTAAAAACTGAAATTTTATGTAACCGGTAAATATTAAAGCAACGTAAATTGGTAATAAAATGAAAAAATGATGGAACAAATGTGCATGATGAAAGAATAATAAAGGCTTTAATGTGAATAACAATAATAAATACGGAAATAAAAGAAAATAAACAAGTCAAAAACGAAAAAAATAGAAATAATAATAATAATAAAATAATAAGTAATAAATACAAATAGAAAATATAATTATAATAGCAATAATAATAAAAATAATAGCAATAATAATTGTAAAGAAAATAATAATAGTAACACAAATAATAATAATAATAATAATAATAATAATAATAATAATAATAATAATAATAATAATAATAATAATAATAATAGATAGCAATAATGATAAACAAATAATAGTAATATATATATATATAATAGTAGTAATAATAATAATAGTAGTAAAAATAAAATAATGGTAACGGTAATAATAGTAGTAATAATAATAATAAATAAATAATAATATTAACATTAATTGCAAAATAACTAAAAAAAGACTAAATTGAATTTAAAACAGAAATACAGGGCAAATTTGAAAATAAATAAAAAGAAAAGGACCTCATTAAAAGCGCGAATAACAAGGAGGGACTAAAAGGGAAATTTTCCCTTCTCCTCCAAAACGCGAAGCATCAGGGGGGACAAGAGTGAAACCCGAAATAAATTATTGGGGCAAAATTAAAAATAAAATAAACTTAATTGCAAAACAATAAAAAAGCGGAAGGGTAAAATGCGCAAATATCCCATGCGCCAAGACACGCGAATCCTAGCTTGGAGTGGGTTGGGTAATTCGGTCTAAGGGTGAAACGACGCCGTTTTGGGTGTTTAGCGCCAGCTCCAAAACAACGTCGTTTTGAGGCCCTATAAATGTCAAATTTTTACCAAAAAATTTCATTTTCATCAGCTTTTAAAAAAAAAAATCTTCCCCTCCCTTCCTTTTCTCTGCAGAACATGGGAATCCGGCGAGAGTCCAATCGGTCGCTGCCGAGCCGGCCGCCGGGGGCGAGAAGGCCAAAAGTCACCCCTTTTTTTTGCAATTTCAAGGTAAGCTTCCTTTTTCTTTTTTTTTTTTTTTTTAATTCTTGTATATATATATGTGTGTGTGTGTGTGTGTGTAAATAAAAGAAAAATATTCGAAATAAAATAAAATAAAATAAAATAAAATCACCTCATGATCTGATTTTTGCGTTTTTATTCCTTTGTGTTTTCGGTTCTTTTGCTTGCTGTGTGTTCTTTTGTAAAATTTTTTTATTCAATTGATAAAAAAACCCCTTTTACATTGGATTTGTTATGGCTTTATAGCCATTTTTTGATACAACTTGTTTGATCTCCTGTCTTTTCTATTGACATTTTGCATGTGCAAGTGGCAGTGGCCGGTGCAGCAGTGCAGAGGGCAGGTGGTAGCAGAGGCTAGGGTTTCAGCTTTTCTAAAACCCTAGTTTGACTATTGGGTAATTGGGTCTATTGGGTTTGGGTTTCGGTCTGTTTGGGGTTTTATGGGTTGGTTTAATTTGTTTGGTTTTGTTTCTGGTTTGGGGTGGGTTTAATTGGTTTTTAGGAATGGGTTTAGGTGGGCCCCGGGCTAAATTGGGCTTGTACAGATGCCCTTCTTTGCTCATTGTCGTGTAACAGGAATGGAGCAAAAACTTTTAAGAAAGACCAATTTTTCCTGGTCTCATCGAGTCTCGATTTCTTTGGAGCTCCTCTTCTTCAGATAACCTCGTTTCAGTCCACTACATCTCATTGCTTCCATCCCCTCCATCGCCACTTCAGTGAGATAAGACTTGTAGCTTTAATCTAATCCGCTGCAACTTCATGGATATGAGATTTTCGATTTTAGTATGCCTCACTACAACTTTAGGGAGATAAGACTTGTAGCTTTGATCTGTTCCACTGCAACTTCAGCGAAATAAGATCTGCCATAATTTGTAGCTTTAATATGTTCCACTGCAACGTCAGGGAAATAAGATTTGCTATCTTCAATCTGCTTCTCTGCAACTTCAGGGAGATAAGACTTGTTATGGTAAATTCAATCTGACCTACTGCAACTTCAGAGGTATAGGATTCATCGTTTTAATCTGCTCTGCTACAACTTTAGGGAGATAGGATTAGCTGTCTTCAGTCTGCTCCACTGCAAATTCAGGGAGACAAAACTTGTGACTTCAACATGCTCCACTACAACTTCAGGGAGATAAGGTTTTTTTTGATCTGTTCTACTGCTTCTTCAGAGAGATAAGATCTGTGATTTATAGCTTCAATCTGTTCCACTACAACTTCAGGGAAATAAAATTCGCTATCTTCAGTCTGCTCCACTGCAACCTCAGGGAGATAAGACTTGCAACTTCAACCTGCTCCACAACAACTTCAGGGAGATAAGGCTTGCCATGATCTGCTCTACTGCAACATCAAAGAGATAAGATATGTGATTTATAGCTTCAATCTGTTCCACTACAACTTCAGAGAAATAAGATTCGCTATCTTCAGTCTGGTCCACTACAACTTCAGGGAGATAAGACTTGTAACTTCAACCTGCTCTACTGCAACTTCAGGGAGATAAAGCTTGCCATGATCTGCTCTACTACAACTTCAGAGAGATAAGATCTATGATTTATAGCTTCAATCTGTTCCACTGCAACTTTAGGGAAATAAGATTCGCTATCTTTAGTCTGATCTACTGTAACTTCAAGGAGATAAGACTTGTAACATCATCCTACTCCACACCAACTTTAGGGAGATAAGGTTTGCTATAATTACTTCAATCCATCCCACTGCAACTTTAGGGGTATGGGATTTGTGGATTCACTGATCTTGTTACACTGTCCTCTAGGGAACATGACCTGTTGAACCGATTTCATGGGTCTACGTTTATGCCAAATGATTAGGATGCCATGATCAGAATGAATCAAATGCTCCTAACTAGATGTGTATGAATGATATTTGCATGAATGCATAATGTCATTTTGTGAGAATGATCCTTTTTTAATGCTTGGGTTGTCATTGCTCGTTGTTCATCAGGGTTATATCACTGACGCAATATCCTGTCCTCTTGTTCAACTGATATCTTTGACAGATAATCCAAAGAAATAGTTGCATTTTAAACTCTTCTTTCTCAAATATTACCAACCCTTAGGTTTGGTGAGTTCTAAATAATAGTCCTGTTTCATGTTCTTGTACTATTACAAGTTTCAAGAGTAATATCCAGAACTCCTTTTATGAAAGTATTATTAGTCCATTAATCATTATTTCAAATGCAAAATGCTTGAAAAATATCATAATGATGGACAAAGCTGAAATTCTATCAGGAACAAAATTTGAAACGAATAGATAAATCAAAGAAAGTAAGTATTGCTGAAATACAAAATGAGTAAGAGGAAAAAATAGGTGCCCCAGATATCGCCGCCTGGGCTTCTCTATACGGACTTCTTGAGGACCATTTTGAGCTCAACATGTGTTTAGAGGATCTAGAGTACTCTGTTGATGCCCCAAGAGATAACATCTCTCCTTCTTGTTAATTCGAAGAAAGCGATACTACCGTATGCCTTTTTTTTATCAAAATTTGAATCGCCTTTTACGGGTTTTCAATTCAAAACCCCTTTAGTCTCAAGGCGCCCTTTGCGGGTTTTCACTCTGGCCTCTCCTTTTTCTTTTCATTTTCATTTTCCCTCTTTCTTTTTCTGAAGTATTTCTTGACTGAGTCTGAATTTACAGGATTAGGCAAAATATTGTCATCCATTTCAGTTAATATCAACGCTCCTCCAAAAAAGGCCTTCTTTACCACATAAGGTCCTTCCCAGTTTGGCATCAATTTTCCTCTGAAGTCCTTTTGTATGGGAATGATCTTCTTCAATACCAAATCCCCCTCATGGAATTCTCTAGGCTGAACCTTTTTATTGTAAACTCGCATCATTCATTTCTGGTACGTTTGACCATGACGGATAGCTTTCAACCTTTTTTCTTCGATCAAATTTAACTGATCATATCGGGCTTGGATCCATTCTGCTTCATCCAACTTCAGCTCTAACTAGACTCGAAGGGAAGGAATCTCAACTTCGATAGGTAAAACTGCCTCTATTCCATAGACCAATGAGAAATGAGTTGCCTTAGTAGAGGTCCTGACTGATGTTCGATAAGTATAGAGAGCAAATTGTAACTTCTCATGCCAATCTTTATAAGTCTCAGTCATTTTCCCCATAATCCTCTTGATATTCTTATTAGTTGCCTCAACTGCGCCATTCATTTTTGGGCGATATGGTGACGAGTTATGGTATTTGATTTTGAACTGACTACAGACCTCTACTATCATGATGTTATTTAAATTCAATGCATTGTCTGATATAATCCTTTCTAGCATTCCATATCGACATATGATTTCTTTCTTTGAGAACCTACTAATTGCTGCTTTTGTGACATTGGCATATGAAGCAGCTTCTACCCATTTGGTGAAGTAGTCGATGACCAAAAAGATGAATCGATGTCCATTTGAAGCTTTTGGCGAGATCGGTCCAATGACGCCCATGCCCCACATAGAGAAAGGCCATGGAGAAGTCATAACATAAATAGGTGAATGAGGCACATGAATCTTGTCTCCATAAATTTGACATTTATGGCACTTCTTAGCGTAATTGATGTAATCCCCATCTATGGTGGACCAATAATACCCGAATATCATGATCTGTCTGGCCATTGTAAAACCATTAACATGTGTTCCGCAGACACCCTCATGGACTTCTTCTAGGATTTTTTTTAGCCTCAATAGCATCCACACATCTTAATAACACCTGATCATTTCTTCTTTTTTATAGGATCTCCCCGTCTAGGACATAGTCATTGGCTAGCCTTCTAAATGTCCTTTTGTCATTCTCAGTTGCTTGGATAGGGTATTCACGATTCTTCACGTATCGCAGTATATCATGATACCAGGGGTGATCATCTCTTTCTTCTTCTTCTTCGATGTTATAGCAATGAGCCGGAGCCTCGTAAATACTCAACTAGATAGGCTTCATATCCTCTTATTTGTTTACGCTAATCATAGAAGCTAATGTAGCCAAAGCGTCAGCCATCTGGTTTTAATCTCGCGGGAGGTAACAGAAGGTGATATTAGTGAACTTCTCAATTAATTCCAGAACTAGCTTTTGATAATTGATCAGTTTGGGGTCTTTTGTTTCCCATTCACCTTTGAGTTCATAGATCACTAGTGCAGAATCCCCATACACCTCTAGCACTTTGATTTTGCGTTCTAGCCGCACGGATTCCCATGATACATGCTTCATATTCTGCCATATTATTTGTGCAATCAAAATCCAATTTGCAAGTAAATGGATAATGATTTCTATTTGGGGATATCAAGACTGCCTCAATTCCATTGCCAACAGTGTTTGATGCTCCATCGAAGTTCAGCTTCCATGAACGATCTTCTGGAGCGCCTTCTTCGGCGGTTGCCACATACATTAGATCCTCATTTGGGAAGTTTAAGTTCAAAGGCTCGTAATCTTTTAGAGCTCTACTGGCTAGAAAATCAACTATTGCGCTCCCTTTTACAGCCTTCTGATTCACATAGACTATGTCAAATTTAGAAAGTAGAATTTGGCATCGGGCCATCCTTCCATTCAAGGCAGTCGACTCCATCATATATTTTAGAGGGCCTAATTTCAAGATTAGCCAAGTCGTATGGTACAACATGTACTACCTCAATATCCAAGTTGTCCAAATCAAGGCGCAACATAATTTCTCAATTGGCGAATATCTCATTTCGCACTCAGTGAATTTCTTACTGAGGTAGTATATCACATTTTCTCTTATTCCTGAATCATCGTGTTGACCCAACACACATCCCATAGAGTTATTAAATACTATCAAATACAGTATTAATGGCCTACCTAGGCATGGAGGTAATAATACTAGAGGACTTGACAAGTACTATTTAACATTATCAAAAGCTTTCTGGCATTCATCATCCCACACGCCTGGGTTGTGTTTCTTAAGAAGATGAAATATAAGATCACATTTCTCGGTTAATTATGAAATAAACCGAGTAATATAATTTAGCCTTCCTAGGAAACCTCGAACTTCTTTTTGAGTGCGTGGTGGCGGGCAATTCTTGTATAGCCTTGACTTTGTCTGGGTCAATCTCAATCCCCTTTTCACTGACTACAAATGCTAGCAATTTTTCGGACCTAGCTCTGAAAGTACATTTTGTCGGATTAAGCTTTAGCTGGAATTTCCTCAACCTCAAGAATAATTTCCTGAAGACTTGTACATGCTCCTCTTCAGTTCAGGATTTGGCGATCCTATCGTCGACATAAACTTCAATTTCTTTGTTCATTATATCATGGAACAGGGTTACCATAGCTCTCTGATATGTCACTCCCACGTTTTTCAGTCTAAATGGCATCACCTTATAGCAAAACGTTCCCCACATGGTTACAAATGTAGTCTTATCCATATCTTCAAGATGCATTTCTATCTGGTTGTATCCTGAGAAGCCATCCATGAAGGAGAACAGTGAATAACCCACCGTATTGTCCACTAAGGTGTCGATATGAGGCAACAGGAAATTGTCTTCTGGGATAGCCCTGTTCAGATCCCTATAGTCCATACACATTCGTACTTTCTCATCTTTCTCAAGGACAGGGACGATATTGGCTACCCACTCCGAGTATTTAACCAGTTGCAGGAAACTAGCATCAAATTGCTTCTTGACTTCTTCTTTTATTTTCAGCAGAATATCTGGCCTCATCCTTTAAAGTTTCTGTTGGACTGGCTTACACTCCACTTTTATGGGCAGCCAGTGTACCGCGATATCAGTGCTTAGCTCGAGCATATCTTGAAACGACCATGCGAAGACATCTTTGAATTCTTGGAGTAACTCAATGAGGTCTTGCTTTGTCTTCACGGTAATACAAGCTCCGATCTTCACTTCTTTCTTTTTTTGTCCTCCTAGGTTCACTATTTCTACTGACTCCTTGTGAGCTAGGATCTGTTTCTCTTCTTGTTCTACCATCTTTAACAAATCTAGAGATAAGTTATAGTCTCCGTCATTTTCAAAATCCTGAGATCCCTCTAGACACATACCTTGTGAGGTAGGCATGAAGGAATATCCAAAGAACAAATGAATCTAAGAATAGATATTTGTATGGTATGATTATGAATGAAATGGAAGAATGAAAGAATATTTGCTCAGAGTGATACGTAAAATGCATTTTTCATTGAAATAAAGATATTAGACATGAGCCTATTTTACAAAAGGATTTTTATCGCTTCTAGGCTTAAAGGAACGAGCGTGTTTTGAACATTACTCTTAATTAGCTCTAAAAACTACATGAATCTCTTCCGCAGCCCAGTTGTTCAGAACACTTCCCACCTCAAAAGGGCGAATGTTCGATAAGTTTTCTTCTACCATTCCCTCTTCAGATATGGAGTTGATGCTCAAATTTCCCATCATATCTTCAGCAATTTCTTTTCTTATCATCTTCCGTTCAGGGTAAATAATTCCTCCTGACACGGATATTTTAGATATATGGGGGAAGGTTATTGGTTTCCAGTTGACCTTTACCCCGCTTAATCGCGCTCTTCTTTTCTCCTGCTTTTTCTCCAACTCATTCTTTCTTTGCTTTGCGCCTGGCTTATACCCCAAGCTAAAACGATCCCATTTTTCAGTCAAAATTGGTACTTCGACCTGTCCATGAAGGTATTTCCCGAGTCTCTTTCCAAGTAATGCTCTTTTTCCCACAATCAATTGCAAACTCATCCTCGTAGCTTTAGATATTTTGGGCATTGGGATCTTACTTCCTTCAACAATGAAGGTTGCATTCAAAAATTCCAATGACATAAAGGCATATTCTATCGCCTCACCATCAGCCTCTATGTATGGCGCGCCGTTGGTAACGGACGCAATAATGTCTTCTTCCACATTTATTGTTATCAGTCGGCCTTCTATTATCAACTTTAGCTTTTGGTGCAGTGATGATGGTACCGTTCCTACAGAATGAATCCATGACCTCCCTAATAGGCAATTGTAAGAAGGCTTGATTTCCATCACTAAGAAGTCTACCTCGTATATGTTTAAACTGATTAAAAGAGGTATCTCAATCCTCCCTACTACCTTCCTTTCAGTGCCATCGAATGCCCTCACTATGTTTTGGTATGCCTTCATGTGAGAACTGTCTACTGGCAACCTGTTCAATGTGGACAGAGGCAATACATTCAGTGCCGATCCATTGTCAATCAATACCCAGGGTAATGTATACTCTTTGCAGCGGGTGGTGATGTGCAGAGCTTTAGTAGATCTCATGCCCTCAGCGGTATTTTATTATCATTAAAGAAGATAAAATTATCGGCACTTATGCTGTTGACAAGATGGTCTAAATTGTGTACAGAAATATCATTAGCAACATAGGTTTCATTTAACACCTTCATTAGCGCGTTACGGTGTGTCTCTGTGCTCAAGAATAAAGCCAGTACCGATATGCGAGTTGGCTACTTGTCTAATTGCTCCACGACATTGTACACACTGTGTTTTAGGAATTTCAAGAATTCCTTAGCTTCTTTCTCATTTACCGGCTCATTAACAGGTAGTTCTGGCTTCTCTTTCCTTTGTTCGATCGCCAATGATTTTCCTTTAACAAGTTTGGCTATTGTATTTGGAGTATCATAGTGCCTTCTGTTGCGCGTATAGAATTCAACGTCTAGACCTTCTTCTGATGCGTTAACTGAGTTTTCCTCTCCCAAGATTGTCACATTGCAGTTATAGTTTTAATATACCCTTTTGTTGTCTTTATAAGGAAAAACAACGGGTTTTTGGATTACGACTCTTGGTGCAATTTGTGCTCTAACTTCATTGATTCTTGGACATGTGATGATTGCCATCGGACGATTGCCCCCACAGACCTTTTCTGTCGACCCTCCTTCTGAGTAGCACATATCTTCTTCTTTGGTATACTCAAAGAACTCTAACTACTTTTTGTCCATTAGATTCTGTACTAAGGCCCTGAATTTATTGCATTTTTTAATCTTATGATCTTCTTCATCATGGAACTTACAATAGTTTCTTGCTTCTCGGGACCTGTTCCTCGAGTATTGTATAATTAACCCCCTTTCCACCATTTTCTTCCAAACTTCTTTTAACAAAGTTCTCACTTCTACAATATTCACCTTGATTTTCCTCCCTGTGTTCTTGACTTTCGAATTTACCTGCTTATCAGCATGGTTCGGTAATGGATTTTCTACACCAGATGGATCATCAAATTTTACAATGCCCATTTTGATGAGTCTTTCAACTAACTTTTTGAAAGCGGTACAGTTTTCTATCGAATGTCCCGTGATCCCCGCATGGTATTCACATTGGGCGTTTGCATCGTGCCATTTGGGGTATGGAGGTTGCATGGGCTTTAGGTAGAAAGGGGATACTACATGCGCATCAAATAAATTTTTATACAACTCCCTATAGTCATTTGAATGGGCATAAAATAGAGTTTCTCTGTATTTTTCCTTGTGTTGGACTCTTGTCTTGATGGGCCTTGATGACCAGTGGTTACCGTTCTTGATTGGCTTATAGTAATTGGCTTTGAGTAACCCGTGCTCACATTATTCACCTCACTTTCCTTTTTCCTTAGGGCCGATCTCTTTGTGCTTTCCCCGGCTTCTATTTTTCCACACCTTATTGTATTTTCTATCATTTTACCAGACATCACTGTGTTTGAGAAGCTCTTAGTTGCGCTTCCCAGTATGTGATTGATAAAAGGTTCCTTTAGGGTATTATTAAAGAGCATGGTAGTTTCCTTTTCTAGCAGTGGCGGTTGGACTTGCATAGCGACTTCTCTCCACCTTTGAGCATATTGCCTGAAACTTTCATTTGCCTTCTTCTCCATAATCTGTAATGTGATTTGGTCAGGCGCGATATCAGTTACGTGGCCATATTTTTTCATGAAGGCCTGTGCTAGGTCCTTCCACGAACTAATTTGGACACGATCTAGCTGATTATACCATTTGGCCGCGGCCCCGGTTAAGCTGCCCTGGAAACAGTGAATCATTAACTGATCTTTACTGATATATTTGGTCATCATCCGATAGAACATTGTAATGTGAGCCTCATGGCAGCTAGTCCCATTATATTTTTCAAATTCTGGTATTTTGAACTTCGGAGGGAGCACTAGATCTAGGACCAGGCTCAATTCCTTAGCGTCAATTCCACCATGGTAATCAACACTTTCCAACGCCTTGAATTTCTCCTCTAACTATTTGCATCTGTCTTCCAATTGCTTTGGGAGTTCCACTCTAACTTTTTCCATCTCTGCTATATCATCAAGGTCAGGGACAACGGGATTTGCTGGATTGTCTCCGGGGTTGAAGCCTAAACTTGCTGGGAAGGTCACTGGTGCCGAGGTACTACTCTGATATTGGGGTTTGATGTTGACAGACACCCGTTGTGGATATGCGTTTGGTTGTGCTTGAATGTTTGTTGGGGTAAAGCCCGGGGGCTAAGCAGGGTCCTCTTATCATCTCCGGTATTTACCATAAGGCTTTTTTCTTTATCTAACCCTCCAGTCAGCAACTAGGTTAGCTGGCTCATCATATTCCTTTGGGATTCTAGCATCTGATCCCTCATATCTTGTTTGATTTTGGCCAATTGTTCTTGCATCTGTACTTGTAGTTGATCTTACATCTCTTTTTGTATTTGTTCTAATCTTTCCAACCTTTGGTCTATGGCTTTAGTTTTTCCTCGTGTATCGTAACGATGTTCCAGGGTAACTGGCATAATTTTAGGGTTTCTTTGTGAGATTTAATGCACATAATGTAATGTAATGCTGATGCATGAAATGTATGCAACAAAAAGGCATTGATTCTGATTAAATTTCATTAGAGTAACTTTTCTAGAAAGCAAATTTCTTTACATAAAACAGATTACATATATGGCCTTGCCCTAATACTTAAGGCCTTGACCTACCTAAGAAGCCAAGCTAGCTCTCGGCCTCGATCTGACTCTGACTCATATTTTAAACTTAGTACATCAGCCTGGACTACTAAGGTTTGTAAGTGATCGACCACTTGTCGCACTTAAGCCAAAGCTTCGCCCATAGCGTAATCCCTATCCCTGACTTGATCTTGAGATTGATGAAGCCGCTCCTTCCATTGCTCGTTAGTTGCCTCGAGGAGTTCAACATGAAGTTCACAGTTTTATAGCGTAGTTTCAAGTTCTTCTATCTTCCTTTTTAACTCTTCGATTTTGCTCAGACTAGTCTTCAACTCTATTACAGAGTTACGAATGCGATACTGATATAAGGATCTTTCTAACTCTAACACCCGAGTCTCTAATCACTCCTTCTCGTTTTGACTTTCTACCAAACTCCTTTTTAAAGTATCTTCTCGAGCTTGAACATCCCGAAATTTCTTTTCCCATTAGCTGGCTCTACCTTTTTCCTCTTTAATTTCTTGTCGCCATTGTTATGATTTTTTCCCAAACCAGCAATTCTCATTGACCTCCGCAACTTCTTGTATTCTGTTTTCAAACTGTCCAAATCCTCTTCAGCCTTGCTTTTTCCTTTTCTCAGCTTTTCGACTTCTAGTTTCTAGACATCGACATCAAGTCCCAACTACATTTTCTCTTCTTCCAATTGCTCTATTCTTTTTTCTAGCTCCAAACTCTTTCTCTCAAAATCCTGTTTGATGATCTCTAGTTCAGATGGGATCACTTGCAAGTGTTCTTCCATTAATCAAGTGTTTTCTTGGTCTGACATAGGAATGTTGTTGTTGATTCTTTGACTCCACCACTGGTCATACTCAGGGGTTGTCATCAGGTTGGCAGCAAACCTTTTCATCCTACGAGTTCGGTTCCAGGCATTCAATATTTCACAAACTTTCTTTTTGTAATTATCCCCTTTATACACAAACTCGCACTGAGCTAAACCCTGTGTTGCTAGTGTAAATTGTCTCAATCTGTACTGTCTTAATATGAGTAGAGGAGTGTACCCGACAACTCCCCATATTTCGAGTAGGGGAACCCAATTAAAATCTCTACACCGATACAAGATCTCGTCAAGAATCATCCAAGGGGCTCTCCATTCTACGTCTTTTTCTTGTAGATTTTACAAAATCATCATCCATTTTTCTTCCGTAATATCGTCCCATCTCGGTTTAGCTACTAACTCCTTCAATGGAGAATAGTTTTTGGAGAAGATTTGATATGATACCTTTTCCATTTTCCAAAAATGGCTGTGGAACCATGCTAGTAAGAGTTGTGCGCACCCGATGAATCTCTCTTCGTCCACTCTTCGGCATGCGTTCTGAAGATTTCAGCCAGAATTGCAGGAATGAGTCTGATCCTTTTATCAAGTCTGTCAAATAAATCAAAAAGAGTCTCATTTATATACCCTAAAGCCTTGGGGAAGATAACCAATCTATAAATGCTCAAAGCGAAAATGTTGACCCTTTTCTTCATATCAGGATGCGCTAGGATCAAATCCCTCAAATTTCTCCACGGAATGCACTTACAATCTCTTTTTTGCTTTATCTGGGCTGTAATCCACTGCTGGCTCGTCCCTGTAATGTTCATCAGCTTTTTTAAGAATGTCGGGACATTAGCAGCTCTCAAATAAGCCTTGTCAGTTTGAATCTTCGTATTAGGTTAGCTGAAATTACTGAAAATTTTGAAGTAAAAGTATGCTTCAAAATAATACTCAATTTTACGATCTACCCAATGAGAATCTGAATTTACATCTAAAAATTTCTTAGATGTTTGTCATATTTGCAAGCCCTTAGAATATTGGATGATTTGATTAGACTAACTTTATTTATCTTTTAGGGACAAAGCCAAGCCATGGTTAAACTCGCCATCGCCAGGATCCATCACCACTTGGAATCAACTAGCAACCTAGTTTTAACTCAAATACTTTCCGCTGAAAAGAACTGGAAAACTCAGCAACAATATCACTAGTTTTTGACATGTGCTCTGAGTGCTTCCAAAGTAAAATTAAGTATAGGAGCAACCCTGGACGCAATATAAAAGTTAGAAGTTGATTTGGAGGTCAAAAAAAAAATAAAAAAATTTCAAAGTTACATGACGACAGGCCAAGGAGAAGCAAGGCGCGCCACAGCACCTTGGCAAAGACAAGGGCATGTTGCGGCATATTGTACCCCCTACCATTCGATGTTTTCTAATTTTTTTTTTGCGAAAATACAAGTTGCAAGCCGTTCAAACTCAATAAAATAAAGGTATTTTGGCATTTAATGATTTTATTTAATATTTGCCCTAGTCTTAACCTCTGTAAATATATAAAAGTTGTTGTAAGTTGCAAGTCAGTGAGATCACTTTATTTGCTGGACTTATTTGTTGAAGATGTCGAGGAGCATTGTTCACTCATTTATCTTCTAATAAGAGACCCATGAGCTAATATCCCACATTTAGATATATGATTCCGCAGTCGTGTATTGGGAGATTGGTATTTGAATGTGGTGATCTGAACAGAGCCTTTACTATAACAAGGAATGTGTGTGTGTGAAAGGTTGTTTATGTTAAGATTTGGCCTGCAATGCAACATTGAACCAGCATCAATAGAAGCAGCAACTCAGCAGGCAGTAAGCTTGGACCGAGGGAAGCAGATCATTTTGTTGATTTCGTCATCATGTAATCTAGTTTGATTTCTTTTGTAATGTGATGGCTAAGCTTGTAGGATATAATGTTTGATTTGAATTGATGTAATGGCTAGCATTTTAGCTATTATTTTATGTACAAGCTAAAGTTGTATTAGTCTAAGTCTAGTAGGAGTTGTTGATTTGTTAGGTAATAGTCTTTTTGACTATTCAACTCTTGTATATATTTTATCTCAAATGAAATAGATGATACACATCTTTTCAGCAAGTTTTCATGAGAATTCAAGTTCTTTAGCACAAGTTATTTGGTTTCATCTTTCTTCTTTGTTTTTCTTGTATGATCACGTGCAAATTGAATGATGGCTTGCTGCCATTATTCCAACAAATGGTAATCAGAGCCTGTTATCTTTGAGGGCCTCCATTGTTGGTTGTTGTTTTGTGCAAGAAAGCATAAGAAAGAAGAAATCGAGGCTGCTGAACTTGTTGCAACAGGATGAGCTACACAATGCCTCTACCACCTGTGTTCTCTAGCGAAAACTACCACATTTGGTCAGTAAAAATGAAGACTCATCTTGAGGCACAAGACTTGTGGAGTGCAGTTGAGAATGATGCTGAGCCACCTCCATTGAGAGCTAATCCCACCATTGCTCAGATCAGACAGCATAGTGAGGAACGAGCCAAGAAGCACAAGGCTATGGCCTGCCTACAAAATGGAGTGTCAGATGTAATTTTCACTCGAATCATGGCATGTGACTCACCTAAGCAAGCTTGGGAAAAGCTAAAGGAGGAGTTCATGGGGTCTGAAAAGATAAGGCAACAACAGCTAATCAACTTGAGGAGAGACTTTGAGAACTTGAAGATGAAAGAAGCAGAAACCATAAAACAATACTCAGGCAGGATAATGGCCACTATCAATAGCATAAGGTTACTTGGTGAAGACTTTAGAGAAAGTAGGGTTGTTGAGAAAGTGATCACCACTCTCCTCGAGAGGTTTGAGTCAAAAATCTCCTCATTGGAGGACTCAAGAGATCTCACAACCATTTCTTTGTTTGAACTGGTGAATTCCCTTTATGCACTCGAGCAGAGAAGGGCCAATAGGCAGGAAGACCATCCTGAGGGAGCCTTTCAAGCAAAGATCAAAGAAGGCTCAAGTCAGAAAGGAAAGAAGCCTTGGCTCGACAAAAGGGAGAAACCAAGAAGAGAATCAGGCAAGAGGAGGTTTCCACCATGCAAACACTGCCAAAAGACCTCACATTTGGAAAAGTATTGCTGGTACAGACCATACATACAATGCAGGAGTTGCAAGTAGTTTGGACATGTAGAGAAGATATGTAAACAAAGGCAAGGCACCTGTACAACAGCAGAATAAGGCTCAAGCTACTGATGACCTTCAAACTCAAGAGGAGCATGTCTTCATAGCAACATGCTTTGCAACATCTAGCAAGGTTAAAGTGGAATAGCTAGTGGACAGTGGCTGCACACATCATATGGTAGCTGATGAAGGGCTATTCAAGGACCTTGACAGAGGTTTTGCCTCAAAAATTAGAATTGGTAATGGAAATCTAATTGAAGCCAAAGGCAGAGGCAATGTGGTGATCAACACTACCTTAGGTAACAAAGTAATTTTTGGTGTGCTTTTTGTACCTGAAATAGATCAAAATTTGTTAAGTGTTGGACAGTTGGTAAAAAAAGGTCATTCACTTGTTTTTGAGAATGGTTCTTGCATTGTTAGAGACTCTCATGGTTAGAAGCTAATCACAATAGCAATGACTGATAGGAGTTTCATGCTTGATGTGAATATGCTTGAAAAGAAGGCCTACACCAGTTTGGTTGATAGTACAAGCCTATGGCATAAAAGGCTTGGTCATGTCAATTATAAATCACTAGACTTGCTGCATAAATTAAATCTGGTTGATGACTTGTCCAAGGTGGATATCAAACAGTCTGTTTGTGAAGTCTGCCAGCTTGACAAGCAAGCTAGATTGCCCTTTCCAGTTAACAAGGCATTTAGAGCTCGAGAGAAGCTTGAGCTGGTTCATTCTGATATCTGTGGACCAATGAAGACTCCTTCCTTAAATGACAGAAGGTATTTTATGCTGTTTATTGATGATTTGACAAGATTTTGCTATGTCTATTTCTTAAAGCAGAAGTCTGAAGTTTTTGAAGCCTTCAGTAAATTCAAAGTTCTAGCTGAAAACCAAACAGGCTGCAAAATTAAAGCTTTGAGAACTGACAATGGATCGGAGTACTTGTCTGATAAATTTCAGAAGTTGTATGAACAGGATGGAATCCATCACCAACTGACCACTGTGTATACTCCTCAACAAAATGGAGTATGTGAAAGAAAGAATAGAACAGTGATGGACATGGCCACATGCTTGCTATTTGAGAGCAAATTGCCAAGCAAATTTTGGGCAGAGGCTGTCAATACCTCAGTGTATCTGCTCAACAAGTTGCCAACACATGCTGTCAAGGATATGACTCCTTTTGAAGCATGGCATGGACTTAAGCCAACTGTTTCACACCTGAAGGTTGGCTGTGTCTGCTATGTTCTCATTCTAGCAGAAAAGAGAACTAAGCTAGAAAGAAAAGTTGTTCCAGGGATATTTGTTGGTTACAGTAGCATAGATAAGGGTTATAGTGTGTTTGATCCTGCAACAAAGAAGATATTGGTGAGTAGAGATGTCAGGTTTAATGAAGAGAGGGTTTGGAGCTGGAATGATTCAAGCACAAGTCAGATTGAAGAAGATCAACTGGATAGTAGCCTTGAAACTATTAAGGCTGAACCTAGCAATGAAGATTTTGATGATGCTCCTACAAGAGGTATAAGAACTATTGCTGACAGTTACCAAAGATGTGATGTTGCAATAGTTGAACCTTCAGATTTTGAAGAAGCTACCAAAGATAAGCAGTGGAAAAGGGCCGTGGAAGCTGAATTGGAAATGATCCACAAGAATGACACTTGGGAGACAGACCAACTCATAAGAAGGTCATTGGTGTCAAGTGGGTATTTAGAGCCAAGTATAATGCTGATGGCTCTTTAAACAGGCACAAGGCAAGGCTTGTGGTCAAAGGTTACAGCCAGCAATATGGGATAGACTTCATGGAGACATTTGCTCCAGTAGCTAGGCTAGATACCATTAAGCTTTTGTTTGTTATAGCTACTTAGAAACAATGGAAGCTTCATCAATTATATGTCAAGTCAGCATTTCTTAATGATTTTCTTAAAGGGGAAATTTTGATTGAGCAACCAGATGGATTCAAGAAAGAAGGAGATGAAGACAAGGTCTATAGGCAGAAGAAAGCATTGTATGGCCTGAAGCAGGCACCAAGGGCCTGGTATGACAGGATAGACACTTACCTGTCTAGACTCGGGTTTGAAAAGAGTGCTAGTGAAGCAACACTCTATGTAAAAAGGTAAGAAGGAGAAACCTTGCTGATTGTATCTCTTTATGTTGATGACTTGCTTGTAACAGGAAGCAAAAGTGAATTGATTTCTGAATTCAAAGTGCAAATGCAAGAGGTATTTAAAATGACAGATTTTGGGGGTCATGACTTACTTCCTTGGGATGGAAGTAAACCAATTCGATCATGGCATCTTTATTAGCCAACATGCCTTTGCATTAAAGATCCTTAACAGATTTTGCATGCAAAATTGTAAGACAGTCAGCACACTAGTTGCTCAAGGAGAGAAGCTGACTAGTAGTGGAGATCAAGTACGAGTTGATGAGAAGGAATATCGAAGCTTAGTGGGATGCTTGCTATACTTAACAGCAACACGACCAGACATCATGTTTGGTGTTAGTCTCTTATCAAGATTCATGCACTGTTGTAATGTTGTTCATTTCAAGGCTACTAAAAGGATACTTAGATATGTCAAAGGTACTTTGGGGTATGGAGTTAAGTTTAAAAGTGAAAAGAAGCTCAAACTAACTGGCTATTCTGATAGTGATTGGGCTGGTTCGGTTGATGATATGAGGAGTACCTCTGGTTATTTCTTCACACTTGGCTCAGGTGTATTCTGTTGGAGCTCAAAGAAGCAACAAACTATTGCCCAGTCTACAGTAGAGGCAGAGTACATAGCAGCATCTGCAGCTGTTAATCAAGCTATCTGGCTTAGAAAGCTTTTATGTGATTTAAATGAAGAACAAACTGAGCCAACTGAAATCTTGGTTGATAACCAATCAGCAGTTGCCATAGCTAAGAATCCGGTTTTTCATGGTAAAACAAAGCACTTCAAGATCAAATTTCATTTTATCAGAGAAGCTGAGCAGTCCAAAGAAGTTAGTCTTGTTCATTGTAGTTCACAAGACCAATTGGCAGACATCCTAACCAAGCCTCTTGGTACATCAAGGTTTGAGTTTTTGAGGAACAACATTGGTGTTTGTTGTATACAGTCCAAGGAGGAGTGTTAAGATTTGGCCTGCAGTGCAACATTGAACCAGCATCAATAGAAGTAGCAGCTCAGTAAGCAGTAAGCTTGGACCGAGGGAAGCAGATCATTTTGTTGATTTTGTCATCATGTAATCTAGTTTGATTTCTTTTGTAATGTGATGGCTAAGCTTGTAGGATATAATGTTTGATTTGAATTGATGTAATGGCTAGCATTTTAGCTATTATTTTGTGTACAAGCTAAAGTTGTATTAGTCTAAGTCTAGTAGGAGTTGTTGATTTGTTAGGTAATAGTCTTTTTGACTATTCAACTCTTGTATATATTTTATCTCAAATGAAATAGATGATACACATCTTTTCAGCAAGTTTTCATGAGAATTCAGGTTCTTTAGCACAAGTTATTTGGTTTCATCTTTCTTCTTTGTTTTTCTTGTATGATCACATGAAGCCATTGACAAGCTGAATGGGAAGGTTTATGTCAACAACTGAGGCTCAGAGCCTCCAGAGTTGTTCAAGAATTTTATACAAATTGGGAATCTGGTATTCATATAAATTTGGTCTGAAGGGTACTTGTACCTTTCAATTCAAACAATTTTAATGATATTTACATTATTCCTGAACTCTCTATTGAGAATATTCAGATGAGTGATTAGCTTAGCACGGCTTCAATGCTATTATTGATTTTCTAATATGGGGATGGGGTACTCTGAAAATTAGAAAGAGTGAATGATATTATTGATTTTCTAATATGGAGATGGGGTACTTTGAAAATTAGAAAGGGTGAATGATATCTTTACTTTAAATTGGAATTCTTACTTTAATAGGCTTAATTTTTAAATATTTTCAGAAAAAGAAATTAAGTTCGGTTTTTTTTACACTTAATTGGGTACTTAAACTTTCAAAATGCATTAAAAAAAACCTCAAACTTTTTTTTAAAAAAAATATTAAAAATCCACTTTTTTTTTTGGCACTCAATTGAGTACTTGAACTTTCAAAATGCATCAAAAAGGTCCTCAAAGTTCCTCTTTTTTTAAAAAGAAGCAATTAAGCTGCTCTAGCTTTTTATTTTTTGGCGCACAATTGGGTACTTGAACTGCCAAAATGTATCAAAAAAGTCATTTGATTGTTAACTTTAACAATTGTCCGTTAAAGTTAACCATCTCTAATTTTTTCAGTTAAAGCCACCACGTGTCACAATCATGATGTGATATGTGGCAAAAAATGATAACAAAGAAAAATCAATAAAAATTATAAAAATTATTAAATTTTATTAAAAATATTAAAAATATTTAAATTTTAGTAAAAATTAGAAAAAAATTTATAAAATTTGTAAAAATTTATAGAATATATAGAAATATATATAAAAATTATAAGAATTCAAGGCAATTTCAGTTATCTTCCTCTCTTATAATATTTTGCTTATTTTGTTTTTATCGGTTTGTACATTGAGGACAATGTGCATCTTAAGTGTGGGGAGATTATTTATATATTTATGCGATAAAATC